>OX344819.1:0-2887500 GCA_947034925.1 Eudemis profundana
CCTAACCTAACCTAACCTAACCTAACCTAACCTAACCTAACCTAACCTAACCTAACCTAACCTAACCTAACCTAACCTAACCTAACCTAACCTAACCTAACCTAACCTAACCTAACCTAACCTAACCTAACCTAACCTAACCTAACCTAACCTAACCTAACCTAACCTAACCTAACCTAACCTAACCTAACCTAACCTAACCTAACCTAACCTAACCTAACCTAACCTAACCTAACCTAACCTAACCTAACCTAACCTAACCTAACCTAACCTAACCTAACCTAACCTAACCTAACCTAACCTAACCTAACCTAACCTAACCTAACCTAACCTAACCTAACCTAACCTAACCTAACCTAACCTAACCTAACCTAACCTAACCTAACCTAACCTAACCTAACCTAACCTAACCTAACCTAACCTAACCTAACCTAACCTAACCTAACCTAACCTAACCTAACCTAACCTAACCTAACCTAACCTAACCTAACCTAACCTAACCTAACCTAACCTAACCTAACCTAACCTAACCTAACCTAACCTAACCTAACCTAACCTAACCTAACCTAACCTAACCTAACCTAACCTAACCTAACCTAACCTAACCTAACCTAACCTAACCTAACCTAACCTAACCTAACCTAACCTAACCTAACCTAACCTAACCTAACCTAACCTAACCTAACCTAACCTAACCTAACCTAACCTAACCTAACCTAACCTAACCTAACCTAACCTAACCTAACCTAACCTAACCTAACCTAACCTAACCTAACCTAACCTAACCTAACCTAACCTAACCTAACCTAACCTAACCTAACCTAACCTAACCTAACCTAACCTAACCTAACCTAACCTAACCTAACCTAACCTAACCTAACCTAACCTAACCTAACCTAACCTAACCTAACCTAACCTAACCTAACCTAACCTAACCTAACCTAACCTAACCTAACCTAACCTAACCTAACCTAACCTAACCTAACCTAACCTAACCTAACCTAACCTAACCTAACCTAACCTAACCTAACCTAACCTAACCTAACCTAACCTAACCTAACCTAACCTAACCTAACCTAACCTAACCTAACCTAACCTAACCTAACCTAACCTAACCTAACCTAACCTAACCTAACCTAACCTAACCTAACCTAACCTAACCTAACCTAACCTAACCTAACCTAACCTAACCTAACCTAACCTAACCTAACCTAACCTAACCTAACCTAACCTAACCTAACCTAACCTAACCTAACCTAACCTAACCTAACCTAACCTAACCTAACCTAACCTAACCTAACCTAACCTAACCTAACCTAACCTAACCTAACCTAACCTAACCTAACCTAACCTAACCTAACCTAACCTAACCTAACCTAACCTAACCTAACCTAACCTAACCTAACCTAACCTAACCTAACCTAACCTAACCTAACCTAACCTAACCTAACCTAACCTAACCTAACCTAACCTAACCTAACCTAACCTAACCTAACCTAACCTAACCTAACCTAACCTAACCTAACCTAACCTAACCTAACCTAACCTAACCTAACCTAACCTAACCTAACCTAACCTAACCTAACCTAACCTAACCTAACCTAACCTAACCTAACCTAACCTAACCTAACCTAACCTAACCTAACCTAACCTAACCTAACCTAACCTAACCTAACCTAACCTAACCTAACCTAACCTAACCTAACCTAACCTAACCTAACCTAACCTAACCTAACCTAACCTAACCTAACCTAACCTAACCTAACCTAACCTAACCTAACCTAACCTAACCTAACCTAACCTAACCTAACCTAACCTAACCTAACCTAACCTAACCTAACCTAACCTAACCTAACCTAACCTAACCTAACCTAACCTAACCTAACCTAACCTAACCTAACCTAACCTAACCTAACCTAACCTAACCTAACCTAACCTAACCTAACCTAACCTAACCTAACCTAACCTAACCTAACCTAACCTAACCTAACCTAACCTAACCTAACCTAACCTAACCTAACCTAACCTAACCTAACCTAACCTAACCTAACCTAACCTAACCTAACCTAACCTAACCTAACCTAACCTAACCTAACCTAACCTAACCCAACCTCTGAAAAACTGGTACCTAAATTACCAAAACCAACCAAATTTCAGACCAAGATACCTAAATTTTTTCCCTACTCAAATCCGTTTTCCATTCTTCTCTATCTCTTCCCGTTTAAAAGTTATTCCAATTGTTGACCTCCAGTGTAAGCTCCGATTCTTTGAAAATTTTTCCTGCCCCCCCCTTTTACTTTACCCCCCCCTTTTTCGTCGCGTCCTGCTCCAAAAAAATTTAGCTTCAATCCCCTATACGCTCCATATTTTTAAGACACTCCGTTCTCGACTTATAAGACCACCCCATATTGCAACTACACTTTTGGCAGGCACACCCGAAATTTTGAAAATTCATTATAAATCAGATTCTTGCTTATAAATTCTACTAACTAGCCTATCCTATTTCTAAAATTTTTCCTCAATAGATTCCGTTTTAAACTTTCTAAAAAATCCATCCTTCTTCGAGTTATTAAGTAAATAAAAATATTGCCTGTCGATTTTCCGTTGGCACACCTTTCTAAAACATTCATAACTTCCAATCTACTCAACCAAAAAATTCTTTCTTTTGATTAAACGTACAACCACCTCTTATTAGCTCTTTTCATATTCTATTCCCACCGGCTTCCATAGGAAAAATTTTCATTTTCATACGCCACTTTTTCTTTTTACTCTCTCCACTCCGTACCCCTTATTTGCAACTTGTTTTTTATCTCACAGTTGATAGCTCTTCTGATTGCCCTCCCCCCCCCATATCTAGTTCTTCTTGCAATTCACCCTCTTTATCAAAAACTAACTTTCTTCACATATCGTCATCATGGATGACTTCCCGTTTTCCGAGTATTTGGATTTAAGCTCAGGCGATGAACAGGAGGCTTACTACTCGCCTCCGAAAACCCCACCACCCTTGAAAAAACCTCCTCCCCTAAAAGATCCCGCCCCAGACCAAGAACCAGCTCCCTCATCCTCAATAAATCCCGCTCCACCTAAAATCCTACCTAAAAAACCTGCCCCGAAAATTGAAAAACCCAAAAAACACTGGTCTATCGCTGAGGAATGGGAGGACAAGGACCGCTATACCAAATACTCTGCCGACCAACCGGACTTTGACCTCTTCTACCACAAGATTCTGAACAACATCTCCAAAATCCACTTCCAGTTCTCGCTTCATCACTCTGTGACACGCGAGGACAAAATGACTATTAAAATGTTCGCGAACCAGACTGTGAAAGAGGTCGAGGCGTATATCGCCAGGATGAAACCTCTTTGGGCCTCGCACACCCAGAGGCCTGCGGCGGCGACCGGCAGCGGCGCCTCACCCGAAACGTTCACACCCACCCAGATCACTCAGACGGACTCCACTCCGTCTACACCACCACCACCAACTCGCAAGACTATCGCCACTCAGACGGATAGCTCCCCTCTGCCGGTGGCCTCGCAAGATACGCTTGAGGTCATCAGAACGACGATCAGAGAGGAGCTCCATCAAATTAGCGCGCGGAGCCTGGGTCCCTGCCCAGAGCCCGGCCGTCTCTCCTACGCCGCCGCCGCGTCGAAGACTGGCGCCCCTGGACGGCGACCGCCAACCTCATCCCCCCAACAACGACAACTGCCAACTTCTAAACCTGCCATCATTATAACCCCAAAAACTGAAACAAAAAACTCCTCAGAAACTCTACAATCCTGGAGGAAGGCGGTGTCATTCAGGGACACTGACTTCGCCCCCGCACACACTAAGTTCGTGAGCAACGGAAAGGTGCGGGTCGAATTCGATACCGGGGAGCAGCGGGACATCGCGCTCAGTCGGACGAACGACATCAATGGGGATGTCTCTGCGGAGACATCAAAGACACTACGCCCCATGGTCCAGCTGAAGGGCGTGTCCAACGATACCCCGGTGGAGGAGCTGATTCCCATCATTATCGAACAAAATCCCACCATAAAAGCCACCATTGAAAAACCGGAGGACTTGACCCTCCAGGTCAAACGCAACAACCGAAGCCCCAACTTATACAATGCCATCCTAATCGCTTCTCCCCGCACTTATAAAGCCATAGTCTCAAATAGGGTCAACATCGACCACCAGAGAGTCGCCGCGGTGGAGCATATTCCTGTGCTGCAATGCTACAAATGCTTGCAGTACGGGCACACGCGCAAACGGTGTGCAAACAACAACACCATATGCTCCCACTGCGGTGCAGAAGACCATGAATACAAGGACTGCCCCGACCAGAAAGACACCACGAAAACCAAGTGCCACAACTGTGTGGCATACGCCGCCAAATCTAACAATAAAGTCCCAAACCTTAAACACAGCGCCACCTCAGTCTTCTGCCCTCGGATGGCCGTGATGACGGAGAAGATCAGGTCCAGGGTGGACTACGGGCAATGATCCTGGTCCCCCCAAACTGAACATCTGTACCACCCTCGACATCTTCTCCGTCTCTTGACTCTCAACCATACTACGTCTCTACTGCTAACTGAATCTTCCACCTACTCTTCTCATCCCACTCCCTTATTTCCTACCTACCTTCCTTCTTTCCCACCTCTTCTCTCACCATTAATTCTACATCCTTACCACACACAAACATCACACACCACATAACACACCATTCACTCCATTCTCTTGCAGAGCAACGTGTGATCGCCCAGTCGCTCGTCTGCCTCAAGCGGGCGGGCGGCTGGGCGGCCACACGGCCTAACAGTCGCTCTTTTTATTTCTACAACCACAAACACTCCCAGAAACACTCAACTTGCACACTACCAACACCACGCGGGGAACACAACGCGTATCCAATAGCGCCGCGTGTTTCCCATGCACACTCCACAAGACGCGGGGGGGGTTTTAGTCCGTAGGCGTTTGGGAATAGACTCGAGACATCGTGACGCTGGAGTCTATTCCCGAGCGAGTCGGGCATGCTGCCAGGTACGGGCCTGGCAGTATCCAATGAGGATTTCCCCCTCCAACGCAAAAAAAAAAAAAAAAAAAACCTAACCTAACCTAACCTAACCTAACCTAACCTAACCTAACCTAACCTAACCTAACCTAACCTAACCTAACCTAACCTAACCTAACCTAACCTAACCTAACCTAACCTAACCTAACCTAACCTAACCTAACCTAACCTAACCTAACCTAACCTTTTTTTTTTTTTTTTTTTTTTTTTTTTTTTTTTTTTTTTTTATAGAGGGGAGAAATGCGTTACGCATACCACCGGGGTGCGGGGACGGACCCGCGGTGGTTATGTGGGACTCCCATGTAGGCTAATGAGGCCCATGGTATACCCACTAAAAAACCCCTCTGTCTGCCGACGTCGTGCTGTGGCGGTGGGCTGCAGGAACGCTCGCGCTTGACTTCTACAGCACCACCAGCACCGGTCTGCTCTCGCAGACTACTCCTTTCTCGACCTTGTTGGCTTCGTTCCACCCGTACTTGGCCGTATCCGGTACGCTCCCGATACCGCCACCCTCTTCGGACCTTAGTCTGGCAGGATGGCAGACGTCCCCGTGCCTGCCATCCTCAGGTCTCATTTATGGAGGCAGGCGGCGGTCGTGAGCGACCCGTCTACGCCGGGCGCGCTTGCGCCGCCTTTGGTCGGCCGTTGGGTCGACCTCCCTGGCTCGTTCCGCCTCTTCCTTCTGCAGGAGTACGCTTTCGCAGAAGGTGCTCACTGCTTGCCATGATCTGTCGCTGTCTACCATGGCCTTTACCACGGCCGGCAGCGACAGATCCGGCCCCACTACGGCGATCAGGTCGTCCCGCTCGGGCCCCCACGCCGGACACTCCTCCAGCGTGTGTTGAGCGGTGTCCGTCGGTGCTGCGCACGCGTGGCACTCTTCAGTTGGCTCCCTCCTGGCAATCCGGTGCAGATATCTCCCGAAGCAACCGTGCCCCGAGAGAACCTGCACGAGCCGGAAGGTGAGCGAGCCGTGCTGTCTTTCCAGCCAGTGAGACATGACTGGCCGGATGGCCTCGATGGTCCTGGCCCCTGCACTGGGTTGCGCCAACCTCTCCACCCACTCATCGACCGCCACCAGGGAGAGCTCCTCCCGTTTGGCCTGGATCTCCTGCGGTGCTGGCCAGTGGTCCCGGGCCCGCGCCTCCTCGCGCCAGACGAACACTGACGCAAGGGTCCTCGCGTCCAGGTCCCATGGCAGGGATCCGGCCAATACGCAAGCAGCCTCACCAGCAATAGTCCCATAGCCCCGTATGAGCCTTATAGCCATCACCCTTTGCGCTTTGCGCAGTGCGGCAGAGTTTTGGCTATTGAGCCCTCCGGCCCACACTGGGGCTCCGTACAGGGCCATGGAACGTATTACTCCAGTGTAGAGTCTTCGGCTGGATGTTTTTGGCCCTCCCAGGTTAGGGAGCAGCCGCCCAAGCGCCGAGGCTGCGCCCAACAACCTTGGCCCCAGGCGCTCGAAGTGAGGTACGAAGGACCATCGGCTATCGAGCACAATGCCCAGGTACCGCATGGTTCTTTCGACGGCTATCCTCGTACCTCCCACCGTGATGTGAGCTCCGGGTCGGGGTGCCTGCCTAGGCCCGTGAAAGCAAATGGCCTCGGACTTGCTCAGGGCCACCTCCAGTCCCAACCTCCTGATTTTTCCCACTACGTGGGCTACCGCCGCCGTGGCAAGGATGGAGGCTTCCCTGAGCGAGGCTCCGCGGGCCGTGACCAGCGTGTCGTCCGCATAGCACACGAGGTTCACCCTTCGGAGGAGTGCACCCCTCAACACCCAATCGTACCCGATGTTCCACAGGAGTGGCCCCAGGGCCGACCCCTGTGGAACACCACACACCATTTGCCTGCGCCTCCACTCATCCTGCCCGGCGAAGGCCACGAACCGGTGTTGGAGGTATGCCTTCACTATTCGGCTCAGATAGTGGGGCACTTGGTGGTAGAGGAGTGCCTCGTTTATGCAGTCCCAGGGGAGGGTGTTAAAGGCGTTGGCAATGTCTAAAGACACTGCCAGCACGACATCACCCTGGGATACTGCTTCCTCCGCTATACTCCTCACCCGCAGTATCGCGTGGACCGTCGAGCGACCGCTGCGGAACCCGTACTGGCTGTCGGCCAGGTCAGGCCCTTCCGTCGTCAACTGCTTGACGAGCCGGTTAGCAATTATCCGCTCAAAGAGCTTTCCGATTTCGTCAAGCAGGACGATGGGCCGGTAGGCTGACGGTGAGTCCGCGGGTCGGCCCTCCTTCCGCAGCAAGACCAGCCGGCCCGTTTTCCACAGGCAGGGGAAGCGGCCCTGCTTGAGGCACTCCGAGTAGAGCCTTCTCAGCCTTGGCCCCAGAGCTTCCATGGCCAGGACCCATGCGCGTCCCGGGATCCCGTCCAGTCCAGGGGCTGTGTTTTTGCTCCGGAGCCTAAGGACTGCTGCCGTCAGCTCCCCCTCAGTGACGGGTGGCACCTCTGCTTCCGCTTCCTCCTGCCTTTCGGCCGCTCCTGGCGGGGCCATGGGCGGGGGGGATTGCTGGGGCCTGTGCGGGAACAGAGTGGCCACAATATTTTCCAGCAGCTGTGGCTGGAGACTCTGCGTTAGCGGAGGGGCCCACGGTCGGAGCTTCTGCATCACCATCTTGTATGGCCTCCCCCATGGATCGCTGTTCAGCGTCTCCAGGAACTCCTGTCGTGCCCTGTCCGTGGCCAGCCCGATAGCAGCCTTCAACGCCGCTTTCGCTGCTTTGTACCGGGCGTACCGAGTAGCCTCCGCCTCCGGGTCTCGTGGTCGGCGACCTCGTTGTCGCGTGTACTGGCGCCTTTCGAGTACGCATAACTCGCGCAGCTGCGCAAGCTCTGGAGACCACCAGTACACGCAGCGTCGAGGAGAGGCGGCCCTTGCTCTCGGCATTGCCGCGTCGCAGACTTCGGTCATGCCGCTGCGGAACCATTCGGCTTCGGCCTCGACATCGGTCCCCGCCTCTGCTTCCGGAGTCCACGACCGCACGATCGCCGCCAACTCCAGGGTCTCACGGTCCAGTTTTTTGAGCACCCAGCGTGGGCCGCTCACAACTGGATCGTTTCTCCGGCTTGGAAGGGTGAGTCTCGGGAGAGCAGAGATTCCAAACCGAATGTATCGGTGGTCCGACAAGGTCTCTACTCCCACCAGGACCTCCCATCCCTGAACACGGCGCGCCAGGGCCGCGCTCGCAAACGTAATGTCTACAATAGAGCCGCCCTGTTGCCGCACGCACGTGTTTGCCGTTCCTAGGTTTGAGACCGCTAGGTTGGCAGCTATCGCCCACTCCAACAGTGCGTGTCCACGGGCGTCCGTCGCTGGGCTCCCCCACGCCACGTTCTTGGCATTGAAGTCGCCCGCCACTATGGTTGGGGCCGGATGTAATCTGCCTATTAGGGTGCCAACCTCCACAAGGAACGTCTCGAACTCCGCAAGGGTCTTGTTCGGAGAGAAGTAGACACCTACCACCGCAATATCGCCACAGACTGCGGCGACGCAGCCGTGTCTCCTCTCCACGTTCCTGAACGGGTTCGAGCCGGCGGCGGTCCGAGTGACTATGGCCGCAGTGCCGTCCAGATCGCCGGCCCAGTCGTCTCGAGTTGGCACCCTATAGGGCTCCGCAACCACGGCAACGTGGATTGCCCACTGTGCCATGGTCTGGTGGAGGAGGTCCTGAGCCTTGGCATCATGGTTGAGGTTCACCTGGAGGAATTCGGTGATTGCCATCTATCCAACAGCCGGCTCTTGAACCTCCTCAGCCTCAGCCTGATCCATGGCGGCGGTGCCGTTTGTCGGCGAGGGCGCTCGAGGACCGCTGGCACCTACCTTCGCCTTCCCGGTCGTCTTCGGTGCAGGGCACGCCCTGCTGCTCATTCTGTGCCCTGCTGGTTTCCCAGCAGATGCACAGATGACACAGTGTGGCGGAGCAGCGCATTGTGCAGCCTTATGACCATCCTTACCACACTGGAAGCAGCATCCAGACCGGTCTGGCTCCGCCCCACATTGCGCGCTTACGTGCCCGATTCGGTGGCATCGAAAGCACTTGGTGGGCCTCTGCTCTTGTAGTTTGACTTGAGCAGAGACCCAGCCCACCAATAGGCGCCCCACAGTGGCAATTTTCTTTGCCGCTAGGACAGGGCAACACACCGAGACCACCCCGAGGCCCGAGTAACCCTGGCGTATTTGCCCGGCCCTAACAGTCTCGATGGCGCATCCCCCGGTTTCTGCCACCGCCTTGGCCACCTCTTCCACCGTCACCGATTCGTCCAGACCAGTGACACGGATGTCGACGCTCTTGCACGGCCGCGACACCCGTGCGACGTCTGTGCCCAGTTGCTGGCGGAGTGCGTCGGCCAGTTTATCGGCTTTTTCGCCGCTGGCCGCTCCCGGGACCTCCAGGATGCACGCCCCGGTTGCCGCCCGACGGAAGCGGACGCCCCCAGGGATTTCCAGCTCGGCCAGCTGGATTTTCTGCCTGGCCTCGACAATCACCTCCTTGTAGGTGATGCCCCTCTGTGCTGCCTCTGGCTGTAAGGTGAGCACTACTGCTGATGAGCGAGGTGCTTTCAGCCTTTTGGCCTTCACCTTTTGAGGGACATCACCTTGCGGGCCAGCCCGCTGGGCAGTCTTCCCCTTTCTCCCTTTGCCGGCCACAACGCTCCAGCTCTCTTTCATAGAGGCCGGAGCGGGCGGAAGCGGGCGGGAGATAGGAGCCTCCGCTTCCTGTGCCCTGGAACCACCTTTTTTCTTGGCCCTAGATTTGGGCTTCTTCCTGCCTCCGGCTGCCGATTGGTCCTGCGGCTTCTTCGTGGCGTCAATGACCTTGGCGCCACTGGGGCCCAAAGCGTTCCTTGTAGCAGGAGGAGCCGAGGGAAGTGGTTTTGCTGGGAGCAACCGTCCCTCTGCCTCCAGTCCATCCAGGCGAGCATTCACGATAGCTCCCACCTGGAGGGCTATCGAGCGCGTGAGCTCCTCATTTAGTGCAGCGGGAGAGGGAACCGTCGCTGGCTGCCGCTCGCGCTGGCTTTGTGCAGGCACCTGCCTCTCCACCTCGGATCTTAGCTGCTCCAGCTCCTTTCGGAGACTGGCCATCTCCGCTTCGAGCCGGGAATTTGCCGCCTGCAGCTGGCGAGTCTCGTCCGAAATTGTGCGTGCACTCAGGCTTTCGCAAGCTTCCACTATGGTGGCTGCTGCCTCATTGAGTGCACGCACAAAGGTCCCCTTCAGATTTTTAGAGGATGCAGCCACCTTTTTGATGACTGCAACCTGGTCCGACACCGCCTTTGAGAGGTCCGCGGCCGACTTTTCCGCCATGTCTGGCTCGCCGGGCGGCGACTGCGAGGCTGTGAGCCGCATCGCCGCTCGCAGCTGCCTTGCCTCGGCCGCTTGGTCAGCCACCGCCTGTTCCGCCTCCAACTCGAGGGCCTCCCGTTTGGCATCATTGAGAGCCCTCTGAGCCGCCGCAAGGCCGACGTACTGCCCTGTTGAGGGCGGTCTGCCTCTGCCTCTTTTAGGGGCGCGTTTGCGGAACTGACTCCGCGAACCACCTTCGCTCTCAGAGGCATTGCTGCCAGACCCGGAGGAGGAGGTCTGGCGCTCGCCCGCCGACCTCTTTCCGCTCTCCCTGGCCCATAGCCTCCCGACAGACTCGTTGTGGTCGGGGTCCTGCCTCGAGCAGACCGTTTTGAGGCTGCTGACCGAGGAGTCCGACTCAGAGAGCCGTAGCCTGGCCACAGGCTCGGTGTGCGTCGAGATTGGCGTGCCGAACGCCTCTTCGCCGCCGTCGGTTTTCGTCGGGGAGAAAAACTCCTCCGTCCTCGGCGAGAGTCGCTCGAGCACGACCCGCGCCCTTCTCCCGCAATACACCCTTGTTTGGATGGGCGTGGCCATGCCCCTAATGGGCCGAAACTCCGTCAGAGACGGGAATGGCGAGTGAACCAAAGGTGGCGTGGAAACCACCTCGTCCTCTTCGCTGCTCCCCCCTCCACGCAGTCTCAGCGACTCCACCTCTTTATCGAAATCCGTTGTGCGTTTGCCAAAGTCGTCGTGTGATCTGTCCGCGAGCGGTTTGCCCCCCCCGAATACGGAATGGGGCTGCGTGTCATCACAGCGCGGGTGACTGCCCGTTCTGTGATGACACCGAGGATTACAACCTCCTGGGGTAGTTTTACGTTGTGGACCACTCATAATGGCTATTTTTTAGGAGGTTTGCCCCCTCCCTGACGTTAGCGACTGGGCTTCCCCCCCAGCCATGCATCCCATCGACACGCCTGTCACATCTTGGGATTGGGGGATTTTTATAGTGGTTTACTCCACGCGGCGCTACTCTCAATGAGCAGCGCCCCCGGTCCGCTGCGTGCGGGTTACGGGTTGCCCGGCGGGGGGCCGAGACCCATCTAGCAGCCACAAAAGTGGCCGCCAAACCCGCCGCGCCGTGGGCCTTGCAGGCCCACCATCCCACGCCGCCGAAGCAGCCGCCGGCCCAGATGGGCCCTAACGCGGAGCAGCGTAGCTACGCCTCCGATGTAGCCGATCCTCTGCCACCTCAGATGGGCTGAGGCATGCCAGGAGCGGCTCCCTCCCTGTGGCGCTCGCACTGTGCCCTCTGCTACCTTCAGAGGGGCACGCGGAGACGCCCGACGTGTGTGCCGCTCTTTGTCTGGTCTCTCACCCCAGGCCTGTCCGGTATGGGTAGCCCTGTCCGGCGTAGCCCCGAGGATCATTGAGACACGCAAGCCCCCTCACCACGGCAAGGTGGCAGCACTTCGAGGGGGAACCTAACCTAACCTAACCTAACCTAACCTAACCTAACCTTTTTTTTTTTTTTTTTTTTTTTTTTTTTTTTTTTTTTTTTTTTTTTTTTTTTTTTTTTTTTTTGACGGTGAGAAAATGCTTTACGCATACCCCCCCGGGCCTAGGGAGGCCAGATGTTGGGTGGGGGGGTTATGTGGGACTCTCCCCGCAGATGGGGCCTACCCACTAAAAACTCACCGGCGATTCCGCACTGCCGTTGTTGATGGGGGCGTTATGGGGTCGGAGTCATTCTTCCAGAACGCCCCCCGGCTGCCCTGGCTGGCTGACTGGAGCCAGGGCTCCCGCGCCAAAGGAGGGAGGGATCGGAATACGCTACGATCCCTCCCCCAGGCGTGTGGAGTCTATCGTCGTGGGCCCCTCACCCACGAACTCCACTAGGGGTTCAGGCGTGCGCCGAATTGCGCCCGCCTTCTCCCTCTACGCCTGCGCCGGATCGGGAGCGCCTCTGCCCTATCTTCGCGCTCCCGTTCCGCTGCCTCCTTCTGCCCGATGACGGTTTCGCAGAAGGAGGCCACCGCCTCCCAGGATCTCTCGCTGCGTAGCATGGCCGATACGACACTACGCAGCGAGAGATCATCCCCCCCAATTGCCTCCACCATTTCGCGGCGCTCCTCGGCCCAGTGGTTGCACTCCGCTAGGGTGTGCTGGGCCGAGTCATCCTCCGCACCGCACTCGTGGCAGGCGGGGCTCGCCTCCCTTCCAATTCGATGCAGGTAATGGCCGAAACACCCATGTCCGGTCATTACCTGCGTCAGCCTGAACCCCACCTTGCCGTGCTTACGGTCCAACCAGTGGTCAAACGACGGGAGGAGTGCCCCTATGGTGCGGGTTCCATAGGGGGAGTCCTCCAGGTCGTTTTTCCACCGGTCCCTCATCCGCCTTTGCGCCTGGCGGCGCTCCTCCCTCAACTCCTCGGGGGCGGGGAACACGTTGAGTGCCCTGCGCCTCGCCCGCTCCCTGTACGCCTCTGCGAGCACTTGGGCGTCCAGCTCCCAGGGCATGGAGCCCGCCAGTGCACACGCCGCCGCCCACGCCACCGTGCAGTACGCCCTTATTACACGGGTGGCCACCACTCGCTGCGGCCTACGCAGGAGGGCCTTGTTGGCCGCGTTCAGCCGATCAGCCCAGATAGGCGCGCCGTATAGGGCCATGCTCCTCGCCACCCCCGCGTATAGGCGGCGGCAAGCCACACTAGGCCCTCCCACATTGGGCAAGAGCCTGCCCAGGGCAGATGCCGCTGCCACGATCCGGGGAGCAAGCTGGCGAAAGTGCTCCCCGAAATCCCATCTGCGGTCCAGGTGGATGCCCAGATACTTGATGTGGGCCTTCACCTGGACCGCCTCTCCTCCGACCGGTATTGTGGCTGCAGCAGGTGGCCGCCAGCCCCTTTTCCCGAAGACGATGGCCTCGGTCTTTGTGAGTGCCACATTCAGCCCCAGCAGCCTAATGCGGGTGACCATGAGGTCCGCCGCGACTGCCGCTCTCCGCAGAGCCTCCTCTAACTGCGCTCCCCGGACGGCTACCATCGTGTCATCTGCGTAACAGATGACAGTCATCCGGGGGAGCAGGACCCCTCTTATAGCCCAGTCGAACCCTATGTTCCATAAGAGGGGACCAAGGACAGACCCCTGAGGTACCCCGCACGCCATGGCATGCTCCCTTCGCCGGCCGCTCCGCTCTTCGTAGAGCACTACCCTTTCCGTAAGGTAGTGCTCTACGATCCTCCTCAAGTAGGGGGGGATCCCATGGAAGCGGAGCGCCTCCACTATAACCGCGTACGGAAGGGAGCCAAACGCATTGGCGATGTCGAGCGACACCGCCACCACTCCCTCCCCTCGTCCCGCCGCGTATTCATGGAACGCCCGTAGGGCGCCCAGCGCGTCCATGGTCGACCGCCCAGCCCGGAATCCATACTGGCGGTCGGACACATTCGGGCCCGTCTCTTCCAAGTGCTGGATGATCCGGGAAGTGATTATGCGCTCGAGCATCTTCCCGGTCTCATCCAGCAGCACAATCGGCCTCCATCCCGAAGGAGAGTCTGCCGGCCGGCTCTCCTTACGGATGAGGCAGAGCTTGCCCTCTTTCCAACACCTCGGGAACCGCCCCGTCCCAAGGCAGTCATCATAAAGGTCCTTGAGGCGGTCCCCGAGGTGTATTAATGCCACCGGCAGGATACGGCCAGGCACGCCATCTGGGCCGGGGGCCTTTTTACCGCCCTGTAGACGTTGGATTGCCGCCCCCATTTCCCCGTCCGTAACCGGTGGTGCCACCAGCGGCTCCATCAGCTCTTCCTCGGGGCCGAGCATGCGGGGCGGGGTGAATACCGGCGCTGGGGGGAATAGTGCCTCGACTATGCGGCCGAGGAGCTCCGGCTCTAGAGTGTCCATTCCGGGGGCGTTGCGAATCTTGTTGCGGACAAATTTGTACGGCCGCCCCCATGGATCTCTGTCCAGTGTGGCCAAGAAGGCCTCATGCGCGGCGTCTTTGGCCTTCGCGATTGCCACGGACAGGGCCTCCTTGGCCACTTTTAGGGCCTCGTGGAGCAGCTCCTCTTCAGCCTCTGTATGGCCCCTTCGCCGCCTGCAATGGCCGTATTCCCGGCGCGCGCTATTGCACGTGAGACGGAGGGCCGCAACCTCCTCCGTCCACCAATACACACGTTTTTTGGCAGACGGCTGCCCCGCCCTTCGCATGGCCGCGTTACAAACCGTGGTCAGTGACTCACGGAACCGCGCCGCCCTCTCCTCGACGTCTTGGGCCCGGTCCGGTGGAGGGGCCCGCCATACCTCCAGCATCGCCATTTCCTCCGCCATATCCCTGTCCAGGGTTGCGAGGCTCCACCTTGGGAACCGAGCCCTGCCTCTTGGCCCCTCTGGGTTGGGTGCCTGGGGTGGCAGCGTCTTGGAGACCCTCATCCGTATGTAGTTGTGGTCGGAGAGGGTCACCGTGTCGACCAATACCCGCCAGTCCGTAGTGCGCCTGGCAGCGGCAGGGGTCGCGAAGGTGACATCCACTATGGATCCCCCCTGCCGGCGCACGCAGGTGTGGTCGGTGCCTCGGTTGATGACCTCGAGGCCGGACGCCACCACCCAGTCCCAGAGGACCTCCCCTCTACTGTCGGTCAATGGGGACCCCCACTCCGAGCACTTGGCGTTGAGGTCCCCTAGCACCATCACTGGTGACGGAGCCGCCCTCGTGACCACCCTTCCGAGTCTGGTGAGGTACTGTTCGAACTCGAACAGCGGCCGGTTTGGGGAGAAGTATACAGCTACCAGTACTATGTCTCCCCATTTGGCCGCTGCGTACCCCGGGCCGCTCTCGATCTTAGAGAGGGGAGGGTGGTTGCCTGGTGGTGCCACCACCGCCGCCAGCCCGCTTGTGTCCCCAATCCAGTTGGGATGGGACGGGACAAAGTATGGTTCTGCCACGATTGCAGCGCTAATACCCCACTCCGCCATTTGCTGCATCAGGAGGTCCTGTGCTCTGGCGGAGTGGTTTATGTTGCACTGCAACACTTCGTATGACAGTGTTGCAGGTTGTGCTGCCATTACTGTTCCATACCTTGTTCCTCCCCGTGGCCTTGGGTCCCTTGCTCCTCTGGGACCTCTTGGGGCCTGGCGGCTACTGGTGCTCTTTTTGGGGGAGCATTCCTGCCCTTTGTGCTTGGGGGAGCGCACGACGGCCCCCTCATCACGTGTCCGGCTGGCCGCTTAGCGTGGTGGCATACTGAGCACCACGGCTTTTCCACCTCGCACTCTCTGGACGTGTGGCCGGCTTTGCCGCACCGGTAGCAGAGGTCACTCCTGTCTACCGGTGAGGGGCAGAGTGCTCTGGTATGCCCGATCCCCATGCACCTGAAACATCGCAAGGGCAGGGGATCCATAGCCTCCACTTTAGCCGACGTCCACCCCATCAGAAGCCGTCCGGCTGTAACAACGGCTTTGGCTGCCACTACGGGGCACCCAGCAATGACGGACCCCGTTTGGTTGGCGGCCATCCTTATTTTACCCATCCGGATTTGGCCCTGCGGACAACCCCCCTTTTGGGCTATCGCCTCCCGGACGGCCTCCGGAGTGACGGATTCGTCGAACCCGGAGACCCGAATTTCCGCCGTTTTAACGGGCCTGTGCACGTCTACCACGTCACCGACAAGGTTTCGCAGCCTGTCCGCGAGATCGTCGGCTACCACGCCACTGTTTGCCCCGGGGACCTCGATCAGGCGGGCGCCAGCCGCCGTGCTCCTCACCTTGACACTTTCCACACCCAATTCGGCCAATTTGATGGTCGTGACCTTCCCCATGACCGACTTATAGTCGGTCTCCGCCCCCAACCTAACCTAACCTAACCTAACCTAACCTAACCTAACCTAACCTAACCTAACCTAACCTAACCTTTTTTTTTTTTTTTTTTTTTTTTTTTTTTATAGAGGGGAGAAATGCGTTACGCATACCACCGGGGTGCGGGGACGGACCCGCGGTGGTTATGTGGGACTCCCATGTAGGCTAATGAGGCCCATGGTATACCCACTAAAAAACCCCTCTGTCTGCCGACGTCGTGCTGTGGCGGTGGGCTGCAGGAACGCTCGCGCTTGACTTCTACAGCACCACCAGCACCGGTCTGCTCTCGCAGACTACTCCGTTTTCGTCCTTGTTCCACCCGTACTTGGCCGTATCCGGTACGCTCCCGGTACCGCCACCCTCTTCGGACCTTAGTCTGGCAGGATGGCAGGCGTCCCCGTGCCTGCCATCCTCAGGTCTCGTTTATGGAGGCAGGCGGCGATCGTGAGCGACCCGTCTACGCCGGGCGCGCTTGCGACGCCTTTGGTCGGCCGTTGGGTCGACCTCCCTGGCTCGTTCCGCCTCTTCCTTCTGCAGGAGTACGCTTTCGCAGAAGGTGCTCACTGCTTGCCATGATCTGTCGCTGTCTACCATGGCCTTAACCACGGCCGGCAGCGACAGATCCGGCCCCACTACGGCGATCAGGTCGTCCCGCTCGGGCCCCCACGCCGGACACTCCTCCAGCGTGTGTTGAGCGGTGTCCGTCGGTGCTGCACACCCGTGGCACTCCTCCGTTGGCTCCCTCCTGGCAATCCGGTGCAGATATCTCCCGAAGCAACCGTGCCCCGAGAGAACCTGCACGAGCCGGAAGGTGAGCGAGCCGTGCTGTCTTTCCAGCCAGTGAGACATGACTGGCCGGATGGCCTCGATGGTCCTGGCCCCTGCACTGGGTTGCGCCAACCTCTCCACCCACTCATCGACCGCCACCAGGGAGAGCTCCTCCCGTTTGGCCTGGATCTCCTGCGGTGCTGGCCAGTGGTCCCGGGCCCGCGCCTCCTCGCGCCAGACGAACACTGACGCAAGGGTCCTCGCGTCCAGGTCCCATGGCAGGGATCCGGCCAATACGCAAGCAGCCTCACCAGCAATAGTCCCATAGCCCCGTATGAGCCTTATAGCCATCACCCTTTGCGCTTTGCGCAGTGCGGCAGAGTTTTGGCTATTGAGCCCTCCGGCCCACACTGGGGCTCCGTACAGGGCCATGGAACGTATTACTCCAGTGTAGAGTCTTCGGCTGGATGTTTTCGGCCCTCCCAGGTTAGGGAGCAGCCGCCCAAGCGCCGACGCTGCGCCCAGCAACCTTGGCCCCAGGCGCTCGAAGTGAGGTACGAAGGACCATCGGCTATCGAGCACAATGCCCAGGTACCGCATGGTTTTTTCGACGGCTATCCTCGTACCTCCCACCGTGATGTGAGCTCCGGGTCGGGGTGCCTGCCTAGGCCCGTGAAAGCAAATGGCCTCAGACTTGCTCAGGGCCACCTCCAGTCCCAACCTCTTGATTTTTCCCACTACGTGGGCTACCGCCGCCGTTGCAAGGATGGAGGCTTCCCTGAGCGAGGCTCCGCGGGCCGTGACCAGCGTGTCGTCCGCATAGCACACGAGGTTCACCCTTCGGAGGAGTGCACCCCTCAACACCCAATCGTACCCGATGTTCCACAGGAGTGGCCCCAGGGCCGACCCCTGTGGAACACCACACACCATTTGCCTGCGCCTCCACTCATCCTGCCCGGCGAAGGCCACGAACCGGTGTTGGAGGTATGCCTTCACTATTCTGCTCAGATGGTGGGGCACTTGGTGATAGAGGAGTGCCTCGTTTATGCAGTCCCAGGGGAGGGTGTTAAAGGCGTTGGCAATGTCTAAAGACACTGCCAGCACGACATCACCCTGGGATACTGCTTCCTCCGCTATGCTCCTCACCCGCAGTATCGCGTGGACCGTCGAGCGACCGCTGCGGAACCCGTACTGGTTGTCGGCCAGGTCAGGCCCTTCCGTCGTCAACTGCTTGACGAGCCGGTTTGCAATTATCCGCTCAAAGAGCTTTCCGATTTCGTCAAGCAGGACGATGGGCCGGTAGGCTGACGGTGAGTCCGCGGGTCGGCCCTCCTTCCGCAGCAAGACCAGTCGACCCGTTTTCCACAGGCAGGGGAAGCGGCCCTGCTTGAGACACTCCGAGTAGAGCCTTCTCAGCCTTGGCCCCAGAGCTTCCATGGCCAGGACCCATGCGCGTCCCGGGATCCCGTCCAGTCCAGGGGCTGTGTTTTTGCTCCGGAGCCTAAGGACTGCTGCCGTCAGCTCCCCCTCAGTGACGGGTGGCACCTCTGCTTCCGCTTCCTCCTGCCTTTCGGCCGCTCCTGGCGGGGCCATGGGCGGGGGGGATTGCTGGGGCCTGTGCGGGAACAGAGTGGCCACAATATTTTCCAGCAGCTGTGGCTGGAGACTCTGCGTTAGCGGAGGGGCCCACGGTCGGAGCTTCTGCATCACCATCTTGTATGGCCTCCCCCATGGATCGCTGTTCAGCGTCTCCAGGAACTCCTGTCGTGCCCTGTCCGTGGCCAGCCCGATAGCAGCCTTCAACGCCGCTTTCGCTGCTTTGTACCGGGCGTACCGAGTAGCCTCCGCCTCCGGGTCTCGTGGTCGGCGACCTCGTTGTCGCGTGTACTGGCGCCTTTCGAGTACGCATAACTCGCGCAGCTGCGCAAGCTCTGGAGACCACCAGTACACGCAGCGTCGAGGAGAGGCGGCCCTTGCTCTCGGCATTGCCGCGTCGCAGACTTCGGTCATGCCGCTGCGGAACCATTCGGCTTCGGCCTCGACATCGGTCCCCGCCTCTGCTTCCGGAGTCCACGACCGCACGATCGCCGCCAACTCCAGGGTCTCACGGTCCAGTTTTTTGAGCACCCAGCGTGGGCCGCTCACAACTGGATCGTTTCTCCGGCTTGGAAGGGTGAGTCTCGGGAGAGCAGAGACTCCAAACCGAATGTATCGGTGGTCCGACAGGGTCTCTACTCCCACCAGGACCTCCCATCCCTGAACACGGCGCGCCAGGGCCGCGCTCGCAAACGTAATGTCTACAATAGAGCCGCCCTGTTGCCGCACGCACGTGTTTGCCGTTCCTAGGTTTGAGACCGCTAGGTTGGCAGCTATCGCCCACTCCAACAGTGCGTGTCCACGGGCGTCCGTCGCTGGGCTCCCCCACGCCACGTTATTGGCGTTGAAGTCGCCCGCCACTATAGTTGGGGCCGGATGCAGTCTGCCTATTAGGGTGCCAACCTCCACAAGGAACGTCTCGAACTCCGCAAGGGTCTTGTTCGGAGAGAAGTAGACACCTACCACCGCAATATCGCCACAGACTGCGGCGACGCAGCCGTGTCTCCTCTCTACGTTCCTGAACGGGTTCGAGCCGGCGGCGGTCCGAGTGACTATGGCCGCGGTGCCGTCCAGATCGCCGGCCCAGTCGTCACGAGTTGGCACCCTATAGGGCTCCGCAACCACGGCAACGTGGATTGCCCACTGTGCCATGGTCTGGTGGAGGAGGTCCTGAGCCTTGGCATCATGGTTGAGGTTCACCTGGAGGAATGCGGTGATTGCCATCTATCCAACAGCCGGCTCTTGAACCTCCTCAGCCTCAGCCTGATCCATGGCGGCGGTGCCGTTTGTCGGCGAGGGCGCTCGAGGACCGCTGGCACCTACCTTCGCCTTCCCGGTCGTCTTCGGTGCAGCGCACGCCCTGCTGCTCATTCTGTGCCCTGCTGGTTTCCCAGCAGATGCACAGATGACACAGTGTGGCGGAGCAGCGCATTGTGCAGCCTTGTGACCATCCTTGCCACACTGAAAGCAGCATCCAGACCGGTCTGGCTCCGCCTCACATTGCGCGCTTACGTGCCCGATTCGATGGCATCGGAAGCACTTTATGGGCCTCTGCTCTTGTAGTCTGACTTGAGCAGAGACCCAGCCCACCAATAGGCGCCCCACAGTGGCAATTTTCTTTGCCGCTAGGACAGGGCAACACACCGAGACCACCCCGAGGCCCGAGTAACCCGGGCGTATTTGCCCGGCCCTAACAGTCTCGATGGCGCATCCCCCGGTTTCTGCCACCGCCTTGGTCACCTCTTCCACCGTCACCGATTCGTCCAGACCAGTGACACGGATGTCGGCACTCTTGCACGGCCGCGACACCCGTGCGACGTCTGTGCCCAGCTGCTGGCGGAGTGCGTCGGCCAGTTTATCGGCTTTTTCGCCGCTGGCCGCTCCCGGGACCTCCAGGATACACGCCCCGGTTGCCGCCCGACGGAAGCGGACGCCCCCAGGGATTTCCAGCTCGGCCAGCTGGATTTTCTGCCTGGCCTCGACAATCACCTCCTTGTAGGTGACGCCCCTCTGTGCCGCCTCTGGCTGTAAGGTGAGCACTACTGCTGATGAGCGAGGTGCTTTCAACCTTTTGGCCTTCACCTTTTGAGGGACATCACCTTGCGGGCCAGCCCGCTGGGCAGTCCTCCCCTTTTTCCCTTTGCCGGCCACAACGCTCCAGCTCTCTTTCATAGAGGCCGGAGCGGGCGGAAGCGGGCGGGAGATAGGGGCCTCCGCGTCCTGTGCCCTGGAACCACCTTTTTTCTTCTTGGCCCTAGATTTGGGCTTCCTCCTGCCTCCGGCTGCCGATTGGTCCTGCGGCTTCTTCGTGACGTCGATGACCTTGGCGCCACTGGGGCCCGAAGCGTTCCTTGCAGCAGGAGGAGCCGAGGGAAGTGGTTTTGCTGGGAGCAAACGTCCCTCTGCCTCCAGCCCATCCAGGCGAGCATTCACGATAGCTCCCACCTGGAGGGCTATCGAGCGCGTGAGCTCCTCATTTAGTGGAGCGGGAGGGGGAACCGTCGCTGGCTGCCGCTCGCGTAGAGGGCTTTGTGCCGGCGCCTGCCTCTCCACCTCGGATCTTAGCTGCGCCAGCTCCTTTCGGAGACTGGCCATCTCCGCTTCGAGCCGGGAGTTTGCCGCCTGCAGCTGGCGAGTCTCGTCCGAGATTGTGCGTGCACTCAGGCTTTCGCAGGCTTCCACTATGGTGGCTGCTGCCTCATTGAGTGCACGCACAAAGGTCCCCTTGAGGTTTTTGGAGGATGCAGCCACCTTTTTGATGACTGCAACCTGGTCCGACACCGCCTTTGAGAGGTCCGCGGCCGACTTTTCCGCCATGTCTGGCTCACCGGGTGGCGACTGCGAGGCTGTGAGCCGCATCGCCGCTCGCAGCTGCCTTGCCTCGGCCGCTTGGTCAGCCACCGCCTGTTCCGCCTCCAACTCGAGGGCCTCCCGTTTGGCATCGTTGAGAGCCCTCTGAGCCGCCGCAAGGCCGACGTACTGCCCTGTTGAGGGCGGTCTGCCTCTGCCTCTTTTAGAGGCGCGTTTGCGGAACTGACTCCGCGAACCGCCTTCGCTCTCAGAGGCATTGCTGCCAGACCCGGAGGAGGAGGTCTGGCGCTCGCCCGCCGACCTCTTTCCGCCCTCCCTGGCCCATAGCCTCCCGACAGACTCGTTATGGTCGGGGTCCTGCCTCGAGCAGACCGTTTTGAGGCTACTGACCGAGGAGTCCGACTCAGAGAGCCGTAGCCTGGCCGCAGCCTCGGTGTGCGTCGAGGTTGGTGTGCCAAACGCCTCTTCGCCGCCGTCAATTTTCGTCGGAGAGAAAAACTCCTCCGTCCCCGGCGAGAGTCGCTCGAGCACGACCCGTGCCCTTCTCCCGCAATACACCCTTGTTGGGATGGGCGTGGCCATGCCCCTAATGGGCCGAAACTCCGTCAGAGACGGGAATGGCGAGTGAACCAAAGGTGGCGTGGAAACCACCTCGTCCTCTTCGCTGCTCCCCCCTCCACGCAGTCTCAGCGACTCCACCTCTTTATCAAAGTCCGTTGTGCGTTTGCCAAAGTCGTCGTGTGATCTGTCCGCGAGCGGTTTGCCCCCCCCGAATACGGAATGGGGCTGCGTGTCATCACAGCGCGGGTGACTGCCCGTTCTGTGATGACACCGAGGATTACAACCTCCTGGGGTAGTCGTACGTTTTGGACCACTCATTATGGCTATTTTTTAGGAGGTTTGCCCCCTCCCTGACGTTTGCGACTGGGCTTCCCCCCCAGCCATGCATCCCATCGACACGCCTGTCACATCTTGGGATTGGGGGATTTTTATAGTGGTTTACTCCACGCGGCGCTACTCTCAATGAGCAGCGCCCCCGGTCCGCTGCGTGCGGGTTACGGGTTGCCCAGCGGGGGGCCGAGACCCATCTAGCAGCCACAAAAGTGGCCGCCAAACCCGCCGCGCCGTGGGCCTTGCAGGCCCACCATCCCACGCCGCCGAAGCAGCCGCCGGCCCAGATGGGCCCTAACGTGGAGCAGCGTAGCTACGCCTCCGATGTAGCCGCTCCTCTGCCACCTCAGATGAGCTGAGGCATGCCAGGAGCGGCTCCCTCCCTGTGGCGCTCGCACTGTGCCCTCTGCTACCTTCAGAGGGACACGCGGAGACGCCCGCCGTGTGTGCCGCTCTTTGTCTGGTCTCTCACCCCAGGCCTGTCCGGTATGGGTAGCCCTGTCCGGCGTAGCCCCGAGGATCATTGAGACACGCAAGCCCCCCCACCACGGCAAGGTGGCAGCACTTCGGGGGGGAACCTAACCTAACCTAACCTAACCTAACCTAACCTAACCTAACCTAACCTAACCTAACCTAACCTAACCTAACCTAACCTAACCTAACCTTTTTTTTTTTTTTTTTTTTTTTTTTTTTGTCGCTGTGGGAAATGCTTTACGCATACCCCCCGGGCTGGGTAGGCCCATTGGTGGGGGGTTATGTGGGACTCCCTCCTCTCGCACCCCTCTGAAAGCAGAGGGGGGGAGGAGTATACCCACTAAAACCCACAGCGGCGTTTCCCTCTCCTTGCCGTTGTACAGGGGCGTCTTGGGATCACACTGTGCAACCATGACGCCCCCCGGCGGCCCTGGCTAACCTACGCCAGGGCACCCGCGCCAAAGGAGGGGAAGACCAGAAACGCTTGGCCTTCCCCCCAGACGTGTAGGGCCGTGCAATGCGGGTTCCCCAACCCGCGGCCCTACTGGGGGAGCATGCGGTTCAAGAACCGCCCACGTGCTCGACCCCTCCGTCTACGCCGGATCGGGAGCGCATCTACCCTCTCTTCGCGCTCCCGCTCCGCGGCCTCCTTCTGCGAAATGACGGCTTCGCAGAAGGAGGCCACCGCCTCCCAGGATCTCTCGCTGTTCAGCATGGCCGCCACGACGCTGTGCAGCGAGAGATCACCCACTCCTAGAGCGGCCACCAGCGTGCGGCGCTCGTCGGCCCAGTGCACACACTCCGCGAGGGTGTGCTGGGCCGTATCGTCATCGGCGCCGCACTCATGGCAAGCGGGCCCGGGCTCCCTCCCTATTCGACACAGGTAATGGCCGAAACAGCCATGTCCGGTCATTACCTGTGTCATCCGGAACCCAAGCTTGCCATGACGCCTATCCAGCCACTCGTCGAAGGACCCGAGGAGGGCCCCTATGGTGCGGTGTCCATAGGGGGCGTCCTCGAGGTCCCTCTTCCACCTATCCCGCAGCCGTCGTTCTTTTTGGCTGCGGGCGGCCCTCACCTCCTCGGGAGCGGGATAGACCCCAGTGGCCCTGCTCTCGACCCGCTCCCGGTGCGCCTCGGCTAGGAGTTCCGCATCTAGCTCCCAGGGGGGAGTTCCAGCCAAGGCGCAAGCTGCTGCCCCGGCCACCGTCACATAGGCCCTGCAAATGCGCAAGGCCACCACCCTTTGTGGCCTTCTCAGCAGGGCCTTGTTCGCCGCCGTCAGCCGGTCCACCCATATGGGGCACCCGTAGAGCGCCATGCTCCGGGCGACCCCAGCATACAGACGGCGGCAGGCGGTCGACGGCCCTCCCACATTGGGCAGCAGCCGGCCCAGAGCCGAGGCCGTCGCCACTATCCGGGGAGCAATTTGGCGGAAGTGCTCCCCGAATGTCCACTTACGGTCCAAGGTGAGGCCTAAGTACTTGATATGTGGCCTCACCTGGACCGCCTCTCCGCTCACAGTAAGGGAGCATCCTGCGGGTGGTCGCCAGGCCCTCCCCCCGAAAATTATTCCCTCCGTTTTCGGGAGGGACACCTTCAGGCCCAGCAACCGAATCCTCATAATTACGAGGTCCGCCGCCACCTCTGCCCTACGTAGGGCCTCCCTCAGCCCTTGCCCCCGGACGGCCACCATGGTGTCATCTGCATAGCAGATGACAGCCATCCGGGGGAGGAGGACGCCACGTATGGCCCAATCATACCCCAGGTTCCACAACAAGGGCCCCAAAACGGAACCCTGGGGTACGCCACACGCCATGGGCCGCGCCCTCCTCTGCCCTCCCCTATCTTCGTAGAGCACTACCCGCTCCGTCAGGTAGTGCTCTACGATGCGCCTCAAGTACGGAGGCACTCCATGGTACCGGAGTGCCTCCCCTATCACGGAGTACGGGAGGGAACCAAACGCGTTGGCGATGTCCAAGGACACCGCCACTACTCCCTCTCCCCTTCCCTCCGCGTACTCCGAAAACCCTCTCAGGGTCCCGATCGCGTCAATCGTCGACCGCCCCACTCGGAACCCGAATTGGCGGTCGGACACGTCGGGACCAACGTCGTCAAGATGCTGGAGGATTCTGGACGCTAGAATCCGCTCCAGCATCTTCCCCACCTCGTCCAGCAGGACTATGGGCCTCCAGCCCGAGGGCGAGTCCGCTGGACGGGCTGCTTTCCGAAGGAGGCACAACCTCCCCTCCTTCCAGCAGCCCGGAAACCGCCCTACCTCCAGACACTCGTTGTAGAGGTCTTTGAGGCGGCTTCCGAGGTGGGCCATCGCTATTGGGAGAAGTTTCCCATGGACACCGTCTGGGCCCGGGGCCTTCTTACAGGCCCTCAGACGGTGTACCGCCCAGGTGACGTCGGCGTCCGTTATCGGCGTCACCTCTACCTCACCTAATGGCTCCTCCGGCGGGCCCATGGCCGGGGGAACAAACCCTCCCTCTGCGGGCGGGAACAATCCCTCCACCACCCTCGCGAGGAGCTCCGGTTCCAGGGAATCCATGGTGGGCCCGTTACGCATCTTGTTGCGCACCACCTTGTAGGGCCTCCCCCATGGATCCCTGTTGAGGGTGTCCAAGAACGCCTCGTGCGCGGCGTCCTTGGCCCTCGCGATGGCTATGCACAGGGCCTCCGCCGCCTCCCTTAAGGCCCCGTGCAGGAGCTCCTCCTCTTCTGGGGTATGTCTACGCCGCCGGCATCGGGTGTACTCTCTCCTCGCCGCGTTGCAGGTCTGACGCAGGGCCCCAACCTCGTCAGACCACCAGTACACCCGTTTCTTGGCCGGCGGCTTTCCCGCCCGCCTCATCCCCGCGTCGCAGACATTATGCAGCGACTCCCGGAACTGCTGCGCCCTCCGCTCCACATCCGGACCCTGATCCGGGGGGCGACCCCACCTCTCCTCGATTAGGGCAGCCTCTTCTGCCGCATCGCGGTCGAGGCTGCCGAGAGCCCATTTGGGGAATGTGCTCCGCCCCCTCCTCCCAGCGGGACCAGGCGACTGGGCCCGCCTCTGGCTGGAGACCCTCATTCTAATGTATAGATGGTCCGAGAGGGTCTCCACGTCTCCCAGGACACGCCAGTCAGTAACGCGTGCGGCTAGGGCAGGGGTCGCGAACGAAACGTCCACGATCGACCCCCCCTGCCGGCGCACGCAGGTACTGGCTGTGCCCCGGTTTAAGACCTCTAGCCCTAATCCAGCCGCCCAGTCCCTGAGGGCTTCCCCTCGCGGGTCCGTAACGGGGGAACCCCACGCCGCACATTTGGCGTTGAGGTCCCCCAGGAGCAAGATCGGAGATGGCGCAGCAGCTCCAATGACCCGTCCCAGGCCCTCCAGAAACTGCTCAAAGGCGAACAGCGGTCTATTGGGGGAGAAATAAACACCGACCAGCAGTGTTTCTCCCCATCTGACCGCTGCGTAACCCTGAGCAGTTGCCACCTTCGTTATCGGAGGGTGATCGCCCACTGCGGGGACGACGACTGCCACCAGCCCATCCGTGTCTCCGACCCAATTGGGCTGGGGGGAGACGAGGTAGGGCTCCGACACTACGGCAACACTGATGCCCCACTCCGCCATGTGCTGGATCAGGAGATCCTGTGCACGGGCGCAGTGGTTGGTGTTGCATTGCACAACCTCCCACGTATGTAGTGTAGGTTGTGCTGGCATCAGTGTTCCATGTCGCTGCCCTCACCTCTTGTCGTCGCCGTCCGCTCTTGCGGTCTGGGGGCCTCCGGGGTCGACTTGGAGGGCTCCCTGCCTCTTGTGTGTGGGGGGGTGCACGAGGGTCCCCCCATCACGTGCTCCGCCGGCCGCTTGGCGTGCTGGCACACCGAGCAAAAGGGAGTGGGCACCGAACACTCCTTGGCGAGGTGGCCCGTTTTCCCGCACCTGTAGCACAGGCCGCTCCTGTCCACCTGTGATGGACAAACCTTTTTTTTTTTTTTTTGACCCCGGGAAATGCATAAAACTGCATACCACTACGTAACCTAAGGCTATCGGGGGTGACAACCAGATGTTACGTATTGGTTATGTGGGGCTCTCCGCTCCTGAAGGGATTGGCCTACCCACTAAAACCCAGGGATGCTACCGACACCTGTGCCTTCACGGTGATGGCATGGGAATCTACTAACGCCACGCCATCACCAGCACCTCCGCCCTAGGGCGGACCCTCTCCGAAAAAGGCACACTGTAGCATGGCCAGTGTGCCTTCCCTCACCAGCTCCCTCCCGACCGAATGGCCGTCCCCCGGGGAAGCAGGGACCGGCACCAGACACACGGTGTCCCGGTCCCTCCCTCGCCGCCACGGGAGGACAATACGCCCCTACCCCGTGACCACGTGTAGTGGGGATGGTATCCGGGAAAACGTCCCTTCAACCAAACCACCACTACACCCCCATCCCTTGTCAGCAGTGAACTCTGCTATTGCAGAGGACACGCCGAGGGACCGTCAGGGTGGAAGGGTTAGCCTCCGGGACCGGATCATAGGCCCTCTGCCTACCGCATCCCTGGCCAACCGAAAGTAAGGCCAAGGGCTAGCAAAGTCAACGCAACGCGTCGACAGTTCTAACCCTTGCCCAGCCCAGATGCTGCCCATTAGCAGCCAATGTCTTGGTCTAGACGAGAGGGGTACCCATTACACAAGACATCGGGAGCAATCGGCAACACCTAGGTTACTCAACCACCCACCCTCGCTGGCCGAGAAGTAGCGATGGGTTGGTAAAGTCTACACAGGACGATTCCAACCCATTGCCGACGGCCGAGTGCTTGCCCTTTTCCGTGGGTTCCAGATCCATGCCCTCCCCCCCCTGCCCGTAGGCCCCCGAGGCCCCTCTCCCACACTCCCCGGATCCTCGGGAAAACTGCAAGCGATTTGTCAGGTATTAGCCACCAACAAGCAATGGCCATTGCTTGTTGTTGTTTCCAGGGTGCACCGGCCCAAGCAGTACCCTTCCATGCGGATCAAACCGTGATCAAGATGGATTGGTAAAGCTCGAGCACGCGTGGAGGAACCTGACTTGCACCCCGTGATGGACAAACCTAACCTAACCTAACCTAACCTAACCTAACCTAACCTAACCTAACCTAACCTAACCTAACCTAACCTAACCTAACCTAACCTAACCTAACCTAACCTAACCTAACCTAACCTAACCTAACCTAACCTTTTTTTTTTTTTTTTTTTTTGTCGCTGTGGGAAATGCTTTACGCATACCCCCCGGGCTGGGTAGGCCCATTGGTGGGGGGTTATGTGGGACTCCCTCCTCTCACGCACCCTCTGTAAGCAGAGGGGGGGAGGAGTATACCCACTAAAACCCACAGCGGCGTTTCCCTCTCCTTGCCGTTGTACAGGGGCGTCTTGGGATCACACTGTGCCACCATGACGCCCCCCGGCGGCCCTGGCTCTAATCTACGCCAGGGCACCCGCGCCAAAGGAGGGGAAGGCCAGAAACGCTTGACCTTCCCCCCAGACGTGTAGGGCCGTGCAATGCGGGTTCCCCAACCCGCGGCCCTACTGGGGGAGCATGCGGTTCAAGAACCGCCCACGTGCTCGACCCCTCCGTCTGCGCCGGATCGGGAGCGCATCTACCCTCTCTTCGCGCTCCCGCTCCGCGGCCTCCTTCTGCGAAATGACGGCTTCGCAGAAGGAGGCCACCGCCTCCCAGGATCTCTCGCTGCTCAGCATGGCCGCCACGACGCTGTGCAGCGAGAGATCACCCACTCCGAGAGACGCCACAAGCGTGCGGCGCTCGTCGGCCCAATGCACACATTCCGCGAGCGTGTGCTGGGCCGTGTCATCATCGGCGCCGCACTCATGGCAAGCGGGCCCGGGCTCCCTCCCAATACGATGCAGGTAATGACCGAAACAGCCATGTCCGGTCATTACCTGCGTCATCCGGAACCCGAGCTTGCCGTGGCGTCTCTCCAACCACTCATCGAACGACCCGAGGAGGGCCCCTATGGTGCGGTGGCCATAGGGGGCGTCCTCGAGGTCGTTCTTCCACCTCTCCCGCAGCCTTCGCTCGGTCTGGCTGCGGGCTGCCCTTACCTCCTCAGGAGCAGGGTACACCCCAGTGGCCCTGCACCTGACCCTCTCCCGGTGCGCCTCGGCTAGGGATACCGCGTCCAACTCCCAGGGGGGAGTCCCAGCCAAGGCGCACGCTGCTGCCCCGGACACCGTCACGTATGCCCTGCAAATACGTAGGGCCACCACCCTTTGTGGCCTCCGTAACAGGGCTTTGTTTGCCGCCGTCAGCCGGTCCACCCATATCGGGCACCCATAGAGCGCCATGCTCCGGGCGACACCGGCATAAAGACGGCGGCAGGCGGCCGAAGGCCCTCCCACGTTGGGCAGCAGCCGGCCCAGGGCTGAGGCCGTCGCCACTATTCGGGGAGCAATCTGGCGGAAATGCTCCCCGAATGTCCACTTGCGGTCCAAGGTGAGGCCGAGGTATTTGATGTGTGGCCTCACCTGGACCACTTCCCCGCTCACGTTGAGGGAGCACCCTGCGGGAGGTCGCCAGGCCCTCCCCCCGAAAATTATTCCCTCCGTTTTCGGGAGGGACACCCTCAGGCCCAGCAACCTGATCCTCATGATGATGAGGTCTGCTGCTACCTCCGCCCTCCGCAGAACCTCCCTCAACCCCTGCCCCCGGACGGCCACCATGGTGTCATCAGCATAACAGATGACAGCCATCCGGGGGAGGAGGACGCCGCGTACGGCCCAATCGTATCCCAGGTTCCACAACAAGGGCCCCAACACGGAACCCTGGGGTACGCCACACGCCATGAGCCGCGTCCTCCTCTGCCCTCCCCTATCTTCGTAGAGCACTACCCGCTCCGTCAGGTAGTGCTCTACGATGCGCCGCAAATAAGGGGGCACTCCATGATAGCGGAGCGCCTCCCCTATTACAGAGTATGGGAGGGAGCCAAACGCGTTGGCGATGTCCAAGGACACCGCCACAACCCCCTCCCCTCTTCCCTCCGCATACTCTGCAAACCCTCTCAGGGTCCCGATCGCGTCGATCGTGGACCGCCCGATTCGGAACCCGAATTGGCGGTCCGACACGTCGGGACCCGTGTCCCCAAGATGCTGGAGGATCCTGGACGCAAGGATCCGCTCCAGCATCTTCCCCACCTCGTCCAGCAGAACTATGGGTCTCCACCCCGATGGAGAGTCTGCTGGACGGGCTGCTTTGCGGAGGAGGCACAACCTCCCCTCCTTCCAGCAGCCCGGAAACCGCCCTACCTCAAGACACTCATTGTAGAGGTCCTTGAGGCGGCTTCCGAGGTGGGCCATCGCGATCGGGAGGACTCTCCCGTGCACCCCGTCTGGGCCCGGGGCCTTTTTGCAGGCCCTAAGACGGTGCACCGACCAGGTGACGTCGGCGTCCGTTATCGGCGTCACCTCCACCTCTCCTTGTTGTTCCTCCGGCGGGCCCATAGCCGGGGGAACAAACCCTCCCTCTGCGGGCGGGAACAATCCCTCCACCACCCTCGCGAGGAGCTCCGGTTCCAGGGAATCCATGGTGGGCCCATTACGCATTTTGTTGCGTACTACCTTGTAGGGCCTCCCCCATGGATCCCTGTTGAGGGTGTCCAAGAACGCCTCGTGAGCGGCGTCCTTGGCCCTCGCGATGGCGATGCACAGGGCCTCCGCCGCCTCCCTTAAGGCCCCGTGCAGGAGCTCCTCTTCCTCTTCGGTGTGCCGTCGCCGCCGGCATCGGGTGTATGCCCTCCTCGCCGCATTGCAGGTCTGACGTAGGGCCCCAACCTCGTCAGACCACCAATACACCCGCTTCTTAGCCGGCGGCTTTCCCGCCCGCCTCATGCTCGCGTCGCATATAGTGTGCAGCGACGCCCGGAACTGCCGCGCCCTCCCCTCCACGTCCGGACCCTGGTCCGGGGGGCGACCCCACCGCTCCTCTATTAGGGCAGCCTCTTCTGCCGCGTCGCGGTCGAGGCTGCCTAGAGCCCACTTGGGGAATGTGCCCCGCCCCCCCCTTAAAGCGGGACCAGGCGAATGGGCCCGCCTCTGGTTGGAGACCCTCATCCTGATGTACAGGTGATCCGAGAGGGTCTCCACGTCCCCCAGGACACGCCAGTCAGAGACGCGTGCGGCTAGGGCAGGGGTCGCGAACGAGACGTCCACGATTGAGCCCCCCTGCCGGCGCACGCAGGTACTGGCTGTGCCCCGGTTTAGGACTTCCAGCCCTAAACCAGCCGCCCAGTCCCTAAGGGCTTCCCCTCGCGGGTCCGTAACGGGGGAACCCCACGCCGCACATTTGGCGTTGAGGTCCCCCAGGAGCAGGATCGGGGACGGCGCGGCAGCCCCGATCACTCTACCCAAGCCCTCCAGGAACTGCTCAAAGGCAAACAGCGGTCTATTGGGGGAGAAGTAGACACCTACCAACAGTGTGTCTCCCCATTTTACCGCTGCGTAGCCTTGAGCAGTCGCCACCTTCGTGATGGGTGGGTGATCGCCCATCAGCGGGACCACAACCGCCACTAGGCCGTCTGTGTCTCCCACCCAGTTGGGTTGGGGGGAGACGAGGTACGGCTCCGACAAGACAGCGGCACTGACGCCCCACTCCGCCAAGTGCTGGCACAGTAAATCCTGTGCACGGGCGCAGTGGTTGACGTTGGCCTGCACAACCTCCCACGATAGTAGTGTAGGTTGTGCTGGCATCAATGTTCCATGCCGCTGCCCTCACCGTTTGCCGTCGCCGTACGCTCTGGTGGCCTGGGGGTCTCCGGGGCCAATCTGGAGGGCTCCCTTCCTCGGGTGTGTGGGGGGGTGCACGAGGGTCCCCCCATCACGTGCCCTGCCGGCCGTCTGGCCTGCTGGCAGACCGAGCAGCTTGGAGTGGGCACGGAGCACTCTTTGGCCATGTGGCCCGCTTTGCCGCATCTGTAGCATAGGCCGCTCCTGTCCACCTGGGACGGACACATCGCCCTGGTGTGGCCGATGCCCATGCAGCGGAAGCACCGCATGGGCAGCGGTTCCAGGGCTTCTACCCGGGCCGACGTCCATCCCAGGAGCAGCCTCTTTTCCTCGGCCAGCAGCTTAGCCGCCGTGATCGGGCTCCTTACTATAACGGCGCCTGTGCCGTTGGGCAGCCAGCGGAACCTGCCCACCTCTACTTGGTCCGAGAGGCACTTGCCCTTTTCCGCCACTTTGGCCTTCACAAGGTCCTCGGTGACCGACTCGTCAAACCCAACTATGCGGATTTCCGCCTTTTTGACGGGCCGGTACACATCGGCCACCTCTCCGATCAGGGCTCGCAATTTTTCGGCAAGGTTGTCTGCCGCCGTGCCGGATTGGGACCCAGGGAGCTCAATTAGGCGAGCCCCAGCCGCCGTCTTGCGGACCCGCACGTGGTCCACCCCCACCTCTGCCAGCTTCAGGGTCGTCGCCCTCGCCATGACCGTCTTGTAATCGGTCTCGGCCTCTGGCTTGAGGGCAACTACCACCGCCGAGGATTTGGGTGCCACAAGTTTGGGAGTGGCGGGTTTCCTTGCCTGCACCGATTGCCGGGGTGGCTTGGGAGGAGAGGGCTTTTTGGCCTTGCCCCTCTTCACCACCTCCACCCAGGAGTTCTTATCCGCTGGGGGGCGGGCCGTTGGTTGCGGCGCCGTCGAAGGGCCCGGCTGTGCTTTAGCCTTGGCAGCCCCTTGCTTCGCCTTGGGAGCTGGGGTGGGCCTAGCCTGGGGCACCAGGGTCGCCCCCGTGGCTCCTGCCTTTTTGGGGCCCTTCGTCTGTGCTTTGGCCTTAGCAGCCCCTTGCTTCGCCCTGGGTGCTGGGGCGGGCCTAGCCGGGGGCATCAGGGTCGCCCCCGTGGCTCCTGCCGTTTTGGGACCTTTGCTGGCCACCGCCTTCGCCAGGGTTTTTGGGGCCCTGGTGGTTTCCCTCTCTGGGGCCGGTACTGGGCCGCTGGTCTGGGCGGCTTCCGGCTGGGTGTTGGAGTTGGCCCTCCTTCTGTCCGCTGCCAGTGGCGGGCGGACGATCGGCGCCGGGGGGAGGAGGCTCTTAATCTCCCCCACTCGGAGGTTGACCATTTCCCCCACGGTGAGTAGGAGGTCCCTGGTGAGCTGCTCCTTGAACTGGCTCAGCGCCTCCACCACATCGTCCTGGGACTGCCTGGCTCCAGCGGGAGCTGGCGCGTTCCCCCTTTCGGAGAAGGCCCTCCTTATAGCCTTTGTCTCGGCCCTTAAGAGGGCGAGCTCCTGCCTCATCCGCTTGTTGTCGGCCTTGAGGGCGCGCAGCTGCTCGTCGCTCTTACGTTGCGCCTCAAGGCCGTCCATCGCCGCGGTAATAGACCTGCAGGCCGCATTGATGCGGCCCCACACCTCGCCCTTGAGATGGCCGCTTCTGGCGGCCTCCGCCATGACACATTTGGCTGCCTCGCGTGCGGCCAGGATGTGGTCCTCATCCAGGAGCAGGTCTTGAGGCTCCACTGAGCTCTCGTCAGAGGCCCTAACGGGGCTACGCTCCCTAGTCCCCCCTCCCAGCTGGGGCTTACTCCTCGTTGAAGGCGGTGTGCCGTAGTCGGCTTCGTCCTCCGAGGGAGGCACAAAGTCATCCTCTTCCTCCAGGGCTGCGAGCCTCGCCCTAGCCTGGGAAAGCCCGGTGTAGCTCCCGCGCGGCTTCCCTCTCCGAGCAGTGCTCACCTTGGGCGAGACTATGGGTGGGGAAACCGCCCCCGACTCTTCATGGGGCCTCTTGCCCAGCAATGAGCCCATCTCGACTTCCTCCAGTCCCTGCTGTTCTCCCTCCAGTCCCATCTGTTCCCCCTCCTCCTCCTCGGACGAGGCCGAGCTCAAGGGGTCTGGTTCGGGCAGCGGATCACTACTCCAGAATCTCAACTTTAAACTCCCCTCGGTTTTTGAGGTTCGCTTCCTCTCCTTCTTCAAATCCACTGCCACCACCTGTTCGCTATTCGAATCGGTGTCCGTTATGCTATTGCCAGTGTCGGGTTGGCCCTGAAAAGGGCCTTTTACGCTTTTAGAACAGTCCATAAAAAGTCCCACGAGTAGCGGAGAAATAAAGCTCCACTTGGGCAGAGATCCGCATACCCAAGTGGCCCTAATACCCTGCGAGGTCGGGCGGTCTCGCAGGTTTGGTCTCTAGTGACTGGTAGGCACTCCAGCCGCTCCGAGGAGCATCCCGACGCCGAGAACCACAGCGCCAGGAGTTGTGGATTTTTATTGGGGTTGTCTCCCCTTGGACCCGGCCGGTTAAGGCAAGGCCGCCGGTCTCGAAGTAGGCTTAAAACGTAACTAAGCACTACCCCGAGATAACGACTTGGCCGACAGCAATTGCACTCTGCAATCTGCGCCACTGACTCCGACACCGAGGCCAGCAGCGCCCGTCTCCCTGGTTGGTTTTTTAAAGAGGTGGCCTTCCTCGCAGTCCCCGTCCGTAGACAGCGACCCTCGTGCCGACCCCACGGGCCGGGTTACGAGTCGGCCGACAGCTGACCTGAGTCAACCGCCGCCCTCTCCACCACCAGTCTGCTCGTCCGCAGCGTTCTCTGCTACTCAGAGAGACGCGTGGCGAGCCCCTCCCGGGCCGAAGCCCCCCCATTCCCCCCCAGTGTTTGGTTCGCGGGACAATGTCCTACCCCGGCTCAAAACGGCCAGGGCGTTCCCCTATCCACCACCTGGGGACGCGCCACGTCGGGGTACACCTCCCCGCCCACTCGGACAACCGAGCAGGTCCGTGGAACCTTTTTTTTTTTTTTTTTTTTTTTTTATTTTTTTTTTTTAACGCAGTGGAAACGCTTTTCCGCGTACCCCCCGGGCTTGGGGAAGCCAGATGTTGGGTGGGGGGTTATGTGGGGCTCTCTCCTCCGAGTGAGGAGCCTACCCACTAAAACCACTGCGGCGTCTTCCTCGTTGCCGTTTTTGGGGGTGTTTAGGGATCGCGAACATGTCTATCCAGAACACCCCCCGGCCGCCCCGGCTCGTTTTGCGCCGGAGCCCCGCGCCAAAGGAGGGGAGGGTCAGAAACGCCATGACCCTCCCCCCAGGCGTGTAGGGCCGTGCAGTGTGGGTCCCCAGCCCACTGGCCCTACTGAGGGGGGTATTAGACTACAGCGGCCTGCATGTACTGCAGGCGCCGTCTCCCCCTCCGCCTGCGCCGGAGCGGGTGCGCAACAGCACTGTCTTCGCGCTCCCGCTCCTTGGCCTCCTTTTGCGAAATAACGCTCTCGCAGAAGGAGGCCACTGCCTCCCATTTCCTCTCGCTGCTCAGCATGGCGGACACGATGCTGTTCAGCGAGAGGTCGCCCGTGTTGAGCGCCGCCACCAATGTGCGGCGTTCTTCTGCCCATTGTGGGCACACCGCAACCGTGTGCTGGGCCACGTCGTCGGGCTCCCCGCACTCGTGACATTGGGGCCCTGGCTCCCTTCCTATCTTGTGCAGGTAGTGACCGAAGCACCCGTGCCCGGTCAGTACCTGCGTGAGCCGATATGTAAGGGCCCCTTTTTCCCTCTTTAACCAGGGGTCGAACGACGGGAGGAGTGCCCCTATGGTGTGGTTTCCATAGGGGGAGTCCTCCAGGTCGTTCTTCCACCGGTCCCTCATGCGCTCTTCCGCCATTCGACGCGCGCGCTCCACCTCTTCGGGGGCTGGATGAACTCCCCGTGCCCTTTCCTCCACTTTCATCTTGTACCTCTCCGCCAGCACCCGGGCGTCTAGCTCCCAGGGTGGGGTACCGGCGAGGAGGCACGCCGCCGCATGGGACACGGTTGAGTAGCCTCTTATTGCCCTTAGGGCGATGGTCTTCTGTGGGCGCCGCAGGAGGGCCCTGTTCTTTCGCGACAGTCTGTCGGCCCAGATTGGGGCCCCGTAGAGCGCCATGCTCTTGATCACGCCTGCGAACAGGCGCCGGCATGGGGCTTTTGGGCCTCCGATGTTAGGCAGCAGTCGGCCCAGGGCCGCTGCCGCACCCACAAGTCGGGGAGCCAGCCTCGTAAAGTGCTCCTCGAAGCTCCACTTTCGATCCAGGACAAGTCCCAGATATTTAAGGTGGGGCTTGACCTGGATCGACTCTCCTCCCACCGGGATCGCGGTATCGGGGCGCAAACGCCAGCCCCGGCCCCCAAGCACTATGGCCTCGGTCTTGCTGAGCGCCACCTTCAGCCCGAGAAGTTGAATGCGGCCGACTGTTAGGTCTGTCGCGACAGCGGCCCTCCTCAGGGTCTCTTCGAGCTGTTGCCCTCGCACGGCCACTAGAGTGTCATCTGCGTAGCAGACGGTGACCATGCGAGGGATTTGGGCTCCGCGAATAGCCCAGTCGTATCCGACGTTCCACAGGAGTGGCCCAAGCACAGACCCCTGTGGAACGCCGCACATCATTTCCCGCGCTCGCCGTGTTCCCCCCATTTGATAGAGAGGTCCGTGGAACCTAACCTTTTTTTTTTTTTTTTTTTTTTTTTTTTTTTTTACTTGGGGAAATCCATTATGGATCCCGCCCAGCCCGGGGGAGACTGGGGGGTATCTCCGACTCTCACGGAGTAAAACCCCAAGGTGCTCCGTCTCGTCACCTTTGTGGCGGGTTATGGGTACACTGAGGCAATCCTCCACGACCCGCCGGTGATTGGCCTGATGGTGGCCCCTTCCACGTACGCAGTTGCGAGTGAGAGCAGTCCCACATCTGCTTCGGCTTAGAGATGCGCGCGGAAACACTGCGCGACGCCCTCTGTGGCCAGATAGGTTAGTTGGGTGACAGATTTCCCCAAATCTGCCACCCCTGGCCACTAATTAAGGCGGAAGGTTGCGGTTGTAGGCCCGTCGTCTTCGCCCTATACGCCGTTGGCGGCCGGGATCTAGGGACGTTGTCTCCCTCTCCCTTTCGGCTGCCTCTTTCTTCTCCATCACCCTTTCGCAGAAGGTGAGAACCGCTGCCCATGCCTCTTCACTGCTCACCATAGCGCGAACCACAGTTGGCAGCGAAAGGTCGGGACCTATGTAGTTGCCCAGTATTTGGCGCTCCTCTTCCCAGGCTGGGCACACCTCCAGCGTGTGCTGGGCCGTGTCTTCTGGGCAGTCATCACAGTGGTGACACTCTGCCGTCGGTTCTCTTCTGGCTACACGATGCAAATACCGCCCGAAGCAGCCATGCCCCGAGAGGATCTGCGTCAGCCGAAACGTCATCACACCGTGGCGCCGCTCCAGCCATTGTTTGAGGACTGGGCGGAGTGCCTGGACCGTTCTCAGCCCAGCGTTTGGTTGGGCTAGCCTTCCTATCCACGTTTCAATCGCCTTAAGGCGGTACACGTCGTGCTTGGCTTGGACTTCTTGTGGTGTTGGCCAGAAGTCTCGGGCATGTGCCTCCTCCCGCCAGAAGAACACTGACGCATGGGCCCTGGCATCCAAATCCCACGGTAGGGACCCGGCCAACACACATGCTGCCTCCGAAGATATTGTTCGATAGCCCCGTATCGCCCTTATCGCCATCACCCTCTGCGTTTGTCGCAATTGTGTGATTTTCCGGCTATCAAGGGCGTCGGCCCACACGGGGGCTCCGTACAGGGCCATCGAACGTACAACTCCCGTATAAAGCCGTCTGCAGGAGGCTTTGGGCCCTCCCAAATTAGGGAGTATACGCCCTAGCGCTGCGGCCGTGCCAAGCAGCTTGGGAGCCAGGCGCTGAAAGTGCGCCTGGAAGGTCCACCGACTATCGAGGACGATGCCGAGGTAGCGCATCGTCGACCCGACAGCGATCCGGACTCCTCCCACGACAATGTGAGCCTGAGGTGGAGGCGCTCTCCGAGGACCGTGGAAACAGATAGCCTCGGACTTATTCAGAGCTACCTCCAGCCCCAACCGCCTTATTCGTCCTACGACGCGCGCGACCCCTGCTGTCGCCAGTACGGAGGCGTCCCTGAAGGTGCCCGCTTTCGCTGTCACAAGCGTGTCGTCCGCGTAACAAGTGACTTCAACCCCTCGCAGATTTGCTCCTCGCAGCACCCAGTCATATCCGATGTTCCACAAGAGTGGTCCTAGAACCGACCCCTGTGGAACACCGCATACCATCTCCCGGCGCCTCCACTCTTGCTGCCCGGGAAAGGCCACAAACCTCTCGGAGAGGTAGGCCTCCACAATTCGGCTGAGGTGGTGGGGCACTCGATGGAATAGGAGCGCCTCCTTTATGCAACCCCAGGGGAGGGTGTTAAAGGCGTTGGCGATGTCTAATGACACCGCCAAGACGACCTCGCCCCGGGATACGGCTTCCTCTGCCAGCTGCCTTACCCGCAATATTGCGTGAACGGTCGAGCGGCCGCTGCGAAATCCGTATTGGCAGTCGGCTAGGTCCGGTCCCTCACTGGCCAGGTGATTAACTAGGCGGTTGGCGATGATCCGCTCAAAGAGCTTGCCCACTTCGTCAAGAAGCACGATAGGCCGATATGCTGACGGTGAATCGGCTGGACGTCCTTCCTTCTTCAACAGCACTAGCCGGCCGGTCTTCCAGGCGCTAGGAAAGCAGGCTTGCTCCAAGCAGGAGCTGAACAGCCTTTTCAGCCTCGGCCCTAGTGCCTCCATGGCAAGTACCCATGCTCGACCCGGGATACCATCGGGGCCAGGTGCCGTGTTTTTCGCCCGGAGCCTCAGCACCGCCGCTCCCAGTTCACCCTCTGTGACGGAAGGAGCTTCTTCCTCTTCCTCCTGCTGTATTTCGGCCGCTTGTGGTGGCGCCATAAATGGTATGGGCTGTTGTACCCTGTGAGGAAAGAGCGCTGTTACTACTGACTGCAGTACCTGAGGCTGGAGACTTTGCGTTAGTGGTGGGGCCGAGGGTCGAAGCTTTTGCCTCACCTGTTTATACGGCCTCCCCCACGGGTCGCTATTAAGAGTCTCCAGGAACTCTTCGCGGGAAAGATCGATCGCCTTCTCGATGGCAGTTTGCAGTGCCACTTTCCTGTTTTTGTACTCCTCGTACAGCTCTCTTTCGGCCAACTCGTCTCGCCGTCGACGGCGCCGCTGCCGCGTATACTGGCGTCTCGCAACTATGCAATCATCGCGCAGCTGCGCAAGTTCTGGAGACCACCAGTACACGCGGCGCTTAGGAGGGCGAGCTTTTACTCGTGGCATCGCCGCATCGCATATCTCCGTCATTTTTTCGCGGAACCATAAAGCTTCAGCTTCCACATTGAGCGCTCCTTCAGGCGCCGGCGCCCACGCCTGGACCATGGCGGCCTCCTCTAGTACCTCTCTATCAAGCCGTTTTAATGACCAGCGGGGGCCGTCCCCTCTAAGTGATCGACTTCGATCCAAGGGAGCCGCCGAGAGAGAGCCTATAGAGAAACGAACATATCTGTGATCCGACAGTGTTTCTACACCATCGAGCACTGACCAGTCCTGGGTTCGGCGTGCCAGTGTAGTGCTGGCGAAGGTCACGTCGACAATCGAACCCCCCTGCTGTCGGACGCACGTGTTTACCGAACCTTTGTTGAGCACCGTGGAACCTAACCTAACCTAACCTAACCTAACCTAACCTAACCTAACCTAACCGGGGTGCGGGCTGGGTTCCTCCACGTTGGCTTGGCGTGTTGCAATTCCCTGGGGGGTGGGTGCTGGACTTCGGTCCGGGGGGAAGGGCAACACGCTGGGCTGGTGCACCCTGGGCAACGGTTAGCAATTTCCCTTAGGGGATATTGCTAGCCGGTGGCTAATACCCAGCACGGGGAGTGAGGGCGTCGGGGGTCTCTGCCCTCTGACGCCACTTCTGGGAGGGAACCCCCATCCACTTAATAACATATATATTCCCCCACAACTGGGCTAGGCCCACATTCCGATGTAACTCTTTATGAGTTAAATATTATGTATATCTTGCCCTCCCAGACTCCATCTACCACTCCCCAACCACCCACACAAACACCTCCACCATCTTAGCTCCACCACAACCCTTCATCCACTCTTCTCCCCCAATCACTGCAACGTCCACCATTCACTCTCTCCAAAAACGAACCACTCTTCCACCAACCACTTACTTCCACTACCATCATCTCCTCCACTCATCTTCCCCACCAACCACTTAAAACTTCTACCACCAACTTCTCTTTCTCTCACCTTCTCTCCGGGAGAGGGGACCCAACCAACCACTCTTATAACATATTTATCCCCCACCCCGGGCGTTGAGAACGCCCAACAATCAGATGACTCGCAAGAGTAAATATTATGTATATTCTATCCCCTCTCCCCCACCATCGACGCCATCTAAAACCACCATCCACTTCCTTTGTTCACCATTCTCTCTCTTAGGAGGGGGGGAACCAAAAACTTTATTTATTCCCCCACCAAATCGGGCGCTTGTACGCGCCCATCAATCAGATGTACTCGTAAGAGTAAAATATAATATATATTTTTTCCCCCCTCCTACATTTTTTCCTCCAACCACTTAAAGCGAACGTGTGATCGCCCAGTCGCTCGCCCGCCTTAGCGGGCGGGAGGCTGGGCGGCCGCACGGTCTATCTCGTCGCTCTTTTTCCACCATCTTCACCACTTCTTCCACCATCCTCCAACCACTCCAAGGGCTTCCGTGTGGTCGCCCAGTCGCTCGCCCGCCTCTGTGGGCGGGAGGCTGGGCGGCCGCACGGCCTGCCCTCTTCCCACCACCGGCTTCATACAACACTTTACAACCACACACTCCTCCAGAAAAAACCACTCCTACACTCCAACCAACACCACGCGGGGGGCACAACGCGTAGACCGATAGCGCCGCGTGTCCCCCATGCACACTCCACAAGACACGGGGGGGGTTTTAGTCCGTAGGCGTTTGTGGATAGACTCGAGATGACGTGACGCTGGAGTCTATCCGCGAGCGAGTCGGGCATGCTGTCAGGTACGGGCCTGGCAGTATCCAAGAGGATTTCCCCCTCCAACGCAAAAAAAAAAAAAAAAAAAACCTAACCTAACCTAACCTAACCTAACCTAACCTAACCTAACCTAACCTAACCTAACCTAACCTTTTTTTTTTTTTTTTTTTTTTTTTTTTTTCTCGCTGGGAAAATGCGTTTACCCCCCTCGGAGTCCGAGGGGGCACATACCCCCCTGGGGTGGAGAAGACCCAAGGTGGGGGGTTATGTGGGGCTCACTCCCACCCTGCTCCTGCTAGTCAGGAGGAGGGGGGGAGCATACCCACTAAAAACCCAGCGGCGTTACCCTCTCTGTCTGTTTAGGTGTTAGTTGGACGCGACGGGGATTGCTAGCATTACTACCGTGACGTCGCCAGACTGTCCCGGACTTACACCGGGCGTATCCTCGCGCCGAAGGAGGGAAGGATTGGCAACGCTTCAACCCTTCCCCCAGATATGTAGGGCCCCATTGTGGTTCTCCAGTCCACGGCCCTACTCGGGGAGTTCACGGTTGGCGTATTGTAACCGCCTTCTCCCCACCCGTCTGCGCCGGAGCGGGAGCGCATCAGCCCTTTCTTCGCGCTCCCGCTCCGCTGCCTCTTTCTGCGACATAACTTCTTCGCAGAATCTAATCCCGGCTTCCCACAATCTCTCGCTCGATAGCATGCCGGAGATCACCCTGTGCAGCGAGAGATCGTCCGTCTCTAGGACTGCTGTGAGTTCCTGGCGCTCACCGGCCCAGCTGGTGCAGTCTGCTAGTGTATGCTGGGCCGTGTCATCCTCGTCACCGCAGTGGTGACAGGCTGGTGTTGGCTCCCGTCCTATTTGGTGCAGGTAATGCCCGAAGCAGCCATGCCCGGTCATCACCTGCACCAACCTATATGTTAGGCTGCCCGTCTTGCGGTCCAGCCATGCCTCCAAGGATGGGAGGAGTGCCCCTGTTGTTCGGGTGCCATACGGGGACTCCTCCAAGATCTCTTTCCAGCGGTCTCGCTCCCGCCGGACCGCCATACGGCGCCTCGCGGCTACCTCTTCTGGGGCCAGGTGCTCGTCGGTCGTCGTGGCCTCCACCCGCTGCTCATACCGCTCTGCCATCAGCCTTGCGTCCAGCTCCCACGGCAGGGTGCCGGCAAGAGCGCAGGCCGCCGCAAAGCTCACCGTTCGGAAGCATCTGGCCATCCTTTGGGCTATCACCCTCTGCGGTCTCCGGAGGAGGGCCTTCGTCCTCTCGGTCAGCCTTCCTGCCCATATCGGCGCACCGTACAGTGCCATGCTCCTCACCACATTGGCGAAGAGGCGCCGGCATGGGGCTTTTGGGCCACCTACATTTGGTAGGAGGCGGCCCAGCGCGGCCGCGGTGCCGACGAGTCGTGGAGTCATTTGTGAGAAATGCTCTTTGAAATCCCATCTCCGGTCCAGAATCAGGCCCAGGTATTTAATATGGGCCTTGACTTGGACCGTCTCACCTCCCACGGGGATGGTCTCATCGGCCCGCAGCCGCCAGCCCCTCCCTCCAAAGACCACCGCGTCTGTTTTTGCGAGCGCAACTTTGAGGCCTAGGAGACCGATCCTCCCGACCGTCAGTTCTGTGGCGACCGCCGCCCTTCTTAGGGTTTCCTCATATTGTCTCCCCCTCACGGCCACCATTGTATCGTCAGCATAACAGATGGTTACCGTGCGGGGGAGTTGTACACCTCGGATTGCCCAATCGAAGCCGATGTTCCAGAGCAGGGGCCCTAGTACCGACCCCTGTGGAACACCGCACTCCATCTTCCGCTCAAGGCGACCATTCGCTCCTTCGTAGAGCACTACCCTTTCTGAAAGGTAGTGCCCCACGATTGCCTTCAGGTAGGAAGGCACCCGGTGGTAGCGAAGGGCCTCCTTAATTACCTCGTAGGGGAGAGATCCAAAAGCGTTGGCAATATCCAGTGACACTGCCACGGTCCCCTCACCATTCTCCGTGGCTAGGTCACTGAACCTTTTCAGTGCGCCCACTGCATCGATCGTTGACCGCCCCGCGCGGAACCCGAACTGCATCTCGCTCAGGTTCGGGCCGTCGTCCTCCAGATGTTTCGTGATGCGCCCAGCAATCACCCGCTCGAACATTTTGCCTGTTTCGTCCAGGAGGACGATGGGGCGGTATCCTGAAGGGGAGTCAGCTGGACGACCCTCCTTCCGCAGCAGGCACAACCTCCCCTCTTTCCAGCATTTTGGAAATGTTCCCTCTTTGAGGCAGTCGTCAAAGATGCCCCGCAGTCTGAGCCCCAGGTGTTTCATTGCCATGGGTATGACTTTCCCTGGCACCCCATCAGGGCCCGGGGCCTTCCTGCAGGCTTTGAGGCGTGCGACTGCCCCAAGGATCTCCACATCAGTCACGTCCGGGATTTCAGCCGCTTCCTCAGGATCCTCTGTCGGCACTGTCATCACAGGGGGCGCAAAGGGCGGTGCCGCCGGGAAAAGACCCTCCACTATCCTCGCGAGAAGCTCCGGTTCCAAGGAATCCATGGGGGGAGCATGCTTCAGCTTGTTCTTCACAATTTTGTACGGTCGCCCCCATGGATCCCTATCCAGTGTGCAGATGAACTCCTCGCGAGCCTCGTCCTTCTGTTGGGCGATCGCTGCGTTGAGGGCTCCCTTTGCTGCGGTCAGTGCGTCCAGCAGCTCATCTTCCTCCTCTCTGGTGTGTCGCCGGCGCCTGCATCGGGCGTACGCCCGCCTGGCAGCATTCGCAGCTACACGGAGGGCGGCTATCTCTTCCGTCCACCAATAGACCTGGCGCTTGCCGGGCAGTTTCTTCGATCTCTTCATTGCGGCATCGCATACTCGTGTGAGCGACGCTCGGAAATAAACTGCCTTTTCCTCAGTGCCCAGATGATCCGGCAAGGCCGCACACCAGGTCTCTATTATAGCCGCCTCCTCCGCCATCTCGCTATCGAGACTGGCTAGCGACCACCTTGGGAAGCTCTTCTCTGCCCGGCGCCTAGCAGGCAGTGGGGCCGCCAGCGTCGGGGAGACCCTCATACGGATGTAGACGTGATCGGAGAGGGTCTCCACTTCCTCCATGACGCGCCAATCACCGATTCTGTCGGCGACAACAGGGGTCGCCAGCGTGACGTCAACAATAGATCCTCCCTGCCATCTCACACAGGTGTTGGCGCTTCCACGGTTGACGATGCTCAGCCCCATCACCACCGCCCAGTCCCTGAGTGTTGCGCCCCTCACGTCAGTAACGGGGGAACCCCAGGCCGCGCTCTTGGCATTGAGATCCCCCATCAGAAGCACCGGCTTTGGTGCGACCCTCCTCAACACCCTTGCCAGGTTCTCGAGGTGCCCCTCGAAGGCTCTAAGCGGCTGGTTAGGAGAGAAATACGTCCCCACAAACCTAACCTAACCTAACCTAACCTAACCTAACCTAACTTTTTTTTTTTTAAGTAAAGACCTAACCTAACTTTCGCCGAGTTAGGTTAGCTCCAATTAAAATTTTGTTTTTTGCGTTTTATTCCTTATTCCGCCTGTTCTAGTGACTGTCGGTATTTTTGTCATCAACAGCGTGTTCGGCTTTGCATTCTGCCGCAACCTAACCTCTTTTAACCTAACTTTTTTTTTTTTTAAGTAAAGACCTAACCTAACTTTCGCCGAGTTAGGTTAGCTCCAATTAAAATTTTGTTTTTTGCGTTTTATTCCTTATTCCGCCTGTTCTAGTGACTGTCGGTATTTTTGTCATCAACAGCGTGTTCGGCTTTGCATTCAGCCGCAACCTAACCTCTTTTAACCTAACTTTTTTTTTTTTAAGTAAAGACCTAACCTAACTTTCGCCGAGTTAGGTTAGCTCCAATTAAAATTTTGTTTTTTGCGTTTTATTCCTTATTCCGCCTGTTCTAGTGACTGTCGGTATTTTTGTCATCAACAGCGTGTTCGGCTTTGCATTCTGCCGCAACCTAACCTCTTTTAACCTAACTTTTTTTTTTTAAGTAAAGACCTAACCTAACTTTCGCCGCGTTAGGTTAGCTCCAATTAAAATTTCGTTTTTTGCGTTTTATTCCTTATTCCGCCTGTTCTAGTGACTGTCGGTATTTTTGTCATCAACAGCGTGTTCGGCTTTGCATTCTGCCGCAACCTAACCTCTTTTAACCTTTTTTTTTTTTTAACCCGGAGAAATGCATGAAACTGCATACCACTACGTAACCTAAGGCCATCGGGGGTGACAGCCAGATGTTACGCATTGGTTATGTGGGGCTCTCCGCTCCAGAAGGGATTGGCCTACCCACTAAAACTCAGGGATGCTTCCACCCTGTGCCTTCATGGTGATGCCGTGGGATCGCTAGCAAGCCACCACGACATCACCGGCACCTTCGCCCTAGGGCGAACCCTCTCCGAAAAAGGCACACTGTAGCATGGCCAGTGTGCCTTCCCTCACCTGCTTCCCCCCGACCAACGGCCGTCCCCCGGGGAAACCAGGAACCGGCACCGAACACACGGGGTCCAATCGTGTATTCGGCGCCAGTCCCACCCTCGCCGCCACGGGAGGACAAACGCCCCTGCCCCGCAGCCGTCCACGGGAGGATAAACGCCCCTACCCCGCAGACACTCCCGCCTGTCCTTACGGACCGCGGTGGGCCAGTCCTCCGCCTCCCGCCCCCAGCACATGAGGTAGCGGCAGCCTGCAAGGCTGAGTTCTCGGGACGCAGAGGACTAGTCCACCGCCACCACGCAGCGGCACAGGTCACCCGTCTGGTGCCTGCCCGCAGTGCCCCCCAAAAGGAGACGTCGGAGGGATGCTGCCCGTGCCCGACGCTCCGCCCTCGCGTGCCGCACCTGGAGAGTCCTCTAACAGAGGAAACCCGGTGCGGGACCCCCCAACCCCCCCTGACAGGCTCATTCGCAGCATCGGCAAGTGATCAATTAGGGGCCCCTAAGAAATCACTTGCCGTTGCTCCCGGGGTGCACCGGCCAAGACGCTTCCCTTTCCTGCGGATCAACCGGATCAAGAAGAATGAGAAGAATCCAGACACTCTGGGAGGTTTCCTGTCTAGCACCCCAACCTCTTTTAACCTAACTTTTTTTTTTTTAAGTAAAGACCTAACCTAACTTTCGCCGAGTTAGGTTAGCTCCAATTAAAATTTTGTTTTTTGCGTTTTATTCCTTATTCCGCCTGTTCTAGTGACTGTCGGTATTTTTGTCATCAACAGCGTGTTCGGCTTTGCATTCTGCCGCAACCTAACCTCTTTTAACCTAACTTTTTTTTTTTTAAGTAAAGACCTAACCTAACTTTCGCCGAGTTAGGTTAGCTCCAATTAAAATTTTGTTTTTTGCGTTTTATTCCTTATTCCGCCTGTTCTAGTGACTGTCGGTATTTTTGTCATCAACAGCGTGTTCGGCTTTGCATTCTGCCGCAACCTAACCTCTTTTAACCTAACTTTTTTTTTTTTAAGTAAAGACCTAACCTAACTTTCGCCGCGTTAGGTTAGCTCCAATTAAAATTTCGTTTTTTGCGTTTTATTCCTTATTCCGCCTGTTCTAGTGACTGTCGGTATTTTTGTCATCAACAGCGTGTTCGGCTTTGCATTCTGCCGCAACCTAACCTCTTTTAACCTAACTTTTTTTTTTTTAAGTAAAGACCTAACCTAACTTTCACCGAGTTAGGTTAGCTCCAATTAAAATTTTGTTTTTTGCGTTTTATTCCTTATTCCGCCTGTTCTAGTGACTGTCGGTATTTTTGTCATCAACAGCGTGTTCGGCTTTGCATTCTGCCGCAACCTAACCTCTTTTAACCTAACTTTTTTTTTTTTAAGTAAAGACCTAACCTAACTTTCGCCGAGTTAGGTTAGCTCCAATTAAAATTTTGTTTTTTGCGTTTTATTCCTTATTCCGCCTGTTCTAGTGACTGTCGGTATTTTTGTCATCAACAGCGTGTTCGGCTTTGCATTCTGCCGCAACCTAACCTCTTTTAACCTAACTTTTTTTTTTTAAGTAAAGACCTAACCTAACTTTCGCCGAGTTAGGTTAGCTCCAATTAAAATTTTGTTTTTTGCGTTTTATTCCTTATTCCGCCTGTTCTAGTGACTGTCGGTATTTTTGTCATCAACAGCGTGTTCGGCTTTGCATTCTGCCGCAACCTAACCTCTTTTAACCTAACTTTTTTTTTTTTAAGTAAAGACCTAACCTAACTTTCGCCGCGTTAGGTTAGCTCCAATTAAAATTTCGTTTTTTGCGTTTTATTCCTTATTCCGCCTGTTCTAGTGACTGTCGGTATTTTTGTCATCAACAGCGTGTTCGGCTTTGCATTCTGCCGCAACCTAACCTCTTTTAACCTAACTTTTTTTTTTTTAAGTAAAGACCTAACCTAACTTTCGCCGAGTTAGGTTAGCTCCAATTAAAATTTTGTTTTTTGCGTTTTATTCCTTATTCCGCCTGTTCTAGTGACTGTCGGTATTTTTGTCATCAACAGCGTGTTCGGCTTTGCATTCTGCCGCAACCTAACCTCTTTTAACCTAACTTTTTTTTTTTTTAAGTAAAGACCTAACCTAACTTTCGCCGAGTTAGGTTAGCTCCAATTAAAATTTTGTTTTTTGCGTTTTATTCCTTATTCCGCCTGTTCTAGTGACTGTCGGTATTTTTGTCATCAACAGCGTGTTCGGCTTTGCATTCAGCCGCAACCTAACCTCTTTTAACCTAACTTTTTTTTTTTTAAGTAAAGACCTAACCTAACTTTCGCCGAGTTAGGTTAGCTCCAATTAAAATTTTGTTTTTTGCGTTTTATTCCTTATTCCGCCTGTTCTAGTGACTGTCGGTATTTTTGTCATCAACAGCGTGTTCGGCTTTGCATTCTGCCGCAACCTAACCTCTTTTAACCTAACTTTTTTTTTTTTAAGTAAAGACCTAACCTAACTTTCGCCGCGTTAGGTTAGCTCCAATTAAAATTTCGTTTTTTGCGTTTTATTCCTTATTCCGCCTGTTCTAGTGACTGTCGGTATTTTTGTCATCAACAGCGTGTTCGGCTTTGCATTCTGCCGCAACCTAACCTCTTTTAACCTTTTTTTTTTTTTAACCCGGAGAAATGCATGAAACTGCATACCACTACGTAACCTAAGGCCATCGGGGGTGACAGCCAGATGTTACGCATTGGTTATGTGGGGCTCTCCGCTCCAGAAGGGATTGGCCTACCCACTAAAACTCAGGGATGCTTCCACCCTGTGCCTTCATGGTGATGCCGTGGGATCGCTAGCAAGCCACCACGACATCACCGGCACCTTCGCCCTAGGGCGAACCCTCTCCGAAAAAGGCACACTGTAGCATGGCCAGTGTGCCTTCCCTCACCTGCTTCCCCCCGACCAACGGCCGTCCCCCGGGGAAACCAGGAACCGGCACCGAACACACGGGGTCCAATCGTGTATTCGGCGCCAGTCCCACCCTCGCCGCCACGGGAGGACAAACGCCCCTGCCCCGCAGCCGTCCACGGGAGGATAAACGCCCCTACCCCGCAGACACTCCCGCCTGTCCTTACGGACCGCGGTGGGCCAGTCCTCCGCCTCCCGCCCCCAGCACATGAGGTAGCGGCAGCCTGCAAGGCTGAGTTCTCGGGACGCAGAGGACTAGTCCACCGCCACCACGCAGCGGCACAGGTCACCCGTCTGGTGCCTGCCCGCAGTGCCCCCCAAAAGGAGACGTCGGAGGGATGCTGCCCGTGCCCGACGCTCCGCCCTCGCGTGCCGCACCTGGAGAGTCCTCTAACAGAGGAAACCCGGTGCGGGACCCCCCAACCCCCCCTGACAGGCTCATTCGCAGCATCGGCAAGTGATCAATTAGGGGCCCCTAAGAAATCACTTGCCGTTGCTCCCGGGGTGCACCGGCCAAGACGCTTCCCTTTCCTGCGGATCAACCGGATCAAGAAGAATGAGAAGAATCCAGACACTCTGGGAGGTTTCCTGTCTAGCACCCCAACCTCTTTTAACCTAACTTTTTTTTTTTTAAGTAAAGACCTAACCTAACTTTCGCCGAGTTAGGTTAGCTCCAATTAAAATTTTGTTTTTTGCGTTTTATTCCTTATTCCGCCTGTTCTAGTGACTGTCGGTATTTTTGTCATCAACAGCGTGTTCGGCTTTGCATTCTGCCGCAACCTAACCTCTTTTAACCTAACTTTTTTTTTTTTAAGTAAAGACCTAACCTAACTTTCGCCGAGTTAGGTTAGCTCCAATTAAAATTTTGTTTTTTGCGTTTTATTCCTTATTCCGCCTGTTCTAGTGACTGTCGGTATTTTTGTCATCAACAGCGTGTTCGGCTTTGCATTCTGCCGCAACCTAACCTCTTTTAACCTAACTTTTTTTTTTTTAAGTAAAGACCTAACCTAACTTTCGCCGCGTTAGGTTAGCTCCAATTAAAATTTCGTTTTTTGCGTTTTATTCCTTATTCCGCCTGTTCTAGTGACTGTCGGTATTTTTGTCATCAACAGCGTGTTCGGCTTTGCATTCTGCCGCAACCTAACCTCTTTTAACCTAACTTTTTTTTTTTTAAGTAAAGACCTAACCTAACTTTCACCGAGTTAGGTTAGCTCCAATTAAAATTTTGTTTTTTGCGTTTTATTCCTTATTCCGCCTGTTCTAGTGACTGTCGGTATTTTTGTCATCAACAGCGTGTTCGGCTTTGCATTCTGCCGCAACCTAACCTCTTTTAACCTAACTTTTTTTTTTTTAAGTAAAGACCTAACCTAACTTTCGCCGCGTTAGGTTAGCTCCAATTAAAATTTCGTTTTTTGCGTTTTATTCCTTATTCCGCCTGTTCTAGTGACTGTCGGTATTTTTGTCATCAACAGCGTGTTCGGCTTTGCATTCTGCCGCAACCTAACCTCTTTTAACCTTTTTTTTTTTTTAACCCGGAGAAATGCATGAAACTGCATACCACTACGTAACCTAAGGCCATCGGGGGTGACAGCCAGATGTTACGCATTGGTTATGTGGGGCTCTCCGCTCCAGAAGGGATTGGCCTACCCACTAAAACTCAGGGATGCTTCCACCCTGTGCCTTCATGGTGATGCCGTGGGATCGCTAGCAAGCCACCACGACATCACCGGCACCTTCGCCCTAGGGCGAACCCTCTCCGAAAAAGGCACACTGTAGCATGGCCAGTGTGCCTTCCCTCACCTGCTTCCCCCCGACCAACGGCCGTCCCCCGGGGAAACCAGGAACCGGCACCGAACACACGGGGTCCAATCGTGTATTCGGCGCCAGTCCCACCCTCGCCGCCACGGGAGGACAAACGCCCCTGCCCCGCAGCCGTCCACGGGAGGATAAACGCCCCTACCCCGCAGACACTCCCGCCTGTCCTTACGGACCGCGGTGGGCCAGTCCTCCGCCTCCCGCCCCCAGCACATGAGGTAGCGGCAGCCTGCAAGGCTGAGTTCTCGGGACGCAGAGGACTAGTCCACCGCCACCACGCAGCGGCACAGGTCACCCGTCTGGTGCCTGCCCGCAGTGCCCCCCAAAAGGAGACGTCGGAGGGATGCTGCCCGTGCCCGACGCTCCGCCCTCGCGTGCCGCACCTGGAGAGTCCTCTAACAGAGGAAACCCGGTGCGGGACCCCCCAACCCCCCCTGACAGGCTCATTCGCAGCATCGGCAAGTGATCAATTAGGGGCCCCTAAGAAATCACTTGCCGTTGCTCCCGGGGTGCACCGGCCAAGACGCTTCCCTTTCCTGCGGATCAACCGGATCAAGAAGAATGAGAAGAATCCAGACACTCTGGGAGGTTTCCTGTCTAGCACCCCAACCTCTTTTAACCTAACTTTTTTTTTTTTAAGTAAAGACCTAACCTAACTTTCGCCGAGTTAGGTTAGCTCCAATTAAAATTTTGTTTTTTGCGTTTTATTCCTTATTCCGCCTGTTCTAGTGACTGTCGGTATTTTTGTCATCAACAGCGTGTTCGGCTTTGCATTCTGCCGCAACCTAACCTCTTTTAACTTACCTTTTTTTTTTTTAAGTAAAGACCTAAGCTAACTTTCGCCGAGTTAGGTTAGCTCCAATTAAAATTTTGTTTTTTGCGTTTTATTCCTTATTCCGCCTGTTCTAGTGACTGTCGGTATTTTTGTCATCAACAGCGTGTTCGGCTTTGCATTCTGCCGCAACCTAACCTCTTTTAACCTAACTTTTTTTTTTTTTAAGTAAAGACCTAACCTAACTTTCGCCGCGTTAGGTTAGCTCCAATTAAAATTTCGTTTTTTGCGTTTTATTCCTTATTCCGCCTGTTCTAGTGACTGTCGGTATTTTTGTCATCAACAGCGTGTTCGGCTTTGCATTCTGCCGCAACCTAACCTCTTTTAACCTAACTTTTTTTTTTTAAGTAAAGACCTAACCTAACTTTCACCGAGTTAGGTTAGCTCCAATTAAAATTTTGTTTTTTGCGTTTTATTCCTTATTCCGCCTGTTCTAGTGACTGTCGGTATTTTTGTCATCAACAGCGTGTTCGGCTTTGCATTCTGCCGCAACCTAACCTCTTTTAACCTAACTTTTTTTTTTTTAAGTAAAGACCTAACCTAACTTTCGCCGCGTTAGGTTAGCTCCAATTAAAATTTCGTTTTTTGCGTTTTATTCCTTATTCCGCCTGTTCTAGTGACTGTCGGTATTTTTGTCATCAACAGCGTGTTCGGCTTTGCATTCTGCCGCAACCTAACCTCTTTTAACCTTTTTTTTTTTTTAACCCGGAGAAATGCATGAAACTGCATACCACTACGTAACCTAAGGCCATCGGGGGTGACAGCCAGATGTTACGCATTGGTTATGTGGGGCTCTCCGCTCCAGAAGGGATTGGCCTACCCACTAAAACTCAGGGATGCTTCCACCCTGTGCCTTCATGGTGATGCCGTGGGATCGCTAGCAAGCCACCACGACATCACCGGCACCTTCGCCCTAGGGCGAACCCTCTCCGAAAAAGGCACACTGTAGCATGGCCAGTGTGCCTTCCCTCACCTGCTTCCCCCCGACCAACGGCCGTCCCCCGGGGAAACCAGGAACCGGCACCGAACACACGGGGTCCAATCGTGTATTCGGCGCCAGTCCCACCCTCGCCGCCACGGGAGGACAAACGCCCCTGCCCCGCAGCCGTCCACGGGAGGATAAACGCCCCTACCCCGCAGACACTCCCGCCTGTCCTTACGGACCGCGGTGGGCCAGTCCTCCGCCTCCCGCCCCCAGCACATGAGGTAGCGGCAGCCTGCAAGGCTGAGTTCTCGGGACGCAGAGGACTAGTCCACCGCCACCACGCAGCGGCACAGGTCACCCGTCTGGTGCCTGCCCGCAGTGCCCCCCAAAAGGAGACGTCGGAGGGATGCTGCCCGTGCCCGACGCTCCGCCCTCGCGTGCCGCACCTGGAGAGTCCTCTAACAGAGGAAACCCGGTGCGGGACCCCCCAACCCCCCCTGACAGGCTCATTCGCAGCATCGGCAAGTGATCAATTAGGGGCCCCTAAGAAATCACTTGCCGTTGCTCCCGGGGTGCACCGGCCAAGACGCTTCCCTTTCCTGCGGATCAACCGGATCAAGAAGAATGAGAAGAATCCAGACACTCTGGGAGGTTTCCTGTCTAGCACCCCAACCTCTTTTAACCTAACTTTTTTTTTTTTAAGTAAAGACCTAACCTAACTTTCGCCGAGTTAGGTTAGCTCCAATTAAAATTTTGTTTTTTGCGTTTTATTCCTTATTCCGCCTGTTCTAGTGACTGTCGGTATTTTTGTCATCAACAGCGTGTTCGGCTTTGCATTCTGCCGCAACCTAACCTCTTTTAACCTAACTTTTTTTTTTTTAAGTAAAGACCTAACCTAACTTTCGCCGAGTTAGGTTAGCTCCAATTAAAATTTTGTTTTTTGCGTTTTATTCCTTATTCCGCCTGTTCTAGTGACTGTCGGTATTTTTGTCATCAACAGCGTGTTCGGCTTTGCATTCTGCCGCAACCTAACCTCTTTTAACCTAACTTTTTTTTTTTTAAGTAAAGACCTAACCTAACTTTCGCCGCGTTAGGTTAGCTCCAATTAAAATTTCGTTTTTTGCGTTTTATTCCTTATTCCGCCTGTTCTAGTGACTGTCGGTATTTTTGTCATCAACAGCGTGTTCGGCTTTGCATTCTGCCGCAACCTAACCTCTTTTAACCTAACTTTTTTTTTTTTAAGTAAAGACCTAACCTAACTTTCACCGAGTTAGGTTAGCTCCAATTAAAATTTTGTTTTTTGCGTTTTATTCCTTATTCCGCCTGTTCTAGTGACTGTCGGTATTTTTGTCATCAACAGCGTGTTCGGCTTTGCATTCTGCCGCAACCTAACCTCTTTTAACCTAACTTTTTTTTTTTTAAGTAAAGACCTAACCTAACTTTCGCCGCGTTAGGTTAGCTCCAATTAAAATTTCGTTTTTTGCGTTTTATTCCTTATTCCGCCTGTTCTAGTGACTGTCGGTATTTTTGTCATCAACAGCGTGTTCGGCTTTGCATTCTGCCGCAACCTAACCTCTTTTAACCTTTTTTTTTTTTTAACCCGGAGAAATGCATGAAACTGCATACCACTACGTAACCTAAGGCCATCGGGGGTGACAGCCAGATGTTACGCATTGGTTATGTGGGGCTCTCCGCTCCAGAAGGGATTGGCCTACCCACTAAAACTCAGGGATGCTTCCACCCTGTGCCTTCATGGTGATGCCGTGGGATCGCTAGCAAGCCACCACGACATCACCGGCACCTTCGCCCTAGGGCGAACCCTCTCCGAAAAAGGCACACTGTAGCATGGCCAGTGTGCCTTCCCTCACCTGCTTCCCCCCGACCAACGGCCGTCCCCCGGGGAAACCAGGAACCGGCACCGAACACACGGGGTCCAATCGTGTATTCGGCGCCAGTCCCACCCTCGCCGCCACGGGAGGACAAACGCCCCTGCCCCGCAGCCGTCCACGGGAGGATAAACGCCCCTACCCCGCAGACACTCCCGCCTGTCCTTACGGACCGCGGTGGGCCAGTCCTCCGCCTCCCGCCCCCAGCACATGAGGTAGCGGCAGCCTGCAAGGCTGAGTTCTCGGGACGCAGAGGACTAGTCCACCGCCACCACGCAGCGGCACAGGTCACCCGTCTGGTGCCTGCCCGCAGTGCCCCCCAAAAGGAGACGTCGGAGGGATGCTGCCCGTGCCCGACGCTCCGCCCTCGCGTGCCGCACCTGGAGAGTCCTCTAACAGAGGAAACCCGGTGCGGGACCCCCCAACCCCCCCTGACAGGCTCATTCGCAGCATCGGCAAGTGATCAATTAGGGGCCCCTAAGAAATCACTTGCCGTTGCTCCCGGGGTGCACCGGCCAAGACGCTTCCCTTTCCTGCGGATCAACCGGATCAAGAAGAATGAGAAGAATCCAGACACTCTGGGAGGTTTCCTGTCTAGCACCCCAACCTCTTTTAACCTAACTTTTTTTTTTTTAAGTAAAGACCTAACCTAACTTTCGCCGAGTTAGGTTAGCTCCAATTAAAATTTTGTTTTTTGCGTTTTATTCCTTATTCCGCCTGTTCTAGTGACTGTCGGTATTTTTGTCATCAACAGCGTGTTCGGCTTTGCATTCTGCCGCAACCTAACCTCTTTTAACTTACCTTTTTTTTTTTTAAGTAAAGACCTAAGCTAACTTTCGCCGAGTTAGGTTAGCTCCAATTAAAATTTTGTTTTTTGCGTTTTATTCCTTATTCCGCCTGTTCTAGTGACTGTCGGTATTTTTGTCATCAACAGCGTGTTCGGCTTTGCATTCTGCCGCAACCTAACCTCTTTTAACCTAACTTTTTTTTTTTTTAAGTAAAGACCTAACCTAACTTTCGCCGCGTTAGGTTAGCTCCAATTAAAATTTCGTTTTTTGCGTTTTATTCCTTATTCCGCCTGTTCTAGTGACTGTCGGTATTTTTGTCATCAACAGCGTGTTCGGCTTTGCATTCTGCCGCAACCTAACCTCTTTTAACCTAACTTTTTTTTTTTTAAGTAAAGACCTAACCTAACTTTCACCGAGTTAGGTTAGCTCCAATTAAAATTTTGTTTTTTGCGTTTTATTCCTTATTCCGCCTGTTCTAGTGACTGTCGGTATTTTTGTCATCAACAGCGTGTTCGGCTTTGCATTCTGCCGCAACCTAACCTCTTTTAACCTAACTTTTTTTTTTTTAAGTAAAGACCTAACCTAACTTTCGCCGCGTTAGGTTAGCTCCAATTAAAATTTCGTTTTTTGCGTTTTATTCCTTATTCCGCCTGTTCTAGTGACTGTCGGTATTTTTGTCATCAACAGCGTGTTCGGCTTTGCATTCTGCCGCAACCTAACCTCTTTTAACCTTTTTTTTTTTTTAACCCGGAGAAATGCATGAAACTGCATACCACTACGTAACCTAAGGCCATCGGGGGTGACAGCCAGATGTTACGCATTGGTTATGTGGGGCTCTCCGCTCCAGAAGGGATTGGCCTACCCACTAAAACTCAGGGATGCTTCCACCCTGTGCCTTCATGGTGATGCCGTGGGATCGCTAGCAAGCCACCACGACATCACCGGCACCTTCGCCCTAGGGCGAACCCTCTCCGAAAAAGGCACACTGTAGCATGGCCAGTGTGCCTTCCCTCACCTGCTTCCCCCCGACCAACGGCCGTCCCCCGGGGAAACCAGGAACCGGCACCGAACACACGGGGTCCAATCGTGTATTCGGCGCCAGTCCCACCCTCGCCGCCACGGGAGGACAAACGCCCCTGCCCCGCAGCCGTCCACGGGAGGATAAACGCCCCTACCCCGCAGACACTCCCGCCTGTCCTTACGGACCGCGGTGGGCCAGTCCTCCGCCTCCCGCCCCCAGCACATGAGGTAGCGGCAGCCTGCAAGGCTGAGTTCTCGGGACGCAGAGGACTAGTCCACCGCCACCACGCAGCGGCACAGGTCACCCGTCTGGTGCCTGCCCGCAGTGCCCCCCAAAAGGAGACGTCGGAGGGATGCTGCCCGTGCCCGACGCTCCGCCCTCGCGTGCCGCACCTGGAGAGTCCTCTAACAGAGGAAACCCGGTGCGGGACCCCCCAACCCCCCCTGACAGGCTCATTCGCAGCATCGGCAAGTGATCAATTAGGGGCCCCTAAGAAATCACTTGCCGTTGCTCCCGGGGTGCACCGGCCAAGACGCTTCCCTTTCCTGCGGATCAACCGGATCAAGAAGAATGAGAAGAATCCAGACACTCTGGGAGGTTTCCTGTCTAGCACCCCAACCTCTTTTAACCTAACTTTTTTTTTTTTAAGTAAAGACCTAACCTAACTTTCGCCGAGTTAGGTTAGCTCCAATTAAAATTTTGTTTTTTGCGTTTTATTCCTTATTCCGCCTGTTCTAGTGACTGTCGGTATTTTTGTCATCAACAGCGTGTTCGGCTTTGCATTCTGCCGCAACCTAACCTCTTTTAACCTAACTTTTTTTTTTTTAAGTAAAGACCTAACCTAACTTTCGCCGAGTTAGGTTAGCTCCAATTAAAATTTTGTTTTTTGCGTTTTATTCCTTATTCCGCCTGTTCTAGTGACTGTCGGTATTTTTGTCATCAACAGCGTGTTCGGCTTTGCATTCTGCCGCAACCTAACCTCTTTTAACCTAACTTTTTTTTTTTTAAGTAAAGACCTAACCTAACTTTCGCCGCGTTAGGTTAGCTCCAATTAAAATTTCGTTTTTTGCGTTTTATTCCTTATTCCGCCTGTTCTAGTGACTGTCGGTATTTTTGTCATCAACAGCGTGTTCGGCTTTGCATTCTGCCGCAACCTAACCTCTTTTAACCTAACTTTTTTTTTTTTAAGTAAAGACCTAACCTAACTTTCACCGAGTTAGGTTAGCTCCAATTAAAATTTTGTTTTTTGCGTTTTATTCCTTATTCCGCCTGTTCTAGTGACTGTCGGTATTTTTGTCATCAACAGCGTGTTCGGCTTTGCATTCTGCCGCAACCTAACCTCTTTTAACCTAACTTTTTTTTTTTTAAGTAAAGACCTAACCTAACTTTCGCCGAGTTAGGTTAGCTCCAATTAAAATTTTGTTTTTTGCGTTTTATTCCTTATTCCGCCTGTTCTAGTGACTGCCGGTATTTTTGTCATCAACAGCGTGTTCGGCTTTGCATTCTGCCGCAACCTAACCTCTTTTAACCTAACTTTTTTTTTTTAAGTAAAGACCTAACCTAACTTTCGCCGAGTTAGGTTAGCTCCAATTAAAATTTTGTTTTTTGCGTTTTATTCCTTATTCCGCCTGTTCTAGTGACTGTCGGTATTTTTGTCATCAACAGCGTGTTCGGCTTTGCATTCTGCCGCAACCTAACCTCTTTTAACCTAACTTTTTTTTTTTTAAGTAAAGACCTAACCTAACTTTCGCCGCGTTAGGTTAGCTCCAATTAAAATTTCGTTTTTTGCGTTTTATTCCTTATTCCGCCTGTTCTAGTGACTGTCGGTATTTTTGTCATCAACAGCGTGTTCGGCTTTGCATTCTGCCGCAACCTAACCTCTTTTAACCTAACTTTTTTTTTTTTAAGTAAAGACCTAACCTAACTTTCGCCGAGTTAGGTTAGCTCCAATTAAAATTTTGTTTTTTGCGTTTTATTCCTTATTCCGCCTGTTCTAGTGACTGTCGGTATTTTTGTCATCAACAGCGTGTTCGGCTTTGCATTCTGCCGCAACCTAACCTCTTTTAACCTAACTTTTTTTTTTTTTAAGTAAAGACCTAACCTAACTTTCGCCGAGTTAGGTTAGCTCCAATTAAAATTTTGTTTTTTGCGTTTTATTCCTTATTCCGCCTGTTCTAGTGACTGTCGGTATTTTTGTCATCAACAGCGTGTTCGGCTTTGCATTCAGCCGCAACCTAACCTCTTTTAACCTAACTTTTTTTTTTTTAAGTAAAGACCTAACCTAACTTTCGCCGAGTTAGGTTAGCTCCAATTAAAATTTTGTTTTTTGCGTTTTATTCCTTATTCCGCCTGTTCTAGTGACTGTCGGTATTTTTGTCATCAACAGCGTGTTCGGCTTTGCATTCTGCCGCAACCTAACCTCTTTTAACCTAACTTTTTTTTTTTAAGTAAAGACCTAACCTAACTTTCGCCGCGTTAGGTTAGCTCCAATTAAAATTTCGTTTTTTGCGTTTTATTCCTTATTCCGCCTGTTCTAGTGACTGTCGGTATTTTTGTCATCAACAGCGTGTTCGGCTTTGCATTCTGCCGCAACCTAACCTCTTTTAACCTTTTTTTTTTTTTAACCCGGAGAAATGCATGAAACTGCATACCACTACGTAACCTAAGGCCATCGGGGGTGACAGCCAGATGTTACGCATTGGTTATGTGGGGCTCTCCGCTCCAGAAGGGATTGGCCTACCCACTAAAACTCAGGGATGCTTCCACCCTGTGCCTTCATGGTGATGCCGTGGGATCGCTAGCAAGCCACCACGACATCACCGGCACCTTCGCCCTAGGGCGAACCCTCTCCGAAAAAGGCACACTGTAGCATGGCCAGTGTGCCTTCCCTCACCTGCTTCCCCCCGACCAACGGCCGTCCCCCGGGGAAACCAGGAACCGGCACCGAACACACGGGGTCCAATCGTGTATTCGGCGCCAGTCCCACCCTCGCCGCCACGGGAGGACAAACGCCCCTGCCCCGCAGCCGTCCACGGGAGGATAAACGCCCCTACCCCGCAGACACTCCCGCCTGTCCTTACGGACCGCGGTGGGCCAGTCCTCCGCCTCCCGCCCCCAGCACATGAGGTAGCGGCAGCCTGCAAGGCTGAGTTCTCGGGACGCAGAGGACTAGTCCACCGCCACCACGCAGCGGCACAGGTCACCCGTCTGGTGCCTGCCCGCAGTGCCCCCCAAAAGGAGACGTCGGAGGGATGCTGCCCGTGCCCGACGCTCCGCCCTCGCGTGCCGCACCTGGAGAGTCCTCTAACAGAGGAAACCCGGTGCGGGACCCCCCAACCCCCCCTGACAGGCTCATTCGCAGCATCGGCAAGTGATCAATTAGGGGCCCCTAAGAAATCACTTGCCGTTGCTCCCGGGGTGCACCGGCCAAGACGCTTCCCTTTCCTGCGGATCAACCGGATCAAGAAGAATGAGAAGAATCCAGACACTCTGGGAGGTTTCCTGTCTAGCACCCCAACCTCTTTTAACCTAACTTTTTTTTTTTTAAGTAAAGACCTAACCTAACTTTCGCCGAGTTAGGTTAGCTCCAATTAAAATTTTGTTTTTTGCGTTTTATTCCTTATTCCGCCTGTTCTAGTGACTGTCGGTATTTTTGTCATCAACAGCGTGTTCGGCTTTGCATTCTGCCGCAACCTAACCTCTTTTAACCTAACTTTTTTTTTTTTAAGTAAAGACCTAACCTAACTTTCGCCGAGTTAGGTTAGCTCCAATTAAAATTTTGTTTTTTGCGTTTTATTCCTTATTCCGCCTGTTCTAGTGACTGTCGGTATTTTTGTCATCAACAGCGTGTTCGGCTTTGCATTCTGCCGCAACCTAACCTCTTTTAACCTAACTTTTTTTTTTTTAAGTAAAGACCTAACCTAACTTTCGCCGCGTTAGGTTAGCTCCAATTAAAATTTCGTTTTTTGCGTTTTATTCCTTATTCCGCCTGTTCTAGTGACTGTCGGTATTTTTGTCATCAACAGCGTGTTCGGCTTTGCATTCTGCCGCAACCTAACCTCTTTTAACCTAACTTTTTTTTTTTTAAGTAAAGACCTAACCTAACTTTCACCGAGTTAGGTTAGCTCCAATTAAAATTTTGTTTTTTGCGTTTTATTCCTTATTCCGCCTGTTCTAGTGACTGTCGGTATTTTTGTCATCAACAGCGTGTTCGGCTTTGCATTCTGCCGCAACCTAACCTCTTTTAACCTAACTTTTTTTTTTTTAAGTAAAGACCTAACCTAACTTTCGCCGCGTTAGGTTAGCTCCAATTAAAATTTCGTTTTTTGCGTTTTATTCCTTATTCCGCCTGTTCTAGTGACTGTCGGTATTTTTGTCATCAACAGCGTGTTCGGCTTTGCATTCTGCCGCAACCTAACCTCTTTTAACCTTTTTTTTTTTTTAACCCGGAGAAATGCATGAAACTGCATACCACTACGTAACCTAAGGCCATCGGGGGTGACAGCCAGATGTTACGCATTGGTTATGTGGGGCTCTCCGCTCCAGAAGGGATTGGCCTACCCACTAAAACTCAGGGATGCTTCCACCCTGTGCCTTCATGGTGATGCCGTGGGATCGCTAGCAAGCCACCACGACATCACCGGCACCTTCGCCCTAGGGCGAACCCTCTCCGAAAAAGGCACACTGTAGCATGGCCAGTGTGCCTTCCCTCACCTGCTTCCCCCCGACCAACGGCCGTCCCCCGGGGAAACCAGGAACCGGCACCGAACACACGGGGTCCAATCGTGTATTCGGCGCCAGTCCCACCCTCGCCGCCACGGGAGGACAAACGCCCCTGCCCCGCAGCCGTCCACGGGAGGATAAACGCCCCTACCCCGCAGACACTCCCGCCTGTCCTTACGGACCGCGGTGGGCCAGTCCTCCGCCTCCCGCCCCCAGCACATGAGGTAGCGGCAGCCTGCAAGGCTGAGTTCTCGGGACGCAGAGGACTAGTCCACCGCCACCACGCAGCGGCACAGGTCACCCGTCTGGTGCCTGCCCGCAGTGCCCCCCAAAAGGAGACGTCGGAGGGATGCTGCCCGTGCCCGACGCTCCGCCCTCGCGTGCCGCACCTGGAGAGTCCTCTAACAGAGGAAACCCGGTGCGGGACCCCCCAACCCCCCCTGACAGGCTCATTCGCAGCATCGGCAAGTGATCAATTAGGGGCCCCTAAGAAATCACTTGCCGTTGCTCCCGGGGTGCACCGGCCAAGACGCTTCCCTTTCCTGCGGATCAACCGGATCAAGAAGAATGAGAAGAATCCAGACACTCTGGGAGGTTTCCTGTCTAGCACCCCAACCTCTTTTAACCTAACTTTTTTTTTTTTAAGTAAAGACCTAACCTAACTTTCGCCGAGTTAGGTTAGCTCCAATTAAAATTTTGTTTTTTGCGTTTTATTCCTTATTCCGCCTGTTCTAGTGACTGTCGGTATTTTTGTCATCAACAGCGTGTTCGGCTTTGCATTCTGCCGCAACCTAACCTCTTTTAACTTACCTTTTTTTTTTTAAGTAAAGACCTAAGCTAACTTTCGCCGAGTTAGGTTAGCTCCAATTAAAATTTTGTTTTTTGCGTTTTATTCCTTATTCCGCCTGTTCTAGTGACTGTCGGTATTTTTGTCATCAACAGCGTGTTCGGCTTTGCATTCTGCCGCAACCTAACCTCTTTTAACCTAACTTTTTTTTTTTTTAAGTAAAGACCTAACCTAACTTTCGCCGCGTTAGGTTAGCTCCAATTAAAATTTCGTTTTTTGCGTTTTATTCCTTATTCCGCCTGTTCTAGTGACTGTCGGTATTTTTGTCATCAACAGCGTGTTCGGCTTTGCATTCTGCCGCAACCTAACCTCTTTTAACCTAACTTTTTTTTTTTTAAGTAAAGACCTAACCTAACTTTCACCGAGTTAGGTTAGCTCCAATTAAAATTTTGTTTTTTGCGTTTTATTCCTTATTCCGCCTGTTCTAGTGACTGTCGGTATTTTTGTCATCAACAGCGTGTTCGGCTTTGCATTCTGCCGCAACCTAACCTCTTTTAACCTAACTTTTTTTTTTTTAAGTAAAGACCTAACCTAACTTTCGCCGCGTTAGGTTAGCTCCAATTAAAATTTCGTTTTTTGCGTTTTATTCCTTATTCCGCCTGTTCTAGTGACTGTCGGTATTTTTGTCATCAACAGCGTGTTCGGCTTTGCATTCTGCCGCAACCTAACCTCTTTTAACCTTTTTTTTTTTTTAACCCGGAGAAATGCATGAAACTGCATACCACTACGTAACCTAAGGCCATCGGGGGTGACAGCCAGATGTTACGCATTGGTTATGTGGGGCTCTCCGCTCCAGAAGGGATTGGCCTACCCACTAAAACTCAGGGATGCTTCCACCCTGTGCCTTCATGGTGATGCCGTGGGATCGCTAGCAAGCCACCACGACATCACCGGCACCTTCGCCCTAGGGCGAACCCTCTCCGAAAAAGGCACACTGTAGCATGGCCAGTGTGCCTTCCCTCACCTGCTTCCCCCCGACCAACGGCCGTCCCCCGGGGAAACCAGGAACCGGCACCGAACACACGGGGTCCAATCGTGTATTCGGCGCCAGTCCCACCCTCGCCGCCACGGGAGGACAAACGCCCCTGCCCCGCAGCCGTCCACGGGAGGATAAACGCCCCTACCCCGCAGACACTCCCGCCTGTCCTTACGGACCGCGGTGGGCCAGTCCTCCGCCTCCCGCCCCCAGCACATGAGGTAGCGGCAGCCTGCAAGGCTGAGTTCTCGGGACGCAGAGGACTAGTCCACCGCCACCACGCAGCGGCACAGGTCACCCGTCTGGTGCCTGCCCGCAGTGCCCCCCAAAAGGAGACGTCGGAGGGATGCTGCCCGTGCCCGACGCTCCGCCCTCGCGTGCCGCACCTGGAGAGTCCTCTAACAGAGGAAACCCGGTGCGGGACCCCCCAACCCCCCCTGACAGGCTCATTCGCAGCATCGGCAAGTGATCAATTAGGGGCCCCTAAGAAATCACTTGCCGTTGCTCCCGGGGTGCACCGGCCAAGACGCTTCCCTTTCCTGCGGATCAACCGGATCAAGAAGAATGAGAAGAATCCAGACACTCTGGGAGGTTTCCTGTCTAGCACCCCAACCTCTTTTAACCTAACTTTTTTTTTTTTAAGTAAAGACCTAACCTAACTTTCGCCGAGTTAGGTTAGCTCCAATTAAAATTTTGTTTTTTGCGTTTTATTCCTTATTCCGCCTGTTCTAGTGACTGTCGGTATTTTTGTCATCAACAGCGTGTTCGGCTTTGCATTCTGCCGCAACCTAACCTCTTTTAACTTACCTTTTTTTTTTTTAAGTAAAGACCTAAGCTAACTTTCGCCGAGTTAGGTTAGCTCCAATTAAAATTTTGTTTTTTGCGTTTTATTCCTTATTCCGCCTGTTCTAGTGACTGTCGGTATTTTTGTCATCAACAGCGTGTTCGGCTTTGCATTCTGCCGCAACCTAACCTCTTTTAACCTAACTTTTTTTTTTTTTAAGTAAAGACCTAACCTAACTTTCGCCGCGTTAGGTTAGCTCCAATTAAAATTTCGTTTTTTGCGTTTTATTCCTTATTCCGCCTGTTCTAGTGACTGTCGGTATTTTTGTCATCAACAGCGTGTTCGGCTTTGCATTCTGCCGCAACCTAACCTCTTTTAACCTAACTTTTTTTTTTTTAAGTAAAGACCTAACCTAACTTTCACCGAGTTAGGTTAGCTCCAATTAAAATTTTGTTTTTTGCGTTTTATTCCTTATTCCGCCTGTTCTAGTGACTGTCGGTATTTTTGTCATCAACAGCGTGTTCGGCTTTGCATTCTGCCGCAACCTAACCTCTTTTAACCTAACTTTTTTTTTTTTAAGTAAAGACCTAACCTAACTTTCGCCGCGTTAGGTTAGCTCCAATTAAAATTTCGTTTTTTGCGTTTTATTCCTTATTCCGCCTGTTCTAGTGACTGTCGGTATTTTTGTCATCAACAGCGTGTTCGGCTTTGCATTCTGCCGCAACCTAACCTCTTTTAACCTTTTTTTTTTTTTAACCCGGAGAAATGCATGAAACTGCATACCACTACGTAACCTAAGGCCATCGGGGGTGACAGCCAGATGTTACGCATTGGTTATGTGGGGCTCTCCGCTCCAGAAGGGATTGGCCTACCCACTAAAACTCAGGGATGCTTCCACCCTGTGCCTTCATGGTGATGCCGTGGGATCGCTAGCAAGCCACCACGACATCACCGGCACCTTCGCCCTAGGGCGAACCCTCTCCGAAAAAGGCACACTGTAGCATGGCCAGTGTGCCTTCCCTCACCTGCTTCCCCCCGACCAACGGCCGTCCCCCGGGGAAACCAGGAACCGGCACCGAACACACGGGGTCCAATCGTGTATTCGGCGCCAGTCCCACCCTCGCCGCCACGGGAGGACAAACGCCCCTGCCCCGCAGCCGTCCACGGGAGGATAAACGCCCCTACCCCGCAGACACTCCCGCCTGTCCTTACGGACCGCGGTGGGCCAGTCCTCCGCCTCCCGCCCCCAGCACATGAGGTAGCGGCAGCCTGCAAGGCTGAGTTCTCGGGACGCAGAGGACTAGTCCACCGCCACCACGCAGCGGCACAGGTCACCCGTCTGGTGCCTGCCCGCAGTGCCCCCCAAAAGGAGACGTCGGAGGGATGCTGCCCGTGCCCGACGCTCCGCCCTCGCGTGCCGCACCTGGAGAGTCCTCTAACAGAGGAAACCCGGTGCGGGACCCCCCAACCCCCCCTGACAGGCTCATTCGCAGCATCGGCAAGTGATCAATTAGGGGCCCCTAAGAAATCACTTGCCGTTGCTCCCGGGGTGCACCGGCCAAGACGCTTCCCTTTCCTGCGGATCAACCGGATCAAGAAGAATGAGAAGAATCCAGACACTCTGGGAGGTTTCCTGTCTAGCACCCCAACCTCTTTTAACCTAACTTTTTTTTTTTTAAGTAAAGACCTAACCTAACTTTCGCCGAGTTAGGTTAGCTCCAATTAAAATTTTGTTTTTTGCGTTTTATTCCTTATTCCGCCTGTTCTAGTGACTGTCGGTATTTTTGTCATCAACAGCGTGTTCGGCTTTGCATTCTGCCGCAACCTAACCTCTTTTAACCTAACTTTTTTTTTTTAAGTAAAGACCTAACCTAACTTTCGCCGAGTTAGGTTAGCTCCAATTAAAATTTTGTTTTTTGCGTTTTATTCCTTATTCCGCCTGTTCTAGTGACTGTCGGTATTTTTGTCATCAACAGCGTGTTCGGCTTTGCATTCTGCCGCAACCTAACCTCTTTTAACCTAACTTTTTTTTTTTTAAGTAAAGACCTAACCTAACTTTCGCCGCGTTAGGTTAGCTCCAATTAAAATTTCGTTTTTTGCGTTTTATTCCTTATTCCGCCTGTTCTAGTGACTGTCGGTATTTTTGTCATCAACAGCGTGTTCGGCTTTGCATTCTGCCGCAACCTAACCTCTTTTAACCTAACTTTTTTTTTTTTAAGTAAAGACCTAACCTAACTTTCACCGAGTTAGGTTAGCTCCAATTAAAATTTTGTTTTTTGCGTTTTATTCCTTATTCCGCCTGTTCTAGTGACTGTCGGTATTTTTGTCATCAACAGCGTGTTCGGCTTTGCATTCTGCCGCAACCTAACCTCTTTTAACCTAACTTTTTTTTTTTTAAGTAAAGACCTAACCTAACTTTCGCCGCGTTAGGTTAGCTCCAATTAAAATTTCGTTTTTTGCGTTTTATTCCTTATTCCGCCTGTTCTAGTGACTGTCGGTATTTTTGTCATCAACAGCGTGTTCGGCTTTGCATTCTGCCGCAACCTAACCTCTTTTAACCTTTTTTTTTTTTTAACCCGGAGAAATGCATGAAACTGCATACCACTACGTAACCTAAGGCCATCGGGGGTGACAGCCAGATGTTACGCATTGGTTATGTGGGGCTCTCCGCTCCAGAAGGGATTGGCCTACCCACTAAAACTCAGGGATGCTTCCACCCTGTGCCTTCATGGTGATGCCGTGGGATCGCTAGCAAGCCACCACGACATCACCGGCACCTTCGCCCTAGGGCGAACCCTCTCCGAAAAAGGCACACTGTAGCATGGCCAGTGTGCCTTCCCTCACCTGCTTCCCCCCGACCAACGGCCGTCCCCCGGGGAAACCAGGAACCGGCACCGAACACACGGGGTCCAATCGTGTATTCGGCGCCAGTCCCACCCTCGCCGCCACGGGAGGACAAACGCCCCTGCCCCGCAGCCGTCCACGGGAGGATAAACGCCCCTACCCCGCAGACACTCCCGCCTGTCCTTACGGACCGCGGTGGGCCAGTCCTCCGCCTCCCGCCCCCAGCACATGAGGTAGCGGCAGCCTGCAAGGCTGAGTTCTCGGGACGCAGAGGACTAGTCCACCGCCACCACGCAGCGGCACAGGTCACCCGTCTGGTGCCTGCCCGCAGTGCCCCCCAAAAGGAGACGTCGGAGGGATGCTGCCCGTGCCCGACGCTCCGCCCTCGCGTGCCGCACCTGGAGAGTCCTCTAACAGAGGAAACCCGGTGCGGGACCCCCCAACCCCCCCTGACAGGCTCATTCGCAGCATCGGCAAGTGATCAATTAGGGGCCCCTAAGAAATCACTTGCCGTTGCTCCCGGGGTGCACCGGCCAAGACGCTTCCCTTTCCTGCGGATCAACCGGATCAAGAAGAATGAGAAGAATCCAGACACTCTGGGAGGTTTCCTGTCTAGCACCCCAACCTCTTTTAACCTAACTTTTTTTTTTTTAAGTAAAGACCTAACCTAACTTTCGCCGAGTTAGGTTAGCTCCAATTAAAATTTTGTTTTTTGCGTTTTATTCCTTATTCCGCCTGTTCTAGTGACTGTCGGTATTTTTGTCATCAACAGCGTGTTCGGCTTTGCATTCTGCCGCAACCTAACCTCTTTTAACTTACCTTTTTTTTTTTTAAGTAAAGACCTAAGCTAACTTTCGCCGAGTTAGGTTAGCTCCAATTAAAATTTTGTTTTTTGCGTTTTATTCCTTATTCCGCCTGTTCTAGTGACTGTCGGTATTTTTGTCATCAACAGCGTGTTCGGCTTTGCATTCTGCCGCAACCTAACCTCTTTTAACCTAACTTTTTTTTTTTTTAAGTAAAGACCTAACCTAACTTTCGCCGCGTTAGGTTAGCTCCAATTAAAATTTCGTTTTTTGCGTTTTATTCCTTATTCCGCCTGTTCTAGTGACTGTCGGTATTTTTGTCATCAACAGCGTGTTCGGCTTTGCATTCTGCCGCAACCTAACCTCTTTTAACCTAACTTTTTTTTTTTTAAGTAAAGACCTAACCTAACTTTCACCGAGTTAGGTTAGCTCCAATTAAAATTTTGTTTTTTGCGTTTTATTCCTTATTCCGCCTGTTCTAGTGACTGTCGGTATTTTTGTCATCAACAGCGTGTTCGGCTTTGCATTCTGCCGCAACCTAACCTCTTTTAACCTAACTTTTTTTTTTTTAAGTAAAGACCTAACCTAACTTTCGCCGCGTTAGGTTAGCTCCAATTAAAATTTCGTTTTTTGCGTTTTATTCCTTATTCCGCCTGTTCTAGTGACTGTCGGTATTTTTGTCATCAACAGCGTGTTCGGCTTTGCATTCTGCCGCAACCTAACCTCTTTTAACCTTTTTTTTTTTTTAACCCGGAGAAATGCATGAAACTGCATACCACTACGTAACCTAAGGCCATCGGGGGTGACAGCCAGATGTTACGCATTGGTTATGTGGGGCTCTCCGCTCCAGAAGGGATTGGCCTACCCACTAAAACTCAGGGATGCTTCCACCCTGTGCCTTCATGGTGATGCCGTGGGATCGCTAGCAAGCCACCACGACATCACCGGCACCTTCGCCCTAGGGCGAACCCTCTCCGAAAAAGGCACACTGTAGCATGGCCAGTGTGCCTTCCCTCACCTGCTTCCCCCCGACCAACGGCCGTCCCCCGGGGAAACCAGGAACCGGCACCGAACACACGGGGTCCAATCGTGTATTCGGCGCCAGTCCCACCCTCGCCGCCACGGGAGGACAAACGCCCCTGCCCCGCAGCCGTCCACGGGAGGATAAACGCCCCTACCCCGCAGACACTCCCGCCTGTCCTTACGGACCGCGGTGGGCCAGTCCTCCGCCTCCCGCCCCCAGCACATGAGGTAGCGGCAGCCTGCAAGGCTGAGTTCTCGGGACGCAGAGGACTAGTCCACCGCCACCACGCAGCGGCACAGGTCACCCGTCTGGTGCCTGCCCGCAGTGCCCCCCAAAAGGAGACGTCGGAGGGATGCTGCCCGTGCCCGACGCTCCGCCCTCGCGTGCCGCACCTGGAGAGTCCTCTAACAGAGGAAACCCGGTGCGGGACCCCCCAACCCCCCCTGACAGGCTCATTCGCAGCATCGGCAAGTGATCAATTAGGGGCCCCTAAGAAATCACTTGCCGTTGCTCCCGGGGTGCACCGGCCAAGACGCTTCCCTTTCCTGCGGATCAACCGGATCAAGAAGAATGAGAAGAATCCAGACACTCTGGGAGGTTTCCTGTCTAGCACCCCAACCTCTTTTAACCTAACTTTTTTTTTTTTAAGTAAAGACCTAACCTAACTTTCGCCGAGTTAGGTTAGCTCCAATTAAAATTTTGTTTTTTGCGTTTTATTCCTTATTCCGCCTGTTCTAGTGACTGTCGGTATTTTTGTCATCAACAGCGTGTTCGGCTTTGCATTCTGCCGCAACCTAACCTCTTTTAACCTAACTTTTTTTTTTTTAAGTAAAGACCTAACCTAACTTTCGCCGAGTTAGGTTAGCTCCAATTAAAATTTTGTTTTTTGCGTTTTATTCCTTATTCCGCCTGTTCTAGTGACTGTCGGTATTTTTGTCATCAACAGCGTGTTCGGCTTTGCATTCTGCCGCAACCTAACCTCTTTTAACCTAACTTTTTTTTTTTTAAGTAAAGACCTAACCTAACTTTCGCCGCGTTAGGTTAGCTCCAATTAAAATTTCGTTTTTTGCGTTTTATTCCTTATTCCGCCTGTTCTAGTGACTGTCGGTATTTTTGTCATCAACAGCGTGTTCGGCTTTGCATTCTGCCGCAACCTAACCTCTTTTAACCTAACTTTTTTTTTTTTAAGTAAAGACCTAACCTAACTTTCACCGAGTTAGGTTAGCTCCAATTAAAATTTTGTTTTTTGCGTTTTATTCCTTATTCCGCCTGTTCTAGTGACTGTCGGTATTTTTGTCATCAACAGCGTGTTCGGCTTTGCATTCTGCCGCAACCTAACCTCTTTTAACCTAACTTTTTTTTTTTTAAGTAAAGACCTAACCTAACTTTCGCCGAGTTAGGTTAGCTCCAATTAAAATTTTGTTTTTTGCGTTTTATTCCTTATTCCGCCTGTTCTAGTGACTGTCGGTATTTTTGTCATCAACAGCGTGTTCGGCTTTGCATTCTGCCGCAACCTAACCTCTTTTAACCTAACTTTTTTTTTTTAAGTAAAGACCTAACCTAACTTTCGCCGAGTTAGGTTAGCTCCAATTAAAATTTTGTTTTTTGCGTTTTATTCCTTATTCCGCCTGTTCTAGTGACTGTCGGTATTTTTGTCATCAACAGCGTGTTCGGCTTTGCATTCTGCCGCAACCTAACCTCTTTTAACCTAACTTTTTTTTTTTTAAGTAAAGACCTAACCTAACTTTCGCCGCGTTAGGTTAGCTCCAATTAAAATTTCGTTTTTTGCGTTTTATTCCTTATTCCGCCTGTTCTAGTGACTGTCGGTATTTTTGTCATCAACAGCGTGTTCGGCTTTGCATTCTGCCGCAACCTAACCTCTTTTAACCTAACTTTTTTTTTTTTAAGTAAAGACCTAACCTAACTTTCGCCGAGTTAGGTTAGCTCCAATTAAAATTTTGTTTTTTGCGTTTTATTCCTTATTCCGCCTGTTCTAGTGACTGTCGGTATTTTTGTCATCAACAGCGTGTTCGGCTTTGCATTCTGCCGCAACCTAACCTCTTTTAACCTAACTTTTTTTTTTTTTAAGTAAAGACCTAACCTAACTTTCGCCGAGTTAGGTTAGCTCCAATTAAAATTTTGTTTTTTGCGTTTTATTCCTTATTCCGCCTGTTCTAGTGACTGTCGGTATTTTTGTCATCAACAGCGTGTTCGGCTTTGCATTCAGCCGCAACCTAACCTCTTTTAACCTAACTTTTTTTTTTTTAAGTAAAGACCTAACCTAACTTTCGCCGAGTTAGGTTAGCTCCAATTAAAATTTTGTTTTTTGCGTTTTATTCCTTATTCCGCCTGTTCTAGTGACTGTCGGTATTTTTGTCATCAACAGCGTGTTCGGCTTTGCATTCTGCCGCAACCTAACCTCTTTTAACCTAACTTTTTTTTTTTTAAGTAAAGACCTAACCTAACTTTCGCCGCGTTAGGTTAGCTCCAATTAAAATTTCGTTTTTTGCGTTTTATTCCTTATTCCGCCTGTTCTAGTGACTGTCGGTATTTTTGTCATCAACAGCGTGTTCGGCTTTGCATTCTGCCGCAACCTAACCTCTTTTAACCTTTTTTTTTTTTTAACCCGGAGAAATGCATGAAACTGCATACCACTACGTAACCTAAGGCCATCGGGGGTGACAGCCAGATGTTACGCATTGGTTATGTGGGGCTCTCCGCTCCAGAAGGGATTGGCCTACCCACTAAAACTCAGGGATGCTTCCACCCTGTGCCTTCATGGTGATGCCGTGGGATCGCTAGCAAGCCACCACGACATCACCGGCACCTTCGCCCTAGGGCGAACCCTCTCCGAAAAAGGCACACTGTAGCATGGCCAGTGTGCCTTCCCTCACCTGCTTCCCCCCGACCAACGGCCGTCCCCCGGGGAAACCAGGAACCGGCACCGAACACACGGGGTCCAATCGTGTATTCGGCGCCAGTCCCACCCTCGCCGCCACGGGAGGACAAACGCCCCTGCCCCGCAGCCGTCCACGGGAGGATAAACGCCCCTACCCCGCAGACACTCCCGCCTGTCCTTACGGACCGCGGTGGGCCAGTCCTCCGCCTCCCGCCCCCAGCACATGAGGTAGCGGCAGCCTGCAAGGCTGAGTTCTCGGGACGCAGAGGACTAGTCCACCGCCACCACGCAGCGGCACAGGTCACCCGTCTGGTGCCTGCCCGCAGTGCCCCCCAAAAGGAGACGTCGGAGGGATGCTGCCCGTGCCCGACGCTCCGCCCTCGCGTGCCGCACCTGGAGAGTCCTCTAACAGAGGAAACCCGGTGCGGGACCCCCCAACCCCCCCTGACAGGCTCATTCGCAGCATCGGCAAGTGATCAATTAGGGGCCCCTAAGAAATCACTTGCCGTTGCTCCCGGGGTGCACCGGCCAAGACGCTTCCCTTTCCTGCGGATCAACCGGATCAAGAAGAATGAGAAGAATCCAGACACTCTGGGAGGTTTCCTGTCTAGCACCCCAACCTCTTTTAACCTAACTTTTTTTTTTTTAAGTAAAGACCTAACCTAACTTTCGCCGAGTTAGGTTAGCTCCAATTAAAATTTTGTTTTTTGCGTTTTATTCCTTATTCCGCCTGTTCTAGTGACTGTCGGTATTTTTGTCATCAACAGCGTGTTCGGCTTTGCATTCTGCCGCAACCTAACCTCTTTTAACCTAACTTTTTTTTTTTTAAGTAAAGACCTAACCTAACTTTCGCCGAGTTAGGTTAGCTCCAATTAAAATTTTGTTTTTTGCGTTTTATTCCTTATTCCGCCTGTTCTAGTGACTGTCGGTATTTTTGTCATCAACAGCGTGTTCGGCTTTGCATTCTGCCGCAACCTAACCTCTTTTAACCTAACTTTTTTTTTTTTAAGTAAAGACCTAACCTAACTTTCGCCGCGTTAGGTTAGCTCCAATTAAAATTTCGTTTTTTGCGTTTTATTCCTTATTCCGCCTGTTCTAGTGACTGTCGGTATTTTTGTCATCAACAGCGTGTTCGGCTTTGCATTCTGCCGCAACCTAACCTCTTTTAACCTAACTTTTTTTTTTTTAAGTAAAGACCTAACCTAACTTTCACCGAGTTAGGTTAGCTCCAATTAAAATTTTGTTTTTTGCGTTTTATTCCTTATTCCGCCTGTTCTAGTGACTGTCGGTATTTTTGTCATCAACAGCGTGTTCGGCTTTGCATTCTGCCGCAACCTAACCTCTTTTAACCTAACTTTTTTTTTTTTAAGTAAAGACCTAACCTAACTTTCGCCGCGTTAGGTTAGCTCCAATTAAAATTTCGTTTTTTGCGTTTTATTCCTTATTCCGCCTGTTCTAGTGACTGTCGGTATTTTTGTCATCAACAGCGTGTTCGGCTTTGCATTCTGCCGCAACCTAACCTCTTTTAACCTTTTTTTTTTTTTAACCCGGAGAAATGCATGAAACTGCATACCACTACGTAACCTAAGGCCATCGGGGGTGACAGCCAGATGTTACGCATTGGTTATGTGGGGCTCTCCGCTCCAGAAGGGATTGGCCTACCCACTAAAACTCAGGGATGCTTCCACCCTGTGCCTTCATGGTGATGCCGTGGGATCGCTAGCAAGCCACCACGACATCACCGGCACCTTCGCCCTAGGGCGAACCCTCTCCGAAAAAGGCACACTGTAGCATGGCCAGTGTGCCTTCCCTCACCTGCTTCCCCCCGACCAACGGCCGTCCCCCGGGGAAACCAGGAACCGGCACCGAACACACGGGGTCCAATCGTGTATTCGGCGCCAGTCCCACCCTCGCCGCCACGGGAGGACAAACGCCCCTGCCCCGCAGCCGTCCACGGGAGGATAAACGCCCCTACCCCGCAGACACTCCCGCCTGTCCTTACGGACCGCGGTGGGCCAGTCCTCCGCCTCCCGCCCCCAGCACATGAGGTAGCGGCAGCCTGCAAGGCTGAGTTCTCGGGACGCAGAGGACTAGTCCACCGCCACCACGCAGCGGCACAGGTCACCCGTCTGGTGCCTGCCCGCAGTGCCCCCCAAAAGGAGACGTCGGAGGGATGCTGCCCGTGCCCGACGCTCCGCCCTCGCGTGCCGCACCTGGAGAGTCCTCTAACAGAGGAAACCCGGTGCGGGACCCCCCAACCCCCCCTGACAGGCTCATTCGCAGCATCGGCAAGTGATCAATTAGGGGCCCCTAAGAAATCACTTGCCGTTGCTCCCGGGGTGCACCGGCCAAGACGCTTCCCTTTCCTGCGGATCAACCGGATCAAGAAGAATGAGAAGAATCCAGACACTCTGGGAGGTTTCCTGTCTAGCACCCCAACCTCTTTTAACCTAACTTTTTTTTTTTTAAGTAAAGACCTAACCTAACTTTCGCCGAGTTAGGTTAGCTCCAATTAAAATTTTGTTTTTTGCGTTTTATTCCTTATTCCGCCTGTTCTAGTGACTGTCGGTATTTTTGTCATCAACAGCGTGTTCGGCTTTGCATTCTGCCGCAACCTAACCTCTTTTAACCTAACTTTTTTTTTTTTAAGTAAAGACCTAACCTAACTTTCGCCGAGTTAGGTTAGCTCCAATTAAAATTTTGTTTTTTGCGTTTTATTCCTTATTCCGCCTGTTCTAGTGACTGTCGGTATTTTTGTCATCAACAGCGTGTTCGGCTTTGCATTCTGCCGCAACCTAACCTCTTTTAACCTAACTTTTTTTTTTTTAAGTAAAGACCTAACCTAACTTTCGCCGCGTTAGGTTAGCTCCAATTAAAATTTCGTTTTTTGCGTTTTATTCCTTATTCCGCCTGTTCTAGTGACTGTCGGTATTTTTGTCATCAACAGCGTGTTCGGCTTTGCATTCTGCCGCAACCTAACCTCTTTTAACCTAACTTTTTTTTTTTTAAGTAAAGACCTAACCTAACTTTCACCGAGTTAGGTTAGCTCCAATTAAAATTTTGTTTTTTGCGTTTTATTCCTTATTCCGCCTGTTCTAGTGACTGTCGGTATTTTTGTCATCAACAGCGTGTTCGGCTTTGCATTCTGCCGCAACCTAACCTCTTTTAACCTAACTTTTTTTTTTTTAAGTAAAGACCTAACCTAACTTTCGCCGCGTTAGGTTAGCTCCAATTAAAATTTCGTTTTTTGCGTTTTATTCCTTATTCCGCCTGTTCTAGTGACTGTCGGTATTTTTGTCATCAACAGCGTGTTCGGCTTTGCATTCTGCCGCAACCTAACCTCTTTTAACCTTTTTTTTTTTTTAACCCGGAGAAATGCATGAAACTGCATACCACTACGTAACCTAAGGCCATCGGGGGTGACAGCCAGATGTTACGCATTGGTTATGTGGGGCTCTCCGCTCCAGAAGGGATTGGCCTACCCACTAAAACTCAGGGATGCTTCCACCCTGTGCCTTCATGGTGATGCCGTGGGATCGCTAGCAAGCCACCACGACATCACCGGCACCTTCGCCCTAGGGCGAACCCTCTCCGAAAAAGGCACACTGTAGCATGGCCAGTGTGCCTTCCCTCACCTGCTTCCCCCCGACCAACGGCCGTCCCCCGGGGAAACCAGGAACCGGCACCGAACACACGGGGTCCAATCGTGTATTCGGCGCCAGTCCCACCCTCGCCGCCACGGGAGGACAAACGCCCCTGCCCCGCAGCCGTCCACGGGAGGATAAACGCCCCTACCCCGCAGACACTCCCGCCTGTCCTTACGGACCGCGGTGGGCCAGTCCTCCGCCTCCCGCCCCCAGCACATGAGGTAGCGGCAGCCTGCAAGGCTGAGTTCTCGGGACGCAGAGGACTAGTCCACCGCCACCACGCAGCGGCACAGGTCACCCGTCTGGTGCCTGCCCGCAGTGCCCCCCAAAAGGAGACGTCGGAGGGATGCTGCCCGTGCCCGACGCTCCGCCCTCGCGTGCCGCACCTGGAGAGTCCTCTAACAGAGGAAACCCGGTGCGGGACCCCCCAACCCCCCCTGACAGGCTCATTCGCAGCATCGGCAAGTGATCAATTAGGGGCCCCTAAGAAATCACTTGCCGTTGCTCCCGGGGTGCACCGGCCAAGACGCTTCCCTTTCCTGCGGATCAACCGGATCAAGAAGAATGAGAAGAATCCAGACACTCTGGGAGGTTTCCTGTCTAGCACCCCAACCTCTTTTAACCTAACTTTTTTTTTTTTAAGTAAAGACCTAACCTAACTTTCGCCGAGTTAGGTTAGCTCCAATTAAAATTTTGTTTTTTGCGTTTTATTCCTTATTCCGCCTGTTCTAGTGACTGTCGGTATTTTTGTCATCAACAGCGTGTTCGGCTTTGCATTCTGCCGCAACCTAACCTCTTTTAACTTACCTTTTTTTTTTTTAAGTAAAGACCTAAGCTAACTTTCGCCGAGTTAGGTTAGCTCCAATTAAAATTTTGTTTTTTGCGTTTTATTCCTTATTCCGCCTGTTCTAGTGACTGTCGGTATTTTTGTCATCAACAGCGTGTTCGGCTTTGCATTCTGCCGCAACCTAACCTCTTTTAACCTAACTTTTTTTTTTTTTAAGTAAAGACCTAACCTAACTTTCGCCGCGTTAGGTTAGCTCCAATTAAAATTTCGTTTTTTGCGTTTTATTCCTTATTCCGCCTGTTCTAGTGACTGTCGGTATTTTTGTCATCAACAGCGTGTTCGGCTTTGCATTCTGCCGCAACCTAACCTCTTTTAACCTAACTTTTTTTTTTTTAAGTAAAGACCTAACCTAACTTTCACCGAGTTAGGTTAGCTCCAATTAAAATTTTGTTTTTTGCGTTTTATTCCTTATTCCGCCTGTTCTAGTGACTGTCGGTATTTTTGTCATCAACAGCGTGTTCGGCTTTGCATTCTGCCGCAACCTAACCTCTTTTAACCTAACTTTTTTTTTTTTAAGTAAAGACCTAACCTAACTTTCGCCGCGTTAGGTTAGCTCCAATTAAAATTTCGTTTTTTGCGTTTTATTCCTTATTCCGCCTGTTCTAGTGACTGTCGGTATTTTTGTCATCAACAGCGTGTTCGGCTTTGCATTCTGCCGCAACCTAACCTCTTTTAACCTTTTTTTTTTTTTAACCCGGAGAAATGCATGAAACTGCATACCACTACGTAACCTAAGGCCATCGGGGGTGACAGCCAGATGTTACGCATTGGTTATGTGGGGCTCTCCGCTCCAGAAGGGATTGGCCTACCCACTAAAACTCAGGGATGCTTCCACCCTGTGCCTTCATGGTGATGCCGTGGGATCGCTAGCAAGCCACCACGACATCACCGGCACCTTCGCCCTAGGGCGAACCCTCTCCGAAAAAGGCACACTGTAGCATGGCCAGTGTGCCTTCCCTCACCTGCTTCCCCCCGACCAACGGCCGTCCCCCGGGGAAACCAGGAACCGGCACCGAACACACGGGGTCCAATCGTGTATTCGGCGCCAGTCCCACCCTCGCCGCCACGGGAGGACAAACGCCCCTGCCCCGCAGCCGTCCACGGGAGGATAAACGCCCCTACCCCGCAGACACTCCCGCCTGTCCTTACGGACCGCGGTGGGCCAGTCCTCCGCCTCCCGCCCCCAGCACATGAGGTAGCGGCAGCCTGCAAGGCTGAGTTCTCGGGACGCAGAGGACTAGTCCACCGCCACCACGCAGCGGCACAGGTCACCCGTCTGGTGCCTGCCCGCAGTGCCCCCCAAAAGGAGACGTCGGAGGGATGCTGCCCGTGCCCGACGCTCCGCCCTCGCGTGCCGCACCTGGAGAGTCCTCTAACAGAGGAAACCCGGTGCGGGACCCCCCAACCCCCCCTGACAGGCTCATTCGCAGCATCGGCAAGTGATCAATTAGGGGCCCCTAAGAAATCACTTGCCGTTGCTCCCGGGGTGCACCGGCCAAGACGCTTCCCTTTCCTGCGGATCAACCGGATCAAGAAGAATGAGAAGAATCCAGACACTCTGGGAGGTTTCCTGTCTAGCACCCCAACCTCTTTTAACCTAACTTTTTTTTTTTTAAGTAAAGACCTAACCTAACTTTCGCCGAGTTAGGTTAGCTCCAATTAAAATTTTGTTTTTTGCGTTTTATTCCTTATTCCGCCTGTTCTAGTGACTGTCGGTATTTTTGTCATCAACAGCGTGTTCGGCTTTGCATTCTGCCGCAACCTAACCTCTTTTAACCTAACTTTTTTTTTTTTAAGTAAAGACCTAACCTAACTTTCGCCGAGTTAGGTTAGCTCCAATTAAAATTTTGTTTTTTGCGTTTTATTCCTTATTCCGCCTGTTCTAGTGACTGTCGGTATTTTTGTCATCAACAGCGTGTTCGGCTTTGCATTCTGCCGCAACCTAACCTCTTTTAACCTAACTTTTTTTTTTTTAAGTAAAGACCTAACCTAACTTTCGCCGCGTTAGGTTAGCTCCAATTAAAATTTCGTTTTTTGCGTTTTATTCCTTATTCCGCCTGTTCTAGTGACTGTCGGTATTTTTGTCATCAACAGCGTGTTCGGCTTTGCATTCTGCCGCAACCTAACCTCTTTTAACCTAACTTTTTTTTTTTTAAGTAAAGACCTAACCTAACTTTCACCGAGTTAGGTTAGCTCCAATTAAAATTTTGTTTTTTGCGTTTTATTCCTTATTCCGCCTGTTCTAGTGACTGTCGGTATTTTTGTCATCAACAGCGTGTTCGGCTTTGCATTCTGCCGCAACCTAACCTCTTTTAACCTAACTTTTTTTTTTTTAAGTAAAGACCTAACCTAACTTTCGCCGCGTTAGGTTAGCTCCAATTAAAATTTCGTTTTTTGCGTTTTATTCCTTATTCCGCCTGTTCTAGTGACTGTCGGTATTTTTGTCATCAACAGCGTGTTCGGCTTTGCATTCTGCCGCAACCTAACCTCTTTTAACCTTTTTTTTTTTTTAACCCGGAGAAATGCATGAAACTGCATACCACTACGTAACCTAAGGCCATCGGGGGTGACAGCCAGATGTTACGCATTGGTTATGTGGGGCTCTCCGCTCCAGAAGGGATTGGCCTACCCACTAAAACTCAGGGATGCTTCCACCCTGTGCCTTCATGGTGATGCCGTGGGATCGCTAGCAAGCCACCACGACATCACCGGCACCTTCGCCCTAGGGCGAACCCTCTCCGAAAAAGGCACACTGTAGCATGGCCAGTGTGCCTTCCCTCACCTGCTTCCCCCCGACCAACGGCCGTCCCCCGGGGAAACCAGGAACCGGCACCGAACACACGGGGTCCAATCGTGTATTCGGCGCCAGTCCCACCCTCGCCGCCACGGGAGGACAAACGCCCCTGCCCCGCAGCCGTCCACGGGAGGATAAACGCCCCTACCCCGCAGACACTCCCGCCTGTCCTTACGGACCGCGGTGGGCCAGTCCTCCGCCTCCCGCCCCCAGCACATGAGGTAGCGGCAGCCTGCAAGGCTGAGTTCTCGGGACGCAGAGGACTAGTCCACCGCCACCACGCAGCGGCACAGGTCACCCGTCTGGTGCCTGCCCGCAGTGCCCCCCAAAAGGAGACGTCGGAGGGATGCTGCCCGTGCCCGACGCTCCGCCCTCGCGTGCCGCACCTGGAGAGTCCTCTAACAGAGGAAACCCGGTGCGGGACCCCCCAACCCCCCCTGACAGGCTCATTCGCAGCATCGGCAAGTGATCAATTAGGGGCCCCTAAGAAATCACTTGCCGTTGCTCCCGGGGTGCACCGGCCAAGACGCTTCCCTTTCCTGCGGATCAACCGGATCAAGAAGAATGAGAAGAATCCAGACACTCTGGGAGGTTTCCTGTCTAGCACCCCAACCTCTTTTAACCTAACTTTTTTTTTTTTAAGTAAAGACCTAACCTAACTTTCGCCGAGTTAGGTTAGCTCCAATTAAAATTTTGTTTTTTGCGTTTTATTCCTTATTCCGCCTGTTCTAGTGACTGTCGGTATTTTTGTCATCAACAGCGTGTTCGGCTTTGCATTCTGCCGCAACCTAACCTCTTTTAACTTACCTTTTTTTTTTTTAAGTAAAGACCTAAGCTAACTTTCGCCGAGTTAGGTTAGCTCCAATTAAAATTTTGTTTTTTGCGTTTTATTCCTTATTCCGCCTGTTCTAGTGACTGTCGGTATTTTTGTCATCAACAGCGTGTTCGGCTTTGCATTCTGCCGCAACCTAACCTCTTTTAACCTAACTTTTTTTTTTTTTAAGTAAAGACCTAACCTAACTTTCGCCGCGTTAGGTTAGCTCCAATTAAAATTTCGTTTTTTGCGTTTTATTCCTTATTCCGCCTGTTCTAGTGACTGTCGGTATTTTTGTCATCAACAGCGTGTTCGGCTTTGCATTCTGCCGCAACCTAACCTCTTTTAACCTAACTTTTTTTTTTTTAAGTAAAGACCTAACCTAACTTTCACCGAGTTAGGTTAGCTCCAATTAAAATTTTGTTTTTTGCGTTTTATTCCTTATTCCGCCTGTTCTAGTGACTGTCGGTATTTTTGTCATCAACAGCGTGTTCGGCTTTGCATTCTGCCGCAACCTAACCTCTTTTAACCTAACTTTTTTTTTTTTAAGTAAAGACCTAACCTAACTTTCGCCGCGTTAGGTTAGCTCCAATTAAAATTTCGTTTTTTGCGTTTTATTCCTTATTCCGCCTGTTCTAGTGACTGTCGGTATTTTTGTCATCAACAGCGTGTTCGGCTTTGCATTCTGCCGCAACCTAACCTCTTTTAACCTTTTTTTTTTTTTAACCCGGAGAAATGCATGAAACTGCATACCACTACGTAACCTAAGGCCATCGGGGGTGACAGCCAGATGTTACGCATTGGTTATGTGGGGCTCTCCGCTCCAGAAGGGATTGGCCTACCCACTAAAACTCAGGGATGCTTCCACCCTGTGCCTTCATGGTGATGCCGTGGGATCGCTAGCAAGCCACCACGACATCACCGGCACCTTCGCCCTAGGGCGAACCCTCTCCGAAAAAGGCACACTGTAGCATGGCCAGTGTGCCTTCCCTCACCTGCTTCCCCCCGACCAACGGCCGTCCCCCGGGGAAACCAGGAACCGGCACCGAACACACGGGGTCCAATCGTGTATTCGGCGCCAGTCCCACCCTCGCCGCCACGGGAGGACAAACGCCCCTGCCCCGCAGCCGTCCACGGGAGGATAAACGCCCCTACCCCGCAGACACTCCCGCCTGTCCTTACGGACCGCGGTGGGCCAGTCCTCCGCCTCCCGCCCCCAGCACATGAGGTAGCGGCAGCCTGCAAGGCTGAGTTCTCGGGACGCAGAGGACTAGTCCACCGCCACCACGCAGCGGCACAGGTCACCCGTCTGGTGCCTGCCCGCAGTGCCCCCCAAAAGGAGACGTCGGAGGGATGCTGCCCGTGCCCGACGCTCCGCCCTCGCGTGCCGCACCTGGAGAGTCCTCTAACAGAGGAAACCCGGTGCGGGACCCCCCAACCCCCCCTGACAGGCTCATTCGCAGCATCGGCAAGTGATCAATTAGGGGCCCCTAAGAAATCACTTGCCGTTGCTCCCGGGGTGCACCGGCCAAGACGCTTCCCTTTCCTGCGGATCAACCGGATCAAGAAGAATGAGAAGAATCCAGACACTCTGGGAGGTTTCCTGTCTAGCACCCCAACCTCTTTTAACCTAACTTTTTTTTTTTTAAGTAAAGACCTAACCTAACTTTCGCCGAGTTAGGTTAGCTCCAATTAAAATTTTGTTTTTTGCGTTTTATTCCTTATTCCGCCTGTTCTAGTGACTGTCGGTATTTTTGTCATCAACAGCGTGTTCGGCTTTGCATTCTGCCGCAACCTAACCTCTTTTAACCTAACTTTTTTTTTTTTAAGTAAAGACCTAACCTAACTTTCGCCGAGTTAGGTTAGCTCCAATTAAAATTTTGTTTTTTGCGTTTTATTCCTTATTCCGCCTGTTCTAGTGACTGTCGGTATTTTTGTCATCAACAGCGTGTTCGGCTTTGCATTCTGCCGCAACCTAACCTCTTTTAACCTAACTTTTTTTTTTTTAAGTAAAGACCTAACCTAACTTTCGCCGCGTTAGGTTAGCTCCAATTAAAATTTCGTTTTTTGCGTTTTATTCCTTATTCCGCCTGTTCTAGTGACTGTCGGTATTTTTGTCATCAACAGCGTGTTCGGCTTTGCATTCTGCCGCAACCTAACCTCTTTTAACCTAACTTTTTTTTTTTTAAGTAAAGACCTAACCTAACTTTCACCGAGTTAGGTTAGCTCCAATTAAAATTTTGTTTTTTGCGTTTTATTCCTTATTCCGCCTGTTCTAGTGACTGTCGGTATTTTTGTCATCAACAGCGTGTTCGGCTTTGCATTCTGCCGCAACCTAACCTCTTTTAACCTAACTTTTTTTTTTTTAAGTAAAGACCTAACCTAACTTTCGCCGCGTTAGGTTAGCTCCAATTAAAATTTCGTTTTTTGCGTTTTATTCCTTATTCCGCCTGTTCTAGTGACTGTCGGTATTTTTGTCATCAACAGCGTGTTCGGCTTTGCATTCTGCCGCAACCTAACCTCTTTTAACCTTTTTTTTTTTTTAACCCGGAGAAATGCATGAAACTGCATACCACTACGTAACCTAAGGCCATCGGGGGTGACAGCCAGATGTTACGCATTGGTTATGTGGGGCTCTCCGCTCCAGAAGGGATTGGCCTACCCACTAAAACTCAGGGATGCTTCCACCCTGTGCCTTCATGGTGATGCCGTGGGATCGCTAGCAAGCCACCACGACATCACCGGCACCTTCGCCCTAGGGCGAACCCTCTCCGAAAAAGGCACACTGTAGCATGGCCAGTGTGCCTTCCCTCACCTGCTTCCCCCCGACCAACGGCCGTCCCCCGGGGAAACCAGGAACCGGCACCGAACACACGGGGTCCAATCGTGTATTCGGCGCCAGTCCCACCCTCGCCGCCACGGGAGGACAAACGCCCCTGCCCCGCAGCCGTCCACGGGAGGATAAACGCCCCTACCCCGCAGACACTCCCGCCTGTCCTTACGGACCGCGGTGGGCCAGTCCTCCGCCTCCCGCCCCCAGCACATGAGGTAGCGGCAGCCTGCAAGGCTGAGTTCTCGGGACGCAGAGGACTAGTCCACCGCCACCACGCAGCGGCACAGGTCACCCGTCTGGTGCCTGCCCGCAGTGCCCCCCAAAAGGAGACGTCGGAGGGATGCTGCCCGTGCCCGACGCTCCGCCCTCGCGTGCCGCACCTGGAGAGTCCTCTAACAGAGGAAACCCGGTGCGGGACCCCCCAACCCCCCCTGACAGGCTCATTCGCAGCATCGGCAAGTGATCAATTAGGGGCCCCTAAGAAATCACTTGCCGTTGCTCCCGGGGTGCACCGGCCAAGACGCTTCCCTTTCCTGCGGATCAACCGGATCAAGAAGAATGAGAAGAATCCAGACACTCTGGGAGGTTTCCTGTCTAGCACCCCAACCTCTTTTAACCTAACTTTTTTTTTTTTAAGTAAAGACCTAACCTAACTTTCGCCGAGTTAGGTTAGCTCCAATTAAAATTTTGTTTTTTGCGTTTTATTCCTTATTCCGCCTGTTCTAGTGACTGTCGGTATTTTTGTCATCAACAGCGTGTTCGGCTTTGCATTCTGCCGCAACCTAACCTCTTTTAACCTAACTTTTTTTTTTTTAAGTAAAGACCTAACCTAACTTTCGCCGAGTTAGGTTAGCTCCAATTAAAATTTTGTTTTTTGCGTTTTATTCCTTATTCCGCCTGTTCTAGTGACTGTCGGTATTTTTGTCATCAACAGCGTGTTCGGCTTTGCATTCTGCCGCAACCTAACCTCTTTTAACCTAACTTTTTTTTTTTTAAGTAAAGACCTAACCTAACTTTCGCCGCGTTAGGTTAGCTCCAATTAAAATTTCGTTTTTTGCGTTTTATTCCTTATTCCGCCTGTTCTAGTGACTGTCGGTATTTTTGTCATCAACAGCGTGTTCGGCTTTGCATTCTGCCGCAACCTAACCTCTTTTAACCTAACTTTTTTTTTTTTAAGTAAAGACCTAACCTAACTTTCACCGAGTTAGGTTAGCTCCAATTAAAATTTTGTTTTTTGCGTTTTATTCCTTATTCCGCCTGTTCTAGTGACTGTCGGTATTTTTGTCATCAACAGCGTGTTCGGCTTTGCATTCTGCCGCAACCTAACCTCTTTTAACCTAACTTTTTTTTTTTTAAGTAAAGACCTAACCTAACTTTCGCCGCGTTAGGTTAGCTCCAATTAAAATTTCGTTTTTTGCGTTTTATTCCTTATTCCGCCTGTTCTAGTGACTGTCGGTATTTTTGTCATCAACAGCGTGTTCGGCTTTGCATTCTGCCGCAACCTAACCTCTTTTAACCTTTTTTTTTTTTTAACCCGGAGAAATGCATGAAACTGCATACCACTACGTAACCTAAGGCCATCGGGGGTGACAGCCAGATGTTACGCATTGGTTATGTGGGGCTCTCCGCTCCAGAAGGGATTGGCCTACCCACTAAAACTCAGGGATGCTTCCACCCTGTGCCTTCATGGTGATGCCGTGGGATCGCTAGCAAGCCACCACGACATCACCGGCACCTTCGCCCTAGGGCGAACCCTCTCCGAAAAAGGCACACTGTAGCATGGCCAGTGTGCCTTCCCTCACCTGCTTCCCCCCGACCAACGGCCGTCCCCCGGGGAAACCAGGAACCGGCACCGAACACACGGGGTCCAATCGTGTATTCGGCGCCAGTCCCACCCTCGCCGCCACGGGAGGACAAACGCCCCTGCCCCGCAGCCGTCCACGGGAGGATAAACGCCCCTACCCCGCAGACACTCCCGCCTGTCCTTACGGACCGCGGTGGGCCAGTCCTCCGCCTCCCGCCCCCAGCACATGAGGTAGCGGCAGCCTGCAAGGCTGAGTTCTCGGGACGCAGAGGACTAGTCCACCGCCACCACGCAGCGGCACAGGTCACCCGTCTGGTGCCTGCCCGCAGTGCCCCCCAAAAGGAGACGTCGGAGGGATGCTGCCCGTGCCCGACGCTCCGCCCTCGCGTGCCGCACCTGGAGAGTCCTCTAACAGAGGAAACCCGGTGCGGGACCCCCCAACCCCCCCTGACAGGCTCATTCGCAGCATCGGCAAGTGATCAATTAGGGGCCCCTAAGAAATCACTTGCCGTTGCTCCCGGGGTGCACCGGCCAAGACGCTTCCCTTTCCTGCGGATCAACCGGATCAAGAAGAATGAGAAGAATCCAGACACTCTGGGAGGTTTCCTGTCTAGCACCCCAACCTCTTTTAACCTAACTTTTTTTTTTTTAAGTAAAGACCTAACCTAACTTTCGCCGAGTTAGGTTAGCTCCAATTAAAATTTTGTTTTTTGCGTTTTATTCCTTATTCCGCCTGTTCTAGTGACTGTCGGTATTTTTGTCATCAACAGCGTGTTCGGCTTTGCATTCTGCCGCAACCTAACCTCTTTTAACCTAACTTTTTTTTTTTTTAAGTAAAGACCTAACCTAACTTTCGCCGCGTTAGGTTAGCTCCAATTAAAATTTCGTTTTTTGCGTTTTATTCCTTATTCCGCCTGTTCTAGTGACTGTCGGTATTTTTGTCATCAACAGCGTGTTCGGCTTTGCATTCTGCCGCAACCTAACCTCTTTTAACCTAACTTTTTTTTTTTTAAGTAAAGACCTAACCTAACTTTCACCGAGTTAGGTTAGCTCCAATTAAAATTTTGTTTTTTGCGTTTTATTCCTTATTCCGCCTGTTCTAGTGACTGTCGGTATTTTTGTCATCAACAGCGTGTTCGGCTTTGCATTCTGCCGCAACCTAACCTCTTTTAACCTAACTTTTTTTTTTTTAAGTAAAGACCTAACCTAACTTTCGCCGCGTTAGGTTAGCTCCAATTAAAATTTCGTTTTTTGCGTTTTATTCCTTATTCCGCCTGTTCTAGTGACTGTCGGTATTTTTGTCATCAACAGCGTGTTCGGCTTTGCATTCTGCCGCAACCTAACCTCTTTTAACCTTTTTTTTTTTTTAACCCGGAGAAATGCATGAAACTGCATACCACTACGTAACCTAAGGCCATCGGGGGTGACAGCCAGATGTTACGCATTGGTTATGTGGGGCTCTCCGCTCCAGAAGGGATTGGCCTACCCACTAAAACTCAGGGATGCTTCCACCCTGTGCCTTCATGGTGATGCCGTGGGATCGCTAGCAAGCCACCACGACATCACCGGCACCTTCGCCCTAGGGCGAACCCTCTCCGAAAAAGGCACACTGTAGCATGGCCAGTGTGCCTTCCCTCACCTGCTTCCCCCCGACCAACGGCCGTCCCCCGGGGAAACCAGGAACCGGCACCGAACACACGGGGTCCAATCGTGTATTCGGCGCCAGTCCCACCCTCGCCGCCACGGGAGGACAAACGCCCCTGCCCCGCAGCCGTCCACGGGAGGATAAACGCCCCTACCCCGCAGACACTCCCGCCTGTCCTTACGGACCGCGGTGGGCCAGTCCTCCGCCTCCCGCCCCCAGCACATGAGGTAGCGGCAGCCTGCAAGGCTGAGTTCTCGGGACGCAGAGGACTAGTCCACCGCCACCACGCAGCGGCACAGGTCACCCGTCTGGTGCCTGCCCGCAGTGCCCCCCAAAAGGAGACGTCGGAGGGATGCTGCCCGTGCCCGACGCTCCGCCCTCGCGTGCCGCACCTGGAGAGTCCTCTAACAGAGGAAACCCGGTGCGGGACCCCCCAACCCCCCCTGACAGGCTCATTCGCAGCATCGGCAAGTGATCAATTAGGGGCCCCTAAGAAATCACTTGCCGTTGCTCCCGGGGTGCACCGGCCAAGACGCTTCCCTTTCCTGCGGATCAACCGGATCAAGAAGAATGAGAAGAATCCAGACACTCTGGGAGGTTTCCTGTCTAGCACCCCAACCTCTTTTAACCTAACTTTTTTTTTTTTAAGTAAAGACCTAACCTAACTTTCGCCGAGTTAGGTTAGCTCCAATTAAAATTTTGTTTTTTGCGTTTTATTCCTTATTCCGCCTGTTCTAGTGACTGTCGGTATTTTTGTCATCAACAGCGTGTTCGGCTTTGCATTCTGCCGCAACCTAACCTCTTTTAACCTAACTTTTTTTTTTTTAAGTAAAGACCTAACCTAACTTTCGCCGAGTTAGGTTAGCTCCAATTAAAATTTTGTTTTTTGCGTTTTATTCCTTATTCCGCCTGTTCTAGTGACTGTCGGTATTTTTGTCATCAACAGCGTGTTCGGCTTTGCATTCTGCCGCAACCTAACCTCTTTTAACCTAACTTTTTTTTTTTTAAGTAAAGACCTAACCTAACTTTCGCCGCGTTAGGTTAGCTCCAATTAAAATTTCGTTTTTTGCGTTTTATTCCTTATTCCGCCTGTTCTAGTGACTGTCGGTATTTTTGTCATCAACAGCGTGTTCGGCTTTGCATTCTGCCGCAACCTAACCTCTTTTAACCTAACTTTTTTTTTTTTAAGTAAAGACCTAACCTAACTTTCACCGAGTTAGGTTAGCTCCAATTAAAATTTTGTTTTTTGCGTTTTATTCCTTATTCCGCCTGTTCTAGTGACTGTCGGTATTTTTGTCATCAACAGCGTGTTCGGCTTTGCATTCTGCCGCAACCTAACCTCTTTTAACCTAACTTTTTTTTTTTTAAGTAAAGACCTAACCTAACTTTCGCCGCGTTAGGTTAGCTCCAATTAAAATTTCGTTTTTTGCGTTTTATTCCTTATTCCGCCTGTTCTAGTGACTGTCGGTATTTTTGTCATCAACAGCGTGTTCGGCTTTGCATTCTGCCGCAACCTAACCTCTTTTAACCTTTTTTTTTTTTTAACCCGGAGAAATGCATGAAACTGCATACCACTACGTAACCTAAGGCCATCGGGGGTGACAGCCAGATGTTACGCATTGGTTATGTGGGGCTCTCCGCTCCAGAAGGGATTGGCCTACCCACTAAAACTCAGGGATGCTTCCACCCTGTGCCTTCATGGTGATGCCGTGGGATCGCTAGCAAGCCACCACGACATCACCGGCACCTTCGCCCTAGGGCGAACCCTCTCCGAAAAAGGCACACTGTAGCATGGCCAGTGTGCCTTCCCTCACCTGCTTCCCCCCGACCAACGGCCGTCCCCCGGGGAAACCAGGAACCGGCACCGAACACACGGGGTCCAATCGTGTATTCGGCGCCAGTCCCACCCTCGCCGCCACGGGAGGACAAACGCCCCTGCCCCGCAGCCGTCCACGGGAGGATAAACGCCCCTACCCCGCAGACACTCCCGCCTGTCCTTACGGACCGCGGTGGGCCAGTCCTCCGCCTCCCGCCCCCAGCACATGAGGTAGCGGCAGCCTGCAAGGCTGAGTTCTCGGGACGCAGAGGACTAGTCCACCGCCACCACGCAGCGGCACAGGTCACCCGTCTGGTGCCTGCCCGCAGTGCCCCCCAAAAGGAGACGTCGGAGGGATGCTGCCCGTGCCCGACGCTCCGCCCTCGCGTGCCGCACCTGGAGAGTCCTCTAACAGAGGAAACCCGGTGCGGGACCCCCCAACCCCCCCTGACAGGCTCATTCGCAGCATCGGCAAGTGATCAATTAGGGGCCCCTAAGAAATCACTTGCCGTTGCTCCCGGGGTGCACCGGCCAAGACGCTTCCCTTTCCTGCGGATCAACCGGATCAAGAAGAATGAGAAGAATCCAGACACTCTGGGAGGTTTCCTGTCTAGCACCCCAACCTCTTTTAACCTAACTTTTTTTTTTTTAAGTAAAGACCTAACCTAACTTTCGCCGAGTTAGGTTAGCTCCAATTAAAATTTTGTTTTTTGCGTTTTATTCCTTATTCCGCCTGTTCTAGTGACTGTCGGTATTTTTGTCATCAACAGCGTGTTCGGCTTTGCATTCTGCCGCAACCTAACCTCTTTTAACCTAACTTTTTTTTTTTTAAGTAAAGACCTAACCTAACTTTCGCCGAGTTAGGTTAGCTCCAATTAAAATTTTGTTTTTTGCGTTTTATTCCTTATTCCGCCTGTTCTAGTGACTGTCGGTATTTTTGTCATCAACAGCGTGTTCGGCTTTGCATTCTGCCGCAACCTAACCTCTTTTAACCTAACTTTTTTTTTTTTAAGTAAAGACCTAACCTAACTTTCGCCGCGTTAGGTTAGCTCCAATTAAAATTTCGTTTTTTGCGTTTTATTCCTTATTCCGCCTGTTCTAGTGACTGTCGGTATTTTTGTCATCAACAGCGTGTTCGGCTTTGCATTCTGCCGCAACCTAACCTCTTTTAACCTAACTTTTTTTTTTTTAAGTAAAGACCTAACCTAACTTTCACCGAGTTAGGTTAGCTCCAATTAAAATTTTGTTTTTTGCGTTTTATTCCTTATTCCGCCTGTTCTAGTGACTGTCGGTATTTTTGTCATCAACAGCGTGTTCGGCTTTGCATTCTGCCGCAACCTAACCTCTTTTAACCTAACTTTTTTTTTTTTAAGTAAAGACCTAACCTAACTTTCGCCGCGTTAGGTTAGCTCCAATTAAAATTTCGTTTTTTGCGTTTTATTCCTTATTCCGCCTGTTCTAGTGACTGTCGGTATTTTTGTCATCAACAGCGTGTTCGGCTTTGCATTCTGCCGCAACCTAACCTCTTTTAACCTTTTTTTTTTTTTAACCCGGAGAAATGCATGAAACTGCATACCACTACGTAACCTAAGGCCATCGGGGGTGACAGCCAGATGTTACGCATTGGTTATGTGGGGCTCTCCGCTCCAGAAGGGATTGGCCTACCCACTAAAACTCAGGGATGCTTCCACCCTGTGCCTTCATGGTGATGCCGTGGGATCGCTAGCAAGCCACCACGACATCACCGGCACCTTCGCCCTAGGGCGAACCCTCTCCGAAAAAGGCACACTGTAGCATGGCCAGTGTGCCTTCCCTCACCTGCTTCCCCCCGACCAACGGCCGTCCCCCGGGGAAACCAGGAACCGGCACCGAACACACGGGGTCCAATCGTGTATTCGGCGCCAGTCCCACCCTCGCCGCCACGGGAGGACAAACGCCCCTGCCCCGCAGCCGTCCACGGGAGGATAAACGCCCCTACCCCGCAGACACTCCCGCCTGTCCTTACGGACCGCGGTGGGCCAGTCCTCCGCCTCCCGCCCCCAGCACATGAGGTAGCGGCAGCCTGCAAGGCTGAGTTCTCGGGACGCAGAGGACTAGTCCACCGCCACCACGCAGCGGCACAGGTCACCCGTCTGGTGCCTGCCCGCAGTGCCCCCCAAAAGGAGACGTCGGAGGGATGCTGCCCGTGCCCGACGCTCCGCCCTCGCGTGCCGCACCTGGAGAGTCCTCTAACAGAGGAAACCCGGTGCGGGACCCCCCAACCCCCCCTGACAGGCTCATTCGCAGCATCGGCAAGTGATCAATTAGGGGCCCCTAAGAAATCACTTGCCGTTGCTCCCGGGGTGCACCGGCCAAGACGCTTCCCTTTCCTGCGGATCAACCGGATCAAGAAGAATGAGAAGAATCCAGACACTCTGGGAGGTTTCCTGTCTAGCACCCCAACCTCTTTTAACCTAACTTTTTTTTTTTTAAGTAAAGACCTAACCTAACTTTCGCCGAGTTAGGTTAGCTCCAATTAAAATTTTGTTTTTTGCGTTTTATTCCTTATTCCGCCTGTTCTAGTGACTGTCGGTATTTTTGTCATCAACAGCGTGTTCGGCTTTGCATTCTGCCGCAACCTAACCTTTTTTAACCTAACTACGAGTGCGGTAATGGTAGTCAATCATCATAGGTTACCAAAAACGACGTAAAATTTTGGCCCGCCACACCCACCCGTCAGTCGTACGCTTAGCTAGGTGGGCTCCCCGCCAAGGACACACGACTAGTTGTTAATAAAAGCGCCATCTGTCTGCCGTTGTATACCTTACAATGGCAGGTAGAAGGCGTTTAAATAGCAGGTCACCTTTGTTTCCATTGCAAGTATCGTAGTTTCCGGTTAACCTAATAGAGGTCGCTATTGTCGAGTAGTTTAAGTTACTTTTGATTAATTTATCTGAACGTGCCAACTTATAGATATTATTTAGGTGCCGTCGACGGCACAAATAAGTTATCAAAATGAGCTAAACATGATCCAGCCACTTGCTTGTGTCCGATTCAGGTGAAAGTTTCAACTGTAGTTTCAACTATAAACTACGCATACTTATGCAAGTTCGGTGACAATGTTATATTCACCACCACCACCGAGCTGATCAAATCAAAGCCTAGAACTCCCTGATGCCAAATGCTAGCACAGTCGAATTTGGACTCGTATGTTTTGTTTTCATTACGACTTTCTATTACAATACAATACAATCATACTTTATTAAAAAAAAAATAATAAAAAAAAAAAAAAAATAAAAAAATAAAAAAAATCATTTATTTCAGACTTAAGTCCATACATGGTTAGTAAACAATGAAATCTTATCTTATCTTGCACATCGAAAAAAAATTACAATGCAACCTTATATAAAAACACAATTTATTACACATGATATCGAAGGTCTGATGACGGAGTTAGATGATTGCAACTGGAACATCCTAATGGTAAATGTTAAGATGGTCGAGTTTGGGTTCGTTTTTTTTTGTCTTGAGTATTTCCTATTACACATAGTGCCGAGAAAACTCGACGGCAACTTAGTAAAATAGATAGCGCCCGCCAGAAAGTATTCTTCCTTGCGGGGGCAGATTAATCGTTTTTTTCTCGTAAGTATGTGTAGTACAATTTTTTCAATGAACGTACAATTTATTACATTTTCGTACATTTTTTGATGCTATTTTGAATTCGGTACGATACCATGGGCCCGTTTCACGAAGCTACAAGTTACAAATTACAAGCGGAAGTCTCTTTCTATCAAAAGGTATTGAAAAGAGACTTTCGCTTGTAATTTGTAGCTTCGTGAAACGGGCCCCATGTCTTCGCCAGAAAGTATGACACATTTTTTTGCATAATATTTAGGCGGCATAAGGTTATCAAAAACAATATTCCGAGTCATTTTGGCTGGAAATGTAAACAGTAAAAATGACAACCTTATTTTTTTCGATTTCGGTAAAAACGTTAAAGTATGATGGTAACACCATTATTTATTGGAGTCCGTTCAGAAACAAAGGAGGATAAAGGACTGTGAAAGGGGAGTCGAATGGAGACTCAGAAAGAGACGTTACGAGTATCGTAAATACAATTTCACTTTTAAAGACACTTTAAGCAAATCATAATATTTATAAAGCGTCACTAACATGATTTCAAAAATGTTTTTCTGTTAAATTCTTTAAAATCACAACTTGCTGTCAGAGTAGCTTGTGTTGTGACTTCTGAACGGCAGCTGTCAGTGCTGTCACTGTCATGTGTCATGTGCATTTCTTTCGGAACATTGGCAAATAAATACTTATTATTTTGAATTGAAAATAAATATTATATCTGTATGTAATATACCATTGACGTAGTTAATAATAGAGTGTGCGCATGTGAAAAACTTATTTGATACGTTTCTTACATTAATAAAGCCAATAACTTTAAAGTTTATGGTGTTTTTATATCTTGTTTTAGTTTTTTGTGGTTATCCTTGAAAAATGTTATAAAGTAATGACTGGAGCAGTTTTTTATAACTAATTGCCTAGTAACTGCGTATTATCTATCCACTATTGGCTAAGGTACGTATAATTCAAAGCAACTTAGAATTGTTTTCATTTATAGGTTATCAATCTATCATTATGTCATCTTGTTTTGTGTATATTTTTGATTGTGAATAAACCTTTATCTAATTAATTTTATAATTAAATAAGTTATCTAATTATTGTTTCGATACATTTTTGTATACATATGGCCTCTAGAGTCAGACTATAATTAATTAGTTACTAAGTATTACTTTCATACTTGACTTCTTTTTTATTACATGTCTATCTGGAATGACTAAAACCCCTGGTTTTATTACCTGATATTTATGTTATACTGTATCTATAGTTTTATTTTTGCCTTTTTCAGACCATAATGGTACATTTCTAAGTGGACAACTAAAAATGTTCAACATGTCTCTTCGCAACTACCACAGACTACTGATACCATTGACACAGCTGCAGAATCTACAAGCAAACATACAGAGATCATGCCTCTGTGGAAATATTTATACAAATAAATACAAATATGATTTAAGACAAATGAGGGTGCACTCCACGCAGGGTGACCAGAGACAAAAGGCTGTGATAGAAACGACTAATGTCATAGACAAGATTAGTATAGATAAGAGGGGCTTAGAACTGTGGAGAGCCAAGATAGACCCGTACGTGAAGCTGGCCAGATGGGATAGACCTATAGGTAACATAGTTATAAAGTAAAACCTTAGACCATTGTTGTACTTTGGGCATATCCATTGATCACATGAGGCTTGAGAGGGGGGGTGGAGGACTTAGAAAAATAAAATGAAAAGATCACAATGGGTTGGGTTCAATACATGCAATCATAGATGTATGATATACCTAGATACACAATCAGCCGGAAAAAATGGCCCCACAAAAGTGCTAGCCGATCGGCTTGGCTAGCTCATTTTGACTTAGTCTGGTTTAAACCATAGACGGCAACAGTTGTAAAATGGCTAAATGTAGTGTAAAAAAATGCATTAATAGCAGCAAAAAAACAAGAAAGAAAGATAAGATATACTTCTTAGTTAAGGGCGAATTAATATGAAGCAGAATTACAAATGAACTCATCGTGATTTCATAGTTTTTTAATTATCTTCGCGAATCTTTTACCAAAAAGCGACACCATTTATTTGCTGCTCACTTTTGACTTTTCACTTTTTGATAGGTGCCAATAAACTAAAGTTTTCAAATGTTCGTTTGCAAATTTGACACATAGGTGTCATGGAACTAAGTTATCTTTTGAATGGCAGTTTCATATAGATACAACTTTTACATTATCGTTATTAGCGTATATGTGAGTGTAACTACAAATGTCATTTTGCGCCAGATTCATAGACATTTTTCTTTGAAACTGTGCGTCTATGTTATTATACGTCAATGCATGCAATAAAGGATTTAGTATAGAATGTGCGAAAAGATAGCAAGTGTATTTTTCCTTAAACAAAATGATTAAATTATCAAAACATACATTTTTGATTATGTTGATTAAACGGTTTGCAAACACCTGTCTATTCTATTGTCCTGTCTAATTCTTTTCACCAGAGGGTCATATTCCACGGCACCAATAGAATCATGCCTGTAAAAGAACCGTTGAGGCCTACTTGCAAAAATAGATCAATTGATTTGAGTGTGACATTTATAATTCTAAAACATACTTAGTTATTCCATAAACAATACATGAGATGTTAGGTGGTGATGGATTGTCACAACCTTGTCAAAAATCCCTAAGAGAAAAGTAAAAGTAAAATCCTCATGTGATTAATTTTACCCTTCAATGAATTTATAATGAATGAATTTATTAAACATTGATATTTGAGTTACATGACAGACACTTAGTTTTTACCCAACTGCCGGTAAAGGCCAAAAGGAGGGTTATGTGTTGGACCTGTATGTATGTCCATTCCTATGTCCGCTCGTAATTACTCAACGGCAGAACCGATTTTGGTAAATTATACATCATTAGATTTGTCTTGATGGCACGAGTGTCACTGGGTATGAAGTTTGTTAAAAAAACAAAATGGCGGATTTTATGCAATTTTAAAGTGCACCGCATCCGGTCGGGTTTTTTAAGGAAAAATGTGGATATTTTAAAATGTGGTTTCCCTAGGCGTGCACCTCCTGTACTGGCCGTGCTCGTGGTCCATAGCCCTGGGCTCGCTGCCGGGCACGGCGCCGCTCGGCACCTCGCTGCAGATGGGCGCGCTGTTCCTGGTGGGCGCGGGGCTCATGCGCGGCGCGGGGTGCACCATCAACGACATGTGGGACCGCGATATTGATGCTCAGGTAACAGGCCCAGTGAACTGTGACCTAACTACCGCTAAGGCACGAACCATAAATCGCGTTTCGTCGGCGGGATTGAAATGTCTCCGTGTGACGTAAATAACTATTATAGTACGAGATTTTCAAGTGTCTGCATGAAAATTGAACAAAATTCTTATGACAACCACATTGTTGTATAAAAAAAATACAAAGAATGCTTTCAAGGCGCGGCGGAGGCGCCGCGCCTGCCGAGCGCCTTTCCGCCGCGAGTCACGATCTCGTTGCGTTTTTTTTTATTAAAGATATCTGGGTGAATCAACATTTAGACCCACACTTTTGACGTCTCTGGTGTTACCGAAAATATCTCTGGAGTCACCAAGAAATCGAACTTCTAATAGGATCTTGTAACACCATGGTATGCATAAAATAAATGAAATGCAATGATATTTTTCTATTTATTAGGTTTATGAGACGGGGCATTCAACATTCTAACACACCATAAATTTAAATATAGACAAACTATTACTTAAAGTCGTTATTTTACAACGAAAATTATAAGTAGTGGAGAGCGTCGTGTGGGCAAAAAAGTTGATTGACCCATCCAGGGATGATGAGTTCTTTAGAGATAAATGAACACTTAAATTTTCATCGTTATGATCAACACGCAATGAAATCGTGACGCGCTCTTTCCGTGGAATGACCCGTAGGTTGAATCTTCTAACGATTGTTTACTTGTGTGCACAGGTGGAGCGCACTAAGGACCGTCCGCTGGTGTCAGGGGCGGTGTCCAGCACTGGGGCGGTGGCGTTCCTCGCGGTGCAGTTGTCGCTGGCGCTGGCTGTACTGTTGCAGTTGAACTGTTACAGCGTCGCGCTCGGCGCCAGCAGCATGCGTGAGTGCATCGTTTTATTCTGTAATTCCCCAGCCAGAGCCGAATTTCTCTTTAATTCCGGCTTAGACACTATAAAAAATGCCCCAATACCCATATTCTATACACAAAAATGGATGACGTTCAGAATACGTTTTGGCTTTCGGCTATAAATAACACTCATTCCTAATAATTTTTAGAAATTAGTTATTGATTTCATAACCATAATTGATAAAAAACCTATCTCTGAATTTTGTTGTCCCTGGAAATTTGCCGCCCTAAGCACTAGCCCCTAGTGCCCTTGAGTGTATATCCAATGCTACTTCACCTTAGCATTTGCAACTACCTGTCCTGGGGAGGTGGAGGAACATTTATATTTCTTAAATAAAGAATCCTCCCTCCTTGGGTAAATAATAGGCAAGTCGAGGGGAATCGAGTTTTGTAGACACCTCCCCCCCCCGGTACTGATTTGGTTTAACATTACATCTCAAATCTTTTTTGTTGTAAATTTCATATTTCTACATCCCCCTCGCTACCTATACCTATTTAACATTTTTCAACGTTGACAGTCACATTTAGAGAGAATTTAGAGTATGACATGATTCATGGATGGCCCCTATCTCCCCTAAGTAACATTTTTTAAGGTTTCGTACCAAAATGGTAAAAAATGGTGCGACTCTGTCTGTCTGTCCGTCTATCTACTGATGTTATCGACTTGAAACTTGGAATAGTGTTAAGAGTCGCTTACTTGAGCCTATTGGATAGAATAAAAATCTTATACCTTTTTTACTTTTTTTTAACGGGGTCCGAAATGGGATGTGGAAAAACAAAAGTAGAGCTATTATATCGAGTGGGATATCAAATGAAAGGGCTTAATTTGTAAATTCCAAAGCCATTTTTGTTTTTTTCTTAATTTTGTACTTTTTGATTTATGACCAAAAACGTTAATAAAAATACCATTCCCCCCTATTATCTTCGAAGTTACTGAACAGAAAAATCTGTAATAATTATCAATTATTAATATCATCCTAAATATTACAGGAAAAATAAAACGGTTTTCCTATATTGCATCGTTTTTTAGAAATTTTCAAAAATTGTACACATACTTATTTGCTCCTACTAAGCTAACCGCCATACAGTTTTTCTTGAACTATTCACGTATCTACTTACGAGTTTGTACGGAACCCTCGGTGCGCGAGTCCGACTCGCACTTGACCGGTTTTTTTTTAATTTAGTTAAAAAATGTTTGTGTCAGTGCTGGTAGTGACGTACCCGCTGGCGAAGCGCTTGACGGACTACCCGCAGGTGTTCCTGGGCGCCACCTTCAACTGGGGCGCGCTGCTCGGCTACAGCGCCATGCAGGGCTCCGTGGAGCCGACGATCTGTGTTCCGCTCTACTTCGGCGCGCTGGCGTGGACCGTGCTCTATGACACCATCTATGCGCATCAGGTACTAAAAAAAAATCAATGGGCCCTGAAGGGGAACTACCTTAAATCCTTTAGTTAGCTCATTTTACTGTAAGGAAACATTCCTTTATTTTTAAAAAGATACAAAACTGCATTATTAAGGTATTTTTTATTTATTTAAAAGAACTTACAGCTATCTTTACAGGTCTTACGATAGTGTAGAATCTAAAACTAAATTATATTTTTCATCACACTTGCTCGAAAATGGTGCATTACACGTAGGTTTTGCGGGCCGTAAATGAGCTATTACGCCCTAGGGCGTAATGGTTTTCTTTTTAAATTTGAAACGCTGGTTCTGTTTTACTCTTATTTGTCATGTTCAAAGGAAACGCCAACTTACTATTTTAACTTTTATCACTGAAATATTTATTTAAAGAGAACTGGTATTGCAAATACATGTAAACACATATTTCTGTAACATTAATTAAATGTTTCAATAGTGTATTTCAGTATTTTGCAATTATAAAATCAACCGTTTTAGGTCTGTACCGCTATGGTTTCCGAACGTTGCGCATTGTCTATGGATATGTCACTAATGTCACTGTCAGTTTTACAATTTTATTTAGGTTAAGTAAGGTTAATTTTAATTAGATTTCCTCACAAGTGTGATGAAAAACATTGTGTGTGCCACGGGCGGTAAAGGAATTAAAAACTCGTATTATTAAAGCCCTCGGCTTCGCCTCGGCCTTGTAACAAACACTCGTTTGTAATTCCTTACCTACCGCCCTTGATACACAATGTACTATTAAGTACCTATAACTACATTTTTACACAATTCACATGACATTAACGACGGCTAGGTACCAATAGAATTAAATGTTCTTAAAATAACATAAAACATAGAGTGTGCGTATGGCACAACTGTAGTGTGCTACGCTGTTTAAATTTCTATTAATTTCACGTGATACTTGAACGACCCCAGGACAAGATGGACGACGCGCGCATCGGCATGCGGTCGACGGCGCTGACGTTCGGCGCGCGCACCAAGCCGGCGCTGTGTGGCGCCCTCGCCCTCAGCTCGTGCGGGCTGCTGGCCGCCGGCGCCGCCGCCCACCTGCACTGGCCGTACGCCGCGGCCGTGGCCGTCGCCGCCGCGCACGCCGGCACCCAGGTGCGACGGACAGACAGATGCGATTAAGACAAACAGACGTATTGTCGGACAGACAACATTCATTTACTAACACGAAACCAATTTAAACTAAATTAAAACTATCTGAGAAATAATAAAAACATGTAATATAATATCGTAATAATGAACTTGTAATGGAAAACACAGAAAAGTTAATTTGAATGAAAGTCGTTGATGGCTTGTACATATAGAGTTAAGACCATGGACGCGGAGTGAATAATAGATAAAGATCGGCCTCTTTTCAGGCCTCACGTGATCGACGGACATGCTCTTTAAATTTATTTATTTTTTGGTCATTAAGGTGACTGAAGATTGTTGGGTTTTCATACGAACATAGAAGTCATCGTTTCTTTCCACGGCATCAATTGTGTTTTAAGTCTGTTTTTTTTATAGCTCGATACATCTTATTTGCACGAGACGACATGAGACGTTTCGAAAAACAGATTTAACATGCATTTTAGGCCATTAAATTCAGCGGCATCTAGTAGCATCGTTTGAAACAAAAAAAATTAAAACAGCCAAAAAAAATGTTTGCTTTGAGAATTCTCATTTTATTCCGCGCACATAAAATGTATCAAGCTAAAGAATAAAACATATGAAACATGATCGATGTCCTGGCAGCAAACAATGGCCTTTTTTATATTTATATGAAAACCATGTATTAAAGTAGACCCAACAAATGCTCATACTTCGCGTGCCATGACTTGCGCTTTGCGCGAATTACCTCTCAGTTGCACTCGGGCCGCTCAAACCGTCAAACGCAAAAATCTGACGCGCAACGTTCTGATACAAATCGAGGAACTTTTTCCTCCTATCTCGATATATTTCTGTGTGAAAACCCGACCGAGGGGCATCACCTTAAACACCCTTATCTCACGTCAGATCTACACCTTGAACCCGGACAACCCGTCGGACTGCGCGGCCAAGTTCCGCTCCAACACGCTCATCGGCCTCATCATCCTCCTCGGCATCCTCGCCGGCGGCTACCCCCAGTACCGGGACAACCGCCACGAGCACCGCGGCAAGGAGGACCCCGGCCTCACGAGGAGCTGCCTGTTCGGGTGACCACAACAAAGTCTAGACTTCCACGAGGGGTCATCCATACACCGTGCCCCCGAATAACCCGAAAATTTTTAACCACGTATTCCTGATGGTATTACAAATAAATCACGTTAATCAACATAGGTCGAATTTTGTCATTTTACATTAATAGTCTTATGGAATAAAATAAATCAGTAAATTGAGCCCCTAATTATAAACATGTCCTTAACTCCTTAGGTGCTTGAGGAAAAGATATCAAAAAGGAAAAAAAAACTAAAATGGAAACAAAAGGAATTTTTCTTGGAGTTGCTTACCATCAAATACTGCGAAGGTTAATTGCTGTTTCGTTAAAAGAACAAAAAATGTAAAAGTATCTTAGTCACATTTATTAGGGCTCGTTACACACTTGGGAGTATTCATTTAAAAAATAATGAATATCTCGGAAAGTAACCGTTTTTCGACTATACATCATATAACTTTTTTTACTCCTAATAATTGTTAGAATCTATAGTTACAGTTTTTCGGGTTACTCGGGGGCATGGTGTATAGTACGTCACGTGGAATTACTATTTTTAGAAACCTTAATTGAAATAACTTAATAGAGTATAACGACCGCTTTAATATTTCGTCCGATGAGAAGTGACCTCCCAAATATTGTAGGTTAAAAATCATCGAGAAATAAAACCTTGTAATTCTCCATAGGTACATTTCTTTGTAGGAGCATTCCATGAAAACATCAACTTTTTGTCTTTTACGAAACACTATTGCAGCTACCCTAATAAACCGTATTAGCTGCTAAGAAACACTACCAATCTCAAAGCCGAGTTATGATATTACAATGCTGATAATTAGCTTCCTGAATTTATTTCTCGGAAGCATTAAAACGGTGGTGTCCCTTACGAAATATTTTCATGGAATGCTCCTGTATTAAAAAATGTTTGTACTTTTAACCGTAGAATTTTGTACAACATTTCCTTGTTATATGGGGCAATCCCTAAATTACCTACGTTGCAACCTGTTTAAGATTTTTAGGCCTAACATCCCTCCCTACCCTATTAATGTGAGACGTAATTTATGGACGATCCCCATGGAGGAAGCGGACAACACCTGCCTCGCTAAATCACCGTATTCATTATTGTACAGATATTTTTATACCAACGATAAGTTTAGGTGTCGGAATGGATACCAAAGACTAATAAAAACTAAAAAATAGTATGTAGTTCATGTACATAAGTAAAACTGCGCGTTCGTCAATTGTCGGCTTAATAAATATTATCTTAGTGTTGGTACAGTCATTAGCAATAATATGTGATGATACGAGGCATGTAAAACAATCTGACACCGCTCTATTGCTATAGCCCAGCGGTCGGCAACCTTTTAGCGGCCGAGGGCCACATAGTAGCTAATGAAATTGGAGCGGGGCGCCCTTTGTGAATAATTTGTGACTTAATACGATTCTGAATATAACGACCTTTACATATAAAATAGCCAGGGAGGCTCGCGGGCCGCAGGTTGTCGACCGCTGCTAAAGCCGTTAGGTTGTCAGATATTTTTGCCTCCACAGTTTTGTCATATATTATTGCGGATGACTGTACACAGACAGAGTCGTGAGGTCCCGGGTTCGAGTTCCACCGGTCCATCTACCAATATCTAGTGCAAATTATTTAGACGAACACGTAATTATAATTAATACTTGTATAAGTTAATTAAGTTCAAACATCCTATTAGGAATAAAACACTGTTTTAGTTGCATGTTAAATTAAACTTACAGAGTTATGGTGCATTTTTGAAAGCGAACGCTTCTGGTCATATTACTTTTAATGTGTTTAAAACATTGTATTGTATGTAATATATCGGTTTAATGTTTTTAGGAGCGATAGTTAAGGCCGAAATGCCATGTCATACCATGCCCTTACACATTTTATCTGTAGCACAACTGTGACACGTGACAAATACTACCAGTCCCTTTCCATTCAATAGTGTGAGATAGTGACAAGTCATGATGTCGCACGGCAAGCGAAGTCGTGCTGGCCCCGCAGGTATTGGGTGACAATAGACCCCTAAAGTAACACTGTACACTCAAATATTAGATATAGCGGGGAATAATTACAAGGCTGGGCTTGGGGTGCGTTTCCACTGACGCGTAGCTTGGCGGTGCGGAGAAACACGGACGTTGAGTCGTCTAATAACAGCTATCGAAACCTCTCCCCCGCGTCAATGGATACACTGAGTGGTCAGGCCAAAATACGGCTCGCAGACCAAATTCGGCCCGCGGAAGAGCCCATCGGCCCGTGAGAACTCGCTCTCCAATGAAACACCCCTCCCCCGGGACGCCAGCGGCCGAGAAAAAAGATTGCTTCACTCCGTAGTCGACCATGTCGTATCGATTTTCAAAGGTGCAGTGTGGTCTTTTGTTAAAAATGATTGGAGACCCCTGGGTCAGACCCATTCCGCCCAGCTCCGCGTCAGCGAATACATAGCCTTGGGCCCCATTTAGACGGAGCGAGAACTCGTATGCGATTTTCATTTAATTGCGGCAATGAATCGATCAACTGTACTCATCATACCTAGGTAGCCCGCATTGTAATCAAACTCGCATACGAGTTCTCGCCCCGTCTAAATGGGGCCTTATGCTAATCCTCAAGGGTTTCGCGTGTGGTGTAGTGTAGGCCGAAGATAAGTGTTGTATTTACATGTGTATGTTGTGATAATTATATAACGTTTGGATTAAACATTCTTGCCGTTGATTGCATACTTTTATTTCCTCTCCAACGGACCTATTAGTTACTAATGAAATAAAACAATATTATTTGGTTGTAATTCATTTAGTTTTTAATACAAAATATACTATACAGTAATCCTATTCATCGGTCCTATCATTAACAATGGGGCATTATGCATTGTGACACTCTTAAGCAAAAGGTACCACTTTGCTACTTGTCAATAAAGACGATTTTTACTTACACTTATATATTTATAACTATAACCTATTGCTAGGTCATTGACAACTAGGTATGTGGTACCTTTTGACTGAAAAAACATTTATTGGTGTCAGTATTCCCACTTGAAATTGTCCAAAAATCAGGGAACAGTGCAGTGGCGTAACTATACCCTCGCAGGCCCGTGATAAATTCATCAGGGCTCCTGGGATCCTTGGGGTAAAGTGTTCACAACCCCATGGCACACGAGACCAACTAGGGTAGACGCTTGAGTTGATTGGTTTTAGTGGATATCTTGTCCCTCTCGTTGGAGAGGTGCAGGCGTGGAGTGAGTCCCACTCTGTCAAAAGAAAAAGTTCCTTGTATCCTCAAATGGATACTCGGGTTAGGAGCCTGTAGCATTTTGCCCACTCTGCCACCCTATGAATACGTCACTGGAACAGTATCACATATCACAGCTCGATGTTGTCCTTTCTGTTTGAACACATGATGCTTCAGCAGCACATTGTTGAAGAACTGTTCGCCGCACACACACAAATACTGTCTCTTGGCAGCCACTATATCCACCAGGTGATACTTTGTGATATGCCCCACTCGTTCCTCTTCCGTGCATATCCCTCTACACAGCACACAGATGAACAAGTCAAACAACCGTAAACCTCTTATGCCCAAGTTGAAGTCATTCTTTCTGGCAACTTGTGACATCTTTCTTGGCATGAAACATTTCCAGAGATGCGCCTCGTCTATAGCTATGTTTCTGCTCAAATGCAGATTGCTATTGTGTGTTTGCATATGAGTAGCAAAGTTCTCTTTAAATCTTGTGTCGTATCCACATATTGTACAGCGGAAGAACTTTGTATGTGTCTTGACATGTTCTATTAAATCCTCCCGGGTTTTACACTTGGTCATGCATATAGGGCAGCAACTGACACTCTGTATGGAGTGACGTTGGAAGTGGAACCAGGCGTGTCTGATTCGAATGTTCTTATTGCACTTCGGACATGCTCCGGACAATTTATGCTTGTGTGCTTTGTCGTGTATGTACTGCATGTGGATGGAGAGCATTTGTTTGTTGAAGTAGACCTGGTGGCAGATGTCACAAATGAAGATCTCTCGGTGAACATGTTCGGCATCATCTGAGCTGAGCAGATGGCTGGTTTTGACATGCTTCAGCAATTCTTCTCGATTTTCATGTGGTGTGAGGCATGTCTGAAAAATTTTTCAGATAATTGAGTAAATTATGAATTTTATGAGGATATTTTATTAAGCTATGCCCACAGCATCATCTGCAGAGGTGAATTTTTGCTTTAGCTTAGTTAGGCTGATAGAAAGTATTGTATATTTTAACTGGCATCATAATCAAACTGTATTCCAAATTTTATAGTATAGTCAGAATTATCTAAGGTGTCCAAACGTTTGTTCATTCTCTCTATGAACAGTTCTAACTGTAATGCCCCAATAAAAAAAAGTGTTTCTCATTAATGACCAGTGTATGAGTGGTATAATAAAAAATCTTGTAGCAAAGTTACTTCACTGGCGTAACTATAGATACAGGTCGCGTCACGTAAAAAGAACGCTGGTGGTGGGGCTGCGCAGTAGGCAATTTATCGGTCTATTTGGTGGTATGAGGTGCGGCGCGGGGAGGGCGGGTGCCGCGCCGCATCATTGCCGGGGCGCTATTGGTTCGTCAGTCGACCTTTGCTTTCCGCACTGTGTTCACGTCACGTTCGTTCTCAAAATACTGCCGCGCACAAAAGTGTCTTGTTTATTACAAAATGGTTTTACAGAGAAAAATGATTTATGATGTATATTGTTTGTTTTTTTCCATTCTACACAGAAACATGTTTTTAATTCCATTTAATAATATATCAACTAATAATACTCAAGGATCCCACAGTCAAACTGTGTAAACAGTTATGGGGGACGATGTTTTACTATTAAGCGTCATACCAAAAAAAAAATAGGTTCATGAGACGGGACTTTCAACGTTTTAACATACAATATAAATTTAAATATAGACAAACCATTTTTTAAGGGCGTTATATTTCAACGAAGATTAGAAGTTGCGGACAGCTTTGTGTGGGTTAAAAAGTTGATTCACCCTATTAATAAATAAATAATAGATAATAATACATATACTTTTTAATCGAACCGCGCTGCGAGCGAAAGGCTAGTTCAAAAATAAAACAATTTTCTTATTTACTATGTGGCCCTTGGCTGCTAAAGGGTTGCCGAGTACTGCCCTAGTCCTAGAGATGTGCCATTCCCGGGAATATTCCCCATACAAGTGGGGAATATTCCCGGGAACGGCACATCTTTACCTAGTCCACCATAACATAACCTTACCGACTTCGTCCAGTGCTTTACCTTGCAAACAGAGTCATTTAGCAGCAGCGTAATGATGTCCTCGCGGTGTTTGACCCGCTTGTGGACGTGCAGCTCCGTCTCGCTGTCATAGTCTTCATGACACCAGCCACACGTTTGCTTCTCATTGTACACATCCTCTGCTACTTCCGTGTCAGATACGCTTCTCTTTCGCTTTTTAGGGATTGTTATTCTCTTTTCTCCGGTCGAGTAAAATAACGACATTTTTTATGAGAGTTAAACGAATATTGAAGGAAGAGAAGCTATCACATCACAAACATTAAAAACCACTTAAAAAACATTTCAATTTCTAAAAATAATAATATGAATTGAATGAACGAAACGAATGAGTGAACGATTTAAAACTGTCAGTGCCAGTGTTACCATCCATACGGCTTATTTTATGTTTAAATGAAAGCTATTTAAGGTTAACAAATAAACGATTTAGTTAGCAAAATAATTAGAAAAATACACTTACGTACTGTCATTGTCAAACCAAAATCTTATCAAATAGAACCAAAACAAGACAAAATATTCTTCTACTTTTCTGCTTAAACAGCAAAAAAACCATATCTTAAAACTTCCCGGCTACTTCTCTACACGTTACTTATAAAATGGATCGTACTGGATGAGGCTCCATAAACAGATCTGAGTGCTAAGGTATGAAAATTACATCAAGTAGCTCCTATTACCATCCTTAAGTTAAATTCAAGTACTTATGAGAATGAGAAATTTATTTGCATAAACACGGTAATACATTTTGATGACATTTGAGTAGTTTAAAAGAACCACGTACTTAGCCACAGATTGGCATGTATAATTTTTATACATTACAAAATTACACAGAGACAAGCAAAACATATTAAAACCTAAAGAACTACTATACTCTAATAATGATTATGGAATATAAAATTTATTTGTATGTCACTTTTTGCTAGCCCTATTGCAAGGCCATTAGCTTTGCCCTAATGTTAATTAGTAAAGACTGCCTTGTCGCACTAAATTCGCCTTTTATACGATATGTTTTCTTTTGTGCAATAAAATATAAGTAGATTGTGTACTTACTCCTCATAGCATTGTCGTAAATATCTAATTATCACTTAAAATACATAGATACATACATTATATCATTGTTAAACACACGTAAAGCAATATGTTTTGTTTCAGCTGAAAATGGATTCCCAGAATGTTAATAAGGCTAAGAAAATCAAGAAAAAGACATACACTGCATTCAAGTGTGATGAATGCTCCAAGGTATAGTCTGTGTGGCATTGTTTAAGTGGATGTGCAACCTCATGAGGATCAAGATGTGATTATCCTCTGCTGTACTTGAATTACTAAACATGAACAGTCGGTTAATATTATTTTAATAGTGGCAAGCACTTTTCTACCCTCTGATTTCTCGGACTCGGCCTACCCTCTAATTTCTTCCCTAGTAAGGCTAGGAGGGAAGGATCTTAACACACCACCTACCCTACTCATTTTTACCCTCTTAACCCTTAAAAGGGCTGGAATTGGCGATTTATTTGACAATGTTTTTCTGTGATATGTTATAGAAACACCTCTCAATAATAGAAATATTAGCGAAAAAACCACTTCAACATCATAAAAACTCACTGAGATTCTACAATGTTAAAATCACATATTTAGACTCCCAAATATGGGCTAAATGCTTCCTACTGAAGCCCAGTATAGCTTGACGTCACGAGACATACATTGTCTGGGGAATTTAAGAACTTTGTTAAAACTTGCATTTATCATAATGGTTTCTTAACAAAAGCTACCATAAATTTTATGGGTTATATTTATTGGTATTAATAGTCTTTATAATTTCATACTTTTAACACGTTCACTGCGTTACGGGGCCTTCTGAACCCCGTACTATGCCGTCATTCAGTGCGGGGGCAAAAATTTGCGTTTAGTCGCTGGTGCGGAGGCTGTATTTTTGGTATTTTTATGTCTACAACAGAAATAATTATATATTTTTGTTTCTATTTTAAAGTATAATCTAGTGATATATTAAAATGTACGGGGTCATATGAACCCCGTTCCGATCACAGAACAAATATTGTCTTCTTGTGCGATACGGGGTTCAGAGAACCTCGTATAGATTTTAACTGACCTGTGGGGGATGATGTGCTCAATATCGCTAGTGCAGTCATTATCGCAACACCTGTTATCGGTAAATTAGAAATAATCCATGGATTCTCAATTGAAGTCTAATGACAATTTTACAAAATACTGATCCAGAGCCAAAGAATATAGATGTTGAACACATTATATATCAACTTGATGAAAAGAAAAAAATGTGTAAGCTATTATACCTATAAGTAGTCGCGAAGCAGATAATAAATTAAAAAAAGTAAAAATGATATGCAGTAAGTGTAAAAAAGCAATGTGTTTAAGTTGTTATAACTTAGAACATTAAATTCGCCACAAATTCACAACATTTATGGATGTGCAATACTGTATCTAAAACTTTAAATGAATTTAAAATATCGTTTATATCATTCCCATCACTACCAATACATCGATATAGATAAAGTATGTGCGTTAAGGGGTTCACTAAGCCCCGTAGTTTTTGAAATTCAGTGCGATACGGGGCGAAAAGAACCCCGTGCTTTCTTTTTATTATAATTTTTTGAGCTTTCATCGTAACTGCGTGCGGAAAGAAAGTAAGATAGGAAATTTCATACTTTGTAAATTAGTGCAAAAAAAATACGAAAAGATTGAAAATTCAGACTTTTATAGCAAATCAAACGGACTAGAGTGTACGGGGCACTTTTATACCCGTAACGCACAAAAGTGTAAACCAATACGGGGTCGATTAGGCCCCGTAACGCACTAAAATTCAGGACGGAGATTTAGGTCATCGCAGTGAACGTGTTAAACTGGATTTTCCCACCCAACTTTGCAGGCTCATAAAAAAAGTTACACAAAACGTTAGCGAAATATGTTAGAGTTTTGTGTAACTTTATTTTAACAGGATCTTTGCAAAGTTTGCAAATTTCGGTCAATCAGAGGGTCAGCTGTCTTTTTGTTTTCTTGGAGTGTTTGTCACTGAATTCTTTAGTGGTTAATTTATTGAAGTAGGGACTTCTAGCATTTACCCGCAGGTGAGGACCTGTGTTATTTCCATTATTATCCCAAAAAAATCTGAGATATAAAATAATTTAAGTTTCAATCCATGACTTGACCTACTTGCATGCCAAATTTGAACTCAATCCATTCAGTGTGACTGTGTTATTTAGTAACAAATATCTTCAGAAACTGTCGCATTTATAATATTAGTGGAGTCAGCCAGCGCCAAATAGTCTGCAGCATACAAAGCGCCGTCTTTGTGCTCATAGTAATAAAGATGTGTTATGATATGTATAGTGCTTTGGATGCTACGATAATAATTGAGTTACGCTAGGTTAGTGTCATGAAATTCGGAAGTACCTAAGATGCTTTCGGAATTATAAATTTTTTCATCACACTTGCTCGAAAATGGTGTCATTACACGTAGGTTCTGCGGGCCGTAAATGACCTATTACGCCCTAGGGCGTAATGGTTTTCTTTTTAAATTTGAAACGCTGGTTCTGTTTTACTCTTATTTGTCATGTTCAAAGGAAACGCCAACTTACTTTTTTAACTTTTATCACTGAAATATTTATTTAAAGATAACTGTCATTGCAAATACATGTAAACACATATTTCGGTAACATTAATTAAATGTTTAAATAGTGTATTTCGTATTTTGCAAATAAAAAATCAACCATTTTAGGTCTTTACAGCTATGGTTTCCGAACGTGACTTGACATTTGCATTGTCTATGGACATATGTCATTAACGTCACTTTCTTTTTTAATATTTTCTTGTCATACTGGGTCGATTAGTAAGGTTATATTATTAAGATTTCCTCACAAGTGTGATGAAAAATATTGTGTGTGCCACGGGCGGTAAAGGAATTACAAATTCGTGTTATTAAAGCCCTCGGTTTCACCTCGGGCTTATAACAAACACTCGTTTGTAATTCCTTAGTTACCGCCCTAGATACACAAAGTACTATTGGAATTCGGTAGTTGTACAATCATTACAGGAGATCGTTGAGCCACTTGCACCCGTTCTTAATTTAGACGTGTAATGCAAATCGGGCGAACTTCGGGCACACGACTGATAACGAATTACGACATGGCTAAATTAAAAACAGTGGCAAGTGGCTCAACATTCCCGTGTGGTACCTGACTGTGTGTGTTGCACGTTGTACAGCAATTCAGCGACAAGTGGGGGCTGCAGACGCACCGCGCTACACACTCCACGGAGAAGCCGTTCGCGTGCGAGCGCTGCGCGTACCGCGGCAAAACCAAGAAGTACCTGCGACGTCACGTCAAGGTACCTAGTGTCTCATGCAGTGCGCTTCAGAAACTAATTAAATTACTAATCCAGCGAACGAACTTAATGAGTATTTTTAGTTCACTTTGAATATACTTTAGCATTTGGAGAAGTTATTTTTTGACAAATGGTAGTTAAGTTTTATCCAGGGCTAATGTTGTATTATTTTTACTTCACCACAGGCCGTATCGGGCCTTTTTCTGCTCGCTACACGCAGAATAAATCCCACTTCCTGACCGAGGGAAGACGTAAAACTATGTGACGACTACGGGCGGTAACAGAGAAGCCCCGGGTCGCATATCAAACCCTACAATCCATGACATTATTTTTCGGCCGCCCCTGGCTTGTAATACTGTATTCTGTGTGTTGTGGTCAGATCGCGCACGGGGAGAGGAAGTTCGAGTGCTCGGTGTGCGGGAAGACTTTCCACTTCGGCTGCAAACTCAACGATCACATGCGGGTACACACCGGTACGGCACAGATATTATGTTATGACGCTCATTCACATAACACGAGTGTGACATAATATTATCATATCATACTTCGAGGGAGAAGGGGGTCCACTGAGGGTAATGGTGGTTATGGTGTGTGAGGGGGAGTCATAAAGTTCGTGAGGTTATATCTACAAAAAGAAAAGAATTAGAGATGAGACATGTAAAAGAGCCCTAGAGGGCCTACTTGCAGAAATAAATTATTTTATTTTATTTATTTACAAATGAAGTAAAGAAGAAACGTAAAGAATGAATACTCGATCTTTTTTCCCTTGCTTCTTCGAAGGATTTGCGGCTGCTAAAAACGGTTACGACCGTACTGACCAAACGGGACAGAAACAAACTAAATAAAAATATCTTATGGAGAAGTTTGAAATGTAACGTCACACCAGGGGAGAGAGGATTATACAAATGTGAAGGAATAGTTTTTAACCCGGAAATCATCCTTCAAGGGGAAAGTGTGTATGTGGGTGGAAGTTTGTATAAGGAATTAATCATTTCTCGAGTAAGGGTTATAAAACTATAATTCTAAGCAGACAATGTTGTGGGCAAAAAGTAATGTATGTATGTAAACACTTATTGCACATAAAATTATACAGAAACAATACAAAGATCAATGGTAATAGTAGGGCGTTTTCCAAAATAAATACCGGGGTAGCTACTTTCTCAAAATATGGACTTTTGAGGTTTTTCTGGCTCAAAATCGTTAGTACTTTCGAACATTATACGTAAAAAAAAGTGTCCCAAATATATTTTCCCATTGGCCTTGCCTTGGGGAGAAAGTGCCCTTAATACTTTTAGGGGCATTGCAAAGCGGCTTATAGAGGCGACGGGTGACCAGAAGGCTGGCTCATACTTATGTCAAAGGATAGCGTTAGCTATCCAACGAGGTAATGCGGCCAGCCTCCTGGGCACCCTCCCCCGTGGCACCGACCTGGAGCCCGTGCATTATTTATAGTTTATTTTCTATCCTTTTATTAACCTTACTATAGCTTTGTAAATATTACTAAATAAAAGTCAATGACTTTTCCCATTACGTAACTATTTTGCATTATGTTTGTATGAACGTGACGTAGTGGAAGAAAAAAATTCCATACAAATGGGACACTTTTTTTAAGTATAAGGCTCGAAAGTACTAACGATTCTGAGCCAGAAAAACCTCAAAAGTCCATATTTTGGGAAAGTAGCTACCCCGGGATTTATTTTGGAAAACGCTCAGTAAGGCCCCCCGCGCACTAGGCAGCCAGTAAAACATATGACGTTGTATGGGAGCCCGCGCACTAAGCAGCCACGAATTCCTGGCTGCGGCAGCCAATACGACGCGCCTGTTTGTACGGCAGTCAGCTGGCTGCGCGCAGCCAGAGCGTGTATAGGCGAATGTACGTGGCTGCGGTCAGGCTCCGCGCACTTGTAGCAGCCAGACGTATTTTGGGTTTATAAGTTCGGCCACGTCCATATCGCTCGACGGAAGGATCTGGACTAGTCGTCGATTGGCTGCTATAACTGGCTGCGCAAATATTCTGGCTGCCGCAGCCTGGCTGCGCAGCCAGGCTGCCTAGTGCGCGGGGGGCCTTATCAGTTAAATAAACGTAAACAATATGTTTCCAGGCGAGAAACCGTACAAGTGCGGGGTGTGCGACAAGGCGTTCAACTCCTCCTACTCGCTCGGCACGCACAAGCTCATACACACCAGTGAGTACTCTCTACAGACAGGAGTAGTGACCCACTCCGCGGATTCGCCGCGCGGCTACGAGTGCCCCCAGCGAGTGCTTAGCCAGCGGCCAGAAAAAGCACGCGTTATGCGATAGAGGTCAGATGCGGTGTGTTTCGTCCGGTGGTCGGACCCGAACGTCAGATTTGTTAGAAAGAGACACTTCTGTACTTAGTACTATTACTTATTCTGTGCTACTGACGCCACATACGCCAGGACGAACTGGCGAGATTATTGCGACGTTTCTTGTCCCCTAATATTTATTTATTCTTCTCACCAGACGGTCATTTACCGTAGTGCTGGTAGAATCAGACCTGTAAAAGAGCCCTTGAGTTATATTTGAAAAATAAATTAATTGAATTGTCATAACAAAAAAATCGGTTAAATAATAACCAGTCACGTTCTCTTCAGAAGCCGACGTTGCTACAGTTACCTTATAATAGGCGCTAATACATCCATCAAATTATTTTTAACAGCCGGTTTGGTAGAAATACCGAATGACAAAGAAATAAATGGAATTTTCTTCTTTTATTATACGAATTTACACGAATCATAATTCGTTAGCAGTCGTGTGCCCGAAGTACGCCCAATTTGCATTACACGACTAAATTAAGAACAGTGACAAGTGGCTCAACATTTCCGTGTGGCGACTCTACTTCAATGAATCAAATCAACTATCATCTGCTACGAAAATCCAACTTTTCTAGTAAAACGCATATTGATAAAAAAATATTTTATTTTCTGAAAACATTTGAATACAATTTTGCTTAAGTCTAAAAACGACGTGGTTTATTAGAGTAAAATTTCTTATCTTAAGACATAATTGTTACATATTATTAAATAAAGAGTTAGCCAATGGAATTCTTATCAGACCGTCGAGATCATAGTAACATATTAAGTTACCTTAATGTGCCGGTTTCCTCACGACGTTATCTCTCACCGTACGAGCGTTGTTACCAAAGCAGTGTTCAGGACAAATAATTTATAGAAACATACACACACAGGTTATTCGTACAGACATCACGCGGGAATGTTACGTCACTTGTCACTGTTCTTCAATTAGCCGTGTAATCATGTGTGCCCGCAATACCCCCAATTTGCATTACACGACTAAATTAAGAACAGTGGCAAGTGGTGTTATATTCTCGTGTGGTGACTGTACATGGCGACCGCTGGGATTCCAACTCGGGACCTCACGATCTGTCCATCTTCCACTACTAGGCCACCAACGCTGTTCAGGCGGAGGGCTTAATTAAGACAATGCTCAAAATAATAGGCGGTGATAAATCTTGGTGATTATCATTTTTGACGATACAGGTACCTCTACATAGCTCCGAAAAGTCAACATTTTGAAAGCATCATATTTAGAGCGAACTAAACGAGACTGCAAGTGGCTCAGAGCGGCCGCACATTGGGTCACTATACTGCATCACAACTGCGCAGTCGGCGTGCAGTTGTGATGCAGTTCCCATACAAATCGTAGGGAGTTGCAGTTGGGTTGCAGTCCGTCTGTATCGGCCCATAGTGGCGGCCACAAGTGGCTCAGAGCGGCCGCATATTGGGTCACTAGTGGCGGACACCAGTGACTCAGAGTGGCCGTATATTTGGCCGATGCCATACAAAATACATGAAAAACCCTGCCCGCAGCTTATGGCTAGTGCCCAATGTGCCGAAATCCGTGCAAAAAAAATCAGGATATGACATTAACTTACGAGTAACCTCTTAAGTTAGGTTACTATTATTTTGCATTTTATTACACAGTTACAATAATGAAATATCGGAATAATGATGCCTTCGGGAGGATGCCCCTTCGGATATTTTAGTATCCCCCATTTAGTAGTACAGTCGGTTTACGCTATACGCACTCGCGAGACGTACTTGAGGTACTCCTCGTCGGGCAGGCAGTCGGCGGGGTGCACGCACTGACCTGAGTGCTCCACTAGCCTGGAAAATACATTTTATCGTTTATTTTCTGCTGCTAATATATACCCATAATCAAGGAATATAAATAGCCGGAGCGGCTAAAAGACGGATCCACATATTGAAAAAAATCGAAGACTCGAGCTGTGGCTTCGGTGGTATTTCGGTCCGGTCCGAGCATCTAGCCTGGGAGACCTCCAAATCCCGCATACGTCAGCCATACCGGTACAAGCTGGCACTGCGGGGTGGACGAATCGATAATGCACACTAAATCGGGTGGTATATGGACGAAGTGGGAATGTGGACTAACAGGAAGTGGATAATATGAAAATGTAGATTAACACTTTTGCAATCATGTAGTGCTATGCGCTACGGTCGTAGCCGATGACATGGCAAACTCCGTACCGAATGTAGGCCGTAGCTACTACGAGCATAGCGCGTGCCGAGCGGGTTCCCGGTGGTTAAAGTGTTAAGTGAACCCAAACGGATAACATTTGCTGCCCATCACTGTGCTAGAGGTACGGGCATACCCGGGGCGGCAGTAGCAGCCGGGCACGCGCATCATGAGGCACTGGCGCGAGCGCAGCGTGATGTTGTCGAGGTGCGCGACGCGCCGGTGCTGGCGCAGCGCCTTGCGCAGGAACCGCAGCAGCTTGCCCACGTTATATAACACAACCCTACACACCCGGGGCGGCAGTAACAGCCGGGCACGCGCATCATGAGGCACTGGCGCGAGCGCAGCGTGATGTTGTCGAGGTGCGCGACGCGCCGGTGCTGGCGCAGCGCCTTGCGCAGGAACCGCAGCAGCTTGCCCACGTTATATAACACAACCCTACACACCCGGGGCGGCAGTAACAGCCGGGCACGCGCATCATGAGGCACTGGCGCGAGCGCAGCGTGATGTTGTCGAGGTGCGCGACGCGCCGGTGCTGGCGCAGCGCCTTGCGCAGGAACCGCAGCAGCTTGCCCACGTTATATAACACAACCCTACACACCCGGGGCGGCAGTAACAGCCGGGCACGCGCATCATGAGGCACTGGCGCGAGCGCAGCGTGATGTTGTCGAGGTGCGCGACGCGCCGGTGCTGGCGCAGCGCCTTGCGCAGGAACCGCAGCAGCTTGCCCACGTTATATAACACAACCCTACACACCCGGGGCGGCAGTAACAGCCGGGCACGCGCATCATGAGGCACTGGCGCGAGCGCAGCGTGATGTTGTCGAGGTGCGCGACGCGCCGGTGCTGGCGCAGCGCCTTGCGCAGGAACCGCAGCAGCTTGCCCACGTTATATAACACAACCCTACACACCCGGGGCGGCAGTAACAGCCGGGCACGCGCATCATGAGGCACTGGCGCGAGCGCAGCGTGATGTTGTCGAGGTGCGCGACGCGCCGGTGCTGGCGCAGCGCCTTGCGCAGGAACCGCAGCAGCTTGCCCACGTTATATAACACAACCCTACACACCCGGGGCGGCAGTAACAGCCGGGCACGCGCATCATGAGGCACTGGCGCGAGCGCAGCGTGATGTTGTCGAGGTGCGCGACGCGCCGGTGCTGGCGCAGCGCCTTGCGCAGGAACCGCAGCAGCTTGCCCACGTTATATAACACAACCCTACACACCCGGGGCGGCAGTAACAGCCGGGCACGCGCATCATGAGGCACTGGCGCGAGCGCAGCGTGATGTTGTCGAGGTGCGCGACGCGCCGGTGCTGGCGCAGCGCCTTGCGCAGGAACCGCAGCAGCTTGCCCACGTTATATAACACAACCCTACACACCCGGGGCGGCAGTAACAGCCGGGCACGCGCATCATGAGGCACTGGCGCGAGCGCAGCGTGATGTTGTCGAGGTGCGCGACGCGCCGGTGCTGGCGCAGCGCCTTGCGCAGGAACCGCAGCAGCTTGCCCACGTTATATAACACAACCCTACACACCCGGGGCGGCAGTAACAGCCGGGCACGCGCATCATGAGGCACTGGCGCGAGCGCAGCGTGATGTTGTCGAGGTGCGCGACGCGCCGGTGCTGGCGCAGCGCCTTGCGCAGGAACCGCAGCAGCTTGCCCACGTTATATAACACAACCCTACACACCCGGGGCGGCAGTAACAGCCGGGCACGCGCATCATGAGGCACTGGCGCGAGCGCAGCGTGATGTTGTCGAGGTGCGCGACGCGCCGGTGCTGGCGCAGCGCCTTGCGCAGGAACCGCAGCAGCTTGCCCACGTTATATAACACAACCCTACACACCCGGGGCGGCAGTAACAGCCGGGCACGCGCATCATGAGGCACTGGCGCGAGCGCAGCGTGATGTTGTCGAGGTGCGCGACGCGCCGGTGCTGGCGCAGCGCCTTGCGCAGGAACCGCAGCAGCTTGCCCACGTTATATAACACAACCCTACACACCCGGGGCGGCAGTAACAGCCGGGCACGCGCATCATGAGGCACTGGCGCGAGCGCAGCGTGATGTTGTCGAGGTGCGCGACGCGCCGGTGCTGGCGCAGCGCCTTGCGCAGGAACCGCAGCAGCTTGCCCACGTTATATAACACAACCCTACACACCCGGGGCGGCAGTAACAGCCGGGCACGCGCATCATGAGGCACTGGCGCGAGCGCAGCGTGATGTTGTCGAGGTGCGCGACGCGCCGGTGCTGGCGCAGCGCCTTGCGCAGGAACCGCAGCAGCTTGCCCACGTTATATAACACAACCCTACACACCCGGGGCGGCAGTAACAGCCGGGCACGCGCATCATGAGGCACTGGCGCGAGCGCAGCGTGATGTTGTCGAGGTGCGCGACGCGCCGGTGCTGGCGCAGCGCCTTGCGCAGGAACCGCAGCAGCTTGCCCACGTTATATAACACAACCCTACACACCCGGGGCGGCAGTAACAGCCGGGCACGCGCATCATGAGGCACTGGCGCGAGCGCAGCGTGATGTTGTCGAGGTGCGCGACGCGCCGGTGCTGGCGCAGCGCCTTGCGCAGGAACCGCAGCAGCTTGCCCACGTTATATAACACAACCCTACACACCCGGGGCGGCAGTAACAGCCGGGCACGCGCATCATGAGGCACTGGCGCGAGCGCAGCGTGATGTTGTCGAGGTGCGCGACGCGCCGGTGCTGGCGCAGCGCCTTGCGCAGGAACCGCAGCAGCTTGCCCACGTTATATAACACAACCCTACACACCCGGGGCGGCAGTAACAGCCGGGCACGCGCATCATGAGGCACTGGCGCGAGCGCAGCGTGATGTTGTCGAGGTGCGCGACGCGCCGGTGCTGGCGCAGCGCCTTGCGCAGGAACCGCAGCAGCTTGCCCACGTTATATAACACAACCCTACACACCCGGGGCGGCAGTAACAGCCGGGCACGCGCATCATGAGGCACTGGCGCGAGCGCAGCGTGATGTTGTCGAGGTGCGCGACGCGCCGGTGCTGGCGCAGCGCCTTGCGCAGGAACCGCAGCAGCTTGCCCACGTTATATAACACAACCCTACACACCCGGGGCGGCAGTAACAGCCGGGCACGCGCATCATGAGGCACTGGCGCGAGCGCAGCGTGATGTTGTCGAGGTGCGCGACGCGCCGGTGCTGGCGCAGCGCCTTGCGCAGGAACCGCAGCAGCTTGCCCACGTTCAATCTCTCGTCCACCACCACGTCGCCCTCGCCGAGGACTTTCTCCAGAATCAACTGGAAATAGAGACACGTTAATAACGAAATAACATTTCTAATAAAGGAGGACCGGACAAAACGGTCCTAAGAACCAATAGCGACGTGACATATATCATTAGAAAGGTGATTCAATATACTACAATAGTTACTATGGGAGCTCATTTCAAATCACTGTGTGAAAAAAGTTATGGCGATATAAAAAACTTATTTTCATAGACGATTTTAAGGAATAAAAATGAATTATTTCGTATTCCTTGACGTTACAGTCCACCTGTCAGGCCTCCCCGGCCGCTCAGGCTCCTCCGGCCCCTCCGGCCCCCAGGCTGCCGCTAGCAGGGCACCAAAGGCCCTTAAGGCTCCCCCCGCACCGTTGACGGGACTTGAGCTGCAGGCCAGCAAGGCGAAAGCCCGAAAGGCCCGAAGCAAACACGCCACTAAGGCAACCCTCGCCCACCCCGCCCCTCCGGCCGCGGATTCATTTAAGAAGCCGCCAGTCCCAGTAAAGGCGGCCGCGTCCGTCTCAGCCACCCCGGCCTCTACTGAGGCCCGCTCTCGCTGCCGTTCGGGTCCCCGTAAGTCTCGCCCACGCTCTGCGTGCAGCGTCGCTGACGGGGACAGGAAAAGGAGTCGGTCCCCGGTACGGGTAAAAACGCCGGTGCCCACCTTGCGATCGCCTCCTGCAGCCATCTGCGCAAGAGTGTGTTAGCTGGGGGCAAATATACTGACGCGATCGTTACCGGGTGGTGACCCGATCATGGTGGAAGCTACGGCGGAAGAAAATCGCAGTTCTATCTATCTACCCTATCGTTACTAACCATTTCGTAGCCCGGGATTCGGAAAATTCTGTGTAACGGTTTGGTCTCTTGGACCAATAGAATATCGACCGCGTGTTCCCTAATGAACTCGACTAACTCTTCCTTTTCGCCTCGTAGGCCATTGTCGTTCCAAAAGCCTAAGATAAGCGAGCGTGGTTTGATCTTGAGACTAGTACTATCCATATTAGTTAGAGAACCGCTCTGAGAAGCGACTAACTGTCCTACTTCACGCATGATGAGCGTGGCATGGTAGCAAGAGCTCCGTTAAGAGCAGCAAGGCGTTCACTATACGAACGCACTTGCCTTGAGGGCGTTGAGGACGCCGGGCGCGCAGATTGCGCGGAGGGCGTGGAAGACACGGGAGCAGGGGAAGCGCCCGCCGCAGACGGTGGCAGGTATTTCCCCTTTTGCGGGGCTGATGCAATTGCCGGGAAGTTGCGCGAATTGCGCTCGGGGACCACTCGGCCTTTGTTGCGGTTGACAAGAGCTCCAGGCTGTGTCTCCTTAGTCTTAGCAATCTGCTTTGGGGCCTTAAGGCAACCCTGCCAGTTGGCAGTGTGGCCAGTAAGACCGCAAACCACGCAAGATGGCGGCACATCTTTCGACTTTTTGCAATCGCGGGTCAAGTGGTCGCCCGTGCATTTCACGCAACGAGGGCGCAGGAAACAGCCCGTTTGGCTGTGACCGTAATACTGGCAGTTGTGACACTGCCTAGTGTATTCTAGGCGACGCGGTTTTTCGACCGGGAAACCCGTCAGCAAGCAGATCTTCTTCAACATCCAAATCGTGTGGGCTGACGGGTGATTCGAGTCGATTTTGGCGAGGACAATATCGAACTTTATGCCATTGTTTTTGCGATAGCAGCGGTGAACTTCGCGAACTGCTAAACCCTGTCTTACCAACCAGGTCCTCCTTGACCTCTGATTCGGCGAACTCCTTCGGAATTCCCCGGATCATAAGGCGCAGAGACTTCTCATCGTCGAACTGGTTCCGCTTATAGCCTTAGTGGCGTGTTTGCTTCGGGCCTTTAGGGCTTTGGCCTTGCTGGCCTCCAGCTCAAGTCCCGTCAACGGGGGTGCCTTCGGTGTCATGCTAGCGGCAGCCTGGGGGGCCGGAGGGGCTGGAGGAGCCTGAGGGGCCGGGGAGGCCTGACAGGTGGACTGTAACGTCATGGAATACGAAATAATTCATTTTTATTGCTTAAAATCGTCTATAAAAATAAGTTTTTTTATATTGCCATAACTTCTTTCAAACAGTGATTTGAAATGAGCTCCCATAGTAACTATTGTAGCATATTGAAACACCTTTCTAATGATATATGTCACGTCGCTATTGGTTCTTGGACCAGCCTCCATACATTTTTGCCGGTTCTCCTTTGTCCAATAATGTTTTTGAGACAGGCTATTATTGCCGACTACTTGTTTTGTATAATCGCAAACTGCACGTCGGAACTAATCAAGTGAGCCTAAACACGGTGAATTTATCTTGTGTAATTTAGATGATCCTATGGTTACCCTCCGGCTACATCACCAGATCAGCTCCATGCCATAATAATATTGCGAAAATGCATCTGATTTATATATCTATGCAAAATTTCAGCTCAATGAGAAAACGGGAAGTGGGTCAAATTTAACATGCAAGATTTGATTACAGACAACAGACACCGGGACTGGTGAAACTAAATAAGTTTGTAAAAACTGACATTCATTTAAAAGTTTAATCTACGTACACTGGCAAATCCACGAGATACCATAAAAATAATGAAATTGCTAGAAAAATACTTAGAAACTTGAGGAATTCCTTAAAATTCTTATGAATTCCGTCATCACGGCTGGATTTAGAAACAAATGTAGAGATTGCTATAAAAAACACTGAAATCGTTGTATATGTGCTCATAATATTTGAGCTCCCGCATATCATCAGAAGAGTGCATGGGACCTATCTGAAAGCATGTCCTGTCAATAAAAATGACACTAGAGTATGTTTCTCACCGATGTCATCTCCTCTGTAAACTTATACATCCCGTGCGCATGTTTGTTCAATATATTCGTCATCACTGTCAAAAACTGCTTCTGGTAGCTTCTCCTAAAGTCCCGGGAGTTGCGGAGAAGGTCCAGATGCTTCTTTACTTCGTCGGCGGCGATGTTGTCGTTGAAGATCCGCCGACACACCAGGTAGAAGGTGTCGGTGCCGCGCAGCAGCCGTTTGTTGGTCTCGTCGTATTTCGCGTCTTGCTCGTCTAGCAATTTTAGCCTGTAATTAATGAAGGCATACAAGGGCGGATCCAGGATTTTCTGGGGGGGGGGGGGGCACAAGGGGCAAACGGGCAAAAATAATCAACAATAACTGTTAAAAATAAACTTGTTGTATTTATAAACGTACTAGCATTTTCCCGCAGCTTCACCCGCGTTGTTCCCGTTACTGTCCCAAAGAAACTATTTACCGGGATGTAAAGTATCGTATCCTAGCTATGTTTCAATCCAGGACTTGGTCTACTTGCATGCCAAATTTGATACTGAATATGATACTGACTTCACACCACACGTGAATGTTGAGCCACTTGCCACTGTTCTTAATTTAGCCGTATAATCCAATTCGGACGTAATCCGGTCACACGACTGATATCGAATTATGATTATCTACACGGCTAAACAGGGTGGTTTACTATTCCCAAAATTTGTTAAAATGATATAAGATCCTGTTAAAATAAGCAAAATAAGGAAATATGTTGAAGTGTTGTTCGCTAATTAAATTAAAGTGTTACTTGTTTTCTGAGCCTTCAAAATTGTGTGGGAAAGTCCGTTTTAAAACTATGAAATTATTAAAAACTAAATACCATTGAATATCTCACAAATTTTGCGGTAAATTTAACTTTTTTTCCCATACAAAGTATAACCATGTGACGTCACGCCACTGGTATGAGCCGTGTAAATGCTGACCTCTTGACCGCTTCGAGCACATTGTGGCAGTTGACGGGACACGACAGGCCGAGGTACACAAACTGCGTCGCGTTCGCGTCCTGGCAGTACACGCGGCCCTCTGTCGAACAACACACACCTTTAATACTAACATCATCGACTAAATCATCGGCCGGACGGAACACGTCCAATGCTGGACATCGCTCATGCCCAAAATACTAGATTCTTGTTTTATCAGATTCCTGTCTTACCACATTCCCGTTAACACTACATTATAATAGTACATTACACAACTAGGGTGGTAAAACAAAGAAAGAACGAGATCGCAGAAATTTGCGGCCCGAGCTGCAAGCGAGGGACGTAAATATGCGATCGAGAGCATTCTTTATTACCTCCCGTGTTGTGTACATCATTTTATGTCTACACTCGGCCAGAAAGCGGCTTTTTCCGTACGAACCACTTTATGGCCAGGTGTGGCATAAAATCGTAGGTTACTCAAGGATCTAAATGATTTTGTTGGATGTATTATTTTGGGAATCTGGTATACGGAGAATCTGGTATATCGAGAATCTGGTATTTTAAAAATCTGATATTTTGGGAATGACCGGTCCTGGGTCAATCAACTTTTTTGTGTTTGTTATTCTGTCCCGTTGTCCAAGGGACAACAGTGTCAGAGTTTTTAAAAAAAACTGTTACAGTATATGCTAATAATGTGCTTAGGAGATAGTTCATAAAATAATAGGCTTATAACTACGACAAAAATGTACCTTCAATGAATTTTAACTGTAGAAAACTTATAGAAGACCAGGTTTTTAAAGAGTTGTCCAGGGGATCGTTACCATGGCAACGAGGTACAAGAAAAAGTTGATCGACCCTCCTGCAAAGTATAAGGAAAAAAAGTAGCCACACTCCGGCCCTATTCAGGGTCGAGTCGAGGCGCAGAGCTGTCGTCCGTCGGTTTTTTCGCATCCGAACACACTGCAGTAGATATACACGCACGAAATAAATAAATAAATATTAGGGGACTATCTTCGGTATAACCACAGATAGACAGTATCCGAACGGTCGTCGAAACGTCAACAGTGAATTTGTATCAGCTGTTTTAAAATATGAAAAATAATTATTAAAAGATAATTAAATCGACTGACGCTGTGTAAATTGTCTAAAACAGTGCTAAATGTAATGTAATTAGTGTTTTCTACGGAATATTTTGTCGTTAATTCGCGCACTGATCATTGTTCCTGGAGCAGCTGTCAACGGACGATCGTTTGAATCTGGACTTAAAACAGGGGGAGTACATTTTGTTCAATTATATACTTATAAACACACCATAATCCCCGTTATTTTTTTTATTTTATTTTAACATTCTTACACCTACTCCACATAGCTCACGGTTACTGTGAGCAACGTCTTACAAAATACACTGGCACCGTGCAGTTTCTCTTTGTTTGACGAATAGTGGAAACAAAGTGCGAGACAAGGCACATTCGCCACAGACATTGCCCTACACTGATACACTGCACACAGCTAGTCTAGTCTTCCTTGCTCTTAATTACCTTGTCGGCAGATATCTAGTTATAACAATAATAACATATCTGTGTCGCATTTCAGCGCATCGGCGCAAGGCCTGTCGAGATGTCATCGAGCGTGATGACCCGCAAGGCCACGGCGCGCCAACAGGAGCTGCAGCTGAGAGCTACCCTGGAAGAGCTTCAGCGCACCAAAAAGGAATGCGATCAACTCATCCGCGAGCGGGAAGAGAGTGAAGTGGAAGTTAATAAAGTTGTGGCAAAAAACACAGACTTAAAGAACCAGTTGGCCCAACTTCACTCAGACTACATGGACAGTGTCGATCAGTGTGAACAATTACAAAGTGTTGTGGAATCTTTCCGGGACTGCGCCTCACACTATGAAGAAAAATTGAGACGCATTACTGAACTAGAGTGTGAGCTTGTTGAGACAAATAATTTGGTCTCCGAGCTCCGCAGTGAGTGTGAGTCTCATCAGGCTGCCCAAACACAAAGCCTTTATGAGGAGCTAATGAGCAGCAGCAACAGCGCAGTGGCAGCTAGGCCTAACCCAGAGTCTTCAGTAATAGACCTAACAAAGGATGATTCTCTCACTTTCCATCATTTTAGCAGTGCAAAGAAACTGAAAAAGTATGTTAAATTGAGGAAATTTATAAAGCGCTGCCAAAGACTAAATAAGTCAAAACACAGTGTGCAGCAGAATGTAAAACTGATAAAAGAACGCAGTGTCTTAGTGAATAAATTGAATGCTTGTAGACTTAAACTAGAGTGTAGTGTTAAATCATATGACAATGACACCAATAGGCTGCATATTGACATTAACAAACTAGAAGAGTCTCTCCGGACTATAAGTGCTAAATATGAACACAGCCAACTGGAGATCAGTGAGCATGTGAAGGCTGCGTCGCAGCTGCTGGACATGTGCCGGGAAAATGAGGAACGCTTCGACTCACTAGTGAACAAACATATGTGTACTTGTGCCACTGGGAGTCTCCTCGCTGCCCCGGTGCCTCAGCGCGAACTCTGCGAGGATCCCCGGCTCGAGTCTTGTGTGGTGCCCCGGCCTAAGTCTGGCAGGAGTTCCCAGCCCAGGACCTGCAAGGCTCCCGTGAGCTCTGCGCCCGCGCCGGCGGCACCCGCATGCCCTGCGCCTGCGGCACCCGCACGCGCTGCGCCCGCTCGCTCCGCGGCTGCGGCCGCAAACGCCGGCCCTGCGGCTGCCCTCGACGGCCCTGCACCCGCCCGCACCGCGGCTGCAGCCGCCACCGCCGGTCCTGCGCCCGCCCGGCCCGCGGCTGCGGCCCCCCCCGGCGGCCCCGCGCTCGCCCGCCCCGCACTCGTGGTGGCTCCGTCCGGCGCTGCTCCCGAGGCGGCTCCGCGCCGCGTGGACACGACGCCGCGGCCGCGCACCGGCGCACTCGCCGAGCCCCCCGCGCCCGTGGTGTTGCCCCGCGCTCCGTCGACAGTCATTTATTCTGATGACGTAGGCGTGGGCCTCGGGTCCTTACTGAGCCAATGTCTGCGGCAGAAGGTCCGAAATAATTGTTTGCGTGGTGCTTCCATTGATCGCTTCGTGGATCGGTTGTCGAAGGACAGTTTTGATGGAGGTACCACTCTAATTGTAATATTAGGTAATAGTCTAGGACTTAAGAATTCTAAATTGATATCGCTGCTCCGTGTCCTGACAGACATTGAAGAGCGTGGAATTCATAAAATTATTCTCTGTGCACTTCCCTACTCGAAGACTGTGTCCGATGAACATAACGTCAAAGTGTCACGTTTGAATTCCATGCTGTACAATGTGACATGTTACAATAATAAGTATCATTTCTTTGATACTAACAAGTTTTGTAAAACTTTCAGACTGTATAAGTATAGAATGTATTTATCTAAAAAATGTAAACGAGCAACAGCAGCGCTTCTCGCATGCAATGTTGAACCTGGGCACATTGACTCGACAGGCAGTAGCAGCGCCGCCCCGGCCGCCGCCGCCGCCGCCGCCGGCGGCGCGCGCGCGCCCTCTCCCGCGGGCCGCCCGGAACATTTAAACTGACGCGGGCGACAACGGAGAAGCACCGAGAAGTGAGTTTTGTCCACCAAAACTTGCAGGGCTTTTCCAGCAAAGAATTAGAGGTGGGTCTTTTCTTGGACTCTCAGGGTATTGATATTTTCTGTGCAACGGAGCACTGGCTCAAGGAACATGAACTGGCCTTACTTAATTTTTTTAACTTCAATGTAGTTAGTTCGTTCAGTAGAAAGAAGGCCATTCGCGGGGGCTCACTGATTATAGTAAAAAACAAACATAAATGTAAGGAAATGAAACACATAGTAAAACTTTCTATTGAGCGAACTATTGAAATATCTTGTGTAGAAATTGAAAGTCACATTATAATTTGCTTATACAGGCCACCGTCATCTGACTTTAGCCAGTTTGAGGCCGTAATGGAAGATGCTTTGAAGCAAGTCTTTGTTAGTAGTAAATTAATAATAGTATGTGGGGATTTTAATGTCAACATGCTAGACCTTGCACACCCCCTTACGGTTAGGATATTAAGCCTATTTAAATCGTTTGGCTTGTATCCTTTATACAATGAACCCACTAGGGTTACGGCCAGCACGGCGACATGTCTAGATAACATATTTTGTAATTGTGAAGCTACTAATAAAACGATTCTTAATTGCTTTAACTCTGATCACCGCGGACAGAAAGCCTTTTTCAAAGTAAATGTTCATACCGAACAGCAAATTATTACATATAGGCCCATCACGGAGAGTCGCATGGAACGATTTAAAGATAACATACTTTGTCGAGTTCCTGCGCTCCCGACTATCAGTAGTGATCCTAACGTACTCTTTAAAGAGTTATCAGAGGTGATTCATGACGTGCACAAAGACATATTCAAATGTAAAACTTTCAAGCGAGGCACAAAAACAAGGTTTAGTGACTGGGCCACATCAGGTATACATAAGAGTAGGAACAGATTGTATGAATTGTACGAAATGAAGAGCTACATACAAGATGATAATTTCACAGAATATGTTAGAAATTATTCGAAGATGTTTAAGAAAGTTTGTGCCGCCGCCAAGGCTTTATACTTAGGAAATAAAGTTAAGTCAGCGGAAAATAAAGTAAAGGCAGTCTGGAACATAATAAACACAGAGACTGGCAAAACAAAACCCCGTGAAGGCCATTACCGACTTAAAGTCGAGGAACAAATCCTGACCGCAGACTTGGACGTAGCTGGCGCCTTTCAAAACTTCTTCACAAACATTGCTGTGAATACTACGGTAAACCTGAATTCTTCTGTAGCGAAGGCTAGCTCTTTTCTAGATCCTATTAGTACCAGATATGATAGGGAATTTCACTTCCAACATACAGATCCCTATGAAATAATAAAAACGTTTAAATCCCTGAAGCTGAAAAACACCGAGGACCTTTGGGGTATTTCTGTCAGAGTCATGCAATCTGTCATCGATATTGTGGCGCCATCTCTAGCCATTGTGTTTAATGCTTGTGTAGATAAGTGTATTTTCCCCGATCTGATGAAATATAGTAAAGTCATTCCTTTGTTCAAATCGGGCAGCAGGGATGATCTTGGGAATTTTAGACCGATTTCTATATTACCAGTTCTTAGTAAAGTCTTTGAAAAAGTCATACTAAACCAATTGCTTCGTCATTTTAACAAGTATGAACTACTGCACGACCAGCAATTTGGTTTTACAAAAGGCCGCTCGACGACGGACGCCGCGACGGTGCTTATTAAACACATCTATGATGCGTGGGAAGTGTCACAAGATGCGATAGGAATCTTTTGCGATCTTTCCAAGGCGTTCGACTGTGTGGAACATGAGACACTGGTTCACAAACTAAAGCATTACGGCCTGTCGACCGAGGCCTTAAACCTTGTCATGTCTTACCTTAGCCAAAGAATTCAGAAAGTGGTTGTTAACCGAATTGAGTCTAGTGGTTCGACTGTAAAGCTCGGAGTACCGCAGGGCTCGATTTTAGGTCCGTTTCTCTTTCTTGTGTATATAAATGACCTTCCTTACCACATAGAACAAAATTGTAAAATAGTTTTATTTGCTGATGACACCTCATTGATTTTCAAAGTTGATAGACAACTAGATGACTATAGTCACATCAATGAGACCTTAAAATTAGTGCTACAGTGGTTCACAGCAAATAACCTGGTTCTGAATGCAAAGAAGACAAAGTGCGTGAAATTCTCTTTGCCAAATGTAAGAGAGGTTGACACATCTATATCTTTAAACGGTGAGAAACTTGATCTTGTTAACAATACACTCTTTCTTGGGCTTACCCTGGATCACAACTTGCAATGGGCGCCTCATATATCTACTTTGGCTAACCGGCTGAGCTCTGCCGCTTTTGCTATAAGACGAATAAGGCAATTCACTAACGTGGAAACCGCTCGCCTTGTTTATTTCAGTTACTTCCATAGTATTATGTCTTATGGCATACTGATCTGGGGTAAAGCAGCAGACATAGATACCATCTTTGTTCTACAAAAAAGAGCGATTCGATCCATATATAACTTAGGATCTAGAGATTCGCTGAAAGAACGTTTTAAGGAAATAGAAATCCTCACAGTGGCTTCACAGTACATATTAGACGTGATAATGTATACGCACAAGAATATCAGCTCCTTCAAAAAGCAGTCTGATGTCCACAGTTTAAATACGCGGAACAAACATAAGCTGTTTGTCCCAAAAATCCGTCTACAGAAAGTAAGAAAATCTTTCGTGGGCAACTGTGTTAGATTCTACAATAAGGTACCCCTAGATGCATGGGAACTGCCTTATAGTTCGTTTAAAAATTACATTAAATCTGCGCTTTTGAAGAGAGCTTATTATAAAGTCCAAGATTACTTGGATGACAAAGAACCATGGCCAAAGCATCAGTCGCAGCAGTCGTCGAAATAGGGCAGTGTCCCGGAGAGGTTTAGGTACATGATGCCTACAGATGGCGTCGCTGCTACGGGCTGTATCGTTCCATTGTTACACTTATTTTTATTTTTATTGTAATTTTATTTAATTATTTGCATTTTGACATACTGAATACATACCTGTTATGTATACTGTAGCTAGTTGTAATGACTGTTAGCTTAATAGTCTATTTCTCGACGTGAAACATACGTTTCCCATTTTGTATTTCGACGTTTGGAGTTCCTTTACACCTCCAAAACATAATGTTTTGACAACGGAGACTCCTTACATCTCCATAAATTTTAGTCTATGTTTGCCTATTTTCTATATTTTTTATCGTGTTTTGACGCCTAGAGACCCTTTACATCTCTAAAAATGTAGTTTTAAGTTTTGTAATGTAATGGATCCGGAGATTATATACGTCTCTCGGTAAAATGTAAAAAAAACTGTGCCCAGTTATTTGCTTGTTGCATTTTTTTAAATATTGTCATCTTATGTAATAATGTCACAATTGTTGTAATGTTGTTTTTAAAAGAGAAACTGGTGAGTTTCTTCAGGCGCTTCTTCTCACCAGAAGGTCATCTACCGAAGCGCCAAAAGAAAAGAATCAGACATGTAAAAGAGCCCTTGAGGCCTACTTACAGAAATAAATGAGTTTGAGTTTGAGTTTGCACACGCCGCGATGTACTCTTTGCCAGAACAAATGAAGGGTACACGGAAAGAACATGTCTAGTCACCTAAGTAACTTTCTCAGTTATAGCGGTTTGAAAGTTAGTCGTCGTGAACAATTACTATGACAACAATTTCTTTAAAAGTCAAAACTGTATATATTATTTTGAGATATCCATCTGTAATGAAGTGGTAAGTTATAGTTCCTTGCGAGCTCTACATTTTAAGATTAAAATCTCATTTAAAAAAAAAGTGACTAGACATGTTCTTTCCGTGTACCCTTCAAATATTACTGCTATTATACTGTGGGTCGTGTGTCGCCCGAATCCAGCTGACTCCAGCCACTTTCTCAAGTCACAGTCCACCTTGTAGGTTGTAGGCCACCCACGATGCGGACCCATACAATAACTGGATGTGGTTAAGGAAAAAAGGGTCAAGGGTGCAACAACAAAAAAGTCTTCATCGAAATTCCAACCTTAATGCTTAGTCTGAAGGTTGGAATTTCGTTGAATATGTTGTTGTGGGGTGGTGGGATCTTAACATTGTCCGACAGTCTTTAAAAAAACTTTAAGAAGTCTCATCGCAATAAAAAACGCAATCCGATATCCGTTTAAAAAATACAATAGTAAATATTGGACGGTGTTACGCAATAATGTGTTAAGTGCTATGGAAATCCTATGCACTTGACACGTTATTGCTTAACAGTGTCCATATAATACAGACACGTATAATTTTAGGAAAGAGAAAGATATTATGTGCCCGATAGTTCGACGTACAAACGAAGCCACAGTTAACTAATCACCCATAGACTTTCACACGTTGCAATAAAGTTTACATCCGTTACAAATGTACAATAAACAGTGTCTTCGGTGGTATATATAGTTGAAATTTTTTTGTCCGAGTTCTAGCAAATTGTACGTCATTGCAAATTGAACCTTCTAACTTAGACAATAAAACTGCTATTGGTATGCATTTTCTTGTTACAACTCGGACATTTAAAAAAAATCAACTATACAATCACGTCTAAAAATATGTGTATACATATTTCGGAACTTATCTCTGTGGAATAAGACTTAAAATCGTATAGGTACATATTTTTAGACGCAACGGTACAACATTGAAACAAACAGGATTCGCTATGCCACTTGCTTTTAGATACTACACAGAATCGGTTAGGACTGCAGATAAGAATATTTCAAGAAAACACATAACCCTCCTTTGGGCTTCGCCGCAGTCGAGTAAAAAGAAACGCCGCAAGTTCATTATTCTACATTTTTAAAAACAAATTCGTTTAGTTACCTAACATATTTAGAAAGAGTTAGATTTATAGCGTTTTTATATCTCTGAACGTCAAACTGAATGGAACACTTCTCGGATGTAAATATGTCAGTGATCTAAACATAGCTTTACCTGCAAAATGGTTAAAAATTGCAGCCATAACTAATATCAGCATTGCGACTGAGAAGTCATTTAACCATTAGCGATAAGGGGGCTTCGGTGTACGTATAGTAAAATTACGTAGATCTGCGCTGCGGTCCGGCCATACAGCCGCGACGTGACGTTGAGACAGCTCGGATGAGGGCGCGGGGCGGGATGCGGGCCCGAGTTACATATAGTGACTTTGTAACGCGGCACACGCCTCCAGGGCGTGTGAAACCGTACTTACTGTCACAGACCGGCCATTTGTTCAGCGACGCTCAGCGCATACGGGGTTCATGGACGACAGAACATTGGAAAATGAACCGTTTTTACGTAATCCGATGAATGTCGGTCAAGTGGAAAGCCATTACTATGACTAGTGTTGTGAATTAGGGCCGACACGGAAGGACTGCAACTAGCGTTGCCAGGCGTCCGGATAAAGCCAGACATAGTTAGGCTTTTTGATCGCGTGTCCGGCCAAAATAAATGGTGTCCGGCCAAAATAAACGGTGTCCGGCCAAAATAAACGGTGTCCGGCCATTTTTTTGTCGTACGTACCTATAAATGCTGAGACACAAAATCCTCAATAATGTAGGGTGTCCGGCCTTTTTACCCAAATGTCCGGCCAAACAGGCTGGTCTGTCCGGCTATTAGGTTTGGCGACCTGGCAACCCTAACTGCAACTTGTATAGACAATGTGCATGTGGCGTGCAGCCGCGATACAGTTCCCATACACTACACATCGTAGCTCGCATGCAGTCCGTCTGTATCGGCCCTTAGAGCTTTGAGTCGTCAAATGGCGACTTCCGAACCCTGAATTACAGCTCGAGCTTTTAAGTCTCAAGCCTCTAAGTTTTGAGGGCTTGAGCCTTAAGGTTTTGTAATGTGAGGAATTAACAGTAACTCTTCGTTACTGTTTACGACATGTGACGCACGGATTTGGGTTATAGCGAGTAAGAGCGCGGCCACATGTCCACGTCACGACGCCGTCAACGGGCAACGGCACGTTGCACGACGCGACGACGGAGAAATCCACGTTGCCGCGACGTGGAAATTTACGACGCCGCGCCGCGTAAAGTCACGTCGCACGGTGCGTCGTACACGGCGCGGCAACGTGGATTTCTCCGTTGCGGCAACGTGGATTTCTCCGTCGTCGCGACGTGGAATTTCACGTTGGCCTGAACCACAGTACATAAATAGAGCAGTATGGAAGCTAGGCTTATTGACGTGATAACGTCTTATAATTCGATGGAGCCGGCTGCACGCACGAAAAAGTGTAACGTCATTTGCCGTTCGTTACCTTGCGGGGCCGTTACCTTATCAACTCGAAAAAACAGTAAGCGCCGCAGGATTTCATACATCTGATACATCTTACGCGTTTTTGCGCAAACTAACTTTATCAACTCGAAAAAACAGTAAGCGCCGCAGGATTTCATACATCTTACGCGTTTTTGCGCAAAATAGGTACTTTATATTAATTCCAGCACTAAAGTCGTTAAGGCGATAGTTTCTTACAAATTGTTAATAAATTAGGCCTTATTCCCTAAGATACGGCTGTCAAAATCAAAGTCAACGTTATCACGTTCGACAATCGTCAGTAAACCGACTTTACAGACAACCGATTTTTTTTTGAAATAAATACCTACGCTCCTATAGAGCGTTAGGGTTGTCGATTTAATTTTTGTAAAAGCACACGTAACTATTGTGCTCTTGTTGGTTTTAAGAAGAAGCATGAAGAAAGAGCAAAGAAACAGAAAATATTGGATAAAACCATATCTTTCCGTTATGAATCATGATGGGACTCATTTCATAAGGAAGTACGAGGCGTTAAAAATAAGTGATCACAGGTTTTATGATTATTTTAGAATGTCTGTGTCAAGTTTTGAAGAACTATTATGGAAAATATCACCTCGTTTAAAAAGGCAACACGTATTTAGGAAACCAGTTGGCCCTCTGGAGATGTTGGGATTAACGATAAGGTAAGAATTAAAAAAAAAAATAGTATCGTTTATTGTCACTCAAACAAAAATGTTTAGATATTAAATCAGCTTAATCAAAATTGTAACTATTTGGATATAATTAACACTATAAATTAACAACTTTTATATATTAATGATTAATGAACAACTACCTATAATTATAAATGTGCGTTCCCATTGAGGGTCCACGTTGAAATTTCGAGCTTTTGAATGTGTCAGTCTTTAGTAAAAGTTCTCAAACGATTGTAAATTCAACCACTAATTTGTAAAAGTCGGCACTCAAAAGTTACAATCGATTAAAGGTGGTCCCTCAATTGAAACGTTTGTCAGAGAAATAAATCAATTTACGTATCATTTGGTTGTTAAATAGACAATTGCTCTATAGTCTATTCGTTACTTAAAAAAAATTACTAACTATTGCTCCACCGAACAGTATAAACAAATGTACTGTTTTTCATGAAATAATAATCAAACGCCTGCGAAGAAATACTACGGTCCAGGTGACCACATACCTATTAGGATTTTGTAGGATAAGTAAATAAAAATAATTACTGTTTGTTGACGTTATTTATTTTTATTTTTAAGTTTCACATATGTTGGTTAATCATCAGTTGAGGTCGGATTTGAAGTAGCAATATCTCTCTCTATATTATTATGGATATGACTAGTGGAATTTGTTAAATACATGTCATGTTGGTTATATAAGGCCTTAATTTTTACTGTGCATTGTGCAGAAGAAATATTAAAGAAGAAGAACTTAAAAAAATAAACCATTTAAAAAATTAACAAACAATGTTTTTATTTATTATCACCATAATTTTTGCCCAATATTTACAAAAGCTTCCAAAAAGGTTTCTACTTTTTTGTTCCAATAAGTACCTAACATTATTTTTGTGTGTAGAATAAATAATAAATTATACCAGTCATATCCATATTATTAATATTGAGATCGCTACTTCAAATCCGGTCTCTAGTGATTATTAGCCAAGATATATCAAACTTAAAAATAAAAAATAAATAACGTCAGCATTTATTTTTTTTACTCATCCTACGTAATATGTGGTCACCTGGACCGTAGCATAGATAATTTCACGAGAGTTGAGGTGAATGATTACACACACAGCTATACAGTATGTAAACTAACGAAAACCATTTACTTAAATCCGGGCACGTCTAGGCGATAAATAACATTGTGGTATATAAATTATTGAAATACTAACACTTTTTAAAATTTATAATTGATATACAAAAAATAAAATTTTACGAAAACAACCACCGTCGCTTGGTTCAAATAACGACTGACGGCGGACGCCACATTGAGTTACGTCGTATTTAATCGTAAGTGTGCACATTGCCTTATTTCAACTGAGATTGCATTTGTCATTTGACTTGACAACCAGAAAACGAATGTTACAATTGTAAACAAATAATACAGGATATATTTAATAGAATCATTAACTAATTAAATTTCATTTTTTGTATTTCAATTATATTATTTTGACGACCGCTTTAGCTTAGTTGGTAGTGACCCTGCCTACGAAGCAAGAGGTCCTGGGTTCGAATCCCGGTAAAGGCATTTATTTGTGTGATGAGCACAAATATTTGTTCCTGAGTCATGGATGTTTTCTATGTATTTAAGTATTTGTATCTATTAAATATATCGTCGTCTAGTATCCATAACGCAAGTCTTATTGAGCTATGGGGCTAGTTCGATTTGTGTAAGATTGTCCCCTAATATTTATTTATTTATTTATTTATAATTATAAATTTTAAAAAGTGTTAAGTTATTCAAAAATTTATATACCACAATGTTATTTATCGCCTAGACATGCCAGGATTTAAGTAAATGGTTTTCGTTGGTTTACATACTGTATGAAGTACTCATTGCAAAAAAAGTGAATGAATGTAATGAATGAGTGAGTAATAAACACAAGGCTATAGTTTAAACAAACTTTTTGGTCTATCTTGCAATTCACTGTTGAACCTGCTATCGGTACGAAAAAAGAACAGTAATTTCAAAATCCCGCTGTCATTACATGACAGTATTGTTGTGTGCGTGACCTCAACTTTCGAGAAATTACCTATATTTCTTCGCAGGCGTTTGATTATCATTTCATGCAAAACGGTACATTTGTTTATACTGTTCGGTGGAGCAATAGTTAGTAAATTTTTTTTACTAACGAATAGACTATAGCAATTGTCTATTTAACAACCACGTACGTATACGTAAATTGATTTATTTCTATGACAAACTTTTCAATTGAGGGACCACCTTTAATCGATTGTAACTTTTGAGTGCGGACTTTTACAAATTAGTGGTTGAATTTACAATCGTTTGAGAATTTTTACTAAATACTGACACATTCAAATGCTCGAAATTCTAACGTGGACCCTCAATGGGAACGCACATAACGTTTCAATTGAGGGACCACCTTTAATCGATTGTAACTTTTGAGTGCCGACTTCTACAAATTAGTGGTTGAATTTACAATCGTTTGAGAACTTTTACTAAAGATTGACACATTCAAAAGTTCGAAATTCCAACGTGGACCCTCAATAGGAACGCACATAACCTTTCAATTGAGGGACCACCTTTAATTGATTGTAACTTTTGAGTGCCGACTTTTACAAATTAGTGGTTGAATTTACAATCGTTTGAGAACTTTTACTAAAGATTGACACATTCAAAAGTTCGAAATTCCAACGTGGACCCTCAATAGGAACGCACATAACCTTTCAATTGAGGGACCACCTTTAATTGATTGTAACTTTTGAGTGCCGACTTTTACAAATTAGTGGTTGAATTTACAATCGTTTGAGAACTTTTACTAAAGACTGACACATTCAAAAGTTCGAAATTCCAACGTGGACCCTCAATGGGAACGCACATTAATAATTATAGGTAGTTGTTCATTAATCATTAATATATAATAGTTGTTAATTTATAGTGTTATTATATCCAAATAGTTATAATTTTGATTAAGCTGATTTAATATCTAAACATTTTTGTTTGAGTGACAATAAACGATACTATTTTTTTTTTTAATTCTTACCTTATCGTTAATCCCAACATCTCCAGAGGTCCAACTGGTTTCCTAAATACGTGTTGCCTTTTTAAACGAGGTGATATTTTCCATAATAGTTCTTCAAAACTTGACACAGACATTTTAAAATAATCATAAAACTTGTGATCACTTATTTTTAATGCCTCGTACTTCCTTAAGGTCTTCGCACATTACAACAACTCAACGGCGACTCGACTCATGCCTAGTATTGAAATAGTGGACAACGCGTAGACCACTCGTCGTTTTTTGAAATTCAACCTACAACATATGACATAGGGCTTAAATGTCAATATTAGGCATAGAGTCGAGTCGCCGTTGAGTTGTTGTAATGTGCGAAGACCTTTATAAAATGAGTCCCATCATGATTCATAACGGAAAGATATGGTTTTATCCAATATTTTCGTTTTCTTTGCTTTTTCTTCATGCTTCTTCTTAAAATCAACAAGAGCAAAATACGTGTGATTTTACAAAAATTAAATCGACAACCCTAACGCTCTATTGGAGCGTAGGTATTTATTTCAAAAAATAAACCTAGCTTCCATACTGCTCTATTTATGTACTGTGGCTCAGGGCAACGTGAACATGCGCGGCGCGGCGTCGTGAAATTCCACGACGCGACGACGGAGAAATGTACGGTGCCGCAACGTGTAATTTCACGTTGCGCGACGTGACTTTACGCGGCGCGGCGTCGTAAATTTCCACGTCGCGGCAACGTGGATTTCTCCGTCGTCGCGTCGTGCAACGTGCCGTTGCCCGTTGACGGCGTCGTGACGTGGACATGTGGCCGCGCCCTAAGCATTATTATATTATAAAAAGATGTAACTAGCTTTAAGATACGTCTTCGTCTTTGATCTTTGTCTTGTACTTGATCTTACTATAGCTACACAATATAACGACTATCATCATGAAGGAGTATTACTTCAAACCCCCATAGACTCCAACTTCTCTATTACAGTTTAAAGCTTACGAGTCTTGAAGACTCGTTACAAAATGGTGTCAATAATTTTAATGCAAAAATTGCAAGGGAAATTAATTTATTTTCACTACTTTTAATTTTTATTTGTATTTAAATAAATAAATAAAAATAGAGCTTTGAAACTTTAAGAGTTTTCAAAAATAGAGCTTTGGCTCGAGTCTCGAAGGCTTGATTTTCGAAGGAATACTCCAAGTATTCGAGTTTCAGGGTTCTTTCTGAGCATGAGACTTTAGCTGGCGAGTCTCGAGGGCTCAAGTGGTAAAGGTTTGTGAGCCTTTAAGGTTCATAAGTCTTCAAGACTAGTATTTTCACAACACTATAATTATGACGATTGCTCTAAAACGCGATAAAACACGTTTCTGGTGCGTTATGAATACGTAATCATAAGTGCAGATTATTATCGTCGAATCGTAATAGAGCGCGAGGAAATAATGAAAATTTGCGTCTTCAAAAAAGTAACTTCAAATCGACGTACCAAGTGCCATATTCTTTTTCTTCTTTGCTGGAATCTGCTCCCGTTGCTGCATTGTTTTGTAGCCAGCATGGTGATGTTTAAGATTCCTAGCGGCGAGTCGATCAATTAGGTAATGACGTAGTATTATTTGTGCTAGGTTTTTTTCGTCATCCGACTGTTTTTTGGGGGGCCTTTGGGACTCGGCGAGATGAGCAAAGGCATCGAACCTCTGACTATGTTGGAACCACCAAATGTTGAGGTCTTAGACGATTTTAATATTATCTATCTGTTTCATATCGGGCGTCTACAGTAGGTACTTTTAAAAGAAATCATATTTTTAAAAACGACACAATCCAAGTAATACCACTAGTTATCGGTGAGAGGTATACAATTAGAAATTTTAGTACAATTTAACGAGGTCGTTTTAATGATATGTCCGATATTAGCCATCCTATACGGTTCCTTCATGTGCAGTAACAACGTAAAGACCTACTGCGGTGCAAGTTAATTTTCATCCATTTCTAGAGGTTAAATGTAGCTTTTTTTAAAATAAAATAATCGACTTCATACATTTAACTCAGCAAGAGGGCACGAGCAAATTACGAGATATCTACTATGAAATATTAAAATTGCTGTGCATGTTGTGTCTACAATATTTAAGGAGTTTCCTTAACTCCTCATGGATCCCATATTGAAATTTGGATTCTGAAAAATGGGAGACAAATTTAGAAGTATACCATTTAAAATTGTTTTTTTTTTATAATCGGGTCATAAACTATGGGTAAAATAAACCGGAGAAGTGCGCGTCGGAATCGCCCGCCGAGGATTCCGTAAAATTTGTAGGTACATATATTAAAGTACCCTATAAATTTTGATTCCCTTAGTAAAGTCTATTTTTTACCATTTAATCAAAAATGTATAGTTTTCAGATTGTTCCCTATACAAGGTGGCCCATTTCGATAAACTATAAGACATACGAAGATCTGTCTTTAAAAACCATGTCATCGATTTTAGGGACCAGAAAAACTGCATACATAGAATTGAAAAAAAAAATATATTTTAATCGGGAATAGAACCGGTCCTTTTGGAAAATAAAATTATAGCTTGACAAGTTGATACATTTATTTGCGCGAAGTGACATGAGAAGTCTAAAAAAAAAACAGAATTAACGTACAATTCGGCCTTTAATGTTAGCGCCATTTATTAAAATCATTTGAAACTAAACGTTTTTTGGTAAAATTATACATTTTATGCCACACCTGGCCATAAAGTGGCCGCTTTCTGGCCAACTGTAGACGTAAAATGATGTACACAACACGGGAGCTAATAAATGTTTTGCCAACCTAGTTGTGTAATGTACTACTTTTGCCTCTTTGAGAGTCCTCGCGTCCAGCTAGCGTCCCGGGCTAGCGGGCGCTGGCCCAGGGCGGATTGAGGCTTCACATACACCTTTAAAATCGCTGTTTTTTCCTTCAGTTTCGGCATCAGCTACCATAGCTCTGGTCTGCCAGTGTTGAAGAGTCGTGCGGTGAGTATGTGTGTTTGATTGCAGACTCGAAGCCGTACCAGTGCCCCTCGTGCCCGTACTCGTGCCGCGACAGCTCGACGCTGCGCAAGCACTGCGCGCGCCACGCCGGCAACATGCCCGCCTACCAGTGCGGCCTCTGCGACCTGAGGTATCGTGAACGTGTTCCTGTGGCTACTGGAACAGGGCATGGCATCCGTAGACTGAGTATTATGAGTATAAGATATACCGCATTTACATTCAGCCGAAGTGAGCAGGAAAGTGGGCGGGGAAGTGAGCAGGACGAGTGTGTGAACTCGATGCTTCTCATGCCACTGCCGCTCGCGCTACCCGGCGCTCCCCAAAAGAGCAGTTTTTGGTGCGCAAGTCAAACGACCGGCAGCGCGAGCGCCAGTGCGTGTTTACATTCTGCTTACGAAGTTCTATTACGATGGATAAATATCATCCACCATCTTCTACGACGAATTTCCTTTTTTTGTATGTGATATATTTGTAAATATCGAATATAATTATGTTTTGTTTGACACAGCGCGGACGGTGTAATTATTTCGACGTCTTTCACTGCCGAAACTCGAAAGCGAAGTGAGTGGTAGGGCAGTATGTAAACGCACAATCCTCTCGATCCTGCTGCAGCAGTATTTAGGGAATTATTGTCGGCACGTGTGTTTGTTCTTTGGACGCTAAGAACACTAAAAAGTGTCGTGTACATACTTTCGTGTCTACCACGCCGCCAACAACACTTAGAGCTTCCACACGTAGGGCCACTAAACGCGACCAGAAATAGCTCGGCGCGCCACTCCGGCAGCTTGCGGCCCGTATAAGGCCACGAGCACGCCCGGTGTGCGCCGGTGCCATATAAAATGTCTCAAAAACCTCACCCTCGCTTGTGGCGGCCACCAGTGCCCCAATGCACGGCCGCGCCGACCCCCGGCAGCGCCTGTGTGCGGAACCTCTTTATTGCCGTCGTGTTTTGACTTCCGGCGCCCGTGTGCGCCGCACTCCTCGCACTGGGGGACGGCGCCGCCTGGCCCGATGTGCGGATGTGCGGAGGCTGTAGCCGACGTGTACGTGTGTCAGGTGCACGAGCAAGGCGCGGCTGCGGCTGCACGTGGCGGAGCGGCACTTCGCGGCCGACATGCGGCGCATGGAGTGCGACAAGTGCGGCAAGCGGTTCCGCTTCCGCGACCAGATCATCAGGCACATCGTAAGCGATCGCCGTAGCTTATTCCAAAATACCGCATTCCTAAAATGCCAGATTCTCGATGTATGAGATTGCCAAAATAATACATCCGACAAAATTATTTAGATCCTTGAGTACGATTATATGTATAATCTAGTGTAACGGGATATAAAGTATTCTATGTTTCAATCCAGGACTTGGTCTACTGGCATGCCAAATTTCAGCTCAATCCATCCAATTCTTACCCCGTTATTTAGTAACAAACATCTAAACAGCCAAAAATCTTCACAAACTTTAACATTTATAATATTAGTGTGATAGTGTGACTAGCTTCAGATCCTCTGAGCTCAAAAGTGAGAACATTTTGGGTTTTAATATTTAAAAAAACCCAAAAGAACGATGATGAGTTTGATCTGTATGTATAACTATTCAACGGCACATCTGATTTTGATAAATGAGATCATTAGATTCGTCTTGATGGCGCGAATGTCACTGGGTATGCAAAATTCTAAAAAAAACACAAAATGGCGGATTTTTTAAAGTTAAAATCCGGTTATTCCAGCGAGTAGTCCACGAAAAGTCGCTACGAAGCAAATGCGATGTATGCGGCCTCGTGCTCAGCAACAAGAGCCAGCTGCCCTACCACATGCGCACACACGTCGACCAGAAACCCTTCGTGTGCTCGGCGCAGGGCTGCGGCAAGAGATATAAACACACCGTGAGTACCAGTCTGAGGCAAGTGTGATGTATGCGGCTCGTGCTCAGCAACAAGAGCCAGCTGCCCTACCACATGCGCACACACGTCGACCAGAAACCCTTCGTGTGCTCGGCGCAGGGCTGCGGCAAGAGATATAAACACACCGTGAGTACCAGTCTGAGGCAAGTGTGATGTATGCGGCTCGTGCTCAGCAACAAGAGCCAGCTGCCCTACCACATGCGCACACACGTCGACCAGAAACCCTTCGTGTGCTCGGCGCAGGGCTGCGGCAAGAGATATAAACACACCGTGAGTACCAGTCTGAGGCAAGTGTGATGTATGCGGCTCGTGCTCAGCAACAAGAGCCAGCTGCCCTACCACATGCGCACACACGTCGACCAGAAACCCTTCGTGTGCTCGGCGCAGGGCTGCGGCAAGAGATATAAACACACCGTGAGTACCAGTCTGAGGCAAGTGTGATGTATGCGGCTCGTGCTCAGCAACAAGAGCCAGCTGCCCTACCACATGCGCACACACGTCGACCAGAAACCCTTCGTGTGCTCGGCGCAGGGCTGCGGCAAGAGATATAAACACACCGTGAGTACCAGTCTGAGGCAAGTGTGATGTATGCGGCTCGTGCTCAGCAACAAGAGCCAGCTGCCCTACCACATGCGCACACACGTCGACCAGAAACCCTTCGTGTGCTCGGCGCAGGGCTGCGGCAAGAGATATAAACACACCGTGAGTACCAGTCTGAGGCAAGTGTGATGTATGCGGCTCGTGCTCAGCAACAAGAGCCAGCTGCCCTACCACATGCGCACACACGTCGACCAGAAACCCTTCGTGTGCTCGGCGCAGGGCTGCGGCAAGAGATATAAACACACCGTGAGTACCAGTCTGAGGCAAGTGTGATGTATGCGGCTCGTGCTCAGCAACAAGAGCCAGCTGCCCTACCACATGCGCACACACGTCGACCAGAAACCCTTCGTGTGCTCGGCGCAGGGCTGCGGCAAGAGATATAAACACACCGTGAGTACCAGTCTGAGGCAAGTGTGATGTATGCGGCTCGTGCTCAGCAACAAGAGCCAGCTGCCCTACCACATGCGCACACACGTCGACCAGAAACCCTTCGTGTGCTCGGCGCAGGGCTGCGGCAAGAGATATAAACACACCGTGAGTACCAGTCTGAGGCAAGTGTGATGTATGCGGCTCGTGCTCAGCAACAAGAGCCAGCTGCCCTACCACATGCGCACACACGTCGACCAGAAACCCTTCGTGTGCTCGGCGCAGGGCTGCGGCAAGAGATATAAACACACCGTGAGTACCAGTCTGAGGCAAGTGTGATGTATGCGGCTCGTGCTCAGCAACAAGAGCCAGCTGCCCTACCACATGCGCACACACGTCGACCAGAAACCCTTCGTGTGCTCGGCGCAGGGCTGCGGCAAGAGATATAAACACACCGTGAGTACCAGTCTGAGGCAAGTGTGATGTATGCGGCTCGTGCTCAGCAACAAGAGCCAGCTGCCCTACCACATGCGCACACACGTCGACCAGAAACCCTTCGTGTGCTCGGCGCAGGGCTGCGGCAAGAGATATAAACACACCGTGAGTACCAGTCTGAGGCAAGTGTGATGTATGCGGCTCGTGCTCAGCAACAAGAGCCAGCTGCCCTACCACATGCGCACACACGTCGACCAGAAACCCTTCGTGTGCTCGGCGCAGGGCTGCGGCAAGAGATATAAACACACCGTGAGTACCAGTCTGAGGCAAGTGTGATGTATGCGGCTCGTGCTCAGCAACAAGAGCCAGCTGCCCTACCACATGCGCACACACGTCGACCAGAAACCCTTCGTGTGCTCGGCGCAGGGCTGCGGCAAGAGATATAAACACACCGTGAGTACGGACCACAACAAAACATGATGATGATGATATCCATTATCCCTCACCAGGAACATAGGAATATTTATTAGTTTGAGACATAAATCCTACTTTTTAACAAAATTGAAAAAGTTTGGGGGAAAAGGAAGAAATGAAATTTTATATATTTTTATGCATTTTCCTCGATTACAGAGGGTCCCACCTTTTGGCACCAAATCAGGTTCTAATGGTGGAATCTTTGAGAAATCGAGGGAACTCTTCAAATATTATCGGCACACAAATAGTCGCTTGGTTATTTTTTGAAGTAGGTTAAAAAAAATACCGTCGCCTCTTATGTGTCTATCAAAGCCTACCTATCTTTACACTTTCTCGGCCAACAACCCACCTAGCGGGCGCCCGTAACTTTTATTCAGATGCCGACCGTTTTTTCGTACCGCATTATTGGCCTCGCCTAGCGGGCTCTATATCGGTTTCTGGGGTAGTTTTAAATTTTTTATATGGTCGTGAAAGTTTTTATGCTTCCAATAACGACATAACGGGATAACGACTGGGTTAATAATAATATCATTCTATTTAGTCCGTCAGTACCATTATGAAAAAATATGGGACATGTATTTTTTGGTTTATCCAATTATTAATAAAAATCGACAAAAGAATCATCAAACTTCCGAAGTGGGGGCTTGTGACGTCACTCCTAGATGAAAATTGTACCAAAGAGTGACGTCACTCGAAGCTTCAAAGCACTATATCTTCGTCAGTTTTTGTTTGTCAAACAAAAGAAAAAATACGTGTACAATATTTTTTAATAATTTAACCGGTGGACTAAACAGTTTTTTTAGTCGTCTAGCTAGTCTAGACTCTAGCCTGTTGTACGTCCAATAGACGCTACAATCTTTGAACCAGAATAGCGTAGAAACATTTGTCTGTCCGCAGAGCTCCCTGCAGAAGCACTCGCGGTCGCACGACCCGGCGCGGCAGTTCCCGTGCCAGGTGTGCGACAAACTCTTCACCCGGGAGATCCGCATGAAGGCGCATCTGCAGACCCACATGGCCAAGGTCAAGAATGTCGAGTGCGATTACTGCGGGGTCTGGTGAGTCATCTCTTTATCCGCTTTGTCACGTTTCTCCTCATTGTTGAGGGAAAGAGACAGTGACATGGAGAAGAGGACGAAACACAGCTGTTTTGTAACTATAATCATCTTGGTCGCTATCTCTTTTTCTCATCACGTTCTTCTTCTTCAAATGCCATCTCCATCCCGGAGGTCGGCGACGTCTGTTCATATGTCGGTCTATCTTTAGTCATACGAATTAGTTTTCCATGCTCTCAGCCTCCAACCACTCCTTGACATTCTTGGTCAATGATGTTCTTCTTCTGCCCCGGCCTCGTTTCCCTTACGTACTCTTAAAGAAAGTCAAATTGAAAGTAGGGATGTAACGATACACAGTTTTGCCGATACGATACCGATACCGATATATAGTAGTTAATATCGGCGATACCGATACCGATGAAGTATGAACTTCAGATATTTGTATGTCCTTATTATCACTAATAGCATTGACTACTGGCTATATTTACCAGAGAGTCAACCTTGAAAGTGTAAAGTAAAAATAAATAAATTGTCAACTCAAAATTCATTTTTTTTTTTATCAAGAACCAAAGATTTAATTAACATAGTAATTATCATTGCACAAGGTAATAGGCCAATACATAAATTAAGTCAGAAATTGAAATTACTTTTTGCAGATTTTTTTTTCATACAGCAAATTCTTCAAATATCGGTTGTATAATATCAGCGATACCGATATATCGGCGATACCGATATATCGGCCGATATATCGGTATCGGTATCGGTATCGTTACATCCCTAATTGAAAGTACTGAAAACTCACATGACCAAAGTTGGAACGTCCAATGCGATCACTGCCGGATCTGGTAAGTAATCTCTTTCTTCACTTTGTCTAGCTTTCCCTCCCTCCTTTCCCTCTGATCATTTTTCTTCATTCACTATCTCTTTCTCTCATTCTATAAATCAAAGTTTTGACGACCGCGTTAGCTTAGTTGGTAGTGACCCTGCCTACGAAGCAGGCGGTCCTGGGTTCGAATCCCGGTAAGGGCATTTATTTGTGTGATGAGCACGAATATTTGTTCCTGAGTCATGGATGTTTTCTATGTATTTAAGTATTTGTATCTATTAAATATATCGTCGTCTAGTATCCATAACACAAGCCTTATTGAGCTTACTATGGGGCTAGTTCGATTTGTGTAAGATTGTCCCCTAATATTTATTTATTTATTTATTAAAGTTAATAGAAAGCTACGCACCGAAAATAAAGACACCTGATGTTATTGTATCTGGCATCAGGAAACACCTAGGGTAGTCGTGTAAAGTTGCAAAAAAATATGAAATAATGTCTAATAGGTATAGGGTTGCCAGATGTCCGGTATTTAAGCGTACAGTCCGTTATTTTCGAGGCCTGTCCGGTAAAAAATAAATGGTCATACCGGACAGAACAATGTATTAGTATAAAAAAAAACGTATTTTTCCCCCCTTTTTGGGGTTGTCCGGTATTTTTTCGCGACTCACCTGGCAACCCTAAATAGGCAGTTTTAGTTTTAATTCCCCTTTTTTTATTTTTACAAACTTGAGGTAACGTTACCAGAACAGCTTGAAGTTGCTAAAGATCTACCAGACGGTCATGTAGTTGCTAAATAGCCCATTCACATTTAGTGGAAGATTAATTTTACGACAGCATCGAAATAGGCTACTCGATGACGGTTCGAATCAGCTTCTTTTTATGAAGTGTCAAAACGCTCCGAAAGTATGCAGTTTAGTATGAAATACTATCTTGTGACGTCGTGCTCAACATGGTGCCTTATTTTTAGTTTTCGTCATTGTAAAATCGTTGATGGCACGAAAATAAGTTTGAATGATTTTATCCGGGCTGTTTTGGACGCGTTAATTTGCTGGTTAGAGTTAATGAATTTATTTTGATTGTTGTCAAATACCCTATTGTTATTCTCCCAGTTTCTACAACAAGCAATATTTGACTACGCACATCGAGCGCAAGCACGGCAGAAAGGGACAGCAGTACATCTGCGATCTCTGTCGCTTCGTCACCACCAACAAGCCCAGCCTCGTGATGCACATCAAGTACGGTCACGGCGACAACGTGAGTACTGACTACAACAAGCAGTACTTGCCCGAGCACATCCAGCAAGCACGGCAGAAAGGGACAGCAGTACATCTGCGATCTCTGTCGCTTCGTCACCACCAACAAGCCCAGCCTCGTGATGCACATCAAGTACGGTCACGGCGACAACGTGAGTACTGACTACAACAAGCAGTACTTGCCCGAGCACATCCAGCAAGCACGGCAGAAAGGGACAGCAGTACATCTGCGATCTCTGTCGCTTCGTCACCACCAACAAGCCCAGCCTCGTGATGCACATCAAGTACGGTCACGGCGACAACGTGAGTACTGACTACAACAAGCAGTACTTGCCCGAGCACATCCAGCAAGCACGGCAGAAAGGGACAGCAGTACATCTGCGATCTCTGTCGCTTCGTCACCACCAACAAGCCCAGCCTCGTGATGCACATCAAGTACGGTCACGGCGACAACGTGAGTACTGACTACAACAAGCAGTACTTGCCCGAGCACATCCAGCAAGCACGGCAGAAAGGGACAGCAGTACATCTGCGATCTCTGTCGCTTCGTCACCACCAACAAGCCCAGCCTCGTGATGCACATCAAGTACGGTCACGGCGACAACGTGAGTACTGACTACAACAAGCAGTACTTGCCCGAGCACATCCAGCAAGCACGGCAGAAAGGGACAGCAGTACATCTGCGATCTCTGTCGCTTCGTCACCACCAACAAGCCCAGCCTCGTGATGCACATCAAGTACGGTCACGGCGACAACGTGAGTACTGACTACAACAAGCAGTACTTGCCCGAGCACATCCAGCAAGCACGGCAGAAAGGGACAGCAGTACATCTGCGATCTCTGTCGCTTCGTCACCACCAACAAGCCCAGCCTCGTGATGCACATCAAGTACGGTCACGGCGACAACGTGAGTACTGACTACAACAAGCAGTACTTGCCCGAGCACATCCAGCAAGCACGGCAGAAAGGGACAGCAGTACATCTGCGATCTCTGTCGCTTCGTCACCACCAACAAGCCCAGCCTCGTGATGCACATCAAGTACGGTCACGGCGACAACGTGAGTACTGACTACAACAAGCAGTACTTGCCCGAGCACATCCAGCAAGCACGGCAGAAAGGGACAGCAGTACATCTGCGATCTCTGTCGCTTCGTCACCACCAACAAGCCCAGCCTCGTGATGCACATCAAGTACGGTCACGGCGACAACGTGAGTATACTACTCGTAACTCGTAACTGCTAAACACTGAATTAACTTGACTTACAGTCGAGTTCATTTACATGTACACACTTACGGGAACGAAAATATCTGAACACGCTTTTATGCTCCTGATTATATGATCGCATTCAGATATTTTTGTTCCCCTTAAGTGTGTACTGTGTGTACATACATGTAAATGAACTCGACTGTAAATAGAACACATTTTTGTTCCCTTTAAGTGTGTAGATGTAAATGAACTCGACTGTACAATAGAACACTTATCTCACACCAAAAAATTACAGAGATCCAAGCAACAACACAAACAAACAATTTTTTTTTTTTTATTGCACACCAAAAAAAACTTTGTTTTAATTATCGAGTGCCCCATTTTGAACTTTCAATCATCAAAAGTTTTGTATTATTGTTAACAATGTTTTAGTATTGTTTTACAATAATATCCAAATCTTTGGGTGTTTTGCAAATCATCAACAAAATATTATAAATGTTCGGTAATGTTTTAGAATTTTTTTATTATGTTTTCCATATATCTTACTGCGTTTAGCAAATCATCAACAAAGTTTAACAAATCGTTAACAATGTTATTTTTATCCTTTTATAAAAAAAAAATTATCAGCGAATAAATTATAACATGTAGTTGTTTGTATTTGTCAGCCATTGAGATGCAGCATCTGTAAGAAGATATGCAAGCACGAGTACAACCTGAAGCTGCACTACTGGCTCGCGCACGAGCACGGCGCGCCCGCCCACAAGTCAGTTCAAGTCACTTTTATATTTCAGCTCAACACCCATTATTGCAGGTAAAGCTGCGACCAAACTAGGGTACCGTTCTGGAGAACCGGCATTTTCGGTACTGGCCGATTATAGAACCGGGACGTCCCGGTACTTTCGGGACGAGTTTTCAAAGACTAGATACTTCAGTCCAGTGGCGCAGCCCAGGGCACGCATCCAAACTGCGCCCCTTTGTTTCTTAGTGACACCCGGGCCCGGGGCGGAAAATCCATGTGTGAGGGGAGGGGGGAGGGTGCATTCAAGACTTTATTTCGCCATGTTTGTGAATTTGGATTGATGGTATTTTTGTATAGGTCCCCCAGGGCACATGCCCTGCCTGCACCACCCTCGCTACGCCACTGCTTCAGTCCGATGAGATTCAGTTAGTTTTATAATAAAGACAACTACGCATTGCATTAAAAGCACATTTATTAATATAATTTAATTAATAATCACAATTTTACGGACTAGGGGGCCAGGCGGGGGTGAGTCGCCGCCGATCGCCATTACCAAGGTCACCACCCGTGTTTGGTTAAAATTTAACTAAATGCTTGTTCGTTTCGAATTATACGTCTTTTTTGGCCATTTCTCTCACTGTTTGAATTACGATAGACAATTCAATTTAGTTTACCAGAAAACATAATTTAAATAAAAAATGCTGCTTAAATGTGATTCCCGAAAGTACCGGCACTTTTTCTGCTTGGCTCAAAAGTACCGGGAAATCCCGGTACTTTTGGTTCCGGTATTTCCCGGGAGCAAACCCTAGATCAAACCGCTGCTTGAAAGACAGCACCGGTTCGAAAGGTGCCCGTCAAAAACGTGCCGCACAGGGGATGTCAATGCGTCTACGGTACAGTCAAGGGCAAAGATAAACATCCACACAAAGTTCCAAAATATGTATATGTCGGATTCACGCGTGTGAACTGACTGTCAGGACAGGATGGGTTAGCTGCAGAATCCTGGCCGTTGAGGTATGTTGGTTAAAGAAGTGGATTCATGTCAGATCAAATCATTTATTCGTCTGATTCTTTTGGCCGCTTCGGTAATGACATTCTGGTGAGAAGAAGGGCCGAAGAAACTCACCAGGTTCTCTTTTCAATCATCAGGCATTACAATAGTTGTTACAATATTATGGCGTAGATACTCAAGAGAGCAAATAGACAATTACGTTACACAATATGATTCTTTTCACTATTAATCGACAGAATTACAATTATCAAGTAGCAACTTTAACTACTGGCAGGCGAACTGACAGAATCGTAAGACAAGTGTTGTCGCCACGACAGTCAGAAAGAGAATCGACACTCTTGCCCAACGAGCCAGTCTACGTGCACCGCAACCGGACGTTACGTCACACGGCGTTCGCGCCATTTTAAATCTACTTAGTACTACAGTAGTCAATTGACAGTCTTGGATTTCTTGAATTATCGCTGCTGTCCCCGACACGGCCATCCTGCGGAGCACACGTCCTCGTGTGTCTATCCTGAAACAAGCAAAAAAACAACACAGTACGCCATTCGGTCATTCCTGACAATAATCACCAGAGTGACAAAAAAATTAAAACCGACAAAATAATTTTATTTTCATCTATCCGTAATCGTTCTTTACGCTACAACTAATCACATAGCAAAGGAGACTATGAAAATAAAGTGGAATGTGTGGTTTATTATTTCTCAATGTTTACAGAGGTACAAATCAACTTTTAACCAATTACCAATTGAATCATTACTTGGATATTTATGTGCTCACATATAGTCTAAGATTTATGTACCAACAGCAATGATTAGCTAAGCAAGAGACTGGCAACTTGTTCGTGGCCTATGGCAATTAAGCCCACACAGCAAGTCACATGCTTGCTTACGCGCATCCACCAAATGGATCGCCGTGCATCCCCCTGGACTACACTACGGTCTGCAGTAGACCCGACCTCCACTAGGGCTAGCCGCGCACCGCGCATCCACGGACTACTCAGAGCAGATACCGACTTCTAACGGACTACGGCTACGATCTAACCTCTAGTATAGTCGACCAACCGAACCAAGAACCATCTCTAACTAAGCAACTAATAAAAAAATCATAAAACAATATTATTGTTTCAATTATCATCCCGATTTTCCTTTTCTACAGTAATGTCAATAGGTATTTGGCTTTCAGGCATTTATTCGCAGCCTATCGTGTGCGTACTTATAGGTGTATCTAGAGTTTAGTACTTTCAAAACAAAACACCACTTTGTGACATCAAATGGACCTTTGAATTTGGGGTGAACTTTATCTAGTTCCTTTCTTATTTCCTAAATCAGAATAAAATTTAAAGTTAGAGTTCAAGTACCCATTGCAACCAAACATTAATCAAAAACTAAAATTTCAAGAAAACTACCTCTTTTGTCCGGCTATATTCATAGCGTTACAACCATCTCCGTGATTACTCGACATTAAAGCAACCCCGTGGTCCTATGCGACACATCCGATCACCACTGAGATCATTATGACTCCATAGGACATTTATCTTGATTACCAAATTTAAAAATCAAACAAACTGTACTATACGGGAACTTACAGTTACTAAAATTAACGGGTATTTGCCTCAAGATAATTTTTAGCACATCGGAATATTTTCAATCACTAGAATCCATAGAACCGCGCTTTTTCTCACATCAGTAAACTTTACATTACTTCCAAACATGAATGCTTACTAGAAATTTGTAAAATCATTAAATTTAAAGGTAGTTGAAAACAACTGTTGACAACATTTGTTTTCCTTTCGATAAACGTAGTCTTGATTCGGTTTTATGAACGGAGAAAATCATATCCAGAACAGCTCGAACGATTACAATATCGTAATTCGAACAATTGTCGGGTAGAACGTAAAAATAAGTGACTATCATAAATAGCTACTTCGTAAACTTCGTTGTTACTGTTAACTTTTTCATTGGTAATCTTAAATGGTAAACTTTAAAGTTTTACTGTCAATTTAAAAGTAAGGTTTCACTTTGTGAGAAAATACTCGGGTCGAAAATCTTAATAAAATGGGTACGACTCACCAGATCGTATTGGATTTCCACAAACTCGCGAATCTTGCAGGTGTTGGTGCCTGTTGTTGACTAACGCGCCTGAAGCGCCGTTGCCGCCCATGTCACCTTGTAGTGGCGCATCCGTAGCTGGTGGTGTGTAGTGATGAAGTCCAAAACGACGAATCTTCTTTTGCTCGCGAAATCAAACGATGATATTTGTTGTGGCTTCAAACCGTACTTCTTAAAGGAATCTTCATTGTCTTCGCTTCGACTGTATTTCACGGTGTTGACTGTTGTGCAGTGCAAGTGCCTCTTTATTTTCGGAGATCACAATTAATGATGTTGCGGTCACACTTTCTTCAGAGATTCCATTTAAACAAAACCGGCAGTGTTGGATATTCTGAATACATTAACGTTGACTGTGCTGTAGTTGCTGAACTTGCTTTGTAGGTAAGAAATTGACTTCTTTTCTAGTAAAACCATTTTTGTTTTGTCACAATGATTCTACACGCAGTAAGTGCATCCGTTCGGTTGATTATCATTGACTCACATGTCCATTGTTGAGATCCAAGCATTTGCAAAGCATGTCTATTTCGCTGGACACAAAATCTCATAATTGCCTTTCACTGGATATTGACGAAGATGTGGAATGCCTCAAACACTGGAAATCATTCACATCCTGTGTGGGCGCTGATTACATCCCACTTCTGATGTCGGATTCACGCGTGTGAACTGACTGTCAGGACAGGATGGGTTAGCTGCAGAATCCTGGCCGTTGAGGTATGTTGGTTAAAGAAGTGGATTCATGTCAGATCAAATCATTTATTCGTCTGATTCTTTTGGCCGCTTCGGTAATGACATTCTGGTGAGAAGAAGGGCCGAAGAAACTCACCAGGTTCTCTTTTCAATCATCAGGCATTACAATAGTTGTTACAATATTATGGCGTAGATACTCAAGAGAGCAAATAGACAATTACGTTACACAATATGATTCTTTTCACTATTAATCGACAGAATTACAATTATCAAGTAGCAACTTTAACTACTGGCAGGCGAACTGACAGAATCGTAAGACAAGTGTTGTCGCCACGACAGTCAGAAAGAGAATCGACACTCTTGCCCAACGAGCCAGTCTACGTGCACCGCAACCGGACGTTACGTCACACGGCGTTCGCGCCATTTTAAATCTACTTAGTACTACAGTAGTCAATTGACAGTCTTGGATTTCTTGAATTATCGCTGCTGTCCCCGACATATACATAAACCTTACTGCCATACTAATAAGAGCTGTATACATATTTTTGAAACTTTGTGGTGTATACATATTGGTGCCCTTGACTGTACATGAACGTCTTTTGAGCAGCGGTTCGGTCGTAGCTTAGTTGGTAATGACCCTGCCTACGAAGCAAGAGGTCCTGGGTTCGAATCCCGGTAAGGGCATTTATTTGTGTGATGAGCACGAATATTTGTTCCTGAGTCATGGATGTTTTCTATGTATTTAAGTATTTGTATCTATTAAATATATCGTCGTCTAGTATCCATAACACAAGCCTTATTGAGCTTACTATGGGGCTAGTTCGATTTGTGTAAGATTGTCCCCTAATATTTATTTATTTATTTATTCGTCTGCTGCTGCTGTGTGCAGTCAGCTACGATCTCATACCTTTATAGGAGCATTCCATGAAAATATCTAGTTAACGTTATGGTAGCTACCCTAATAAAACGTATATTTTAGTAAAATGTATTAGCTGCTAAGAAACATTACCAATATTAAAGCCAAGTTACGATATTACCGTACAAACGAAGAGACAGTTAAGTGACCATCAGTAGATCTTAATACATTGTAATAAGGGTGACAAGTGGTCAGTTAGCAGTGTCTTCGATTGTACCGATATTCAGCTTCTTAATTTGACGTGTCAAAAGTATTAAAAAGGTAGTGTCGCTTACGTAACGTGTCCGTGGAACGCTCCTACACATTCCCTTTGCTTATATCATAGGAAACGTAAGAAAAAGAAGAAGAAAAATGAGCCTCCTTCACCCGCGGTGCCGGTGAAACAGGAGCCCTGCGAGAACCTGTACGACGGGGACGAGTACTTCGAGGTCGAGCCCAAAATGGAACTAGAGGACGGTGAGAACTTATTTTTTTTTCAACAAGCCATTAGGGTTGCTGTCTTTTTAATGCCCAGAATGCTACGCTCCATCTTTTTCGTTTATTTCAGTATAACGAATGATAATCGCGGCAACTGAAATTGCATGTTTTAGATGAGGGACTAGAGGAATTAACAAAGATGGCGCTGAAGGCAGACGCCCGCGAGGAGCCGCCGGAGCTCCCCGCCGACATCATCGAGGAGTTCATCACGCCGGTGCGGCAGGCCCGCACCAGGCGCCACCTCCAGGGTGAGTGCCACCAGGTCATCACGCCGGTGCGGCAGGCCCGCACCAGGCGCCACCTCCAGGGTGAGTGCCACTAGGTCATCACGCCGGTGCGGCAGGCCCGCACCAGGCGCCACCTCCAGGGTGAGTGCCACTAGGTCATCACGCCGGTGCGGCAGGCCCGCACCAGGCGCCACCTCCAGGGTGAGTGCCACCAGGTCATCACGCCGGTGCGGCAGGCCCGCACCAGGCGCCACCTCCAGGGTGAGTGCCACCAGGTCATCACGCCGGTGCGGCAGGCCCGCACCAGGCGCCACCTCCAGGGTGAGTGCCACCAGGTCATCACGCCGGTGCGGCAGGCCCGCACCAGGCGCCACCTCCAGGGTGAGTGCCACTAGGTCATCACGCCGGTGCGGCAGGCCCGCACCAGGCGCCACCTCCAGGGTGAGTGCCACTAGGTCATCACGCCGGTGCGGCAGGCCCGCACCAGGCGCCACCTCCAGGGTGAGTGCCACTAGGTCATCACGCCGGTGCGGCAGGCCCGCACCAGGCGCCACCTCCAGGGTGAGTGCCACTAGGTCATCACGCCGGTGCGGCAGGCCCGCACCAGGCGCCACCTCCAGGGTGAGTGCCACTAGGTTATCCTGATCGCGTTTATCGTATGTATGATAATGCTTCCGAATGCTTTAACCTAGACGTTTGAGACTGATCGATTTTCTCTGATTCAAGGCGATTATTGATGTTATTTCTGTTGTGGTTATAATGCAGTTGACACGTATTTAAAAAAAAAACATTAGGTACTCTGAATTGCCAAAATTCAAACTGAAATTGCGTTTTTGTCTCTTGTATTCCTTTACACGCAATAAAACCAAATATTAGTCCTCTCCTCACGCCGTTTACGACTCATACACAACAGATATCTATTATTGACGACACGTTTGGCTTCCCGGGTTCAAATCCTGGTATGGGCAAATATTTGTGTGATGAACACGAATATTTGTTCCTGAGTCATGGACGTTTTCTATCTATTTAAGTATGTATTTATCTAAATAGGTATGTATATCGTCATCTAGTACCCATAGTACAAGCATTGGTTAGTTTGGGACTAGGTTGATTTGTGTAAGATTGTCCCCCAGTTAGCACCTTATATACTCATCTCGATTGAAAACATTTGATTAAAACTTTTTCGTAATCCCAGATACTCCAGACATGTTGGTGGACAAACAGTCCGAGAAGCAAATGAAAATGGTAGTTAACGGTCTGCTGGAGAAAACGAGACGAAAAGCGACCAGGGGACGGAAATACAACACGCTGGTGCGCAGGGCCGCGGGTGCTACTGCTACGACAGGTAAAACAGCGGGAAAATATTTGAGAGTTGTAGAAAAATATACCTAAGACCATAGAAAACGAAAAAATACTAAAAACGGTGAAACGATACGGCGACTTGGGCACCAGTCGCCGTCGTCTCACTTCCAATTGTACCACCGATGGTGCAATAGGAAATGCCCCTGTGTTGGCCCGAAGAGTCTGTGTCCCGTCCAGGAAATCATTCTCAATTTCACTTTGTACATTCGTGATAAAAACTAATTTTAGGTAAGCTTAAATAATTATCTTATTTTGATTAATTAATTAATGATTTTTGTTTCAGCTGATGAAAAAGCTAGTAATCACGAATATAACGAAAATGAGTCCAATTCGCTGGTGACGGAAGATTTCTCTATAAACCCGACCATAGATAATCAAGATCGCATCATAGATGAAGCAACCATCGCTGAAGCAGAAGATAAAGGACTTGAACATGTGGAAGAACAAGAAATAGACAGTACAGAAGAGCAAACAACATGCAACATCGAAGAGAAGGGTACAGGCGATGTAGAAAAGCTTCGAAAAGAATATATAGAGGAGCAACAGGAAGACAGTCTGGAAGAAAATGGAATAGAAGATTCAGGCAACGAAGATACAGATAAAGAGACTATAGAAGATGAAGATACATCAGAAGCAAGAGAGAAGACAGAAACGAAATCGGGGAAAAATAGGAAATTGAAGTTTAATACACATCAGTGTTATGTTTGTTTTAAGGTAAATATCAATATTATTTTGTCTTTAGTTCTATTTCAATAACATCTGCAAGATCCATTTGAAGACTCTCTTTATCTAGTCTCATGCAATCCCTTTTAGAGGTGTCAGTTTACCTAATGCTTTCATCTTTTCTTTTAGCAGTTTCCTCTTGATCATTTATGATTGTAATGAAAAAATCGTGCTTTCTCTACTTTGTGCAAATAATTAATGTGGTGCTCTTTTCAGTTGTATCAAACTAAAGAAGAACTCCTGGAGCACTGCAAGGATCACTTCGACCTGTGCAACACAAAGACCTTGAAGAAGTGTCCCCTCTGCGACTTCGCCACCAGCCTCAGCCTCTCCACGCACTTGATGAGGAAACACAAAATTAAAATCAAATATCCGTACGGAAGCTTCACCGATAACAAACACAGCGAAGGCTCGCGGTACTACTACGAAGTAAACGACGAGAAAATAAAGAAAGTCGAAATAATACCCAGCATCAAGAACCTCAACAAGAGAGCGAGCAATAAAATAGATAAAAGAAATAGAGAGAGAAAGAATAAAGCTATAGTTAAGAATAAACTGGTCAAGAAAGGGAAAGAGTGGATAGTCACGACGGAAAAAATGAAGATTAATGATTATTTAGTGCCTAAATTAGATAAACTCAAGAGTAAAAATACAGAAAGCTGTTATTTGGATAGATTGAAGGAACTGTACAAAGTGGCAAAGAAGGAGGGCAGGAAGATGCTCTTCCCCTGCGATTCCTGCGACAAGATTTGTCAAACCATGGCCGCGTTGAAGCTGCACGGGAGGAAACATGAAGCTGATCCAAAACCCTTTAAACCCAAAGTTTGGAAGCATAAAAATAAAAGTCCGGACGATGAAGCGAGTAACGATCCAAAAACTAATACTAAGAATGTAGTGACAAATAAAGAAAATCGTACCGCGAAACCAAAGCCGGTGGTGAACAAGCATAAATGCGACAAAGAACTGATACATTTCTATGAACGCAATATAAAGGGAAGCGATGTAGAATTTTGGCAGTTCCTGAAGATTTACAACAAAATGGGAAGAGAAAATATCAACGATTTCGATGATTTGCAGAAAAGCCATTCCTTTGGATTGCATTGCAATGTCCAACCTGAAGAAAATACTTCAAATAGTAAATTAAGCGCAGAAAATGTTAGTAATGTTGATGATAGTAGGAAAGTAACTGCGAAAAAGGTTGGCAGAGTAAAGAAGACTGCTAAACACGCTTATACGAGAGTAGTAAGACTAAGTAAAAGGGAGTTGATGAGGAGGAATGAAGCGAGGGCGAGATTGAGGGAGAAAATAAAGCATAATAGTGAAAAAGTGTAGCGCGAAACTTGTACAATAATTTCCAGGCTGCATAAAGCAACTATTTCAAAGTATTTAATGCAGTGGTTGAACTTTATCTCCTATTTCCTTCATAGTAAAATTAAGAGGTTATACTAGTTATTTTGTTTGTTTTTAGAGTATTAGTTGGTTTCAAATAAATACTGTTTTCTAAATTAATGTTTTATTTACTTAAACTTAATTACATACACTTAAATAGGAATTGAAAAGTGATCCTTGGGGCAACTGTTCGTAATTAAAAAACGATTCTATAATATTCATCAAATACACTCACGGACAATGAACTCGGGTCATTTTCTATGAACAATTATATAGAACATGACCCGAATTCATTGTCCGTGTGTGTAGTCTGTAAAGATGGATGCAGACGGTTCACTAGAATGAATAGTCACCCGAATTAATGTTTCATATTTCTTCACAATTTATTTCTTAGTTCTCTTTGTGTTCAGACATGTCCCTTTGAGTGAAAGAAGGGACACGAAAATGAACCGCCTGATTTCACCTTAACATACAAAGCAACAAGTCTTAATTACTTTAGGCACAAATCCGTACTTGAGAAGCATAGCACTAAGTATGGAAAACAATATTTATTTAATTTAGGACTTACAGTGTTATGCTTCTCAGGTACGGAAATGTGTGATGATATGGCGCTTTGGATGTTACAGACCATTTAGTGCGGGTGGTGGTTCATAGAGCAAAATATCCTTTAGCTGATTTGACTATTCGGGGCCAGTTGGTTGCCCATATAATCCAAAAGAGGTTTAACAATCCACTTTACATAGACAATGGTGTTGAAAACGCTGGTATAACTTAAAATTTGTGAAACAAGCATCAGTAGGTAGATCATTTTCAGTCTCCATGTATCTGAAAAAGAAACGCATGAAGTAAGTTCCAAAAAACAGCATAGGGAATTGTATGTCTAATGTTTGATCTTAGTCAAAGTGTTTTATTTGTGAAACATAAAAGTAAATGAATCTGAAAACTTTGGCTTGGTTTTGCCGATGGGCATACAATAATGTTACATTTTAGCCAAAACCATGTACTGTGTGCCTCGACTAACTACAACTCACCAATACGCCTCGCAACATATGACGCACGAAGTGGGATATTAGCCAGTAAGCAATAATTAACTATAAGTATTCATTAACCTAGATTAACAGTGTTCTATATTTTGACATACCGTGAATACAACATCTCCGGTACTATGTCTGGTTTTACTTGAAAACTCCCATCCAAACCTCAACATATCTCATGGCGACCCTGCCAGACGACCAAGGAATCGAAGGAACCAAGATTTATACAACAAATTTGAAGAAATCAAGACATTTTTGAAGAAAGAAATTCATATGAAGATTATTTTGAAAAATAAAAGACTGTAAAACGAGGAACATTTTGAAGATTTGAAGAAAGAAGAAACAAATTGAAGATAGAAGAATTGAAGACTATATCAAGAATGAAGATAATAATTAATTAAATAAATCAAGAAAGAAGAAAAATATTGCGCATACGAAGAAGCACCACGAACAATATTAAGAAGAACAGAAGAGCGTTGTCCAGGGTTATCCCGGCTCGCAAATCAAGAGGTGTCCAGGGTTATCCCGGCCCATTTCAAGAGGAGTCCAGGGAAATCCCGGCCCATGTTCGAGGGAGTCCAGGGTTAGCCCGGCCCGTCATCGTGATCATCAGCAAACCTGGTGCCAGATCCGTCGACACAGTACACCACACACACAGGCCGATGGTGATGACAGTAGGTACGACATATTACGGCCAATTAATGAGAAGTCGGCGATCAAGCGATTCGCCGACGGGCTTTCAGATCCAAAACTGAGCACTATCATAGCTGCTAGGCAGTTTGCGTCATTGCCCGAAGCAATTAGGACAGCGCTTGATGAACAAAGTTCATCAGTAACGGACGACCAGGTTGCATATTACCGACAGATGGGTTTTAATAATTACCGCCATATGCAACCTCAAAGCAATTATAATAATGCTTTTTATCGTAATCGCCAGCATTTGAACTATAGAGGTAATTTTAATTCCGGCTCAAATCCAAACAGTTCGCGATATTATTATAATAAAAACAACAGTATGTCACAACATAATCCGTCGCATAGCTCAGGTCAATCACCGCAACATTTTGCCCGCTCAGCACGCGGCGGCGGCGGTCACCGCGCGCGAGACTTCCCGCGCCCCGCGGCGACGCCCGCACGCGCTCAACATTTTCGTAGTGATAACAGCGATCACCAGGAAAGTGATTCGCCGCCAATAGATAATAGCGAACCACGCGAAATGCAGTTTTTTCGTGAACAATATGAATAGTGGGATATTTAGTTATAATAACTTTAGTACGGTCAACTGTACAATAGGTAATACAGGTAGATTAAGCTTATTAGTAGATAGCGGGGCCAGTCTTTGTATTGTTAAATATGAATGTTTAGAGAATAGACATGACCTACTGAGGCAAATGTATACGGATAAAATAACCATAAAAGGAGTTTGCGGAAATTTAGTTTCAGAGGGATTTATTTATTTAACTTTGAATTTCGGCGGCTTTGTTTGCCACGAAAAGTTTTATGTTTTTAGGAATTTATCTTGTTTTGCAGACGGCATTTTAGGACAAAATTTTTTTAAGCGTTATAATGCATCTATAAGTTACAAAAATGACACATTGACTTTAGAGGACAAAGGTCACTCTATTTTATTACCTATCGAAGGCAATACTGCTACGTATATACATACGATCCCACCGCGTTGTGAGATTGTGACTCACGTCCCCTCGCAGCTATGCGAGGACTGCGTAGTGCTAGCGGAGGAACTGCAAACAGGTGTTTACGTTGCCGGTCTAATTACGAAACCCGAAACGGGAAAAATCCCAGTGCGGATATTGAACACTACTGAGAAAATGGTAAATATAGATTTGTCAAACTTAAAAATGTACAGTTTAGCTCATTTCGATATTTGCAGCTTCGACAGCGGAAAAATTAATGTTAATAGAGTAACAAATTTGCTTACACTTTTAAACCTACATACATACTTAAATAAAGAGGAGCAGTTAAGTATAGAACAAATTTGTGCCAAATACGCAGATGTTTTCCATCTGCCCGGCGATAAGCTCAGCACTACGAACTTGCTCGAGCACTCGATTCAATTAAAAGAAAATGCGAGTCCTGTCTATGTGAAACCATATAGGATACCTCATGCTTTACGCAAGGAACTACATAATCAAATCCAAGATATGATAGATAACGACATCATTGAAGAAACCACTTCGGAGTGGTCGAGCCCCGTATTGCTCGTTCCCAAAAAAAGTGACAAGTCGGGAGAAAAGAAATGGAGGTTAGTCGTGGATTATAGACAATTGAATAATAAAATTCAGGACGACAAGTTTCCGTTGCCCAATATTACAGAGATACTAGATTCTCTCGCGGGTAGTATTTATTTCTCGAAGCTCGACCTCTCCCAAGGTTATTATCAACTTGCCTTAGATAAAAACTCTCGCAAATACACGGCATTTACCACTGATAAAATGTATCAAATGAAAAGATGTCCAATGGGGCTACGCACTAGCCCTAGCGTTTTCTCTAGGCTAATGACCATAGCCATGTCAGGTCTAAATTATAAACAATGTTTCATATATTTAGATGATTGCATTGTTATTGGAAAGTCAATGACCACACACAACCAGAACCTCATTCGTGTTTTAGAAAGATTAAAAAGCACTAATCTTAAACTTAATCCCCAAAAGTGTGAATTTTTACGTAAAGAGATAATGTATTTAGGCCATAAAATTACTTCGCTCGGTGTTGAACCCGACCCAGCAAAAGTAGAGGTTTTGAATAAATACCCAAGGCCAACAAACGTAGATGAAGTTAAAAGATTCGTCGCATTCGCTAATTATTACAGACGGTTCATCCCTAATTTTGCTAACATCGCTTACCCGTTGAACCTATTATCTAAGAAAAACGCGACATTTGATTGGACCGCTGAGTGTGAAACAGCCTTTTCAAAACTAAAAAAAGTGTTAGCGAGTCCTCAGGTGCTAGACTACCCAGATTTTTCGAGCAATAACCAATTTGTGTTACACACAGACGCGTCAAAGGTTGGTTTGGGCGCTGTATTGTCAAATAGCAACGGAAAAGTTATTGCGTACGCTAGTCGTAACCTTAAACCGGCAGAATCTCGCTACCCAGTTATAGAACTGGAGCTGTTAGCTATAGTCTGGGCGACTAGACATTTTCGACCATATCTATATGGGAAAAAATTTAAGATTCTATGTGACCATAAACCGTTAATTTATCTTTTCGGCATGACTGATCCATCAAGTAGACTGACCAAATTCCGACTGTATTTAGAAGAATATAATTTTGACATAGAATATATCCCGGGACCGCAAAATGCAGCAGCAGACGCATTGAGTCGGTTACCATTAAACAGTAATGATTTAAAAGAAATCAGCACTCACAGTGTATCAGTCGTGACAAGAGCGCAGACACGAAAATTACATGCCCAACAAAATTGCGGTAACAATGACAACCACCTTTTGCCTGATGTACCCGAAAGGTTTGATGAACCCAGAGTCGTGGATATTATCAAAGCCCCTAAGAATTGTGTGGAGCTAGTATTAAATTCAGATTATAAATTAAGCAAGATTAATAAATGCCCGAATGAAGTTTTCAGTAATAAAGGAAGTTTTGTGTACGTACCAAATAAATCGTGCATTTTTCTATTAACCCGATCGTTATCTACCGTAGGCGTGTTAGCGAGGGAATTAGAATTATTATGTAAGAGACTGAATATAAATGAAGTCACTATAGTAAAAGACAAACAAAATGCTGAGATAGTAAACGCATTTTTAGAAAAATATAAATGTAAGGTTCCTAGAATCCTAGTGACAAAAAGTGTTACGAAAGTGTATGATAAATCAGAAATTAGAATTATTTTAAATGATTTTCACCTGTTACCCACGAGCGGTCATGCCGGGGTGAACAGGATGCTTAATAATATTAAAAGATATTATTTCTGGCCAGGAATGAGTAACGACGTATTGAAATATGTCAAAAATTGTACTCATTGCCAGCATAATAAACATACAAACAAGTACATTAAAGAACCAATGGTAATAACTTCGACACCAAGTACCTCTTTCGAAAAAATTACCCTTGATGTAGTAGGCCCCTTAGATATAGACAACTTAAATTTTAAATACATATTAACACTTCAGTGCGAATTAACAAAATTTGTTGAGGCTTACCCTCTAGAAAGAAAAGATACTGAATCGATTAGTAAAGCTTTTGTAAATAACTTTATTTTAAGATACGGAATACCAAGCGCTGTTTTGACAGATTTAGGTACCGAATTTATGTCGAGCGTGTTCTCTGAAATATGTAGTTTGTTAGGTATTAATAAACTTAACTCGACCGCGTACCATCATCAAACTATAGGTTCCCTAGAAAATACACACAAGTGTCTAGGTGCGTATCTAAGAATTCAATGCAGCAACAACAGCACAGATTGGAGCAGCTGGTTGAGCTATTGGTGTTTTTCATACAACACTACCGTGCACACCGAGACACAATATACGCCACATGAGCTAGTTTTCGGAAAATTATGTAAGTTACCAAGTAATTTAACTTCTTCTGTCGACCCTCTCTATAACTATGATAGTTATCCAAAGGAATTCAAATACAGGTTACAGAAAGCGCACTTAGAAGCTAAGAATAATTTAATGTCAAGTAAATACAATAGGAAACTAACATACGATAAGAAAGTTAACTCATTAACATATAATCCTGGTGACTATGTACTATTAAAAAATCAAATTGGTAATAAGTTAGACTGTATCTATACTGGTCCCTATAAAGTACTTGAAGATATGTCACCTAATGTAAAAATTTTGAAAAATAATTTGATTTATATCACTCATAAGAATAACACTAAGTTGTATCATAATGATATTTAAATAATTCCTAAAATTAATTATAATTCTTAAAAAAAAAATGTAAAATTCCACTACGAATGTCATTTTTTTTTTTCTTTTATTGCGGGGGTGAAGGCTAACTCTTCGGGGGAGGTGTACTGTGTGCCTCGACTAACTACAACTCACCAATACGCCTCGCAACATATGACGCACGAAGTGGGATATTAGCCAGTAAGCAATAATTAACTATAAGTATTCATTAACCTAGATTAACAGTGTTCTATATTTTGACATACCGTGAATACAACATCTCCGGTACTATGTCTGGTTTTACTTGAAAACTCCCATCCAAACCTCAACATATCTCAACCAAACAACTAGACTAAATTAAAAATGAAGCATTAAAAATGTTAATAAATTAAAAACTGAAGTGCATAATCGGCTTGTCAAAACATAATAATATGCTAATTGAAATTTATGTCATCATTTAAATTACCGCATCTGCAATGTCAATCCAATCCATGGCTTTGACAATATTGTCATTCTTGGACGGCTTCTTGTCCCAGTTCCAGTATGTGAAGTCCTTGAAGCCCCCAACGACCTGAATAATTTAATTACATCATCTTTAGAGTAGACAAAGGAATTTAATAAATGATACACTACCTGAATCAAAATTAGTTCCCATTCAAAAACTACAAATCATGACTTGTCAATAAAAGCAGGGGGCAGCTGGGTCCAGTTTTAAAGGATCAAAATATTAATACCATTAATAACCCATAAAATTCATGGTTAAGTTTGTTATGACAGCTAAACGCATGTTTTAACACAGTGGCAGAACAAAGTTCTGGATTTCCTCAAACAATGTATGTCTCGTTACAATGGGCTTCAGTATGGAGCCTAAAAAAAGTTTTTATGTTATTGAAGTGGTTTTTTCTACGGGTCAGGTCTTTCTATAACATATCACAGAAAAAAGATGTCAAATAGCTAATTAGCCTGTTGAGTCGATTTTTTTTCTGTCCTAAATCGATTCTACTATTTCTGAGGAACAAATATCTATATGACACCTAATACATTGGTATAAGTATAACAGCCACAAATTGTAATCAAAAGTAGCAGATCGGACTGAGCATTGAAAACGATCTATACAAAACGGTATGACATTATGACATCATCCGTTGCATCGCTGTAATAAGTCTGTATGAAAAAAATTGCATTTTGCCATTTTGACCACGAAGTGCGTTTAAGCACATAGTTATCATACATTTATTTTTTCAGTGTTATTTAAGCATTCCGAAATTGACTTTAATTTTTCTTAAAGACGATAAAAAAATATCATTTTTTTTTAAACTTTGTGGTCTCATAACTTTATATTTTTTATACATTTTTTGTTTATTTCTTTTGTGTTATGATAATTTAGTATTTTTCAATCCATGTGACTATATTATGTTGTAACATTCAACATTATTCAACATCCCAATTCTATTGGTCAGCACTGCTCCTCTCCAGCTCTGTGACCAACTACGCCACTGGGTACCTTTAGCTTGTTAATGTCAAAATTGTACTAATAATTTACATGAAACTTGCGATCAGCGTCTTCCGACAGCGGCCTCTTGGCCTCCGTGGCCACAACCGCTCTGTAACCCGCAGGGAAACTCATCTTGGTCCCATCCAGCGGATGCCCGCGGAAGGACGCAGTAAGTTCTAAAATTAAAATCAGTTCAGTTAAATTACTTGATAAAATTCATAATATTGCTAAATATACAATGGAACCGTCAAAGGAATGTAAACAAACAATGATGTATTGAATATCCTTTCTTACCCCCGTTTTCCTCTGTAATATACGGTTCAAAATATTTCTCCACATTAGCGGGGCCATCTTCTTCCACTTTACAAGGTATATAGTGAGCTCGTTGCTCAAAAGCCTCTTTATTTGTTTTTTGTAAAGTATTTTCTACGTGGATAGACATGATTTAGTGTTTAGTATTTTCAGGTTATGCTGAAACCCGCGAAAGATTTATTTGACAGGTCAGGGATGGCGTTAACAAAGTGAGATTTAATAATTGTTATTATTAAATGCTGAAGAAAATGTGAGTCCAACGACTTTTTTTACATTCATGACTACGGTTACATTTTATTTATAAATGCAGAAATTATGAGTATTCCTATAGTTTTCAATGATTTTAAAATATAACACATATTGATAGGTGAAATACTATCATCACAAACAACCTTCATAAACATTGTTGTTTTTGTCCTTTGGCAACATTACAGTGTTCAGAAATCTGAAAATTATTGTTTGAAAGCTCAATGAAATACTTATAATTAATGTGGTTTTTCATATAATATTTATGATATTTAGTAGTATTTTTTAGGTTCATACAAATATAATATAAACAGTATGCAATACATTAAAAAACTGTCTTGTAAAAAAAGCAGCGAATACAGTTATAGTTTGAAATGTGATGTAATTTCTGAACAGGCTGTTGAAATTGCTAGGTTGCCAGACTAAAAAATATTTTTTATGTCAAAAACCATTTTGCAAAATGTAAATGTCAAACAGTACAATCCAAATTTATATGTTTCTTCCACTGTGTATTTCACAATAATATGTATTAATTATAGTATAATAAAATTAGTCATAGTGACAAAATCCTTATCAGACTAGTGTAATACCCGTGAAGTTCGTGACGTTATCGGTTACCGCTCCGCTGGAGCGACACGATCACGGTAAGCGTAGAATGTTTGAACAGTTGTGTTAAAAATATTATTGTTATCGATATTTACGTCATCGTAAATAATTTGGCAGTGTTCCCTTGTTTGTGTTACGCTTTTGTTGACTCACAACCGTTTGAATCGCCGAGGTAGTGACTGGGGACCGCATTGACCTTGAACCTACAACAGCTGTTTGTGAGTATATCCTTGCACTATTAATAAATTAAAAAAATATTACCGTTTTCAACTTTCGAATATAACTCCTTATCTGAAGCTCTTGAGTAGTTCCAATCTTGATATGTGATTTGGTGGTAAAATCATACTAAAAATTGATCCTTTCACAATTTCGCAACATTTAGTAGCATTGTTTAGCAATTCTGACATGATTATTACAATGATTGAGTAATTTAATAATGTACTTATTGGCCCTTATACTTATGACTAATTAATACATTACTTTATTTTAATTGAAATATTTATTTTATGTGACATCATATTTTATACTGTTTCTTTTAAAGGGCTAAACAATCTGGATATCAAGTTCTGGCTCATCAGCCGAATTCCTAAGTCTAGGCGAAATACAAAAAAATATCTATATTTGTAGGGACATTACTTGATTGTTGTTTTTTAAATGTTGTGAAATAGACAAAGGTAACCATCCATAAGGCCATCCCTTTAAAAGACACTTGAAAATTATGTAAAAAGTGACTTAATCTGGCTTTATTTTTAAATACCTTTATTTTTTGTTTATTAACAGTGACAAAAGTTGCTGAATCGGATCAATGCCAAGAACTACTTGGGTGTCTGATGTGTTGCCAAGTTGGACTCGGCTTCTGAAGTCGACATTTATATAAAAAAAGATTAATCGAAAATGTAGTTGCAAGAATTTGGTGGTTTAATTTAAAAAATTGGGATCAATGCAAATGTCATTTGTACATAGGTATAAAAAAGCTGTTGTAGGTAGATATATCACTACAGTATAAAACAAAGTAGCTTCCTGCTGTCTGTCCCTATGTATGTATAGATCTTTAAAACTATGCAACGGATTTTGATGCAGTTTTTTTTAATAGATAGAGTGATTCAAGAGGAAGGTTTATATGTATAATTCATGCATCTAGTATCAGCATTGCACCCGTGCTACGCCGGGGTGGGTTGCTAGTTGTAGATAAACCTAGTCAATATGTTTTTCTATTCTTACTTAAAAAAGGATAAACTATCATACAGGTCCAGGATATGTTGGGCCAAGAGTCAGAATGTCAGTACGTCTAGCATAACTTCCCGCGACTTCGTTTCTCGCGCGACAGAGCATCACCTGTCACTGTCACACTATATTGAGTGGAAAGAGATAGGTAGCATTTATCGCGCGACAAAGAGTCGCGTGTCACAGTTGTGCTAGAGGTAAAGGTCTCAAAATGACAAGGAAGTAATGTCCAATGTAACATGCCCAGTTGTCGTAATATCCAGTTACCAAAACACCCAATTGCTAAAAAGTCTAATTGTCATAATGATCAGTTATCATAACACCCAATTACTAATGTCTAGATGCCATAATGTCCTGTTGCTACACCCAATTGCTAAAATGTCCAGTTGCCACTTGCATGTTTTTATGAGAAGCGCAGTTTTTCAGCAACTCAAAAACGGTATATCTGATATTGTTAATAGTACATTACACAACTAGGGTGGTAATAAAAAGAAAGGCCGAGATAGCAGATGTTTGCGGCCCGAGCTGCAAGCGAGGGACGTAAATATGCGATCGAGGACTTTCTTTATTACCTCCCGTGTTGTGTACATAATTTTATGTCTACACTTGGCCAGAAAGCGGCTTTTTCCGTACGCGCAGCGTGCGCCAGGTGTGGCCAGGTGTGGCATGAAAATAATTTTCGTTGAAAGTATTTATAAGTGCTACCTTTTTAATTTTTTTTGGTTAGTCGGATATTTGTGTGTGCTACTCAGCCCACTCAATAGTATGTGGTTTGTACTGGTTAGCCACTGGGTAGTTTATAGTTTGAGACATGCTAACATATATGCTAAGAAGAAAGCACTAACAGAAAAATACAAAGGAAGAATAACAACTTTGCATAAAAAAGTGCTTTTATCTTTATTATGCAGATACCGATAACGTTCACAAACAAAAATTATCTATAATAAAATCTTACGGCAATGCCCTTGATAATGACACATTAAATTTAACTGATAAAAATAAAAACCTCTGCAAATTCAAGCAGAAGTCACTGACCTCAGAGGTTATCTATATTTATGCGATATCTATGATTCATATTTTGTGTCTGTTGCGAATATATTTAGTGGTTTCTTGTTATTTCATTTTAAACCTTATTCTTTGTAGGACGGAGTTGTTTTTTATTTAAACTCTCTGTTTAAGAATATGCAAATAAGCTATCTTTACTTTCCTAAAAGAAATGTCTATAAGAATGTCCTTAGCAGTAGCAAATCTTTAATAATAGCATAACTTTACCTAACGCGACCTATCTACCTACAATGTTATTAGTATGCATCTATTTTTTTCCATAATTTCATAATGCTTTTCTATGTCCCTGTGTATGTTTATTTTATTCGAATTCCTTTTAACAATGTTTCCTTAAGTTTTATTTCATGCTTTTTAAAATTATTTTATTTTTGAAATTAGAATATCTCATAAACAGCTGAACAGATTTTGATGAACCCTAATTAAAAACTCTTCAAACTAAAACAAAATCGGTTCACCCGTTTGGGAGTTACAATGCCACAGACAGACACACAAAGCCACAGATACACACGGCAAACTTATTTTCCATCAGCAGTTAAAAAAGGAGCTAACTATAGTCTCCGGCCCATCTCCAGCCCGCAGGAAGGTTCTATCTGACCCGCCAATGGTCCTTCGAAATAAGTACCTAGTATATAGCTCAACTTGAAAAAATGCTACGAATCTGGCCCACTTCTGAAATTTCTTAAATTTTCTGGGCAGCCATGACAGAGGCTTCCCCACCACTTCTTTAGATGAATAGGTCGCCTATTATCTTAGAGAAAAGATTAACCAAGCTAAGGTATTAATTTTCAGTGGGAATGGACTCGTTCTTTAGCCTGTTCGACCCGTCGGACGGGAACGCCGGCAAGAGCAAGAAGCAGCCGCGGCTCGACAACGACAACGTCAAGAAGAAACTCGACCCGCCCAAGGGTAGCCGTATTATTTCCTTTCACTACATATATTTTCAAGCAAGCTGACCAGCCTCAAATCCTAAAGCGCCGCAAATACTCCGCCTTATTAAAGAACTACGAGTTTGCGGCGTTTGCGGTTGAGACTTTGGGACCCTGGTCAGCCGACATGAAATGCTTCATGAGGGTCCTGTCGCCGCGGCTCGTACATGCCTCGGGAGAGCCCAGAGCTGGCGCTTACCTCTCGCAAATAATAGCTGTAGCTATCCAGAGAGGTAATTCCGCCAGCGTAATGGGTACCATGTCGCAGGCAGAACTACTTGAGGCGGTGTTCTTTTTATAATGTTTATTTAATAATAATAAATAAATAATAATATTTATTTAGGTAGCTTAATTTAGTTTTTAGGTCAATTTAGTTTTCGATATAAGTTATTTTTAGACTCTATTTTTGTCTTCTAGCTTCTTTGTTATAAATTAAATGTAATGTCATATTTGTGACCTTACAGGGCTGGGTAATAAAGATGAAATTGTGACTTGAATTACCTGTAAAGGTATTCAAATATGTATAAGATTTAGAATCTTGTTCCAATGACATAATTTTCGAGCTGTATAGGTACATATTATTGGACGTGAACTCCGTTTCACTTGTAATTAGGTCGATTGTTTTCCAGAGCATCAATATTATCATATTATGCATCAAATTAAAACCATTGCAGAGAGAGATAAGTCCATTCGTGAACCTGATAAATTATCTCGTCGCCATAACGAAATAATTTATTAGATTCCATAATCTATTCAAACGTTATGAAGGAATCGTAGAGTTCGAGTTAAAAAAAATGGTGATCACAAGATCTCTGTTTGAACTGTGAAGTTTAGAGCCATTGAAGGGATTTAGTTTTTTTCTTTCTCCAACATGTAACTAATATTCCAGGTAGAAGAAGAGGGAGGAAAGCGCAGGGCAAGAACGAGACCCTTCCAGAAGAGTCCTCGTTCCTCTGCGAGCCGGAGCTCAGCTCCGAGCTGCTGGTGAAGGACGGCAGCTACTTCGAGAGTTACATCGAGCTCAAAGACGGTAAATACGCCAATCGTGGTTTCGGCGTGATATGGGGTTGCCAGACTCGTAACTATCTGGCCTCGCGTTCGCTCGGCCATATCTACTCCTGGCCTCTGTAGTAATGTACTATTTCTGATCTGAAGTCAATTCCATGTCAATGGATGTGGGGTGGCCTTCATAGTATTACTAGTCCATTAGGGTTGCAGCTAACCTCATGACTGTTACAGACCCCAAGGCGGACGACAAGAAGCCAAAGCGGCGCAACTCGGGCCGCAAGAACCGCCGGCGGAAAAAGGTACGCATCAATCATGGGTAGAGTCTGGCTAATGAAAGACGAGACTAGTAAATAGCGGCAAATTTAAAAAAACTACGTGTTGCAACACTGTGTATAATGCGACAAAATGGTAATGATACTTGGGCCGATTTTTGTTTTGTTGTCACTTTTTTATTTCTTCCAATTTTAGTGAAAATTGGTAAGTACATTGTGTTTATTTAAGTGTTAGTGTTTATTTATTACATATTTACGCCCCACATTAGCCGCGGAGAGAAAAGCTAAAACAATTCAGTAAGTGTTTTCGGAAACTGTTTCTTTCCTATGTTGAATATTGAGTATCAAAATCACCACGGCATACTATCCTAAGAAATTAAACGACGTTTGACACATTTGACGTTTATATAATTGTTGCCATTTAAAAACTTTTGAATAAATTTCAGTCTCATCTTTCATTAGCCAGACTTTAGATGAACAGACAATGTGAATATGGGTTGCAGAAATCAATCTTACAAGCTATATTAGTTTCACCTGTCCCGGTGTTTTTGTAATTAAAATTGCAAGTTAAATCCTCTTCCTGGTTTCTGATTGAGCTGAAATGCAATACAGGGCTACTTTTTATTGAGTGCACAAACTTTCAAAACGTATTAGGTATCGTTAATAGATCCCGAAAAAAATATAAAAAAAATTTTTTTTTTGCAAATTTTATCACTTATTCTTACCATCCCGTAAACTTGAATAAAACTTGCTGTGCTGATCGTACATTTGCGCGACTACCTTCCTGTGCGCCTGCGCGTGCGCTGCGACTCGCTCTAACCCGTCCGTTCAGTCTGCGCCGTGCTCTCAAGGTGTGCGCATGTGTGTCGTTCCCGCGCTCGCGACGTTACGCGCTCACCCTCTGCGATCGCGATCGATAATTAGTGAAAATGTACACCAACAGAGAGTTTTACGAAGTGAAAGTGTTGAGGACCTCAAAAATAAAATTGTGCGTGCGTTTGATGAACTCAAAAGTGAGAACTACCGGACTGTACTAGGACGACTCGAAAAAAACATTCAAAAACGTACGAGACTTTGTTTAGAACAAGAAGGTAATCATTTTGAACATTTGCTTAAGTATGTCGATTAGTGTTGAGAAAAAGGACTCCAGTAATTAGGCTAGGTTAGGCTTTGATTGTGAATGATTCTAAAAAGCTGATTCCAATTTTTTAAATACGCCTAAATGAAATTACCGGTTTTCAAATCACCATACCTCATGAGCCTAATTGTTTTGTTATTAATGTTTTATTTTGATGGTCCTAAGCCCATTTAAGTATGAAGGAAAAATTGGTTTCACGTAACGCTGTAACTACCCGCGTGTTTGTGTGACAGGTATGGTCAGCACAAACCAAACATTTTTAATGAATAAATTCAGATGCAGTTATTTTTGTTTTTTTCTACTAAACCGGGTTAAACAAAAAAACACGGGTATTTTTAATTTCGATAACCATCACATTCGCAAAGTTTGTGCACTAAAAAAAAAATAGCCCTGTATGTAACTGAGATGACTATGTAATGTAATCAACATGGGTTTCCGCAGAGTAACGCGTCATTGAATCTATTATTTGACAATGTAATATTATTATAATGGCGTGAAGCTGATCTGAAGATGGAGCCGGGTGGTGTCCTTAGCATCATCTAAATTACTCGAGATAAATTCACCGTGTTTGGGCTCATTTGATTAGATTTGACGAACAGTTTGCGATTATACAAAAAAAGTACAGTTGGCTAGGAGAGCTCAAGTCATACACCAACTTGTAATGACGCTGAGCCAAAAGCTCGTCCAGACCACTCGGGACCACAGGGCTGGCTCGTTCCTTACTGAACCGATCAGCATAGCGATCCAGAGGGGGAACGCAGCCAGCGTAATGGGGACCCTGCCGCAGGGGCCCGATCTGGGGGACATCACTTAGTTTTAGTTTAGGTTAGGCCAATTGTATAGTTTATTTTATTTATTATTCAAACATTTTTTTGATAGAAACTTATGTTTCGTGATGTCCTCAGGTGTCCCCCGCTAAGGACTTGCCGGACACCACAGCGTGGAACAACCAGTGTTCGTCCACGGTCGCCCCATCGAGCGCGGTGGGCGGGGCCGGTGGGGCCTGTGGGGCCGGTGGGGCCGGTGGGGCCGGCAACCACGCCGTCGGCAAGAACGTCAACGACCTGCACGACTACCGGCGCGCGCGCAGGCGCGAGGTGCGCGCCGTCATCGACCAGCTAGAGAAGGTACTTTCACTGTGAGGGTTTCATAGATATTAAAGTTTCACTAAAATTCAAAAAATTGCTAAAATAAGAATTTCACTAAATAAGTTTTAACGAAAATTCGATTTTCATTATATACGAATTTGGCTGAAATATGTTTTCACAAAAATACGACCTTATAATGCGAATTTTACTATTTTTAAAATAATGGTTAGGTATACAAAAAAATGGGACTAACTAAAATAAAAGTTTAATGAAAATACTAATTGAATTATTACACCAATTTAACTAAAATAAACGTTTCACTATTATTCCATAGAAATACAAGTTAAGATACGTTTCATAGAAACTTAACCTTTAGAAATATAAGCGTTTCACAAAAATACAAGCTACTAGTTTTACAAAATCAGTTGACGGGTTTCACAAGTCACAAGGACACCACCTAACCTGCACCACTCTAAAATAATGTTGACAGTAATTTATAAGTTTTGGGTGTTGATAAATAGTTCGCTATACAGTATGGGAATGTGTTTATAGGTAATCCTGAAGGACGACACGTACCTGGCGGGCGAGTTCAACGCCGACGACCTGCGCGACGACGCCTGGTGCGGCTCCGACGTAAGGGAGGATAGCCTCGATGATACGTAAGTCTTGTCACAGTGGTTTATCGTACCTGGCGGCGAGTTCAACGCCGACGACCTGCGCGACGACGCCTGGTGCGGCTCCGACGTAAGGGAGGATAGCCTCGATGACACGTAAGTCTTGTCACAGTGGTTTATCGTACCTGGCGGCGAGTTCAACGCCGACGACCTGCGCGACGACGCCTGGTGCGGCTCCGACGTAAGGGAGGATAGCCTCGATGATACGTAAGTCTTGTCACAGTGGTTTATCGTACCTGGCGGCGAGTTCAACGCCGACGACCTGCGCGACGACGCCTGGTGCGGCTCCGACGTAAGGGAGGATAGCCTCGATGACACGTAAGTCTTGTCACAGTGGTTTATCGTACCTGGCGGCGAGTTCAACGCCGACGACCTGCGCGACGACGCCTGGTGCGGCTCCGACGTAAGGGAGGATAGCCTCGATGACACGTAAGTCTTGTCACAGTGGTTTATCGTACCTGGCGGCGAGTTCAACGCCGACGACCTGCGCGACGACGCCTGGTGCGGCTCCGACGTAAGGGAGGATAGCCTCGATGACACGTAAGTCTTGTCACAGTGGTTTATCGTACCTGGCGGCGAGTTCAACGCCGACGACCTGCGCGACGACGCCTGGTGCGGCTCCGACGTAAGGGAGGATAGCCTCGATGACACGTAAGTCTTGTCACAATGGTCTCTCTTTTATAATGATTTAATGATACTTATAATTTCCCCTAATAGACACAGGGCAGGGATTCAGGGCGCCCTTTTTTCTCTTTTTCAGTAACCTTTCAGAATTGTTATCAAATAAACTTAATTGTTTTCCATACAATAGCGTTTTAATGTATTCTGAAAATAGCTACAAAATCACACGGTGAGCATTGAAATTCGTACGTTGAAATTCGTTCGTTACCCAAACAATTACACCTATTGGCTGGTAGAGAACTGCGTTAGGTTATAGTTAACTCGTGTTTAAATGTCGTCTAAACTTTTCACTCTGTAACCGAACCTTTGCAGCTATCACCGCCGCTAATCGATAGTTAACTGGAATACTTCGGAGTAGTACTCGACTTTTGGTCGCTCAAAGATCTTAGTATTACAATGTAGAGCCCTTTTTAAAGCTATACCCTGTATATGCAGGTTATCGTCGGAGTCGGGCGAGTCGTCGCACGGCAGCTTGCCGCCCGAGCCGCGCTTCGGCAACGTCGAGTATAAATTACAGTTAGTCGCGCCCTGCGAGCGTCGCTTCCAGCACTTGGTTACGCAGGTATGTGCTCACGTATCTAAGTCGCACCCTGTATGCGGGTGGGACCCGGGGTCGGCGGTATAACCCGGCCAAGTTGCAGAGGAGTCTCGTTCGGCTCACTTCTAATACGCAGCAACGGTCGCGAGCTCCGCCGCAGAGGCTCATCATCGGTGCGGTTTTAGCGGGTACGCCTCTGAGGGTTCCCACTGAGGCTCGGTATGGCCCGCGGGCACGCCTTATGTGCACCGTCTAGAAAAAGTTTTACTTTTTGTATTAACTGATTTGTTGCCACATTCTTTTTTCAAAATCTGCCAAGTATGCTCCATACCAATGGCGTAGCGTTCATGGAACCCGATTCCCATCGGTTTGCCTATTTTAAAGCATATGACCGGAATAGCTGTAATCGGCTGAACGACTCAAGTAAGGTGGAGAATGAAGAAAAAGTAATCCAAATCTGCTCCGGCTTTACTAAGAATATATTTGACGCCACGCCACTGTTCCATACAACCAGTGGGTGACGCGCTGAGCGGCAACATAATTAGGTTGATTACCCCTGACTATTGGTTGTTCTAGTTTTTCGTGGGCCACACTTAAAAACAACAAATAATGGTATTTTTCATAGGAAATTAAAGTTTCTTTCGGTTTAAAAGGTTAAAAATTTTCAGTAATTTCATTATGACGCGCCAGGCGCGTCACGGAGCGTCGTCTTGTGATCTTTTATTTTGCGCGTGGCGCGTCATCGGCACGGTGTCGTTTTAGTTTCGGGTGATGTTCCCAGCTGAAGTGGCGGCTGGGGTCGGGCGGCGGGTCGGCCGTGTACCTGGTGGGGGTGCGCGACTGCGGCGCGCTGCGCGGGCTGCGCGCGCGCGGGCTGCGCGGCTCGCTGCACACGCTGCGCCGCATGGCCGCCGCGCTGCACGCCACGCTCGCGCACGTCACCGCGCGCCGCGTCGCGCCGCACCGGGCGGTCGCCGAGGTCTACATCAAGAAGGTACCGACGCTCATGGGGAATAGGGAGACTTAAAGCACGAGTGGCGAGGAACGGCGACACATTGGACCCACCACCTCCCATGGCTCTACCGACCGTCTCGGTTGTACGAGCCGAAACGCGAAACTGTGCGTGTGCGTGTGCGTGGTACTGCGTAGAATTTTTCCCACGCAGAGTTCTTGATGCCCTACAAGTTTCTGAGGTTAAAATTACAAGGATACAGTGCTTCAGAAGTTTCGAGTGACGTCACTCTTCGGTACAATTTTCACCTAGAAGTGACGTCACAAACCCCCACTCCGGGAGTTTGATGATGTATACCTCTGTTGATTTTTAATACTTAATTTGTTAAACCAAAAAATATGTCTCCCATATTTTTACAATATCAATTTATTATACTGTCTTTCGGTGTGACTGATGCACCAGAAATCTGCCAAACGCTACTGACCCGCATCCGGCCGTCTCTCATTATCGCTCAACGGAATCATGAAGTGAATCGGTCCCGCCCTGGACCTATTTGCAAAACAAATGATTTTTAATTTTGACAGTTGGCAGACACGCAGCAGAGCGTGGAGCTGCGAGTGGCCGTGATGGGCGCCAACGAGGCCGGCAAGTCCACGCTCATCGGCGTGCTCACTCAGGGTGAGTGATGTTCACAACAAACAAACACGTGACTTGGGTCGTTCAGCCCATTACAGCAATCTTTCGTATCTGTGGCACAATACTAGTTTCTTGTTTACCTTTTTTAGGGTTCCGTACCCAAAGGGTGCCAACTGTCGCTGTCCGTACGTCACTGGGCTGTATCTTTTGAACCGTAATAGGTAGAGTTTCTACCTATTACGGTTCAAAAGATACCCGATCTCTCTACCGTAGAGACTTGAAATTTTCACAAAATGTATGTTTCTGTTGCCACTATAATAACAAATAATAATATTTAAATTAAAAGGGGCCCTCCATACAAGAAACGCGTTTCTTGCTTGATTATATTTTAAATAGCTTAGTACATCAACTCTACGGTACGGAATTCTATGTGTGCGAATCCGACTCGCACTTAACCGAGTATTAATTTCAGGCGAGCTGGACAACGGGCGGGGGAGCGCACGTCTGAACATGTTCCGACACCTCCACGAGGTGAAGAGCGGCCGCACCTCCTCCCTCAGCCACGAGATACTCGGCTTCGACGCCCAGGTCGGTCACTCTCGCTGCCTATATTTGAAAACTGTTGCTTTAGAGCACTTCGATTTTGAATTCAGTTACTATTATTCATCATGTCAGCCCACATCCACCTAATGCTAAGTAAAGGCCTCCTCACTTTCATGCCACTTGGCCCGATCCTGTGCTAGTCGAAGCCACAATGTCCCTGCTGACGTCCAGATGTCATGTCAACATCATGTCATGTCATGGTGTGATGTCAACGAGCTACGATCGTTGCAAAGACCTAATAGAAAAATTAAACGATTTTAACGTATTGTAGCCAAGGTCGGATTTGAACCAGCGTCTCTGCCTTGCTGGTACAACGTAACCACTACACCACCTGGTGACTTCCAACTACGTTGAAATTCGATATTTTTTTCGTTTCTTTTCCTGCCTTAGCTTATTTCAATTGACTGCATAAACAGCAGTGGCGTGGCGTCCATAGAATCCGATTCCCACCAGCTTGCCTATTTTAAAGCATATGACCTACCACTCGTGTAGATAAAGTAATCCAAATCTATTCCGGCTTTACTAAGAATATCTTTGACGCCACGCCACTGATAAACAGGCACTGGTTTTATTTGTCAGGAACGTACCCTATTCACGCACCGATTCGCTGCCACCTTCTTTTTTCAAAATCTGCCAAGCATGCTCCATACAACCAGTTGGTGACGCGCTGAGCGGCAACATCATTAGGTTGATTACCCCTGACTATTTGTTGTTCTAGTTTTTTCGTGGGCCACTTAAAAACAACAAATAATGGTAGTTTTCATAGGAAATTAAAGTTTCTTTTGGCTTAAAAGGTTTACATTTCTAGGCGCGTCATGGAGCGTTGTTGCGTGTTTTTTTATGACGCGCCTGGCGCGTCATCGGCACGGAATCGGTTAATCGTCTCTACATGATGCGGTGCGGTGTTACAGGGCAACGTGGTGAACTACGGCTGCTCGGAGCTGATGACGGCGGAGCGGATCGGGGAGCGGAGCGCCAAACTGGTGTCCTTCCTCGATCTCGCCGGACACAGCAAGTACCAGCGCACCACGCTGCACGGCCTCACCGGCTACTGCCCGCACTACGCCATGCTGGTGGTGAGTAACCATGCCGACGACGGCCCACCGCCCCCGCTACACTAGCCCCCCCCCCCCCCCCCAGAGATCTCGCCGGACACAGCAAGTACCAGCGCACCACGCTGCACGGCCTCACCGGCTACTGCCCGCACTACGCCATGCTGGTGGTGAGTAACCATGCCGACGACGGCCCACCGCCCCCGCTACACTAGCCCCCCCCCCCCCCCAGAGATCTCGCCGGACACAGCAAGTACCAGCGCACCACGCTGCACGGCCTCACCGGCTACTGCCCGCACTACGCCATGCTGGTGGTGAGTAACCATGCCGACGACGGCCCACCGCCCCCGCTACACTAGCCCCCCCCCCCCCCCCCCAGAGATCTCGCCGGACACAGCAAGTACCAGCGCACCACGCTGCACGGCCTCACCGGCTACTGCCCGCACTACGCCATGCTGGTGGTGAGTAACCATGCCGACGACGGCCCACCGCCCCCGCTACACTAGCCCCCCCCCCCCCCCCCCAGAGATCTCGCCGGACACAGCAAGTACCAGCGCACCACGCTGCACGGCCTCACCGGCTACTGCCCGCACTACGCCATGCTGGTGGTGAGTAACCATGCCGACGACGGCCCACCGCCCCCGCTACGCTAGCCCCCCCCCCCCCCCAGAGATCTCGCCGGACTCAGCAAGTACCAGCGCACCACGCTGCACGGCCTCACCGGCTACTGCCCGCACTACGCCATGCTGGTGGTGAGTAACCATGCCGACGACGGCCCACCGCCCCCGCTACACTAGCCCCCCCCCCCCCCCCAGAGATCTCGCCGGACACAGCAAGTACCAGCGCACCACGCTGCACGGCCTCACCGGCTACTGCCCGCACTACGCCATGCTGGTGGTGAGTAACCATGCCGACGACGGCCCACCGCCCCCGCTACGCTAGCCCCCCCCCCCCCCCCAGAGATCTCGCCGGACTCAGCAAGTACCAGCGCACCACGCTGCACGGCCTCACCGGCTACTGCCCGCACTACGCCATGCTGGTGGTGAGTAACCATGCCGACGACGGCCCACCGCCCCCGCTACACTAGCCCCCCCCCCCCCCCCCAGAGATCTCGCCGGACACAGCAAGTACCAGCGCACCACGCTGCACGGCCTCACCGGCTACTGCCCGCACTACGCCATGCTGGTGGTGAGTAACCATGCCGACGACGGCCCACCGCCCCCGCTACACTAGCCCCCCCCCCCCCCCCAGAGATCTCGCCGGACACAGCAAGTACCAGCGCACCACGCTGCACGGCCTCACCGGCTACTGCCCGCACTACGCCATGCTGGTGGTGAGTAACCATGCCGACGACGGCCCACCGCCCCCGCTACACTAGCCCCCCCCCCCCCCCCCAGAGATCTCGCCGGACACAGCAAGTACCAGCGCACCACGCTGCACGGCCTCACCGGCTACTGCCCGCACTACGCCATGCTGGTGGTGAGTAACCATGCCGACGACGGCCCACCGCCCCCGCTACACTAGCCCCCCCCCCCCCCCCCAGAGATCTCGCCGGACACAGCAAGTACCAGCGCACCACGCTGCACGGCCTCACCGGCTACTGCCCGCACTACGCCATGCTGGTGGTGAGTAACCATGCCGACGACGGCCCACCGCCCCCGCTACACTAGCCCCCCCCCCCCCCCCCAGAGATCTCGCCGGACACAGCAAGTACCAGCGCACCACGCTGCACGGCCTCACCGGCTACTGCCCGCACTACGCCATGCTGGTGGTGAGTAACCATGCCGACGACGGCCCACCGCCCCCGCTACACTAGCCCCCCCCCCCCCCCCAGAGATCTCGCCGGACACAGCAAGTACCAGCGCACCACGCTGCACGGCCTCACCGGCTACTGCCCGCACTACGCCATGCTGGTGGTGAGTAACCATGCCGACGACGGCCCACCGCCCCCGCTACACTAGCCCCCCCCCCCCCCCCCCAGAGATCTCGCCGGACACAGCAAGTACCAGCGCACCACGCTGCACGGCCTCACCGGCTACTGCCCGCACTACGCCATGCTGGTGGTGAGTAACCATGCCGACGACGGCCCACCGCCCCCGCTACACTAGCCCCCCCCCCCCCCCCCCAGAGATCTCGCCGGACACAGCAAGTACCAGCGCACTACGCTGCACGGCCTCACCGGCTACTGCCCGCACTACGCCATGCTGGTGGTGAGTAACCATGCCGACGACGGCCCACCGCCCCCGCTACACTAGCCCCCCCCCCCCCCCCCCAGAGATCTCGCCGGACACAGCAAGTACCAGCGCACCACGCTGCACGGCCTCACCGGCTACTGCCCGCACTACGCCATGCTGGTGGTGAGTAACCATGCCGACGACGGCCCACCGCCCCCGCTACACTAGCCCCCCCCCCCCCCCCCAGAGATCTCGCCGGACACAGCAAGTACCAGCGCACCACGCTGCACGGCCTCACCGGCTACTGCCCGCACTACGCCATGCTGGTGGTGAGTAACCATGCCGACGACGGCCCACCGCCCCCGCTACACTAGCCCCCCCCCCCCCCCCCAGAGATCTCGCCGGACACAGCAAGTACCAGCGCACCACGCTGCACGGCCTCACCGGCTACTGCCCGCACTACGCCATGCTGGTGGTGAGTAACCATGCCGACGACGGCCCACCGCCCCCGCTACACTAGCCCCCCCCCCCCCCCCCAGAGATCTCGCCGGACACAGCAAGTACCAGCGCACCACGCTGCACGGCCTCACCGGCTACTGCCCGCACTACGCCATGCTGGTGGTGAGTAACCATGCCGACGACGGCCCACCGCCCCCGCTACACTAGCCCCCCCCCCCCCCCCCAGAGATCTCGCCGGACACAGCAAGTACCAGCGCACCACGCTGCACGGCCTCACCGGCTACTGCCCGCACTACGCCATGCTGGTGGTGAGTAACCATGCCGACGACGGCCCACCGCCCCCGCTACACTAGCCCCCCCCCCCCCCCCAGAGATCTCGCCGGACACAGCAAGTACCAGCGCACTACGCTGCACGGCCTCACCGGCTACTGCCCGCACTACGCCATGCTGGTGGTGAGTAACCATGCCGACGACGGCCCACCGCCCCCGCTACACTAGCCCCCCCCCCCCCCCCCCAGAGATCTCGCCGGACACAGCAAGTACCAGCGCACCACGCTGCACGGCCTCACCGGCTACTGCCCGCACTACGCCATGCTGGTGGTGAGTAACCATGCCGACGACGGCCCACCGCCCCCGCTACACTAGCCCCCCCCCCCCCCCAGAGATCTCGCCGGACACAGCAAGTACCAGCGCACCACGCTGCACGGCCTCACCGGCTACTGCCCGCACTACGCCATGCTGGTGGTGAGTAACCATGCCGACGACGGCCCACCGCCCCCGCTACACTAGCCCCCCCCCCCCCCCCCCAGAGATCTCGCCGGACACAGCAAGTACCAGCGCACCACGCTGCACGGCCTCACCGGCTACTGCCCGCACTACGCCATGCTGGTGGTGAGTAACCATGCCGACGACGGCCCACCGCCCCCGCTACACTAGCCCCCCCCCCCCCCCCCAGAGATCTCGCCGGACACAGCAAGTACCAGCGCACCACGCTGCACGGCCTCACCGGCTACTGCCCGCACTACGCCATGCTGGTGGTGAGTAACCATGCCGACGACGGCCCACCGCCCCCGCTACACTAGCCCCCCCCCCCCCCCCCAGAGATCTCGCCGGACACAGCAAGTACCAGCGCACCACGCTGCACGGCCTCACCGGCTACTGCCCGCACTACGCCATGCTGGTGGCGAGTAACCATGCCGACGACGGCCCACCGCCCCCGCTACACTAGCCCCCCCCCCCCCCCCCCCCAGAGATCTCGCCGGACACAGCAAGTACCAGCGCACCACGCTGCACGGCCTCACCGGCTACTGCCCGCACTACGCCATGCTGGTGGTGAGTAACCATGCCGACGACGGCCCACCGCCCCCGCTACACTAGCCCCCCCCCCCCCCCCCCAGAGATCTCGCCGGACACAGCAAGTACCAGCGCACCACGCTGCACGGCCTCACCGGCTACTGCCCGCACTACGCCATGCTGGTGGTGAGTAACCATGCCGACGACGGCCCACCGCCCCCGCTACACTAGCCCCCCCCCCCCCCCCCCCCAGAGATCTCGCCGGACACAGCAAGTACCAGCGCACCACGCTGCACGGCCTCACCGGCTACTGCCCGCACTACGCCATGCTGGTGGTGAGTAACCATGCCGACGACGGTAATCTTACTCATTAGGACACTCTACTGACTAATGGGTACACCCATTACGCCACATTGCGTCAAAATATTTTCGTCCGTTACAATATCGGAAATGTACTACTACTACTGAACCAGCGATCCACTTTTTGACTTCATAGTTGTTGCTATGAGTGGCCAGTGTCACAAAACACTAAGTTACAATTTTACCTTTTCAAACTGGAATCGTAGATCAAACTAACCAACGGTGGGTCGAGTGCTGGTGTGGGACGCGACATGCGCCCAATACACTAGCGCCGTCACGTCTACCACGGACCTCTTTCAGGGTAGGGGCGGCGGCAGAGGCGGCCGAATCACGCAAAAAACTCAAATAGATATAGATTAAAGAAATGTCGAAGTCCAGAATAAGACATGTGGTGTTCCCCCAGATCTCTGCAACGGCGGGCATCACCCGCATCACAGAGGAACACCTGGGGCTGCTGCTGGCGCTGGGGCTGCCGTTCTTCTGCGTGGTCAGCAAGTGCGAGCTCGGGCCGCCGCAGCCGCTGCTGGCCCGGCTGGCCGATGTACTGAGGGCTCATAATAAAGTAGGTACACCTTGAGGAAAAATCTACCAATCGACGTGCACGTGGCTTTTTCTTCGCAGCTTGGTGTTGGCGAATGTTGTCGTCGCTCACTCGTGCAACATAACATTTTTTACATAGCTTCGGTGGATACTCATTCTCGGCAGCGGTGGAAAAGGCAGAGTGACTGAGACAGAGTAGGAGGCGACCTAGGCGCCGTATTCTGATGACGACATGATGTGGATGTGAAAAAATTTAAGTTTGCCAGTGCCTTGGCGTATGGCTGTAATGCTGGTGAATTTTTTATGTTATTAATAATAAATAAATTTGCTCGAGCAGTAGGCAACGCTTGAGCAGTAGACAAAGCGTTCTCCGATATTTATTAGTTTTGTTGCCTGAAACGGTAAAAACCTTTGAATCCTGTTCAATCCATAAAAAAAAATATTTTGAGACCTTCAGGTCATTATAGTTCCGTTAGAATCCCTCGCCCCGTTCACGCTCCGTATCCGTCCCTCCGCAGAAGCCGCTACTGATCACAGACGAGAACATGGCGCGCAACTGCGTGGGGCCGCAGCGCCTCATACTCGACACCATACACGGCGTCGACGACACACAGGACAACAATCATGAGTGAGTCATTTTTCTTTCTGAAGAACTATCTGTAATCGACTTGAAAGAAGTTCTCAGATTATTATTTTTTGTTTTGAAAATTCTCAAGTTGTTTTGTTCGTAATACAATATGAGAATTAAAAAAAAAAACAAAATACATATGTTAAATAAAACTTTTCTAATTTAATGTCGTTAAAATGTAACGCGTAGGTACTGTAAAACAATAATTTCTCAAGTAAAAGATTTAAAACTATTTCTTCACAGATGAATAAATAGTAAATTATATAAGTGGCTCTAGACGTGTCTTTCTATAATTTAGATGAATTCCTGAACTACGAAGGTACATTGTAGTCGTATTCCAAATATTTGTAACACTAGATTAGTTTGTAAGTTACCGATCGAATATTGTATGCCTGTAATAGGCAACTATTGATACCTACCTTATAATTTGTTTCATCCCATGTACACAGTTTACACGATAAAGATTTTCTGATTCTATAAAAATGAAAGCAACCCATTTAACTTATAAGTTGTGTATTGTGTGTATAATAACCAGTGTTTGGATCTTGGCTATTCCTCAGGATTGAATTTCTGTATAACGTTAGAAGTCCCAAATTGCACCCAAGATTCGAACACTGATGATAACTAAAAGTGGAATCGTGTCCGTAGGCCGGTCCCGGAGCAAGTCCCGGTGTTCCCGGTATCGTGCGTGCGCGGCGCGGGACTCAACGCGCTCCACGCTTACTTGCTTGCGCTGGCGCCGCCCGCCGCGCCGCCGCTGCCCGAGCCCGATCACGTCAGTACAAACAACTAAATGTTTAGCTCTCTTATGAATTCATCTAGACCAGTGGTTCCTAACCTTTATTGCCACATCACCCACAGGCCCCCTTTAGATTTGTATCATTACCCCTCCAAAAAATATGTAATACAGACAATAATATGAAAGTACTAAAAAAAGGCTTAATATGAGTATTACCCCTGAGAAAACTTAATTTTACCCCTAAAGGGGTAATTACCCCCAGGTTCGGAACCACTGATCTTAGAGCGGCCGCACATTGGGCGACTAAACGTGGCCACTTGTAGCTCGGCGCTGTACTCCCGCAGCTTGTGGACCGCACCAAGCTACGAGCTCACCCACCGTCACCACCATACGACAATGTATGAGAAACCCCCGCTTGTGGCCGCAAAAGTGACAGATTATGCGCTGTCACGTGACAAATCAAGTTGCGGCCTGTTGTGCTAGCTCGGTGGTCACGGCACCACGGTGTAACCTGCCGTCCTCATCACAAATCCTGGTCGCGGCACCACTTTGTAACGACCTCTCCGTTGCAGGACACGTGCGAGTTCCAGATCGACGAGGTGTTCCACGTGGGGGAGTCGGCCGGGCCAGTCGTGGGGGGGCTGCTCGCCAGGGGACAGCTCTACGAGGGAGACAGCCTGATCATTGGTGAGACGCTCTTTAACATCATGGACTTTGTCGATGTAGTTTTATGAAATATGAGTAGTTAGTTGAATTTCAAGAGATTTATGGAAAATACAAGTAAATGTCTGTGGTATTTTTTTTCCTTTAAATGCGTTGTATCCCCATTAATAGAGAACGGTAAAGAACTACATATCGCATGATTGTATTTCTTTCGTTTCGTCTTAACGCGATATACTGTGTACAAAAAAATTACAGGTCAGCTGAGTATGTCTAAAAGTAAAATAAAGTACCGAAACTTGATTTAGAAGATTCGTTACTTGTAGTGTTTCGTCACATTTTGTAGTGATTACATAATTTGTCGGATATGGTTTTATGGACATTAAAGTTACCATTTTCTTTGTCATCACCTAGGCCCCCTAGACACCGGCGAGTTCGTGGACGTGACCGTCCGCAGCATCTACCGCAACCGCGTCCCGTGCGGCCTCGTCCGCGCCGGACAGTCCGCCTCGCTCGGCCTGTCCGCCGCCCTCGCGCCGCGCCCCGGCATGGTGCTGCTGTGCCCGCCCCTAGCCCGGGGCCGCAAGGGGCCCGGACAGAAGGTCAGTCCGCCCCGTCCGCGCCGGACAGTCCGCCTCGCTCGGCCTGTCCGCCGCCCTCGCGCCGCGCCCCGGCATGGTGCTGCTGTGCCCGCCCCTAGCCCGGGGCCGCAAGGGGCCCGGACAGAAGGTCAGTCCGCCCCGTCCGCGCCGGACAGTCCGCCTCGCTCGGCCTGTCCGCCGCCCTCGCGCCGCGCCCCGGCATGGTGCTGCTGTGCCCGCCCCTAGCCCGGGGCCGCAAGGGGCCCGGACAGAAGGTCAGTCCGCCCCGTCCGCGCCGGACAGTCCGCCTCGCTCGGCCTGTCCGCCGCCCTCGCGCCGCGCCCCGGCATGGTGCTGCTGTGCCCGCCCCTAGCCCGGGGCCGCAAGGGGCCCGGACAGAAGGTCAGTCCGCCCCGTCCGCGCCGGACAGTCCGCCTCGCTCGGCCTGTCCGCCGCCCTCGCGCCGCGCCCCGGCATGGTGCTGCTGTGCCCGCCCCTAGCCCGGGGCCGCAAGGGGCCCGGACAGAAGGTCAGTCCGCCCCGTCCGCGCCGGACAGTCCGCCTCGCTCGGCCTGTCCGCCGCCCTCGTGAGCAACGGGCCAGGTTGAAACGGATCAACCTGTTCTTATGTAAAGTGTGTAAATCGAACGAATGGGAGTCATAGTTGCCGGTTCGCTAAACTTAGCCCAGCTGAAGACTCCGGCAAGAAATTTAGCTGGGCCCGATGAACGTCGGAGTGACGTGCCTAGAGGGTATCTAAACGTTTGTCTGAATAGTTATAATCTTAGAGTGAAATATATGCTATAAAGGACCATGGGCAACTTTGTATCGGAAGTGGACCAAAAACCAACAGAGCTGAGAGTTGTGTCATTAAAATGGTCTTTACATGCACTTTATTTCATTATATGGGCACCAAGTTCAATTCCATTGCAAAACTGAGATATTCCTATTTTAGTATCTATGAGAAACGCCTACAACAGTACGCCTACGCTAGCTGACGCGGGGGCATGGCGCGGGCGCACGCGGCGGCAACAATATGGCACCAGCGCCCGCGCGCACGCCGCGCTGCTCATTATATTTTGAATATCTCAGTTTTGCAATTGAGTTGAACTTGGTGCGCATATAATGAAATGAAGTACATGTAAAGACCTATTTAATGACACAACTCTCAGCTCTGTTGGTTTTGGTACATTTTGACGCATGGTCCTTTGTTATAATATAAAATAAATAAATAGACATTATGATTGTCAGATGAACGTTCCGCAGCGGGCGTCACGGCGGAACTGCTCGTACTCGTACGGCAACGTGTGCCGCGCGCTCGCCGACGCCGAGAGCGAGCTCGCCAAGCCCGGCTCCGTCGCACAGGTACATACGATTAAATCATCACAATAGGCTTGTTCCTCGGTCGGTCTGTGTCCCGTTTGGTCAATGTTGACCACTTTGGGAAATCGACAGTTGTGCCCTTTGTGCTTGTGTCCTAAATTTTGTTTCTGATGTAAATGGATTCTACTATTTATGAGGAACAAATATATACCTGTAACTACTACACTTCGATTACTATAACAGCCACAAATTGTAATCAAAAGTAGCCGACCGCACCGAGCGTTGAAAACGGCCCATACAAAACGGATGCACCCTGTGACGTCATCTCTTGTCCTCGCTGTACTAAGTCTGTATGAAAAAAATAGCATTTTGCCATGTTGAGCACGAAAAAGTGCGTTTAAGCACATAGTTGCCGTACATTTATTTTTTCAGTGTTATTTAAGCATTCCGAAATTGACTTAAATTTTTCTTTAAGACGATAAAAAAATATCGTTTTTTTTTTTAAACTTTGTGGTCTCATAACTTTATATTTTTTGTTTATTTCTCCTGTGTTAAGGTAATTTAGTATTTTCCAATCCATGTGACTATATTATGTTGTAAAATTCAACATTAGTCAACATCCCCATTTTATATCTAAATATACACAGGGTGTCCCTAAAACCAACGTACAGTCGAGTTCATTTACATCTACACTTACGGGAATAAAAATATCTGAACACGACCCTATTGTCAGGCATAAAAGCGTATTCAGATATTTTTGTTCTCTTATATGTGTAGATGTAAATAAATTCGACTGTACATACGAAAAGGACTAGACCAACTCATAAGACATCAGATTAAGTAAATTTGACCTCAGTAGAAGTCTCTTAGTTTTCAAGATATTGGCTTTTTTTGCAAAATTTGTACTAAGTGATAACCTAACTCGGTGTTTTTGAGTGTCATGGCTAATTATATCAAGTATTTTTCAAATCTGTTTTTTGATATGGGTTGCCAAATATACGTTCGTATAATAGACGTTCAAAGACAAGACAGAAAGAAAGACGTAATTCCTATTTCTGTTAATTTCTTCATGCCGTGGCCGCAGTAGAATAACAAAAAAAATCTGATTTTTTTTTCGCCTCTGATTTCGAGCGAGGGTGATGAAAAAAAAAATGTACCAACTTAACCTAGCACGTGACGTAAAAAATAGCGCATTTATTGTAGTTTCTAAAATGGTTCATTTACTAGGACCGTAATAGTTTTTGGGATAATGTTTTTTTGCTACAAAAATAATTTCAGTTCAGTACAAAAATAAGCTAAGTTCCAGTAAATCATAGCTAGACTGTATAATAGACTGGTCGTATTTCCAGGAAAACATCTACGTATCGGAGGGCGAGGAGGAGCCGGACTGTTGGCGGCGCGGCCACGACGGGGTGCTGCTCGAGGACCCCGATGACCCGAGAGGCTGCATGTACTTCCAGGTACCAAGAGTCATTTATACAACCAGTCATAGTGGCGAACAAGCATATGACCCGCTAGGTAAGCAGTCACCGCAGCCTATGGACGCTTGCAACACCAGGGGCATTACGTGCGTGTTGCCGACCCTTTAGAAACATATTTACTCCCCTCTTGAAGAACTCCATACTGTAACCTTCCGGGAAAACTGCAGCTCATTCCACATTCGGATTATGCGCGGTAGAAATTTCTTTGGAACAGCACGGTGCGCGGCCATTTTGGTTCCAACGTGTGTTAATAAATACCCTACCCTACGTAGCTTTGAGCCGGTATCATATTGAAACATAAGAGTTTTGAAATTTTACAAGGGAATCACCAGCACTGGTTGCACGCGTTTTGGTACAATCTAGCACATTGTTAACGAGACATTTGTAAACGAGTATTCACTTTATTGCAACTTGTTAATGCATTCACTGCCACCTCCTTTTCCTGGCCATTCGCCAGGTGCCACACTTTTTAAAATGTACTTTATGTAATGCACTCTACGTAATTACGAACGCGTCTGTGCGTCGATGGCACACGGTGAAAGTCACTGGAACGCACATACGCGTCGGTGGCAGTGAATGCGTTAAAGTCTATGGGTGGTCAGTTAACTGTGCCTTCGTTTGTAGCGACATGTGAACAGAACATTACAAGGAGTGACATCTGCCTATAGTATCTTTTAGGTACTTAAAAAAAGGTAAACAAAAAAACCACGTGACTCGGGTGGTTAAGCAAATCAAAGTAACGTTTTGCATCTGTGGCGCAATACCACTGGCTGAACGACCCGAGTCACATGGGTTTTATTTATCTTCCAAAATATCCGTTTCTCAATATACCGGCCGTATGCCCAAAAGCCAATCGTACCTATCATTTAGGTAAAATATATCGGGAAACGAACTACTTAGGAAAAGGTTGTGACGGGAACCGATGTTTTGGGAAACAGAAAGAACGGTCCGAAAGGAATTATTGGTATTATTTCAAAATTTGTTATAGTGTATTTCGCAAAAAAAACATTTTTTTTGCGTAAGTTTCTAGAAGTTTCGTAGAAACAACTTTTTCGAAAGTTTTCGTAATTTGCACATGTATATCGGTATGTCCTAACAATGTGTGTGTGTATAGGCGCGCATCCACGTGTTGCGGCACTCCACCGCCATCGCGCGCGGCTTCCAATGCACCGTGCACGTCGGCAACGTGCGACAGACCGCCATCATCGAGGTAACTCCACAGTAACACATTACTTACCAGGGGCGTGGCGTCCACAGAACCCGATTCCCACCGGCTTGCCTATTTTAAAGCATACCCGGAGTATCTCTTCTACTAGTCCTGAAAAAAGTAATCCAAATCTGCTCCGGCTTTACTAAGAATATATTTGACGCCACGCCACCGTTACTTACTCCGATGGCTCGGCGACCCGAAGTGAGTCTTGGCCTCCACGCCTAGGGTTACCAGGTCGCTAAACCTAATAGCCGAACATTTGGGTGAAAAGGCCGGCACCTACATTATTGAGAATCTTGTGTCTCAGTATTGATACGAAAAAAAAATTAGCCGGACACCGTTTATTTTGGCCGGACACGCATTCAAAAAGCTCAAGAAGCTACGCTAGCTGGCGCGGGGGCACGGCGCGGGCGCACGCGGCGGCAACAATATGGCACTCGCGCCCGCGCGCACGCCGCGCTGCTCATTATATTTTACAATATAGACACGCAGGCGCGCGCCCGCTCCGTGCGAACCGCGTCAGCTAGCGTAGGCCCTGACTAAGTGCGGCAATATCCGGACGCTTGGCAACGTTATCCACACCATTCAACACTTGGTTCTGCACTATTTCTGATCTGGTACATTCTTTATGTTACCGCCCTTGGTGTGTAATATTGTATAACACGACCGTCTGTGGCAGGGTATAATGTCGCACGACGGTTCGCTGCGGGCGGGCGAGGCGGCGCCGGCGCTGTTCCGCTTCCTGCGCCAGCCCGAGTTCCTCGTGCGCGGGCGCAGGCTGCTGCTCGCCGCCGGCGGGGGAACCAGGTATATCATCTACTCTCACCTCGCATTCACCACGGTCGACACCCGAGGGTGGTCCGGCTAGCGACCTGGTTCGACCCCAGGGAACGCCACGGCCGACCACCCGGTCCGACAATCGCTATGCCCGGTAATGGGTTGCGAGTTTGTCAGTTTATCATTCACCCCATACTTCATCTTCCATTCAGACATAGAATCACTCCAGTGAATTACCTGTATAAAGTCGCGCGTATTTGCGGATTTGCGGGTTCAGCCGCCCGTGTCCCGTAGCGCTCGTGGATACTGAAATCCGCCATTCCACAGGTATATCATCAGTTTAATTCTAAACAAAAAAGGACTTCCAAAAATACTAATTTCCCAAAATACCCATTTCCCAAAACTACATTATATTCCATGACGCTCACCAAAACTACATTACATTCTGTGACGCCAATTTCCCAAAACTACATTATATTCCGTGACGCCCATTTCCTAAAACTACATTATATTCCATGACGCCCACTTCCCAAAACTACATTATATTCCATGACGCCAACTTCCCAAAACTACATTATATTCCGTGACGCCCACATCCCAAAACTACATTATATTCCATGACGCTCCCCAAAACTACATTATATTCCATGACGCTCACCAAAACTACATTACATTCTGTGACGCCAATTTCCCAAAACTACATTATATTCCGTGACGCCCATTTCCTAAAACTACATTATATTCCATGACGCCCACTTCCCAAAACTACATTATATTCCATGACGCCAACTTCCCAAAACTACATTATATTCCGTGACGCCCACATCCCAAAACTACATTATATTCCTGACACCCATTTCCCAAAACTACATTATATTCCTGACACCCATTTCCCAAAACTACATTATATTCCTGACACCCATGTAACATTTTTCCGTGACGCCCATATCCCAAAACCACTTCGTTGTGTAACGCCTATTCAATACTACTTTATTATATTACTGTAATTGGCATAGTTTCAGTAGTGCGGTGATTTTAGTCCGGTTCAAACAAATGTATATGAACCGGACTAAAATCACCGAACTACTGAAACTAGGCCCTGTAATTGATCAAAGTTACCCCAGTATGTAACAATTATTGAAAAGAATCAACGTTTTCCATCGCCCATTTTTCAAAATAATATTGATATTACTACAAAATTTATACGAAGCTGTCATGTATTATATGTTAAATATGATTATTTCAGAGCCATCGGGCGCGTCACGCAGATCTTCCCCTACGTGCCCTGAGCCGCGACCTCACGCGGCCTCAGCTGTAAGCCATCACTGTAATACCAGAGATTAGTTGTAATAGTGTTACTGTCAACAACACTTCTAATGCATTACTATAGCTTGGCAACTTCGTTGGTGACACTCCGACGGAGGCTGCTTCCGCAGGCAGCCGTTCGTGTTGGCGGTAACTTGTGTAAGTAGTTACGACAAAACAAATAGCACACATGTGAGTGTCACCAACGAAATTGCCAAGCTATATACATTATTTTCTTACTCCCGTGTTGTGTACATCATTTTATGTCTGCACTTGGCCAGAAAGCGGCTTTTTCCGTACGCGTAGCGTGCGGTAAAAGCCACTTTGTGGTCAGGTGTGGCATAAAATAAACAATGTTTTGAGTACCCGAGGTGTGTACTTGTATGTCTACCCTGGCTATTATCTCTCCTGTGGCGGGCGGTAAATGCCGCTTACGGGCTGGGGTGACGTAAGTAACGCCATCTTTGTTTTCGTTATATTTTGTTAGACTAGTAACATTATTCATCAAATATTCTCTGGTAATAATAACATAGGTAATTGATCACAAATAAATAGAAATTTCTTAATATTCTATTGTGATGCTCTTTTGAAGAGACAAATCTTGTATGGCGAGGGCGGGATGTATCCGGAGCGTAGCGGGGATTCAAGCAACACCGTCCGTGTAAATGATTTTAGTATAGTAACACTTCTCATAAAAGCGGAGTACGTCTCATTAAATTTTTGGACAATTAGTTATTATTATTAATGGGGATTAAAATTATTTTAAAATGAGAATTTTCTTATCTTTTAGTTTTATAAATATATAAAATAGAAAACATCACTTTTGTACTACATGCACACTACAGTGCCCTGTTTATCAAAACTTACAAGTCTTGTATTACAAGCATTTTACTTGTAAAAATTTTCATTATTACAAGTTTGTGTTTATCAAAACTACACGTGTAAATTACGGGTTACAAGTGATTTTCTGTATTTCACAAGTATATTTTTACACTTGTATTCGTGATTCTGTTTATCAAAATGTTGCTTGTAAGTTACAAGTTGTAGAAAATCATTAATAATCCGGAGAGTGTCCTGCGACTCTCTGTGCCGTCGTACGATTTTACAAGTTTAGTCTGATTTCAACCTACGGCAACTAATAGTTGAAATTTATTTATTTATATTTACACAGCATTACAGAATACATCTAATACACTGATGTGAAACTGAATTCAAACTTAGGTAAAGTAAAATATACTTACCAAAGTAGATCTCTTTTGATTTGAGTAGAATGTATCTCGCACATACGGATTATGCGATCGACTACACAAACGCGATTCTACCTATGCGTAATTCTACACAATATGGGTTCAACACAACAGGGATCAAAGTGGTTCTTTTCTGTTCAAGGACAACAGGGTATTTTTAGTTTGGACCCACTTAGGATATGCCATACCATAGACAGCTTTATTTATTGGTATATTACACACAGAGGGCGGTATAATAAGGAATGGCCCAGATCACAGGTGTTTGCGGTCCGAGCCGCAGGCGAGGGCCATAAATATAATATAGAAGTGGTATTTTCGTCCTGTCCGTAGAGAATAATAATCGTTTTATAAAATGATAATAGACTATAAATTTAACAATTTAACATTTCATTTTTTAATAATAATGTGTGATGCTCTTTAACTATATATTTCGTTATTTTGGTAGGTAGCGTTTGTATTTAAATTTTCGTCTTAGTCGGTGTGAAAAGCAGTATGTGTCACATGGTACCAAAATTATTTTCACCACGGGCGTTAACACTTGAATCCCTCACTACGCTCCGGATTATACTTTAGAATCTCTCGCTACGCTCGGGATTCTATTGTACAATCCTTCGCTTCGTTCAGGATTCAATATACGCCCTCGCCGTAAATACATCATTTTGCTCCCTTGTGACACAACCTACTATTTCCACTCTTCCGTTTTTATCTTTCGACAATTTGTCGCTAAATGCCCCCAACAAAATATCTTTTTTGTCAAGTACGTATTTGTTGGAGAACTGTAATTTTGTGATCATTTCTAGACATTTTTTAAAATATCCACGGGACAAATATAAATTTTAAAATAGGCGGGAATTCTACTAATGAGTAGCAGTCATATAGGGCCGATACAGACGGACTGCAACCCAACTGCAGCTCCCTACGATTTGTATGGGAACTGCATCACAACTGCACGCCGACGGCGTTAAGATCGTATTTTTTTCGTCTCGTTCGTATTAACGATGTCAGGTGTGAAAAAATCACACTGACAATATACCTTTCAGCCATGCGTTTAAGTAGACCGTATTAAAAAAAAAAACAAAAAACAGAAGATGACAGGAAAACGTAATGGCGGCATAATATTTTGATTATAGAACTTACAAGTAGAATTTACAAGTGTGAAATTTTACAAGCCTTGTAGATTATTTTTGATAAACGCAATTTACAGGAACTTGTAACAATTTCCTTGTAACTTGTAACTTGTGAACTTGTAGACTTGTAAGTTTTGATAAACAGGGCACAGGTCAGATAAGACTTAACTAATTCTAATTTTGATATTTTTGTTATTATTTGCTGTATTATCACAATATTTTTATGTGCATAGAAGGGTAAAGCCCAGAAGTATTTCAACCGTTCTTTCCGTTGTGCGACTAAATATTCATATAAGCGATAAAAAATGCTTTAAATTTAAATGATAATAAGATCCGCTAATATTTTATCTTTATTCCTAAGTTACTGCATTTTTCATCGTATGAATGAATATTTTGTAGCACAACGGAAAAGACGGTTGAAACGCTTTTGGGCTGGCTGAATGCCCAATGGCTGAACGGTTGCCAGAACTCATTTAGGCCAGAATCTTAATTATCTTTTTTTCTACGAAATTGTATAAAGCTGCAGTCAAACCGCTGCTCAAAAAGCGTTGACGCGACCTTTCAAACCGGAGCTTAGCCCTTAATTTAGCAGACCAAAAAAAAATAGTTCAAGTGAATTTAAACACTGCAGTAGTAAATATATTTACATAATGTTTCTATGGCGACGCTCTGATGGAAACTGTCTCAATATTTCATTTTAAAACATAAAGTCAAACTGACAGATATTTGAATTATATTCATAATTGTTCTGTAGAGACAGCCAGCGTCTCTACAGCATCATACGATGACCGCGCTATGAACGTATCGGACACGGCATGACAAATGCCGGTCGGCGACGAGCGTGCTGTGGGCATGGTCTCATTCTTTTCAATACTAACAATATTTATCTTGTTTTTAATTTATCGTAGGTCGATTCTGTCAAAATAAGGATTAAATTATTCGTAAGGCACGTGTTAAAAATGAGTCACGTCACTGCGTTAACATCTTTAGAGCAGCGGTTTGACTGCATCTTTAGAAGTAGTTATTTTTAAGTTAAATTTAAAAGGTATAAAGTTCGCTTTAAATTGACAACTGAAGATCTTCAACGATTTTTTTTTACTTAAAGTAATCTATGATTCGTAATTATTAGTATTCGTAGGCGATAATTTTAGTTATAAAAAGTTCGATGCTTGAATTTATTAGAAAAAATAGTTTTTTTTTTCTAGTCTTTAGGTAGGTGTTGTCCTTAACCTCTATGTCGGCAAGAGCCGACACTTTGGACGTCAAATCGGTTTCGTGTCGGCTATTCCCGACAAGATTTGAAAAGGGTAAAAGGATATAAGAACCACGTTTACTATTTAATTTAAGGTAACAATAGGGTTATTCACAAGTTTGCTGTCAATTCGTCCCAAAAATAATTTGACATGTGATGTAGTAATAATTCGTAATCGGTGGGTAAAATATGTCGGTTCGCTTGTAGATAGATAAGACATTTATTTGTTCAACTATAACACACACGAAAGTACAATAGTTACAAAAAAACTGAGGAAAAAGAAAAAACAAAAGGAGCATTTCTAAAAAATCCATTTTCTTCGTTGTGAACTTTTCTGCCAATTATATGTTATTACTGCCTACTTAGAGTTACGAGCTCTTTCCATACAAATAAAAGAAAAATAGTGTCCCAAATTTCCATACATTAATCAAACTTTTCTTTGTGTTACCGTTATACAAAGTTCCTGTAAAAATGGTAACACAATAGGGAAAAAAAATGGGTCAATTTCTTGTCCCAAAGGGGTTGTAAGAGCCCGTTATTATAAGTAGAAATAACATAAAATAGGCCGAAAATTTCACAATAAAAAAATAATGGCATACATTTTCAGAAATGCTTAAAGGTGAAACACATAATGAATATTGAAACATAAACACAGAAATAGCAAATAAAGCATATAAATAAATTGTGGCTTGTGTGCGTCGCAGCAGTACAATAAGGTTACAGTTCAGTGATCAACTGTTCACGTGACGAGTGAGCACAACACTGGCTGTTGTGCTGGACCCAGAGGCCATAAAAAAGAAATGTTCTAAATTTTATAATCTAAAATGTCAGTACATACATATAATTTATAGTAAACTTCATCAGACAACTATTTATATGAAAGAAACATGATATTTCTTTACTAGTTTCTAAATGCGGGCAAATTACATTTCCATGTTACATATACTCACGGACAATGAATTCTGGTCACTTTCCAAATAATTGTTTATAGAAAACTACCCGAATTCACTGTCCGTGAGTGTAGATACCAGAAATCAACGCTTACAGAAAAATGTAATTGTGCTTACCCATAGTTCACATCAGGAAGCGAACCGGGTACCTCTGGATTTCCTCTCGATTTGAGACGCTGGGACGGAAACCCAGGGGTACCTGGTTCGATTCCTGGTGTCGACCACGGGTGACCGCAATTTAATTTTATGTATTTCGATTTCTTACATCAGACAAAACAATTAAACTCCTTTTGACGTTACGAGTTTTTATAGGGACGACTTTGACGGCTAGATTCTGAATAACCTTACAACACTTACGATGCGACGATCAAGTCATGCTTGTAAAAATCTTCGCCATTAGTTAAAATATACATATATGACAATATAAACAAATATTTTGGAATGTAAGAAAAATACTGGTGTACCACGGTATTTAGGTATGTTATAGGAAAATATTTAAATTGCCCTGCCAATATTTAAACCTTGTGTTTGGCGACAATTTATAAGAGGGCCTAAACTTATCCCAGTGCGGTCTCTACAGTAAGGTACGATAATGTTTGTCGTTTACAGGTGAAAGAGTACTGCAATAATCGGTGTCACTATAGCTTGGCAACTTCGTTGGTGACACTCACATGTTTTCTTTTTGTTATGTGCAGCCGTAAATACTCACACAAGTTACCGCCAACACGGACTACGACCGACGGAGGCCCCCGTTCGTGTTGTCACACACATGTGAGTGTCACCAACGAGGTTGCCGAGCTATAACAACTATTTCTAATAAAAACTAGTAGCCGTCGTTCATTACGATACCACTTTGTCGTTGGTCAATAAGGTTGATTTTTATTTGAATCTTCATAGCTGTGGTCTATTTTTAGGAACTTGATTGACCACTATATGCGTGGTACCTTTTAACGACCCATTAAATGGCTTAGTTTTAAGGATTCCTTTAATAAAAGTATACGTTCTCAAGATTATTATATATTTGTGTTGGAAAATTACGCCGATAATTAGATTTTTGATTGTATCAATAATAAATCTGAAATTCTACTTTTTATTGATCGAGTGTCTTGAAGAGACGCATATGTATTTTAATTTGATTGTGATGTTAATTTAGACGACGATGGGCCGCTATACCAGATAGCGGTAGTGAGTTAAAAATAGAATAAAAAAACGTGATTTATTTTGTTTTTCAATATTTAATTAGTCTTCCGAAGTGTAGAAATTAAAGTGTTATTCTTATTTTGATTTCTTTTTTTGTTATAAAATTGCCATTTTCATTGTTCAACTGCCCAACACATTCATTAACACATACATTCATTATTATTAGTCATTAGGGAAGACACAAAAATATTTACCACATAGAGCCCCTCACACAGTAGTAAATAATCAGTAATCGTATGTGCTAGGAAAAACATACTACTGTAAGTATGATACTAATATTGTCACCAGAAAGAGCTTGATTAGATAATTTTCAATTATTCGTCCGTGTCACATTTAAGCAACTGTACATTATCTTTAGTCTTAACATATTCATCAGAGGCTAGTATTTATATTTATTTTGTCACGCATACATAGCTGTGGTTATACTTAAAAAACGTCATTCCTCTGTTGGCACAAATTGGCTATGCACAGGCCAACATGCCTCAAGAACCTGCCAAGTTCTACAAAGTAACCATAAATGCCATTCTAGTGCCGAGGTATCTTCTGAGTACTTCTGGCCAGGGGAATAATGACTTCCAAAAATAACTCTCCATTTTGCACCGAACTAGATGGATTGTCTATGGTGCAATTTGGTTGGTACGTTCAGATGCTTGAACCAAGAAGAAAAATAACTCATGGTACAGATGCCCTTATACTGAAATAATGATATGGTTGTCTGAAAGAGGTCGCTTATTAGCGACCTGTTATTTAATATGCTATTTTTGATTTAAGTTTATTATACTATTTCTCTTGATGTGCAATAAAAAAAATTGTATTATATACTATGTAACATAGGTTAAGTAGGTAGGCCGAAGGGCAAACCGACAAATAGGAGCCCCGCGAAGCGGCATCTCTAACAGATATCATTTGTACCGTGGGTAATTTTTCTTCTCTATTGAATTGAAAACATTTATTTCAGGTCCTTTAGACCCATATAAGATACCCCAAGATGACCCAAGTAGTACCGAAGGGAAGAGCTTTCAGAAATACTTGCTGACGGGTTATAATGTAGATGTCTCTTTCTCACCAACTCTGTGAGAAAGAGATGCGTGTCCTCGCGAATAAGTGTGATGTACAAGTATGCTATAGATAGATTGACATTTGTGATAGTAAGATACTAATTTAATGTAAAAAACGCACGCGTTTAATGTAACTTAAGCACACTTTTTGACTCTAATAAAAATATCAAACATAATAAATATTTTCTTTTATTTATAGTCCTGTAGACATAAAATGATGTACACAACACGGGAGGTAATAAAGAAATCCCTCGATCGCATATTTACGTCCCTCGCTTGCAGCTCGGGCCGCAAACTTCTGCGATCTCGGCCTTTCTTTGTATTATGTCATGTCAGGCATGGTCAAATTTCATACTGGTAGTCCGACCGAAACTTCGGTTTCGGCAAAAAAACGGGTTTCGGTTGCCATCCGACCGAAACCAAATCTGAGGGGTTTCGCCGTGCAATTAATTAGACAGTCTTTACCTATTTCAAAAAGCACCGATCATTTATTTGAAATAAGAAGTTGTAATATGTTTTAATTAATGTTGACTCTAAATAATGATAAATATGTTATTTAAACATGAAGACTATGATTGTAATTTTTTTTCTTCCCACGAAATATGCCCTTATATGGAAGTTTCGGTTCTGGTTGGCCGAAACTGAGATCAAAGCCGAAATTCGTTTTCGGCCGTGAAAACTTATTTCGGTCGGACACTACATACTGGTTATAAACGTTAATGCCAATGAGGGTATTTAGAAATCAGAAATCCACCAGCTGGCAGCAGGGTGGCGAAAGTTCTATTTGGCAGTAGATGTCAAAATCAGGTGGTGTGATTGGTGGATCTTGACGCCTACGGTCAAAAAGACCTTTCGCCACCCTGCTGCCAGCTGGTGGGTTTATGATTTCTAAACATCCTCAAGTCGTGGCTACACTAACGTTAATCGTCCTTTATCGCCATAATAACCGCTTTTCCCGTTAATGTGTATAAGCAGTTTTTCTTCCGACAAAATATTATAGCCGCAAAAAATCTAATCGAGGCGGGACCTGTATTTTACTACGAGATGACATTGAGTGTCACCCTCTACTATGGATTAAAGACATATGTACCGAAAGGGTTTTTGAATGTTGCGGTGTTAATATACCTGCTCATAATATTACAATTATATGCCTCTATCGAATACCAGGAGCGGATTTAAAAATATTTTTTGAAAAACTCCACGAATTATTGCATACACTTACGAAATCACAAAAACACTCTAGACGCATTATAATCTGTGGCGACTACAACATAGATCGATTAAAAACAAATATTATTAATACAGAATTTGAGCGAATATTACTGAATTACAATTTTAAACTACAAATTAATGAACCAACGCGCATTACCACCACCACCAGCACATGTATCGATAACATCGCTACTAATTTCAATGGTAAAACTACATGTAAAGTGCATAATTTGAACCTCTCAGACCACACTGCGCAAACCATATCAGTCCCAGACAAACTCTCTAAATCTGTGAAATATTGGTTTGAATGGAAAAGAGACTTCGCAACTGATCATCGTCAAAAGTTCCAACAAGCGTTAAATAGCTTATCTTTTTCCGATGTTATCTCATGCACTGACACAAACAATGCTTTTAATAATTTTCATGATTTAATTAGTTCATTTTTTAAATTATGTTTTCCTCTTAAGAAAGTGAAAATCAATGCAATCAAAAAGCCAAAATGGATCACAGCGGGACTAAAACGAGGTATAAAGACCAAACGAAAGCTATACTATAAATATATTCATTCAGGTAATGATATCTTAAAAGGGAAATATAAAAAATACTCAGCGCTACTAAAGAAATGCGTTAAAACGTCGCATAGATTACAAAATCATAACTACATCTATAAGGCTGATAATGTAGTGAAAGCAACGTGGTCAATCATTAACAGTCATACGGCAAAACGTCAGCCGGGTCGCTTCACTGATAGTATGACCTTTGAAGGCCAGACGGTTAATGATATAAAAATAATGGCAAATAAACTAAACCAACAATTCACTACTATAACAGACGACGTAGATGGTCCCACTGAAACCTACCATTGTAAAATAGCTAATTTAAACTCAACCATATACCTGCACCCAACTAACCCTGATGAAGTCGCAAGAGCCATCATGTCATTAAAAAACTCTAAAGCTACTGGTTACGACGAACTACCTACCTCCATTATAAAAGAAAATATGTCAGTGTTTGCTTACGTACTCAGTCATTTGGTAAACTTGTCTATGACTGAGGGTGTATTTCCTGAAAAGCTGAAGTGTACTATTATTAAACCTATACCCAAAAAAGGAGACATAACAGATCCCTCAAATTATAGGCCTATAGCTCTAATTCCAATTATATCAAAAATTTTTGAAAGAATCATGTATAAAAGACTGGCAGCTTTCATTGAAAAACATGATCTCTTAACGCAAGACCAATTCGGCTTTCGCAAAGGTAAATCTACTGCATTGGCTATACTAGACCTTATGAAGAATATTTTAGAGTGTAGGAATAGTAGAATACCGGTTGTGGGCATCTTTATGGACATGTCAAAAGCATTTGACAGAGTTTCTCATAACATCTTACTAGCAAAATTATATAGGTATGGAATTAGAGGAAACTGCTATGAATGGATTAAAACTTACCTAAGTCAGCGTATACTATGCACAGAAATTACGAAATATGATGACACTACCGAAACACTTATTAAACATAGATCTGACCATCTAAAAGCTACTTCAGGCGTTCCTCAAGGGAGCGTCCTTGGACCATTGCTTTTTCTCATATACATTAACGACCTGCCATCTCAGACCGAACACAAAGTAACACTCTTTGCAGACGATTGTTCCATTGTGATAAAGGGGAAAGATCCATATAACTATGAGAATACCATCAACCAAGCCTTTGCGGACGTAAATCTATGGTTAGTGACTCATAACCTAAAAGTCAATTACCTCAAGACTAAATTTATTGAGTTCCATGCGCCACAAGGAAAGCCAAAAAACATAAAATTGAACTATGATGGCCATACAATTGAAAGTGTGCCATCGATCCGCTTCTTGGGCGTTATCATTGATTGCCACACTAACTGGAAGGAGCATACTGAGATGTTAATTGACAAACTGAGTAGGTTTGTATTTGCTCTACGACGGCTCTCTCAACTCTCATCTCAAAAAACTGCGCTCCTGGCATTCAATGGGCATGTAATGTCTAATTTGCGCTATGGTTTAATACACTGGGGTAACTGTAGCAACATTCAGAAAGTTTTTCTGTTGCAAAAAAAGTGTATCAGAGCTATATGCGGTGCACATCAAACGGTCTCCTGTCGACCTCTTTTCAAGAGGCTAAAGGTGATGACATTACCATCATTATACATTTACGAAATTAGTTTATTTGTCAAGAGTAACATGAATATGTTTAGGAACAAGGCATCTGTTGCGAGATATCAGTCACGATATGGTACTGACCTTTGCTACCCTGTGCACCCAGTTACAGCTTATTATAAGAAAAATGTATTGTATATGATGATAAAAATCTTTAATAATCTACCCATAGAAATAAGGAACTCTGACATGCCTGAATTTAAACACAAACTACATAAATTTTGCTCTGATAAATGTTACTATAGTATTAAGGATTATTTAGAACCGATTATGTAATAATTAAATAAATATGACATATAGTAATTGACAATATTAAATTTAGATCCTAAGTAACTGTAGTTTTATAAGTAACTTTGCATGCTTCTTTAAGCAAAATGTACGCACTCAAAAAAAACAATACCAACTGTATAAACCACTACATTTCTGCAAATAAATGATCTTTTATCTTTATCTTTATCTTTAAAAGGTACATCGGGAGCGCGCATGTGTGCGCGCCGTGTACGGACGCACCACAGGCAAGCATTTGCCCCTGCGCGCCCCTGCCACAGTATGGAGTTTACTCACACAGACGCGCGTCGTGCGTCTGTGTAAATACGTGTCGCGCGCTCCTAAACGACCGAAGTCGTACTACTTGGCTGTCTTTATACTTTGATGATAGAGTACAAGATTCGGATTGGCGGCACCAGGTGGCAGCACCTTCGTTTTGCACGTTCCCTATGGGACTTCTATAGCAGATTCTGTATGATTTTGAAGTCTGTGCGGAAAGAGAATAGGCGTGGCGAAAAACGGAACTAACCTAACCAGTATGGCAATTTGTTTTTTTGGTTATACGGTACAAAAGCATTACAGCGCCCCCAAATCTAAATCCTATTATCTTTTCGCACAGACTCTACCAAGAGTACGCAAATATAACCTGAAATAACACACAGACATAGAAAAATCGTGTTTATTAATTAAATTACAAACAGTTCTCTTAATTTTATTTCTCAATACCAGTAAGCAACAATTTCTTATAACTAACCGTTTATTCTATAACAAACACAGCACTGTACAGTAAGATAAGGAAACTGGTAGAAAAGTGAACTGTTCCAGAGTTCTCGGAGTTAGAGAAACATGATAAGTTAGATATTAATTTTGTCGTATTTCGTAACTTGGGCGTCGTCGTACGATTCTAGATAACAAACTCCCACACAGGGTGGGAGTTTGTTATCTAGAATCGACAAAAGCGACCTGGTTCGACCCCAGGGAACGCCACGGCCGACCACTCGGTCACATAATCGCTATGCCCAATAAGGGTCGCGAGTTTGTCAGTTTCTCTAAAAAACACTCACAACGCCCCATCTCTGATGACATATTGCAGGAGTCTCCAAACTACGGCCCGCGGGCACTAGCTCTCCAATGAAACACCCCCCCAGGATGCCAGCGGCCGAGAAAAAAGATTACTTAACTCCGTGGTCTCCACTCTGGCTCCGAGATTTTCAAAGGTGCAGTGTGGCCCTTTGCTAAAAATGTTTCGAGACCCCTGACATATTGTAACTATCACTTGCTTTCCCTATTTCTTATCTTTGCATTTCTGGAGGAGGATTCGTGGAGTTAAATTATACCCTTTTGGTAACGCACTTTTTCAATACTTAAAATTAAAAAAAACCTAAACAAAAGTACGCACGAAACACGACTGAAAGGAACTAGTGTTAACTTATCCACATTTTCGTATAAAGACATACATTTCCATCATAAACATCATAGTATACGTAGTTACCTACATATAGGTGTTTTTTTCTTGTAATAAAATTAAAATATTATAATTTAATAAACACATCAAAAACGTTACGAAAAACGGCCCAATATTTTAATTTTCCCGGCAGACTATACAATTATTCTGTCCATTTTGGACTTTGAACTCATTTAAACTTAATAAATCAATTAATTTATTGGTTTGGTCTATATTCTAAACTGGCTAAGAAAAAAATGCTACGAATTAATTAAAAAAAAAAATCTAACCCATTTGGTATCAGCGTAATTTGTCTCATTCGTTTTTCGTCTCATTCTATATTCGTCAGACATTCTTTATACATAGAGAATGTGTGACGAATATAGAATGAGACGAAATACGAATTGAACAAAAAACTAATGGGGCGAATTACGCTGATACCACCCATTTCATCAACGGAATCATTGGAGCCTTTTCGCTAAACTATCTTTATTTTATTTAAATTTTTTGAAATACAGTTTTTTAATATACAACTAAGAAACAAGGTATCAAAATAATAAGCTACTTCAGATAGTGATTACTTGTAAAGAGTTCAAAATATTCGTTTCATAAAAGAATATTATCAAATTTAAAACTGTCAACAATATTTTGACATAGTCAACACTGGTTAGCCTTGGGACCCAATACTCATCCAAATCTTACTGAAGCTTTTGATGAAGAATCATTGTGATTTGATCGCATTTCTACCAAAAAATACTGATAAAATGGGCCCTAAGACCGGTAAAGTAAAAAAAAACAAACTAGAAAATCTGATAAGTATAGTCAAGCCATGAACCTGCAATGCTTATTTTGCAATTACCGCTATTTATGTTTTAATTTGGAGATCATATAAGTTTTGTTGCAAGTTCATTATGAAAAAAAAGATCCACTCATAATGTTAGAAGAACCATTTCATGAAACTTCTGATCTATTCGGAAATAGGTTCCCTACACTCACACAAAAATATAAGAAAGAGATGCCTACAGAAAGCGTATAGAAGATAACTTACACAATACTTAACACAATTCGTTGAGGTAATCATTACATTCAGCAATTCCTAAACTCTTCTATTAAAAACACACGCTATTTAGTTCTGCATTCTGTAATTCTCAGTCTTTGCTATGTACACATTGTAAATTCTCAGTGATTTTCAAAGTGAATCAATCATCAATCAAATCGTCTGCCAAATGTGACCACACTAAGATACTGCTTACTACAGCCTGACACGCGAATAGTCAGCAAATTCAGTCCGTCCCATCTACTGCAATATCTACGTTCCCGGTCCTAGGATTAATTTCAGTCGTCACTTTTAAATGATTGCTTTCCTGACCACTAACTGTTTTGCTATCTGTAACTACATTTACTGGTGTATTTTCTCTGAAGACACTTTCAACAATCTGATTACAACTTGTAACCTCACTGTCATTATCTTCTTTTAAATTAGTGACATTTTTGACATCGTCACTGGTGCTAACCAAGCTGGACTGATCCTTTTCACTGGCGTAATAGCTTTCGAAGCTTTTTACGTCGTTCGGTTGGTATTCCTCGACGAGCACTTCTTCTAGATTAAAGGATTTAGCGTGGTGCTTCTTTATATGATTCGGGAGCGACATTATAGTGAATTGGAACCCGCATAGCTTGCATTCTATGTAGTCTTTGCAATCAAATGGCGTGTGTTGCGCGACGTGCTTGTGGCAAGCTCGTTGAGTTACAAAATACACGTTGCAATCGGCGCATTTGAACAGCGTGTGTGTGTCAGGCGCTTTGGGTTCTTTCGCTTTCAATTTGGTGGGTTCTGCATCCTCAGGCGTTTCAACCGCTAAACTAGAATCTAACGATGCTGAATCTTCTTCTGGTAGCTCTTCGGGTTCTTTTTTAATCTGACTCGAGTTTAAATCGGCCATCGTCAGAACAACAAAGTCATCTTTTTTGAAGTTATACTTTTTATGAATTGATGTGTGTCGTGTTAGGCTGATTTGGGTAAAAGTGCGGTCGCAGATATCGCATTTGAGGCCCACGGTGTCAGGGTTGCATCTTTGGTGACATTTTAACGATTTCTCGCAGTTGTAGTGAAAGTTGCAAGTCGTGCATTTGTAGAGGCGGTTGTCGTATCTATCCAGCGGGTATTGCTGTTTGTCCTCGTTTTCCTTCTTTTCCATTTGTTTAAGCACTTTCCCGCCCGATATAATCGTCATGGTCAAAGTGACACCGAATCCGTGCAGTTTCTTGTGTTCCTTGATGTTTCTGGAGGCGAACTTGACGGCGCAATCGTCACATTCCTCGGACAGCTCCTTGCTGCAGCGGTCCTCGCGGTGGTTCACTAGACTGCTTTCATCGGTGAAATGCAGAATGCATTTACCGCATTTGTAAACCGTCACTCTCCGTTGGACCGGTTTCGGTTCGACTTTGTAGACCGGTTTAGTTTTCGGCGCCGCCGGTTCGACTTTCGTCGCCAAATTTTTGGTTACCATTCCACCGCTTCCGCCCGCTTTAGGGAGCTTCGTGTTGACGCCCACGATGAGCTCCTTCACATCGAACTGTTTGATCTTTAGCTTGTGGTGCTGCCACGCGACGTGTTTCGGCATGGTTTTGGGCAGGAACCCGAGCTTGCATATCTTGCATTTCTCCGGTGTCATGTAGCCGTGTTTTTGTATATTCAAGTGGTTCCGAGCGCTGCTTCGTCTTAAGAAGTGAATGTCGCACGCTTTGCACTTATAAAGGACGTTAGATATCTTTTTGTCGAATTCCACGTTATCGGGGATTTTGACGATGACGTAGCAATCCGTTCGCAATTGTTGGTTGCGTTCGTGGTCGAGCAAGTGCGTGATGAGACTGGCAGCGTCGAAAGCTAAGCCGCATTTCTCGCATTTCTTCCCGAATTGTGTCCCAACACATTTCCCCTTGTGAGGAATCGCCGCTTCTTTGCTATAGAACAGAACGTGACAGAGTCCACACTTATACAGAGTCTTCTTATTCGGAGTGACGATGTTAAAGTTTTTCACTTGGTTTTGCGCGTGGTGTTTGCAGAGATGGTTGACGACCTCGATAGGGTCGAACACCAAATTGCACTGGCTGCATTTCTCCCTTATAACGGTGGTACAGTTCCTCATTTTGTAATGTTTCTCTATCGTCTTGAGCGAGGTGAAGTGCAGCCCGCAGTAGCACTTGTAGAGCTTCGACTTGTCTTCGCCGACCGTCACCGTGGCTTTGCTTCTATCCTGACTCTGTTTTATGATATTGACGACTTTCCCCTCTTTATTAACAGTCTTGGTGATCACATTTTTTCTCGAAAAGGAGTACTTGTTATGTAGGAGATTGTGCACATTGATATATTTGGCATTAACGAGCAGACCACATTTGCCGCACTCGGTTTTGGGCGAGGCATCGCATATATGCTTCTTGAGGTTCTTGATATGCATCTGACAGAGCTGGCACTCTGCGCATTTATAAAACACGAAGGATTTGGTGGTCGTTTTACTTTTTCCCGTTACGGGAGATTTAGGCTTATTAGTGTTCTCGACGAACGAGATTTTACTTTTGCTGCCGTGGTTGTCAGTGTCGTAGGACATTATCTTGGTGTTGCTCTCGGCGTCGGTGGGATCGTTGAAGGCGACGACCCGGAAGGACTCCAGCCCGAGCCCGGTGGAGGTGTGGATCAGTCTGTGTTGCTCGCACTGATGCCGGCTGCCGAAAGTCATGTCGCAGACTCCACAGGCGTGTTTATTGGCCTTCAGGCAGTTGGCCAGCTTGACGTGGTAGTCTATAGTCTCTGCGGCCACACAGTTGAGGCACTTGCTGCATTTGTAGAGGGTGTACTCCGGCGGGCCTTGTTGGATCAGTCTCATTTTGACGCATCTGTTTTCCCTGTATATGCTCCGGTTGACGATTTGCGACTTCTGCTCGTCAGGCAGGTCTATGAAGTCGAACCAGGCGTCGGAGAACAAGTCGTACGGCTCGTATTTTAAAATCTGGAAGGTCTTTTTGGTGATGACCTTGCTCCCGGCGTGGAGTTTTACATGTCGCTTGTAGCATTCACTGTCAAACTTCATGTCGCATATCTGGCATTTCATGATGACGACGCCGTAGTTTTCCATGTTGGTGAGGTGATTCTGACAGTGCTCTACCACTTTGTCGTAAGAGTCTGTAAAGGTATCGCAGGTGGCGCAAAGATAGAGTATGTTCCATAGAGCCGTGAGCGACTCGTACTTCATGAGCAAATCTGGTAATTTTGTCACAGGTTTAGTCTCTTTTCGCATCAAATTCTGTTTCTTCGGTGAATTGTCATTTTGTGATCGCGATGAAATCGTGTCGCCCAGTTTAGTTTTGTGATCGATAGGTTTAGGCTTCCCGGGGATGACATAGTTGTGGATTTGCATGTGCACTTTGAAGTGCTCTTTATGAATCTTCTTCTGGCACACTTGGCAGTGGACGCCGCTGGTTTTTCCGCACTTGTGCACGTGGTGGTTCCACTTGTTCAAGAAGTTGACTTTGCAAACCTTGCACGGATAGGTCTCCAAGAATGGTCTCATCTTCTTCAAATCCGAGATCCTGATAAAAGTGAAGTCTGCAAGTGATAAATTTGGGTATCTCCCGTGCAACTTTTTGTGGGTGTCGAGGTATTTTGGGGAAGAAAATATCCCGCAAATTTTACAGAAACTGCGGACTCTTTTCTTTGTCTCCTTGCATTTCCCCTCTGCGTGGAAAACGTACTTCGATCCCACATATATCTTGCAGGTCGAGCAGTAGTACAGATTGAATGGTGTCAGGATATTTGCTTTCTTTTGCTTTACTGAAACTTTGGGTATTTCTAGTTTTCTTTTCAGTGCCTTCCTTGGCGCCTCTTCTGGCTCTGTCTTAATTTGCTTGGGAACCAACTTCTGTGACGTGACGTAATCGATCTTGATGAAGTCTTCTTTGGTGAAGTCTCCCTGCTTGTGTTTGCTGTCGTGGTTGGCTTTCGAACAGGCGTCTATAGGTAAACGGCACTCTTTGCAGTAGTACGAGTCGGCATCGTTCTGGCATCCGCTGTTGACGTGCCTCCAGAACTTATCTTCTTCAAAGCAGACGTGACAGCTCGGGCACTCACAAAGAATCCTAACTATCATTTCCAAATAAACTACATACACTTTGAACATGTTTGTCCCCATCACTTTGTGTTGGAATTCGTGTGCGGTCCGCTCCGCACTCTTGAATACTCGTTGGCATTTAGGGCAGGCCCAGTCCCTAATGTTAGAGGAGGTTTCGCACACGATGGAATGCTGACAAGCTCCTGTACATGTCAAAAAGTGCACAGAACACCGATTGCACTTGAACAACGTCGACTTCGACACTAATATACCATCTTGCTTTTCGGTCGGCTCTGTTCTTATCACTTTTGTCTCTTTTTTATACACTTGCGTTGGCACGACCATGTTTGGCTTCACGATTTTGTTACTTTTCACCAGCCTCACGATTATCTTCTTTCTCCTGACCTCGGAGTGTTTCATCCTGTGTTTTTCTGCTAAATACTTTGTTAGAAGGATCTGGTTGCACTTTAAACATTTGAACTTCACTGATGTGTTGTTCAGCACGATTTTGTCAGGGATTGTCTGAGGCTCCTCAGCTATGTTGGGGTGGAACTGTCGCATATGCCGGCTATAGTACTGCTGGGTGTATTGTATGCCACATATCTCGCATTTCCATTTGTTTTCGCTTGGTTTCACATCGTCAACGTTTTCACTCTTCATCGAAACAGTTTTAGACCCTAATATAATACGGTTTGGATGTTTGTCAACAGCAGAATCTTTGTGTATGCTTTTGTCAACTTTAAAAACCGGTTTAGCTTTCACAGCACTCTGAACGACTTTCCTGTCGTCCTTGGTGGGAGTCTTGTTGTTAAGAGGTAGCAGTTGGTACAAATGTTTCACCAGAGACGTGTCATCCGGGAAGTACATGTTGCAGTGGTTGCAAATCCTCCAACTCTTGAAATCCTCACCGTTTGGTAGAGTGTTTGGGTCGACTTTGTGGACATCTCTGTAATGTCTCAAGAGGTTGGACTTGCCCACGCTGCCTTTAAAGTAGTACTGGCATATCTTGCAGGTCTGCTGGCTGTCATTGTCGCTAGGCTTTGCCGTGCTTTTAAAAGCTTTGTTCCTCTCCGGGCTGGCTTCCTTGTCAGTGGCTATAAGGAATGAGTGTAAGATCATTTTGTGTGCATCCAAAGCGTTGACTGTAGCGAAAAGGATTTGGCATTCCTTGCAATAGCAATCGCTGCGCTCTAACATTGGCCCCCAATCGTCTAACACTAGAGACATGTCGTAATTGTAATTCTCTTGCCCGTCCCGTAGATAGAAGTCTTCCCCGTGGGGTGGTGGGGTGGCAGGTTTGCTCCCGACTATAATTTTCCCAAACCTGAACTCCTCTGTGTGGGGTTCTATCTTGATTTGCGGCGCTTGCTCCTTGTCCCATTCCCATTGGTACTCATAGTTACCGGATTCTTCATAATGTGGGTCTGAAAAAGAAAATTGCTATTCAGTCAGTGAATATTAACGGTATTGCTTCATCGCCAGATATGTAGAGTAATATTACTCATATATCCATTTGTAACAGATGTTTGTTAAATTAGTTCAAAAACAGAGATGATTAATAATTGATGATGATGACCAATTGGCTTGGCTCATCTACACATTACCATTTAATAACAATAATAAATAATAAATGCTGAATATTCGGCACTATTGCCTAGCGAAAAATAGAGGACACAGAAGAAATTAAACCATATTTTTCTAATTAATTATTTTATATTTTTACGTACTTTTTACTCAAATACAAAAAAAAATGAACTTAATTAAAAACTGATCAAAACACGAACTCGTGACAACAAATGGCGGGGAGACGAAGCGAACCGAGTGTTTCCGATTGCACGCGAACATTGCTAATAACTATGATCGGCAATGCCGACTAGTCGGCCGATTAAAATGTGGCTTGCAATATTGTGTTTATAGTTAATGTAATTTGACGTCATAAAGTGGTTGTAAAATCCTATTATGAAAATAAACAATTTGATTTGATTAATCGCCAAATTGAGAGCCGATTAGTCGGCCGACTAGCTAGTCGGCAAAATCCATAGTCGGCCCATCTCTAATATACAATGTGTGGGCTGTAACCGGGGCGAATAATTAAAACGAAGACTGTACTCCTCAAACTGAACAACATTTGTTCAGTCGCATTTAAAAATAACTTATGTTTTAATTTTTAGTACACTTTAAAGTTTATTTGAAGCCACAATGTATTGCGATGTTTTTTGTTTGTAGCGTGACAAGCGACGTCAATTAGACCGAAGTTAACATACATTGAAAATACTATTTAATTTGTATGAAAAAGATAAAACCTTCAGATTAAATAATTTTTAAAAGTTGTTGAACAAAAGTTTTATCGTTTGATGAGTAGAATCTACGTTTTAATTATTCGCCCAGGTTACAGGCCACACATTGTATAATAACCCTTTATCTCTCACACTTCAATTACATGCATAATAGAATCTATTTTGTTATATTTCAGTAAGATACCATGTTTGGGCAAACACTTCCAAATATTACCAGTTGTCTCAAATATTACCAGTGGTGTCAAAAGAAAATCACAGTAGCCAGTCAGATGCATACCATACTCCATGTCCAGTGGTTCCACCTTGACTTGTGTGCCTTGCAGCCCAGGAGGGTCGGGCAGGCTGGACGGGCCGGGACTAGGGCTACAGCTAGAGCCAGGGTCAGGGCCGGGCTCCTGGCGCCGCCGCAGGCTCTCCAGCACGTCGTGCTCCTCAATGTCGATGTCGTCCGCCATGTTAGTTACGGACTGTTAATATTGAAAGTTTTGTGGTTTTAGGGACATATCTTTTGATGGAAACACCATTTTTTTAAATATTACCCTGCTAAATCTTATAAACTAGCATTTACCTGCTACTTCACTTGCTATTCTCATTATCATCCCAAGGAAACTCTTTTCCAGGACTAAAAGTATGTTTTAATCTGGGACTTGGTCAACTTGCATGCCCAATTTCAGCTCAATCTTTTCAAGTGTTACTGCATAATTTAGTAACAAACCTCCAAACATTCTCACAGACCTTAACATTTATTAATAAGTAGAAAGTAGGATAGGATGAGAAAATTTATGACAATGTTTCACAGTTTAGATTGTCATTACTAAATAATGTGATAACAATTGATGACAAATGGTATTCTCTACCAGTCAACCATAATATAGATTAGGGTTTGCAGTACCGGGAAATTTTAGTATGGCAGTACCGGGAATTCCCGGTTCTCTCATACTAAATTTTCCCGGTACTGCAAACTTTAATATAGATACATATAATAGGTACCGTAAAATACATAGATTTATTACATTACCAGTGCCTGCCTAGCTCCCAAATTTTCATAGAAAATGAAACCAATAGTTGGTTCTTGACAATGGATGTGTCAAATGGCAAATAGCAAGTCCATATTGTTTAATTTTCGAAATGGTAAAGAATTGAAGTAAATAAATAAAAAATCTTATTAGCTACCTATATCTGTATAAGTGTTTGTGAAATGTTTCACCAGAGTCAATGAAAATTATTTAAAGAGTAAAATGATATGCAAGCACATGCATGTGGCTTGTAAATGATAGTGAAAGTACGCCTATTTAATGCTATGAACGTGGACAATATGTAATACTGCATGCAAGCGTTGGCCCCAATAAATTTACTAATTCAACAGAATATTCGATTGATCCTATTACACATTGCGAAATTATTTCGATTGATCGGCAATGACTGAAGTAGTAAAACGTAAACAAACTTTGCAAGTCGATAATTTATAAGAGGTTAAAGTTAGGTTATACATTCCGTAGATCATTAGCGATGCATTAGATTATGTATAACGCCATGAGTGTTTAAACAGGAAATTAACACGGGACAATGATGAAATCAACAGTTGATTATAAAACGTAACGAAAGTTTGGTTACAAAACTTACCTAGTAAATAATCCGCTACTGTTATAATTCTACTAATGACGTTATTAGTATAATCACCATCACACACCTCAAATAAGGATATTATTAAAAAAATAAAGAGCTATTCAACCGAAATAAGACCAGAAAATCGGATATTTCGAAGCAAAGGCAAAGAAGGGAATTCCGGAATTCGTTCGGTGTTTTTTTTACGAAAAAAAAAAGATTATAGTGATGTGATGTGATGTGATGTCTTGTCCCGTGGAGTCCGTGTGTCAACATCAGAATAAATGATTAGTAATGAATAACGCTCCCAATTTCTTCCTTAGTATTTTACTAAAATTTAAAGTGTTAATTTTTGAAACCAAAAATTTAATAACCTGAAATTATTTGAATGCCTATTATTTTTACACTTAATGTTTTAGAAGACACCTCAAACTTGCCCAGTTTTGGCGCCTTTTTTCTTGTCAGTTACCTAACCTAACTTTTACCTCTTTGTTTATTGACTGAAATAGAATATTTGTTTAATTAAAATATTTTACAGTTTGTTGTTTTATAGTCATTTAATCGAATTCAATACTTATCCATTTTGTGTTTTTTCATTAAAATATGGCGAGAACTAAAGCGTCTGTGGGCGCCAAGGGTAAGTTTTCACACTTTGTAGTTGTCGAACTTGTTTCGATGTAAATATTAAGGTACATTTCTTGTTTTTCTTGTGTTTTAGTGGCGTCTGGTAAAAGTAGTAAAGCGAGATGCAGCATAGCGATTCCCGCTAGCTCCTCCGGGGCTTCAGGTTAGTAAAACTCGGGATTTACTCTTACTTAACTTAAGTATGTTGTATATATGTAATTATCTAAATTTCTCTCGAAATAGGACTTTGTACTTACACTTTTTATCATTGTGGTATGCTGAAACCGTTTTTGGTTGCATTGAAGTATGTTATATACTGCAAATAAATCATCTGTTTTGATGATCGGTTAGTAAGATGAGTATTAACAGTGGATTTGTACAGGTAGCAGTGAGCGCGCGGGACGCAGCGGCGGTGGCGGCGGGAACTCAGTGTGCCCCCGTGAGACTCCTAAATGGCAGAAACCCATCACCAATTTCTTTGTGTGCAAGGATCCAGAAACTAGACAGACCAGGGACTCGGAGAGTGAGGATGAAGGAGTTACAGGTAGGAGATATTTTCTCTTTTTTCTATAACTGGTTTGCAATTAATTTCGGTAGCTCCTGATGGTAAGCAACTATGAGACAAGATTGTAGCTGAGTGGTGCAGTCAAATCGAGTAAATTTTAGTAAATTAATATCAGGATCATTTCATTGTATTGGATATTTTAACCAATTTCGATTCTCTGGATTGCGTTCTGCAATGTTGTGTATATATTTTGACTTACATGAAATTAGTGAGGACCCCATTCTTAATTTTTATTCATTTTTAGAAGTGTGTAACTATGTAAGTAAATTTGTAAATAAATATGTAGGTTGTTTCAAAATTTGCAAACCTTTTTTTATTGACATTGTACACCTCTTTACCTACGTTTTTTATTTAAATCTGTCCACTTTCCAATAAGTAATACAAGTTCCTTTCCAGCATCAAGCTCCAAGCCGAAGACTCGGAAAGCAGTCATAGAGTCGGATGAGGAGGTGGATGTGGAGAAACCCAAGAACAAAGAGCTGGACGATACCATCGAGCTGGAGCCGCTCACAGGTAAGGTTACTATAGCTTGGCAACTTCCTTGGTGACACTCACATGTGTGCTTTTTGTTATGTGCAGCTGTAACTAGTTACGCAAGTTACCGCCAACAGACGAAGACAGCTTTAAATGTGTATCACGGTTATGTTGTATCAGTACTTCAATACGGGATAATAATCTGGGGTAACTCTGTAGAAATTGATAGAGCATTTAAATCCCAAAAAAAGTGCATAAGAGCTCTGACTGGTATTGGCAATAGAGAATCATGTAGGCCTATGTTTGTAAAATTAAATATTCTTCCATTGCCTTGTATATATATAGCAGAAATATGTATGTTTGTAAAGAAACACAGCACTACTTCTCTACAGTCGCTCAAACAAACCCAGATGCCAGGAGCAACCGCTTGAATAAGCTACAGGTCCCTAAATGCCATCTGACCCTATATCGCAATAACGCCTATGGAATGGCGATTAAAATATACAGGGCGTCCCACGGCGATGCCACATGGAGGGAAAGTACCTTAAATATCATAGATAGCATATTTTGCTGAAAGAAGACTTCATTTTATTTTTAAAACTTAGTAAAGTTGCAAGTAATAGGTACTTTAAAATGAAAGATTAGTTGTATGCCCATACGGGAATGTCATTATTCTAATCAAAATTTCACATCAAATGAAAAAAATAATGGTCTTCCTTTTGTTTCCAACACTATGTTATTTAGCAAAAAAGTAATTCTCACATAGAAGCCTTTCGATCGATATGACAAAGCTACAGGGTATTTTTTTTTCTCGTGTTCGATTCCCGGTTTAACCATGAAATTATTTAAAATGCAATTCAACTTGTTTTTTTAAATCGAAATAATGTCTTCTTTCAGTAAGATGTTCATTTACAATAATTAAGGTACTTTTCCTCCAATGACACGATAATTTTTTCCATACATATTTTTTCAAAAAAAATTAAAAAAGTATGAATGCAACTTTACTAAGTTTTAAAAATAAAATGAAGTCTTCTTTCAGCAAAATATGCTATCTATGATATTTAAGGTACTTTCCCTCCATGTGGCATCGCCGTGGGACGCCCTGTATAACGAGCTCCCTCAAACCCTCCTAGAGACGCCCTTAAATAAATTCAAAAGAGAGCTCCTAAGATTTCTAGCCAAACACAATTTCTATAGCCTAAAAGAATAGCTTAGTGCTGACTATCGAAAAAAAATTCCAAGATTTCCAAGCACTGCCACTGAGTTCCATTGTCCCATTTATGGTGAATAAGACACTGTAGATGCGATAAGGGGTAATTATCAAGAGATCCCAATGAATAAGAACATTGTTTTGGAACATGCTGAGAAAAACTGGTGCTTTTTTTATGTGTGTGCTCCCTATTCAGTAATTTTAACATTCTGTGAAGACTTGTTGAGGTGCATTTATTTGTATATTCCAGGAGAAGACAGCCACAAAATAGAGGAGTATTACCCCAAAAACGGAGTAAAAGGGAAGGGTAAGGGTAAGAAAACTAAGGACAAGGAGAATATTGACAAAAATGTTGAGCGGAGGAACTCTGTTAAGAGGGACCTGGAAGATATCGCTTTTGGTGAAGAGTCCCCACATGCCAGCAAGAGGGTGAAAGTCAATTGAGAGACAGTATGAAGGTTTTATTGCTGTGAAGGATACTCTGATAGTTATTCCTCTGCAAAATTATTGAAGGATCCTCTGATAATTATATGGAGAACTCATCCAAGAATCGTGTGATAGTTTTTCTTTCTCAAAGTTATCAAAAAACTGATAATTTAGCCTCTCTCAAATTTGAAAGATCATAATTATTATAATTTTTCCTCTTCAAAACTATTCTCGAGATAATTATCGTTTGTCAAATTATCAAAGGATTGTGTGATATAAGTTTCCTTCCTGAAAATGATTGAAGAACTTTTTCAATTTTTTTTTCTGAAATTATCAAAGGATCCTCTGCTATATTTTTTTAATCTTAGTGAACAGTAACTTTGACCAAGATATCGAATTACGTTTTGTTTATATTTTTACATAAAGCCTGACTGGTGCAGTACAAATCACTTTTCATTTTCATGTTTTCTGATTCTTTGTGGTATGAATTATTAATTGTTGTACTAAATTCCAGTGGAGTTATCTCAGCATTTCCACTATAGTTTGTAATTAACATAAGTATTTGACTATTGTAAGGAACTTAGGTTGTATAGAGTTGTTAAGTTTTGAATACTATAGACCGATAAGTATGAAATAAAGTAAATGAACTAAATTGTTTTTTACCGTTTACCTACCACTTTTCGAAGCACCACATAATCCATTTTAGTGGCATTGCCCCATCTTTAGAAAAACTCCGTCCAGCCAGGAGTGACTCACTCCGCGATCGCGCCGGGTCTACCTTATTTCGTATAAAACTAAATGGTATAAAATCAAAACGTATAAATTCAAAACGTATAAAATCACTTCGTATAATCATTCATTTCGGTTAAAATTCATTTTGTATAACATTTAAAAGCTCTAAATACGAAATCTCTATTCTTCAATATGTCTAACATTCAAAATGTATAAAATCATTATGCATAACATTTAAGATGTATAAAATTATTACGCATAATATTCATTTTGTATAACAATTACTTGATCGTATATTTAAAACGTAGAACATTCAAAATATCTAATCATCACAATGTATACAAAACAGTCGGTCGGGCTCCGCAACTGCTCCGCCGCTGCGGGAAGAGCAGCCCCTTCGCCCTTGCGTATCAAAGCATATACAGGCTGCTCCATTCCATATACAGGGCTTATACAGGGTGTCACTGTTTTATATACAGGGTGTCACTGTTTTATATACAGGGTGTAACTGTGATAGATACAGAGTGTCACTGTGATAGGTACAGGGTGTCACTGTGTTATATACAGGGTGTCACTGTGTTATATACAGGGTGTCACTGTGTTATATGTTTCGTTTTTAGGGTCATCAAAAAAAATAACCCTAACCTACCTATTTTGGGAGCCGTTCTGTTTTTAGGGTCATCAAAAAAAATAACCCTAACCTACCTATTTTTGGAAGCCGTTTCGTTTTTAGGGTCATCAAAAAAAAAATAACCCTAACCTACCTATTTTGGGAGCAGTTTTGTTTTTAGGGTCATCAAAAAGAATAGCCCTAACCTACATATTTTTGGGAGCCGTTTCGTTTTTAGGGTCATCAAAACAAATAACCCTATCCTACCTATTTTTGGGAGCCGTTTCGTTTTGAAGGCCATTAAAAAAAATAACCCTAACCTACCTATTTTGGGAGCAGTTTTGTTTTTAGGGTCATCAAAAAAAAATAACCCTAACCTACCTATTTTTGGGAGCCGTTTCGTTTTTAGGGTCATCAAAAAAAATAACCCTAACCTACCTATTTTGGGAGCCGTTTCGTTTATAGGGTCATCAAAAAAAATAACCCTAACCTACCTATTTTTGGAAGCCGTTTCGTTTTTAGGGTCATCAAAAAAAAATAACCCTAACCTACCTATTTTGGGAGCAGTTTTGTTTTTAGGGTCATCAATAAAAAATAACCCTAACCTACCTATTTTTGGGAGCCGTTTCGTTTTTAGGGTCATAAAAAAAAAATAACCCTAACCTACCTATTTTTGGAAGCCGTTTCGTTTTTAGGGTCATCAAAAAGAATACCCCTAACCTACATATTTTTGGGAGCCGTTTCGTTTTTAGGGTCATCAACATACGTCGTTATCGCGGGTGCAGTAACAAATGAAATGAAGAGCACATATAACAGAATGTGTATTTGGTAGAAACGGACATATTCTGCCTACAGCTATAAGCATCTAAGAAGCTCTTTACATGTAGAGAGTTTTCGCTAGCAAAGGTCTATAAAAATTGAAGGCATGTTTACAAAACAGCAGGAGGCGTCCAGGATAGGTCTCAGGATCAATCAGGCAAAATCAGAATACCTCCACATGAAACATTTTTGGCGGATTTGAGTTATTGATATCATAGTGGTCGTCTAAGAAGGAGTTACAAGTAGTCCAAAAATATTGACTAAAAATTACCCCATTTGTCCAAAATCAGTCTTTAAAAATATACCGATTTTACAAAGGTAAATAATAAACCGTCCGAACGAAAACCTAAAGGTGCGACTAAAATGATTAGTACACGTACATGGCACAGTCGCAAATTTAGTATTTCAGTAAGTACGTTTAGTTAGTTTTTAGTAGGTTAAGTTAGTTTTCTTTCGGGGGTTTTATACATACCCTTTTACAAAAACTACCTACATATCTACATTATTTTTTACAAAAAGAAATAACTGTATGCGTTCACTTAAAAAACTTGATTTTAAATATGATACATACACACTCTTTTTAGTAGGTTGTATAACTGGCAATTAAGTGCACAAATGTAAAAAATGGAAATAAAAAAAATATAGATTGCACTAAGCATATAAAGGTTGACGTATCCAGAAGTCGTATCATGTGTACATCTTAAAAATGGGTGGAAATCATTCATCTCCAGAATCGTTGAGAAATATTACGCTTAAGCGTATTGCTAACATTTTATCTAGCAATATAGAAATTAAGTTGATAAATTTTAAACTCGTACGAGTAGGCATAAATGTTCCTCAAAATGAGTATCGCGTCTGTTATTGCTTGTTTTTCATAATCTTTCTGAACTGTCAAATCGTTTTTGCACCCGCGATAACGACGTATGGTCATCAAAACAAATAACCCTATCCTACCTATTTTTGGGAGCCGTTTCGTTTTTAAGGCCATTAAAAAAAATAGCCCTAACCTACCTATTTTGGGAGCAGTTTTGTTTTTAGGGTCATCAAAAAAAAAAATAACCCTAACCTACCTATTTTTGGGAGCCGTTTCGTTTTTAGGGTCATCAAAAAGAATAACCCTAACCTACCTATTTTGGGAGCCGTTTCGTTTTTAGGGTCATCAAAAAAAATAACCCTAACCTACCTATTTTTGGGAGCCGTTTCGTTTTTAGGGTCATAAAAAAAAATAACCCTAACCTACCTATTTTGGGAGCCGTTTCGTTTTTAGGGTCATCAAAAAAAATAACCCTAACCTACCTATTTTTGGAAGACGTTTCGTTTTTAGGGTCATCAAAAAAAAAATAACCCTAACCTACCTATTTTGGGAGCCGTTTCGTTTTTAGGGTCATCAAAAAAAATAACCCTAACCTACCTATTTTTGGGAGCCGTTTCGTTTTTAGGGTCATCAAAAAAAATAACCCTAACCTACCTATTTTTGGGAGCTGTTTCGTTTTTAGGGTCATTCATAAACAGCAGTATAATTTGGAAAAGCTTATTGCTTTAAAATGTGAACTTGGAAAAATATATATGACTAGATTATGACTAAGCTGCGATATATTTTGAAATATACATTACACCAAATATTACTTAAAATACATTACAGTGACACCCTGTATATAACACAGTGACACTCTGTATATATCACAGTGACATCCTGTATCTATCACAGTGACACCCTGTATCTATCACAGTGACACCCTGTATATAACACAATTGCGCCCTGTTTATATCACAATTACATTCTATATATATCACAGTGACACCCTGTATACATTACAGTGACACCTTGTAGTTAACACAGTGACACTCTGTATATATCACAGTGACATCCTGTATCTATCACAGTGACACCCTGTATATCTCAATTAAACTGCTTACAGACATGTTTTCTCTGCTGACAGTGACATCCTGTATCTATCACAGTGACATCCTGTATATAACACAATGGCGCCCTGTATATATCACAATGACATTTTGTATATATCACAGTGACATCCTGTATACATTACAGTGAAACCTGGGCCTCATATTTCAATAATATTAAGGGTTTACAAAAATTAGAGCTTTTAACAGTTATACCCCGTGAATGTTATACCTTATAATAGGTACTTATAACAAATAACGTTTCGAGCAAATGAATGTTATACCTTATAATACTTATAACAAATAACGTTTCGATCAAATGAATGTTATATCATACGAAATTATACAAGATGACTTTAGAGCATTTGAATTTTATAAGAAATGTAATTATACACTTTAATTTTTATGCCATCTGAATTTATACGAAATGAATCATTATCCGAAATGAATTTCGACGAAGTGATTTTATACGGATTGGTTTTATACCAAATAAGGGGATACCGATCGCGCCGCCTTGAGGTCACCTGTAGGTGGCTTTAGCCAACGACCAAAAAGAGTGTGCTCTTTTTTGTTGTTTTGTTAGTACGCGTTATGCGATAGAGACTAGAGAGAGAGAAGCTTCTGTACGTACCTAGTACAGAAGCTTCTCTCGTAGTAGTAGTTATTCTTCGGCGGTCGGTAAATGGGCTTTTTTATTTAAAGTGCGTTCTTAACTGACAGTTAGCAGGTCGTCACAGAACTGACGATTAGTGTCAAACTCCATGTTACATTTCGTCACGGACTGACAGGTTAGATGGTATTTGAACATAGCTTAAGTTTCGCCTGACCGTAGATTTTAAAATAAAAATGCCCAAATAAATACTACCACGACTCGGAGTTACGTCTCTAAATAAATAATATTGGGTAAAATTAAAATGAAACAACATTCAAGATTACATATTTTATTGTACTACTAATTTAAATCGTAAAATGCTTGTAGAAAAATGGTAAAAACTGCAAAACCCTTACAAAATGTCGGATAAAACGTTAACACTATTTATACTTTTAATGCGTGGTATTGTAAGGGACCTGTCTCACCAGCGGCGTAGCGGAGGCTTCACACTTCTATAACAATGTGTTATTTGTACCTAGGTTATTAAATAAATATTCCCTTATAATATTCCAGAATATAATCAAAGGTAGTAGTTACAGCACAGGTAAGTTTTTATCTCGATACTTAGATTCACGTATGTATGTCAATACTTTATTGCCCATAAAACCATAAAGAAACAGTACAAAGAGCCATGGTTATGTGCAAAGGCGAACTTATATCGTTTTGCGTATAAGGGTTATTCTTCAGAAATATGTCTGCGGTCACCTTATTCCTCTGGCCCTTTTTCATACCAAACGTATGGAGACAGAGGAATAAGTCGCAGACATATTTCTGACATCTTTCCCATAATAGAAATATATTTGTCATGGAAAAATGTTCAATAAAAAATATCTTGCTATTCCAGAAAGACAGAAATGACACGTGCAAAGGTAGAAAATAAAACAGTAGTGGACACGGGTTCGCTCTATTTGGCATAAATGTATTTGTCCGAATTTTAATTCGCATAATTTTCGTTAAGCGTAGGCAATAAATATTTCGGCATATCTTTTAGCTGGCTAAGTCACTTAGATTGGAGTAGGTAGTTTCTTTTGCGGTGTCAGGTGTTTTTAGTAAAGGATTTTGCAAAGAGTATTCGGACAAACAAAACATTTGGGCAAATAAACAAAGGGAACCAGGCGACACCTGAAGTCAGCGATTACTAGTTATTATCCACAAATTATTAACCTACTCCCGATCTGGACTCAAAAAGTCTAGAGGGCTATTCTTCAGAAATATGTCTGCGACTCATTCATCTGTCTCCATACATTTAGTGGGCATTTCTCCAGAAATATGTCTGCGGTCACCTCAGTCATCTGGCCCTTTTTCATACTAAATGTATGGAGACAGATGAATGAGTCGCAGACATATTTCTGGAGAAATGCCCTAAGTATGAAAAAGAGCCAGATGAATGAGGTGACCCGCAGACATATGTCTGAAGAATAGCCCTAGAAACAGCTCGCTCGCGCCTCGCTGTAGGTGAGACAGTTGCCTTAACCTGATCAACAACGTGTACGAGGTCTAAATTGACAAAATTAGCGTTTTAGCCGCTCAATTTGTTATTACCGTTACATATCGGTGCAATGGAATGGCCTTTTAGATTTTTTATTTATTTATTTACTGACCTCAATAGCGACTGATGACAAGTATCTACGAGGTCTAAGATGTACGAGTAGCTTGCCAAGTCGGTACCACCCAATTCGTTTTAGTTTTGAAGAGTTCTACATAATATTTATTAGGAAATATAGACGATGATAACGTATTCAAAATCCAAGACTACCTTCAGATCTGATACCTTCTATCTCTTGAAAACTCAACCATAGCCATTCATTGCAAATATATTTGTTGGAACGGTAATAAAAAACGCAGCGGCAGAAACGCCGAATATTGAGACTGCCGCTGAGGCTGAGGCAATGGTATGTACGAGTTTTGAAGTCAATAATCAGTAACTTCTTGTTTAGAACAAATGATTGAATTGTAATTTCTGTGTGCAATAAAGTAATCCAGTATTGTTTTTATTAGGAATTGAGAACGGGACTTAATCCAAAAAATATGATTTAAGGGGCCCTTCGCGACCATGGACGTCGTGACACGTCCGAAACGTCGAGGTAAACATATCAGGTTTTTCGCGATTGAGTCCCGTTTCCTTATAATGAGTGAAAAATCGTTAAATACACTCACGGACAATGAATTCGGGTCATTTTCTATGAACAATTTTATAGAAGGGTAATTTTCTATAAAATGTTCGGTGAGTAAAGGTAATTTCACGAGAGTTGAGGTGAATGATTACACACACAGCTACATGAAGTACTCATTGCAAAAAAAATGAATGAATGAAATGAATGAGTGAGTAAATAAACACAAGGCTATAGTTTAAACAAACTTTTTGGTCTATCTTGCAATTCACTGTTGAACCTGCTATCGGTAGGAAAAAAGAACAGTAATTTCAAAATGCCGCTGTCATTACACGACAGTGTTGTTGTGTGCGTGGCCTCAACTCTCGTGAAATTACCTATATATTACGAATGTTATGACGTGTAACTATCAATTCAGTCAGTGGCTAATCATTCCTTGGTCTTATTACCGCCATCATATAACGACGAAGGAAGCCACTGATCGATTCTTCTCACCAGAAGGTGCGAAGCGCCAAAAAAAAAAGAATAGAATCAGACTTGTAAAAGAGCCCTTGAGCCCCTTGCAGAATTTTTTTTTTTTAAATATTGTACATGCCGCGGCGTAAGGCTGCGTTTCCACCAGAGCTGTGCGAGCCTAGCATCGCTCAGCGTGGCCCGGCATTGGTGGATTTCTCCTCGCACACTCCGCTGCCTCGCACAGCTCTGGTGGAGACGCAGCCTAAATAGTGCTGTAAAACACGTTTTCCTAATGAGTTTCAGTCAGAAAACTAATATCAGACAAATTTTAAATCAACTTGCAATAGAATCAAGTCAAAACTCGCACACACTTAGATTTATTGTATTATTAAATAGTGAGTATATTATTTATCCTAGTAGTGATGATAATTTATTTGTTTAGTCGATTAAATAATCACAATAACTATGTTGACATCCGATACCTTTTTTTTAATATGTTGGTGTGGCAAGAGTGTAGCTTTGATATTCTGTTTGATACGTTTACTTTGATGATTAAGTGAATGCGGAAATATGAGAAATAGTCCTAAAATGTTGAGTTCTTGAGAAAAATATATTCAGTAACTTAAATCGGATGTCACTTGAATAAAATAATAATATAAAAAAATGTATCATGTATATTTTTAACCTTTTTACCTTTAACAAAACATTGTCAAAATCACGTGATTTAATAAAACAATACAAATAAACGCAAAAAAGGTTAAAAAACTCATGACTGTTGTTGCTTGATTTTTAAATGCAACTTTTGAATGGCAAAATAATATTGTCATATTTTTACAGCAGAAAATTAATGATATTTATGTTCTTTTGATAAAAAGGTTAAAAATATACATGGTATTCATTCTAAAAAATAAAAGGTTACACAAGGTATACAATCGTCGATATAATGTATTGCTGTGTTTCCTTAACACTAAATATTATCAACTAACTCCTGATTAGTAAATTTTGAGAGCTGCCCTTAAAATTAGTGTCAAAACTGAAAGAAATCGCCTAATCAAAGATTTATCTAGAAGCGACATGATTAAGTACCTGAGCATTTCTAAAAAAAGCCGTTTTGTTTGTTGTCAAAGCCAATTTGATGTTGTTTATACTTAAAATTACGAGCTCTTTCCATCCCAATAGAGGAACAAAAGTGTCCCATGAATACATTGAACCTTTCCTGTGTGTTACTGTTATACAAAGTACACTCGCGGTCAAAAACTTCGGGTCAGTGAAATACCGCGATATTTCCAAAATACTCCAGGGTTGTGAAATTATTGAATCCCGTTTTGATCTTTAATTTATTTTAGATATTATCTGCATAAATAACACTGAAAACAATAGCAATCTCAGGTGTGATATAATAACATAAAATTGGCAGAGAATTGCGCAATAAAAAAAAAGTTTTTTTTAGAAATGCTCCTCTAACGTTTTTCAAAATTACTTGTATTGTCATTGGAAATACTCGCGGAATACAATCTTAAAGCTAAGTAGTTGCCAGAAAACGTCTAAATATGGATTTTTTCTTATATGTAATTGTAGGTCTAACCAATGTAAACATTGGCAAATACATTGCAAACAAAAAATAATATTCTAAAAAATTAAAGTTGAAAGAAAAAATGTTATCAATTTCTTAATCAAAAATAAGTCTAGTAACATAATTAATTATAAAATATAAATAAAATGTCATAACAATAAGCGAACAGCTCTGTTCCTACGATCTTAATATAAAATTTAATACTTTTCGTTACATTCGTTAATCTATACTAATAAGTATGCTAGGCTAGAGGCTTCACTCCGTTGGAACAACGCACTAATTGAAGGGATGTTTACAAAATAGTACATTACTTACCTAGGGCGGTAATAGTATATTACACAACTAGGGTGGTAAACTCGATCGCATATTTACGTCCCTCGCTTGCAGCTCGGGCCGCAAACATTTGCGATCTCGGCATTTCTTTATTACCTCCCGTGTTGTGTACATCATTTTATGTCTACACTTGGCCAGAAAGCGGCTTTTTCCGTACGCGCAGCATGCGGAAAAAGCCACTATATGGCCAGGTGTAGCATAAAACAAATAATGTATCAAATCGCAGCAATTTGACGCCCAAGCCGAAGGCAAGGGCGATAAATATGCGATCTGAGACTTTATTATTCAGATTCAGATTCAGATTCTTTATTGCATTTCATGTTGTACATTATGAGGTCTTAAAAACTATTTACAGCTTCAACATGAACCCTGCAAGGGCACAGCAACATTTGGTTTTTAGTACAACAATGTGTATTAGTAACAAAGTAAGTTTCATTTTTAAGTACCTTAAAGTTAGTTGCGGAAAATTAGCCCGCGTAATATTATAACCTAAATACATAATGCGGAACAAAGCTCTTAATTTAACTATTAATATTCTAGGCATGTGTATGTAAATTTTCCCTATAACATATTTGATTTATATATCATAATTCATCATTTAAAAACTCATTTACTGTATAGTATGCTTTTGCGGTTAAAAATTGTTTTAGTTTATTTGTAAAAATTTCATCTTTAGCTTCTTGTTTAATTCTTTGAGGTAACTTGTTATAAATTTTGATGGACATTACTAAAGGACCAGATGAGTACAGTTTGAGTCGTGAGCTTGGTAATATTAGTTTGTCTTTGTAGCGCAGTGTTTTACATACCTCCTCTCGTCTGGTGTAGAATTCGGGGAATTTTCTGACAAATTTACAAATTTCTAAGATGTAGGTGCATGGGATAGTCAATATTTTAAGCTCTTTAAAGTAAGGTTTACAACTGTCAGTTTGTTTTGTTTTGACTAATATTCGGATAAGCTTCTTTTGAAGAGTAAAGAGACTTGGCGCATCTGTACTGTTTCCCCATAATATGATTCCGTAATTGAACCAGTTAAAAGCATATGCGTAATAGATGGTTAATGCAGTTTTCATATCGGTGGTTTTTTTAATCTCACGAAACGCGTATATAAATTTCGATATTTTGCTATTGATGTGTTTAATGTGTGGTTTCCAACATATATGTTTGTCTATTACTATGCCTAGCAGTGTGAATTTATCGACGACTTCTAATTGAGTATCTTTATAGCAGCAGGAAATACTAATCGGCTCTTTCTGATACGGCCCCTTTCTATTATCGCCCGTGGTAAGTACAAAATTGTACGTTTCCCCCAGGTCATGAAGTGGGATTTTCCGCGCGCATAGCGGGCGGTAATTGCCACTTTATGGCCAGGTGTGACGTAAACAACATAACTAAGCTAGTTAACACTTACTGTCATTTAAAAATGTTCCTCTATACGAGTCAACCCGTATAGTCAGTTATGTTATTTTTGTAAACATCCCTTCAATTCATTTTCAACAGTTATTGGTATATTTTGGAATATCTTCCTCAAAACATAAGAATATAAAAAAGCCATGGTCCGAAATATATCAGGAAGTAATATTAAATAACTAGAATAGAGCATATTTTTTCTATAGCACGCTGGGATTTATTTTACCAACTTACTTTTAATTCTTGTGGTTATATAAACAATAGAAATTCGGTTTTGCTAAGCCATATTGAACAAAATAAAATTATTAAGTTAATTTCGCAGTTCTTTTTTTTTGTAAAAAATCCGTTAGCAGTACTGTCCCACTCCGCGATTTCGCCGCGCAGCTAGCTGCTAGTACCAAATGTTGCCCCTGCGGGGGGGCTTAGCCAGCGACCAGAAAGAGCACGCGTTATGCGATAGAGAGAGACGGTCGGATGCTATGCGTTCCGTCCGGTGGTCGGACCCGAACGTCAGTTTAGTTAGAAAATTAATATTACTTATTCTGTGTTCCAACGGCGCGAAGCTAAAACTACTGGATACAAAAGTCTATTTATCAGTTAGTGTAAAATTTGGCTGCCTTATTGTACGAGGCTCCCTCATTGATCGCTTCCTTGTATCCGTTACACGCAAATTATACTTACACACTACCAGACCAGAAATATATAACCACCGAACTTTAATCTGATACAACAATATTAAAAAAAAACAAATAATGATGTATATGTCGCAGCCAACTGGTTTAATCAGCCATTTGGTTAACTGCCTAGCATTTTCACCAACAGGTTGACGAATTCCCGCCGCGTGGGCTTCTATTTCTGCTCTGAGGAACACAAGCTGACTAACAAACCTAACCTAAAAGTTAAATGAAAAGGCTAGGCAGTAAACCAAATGGCTAATTAAGCTAGTTGGCGGCGACATATATAATATTTAAAAAAAATACCTTAATGGAATCAACATATTTATCAATGCATCAATAATTATTTTTAGCCTAAAGTTAAATATAAGTATTTTTTGTAGGCCATCGGATCGTAACAGTATTTTAGCTATACATATTTATGGTATTATTGTCCAATAATACTGCGAAAGGCATATTATTGCCCACTTCTCTTTTTCGATGTATTTTCATCAAGGTATCAATATTTACTTATTTAGTTAATAAGTAAATTACTAAAATAACATATTCAATGAGTACGGGCATTATCTAAATATTTTATGATATTATTAAGTAGTTATATATTTCTAATCGGAATAAGATTAAATAATTTCAATAAAAAATTTAAAAAATATTTTTCCAATACATTAAAAGAAAATCACACTTTTGGAATATAAATATGAGCTTAATGTTGAACAAATGCTTTTATTTTCTACGTTGTGATGCCATCGCTACCTGCACCTAGAATAAAAAAAAATAGTACATTAAAATTTAAAATCAATGAAAAATAATAAAAAAAAAATATATAATGGGTATGGGACCGAGATATAACAAGAAAGTTAGTTTACTATAGCTTGGCAACTTCGTTGGTGACACTCACGTGTGTGCTTTTTGTTCTGAGCAGTCGTAACTACTTGCACAAGTTACCGCCAACACGAACGGCGACCGACGGAGGCTGCCTCCGGAGGCCCCCGTTCGTGTTGGCGGTAACTTGACGGCACAAGCTGCGAGCGCGGGTTTTCATACATTGTGTATGTTTGTGGCGCACGGTGGGCGTGCTCGTGGCTCGTCCGGCCCACGAGCAAGGCAGTACAGCGCCGAGCTACAAGTGGCCGCTTTTTTGAAGCCTGACTAACTTGCAATCCTTACTGGATGTAGCTAAATCGGACCCGGTGGGGGCCGTGGCGTTCCCTGAGGTCGAACCATGTCGCTAGGCCAGGGCCACCTTGAAGTAACGCTGATTGCTTAAAGTGAGCAGCGGACCAGCGGGAAGGTTGAAGCGGATCAACCTGTCCTTATGTGAGTGTGTGAATCGAACTAAGGGAGTTTTACTTGTTAGCTAACCCTAGCCCAGCTAAGAAGACTCCACCAAGAAACTTAGCTGGGCCCGAGCAAGGTCGTAGTGAACAGGTGGCCGCGTTTAGTGACTGCGTCCAACGAAGCCCACGAGTGGCTAGATCCAGCCACTAGTGGCGGCCACTAGGCCGAATGTGCGAGGCCGGTGAGCCACTTGTGGTCGCGTTTAGTGGCCGTAATCTGCGGGCGTCCTTAGAGGGCCCTGTCAGTCAGTATACTCGCCTCAGACGCTCTCGGCGGGCGACTGGAACTCGGCCAGGGCGTGGACGGGGCTGGGCTGCTTCTTCTGGCTGCCGCGGCGCACCTTGGCGCGCACCTCCTCCGGCTTCTCGGGCCGCACGAGCGGCTTCTTCTCTGGCGCCTTCATGCGCCACACCACGATGGGAGACTGGAAGGTTTAAACATTATTTCAATTTTGCTCTTATTTAACACATTCAGTGCCAAGCTCGCAAATTTTCATACAAAATAGACCAATAGGTTCTTGACACAGAATGTGTCAATGAGTACTACTACCGTTTTTGTGCTCACATTGCTATCTTTCAATTTGTAAAGAATGTTATAACACGCAGGCGTATAGAGCAGCTAGAGCCGATCTACCTCCCGTGGGTCACAAAAATCTATAACTCCCACGGGAGGTAAATCAGTATGAAAATCTGTAACTCCCGAATTTAAATTCCATTTGGAAACTCATCAAATGTGCTATATCTATAGATGAACACAAACATGCAAAATTCACTATTGAACTTACATTGCCTACCTCAAAATCAGGAATAATGATTTAAAATTATTATGAAAATATTAAAAAAACGAAACATGCAGTAAATACGATATGCTTACAGTTTATAATCATACGATTTACTTACACTTAACATATGATATTAAAACAACCTAAAATAATTCAATTTGTGCAAAAAGTATGCGTCAAACGTGCGACACAAATATAAACTTATACTCATTTGGCAACAACTAACTAAGTATTAATAATAACTCCTATTTTAAACATTGCTAGATAAATGGTTAAAAGAAATATGAAGATAGACGTGCCATGGTTAAGAAGTAATTTGAAATGTTTTCAATCCAGATTATGACAAACGTATTCATAATTTAAACCAACTATAGGGAACGTGCACGACGACGTGCTGCCAACTGGTGCCGCCAATCTAAATCAAGTACCCTCTCATGCTGGGGCCACATTGACGGAAACGCCGTTAATTTATCGCGATGAAGGACGATTAACGTTAGTGTAGCTACGAATTACTATATTTGACATTGACACTTAGATATTGTCATTGACAGCTAGATTTGACAGGGGTAATAGTTTCCTTTATTGTCCCGCCCGTGTCTCTTTTGTCATTTAGTGCCCAAGCCAAACACTACGTTCGTTTGGCAGCATTTGTTCTTAAGAGTTTGTACGGATTATACTTCAATTAGTCGGATTTATTTTTATCCGACTGCGGCGAAGCCCAAAGGAGGGTTATATGTTTGACCTGTATGTATGTATGTATGTCCGTTCCTGTGTCCGCTCGTAACTACTCAACGGCACATCCGATTTTGATAAATGATACATCATTAGATTCGTAAACTAAAATAAACAAAATGGCGGATTTTATGCAGTTTCAAAGTGCACCGCGGTCGGGTTTTTTTTAGTAAAAATGTGGTTATTGTTATCAATACTTTTATTAACAATACTTTTACTATCAATACTTTTATAATCAATACTATGCAAAGTCTCGATTGGAAACATTTCAAATTCTCTAAGGCCGCTCAAATTTTATGAATGAATTGAAATCTACATATAGAACACGTATCAATAAACATGTAAAGCGATTAAGCGACTACAACTTACGTAGTTCTGCTCCGGAGGCATGGCGGCATCAAGTCATTAGATACTTAAGCTTAGGATTATCACTAGGGGGGTAAGCGCTCATAGCTTACGGTCTGTCAACATCTAAATACCGGAACTTATTGGGCACCAAAAGCTACAGAAACTTAGTGTTTCAATGGAGGTATTTAAAAAGTGTTTCTTTTTTAACCGAGGTCTTTTGGGCATGTATACAGGGTGTTACATTGAACTTAATACAAATTAAGCGATTCCGACTCAGTCAAGTCAATATTATTATCAGATATGAAAATCTGACCAAATGAAATGGGAAAATTATGTTTTCCATCACTAAATTAAACTTTTGGCGTCAAACGCCAAGCGAAAAACGTTACACGCTTGATTCTCATACAAATCGATGAACTATTTACTTCTATCTGGATATCGTCGACCGTAGGCTGAATTAGCGTAAGGGATATTGTTTTGCCTGTCCCTTACCGTAATTCAGCGTACGGTCGACGATATAATTCTGTGGTCACGATTGTCAGTAACGAGGGAACGACAGAAAAGGACAATGAATTTAATCAAGTCATCGAAATAATTCAATGCGGCAAGGAATTTAAACATACAGACACATCCAAAATTACAGGTTAAAAGTATACCAGTCCGCACAGAAAAAATAAAGGGATTTTGAGCCATCATTTTGATAAGTAACTAAAAATACTATAGTACATTTCTTACCTAGGGCGGTAAAACGAAGAATGTCTCAGATCGCAGGTATTTGACGACCGAGCCGAAGGCAAGGGCGATAAATATGCGATCTGAGGCTTTCTTTACTACTTCCCGTGGTAAGTACAAAATTTTACGTCTGCCCCAGGCCAGCTAATGGGATTTTCCGCACGCGTAAACGTAAACGTATTACACCTAAAACTGTAAGTTGATTGCATTATATACATTTGCCACTATCCGCACGCGTGGGAGCTTCTCTCCCCCGTGCAACAATGTACCATGCTGTTGGAGGGCCCATATAGGTGCCCTACAGCCTAACGAGGTTAGAAAAAAAAAACGTAAACGTAGTTAATTATTGCTAATTATTTGCTTTCGGCCCCGATAAGTTTTGCCGCATTTGATGTTGGCCGTGCCAAATGATATTTGCTAAAAGGTTAAGAAAATGGAGGTTTCCACAAGCGGTTCAAAGGTTAAAAATACCGCTACTTTTATCTTTTTCTCAAACTGTACCTTAATTTGATATTTTTATTTGCGAGGTATAATAGTAAAGCTTTTTTCTAATATATTACCATTCCTAAGCTTCATTCACTGCGGTCAAAGCGTCACAAGCATTAGTTATATTATTATATTCAAAACATGGGTCGAGTAAACCCGACACCCGACGACAAATATTTCGCCATCGCATTGCTATAAAGGATGTTTAACTTGATTTTTCACTACATTTATTTAAGAGGAAATAGTAAGGTTCTCCACGTTACTATTTCCTCTTAATTGAAAATTAGGTATTTGTAAAATGTGTCGCTGTCCCGCACTGCCCGCCTCTCCCGCGCAGAGCGCGATAGAGACAACTGCAGCTTGGACCGAAAATACCTTTTAAAATTTCATGAAAACAACGTTTCGTAGTCCCCTGATTTCTTCCCTAAAACTTAACCTATTTAACAAATTTTTTCATTAAACATTAAAGAAAGGCTTTGGCCGTGTTCCTATGTTTTCCTTTTTTTTAATAATCTAGTCAAATTTGTTTTCTGGATGTGTGAAAACAGCGGAAAATCTGGCATTTTTTTTAGGTTTTTGAAGGTTAATATCTCTTTTGAGAATCAATTTATCGTAAAAAGGAAAACATAGGAACATATCAATAGTAGCCATACATTTTTGGACAAAAAATTATTGCTTTACTGGCATTATCCAGGGAGGAAACAGGGGACTACGTTTGTATGGAAAAACTGCCCTCCTGTTTCCTCTTAAATACTGATATTTTTTCAGCTTCTTAACTATAATAGCAACCCACCAGGCTTAAACGAAAATTGGAAATAGTTTAGGGATAAGGATCCAACCCACAAAAAGTCATCAGTGACTTGTTCATAATTCCGGTCTATAATTGGCGACTTGACAACTTTTTTCTGTGATATATACCTCTCAACAATAGAAATATTAGTGAAAAAACCACTTCAATATCATAAAAAACTAACTACAATGTTAAAATCACATTTAAGACTTTCCCAAATACGTGCCGAAACGCTCCCTACTGAAGCCCGTTATACAATGACGTCACTACTCATACGTTGTTTGGGGAAATCAATAACTTTGTTCTGCAACTATGTTAAAACTTGCGTTTATCGTCACGGTTTCATAATGAAAGTTACTATAAATTTTATGGGTTATTTAATGATCAATATTAATAGTTTTGATAATTTTAAAATGGACTTTCCCACCCAACTTTGGAGGCTCATAAAAATAGTAACATGTTAGGTTTCAAACTCAAAACTTGAACATATTTCCTTATTATGCTTATTTTAACAGGATCTTATATAATTGTTACAAATTTCAGTTACAGTCAAGTACCCAATTCTAAAATTGGTTCCTGCGGGTCGGACCTTTTCCCTAAATTACGTCCAATTGGGGTTAGTATTAGGAAATATGGATTTAATAATTAGCAGGGTTTAACCAGCTGAAAATTTGGTTTACGCAGTACAAAATCTATATTCAGTAACTAGAAGTTGGAGATACACAACAGGAAATTTGGGTTACGAAACGGGAAATCTCGGTTGCGAAATGGGAAATCTCTTTTGCGAAACGGGAAATCTCTTTTGCGAAACGGGAAATCTCGGTTACGAAGCGGGAAATCTCTTTTGCGAAACGGGAAATCTCGGTTGCGAAACGGGAAATCTCGGTTGCGAAACGGGAAATCTCGGTTACGAAACGGGAAATCGGTTACTTGACGGTACTGTATGGGTTATGTAATAGTTGTGTACTCACGGCGATGGTGCCCTGGCGCGTGTACTTGGTGGAGGCGACGTAGGACGCCTTGACGGTGAGCACGACCGCGTTCATCAGGTTCTTGGCCGCCTGGATCAGCGACGTCGCGCTGTCCAACTGTGGATCACACCGACGTATCAATGTGGGAATTGAAAGGATGTTTAAAAACCAACATAACTGACTAGACCGGTTGATACTTATACAGGGTGTCCCTAGGCCCTGGACAAACCTGAAAGGTACATGTTGATTAAGGTATTTCTAACTAATATAGGTACAAAGTATCATAACAGTTAGAGCAGAACTTACGGAAAAATTAACGAATTACTATTTTTGCTTTTGAACATTCTGTATGAAGGCACATGGCAATCGAAACTCCTTCAGCAACAATTTTTATGTAATGAGTGGCAACCGAACAGATGAGCCAGCTGACGGAAATTAGCAGATTTTCTTAATAAATATAAAAATATCATCTGTGTTGAAATAGCATAAACTTGCTATTGTCTATATGTCATTCAACAGAAGGTTGAAATTGTTAAGACATTTCATGTGGAGACAACCGATTATGGAATATACTTACTTTTTCTTTTATTGAAAAGCAAATGTAAAAAGAACTGCATTATAACTTTTTCTATTGTATGATTTTCTTTTAAAATATTGACACTTATGCTATCAGTACGAAAAAAGAATAGTAATTTAAAAATCCCGCTGTCATTAGATTAGATGACATGTTGTGTGCGTGACTTCAATTCTGCTGGGACTATCTATATATTAAAATGCACCGAATGTCAAGATATACGGTTCCAATGTGAAAACTTTTCCCCGAGAAGAACCGACTAAGAAACTCGATATTACTATTTTTTTTTTCTAGGGAACTCACCCCGCTGACGATGAGCTCGCCGGAGATGTTCTGCACGTCGGCCTTGACCTTGCTGGTGATCTGTATCTGGTGGCAGTACAGTGCGATGCGCTGCAAATACGCCAGTAGATCCTGCTTCGTGGACGACTCGGGGCACTGGAAATGCAATATTATGCTTGTACAGGAAATCTAAACCCATACCGGGTGGCTTTATTGGAATGGTGGGCATACTTCGTTCAATCAAACGGGGGACAGAATATTTTAAAAAAATCAAAAGAGGGCCAGAGGACGTTTAAATGAAACATAAAATATGTGTATCCATTAGTTTTTATCGTTCACAAAATATTACTTCGACCAGTTTTCATACAGACGCTTGAAATCTCTAATAAAGTGTCGTCATTTTCGTAACACGAAAGTATTTAAAATAATTAAATCTCATGGCATAATCTGAACATTTATACCAAAAAAAAATCTATTTTTTTACTGTGATTTTTTCTGTAGAAACAACATAAAATTCGCAAAAAATTGCAAATTAAAAAAAATTGCTCATCTGGAGTGCGGAATACGTGCGACCTCTTCACTGCGCACGAAAAAGTTTCAATGTTTCGTGGCGTGCCTGCGTGCGTACCTGTTCGGCGATCTCCCTGGTGAGCTTGTCGAGCTTGGTGCCGGCCTCGGAGATCTTCTTGGCCGCGTTGATCACGTCCATCGTCGTCTTCAGTGGCCCGCGGCCCCTGCACAAGCATAACGAATCATTTATATTTGCAACGAAGCCCGAAAGGCTTTTTAATTAATTAATTTTTAATTTCAGACCATATCCATATTACTGCAATTGATACAAACAATGAAAATGATAAATTAATGAAGATTAAAACATAACACTGCGCCTAATACGTTCTCACATTTTGGACAGGTAACCTATGACACTTACTATCTAGCGATCCTACCGACTGCGCCAACCATATAAATACAGAAATGACTTTACCTAGTAAAGTCGGTCATCTCCAGCATGATCATGCACATGTGTTTAGCCAGCGTGATGATGTCGTTGCCGGCGTCGTCCCACTTGCCGACCTCGTTGTCGAAGGTCATCTTCTCGCGGCGGAACAGCTCCACCTGCTGCAGGATCTTGCGCTTGTCCTCCTCCGTCATTTTTCGCATCGCTTCCTGTAATGTCGACCTTGTATTTCAGAATAGATTTACGGGGTGCTCTAATTTATTGCAAACATTGCGTTCAGGGGCATTTATATCTAAAGGACAGAAAATCCCGATGTCATAAAGTCCGAATGTTATAATTCCCCCGTGTCCAATAACCCAGATGTCATAATGTTCACTTCTCGAAAAGTCCGAAAATTACAATGTACCAGTGACCGATAGGCCAGGCCACTTGTCGGTTAGTAGTGTTATTCATAATGGGGACTTAATATACACCCTTTTTTATACGGGCCAGGATTCAAAAGCACCACCTCTGCTTGAAAGGCGCATGTCCGAATCACTCGGCTACCGCACTCATAGCTTAGCCGTAAAGTAAAGCACTGACCCTGGCGTTGGTGATGCCGCTGATGTCGGGGTACTCGTCCACGCCGTGCTCGCCCGTGTGCGCGCTCGCTGCGAACGTACACTTCATTCATTAACACCGAAAGGAATATTAGCTGGACAATGTCTATGGCACTAAAGGATAACTGCATCATTTATTATTGTATAAAATTTAAATTATGGCTGTTTATTACTATAGTTTTTTTATGTAATAAGTGGCAACCGAACAGATGAGCCAGCTGACGGAAATTAGCAGATTTTCTTAATAAATTTAAAAATATCATCTGTGTTGAAATAGCAAGTTTATTGTCATTCAACAGAAGGTTGAAATTGTTAAGACACTTCATGTGGAGACAACCGATTATGGAATATACTTACTTTTTCTTTTATTGAAAAACAAATGTAAACTAACTTTGTGAACGATGGATTAGACATAAACGTTAAAACATATACGAATCAACATTGATACTAACACAAAACAAGCACACCCACAAAATTAAATGATTATAAACAATGACCCAATGCATGAAACATATTCTTACGGAGTTCGCAGCAGCCGTCGTGATGAAACACGGTGCCTCCGCTGAGATACTTAACTGAGAGGGCTCCAAGATGGTACAGTGGAGTGGTGGTGGTGGATCTTTCATTTGTGACCCATTTCCCAAAAATATACTATGAGTACTAAAAATCGATATGGCCGCCAAGTGACTTGTAACCAATTTATAGTTGATACTCTGATATAAGGTGGGTGACATTTTAAAGATCGTGACTCTGTCTATCCTACTGTCCGGGTGAGAACACCCGGACAGTCCATCAATCGATCGGGCAATCGATTCTTACGTCTTACGGTGTACAAAATTGCGCACCGTCAAGCTAGCGTACCCGGAAATTTCACATAGAAAACCTTCGAATTTCGAAATCAGGCAGTCATGGAATATCTCGGCTATTTGGGTACTATTTATCGAGATATAAACCGTTTCCGAAAACAAAGCCGTTCCAGAGATACAAGCGGTGTACGCCGGTTTGACGGCCTGGTAGCATACACCGTGAACAGGCCTTATACTCGTATTTCGAACAGTTTAAGGGTAGGTAAATTTTTTTTCATCTAGGTATTTCGTCGGTACTATTTATAGTCAGCATCAGATTCTGGATATCATTACGGTGTACGCCATCTTGACGGTGACTGAGGATATCTGTGTAGCCAGAGTTGGGTGTTCTCGGGATACTCACATCGGCTCCTGGTCTCCATGGTCATGTCCTCGACGGGCTCGAACTCGGTGTCGGTGTCCAGGTCGTCGCTGGTCTACAACATGCACGAGTACACACAACATGCGATGATCATGTTAGTCCCGGTGTTATCACACTTTACACAACACTACCACTTTTAGTACCTATTTTATTAGAGATCTATGTAGAAAAGTATGACGCCGTGTGGTTAAGCTTGCCACTTAAGACATGACAGCCACGACTATCTGTCAAGAGCGCGAGAGATAGGTCTATACATATCAAACAGTTTCTGTGACTAAAGTTCTGACGGAAAACGTGCAGTTTAAACCACTGCATAGATTAGCAGGACGTTTTTAGAGGAGTTTCAAATAATTAGAGGAGAGGAGGAGATTTCGAAATTCGTTCCCTAATGGGTTGAAACGGGAGATGAAAGTTTGTATGAAAAGTCGGAAATTCACGTGGACACAGGCGTTCTAGTTGAAGATATACTCGTATCTAACTTCGAATAAAACAACTTGAAATAGCAAGGATTAATTTAAGGAATCTATTTAATGAGAATAATGAAGTTTGATTTTAATTTTGTACTGGCTCTGGTAAAGTGTGATAACCCAAACACAATGGTACCGATCACATCCACATTATTGACAACACATGACATGACATGATAAACAACATTTCTCAATTCAGAAAAATGCCACCAACTGCCTCAAAGGATTTTGTATCCACTTTCAAATAAGTTTCGATGGCATTTTTCGTGAATTCTGAACATTCCAGCCCTGTAAACACAAATACGACATTAAAATGAATCTGGCGCGGTCTGATCTGTCTCTAATTATATTTCAGAAATCTCTGAACCGACTGAGATTTTAACGTTACATTATAATCGAAGACACTTAACTGTCCATCTGTAAACCGTATTACAATGGGACAGGGTTTACTAATGGTCAGTTACCAGTGTCTCCGTTTGTATCTAGGATATTGGTAGAAGTTCAGATCAGCCCGCTAGCATGCTATGAGTCTGTCCAAGCCCACATCCTCAGGGTGGCGAGGGCTCACATTTGCTCCTGGTCTCCAACGTGTAGTGCTCGTCCAACTCCACGTCCTCAGGATCCAAGTCCTCCTCCTCCTAGGTCGGCAATACCGTTAGAAATGTGCTGGACTGGTCATTGCAATAAATACACCAAAAATGTATACTTATACTAATAGTTCGGCACGTAGGTAATACTCCTCTAAAATTTCTCCCTGCATTCCCTAAGCATTTTAACTAATATTTCCCAAGTTTTACCTAGTATTTCCCAAGTTTTAACCTAGTATTTCCCAAGTATTACCTAAGAATTTTACCTCGGGATCCCCAAGTACTTTAATTAGTGTGTCCCATGTTGTTTACCTAGTTTTACCCAAGTATTTTACCTAGTGTTTGCCAAGTATTCTCCAAGTATTTTACCTAGTATTCTCCAAGTATTTTACCAAGTATTCTCCAAGTATTTTACCAAGTATTCTCCAAGTATTTTACCTAGTATTCTCCAAGTATTTTACCTAGTATTCTCCAAGTATTTTACCTAGTACTTCCTGAGTATTTTACCTAGTATTTCCCAAGAATATCATCTCGTATTTCCCGAGTATTTTACCTAGTATTTCCCAAGTAGTTCCCCAGAATTTTAGCAAGTATCATCCAGTACGTCAGTGGACTCACTCGGTTCATGAGCACGGCGCGGCGTATCTCGCGCACGCCGTCGTAGACGAGGCGCGAGGCGTCGATGAACTCGTTCTCGTCGAGGCCGGCCGCGCCGCCGCCCAGCGCCGACACCGCCGCGTCCACGCGGACCGCGAACTTTGACATCACTGGAACAAAGAAAGATTCATATTTTATTTGTTAACAAGCTTCTACCCGCGGCTTCGCCCGCGTTGTTTCCATTGCTGTCCCAAAGGAATCATTTAACGGGATATAAAGTATCCTGTGTTTCACTCCCAGGACTGTCTAATTGTATGCCAAACAGCTCGATCCATCCAGTTGCTGCCTCGTTATTTAGTAACAAACATCCAAACATTTTCACAAACTTTCGCATTTATAATCGTAGTAGGATAGGTAGGATAATATACTCATACTCATACTCATACTCGTTTATTGTGTATTGATCATACAATGTCATCTTAAACAATCATAAATAAAATAAAACAAAATTAATCGATCATTCATTATACAATACAAATAGAAATAAATTATAAAATACAAATAGAAATAAAATGTCAATTGTTCATGAATTCAAAAACGGAATAATAGGCCTTTTGCACAAGAAGCGATTTTAGTTTTAGACTAAACCCGAGGTACGTTTTACAGTCTTTGATGGAATTTGGGATTTTATTGTAAATTTGAGGACCCAAGACGTGCAGACAATGGGCTGATTTTTTTAGCCTGTGTCTAGGAGGTTCGAGATCGTGCTGTCTTTGATCTTTGAATCTGTTGCTCGCCCACTTCTTCCGAGTGAAGTCGTTCAAGTTTTGCCGGACATGTTTTCCTACTTCCAATATTAAAAGGGAAGGTAGTGTCAACACTCGGAAGTCAATAAATAGCTGTCGGGCTGGCGTGTCAGGCAATACAATTAAATTTAAAACTACAAGCCTACCAATATTATTAATGCGACAGTTTGTGAAAATATTTGGATGTTTCTTACTAAATTACGCGGTAACAAGTGAAAAAACTAATCATAATCTTGATCTGAAAATTTTTTTGCAACGCCAATGCGTATTTATTTATCATTTTTACCCGACTGCGGCGAAGCCCCAAGGAGGGTTATGTGTTTGACCTGTATGTATGTATGTATGTCCGTTCCTATGTCCGCTCGTAACAACTCAACGGCACAACCGATTTTGATAAATGATACATCATGAGATTCGTCTTGATAGCGCGAGTGTCACTGGGTATGAAATTCCTTAAAATAAAAATGGCGGATTTTATGCTCTTTTAAAGTGCACCGCGGTCGGGTTTTTTTAGTAAAAATATTTAGTTAAAGCATAATTTTCCAAGTTGAACAAAAATCATCGCAATCCCTTAAAACAGTCATGGACATGACGTACGTATTCTATGCGTATTGACTTTTCAAACTTTATTAGTAAAGCTTTAAGGTCTAATATAGATTGTAGTAGACATGTTTCGGAGATGATCTCCAATATAAATGTATATGATATATATTGTAATTAGGTGGCATATCAAAGTCCATCAAATGCCACTGCCAGTGGGTCAAGGCGTCGGCTTATATCCTCTCGTTAGAAATGACAACGCATGTCAATACGGTAATCAAATTAAAAACTTAAGTAACTGGGTACTTCTACTAGCGTTTCAACCGCAATCACTTGCCTGGCCGTATTTTGGCTATTTCCCTGCGGCCTCGGATTACTATTTTCTGTTATTTTTTAGAATAGCAGTAGCTTTAGAAAATAACAGAAAATGGTAATCCGAGCATACAGGGAACGCCAAAAATGCGACGTTAAAAATTAATTTTGAAACACTGGTAGAACTATCCAAATGCCTTATTTTCTCGTGACTTCGGTAATGAAGATCTATATTTTTAAATAACTTCAAAAAAGGAAGTTCTCCATAGGTAAGAACCGATCCGATCCACAGGTCAAAGGTGACAGCATCTTTGACACCATGCCCTGGCGGCCCTTTAGATATAATTTAGTTTTGAGTTTTAGTCTTAGATTCACACTCACGGACAATGAATTCGGGTCATTTTTATTTTTATAAAAAAATATTATTTATAAAAAAAATATACATAATAGGCTACTTGATGACAGTTCAAATCAGCTTATTTTTATGAAGTATCAAAACGCTCCGAAAGTATGCAGTTTAGTATGAGATACTATCTTGTGCGCATATAACACCATTTCTTAATAGACACGACATGTTGAATATGGATGCCCGGCGCACTCTACACTTGGCGTCTTTATTGTTTGGGGTGATAGTAAATAAACAACCAACATATTTATACGAAAAGCTTGCATTCTCCCAACGCCACGTTAGACACGCGCCACGACTTGTGTGCCACGCTCACCGTACCGCTGCTTTTCGTGGCAGCTTCCGCTTCGCTGCCACGAAGTGTTGGAATGACTTGCCACCGCCAATAAGAAACTCCGGCAGCTTAGTGACTTTTAAACTGCGTATCAAGAAGTACTTAATAGACAAGCAGAAGTCCCAACACTAGCAGCGCGCGCGCACTCATACGTACACACATTCGCGCACACACACACACACACACACACACACACACACAGTCACGCACTCACACACACTCTTTAACGCCATCATTATAATGTATTTTAATAAACGTAAATGTAATTGTTTGTTTGTTTGTTTAGGTAAAGATATCTGATTGATTTGTTTAGTTAAAAAACACTGTATGTATACTGTTCTTATATAATATTTGCTAATGAGAGACCTACAGGCGTCACTGAAAATCAGCGTCGCGAAGTAAGTAATTTACTTTGTGGCATTAAGCTGAGTGGCGACCTTTTTAGCATAATTCTATATTTTATTAATTTTGTAATTGTTTTAATAAGTTTGTGCTAAATAAACGTATTTCTTCTTTCTTTCTTTCTTGTGACGTCGTCATGCTCAACATGGTGCCTTACTTTTAGTTTTCGACATTGTAAAATCGTTGATGGCACGAAAATAAGTTTGAATGATTTTATCCGGGCTGTTTTTGTTAGAATGGTGTATCAAAATATGTAGCTTAAATAGTTTTAGTGACTGCTAGCGCCATCTATCCACCCGTGTAGTTATGTATACCTACCGTTATTTTACTTGAATAAATTAGTCTGTTGCGAATATCTGACGTGTATCATTAGGTTATGGGCTACTCCCGTATTTATCAGTTATTTTAAAGTGTTAAAGTAGATAAATTGTGCACGAAGATTCGCGGAAACATGGCTACAAACTATATTGCCAGTGTGCCTAAGCTAAAAGGCAGGGAGAATTATGACGAGTGGTGTTTTGCGGCTGAAAATTTACTGGTTCTGGATGGGATGGACAAGTACATCAAACCACCGGCCGGTTTTGAAATTAAGCCAGCGGAAGATGCAAAAACGAAGGCAAAGTTAATATTGACTATTGATCCAGCTTTGTACGTGCATATTAGGAACACAAGGAGCTCAGCGGAATTATGGACTAAGCTAAAGACCATGTTTGATGACTCTGGTTTCTCAAGAAAAATAACCTTGCTTCGACATTTGATATCCATAAGATTAGATAATTGTGATTCGATGGCTAACTATGTCACACAAATGGTCGAAACAGCACAAAGGTTGAATGGCACAGGATTTACAATAACCGACGAATGGGTGGGATCATTATTATTAGCAGGTTTGTCTGACCGTTACACTCCTATGATAATGGCAATAGAACATTCGGGTATTCCGATAACTGCCGATGTCATTAAGTCAAAGTTACTTGACATGGAACTTGCACACGAGTCTGAAGTCAGCGGTACTGCATTCGCGGCGAGGAACAAATATTACTCTGGCAACACTAAGCAGAAGAAAAATGGCGGGTCAACGTCAAACAAGTCAGTGACAGTGACAGATAGAACAACAACAAAAGACGTCAACGTCACTTGCTATAAGTGTAAGAGTAACGGGCATTATCGGAATCAGTGTCCATTATTAAAGAAAAACGCAAGTAAATGCGTATTTAACGTTGTTTTCATTAACGGAAAGTTTAACAAGACAGAATGGTACGTGGACAGTGGGGCGAGCGCCCACCTAACAGTAAACAAAGACTGGATGAAGAACACGAATACGTCGCCGTGTTTACCAGAAATCATTGTCGCAAACGAATCAAAAGTGTCAGTTGTTTGTTCCGGAGATGTAGACATTATATCTGATTTAGATTGTCACATAACTGTGAAGAATGTGCTATGCGTGCCTAGTTTAACAACGAACTTGTTATCGGTCAGCGAACTCATCAAAAATGGCAACAATGTCGTATTTGAAGAAAAGCATTGTTATATTTATGACAAGAATGATGCTTTGGCCGCGGTCGCCGATTTAATCGACGGTGTTTATAAGTTACGGCTACAGACGCAAAGTTGTTTGTTGGCAGCTCCTGCAGTTACTGGCAAACTATGGCACAGAAGACTAGCTCACATCAACAGTCAAGACATGAACAAAATGAGAAATGGTGTTGTAGATGGCTTGTCATATGAAGGTTCTTTTGACATAACAAAGTCAGAATGTACAATTTGTTGTGAAGGAAAGCAAATGAGGTTACCTTTTACTCATGTGGGTGAACGAAGTACCGAGACATGTCACCGAATAAGTGCAGATTTGTGCGGCCCGATGGAGGTCAATTCCTTGAATGGCAGTAGATATTTTTTATTGTTTGTGGATGATTATAGTCGGATGACTTTCATTTATTTCCTCAAGCAGAAGAGTGAAGCCTTCAGTCGATTTAAAGAGTTCAAGTCAATGGTTGAAAATCAGCAAGGGAAGAAAATAAAGATTTTTCGAACCGACAACGGATTAGAGTTCTGTAGTAAAGAATTCGAGAACTACTTAAAGCAATCAGGTATAATACATCAGAAAACAAATAGTTATACACCTGAACAGAATGGTATTTGTGAGAGAGCTAACCGTACTGTGGTAGAAAAGGGTAAATGTTTATTGTATGATGCTAAGTTGGACAAGAGATTTTGGTCTCAAGCTGCCCAAACAGCTGTTTATTTAAAAAACAGGTCCATTGTATCAGGACAATCGAAGACCCCTTATGAACTATGGCATGGATCAAAACCCGACCTGAGCCATATTAGACTGTTCGGGAGCAAAGTCATGGTTCATGTCCCCAAGGAGAAACGATTGAAGTGGGATAAGAAAGCCACACAGCACATCTTAGTTGGATATGGAGAAGATGTGAAAGGGTACATATTGTATAACCCTACCAAGAAAACACTGATCACCAGCAGGGATGTCATCGTCATGGAAAATGAAACAGGTGACAGCGAAACATGTGAAGAGTCAGCTATCTGGATACCAAATGAGGAGACGTCACAGATTAGTGTGGAAGAGAAGAGCAGGGATTCAGTGGGGGAATCCAGTGTCGATGTTCAGGATGTAGAGCATCATGATGACAGCACTTCAGATTCTTCAGTATACACTGATGGTGATGAAACATTAATAGAAAGTCCGACGAGTGAGGTACCCGAGCAGGCAGTTCAAGAAACGTCAGTCCCAGAGCCACAGCCAGAGCCAGATATGAAACCCAAGCGGCAGAGAAAACAGCCTGAGCGGTATGGTTTCAGCAACATCTGTGTATCCAGTACTGTTCCAGCATCTGAGGAGATCTCTCTCTCAGAGGCTCTCGAAGGGCCAGAAAAGGAGCAGTGGAGGCGTGCCATGGCTGAGGAGTTGCAGTCATTCGAGGACAATGATGCGTGGGAGCTCGTTAAAAATCCAGGTGATGTGTCAATAGTGAAGTGTCGATGGGTGTTTAACAAAAAGTTTGATGTGGACAATAATGTACGTTACCGGGCTAGATTGGTGGCAAAAGGCTTTACGCAAAAGCCAGGTATTGACTATAATGAAACTTTTGCTCCCGTAATCCGTCATTCTACTCTAAGATTATTGTTTGCTCTTAGTGTTAAGATAGGAATGAGCATTCGGCATTTGGACGTAACTACGGCCTTCTTAAACGGTGTCTTAAAAGAAAAGATATACATGTCACTACCTGAAGGTTTTGCAAACAAAAGTGGGGGAAATGTGTTGAGATTGAAACGGGCTATTTATGGTTTGAAACAGTCTTCTCTAGCGTGGTATGAGAGAGTAAAGGATTGTCTCAGTAAATTAGGTTTCAAAAACAGTAAATATGAACCATGTTTGTTTGCAAAATATTATGATAATGTTAAGATAATTATTGGGTTGTATGTAGATGATTTTTTGATTTTCTCAAACAATGAGACTGAAACACAGAAGTTGAAAACTGTATTAGGTTCAGAGTTCAAGTTGAAGGATCTTGGTCCTGTGCGACAGTATCTAGGCATGAGAATAAATTTGAATAAAGATAAAAGTGTAATTACTGTCGATCAGCAACAATATATTGAACAGTTAGCTACTAAGTTTCAGATGTCTGATTGTAAACTGCAAAGTACTCCCATTGAGCCAAAGTTGAATATAGAAAAATCTACAGAATGTGCACCTAATATTCCCTATCAAAAACTCATTGGCAGTTTAATGTACTTGGCAGTATTAACAAGGCCAGACATTGCCTATGCCGTAAGTTACCTTAGCCAATTTAATAATTGTTATAATGTAAACTGTTATAACTATGCAAAACGAATATTAAGGTACTTGCAGTGTACTAAAAATTATTGTTTAAAGTACAGCAGTAATGATATGGATTTACAAGGTTTTGTAGATAGTGATTGGGCATCTGATGCCATAGACAGGAAATCCTATACAGGATTCTGTTTTATGATGTCAGGATCAGCTGTTTCCTGGCAAAGCAGAAAACAGAAATCAGTTAGTCTTTCTAGTACCGAATCGGAGTATACTGCTTTGTCCGAAGCTTCTAGAGAGGCTGTTTATTTAAGAAATTTAATGCATGAAATTACGGGGAAATTGTATGTAATTAATTTGCATTGTGACAATCAAAGTGCATTGAAATTAGCATCTTGTCATCAAAATCATAACAGAACGAAACATATAGATGTACGTTATCACTATGTCAGAGATGTTGTTGACTATAAATATGTTAAAATTAAATACATTCCTACGGAGGAAATGCCAGCTGATCTGTTAACGAAGGGTCTGTGTTCTGTGAAACATTACAAGTTTATGAATATGCTTGGCATTGTTCCTATGTAATTTTTTGTGTAGTTTTACCCTTATTTTGATAAGTGGGGGTGTTAGAATGGTGTATCAAAATATGTAGCTTAAATAGTTTTAGTGACTGCTAGCGCCATCTATCCACCCGTGTAGAAGCGTAATTTGCTGGTTAGAGTTAATGAATTTATTTTGATTGTTGTCCAATACCCTATTATTATACTCGTAGTTCCGACCACTTCCGACGTGCAGTCACGGGCCGCGGATGCAGGCGCCGCTGCAGGGTCCATCACCGCTGTGACTTTAGTGGGTGTGTGTCATTCTGAGGGGAAAGAAAAGGAGGAAAGGGCACTGGTAAGGACCCGGGAGGTACGCGTAATGCATTTCTACACCGTTAACGAAAAAAAGGTTGCTCTCTGCAAATTGACAATATACACAAAATCGAATGAAGGTACGATTAAGACAATTAAGTCTTCTTATATTAATCCATTCTCACCGCGAAAATGACTTGGAAATACAAATACATAAAAAAAAAGTTTCTTTAAGCGAAATAATTATATGTTTCTCTAGGTCGTAGCGTAGGTAATTGTTGTAATGGAATATCTCGTAATTGCCGTGTAAAATTGCAAGAATTACATTCAATTGGTTATTTTACTGAAATTATTAGTAATTCAGCTCGGGGAAACGTCCATCACGTTCATGTGAGATACATTAACGCTAGACAAGTAAATAAATAGGCTGTCTTATTTTAAGGCTCTTCAATAATACTCGTTTTTAACATTTTTATACTTTTAAAATTGACTTTACTGCGCTCCGGCCGGAAAGCGTCACCTTGCCGGCCGCTGCGCTAAACGAAGATGCCGCTTTCTGGTTCCGTCGAACAGAAAAATAGTATACGAACCTTGGCTAGTAAATAAGAAAGCCTCAGATCACATGTTTACATTTGATCTGAGTATTTTTTTACTTTACTGGCCTCGGTATGTAATATACTATTCCCACCCAACTTTGAAATGATTTATGAAATGATTTATTCATCAATGTATGTTGGAAATCGGGTACAAATTGCAGTTACAATTGCTATTGGCAAGTTTCACCAACTTCTACCTTTTCAGGCGTACATACATACGAATGCTCATAAAACAAGTACACTTTAGGTAGCGAACTCTAAACTTCAACGTATTTCCTTATTTTAACAGGATCTTATGTAATTTTAATTTATTTACTATTGGTCTCCGCTCCAGTCATTGAGACACAACTCTCGTCAACAAATCTCGTCTCCACTGCGCTTGGAAACAGCGAACACTAATGTGATTGGTCGATCCCTACACTACACGTCTCCTCTCTCCGCTCCGCTCCTCTCCGCCTCAGTGGAGGAGCCGCAGCCTTAGACCGCCTACTGTACCAATGCTTTTAACACATTCAGTGCCAAGAACACGCCTGACGTGTTCATTTTGTATGGAAACTCGGGAGCTTTGCACTGAAAGTGTTAATTACTTTTGAATGGTATCTTTTGGTGTATAATAAAGTATTATTGTATTGTATTGCTCTCTTTAGAGACGACTCGACCTTGACGCTTTCTAATTACACATTAATACCGTTAATTAGCAGCTACGGTCGTAAGGCGCTGACGCGCCAAGTTGTGTAACTGACATTATCAAATTATTACGAACGCGCGTTAGCGGCTGGGTCAAGCAACTTATTATTTTGTAAGGTAATGCGATAGGTAATATCTTTCAAGTGGCACCTTAGCGGATTACAATTATTTTTTCATCACACTTGCTCGAAAATGGTGTCATTACACGTAGGTTTTGCGGGCCGTAAATGACCTATTACGCCCTAGGGCGTAATGGTTTTCTTTTTAAATTTGAAACGCTGGTTCTGTTTTACTCTTATTTGTCATGTTCAAAGAACACGACAACTTACTTTTTTAACTTTTATTACTGAAATATTTATTTAAAGAAAACTGTTATTGCAAATACATGTAAACACATATTTCTGTAACATTAATTAAATGTTTAAATAGTATATTTCAGTATTTTGCAAATATAAAATGAACCATTTTAAGTCTTTACCGCTATGGTTTCCGAACGTGACTTGTCGTCTTGATATATGTCACTAATGTCACTGTCAGTTTTAGAATTTTATTTAGGTTAAGTAAGGTTATTTTAATCAGATTTCCTCACAAGTGTGATGAAAAACATTGTGTGTGCCACGGGCGGTAAAGGAATTACAAACTCGTGTTATTAAAGCCCTCGGCTTCGCCTCGGCCTTGTAACAAACACTCGTTTGTAATTCCTTACTTACCGCCCTTGATACACAATGTACTATTAAAAGCTTTTATATAACTTGCAATGTTTGCACGTCAGTAAGTTTAGGGCAAATCTTACAAGTTTAATTGGACTACTACCTACCGGAGTTACTTCCTGAGTTTGGGCTCAGATTGGTACTTGCACATCTTCGGTGACATTTTAGCCATGTGGTTAACTGCCTAGCCTTTTCACTAAACGGCGCCATTTAGTTAACTGCCTGGATGAAGCCAATGCGTCAATGTATCAATTAACGATATGGCTGGCCAATGCTTAGGCCGTTCGTTTAGTAGCTAAACAACTATGACCCGCCAGCAGGTCGAAGAAGCTGCGCGGGGCTTCTATTTCTGCTCTGAGGGACACAAACCTAATCTAAAATAACTGGTCAAGAGCATGTCGGATCATGCTCAGTGTAGGGTTCCATAGCCGTATCTATAAGGAAATGAGCTACAGATAAAAATAAAGCTAAAAATAAACAACTGGCAAAAGGTCTTAAAGGCCGTCTAATTCGATGGCACTTAATACCTTTTGGTCGAGAAGTTTTACGGCAATAACTTCAAAACGGTTTATTCGTTACTATTCAAAATAATTTTCGTTGAATGTATTTATTAAGCGTTACCTTCCTGATTTTTTTCATATTTTTTGGATTTACGGTTTAAAAGTTAAAGGGGGGGGGGGACACAATTTATGCAACTTTAGGGGCGATTATTTCCGAAAGTATTCACTTAATCAAAAAAAAGTACATGAAAACCTTCTAATGTTTTTAAAAGAACTATCGAATTATGTACATCACGTTGACGTTTGCTGAAAAAAAAAAATTTTAGCTTCTGTTACAAGTATGGAGTGCCCCCCCTAGATTTTTTTATTTTTATTATTTAACTAGCAAACTTAGTAGCGGCATCTACAAGACATCTATATTCCAAATTTCATCAGTATACGTCTAGTAGTTTTTGAGTAAAATGCCTGTGACATACGGACGGACGGACGGACGGACATGACGAAACTATAAGGGTTCCTTTTTAGCCATTTTGGCTACGGAACCCTAAAAAGGACTTTGTTTTCTTCACTTTTTCCAGCCTTGACCATCTCCTATGCACATTAGTTTTCTTTATTTTAAGAAACTCAGACACTCTTGTCTCTTCGACAACAGAACAGGACAAAATAACAAACACGAAGTTGATTGAGCCAACTATACAAAAAAGTAACAATTGGTAAAATGAAAATTTATTTTAAAATATTTTTTATTACAGAACTTATATTACCGTTATTGTGTACAAAGTTTCATTAGAAAGGACGATGAGGGAAGGTCGAAGGCCATATCTTAGACTATACGGAATTATTTTCCGATGTGAAACGCCATACAAATTAGGGATGTAAAGGTGGGTTTAGACCAAACGATAGATACATAGTTTTGCCGATACAATACCGACCGATATATTGTAGTAAATATCGGCGATACCGATACCGATATCTCAGCTAAATAATGAAGTATGAACTTCAAATATTTGTATGTCCTTATTATACCTAAAACTTGGCTATATTTAACAGAAAGTCAACCTTGAAATAAATAGATCCTCAACTCAAAATTTGATGTTTTGAAGGTAATAGACCAATACATGAAATAAGTCAGTAATTAAAGTTACTTTTTTAAGTTTTTTTCATACAGCAAATTCTTTTCGCGCTCTTCAAATATCGGTTGTATATAATCGGCGATACCGATATCTCGGTATCGGCATCGTTACATCCCTAATACAAATCATACCAACTTGAAAAGGTTTCCGTCTCTATCCATGCCTACGGGACAGCGTTGCTAAATACACTCACGGATAATAAATTCCGGTCATTTTCTATATAATTGTTCATAGAAAATTACCCGAATTCAGTGTCCGCGAGTGTAGTAACAATGGCCGGGGTGACGAAAAACGTTTAATAAAATATTAATATCGATTATCAGCGGCCATCACTTACCGATGACATGCTATATTTGTTAGCTTATGCAATGCACTGACATTTATCAAAATTGCGAAGAGTAAAACCGAAACGCCCGGGGCGTTTTATACAAGAAGATTGAAGTGGGTGGTTGCGAATAGGACTTTAAAATGCCCGAGATAAAATGTAATGTTATTTTCAGTGTTCGGGGATTTCTATGCCACACCGCGTAGAAATGGTAATATGGGTACGCCCTTTGGCCCGCGATACCAATAAAACTGTTCGAAAAATAAACGCTATTTCGGTGTTGGTAATATTTTTATACAATAAATGACAGTATTATAATTATTGTGGTCATTCACCCCGTGTGGCATAGAAATCCCCGAACACTGTATTTTATAAGCTTTTATTTAGTTTCACCTGTCTCGGTTTCGATGTGTTCAAACACTTCCCGTTTTCCGATAATACCTACTGAAATTTCGCAAGGATATGTAAATTAGATGACAATGAAATATTATTACGAAATGAAGCTGATCTGATGCAGGATGTTAACCGTAGGATCATCCAAATTACATAAAATAAATCCACCTTGGGTTCATTTAATTAGTTTTGCATGATCTGCTTTTTGCACGTAATTAGGCTTCGTATCGGCTTAATATTGAACAAAACTTTTTCTCTTTCAACATCCTGAGATGTGGTTGTGTTTTCCTGGTTGTTTCATTGGTAAATATACTCATTTCCGACACGACATGCTATGTTTTTTCTCTCTAGGTGTCACTTTCCGAAGCGGTGGTATAAGAGTGCTTCTGTGACCTATTTGCAGAATAAATGATTTGAGTTTTGATACCCATGAGCCCAAATCGTGTCGGGTCCGTCTCAAAACGTGTAAACAGAGCGATGGACGTCCTAATGAATAGCTGTCACTGCATTCACTCGAATACCAGCGCTGAGGCAACCGACCCGGGCCCGAAATATACCTATTGCTGGTCACTGTCTTAAATAATAACTATTATTACTTGTATCTACTTGCAAATCTATGACATATGTTGTTATTTACTATGTCTGTCATTCTCTATACTTTGGATAGTACCCCGACCGCAAGGGGATATCCAGGCAAAAACTAGAAAACTAAACATGTAACGATGTTATAACTGAACAAAGAAACATAGTACAGTAACAATTAGTTCGTAAACAGCTAAAAATAAATAAATTCTAACATTTAAATACTGTGTCACGCTTGCACAGTTGAATAATTGTAAATAATATAATTCTTATACCAAGCTCATACATAGATGGCGTTGTAAATATCGGGGAACAGCTTTTTGTATGGAGAATGACAGTCCTCATGTTTTAATGGTTCTTGATAACAGAAATATTTTACACAAAATATTTTTTTGTACTTTACCCCAAATATACCCTTTAGATACGGTACCCTAAAAATGAAATAGTGTTTTAAACGAGGGTTTATTTCAAAATCAGCATTTCGATACCTTTAGACTCAAAGGGCGTAAACGCCATTAGAACCTGCGGCGTTTACGCCCTTTGAGTCTAAAGGTATCGATTTCTGAGAATACAATTGACTATATTAACCACAAACGTCGTCGAAGAACTGTCAAAAGACCAGTGTTACAGATTCTAGAGCATATCCAACCATACACTGCTACGAGTAAACTGCTACTCCTTCAATTGTCCTGAGTGTACTTTTCTAAAGTTAAACGGTCGTGACTCACTGTTAAGGTTAATTTTAAGGATAATCTATGCAGATCGTTTTGTTCTAGAAACCTCAATTAACCCGTACATGTGGCAAACAGGCGGTCACGCGAGGATGCCAGTCATACAGCAGCCTTCACAGCGCTCTCGTTTCCAGTGCAACAGCCCGACTTGCGCCGCTCGGGCCGATCGGGGCGTTAACATACGCATAGTACAGTGAGCCAAGATAGTGGTCTACCACTTTTGAACTCTAATGCCCGGCCTACGCGAGGCTAGTTTTTCAAGCTAGGATAGGAAAACCAGTGGTCCCCACCACTACGACTCTACTAGTCTAAAAATAGAACTCCATCCTATTAAAAACTGTCCTGGCTTGTAGAATAGCTTGCTACTAATCATTTATTTGCAGATATTTATAGGTACTACGTGTAGTATAATTTTGCACCGAGTAAACCAATGATAAAAGTGGACATATCAAGGCATTATCGTTCGAGACATTCCATTAAACATGAAGACATTGATAATAACGGTGATGGCAGTGACGATAGAAGCAGCGCTGTACGACACGTTCACGGGGGAGAGGATCACTCCAGAGAGGGAGGCTGAAGTGCGGAGACTGAATCTTATACCGTAAGAATGAAACTCGTAATTAAATAACAAATAAAAATGACACTATTGGGATGGAATAAAATAAAATAAAATAGTCTATTTTTGCAAGTAGGCCCTCAAGGGCTCTTTTACAAGTCTGAGTCTAAATATGTATGTATTATTTCATTTCTTTTCTTTTGGCGCTTCGGGTAGTGACCTTCTGGTGAGAAGAAGCAAATGAATGAATATTTCACTAAACAAATAAAGTATAACCAATTTAAAAACGTTTAAGTTAAACGGTTTTATTTTAAACCATCCAGTCCATTGGATGTCCGGTTGGTCCTTTCAGACACCGCTGGAGCTACGATGAAGTGTACAACGACTTGTCTGCCCTCAAAACACCAAACTGGCGTGGACTTGACACTAAGCAGGCTTAAAATGGCGTTCTCTTGTATCAGAAGCCTATCTTGACTACATGAAGTTGGTTAAAAAGAGGATAGCATTCAATCAATCTATCAGTTTATTACAAGAACATAGTTACATAAGAAATAATGATAATTACAGTGTTGCTTATGTTCTGCCAGAAAAGGCATGCAATTAATAAATAGTTCCCAGATATATCAAAATATCTTCGGTTAGGGTATCATTTTTGGGGTATATTCACCCCAATCCGTACATTTGCAGCTGGTGTGCGATCGAGGTGGCCGACTGCCAGCCCCACGAGCGCAGGCGCATGGACTACTCGTGCAACAACCTGCGCCGCCCCCCGCGCGGCGCTACCCTCACCCCCTATTACCGCTTACTACCACCCGTCTTCGGGAGGAACTACACTGCCCGTCCTGCGCAGAATGGAGAGGATCTACCCAATGTTAGAGCTATCAGGTAAACCTTGCACCTACAGCATCAGTGTAAGGCTTAAGTGGCGAGCGTCCAGCGTCGCGTCCAGCGACGCGGGCAGCGTCAAAGGGTTTTGTGCAGCGTGCACTCAGGAGGCTCACATGCCTCACATATATTTGTTTATGTTTAACATAAACGCCGCACGCCCCGCCCCGCTGCACGCTCAACGAGAGCGTTCACTCAGGCCTTACACTCACTCAAAGCGACGAAGACTTGATGGTCTTCTAGAGCCAGGGAACCAAAAACCTACAACAATCGCTCCGTCTCTTAAGCGCCCCCGAGACGGTCAAACGGTTTGACTCAAACACGTAGATTTTGGTTTGACTCAAACCATTTTGATCGTTTACAAAGGTGGTTTGAACGGTTTGTCAAACATGTACGGGTTTGAAGCCCGTTTGATGAAATTTCATATTTTTGTTGTATTTGACGCGCCGTTTGACCGTGTTTTTCAACAAACTCGGCTTAGTTTTGTGGTGGATTTCGTAGTGTGACGCAAGTCTAATCACGGCGGCGTACCGAACCAAACTGCGCAGTGCCGTTTGACAACCGTTCAAACCGACATCAAACGGTGTCATCAAACGGTTTGACCGTCTCGGGGGCGCTTTAAACCTTATCTCTATTGCCGCCGCTTATCTCAGAGCCATCAGGTAATACGTCACACATACATATGTAAGCTTTACATACGGGAGTAAAGGATGGACCTACTAGCATCACTTAAAGCAAGCTGTCAGTAGTATCCTAACAACAGGCTTCTACTATGAAGATGCAATAACAATACTCGTCTTTATTGAGAAGCGGCAAAGTGATACCTTTTATTTGTTTCTTAACAGTTTTAGCATGTTCTTTTAGATTTAAATGTTCTGCTCTCTAGTGCTTAGTAAAAACGGTAGCCCCCAAGTTTCTAAGGATTTTTTGTCGTTTGCAAGGGTGGCGATAATCTCTGACGGCCGCCGCTCTAGCGAGCATCACTCGCAGCTCATAACGCATATAGGCGTGTTCCTGACGGCGGACGTGACGTCACTGCACGACACCATCAACTACGTGGCCGTCACGAGGGACTGCTGTAAGCCGGACGCTGAGCAGGATCCGCGCTGTCTGCCCATCAGGTATTACACGAGTGGCTAGCGAGACAGGTCTACGAGTCGTTTGCGAAGGTTTTGGGAGAGTATTCAATATACATCATTTAATAACTACTATTAACACCGGGATGTTTACCATGCATGTTTGTTTCTACGAGCTCCCGATATTTCGGCACTGTTGTGAAACGACCCTTAGAAATGAGGATCGACGCAAGGATGGCACTTTCAACTTTTAGTTCGTTTGAAGTGTCTGCTTGAGTGTGATCTTAGATTATCCATGCGATCTATGTTTTATAAGTGTATATTTTATCTAGAGTGGCAGACGATGACGTCCACTTGCGCAGAAGCAACGTCCGGTGCTTGAATCTCACGGCGCCCATCACGTATCAGTCGCTAGCATGTGCGCCCATGAGCTTACCACCAGCCAGGGTATGTCATGCCGCTTTTGAAAACAGAGGCGTAAGGGTGCGGTTTCACTTACGCGGAGTTAGGTGGAGAGGAATGGATCGTGAGTTGACCAATCAGTGCTAGTTATCTCCAATTCGCCCAGAGGAGCGGAACAGCGGAACGGAGCTCGTAAGTGGAAACGCACCTTTAATCTTTGTCCGTAGTCACTACGTAAATGCGAAAGTATATTTGTTGGTTTTCCTTTCGACAGAGCTCTGAATCGTTATTAGTTTTTGCATAGAATTAGGACATGGATGACGGCGTGAACTCTGCTTTTTTTTAGTCGTAGCACAGACTAAGCGTTTTATGACCTTTGTTTTTGGTGCACAATAAAGAATATTGTATTGTAATAAGTAAAAGTACTATGTACAGAAGTCTCTTTCTCTAACAAAACTGTCTATCGGGTCCGACCACCGGACGGAACGCACTGGATCCGACCGTCTTTCTCCATCGCATAATGCGTGCTCTCTCTCATCGCTGGTTAAGGCCTCCTCGCGGGGGCCTCAAGGCCACGCGGCGAAATCGCGGTATGGGTCACTCCTGGTCGTAGAAAAATATTTCCGAAAGATCTGAAATAGACTCGTGAGCGGAGCTACAGGAAAAAATGGCTTGTTTTATGTATTTATAACACAACATGCGCTAGTTGCGTCAAATACTGTCCATGCAATATAGTGCGAAAGTGACATGTTTCTACTATGATGGTTTGCTGTGTAAGTCGCGAGACAAGTGATGTCACGGCCAGTTGTGCTCATTCATAAATTATAGAGTTAAGCTGCGCTGTCTCTATCTGGCCCTATCGAGAGCCACCCGTTGACTCTTCTGTACCATGACCAAAATGTGTCTTCACAGATAAACACGTCCCCCCCACTTCTGGACCTGTCCATAATGTACGGGAACACGGAGAGCGATATGCGCAAGGGTCGCGAGGGGGCGGGGGGCCGACTACGGACGGAGCTTGTCGCGGGCAAGGAGTGGCCCCCCGGCGGGGCCCCCGTGTGCCTGCTCAACGAGCCGCAGCGTGGGGAGACCCGGTGCCACAACGGGGGTACGTGACTTACTCCCAGTGATGGGCCGTTCCCGAGAAGTTTCGGAAACAAGAGAATATCATTTGCAAAAACTGTATCGGCAGTACGCAACTAGTTAGGTTTTAGTTATAGAACCAAAGTTTAAAAGGATTTGCGAGGCTGAGGCCAAAGGCCTTTGTAAATACCACTACTCCATTTGCAAACTGTTGACTCAAAAAAAGCTTGTCCTGCACTCTCCAACTCCAACATCAGCTTCTCATGCAGCTTGGACAACATTCCAATATTACTTTCACACTAATTACGATTGTGTATCCAGCCAACCCAGCCATGAACGCGCTCGTGGGCGTGAACCTGTTCGGGCTCTGGTTCCTGCGCAACCACAACCAGCTGGCGCGGGCGCTGGAGCGCCGCAACCCGTGCTGGGGCGACGACCAGCTGTTCGCGGCGGCGCGCGACGCGAACATCGCCGCGTGGCAGCAGCTGGTGTTCTACGAGCTGATGCCGTCTGTCATGGGTGAGTCGCCCGGGTCTTTACCCAGAAGGTTGCCATTATAATACTGTCCCCTAGTTGGTGCAAAGGGCGTCCACAGTGACCGTAATTTCGGTCGGCCTTAAGCTTCAGTTCGCTCCACCTCATTCCTATAGCCTTCGTTTCAGCAATGATCGTCCATAGCCCGGTCCGCTTAGGACTGCTGCTGTAGAGCTGGCCTTAGTGTTTAGAATCTCTTTGGACACTTGAAGGTGTCATTAAAGATAAAGTAAGTAAATACCTTGGGTTTGGACACAGCCATCATCGCCATAAACCGAGTACAACGATGGCAATCCTTTGATTGAAACATCTGCGCTACGATTGAACGCCTAAACGCCAATTGCAACAATGATTCTGACAAAATTTGAGCTTTATTAAAGGACGTTTAGATTGTCGAGAATAAAGAAGGCAGGGCTCACAACCGCAAGTTATACCACCTAAGATGTAAAACTCCTCCATGTTCCAGGGTACAAGTACCTGTTGAAGCAAGGAGTGATCTACAACACGTACGGGCATGTCGACGACTATGACGAGAGTCTAGAGCTGATGCTCAGCCTGGAGTTCGTGCTGTCCTACCGCTGGTTCCATACAATGCAGGAGGGCCGTCTTCGGTATTTTAAAACGATTTCACAAAAGGAGGAGGTTCTTCATCAGAATCTTGGTTCTTTTTAGGTTTCCGTACCAAACTGGTAAAAAAGGAACCCTTATGGTGCGACTCTGTCTGTCTGCGGAGGAACTACTGCTGCTATAGATTTTTTTTCCTTTCGATTTTTATACGAACCAACACATATACTTAGTCTTGCACTCATAAAGGTTATAAAGGACATAAATTACTTCTTTGGAGTAGGTATACTTGTATTTAGGTACCATGAGAATAAAGCAAGACTTCACATTTTTTTTTTTTTTTTTATGTGTGATAGACAAGCATTTGACTCCGATCGCACCTGATGTTAAGTGTCGATGAAGCCTAGGATGTAGCATGCTTGTCTAGAAGATGTCTATTCACTCTCAACTTGAAGAGATCCAAGTTATATTTTTCTGGGAAAAGATGGGCGGGAAGAGAGTTCCACTCTTTTGCGGTCCTTATAAGGAAGGTGGATGCAAAGCGTTTTGTACGAACTCGTGGAATATCGACGACATAAGGGTGGAACCCTAATCCACGCCGAGTGACGTAATGATGGAATGGAGACGGTGGAATCAATTCATGCAATCCCAGCGCACACTCACCGAAATGTATCCTGTAGAAAACCGATAACCTGGCGACATTTCTGCGGTGCTCAAGACTCTGCAGCTTCTCCTGAGCTAACACAGGGTCACCAATGAGCGTCTTCGCACGCTTGTCAATTGAATCCAAGGCGGCCAGTTGGTATTTGGCAGACCCATCCCAAAGATGGCAGCAGTACTCCATGCATGAACGGACTTGTGCTTGGTATAACTGAAGTAGCTGTCCCGGCGTGAAGTACCGCCTCACTTTGGATAGGATTCCAAGTTTTTTTTGTTCATTCATTTCAGGTTCTACGACAATCACGGTAGTATATTGGACGAAAGGAACATCGTGGACTATACTTTGAGGACAGGAGCCCTCCCAGTGAACAACACTATAGAGGGGGCCACGCAGGGCGCCTTCAGGCAGCCCTCGGCAGCCTCTGACCAGGTTTTAGATCCTGATGTGAGTGCTGAAGCATTACTTACTTAGTACCAGGGATCTATGGGTGGCTCAGCTAAGCGCCAGTTCGCTTCCCTTGATACGTTGCTAACCGAAATTATCTTACTAATTCTATCCTCCCCTACTAATGTTAGAAATGTGTAAGATGATTCGGTGTTTGTTACTAAATAACACAGCAACAATTAAATGAATTGACACGAAATTTGGCATACAAGTACAACAAGTCCTGGATTGCATCATATGATACATTTAAAAGAGTGCCCTTCTGCCATGTTAGTCTAGAAGGCGACTTATTACTATGAGTTTATTAAAGTAAAGAGACGCCTTTTAGACTAGCACGGCAGCCTTGGAACTATAACGCTTATAATACAGGCAGCCCTGTGGGTAAATTCCAAGTGGCGATACGTAACGTATTTCTAGTTTCGAATTTCTCGTTACAGGGATTTCGACAGTCTGTCCAAGATCGGTAGTTCTAATAGCGTTTCAACCGCTCTCACTTTCCTGGTTGAATTATGAAGCATTTCCCCGTAGACTCGGATTACTATTTTAGGCTATTTTCTAGAATACCAGTACCTGTAGAAAATAACAGAAAATGGTAATCTGAGCCTACAGGAAAATAGTCAAAATTTTTACGAGTTTTTAAAGTGAGAGCGGTTGAAACGCTATTAGAATTGCCCAGATATGCTGACGACTTACTGATATCTCACATGAGAACTGCCAAATCAGGGTCAAGAATCATGATCTAAAATTCAAAATCGTCATCGATAAACAAGAACTGCGAGTTATCATTTGACTCTCAACGATTTAGTCCTGATTATTATTCGAAGTGGTTTGTTCTCCAGGCCTATAGGGTATATGGCGTGGGGGCTACAGCCCATTCACTCTCATCTTTGAGAGTAGGTCTGTCCCCAGCAGTGGGACTTATAGGCTGATGATGTGTGTTCTCCAGGTAGGTGAGCGCATCCTGGGCAACCTCCAGTTCGCGTCGGACGTGGTGTCCTCAGACATAATGAAGGGGCGCGCGGGGGGGCTGCCGGGCTACACCCAGTACCGGCGGTTCTGCGGGCTGAGCGCCGCCGGGAGCTTCGACGACCTGCGCCGGTGGATGCGGGAGGAGGTCAGTGGATCTGTTATACTATACGATCTGTTGTATTTACTGAGCAGAGGCGTCAGTGCCGGCAAACCCTATCCGGCACTGAGTGGCGTGCACTCCACAAAGACAAAAAGAAACTGCCAACCCTCTAATTCCTAACCTCCTACCCTTACTAGGGAAGAAATTGGAGGGTAGGCAAGGCAGTAGGCAGTACCTGGCTCTGTGAGTAGACATCGCGTCCGTCAACCCCATGGCTCCGCCATTTTTAAATATTTATAAAAACTGAATCGAAAAATATTTATCAAACCTTCACACGAAATTCTCGAGAATCGGTTGAGAAATGTGACCAGTACAGGAGACCAGCCGGACAGATAGACGGACAAACATATTTTTGGCCAAGCGGAAACTGAGAGTCTGAGGTTAAGCTCGTTAAAAAACCGGCCTTAGCTTATAAACTAGTGGGTTAGTAGTTTGATTCAGCCCAATATCCTTCGAGGGTTAATCGTAGCAACTTTGACGTGTTAGAATGACCACACTGAAAGGCTCTGTAGGCGTATGATGCTACGCTTTGTCACACGATACATAAATAATAAAACATCCATCATGTTCTGACAAATAGTGTGACAAATAGAGTGACGGATGCTCATCATTTATTTGTCGCGCGAAAAAGCGTAGCATCATAAGCCTACTGGAATCTTTACATGGATTTTCTAGACTCAAAAATACTGCTTATGGTAAAAACAATATCCAGAAAATGATCTTTAAAACTGACTTTGTTAACAATTTTTCCGCCTAAAAAAGTAGGTACACCAAGCTAACATTATGATTTTATCAGATGGTAAATGATTGACCTATATTAAACATGCAAAAAATCTACAAGGATGCGTATCAAGAAAAAAACAATCAAAACTTAATCTTACTGCTGCATGAAATGAAATCGCATGATATTTTAAATGTCAGAAGATTTTTTATAATAATTCCTGCTGAGAATTAAAGGTACTTACATGTATAGCTACAAAAAAGCGACCCAGAAACTATGTTATACGGTTCCGTTACATAAAAGAAAATAAAAAGGGAGTGTTACATTTCAGCGTTTCATTGCCCATTTTAATTTTTTATTTTAACTTTATTAACCAGTCGGTATCAGCGTAATTCGTCCCATTCGTTTTTCGTTCAATTCGTATTTCGTCTCATTCTATATTCGTCACACATTCTTTATTAAGACTATTCTTTATGCATAAAGAATGTGTGACGAATATAGAATGAGACGAAATACGAACTGAACGAAAAACGAATGGGACGAATTACGCTGATACCAGTCAACTATTGGGTAAAACAGAGATTTTAGTTGGTACCTACAGGATTGTTTAAAGTCGTAACGACATTTGAGACACAAATCAATGTTTCACAGTTTTCGAGTTAACCGATAACGAGTCCCAACATGTGAGCATTCTTTCGAACACGATAAAAATTATAGGTACTAAGACGCATAGAAATCACAGAGAAAATAAAATAGCCTAAATCAGTGATGTTCTTAACGGAGCAAATCTTAAACCAACACAATTTGCATAACAGCCTGTAAACTCGCTACTGAGAGATAATGGCAGAATCGTTTAATTTTATTGCGTACGGCTTCCGTAAATATTCTTGACCTTACAGGTGTTTAATGATATGTGAATTAAGTATAATTTGAGTGCTGCTAACGCAATCATAGTGTTGTAAAGTAATTATGTTTGAAGAGTGCTCGTTAGTGCTTTAAGGTTTCCAATATCGGAATTTTTGTTTAGCTAATGCCAAAATCCCGGTATTGGCGATACAAACAATGCCAGGATTGGAAGCTTACCTACATGCAAATCAGTTTAAATGAAAATGAAATGAAAATACATGTATTGACACAACATGACACGGTAACATATTAAGTAACAGAGTAGAAACTAGTAGATTTTGACTTATAGCTAAATATTCTAAGTTTTTATGAAACAGAAAGTAGCAGCATGTTGGTCAAAGGCACCAAATTGAGCATGTGCTGGGCGTAAGTCCAGCGCTGATTTTCAGTTTGCCCCTTTATGAGGGTCGGTCGTAACATTTATGAATAGTGCACGCGCTGTGCATTGCTTAAACTAAAGAAATGAACTAGGTAATATACTAAAAAAAACTATAAATACTAGCTTAATCACTCTCGTCTTAAAGAGCCAGTTATATGTTTATGAAAAATATAATATAATTTATGATGAAATATAACTTATGTTATGTATGATGTTATTTTGTACTGAGATGAGATGAATGAACAGTGTATTTTTGATTATACAGGGTGTCCCATAACTGACACGTCACAGTGACACTGGAGGTAGACCAGGTCAAGACTTCAAGAGGTACCAAACCAACTTAACATGACCCCAGTAAAAGTGGCACGGTTTTTGAGTTATTGTCGAATTAAAGTTGTTCATGAATTTTGACCGTTTTTAACATTATTAGTGTGCACTCGGAAAGGTGTCAAGGTTAGTTTTTTTTTTATGTTTACGGTAACATGAATTGTTAATTAAGGTTACAGAAATGGTATTTTATCCAAAAACTAAGTAAAATTGAAAAAAATACTAGTTTGATCTTGAATTAATTCACAGCGAAACATTAATTTCGACTTTAACCACCAGTAGTGAAAAAAAATTTACGGTCGGCGGGTCATGTTATGTCAGTTATTGGACACCCTGTATAGAAATTATAGGCATTATGTTATGCTGAGTTCGAACTAAACCTGAAATTGCTATTTGTGTTCATTTCGCAGATAATATCTAAAATTAATTAAAGATCAAAATGGGATTCAATCATTTTACAACCCTGGAGTAGTTTAGGAAATATGGCGTCCCAGACACTTTTTTGACCGCGAGTGTAAAAGCTACCATTGATGGTGAAATTTGTTACAGCAAGTGTCAGCCCTGCAGACCTCGTACCGCCACGTGGACGACATAGACCTGATGGCCGGCATGGTGTCCGAGCCGGCCATGCCCGGAGCCGTCATGGGGCCAACGCTTGGATGCATCATGACGCACCAGGTAGCTTCAGACAGGGGATGTTTGGTGTTGGGGATTGACATTGTTTCAGCAAGTGTCAGCCTTGCAGACCTCGTACCGGGATTCCGGTATTACCAACGGACGCGCTAACTACCCTAATTTTATTATGCATTGTATCGGAACTGGTGATCGGCTAGCATTGATGGTGTTTCGATTTGTCAATTTTGTGCTTATCCTAGACCTCAAGGCTACTGTGGTTTCGCATATGTATAGGGTTATGTATTTGGGACACGTTTTTGCTTCTATCAGTGACGATAGTACGCGTGATTTTGAGTAGAAATTATGTAAAATTTATTAGATCGAAAAAAAGGTAGTGTACAACTTAAAAAAAGTGGCCCATTTAGATTACTGAATATCGCCCTAATGTTTCTGTTTATAGATGAAGCGCTGGAGAACAGCGGACCGGTTCTGGTACGAGCACTCTGTGCACCCCGGGGCGTTCACTGAAGGTGAGAACATTTGAAATAATGTTTAAAAAACAACAGAAGTAAGCTGGTTGATACCTACTGTCATTATGTTAAAAACGTTTCTCTTTAAGTATCCAGTGTAGTCAGTGATGTTGTTTTTGTATTATGTTGGTTTTGCGCTATACAAATTCTGATCAACCTATTCAATATACACCCATATAAAATATTCCTTGTAATGAACTTTGTTAAATAAATGTTTTATTTATTATTATTTATTTATAAAAATACATAACAGGCTTACAGTTTTTCACCAAGCGCCTAAAATGCTAGATTGACATAAACTATCTACTGTAACTATTGCATAACAATTCTTAAAAGTAAGTAGTATTAAAAGTGAACATTGAAAAAATATGTCCCACAGGTAGAATTGGAATCAGCATACCCAACGGCGTTCCGGGCCAACACGGCTCTACCAATTGTGTCACCGAAGTGCTTAGACGAGTCATCCAATTTTTCAACCACTCCCTTACATTTTTTTTTTAGAGCAACTGCTGGAGATCCGCAAGTTCTTGCTGTCCCGGCTGATTTGCGACCACGGGGAGGGCGTCGATCGCATCCAGCCCTACGCCTTCCTGCTGCCAGGCCCAGGGTATTGTTTTTTTTACTGACCTGCGATTGATCTCAGTAAACACCTGATGGTAAGCTGAAGAGTGTACCTCGCCGGTTCAGTAACCCTATTCACTCTTTATCTTGAAGAGTCCTAAGTTATCAATTTATCATCATCAGCCTGTATCAGTCCACTGCTGGACAGGGCTTCTCCCATGGCACGCCACTGAGCCCCACCTTCAGCCCTCTTCCTACAGTCACCACCTACTGCCCTTTGAATGTCGTCACTCCAACTCGTTACACAGCGCCCTACGCTACGTTTTCAGATTCGCGGTCTCCACTCTAGAGCGCGTCTGTCCCAGTGGTCGTCGGCTCTCGACAGATATGCCCAGCCCGACAGCTATGCCCAGCCACGTTATTTTTGTCAAAAAATACAGACGATCGGAGCATATTTTATTCTCTACCCTCATACAACAGATAGGTAGGGCTGTTCACTGATTTAGAGTTAGAGGCACATTATTTTTCTCGATCAAGAGACCTAATTATCCCGATTTAAAAACGATTAGCTTGCGTTATTACCTGAGCTATCTCTACCTGGAAGCGCAACCTTATGGTTTCATGTCAACAGAACGTCTAGAACGTTCGAAGAACGTGTAATTAAGATATAAGCAGATTTGAAAAAAAAACACTAAGGACCAAATCTTTAATGGAACTGTATCGTTCTTGTATTTCAGAAATTTTAATAGTACATTGTGTATCAAGGGCGGTAAGTAAGGAATTACAAACGAGTGTTTGTTACAAGGCCGAGGCGAAGCCGAGGGCTTTAATAACACGAGTTTGTAATTCCTTTACCGCCCGTGGCACACACAATGTTTTTCATCACACTTGTGAGGAAATCTGATTAAAATAACCTTACTTAACCTAAATAAAATTGTAAAACTGACAGTGACATTATCCATAGACAATGCGAATTCACGTCACGTTCGGAAACCATAGCGGTAAAGACTTAAAATGGTTGATTTTATTTTTGCAAAATACTGAAATGCACTATTTAAACATTTAATTAATGTTACAGAAATATGTGTTTACATGTAACAGTTCTCTTTAAATAAATATTTCAGTAATAAAAGTTAAAAAAGTACGTTGGCGTTTCCTTTGAACATGACAAATAAGAGTAAAACAGAACCAGCGTTTCAAATTTAAAAAGAAAACCATTACGCCCTAGGGCGTAATAGGTCATTTACGGCCCGCAAAACCTACGTGTAATGACACCATTTTCGAGCAAGTGTGATGAAAAATCTAATAACACTTTGTTTTGTGCATATTTTTTTTAATTGGCACTATTGGCAGTCAGTTATTTAGTTTTTATGTTCGTGAATATCAGTGTATAGGACAGACGATTTTTATGTACGCCTGTGTAAATGTAGCACTTCACGGAGTCGCAATACAATACAAATATTCTTTATTGCACACCAGAAAAACACATTACAAAGGTACATTACATTATTAAAACAATTTAAAAGGTAGACAACAGGCGATCGCTTGTCATGGTACGAAAGACTTGGTTGTGGGCGTTACAAATTAAGAGTCAGAGTGTGCGTCAGGCATTTCCCCCGCGCGGCGAGTAAGCTAGTAAAATTGGGCGAGTAACACTTCAGTTCATTTGTACAATAGTACATTGTGTATCAAGGGCGGTAAGTAAGGAATTACAAACGAGTGTTTGTTACAAGGCCGAGGCGAAGCCGAGGGCTTTAATAACACGAGTTTGTAATTCCTTTACCGCCCGTGGCACACACAATGTTTTTCATCACACTTGTGAGGAAATCTGATTAAAATAACCTTACTTAACCTAAATAAAATTGTAAAACTGACAGTGATATTAGTGACATTATCCATAGACAATGTGAATTCACGTCACGTTCGGAAACCATAGAGGTAAAGACTTAAAATGGTTGATTTTATTTTTGCAAAATACTGAAATGCACTATTTAAACATTTAATTAATGTAACAGAAATATTTACATGTATTTGCAATAACAGTTCTCTTTAAATAAATATTTCAGTAATAAAAGTTAAAAAACTACGTTCGCGTTTCCTTTGAACATGACAAATAAGAGTAAAACAGAACCAGCGTTTCAAATTTAAAAAGAAATCCATTACGCCCTAGGGCGTAATAGGTCATTTACGGCCCGCAAAACCTACGTGTAATGACACCATTTTCGAGCAAGTGTGATGAAAAGTACATTACCTACCTTTAGACAGTTCATTACAGTTCATTTGTAGAACGACAAGGTAGTGTGATCGATCGACCTTGCTAGATCCGCAATGTAATGCTACTCGTCCAGTTTTACTCGATTACCCGCCGGTGGGACAATGCTTCAGGGCGGGGAAGAGGCGACCAACCTCTAATTATCAGCGTTTTGCTTGATTTTCCTTTTTAAACACTTGCACACGAAGCTTGCTCTGTGGTTTATTGAGATTCGTTTACAGTCGGCTGGACAATTCCTTTTCCCTTGAAGACTTCCCAATACGATACGTTTGCTCGAAGCAGTCATAATCATAATATTGGACACATTTCTTCGTACTGAAGAGGATTCTACTGCTAATGGCAGGGCCACGAACAGAATGAGAGCAATCTTCGGCATCATTTTAGACCTAGAAAAAGTTATTTATTTAACTTTATTGCACAAAAGAAAACTTATCATACAAAAGGCGAACTTAATCCCATAAGTCATTATCTACCAGTTAACCTTAGGGCAAAGCAGATAGTTTGTGGACGGTGCAACTACCGTCCTTAAATTATAATTAAATAAAACTCATTGCAGCACACTAATATTATACATGTGAAAGTTTGTGAAGATGTTTCGATGTTTAGATATTTGTATGTTTGTTACTAAATAACGGGTTAACAACTGGATGGATTGAAATATTGATTTAAATTAAATAAACTTCCACGATTTTCACTCATTATTAAAACAAAATAATGGGTGGATTGAGCTGAAGTTTGGCACGCAAGTAGACCAAGTCCTGGACTGAAACATAGGATTCTTTATATCCCGGTACGGAGTTCCTGTGCGATAATAATGGGAACAACACCGGCGAAGCCGCGGGTAAATGCTAGTTACCAATAAACTAATTAAAAACAAGTTTAAGTTTTTTTTATAATGCAGAAGTAATCGAAATGGGTAAGGAGGTTTTTGTTAGCATTTTTAATACAGGCCGTTCGTTATTTTGACGTCAATAACGCGTATTAAACTTTAACGACTTTGACGAATAAGTATACACCGTGGGCCCGTACAACCCGACCAACTTTAACCGTGTCCGTCAAGATAGCGTACACCGTAAAGATATTCAGAATCTGATGCAGCCAATAAATAGTACCCAAATAGTACCGACGAAATACCTAGGTGAAAAAAATAGTACCCTTAAACTTTTCGAAATATAAGGCCTGTTCACGGTGTACGCTACCGGGCGTCAAGCTGGCGTACACGGTTTGTATCTCTGGAACGGCTTTGTTTTTGGAAACGATTTATATCTCAAAAAATAGTACCCAAATAGTACCCTAGGGCCCTAAAATTTTATTTCTTTAGCTATCGTAGAAGCCGAGATATTCCATAACTTAACGGTGTACAAAATTTCACACCGTCAAGCTGGCGTACCCGGGAATTCCTTATAGAAAGAGCTCACTATATCTCGGCTTCTACGATAGCTAGAGAAATAAAATTCTAGGGCCCTAGGGTACTATTTGGGTACTATTTTTTGAGATATAAAGCGTTTCCAAAAACAAAGCCGTTCCAGAGATACAAACGGTGTACGCCAGCTTGACGCCGGTAGCGTACACCGTGAACAGGCCTTATATTTCGAAAAGTTTAAGGGTACTATTTTTTTCACCTAGGTATTTCGTCGGTACTATTTGGGTACTATTTATTGGCTGCATCAGATTCTGAATATCTTTACGGTGTACGCTATCTTGACGGACACACTTTAACCACGTATTCCTGATGGTATTACAAGTAAATAACGTTATATCAACATAGGTCGAATTTTGTCATTTTACATTAATAGTCTTATGGAACAAAACAAATCAATAAATTCAGTCCCTCGTTATTAACATGTCATTACTGGAGGAAAAGATATTAAAAAGGAAAAAAAAAAGCTAAAATGGAAACGAAAGGTCAATATTTTGGCTTTGTAATCGCTTACCATTTACTGCGAAGGTTAATTGCTGTTTAGTAAAGGATTAAAAAAAAATCAGTAAAAGTATCTTAGTCACATTTATTAGGGCTTGTTACACACTTGGGAGTTTTTATTTTAAAAATTTTGAATATCTCGGAAAGTAAGCGTTAATCGACTATACGTCACATAACTTTTTTTACTTCTAATAGGTGTTAGAATCTATGGTTAAAGTTGGTCGGGTTATACGGGCCCACGGTGTATATTTATTTGTGACAAAGAGTCCGTACAAACTAGATCCCTTTAAGTTTGTCTGATTTATCCGTACCTAAGAAGCATAACACTGTAAGTAAGTATGGAAAACAATAGGACTTATGTACAGTGTTATGCTTCTCGGGTACGATTATACAAATTAGGGTTAAGCACAAAGACATCAAAATAACTAAACTGTGCCCTTGCTGATCTTGAAGGTTTTATTTTCGACGCTCGAGTCTTTAAGGAACAGGGTTCTTTCAGCGTTCGAATCTTAGGACTCGAGTCGATAGAGTTCACGCGCCTTTAAAGTTCAAAAAATAAAAAATCAAAAGCGTTATAAATGTGTAGTGAAAAGGGATACAAGACAAATATAACCTAAGTGCAAAAGAGCTCAAGTCTTAAAATAGTTGTGACCGTTTGTACCTAGTTTATATGTCACTTACTTGACTGTTACAAACCTCTTTTTATTATTTTCTGTTGCACATTTAGCAACCACTAACACGGACAGAACTGGGTCGCGTCGACCAGTGAATACTTTTACATCTTTATCTCGCCTTAAATACCTCTAGTGATATTAATTTATTCAAATTAAGGGGACATTAAGACTTTTCCAATTTATTTAAATATTTTTTTTTAAAGATGGAGCACTGTGGGTTGTCTAAAATGTCTTTGGTATACACACTAAAGACATAATTGGCTATTTGCTATTTTATTCTGTAATATGTTATAGAAAGATCGCTCAATAATAGAAATATTAGTGAAAAAACCATTTGAATATCATAAAAACTCACCGAGATACAACAATGTTAAAATATCATTTTTGGACTTTCTCAAAAAGTGCCGAAATACTTCATACTAAAGGCTACTATAACGTGACGTCACGATATAATACTTTGTTTGGGAAATCAAGTACTTTGTTCTGCAACTATGTTAAAACTTGCGTTTAGCGTAACGCTTTCATAACGAAAGTTACCATACATTATATGGATCATTTAATGGTATCAATAGTTTTTAATATTTTCATACTCTTAAAATCGACTTTTCCACCCAGCTTTGCAGGCTCATAAAAAAAGTTGGTAAGGTATCAAACTCAAAACTTTAACATTTTTCCTTATTTTGCTTATTTTAACAGGATCTCATATAATTATTTCAAGTACCCAATTACCCAATCCGTTTTAAAAATATTAAAATAAATGGAGGAAGGTTCCCAGATCATTGAATCTTCTTTTTATAAAAAAAAGAGAAATAATATTATTGGTAAAAGGTATAGGTTGATGTGGCTTTCATTAGGTCAGTATCCAATGATGGGATCTTGGAGGAATCGAAGGAACCTTTTAATATTATATGCACACATTTAGCTATTTGGGTTTTTAAAAGTAACTCTTGCAAGTTCAATCCGCTGGTGGTAGGACCTTGTGCAGGGTCAACTGTTGTGTTCCGGTGTGGGGGTAAGACAGCCGGTGAAATTACTAGCATGGAGTCATCCTGTCTTAGTCCTCAGGGACGCATTTGTAATATTAACATTGCAAATGTCCATGGGCCTCAGAAGTCACTTATCATCAGGTGGCCTGTGCGCTCGTTTGCCTTTCCCATGACATCAAAAAAAAGTTTTTTGTCTTAAATCCAAAACTACATGTCTAAGAAAAAAAAAACGTTTTTGGAATCTACACATTAAGCCCTTTCATTTGATATCCCACTCGATATAATGGCTCTACTTTTGATTTTCGACATTCCATTTCGGTCCCCTTTAAAAAAAGTATAAGATTTTTTTATTATCCAATAGGCTTGGGTTAGCAATTTTTAACACTATTCCAAATTTCAAGTCGATAGCATCAGTAGATCCTGAGATATCTTGCTGTGACCGACGGACAGACAGACAGAGTCGCACCATAAGGATTCCTTTTTTACCATTTTAAAAATATATTTTATCTGACATGGACCAGAAGGGGCACTTTTCGCGGTCGAGGTTGGTATTGCTAATATACTTCAGGGGTGTAGGTTTGAGGAATGAGAGAAAGATAAACGAATGATGCTTGATGAATAAGATTACTTATTTATTTATATCTTTGATGCCTCCGTCGGCAGACTGTACATTCCTTAGTCTGTCTTACTACTAACTTGTACAATCAAGGGCAAAGATAAATATCCACACACAGTTCCAAAATATGTATACATAAACCTTAGGTACTGCCACTGTTTTTATATAAGTTTTCATTGTAATTGTCTTTTGGTGTGCAATAAGTATAATTGTATTGTACTGCCATAATAATAAGACCTGTATACATATTTTTAAAACTTTGTCGTATATACATACCCTTGATTATACAGTAGAGTGTAAAAATAACAAATGCTCCAAACATGTCCGAATACACTCTGCATTCGCAATTTCGTACCATATTTATGAAACGATTTATTCGTTAGAGTGATGTGAGAGCAATTTTCAAATCCTCCGGCAGCCTCTTGAACTCCGACGCGTCACTTGGAGGCTTGCAGGGAGAGGCCGAGCCCGCACAGTGGGTCTCGCGAGGCCTAGAGTCCTCTTTCGCAGAGTCCACGGTGGCCAAGAGCAGGACTACGCAGATAATGATGGTGGATTTTAGATGCATTTTTTGAGCTGAAAAAATATAGTATTGTTATACATAGAAAGTACAAATGGCGAAGTTAATACTGCAAGGCCTTTTTTGTAATGCTATTTTTGAACAAATGAGAAATCGTTCCTTTCCGTAGTAGTCAAATAGTAGTTAAGAGTTTAATAAATTAATGTTAACATAAAGTGTTTCGAGTTATGAACCAGTTCTCCGAACAAAATAGGTGTTATATCTATATTTTTTTGAACGACATGGAATTTAGTTGAAATTTGGTTTGTTTAATATCTACTTAGATATGTTTTGTATGAGCAATAACAATATGAAAAGTCCCAAAAAACACAAAGAGATGCAATTGACCATAGACGCGCTATTAGCGTCATTCAAAACTGAACTCTTAATCCAAAAAATCAAACTTTATTTACCAGAGCAAACAAAATTTGTATCCACCAACCACAGCTTTCGTCAATATGAAGAACAAAACGATATTCACAACAAACAAAAAAAAATATCTTCCGCGACAAGTTTCGTCACATCAACCATACACAACAACAAAAACACATAGCAGAGCCCCAAAATTAGCGCCTTATCTGATACGTACCCGGCTCAAACGTCCCCAGGATACCCGCCGCGTTCCCACGTTGGATAGCCAAAGAGATACGCTGAACCAAGTACGAACCAGCTTAGACCTTGAATCACAACCACGCTCACGTAACTCTTAATTACTCAAAATAAAGGACCATTAAAACAAGAGGACTGCTATTCTCCATACAAAAAGCTGTTCCCCGAATTTACAACGCAATCTATGTATAAGCTTGGGAAAAGAATTATATTATTTACAATTATTCAACTTTGCAAACGTGACACAGTATTTAAATGTTAGAATTTATTTATTATTAGCTGTTTACGAACTAATTGTTACTATACTATGTATCTTTGTTCAATTTTAACATCGTTAAATGTTTAGTTTTTTAGCGCCATTTAGTTTTTGCCCGGAAATCCCCTAGCGGTCCGGTTACAATCCAAAGTATGGAGAATGACAGTCCTCTCTCTAATGGTCCTTGCTCAAAATATATTGCGATACGTGTGGTTTTGCGGAGACAAAATGTATAAAGCTATTAAATAAAACAACCAAACTGAATTTCGTTATAGTGGAATAATAACCCCCAACTGTTTAGTACGGGAAACCAGACTCCTCGACTAACTTTAACAGTTTCTTCATGTAGAATGAATTAGTTCTGTACTAAAGGAATAATGGAGATGGTTAAAAGGTACGTACCTTGTTTTATTCCCGTAGCAATACTGTAGTTGTTTAGTAGTAGTAGGTTGTTCGGCAAGCACAAACACTAGTCACACTCGCGATAGAATGAATTTTAATCGTTGTAGCGTCTGCAGTAGGCAAATCTTAACCTGTTTTGTTGTTCACGGGTTTGCATTAGACGGAGTAACGTGAGCGACGGATGAAATATGTACTATTGTCAATCGATCAAAAGTCAAAGTACGTTGTTTTTCAATTTAGGCATTTTAAATTGTACTTATGAATGTAGGTTCCAGTGTGAAACCTCTGTCCGAGAAGAACCGGCGTAAAGGTGGTTTTCTTCCGGCAGGGCGAGACGAGACGAGACGAGGATTGAATTGAAATTTGTATCAAGTTGCGCGATGCGCTAGCGGCGATCCGCGAGGAGAGGATTGAAAACTTCATACAAATTTCAATTCAATGCTCGTCTCGTCTCGTCTCGCCCTGCCGGTGGAAAACCACCTTAAGAGCCTTATCAGTTATCACACTCGCGGAGGACTCGCTGTTTTAATTGTTCATAGAAAATGACCCGAATTCAGTGTCCGTGAGTATATATAACCGTTTTCAAACGAACCTATGCGATAGCAAATGCATAAGTTACCGTATCAATTACTATATTGTGTTTACTAAACGATAATTGTTACTAACACATTATGGGCCCAATCAGGGACCGGAAAACAGCTTCGTTCGCTTAAGCTCTTCCTAGGGCTTAAGCCGTCTGATTGTTAATCGTTTGTTTCGGTTAACAACTGATTGAATTAACTCATAAACAGGTTAAGCCGGTGACCGAGTTAAGCGTAGCCGACCAAACATGTTTTAAAACAGGTTATTTTTTAAGAGGTTCTGAAGTTGTTTTGAAGGGGTTATTAACAGGTTAAAAAGGGGTTTTTGAAGCAGTTGTTATTTTGTTTAGTGTGTGTTCCCGGTATAAGACACGTTTCGCTTAGCTGTGCATTGTCCACGAAGAGAACTATGAAATTGTCGGTGGAATAGCGGTTTGGTTTAGTGATCCGAAGGACTCGAGCCTTTTAGTCCGAAATGTTTAGCCTCGCAGCCCTTTTTAGAGCTGGGCTGATAGAAAAGGCTTAGTAGAGTTCGTGAATTTAATAAGGCTCGAGTCTTAAAAAAGGCTCAAATATTATAGGCACACATATAGCGATTTAGGTATTTTTCATAGTTTCTCGAGCATTTCTTATCAGAAATGAGTTTCTAGAGTTAACCAACTTCAAAACAAAGAGATAACTTTATGTAGGTTTGTTCTTCGATTACTTACTTTATACAAGCTATCCCCTGAATAAATGATTTAAGTACTTACTTGAAGACGGCTAGACCGATTTAGAAAATTCTTTTTTTGTTTGAAAGGGTCAGAGGTGGTCCCATTGCAACCAAATCAGGATCTGATGATGGAATCTTGGAGAAATCGAAGGAACTCTTCAAATATTATAGGCACACATGTAGCGATTTTGGTATTTTTCATAGTTTCTCGAGCATTTCTTATTAGAAATTAGTTTCTACAGTTAACCGATTTCAAAACAAAGAGAAAATTTTATGTAGGTTTGTTCTTCGATTACTTGAAGACGGCTAGACCGATTTAGAAAATTCTTTTTTTGTTTGAAAGGGTAAACGTCAGAGGTAGTTCCATTGCAACCAAATCACGAGCTGATGATGGGATCTTACAGTTATTAGGGGAACTTTTAATAGTATATTACATAACTAGGGCTTTCTTTATTACCTCCCGTGTTGTGTACATCATTTTATGTCTACACTTGGCCAGAAAGAGACTTTTTCCGAACGCGTAGCGTGCGGAAAAAGCCACTGGCCAGGCTGTCTAGCATAACTGGCCGCGACTTCGTATCTCGCGCGACAGAGCATCACCTGTCACTGTCACACTATATTGAGTGAAAAGAGATAGGTAGCATTTGTCGCGCGACAAAGAGTCGCGTGTCACAGTTGTGCTAGAGGTACAGGTGTGGCATAAAATATTATAGGCACTCATACGGCGATTTTGTTATAGAGTCTCGGCATTTATTATCGAAATTAGTATATAATAAAAACCGGTTGTTTTAATTTTGTGGTTAATTATTAAGTCTATTAAGAGCTGAAGCCTTTTATATCCTCGAGCCTTTTTAAAGACCTAAGGCCTTATTAATTCTTAACATTTATGAATGTAGTCGCAGTCTGGGCCTGCGCACCATGGGAATATTGGGAATCTCAACTAATTGGTTGTTAATTAATTCATAAATAATGCGAAAGTAATTCTGTCTGGCTGTGTATCTGTCTGCCTGTTTGTTTCCTTTTCACGTTTAAATCGTAATCGTGTAACCTACTAACAAAAATATGGATTCAAATCTGAAATAAACATTATTCATTCATTCATTCATTCAAATCGCGGGACCGATTGTGATGATTTTGATGAAATGTTTTATGCAATGAACCCCCGGTCGGTCAGTTATATCTTCATTATCATTATTTTTTATTTTCATTCAACATCATCATCATCATTTTTATTCTCATTTATAATCATCACCATCGTTTTCGTTCTCATTCATCATCATCATCATTATTAGTCTCATTAATCATCATCATTATCATTTTTATTCACATTGATTATCATCATCATCATCATCATTTTTATTCTGATTAATAATTATCATCAACATTTTTATTCTCATTAATCATCATCATCGTCATTTTAAGTCTCATTTATCATCATCATCATAATCATCATTTTTATAATCATGAATCATCATCATGATTATCATAATTATAATTATTCTCATTGATCATCATCATCATGTTTATAATCATGCATCATCATCATGACTATCATAATTATTTTCAATCTCATTGATCATCATCATCATCATCATCATCATCATCATCATCATCATTATCAATTTTATTTTCATTGATCATTCTCACCATCGTTTTCATTCTCATTCATGGGTTAGTTAGGGTCATAAGGACTAGGTTGTAGAATGACCATGTCGGCAAAACGTCGTAGTTGTATAATACCTTAGTAAACACAATTAGTAGAGTTAGTTAGCCGCATCATTGTGCGCATCGGGTTACAATCATTAAATTTTTACCACAGGTAGAGTGTACCGCGGTGACTATTTTTCGATGTGGAGGGAAGTCAGATTCGTCCCCTGTGCGCGGGGAGAACGGGATAAATGGGCCAAATACACCTCTTTCATTTTTTTTTTCACTGATCAGTTAAGGCTACTAGGGCTTGTGTGGTATCGTTTTCGTGTAAAACAAATCCCATCAAAAACATTCTGTAAAAAAACTAGCCAAGTCTCGATGGAGTTGCTTGTTTATCTCTAAAAAGTAATGAAATCTAGACAAAGTCGTGCCAAAGTCAGTACCGGGGGGGTATCAACAGAACTCGATTTCCACCGACTTGCCTATTATTTAACCATGGAGGAACACATTTTATAGATCTAATCGCATAGCGCCGCAATAATATTGGAGCAACGTTAATAATAGCGTAAGCGCCAACCGTCATAAGGTACCTTTTGATTTGGATCGTCACATTTTATGGAGCCGCGTGGTGGGCACTGCGAGCTTATGTTTATTTCTAGTATTAATATTATGTATGTCACAGTTCTTCTTAAAATTCATGATATTCTTACCTATGTACATACATAATATTGTCATAGATGTATTGATTGACAATGCAATGCGTTACATTAATGTCCTTAAACTTATCTCTAAGTGAGTCTCGATAATTCATCTTATATATCGCTCGCTCGAATAGCCCTCTTCTGCAGAACAAATATAGTATTAAGCTCTGAAGCACTAGCACTGCCCCATAGTAGAATTCCATACGACATAATACAAAGGACTATTTACATGGTTATACATATAAATATGAACCAAATAAGGCTTAAAAGATACATTTAAACCCACCCACTAACGTATAAAGAATGTTCTACGGCCAAGTCACACAACATTAACTATAATAATAAAGAAAGCGCAGTAAGAAACCTTAGATTTGGCACAATTTCATTACTTTTAGGGTTCCGTACCAAAATGATAAAAAAGGAACCCTTATGGTGCGACTCTGTCTGTCTGTCTGTATGTCTGTCCGTCTGTCACAGCAAGATATCTCAGGATCTACTGATCCTATCGACTTGAAATTTGCAATAGTGTTAAAAGTCACAAACTCGACCCTATTGCATAGAAAAAAAATCTTATACCTTTTTTACTTTTTTTTAAAGGGGTCCGAAATGGGATGTTGAAAAACAAAAGTAGAGCTATTATATCGAATGGGATATCCAATGAAAGGGCTTAATTTGTAGATTCCAAAACTATTTTTAATTCTTTTTTTAATTTTTTACTTTTTGATTTATGACCAAAAACGTTCAAAAAAATACCATTCCCCCCCTATTATCTTCGAAGTTACTGAACAGAAAAATCTGTAATAATTACCAATTATTAATATCATCCTAAAAATTACAGGAAAAATAAAACGGTTTTCCTAAATTGCATCGTTTTTTAGAAATTTTCAAAAATCGTACACATACTTATTTGCTCCTACTAAGCTAACCGCCATACAGTTTTTCTTGAACTATTCTCGTATCTACTTACGAATTTGTACGGAACCCTCGGTGCGCGAGTCCGACTCGCACTTGACCGGTTTTTTTAGAGATAAACAAGCAGCTCCATCGAGACTTGGCTAGTTTTTTACAGAATGTTTTTGGTGGGATCTCTTTTACACGAAAACGATACCACACAAGCGCTAGTAGCCTAAAGTGATTCATGAAAAAAAAAACGAAAAAATGGTGTACTTGGTCACATTCACCCCGCTCTCTCCACGCACAGAGAACGAATCTGACTTCCCTCCATATCGAAAAATAATCACCGAAAAACACTCTATCTGTAGTAGAAATTTCATGGTTGTAATCTCATGCGCACAATTATGTGACTTAGTAACTCTACTACCGGTAGCTTAAGCCCCGTCTCTCTGCTGACGGCACCCTAGGTTAGGTTTTTTTATGGTGTGTTATTGTCAAAATATTATTTATTTTTATTGTTAAAGATTATTTACATGGTAACACATGAAAATTTTTACCTTATAGGACCCCAGAAAACAATTTGATGTAATATTGTGTACCGAGGGTCCAACATGTATATATATTTTTTTTTAAATAGATTAACTGTGCTATTTTTTAAAATGGTAAATGTCAAAAAATTCAAACAAATATTATTATCTGAATTAAAAAAAATGTTGTGGTTTTTACTTTTTCGACGATTTTCAGCTATTTTTATATGAAACTATACCTAAATAATGTAAAAAATGAATTTCTGATATCTGGAGGCACGGCAGTGCCCCCGCCAAGTCGAGCAAAACAAAGGCACGGCCATACCATCCTTTTCTCGAAGCCATTCAGGCCATTTTCAGCCTCCCGTAATATTGTACTGGCTAAAGCTAGAACCCTGAAATTTCAGGGATATACACACAATATAGACACAATAAGACTTATATATATTCTCAATATCATTCAATTTGAACGTGTAGTTTAAGAACATGTCAAATTTCCTTAGTTTTGTCACTGATTCATTCACTGACTGACTGATGATCATCATAATTCTAAGATACTTCTAGCAGACCTACAAGCTCGAAATTTTACATATAGTTAGTTTTTAGCCTATCAAGTCCTTAAAAACCTAAATAATGTTGTAATCTCAGTCACAACTGCACATATAAGTTTGTAATCCTATACAAATACATGCGATTACAAAGTTAGTTTTGCAGTTAAAATTGAAAAGAATGGATTGGAATGTAATAATTAAAGGAAGACCACTTACAAAAAGAAATGAGATCCCATCAAAAACATTACATTACATGTAAAAATATGCAAGTCTCGCAACGCAGTTCTCCTACAAGGAGAGAGGAACACATTTTATAGATCTAATAATAGGCAAGTCGGTGGAAATCGAGTTTTGTTGATATCCCCCCGGTACTGACTTGGTTTAACTTTATATGTATCTCAAAACTTTTTTGTTGTAGGAGAACTGCGTTGCGAGACTTGCATCTTTTTACATGTAATGTTTTTGATGGGATTTGTTTTACACGAAAACGATACCACATAAGCCCTAGTAGCCTTAATTGATCAGTGGAAAAAAATGAAAAAGAGGTGTATTTGGCCCATTTACCCCGCTCTCCCCGCGCACAGGGGACGAATCTGACTTTCTCCACATCGAAAAATAATCACCGCGGTACACTCTATCTGTAAAAAAATTTCATGCTTGTAACCCGATGCGCACAATGATTAAGACTTTTGCCTTACATAAAACATACTATAGCTTGGCAACTTCGTTGGTGACACGCACCTGTGTGCTTTTTGCTCTCTGTAGCCGTAACTACTGATACAAGTTACCGCCACCACGAACGGCGACCGACCGAGCCTGCCTCCGGAGGCCTCCATTCGTGTTGGCGGTAACTTGTGTAAGTAGTTACGGCTACACAGAGCAAAAAGCACACAGGTGAGTGTCACCAACGAAGTTGCCAAGCTATACTTACCAAAGTATAATGTTAAACCGTAGTTTGTAATACATAGAGGTACTATCTAAGCTTATCCCTTAATTCTTAGCAATCCTTAATGTGTTAGAAAAAAGTAATTTTAAATGGTATTCGTGTTGTTTATTTCTATGGAAGAAACAAAAAACCTTTAATATTTTCCGTGGATTTATCCCAGTAAAATAACGAATAAATCATTCATCAATTCAAGTGGTCGAATAATTTATTCGCGAATATCCGCGAATAAAAGTCATATCATAAATTATATCACAATAAATACTACGTACATGCAGCACAATAAATTCTTATACTTTTTTCGCACAATTTCTAACTTCACTGTCCGCTGTTTGCAATGGAAGTGACGAAATTCATAAGTAAAAAAACAATTGCAATAAATGTATGTTCAGACACTTCAGGCGATTATAAAATCTATAATTTAAACTGTTAGGTGCAAATTTGTTTGACGCAAAAATGGTGTCGATGTTAACAAAAGATTTACATCTGTGCCGTTTCTCGGCAGCGATTGTCGGACGCCAAAGAAAAATGAGCTGTATTGTATTGTATCTGTATAAAACTAAAGAACAAATTAGTTTGAATTCAATGCCCACAAAAAACAACCCTGGAAGTTGTTATTAATGTTGTGAGTTATTAACTCGAGTTATTTCACAGAGCGTATTAGCTCCTCCATTCAAAATGAAACTAACTACTATGACGGTTAAGATCAATTTCGTTTGCGCTACGTCCGGAACCGGTTCCCAGTAACAACCTTACGGGAGTTATTATTGGGTGTTTTGTGTTAACCGAATTACTTCTTAACTGTGTAAGTTATTAAGCCGGTGATACTCTTAACAGAATAAGACGGTTTCTCAAAACCAACGCGTTAAAAACCCGAGTTAAAACCTCGATAACGGTAAGAGGTTCCGGTCCCTGGGCCCAATGTCCGAAATAAAATGATTGCATTCGCCAGCTCAGGAGTGTCCCAAGGCATGTACAGTCGAGTTCATTTACATCTACACATATAAGAGAACAAAAATATCTGAACACGCTTTTAAGCTCCTAATAATAGGGTCGTCTTCAGATAATTTTGCTCCCGTAAGTGTGTAGATTTAAATGAACTCGACCGTACCGTAGTGGCGACAGGGCCTTATGAAGATTTCATGTCAGCCGACCAGGGTCCCACGACAGGGCTCGGAACCGGTATTTTGCAGAAACCCCGAAATAGCCCAATATTTTGAATTATTTTATGCTTTTTATGTAGGTCCCAATAATGTATTTAAGTCATCATCATTAATTTAAGAGTTACACTCTTGTCGGTGGAGTTGTTTCCAATCTTGTCTGACGTACGCCAGCTTCTTGACATTTTGATAAGACACGACACCAACTTTTTCCTTCACTTGGTCCATGTAACTGCGTCTAGGTCTTCCTCTACCTCTTTTTCCCTCTATCTTTCCTTCCAGTATGGTTTTAAAGAAATTGTCGTATCTTATCAAATGTCCTATCATTTTTCCTCGTCTGTTTGCAATAACATTCAGGATTGTCCTCTTCTCTTTCACCATCATTAATACTTCTTCATTGGTTTTCTTCTCTGTCCAGCTTATGCCTTCCATTCTCCTCCAGCACCACATTTCAAATGCTTCCAATCTTTCTCTATCTCTTTGCGTCATTGACCACGTTTCACTTCCATAAAGCGCAATGCTCCAAATGTACACTTTTATAAGCTGTTTCTTGCTCTTGCATGCCATACTGGATTTTAACAGTTGTCTTTTCTTATTAAAAGCTTGTTTCGCCATAGCAATTCTTGCGACAATATCTGGTGTACACCTGGAGTCGCTAGTAATTAAGCTGCCTAAATATTTAAAACGATCTACTTTTTGAATAAGCTGGTTATTGAGTACTATTGGAGGATGGGTAGAACGATGTTTTAATGCTGTCAACGTTTTGGTTTTGTTAATATTTATCTTTAAGCTAAATTCCTGAAACGTTGTATCCATATTTGCCATTAGTTCCTCTAATTGCGATGAAGTTTCTGCAAAAGCAGCAATGTCATCTGCGAAACGAATGAAATGTATTTTTTCTCCATTAATTTTGATCCCCCCCTTTTCAAATTCAAGTACTTTTCTTATTGCGCATTCTATGTAAATATTGAATATCAGTGGTGAAAGTGGACACCCCTGTCTGACACCTTGTCTAATTCTTGCACTTCCATTCTCCTCTCCCATTTCTACCCGTGCTTCCTGTTCTTTGTAAAGTTGGTAAACCAATCTTCTATCCCTGTAGTCTAAACCTGCTTCTTTCAGAATTTTTAGCATTTGCCTCCAGTTAACTTTATCGAATGCCTTTTTTAGGTTTGAAATGAAATGAAATGATTTATTAAAAACTAATCACATACAAAAAGGAAACATTGCTTTGGGTCCTGAGCTAGGATATCCTGTGTTACAGGACCCAGTAGGGCAATAATGAATGCAATATGAGTTTCGAGTCCCAGATCCAGATTTAAGTACAGACTACATATTATTAGATTGTCCGATTAAACCAGAGGTTCCCAAAGTGGGCGATAACGCCCCCTAGTGGGCGGTGAAGGCATCAAGAGGGGCGGTAAGAGAGCAGAAAAAATATTTATAAGTAGTGGTTTTTCGTTAACCAATAAAATTGGGGGGCGTTTAATTTTTTTATTTCTTTAAAGTGGGCGGTAGACAAAATCAGTTTGGGAACCTCTGGATTAAACCAAAGAACGAAAAGAACGGAAAAAATACCGGTATAGTTGTATGGACAAAATACTGGTATCCGACCCCTGGTCCCAAAGTAAGCCGCCAACTGAGAGCCGCAAACTCGTAGTCCTTCAATAAGGCGGAGTATTTGCGGCGCTTTAGGATTATAAGTAACTAAATTAGGCTCAATAACAAACTGAATACGAGAACTAGTCACGCCGGTTTTTTTGTTTTGCCAAAGACAAGCAGTCGGCGAGCAATATGATGATTATTCATAAGAACATTATCATTTGCGTGACCTTTTGCCATGTGCGCGTCGGCGCATCTTAAGAATGCATGTATTTGCGTTGGTGGCATATTACTGTACCCCTAGCACAACTGTGACACGCAACTCTTTGTCGCGCGATAAATGCTACCTATCTCTTTCCACTCAATATCGTGTGACAGTGACAGGTGAGGTGATGCTCTGTCGCGCGAGAAACGAAGTCGCGGCCAGTTATGCTAGACGTACTGATCTGTGCATATTACTCGGAAATACTGTAATACTGGTATATCCTACTAATGTGAAAGTTTGTGAAGATGTTTGGAGGTTTGTTACTAAACAACGGGGTAACAACTGGATGGGTTGTGATGAGATTTGGCATGCAAGCAAACCTGGTCGTGGATTGAATAGAGAGGTCCAGGACTTGGTCTACTTGCATGCCAAATTTCATCTCAATCCATGCAGTCGTTATCCCGTTATTTAGTAACAAACAATCAAATATCCAAACATCTAACTAAACATCCAAACATCTTCACAAACTTTCGCATTTATAATATTAGTGGGATAAGCAGATTATGTATTTGTTTATTTGGTATATCGTCTAATTTCATCAATTGGTTTCAGAAATGAAATACGAAGCTGCTCCGAGCTCCCCGCGATGAGCGTGGACCCGTGGACGGACCCGGCGTGTTCGGCGACCGACAAGCCGGGCGAGGTCAGCCACCGCAGCGAGTATTACCAACAGTTTATAAAGTAACGAGTCAACTTCATGCTGTGAAGTTTGATGTGCAGTTATGGAATTATTGATACATTGTATCAATAATTGTAAGAAATTTGTGGTGTTTCCAGATTAATCTATAAGGAATCAAATTATTTCCAGTAAATATGTTGATTCCAAACCAATACAGTGTACCTACATTAAAGGCAGTGGTGTGTTATAAAATTATATCAAAAATTCTATAAAATGGCGCGGTTTTATTTTATTCACATATAAGAAAAAAAGGAGAATTCAGACTTTTAGGATTTACGCTATTATCATCATCGTCATATCGCTTTTTCCCGTTTCTTTCGAGGTGCGTTTTAACTATGATTCCGGCGAGAGCATGACCGGTCACTGTCACACTATATTGAATGAAAAGGGATAGGTAATATTAGTCGTGCGACAAAGAGTTGTGCGTCAGATACAATATAAAGCAGTAATTTTTCTTACTACAAATGGTACATCGTGCGGTTGGATGTGTGCGCGCCGTGTACGAACGCACTACAAGCAAGGATTTAAGAATGCGTAAGCAATACAAGCGACCTGGTCCGACTCCAGGCGCCCCCGGCACCCACCCAGTCCGATTCACTCGGGGTGGTCCGGCTAGCGACCTGGCTCGATCCCAGGGAACGCCACGGCCGGCCACCCGGTCATATAGCCCCGGTCAGCTGCCGAATCCTACACCGGAGACGACGATGCAACGGGGCCACGCCGTTTCATCGTCTAAATAGATATTTTATTTCTACGTTTCATGACGCATTGGTTTTTTTACTGTAATGTCATGTTAACATGTATTAATAAATAAATATAAAAAGATTTAAGAATGCGTAAGAATGCTCCAGTGCTATCGTGCTATCGCGCGTCTGTGTGAATTCTTGTCGCGCGATTCTAAACGGCCGAAGTTGAATTACTTCTTCGTCTTTATATACTCTGCCTATAGTGCGATTACTTCAGATTTGTAACTACCTCTTTTGGGTATTTTCCACTCTTATTAGGAGGATGAGGCAAGCTCAAGGCTGCATCGTTCAGGAAATAGTGAACGTTCGTAGACTAATTTCAATACAAAAGGTCAAATATCTGTATTATTTATGACCGAGGAAGTCCCGCGATTGAAACAATGTTGACAAACAGATTCCAGCAAACACGTTTCTAAGTATCTCTGATATTGTTTATTTATCAGATATTGTATCATATTCATAACTATTATGACATCGTATATAATGAGGATAAAACGAAGTAGATTGCAGACGGCGCCGCGGTCCGAACAGACTTCTATCGTCTTTGTCTCGTGTCTGTCATGTTATGAATACGAAGCAGGAGGTCCTGGGTTCGAATCCCGGTAAGGGCATTTATTTGTGTGATGAGCACGAATATTTGTTCCTGAGTCATGGATGTTTTCTATGTATTTAAGTATTTGTATCTATTAAATATATCGTCGTCTAGTATCCATAACACAAGCCTTATTGAGCTTATACTATGGGGCTAGTTCGATTTGCGTAAGATTGTCCCCTAATATTTATTATTATTATGTATGTCTTTCCTGTACACGAGACAATAGTGTCCCGGCCCTTTGGGAGGCGTCCGCGGAGCCGAAGCCAACGCGTAGAGGCCCGTTCGACAATTTAATGGAAGGCACCGTGTACACCCAGCGGATGCTGTCCCTGCCCGTGTCACGGGACGCACGCAGAGACAGCCCCCGCCAGATGCAAGGGCTATTGTTGATCATGGAATCTAACTTTACTGGGTTATGGTGGTGGAATTATGGACTAGATATATACTGGGCTATGGATTGAGACATGACGGCGCCTGACAGGAAAAGTGTCTCATGTCTTTCGCGGCGCTGACAGACCGTGACTTGCCCTCCGCTGATGGGCTCCCCTGTTAATTAGCGACATTATGAGCAATGGCCAATGGCCACACCGCTGCCGAGGGCTGCAGGGTGTCGAGAGGTGTGCTGCGCTTTCTCCGAGGGTACTCGCGGCGTTATGCCTTTTAACACTTACACGCCTGGAGCATATAGCTCTCGCGACTCCACTCTGGACGGCCGGTTAAGGCAAGCCAGAGGCGGAGGTCCTTTCACTAAATCCCCTGACCCTCCCTAAGGACCCCCCGGAGCACTCGGGTACGTGGGGTCGCTACTCTCCAACAGCTCGCCACAAGCTGCCCTGCGTTAACCGCGTTATTATTATTATTATTATTTATTATGAACACTTTCACGCGAGCACCGATCAATTAAGCGTTGTTAAGCCTACATATTCGACGTCTATAGACGTTGCTCGCGCGAAAGTGTTAACTACAGATAACACTCCTGAATCAATCATTTTATATACAGAGTGTCCCTAAGACCAACGTACATACGAAAAGAGCTGATAGACCAGCTCATAAGACCCCAGATTAAGTAAATTTGACCTCAGTAATAATGTCTTAGTTTCGCTTACTGCTTGCTAGTAATGTAACTCAGTTATGTACGAAGTGTAAGGGTGTCGGAATGTTCTCTTCGGAATGATGTAGCGTATCGGCATGGATTCCTTATACGTCTGGGTGTCGCGTGAGTTATTGTCCGTAATTTATCGCATCTTTGCCTCTTTAGCAACGTACTTACGTAACCCGGGCTCATCCGTCTCGCAAAGGTCGCGGGCCGCAGATCCGCACTTATAGGTATTTCTTATTATAATATGTATCCGATCGAAAAACGAAGACAGTTCGTCTCTACTTTAAAACAATCGCAGGGAGGTTTACAAAACCAACATAGCTGACTAAACTGGTTGACACCTACCCTACTCGTCATTAATAGTAAATAAATAAATATTAGGGGACAATGTTACACAAATCGAACTAGCTCCAGAGTAAGCTCAATAAGGCTTGTGTTATGGATACTAGACGACGATATATTTAATAGATACAAATACTTAAATACACAGAAAACATCCATGACTCAAGAACAAATATTCGTGCTCATCACACAAATAAATGCCCTTACCGCGATTCCAACCCAGGACATCCTGCTTCGTAGGCAGGGTCACTACCAACTAAGCTAAAGCGGTCATCTAAAAAATAGTACATTACAGTCATTAATATTAAGTCGACATTTACGCCAGACGGTACGAACATTGCTTAAATGTTGCTAACGTCGAATATTGGGTATCCTGGTTGAAAGTTCAAAAGGTAAGACCGAAATAGACTGGTTTGAGCGGCGGCTTCCTAGAGCGTTCTTTTATTGTACCTATTATTGAAGCCCGGCGGTGAACTACACACCGTGGGCCCGTACAACCCGACCAACTTTAACCGCGTATTCCTGATGGTATTACGAGTAAATAACGTTATATCAATATATGTAGGTCGAATTTTGTCATTTTACATTAATAGTCTTATGGAACAAAACAAATCAATAAATTCAGTCCCTCGTTATAAACATGTCCTTATTGGAGGAAAAGTTATTAAAATGAAAAAAAAAGCTAAAATGGAAACGAAAGGTCAATATTTTGGCTTTGTAATCGCTTACCATCTAATACTGCGAAGGTTAATTGCTGTTTAGTTAAAGGATTTTAAAAAATCAGTAACCGTATCTTAGTCACATTTATTAGAGCTTGTTACACACTTGGGAGTTTTTATTTTAAAAGTTATGAATATCTCGGAAAGTAAGCGTTAATCGACTATACGTCACATAACTTTTTTTTACTTCTAATAGTTGTTAGAATCTATGGTTAAAGTTGGTCGGGTTATACGGGCCCACGGTGTATATATTTTTGCATGTTTATATTTATATCTAAACTATACAAACGAACATTATAAATGAGAAAGTATGTCTGTTAACTTTTCACGCCTAAACCGTTGAACAGATTTAGCTTAAATTCGTAGGTAATAGAGATAGTCTGAGTCCCTGAAACCAGACCTAGGCTATGACATAAACCACATAAATATATCGAAGTACAAGGAAAAAGTGTATGTACCGCGCGTGCTAAAAATAAGTGGCGGTGACCTACTTTGCACGCCGTTAACTTCAGTTACCCCCAATATTATTATCAGATTTGAAATCTGATAATAATGGTATAATTCATTGTTCATTGTTCAAATGCCACCAAATGAAATGGAAAATTTATGTTTCCTATCACTAAATTACACTTTTGGCGTCAAACGCCAAGCGAAAAACGTTACACGCTTAGTTCCCATGCAAATTTGGGGGCGCTGTAATGCTTTTCTCCGTATTTGCCATACTGGTTAGGTTAGTTCCGTTTTTCGCCACGCCTATTCTCTTTCCGCACAGACTTTCTCGATATATTTCTGTGAGATAGACCGTGAAATCGCGAAGTGAACCATTCCTGCGCAGCACAACTATGCCGCGCGACTCTTTGTCACATATTATATTACCTATCTCTTTCCATTCAATTTTTTCAATTGCGCTCCCATACCAGTAGCATAACTGGTCCCGACTTCGTTTCTCGCGCGACAGTGCATCACCGTCACTGTCACACGATATTGAGTGGAAAGAGATAGGTAGCATTTGTCGCGCGACAAAGAGTCGCGTGTCACAGTTGTGCTAGAGATACAGAAAAAACATTATGTCTTATCACGACGCGATATCGTGTCGTGGCACGTTGCGATATCGTGTCGTGAATTTTTACGTTGCTCGTCGTAGATTTCCACGACACGACGTCGCAACCTATTGACTATTAAAGTATATTTTCAAGTAAATGATGAACTAATTGAAGTTTATTTGTCGATCTATAGATGTATTTTTATACTAAAAACAGATTACTAAACCCTTATCGACAAACGATAAAGTGGCAGGTTTGAAAACGTCATATTTAGAGATTTTTTTCTATTTTTATAGTTCATTATACTTTTTGTCTTTTTTTTAATATTACCAAGTATTCCTATATTCTTGAAGTTTTAAATAAAAAATAGACCATGTCTAAATTATGATTATGAAATATAACAAAATCCTTTATTTTTTCTTCGAAACAAACGTTAATTTTTTTACTAATATGGAAATGCCCTTATGATTTTTTTTGTGTAACTTGTGTAACATTTTCGTGATTTTTCCTCTGTGTCACGTACACTTTTTCTGCAGCTCTCCCTTATGTGTAAGAGTCCTTACCCGGGTACCCGGGATGCATTACCTATTATAAACAGATATGGATGGAGGAGTTGGTGGTAACTCAGGTATCGACCTTGGCGATCTGCATATAACCGATTACTTAACCCGCCACCTGCCGCGATAAAAGGAATAATCAATTGTTCGGACGTAACCCGTTTCGCTCGTTATGCGGTGCCGCGTGCTACCTACCAATCTACCATAAATATGATGATTAAGGCGAAGTCTTCATACAGTATACATAAGGGGCATAAACCGAGCGTTTAAACCGCCTAAATTCTGTGGATACATTTTTGTCAAAAAAAATTACGACTGATTTTAATAGGATATCAGATTATTTATTAGAAGTCTGAGATCACTAGAAATAGATTAAAACGCCACAAAAAATTCAGGGATCTCGACAAAAATGTGTTCACAGAAGTGACACATCAAGTCACATTATAAGCCTGCCTACTGGGTGCAACGAGAACAGAAAATTCGACCTCATGGTCAGCGGAAGACGTAATATTATATTAATTTACTTTAATATTACACGCCCACGGTGGCAAAATAAAGATCGCAGAAGTAGGGTAATATTGAGAAATATTATTTTGGAAGATTTGTATTTGATATGTGGTTAACTCATTTGAGAAATCCTTATTCTGACAAATGGTCAAAATCGGGTCAGAATTTTTTCTGATTGTACATTTGCAAATTGTACTAATCACATACTTAACTGATAAACTTCACTTACCTTAGCTCGTTAACTCTGGCTACTAAACTTACCTGTAAACAAAAAATTACATATTTAGACTCATATGCCAAATAACTTTTTCATCACACTTGCTCGAAAATGGTGTCATTACACGTAGGTTCTGCGGGCCGTAAATGGCCTATTACGCCCTAGGGCGTAAAAGTTTTCTTTTTAAATTTGAAACGCTGGTTCTGTTTTACTCTTATTTGTCATGTTCAAAGGAAACGCCAACTTACTTTTATCACTGAAATATTTATTTAAAGATAACTGTAATTGCAAATACATATAAACACATATTTCGGTAACATTAATTAAATGTTTAAATAATGTAATTGTTTATTTTGCAAACATAAAATCAACTAAAATGGCCGTTACCGCTATCGTTTCCGAACGTGACTTGACGTTCGCATTGTCTATGGACATATGTCACTGTCTGTTTTAATATTTTCTTGTCATACTGGGTCGAAAAGTAAGGTTATTTTATTAAGATTTCCTCACAAGTGTGATGAAAAACATTGTGTGTGCCACGGGCGGTAAAGGAATTACAAACTCGTGTTATTAAAGCCCTCGGTTTCACCTCGGGCTTATAACAAACACTCGTTTGTAATTCCTTACTTACCGCCCTAGATACACAATGTACTATTAAAAAAAAAACGACAGATATCAAACTTTGAATCTACGATACTAGCAAATTCACGAGTTACTATTAAGAGGAAACAGGAGGGCAGTTTTTCCATACAAACGTAGTCCCCTGTTTCCTCCCTGGATAATGCCAGTAGACCAATAATTTTTGGTCCAAAAATCTATGGCTACTATTGATATGTTCCTATGTTTTCCTTTTTACGATAAATTGATTCTCAAAAGAGATATTTAACCTTCAAAAACCTAAAAAAGATGCCAGATTTTCCGCTGTGTTCACACATCCAGAAAACAAATTTGACTAGATTATTAAAAAAAAGGAAAACATAGGAACACGGCCAAAGCCTTTCTTTAATGTTCAATGAAAAAAATAGTTAAATAGGTTAAGTTTTGGGGAAGAAATCATGGGACTACGAAACGTTGTTTTCATGCAATTTTAAAAGGTATTTTCGGTCCAAGCTGCAGTTGTCTCTATCGCGCTCTGCGCGGGAGAGGCGGGCAGTGCGGGACAGCGACACATTTTACAAATACCTAATTTTCAATTCTGTCCACCTTACTGTTTCCTCTTAAAGTGCTCATGATATTCAAGGAGTTCCTTAAACTCCTCATAAATCATCAGAACTGAGGGATTAAATCTGAAAGTAGGTATACCCTTTCAATTAAACAATATTTTTACCCGACTGCGGCGAAGCCCAAAGGAGGGTTATGTGTTTGACCTGTATGTATATGTCGGATACACGCGTGACTGTCTGTCAGGTCAGGATGGGTTAGCTGCACAATCCTGGCCGTTGAGGTATGTTGGTTAAAGAAGTGGATTCATGTCAGATCAAATCATTTATTCGTCTGATTCTTTTGGCCGCTTCGGTAAATGACATTCTGGTGAGAAGAAGGGCCGAAGAAACTCACCAGGTTCTCTTTTCAATCATCAGGCATTACAATAGTTGTTACAATATTATGGCGTAGATACTCAAGAGAGCAAATAGACAATTACGTTACACAATATGATTCTTTTCACTATTAATGGACAGAATTACAATTATCAAGTAGCAACTTTAACTACTGGCAGACGAACTGACAGAATCGTAAGACAAGTGTTGTCGCCACGACAGTCAGAAAGAGAATTGACACTCTTGCCCAACGAGCCCGTCTACGTGCACCGTAACCGGTCGTTACGTCACACGGCGTTCGCGCCATTTTAAATCTACTTAGTACTACAGTAGTCAATTGACGATCTTGGATTTCTTGAATTATCGCTGCTGTCCCCGACACGGCCATCCTGCATAGCACACGTCCTCGTGTGTCTATCCTGAAACAGGCAAAAAAAACAACACAGTACGCCATTCGGTCATTCCTGACAATAATCACCAGAGTGACAAAAAAATAAAAACCGACAAAATAATTTTATTTTCATTTCTTCGTAATAGTTCTTTACGCTACAACTAAACACATAGCAAAGGTGACTATGAAAATAAAGTGGAATTTGTGGTTTATTATTTCTCAATATTTACAGTGGTACCAATCAACTTTCAACCAATTACCAATTGAATCATTACTTGGATATTTACGTACACACGTATGGTCTAAGACTTATGTACCAACAGCAATGATTAGCTAAGCAAGAGACTGGCAACTTGTTCGTGGCCTATGGCAATTAAGCCCACACAGCAAGTCACATGCTTGCTATTACGCGCATCCACCAAATGGATCGCCGTGCATCCCCCTGGACTACACTACGGTCTGCAGTAGACCCGACCTCCACTAGGGCTAGCCGCGCACCGCGCATCCACGGACTACTCAGAGCAGATACCGACTTCTAACGGACTACGGCTACGATCTAACCTCTAGTATAGTCGACCAACCGAACCAAGAGCCATCTCTAACTAAGCAACTAATAAAAAAAAAATCATAAAACAATATTATCGTTTCAATTATCATCCCGATTTTCCTTTTCTACAGTAATGTCAATAGGTATTTGGCTTTCAGGCATTTTTCGCAGCCTATCGTGTGCGTACTTATAGGAGTATCTAGAGTTTAGTACTTTCAAAACAAAACACTAATTTGTGACATCAAATGGACCTTTGAATTTGGGGTGAACTTTATTTAGTTCCTTTATTGTTACCTAAATCAAAATAAAATTTAAATCTAGAGTTCAAGTACCCATTACAACCAAACATTTTTCAAAAAACTAAAATTTTAAGAAAACTACCTCTTTTGTCCGGCTATATTCATAGCGTTACAACCATTTCCGTGGTTACTCGACATAAAAGCAACCCCGTGGTCCTATGCGACACATCCGATCACCACTGAGATCATTATGACTCCATAGGACATTTATCTTGATTACCAAATTTAAAAATCAAACAAACTACTACTATACGGAAATTCTGAATTACTAAAATTAACGGGTATTTGACTCAAGACCATTTCTAGCACATCGCAATATTTTCAATCACTAGAATCCATAGAACCGTGCTTTTTCTCACATCAGTAAACTTTACATTACTTCCAAACACGATACGTAACTAGGTATTTGTAAAATCATTAAATTTAAAGGTAGTTGAAAACAACGGTTGACAACATTTATTTTCCTTTCGATAAACGTAGTCTTGATTCGGTTTTATGAACGGAGAAAATCATATCCAGAACAGCTCGAACGATTACAATATCATAATTCGAACAATTGTCGGGTAGAACGTAAAAATAAGTGACTATCATAAATAGCTACTTCGTAAACTTCGTTGTTACTAAGTAGCCAACTTTTTCATTGTTAATCTCAAACGGTAAACTTTAAAGTTTTTCTATCAATTTAAAAGTAAAGTTTCGCTATGTGAGAAAATACTCGGGTCAAGAATCGTCATAAAATGGGTACGACTCACCAGATCGCATTGGATTCCCACACACTCGCGAATCTTGCAGACGTTGGTGCCTTTTGTTGACTAACACGCCTGAAGCGCCGTTGCCGGCCCCTGTCACCTTGTAGTGGCGCCTCCGTAGTGTGTCGTGATGTAGTCCAAACGACGAATCTTCTTTTGCTCGCGGCAGCAGATCAAATGATGATATTTGTTGTGACTTCAAACCGTACTTGAAGGATTCTTCATTGTTTGTGACTATATTTCACGGTGTTGACTGTTGTGCAGTGCAAGTGCCTCTTTATTTTCGGAGATCACAATGAATGATGTTGCGGTCACACTTTCTTTAGAGATTCCATTTAAACAAAACCGGCAGTGTTGGATATTCTGAATACATTAACGTTGGCTGCGCTGTAGTTGCTGGACTTGCTTTGTAGGTAAGAAATTGACTTCTTTTCTAGTAAAACCATTTTTGTTTTGTCACAATGATTCTACACGCAGTAAGTGCATCCGTTCGGTTGATTATCATTGACTCACATGTCCACTGATGAGATTCAAGCATTTGCAAAGAATGTCCAATTCGCTAGACACAAAATCTCGTAAGTGCTTTTCACTGGATATTGACGAAGATGTGGAATACCTCAAACACTGGAAATCATTCACATCCTGTGGGCGCTGATTACATCCCACGCCTGATGTCGGATACACGCGTGACTGTCTGTCAGGTCAGGATGGGTTAGCTGCACAATCCTGGCCGTTGAGGTATGTTGGTTAAAGAAGTGGATTCATGTCAGATCAAATCATTTATTCGTCTGATTCTTTTGGCCGCTTCGGTAAATGACATTCTGGTGAGAAGAAGGGCCGAAGAAACTCACCAGGTTCTCTTTTCAATCATCAGGCATTACAATAGTTGTTACAATATTATGGCGTAGATACTCAAGAGAGCAAATAGACAATTACGTTACACAATATGATTCTTTTCACTATTAATGGACAGAATTACAATTATCAAGTAGCAACTTTAACTACTGGCAGACGAACTGACAGAATCGTAAGACAAGTGTTGTCGCCACGACAGTCAGAAAGAGAATTGACACTCTTGCCCAACGAGCCCGTCTACGTGCACCGTAACCGGTCGTTACGTCACACGGCGTTCGCGCCATTTTAAATCTACTTAGTACTACAGTAGTCAATTGACGATCTTGGATTTCTTGAATTATCGCTGCTGTCCCCGACATATATATGTATGTATGTATGTCCGTTCTTATGTCCGCTCGTAACTACAACGGTACAGCCGATTTTGATAAATGATACATCATCAGATTCGTATTGATGGCGCGAGTGTCACTGGGTATGAAGTTCGTAAAAATAAACAAAATGGCGGATTTTATGCACTTTTTAACCCGCCCCTTTTTAGCCCGCCTAGAGGCGAGACTGCCGGTGTACGGCCGCCCCCGGGCGTACCAGGTGCCGCAGACAGCGCGCACGACGCGACGGGCGTATGAAGCGGCGTGGGATCCACTCGCTCAGTTTGAGCGCCCCTACCAAGCGGATCCGGAGAACACCCGGCACCCCGAATAGGGGTACGCCGCCCATGCACCCGCCACCGCCAACCCCCACAAGACCGTGCTGTTGCCCACGGCCTTGATTTGTGTGTGGGGTCCTGGCGAAGGATCAGTCTGTGCACGTGCTCTCCTGGACACGGGTGCACAAGGCTGCTTGGTATCCAGTCGGTTGGTGCAACGGTTGGGCTTGGATATGACACCCCATCCGGACACTGTGCGTGGGGTAGGCAACGTAGAAGTGTCAAACCTGGCAGGACAGGTTACTTTCACGTTTGGGCAGAGTCCCACTTCCCATGCGAGGATTACGGCTCCCGCATTGGTGCTTGATGAAGTGGTCGGACGACTCCCCCAGGTGCGGCTGCCGCCGGAGGTGCGGGACTTGACAGCTGGTTTGGATTTGGCTGATGCTGGCTTCGACACCCCTAGCCGGATTGACGTGTTGCTGGGTGCGGACGTCCTAGGGAGAGTCTTGCTCACCAGCAAACGGACCCTACAGCCTGGTGGCCTAGTGGCCTTGGACACCAAGTTTGGACATGCTGTGATGGGTCAGGTGTTGGCGGTTCCTCCACCTCCTGCTGAGGAGAGCTGCTTGGTTGGAACTGCGCTCTCAGAAACCGTGCAACTAAATGTTATCCTCGTAGTCAAAAGTCAGTTAAAAAAACAAAGAAAAGCTTTAAGATAGATATATTCTGATAGCTTTTCTATTCGCTTTAAACGGCTGTAGTTCAAGGTAGATACAGATACCTTTAGTTTAATCACATCCTTTTAAAAATCTGTCTCCCCCTTAATTAAAGCCAATAAGACCCTTTATAAGATTCACCAATGCTAAATTGAAATCACATTTAACTTTACGGTGAAGACTAAACATATGTATACGATTATGAATGTTATTCCACAGACATGAGATACAAAATGTATATATATTTTTAGACGTGTACGTTACGAACGTATTAACATAATTGTTATGAACGTTATGATTATGAGCGGTATAAAGCGCGACGTGTATAAACACAATTATAGGAATAATCTTATTAATATGTCAAATCCGGGTTCTTAATTAATTTGTCGCCTTTATAAGTTGATTATGATTATAATATTTTAATATGCAATGTCGTTGTAATAATTTTGTTTATTTTTATTTTAGTTTATTAAAGGGGCGTTCTTTTTACACGACTGTAGAGTCCGACCGAAATTTCGGTTTCGGTTTCGGCCTAGTTTCGGCAAAAAAACGGCTTTCGGCTTAGTTTCGGCCGGATGGCAGTCGAAACCGTATTCGAGAGGTGTCGCGCTGCGAGCGGACAGTCGTTATTTCAAAAAATTTGTGCTTTTTGTATATTTGAAATAACGAAGTAATAATTATGTTATACAAGGTGTTTGATTGAACGTAATACGACTGTTTTTTAAACTACTCTCCCTGGTGCTAAAACCCTAGTTCTAGCACCAGGGAGAGTAGTTTAGCTAGTTCTCGTGTTGTTAAAGTCATCTTAATTAATATCACTGTTTTACTTATTCATATTTTCTTGGTGTCATTGTGGTTACCTTATACTTAGAGTTAAGAGAAAAAAGTTTGAATCTAATTTTGTAGTGAAAACTTACCGGTTTGCTTATTTAGGTCAATAATTTATTAATAAAATGCATGCATTGTGACACATTATTTAAGTTACTGGGCAAAACAAACAAACACTACGAAATTGTAATTTCTTAATTCTGTTAGCAAACTAGGAAAAGTTAATTATGACGTATTTTAATAAATCTATTTGTGCATTTTGTTCTCGGTCCTTAACTGAGCCGGAATTGCTTAATTTGCACTACGTTCAATGAAACACCCTGTTTAAATGATTACATGAAATATCGCAGACTAAAATTTTCCAAAAACATATCCTCGAACCGAAACCTAATTTCGGTTTCGGTTTCGGCCGTAAAAACTAGTTTCGGTCGGACACTACACGACTGTTATTGTTTATAGGCGGGTAGGGTTTATAAATGATAAGTAGGTATGTGGTTTAGTTTTTTTACGTCACACCTGGCCATAAAATGGCAATAACCGCCAGCTACGCGTGCGGAAAATCCCACACAGTCAGCTATTTTTGTTTAGAAATTATACTATTTAGTCATCGAAACATAATATATGGAACGATAACATCTAACAAAACTGACGTTAAAATTTTCCCCATAACGACCACTTTTTAAAATCAATACGCCTTATGTATCAAGTGATATTGATAATGATAACCTACCAATGATTTCAAAAGTAAGGATAGGGCGATCCGTACAGTTCGGGTGGGTCGATTTTCGGCCGCGACATTTGTATGCCAAACTAAATGTATGGGATACAAATGTCGCGGACGAAAATCCACCCGGGTCTATATTCCTCGTAACAGTAAATGGAGCCTTTTACCACGCAATTAGGCATTTTTTTTAACGTCCGGCTGCGCTGTGCGCCCCACTGCCGCATTGGTCCTAAAACTGATTTTTAGGACCAACGCGTTGGAACAGTCTGCGCGCTCGTTAGCCCTGTCCTTTATTTACGTTAATGTGTTTTTTCCTTTTTGTTTACTTAAATCAAAGTATCTGTTTAAAATGCATATTTTTCTCGAAACAAAGCATCCTTGACTCTCAAGCTGGTATCCATCATAAATTAACATAATCGAGTCTGATATTCTGAATGAAGACGAATTTGCGGCGTGGTGCGCTGTTTCGTCATATTGTTCCTTGGATAAATAAATTGATAATTTATGACAATCCACTTCGAAAAAGCCTACTTCTTTTAAATACGAGTATGGAAAATGGACGAGTGACTATAGAAAATAGTAGGGATGTAACGATACCGATACCGATATATCAGTATCGCCGATTATATACAATGCAACCGATATTTGAAGAGCGCGAAAATAATTTATTGTATGAAAAAAAAATCTGCATAAAGTAATTTCATTTACTGACTTAATTTATACATTGGTCTATTACCTAGTGCAATAATAATTACTATGTTAATTACATATTTGGTTCGCAATAAAAAAAATGTGTTGACAATTTATTTATTTTTACTTTACACCTTCAAGGTTGACTCTCTGTTAAATATAGCCAAATTTTAGGTATAATAAGGACATACAAATAATAAATCTGAAGTTCATACTTCATTAGTTAGCTAAGATATCGGTATCGGTATCGTATCGGCAAAATTATGGATCGTTACACCCCTAGAAAATAGTACATTATACTTACCTAGAGAGGTAAAACAAAGAATGTCTCAGATCGCAGCAAGGGCGATCGATATGCGATCTGGGGGTTTCTTTATTACATCCCGTGGTAAGTACAAAATTTTACGTCTCGCCCAGGCCAGGAAGTGGGATTTTCCGGTTGCGGTAATTGCCACTTTATGGCCAGGTGTGACGTAAAATACTGAGTTGCCTGAATTCCTCATAGTTTTCATTACTTTGACCTGAGTTTTGAAAAAAAGGACCTAATCTGTAATCTATTTCAATTATCTTCTTTAAATAAGGCACTTGTCTCACCAGCGGCGAGTAAACGAGTAAAATTGGGCGAGTAGGGTTCCCATCTACACACATAAGAGAACAAAAATATCTGAACACGGTTTTATGCTCCTGAAGTCCTGACAATAGGGTGGTGTTCGGATATTTTTGTTCCTGTAAGTGTGTAGAGTAGATGTAGATGTAAATGAACTCGACTGTACCTCGTCAGCCCGCAACGAACTCACTTCACAGCTTACTCGTCAGCGATGGGACAAGTGAACTGAATCGGTTTCTGTTGTCTATAAAGACATTATTATAGCTTGGCAACTTCGTTGGTGACACTCGCATGTGTGCTTTTTGTTATGTGCAGCCGTAACTACTTACACAAGTTACCGCCAACACGAACGGCGACCGACGTAGGCAGCCGACGAAAAACACACAAGCTATAGTTTGGATCGGATTTGGATGTAAGGGACCATCGTATGCCGACTGAAGCCCGGCGTAAACACGCACGCCGGCCCTTAGTGAGTCATCCATCATGTCGCAAGCACTTGTTTGTGCATTGTGCCCCATGCCCGCTTTCCCTCCGTAACGGTTATACAGGGTGTATTCGTTAAGTGTAGCCAGGCGATAATTCCGTAAATATAGCCGATATCAGAAAACTTCAAATTGATATCGAAAGTGCGTTACCCAATGAGTAAAATTACATTAATCACTTTTTTGAAATAAAATCAGAAATATCCTAAATATTTACTTCAAACCCTCCCATACATTTAGTACCTACGACGACTTACAGCCTCCAAGAACGTCGGCGTCGTAAGAGATAAAACTGCTTGAGATTCATTATTTGCACGAATAAACTGTAATAATAGTACATTACACAACTAGGGTGGTAAAACAAATAAAGGCCGATATCGCAGAGGTTTACGCTACGCCGTACTACGCCGTAGTTATTAATGTAATTTTACTCATTGGGTAACGCACTTTCGATATCAATTTGAAGTTTTCTGATATCGGCTATATTTACGGAATTATCGCCTGGCTACACTTAACGATTACACCCTGTATATGATGGTGACTCTGACCAGAACTGGCAGCGAGGCTAGTATAGTCCGTACAAACTCTTAAGACCAAATGCTGTCAAACGAACGCAAGCCAAAAACCACCTTATGCTCTGATAATAGGGAACGTGCACGAACTATAGGTGGCAGCACTAAACGACAAAAGAGACACGGGCGGACAGTAAAGGAAACTATCGCCCCTGTCAAATCAAGCTGTCAATATCAATGATAATATGTAAGTGTCAATGTCAAATATCAAGTAAGTCGTAGCTACACTGACGTTAATCGTCCTTCAACGCGATAAATTAACGTTATTAACGGCGTTTTCGTCAATGTGGCCCCAGCATGAGAGGGTATATGATTTACTTTGGCGGCACCAGTTGGCAGCATCTTCGTCGTGCACGTTCCCTATAAGGTAGCTTTTGGCTTGCGTTCATTTGACAGCATTTGATCTTAAATTTTGTACGGACTATAAGACTGTTTGTGCCACATGCGTGGGATAACCCTCAGGCCGCGATTGCGGCCCCTGTTAACCGTGCCTATAGGGCGCGTACGGTGGAACATAGAAACTCACCGATCCTTCATGTCCTGACCTTACTGAATGCGCTACTGGTATCAGCACCTGAGTGTGATCTGCTAGCGTGGCGATGGGCGGCTGTGTGTCGGGAGTGTTTGAGATTTTGCGAGGCGATGGATAATAGGCAGTCTAGTATTCCTACATGTCAATGTTAAGTTTAGTTACCTACTGTTACTGTATTTAGTTCCACGGTGTATTAGTCTTTAAGACTGTAATGCCACGGTATACGGTAGTTTTTCTTCCTACAAAATGTACATCGGGAGCGCGCATGTGTGCGCGCCGTGTACGGACGCACCACAGGCAAGCATTTGGACCTGCGCGGGCCTGCCACAGTATGGAGTGCACTCACACAGACGCGCATAGTGCTTTTGTTGAGAAGCACAGTTTTTCGGCAATAACTCAAAAACGGTATATCTGATAATGTTGAAAATTATTTTCGTTGAAATGAAATGACAAAATTATAAGAGTTCAAATATTGCCAATTTGGCTATGGAACCCTAATACCACAAGTAACTAAAAAGGACACTTGTAACGGTCTATAAATTCTGAACATTTTAACTTCTTGGACATTTCGAGACTTACATATTGACTACATAATGGTCATTGTAACATCTGGGCATTATGTTTCCTTGGATATTCTTACACTTGGCCCAACATACCCCGGAGACGCGACCCTCCTGGTGGCCAACTTTGACGTTTGGAGATCCTTTACACCGCCAAAACATGTTTTGACAACGGAGACCCCTTACATATCCAATTAATTTCAGTCTATTAATCTGGTTTCAACGCCTAGAGAGCCTGTACATCTCTAAACATGTTGTTTTAAGTCTATTGTAATGTATATTAGTTATTTGTTTGTTGCATTTTATTAATGAAAGGACCATGGGCAACTTTGTATGGGAAGTGGACCAAAAACCAACAGACCTGAGAGTTGTGTCATTAAAAAGGTCTTTTCATGCACTCCATTTCATTATATGGGCACCAAGTTCAATTCCGTTGCAAAACTGAGATATTCATATTTTAGTATCTATGAGAAACGCCTACGCCTACGTTAGCTGACGCGGGTGCGCGGAGCGGGCGCACGCGGCGGGCAAAAATATGGCACTCGCGCCCGCTTCTTTAGCGCTGCTCATAATATTTTGAATTCGTATATCTCAGTTTTGCAATGGAATTGAACTTGGTGCCCATAAAATGAAATGAAGTACATGAAAAGACCTATTTAATGACACAACTCTCAGCTCTGTTGGTTTTTGGTCCATTTTAACGCATAGTCCTTTAATGCAATATTAATTATTGTAATGCTTAATGTTTTTGAAAAGAGAAACTGGTTTCTTCCGGCGCTACTTTTCACCAAAAGGTAATGTGCCGAAGCGCTAACGGAATCAGACATGTAAACAGCGCCTGAGGCTTACTTACAGAAATAAATAATTTGAATTTGAATGGAAAGGAGAAGCAATTACGATGATGTGGCAAAAATAGGGGGTAAAAATTTTGCGGGTGAGCCGATTAGACGTGAAAAAAGTTATAATTGCATAGGCTTATTTGAAATGTTCAATATTTTTTATTAAGTATATTTTTTATTATGTATAAGTTCTTGGCAGTCCTATGTTAGCAATTTTTTTATAAAGTAACTTGTTCACAATGTTCGTTTTAGTGACTTATAATTTATTGTGTTATTTGATATTTACTGTATGACTGGCATTGTGGGTGCTTTGGATTTTTCTGAAACTCACAATGTACTATTGAAATAAATGAAATGAAATTAATTAACTCTTTGCGTCAAAAAAACATATTTTCAGAGGATAACCAATCTTTTTGTGTGTTCTTGATTACTCAGACTTAGGGTATTATAAGTCTCCCTAGGGACTAGGGTTAAGAGATCCCTTACAGGGATATGTTCGCCTTTGTACATTGATCCTTGTAATGTTTCTGTATGATTTTATGTGCAATAAATTAATAAAGTACGTACATAAGTAGTTTTCATTTAAGTATTTTTTTATCTTTTTATTATTATATTTTTTTGCTTAGGGTTATAAGTAGTTTTTTTTTTTAATTTTTACATTTTTTTTGTTTTTTTTTTTATTTAAGAAAAAGCTAATAAATAGGCGGTTAACTCTACTAACCACTATTAAAATAGTAAAGTATTTATCTGAGATGTGTATCAAAGAAGTATAATGTTACTGCGACAAGGTGGCGCGGGGCCATCTTCGTCTGTCCGTGACCTCGCCGGGCGGTATATAAGCCGCGGGTCACTACCAACGAGCACAGTCTGGTCATAGTGCAGCATAACCATGGTGAGTGGCTTTGGAGGAAGCTTCGTTAAAAAATAGTTCACAAGTTAAAGTATTATGCTTCGTTGGTCATTAATTAGTGCAGAAATTAATGTATTGTCTTTGGTTACAATAGTATTAGCTTTGTTGGTCATAAAAAAAATTAGTGAGAAATTAAGTTATTATTTATAACAGTAATTTAACATGTAGTTTCGTTTCGCTGGATAAAAGAAATAGTGCAGAAATTAAACAATGGTCTGTGGTTTAAGAGTAACTTTATGATGCTTAAATAAAAATTGTGAAAAATGTAATCATTTGTCTTTGGGCACATTATTTATCGGGGAAGATTTAGTATTGACAAATAAGTAACTTAATTAATGTAAAAATCAAACATAACTAAATCTTAACTACGGCAAATAATATAAATGTAAATAGCTAATATATAGTAATTAACGAAACCAATGCAATTACAAAAAAAAATCAGAGCAATTCACAAATCTTTTAATATTTTATTTGCATAGTAATAAAAAGAGTGTTACATTAAATACTTCATTTTGAAATAGTCCAAGCTATGATCTAAATTAGTTAAAATGAACAAGATCGATGTCATTGTTGATATTCCATTAAAAAATCTGAGAACTGATGTCTCACCTATAAATAATAATATACTTTGAATCTATTAACTTTTATAACCCTGAACTATACCGTAGGTCGCAAGGTCATTGAATATATTATATTTATTTTTATTAGGAAAAACATCCTTAATTAATTAATTCAATTTTATTATTCGATTTTAATTCAAATTAATATGCGCCCAATCAAAGGTCATGTATAATTTTATAGTTTTCAACTACTCATTTGTAAATAACGTGTTATAAGGTTTGATATTTACGGAAAATAAAAGCAGACTGAAGATATAGTTTACCAACTCTAGTTGCCAAACCTGCATTTCATACTAAACTGCATATCTAAGCGTTTTGACACTTCATAAAAAGACGGCGATTTGATTTGTAATCGAATAGCCCAGGGGTCGACTGACTGCAGCTTTTTGGAGTGTATAATAAATTACCATCGCAACTAAAACAATCACCAATGCCGCATTTCAAGCGAAAATTATTGAAAATACTTTACTTCCCCATACTGATTGCACAGTTGGGACTTGTGACATTGTCCAATAGTTTTGGACAGTGAAAGTGAACGTGTTAAAGTTCCCCTCAAAAATTTGGTATATAGTGAAAAACCTGCCGGAAAATGCGGCTCTTTGAGCTTCCGAAAAATCGATATTTTTCCAGCATCGGGCTCTTTGTCTAAAAAGTTCGCAATCCCTATTGGCAAGGGCTTGCTTGTCTAAATTGAAAGAAGCTTAATTGTTTGGTCCGTGAGATAAACCTAGTCCTTGAGGCGTCGGTTCAAGGCGCACGCGCATAGCCGCCGGGTCACCGCGGCATTTGGATGCGCGCGCGCATGACCACGCTGACGCGCGGAGCGGGAGCGATTTTACTTTTATTCACATTTTATTTGATCACACATTCATGTTTCACTAGATGCTGCTCCGCGACAATGTCCGTGTGACTTTTTCATATAGAATTTTAACCCCGTTTCTTATGTTATCTATTGAACTGCAGTAGTTTAGGTAACGTTAGCTTACAAACCCTACTTCCCGTACTGCCATCATTTATACCTAATTAAGTTATTACAAATTAATAAAAAAAAGTAAACTAATTTATTTCTGCAAGTAGGCACTTAAGGGCTCTTTTACATGTCTGATCTCTAATTCTTTTCTTTTGGCGCTTCGGGTATTGACCTTCTGGTGAGAAGAAGCGCCGGAAGAAACTCACCAGTTTCTCTTTTCGACCAATGAGTATTACAACAATATGGCGTTAATATAAGATTTCATTAATACATTACCTACATTAAACTTAAAACTACATTTATAGAGATGTAAAGGGTCTCTCTATGCGTCCAAACAAGACAAATAAAATTATAGAAAATTAGGAATTAGTTTTTACATGAAAAGAAAAAATAAAAAAATCAAGTTTCGTAAATTCAGTGTCGTATCAAGTCATTCTATTTAAAGAAAAATAAAACACTTATCCGATTAAACGAAGCAAGAAACTTAATAAATGTAGGTTTGAAGTTTATATGCACTTGTGACATTTTTATACGAGCTACATTCCAAATAAATACGATTTTTAGTACTATCTCCGGACCGCAATATTTAAAAAAAAAACAGTATTAAAACGTAATAAACTAGTTAATTGAACACGTTATTCTGGTAATTCGATTGTTGGAAAAAATATCAAGTCTCCCGCTCTCGCGGCCGCCTAAGACCGTGCCCTAAGCCTAAGTTCATCCGTTACAGAGATGTTGTAACTCCTACCATTAAAATACCTTATACTTGTTGGCTTCGCCGTCCACTTTGTTTGCTACAACGTATTATAATAAAGCTTTAATGAGTAGCTTTCAGATTGGATTTATTTATTACTCAAGTAAACTACTGACTGTGTCCTGTAGACCCCGCAAATCTGTCAACTGCTACGGTTCCGACATTTTGCAAAAAAAAACCAAAAATTTACTAGGCAAAAAAATACGATATAATTATTTATTAAACCTGCTCACTGAAAAATCATGTATCCTCGCGTGCTAAAGAAAAGCGGCGAACTACTTTGCACGCCGTTAACTTCAGTCATCGTCAATATTATTATGAGTTTTGAAAATCTAATAATAATGGTACAATTCATTGTTCAACTATTGCGGGGCTTCGTCGACCTGCTGGCGGGTCATAGTTTAGTGAAAAGGTTAGGCAGCAGTGGCGTGGCGTCCAAAGAACTCGATTCCTATCGGCTTGCCTAATATCAGGCATTTGACCAGGTGTACTGCCATCTGGCCGAAATATTTTTCGCCTAATTTCACTTCCCAACCAACTTATTGCATAATTTTAGTTGGCAAACCAATGCTTTGCATAGTATTATTTCGCATACTTTTTATTTAATCACAATAATATTTAGCAGATATACATTTTACCAAGATTCATTTAGAAAAATAGTCACTAAGCAAATGTTTTATTAAAGCCAATAATACCAAGTGGCTAATTAAACCAGTCGGCTGCGACCCATTAATAACCGTATTAACTGTATGTATTATTTGTCAGAAATTCCTAATCATCTCCTGTCTGGTGGCGCTCGCGGCGGCCGACGTGTCGCACCTGGCTCCGCGCTCGGGTGAAGCCGCTGCGCAAATTCTCAAACAAGAAGCGGATATATCTCCCGAAGGCTACCAGTGGGCCTACGAGACGGACAACGGCATCGCCGCGCAGGAGCAGGGACAAGTCAAGGGCACCGGCGTAAGTTACCCTAGGAGCATTCCATGAAATCATCAACTTTTTGTCCCTTACGAAACGCTACGGCAGCTACCCTAATAAAACGTATTAGCTGCTAAGAAACACTACCAATCTTAAAGCCGAGTTATGATATTACAATGCTGATAATTAGCTTCCTGAATTTATTTCTCGGAAGTATGAAAACAGTGGTGTCCCTTACGAAATATTTTAGTGAAATGCTCCCTAAACCTTTCTTCCTTTAAACCACTATAGCTTGGCAACTTCGTTGGTGACACTCCCATGTGTGATTTTTGTTGTGCAGCCGTAACTACTTACACAAGTTACCGCCAACACCGTGTCGGTGTGAAGTGTAACCAACGAAGTTGCCAAGCTATAACAACCTCTTCTAAATCCCGGTCGCTCAAGTTCACCAAGCTCACTTGACCTTCCAAATCTTCCAGCAAATCCTCCCTTCAAATCCCTTCTCGCCCCCAAATATCTTGCTATCCCACATTCGACTCAATTACCCTTGTACCTCACCGATTTCCGTTACTCTCTCCAAAGCCCTCTCCATTCCTCAAACTCCCTTTCACCCCCTAAACTCCCCTCTTCATCCTCTAATCCTCCACAGCGTGCTAATATTTGGTTTTATTGCGCGTATTGTAACGCAAGAGCAAATAACTGGCCAAGAGCATGTCGGACCATGCTCAGTGTAGGGTTCCATAGCCGTAACTATAAGGTAAAAAAAACGACGTAAAAAAAGTACAAAAACAAAAGAGCGTATCTTCATAGCAATTACGTCCTTTTGTTGAGAAGCGTAGTTTATCGGCAATAACTCAAAAACGGTTAGTCCGATCTTGTTGAAAATAATTTTCGTTGAAAGTATTAATTAAGCGTTATCTTTGTAATTTTTTTTATATTTTTCGGACACACGGTTTAGAAGATAGAGGGGGGGGGACACAATTTTCACCACTTTCGGAGCGATTATTTCCAAAGGTATTCACTTAATCAAAAACATTACTTAAGAACCTTAAAATGTTTTTAAAAGAGCTGTCAAACTATGTACCACACCATGACATTTTGTGAAAAAAAATTTTTTTAGCTTCTGTTACATGTATGGAGTGCCCCCCCTAGATTTTTTTATTTTTATTATTTAACTACCAAACTTAGTTGCGGCATCTACAAGACATCTATATTCCAAATTTCATCAGTATAGGTCTTGTAGTTTTTGAGTAAAATGCCTGTGACATACGGACGGACGGACGGACGGACGGACGGACGGACGGACGGACGGACGGACATGACGAAACTATAAGGGTTCCTTTTTAGCCATTTTGGCTACGGAACCCTAAAAAACGACGTAAAAAAAGTACATAAATGTATTTTCTTTCTTTCTTTCTTTCTTTCAAAAACAAAAGAGCGTATCTTCATAGCAATTACGTCCTTTTGTTGAGAAGCGTAGTTTATCGGCAATAACTCAAAAACGGTTAGTCCGATCTTGTTGAAAATAATTTTCGTTGAAAGTATTAATTAAGCGTTATCTTTGTAATTTTTTTTATATTTTTCGGACACACGGTTTAGAAGATAGAGGGGGGGGGACACAATTTTCACCACTTTCGGAGCGATTATTTCCAAAGGTATTCACTTAATCAAAAACATTACTTAAGAACCTTAAAATGTTTTTAAAAGAGCTGTCAAACTATGTACCACACCATGACATTTTGTGAAAAAAAATTTTTTTAGCTTCTGTTACATGTATGGAGTGCCCCCCCTAGATTTTTTTATTTTTATTATTTAACTACCAAACTTAGTTGCGGCATCTACAAGACATCTATATTCCAAATTTCATCAGTATAGGTCTTGTAGTTTTTGAGTAAAATGCCTGTGACATACGGACGGACGGACGGACGGACGGACGGACGGACGGACGGACGGACGGACATGACGAAACTATAAGGGTTCCTTTTTAGCCATTTTGGCTACGGAACCCTAAAAAACGACGTAAAAAAAGTACATAAATGTATTTTCTTTCTTTCTTTCTTTCTTTCAAAAACAAAAGAGCGTATCTTCATAGCAATTACGTCCTTTTGTTGAGAAGCGTAGTTTATCGGCAATAACTCAAAAACGGTTAGTCCGATCTTGTTGAAAATAATTTTCGTTGAAAGTATTAATTAAGCGTTATCTTTGTAATTTTTTTTATATTTTTCGGACACACGGTTTAGAAGATAGAGGGGGGGGGACACAATTTTCACCACTTTCGGAGCGATTATTTCCAAAGGTATTCACTTAATCAAAAACATTACTTAAGAACCTTAAAATGTTTTTAAAAGAGCTGTCAAACTATGTACCACACCATGACATTTTGTGAAAAAAAATTTTTTTAGCTTCTGTTACATGTATGGAGTGCCCCCCCTAGATTTTTTTATTTTTATTATTTAACTACCAAACTTAGTTGCGGCATCTACAAGACATCTATATTCCAAATTTCATCAGTATAGGTCTTGTAGTTTTTGAGTAAAATGCCTGTGACATACGGACGGACGGACGGACGGACGGACGGACGGACGGACGGACGGACATGACGAAACTATAAGGGTTCCTTTTTAGCCATTTTGGCTACGGAACCCTAAAAACATGGTTTCTACTTGAATTTTGGCAATTCTTACAATTAAATTCAATACATGTTAACTACCATTGTTCTTTTTACTGTTTCTGTATGATTTTATGTGCAATAAAGTGTTTACATACATACATACATACATATATGCATTACCAAGGACCATTAAAACAAGAGGACTGTCATTCTCCATACAAAAAGCTGTTCCCCGATATTTACAACGCCATCTATGTATAAGCTTGGTATAAGAATTATATTATTTACAATTATTCAACTTTGCAAGCGTGACACAGAATTTAAATGTTAGAATTTATTTATTATTAGCTGTTTACGAACTAATTGTTACTGTGTGTGTGTTAGTCCCCACACAACATCATCACATCACCATACTGTACTATGTTTCTTTGTTCAATTATAACATCGTTAAATGTTTAGTTTTTTAGCGCCATCTAGTTTTTGCCTGGATATCCCCTTGCGGTCGGGGCACGATCCAAAGTATGGAGAATGACAGTCCTCTTGTTTTAATGGTCCTTGCTATTACACAACATCCCGAACTCAACGGTAACGTCGAGAAACCCCCAAGACTGGTCTTGAATCGAGTAAATCACCATTTCAAACGTGCCTCTTGGAATATTTCGCAGGAAAACGCCGCCATAGCTGCGCAGGGCCAGGCGAGCTGGAAGAGCCCCGAGGGAGAGCAGATCAGCCTCCAGTACGTCGCCGACGAGAACGGATACCAACCCCAGGTACGTGCCATCTCTTACCCTAAATATTGAGGAATACAAGGAGAGTGTATGTCCGTCGCAAAATACAAGTCGCGGCGACCTACTTGGCACGCCGTTAACTTCAGTTGCCGTCAATGATCAAATACCACTAAATGAAATGAAAAAAAAAATGTTTTCCATCACTAAATGACACTGTTGGCGTCAAACGCCAAGCGATAAACGTTACACGCTTGGTTCCCGTACAATAGACGAAATATTTCCTTATTAATTATTATGCTTATTTTAAGGAGATCCTATATCATTTTTACAAATTTCAGTTAGTCAAGTACCCAATTTAAAACGATAGGCAACAGTCTTGTCGCTAAAGAGCGACAACTGATTCACCTATACAATTGAACTCATACACTTTTTTTTTACAGGGCAGCCACCTCCCCACCCCTCCCCCGATCCCAGAAGCGATCGTGCGCGCCCTCGAGTACATCAGGGCGCACCCCCCCGCGCCAGAGAGGAAATAAGTTAGCAATAAAAAGAAAACAAATGACCTACTCTAACTCTTCCCTCAAATCAAACTCGTTATCTCGAGACTGTGAACTCGACATGTCGAGACTGTGAACTTGAAATCTCGACACTGAACTTGATCTTAAGTCTTTCGAGTCAAGATAATAATTTCGAGTTCCCCAATTTGACAGTTAGTTGAAATCTTTAAAATAATCGATTTTATAGAGTGAATACTTTCAACCTGAGCTTTCGCTCAAGTCAATTGTGTCACTCGATTTTTTCCTTCTAGTCACTATCTTCTCCTGCACAATATTTACTCTGCACCATTTCCTTGAGACGGTCATTTCGTAGATTTAAGTAAGAAATACTCAATGCCATGTAATCCTTGTATATAACAATGCTGGGAGTTTTTAAATAAATGAATGTTATCAAAATTGTTTTTCTTTTACTATTTTTTTCCACAAAGGATCTTCATTCATACCACAATGGAAGAGTAAGCCGCCATAGCGGCTTAGCTTGCAGACTATTTCGCTCTTTGTCTATATAGTAGACTGTCAATTTCGATAACGTGCCTAATTTGGGTTTTGCCTAAACATCATGTTTAAATAGCGTAATGCCTAATTCTTCAACCGACTAAATTGCGTTTTGCCTAAATTGTTTAATGCATAATTCTCTAATTGTCGTAATCTCTTTTGAAAGATATGAAGAAAAATCATTATAAAGTCGTGATCTTGGTTTGATTTTTGCTGGATTGAGTTTCAAGTGATTGAAAGGCATACAATAGGCTAGATGACTAAAAAAAACTGTTTAGTCCGTCTGTTACATTATGAAAAAATATTGTACACGTATTTTTTGTTTTGTTTGACAAACAAAAACTGACGAGGATAGAGTGCTTAGAAGTTTCGAGTGACGTCACTCTTAAGTACAAATTGTACTCAAGAGTGACGTCACAAGCCCCCACTCCAGAAGTTTGATGATCTATAACTTTGTCGATTTTTAATATTTTGATAAACCAAAAAATACGTGTCCCATATTTTTCCATAATCTAACTGACGGACTAAATAGAATTACATATTTTTAACCCAGTCATCATCCCTATTATCATGTCATGTCAAGTGTATTTTCTCGTTACTTAGCTGAATAGTCAATAACTATAGTTATTCATAACGGTATTTTGTAAGCTAGAGAAGGGAACGATTGAGTTAACATACCAGTTACAATGTTCCGATTCAAGACAGCAAACTTCAGGTTAGTCATAATGCGTTTTAGGCCCAATGCGTTTTAGTCATAACACGTATTCGGCTTGAGACTTTTTAGTCCTAACGCGTTTTAGTCTCAATCCTGACGTAGTCCTAATGCGTACGAGTCTTACTTAACGCGTTTTTTTTTTAGAAACTGACAAACTCGCAACCCATACACGGGCGTAGCGATTGTCGGACCGGGTGGTCGGCCGTGGCGTTCCCTGGGGTCGAACCTTAACGCGATATAGCTGTAACAGTTTTAGGTAATACGGTAGTTCAACAGCGACAAATGCATAATGATAGTTAGGAAGGTGGTGTTTTATACAATGTGCGACTTAGACTATGTAGCGATATAGGCATATTACGTTTTAGGTAAGTGGAGGACTCAGATGGAATGCCTCTATGCTAATCATTTCACCGGCTGTTTTACCCACACAGGAACACAACAGTGCTCTTTGGCAGCATGTTAGTGGGTAAGATGGTGGTAGCGATCCGGGCGGACCCTGCACCCTTTAAATTCCCTTATTATAATCCGAATATCCTGAATTAACTTAAGGTTTTAGCGAACCGGTAACTAAAACTCCTATTAGTTCGATTTATACACTGTATAGTTGAGTTCATTATTATTTGAGCATAGATTGGATCAAAAACAACTGAACAAGGCCCTATTGTCAGAAGATTTGATCAGATATTTTTGATCCGATCTTAGCTCAGATAATGATGAACTCGACTGTACATAAGGACAGGTTGATCCGCTTCAATCACTCCCGCTGGTTGCTCACTTTCAATCAGTGAAACTTCCGAGGTGGTCCGCGGTTAAGCGACCTGGTTCGATCCCAGGGGACGCCACGATCCCTGTTCGATTTCGCTCATGCCCAAAATACGGATTTTTCAAAATACAAGATTCTCGATTTATCAGATTCCCGTCTTACCACATTCCCGTTACACTAGTGTGGGTCTGTAATGGTACATTGCGACTGGAAATACTTATATTTTAAGACAATGTTTAATTAATTGTATTTTTTCTGATTTTGTACTTGCCAATTGTTTTGACACTTGGAGAACATTTACATCTCTAAGGAAAATGGTTTTAATTTTAATTTAGTTTTTAAGTTATATCGTGAGTCACAGATTTTTTTATATGTCTGTAATAAGATATTTAGTAAATATTCTCAGTTTGTATTTTGACGTTTGGAGATCCTTTACACCTCCAAAACATAATATTTTGACAACGCAGACTCTTTACATCTCATTAATTTTACTATCCATTTATTTTCTATCATTTTATTTGTCTTGTTTAGACGCTTAGAGACCCTTTACATCTCTATAAATGTAGTTTTAAGTTTAATGTATTAATGAAATCTTATATTAACGCCATATTGTTGTAATACTTGTTGGTCGAAAAGAGAAACTGGTGAGTTTCTTCCGGCGCTTCTTCTCACCAGAAGGTCACTACCCGAAGCGCCAAAAGAAAAGAAGAGAAGAGACATGTAAAAGAGCCCTTGAGGGCCTACTTGCAGAAATAAATTATTTTATTTTATTATTTATTTTATTGTACAGGCACTAACCTTGGTCTCGGAGCACAGTGACCGCCTCCAGCACCCGCTTGGTGTAGATGCAGGGCTCGTAGTTGTCCATCTCCTGAGTCACCACCGAGCACACCCTGGGAAGGAGGGATTACAGTTATACCAAGGACCATTAAAACATGAGGACTGTCATTCTCCATACAAAAAGCTGTTCCCCGATATTACAACGCCATCTATGTATTAGCTTGGTATAAGAATTATATTACTTATGCCACACTGTCGTAGTAAATGTAGGTACTGCGCTGCGCGTACGGAAAAAGTCATCATTTTATGTCTACACTTGGCCAGAAAGCGGTCTGGCCAAGTGTAGACATAAAATGATGTACACAACACGGGAGGTAATAAAGAAATCCCTCAATCGCATATTTACGTCCCTCGCTTGCAGCTCGAGCCGCAAACTTCTGCGATCTCGGCCTTTCTTTGTATTACCACCCTAATTATGTAATGTACTATTACAATTAGTGTGTTTAGAAATCATAAACCCACGAGCTGGCAGCAGGGTGGCGAAAGGTCTTTTTGACAGTAGGCCCCAAGCAGCACATTAGTGAATTTTGCAGCTTATCTTATAGCTTTATGTTATAAATGAGTGGTTTAACAGTGTTTGACTACACTTATAGCTTTAAACACAACTCAAACTTGTATACGAGTTCATCCTGTCACTTATAGTTGCTTAGGAACGTTTTTTGTTTCTACTTTATTACTTATAGTTGGGTAAAGTCGATTTTGCTACTTAAAGTTGCATGCAGGTTGTAATTGTCACTGAATAAGAAGCAATAGTGATATTTTAAGGCCCTAAAGTTACTTATGAGCCACTTTTATATATAAGTGGGAACATACCCTTATTTGGAACTTTTAATTCCAAATGACTAGTATAATAGAGTAGTATATCACCAATAGTGGCTAAAGAGATAATTTTACGGCCCTTTTGGAACCTAAAGTGATTGCAACTTTAAGGCCTAGAAGGGTCGTAAAATTATCCCTTTAGCCACTATTGGTGATATACTACTCTATTATACTAGTCATTTGGAATTAAAAGTTCCTAATAAGGGTATGCTCCCAGTTATATGTAAAAGTTGCTTATAAGTAACTTTAGGGCCTTATATAGCACTATTGCTTCTTATTCAGTGAAAATTAAAACCTGCATGCAACTTTAAGTTGCAAAATCGACTTTACCCAACCATAAGTAATAAAGTGGAAACAAAAAACGTTCCTAAGCAACTACAAGTGACAAGATGAACTCATATACAATTTGAGTTGTGTTTAAAGCTACAAGTGTTGTCAAACAATGTTAAACCACTTATTTAGAACAACATAAAGCTATAACATAAGCTGCTAAATTCACTAATGTGCTGCTTGGGACCCTTATTTGGATCTTTTAATTCCAAATGACTAGTATAATAGAGTAGTATATGGGCATTTCTATTTTAAAATGTACGGTTAGGCAAAACTTAAGCTATGTTCAAATACCGTCTAACCTGTCAGTTCGTAACGAAATGTATGGAGTTTGACACTAACCGTCAGTTCTGTAACTGTCAGTTGAGAACGCACTTTAAATAAAAAAGCCCATATCACCAATAGTGGCTAAAGAAATAATTTTACGACCCTTCTAGGCCTTAAAGTTGCAATCACTTTAGGTTCCAAAAGGGCCGTTAAATTATCTCTTTAGCCACTATTGGTGATATACTACTCTATTATACTAGTAATTTGGAATTAAAAGTTCCAAATAAGGGTATGTTCCCACTTATATATAAAAGTGGCTCATAAGTAACTTTAGGGCCTTATATATCAATATTGCTTCTTATTCAGTGACAATTACAACCTGCATGCAACTTTAAGTAGAAAAATCGACTTTACTCAACTATAAGTAATAAAGTAGAAACAAAAAACGTTCCTAAGCAACTATAAGTGACAGGATGAACTCGTAAATAAGGTTGAGTTGTGTTTAAAGCTATAAGTGTAGTCAAACACTGTTAAACCACTCATTTAGAACATAAAGCTATAAGATAAGCTGCAAAATTCACTAATGTGCTGCTTGGGCCTAATTCACGAGCACTGGACGATCTACAAAAGAGAAAATAATTAGTATTCGTAATAGCATTCACTGCTTTGCCACTCGCAAGATACAAATAAGTGATTTTCAGACCTGATAGTTTCAAATAGAGAACAAATAAGTAGAAATAAACACTGTAAGATCTTTTTTGTTTCGCCATCTTTACAAATTGGAGTCCTTGAAAATGATTTATTTTAAACAGAATTTTATTACACTGACGCATAATCACAGACTTTTGATAGTTGTGACGATGTTACTTTAACATTGTACGTAACCTACTATCATTACGTCAGGTTTTTACAGTTTTAGTTCTTATCAGTATCAATTCCTTATATGATTTAACACTCTCTTTTTAAATATTCCTGATCAAATCAAGGGCGCATCGAAATTTACAAAGAAACCATACTATAGTTTCACGGTAAAAAAACATTCGCAAGAATTTCGTGCTTATTTCAATGCCTGAACGTGAAGTTTTAATCAGTTACCAAACAGATGTATAAATCCAAAATTAAAATGGCAGATCACATTCACTTTAAAAAAACACAACTTACCGACTTAATTGTTGCCACGTCACTCAAAAGAACTTTGGCGTCCCATTTATCACTCATTGACTGAACTGAAATATTCATCGTTCAGTAAATCGTCGTTCACTGCGCATAACTTTCACCCATAGTTCTAATTGCCACTTAATGTAATTGTGAGATCTCTTATGGATTCAATTTAGAACCTAAAATCGTTCAATAAAAATCGTCGTTCACTGCGCATAACTTTCACCCATAGTTCTAATTGCCACTTAAGGTAATCGTGAGATCTCTTATGGATTCAATATAGAACCAAAAATAGGCTGCAATTTTTCTCCCCGTGGCTCTATATTGGTTGCATAAGGGTTCTTTCCACCTATATAGAACTTAGTCATGGCTATATATTTCACTTAAGTACCTAAATAGATATGATATACGAGCTATTTCCCACTCAGCTGTGCTACTTGGGGCGTCAAGATCCACCAATCACACCACCTGATTTTGACATCTACTGCCAAATAGACCTTTCGCCACCCTGCTGCCAGCTGGTGGATTTCTGATTTCTAAATACCCTCATTATTCAACTTTGCAAGCGTGACACAGTACCTATCGGTCCAACGCACAGAATAAATAATAGTACAGTCAGCATCAAAAGTAACATCGCATTTGAAAGTATCATAAGTTCTTATGTCAATGCATTAAGAAGTTTTGAAACTTTCAAGTGCCAAGTTACTTTTGATGTTGACTGTCCTACATACAGAAGTTTCTCTTTCGACCACCAGACGGAACACACCGGATCGAACTGTCTCTTTATAACGCGTTCTCTTTCTGGTCTCTGGCTAAACCCCTCCGGAGGCGCAAACCTTGGTACTAGTCGCCAGTGAGTGAGCCACTCCTGGTATTACTTTATGTATAACCAAGGACCATTAAAACAAGAGGACTGTCATTCTCCATAATTTAGATTGTACCCCGACCGCAAGGGGATATCCAGGCAAAAACTACATGGCGCTAAAAAACTAAACATTGAACGATGTTATAATTGAACAAAGAAACATAGTACAGTAACAATTAGTTCGTAAACGGCTAACAATAAATTCTAACATTTAAATACTGTGTCACGCTTGCAAAATTGAATAATTTGTAAATAATATAATTCTTATACCAAGCTTATACATAGATGGCGTTGTAATATCGGGGAACAGCTTTTTGTATGGAGAATGACAGTCCTCTTGTTTTAATGGTCCTTGCTTTGCGGCGTTTCTTGACGTGTAGGTATCAGTGGCGAGGGGTCCATATAACCCGATTCCCACCGGCTTGCCTAATTTTTAAAGCATATGCCCGGAGTATCTACTACTCCTGAAGAAACCGTAATCCAAATCTGCTTCGGCTTTACTAAGAATATATTTGACGCCACGCCACTGGCCGCAAACATACCTATGTTTGTCTACATGTGTGTGTATGTTTGTCTGTCCGTCCTGTCGTAGTTACCTGGCGGCGCGGCCGCGGATGGCGCCGGCGGTGCGCTCGAGGGAGTCCGGATCACCTTCTTGCAGCGCCACCACACATTTGTTCACGTCCTCCAGAATGTGGTTCTCTGTGCAACAATAGTACATTACATAACTGTTGGTAAAACTGGTAAAACAAAGGCCGAGATCGCATATGTTTGCGGCCCGAACTGCAAGCGGGGGACATAAATATACCGACCGCTTTAGACGACCGCTTTAGCTTAGTTGGTAGTGACCCTGCCTACGAAGCGGGAGGTCCTGGGTTCGAATCCCGGTAAGGGCATTTATTTGTGTGATGAGCACGAATATTTGTTCCTGAGTCATGGATGTTTTCTATGTATTTAAGTATTTGTATCTATTAAATATATCTTCGTCTAGTATCCATAACACAAGCCTTATTGAGCTTACTATGGGACTAGTTCGATTTGTGTAAGATTGTCCCCTAATATTTATTTATTTATTTTATAAGAAATATGCGATCAAGGGTTTTCTTTATTACCTCCCGTATTGTGTACATAATTTTATGTCTACACCTGGCCAGAAAAGGACTTTTTCCGTACGCGCATGGTGCGGAAAGTCACTTTATGGCCAGGTGTGGCATAAACATACATTATATCTCTTTATACATAAAACAAAGTCGGATCTGTTACACCATTTATAACTCGAGAACGGGTGGACTCATTTTTATGATCTTTGATTTGTTGGGTATGTCGCCGCCCTGAATAGCAAATATTAAAAAAAAAAAATACTGTGTCCGAACGAAGTTCGCCAGCAGATCTATTATGTGTATGTATATAATTTAGCTCGTTTAGCTCATTGGGAGTGCCACCGCCTATGAAGCTAGAGGTCCCGGGTTCGAATCCTGGTAAGGGCATATATCTGTGTGATGAGCACGAGTTGTTCCTGAGTCTTGGATGTTTACTATCTATTTAAGTATGTATTTATCTATATAAGTATGTATATCGTCGTCTAGTACCCATAGTACAAGCATTGCTTACTGCAACTCCCTACGATTTGTATGGGAACTGCATCACAACTGCACGCCGACTGCGCAGTTGCAGTTGGGTTGCAGTCCGTCTGTATCGGCCCTTAGTTTGGGACTAGCTCGATTTGTGTAAGATTGTCCCCCGATATTTATTTATTTATCATTGCTGCGATCAGGCCGCTGGTCTACTTGTTTGCCACTTATTACACAAAACACTCACCGCTTACGGCGAGGAAGTCATCAATAGTGGTGATATCATCAACAGCTTCAGTCAGCAGCTTGACGGCCTGTTCCCAGGCACGAGCGAAGGCGGTGGCGTTTTCTTGAGCGACGCGGGAGCGGGGGCGGGCGCCGAGCACGCGGGCCGCGTTTATCACCTGAATATAACACACACTGATTTAAAAAACTATTTCTAATATCAAATACTTAAGAAATTTCCCCAATTCCTCTAAATATGTGTGAGTTAGACTCGTGTGGAGAGGATTCCGTCATATAGAGACGCACAAATAGAGACGTTTCGTCCATACTTTAATAGTACATTATACAACTAGGGTGGTAAAACAAAGAAATGCCGAGATCGCAGATGTTTACGGCCCGAGCTGTAAGCGAGGGACGTAAATATGCGACCGAGGGCTTTCTTTATTACCTCCCGTGTTGTGTACATCATTTTATGTCTACACTTGGCCAGAAAGCGACTTTATCCGTACGCGTAGCGTGCGGAAAAAGCCACTTTATGGTCAGGTATGGCATAATAGTACATTACACAACTAGGGTGGTAATACAAAGAAAGGCCGAGATCGCAGAAGTTTGCGGCCCGAACTGCAAGCGAGGGACGTAAATATGCGATCGAGGGCTTTCTTTATTACCTCCCGTGTTGTGTACATCATTTTATGTCTACACTTGGCCAGAAAGCGACTTTATCCGTACGCGTAGCGTGCGGAAAAAGCCACTTTATGGTCAGGTATGGCATAAAAACTATTTCTAACATCAAATACTTAAGAAGTTCCGCGTGGAGAGGATTCCGTCATACGCACAAATAGAGACGTTTCGTCCGTACTTTAAAATTCCAAAGACATCTTATAGGTTTTCCTGTAATTTACAGGTAAAGAACTACTTTACGTGTTTTTTTTCAAAATGTTAGGTCGAATAGTTTCGAAGATAACTAAAAAATAGGCAAAAATTGACCTCCCCCTTGGTCAATTTTTGCCTATTTTAAAACTATTACTCGTAATATTAAAATAATACAGGTAAGTGGGATTCTCGTAGCGCGCCCTTTCATTTACTATGTCACACTTAATAGTATGACACTTCTAACACCATCCAGGGGCCCTTACGTCAACGCCATTAAGACCGTTTTCTGGTGGACAACCACAAATACTTACAAAAAAAAATCCCAATTCTTCAAAATACAATCATTAAAAGTGTAATTGTGTAATTTGAAGAACAATAGAACCAATCTGAAATCCATTCAGTAAAAATAAAACGGACAAGTGCGAGTCAGACTCGCGCGCCGAGGGTTCCGTACAAACTCATAAGTAGATACATGAATAGTTCAAGAAAAACTGTATGGCGATTAGTTTAGTAGGAGCAAATAAGTATGTGTTAAGATTTTTGCTACTTTCTCAAAAACGGTACAAGTTAGGAAAACCGTTTTATTTTTCCTGTAATATTTATTTATTACAGATTTTTCTGTTCAGTAACTTCGAAGATAATAGGGCGGGAATGATATTTTTTTTAACGTTTTTCGCCATTAATCAAAAACTACTTATTTAAAAAAACAACAAAAACGGTGTTTTAATCTACAAATCAAGCCTTTTAATTTGATACCCCGCTCGATATAATAGCCCTACTTTCAATTTTCAAAGTCCCATTACGGACCCCTTTAAAAAAAAAGTAAAAAAGTTACAAGATTTTTTTTACATCCAATAGGCTCGGGTTTTTAACACTATTCCAAATTTCAAGTCGATAGCATCAGTAGATCCTGATATATCTGGCTGTGACAGACGTACAGACAGACAGAGTCGCACCGTAAGGGTTCCTTTTTTACCATTTTAGTACGGAACCCGGAACCCTAAAAACGATATATACCTGCGGGCACAGCGCCTCGATCTGGCCGGCGGCGTGGCGCACCATCTTCACTCCGTCCTCGTTGTTTGACATGGAACACACCAGGTTCGCCACCTGCACACAAATACACCACTTTATCATATTATCTTACTGTGTTCCTGGTACACTAAATCAAATCGTACGTTACTGGGGAAACCACTGAAATACAGGGTGAATTTTAAATCGTGAATCGTAACCACGTTTACCGGTAAAGCTACTTAAGACTGATACAGAGCACTAGTGTTAATTACAACTAAAGACCCGCTTAATTAATTATGAACAAAACGGCGGAGGCGCTTATACCATTAATCGTAATAAAACTGAATTATTTTATGAGTAAATACGATTTTTAAATACCTACTTATGTTGACAATGTCGACGATGTTGACATTTATTACCAATACGTGCCAAAATTCCATCCAGCCAACTTCAATATTGGGAGGTTGGATATCTAATGGTGAAATTTTCATGACAAGTACGAAACATGAATGTAGGGTGACAATTAAGGTGAAATTAGGATAAATCAAATTAAAAGTGGACAAAATAAAAACGTACTTAATTTAGGTTTAAAAGCATTGTAAGTTATTGTTAACTATGTATAGACTTCAAAAAAAATATAACGGTTCACGATTTAAAATTCACCCTGTATATCAAGGTAGAAGGAATAGTACATTACACAACTAGGGTGGTAATACAAAGAAAGGCCGATCGCAGAAGTTTGCGGCCCGAGCTGCAAGCCATCAAGGGCTTTCTTTATTACCTCCCGTGTTGTGTACAAACGAAGACACAGTTAAGTGACCATCAGTAGACCTTATTACATTGTAATAAGGGTGACAAGTGGTCAGTTGGCGGTGTCTTCGATTGTACATCATTTTATGTCTACACTTGGCCAGCGGCTTTTTCAGTTCGCGCAGCGTGCGGAAAAAGCCACTTTATGGCCAGGTGTGGCATAAACTTCAGTTTCCATCAATATTGGTCCCGTTAATAATGGTATAATTAACTGTTCAAATACCATCAAATGAAATGGAAAATTTATGTTTTCCATCACTAAATTACACTTTTGGCGTCAAACGCCAAGCGAAAAACGATTGGCGCTCGATTCCCTACCAATGGACGGCCTATTCCTTCTATCTCGAAACATTTGGGAGAGACTAAGTGATTTTGTAGAATGTATTATTTCAGAAGAAATCCGGTATTTTGTAAAATTAAGTATTGTGGAATGAAGTATTTAGGGTACGAGTTACCTCGACAAGTTTGTTGGCGTGTTCGGTAAACACGACCGCGTATTCCTCGACTTCCTTCTCGTGTCCGTTGCGGGCCGCCTCCATCAGCACCAGCAGTGGCACGTTGCTCTCCAGGAAACTGTAACAGAATATCAAGTCAATATATTTGGCTGTATTTTTATTTACAATTAATGAACTGATCTGAATGCATAAAGTTTGACGTTCTCTACGAGATACATGCCTGTCGGTGGGTAGCTAGCGAGATACATACGGGAACGTGATCGACAGAGGGTTACCTGTCTGTACGTGGTGTTCTTCAGAGGCCAGTGGTAGGGCTGATAAGTGATAACACTGATGACGAGGAACAGAGACAGATAAGGGAAGGTAACCTTTGGAGACGTGGTCGCCACAGATTTAGGTAACCTTCTTAATTCAAAAATTCAAAATTCAAAATTGTTTATTTGCTTCAGTACAGTATACAAAGGTCTTACATAGTCATCATATTGTAATTGTTCAGTGTTCTTAGAACAAATTGGTATCTGTATTGTTTATGGCCACTTTATTTTTAGTGTTCCTCGGGGGCCAGTGCTAGGACCAACACTGTTGACGAGGAACAAAGACAGAGAAGTAAAGTTTACTGTCAGTGACGCCGACAAAGAGAGCCATGTGCTAGTATGAGGTGTTCCTCAGGGACCATTGCTAAGGCCAATACTGTTAAAGCACCACTAGTTTATTTGTGGCGAGATGTAGTCAACTAAGATAGCCTAACCTGTCTGTATGTAGTATTCCTCAGAGTATTCCCCCTGTTGATGACAAAGAAGACCATCTATGTATTTAAATGAGGTGTTCCTCAGGGGTCAGTCCTAGGGCCAACATTGTTGAGAAGGAACATTCTATGGACCAGGAACAGAGATAGATAAGGGAGGTCACCTGTCAGAGACGTGGTCGACGACGGCCTTGCGCAGCTGCCGGCGCAGGTCGCGCGTCTTGCGGCACATGTTCTCGATGGCTCGCTCCAATCCGGACGATTGCTCCGGCTTGCCCGCCTGCACAACCAAACGTCAACTTAGTATGATAATAAGCCAGGCTTCGAGCTCATCTATTTGCCACTTCAGATGTTACAGAGTATTTGTTGCTAACTGTAAAAGACCCATCGAAAGCGCAGAGATTTACAGATCCAGGGCCTCTGCACTCGGTATTGAGAAGGCAAGTCATGCTTTTGGGCTTATATGAAGGGTCCACCGCTGGGGCCTCTAAGCTGGCCGGGGCCTTGTAGGCAAAAATATAATGTAAGTTTTATTGTTCAAAACGACCGGGTTCGATTCCCGGTTAAAGTCCAAGTTTTTTTTTCAAATCTATGTATGCAGTTTTTCTTGTCCCTAAAATTGATGACATGGTTCCTAAGAACAGATCTTCGTATGTCTTATAGTTTCAGACTTTCCCATACTGACCGATCGAAATGGGCCACCCTGTATAATATTGATACAGCAGCTTCGGCTCCACTAAGGCGGAGACCGGCGGAGAGGAGACGTAGCGATCGACCAATCACATTAGTCGACATCCACATCTCGTCTCCACTCCGCTCCGCTCCTCAGTGGAGCCGCAACCTTACTCACGTTGGTCATATACTCGTGCAGCAGGTCCTGCAGCGCCTGGCGCACCGCGTTACACTCCGCTACGATGCGCTCGCGCCGCTCGTCCCTGCAACACACAACACCCATCACTACACGCAACTATACCCCATATACAACACCCATCACTACACGCAACAACACCCATCACTACACGCGACTATACCCCATACACAACACCCATCACTACACGCATCTATACCCCACATACAACACCCATCACTGCACGCAACTATACCCCATTATATGCAACACCCATCACCACACACAACTATACCCCATATTAGGGATGTAACGATTCCGATACCGATATATCGGCCGATATTATCGGCAGGCCGATATATCGGCATCGCCGATTATATACAACCGATATTTGAGGAGCTATCTAAAAAAAAGTCTGCAAAAAGTAATTTTAATTACTGACTTAATTTATGTATGAGTTTATTACCTTCTGCAATGATAATTACTTTGTTAATTAATTCTTTGTTTCATAATAAATATTTTCTTAGAATTTTGAGTTGACAATTTGTTTATTTTTCGTTATCTCTTTCAAGGCTGAGTCTGTTAAATATAGCCAAGTTTTAGATATAATGAGGACATACGAATGTCTGAGGCGCATACTTCATTATTTAGTAATCGATATCGGTATTGGTATCGCCGATTATTTCCTACAATAATCGATATCGTATCGGCAAAATTATGTATCGTTACATCCCTACCCCATATACAACACCCCCCCATAAATCACAGTAGGCCTCCCCCTCACCTGGTGCACGAGCTGTCAGCCATCAGTGCTGCGCCGGAGATGATGGACTCGAGGCGCTCCTCGAGCGACGGGCGCGTGCGCAGCTCAGAGTAAGCTAACGGTTCCATCACCATACGCTCCTGAAAACGACAGTCAATGTATGTGTTATGGTTTAATATAGTCTATGCTATACTAGTAGATTGTGCTTCAAGCCATTATTATTAAAAATGTAAAATTAAATTGACACAATGTCGAATTGTTAAATTTATAGGCTTTTTTTGTTTAAAATCGGTAATGTGAGTTCACAAAGGGAACCTATTGGATCGCATAAATTTAAAAGGCATAATGCATCATTTGGCATAATTCATCATTCTGCATAGGTAATGCATTTTTTTCTTAAACTGTGAAATTTTCAGGACTCTTTAAGGCCTCATCCTGTTAAATAGGTCAGGTTAGGTTAGGTTTGCGTTATAATAATCCTGAAAAAATTACGTGTTCAGAAAAAAAAGCATTATGCCAAATGATGAATTATGCGAAATGACGCATTATGCCTTTTAAATTTATGCGATCCAATAGTAAACCGTTCACAAACGACGAAGTTTTGTAAACTTATGATGATTGGCTTTGTTGTGCGATAAATCCCACTAATATTATAAATGTGAAAGTTTGTGAAGATGTTTGGATGTTTAGCAGAGTGGCCCAGTGGAGGCGTGCTGGGCCCATAACCTAATAAAACTACCATGACAGTTGCGAACAGACTAAATTTATTTTTTTAATTTACTATCGTACCTACATGACATGACATACAAGAAAAGTCGACAATAGATGGCAGCACGAGTATTAAAGTAGATATAGATTTTGTTATACAGAATATTTATTTCAACAGTTTGTTACCTAATAACGGGGTAACAACTGGATGGATCAAGCTGAAATTTGGCATGTAAGTCGACCAAGTCCTAGATTGAAACATAGGATACTTTATGTCCCGGTAAAGAGTTCCTTTGGGACAATAACGGGAACAACGCGGGCGAAGCCGCGGGAAAATGCTAGTAAATTATAAAGCATCCGTCACTCTCACATTCTCACTCAGATGTTTTATCATTCATTTATCACACGACAAAACCTACCATCATACGCTTTGTGAAGTAACAAACTTAAAAAAATTGACTATAAAATTTTTCTGCTTTTAGTAAAGTCGGTCAAAAAGAAGAATAGTAAGTATACTCACGTCGAAGTCGTCCAACGCTTGAGCCAGCTCGCCGGGCCCCTCCACCGGTGCGCGGGCGCCTGAAAGCAGATACATCAACATTAGATCTTGGAAACAACGTTCTTATCATCATCGCCTTAGCAGTGTGGCTAGTTTTATTTTCGGGGTATAAGCTATATTAACCATTCGCATATCGCTGTCAAAATGTTGTTGTTATAAAATTTATTTTTATGTTTTAAACATAAGTAACTCAACTGGGATGGATACGGAACAAGGCATATGAATGGTTAATTGAGGTTTTTAAGGGGGGTCTAAATCTTACTCAATCACATCTTTAAGAATGTACAGGTATGTACGGCCGGTTGTACCAGCTCAAGTTTGACCCTGTTTATTATGGATCCCCATGCAACCTAGGGGCAAACTTGAACCAAACTGACTCGACGCACTTAAGTTTGCCTCTGGTTGGGTTCAAGTTACATATTTTCCAGCGACCAACTTAAACAGGACCTACCGGCTGCAGGTAGTGTTGGGCAGCGCGCGGCCCTGCGCGTCGCAGGTAGGTGCTGGTGTTTAAACCCGCAGCATTTAAGTTTGCCTCTGGCCAGTATGGTTACCAATATAATTTAGCGGCATAGTTGAATCAAACTAATCTGTGGCACTCAAGTTTGCCCCTGTTTATTATGGATCCCCATGCAACCTAAGGGCAAACTGACTCGCCGCACTTAACATTGCCGCTGTTTAGTATGAAGTAGCATACTTCCCAGCGACCAAGTTGAACAGGACCTACCGGCAGCGGGGGTAGTGTTGGGTAGGGCGCGGCCCTGCGCGACGCAGGCGATGGTGTCGACGGCGGAGCAGACGGCGCGCAGCACGTAGTCGCGGTTGGCCTTGGCCGCCGCTAGCTCTGGGTGACGGACGTACACCTGGAAATATAAAATACCATACATTCATCCATTGGATATGACAGTTGTGTTGACAGTGTATCGGTTGGTAGCACTCAAGTTTGCCTCTGTCCGGTTGGATCCTCATACAACTGGGTGGCAAACTTGAATCAAATAACCCACTCAAATTTGACCCTGGTAGTACGAAGTTTCATAGAAAGTAGAGGCAGACTTGTACCGAACTGACCCACCGCACTTAAGTTTGCCCTTGTCAAGTATAAAGCTCCATACTTCTCAGCGGCGAACTTGAACCCGATTGACCTGCAGCATTCAACTTTGCCCCTGTCTAGTATGAAGCCCCATACTTTCCAGCGGCTAACTTGACCCAAACTGACCTTGGAAGCCGTGAGCAGCATAGTGGAGTGCTTCTTCAACACAGCCCTTGCAGCGGCCAGTTCGTCCTTCATGCGGGGCTCCTTGAGCTCGTGCTGGCGCCGCGCGGCCGCCGCGGCCAGCTCGGCGGCGGAGCGCCCCAGCTGCCGCGAACATTCCACCAGCTCCGATTGCGAGGAAGCTGACTTCAGCTTGTCCAGATCAGTCTCCACCTGGAATATAAAGTTGTATTATTTAGACGAGTGTGTGAGGATAGATTCGAGATTATTGGACCCAGGTATAATTTTTATTAGAACGCACAAACGAAGCTCACATCTACATTTTCAAGTCATACAAATAAGGGAGAGAGAAGATGCGTTCAGAAATCAACATAAGTATGCATCTAGGGTTTACCCTTGAATTGTCGACAAACGTTTCATCGACATATCATTTCATCGAAAGTTAATTTTCTCTGAAACCATATTTTTCTAGAAATTAATATAAAACAAACCTAACCTAACCTACAGGATGACTCTTTAAAAAATCCTGAAAAGTTAACGGTTTTAAAGAAAAAGTTGTCGACGAAATGAAAATTCGATGAAATAAAACATTTGATGTAACGTTTGTTGGCGAAACAAGAGGACACCATGCATCTAGAATCTTTGATAGGCACCTATATTTTTTTATATGTCTGTCTAACAGAGATCACGCGTTAATTGAATGGGCATCCAAAGTGAATAGGAATCTTCTGTGTAAGTGGGCTCTCTGGACTCGGACGAGACACCAGTGGCGTGGCGTTGAAGAAATCCTTGGGCAAGCCGGAGCAACTTTTGCTTCAATTTTCTTTAAAAGCATTAGAATTAAGTGCTGAACTGCTTAATAATAGGCAAGCCGATGGGAATCGAGTTCTATGAACGCCACGGCACTGCGAGACACTTACCGCGCGATGGCGGGACAGCAGCTGGTGCACGTCCACGCAGTCAGCTAAGATCAGCAGCCGCGTCACCGCAGAGAGAAGATTCCTGGCTGCTCGCACCATGGATGAACGCACGGCTGAGGCGCACGGCTCCTCTGAGAACTCGCGAGCGGCTAGGCTCATTGCCGCGCCTAAAAATAGAATGACACATACAAAGGACGAAAACTAGGTGTTTAAGTCAAGAAGGGCCATTCTAATGGTGTTTCTACAGCGTTCATTATAACATTGTCCCTGTCTGCTTCAAGCAAAAGGCAAGCGCTGGCTTTGTCATCCATTTCTGTCCATTTCCTCACAACATAAGTTAGGATTACTATAGCTTGGCAACTTCGTTGGTGACACTCACCTGTGTGCTTTTTGTTATGTCTAGCCGTAACTACTTACACAAGTTACCGCCAACACGAACGGGGGCCTCCAGAGGCAGTCTCCGTCGGTCACCGTTCGTGTTGGCGGTAACTTGTGTAAGTAGTTACGACTACACAGAGCAAAAAGCACACAGGTGAGTGTCACCAGCAAGTTGCCAAGCTATATTTTCAGTTATTATATGGAGGTCCCGGCATTCTACGGAACGAGCGAAAATAGTAACCCGAACCTACAGGGAAAAGGTTCATCATTCCAGACGACCAGAAAAGTTAGAGCAGTATTACCGCTGTTAAACTACCCAAAAGAAGTAACCAAACCTGACCGATGATCAAACTGACTGCAACGACACTCACCAGCCTTCCGGACCTCCTCGACAGCGGCGAGCATTTCCCGGGTGATGTCCGGGTTCTCATAGGCGATGGTTTGTCCGCGCTCGATGAAGATCTCCGTGGCGCGCTCCACAGTAGCTACGAGGGCGCTGGCGCGCTTGGACTTGCCCGCTGTAACACAGTTTTAGTTTCAAGTGTCTGTTTGGATGTTTTAGGATACAACATCACCTGGCAGTGCCGGATTAATCCATAAACAAACTAAGCAATTACTTAGGGCATCACATCTTGAGGGCACCAGAAACTGCACCAAAAAAATATTTGGATAGGACAGAAGGACCCACAGGTGTGATTTGCTTAGGACATCAAGTAGTCTTAATCTGGAACTGTCGTCAGAAAATGGACCTGAAGGACCCAAGTGGACCATTCCGCAAGTATATTCTTTACAAAATTTACAAAAATACTTGGCAGCATTTAAAAATAAACACTTAAAATATTGTTCCTCTTCTTCCTTCCTTCCCTCCCCTTCCTTTTTGTATAAACAGTTAAAAAAACTCACGTCTCTTCTTCTTGGCAGCCTTATCCTTGCTGTTAACCAGCGTGGTGACCTGCAGCACAAGTGGCTCCAGGGTGCGCTCCACGGAGGTGGTCCGGATCTCCAGGTTCTTGGGGTCCCACTTGAGCGTGATGCCCCCGGTTGGTAGGGTGCCGTATGTGTCCGTCATGGTGCTGCTGTTGATGATACTTGTTAGTTGTGTTGTGGCACAGTATAAAAGCAGTAGTTTTCTTCCTACTAAAGGTACATAGCGCACGTGTATGTGGGCGTTGTCAAAGTATAAAGACAAACACGAGCGCGAAATGAAATGAAATAATTTATTTCTGTAAGTAGGCCTCAAGGGCGCTTTCACATGTCTGATTCTTTCTTTTGGCGCTTCGGCAAATGACATTCTAGTGAGAAGAAGCGCCGGAAGAAACTCACCAGTTTCTCTTTTAAAATAAACATTGAGCATTAAAATAATTGTGAAAATGCAATTTCAATAAGTAATACAATTTATAAAACAAGTGCTTAACTAATAGGTATACATTTCAATAAACATAAAACTAAATTGTAAAGGGTCTCTAGGCGTCAAAACAAGATAAATTGAAAAGAAATATGGAAAATAGAGAGACATACACTAAAATTAATGGAGATGTAAGGGGTCTCCGTTGTCAAAACATGTTTAGGAGGTGTAAAGGATCTCCAAACGATACGTATTTACATAGAGGCACGATCGCACGTCTGTGTGAGTGCACTCCATACTGCAGCATGGGTGCGCATTGATAAATCTTTGCTTGTAGTGCGTTTGTACAGTCGCCATCAGATATATCTGAGCTGTCAGTGTACTCATAAATATCTGAACACGGCTCTATTTTCATAGCTAGAGCCGTGTTCAGATATTTATGAGTACACTGACAGCTCAGATATATCTGATGGCGACTGTACACGGCGCGCACACATACACGCGCACAATGTACCTTTTGTAGGAAGAAATATTACTGCATTATACTGTGGCGCTGTGAATGAACGCACAACAAGCAAAGATTTAAGATTGCGTAAGAATGCTTCAGAATGGATCACACTACATTAACTACGTGTCGCGGGCCCCTAAACGGTCGAAGTGGGACTACTTGACCATCTTTATACTTTGGTTGTGTGCTTGTACAGAAGCTGCTATTAGCGAATATCTGCCATCCTCAAACTAAAAGGCCACGAATTTGTATGAAAAGTCATACAAAGTAGCGGCCTTTTAGTTTGAGGACAGCGGATATGTAGCTGCTATCAAGGCCACAAATGTGAGATTCCACATGATTTTCGTGAGGTTGAAAAAAAAACTAAAACTATGTTCCTATGAAGATGCTAGCCTAAATTGCAGATAAATATTGAATATTTAGACGCGCCTTTAAGGTGATTCGAGGTGGTCAGTTTTCCATACAAACATAAAGATTAGGGATGTGACGATACCGATACCAATATAGCGGTATCGCCGATATTATACAACCGATATTTGAAGAGCGCGAAAAGAATTTGCTGTATGAAAAAAAAATCCTTCCAGCCTTCTGGGCACCCTGCCGCCCGGGAGAGACATGGGGGAGTTGTTTTATATTTAGGGTGTAATTTTATTTTAGGTGTTTTAAATAAATTATTTTTTTTCAAAATCTGCAAAAAGTAATTTCAATTTCTGACTTAATTTATGTATTGGTCTATTACTATGTTAATTAAATCTTTGGTTCTTAATATAAAAAAAAATTGAATTATGGATTGACAATTTATTTATTTTTTCATCACACTTGCTCGAAAATGGTGTCACTACACGTAGGTTCTGCGGGCCGTAAATGACCTATTACGCCCTAGGGCGTAATGGTTTTCTTTTTAAATTTGAAACAATGGTTTTGTTTTACTCTTATTTGTCGTGTTCAAAGGAAATGCCAATTTACTTTTTTAACTTTTATCACTGAAATATTTATTTAAAGAGAACTGTTATTGCACATACATATAAACACATATTTCTGTTACATTAAATTAATGTTCAATTAGTGTATTTCAGTATTTTGCAAATATAAAATCAACCGTTTTAGGTCTTTAACGCTATGGGTTCCGAACGTGTCTTGACTTTCGCATTTTCTATGGATATGTCACTAATGTCACTGTCAGTTTTACAAGTTTATTTAGGTTAAGTAAGGTTATTTTAATTAGATTTCCTCACAAGTGTGATGAAAAACATTGTGTGTGCCACGGGCGGTAAAGGAATTACAAACTCGTGTTATTAAAGCCCTCGGCTTCGCCTCGGCCTTGTAACAAACACTCGTTTGTAATTCCTTACTTACCGCCCTTGATACACAATGTAAGTACTATTACTTTACACTTTCAAGGTTGATTCTCTGGTAAATATAGCCAGTAGTCATTGCCATTAGTTATAATAAGGACATACAAATATCTGAAGTTCATACTTCATTATTTAGCTAAGATATCGGTATCGGTATCGCCGATATTAACTACTATATATCGGCATCGGTATCGTATCGGCAAAACTGTGTATCGTTACATCCCTAATAAAGATGGTCATTGTTTGTTTCCACAGCATCAGTTATGTATTTATTCAATTATTGCAATCATGTTCATTGTTCACACAAAAAACCTTAAAATGTTATACAAAGACGAACTTATGCAAACAGGAACCAACCTACACAAAATATTCTATTCCCTAAAGCTTCAACTGTTAAGTTGAAATTTCAATGACTTTTTTGTGTGTGTTGGTTCCCGTTTGCATAAGCATGTCCACTTGATACCTAATACCCTGCTAGGGCATTGCAATGTCTTACATACTAACATGCTAACAGTGAGTTTCTTCTGGCACTTCTTCTCACCAGAAGGACATTACCAGAAGTGCCAAAAGAATAGAATCAGATATATAAAATGCCCTTGAGGGCCTACTCACAGAAATAAATTATTTTGATTTATATTTTGTAAACATCAACATGTCACCTTTCACTGAAAAATACCACTTAATCCCAAGCCAAGACTGGTTCGAGCCTTAATGTATGTGTCCTAATTTCTTTATAAAAAGCCAGTAGGCTCGGGTTAGTAATTTTTAATAATATTCCAAATTTCAAATCGATAGCAGCAGTAGTTCCTGATATATCTGGCTGTGACAGACGAATAGACAGACAGAGTTGCATCATAAGGGTTCCTTTTTTACCATTTTTGTATGGAACCCTAACAAGAGTATTTGTTTGATCATAAGTGCTATTCTGTCTGCGTGTATAATTAGGAATCAGCCCTTCATAGAAAAAGTAACAATAATAAAATTCTGGATGAGTGTTTGATCCGATGAATCTGAACCACATATATTACAAAGGCTTTTAAAGGTGAAAGTGAACACTTAGTTCATAAACTTGAAATGCTATACAAGCAGTACATTTCTATTGAGAGTTCCTATAACCAAACCAAGAATGTAGATCAGTCAATATAAAAGATTAAAATACATACGTTTAATACTTGTGTGTGTAAAGTTATAACTTATCTCACGTATGTAAGCATAGATCGGGCTTGAATATAGAATGTTTAACAATCCCTTATGACTCATACCTGTAGAACCGGCCAAAACCACCCAAATATAACCACGACGAGTTGAAACAATGGTTTTAATTAACTATTCTAAAGTAAGAAACCGCTGCAGACTTAAAAACAATATAATTATTAAACAAATAAACAAAGTATAAACCATTCACAAAACGTATTATACTACCAATGTTAAAATGCAGTGAAAGCTTTGAAATGTTTAACAAATCGCGACTTGTCATTTCTGTCGGCTACATTATTGACAACATTCAGATCATGGTTTTTGTTTGTTTTCTCGTAAATTTCTCCATTAATATGCAAGATATATTGGTATTTACGTATTTTAGAATACAGGTAATAAGTACTTACTCAAATGATGATGAATAACACACAAAATCACACACAATTTAATTAAAAATGCAACAATTATCGCGAAGGCGTGTCAAAAAACAGTTCGTCGGTGTTACTAGCTCAAATATTTTAAAAAGCGAGATGTCAACATTGTCAACTGAACGACATACCACAAGAAAAAAACATTTATTTAATTTTAATTTACTAATAAAAAAATAAAGTATTAGGCAGTCATTACTTAACCCGACATTGTTAACTTTTACATCATCAGAAGGACGGCCTACCCGCCTACAATATGATTGCGCAATATCTTTGACTCATTCTATTCTATCGTACGTTAAAATTGATACAGGTAAGTTTAAATAGTTTAAGCTAGCTTTGATATTTAATACGATGTAATTGTTTGTTTGTGTTTCTCGTGGCAATAAATCATTTTTAATTTAATTTAATTTAATTTAAATAGTATGGGGGCACGGCAGTGCAGTGCTCCCGTCAAGTCGAGCAAAACAAAGGCACGGCCGTACCATCCTTTTCTCGAATATGATTGTCAATAATATTGTAGACCGCCACGTTAAACAATAAGGGACATGCTCAATAGTCTCAACAGTATCGATAAATGAAATATCGACCATTTTGGTTTTCGTTCTTTGAAACAACCATGAAACAATAATAAAATTTTAAAAAAGTACTTCTTTTACTTAACTTACTTATATTCGCTGTAAGGTACTTTTTATTTTTAATAGCAATTGGAATCGATATGGAAATGAGGTTTATTAAAATCCCAGGACAGCCAGGATCAAAATCCCGGATGGCTCCGCATAAACTCGGGGCCCAACTACAACAACCACAAGCCGGGAGCTTGCGGCAAGCCCCCAAACGACCTAGTTCGACTCCAGGCGTTCAGGCTCCCACCTAGATCAAGCCTATCGAGGTGGACCGGGACAAGGTGACCTAGTTCGACCCCAGGCGCCCCCGGCACCCACCCAGTCCGACCCAACTCGGGGTGGTCTGGCTATCGACCTAGTTCGACCCCAGGGGACATCACGGCCGACCACCCGGTCCAACAATCGCTATGCCCATAAGGGTTGCGAGTTTGTCAGCTCCTAAAAAAAAGCAGCAAGCCCCGTAAGCCAGTCCCGTCCCGGCTGACAAACGCCACCTCGACCAAAGTTAGCATTCTTACGCATTCTTAAATCTTTGCTTGTAGTGCGTTCAGGCCTGATAAGTTCCCTTTACTGTCCGCATAGTGTCTTTTTAGTGCTGCCACCTATAGTTCCCGCACGTTCATCATAAATTTAAAAGGTGAAGCTATTATTTTACGCCACAGTACCTACCTAGAGTCTGGCTAATGAAAGATGAGACTGACATTTATTCCAAACTTTTTAAATGGCGACATTATACAAACGTCAAATGTGTCAAACGTCATTAGATTTCTGTGGATAGTATGCCGTGGTGATTTTGATACTCAATATGCAACATAAGAAAGTAACAGTTTCCGAAAATACTTACTGAATTGTTTTTGTTTTCTTTCCGTGGCTAATGTGGGGAGTAAATATATATCATAAATAAACACTAACACTCTAATAAAAGCTATGTACTTACCAATTTTCACTAAAATCGGAAGAATTAAAAAGGTGACAACAACTCAAAAATCGGCTCAAGTATCATTACCGTTCTTGTCACCCTATAAACAGTGTTGCAACCCGTTGTTTTTTTAAATTTGCCGCTATTTTTTAGTCTCATCTTTCATTAGCCAGACTCTAGGTAGTCGGTTGAAATTCTTACAAATATCTTGCATTCTCATTTGTATGGCAAGTATCCAGACAGATTTCATTACTTATTCCCGTGAGAACACCGAAAATCTTCACCACTACTAAACGCGGCAGTACCACTGCAAAAGTGCAAATTCTTTAAAATCTTAGCCATTTTTTCTGCCAATCTCTCAATTTTCTTGTGATTTCACGCTAATCGGCCAACCACGCATCGCATCCGGAATTCCATTCACAAACAAGTACAACACTTGAAAAAAATACAAATAGAATTCCACTAACCGTTTGTAAGCGCCGGCATCGGACAATAACATAATAAAATACAAGCACAATACAAATAATACTTACGCCTCCATTGATGTATTCGAAATAATCGGAATTTCAACTATCCGAAATAAGAAGTCTTACAATATTGTGGTGCTTGTGAACGCATCCGTTGATGTTGGCGCCAAAATATTGACAGATCGTGTTTGGCATCGGGATTTAGTCTATGGTTTCAAATTTCAAGGCGCGACAAAAAGTTTTTATTTGCTATAATTTTTATGACGGATTTTTAGAATCCTAATACGACTTAAGTATCCTTTTTTTAAACAATTTAATTTAGCTTGGCGTATACATATAATTTGTTTATTCGTTTCAAATTTGCCGATAGCTTTTGCAACTACCTAGCTACACACTTACGATTTGCGGGCGAGCTGCGGGCGAGTTTCCATACAAAACCAGTCGCGGCATGGTCGCGGCGAACTCGTGGCGAGTTCGCCGCGACAGGTTTTGTATGGAATTTGTGCGACATTTATACCTATGGAACTTCGCTTCTAACTCGCCTGCAGCTCGCTCGCAAATCGCAAGTATGATAAAGCTCTAAACCGATTCTTATGAAACTTTGCATAGCACATACACAGTGATTGAGTTCCCGTGACATGCCTGCAACATTTATATGATAATTTTTGTTGGGAGTCTGACCATGGAGTCAGGAGATGACGCGTTCAGCTAATAGTGAAAAATAAGAACAGTTTATTTTCTTTAATGGGGCATTCCATGAAAACATCTACTTGTCGTTTACGTAACGCTATGGTAGCTACCATAATAAAGCTTATTAGCTGCTAAGAAACACAACCAACCTTAAAGCCAAGTAATGATATTACCATACCGATATTCAGTTTCCTAATTTTACTTATCAAAAGTATCAAAACGTTTCCATGGAATGCTCCTAACAAGTTCTTCACTTGTTTTTTATGCATAATAGCACAGTTAAATAATAGCAAGTCCATGATTGAGCTGACATGAGCAGCAGAAGCCGCCCCATCTGACACAAGGTTATGATCCATTAAAATAAAACCAGAAATAGTTTGAAAACTATAATTAAACATTAGTACATTACACAACTAGGTTGGTCATACAAAGAAAGCCCGAGATCGTAGATGTTTGCGGCCCGAGCTGCAAGCGAGGGACGTAAATATGCGATCGAGGGCTTTCTTCATTACCTCCCGTGTTGTGTACTTCATTTTATGTCTACACTTGGCCAGAGAGCGGCTTTTTCCGTACGCGCAGCGTGCGGAAAAAGCCACTTTGTGGCCAGGTGTGGCATAAAATTATTTTTATTTGTTGCATTGGCTGCGTAACTAACTTTTCTTGCTTGCTTACAAAATGTAATTTTGTCTCTATTAATTACTATAATTTATCCGAGGCTTCGCTTGTGTTAATCCCTTTATTACCCCAAGCGAACTTGCTATCTGGATCAATTTCCAGATAGCAAGATCAAGTTCTGGATTGAAACGTAGGACAATTCCTAGGTTTCAGTCCAGAACTTGGTAAATTTTTTTACGCTATGATTGTAAGCAGTCACTGTAGTGTAGCGTAGCCTATGGACACTTGCAACGCCAATAATGCTTACCTAATATATGCCAATTTCATCTCGATCCCTAAAATTGTCAGTGCGTTATTTAGTAACATCCAAACTTCCAAACATCCCAAACAGCTTCATAAACATTTTCATTAATATTTAGTAAGATAGTCCTCAGTTAAAGTTTGCAAGTATTCTTACATGTATTTTTTAATGTTTCAGTGTTTTTTTTACCGCTTTATAAATGTTGCTCTTCAAAGCTGCCTCGATATCAGTTTCTGGAGAATCATCGTGCACGTTGACAATAGGCGTCAAATCATGATGCAGGCTTCTTCTAGCTACACTGTTATTAATAAAGTCCATATGTCTAAATGCATCATATAGATTTTCTTTCAGATTAAATTCTACATCACTGTACTCAATGGCTTTCAAATTAGGATCATCTCTCGTGTTTGGATATCGCTGCGCGGCATTAGGAACGAAATCTGGATCATTTCCTTCACTTAAGACTTTATCTCCAGTTCTATACCTCGGTGCTAGTTGAGCATTTTTATCTGTCAGTGGGATTCCACCTTCAAATTTTACATTATCGTCATCAAAATCTTGTAAGAAAAGGTTAATGTCTAAGTGTTCCTTCTCTCTTTTTGGCGTTACATCTTGTGCTTCATGCTTTGGTTCTAATTCCGGATTGTTACTGTTGTAATCTATGTCTGGTGCATTCCTCAAAACATTTGCGATGATATCTAAACCTTTCTTCGGTTCATCCTCTGCTACGTTGTCGGTAACATTATTGCTGAAAGTCGAATTTCCCTGCCTTTTGTTATACAGTCGTTTCAGTTTGTGATATTTGCGCTTTAGTTTCTCGTATTTTCTTCTGTCATGAGAGAGTTTACCTATAATTTTTATAACAAAATTTAACTTGATTTAACACACAATGAATCCTTTTGTCGTATATGGTCCCGTTGGCAATTCGTCCCGTTCGCAATTCGTCCCGTCCGTAATTCGTCCCGTTCGCATTTCGTCCCGTTAGCAAGTCACCCCACAAACACACCTCGTCCCGTTCGCAAATCGTCCCGCAAACGTACCTCGTCCCGTTTGCGATTGGTCCTGTTTGCGAGTCATTCTCACAGTAACAACCGTAAGTGAGTCATTCTCATAAAACTCGAAATTCTTGTCCTAAACGGCTTCACAAAAACAGGCAGAATTTATAGCTGTACCTATTATTTCCTTGCGATCTGCGTTACCGTCTAGTATCCCAGTCGTCGGATGGTATTGCCTGATCATTTGCCTAAGCACTCAGCCTTAAAAATTAATGTAAAAAAGAATAGTCTTATCCATAGATTACAGACTTAGAATAAATTAAAATTGTACCCCATGACATCTTATTTAATGAATTATGTGACATGTAAAATACCTTATATTTTACCAATAAATGATTGAATTGAATTGAATATCAGCTAATAGATCCAGTTAAAATTTCTGGACCATGTTAGTATGTGAACGCTAAACTTTAGTATTAGTAGCCAGATTTCGATGTGGTTCTCGCTGTTGCTCGTCAAGTAATGAATTGGGATCGGGACGGGACGACTCGTGAATGAGACCAGTCGCGAACGGAACGAGGTGCGTTTGCAGGGCGACTTGTTAACGAGACCAGTTCCGAACGGGACGACTCGCGAACGGGACGAGATGCTTTTGCGGGATGATTTGCTAACGGGTCGAATTACGAACGGAACGAATTACGAACGGGACGAATTACCAAAGGAACTAAAGGCATAATTTGGTGATGGATGAGTATAGCTGATGCTCGAGCAAAGTGGCGTGTCTCGGGAGATGCCTACGTCCAGTAGTGGACTGCCGCAGGCAGATGATAATGATGAAGTAACTAACCATGTCTGCCATGTGCATGCTTGTGACGATGCTCTTTATGTTTCCTGTGCTTCTTGTACGGCAATAACAAGTTCAGTTCTGTATAACGCGATCGTATTGTGTCGTTCCTTTTTAGCCGTTTCACACCGTTTTTCGAAACAACGCTCTGTATGGGTAGTCCTAAAACAGAGACCTAGAACAATTAGTTTTGAGAAAGAATAAAGAAAAAAAAATTAAGATAGCAATCGGTTTCGGCCGTAAAGTCTAGTTTCCACGTTACACTCTTGGTTCCCATAGAAATCGACGAACTATATCCTATCTCGATATATTTCCATGTATTGAGTTACCTGGACTATCAAAATCGTCAAGATAGCTTCTCATAACCATATTAACTTTAGACGATTCAATGTCGCCATTTCCATTCCTGTATTTCAGGTTGTCATATAATCGTACATCATCAAAATATTCGTCATCGTTCTGTGCGTTGGTAACACTCTTCTCAGGTGAGTTCCTTTTCCCAATTGCTTCGGTTATCATTTTTAACAGATTATTGCCTCTGAAGGTGTTCGCCACTCTACGTATTGGATTGAGAAACACGTCATCTATGAAACCTGAAATAAACAACACATTTTTTCAACTTATTTTTAGGGTTCCGTACCTCAAGAGGAAAAACGGTATTCTAATAAGACCGCTTTGTTGTCCGTCTGTCCGACTGTCAAGAACCTTTATCTCGAGAACGCGTGGAGGTATCGAGCTAAAACTAAAACCATACCTCTGAGTACATATATGGTTTTAGTTTTAACTCGATACCTCCATGGTCCCTTGAACCTGTAAAAAAAAACTATTACTTAATCTAAGGTAAAGAAAAGATATGGCCATTTATGCCGCAAAAAACACGCCTGGAGTCGAACCAGGTCGCTAGTCCCGGTCCACCTTGAGAGGGTCGGGCTAGGTGGAGGCCAAAGCGCCTGGGGCCGAACCAGGACGCTAGGCCAGGGCCACCTTGAAGTTACGCTGATTGCTCAAAGTGAGCAGCGGACCAGCGGGAAGGCTGAAGCGGATCAACTTGTCCTTATGTGAGTGTGTGAATCGAACGAAAATATTCACGGCAACTGAAGTTAACGGCATGCAAAGTAGGTCACCGTCACTTCTTTTTAGCACGCGAGGTACACTTTTTTCCTTCTACCTCTATATGTAGCCGGAACTAATAGGGAACGTGCACGAACTATAGGTGGCAGCACTAAACAACAAAAGAGACACGGGCGGACAATAAAGGAAACTATCGCCCCTGTCAAATCAAGCTGTCAATGTCAATCACAATATCTAAGTGTCAAATATCAAATATAGTTAATCGTAGCTACACTGACGTTAATCGTCCTTCATCGCGATAAATTTGTCGATGTGGCCCCAGCATGAGAGGGTATATGATTTAGATTGGCGGCACCAATTGGCAGCACCTTCGTCGTGCACGGTCCCTATGACCTACTTCGAGCTATGTCCTTCGCAACCCTGTCGGTGTTAGGGTAGACGTTGACCTGCCGCAGCACCACCTGCATGGCTTCCTCTTCCCCCTCGTCGTACAGGTTGTCCAAGGCGTCCAGGATAGCGTTGGTGTCACCGGATAACTCTTTGCGGTTTGCCAGCAGGCTGTGGGCGCGGTAACATAGAACTGCAACACAATTTTAGCATAATTTAAGGCAAAATTGTTACAATAATTGCAATATTTGGGCAATATTTGTTATATCCCAATCCCAATGCTGGCGTCAGTGGAAACAATGTGCTCGGTCAACTCACTCTCTGTTCCTTTATCTATCCGGAAAGTATCCCTTTCAAACAAAGAAGATTTTGCATATCGGTTCAGTCGTTTTCGAGCAATTACGGAACGTACTTAAGGGGCTCCTGGTTTCCTGGGGCTCGCTGCTAAACTTTTTGATAGTTAAATTTAATTTGATCTTCTTTTCATATGAAATCTATGTACATGTAACTGTTCCTACAACTGAGAACCTCATCCTTTTCTTAAGTCGATTTAAAGAAGACTTACTCCACAACTTGTCAGGTGCTAACTTGCTAGTATTATCAATCATCGTCGTGATGTACGAGCATATTTCTTGACCCAACCATTGCAGTTTTCCTGACGTGACCAACCTGGAAACAGACAAGATTATTAGATTTGGTCCCCTTTAAAAAGTTACAAGATTTTTTTCATGTCCAATAAGGCTCTGGTTAGCAAATTTCAAATCGATAGCAGCAGTACTTCCTGAGATATCTGGCTGTGACAGACGGACAGGCAGACAGAATCGCACCGTGAGGGTTCCTTTTTTACCACGGAATCTTAAAAATACAAGTTTTCAGCAAAGAAAACATGCAGTTTTCAAAAAGGTGCATTTTGGGGGAATACTTAATTTAGTTAACTACGCACAGCTAAGGAGAGTCGAAGTTCGACATCAGATACGTACTGCGAGATATATTTCATGATTGGGTCTACCAACGCTGCCAGTTCCTGCAGGGTCTTGGCAGACAGAGCTTTAAATAGGTTCCGTAAAAACGTGGAAAATGGTTCCGTCATTTCTTCTTCGTCGTCATTTGGTGTTTGATCTACAGCTGTAGTTGCTGTTGTTTTTAAAGTTGTTGTTTTTGTAGTACTTGTTGTTTTTATAGTTGATTTCAATTTAATTTTTTTCCTTGTGGATACAGTGTGGTCATCGTAATGTTCTGCTGGTTCTTTATATATGGATTGTGCTAACTTGGTTGTAGATTCCGGAGATATTGTTAGTATAGGAGTTGTATAAGATACTTCTTCAGTAGTTGTGGGTTCTTCTGTTGTCATTTTTGGTGTGGTTTTTTCTTTAACTGTCTCTGGTGCTATATAAGAGGTAGTTCTTTTTGTATGTGATATCGATGGAATAATCTTTTCGGTAGTCGTTTCAGGGGTATCTTCTGAACTTTCTGTAGTAGTAGTACTAGTTGTACTAGTTTTGGAAGTGCTTCGAGTTAGCCACGGAGGAAAGATATCAGGTTTTTTAGTGGTCATCGTGTAGATTCCTTGTAGTCCAGGGATGAATACTAATCCATGGTTCCAGTAGTCTTCTACCTCTGCCCTCGTCGATGTTTTCCAGTAGAGCGTTATGGCCTGCCTCGTCTGTGATGTTGTGTGCTTCATCGTCGATTGTAACAGATACGCAAATATATACAAATTCATGTCTTGTTGATTAAAGCCTGGTGCTTGCTGAAGCACTATTAAGACAGTTAATTCAATTGGTTTCTCTAGAATCTACAATTAGAATAGCAGACATTTTACACTCAGTTAGAAATATTTGTTAAGTCCTCTAGGTAAAGATATTTTGATCGTTTATCTCGACGGTTGTTCACTAAGATTATTTCTTGCATTTTACGTTCACTTTACGACTAGACTGCGATAGCGACCAAAAGTTATTTCGAAACTTCAAAACCATATCGAGTTTTACGTAAGGGTTTTACGTTCAGTGAATAATATATTGTGGCAACTGAAATATCTGGATCAGTAAAGAGAGAGTTGCTTTAAATGGATGGAGTCACTTTCATCGTGTTAATTGGACTTTTTGGTAAAAGACATTGTATATTACTGGAGCTTCTTTAGAGAACATTGCGTAGAAAAATGATTTAATGTATTTAATTGTTTCCGCGTTATTTAACAACAAACATGCAAACATCTTCGCAAATTTTCACATTTATAATATGAGTAGGATTTGAAAATTATTGAAACAATTGACTTAGGTTTAAAGTTTAAACTATTTTTATTTCATTCCAGCCAACGCACCAGATACAGTAAAGACCAAACAAATAGATGAGGCACTGGAAAGTATCGAAACTGTTTTAAGATTCCGCGACAATGACAATACTCCAGATTTGACAGTGATCAGTAAGGTGCAGAAGGTTTTAGACCAAATCAAAAATGCTAGCCAATATACGGAAGACTTATTCACGTCCAATCAAAAAAGGACTAGTACTGAAAGTGAAGTAAAACCAATGGCAATCCACTGGGAAGATCAAGTTTTCTCTTATGAGATTACTCGTACTAAAAAGAAAGATATAAATAATGTAAATAAAGTACAAAATGTATTTCTATATACAGAAGAGAAGCAATTAAATGATAACGCACAAATACTACCTGCTAGTAATAAAAAGGATTTTTTAAGAACCAATACTAATTCAGACAAAATGCAAGTTACAACTGAAACGAATCCGGTAAATAAAAAGACAAGTCTTAGGAGCTTTGAAACAACGGAAGCCAAACGAGGAGAAGACCACAAAGTACAAGACAAAACCACGAAACTCTTAGACGAGGAACAATATGAATTAGAAAGTCATGAATCACTCCCCAACTTAACATATGATTTAGACCTAAGCTCAGACTTAGAAGTAAACATAGGCAGTTCCAAAGAATATGAATATAACAGTGAGTTGCAAGAATCTAGAACACGAAACAAGGGGCAAGTGGTACGACACATGTATAAGAGTAATGAGGATTTACCCGATGATAGTAAATCAACTGATGAGTGGCAATCTGATAACTCTGGTGCGGTAAAAGAAGTTAAAATCAAGGTTCAAGTAATGCGAAAGAAAGGTGAAAAGAAAGAAGTACTGATGGAAGATACTACAGATGAACATATAGAACACAGTGGTGAGACGGATATCGGACCGCCGCAAGACTCACCACAACCAGATACACCTGTAATCAATCCATTTAATTATAAAGGTCATATAAATCTACCCAATAGCTTTGATACCTCCACAATCATTCCACATAGATTAGATAAAAGCAGTAAAGAACTAACAATAAATCGTAAAACTGTTGATTTTCCGTCTCATATTGATACTACTACAGAAACGGTTTATAAGCAGATTACAACCTCAGAATCTAGCATTATAATAAAAGAAAATAAGATAAAAAATGCACTACAAAATGCGCTTTCTTTAGTCAACGCACAGAAAAGTGGGGAAACGTACAGAAAAGATATAAAACAACACAACTATGAGAAAATGGTTTTAAAACAAGCAAATGTGCTTCATAATTTCATCGCATCCAACAAAGACTTCAATCAAAATCGTAAAGATAGATCACAGGAGAGTAAAGACACATACATAGAACACAATAATATTCCAGACACTGAATCGCTGCTGAAAATACGTAAACGAATGGGTGAACCTCAAAGTGATGAAGATAATAGTCGTGAGCTCAAAAGTGCAGAAATCATTGATAGCTTTTCCAACATTCTAAATGTAAGGCATGCAGAAGATGATAAAACAAACGGAAACAGCCTTCAGAATGGAAAGGTTGCCTCCAAATTGGATCGACGTAACGATTATAACAACAGTAAAATAATAGCCGAAAATAATACAGAAAGAAATGAATTTGAAAGTACAGCAGTAAACAAATCAAAGGAAGTCCGTACTTCAAATAAAACCAATAACTGAGAATTTGTATATATTTGTGTATATTGACTTCGTCCCAAGAAACTGTTGAAGTTCATCTGCAAGTTTTTTGCTTAAGTATGGAATACAAAAACAGGCTGTTTTATAACTTTTTTCCATGGTATGCTATAGAAGCCCTCTCAATAATAGAAATATTAGTGGAAAAACCACTTCAATATCATAAAAACTCACCGAGATACTATAATGTTAAAATCACATACACTTTCCCAAAAACATGCCGAAACGCTCCATCCATACCTGCCTGTTGAAACGTGACGTCACGAGACATCGAGAACTTTGTTCTGCAACCTTGTTAATATAAAACTTGCGTTTATCGTAACAGTTTCATAACAAAAGTTACGATACATTTTATGGGTTATTTAATGGTATTATAGTACATTACACAACTAGTGTGGTAAAACAAAGAAAGGCCGAGGATCGCAGATGTTTGCGGCCCGAGCTGCAAGCGAGGGACGTAAATATGCGATCGAGGGTTTTCTTTATTACTTCCCGTGTCATTTTATGTCTACACTTTTCCAGAAAGCGGCTTTTTCCGTACGCGTGCCAGGTGTGGCATAAAAAAAGTTACACGTTAGATATCAAACTCAAAACTTTAACATATTTTCTTATTTTAACAGGATCTAATATAATTTTTACTTTCAGTTACAGTCAAGTACCCAATTGGTTGAGTCAGATATTTATGCTTATGTTTCATTACATGACTCCCGGTGTACAGTCGACTACAAAGAGATCGAGATAACCAACGTTACAAAAATATGTACGCACGACTATTGACTTAACATTAAGGTCGTCGTTACATATTTTTGTAACGTTAGTCGTATCGATCTCTTCGTAGTCGACACACCAGTCACAAAAACTGATTGCTACAAGGCGACTGCTGAGATACGAACCCGGGACCTCACGGTCCTAAGCCACTAACCAATTTTAAGCCGTCAAATTGACCGTCTTCCCAGTGTTGACTTCAATAGCTTTGTGCTAAAAAAGGCCATTAGGCCTTGACAATACTGTGAAGGAACCCAAGCCTACCTGTATCACAATCAAATAGATAAAGTTGGCTTTTTGTATTGGTCAAGGGTGAGTTGGCCGTGGTTTGCTTGTCACAACTGAACGTTCATTAGACAACTAGGGTGGTAAAACAAAGAAAGGCCGAGATCGCAGATGGTAGACTGAGGGCGTAAATATGCGATCGAGGGCTTTTCTTTGAATCTGAATCTGAATCTGAATCTGAACCTTTACCGCCCGTGGCACACACAATGTGTGCCTGACGCACCTCTTTTGATATTATAGATTTTACCTTTTTATACGTTTTTGTATTTTTATAGACTTTTGTTTTTATATGACTTTGTTACTTTTGGCAGTCCATTAAATACCATATCTGAACCAGCCCTGTTTAATTCCAAGAGTTACATTTTTCTGGTCCTTCTGTGATTTTATGTGATATGGTACAGACCCGCTCGACTACAAAGGCTATGGTAAACCCGGGTAAAGAAGGTAAGACCGTTGCGGTGAGGGAACAGGAGCCGCCACCCGCGCCCACCGACCCTCACGCCTCTACGGCAACCGCACCACCGGCGCCTTCCCGCCCCGTGAGTATGGTGTCATCCCGCTCTTCCGCCACCGTGGTGGCCAGACGATTGGCAGCGGAGGCGCAACATGCGCGCCGCCTTGCCGATCTAGAGCGCGCCGAGGCTGAGGCGCAGCACACACGCCGCCTCGCCGAACTAGAGCGCGGGACCGCTGAGTTGGAGCTCCGCGCGGAACTCGCCGCCATCGAGGCAGACGCGAGTCAACGCAGCTCTAGAAGCAGCCGACGCATAGACCCTTGGCTTAGTAAGTCTGAAGCAGACCGCAATCGTGTACAGTTATTAATGGGTGATAATGCTTTCAGGCCCGAAACCCTTGATGCGCACGTTGCGCCCCTTACACTGCCAGCGACAGCGCCACAGGACCGCGGCGCCGCCCCCGGTGCGGCCCGCAACAACGACAACACTGCGGAGGTTCCGCAACTTATCAAATCTCTCCACGTATTGATTGATAACGTTAATAAAGGCAATAGCCACGCAGTCAGTAACGTTCCCCTACCTCGTTTTGACGGAAAGTCTCATCTAGACTGGCTTAGTCTTAAAAAGACATTCGAGAATACGCAAAGTTCCTTTAGTGCCGCGAACAACTTAGCAAGACTGAACGCGGCCCTGTCGGGCTCGGCGCGAGAGGCCGTAGCGGCGCTGTTGGTGTCGGCGCGCGATCCCGGCGCCGTGCTGCGCGCGCTCGACGCGCGCTTCGGCCGCCCCGAGCTCGTGGTAGCGCACGAGGTAGCCGCGGTGCGCGCGCTGCCGCGTGTTAGTGCTGAAGGTAAAGATCTTGCTATTTTTGCCAGTCGCGTTCGCAATTGTGTTGAGGTAATTCGTTTGTTAGATCATACGGAATATCTCTCATCGCCGGAACTCTTTCAGGCGGTTATCGCGAAAATTTCACCACAGTTGCGATCGAAATGGCTAGACTATGCCGCTCGTTACGAGGCTAGCGGTCAGGCTAAGCTGGAAATCCTAGCCGATTTCTTAGCGTACGAAATTGACCTCCAGGCTCGCTTCGGCTTAATCCCTGAGCCGACTGCTACGTTGCTCGTGGCAGATAGTAGACGGGCCAGGGACAAAGTGCACGTCGTCGCTGAAAATAGACCCGCGAATTCAAATTCAGCGCCGCATAATAAAATGCATTCATCGACGACCGCACGTAAAATTAATTCATGCATTGTTTGTCAACAATCGCATGACTTAATTCACTGTGACAAATTCATGTCACTTTCAGTCGATGACAGATGGAAATTGATAAAAAAGAAAAGAGTCTGCCATCGATGCCTGAAAGTAGGTTGGCATAGGTTGAATTTTTGTAAGGCAAAAAATATTTGTGATATTGACGGGTGTACGTTCCGCCATCACGCATTATTGCATAACCCGAACTACGAGCGCGCCGCCGCCGCGCACGTGGAGGTGGAGGACGACGAGTCCGCTGCGGGGCCGTCCAGTGCCGCGCCGTGGGCCTCCTCGCCCGCCGCGGCTCCCGCTGCCACGCTCGTCCCCACTTCATACGACGTCCATCCAAAGGAAGTGCTCACTCATGCGTCGACTTCTGTTGCGTCGGAGAATTTAGTACAGCAACCATTTCTTCGCCCGTTGTTGAAAATCGTCGCTGTGACTGTCTCAGGCCCTTCAGGTAGCGTTGACACTCACGCTTTGCTTGATGATGGGGCCACAGCCACGTTTATTGACGCGGATATAGCGGCGAAATTAGGACTCTGCGGACCAGAACGGCACATACGCCTAGACTGCGTAGGCGGTTTGAGTAAAGATACGACTGTTCAGTATGTAGATTTTTCTATCAAAGGTCGCCACGTTTCAGAGACGCACGTTGTTCGTAGAGCCCGGGCGATTGAAGGGTTAGGCGCCGCGCGTCAGACTGTCGACAGAGCACGCGTGTCGGAATATTCGTATCTTTCGGATATCGCAAATAAGTTTTGTTACGATGAGGTAAAGCCAACGATTATCATCGGTATCGACAACTGGCACTTGAGCATGTCTAGGGCCACGCGTAAGGGCACTAGAAAACAACCCGTCGCGATCCAAACCGCCCTGGGTTGGACTGTATTCGGTTTTGGCTGTAGCACTACGTCGCCGGTCAGCATCGTCAACCACGCAACAGTGTGCGAGTCCGTGGTTGGAGATATTAGCGATCGTGCAGTGTTAGAGCAGTTAGTTCGAGAGCAGTATAGTCTAGATTCGATAGGCATTTCGAAGCGCGAAGCGCGCAGCGCCGACGACGAACGCGCTATCCAAATTTTAGAGCGCACAACCCGTCGGCTGCCCAGTGGTCGGTACGAAGTTGGTTTGATTTGGAAGGCCGACAATTTGTTTATACCAGACAGTTATACGCTTGCCTTGTCCAGGTTTCTTGGTCTTGAGAAAAAGATGGCTAGGGACCCTAATTACGCAGACCGGTACCGTCAGAACATACATGACATGATTCGGAAGGATTACGCTGAATTGTGCACGGAAGTGCACACCGCCAAGTCGCCTGTATGGGTTCTGCCACACTTTGGCGTAATCAATCCGAACAAGCCGAATAAATTAAGAGTGGTTCATGACGCGGCCGCTAAGGTTCATAATGTTTCGTTGAACTCGCTTTTATTAACCGGTCCTGATTTACTTCAGCCCTTGCTACAAATTTTATTGCGCTTTCGGGAAGGCAAGATAGCTTTGACTGGAGACATTCGCGAAATGTTTCCACAGATAAAGATTAGACCCGAGGGTCGCGACGCGCAGCGATTTTTGTGGCGAGACAGCCCTAAAGAACCGATTCAGACCTATCACATGTCATCAATGATTTTCGGTGCCGCGTCTAGTCCTTTCACTGCCATATATATTAAAAACAAGAACGCAGTGGAATGGGAAGACCGCTACCCAGACGCGGCTCGAGCCATCATTGTCGATCACTACATGGACGACTGCATAGTGAGCGTAGATTCTGTCGATGAGGCCGCTAAACTTGCCGTCGAGATCCATCGTATTCATCGACATGCTGGCTTCGAGATGCGTTCGTGGGCCTCAAACAATCCCTCAGCGCTCTCGCTGTTGCCAAAAGAGTGCTTGGTTGAGGTTCCTGCAGCTAGAAAAGATGTCGATGTTGATTTGGGCCGACTCGCAACGCCAGTGCGTACGCTTGGGCTTATTTGGCAACCTATGGCCGACACTATTGGGTTCAATACCGGCATTAAGAGAAATTTGATGCCAGATAAGCTCACCAAACGGGAGGTGTTGGCTCACGTCATGCGTGTCTTCGACCCACTCGGCATTCTAGCGCCCATTGTAGTCACAGGCCGTATTATGTTCCAGAACGCGTGGCGCAAGGGTCTCGACTGGGATGAGGAACTCTCGCAGAGTGACAGCGCAGCGTGGAGACATTGGTTCGAAGATTTACTCGCTGTCTCCCATTTGCAGATTCCACGCTGCTACTGTCTAGGCGAGTTCAAAGTAGTTAAGCGTGAGCTTCATATATTTTCCGACGCTAGCGAAGCCGCTTTCGCTGCAGTCGCATATTGGCGATTCATTTCAGAGGACGGAGATGTGAAGCTCGCACTTGTATGTAGCAAAGTTCGAGTAGCTCCTTTAAAACCAGTTTCGATAAATCGCTTAGAGCTTCAAGGGGCTTTAATCGCAGCTCGTCTCGCTTCGACGATTTGTGAAGCCCACAGACAGAAACCTGTCGAACGCATATTTTGGTGCGATTCGATGACAGTTCTGGGTTGGCTTCGAAGCGAGGCGCGCTTGTACAAACCATTTGTTTCGCATAGAGTAGGCGAGATTATAGAGATAACGGACGTGAAGGAATGGCGCTGGATTCCCAGCCATCTAAACGTTGCAGACGACGCAACCCGCGTCAAACGTGTCACGTTATCTCCAGACTCACGCTGGATATCGGGCCCTGAATTTTTGCTCTCCTCTGATTGGCCGCGCGAGCCCTGCGCACCTGAGTATCCAGGCATTGAAAAAGAGAGCAAATATGCAGTGCGATCCGATTTAGTTCACCTCATTAGCGACGTAGACAAGCGTAAACCGATTTCAGCTGATCCTAGCCGTTTCAGTTCGTGGCTGAGATTGGTGCGTGTCACAGCAAAAGCGCATAAGTTTCTCACGTTAATGCGAATGCGTAGTCTAAACCGACGGGGTTTGTGTGTAGACAATTTAGTTCGTTCCGAGGGAGGGCTCTGCACTTTTATGTTTCAGCCTGCAGACCGAGGGCACATCTTCGCCCCGCCGCACCCTTCTCGTGCGCCGGTTGCAGAGTTGACTGCCGCCGATATACGTCTGGCAGAGACGCATATACTGCGAAGGTCTCAACTAGACTCTTTCCCCAACGAGATGGTGCACCTCCAACGCCATCCAGCGCAACCTTTGCCACACACCAGCCGCCTGTCTAAATTATCTGTCTTGATCGACGATGACGGAGTGATGCGTTTATCTGGCCGCATTTCGGCAGCGTTATTAGTACGCGATGAGACCAAACGCCCCATCGTTCTTGACGGAAGACATCCCGCTGTTCGCCTGCTGGTAGAACGTTATCACCGGAAGGCCGCCCATGCCAACACAGAGACAGTTGTGAATGAGCTACGCCAGGACTATCATTTACTAAGCCTGAGGAGTACCGTCCGCACAGTCGCCTTCCACTGCCAGTTCTGCCATATTCGCCGAGCTATGGCATTCCAGCCACCCACAGGGGACTTACCAGAGGCCCGCTTAGCGCACCACAAGCGGCCCTATACGTTCACCGGGCTTGACTATTTTGGTCCGGTTCAGGTCTCCATCGGCCGCAGACGAGAGAAAAGATACGTCGCCTTGTACACGTGCCTTGTCGTTCGCGCCATCCATTTGGAAGTTGTTGACAGTTTGTCTGCTGACTCCGCCATCATGAGCCTTCGTAGATTCGTCGCGCGGCGAGGTGTTCCCTCAGAGATTTGGTCAGACAACGGAACAGCCTTCGTAGGTGCCAACAGAGAACTCCGAGACCTGTATGCTGACGCTACAACCCAGTATGCAGCGACAGAAAAGATTAACTGGCGTTTCGTGCCCCCAGGTGCCCCGTTTATGGGTGGTGCCTGGGAAAGGTTGATTAAGACCGTTAAAGTGGCTCTCAGGGTGACCCTGACAGAACGTGCCCCTACAGACGAGGTGCTACGCACACTTCTTGCAGAAGCGGAGGCGCTAGTCAACACGCGCCCGCTGACACACGTTTCTCTCGAGCCTGACACAGAAGAGGCGCTGACCCCTATGCATTTCCTGCTCGGTTCATCATCAGGCCGACCAATACCAGCATCATTATCAGACTCTGACCTCGTTTCAAGAAGCAGCTGGCGCAAGGCTGTTCGATTAGCCGACCATTTTTGGAGGCGTTGGATGCAAGAGTATCTACCGACACTGATCCCTAGACGCGGGCGAGGAGAAGTACCCAGCATTGCAGTTGGGGACCTGGTACTTGTGGCTGACGGCAACATGCCAAGAGGCTCCTGGCCTAGAGGACGAGTAACGGCTCTGTTCCCAGGCCGCGATCAAATTGTACGCGTGGCTGACATCAGTACCTTAGCGGGCATCCTGCGGCGGCCTCTCCGGAAGCTGGTGAAGCTGGTGGCTTAATAAAAAAGGGAGGAATGTGCCTGACGCACCTCTTTTGATATTATAGATTTTACCTTTTTATACGTTTTTGTATTTTTATAGACTTTTGTTTTTATATGACTTTGTTACTTTTGGCAGTCCATTAAATACCATATCTGAACCAGCCCTGTTTAACAATGTTTTTCATCACACTTGCTCGTAAAGGGTGTTATAACACGCGGGCTTATAGACCAGCTCGAGCCGATTTACCTCCCGTGGGTTATAAAAATCTATAACTCCCACGGGAGGAAAAACTGTATGAAAATCTATAACTCCCGTGGGAGTTATGAGTTTAGTTTTAAAATATAGGACCTACCCGTACGTCATTTCAGACTAAGGAGGTTTCAAATCAGCCAAGGCTTATTTCACATCTTCAAAACTTGGCTAAAAAACAATTTTAGTGTATATAAAAAATATATGGTATATTTTACTATTATTTCAGTATTTTTTGCAATTATTTTAATGCAATTAAATTAATTTACTTTAAAATTTTATTATGAAAATCGGTACAATCTGGCGGCATTGCCTGTCAAGTTTAAAAACTAAACGCAGTTCTTAGCATTATCTGTGGAAGACTACATATATTGAAAAAGTTGACAGTTGCAGTTGTCTCTTAGCGGGTGCGTTTAGTTTATTTGATTTTTATGTTTTATTTTTTTTCCTCGCAAATGTGATGAAAAACATTGTGTGTATCACGGGCAGTAAGGGGATTACCAACTCGAGTCATTAAAAGCCCTCCGCCTACGGCGTCGGGCTCCTAACAGACTCTCGTTAGTAATTCCCTTCTTACTACCCTCGGTGCACAATGTACTATTTCATCACACTTGTGAGGAAACCTTAATAATATAACCTTACTAATCGTCCCAGTATGACAAGAAAATATTAAAGCAGACAGTGACATTAGTGACATATGTCATAGACAATGCGAATGTCGAGTCACGTTCGGAAACCATAGCGGTAAAGACCTAAAATGGTTGATTTTATATTTGCAACATACTGAAATACACTATTTAAACATTTAATTAATGTTACCAAAATATGTGTTTACATGTATTTGCAATAACAGTTATCTTTAAATAAATATTACAGTGATAAAAGTTAAAAAAGTAAGTTGGCGTTTCCTTTGACATGACAAATAAGAGTAAAACAGAACCAGCGTTTCAAATTTAAAAAGAAAACCATTACGCCCTAGGGCGTAATAGCTCATTTACGGCCCGCAAAACCTACGTGTAATGCACCATTTTCGAGCAAGTGTGATGAAAAAACGATTTCCTTTTATCTCGATATATTTCTGTGCGTGTGTAAACAAGCGATGATCCTCCGCTTTGTCGCGCGATAAATCAATGATAAAGCTTACTTTCTGATCTGATAAATATTTGTGTGAGAGTGACGGATGCTTTATCATTTATTTATCGTGTGACAAAGCGTAGCATCATAAGCCGACTGATCCCTAAAACTCGCTGACCGCCGAACCGCCGATCCTGAAACATCGAATGTATTGCGGTCATATCCCGATGGCGAGGTTTTTGTCCATAGACAATCCTCATTGTTTTTTTTAACGCGTGATTTGGGTGTGAGTGTCTCGCAAAAAAAATGAAGAATGTGCGAATTTCGGAGATCGTGAGATGTTTAAGGTTATTTAGTAGCGTTTATGGCAATAATGGGTTTCAAGAAACTAATCTTGTAGTTAGGTATATTATTCCCAATGATTCCCAACTGAACTCTTTTAAATCACTCACTCGCGAGTTACACATGTCTAGAGTCTGTGCCGAAAGAGAATAGGATTTAGATGAGGGGGCGCTGTAATGCTTTTCTACCGTATTAGCAAAAAAAAATGCCAGACTGGAGGTTAGTTCCGTGTTTCGCCACGCCTATTCTCTTTCCGCACAGACTCTACCTATAAGAAAGTAAGTGCGCCGCTTCTACTTTCTGAATCAATCTTTATTTGTCTATTCTGTAAGACCTGACGATCCCCGTATCGTTGGCCGCTGGCCACTTCATTTATTTGTCAACATCACAATGTCACAATGCAACAACACTATTCGCAAATGCCAGGAAATATGCGAATCCATTCAAATAGTTTACTTACAATACTCTAGGGAGATTTCTCAGCTCATTGACATATTGAAAAGGATTAATAAGTTCCTCAAAATAGGATACGAATGACTTAAGTAGAAGTACTTCGTGGAATGCATTTAATCATTTAATGTCCGAGTAAACGAGTAGGTGGTATGCATATACGGTACTCACTTATTTACACCGTCGATCCTTTACCAGCCAGCCAGCCGCCACAGCCTGACCGTCGTCGAGAGATTGAACAGTGCCCTAATCCGGCACTGACCCTCAGCATCTTAGTTAAGACTAAGAAGGTTCATAACTATTAACTGTCATGTGTTATCTCCTATAGGGAACGTGCACGACGACGTGCTGCCAACTGGTGCCGCCAATCTAAATCAAGTACCATCTCATGCTGGGGCCACATTGACGGAAACGCCGTAATTTATTGCGATGAAGAACGATTAACGTCAGTGTAGCTACGACTTACTATATTTGACATTGACACTTAGATATTGTGATTGACATTGAGAGCTTGATTTGACAGGGGTGATAGTTTCCTTTATTTTCCACCCGTGTCTCTTTTGTCGTTTAGAGCTGCCACCTATAAGTTCGTGCACGTTCCCTATATAAGTCTCATTTCTCAACCGATTCTCTTGAAATTTTGTGAACAGGTTCGATAATTAGGTATATCCATTTTTCTGTTTACTCAGTTTTAGATTTTTTCTAAATGGTGGAGCCAGGCGGATTGACAGATTCGCAAGCTCACAGAGCCACTAGGTACTCAAAAATTAAAAAAAAAATGAGTACCTAGGTTTTAAAAACGTAATATGTAGGTAATTAGAAAATTCGTATTTAGAACACGTGTACCGGCGTTTTGGAGGTTATGAAGGAGCAAGAAGGATGTGTGCCTGTTTCGAGATTACGTCATGAGTGCAAGGAATGATTGCCGCTTTAAATCACTGGGGGGGGCTATTAGCGGAGCCGTCGATATCGAACGTAGACTGAGTATAAGATAGATGGAAGATTCGCGTATTTATATAACCCGACAAAATTAAATATCATACATAGCTAGCGGACTTCAGCATTATTATGTCTAAATTGGATATCGAACGACGATGTCGTCGCTACGTTTAGGAGATGATTAGATGTTTAATTTTAGGTTTTCATAAAATATAATGATTACATATAAGATATACTTCAAATTTCTGGGTTGAATTATTTTCCTGCACTACACAAGTCAATAGATAATCTTAAAATAGTGATAAAATTAAACCATTAAATAATCAGCTAATAAATACTGTGAAGACTGAAAGAACTGACTTAAACGTTTCTATATGCTTCAAATTATGTCTTATTTAGTATACTTTGTGACCTTAATAATGTTTAATAAAACTGTTGTTTTTACGGAAATATATTGCAGTCAGGGCTCGGAAACCGGTATTTGCTCCATACAAAAATACCGGTATTCTTTCCGTTCTTATCGTTCTTTGGTTTATTATATCGTTTTTTAACCGGACAATCTAATAATACGAAATCATGACTTAAATACATTACTTACTGAGCTCTACATAAAAAGCATGAAATAATTCAAAATATTTGGCTATTTCGGGGTTCCGAGGCCTGATTGCAGCTGAGAAAATATCTTTGACTTAGAACTGAAAAGTAATATTCATAAAATATTAATTTGTATCAAATAATAGTGTGTATGTTTGAAAAATTATTTATATTTTCTGCTCAATTATACAATGCACTCTCATAAAATATATTTTGGGAAATGTTCTTCACCTTGCATAACTTGTTATTCTTCATTAATGACCAAGTATGGGAAAAACTGCGACCTTTTGACACAAACTTACCTACTAAGACCACCGAACCGGGTGGCCACTTTACAGCGCATTTCACGCGTGACGGACGGACAAAAATACGGATTTTCGTTATTAGTGCGGATTACCTGCGATGGTAGTAGACACAGGCTCACAAAGACGCTTCTGAAATGTAATCTCCTTGTAACCGTTAACACGGTAAAAAAATGTGTTGCACAATGGGTAAATTGTGTTTTTATTTAGGTGAAAATAGGTGCCATTTTGCCGCGTTTGGGCTACTTTTAATGGCATTTCTTAGCAGTTGCCTCTTTTTAGGCCTTTAGTAATATGTGGGACATTTTTACTTGAAAATGATACATATGATTAAACAATAAGATGGTCTGAAAATCTGGTTAACGTCGTTGAATGTCGAAAGAGGCAAAATGCTCGCGAGTTGTGCGACATTTAGTTGTGGTAGTCTTTGAGGAAGTTGTACATTCAGCAGTAGACGATTCCAGGTTGAAATGATGATTAAGTCATTTAAACATAGAATAAAAAATGTCTTATATTACAGACAATAACCTATCCGTTTTTGGGACTCAATTACAAAACTTGCATTGAAGTTTAGAAAATGTTATACGATTTATCAGAAAGACGCTTTAGCTAATATTAAATAGGTAGACAGGTGCATATGATATATAGGAAAAATAGCACGTTCTTGATTTGTGAATATTTATTTATTGTCAGAGCTGCAAAACATAGTATGTAAAGGGGTTACCCATCCAGTCAGCCACACCATTTTTCAGATTTATATTATAGACGACTCTCTCGCCAAACGTCACACTATTTTGTTTCACATTTTTGGCGCAAATTTTACATATATCTAGAATGTGAAAGGAGGAGAGTGCAATGTAAGAAAATTCACTGATCACGCCAATTTTTTAGGGTGTGCGATATTTGTACTGTCCTAAAACAAAGACTTTGATAGTAACCCCCCCAATTCATAAGTAAACATATTACGTGTCGCCTGGCAACCAACCAGTTCCGACCGAACGGAATCCAAAATGGCGTCTCCCGCCAAAACAGCTGATCGCCCCGGCCGCTACGTGAGAAACGCTCAAATAAGACCTAAACCACCATTGTTAACTCCAAAAGTCCAAAACACGGTGTTTAACGAGATATTTTCTAACAAAAGCAATTATAAAAGAGTGGTTTATTGTGTTTTCTGTCCGCGACTGACGCCATGTTTTGGCGGGAATCAGCTGTGCCAGCAAAACAAGTTGGACCAGTACTTTTACTATGAAACGCATTGCGATAACTTTATCTCAACTTCATAATTGATCCAATTAATCTAACATACCTACCGTTTTATTATTAAAATAATGAAAAGCAACGTCTTATAAAGCCAATTGTATTTTTTTTATTAAAAGTTTTGTCACTGCAATATGAATGAAAATAGTACCACAGATAATGTAATATCGGTGTATATGGATAACAGCAGCAATCTTTTGATGAAAATTAGTTCAAGAAACTGGAAAATTAACTATAAATAGACTTTTTAAACGACAGTTTAGCGGCGACACAGCCACCGCGGAGTGTCATGGTACACGGGCGCCTCAAAGCCGAATCAGCTGAGCCTGCTTTTTTTTCAACGACCTTTTTTTTAATTTTGGAACAGGTTCGCTTTGTCGCGCCGCATTCCATTATTCCAACTTCTGGGAAGAGTCGTAGGAAACCTCTTTGGAGAAAAAAGTGATCTTTGGCTATGGAACAGGTATGTGGGCGTAGACTCAACAAAGCATAAACGATTTAAACGCCAATACGTCAATATTGGCGCTTAGGACTATTTTGTAGACGAACCGTTCCGCTTGTGTTGATGTAAAATGATACTAAATATAAGAAATTAAAGTAAAATGTATTTGGTTGACTGGCGATTGATGGTTTCTGAGCATTTGGGTGTAAAATACACTTGAGTTTCGTTGAAACCCGTATTTATAAGTGGCAGTAGTCCGACTCCCAAGCTATGCTAAATACTCAGATGCATAGACCTTTGTCAAAACTTCTTCATTTGCCAATGTATTTTAGTCCTACACGTAGGCACAGAATAAGTAATAGTAGCCACTATAGAGTTGTTTGACTTTATACTTTGCCAAAGATGCTGGCAGACTTTCTTCGCTGTAGAGTATACAAAAAATTCAAACAAATAGCATCTAAAGGACTAGACTACTACTTTCTGCCCGGATGAAGTAAAGTTCTATGTCTCTTACTTGAAAAATGAATGTATCCCCATACATTCCACCTCCCACGTTAACAAGACATAGCCAGGTAATATGCAACACTTGCAAAATAACAACCGCATTTAGTCGAAATAATGTACTGTGAATCTTCTAACTGGGGCAGCCTAATGGGGGAACACAAGAAAACTATATATTTCACTAATAGTTTAATTTAATTCCATATAGTTGATATAGTCACCACAAAGAGTATAACTATGATAGGTACTATTATTATTATATCAAAAACACGCCATTGACATCAATATAAAACGCAATTTTATAAAAACTCATCACGAAACTACTTTTAAAATTCAGAATGTCGATCGTGAGAAAAATATACCACTAACGAATATCAACTTTAAGCCTTCACAATAAGGTTCATAGTAAATCGTGTTATATTGAAATACCTGTTTCCTGACCGGTAATGACCTCTTGAAAACGCGCGGGAAAAGTCCAGACCTGCAATGGCCGCTGCAAACGAATTTCTACTTTATAGCATCGATATTAGAGTTGATTTTGGCTTGTCGGTTATTTGACACGTTAGAGTGTCTGATGAATTTTGGAAAATATTCTAATACTGAAAATAATTGATGCCACACCTGGGGCCCGTTTCACGAAGCTACAAGTTACAAATTACAAGCGGAAGTCTCTTTTCAATACCTTTTGATAGAAAGAGACTTCCGCTATTATGGCATGTTGTGGAGAGCCGTGTAATGATTGGGAAAAAAAATCCCACCTGTTACCGCTAAATCAATTTGGTGGTAGAGTCTGTGCGGAAAGAGAATAGGCGTGGCGAAAAACGGAACTAACCTAACCAGTATGGCCACAGAACAGAAAATACGGCACATACGGTAGAAAAGCATTACAGCGACCCCCAAAATTAATCCTATTCTCTTTCCGCACAGACTCTAACGGTTTTTTTTATGATATAAGTGGCAAACGAGCAGACGAGTTGGGAATAACTCAAAAATTTCAATATGTAGGTATCTCGAAAAGTAAGATATTTTTATTTAGGTCAAATTTACTTAATCTGGTGTCTTATGAGCGGGTATATCAGCCCTTTTAGTATGTACGTTGGTTTTAGGGACACCCTGTATACATACGTAACTAAGGTGACAAAAATATATGTACTGTACATATACACTCCAGTGGCGTGGTGTAAAAGATATCCTTGGGCAAGCCGGTGCAGATTTGGCATGCATTTTCCTTAAGAGCTGTAGAATAAGGTGGTCAAATGCCTGATATTAGGCAAGTCGGTAGGAATCGCGTTCTTTGGACGCAACGCTACTGGTACACTCTTACGAAAATAAAAAAAAAATAGAAAATACAGGGTGGTTTTCGATAATCTGTGCATATAAAAATGGGTGAAATTTCAGCCAATTTTATCGGTAAAACTGATTTTAATTTTTGTTTGTGGCCATTCGTTTTTTTTTAGAGATTTTTAAGGCCAACGCACACCGGCTGCGTGTGCGTTGCGTGCACGCAGCAGCTCCTTGACTTTGTGCGTTCAAAATGGCGGCTCAAAGTCAAGGAGCTGCAACGCGTACGCGACGCGCACGCATCCGGTGTGACCCGGCCTTTAAACTTTCAGTGAAATTTTGGGCAGTACATCTGTTTGACGCGGTATAAATTTTGATCTATTGTTTAAAATTGTAAGAAAAAAATGCAGTCGTGACAATAGACACTTTATTCAGTAGCAATAACAATAAACCACGGAACTGAAGCAAAAATCCACCAAAAAAAATTATAATTGTGAAAAACGGCTGCGAAGGTTGTTTTTTTACGGAAAACGTCTTTTTTCTTGAAAATTTTCGTATTTTGGGACCATTTTCATAGAAAATTTAAATTCATAGAAAAATTTAAAAATCTGTAAGAAAAAAATGGCCAGAAACAAAAAATTAAAGTCAGTTTTACCGATAAAATTGGTTGAAATTTGACCCCTTTTAATATATATAGATTATCGAAAACCATCGTGTAGAAAATTTTGTCACTAGATATTTAGGACATTGACTGTATACATATTGTCGGTTTGTATAACTAAATTTGCGTGGTTCGGCAACATTTGTCTGCCCCGGGTTCTACGGCCGGGGCTCAAACAGTAACATCCTCCCTAACATTTAACATTCCCATTAACGACCACTTCTCGCTAAGCGGCCATCTTTGCGTTGCCAATTCCCTAAGGTTTCTTGTATACAACTCTTCTAAAGGTGGTTTTCCACCGGCAGGGCGAGACGAGACGAGGATGACCTCCTTATTCTACAGCTCCTAAGGAAAATGTACGACAAATCTGCACCGGCTTGCCCGAAGATATTTTTTACGCCACGCCACTGATAGGTACGTACGTAACGTACTACGTACATACTTTGAAATTTATTTGAACTTTGAAGACGCAGTCTATTGCGATTTATTTTTATGCTTGTAGCATGACAAGCGACGTCAATTAAACTGATGTTAACATACATTGAAAATACTACCTATTTAATACGTATGAAAAAGAGAATATCTTAAGTCTACATAATTTTTAGAAGTTTTTAAACAAATGTTTTATTGTTTGCGGAGTAGATTACGTTATAATTATTTGCTCTTATTACAGGGCCCACATTGCATACATTAAGCCACAGAAATATTTTACACACACCCCACACAGATTTTCAAATCTGATAATAATAATGACGGCAACTGAAGTTAACGGCGTGTAAAGTAGGTCGCCCCCACTTCTTAACGTGATTTACATGCAGTTTTTTCTTCTACCTCGATTATATTTCTGTGCATTAAGCATATATAGCACGGGCATAACTAGTCAGGTAGTATGTAAAATAACATAGAGCTTTGTGTATTTTAGCAACTAACGACCTGCGAAGAGGATTTCGCATTTCTCACAGGAAATACGTATTTGCTAAGACATTTACAGAAAACTAAATTTTGCATTGTACATTTACTAATTTTTTTACTTAAACACATTAAAAACAATTTCCAATAATTTTAAGTTGCAAACTTAACTATAAGAATACACATTTAAATTATTTCATCTAAATATTTGCGCTAAAAACGTACACTGAAATAGTTTTTGGAAAGGATAGTGAACATTTTTCATTGTTATTAAATTTTTTGTCTCTAGATAAAGGTTGATTTTTTGGAGTGTTTCTAATTTATTTCATTGCATATTATTGAGAAAAGCGCTATACATACCTCAGATTGAAATGGGGTTGCCAGCCTCGTAACTATCTGGCCTCGCGTTCGCTCGGCCATCTATATGTACTCAGTCGGCAACCCCTCACTTCCCGGCCTCTGTAGTAATGTACTATTCCCGTGTGCATTTAGTTCATTGATAAAATCTTGAGGCCTAACAATACCTAGAGTCTGTGCGGAAAGAGAATAGGCGTGGCGAAAAACGGAACTAACCTAACCAGTATGGCCACAGAACAGAAAATACGGCACATACGGTACAAAAGCATTACAGTGCTCCCAAAATTGACAACATTTCATTTTAAGAACATTTTAGAATGTATATACGATTCGAAAGCATTTTGTCTCCTGAACACTACACTATTTTTATAATTTTTTCATATCGCTTAATATAAAAAATTCGAATGAATAAAAAATTAGTTCTCATTTTACCAGTTCTACGGCACAATAGATGAAATGCCAGTGCCTTTTGGCAGCTTTTGCGACAGAAAAAATAAGCTATCATAATTTTGAATTTGACATTGTCAATGCATAATGTCAGATCGCTTACTTTTTTCGATCGCGATAAGACTAAAGTAATGGTATATTCTACCGTAGAACTGTAGTTACGCCCTTTTAGAATGAGTAAGTATTAATATATTAATTATAAATTAATTACAAATCCTGGTGAAACAAATAAACTATCAGCGTATTCGTCTTTTCAAACCTAATACAGAGAACCAATAAAATTAAAGGCTCAAAAAAATTAAAGGTTGTCAATTAATCTTGTTATCTTTCCGCACAGACTCTATCTATATTATATTTGAATAAAATAAATTCATGGGCATTTGGGTACAATGACCCGGCACCTATAGTTTTTTGCAGCTATTTTACTGCTTAGGTTATATAGGTACTGATATGATACGTACAAATATAGTTCTGATATAAAAGATATAGGCTAAAGCTTGGTACATTATTTTCTAAATAATGCATTTTATGAAAAAAAGTAATCACTTAATCTTTGCCACCATTTTGAATGACCTAACAAATCGAGTTAGATATAAGAAAAAAATCAACGATACTTATTAAAGCGCAATAAAGACCAAAATTGCATCACACGTTTATAATCAAAAAGCAATCGTAAAATTGTAACGATTTTCGAAAAACCACGATAAGTATGCATTTAAAAATTAAATCAACTTTCAAACGTGTGCTTTGATACCTTAACATAAAGTTCAAAATAAAATAAATTGATTTGATGAGCGATAAAATAAATTGGCCGCACTTGGCGGGACTGTTCGGGATTACACATTCCAGATTTGAAAGTCAACGCCTACAGAACGGTACCGCAACGGACATCGGTTTCGCGCGCTTTTCGCAGCCACAGATATACGTGAACATTCCTTTTCCACTCTATTACTTTTTAATAAAGTCGACAATTGTATAAACTAAACAGTCAGTGTTGTTACGCCACTTGACAGATAACTTTTTTTCAATTACCGTAACAGATTATCGGCGATGGGTTTTTTCTGAGAAACATGTGTTTTTTCTAACTAGAACATCCGTTTTTGCCGATGCGTTTTCGAACAGGTACATTGCAATAAGTTATATAGTTTAATATGTTTATGTATTTACTGTTTACAATAATGATAATTATTACTTATCAACCAACTACGACACTTACATCTAGTAAGGTGCATCTATACCTTTTTTTGGGTTGTCAGCCCTTCATTTTAAATTTCTACCATATTTTTGTTTGAATCCATAAACTTCGCAATTATTATTATTATTATTTTTTTTTATTCACGATAGGTAATCATTTGACTTTGATCTCACCTGTTGGTAAATGAAGATAAAGTCGATGATGGAGCATGCTTACCTAGATAGTGCCTATTCATATTTATAAATTTAATCTAACCTAAACGAGATGATCTTATGGAACATTTTGACAAATTTACTGTTTTCGAAAAGAAAACGATATCAAGTTGGTTAAATAAGTACATAAAACAAATATGTATGGGTTTTGGACTTTTGGATGAAATTAGTTGTGTATAAGTAAAAAACTTAACTAAAGGACTTGTTGCATGTAGTGGTGACCTGTCCATATAGACAGTTTGCCATTCCATTTTAGAAAAAGGACATAAGCTCCATATAAATCCCGTACACTACTACATGCAACAAGTCCTCTAGTTAAGTTTTTTACCTATAATAGATTATTATGAATTAAGATTATTATGCCTATAGAGTTCTAAAATAACGTTGAACCAAAAAGCCAGCACTTTTAATTTATTACGTTACGACATAGGTACCTTCTTAAACAAGAAACGCAAGATATGCATACTCACGTATTCCTCCTGTTACAGGGTTTAGTTATGCATAGTATATTGGTAAACCTACAAAACCTTTGCAAACGGCAACGTTTGTCGTAAAACATTTTGCTTAATAGGTATAACAGTACAAATTAATATATGTATTTTACACAAATATTGAGAGGCCGGCAAACAATGAAATGCACGGTTAGGTTACTGTTTATTTAAAAAGCTTTATTGCACAATATAAATAAGCATGTAATGGCATGGCGGACTACCTTTGAACAGAAGTAAAGAACATAACAGAACAAAACTAATTATATCGGAACAGTGCCAGCAGACTGAGTTGTATTTAGCTAATTATTTAGAAAATGCTTCTATTTATCGAGTATATAGAAGTATAGAAATAACTTTCGATTATTACAATATAATTATTCCTAAAAAAAATATGAAATAAAAAAAATCATTTAAAAATGTACCATTAACGGTAGTGGTGGTCACAAAACCGACGATTAATGTCGAATGACATATTGCATATGTATCGTCAGTCGTCACAATGTTGACAGAGTAAAAAGTGCAGTTTCCTTCCACAGTCACAGATTGACTTAAGTGTACATAATTCTGTCTAATTATATGCGTATACTAGCCGTCACAGCGAACTTCGTTCTGGCTTAGTATGTTTAATGTTTTAGTAGTTACTCTGTTATTCGGGGGCAAAGACAATCCCAAAAAATCAAAAATCATAAAAAGCGGTCCTCCCGTTCTCAAGTTATAAATGGTGTACAAGGTCGGATACAGGTATTTGCTCCTTACAAAAATACCGTTATTTTTTCCGTTCTTTTCGTACTTCGGTCTATTATTTAATTTTATAATCGGACAATCTAATAATACGAAGTCATTACTTAAACAAATACATTATTGAGCCCTACATAAAAAGCATAAAATAATTCAAAATATTGTGCTATTTCGGGGTTTTTGCAAAATACCGGTTCCGAGCCCTGATGGTGTAACTAGCACGATTTTGTAATCGAAACTTAAAGCTGTGGAAGAGGATTCGAAATCGTTTTTTGATTTGTCTTTACTTGGGATGGTATTAAATTGTCTAGCAGCTTTTGAGACTGTGCTTTTATTTGTTTTATGCTTCTTATCTTTTATCTTCTCTTTCCTCACTTGCTTTTCTGACATTTGCCGTTTTCACTTGGTTTTCTTATTAAATGTTTTTACGCCTAATCGAAGGGAATGAAACTGGTGTTTCTTTTGATGCGTCTTTTAGCCGCCGTCTTATAGAGCCGCGTTAATAGAGTCAGATTCTCGGTGCTTACTTCCAGGAGTATTGAGTTTGAACCTTAACCGAGAATGTACGACGTTAAACCTCCCAGAACGGCTTCAATATCACTGTATCTTTGACTCTTATTGATACGAGCATAACAGTTAGTATTCTTTTCTTAAGTATCTTCATAGATCCATAGTGGCTGCCTTAAAACGACAAAAGGCTGGTCAGGATGCGTGTTATTGTCGCCGTCAACTGAGGTGTCAATTAAAGTATTTGTTATTTGGTCTCGCAGGAAGTTGTAAACTTATTCAAGGGTTTCGGGAACCCATTGTGTTTTTGTGTTAGAAAGTGCAAATAAGCTGTCCATTCTAAGGCACCAGTGTGGCGTCTATTGAATTCGATTCCCACCGGCTTGCTACCTTATTCTAAATCTTTTAAGGAAAACGTAAGCCAAATTTGATCCGGCTTGTCTAATAATTTGACGCCATGGCCATGACATAGGGAATACAATAGCCGAGCCGGTCAAATATGAAACCCGGATACACCCCGGATATAACCCGAACGAGTACATTAGCACGATCGTACTAGTTTGGAGCGATTCGTTCAGTGAACGAGCGCGCACCCTAACCTTAACCGGGGAGATATCCCATAGGCCGTGCTTTGCACACCGGAGCCACCACTGGCTCAACACCACTAGAGGAACAAACACTCAAATATTTATTCTGCAAGCCTGAAAAGCTCTTTTAGCACTCTCTCGTAAATTTTGTTGGTTCAACCAAATCAACCAATATTTCACAATCAAGGCGTACTTGGGAAAAGATTCAAGGGATTCCGGTTTCGAACCGATGAGTATGACTTTACTCATTTTTATACCTATAATTTTAAGAGCATTTGCGAAATTGTTCACATCTGGGCTGTTGCTTCTAAGAATCATATGTGGTCATCGTTTTTATCTCGCATAACCGGAAATATCGACCGGTCAGTCTTTGAGAACTTATTATTGACACAGACAGTTTTGACTACTACGATTTGTGTAGGGAAGTACTTGTCATTCACACAAAAGGTGAACTCATCCCATCGTGATCTCTTCCACTTAACCTTGGAACAAACCTGTTAGGTTAAAGACACGAATCTCAGAAGTTGACAACTATCTTCGGTCATAAGGGAATGACAAGGGTATCTCGGCTGCTCAAAGTTAATAGTACTTTACTTAGCTAGGGCGGTAAAACAAAGAATGTCTCAGCTCAGATCGCGCACGCAGATTTGATGCCCGAGCCGAATGTACTTTTTTGAGCGTAATTAGTGAGTTTTGGTTGCTACCCGATGATTTCAAAAAATATTACTCTCAAGGAAAATGAATATTTAGTAATTTAATGGTCTTCTTCATTTTTTTGTTTGTGATTTGTCGAAAGCGACCAATTTCAGAATTATGTTAACCTGCTAACACCTCAAACTCCTTGAGTGTACAATAAACCAACGAGCCCTCCCCCTCCCTAGTAACATGTTGCGTTGACTGTTTTTTGGGCCAGTCCTGGACGGATGCCCAACAAACAGTCAACTCAAATACTAACGACAGCTCGAAACTCAAATGCTACTAGGGCCACTAGACTATCGTGATAAAAGCATATGTTTGACTTGTTAGTATCAATCAGCCGTTACATTATCGGTTATCAGTGACGTCACGGATCCGTCCCACGGCCCTTCACCGGAAGTTTTGCACGTGGACGCCATGATGGACCGCGGACGTGTAATGACATTTAGAGCTTTCGTGCGGAATGCCCGCTTTGATTTGACTTTGCCGACCTCTTATAATATTCTAATTTATCTATCTATATGTGTAAAACAATTTCGTGACTAAAATACTGACAGAAATACAGACGAAACCACGACAGATAGCGGGTTGATAATTTGATACTTAAAACGCATGTGTTTAACCCCCGACACAAAAAGAGGGAAGGAGAAGAATTTTCAAAGTCAAAGTACTTTATTCATCAATTTAGGCATATGTATTAAAATGCACCTATGATTGTCAAGACAAGAACCGGCTAAGAAACTCGACGAGGTATATTTTTTTCAAAACAATCTTACAATATTATAAGTTAACTATCATAACTTAATGACTACTACACAGTTTTTTTCGCACAGGAGGTGCACTTTAGGTTAAAAAATAATGATTACTCATGCAGTAGGATATTATCATTTCTAAATATCCCTGTCCATGACATAGTCTTTTATTTTATAGTATGCCCGAGCAATTAGTTTTTCTTTTATGACAGATGCCTGTCTCACTCCGAGATCGGGTTGCGCGCTAAATCTTGCCCCTGGAGTAGGAAAAATGAGCACGCGTTATGTACGCGTTATGCGATAGAGAGGGACGGTCGGAGGCGGGTCAACTCCGTCCGCTCATCTGACACGAACGGCAGTTTTGTCAGGGAGAGAGACTTCTATACGTAGTACTAATTCTTAATCTGTGCTATGGGCTTCAAATTTAACGCAATAAATGGAAATTAATACTTATTTATGCATTCCGTCAAACAAATCTCAAAGGCGATTAAGCTGATTATCATACTAGGAACAGAAAAAATGAAATATTTTATTGGTTTCACGGCTCTAGACAGGCCAAGCCTCAAATGTGACGTAATCTAGACCTAGTCTCTCCCCAAGTTATGCGTAAAAGGAACTATAATAAAATGCTTATTTACCGACCCGATCAGCTGTTGAGACTAAAAAACTCATTTGAAACCGGCTCCAAACGTGAACAGATTTAAAAATACGTCTGATAAATGCTAGTACCTAATCGCAAAAAAACTGAAGAGATGTAGGAAACGGGCCACGTGATATCCCTTATATTTTCGATGTTAGTAAGTGAGAAGATTTGTGTAAGTCTGTATATTGTTTTAAAAAGATAAATATGACTTCACTTCACTGTCTGTTTAATAAGGTTGATGTGTAGTCAAATTTTGGACGCACTCTATAAAACGTCTAAAAACTTTTTGGCAATCTTGATAGAGATATGCGCGGACAAACATATTAACATACATACATACAATTATGTTTGGTACGAAGCCGGTATAGACTAACATATACAAAAACTGTGCAATTCTGTCAATATTACGGAATTAATAACTTCCTTTTTTTGAAGTCAGTTAATAAACTACAACTTTAAAAATGGTAGGGGACAAAGTAAGTTAGATATAGTACCGAAAATGTATACTGAAGATACTAAAAATCGTGGTCCGCAACATTGAATAAGTATCTACTTCTACTAGATTCTAAATTTCTAAATGTATCATTTTCGAAATTAAGCAAGCAAACGCAACAAAAAGTGTGTTGCCAGATTAGAAACGAAAACTACTAACACTTTTTTTACAATTGAAACAATGTCGTACACCACAGGAAATAATGATAACAGGCAATCAATACTAATCAGGTAATTACATAACAGGTACCTTATCTCTAAAGAGTTTCATAAATTCATAATCCTTTTATTCAATTTGAAGTTTTCTACAACACTGCTAATCTGACGGTGACTTTTAAAGCAAGAAACCTTTACAAATACAATGTCTGGGTCTGGGTGTTACCTGTATATCTGCTCTTTGTTGGTACTTCGGAAACTACTGGCCAGGTAGCTTAATACAACAGTTTTGTTCTAGAAGCAGTTTTTAAAGGAATTTCCTTAAGATTTGTATCAAATTTACTTGTTTGTTAATATTATTATATGCAATATTCTTTCTAAATGGTATTATTATCCTTATATATTCACTAACGGCATCATATTTAAATAACCTAGTTACAACATCCTTATGTATTTGAAACGAATGATAATACCAAACGAAATCCAAGCCTATATCCAGTATTATTCCTCGCCGCTACGTCCGCGGCCGTCACAAAAAACAGACAACGCTATCGGCATAACTTAAGCAATAGCGAAAAGAAGATTGGTATTATTACCATGTGTGATAAAGCAACGTTCAACTTATTTATTACTAGTTTTATTATTATCTTGTTACGTTATAGGTCGATTCATAAGAGCTGGCGTGGATTTAGTATGAGATTAGCACTCGTTGCATACAAGATCCGCGCTACCTTTTACTTATGAATCGATGTATACGTTAAGAACGCTTTTATGTACGAAGTACTTAGTAGTATTGGGCGGTAGTACGTTTTACAACGCGACTTCAAGAGTGTTAGTTATTGCTACAGTAACTTTTCTTTGTTTTCATCCCCTTTAGCTTCCTTAATGTTAATTTCCAGTGCGTTACACAAAAGTTCATGGTTTTAGATTCACGGATTTAGCTGTGCGTTCGCTATAGTACATTATACATCTAGGGTGGTAATACAAAGAAATGCCGAGATCGCAGAAGTTTGCGGCCCGAGCTGCAAGCGAGGGACGTAAATATGCGATCGAGGGCCGTAAATATGCGATCGAGGGCTTTCTTTATTACCTCCCGTGTTGTATACATTATTTTATGTCTACATTTGGCCAGAAAGCGGCGAAATTTTATTTAGTCAATATTGTCTCTTTGTTAGAATTGTTAAAATACAATCTTCCAAAAACGTGCTAATATTATGAATGCGAAATAAACTCTGTTACCTTTTCCACTTAAATCGCTGAACCGATTTATGTGACGTTTACTATGGAGATACAGTGGAATTCAAGTATAACGACGACGTAGGAACCACTGTTAGTTCGTTGTTATATCCGGAAGTCGTTACACGCAAAGATTAAGGTAGATATGGTTGAATAGGAAACTTTGTGTTCCTTATACAAATTAGCATTATTTTCACCGTTTTTCAATTTTGAGAGAATTCGGCCTTTTCTTTAACACTGAATGTGCGTCTAGGAGCCATACTCGCACTTGTTCAACAGTTTACTAAACACAGTAGCCACCAAGGACATCGTTTTGTAAGTGAACCATAAAATCACTCCAAAAAGCCACTTAGCTAATATCTATAACCAAAGAGTAAAGGTCATTACATCTGTGTGGATGTAAACAAAAGAGAAGAAAGGTCTTTGTGTCTTTGGCGGCCGACTCCGGTCGCAATATCTGCATGGGGATTCTAGTAGGTCATGGCATGCAGTACCGGGAAATTTTAGTATGGCAGTACCGGGAATTCCCGGCAAGCAGGTCAACTCAGCGCTCCCCCTGCCACGCAGGTGTGCCAATTTATTGCTGCATCTGAAGTGAGGATAAAAAAGCCTCCTGTTATCGAGATCGGCGAAAAGGGTCCCTGGGTAAGTCCACCTGCCGAACAGAACTATCGTTAAGGGTTCTCGTTTCTAAGGACGTCCATAACTAGGACTAGTGATATTTTACTGATGGCCAACATGGAGCAGTTCCACGCTTGGCTGTAACTGCTGGTTATGGTGATTTGAGTGGGTCGGTTTTCCATATACCCAAAAGCCACAAGCTGCGGGCGACGTTTTTCATTCATTTTGTATACCTATGGCAGGGTTTCTTAAACTGTGGTCCATGGACCCCTTAGGGGTCCGTGATACGAGAGCCGGGGGTCCGTGGCTATGCCTTCAACACAAACTTTCATGTGCCCTTGATTTTCTTTTTCTCTGATTCTATTCGGAAAGGGTCCGTAAGGTTTTCGAAATAATGTAGGGGGTCCGTGACCAAAAAATGTTTAAGAAACACTGACCTATGGCTTCGTTCGGGCCACAAGCTGCGGGAGTAGCGCGCGCTCGCTTTTAGTGGCTGCCACTAATAGCCCAACGTGTGGCCGCTCTTACACATTTTGCGACCTGTACATTTCACGACCTGCACATTTTGCGACTTGCACATTTTGCGACTTGCATATTTTACGACTTGCACATTTTGCGATCTGCACTTTTTGCGATATGCACATCTTGCGTAGCCTGCACATTTTATGACTTGCACATCCTGCTATGTAGAGTATGTGCGGAAAGAGAATAGGATTTAGATGGGGGAGCGCTTTAAAGCTTTTCTACCGTATTTGCAACAAAAAAAATGCCATACTTGTTAGGTTAGTTCCGTTTTTCGCCACGCCTACTCTCTTTCCGCACAGTCTCTATCTAACGTGTTGCTCTTTTTCTCCAGACCGAACACACTTCACCAAAAAGTGTTGCACATCCTCGATTGAACCACAATTCGCAGTGATACTAGAGAACATTTTCTACAAATGTAACATTGTAAAGCTCTAGCAACATAACATAATATTCTCATCTCAAGGCAATCTTTATGTTTATTCTTTAACATTTTTATTTACTTGTGGCTCATGTGCATATTTTTACAAACAGAAGATGATAAATATGATAATTAAATTATAGAAACAAATCTCAGCAATTCAACAAGTTATTTTATTTGTTTACCTACATTTCTTATCTATTAGTCAATAAATATGTCTTCCAAATAATGAACACTAAAACACCGACGATATTTTTAAAGCCTTAAAACACGTGTTTTGGGTCGAAACTGTTGCCAATTATATTTTAAAGACCACATTCTAACCTAACCTCGGCAGGGCGTGGTTTTACCTTGCAACCATTCATTTTTGCCCGAAATAGATAAATCAAGTTAAATATACCGCTGCATCTGTATTTCAGAGAGTAATTACCATTCTCTTACACCAGTAAGGGTTTCTACTTTCTAGCAATATTAATTCCACCCGGTAACATGGCAACGAAAGGTTTATTTGACAGTAGATGTGAATATCTTGATTCTTGTGGTGTGATTGGTGGATTTTGACATTTGCTGTCAAAAAGACCTTTACTGTGCTGCCAGCTGGTGGAATAACTATTTCTAGAAACCGTATTTGAACGGTCGATCTATGTCAAAAAAATCTACAGACATTTTATATCCATTCGTTTTTTGTCATTGAGCTAATTTGCATGGTCATTGGTCGTTAACTGATAATGGTCCTGTGTAGCTCCATTTAGATTCCAAATGTCTTAATCCGCACTTAAGCATCTGTATAAAACCTAACTTATATCAGCTTCGTGTGCGTCCAACTTTTAGCATTGAAATTAGGATCAGTTCGATTAGGTCTAACGTAGCTATCAAATTATTCGCTTAATGTATAATGCTAAATTTCCAACCGCTAATTTTTATGATAAATCCTGGATCAGTTTATCTGCTATCTATTCACATAAGTAGATAACGGAAAGGGAATGAATATCTATTAAATCTATTCGGATTTCCGTTAAGTTAAACATTATTGATAACATGATAGTTTAAATATTTTTCATTTTTCTAGAAGCTGGCTCTTTATAAAACATGTATTTCGTGATTTTGTACAAGGTTTCAGTACAGTAACGAAACATGTTAAGATATCTTAATCACTCCCTTGCAAAATGCAAACTTCGGTGGTCCAAAGTCATCAATAAATATTTTAACAACTTTACCTCTGCAGCTGAGATAATCGCTGTAATCAAGTGAATTATTAAAATTAGTATGAGGTATCATTCGTTATGCTTCCCATTGTCGGCAAAACTAAAGTTGTGGCGCTATAACGCCCTTACCAGAGACATTCCGCTTAGCACAACCATATGATTTGACAGGAATTCTCAGGAAAGACAAAGAAGTATATGCAGTTGATAAAGAGCAGTCAAGTTAAGAATGTGCGTTACGTCATGAGACTAAGTTCTGCCTCATCAGCTGATCGTTCGCAGAATAACTTTGTATATTATGTATGGGTTTAGGTTTGTGCCGCTGAAATGTATTTTTGACCTTATTTAAGTTTTAATAGGGTTTATATTAGTTTGTACGGTTATAGGAGGCAGCATTATCGTTTAACTTTGAATGCGATAAGCCTGTGTGCGTACGGTGCGGGATTTGGTCGCTGCATCATGTAAAAAAGGACTTTATTTGTTTGGGTTAGGGATCAATTTTATTTTAATGACACATCTGTGTGTGAGTGGAAACAGGATTCGTTTCCCATATGATTTTTGTATGACATTCCATTTCAATGATTAAAGTAATGATCAAGGTCTTATGAGTAAAGAAATAGGGTTGAGAATAGCAGGGCGAAGGATCGAGATAGCCGATCTAGTTAGGTGGTGAGGCCAGACGGGTGGCCCAGGCGCAGGCTTCATGGCCAGCTTTAAACTGAAATTACTACTAAAAATTTGAATCTCAACAGTTATGTATTTTTTTTTGAAATTTTAACACGTGGTTTGAAATATAACAAAATTTATTTATATTTTATGCTACTTATTCTAATTCTTAAAAATATAATTAAAATTAAATAGGCATACAATTTAAAATAAACGATTTTTTTGTTATTAAAGAGTAAACGCTGATTTCATCTAACTTTAATTTATTTTACTCGCTTTATTACATTTCAATATATAAACTACAACTAGCCCTAGGTACTACATCACAATAAGGAATATTTATGCTAATACAATATATTTTTAACCAAGATATTTTAAGTGATAAATACTGAAGTCAATAGCAGGTCAGTTATAGAACCTAAATAAATTATTAATACTGTACTATTTGCATAATATATTTCAGATTCAGATTCAGATTCGTTTATTTCTCAATACTTTTACACATTTTGAAGTTAACAAAGTATGTACACATATTGAGATCGTCACATTTTTACAAATTTCACACTTATTAAATTGCATTATTTATTTACATTCATAATTATAAATCAATCTAATTGTTAAGATTATAATCGTAACTCAAGTATTCCTTTATACTATAGACAGTTCTATTAAGAAGCAGAGTTTTCACTTGGTGCGTTTATTTCTCAATACTTTTACACATTTTGAAGTTAACAAAGTATGTACACATATTGAGATCGTCACATTTTTACAAATTTCACACTTATTAAATTGCATTATTTATTTACATTCATAATTATAAATCAATCTAATTGTTAAGATTATAATCGTAACTCAAGTATTCCTTTATACTATAGACAGTTCTATTAAGAAGCAGAGTTTTCACTTGGTGCCGGAATGTGTTAACATTAGTTACCATACCGTTTTCTTACCATAAGATCATCCCAAAGATAATAAGTGCAATAGATTCCCTATTAATAATTAAGAATAGATACCATTAATTGAATTACATAACAATTATTCATTAAAAATAGGCTAAAACTCATTACAAATTAATAACACAATTTCCAAAAAATGCGTTACAAAATCTACCATTCTACTCGTTCCTAAAACTACCAAAGTAGTATATTTTTTTACCACGGCGTTCCTAGAACGCAGGGGTGGCAGGACTGGCAGGACGAAACCGAAGGCACGGGAATTCAAATTTGTTCATGTTCAGCCAGGCCAGTCGCTGGCCAGCCACGGTTGGGGTCGGAGCGTAGCGCAACGCTCTATAATTATAGAATCAGCTGTGAGAGAGAAAAAAAGACTGATAACTATGGACTTGTGATTGTGTTGTGAGAACTTTTATAGTGTACCAAAATGTGGGGCGAAAGCAGTAAAACCTGTGAGAATAACTGCCAGTGTTCTGGGTGAGTAGAAGCGATTAGAAAAAAAAGTTTGTTATGGAGTGCCGGGCTGCCGGCCCGCGTAGATAGCCAAAAACATTGAAAATGCTTGTGTTATTAACTTATTATTCTATTATCAGTGTATTCGGAGCATTAACTTGGTGTATGTTACTTTTCAACATACTATGTCGATATAAGGATAAAAAACGGCCAATATATCAAAGTTTCGTACAAATTTATATGAAAAACCAACACGTAGCGTATAATTGAGTAATCGTTACTGAAATGTTATTCTTTAACCTGTATTCATTACTATTCCGGCCAGTGAAGAACTTTCAAAGTTTTATTGTCTATTTACGTCTATAATTACCTTTTGTCGTGTGTAGTTGTTTTAAAGTTCTGTTTATATTAGTTAAATTATTGTCAATCGGTGCGAATTGATCATAACAGCTCTAGTTGGCCGTGGTTATCAATTTGATCCACTTTTTAATGAAGTGATGTTCTGTTAATGGTATCTGGTCCAGTGCAATTGATAATGTTTATCTCATGAACTCATGCGGGTGTGTGTTTTCATTCATAATTTTATCAATTTGCATTCATTTGGAAGACGTCCATCCCATTACCTACAAAGATAAAGACGTTCTTTGTAATGTAAAATAACAGCGTTTTACTGTTAACCTGGTAATAAGATCAATAAAACTACACATATTTATGATAAAGGCATTAAAATACCATTTTGGTAAGATCTTAGGTTATGAGAAGTTCCCGCCAAGGATGTATACCCATTTCGCTCTGTCTCGGTAAGTTGACTCGAGAGTGAGCAAGATGGCTATATAAACATAAGGCCGATGACGTTTCACATTGATAAATTTGAATAACGAATGCTGTGAAATACATGTACCTATCTAAGTAGGTACCTATAAAGAGAATGATAGAGTTATTTCATGTATGGTATGTACATATTAAACTTATTGTAGATTCTAAGGGCGTTAAATAGGGCATGAATATATGTATTTATTTCGTATGTAAACATTATTTCTAGAAAAATTTTAGAAGGCAACACGATGTATAAAATATAGAAAGGTATTAAAAACAGGTTCATTTAATAATAGATTTGCCAAAAATTCTAGTTTGCTAAAAGTCTTATTATGTGACCCGTCATATAATTATATCGGTTTACCTATATATCGTTTGCGAATTAACTTTCATCAGGCCTATAATATCCATAAACGTGGTTAAAAGTGTAAAAATACATCACTATGTCCTGTTTAAGCTAAGTATGCACCTGTTGTGAACCAGCGCTCGTACAAACTAGGTGCATACTTAGCTCAACCACAGCAAACCATAGCTTATAGAGTTGCGTCATCGCCATTTTGGGTAACCTTGGGCATAGACAAGGTTCTTGAACTCGCGGAAGAAATGTTTCCATTTCGTTTTGGAAAGCGAAAGTTAACTTTCATTTTACATTATCTTACAGCTAATAGGTTTTTGTAGGTTAATAGAACATTACTTACCTAGGGCGGTAATACAAATAATGTCTGAGATCGCAGGTATTTGGCGCCTGAGCTGAAGGCAAGGGCGATAAATATGCGATCTGAGGCTTTCTTTATTACTGCCCATAGTAAGTAGGTACCTACCTAGTGGCGTGGCGTAAAAGATATCCATGGGCAAGCCGGTGCAGATTTGGCGCACATTTTCCTTAAGAGCTGTAGAATAAGGTGGTCAAATGCCTGATATTAGGCAAGCCGGTAGGAATCGAGTTCTTTGGACGCCACGCCACTGGTAGGTACAACGTTTTTTTGAATTCAACACAAAGTTTACGCCTTTTCTAGGGATGTTACGATACGATACCGATACCGATATATAGTAGTTAATATCGGCGATACCGATACCGATATCTTAGCTAAATAATAAAATATGAACTTCAGATATTTGTATGTCCTTATTATAACTAATGGCAATGACTACTGGCTATATTTACCAGAGAGTCAACCTTGAAAGTGTAAATAAAGTAAAAATAAATAAATTGTCAACTCAAAATTCAATTTTTAGGGTTCCGTAGCCAAAATGGCTAAAAAGGAACCCTTATAGTTTCGTCATGTCCGTCCGTCCGTCCGTCCGTCCGTATGTCACAGGCATTTTACTCAAAAACTACAAGACCTATACTGATGAAATTTGGAATATAGATGTCTTGTAGGTGCTGCAACTAAGTTTGGTAGTTAAATAATAAAAATAAAAAAATCTAGGGGGGGCACTCCATACATGTAACAGAAGCTAAAAAATTTTTTTTTCACAAAATGTCAACGTGTGATACATAGTTCGACAGCTCTTTTGAAAACATTTTAAAGTTCTTAAGTAATGTTTTTGATTAAGTGAATACCTTTGGAAATAATCGCTCCGAAAGTTGTGAAAATTGTGTCCCTCTATCTTCTAAACCGTGTGTCCGAAAAATATAAAAAAAATTACAAAGATAACGCTCAATTAATACTTTCAACGAAAATTATTTTCAACAAGATCAGATTAACCGTTTTTGAGTTATTGCCGATAAACTGCGCTTCTCAACAAAAGGACGTAATTGCTATGAAGATACGCTCTTTTATGTTGTACTTTTTTTACATCGTATTTTTTACCTTATAGTTACGGCTATGGAACCCTACACTGAGCATGGTCCGACATGCTCTTGGCCAGTTATTTTTTATTAAGAACCAAAAATTTAGTTAACATAGTAATTATCATTGCACAAGGTAATCGACCAATACATAAATTAAGTCAGAAATTGAAATTAATTTTTCCAGATTTTTTTTCACACAGCAAATTCTTTTCGCGCTCTTCAAACATCGGTTGTATAATATCGGCGATACCGATATCGGTATCGTTACATCCCTAGTCTTTTCCATTGCTCCCAAGTGTTCATACTATAGCGTGCTTGTTTCTGAAATATCTGACTGGACAAAGCGCCCAAAAACCAGACAGTAAGGCTCTAGGATTGTGTCAGATATTTTAGTTGTTCTCTCAGATAGCGATTCCACAATCATTAAATTTCAACCTTGATACGTCCACTGCTGAACATAGGTCTCCCCTCAAGACTTCCACAACGAATGGTCACCTCCTGTCATCGATTTCCAGTGACTCTAACCAGGTCAGACCATCTTGTGGTGGGCCTTTGAGCAATCAGCGCAAAGTCAAGGTGGCCCTGGCCAAACGACCTGGTTCGACTCCAGGCGTTCTGGCCCCCACCTAGTCCGATTCACTCGGGGTGGTCTAGCTAGCGACCTGGTTCGACTCCAGGGAACGCCACGGCCGACCACCCGGTCATATTATCGCTACGCCCACTTGCGAGTTAGTCAGGCTTAAAAAACAAAATAAAGTGACTAACCAGGTTAGACCATCTTGTGGGGGGCCGACGAACGCTCTTTCTGCCAGGTTTGTGGTGTCCGTTCGAGAACCTTTACCCCCCATCGCCCATCGGTTCATCTAGCTATATGCCTAGCCCATTGCCACTATATTTCAATTTAGTCATTGACAATCTAAAAACTGTATCTAACTACTAGTAAACTAAAATTAACTATAAATTAAATTAAAACTAAGACTAAAGTGTATATTACAAAATCTCAAAAAAATTGGGCCCCTTGGCATGGTTCCGAATATGCTGGCAGCGTTTCCTCGCTGTATAGCGATGCCTATTCGCTGTGCGAGGAAGCTGCCAGCCCTTCGGTCACCAGTGCAGGCAGTGCAGTCGACCAGCCTCTTGGATACGTCCTGGAAGAACTTGCCACTTTAATTTTGATTGCACAATATATAGAAACAAAGGACTCAAGCGGGCAGCTAAACTGCAACTTCCTTTACACTGGAACTCAAAACGAAGAGGACGTAAAAGACCAAAAAGGAAAAGACTGTTACTCCCATTTTGCTCAGTAGGTAAAGCTATGAGTTACCCCCACTGCTGAACCGTGACGCGACGTTACGCCTTAAAAAAGTAAAGGTTATCGTTCATTTCCACGTTCCTAATATTTATTGTAAGGCCGGATTTACACCTCTAAATTTTGCTTATGTAAGTAAGGACGCAGCTATACGTTAGACCAAGGACTATTAAAACAAGAGGACTGTCATTCTCCATACTTTGGATCGAACCCCGACCGCTAGGGGATTTCCGGGCAAAAACTAGATGGAGCTAAAAAAACTAAACATTTAACGATGTTACAATGGGGATGACGACTGGGTTAAAAATATATAATTCTATTTAGTCCGTCAGTTAGATTATGGAAAAATATGGGACACGTATTTTTTGGTTTATCAAAATATTAAAAATCGACTTTTTTTTTTCTTTTTTTTTTAAATAAAAAATACGTGTAGGTACAATATTTTTTAATAATCTAACTGACGGACTAAACAGTTTTTTTTCATCGACTAGCCCATTGAACAAAGAAACATAGTATAGTAACAATTAGTTCGTAAACAGCTAATAATAAATAAATTCTAACATTTAAATACTGTGTCACGTTTGCAAAGTTGAATAATTGTAAATAATATAATTCCTATACCAAGCTTACACATAGATGGCGTTGTAAATTCGGGGAACAGCTTTTTGTATGGAGAATGACAGTCCTCTTGTTTTATTTAATGGTCCTTGGTTAGACTAATAGAGTCAATCTAACGTATCGTGTCTAACGTATAGCTGCGTCCTTACTTACGTTTACTTACGTAAGTAAAACTTACAGGTGTAAATCCGGTCTAAGGCTCTATACTTTTTTATGTAAGTGTCACACAGGTCAGTTTTTTATATAAAAAAAAATATATTTCTTTAGTGTTTACAATAATTTTCCACCTATGTATACTTGTTTCTGTTTGTTTCTCCAATTTATAAAATTAATAAATAATAGTATTGCATTGTCATCTGATTTACATATGTTAGCAAAATTTCAGCTCGATCTGTAACCGGGAAGTGGGTCAAATTTAGCTTGTAAAATTTGCTTACAGGCTCACAGAGATACAGACACTGGATTAAACTAAATAAAAGCTTGTAAAATACAAACTAGTACAGTTGTGGGATGAAAAGGCTTTTCTACTCTATATCATGACATTTTACATTGCACATACAGAACCCAGTAAACAAAACCTACGTAAGTACGTATCCCTCATAAAAACACTCCCAACCCTCGCCCACTGTAAAAGAAAACAACGCCATAGACAACGTTTACGGCTGTGGTCTATGGTAGGAGCACAATGGGCCCGTATCCACTATCCGCTCAAAAAGAACAAAACTCTATGGTTTTGTGTTGCATAAAGGGATTGGAAGAGGTGATGATTAGTGTTTGTTGGTGAAAATAGAAATCATACTAATTTTACTTGAAAATCTGGGAGCAAGGAAGTGACAACGGAAGCGCAACAAAACAAATGCTACACCTTAGGGGTCATCCATAAAGTACGTCACACGATAAAGGGGAGGGAGGGGGGTCGAAGAAGTGTGACATTGTGTGACAAGGGGTGGGAGGGTTCCTCAGTTTCGTGACGTCACACTTCAAAATCTAGTACATCTAAGTCTTAAAATTCCGGGCTTAGGTTTAAGGGCTTTTTTAATTAAAGTGCGTTCTTAACTGACAGTTAACAGGTCGTCACAGAACTGACGATTAGTCAAACTCTATACATTTCGTCACGGATTGACAGGTTAGACGGTATTTGAATATAGCTTAAGTTTCGCCTAACCGTAGGTTTTAAAATAAAAATGCCCTTAAAATGTTTTATTGGCGAATTCACACTCACTCTCCTAGTGTCACGCGCGTTGATGTTGATTATATTAAAAGATAATTTAAATGGAAATAAAACTAATTTCGGAACTGCTGTTTGAATTTAATAATTTCTAGTTGTAAAATTGGAAAATATGTGACGTCACGCCAGGGAGGGTCTTACAAATGTGACCAACTGTGACAAGGACGGGGAGGGGTCTAAAAATTACGATATTAGTGTGACGTACTTTATGGATGATCCCTTAGTCAAAATCTGTGGCTTGGCCGTTTATTTCGTCACTCAGGACCTATGACACAAAATTAAGACCTAGCAAGTTAATTACTCTCTGTTCATAAGCCCATAGGAGAGTCTACGTCATTCTTACGAAAGGGCCAGACCCTACCTTAAGTATTGCATAACGAATTAACTGAATTTAAAGCGCAAACGCCGTTCACGGCTATTCTCCAAAAATATGTCTGCGTCTAATTCACGCGTCTACATACATTTAGTATGAAAACAGCGACGCGGTAATTAGGTGACCGCAGACATATTTCTGATGAATGGCCGTTCATAGTACAGTCGAGTTCATCATTATCTGAGCAAAGAACGGATCAAAAATATCTGACCTAGTTCTTTTGCTTCTGACAATAGGGTCTTGTTCAGATGTTTTTGGTCCAATCTTTGCTCAGATAATGATGAACCCGACTCTACCTGCAGTTTGGACTCTTGACAGTTTCCTCGGGTTGATGTTCTAGTCTAACGCTGACTGTTGACAGTCGGCGCTGACATGTGTTTATCTAACGTACAACGTGTACGTTAACGGCGCGTCACGGTGCGCGGGCGCCGCGCGAGCCACGAGCGGCGGCGGGAGCGGGTGCGCTCGAAAAGCGGTTGGCGACGGACCGAACAAAAAAGCTTATAGACCGTTTTTTTTTAAATCTACGACTACCAAACAGTGTAAAATATACTATATTGCTCACCAGACATACGTATTGCTAAAGGCAGTAGCGTGGCGTCCAAAGAACTCGATTCCTACCGGCTTGCCTAAATATCAGGCATTTGAGCACCTTATTCTACAGCTCTTAAGGAAAATGTACGCCAAATCTGCACCGGCTTGCCCAAGGATATCTTTTACGCCACGCCACTGAACGGTGCTCGTGCGGGGTCTTATCGCTAAAAAGCGAACTGCAATGTCACCAGTTTAAGTAACGACTTTTTTTTATAAATTACGTACTAAAAAACTATAAATCTTGTAATTAGCTGTTCTGATTTGAAGTGCCACTTATCTACTCAATTAAAATACCACTTTTAAATCTAAGCCATATTCTACATCACCAGTGCAATTCAGAAATTCACAGTCAATCACGTCCCAAATATGATTGGACCCGTGAATAATAAAAGTTTTCGTCCATATATAGAAATCGCACGAGCCAACACTGAGATTCTAAATTAGTACAGTCGAGTTCATTTACATCTACACATAAGAGAACAAAAATATCTGAACACGCTTTTATGCTCCTGACAATAGCGTCGTGTTCAGATATTTATGTTCCCGTAAGTGTGTAGATGTGTGAACTCGACTGTACAAAATGTCCTCAAATCAGATTTTGTCGGGTCGAGTAATTCCGCTGCTGCATTGGAGGAGCTCGCGGCTCGTAGTTTAGACCTTACTCTATAGTATCTTCTAGGTATTTAAAAAAAGGTAAACAAAAAAACCACGTGACTCGGGTCGTTCAGCCAATCAAAGTAACGTTTTGTATCTGTGGCACAATGCCACTGGCTGAACGACCCGTGTCACGTGGTTTTTTTGTTGACCTTTTTTTAAATACCTAAAAGTACGGAGTATAGGTAAACGCTGCAGCTTGTGCCTCGGACCATTTAGTTCTTGCACATGGCTGCCAACGACGTTTGACCTTTCCTATTCGGATTTTTCTGGGCCATTGACTTCATTTTCATATTTACTTAAATACCTAAATCTACTCTTTTGCACTGATTTTTCAACGACCACAACCTAGTCATTAAAAAAAAACCGACCACAAAAAAGGTTCATGATGCGATATTTTTAATGAAATTTTATTTTATTCTATTTATTTATTTCACGACCAACTTGAATCAATTATGTTAGTAAACATACCTACCAGTGGCGTGGCGTCCATAGAACTCGATTCCCATCGGCTTGCATAATATTAGGCAGTTCAGCACTTTATCCTAGTGCTCTTAAAGAAAATTGAAGCCAAAGCTTGCTCCGGCTTGCCCGTTTTCATTATGATACACATATGAAACATATTGTGTCGAACCAGCGTGTTGTGAGTAGACGCGCATAAAAGGCTCGAGAACAAGAGTAATACGTTCCCAGTGTGTGCCTTTTGTATTAAAGAATGCGTTTTACTTAAAACCATACAATAATTGAAGCTTTCCATATTAGCCAACATTGCGTGCAAAATTTTGAATCCAAAATTGCTCCTCTATTGTTCGAAATACGAAAACGTTTTCTTAAAAAGAGGTTCTTTTCTGTGCCGCCTTCTGATAATATTGGGTCTTTTTTGAGATAATTTAAATGGGAGTCGAAGTGAGTTATCTTTAAAACAATTCGGTCTGGGTGGCGAAATAATTCACAATACATTTTATTTAGGGTGATATCACCTGCGTGCATTTGGCAAAGGGTGGTTTTGTTAAACAAAAATAAGCTTTATAATCTATTAATTTAGGCGCGTTTTCAAAGCTAGCTTTTATCAGCATTGTTGTTTTTATTGCGTCAAATATCGATCCATGTGAAACTATTCGAGTTCTGTTTACGTTTGGATGGTTGGCTTACAATCTAAAACGCGTTCCGTAAAAAAAGGACATAGACAATCTAGTATAGAGGTAATGGCCTGGGCCGGTTTGAAGGGATCGGCTGGAATGTTACTGGATTAGAAGAAAATGGTGGGAATAGACAAGTACACATACAAGTAACTTGTATAAAAACGGTGTTATTTTTATCTACTTGAAGTCATTCCAATTTTAGTTTCGTAATTGAACAGATACACACTCAACACTTAGAAACATACAAAAATGATGGAAGCAAATTAGTAATTTAATTATTCTATTGCGAATATTCTAAGGAAAAAACTTTATTTTCCTGTTTTTACTCGATATCTTTGCCAATAGGGAATACGCATGCATTTTTTTAACACATTTCTTAACAAAATATGAAAATACCGTAAAAAAGATGACATAAAGTCAAAATAAAATAAAAATCGACTGAAAAATAGGTACGGCAGATATAAACATTTTAAAGCACTAGTCAGACAGCGATTAGACAGAGAGTGTCTGACGACAGCGATTAGACAGAGAGATCCGACATGGACTATGACGTCATAGTACACGGCCGCCATACAATCTCTATACTATATTCTGTTTTACTAGAAAGAGAAGATAGAGATAAATCTTTGTTGTCTTATATTTTGGTTATTTTTATAGTTATTCGAAAAATATCTTTTTCCTATTGTTTTTATATGGATGAGCTTTTATTAAAGTAAATAAAAAATATCATGCATATTCCCTATTGTTGCGCGATAGAGAAGATTTAAAAGAGAGAGAGAAGAGGTACCATGAAGTTAGTTGCGTTGTCTATTATATTGTAATACATTTTTATTCAATTTAGTTTTTTTTTGTCCTACTGCTGGGTCAAGATCAAGAACAGAACTCATTTTTTTTGTACCAATAATATAAAAAAGTAACTTTTTTTAATGGTCTTGTCTTACTGTTCCGCCGCCGCTGACCTTAATGTCCCTAACTAATGAATAAAGTAACATCAACATTAATTTTCAAATATTGAAAGAAAAAAACTGGCATCAGTAACAGAATCAGCGATTTTAGTAACATAAAATTTACTTTTTCAATAAAAAAAGGTATATATATTTTTTTATTATAGATTATAGTTCAATTTTCCTAACTTTTCCTATCCGTCACACCCTGGTAGGTATAACGGCACGTGGAGCATCTGTCGGGGTGAACGAACCCGGGGGTGCGCGGGCGCACCAGGCGCGAGGGGTTGTAGCAATATTGTTTACGTGAGGTTCCGGGTTCGATCCTAGAGGACTACTAGGAAAAAGATGTGAGTTTGACGATGACAGACTTAATTTTTGTTTCAACGTAAAAAAATTGGAAAGTTTGATTTTTTGCTATACCTACATAGTTCAAATTCAGTTGGCCATTTTAAAGTAATTCCTAATATTTATTTATACAATATATTTTGTTTTTTATAGAAAATTGATTTAAATATATAGATGTATAAAGATTTCCAATTAATACATTAGGTTATATTATATAGGTTAACGCGGACTTATTTTCCGCAACTCGACGACAACATGCGCCTATTTTGCGTGAAATAGGTACATTAATGTATAGTTTTAGTTCATATTTTTATTTTATTTAAATTTTATTGTTTCAAATAAGTTGTTGCAAGTATTAAGGCAATAGAACAGCATAATATACAGTAATTTCAATACAGAATTTTTTTTTTTTTTTTTTTATTAGGGGGCATCTTACACAAATCGAACTAGCCCCATAGTAAGCTCAATAAGGCTTGTGTTATGGATACTAGACGACGATATATTTAATAGATACAAATACTTAAATACATAGAAAACATCCATGACTCAGGAACAAATATTCGTGCTCATCACACAAATAAATGCCCTTACCGGGATTCGAACCTCCTGCTTCGTAGGCAGGGTCACTACCAACTAAGCTAAAGCGGTCGTCTTGACCCGTAATTTTGACTTGAAGCGTAATTGACATTACTGCTGTAAAATTCTCTTAACTTATAGTTTTTCATGACCGATTGTACTTCTTCATTAATACATATATTTTTTTCGTTTGACCATCTTCACCTTCAATTCAATAATTGAAGGTGAAGACTTAACTTAAACTAACTTTTATTATACTGTGTGAAACAGTCACAGCCCATAGGCTAAGTAAGAGCTCATATACTCTTAAAATAGGTAGCTTTGTTTATGTTACGTCAAAATTGTGTAGGTAATATATAATGAAGATATATTCTCATATCCCTATGTATTGTACTGACTTGAAAAGCTGAGATGATCACGCGACCAACGCTTTAACGATCTCAAATCTAACGCATCACGATAAAAAAAGTCGGTCCATCGGAGTGGTCGAGAGGGGGGGGGGGGCTTCAGTGCTAAGGGCCTGACGGGAGGGCTCGTAATAGCGGCGCGCACGCAGCGAGATCCGAGCGCTAGGGCTGGTTCGCATGAGAAAAAATATTTTTTTTAAAAAACCGCTTTCACACTTTCAATCTACAACACTACAAATTCACGAGATATTATATAAACTGGATTCTATAACCAGAGTTGAAGTTAGTAACAAATGCAAGAGTTACTATAAAAAAAATATTGAAATTTCTATGCATGTGTTAGTTCTCTCAGTTCAGTTTCAATTTTTGCGATATATGTCCCCTCTTGTGCTAGCCGTATTGTGGCGGATAGAAAACAAAATGTTTTTTTCCTTCATAGTCACTATTTTCTGACAATTCCTTACGCTGTTATATCGCAATCGACCTATTTACGATTATTACAATGGAAAGAATAAAAGATTGTATACTACACAATTAAATCTTAATCCGATGATATTTTCATATTATTATAACAAAACGGGACTTAATACCGTAAAAACATGCTATTATGCTATTACCTCGACGTTACGGAGGTCCCGTGACGTCTATGGCTATGGTCGCTAAGGTACTGGCGTCGTGGTATAGTATAACCGCCTGTTTTTACGCGATTAAGTCCTGTTTTGTTATAACAATGAGTGAAAATCGTGAAAGTTTCAATCAATATTTTATTGTACCTGGCAACCCTAACATATCCTTCGGAGGAGCAATCACGTAATCTCCCATAATGGAGGGCATTGGGAGTCGTGAGGCGGCTCTATAAAGAACCTTAAAAAAACGAGCCTTTGTCTATGAGAGCTCCTTCGGCATTAGCTATTCTGTGGTCGAACTTGCATTGCTCACTTTTTAAAAACAAATCGACACAATAAAATGCCGTCCTCAAAAAGTAACGTAACAAACGTTGATATGCCCGCTGATACTTTAAAACAGTTATTTCAAGAAAACGGGAATGAAATAGATAAATAAACTTTATTTTTTACATTGACGTTTCGGACGTTACTACTCTTGTCAAAATTTTAAGATTTCAGTTATAGTTTGTAATGTTGCAATGACAATGTAGAGTTAATGTTAAAAAATATAATTTTTTCTACTCCTGTACTTTAATCTGTCTTTTACTTGGTCACGAACACTTAAGAACATACATAATATGAGTTCAGAGAAGTCTATACTCTATTCCCCATAACAGCACTAGTGTCGTTATAGTCACTTTACGTTATTGCTAGCAGCCACAGACTTCTAAATCTAGGTTAAACTTAGGTCAAGGATTAAGCGCTCAATTTTAACTTTACGGTAAAAATGCACAACTACCAACTTAACAAACAATTAAATTCCTACGGTTTTTAAGAAAAACAAAACTTTCCGAACTAAATTCATTGATGTCAACATAAAAAAAGTATTTTTAATTTAAGTATATTTTAAATTAAAAAAAAAGATTTACCATAGACACATACTGTCAGTCAAACGTCATATTTGCCTTGTTTCCAGGTTGTGATTAATTTTGTATTTTATAATTTAAAACCTCGTCGTAGAAAAAGTATTATATGCAACGTTGTATAATTAAGTCAAAAAACGCTCATTGCGTCTCTATTAGCGATACTCGCCGCATTCGCGGCTCGTATCGCAACTCACGCAATTCGCATTTTTTGAACCCACTTATACAACTGTTGCATAAAATACTATTAAAATACGCCGAGTTAATTTAATGGTCAGAGAGCGGCCTTGTATTTTTACAATAAATTATAGTCATAATAAAAATAGTACCTAACTAACTTAGTTTTATTTTTTCTAATGTACTTTTTAACCGTCATCGATGAGGTTTCTTAACAAGATCAAGTCTTGCTTATCATTAAACCTAATGGACGCACATCCTGATGACATAACAGCAGGAATGTCTTAGCGGCAGAAAGAGACAGACAATGAGACAGACGATAACGGCTGAATGAATCCTGTTCTAGCCGCTTTAGGCGTGATTCTGTTTTTTGTCTATGGTGCGTAGGTTTTAAAATTGTGTTGTAGGCAAAGGAACATCGACGTACAGCCAGTTAAGGCATAGAGTTAAGGTGTATTACCTTTTTTTAAGCCAGGATGGCGTAAAAAATATCCTATGGCTAGCCGGTGCTGATTTGGCGTACATTTTCCTTAAGAGCTGTAGAATAAGGTGCTCAAATGCCTGACATTAGGCAAGCCGGTAGGAATCGAGTTCTTTGGACGCCACGCTACTGCTGGCCAGGGGTGCCCTTTATTTGGCATAATTTTATTTGTCCGAATGTATTGTTTAGCCCGAATTTTATTTCGCATAATTTTTCTCTAGCTTTAACGGAAAATATTTAGCAAAATCTTTTACATCAGACATTTAGAACATATTAGGTTAGGTTAGGTTTCTTTTATAGTTATTCTGAAAAGTCAATATTATCTGTAAAATAACAATTATGCGTAAATAGTATTCGGGCAAATAGAACATTCGGACAAATAAAATTATGCCAAAAAATTACGCCCAATAATAACTCACAAAATGTTTTTGCTTTCATCCAAAGACAGTCTATGTGAAATGGGCGTGTGTAAAAACACCAAGCACTGTTACTTGAAGCAATTAAACTCTTCCTTTCGTTTACGCTTCCTACCGAATATGGTGACTTCCGCCTATTCATATTCGTATCGATAACCTTGACATTATTATACAGGAAAACAGGGAGTCCCCTGTTATTTATGAAGCTGGACTGTTATGATGCTCATGTAACCATTTTTAATTTTTTCATCTATTCTCAAAGATCGTCCCTTCTTTCAAAGAGTCTTCATTTCCAGAAAAGGTCAATCTGGATCGCAAGTCGAGTGAAAAGTCAAATTTGTGTCTCTTTAAGTCGAGAGTAAATAGGCACTATGCACAAATGCTTCTTGTCGGCTTTATCATCATTCCCAAAATACCACAGCCCCAGATTCTCGATATATCAGATTCTCCGTATACCAGATTCCCAAAATAATACATCCAACAGAATCATTTAGATCCTTGAGTAACCTACGATTTTATAATCTAGTGTAACGGGAACGTGGTAAGACAGGAATCTGATAAATCGAGAATATGATATGTATTTTGAAAAAGGTCATTGGGCGTTTTTGACCCGCTTTCCGAAATTTCGCGTACAGAGACCAAATTAGTTTTAAAATAGAGAATTTAATCTCTCTTTTCTAAATATGTAATTTTTTTTGATGTATCAACCTGCAGAAAAAAGTTATTCAACAGTATGTGTACGATGTAGTGATAGTTCGCCTAGGGACTGCAATACGGCCACATCTCAATTTTTTTTTTTTTGAGATTATTGTTGATTACTGTCACGTATTAAGTACGTGACAGTAATCAACAATAATATCAACAATTTTTTTTCGAGACTGCCACATCTAAAAAAAAATTGCAATCACTAGGCGAGTTCTGACTTCTTTGCAAAAATGCTATAATGATAAGAAATGATTTTTATTTTTTTCTCAATTTTCCCATGGTTTACAAGAATGCGACTCATAACCACTGAGTAGCAGATACATTTACCTACATACCTTTGTGTACGCCGTGGGTCATATGTCCGAACAAAATGCCCAATGACCTTTGGTATTCCGGAAATGCGGTATTTTGGGCACGAGCGATTTTATATCTAGTGAGGTCGAAGTCGAATACTGCGTGTATTTTTTTTAATATCATACTTCGGGGTTCCAGCACTACGTTATCTTTTCACCTTTCCATCTGATAAGGTGTTCGCTTGTGTTACGCTGCCTTTTTAGCATTTACTTTGGGTACTCCATACATAACTAATATTTCAATAGTCTTTACTGGTCTAACGCGATTATAATTATTTATATGTGTGTAAACCACGATAGATTAAAGTGTTAGAAATAATAAAATGCATGTTTTAATCGAATGCCCGGTGTGACTTGATAACCTATGGTTTATGGAAACGAGAACTCTCCTTTCCAATATAATCAATTCAAATCATAATCAGTAAATGGGGCGTTTTGTATTTTTGTGAATATATATGGTATGGTTATTATTAATTTCAGTTTACACGTGTTTGTTTGTCTGGATCGTAAAATTACAAATTCAACAACATCAAAGTTATTCTCCCGTCAAATTAAGTATCGTCAAGTTGTCATGCCAATCTTGACCGGGCTGGCACGTTCGAGTTTATGGTTTGTGACGTCATTTCCTATTACATCATAGGCTTGCCGGGTTATAGGTAAAAAAACTTTCCAAGGATGAATTCTGTTTTGCACCTATAATGTGCTTGGGTAAATTCAAACATGTTCGCTATGCTTAGGCGGTTTTTGTACCGCTAAATCGAAGTAAAGATCTGACACCTGTAACATATTTATTTGAAAAATATTTTTGGTAGTTTTAATTACACGAATATATAATCAAAGTGTATTATTTGCTGAATATGTGTAATAATATAATTGTGTTAGGTTTTATTTTTTCCAAAGCGTTAATATAGTTAACAGAAGAATAAAAACAAAATATATACCTACATTTCAAAATGAGATTTAATTAAACAAACATAAAGTTAAATAAAATATTCCACTCTACAATAAAACAAATATATTATGATACTGCTAAAGCGCATTTATTATTACCTACTTCAACTTTTTTTTCAAGGCAATCCTGGCTGATGGGCCCTCATTTAAATGCCTCAGCGTAACGTCTAAACACGTTTCAAAAAAAGAATATGGGAAAAGGACTAGTACAAAATCAGTGTCTTAGAAAAAAACAACCTGCTCTATGGAACAGGCTTCAACGGTCGCCCGCTATCTCTTTCTAATCTTCCGTCTCTGTCGCGCGTGATTTCAAAATAAACGTAAGGAGGTTGGTTTTCTTCAGGCTTTCGATCTAGAATTATATACCTTAGAATTTTATCAGGTTTTTAGATGAGATGTACTGCAATAATGCAACAATACTGTTATAATTTATATTTATGATGAGTAAAACTGGTAGATGGTAATATAACTAAACTCTTTTAAATGTTTCTTAATAAATGTATTTTGTTTCTTTCTTTAGATTTCATAAACTATTTTCATTATGATAGCATTTACGATTTTGTTGTATTATGTATATGTATTTCTATCACAATATTTAGTAACCATTCTGTATTTTAATTTAACCTATTTTTGTCTACGTCTGTTACTATGTGAGCAGGCCCTTTTATAACCAAATACATGTATATGGCTATAACTTGTAAATTGTCGATTAAATAACTAATACAGCACTTAAAAGAAAATAAGCGTTTCTAACGCATTAACGGATCAGGCGTGAAGGCCCTACGAGTTTAAATTTCGAACAGGAAGGCCGTTAAGACGTTGGCGTTTGAAATAGAAACGGGATTTGAATGTCGAAACGTTTACTTTTTTAATAAGTGCCTTAAAGTGTCAAATACTGAGGTTGGTGTTAAATAATGTTGCAATCCACAATTTACTTGGACAGTTGTAAAATCCACAAGTTACCATTCTTTGGTATTCCATTCTTAACCTGTTTGTAAATTTTTGTTGAATACTATAATTTTAGAGTCAAATAAGAAAGTTTACACCAGAAATATATTTAGAATTATGAAGTAAGAAAAGTAGTTTCGTAACATTGTTCGAAGAATTGCAATAACAAAGAATTTAGAAGATTTTATATTTTTTGATGATATAATTGACAACGACAACTAGTCTGCAAACAAATAATGGTATTGATTGACATTTTGATTTTTTTACCGAGCGCGGGAACTTTCGTCAAAACTGCCATAGACAGCTTGCATTCGGCTAAGGCAATCCATTCAGCCGAGGTCACGACCTTTCCCGTGCGAATCTGTATCATCTGATTGTCTATTGTTGTTTTTTTTTCGTTTCTCAAGCTTCCGCATTGTGCAAATTTGGGGGCATTCTTCAATCCGAAACGCATTAATTTAAACCCGTATTGCCTTGTGTTAAGGTTGATTTTCGAATGTTTTTTTGCGATTTGTTAGGGATGGTAATAAATTTAAAGGCGCGAAATTGTTGCTATTCTCTATGGTCAGGTTGCTAGTTCCCAGGAAGCTGGGTTAGAATACGATTAGGGTTGTCCGAGATATCGATTCGGACAGATGTTTTTCTTTTCGATCTAATTCTAGACAGATGTGAGGGAGATGTTAAACACAATAGAATTTCATATTGCATTATTGTATGAATGCATTTATAAATATGTCCACATAAAAGTATCGCTGCGTATACAGTCTCAAACTATGCGTTATATACTATACAAATGAGATGATTCGCATCTTTTGAAGACAATACAATGCATATTTTCTCGATTTTTTCCTTGAAATCGCATATTGGTTAACGCATCAATGCATTTTTCTTATCTAAAAAAAACGCAATATAAGTATAATAAGTCAATTAAATTTAACAGATTAAATCTTGTATATTACTTAATTTGACATCCCGACGTAACCTTTTACAGCGGGTAGGTAGAAGTATACGTGTGCTACAACATTTTCATTGACTTGTCGCCTGAGCTTAAAGCTTAATTTAGCGGCGGCCGTTGACCCCGGTTAGTCTAACTTTATCAGCAGGATGTGGGCAATAAACGTAGCAAACAGTGTGTGGAGCTTTGTTTTCGTCGGAGGGTGCTAGGATCGTGAAACATATCCTTGAGCAAACCGGAGCAGAGCGCCTGTAGCGCAGTGGTGGGGAAATCTTTTCACGGCGGGTCAGAAAATTCAAGAAATTTTAGAGGGTGCAATTACGGTGAAAATTCATTTTGGTTTATCGCGGGCCATATACTACTTATTTCGAAGGACGGTCGGCGGACGCCTCCCGCGGGCCGGTTCAACCCCTCCAGCGGGCCGGTTCAACCCCTCCCGCGGCCGGTTCAATCCCTCGCGGGCCGGTTCAACCCCTCCGGTGGGCCGGTTCAACCCCTCCCGCGGGCCGGTTCAACCCCTCCCGCGGGCTGGATATGATATGGCCCACCACGTTCTAGGACAACTGTGCCCCGCGACTCCTTGTAGTGCGGTGCGACGAATACTACGTACCTTTTATTTCAACATAGTGCGGAAGTGACGCGGACACTTGTTCTAGCCCCACTGGTTTTCTTTTCCTTGGTTGAATTGAATAAGGTTTTCAAATAAATAATACGGAACCCTAAAAATGGTAGGCTGCTGGGAATCCTGTTGTATGGATGCCACTATACTACTAGTAACAACTTTTTGACGCAACTTAGGTATATTTAGCCATTTGACTTGTACCTATCAGAATGATTACGGTAAGTATTACTGCAAATTATTTCTGCTGAAATTTATTTTATAAATGACATCATCATCTGGTGATCGAGTTCGTGTACTTACAACTTACGAGCTCCTGAGGCAGTTCATGTGCAGTCTATATAAATAAAAAATACCTCCTCTATGGTATAGATTTTTTTCCGCATCATTTGCAAAAAAAAATTGCATAAAAAATATGCAAAGCATAAACAAAACGTTGAACTAGTTTCTATTGTCATAGACAAGATTCCGGGACAATACGAGGAATAGACAATGAGGCACCCTTTTTAAGGAAGGCGTTGACAATGGAATCACTTTCTAGCAGGTTACTTTTTAAGTTGGCACTTCATATTTATTCATTAAAAAAAGGTTTGTTTTTACGGTTCCCACGGGATTAAAGTAATTATTAGGGCATGCAGTACCGGGAAATTTTAGTATGGCAGTAGCGGGAACTCCACATTAGCAATCTTATTTCCGACTTTTTTTTCTTTTGCATAAGTTTTTTAGTTTGTTTTATCATAATGCCCGTAATGAGCCCGAAGGTGGAGAAATATTTTTTTTTTTTTTGCAAATGCTACGCGATGTCTTAGTTTTAATTGGTTATAAGTATATTATGTACTTTCTTCGTTCGTGGGTTTTGTTTTTTAAAGTAAATAAAATACTGTCCATTATTTTTTACTAATATAATATACCTTTAGGAATAAGATAAACTAAGTACCATAAAATAATACGTTGATGTACTTTTTATTTTTTAAGTTAACATGTCCCTGTAGTTATTTCTTTCTAAATGTGTGCTTAAAATATAGATCGCGATGCCTTTACGTTTTATATTAATTTTTTATACAATGACCTATATTTACCATTCGACATTCGATTATTAACCGTCAGTGCATTATCAACAAGGCCGGGCGTGTATATGTATAGTTAATAATTGCGATAAAATAACGGCCGCTTGTGTTTTGTTTACTTGATTACCTAATCTGCGTCCTGTGGTTTTTTTTTCTTAACATTATTAAAATTACTCTACATAGAGCTATTTTTTAGAGGTTAACTTTAACCGTAATTGAAAAACGCGAAATTGATAAAAAATACATCACATCGGCGTTTGGCTTTGTACCATGTGTATTTGCTATAATCACCAGTAGCGTGGCGTCCAAAGAACTTGATTCCTACCGGCTTGCCTAATATCAGGCATTTGAGTAACTTATTCTACAGCTCTTAATGAAAATGTACACTAAATCTGGATCGGCTTGCCCAAGGATATCTTTCACGCCACGCCACTGATAATCACTAGATTTATAATGACATATTTCCTTAATTTAAATAAAAAGAAATAAGGAATGAAAATAATTTAAAAAAATATTTTGTATGTACGTCTAGTTAGAGTGCGACTACGCAAAGTTTGCCCATTACCATAAGGGCCTGTTCACACTTGAGCGATTTGCCAGCGATTTCTGTACAAATTCGATCGCGGCGATCACGCCGCGAGATCGCCGCGTTCGAGTTTTGTATAGAAATCGCTGGCAAATCGCTTGCAAATCGCTCAAGTGTGAACAGGCCCTAACCCATTCGCATCGCAAGTATGTCAAGTTATATCACACAATCGCTATTATAGATCTATCTACACTCGGTGAGACGTTACAAGTGTCATATGCTGTTTCTACGAAGTTTCATTCACATATAATAAACAAAACACAACTACATCCGTGAGAACTCATGTATTATGTGAAGGGATTTACATATTTTACTGCCAGTGATATATGGGAAGTGGGAACAGGTTCTCAAGTTATTAAGTGATGCTGATGATCTATACTTGTAACTTTAAATGTCGGTATATAAGTGCTATGGAAATGACGACTGGACCACAGAATAAGTAATAGTACTTCGTACAGAAGTCGCACTGTCTAACAAAACCCACGTTCGAGTCACAAAAATGCGCCGAATCCTACCTTCTCGCTCTAACTCACAACGCGCGCTCTTTCTGGTCGCCACGCCCACCGCTAGGGTTGTAGACAAAACACACACACAGATTTCGCACACAGCCGCTGCTGCCGGGTGTCGGCGCAGCCCTGGGCTTGCCTAATGCATTAGGCAGGAAATAATAATAATTACTGCGAAACAAAATCGCGGAGAGAGACACGCCTGCCTGGACTGAATAACAGAAACATATTTATTGTGAAAACATACAAAACCTGATATAAATATTTTGAGGTAAATAAATTTAAAATTAAGAAACTAAACACTACAATACTAAACTAAAAGAAATAACTGGCCAAGAGCATGTCGGACCATGCTCAGTGTAGGGTTCCATAGCCGTAACTGTAAGGTAAAAAATACGATGTTAAAAAAGTATAACAACAAAAGAGCGTATCTTCATAGCAATTACGTCCTTTTGTTGAGAAGCGCAGTTTATCGGCAATAACTCAAAAACGGTTAATTCCATCTTGTTGAAAATAATTTTCGTGGAAAGTATTAATTAAGCGTTACCTTCGTGATTTTTTTCATATTTTTCGGACACACGGTTTAGAAGATAGAGGGGGGGGGGACACAATTTACGCAACTTTCGGAGCGATTATTTGCAAATGTATCAACTTAATCAAAAACATTCCTTTGAAACCTTATAGTGTTTTTTAAAGAGCTGTCGAACTATATACCACACGTTGATATTTGCTGAAAAAATATTTTTTTAGCTTCTGTAACATGTATGGAGTGCCCCCCCTAAAAATATTTATTTTAGTTGTTTAACTACAAAACTAAGTAGCGGCTCATACAAGACACCTATATTCCAAATTTCATCAATATCCAACATGTAGTTTTTGAGTAAAATGCCTGTGACATACGGACAGACAGACGGACGGACACGATGAAACTATAAGGGTTCCGTTTTTGCCATTTTGGCTACGGAACCCTAAAAATGGATGAGGAAGCTCTAACGTGCGCCTAAATAAAAAAATACCTTGCATAGATTTTTACAGGGGTCTAAAATCCAAAATTCATTGACATGTTATTCCATTAAAAAAGTTTAAAGTTTGTATTTTTAGGCATAAAATATCACAAATAGACAATTATAGGGATGTAACGATACACAGTTTTGCCGATACGATACCGATACCGATATATAGTAGTTAATATCGGCGATACCGATACCGATATTTTAGCTAAATAATGAAGTATGAACTTCAGATATTTGTATGTCCTTATTATAACTAACGGCAATGACTACTGGCTATATTTACCAGAGAGTCAACCTTGAAAGTGTGAAATAAAAATAAATAAATTGTCAATTTAAAATTTTAATTTTTTTTTATTAAGAACCAAAGATTTAATTAACATAGTAATTATCATTGCACAAGGTAATAGACCAATGCATAAATTAAGTACGAAATTGAAATTACTTTTTGCAGATTTTTTTTCATACAGCAAATTCTTTTCGCGCTCTTCAAATGTCGGTTGTATAATATCGGCGATACCGATATATCGGTATCGGTATCGTTACATCCCTAGACAATTATAACAACGGATAATTACATGAAGAACATTAATATTTTCCTGTCTATGTTGTTATTGAATCTAAAATTGTTATTGAAGTTGTTGTTTGTAATAATTGCAAAAAAAGACTAAACATATATTATAAAGCTATAAAACCGATCATAGAAACTATTGAACAAATAATAAACTGCAGTTTGTATTATGTTGTCAAATATTTTTTCCCAGTAATTTCCCAATTACTGGTTCCATTTTTGATTATAACGGCTCTTTGTTCAGTCAACGACCAAGGACATAAAGCAGCCTAAACATTCCATTTTCAAACTGTAAACTTAAACGGTCGAGTTCTAAGTTTAAACCTAAGTCGTTTCAGCAGTGACGTCACTAACGGTTTTGAGTGATACCAGTCTCTTTCACACGTAAGTGAACTGAGCGAGACATATAGCATACATCTCTAACTGTGCGATATGTTATTAGGATAGTAAACTGTATTTGTAAGAGCATAAGGTTTGTTTTTGATATTTTTTTATCATGGATGTTGTGTTCAGTTCAGACGAATGATTATAAATAGTTCGTCTCTTGTTTATGTTTAGGCTTAACGTTAAGATAAGGTTTCTTAAGTAGTAGCACTTTATTTTACTTTTTTTTAATTACTTATTCACATGCACACGTTTGTAAAATTACTTAGTATCGTTTTTTGTAAACTGTACTATATTAGTAAATTAAAAATACCCTAACTATAATTTGTTAAAAAAAGACCATAAATATTGTCCAATCGAGAACCTCTTTTTACTTAGTTTTCACCTTTGTTTTCAAGTGTGGACAGGCATCGTCTAGGTAAGCGTGCTCCATCGTAAACCTTGTCTCCACTATCCGAGTCCAAGGTTAAACGCAAACTTATTAATGATAAAGAAGTTAGGAAGTGGGTCGTTTCATAGAGGGCGGTATAGTGATCTCACTGTATCTAACTGGGCCACTTAGGACGTCGATATGTTTATTTTATCGGTCCAATATAGGCCACGTTAATCAGGCATATTTGTTACTGTATTATTACACTTTGTTCTTAGGTTAGTACTAACTTTTGTAATTTGGTCACTGGGTTTAACGTTTTTAGTATTTATTTTTTTATTTGAAATAGTGTAAAACTTTAATGTAATAAAAAAAACATACAGATATAGTAATCATGATTGATGTTGTTAATTAAAATTGTGTAGTTTAAAATGAAATCCATATATAAAAATAATAATCCAAATTATTTTTGACAAGTATTTTTTTTAAGTTTGTTTATTTATCCTTATTTCACGTCGCCAGTTTTTGAGGATTCATCTCCATTCAAGTGATATAGATTACCTTTAATAAAAAAAAATAAGATATTGGAGCCACGAGAACATAAACGGTATATAGGTATTTTTTACAATTTTAATCACCAATAAAATATCCGTTTCCTTGCTTGATGAACTATTCGTTATTGAATATAGCATTTGTATTGTGGTTATTAAGAATTTCGTGATTTTTTTGCTAAAATAACATGATCGTAACAATAAATGACTGCCATAAAACTTAATGTGACCACGGAACTCTAACTCAGCAACTTCTGTTGACGGCCTATGATCTAACAAATTACTCAAGTGATAAGGGGATACACTGACCCATTTAGTTCAATTGACATTTGGGCCAAGGAAGCTGTCATTCAGCCATATACAAGATAAAATACCGACTCTTTGTTGTCTTTGGTTTAAAAATAAACAGTGCAGAATGAACATTTTTAAGTTTTTATTATCATAACTATTTATCTATGTATATGTATTTCTTCGTTTGTTACAACAATTGTTTTAATGGTCCTTGCTGCTTACTTTAGGATACGAGATCGCAGTGCCTCCTCCTTGCATTATTTTTAAGGAGTGTGAAGGCAGCAAATCTATCTGTGATTCTTTTTTCTGAATCTTACGGAACAGACTGTTCATGATATAAACTGTTCCGAACAGTTTATATCATCCATCACCATGTATATGCAATATGGGTATATTATGTAACCTAACCTAAAGTCCATTTACTCGCATATATGAGAGTAGATTTGTGCCCAGCAGTGGGACTCATATAAACTGATAATTATTATTCATATTCATATGTTTGATCATCATTTTCTCTGCACTTGTAACATTGTATAATAATTGAATATTTAGAACAATAAATCATAAATGCGGACATTTATGAACTAAAAAACCCGTTAAGATCTCACATAGGTTGGGCAGTGAGATGCCAAAAATTCCATTCATCTGCCATAATTAAAACATTAGTAGTCTCAAGAGCATCCTGTCTCTGCACGAATGCCAAAATGGCGTCCTGACAGCTATTGAAAAAGGCGGTAAAATCGCAAAAGGTTTTTTATTGGGTGAGTTATGGCGGTTTTTGCGATGTCTAATTATTTCTTAACGGCTTTCAGAATTACGTAGGATAAATAGATGAAAGGAAAACAATACTATGCCCTATAGTTTATTCTTTGTTGGTTCTAGTGTTTCTGTGGAATACCATATAAATAAATAATACTAAATAAATAAATATTAGGGGACAATCTTACACAAATCGAACTAGCCCCATAGTACAATAAGGCTTGTGTTATAGATACTAGGCGACGATATACAGGGTGATTGATAATTCGACCTATACCTTGAAGGGGGTTATACTAGAGCTCATTTGCAATAAATTTAGCCCAGTAAACTAGGGGTCTAAATTTGATAGTTATCAAGTTATTTAAGTTTTACGTTTTTTTAGAAAAAACCCGCCTTTCGGACTAAAAGTGATAATTATGAAAAAAGTACTTCCATTTGGCTGGTATAAACTTTGTTTTCTAAAAGCCAATGAACCATTGACTACTTCAAATAAAAATCTGTGTCAAAATTTCAGAATTATCTTAGAAATAAACGGTCATAAAAACCAAAGTCATAATTTTTTTTTTCGATTTTGTTACAACTGATGAGAATTACTTGAAAAAAATGTACGGCACTTGATGTAAAAACTACAGAAATAAGTTCCTCAATTAATAAGCTTTCCAAAAAAGTACAAATGTTGTCAACTTTTTCAAAAATCTTGAAAATAATAATAATAATTCCAGAGCAGGTAGCGGTTTCGCAAAAGGCGTACCTGGCCCGGAGCCGCGTTGTTTGTGTCACCTTTATTTTTCTGAGAGCTTCAATTGACCTGCCTCGGTATCTTATCTTATCTAATTAGGGGTGAGATCTGGGTACATTGCGTTCGGTTCGTGTTCGGGCATGTTCGTGACTAACCGAGGTTTAATTATCTTCATTCAGTAAGTGATCAATCAATTACTTTTGACCTTCTTTCCAACTCGGACGTACTAATTTCTTAAAAAAAATGGCTGCTTATCAAAATGAAGAATACGCGGATATCCTGTACTGTTACGGGTTTTGTGATGGCGGCTCCGCTGCGGCTCGCAGAGAATATCAACGACGCTTCCCCAACCGCCGTTTACCTGATGTAAGTGTGTTTGGTGCGACGTATCGACGTATTCGAGAAACTGGATCGGTTCAACGTCGTCAAGCTGATGCTGGAAGACCTCCAGTCCATGATCCGGTTGAAGAGGAACAAATCCTGGAGTGTTTCCGCGCGGATGGCACTACATCAACAAGGATTGTGGCTAACCAGCTTGGGATAACTCAGTGGAAGGTTTGGTTCACATTACATTCAGCACGGCAGTATCCATACCACTACACTCCAGTACACGCTATCGAGGAGGGATATCCTGCAAGAAGAATCGATTTCTGCAGATTTTTGTTGAATGCTGACATCGAAGACCCGGAGTACCTGAAGAACATTTTGTGGACAGATGAGTCCAACTTCGACCGCGACGGAATAACTAACTACCACAATCTGCATTTTTGGGCCCCCAAACATCAAAACCCACGGAGGTCCAGAGAAGGAGCTCACCAGCACAGATTCTCACTAAATGTCTGGATGGGTATTGTGCACGACAATTTGATCGGGCCATTCTTTCTGCCGGCACGATTAACCGGTGACGCGTACGAGAACTTTTTGAGGGACGAACTACCTATGCTGCTGGAGGATGTGCCGCTTGCCAGAAGGATAGCCATGGTGTATCAACACGATGGCTGCCCAGCTCACTATTATCTGCGTGTGCGACATTGGTTGGATGTGAATTATCCAGAAAAATGGATTGGTCGAGGTGGTCCGATCCCTTGGCCAGCGAGAAGTCCCGACTTAACTTCATGCGACTTCTACATTTGGGGTCACATGAAGGCATTAGTCTACGACAGGCCAATTCGTGATGTAGAAGATTTACGAGAAAAAATTGTAGCAGCTGCCCAAACTATTAAAGAAAGTCTGTCGACGCGGGTTACAGTCAGTGAAGTACGTACAAGACTTCGTGCTTGCATTCGCAACCGAGGCAGGCAATTCGAACAAGATTTGTAGTTGTAATTGTAATTTATTTTAATTATTTATTTATCGTATGGCGAAACATTACCCTGCGTGCTTCTTTTTGTGTTTAGTAATAATTTAATTATTTTAAAATAAAATTTTATTTAGAAACTGGTTATTTTACTGCTTTTGCAATCTTATTCCTACCAACAAGCATTTGATGTAAATAAATTAATATCGTGCTTTCTGCATGAAGAAACACAAAGTAAGCAGACTGGCTTCAGGTCCGGTATGCTTATTTCTGTCAGTCATTAGGTATCATTATTACTTTCAATAATTAACTAATTGGTCACCTCATTACTGAAAAAAATAATTAAGCCTCGGTTAGTTAGTTAATGATTTGTAAAATAATTAGTTAACAACGATACGTCCAATTGGAAAGACGGTTGACAGTAATTGATTGATTACTTATTGAATGAAGATAATTTAGCCTCGGTTAGTTCGTTGGATTATACGAGGTTCATGCTATTATTCTTTGTTTTGATAAACAATAATTCATTTCATTTGTAAAATAAATAAGTTAACAACGATACGTCTGAATTGGAAAGAAGGTCGAAGGCAGATAATTGATCACTTACTGAATGAAGATAATTAAACCTCGGTTAGTCACGAACATGCCTGAACGCAATCTACCCTGATCTCACCCCTAATAAGGTAAGATAAGATACCGAGGCAGGTCAATTGAAGCCCTCAGAAAAATAAAGGTGACACAAACAACGCGGCTCCGGGCCAGGTACGCCTTTTGCGAAACCGCTACCTGCTCTGGAATTATTATTATTATTTTCAAGATTTTTGAAAAAGTTGCCAACATTTGTACTTTTTTGGAAAGCTTATTAATTGAGGAACTTAGTTCTGTAGTTTTTACATCAAGTGCCGTACATTTTTTTCAAGTAATTCTCATCAGTTGTAACAAAATCGAAAAAAAAAATTATGACTTTGGTTTTCATGACCGTTTATTTCTAAGATAATTCTGAAATGTTGACACAAATTTTTATTTGAAGTAGTCATTGGTTCATTGGCTTTTAGAAAACAAAGTTTATACCAGCCAAATGGAAGTACTTTTTTCATAATTATCATTTTTAGTCCGAAAAGCGGGCTTTTTCTAAAAAAACGTAAAACTCAAATAACTTGATAACCATCAAATTTAGACCCCTAGTTTACTGAGCTAAACTTATTGCAAATGAGCTCTAGTATAACCCCTTTCAAAGTATAGGTCGAATTATCAATCACCCTGTATTTAATAAATACAAATACTAATAACATATGAAACAGAATTAAACTAGATTTAACCAATTATTAATTTACTAAATAGGTATATGCCTCTCTACCTATTTCCTGTAAGATAATGATATAAATAATTGCCATTTTATAACTATTTGCACTTACTTAATGTGTTTTATAGTTAATTCTCCGTTAATTAACTTCCTTGTACCTTATATTATTGTTTATTTACTAACCTTATCATAGACAAAACGCGAAATAACCAATATGTACTTCACTACCAGTAAAAGTTGTAAAGTTGTGAACATACTCGCGTTTGGTGGTAAACCCAAACCAACATACAGAGTAAAAAAATACCAAAATGAAGGTGGATAAGGAATTATAAAAAGGTGTACATAACTAAACGTTTACAACTAACTCGCCAAACTGTTAAGACAGTTAACATATGTATTAGCATGAGTACTCGTAGCAGTGAGTTGCCATAAGCTACCTACAGAAAAACTTTTTTTTCTATTATTTTGTGTTTGTGCGCTGCATTTCTTTGTAGGTAGCTTATGGCAAAATGATCTGATCTCACGATGATGTGGAATCCGATTCAGCCAGTCATGTTCTCAATTACTTTTCTCACCGGATGTGGCTTCAACGCCTTATCCTTTCCGGTCAGCGCGGACAATGGGAACAAATCTATCTTGTTTATGTCCTTTTTGCTGTGCTAGCTTTTGTTTTTATGACTATCGATTTGAATAAGTAAAATCGTTCCGAGCGTTTGTGTTATTTTAATATTAAAACTTTTAAGACAGATAAAAAACTGAAAATTTAAAGAGAAAGTCACTAAAGTTGGCTTTATAATTTAACGAAGCAATTTGACAGTTCTCATTTAAAATATCTCGTTACGTAGTTTTTATTTAATGAAATTATAAACGACAAAATAAGACACCAGTGAAAATATGGTAAGTTTTATTCATAAACACTACTTTATTTACATCATAACGCAGTAATCACACGGAGAATGCGCCCGTAAACGTCAGTTTACTTCGTCTAATTAAAAATCCGACTTCACTTTTCACTTCACGAATTTTATATCGCAGAAATTCATACGAATATGTCGGTGGTCTATTTCACACTAGTACCTGTACCTCTAGCACAACTGTGACCCGCGACTCTTTGTCGCGCGTCAAATACTGCCTATCTCTTTCCATTCAATATAGTGTGACAGTGACAGGTCATGCTCTGTCGCGCGATAAGCGAACTCGCGCCTAGTTGTGCTAGAGGTACTGGGCCAATATTCAGCGTTTTTACGGCGTTTTATTTTCGTCATTATTGTCTCAGTAAATAGGATAAAGAGTTAAGACGCTGTCAACAGCAAAATGCCCTTGAGGATTCAGGATTTTGGCCCATCCCCTAGCCCCGCCTAATTGCTCCCAGCGCTATTCACAAGTGAGCGGCGAGAAGCGTAACTGTTTGCATTCGGCTTGCGATCGCGATCGAAATAAACACGCCTGCCGGTAGATGGCGTTAAACTCCTGTAGGTTTCCCAATTTTCCCATAGAGCGCAGAATAAAATAGACAGGGCGTCGTTAAAATAATATAGTTGGTTTTTAATTTATTTTCATAATTAAAGCGTGAACAGATAGAATGAAATTTGGATATGTAATACGTAAATAAGTAATGAAAACTTTCAAACACATTTAATGAATTTTGGATATGTAATATAAGTAGTTAAGATTTATTAGAAAAAAATACAGTATTTTTGTAAGTAGTAATACGATTATATTGAATTAAAATATACAACACTTCCTTTATGTTTTTCTTGATGACCTGCAATGTAAGGTCATCGAGAAAAACATAAAGGTAAGGTAAGGTTTACAAATAAATCAATCGATTTTCGATTTGACAGTATAAGGTATTTATACTTAGTATCCGTAACCTGGTATCCCATCAAAAACATTCTGTAAAAAACTAGCCAAGTCTCGATGGAGCTGCTTGTTTATCTCTAAAAAGTAATGAAATCTAGACAAAATCGTGTCAAGTTTAAGGTACCTTACTGCGATTTCTTTATTATTATACTTAATGTTGTGTGACTTGGCCGTTGAACATTCTTTATTCGTTATAGTAGGTACAAGTCAACAAAGAAACTTTGTAATCGCATGTATTTGTATAGGATTACAAACTTATGTGTGCAGTTGCAATATTTGGAGGTTCTTTAGGACTTGATAGGCTAAAAACTATGTTTAAAATTTCAGCTCTCTGAGTTTATGGGAAGTACTAGTTCTATTCTGATGATCATGTCATGAGTCAGTGAGTGTCTGTCGTAAATGCGAAACTTTGCTTTCGCTTAACTTCGGAACTAAATGACCTACAGACTTGAAATTTTGGATTTTAAGTATGTGATTATACCTTACTGGATGACGAAAATTTCTGCGTTCTGGTCTTATCTAGAGGTTCTCAAATAGGGGCCTGAAAATGCGGCGAAATGGTTCCAGTAAAGGATGGTACGGCAGTGTTTGCTTCGCGCTCGACTTGGCGGGGCCACTGCCGTGCCCCATGCAACTCCGAGTACCTTTAGTAGCTAATGATAATGTATGTTACGTAGGTAATTAAATTAAATGAGATTGAATATAATATACAATATAATAAATACTTAGTACAAATACCTTATACTGTCAAATCGAAAATTGATTGGTTTATTTGTAAACCTTACTAACTGACGTGCCCGAAAAATTACCCTGGAGTGCGGTGTATGATAATACATACATACATACATACATACATACATACATACATACATACATACATACATACATACATACATACATACATACATACAAACATACATACATACATACATACATACATACATACATATGTATGTATGGTCCACATTTCAACGCTACGAAGGTGTAAAACTGAATGAGTATTCATTTGGACAGGCCAGTGGCTATTGCGGTGATCATACATTTAACACACTTAACTAAATATTTACACTTCTTATATTATAACTTTGATTTAAATTACCCTGGAGTGCGGTGTATGATAATACATACATACATACATACATACATACATACATACATACATACATACATACATACATACATACAAACATACATACATACATACATACATACATACATACATACATACATACATACACACACACACACACACACACACACACACACACACACACACACACACATACATACATACATACATACATACATACATACATACATACATACATACATACATACTAGAGATGCAGCGAATAGTAATTTGGCCGAATACCGAATACCGAATATTCGGCGGAGTCGACGGCCGAATAGCCGAATATTCGGCGGCCGAATATTCGGCCAATGGTTTTACCTAAAATGAAGTAAATTCGAACGCCCGGGTGAGCGGCGCCGTGAATCTCTGTACAGGTTGCAACTTGTTACTCGTCGTAGGCAGCCTATGATAGAAAAATGCGCCATTGAAAAATTTAATTTCATTTGTAGTTTAATTTCTAATTCGTTGTTTATGCTACTGTTCTATATATGTTTGAAATTGGTGTGAAAGATGATTAACCTAATATTTAATATTGATTACTGTTTATAATTTGTTATTAATAGTACATTACACAACTAGGGTGGTAATACAAAGAAAGGCCGAGATCGCAGAAGTTTGCGGCCCGAGCTGCAAGCGAGGGACGTAAATATGCGATCGAGGGCTTTCTTTATTATCTCCCGTGTTGTGTACATCATTTTATGTCTACACTTGGCCAGAAAGCGGCTTTTTCCGTACGCGCAGCGTGCGGAAAAAGCCACTTTATGGCCAGGTGTGGCATAAAATATTTATTCATCCTTCTTTTTCCTTCGACTTTGTGTTAATTTACTATTCGGTATTCGGCCGAATACTATGCCATTATAAGGCTTCGGCCGAATAGTCAAAATGTGGCCGAATAGGCCGAATACCGAATAGTGGCCGAATATTCGCTGCATCTCTACATACATACATACATACATACATACATACATACATACATACATACATACATACATACATACAAACAAACAAACATACATACATACATACATACATACATACATACATACACACACACACACACACACACACACACACACACACACACACACACACACACACACACACACACACACACACACACACACACACACACATACATACATACATACATACATACATACGTACATACATACATACATAGGTACATACATACACCTTAGGCCTTCATACACAGGGTTTCGCACACAGGCGCTGCCGGGTGTGGGCGCAGCCCTGAGCTTGCCTAATGCATTAGGCAAGGAAGAATAATAATTACGTCAAAATAAAATCGCGGAGTGAGACATGCCTGCTTCGGCTCGTTTCCTAAAACCACACTCGTGTATTGATGCCTCCCATAATACATAACTATTACCGTCGACTCCAAAACTTTATAGATCTATGCAAACAAAACGTTTCTCGATGGGCGTAGCCAAGACCGCATCTGAAGAAGCGTTGAAATGTGGACCTTATATCCAGTGACATAAGGTCCACATTTCAACGCTACGAAGGTGTAAAACTGAATGAGTATTCATTTGGACAGGCCAGTGGCTATTGCGGTGATCATACATTTAACACACTTAACTAAATATTTACACTTCTTATATTATAACTTTGATTTATATAAGTACGTATACAGTATTTTAGATTTTTAACACAAGGTTAAACAAATTTTTGCGATGTTTTCGATGCGCAAACGAGAAGCATAGGTCCATCTAGCACGGCGCGTCAGCGCACACTGTCTATTTGTATCGGAGTAAACGAGAGCCTACTGTCACTGTTTCTGGGCAGCCGGGTCTTAGAAGATAATAATAAATAAAAATTGAAATAAAAAAAAGTGTGGACTATTTGTGAAATGTGACTCGTTAGCGGTTTAGGTATGAATATGTTGACTTCATGTTTTTATTTGCAGACCCATATGTTAAAAAAATAAAGACATAGAACCGTTTAATGATGATTTTAAGACCAATCTTTGCAATTTTTTTCTATCGAGCCGATTTCGTGAAATTATGTATCGCGTCCGTCCACGGTCTTCGAAATATGATGAATATTAACATATATTTTTTTTGATGTGCTAGAGCAAATGGTTTTTCTTAAAAAACTGCTTAAATAACATCAATTTCAACAAAAGTAGGTCTTGTCAGCCTCTTAATTTTTTATGAAACCGAAAAACAGTCCCGAGGTTACGTCTCTAGTTTCATCAAAATTGTCACGATTTGTCCTTTCGTTATAGTAAATAATCGTCGGACAATAATGATTGTCAAACCGCGCGGTTAAAACGCTCTGAGAATCGCCCACCTACTAATTAGCACGGTAGTACACAAATCTTGAAGTTGCAATTTGGTGGTAAAACAAAGAATGTCTCAAATCGCAGTTATTTGACACCGAGCCGAAGGCAAGGGCGGTAAATATGCGATCTGAGGCTTTCTTTGTAGAAAAAGTAAAAATTAATACGCATCAGTGTTTTTCAAACTCTTTCATAGCACGACCCCCTTTGTATGCGAATATATTTCGTGACCCCTATCCTCCACGATATCTAACCTGAATTTTATTCCATTACACTTTTGAGTTTTTTTGTTTGTTTTTTTCCTTTTTCCTGAGGTTTCTAGACTCTCGCGACCGGACCGTACATTTTCCTTAAGAGCTGTAGAATAAGGTGCTCTAATGCCTAGTACTGGGCAAGCCGGTAGGAATCGAGTTCTATGGACGCCACGCTACTGGAAGACACTATACTATCCCGAGAACACTATGACTTTTCGACTCTTTAACATAAAGTCACATTGTACAAGTCGTGTTGAGGTCAGACGATGTTAATGACAATTACTAATAATAGCGCTGGCATGGCTTCCATATGACCGTTGTAAGCTAATATTTCACTAAACATGCAAAATTTCATGACTCGCTGCCTGCGCCATATGTCTACGCGTGAGGGGCGTGCGTGTGGGAGGTCCGCTATACATACATACATTTCCTACATACATACAATGTAGCTTGAAGCTCAAAATAAGCGCCTTGCGGGTGATGGTGAAATGGTTTTTTTTGTGTACTCATTCTTAGTAAAGTATAACGCTAGTGCCGCCCTGAGAGAATAAAATCTGGTAGTCCTAATGAGACATGGGCCGTTCCTGGGCATATTCCCCACTTCTATGGGGACACGTTTCTCCGGCACATCACTAGCCCTAATTGAGAGACGCCTTAGAAGCCCGACAAAGTTAAAGTTACCAGTAAAAATCCAAGTAAGGATATCTACGAAAACTGAAAACAGATTAAAAATAACAGTAACCAGACATCAGCCACAGATAAGCCAATATCTTAGCCAAAAAACCTCTAATCACTGCCCTTGAACTGTGCACCATAAAAAACCTAACACGTGTTCGAACCGTTTTATAAAAGGAACGCAAACTTATCTGTGCTGACAGATAAATTCAGAACTAATATACTGCGATACAAATTTTGATTTTACTGTGACATACAGCGCCACTGTTCATCGGCAAAGTTAAATTTGTATCATTCTGGAACCAATTTGAAATTTCGTTCGGGATTCTGGATGATGTCTATGGTTGAGGACCACACGCGCCTTCTTAGAAAGGTCAGGTGACTGGTTTCCGGCAAACGGGCTTAAGTACCTACAGTACTTAAGAAACAAAACGAAGCTTTCTTCCAGACTGACAAAAAGATTCGTTGAAAACACTTGGAACTGTCGTCACTCATTTAGTCACACTATACCTCTATGAAGCAGCATTAATATATGCCATCTTCTAGGCCTTTCCTTTTTCTTTGTATCCAACTGTGTACGCACTTCATTTGTGGGAGTCAAAGTCTTACACCTAGAGGCGCCAGTGTAGCGTTTGGTCTTCGATGTCAAATGTCACTGTTTGTGGGGGGCTACACGGGTTTATTTAATATTAGAATAATGTTATCAATATTTTGCAATATCTGAGATTATTTATGGCAAATATGAGTTACGGGTCAACGAATGTCAGTGCTCAGTGCTTTGGGATAGTTTCATCATTCGGAAACTTATGTCCTTTTTTTTCGAACTGAACGCAATACTGCGGTATGCTCGATCTCGATATCTTTATGGTGCGTTTTAATATAAGGCTAATGAAATGTAAACTTCGTTTTCACACAAGTAATAACAAACTGACAGTTAAACTTCAGAACCCTACTCGACAGTGGCGCCTACTGGTGAGCACAAAAACGGTACTTAGCCCTCATTAGACTGATTTATCCATTTTATGTTTGAGTAGTGTGATTTTATTCGATCGATTCGCATCAATTCAAGCGCGCGATGTACCTTTTGGTACTAGGTTACGAAAAATTACTGCTGGCTTTTCTGCGGTAGCAAAATTGTAGCCGGTGTTTTCTTGAGACGAGACGCCTCGCTTCTTCAATCGAAATGCTGTCAGTTGTCATCTCGAATTCTTGCATCAAAGCACATTCACAACCATAAAGACCTTTAAAAACAAACATGAATGAATCAATAGACCTAGCTACAAAGGGGCTTATCGTAGCAATGAATTCTTGTTTCTTAAGATCTTTTTGTTCTAAGACAGTAGACTTGTCCATTGAGGAGCGGATGTCGTGGGCGACCGCAGGATTCAAGCTTGGCTTGCTTCGATAACCCTCATCCAAGTTAGTTTGCACTTCGTTTGTATGCGGCACGATACATAACAGGTGCAAACTTAGCTCATCCCGGGCAACGTCAAGTGTTATTTGTCGCAGGAAGATGTCAGTGTTCAGTTGTGGCAGTTCGAATGTGTTAATGCAGTTTTAAGTGACAGGGTACTAAAATGAGCAGATACTTGGGGATGAGTGGATTTTCTAGAGTCTGTGCGGAAAGAGAATAGGCGTGGCGAAAAACGGAACTCTCCTAACCAGTATGGCTTTTTTTTTGCAAATACGGTAGAAAAGTATTACAGCCCCCCCCCCCCCCCCCCATCTAAATCCTATTCTCTTTCCGCACAGACTCAATACATATCAACTTTTCGAGTTTTCATTTACATAATCAAAGGAAACAAGTCTCTTATCTCATTTTTGGGTTGTATAAAATAAAACCATCAACGGTATTTTAAGTGTACTAATATTTCACTGTTTAATTAATTTTATTGTTTTAACTTCAAAGTCAACCTAAACGGTCATTTAAGTATTTAATAATTAACTATATTGTAATTAAATTAATAGCCACAAAGAGGATAAACACAAATATTATATGTACTTGTAACAGACAAGTTTTCAATATATTTTATTAATGGTTAGTGCAATCAACGCAACTTGTTGAATAAAACCAACTTGTTTATGCCATCGAAGAAATCACAAACTAACGTTAACCGCATACAAATACTACGAGCACCGCAGAAAACAACGACGCTGATAAAAGCACGTTTAACTTTGCCTACCGCAGATAGTACGTCATACCATAATGCACCCTCGATTTTGAATAACGAACAATGCACAATGGCTGTATCGATCGCTAACGGTCGGCCGGGGGATGCGTTAAAAAAGTTTGGATTGTTTCTGGGTTCGTTCGGAAATCTGTTGAAACAATGAGATGTTCAATTGAATATAGGTACTTTATTGGACATACATTATTATTTTTTATTTTTTTTATTTTGTTCTTTTTGAACTTGCCCGCGCACTTATGCGGCCCGGCGTGGTGCAATAGTTCGTAATTTCAAACTAAATTTTATTTTCATTTTTATGATTTAGTTGTCTAATTATGATGGATAATTTTATTCTATTATTTGCTCCATGTTTTCATCTCAGCTCTCCGCTTCCATACTTGGCCTCTCTTTGTAAGAGATGAATATACGTCAAACTTAACGGCTTAAACTAGGATAATTATCTTACAAAGGTGTCAATAACGACGTCACCGGTTACCATTGTTGTCATACAAGTACAACTCTTTCATGCATTCAATGAAAGTGAATCGGATGCGCGTGATCTATTATTTGAATGAAGCGCACGTGCTCTTCCGGTTTCATTTTTTTTCGAATACAACGTGAAATTGCGGTTTTTGTACCGTTAAAAAAAGCTCGTTTGGTATTTACATATTTATTGATAGAAGTCTTCACTTTTTCTGACTTGTACTTTTTCTGATTTTAACGGTATTTAGCACTGATTTGTTACTAAGCTTATGGTCTCGTAGGATAACCGTGAAAAAAATACGAAAATCGTGAAATTTTCATTCATACTAGGGATGCAACGATACGGCTATTACGATACCAATACAAATGACGAATACATCGTAATGGCCAAATACGATAACGAATTACGATACGAATGCATTACGATATTTGTTTAATACCATTTTGATGAATTTATTGGAAGCTTTGTTGTATGTTATTATTGTAAGACTAAGTAAAGTAAAAGTATAAAAAAAAGTTATGCATTTTTAATAGAGATAGGCCGACTACGGATTTTGCCGATGGCTAATCGGCCGACTAATCGGTTCCCAATTTGCCGATTAATCGGCCGACTAGTCGGCATTGCCGATCATAGTTATTAGCTATGTTCGGGTGCAATCCGAAATGCTCGGTTCGCCTCATCTCCCCGCCATTTGTTGTCACGCGTTCGTGTTTTGATCAGTTTATAATTAAGTTGATTTTGTTTTTGTGTTTGAGTAAAGTACGTAAAAATATAAAATAATTTTGAAAATTATGGTTTAATTTCTTCTGTATCTTGTGTGTATTCTCCGCTAGGCAATAGTGCGGATGCGAAGCGTTCAGAAATTGACGCGTTATGCGTTTCGTTTCACCTGAAACAGTAAAAATTTAAAAATTTTGAAATAAATGTATCGTAAAAATATCGTATCGTAATATTTACGATAACGAATGATCGTAAAGGTTTACGATAATCGCCGATATACGATTATCGTATCGGTATCGTTGCATCCCTAATTCATACCATATTATAACTTGTAAAAAATGTAATTACATATTTGAAATAAGCAGTTTTTTTTTACCTTTGGTTATAGATTAGCGCGGGCTAATTTTGCGCAAGTCGACGACAGACATACAACCTTAACCATCTTTTCAGTAGATAGATGATACATGTTTCAGTAGGCCCGTATTTAACGTTATGTGACGTCGTAACGTTGTGTGACCAGACCACTTTAGGATAATGAGACCCCTATGCTGGCATGACAGAGGACTATCTTATTATCAAAAGGATTTTGAAATGCCGCAGAGCTCTAGGCTTTGATCCAGAATGCCCTCTGAGAAGCCCTGCATCCTGCATGTAATTAGAAAAGTGATTTAAGGTATTTTGCTACTTGGTAGATAATATTGTTATGGATCCACATTTTACTGACTTTTCCGCTTCAATAGACCTCCAAATAATGTTATTGTACTTATTATATTATCGTCTTCTGATCAAGCACAGCTCCGCGATGATCCTTGCAGCTGCATTCGAAAACACTTGTTGTTTCTTATTGTTAAGTTGGCAGATGTGCCTCCCCCGCACGCGCCAAGATTACAAATAAAATAAAATTGTCTATGTTACGTAAAACTTGTTCGACTTTCAACTCTATGTTTAACGTCTTTAAACTTTTTTTAATGAAATCGATTGTAACGATTCAAAAGAAAATGCATTCAGTCGATGTTCGAAATAGGGTGCAATATTCCAGAGATGATTATAAGACCTTTGACCTAATGTGTTTTCATTGTTATATTGTTGAAGATGCTGACTTTTATAGATGTAACGTCTTTTCCTTCCTTCCTTATTTGATATATCATCTGCTACCGTAATAACGGTCTACGGACGTTGGGGTAACTTATGGTTTCTAGTTACTTATAGAATACAATAGTTTAATTACTTTTTACAAATCGATGGTCTAGTTCACACTGATACTAATTAAATTTTTATCGCCAATGAAATTGCAACTTCATGATTTGTGTACTAACGTGCTAATTACGAAACTTTTTTCTCGTAATTAGTACTAAACCATCGAAACGTAAAACAGTCATTAATGATCTTAATGTTCACGAAGCATCTGAGAGACTTCAGGAGATTCAATTTACTTCATGCAATGTTATTATGTGTTCATAAATAACCTGCGTATAGTAAAATCATTTTTGTTTTTTTATCCGATTAGTTGGGCAACGTTTCGATTTCAGGTGTGAGATAGATTTATTCATTAGCAAGAAGTTTGTCGGCATTTAAGTCCAGTTTCTTCTAAATGCACACCCAGCATTTCAATTTGTTACTTGTTTACGTCCATAAAAACCATGAAAAGACGTCAAAATCGCAACGGTAACTTCCGTTATCAGGTCGAAGGTAGCGCGTGCTCCCACATCTGCCAGCATTACACACTGCACGTAACAATACCATAGACAACAAGTGCATCTCCAATCTGAACGCAGCTGTACCAGCTGCCAGTCGCACCTTTGCGTCTTGAGACGAAGCGAAGGCGTTACGTTCTGCCCTATTTTTTTTCTTTTTTTTAGCGGCTCGATGACCTCTGCAGATGGATTTCGCGTAGATTAGAATTTTATCGGGTCGGTCGTTTTATTTGCTTTTTTTTTATAAATTTATTGCCGTGTGGTAATAATATCGGTGTTGGCCCATTGTTTTTCTTATTTATTGCAGTGTTGATATCAATAATTGCTTACTTAAGTTTTTCTTTTCACGATTTTTTTCCCGCTTTGATGTGGATTATCATATTTATTGGTTGTTTTTATCGACTTAAGGCACGTTTGTAACACACCTACCTACTTATTTGGCGGTTGAATTAGTTCTTTTTTTGTTCGGTTATTTTCTTTAAAAATGGCTTACTACTTATTACGTACAATGGTAATGTTCGGTAATTGAACGTTTCTCAATTGTAATCGAAACGTATGTACTCATTTATATGATATTAATTTTATTACTAATTTCAAAAGATTAACCAATAAAACACCCAAAATTAATGACCATAAACAAGTTTTTTTTTATAAAGACAGTTGCACTAGTGTTGGGGACTTACCGGCTCAGTAACGGTTTTTCGATCGATTTTCGTCCCCCCAATGTTGTGTCTGATTGCGTTTTCGCTCGATTGTGGGGTTTGATTTTAATCAAGTTGCAGTTTTTGTGTATATTGCTCAGTTTAGAACGAAACCTGGAAACATTTCATAATATGCCGTTATTTTCAGTAATTAAGTTAATTGTCATGAGACTTTGTGATATATTTGTTCGGGTTGTGCATTTGATTTTCCGTTGAAACAGAAAACGTATTTTTTTGCCAAATGCAATGCCCCATTTTGAGCGATAACATTTTCCTTAACCTACAAGGAAGTGGGAAGCATATTTGGTTTATATCGATTGCAATAAAATAATGTTGCTAAGCTGGCTTTCATTGCGTGTTGTTTTTAAACCTAACTAAAACGAGCACGTTAATTTTGAATCCGCAGGTGTTCGAAAAGTTTGTAACAACAGGAAACCACGCAACGTTTGAGCCGATATCCTTCCGACCTTGGATCTATATTTGGCTCACCAGATGTGGTTTCCAAAACTGTCATCCGTTACCGTTAATCGGGAATGGCAGTTTTAAACCACATTTAGCGATTTGTAATCGTTAAGCTTGGGTTTAAGTAACATTTACAATTTATAGCCTTAATTCCAAGGAACGCGGCTTCGTTTGAGTTTCCTTGTATAGTTAAGGACTAAGAAACCTTAATCCTTAACTATATAAACGTACATATATCCTACTACACAGTGGCCAGTTGTGCCGACAGTACAGATGTGCAAGTTGTAGGAAGTTTCGAAAAAGTAAGGAAAGTCCTTAGAGATTTCCTGAAAGTTTCAGATTTCATTTTGGAAAATTCCCTATAGGAAATTTTGAGAAATTACCGAGATTATTCAAGAGAAACGTAAAATTTTTTGAAACTTAATCGCCACATCCTTAACGGTATTTCATCTCTAAAGCTCACTTGCTTCAAGCGATACCAAGTTATAGAGCTTTTGAAAATTTTAAACATGTAGTCAGTGTATATAGATGTTGTTTGTGATTACCTCATCCCACAAAGCAGTCGTTACAGCATGAATAAAGCTCATCAAACTAACAGGCTCAACATCTCGACACATCAATGCAGTAGCAGGTTTAACAGCATATAAGAGACAATATCAGCATAACCGTTTTAGACCTAAATATATCGGCATAAGGTTGAAAATTCAACGGTTATTTATAACTTTCCGTTGATTGCATTTGAGATGAATACGTTGTATGCACTTGATTCTAGAGACTGACAAAAGACGTAACGTACTCTGATTTGAATGGACAAAAGGTTTTAAACGATTTTCAACCTTATGGATTAAGTTTAAGGTTTGATTTTGCTGTTGGTCCGAGTCGCTGGATGTTGATACCTTAACGTTTTTTACTAGGCGCTTAATGAACCATAAGAGTCCACCAACTAAAGTTAAAACTGCATAAAATGTTGATTAAGGTATCTATAGATAATGTGTCTATAGCACCCAAAGAGCCACGACCAGACAACAGTTCACGACTAAGAAGAACTAGATAATGTTTTGAGTTTATTTTGAAGTTGATGCGAGACTACGTAAATATTATGTTTTCGTAGTTTCCTTTACCAACTCCTTTCAGACGATTGTTTATAGTCTTCGCTACCTAAAGCTGGTTTTAAACCGCTCTGTTGTGAATCGTGATCAGACTACCGGAAATCACTTCGATTTGTGTTTCACTGCGTTATCTGTGTTCTGTATTTATTACTTTAGGGATCTGAAGGTTTTTTAATTGTTTTTAATAATTCCTAAATACCACCGCTAAGAGAAGATAAAAACTAAATATGTTTTCTACTATCTGTGGGAGAGAACAAACCTAAAAGTACTTACTAATACTTTTGTTTTTGCTGTATTAGTAAGGATTATCGGTATACCTTAAAAATAGCGCCCATGACACTTAAGCCCAGAGTGCTTCTGCCTGCATTTGCCTCGGACAGATCAGACATACCTAATCGAAATTAAGAGCAAACTAGGGAATGCAATACCCGGTCAAATATGAAACCCGGGTATTACCCGACTCTAAATAAAGTCAGTTACTCGGGTTTTCGGGTACCCGAGTTGCATTACCTACAATCAACTTGCATGTGATGTTTTTTTGACATTACATTTTATTTATTATCTTTAAAGTAAAACGATATACTTATGCAACATTTTTATTAATTACTAGGTTTTTTAACCCAGGTTCCGAGTCAAAATACCCGGGTTTTACCCGACTCTAAATAAAGTTGGTTAGAGCAAACCCGTCTAATGTAAAAAAAAAGCGAAACGTCAGCAATCTCCAGCCAGTCAACTAATTGTCACACATATTCCGTTAATACCGTCCTTTAACGGCATTCGTTACGAATCCGCGAACTCCCCTTGCCGTTAAAAAAACCACCCTTGACATTGTGATAAGAAAACGGTAAGTGCACCGAATGCAGCCATTGTTGGGAGGGCCTGCGGGTTTGGTGGCGAGCGGAGCGGGTAGCTGAGCGGGAGCGGGTGGCGGGAGACTGCCAGTTATGATTATTGTAGATGTATGTAAGTTTTAATTTTGATAGGGTAGTAGTAGGTATGAAATAGGAAATTGATGGCTATTTAGCCATCAATTTCCTTTAGCTTTAAAGGAAATTGATGAATAATACCTACTTCTTTTAGGGAGCTCTTTGGTTTTAAATAAAAGAAAGCAAATTATGATGTTATCAGACAAAATGGTGACTACTGCTATCAAAATGCAATTAAAACTTGACCGTATTGACAAGCGCAAATTAGTGCCTTTTGCGTGAATCCTTCATAATTCTTACAAATAAATTGATATTTCCACGACTAATAAATATATCCACGAACATAACTCCAAATACACCTCGTTATACATAGTTACCAAAAATCTTAAAAACCTCACCAAATTTAACACACAACAAAAGTTTACTAAATACTTATCACTTTGACTTTAAAAAACGCTATAAGCACTAAGTAGCGGCCTAAAAGCCGTCCAACGTTCGGAAATCTGCCCCGACGGCTCGTGACCCCACTGACAGCGTCAACCGTTGAGGTTGATGCTTTAATATTGTCCGCATTTCTTTACCATGTAAAAGTATTCTTTAAAGCTATAGAGACAAAACAAGATTTAAAATCCAAAAATATTTTCTTTACTTCAATACAGCCCTTGGTCTACTTGCGTTGGATCAGGATCAGGCTAACTAACAGTAAGAAACGATTAACGCTACACTAATAACGCTATTTTTTTAAAGAAATTAATTTGGGAACTTTCGTTCGCTTAGAATAAAATTGCAATGGCTATCTAAAAATCAAACATACTGACGTTAAACATTAAAAAAAAAACAAGTTCCATATGAAAAATGTAAAACCAACCGAAAACAAGAAAGTTTCCGTTAAAAAATCAAAACGGTTATTCAAAAACCGATACTTAATGAATGCAGGACGCCCCAACCCTATTTTGTATGATAAATATTGATCGTGTAACCGATTTACGTATTTAGCTATTGTTAAGAATGCACATAATTCTATAAGAAGCTAATTTCTTTAAACGTCTTTTGCGCAATAAAAATGGGCATATCATATGCAAATGCATTCTGTTATTGCCTTGTACAACTTACATCTAGTATCAACATTTTAACTTAATTAATTGAAATCATATTAAAATGATACAGTAAGGTCTATGTGGTGCGAAATAACAAATTAACAAACTTTCGTATTTTTGCCTAATAATTTGTTTTGCAAGATTTATAAAACACATCTTGTATTTTATTAAAATTTATAAGAAAAAATCATTTTAGACCTAAAGTTGCAAAGTGTATTTTTTCAAAATTATTAAAAATGTAAATCATAATTAAATACTCCGTATCTTTACGCATTTCCGAACAACACCCAACTTGCTTGACAGCTTCACTAAAAAAAAAAACAAAGCGCGCGAACAGCAGAACTCACAGCTGATTCACGATCTCAGTCTACCTTAAATATGGTCATCAAAACTAGCTTTCTGCCTACAAAAACCGTGTATTACATTGAAACATCGCGTCTTTTAATCTTTTCCAAGTGTTCGCACGAGAAATTGACCTTAAAAATCGGTTTAAAGCAGTTCTCATAACCTTAAAAACTTTCGATGTCTTTTGTTATCTTGGTTGTGAAGTAAAACACAATAACTTGCTAGGACAGTGAAGGGTTTAAAAGGTAAGGAACTGGTTTTTTTCGATTTATTTACGGCGCTTGATAGCCGATATTGATGGCGAAGGGTCTTTCTTTACGACGAGCATAGGGTTGAATCATTGTTGTCTACAGTTTGTTTAAATTTACACTCCTAGCGTTATAGGTGGGCTGATTCGATTTTTAAACTGAATTTTGGACCTTATGATTCGTTTCTTGTGTGCGTTTTTATATTTTTACGACGATTCCTGTTGCTTTTATTAGGAATACCAACATTTGAGCTTGTAAATGTTTTAATACCAAAATAAAATGTTGCTAGGGAATTTTGTGAAATTATATGGACTGTAGTATTGATGAGTGGGAGTTAAGGGGAGGGTGGAGAGGAGATAGGGTCGGTGGCCTCGAAAGTTGCTGAACACATTTGTATCATGGCATAGTACTAAAGTGTCCAGCTACTTTCGAGGCCGACTGTACCACTCCTGAACCTCTCACTGCTATTGTGCTTATATATTTTTTCAATTTTGTTTTATCGGTTCTTAGTGTTCACTAATAACATCAAACCTATAGATGGGTCAGTCAGACCAGAGTTAGCTTAAAATCAGTCTTAAAATAAGCAAGCTGGAAATTGGGTTTGAGCTTTGGATATCACCACACTATTGGTGGCAAACTCACCTACATCCAATAAGGGATTACTTTTGAAATAAAATAAAATAAAAAACTACTGCGGGACAATTTTTCACAAATCTATTTAGTCCCAACTAAGCAATTCTTGTACTATGGGTACTAAATGACGATATACGTAACATAGAAAGTAAATACTTAAATACATAGAAAAGATCCATGATTCAGGAACAAATACTTGTGCTCATCACACAAATATTCACCCTTACCAGGATTTGAACCCGGGACCTCTTGCTTCGTAGGCGGTGTCATTCCCACTAGGCTAAATTTGTCGTTTTTTGTCTATACATTTAGGTATTTTTATGTCTGTCATTTTATGTGAGTATTTTTGTGTTAGTTATTTATTAGGGATGTAACAGTGACAGTGACAGTGACAGTGAACTTGATATTTTTTACAGTTCTGAACCTAGATTTCTTGCAGTTGCCAGCCGGTACCTGGAGTCCATAACTAGGTACACCAAGCTCCATCATGTAGCATAGGCTATCAAGCACAGTAATTCCTGTACTTACATTATTACCTGTTGTTCCTGTCTCCTGTTAACACGTGTAGCTTGACTGTAATGTGTTAATTTATGGAAATAAAATAAAATAAAAAAAATAAAAATAAAAAAACAGTACATAGTTTTGCCAATACGATACCGATATATTGTAGTAAATAATCGGCGATACCGATACCGATATCTTAGCTAAATAATGAAGTATGAACTTCAGATATTTGTATGTCCTTAATAAACCTAAAACTTGGCTTAATTGAACAGAGTCAACCTTGAAAGTGTAAAGTAAAAATAAATAAATTGTCAATTCAAAATTTAAATATTTATTATTTACAAAATTATCATTGCACAAGGTAATAGACCAATACAGAAATTAAGTCAGTAATTGAAATTACTTTTTGCAGATTTTTTATACAGCAAATTCTTTTCGTGCTGTTCAAATATCGGTTCGATATGTCGGTATCGTTACATCCCTACTATAAAGCAACAATACCTATTTTGAGCGAACTAGGGTAGGGCGCCGTGACGAAGTACTAAACTTATAAGCAGCACTGGCTGAAAAAGATTGGAAACCCTGGCTTAAACAAATTGAAATTTCACTGGTCACTTTTTGTGGGTTGGATCCTTTTCCCTATAGTATAGTACGTCCAATTTATTTCCAAAGCAGTTAAACTAATCGGCCATGTTTGTTCCAGCCTCATCACAGAGAGCTTCACCATCAACAGCGGCAACAGCGCCACCAAGCGGCGGCGGGATGAAGCGCTCCTGACCAACTTCAAGTATAAGATGATCCCGCACAGCCTCAACCTGTCCCCTAAGTCCCCGTCGCCCCCCAAGCGGAGAGTGCTCGGGCTGTCCAGCTTGTACAATCAGGAGAACCGGTCTCCGAATATAGGTGAGTTACCAACTTCAAGTATAAGTTGATCCCGCACAGCCTCAACCTGTCCCCGAAGTCCCCGTTGGCTCCCAAGTGGGTGTGCTTAAAATCTCAAAATGATTACCATCTTTGAAGTTCCAATGTAATATGTACAAGTTATTCGAAAACTGAAATGTACGCGTTAGACTTGTAAAATTATATAAAGCTATGTAGTGTAGTGTATGGCAGTCAAAAAAGTTTTTATCATCAACAAAGCATTTATTTGCATTTTAATTAGGGATGTAACGATACACAATTTTTCCGATACGATACCGATACCGATATTTGTAGTAAATTATCGGCGATACCGATACCGATACCGATATCTTAGCGAACTAATGAAGTATGAACTTCAGATTTATTATTTGTATGTCCTTATTATACCTAAAACTTGGGTATATTTAACAGAGAGTCAACCTTGAAGGTGTAAAGTAAAAATAAATAAATTGTTAACACAGTTTTTTTTTTATAATGAACCAAATATATAATTAACATATTAATTATTATTGCACAAGGTAATAGACCAATATATGAATTAAGTCAGTAATTGAAATTACTTTTTGCAGATTTTTTTTCATACAACAAATTCTTTTCACGCTCTTCAAATATCGGTTGTATATTACGATACCGATATATCGGTATCGTTACATCCCTAATTATAATTAATGTAGATTATCGTTATTAATCAAAGAATTTTCCCTTTCCAGCATACGAAGACCAGCACATAGAGGCATCATTCGACACATGCGACTTCGCGAACCTCACACCGAATCACTTAAGAAGCAAAAAAGAGTCTCCGAGAGGCCTCTCATATGAGAACGAACTCTTCAACCCATGCGAGTACCTCAAATCACAGACTTACTCACCCTTCAAGTCCCCGACACCTAGAAAAGTGCTCGGAGAACTGCAGAACACATTTAAAAGCCCGGCCCAGGCTCCGACTCCCAAAAAATTCACTCCGGTAGCTTCACCGGTACCGAAAAGAGTCTCAGATTTAAGTTCACCGCTGTGGCTGGACAGTCCGAAGCTTAACTCGCCCGTTAGCAGTCAGTCGTTCAAGAAGATCAACAGGATCTTCGAGGAGCGGAGTCGGTTCAAGATGGACAAGGAGAACATTGAGAAATTTGAGGAGGAGACGAGGGATACGCAGTTCCAGTATCAGCAACAGAACTGGACGGCCACTAAGGTATATTACAAGCCTTTTTTTAATTTTATACTTCGTCCATACAATACGATACAAATATACTATTATGCCACTCCTGGCCATAAAGTGCCTTTTATCGCACGCTATGCGTACGGAAAAAGCCGCTTTCTGGCCAAGTGTAGACATAAAATTATGTACACAACATGGGAGGTAATAAAGACGGCCCTCGATCGCATATTTACGTCCCTCGCTTGCAGCTCGCCGTAAACGTCTGCGATCTCGGCCTTTCTTTGTTTTACTACCCTAGTTGTGTAATGTACTATTACGTCACACCTGGCCATAAAGTGGCAATAACCGCCCACTTCGCGTGCAGAACATCCCACTTCATGGCCTGGGGGAGACGTAAAATGTACTTACCACGGGCGGTAATTGCCACTTTATGGCCAGGTGTGACGTAAAACAATTTAAATAGGTAGACAACAGGCGGTCGTATTGCTAAAAAGCGATTTCTTCCAGACAACCTTTGGGTAGCGGAATTGACACAAAAAAAAAGACTTCTCAAATTTTTTTCCAGCATGTACAGTCGAGTTCATCATTATCTGAGCAAAGATTGCACCAAAAACATCTGAACAAGACCCTATTGTCAGAAGCATAAGAACTAGATCAGATATTTTAGATCCGTTCTTTGCTTAGATAATGATGAACTCGACTGTATATCGATACCTTTAGACTCGAAGGGCGTAAGCGTACTAATGGCGTTTACGCCCTTTGAGTCTAAAGGTATCGATATAGCAGTCCTAACTATAGGTATAGGTAGTTTCACGAGAGTTGAGGCCACGCACACAACAATACTGTCATGTAATGACAGCGGGATTTTGAAATTACTGTTCTTTTTTCGTACCGATAGCAGGTTCAACAGTGAATTGCAAGATAGAAACTATATAGTTCCACGAGAGTTGACGTGAATGATTACACACACAGCGAAATGAAGTGCTCATTGCAAAAAAAGCGAATGAATGAAATGAATGAGTGAGTACATAAACACAAGGCTACAGTTTAAAGAATTTTTTTGGTCTGCCTTGCAATTCACTGCTAAACTTACTATCGGCACGAAAAAAGAACAGTAATTTCAAAATCCTGCTGTCATTACATTGACATGTTGTTGTGTGCGTGGCCTCAACTCTGCTGGAACTATCTATAGTTAGGATTGCTACACTCACGAGCAAATACATACTGGAAACATTTTGAGAAGTCTTTTTCCCGGATTTAAATAAATGGTTTTCGTAAGTTTACATACTGTATATCTTTTAGCTGTTTGTTAAATTGATAATTTTGTCTACGAATTAAGGTACCGTAAGTTATGAAAACCAGTAATTGTCCTTATAAGACATTTGCTGTATAGAATGTCGTAGTGTGTTACTTACCCTCGAAGTATTTTTTTGTAATTAAGTAATCATAATGGTTAAATCTACATTATTAACTTGCAGTTGGATTTCACGGACGTCCTCCAATCGTCCTGCAAAGACGACTTCAAGACTGAAGACACCTTCGTCCCTGAAAAGGAAGAGCTAGACCCTGAATTTGAAACCCTCCATGATTTAGAAGAGGAATTCGATAATGACACCTTTGACCAATGCACCAAATACGAGATCATCTCGACAGACAGTCCGGACATCATTTCCAGAGGCCGAAGCTCTGGAAACAGAAAAATCAATGGCAGCTTCGTCTTCGGGGCACCGTTGGCTGATACTGAACAGTCTACATCCTTCAACCGGCCCGCTAGAGCTTTAAACTTCGAAGACAGCTTCGACTTCCCGTCTCCAGTCATCAAGAAGAGCTCCAGCTCCGGATCTGTGAAAAAATCCCTTAAGTTTAATGAAACCCCAACAAAGGATTCGATGAAGCGGATATTCACATCGGAAAGCACAACGTCCATGGAAAGTGGATTCGTCTCCGAATTCGATGACCAATTTTTGGATATCGAAGAGTCAAACTCTCCTAAAGTAGCCAACTTTGATAATCTTCTATCGGGACCGATTAAGAACAACATTATAAGCAATGTGAAGCAACCATTGTGTCGGAGTATGAGTTTTAACCCGGTGCAGTCCAAAGCAAGGGTTTCTTTGTTGTCGATACTGGAGAGTCCGCAGAAGAGGAGTCAGAAGAGAAGTGAGCCGGGGGAAGGAGGGGAGAGTAAGAGGAGGAAGTGCGAGGAGAGGCCGGTGCTGCAGAGATGCTTCTCTGAGAACAACGCCTCTATCATGTCCGCTATGGATCGATGTGAGTATCTCTTTTTTTTACCCGACTGCGGCGAAGCCCAAAGGAGGGTTATGTGTTTGACCTGTATGTATGTATTTATGTCCGTTCCTGTGTCCGCTCGTAACTACTCAACGGCACATCCGATTTTGATAAATGATACATCATTAGATTCGTCTTGATGGCGCGAGTGTCACTGGGTATGAAGTTCGTTAAAATAAACAAAATGGCGGATTTTATGCAGTTTCAAAGTGCACCGCGGTCAGGTTTTTTTTAGTAAAAATGTGGTTATTAAACCAACGAGTCTGATGATTCGCAAGCAGATTTGTTTAGGTGTAATAGTACACTACACAACTAGGATGGTAAAACAAAGAAGGGCCGAGATTGCAGACGTTTGCGGCCCGAGCTGCAAGCTTTCTGGCCAAGTGTAGACGTAAAATGATATACACAACACGGGAGGGAATAAAGAAAGCTCTCGAACGCATATTTACGTCCCTCGCTTGCAGCTCGGGCCGCAGACATCTGCGATCTCGGCCTTTCTTTGTTTTACCACCCTAGTTGTGTAATGTACTAATTTTGCGCCCCTCCTTGTTTGGCGCCCAGGGCCCCTGCCCTGTCTGCACCACGCCTACGCCCCTGTTCTCGTCTTAATATAAGATTTCCTCCAGTTGACTGCAACCCGGAGCTGATCGGTGACTTCAGCTCCTCATTCGTGTTGCCGCTCACGCGCGGCAACCACCACGACCTCAAGAGCATCTCCACGGATACCCTGGCACAGCTGATGAAAGGAGATTTTGATGGAGTCACCGACTTCCAGGTAACTAACAACTAAAGTAGGGATGTAACGATACCGATATATCGGTATCGCCGATAATATACAACCGATATTTGAAGAGCGCGAAAAGAATTTGTTGTATGAAAAAAAAAACTGCAAAAAGTAATTTCAATTACTGACTTAATTTATATATTGGTCTATTACCTTGTGCAATAATAATTACTATGTTAATTACATATTTGGTTCATAATAAAAAAAAAAATTCCGTTGACAATTTATTTATTTTTACTTTACACCTTCAAGGTTGACTCTCTGTTAAATATAGCCAAGTTTTAGGTATAATAAGGACATACAAATAATAAATCTGCAGTTCATACTTCATTAGTTAGCTAAGATATCGGTATCGCCGATAATTTACTACAAATATCGGTATCGGTATCGTATCGGCAAAATTATGTATCGTTACATCCCTAAACGAAAGGTATCCAACTGTCCGGCTCCGATTTGATTTATTTTGAGACATGTTAGAGAGTAGTCTAAAATAATAGGCACGTATTTTTTTTAGCTGCCCAATCTCAACCTATTGGGACAAACTGACCTCCAAAGTACATACTGAAAAATACTTCTACAGAAAAAAAAATTTAAACAAGTTGTTAGTTAATTACTGGTTTGATATTATGTTTGAGAACATTATCAGTTATTTGTATGTCCTATTCTAATTATAGATAGAATCAACTAAATGCTATAAAACCAGGAACCTCATCAGTGGTTCGCTTTATAACGTGTTTCCTGTGACGCTGGACGACTCTTAGTAAGAATTGTTTCTGAAAAGAGCCTCGAGGGCCTACTTACAGAAATATTTTTTTTATTTTTATTCTGCTATTTGACTGTGATGGAATCGTTACATTATTTTTATCAAGCAATGCCACATTTCGCAGTATCATTAATTTTCTTAGGAGCATCGAAAAATCGTTCTTTGAGTTAAAAGTTCAAAAGTGTGCAACCTCTAACGTTTGAGAAATAAGGCTTTTACATGAGTGACACTCAGAAACAGAGCAAAGTGAAATGAAAATCAAAAGTTTGAAAAAATTAAACACCCTATTCTAGACCCATAACACTAACGATTTCGTTGTTTCCAGGTGATCGACTGTCGCTACCCGTACGAGTTCGAAGGGGGCCACATCGCCGGCGCCCGCAACCTCTACACCCCTGAACAGATCCTATCTCTGGTGCAGGGGCCGCGCCCCGCCGCCAAACAAGTGCTCGTCTTCCACTGCGAGTTCTCGCTCGAGAGGGGACCCAAGCTGTAAGTCCACCTCTTACACATGCTGTTGGATTCTGCAGGTTGTGAGGCAGGTGGAACAGCAACAACGAGGCTTGGGCTGTAAGTATACCAGGAGTTATCGACATGAGAGACAAGTAGGAGCTGAGAGGGGACCCAAGCTGTAAGTCCACTGAGAGTTATAGATACAGTCACATTCGGCAGGTCTCCAGGGAGATGGGACAGCTAGAAGGTTTGGGCTGTAAGTGTACCAGAAATTATAGACAAGAGAGACAAGTAGGAGCTGAAAGAGGATAGCTGTAAGTCCTCGAGTTACATACTGTTGGGTTCTGTAGGTATTGAGGGAGATGGGAGAGCAAGAACGGGGACTAGGCTGTAAGTATACCAGGAGTTATAGACACAGGGGACGAACTGAAGGAAGAGGATAAAAGGTGCAAGTCCTCGTGTTACTGATACTGTCGCATGCTGTAGGGATCGAGGTAGGCGAACTGGGAGACCATAAGTGGAGGCTAAGAGACGATCCAGGCTGTACGTCCTAGAGTTACATATACTGTGGCGTTCTGTGGAGGAAAAAAGAAGGGTTATGTGTTTGACCTGTATGTGACGAATAATAAATATGTTCGTTCCTATGTCCGCTCGTAAATACTCAACGACACACCCGATTTTGATAAAAGATACATCATTGGATTCGTCCTGATGGCGAGTGTCACTGGCTACGTAAAATTCGTAAAAAGGCGGATTTATGTACCGCTAAAAGAAAGAATCAGACATGTGAAAGAGGAGGCCTACTTACAGAAATAAATTATTTCATTTCATTATTTAATTTCATAAATTATTTCATTTCATTTCGCTTTTGGGTTATTTTAAAGTAAAAATGTGGTTATTAATTATTCTCTACAATTGTTACAGCTCCCGCTTCCTCCGCTCCTCCGACCGCGAGAAGAACAAGGAGAACTACCCCTCCCTCCACTACCCGGAGGTCTACCTCCTGCACGAGGGCTATCGCGCATTCTACCAGCGCCACCCGGACCTCTGTTCACCGGCCGGATACACCGCCATGTTGGACCCCAAACACCGCCATCTGTTGAAGCAGCACCGCTCTGTCCAGCAGCCGTCGTCTTCTACTCACCATCGGCGGAATCGACTGCTGTTCTGAACGGAATGGTGTCATACTCAAAAGACCAGCGGTCTACTGGAAAGACCGATTTTATACGAATCGATTGTTCTGAATGGTTTGGTCTACTTAAAAGACCGGCGGTCTACTTGAAAGACCGATTGTCGACCGAAGGTCTACCTCCTCCACGAGGGCTACCGCGCGTTCTACCAGCGCTCGCGGGCCGGATACACAGCCATGTTGGATCCTAAACAGCCATCTGTTGAAGCAGCATCTGTCTGTTCAGCAGCCGTCGTCTTCTACTCACCATCGGAGGAATCGACTGCTGTTCTGAATGATTAGGTCTGCTCCAAAGACCAGTGGTCTACTTGAAAGACCAATTGTTGAGTTGATCGCTGTTCTGAATGGTTAGGTTACTTGAAAGACCGGTGGTCTACTTGAAGGACCAGTGATCTACTTGAAAGACCTGTGTTCTACTCGGAAAACCTGTGGTCTACTCAAAAGACCAGTGGTCTACTCGAAAGACCGATGGTCTGCTTAAAAGACCGATGATCTGCTCTAAATATTGGTTGAAATGACCTGTATACTACTAAAATAATCGGTTTTCATGAAAGACTTAATGTTTTTGAGTACATTAAGTCTTACAAGAAAACCGATTATTACCACAAAGCGATCTTCTAAAAAAAAATTAGTTTACTCGAAAAATTGGCGATCTGCTATAAAACTGAGAATACATGGGTATTTTCGAAGTTGAATACGAAAGGCAGTTTCCTTTTTTTTATAATTAAGACTCCCTTCAAACGCTTTTTAATGTTCATCGTAAAATACCATCGGTCTTATGAAATGACCTTTGGTATTCTCTTAAACCGACGGTCTATTGAAAATACCGGTCTACTTAATAAGATGTCGGAATTTATTATAACTGTTGGATGCATGGTCTACCTACTGGAAAGACCAGTGGTCTACTGAATAGACTATGTAGTTTGTTAAATCTAAACAAATATTAAATAGATGACAGTTGTGAAGTTCGCTTCGTCTTTTCAGTAGACTTTGGTCTTTTAAAGAAAGACCGTATTTCTCAAAATATTTTGGTTTAAACTAAAAAAACCGCAATAAACTAATATAACACTAAATTTAATATCTAAGTGTAAATACGAAAATGCCATATTATTGTTAAAAACTAAGTTTTTAGTACAAAAATAGGCTAAAAAAGTACCCACCTATTTTAGTTATGCCATAGAGTAAGTTTTTATTTGACTGCAATATAGTTGTAGTTTAGACGAATAATCGGAAATACGTATGCATTTAAGTTAGCGGTTTCACTGTTTGTATGACTGTTTCATACAAATTGTCTGACTGTTAAATTGAAGTGAATTTTCCTTTAAAAACCTTTGGCTCTGATCAGGATTTTAAGTGTATACAGGATGGAAAAAATCTATGGGCCCTGGAGGGGAACTACCTTTCTCATTTTACTGAAAGGAAACATTCCTTTCTTTTTAGAAAGGGGAACTCCAGGACCCATAGATTTTTTCCACCCTGTATACTTACATTTTCAGACAAAGACCCGTAGTTAAGGTATTAATTTAACAATAGTACATTACACAACTAGGGTGGTAATACAAAGAAAGGCCGAGATCGCAGAAGTTTGCGGCCCGAACTGCAAGCGAGGGACGTAAATATGCGATCGAGGGCTTTCTTTATTACCTCCCGTGTTGTGTACATCATTTTTTGTCTACACTTGGCCAGAAAGCGGCTTTTTCCGTACAGCGTGTGGAAAAAGCCACTATGGCCAGGTGTGGCATAAAATGTTGTGTTGTGTTCCTTTATGTAACTAAAATTACCATACAATTTATATGGGTAACTTTTGTTAAACAGGAACGAGAATATCATTTCGTTCAATTAACCCTTAACCACGGACATTTTTTTTTAATACGACCCTCCAACCAATAGGCTTTCATTTTTTCGGCATGATATGCACTCAAAAGATAATGCTTACTGATCTTATCATCGAAATACTCACAGACAATGAATTCAGGTCATTTTCTATGAACAATTATATAGAAAATTATTGAATTCATTGTCCGTGAGTGTGTAATGTATGGACCAATAACGTCCAACAAAACTTTAACATTTGCCCCACAACGCCCACTTTTCAAAATAAATACGTCATGCATCAAGTGATATTGATAACCAACTTGATGTTTACTTTGTGTGAGTCTAAAGTTATGACAAATATTAGTCTTAAGTTTGAGAAGACTGCAATTTCGAATCGGCTGCATATCGTTTAAAAGACAAAAATCTGTGATTGGTTACAAAGCTACTGACGTGATAAATTCATTTATGCCACACCTGGCCATAAAGTGACTTTCTGGCCAAGCGTAGATATAACATTATGTGCACAACACGGGAGGTAATAAAGAAAGCCCTCGATCGCATATTTACGTCCCTCGCCTGCGGCTCGGGCCATAAACATCTGCGATCTCGGCCTTTCTTTGTATTACCACCCTAGTTGTGTGATGTACTATGCCGCTATAGATTTTTCTTTTGCACTAAGTACGGGCTCCGGGTAGTCCGTATTCCGTGGGGCCGATTTTGAGCGAGAATCTAAAATAATTCAAATTGTTATAAGTACATACAAGGTAAATCTCTATTGCTAATGAATTAACATTCAAAATGGCCAATACTGGGACAGTGTCAACCACTCGGACGTCCAATTTAATTGAAAGCCAATTGCTTGGCATGATTATATTGTTCCTAGACCCTTTTTAGAGTTGTCTGACAACGTTAGAATCAGTCCGAGCTTACCCCAAAAGACACGAAATGCACTAGGACGACTCCGACGACTTTTCAGGATAACGATAATTAGGACAAACAATCATTATGACTTTCAATCATTATGAGAAAAGTGACCAGTCATTGGGTACTATATGAAAGAAATATGATGTTTCTTTATTAGTTTTTTAATGCGGGTAAATTACACCACATTTTTATGTTCCATATATAGATTCAAGAAATCAAAGTAGATAGAAAAATTAAGTGGCGCTTACCAATGGTCCGGACCAGGACTCGAACCCGGTAGCTCTGGATTTTGGAAAGACGCTGGGCCGGAAATCCAGAGGTACCGGGTTCGAGTCCTGGTCTGGACTATAGGTGAGCGCTATTGAATTGTGTGTGTGTGTGCGCTATGTACTTTGATTTCTTGTATCTATATATGCAGTCATTGGGTGTTTGTCTTGATTTCTTGGTCAGGGCCATTTCCTATACTCCTTTCCACTACCCTTAAATAGGTGAAAAAGCTTTAAATAAAAAAAATGTGCCGTTTTAAAACCCAAGATTTAAAACTGTAAATATCTAGAATAAGTTGAAACAATTATGCTATTTGTTTATACTTTAAGCAAGCTAAATTGTTTGCAATAATTATATTTTGTAAAAATAGTGAAAAATATTTGGTAACCTATATGAACAATTTTCCATAGACCATTCGATTTAGCATGATATTTAGCAATTTTAGACAAAATAAGAAATCTGGTTTATTAATTGCTATGGAACCCTCGACGCGCGAGTGTAACTCGCACTTGACAATCAAAAATATAAATGTTGCAAACAAACAAATAAATTGTTCTTCAAGGCAATATTATTGATACGCTGTATATGATAAGTTAACAGAAGATATATTATTATGATAAAAATAAGAGATTATGACGAACTTGTTTTATGTTTACGAACTTTCGCCTTCGGGGTAATTTATATTTCTTATAATTCGCATATCTTTTTTGTCATAATAACTTGTACGCTCTTTTTATTCTATAACTTCTTACTTTCCATAGTCCAAGTCTTGTAAAAAAATACTTTACCTATCTTTTAGAACTGTAATTACTTCGAAGGTTGGAATTATTTTAAAATTCGAGAAGTACGCTTACTAGAATTATTTTAAGTTGTATATAGTTGTTTATAATTTTAGATTTATTATAATATAAACTTATGTTAAAGCAATTATAGTTTGAAAATTTCGACGACGCAAAGTATTGTGTTGAAAGTTGAAATTTAAATTAAGTTATTTCAAAAATTTATATCCGTTTCTTTTCCAAAATAAAGTATCGTTTTTATCACAGGTTCACATAATTTAAATTCTCATAATCATGTTTGTCGTAAATTTTGCTACGGTTTAACTAAATATGATTTTGGTGAAATACGAGCATTTTATAACTTTCTTTCAACCTCGTTAAGATCAAAATACATTTAATGACAAATTAAATACATTTTGGTTCTTGATATTAGTTCACGCTGGGATTAGCTCTGACGAGATCCTGACTGGCGATCTATAGTATATTTAAACCCCTGCGTGGACAGATCTTTGTATCGAGGTTAATTCTAACATAATTTAAACCATCTGTGGTTATTTTACACGATTAAAATTGACGCTCTTTTTCTACGTTCTCTCGCTCTTCTTCTTCTTTTCATACGTAGCAATTTCCCATATGTGGTTATTTTGGTATCAGCGTAATTTGTCCTATTCGTTTTTCGTTCAATTCGTATTTCGTCTCATTCTATATTCGTAACACATTCTTTATTAAGACTATTCTTTATACGTATAGAATGTGTGACGAATATAGAATGAGACGAAATACGAATTGAACGAAAAACGAATAGGACGAATTACGCTGATACCGTTATTTTTACACGACGCGCTTTTTAAAATACATAATAGCAATTTCTACGAATTCATATTTTAAGGTGATTAGAGGTTGGTAGATTTTCCAAACATAAAGAGGGTCATTATTTGCTTCCACAGCATCAATTATGCTAAAAATTAGTTCTATTTAATCTTGATATATTTTGTCTGCGCGAAATGACAGAAGTCTCAAAAATTTGTACATGTAATTGGGCCCTGGACAGCGCCATCTATCAGTATCATTTAAAATTAAATTTTTACCCGACTGCGGCGAAACCCAAAGGAGGGTTATGTGTTTGACCTATATGTATGTATGTCCGTTCCTATGGCCGCTCGTAACTACTCAACGGCACAACCGATTTTGATAAATGGTACATCATTAGATTCGTCTTGGTGGCGCGAGTGTCACTGGATATCAAGTTTTGTAAAATAAACAAAATGGCGGATTTTATGCACGTTTAAATTGCACCGCGGTCGGGTTTTTTTTAGTAAAAATATTTAGTTATGTTTTCTGAAATTATATATTTCTTTGGGGTTTTGAAAGTTCTCATATCATTTCGCGCAAATAAAATGTATCGAGCTGTAAAATAATAGTACATTACACAACTAGGGTGGTAATACAAAGAAAGGCCGAGATCGCAGAAGTTTGCGGCCCGAGCTGCAAGCGAGGGACGTAAATATGCGATCGAGGGCTTTCTTTATTACCTCCCCGTATTGTGTACATAATTCTATGTCTACACTTGGCCAGAAAGTGGCTGAAAAAGCCACTTTATGGCCAGGTGTGGCATAAACACATTTGAACTGGGCATAAAACCCCTCTTAATTGGACCCTTTCATGCAGCGCCCAACGGGTCAAGTGCAAAAATATGTGCCGAATAAATCGTTTCAGGACGTAGTTATGCAATAACGTTCCAATCCACGTGCAACATTTTTTGAATTATGAACTTTGTTTTTAAAGACAGAAGGTTGATACTTTGTTTTGTGGATTGGGACGTTATTGCATTACTACGTTCTAACATGGTCGAGTTCAGTATCTGAGCAAAAAACAGATCAAAAATATGATCTAGTTCTTATGCTTCTGACAGTAGGGTCTTGTTCAGATGTTTTTTATCCAATCTTTGCTCAGATAATTATGAACTCGACTGTACTAAGTTCTTATTGCCACTTCAGGTGTATTCGGGCATATTTTTGAGCGTTTGTATGATTTACATTTGACTTTATATAACTTTTTTCTTTAAACGTTAACTGGGATTGTCATAATTTTTGTGCGGCAATCAATACTTAATGAAGAACAAAAAAAACTAGTATCATACAGAAATGCCAATCCTGAAAACTACGATTTTAGAAAATGATACTTATAGGACAAGTGAAGTTTATGACAAACTGATTGATTAACAAGCGTTCAAAGGGTTAAAAATATAAATTAAATTTTTAACACATTTCTGAAATAAGAATTTAAATTATGTACCACTTATATTTAATGATTAACTGTTAGATTATCTGTTTTTTATAATAAAAATTGTCAGCAAAATTTCATTACATTTTAGGCGTTGCGTTGAACGAGATTTTGTTTTTAACTGCATGCGAATATTATAATAGAATGAAAGATATTTAATAAATTGTGAATAGTTTAAGTTAAATAAATTATAAAAATATATTTACTTTTTTTATTAAAACTTACCCAATAAACTCTCTCACTTCACTCTCCTGTAATTGTAAGTAAGTAGACTTGTATCCAAAAAAGGGACATAAATTATAGGCTGATCATCAGTGATCGGATCAGGGTGTGTCATTTGGGGTATATGACTTCAAACGTAATACAGAAACATGGATTAATGATTACTATAAGATGAAGGATTATTTAAAAAATGCATACATGCATACATACATCACTATAATATAAAAAATGCATCTACAATAATATCCATTCCTAAAATACCGAAGAACATCCATGAAGTCATCGTATGAAGTCATATACCCAAATGGCACACCCTGATCCGATCACTGCTGATGATCCAAAAAACTAGGGCAGGGTGTGCGGTGTAGGGGAGACCGGGTATGGTTGTCTCACGGGTTGGTTGTCACAGCAGCCATTAAATAATACGAAACGAAGGAATAATTGCATCGCTCGGTGTTAAAAGATCGCAAGAGCTTCACCTCCTTCCCTACTTCACCAATCGATGCACTTATTCCTTCGTTTCGTATTATTTAATGGCTGCTGTGACAACCAACCCGTGAGACAACCATACTCGGTCTCCCCTACATGGGCACAGTATAATAGCAGTAAATATTCTTGCTACAAAAGGTATGTGGCGACACCGCCACCTAGTGACTTACGCTGGAAGCAGTGGACAATCAACATTGACTATGGATAGATGGCGCTCATATCAACGTCCATATAAAGAGCGTCATCTCCATACGGCTTTACAACGCGCTATAGAAGTCTCTTAAATCACTTCCTAATGGCACTTCCAACCATCTTCCTTCGGGCTTCGGTCCCCCGGAGAGATCTCCCCATTGTCCTCTCTTCCATAGGTACATCGCGCGCTGTATGTGTGCACGCCGTGTACAAACGCACTACAAGCAATGTTTTAAGAAGGCGTAAAAATGCTGCAGTACGGATCGTACTGTCTGCGCCTCGACCTTGGATACGTATCGCGCGCTCCTAAACGGCTGAAGTTTGACTAGTTGTCTGTGTTTATACTTTGGTAGTGACACATTTACAATGTTTAAATTTTCACTACCAGATAAAAAATTGAAAACTATCCCAGTATGTGCTGAAAGAGAATAGGATTAATTTTAGGGGCGCTGTAATGCTTTTCTAGCGTATGTGCCGTATTTTCTGTTCTGTGGCCATACTGGTTAGGTTAGTTCCGTTTTTCGCCACGCCTATTCTCTTTCCGCACAGACTCTACCGACGGGTTTGTGAGAACAATAATGCGGTACGGAAAAAACGGGTGCCATCTATTTCGAATAATTTTTTTTGTCCGAATGTTCTATTTGCCCGAGTACTATTTACGCATATATTTTCTCTAGCTTTAACGGAAAATATTTTGCAAAATCTTTTACATCAGCCATTTAGAACATATTAGGTTAGGTTAGGTTTCTTTTATAGTTATTCTGAAAAGTCAATATTATCTGTAAAATAACAATTATGCGTAAATAGTATTCGGGCAAATAGAACATTCGGACAAATAAAATTATGCCAAAAATAGGCGACCCGAAAAAAACGGCCGGCATTTGAGCAAAACTTGCGAGTGCCCGCCTAGCGGCCGATTGGGCGTGAAATTGATAATTGAGCAACAAAGTGATACATAAAATATTTTTAAATTAAAAACAGTAATTTAAACACAAGATATTTATTTACAAAGTTCAATACTGAAAACACGTAAATACGACAACCATTTTGGTATAAGATTAAACATATCACTATTAAAGGTGACTAGAATTTGTCTTATCTAATTTAATTTGCGTCCAACCCTCTCTATCGCGTAACGCGTGCTCTTTCTGGTCACTGGCTAAGCCTCGGGAGGGACAAAATTTGATACTAGCCGCGCGGGAAATCGCGGCATGAGCCACTCTGACTGATCTGCAAGAACCTTAACACATTCAGTGCCAAGAACACGCCTGACGTGTTTATTTTGTATGGAAACTTGGGAGCTTGGCACTGAAAGTGTTAAAATAAGCCGGACGGAGTCTCGCTAACAAAGAACCTACCGTATCTGCCGTATCAATTATACGGGGCTCTCGGGCCACGGGGGCCCCGACGTGAGAAATCTTTACTTTTAAAAAGGGCCCCCAAACAAATTTTTATACGGGGCCCCGCCAAGGCACGCTACGCCACTGCAAAGAACTGAAGCATGTCTACTAAGCCTATGTATGTGTGCGTGCTGCTCGCAATACTGCCGTCCTAGTCTAAAAGGCGACTTTTTAGTATGAACTTCCACAGTAAAAGGTCGCCTTTTACCTTTTACCTAGGACGGCAGAAGAATAGAAAAAACTAGTTGATGTGTGCATGCGGCTCGTAAGTATAAGCAGCCGGCTTTGGCTTCAGTTCTCTGTTGGCGCGGCTCTGTCCTGCTATTTATTTTAAGGTCCTTGGTGATCTCGTCTATCATTCACTTCGCTTCACTCTTGTCTTCGCTCTTCTCCGCTTCCAAGCTCTCCTTCGCCTTTTTAACCAATCCCTCGTCAATGGAACTTCTGGAAAGCTGCCGCAGAATGTTCTCGAAGATCCTGGGCGCACTTTTAGTGTTTGGCAGTGAGATGTCTGTCTGTGTCGTGACGGTTTCGCTTCTCTTTTCTTCCTTCACTTCTGCGGGTATATTGGTCTCTTTCAGATCTAGTGTCATTGCTTTTTTCTTTTGTTCTTTTTCCGTGTCGACCTAGAAGAAGAATAATAATAATTGAAACTGAGGGATCGATAACCGACCGGACGAAGCGGATGGCAATTTGTTTCTGGCGACGTGCCATTGCTTTAACTATAAGGTTAGTTTTGCTTCATAATAATATCAAAAAACCGGTCAAGTGCGAGTCGGACTCGCGCACCGAGGGTTCCGTACAAAATCGATAGTAGATACGTGAATAATTCAAGAAAAACTGTATGGTGGGACAAACTTAACTTTGCTCTTGTAAAACTGTTGTCCCCATACATCGACATATGCCGCGGTTAGTTTAGTAGGAACAAATAAGTTTGTCTTACGATTTTTGCAAATTTCTAAGAAACGCTGCAAGTTAGGAAAACCGTTTTATTTTTCCTGTAATATTTAAGATAATATTAATAATCGGTAATTATTACAGATTTTTCTGTTCAGTAACTTTGGAGATAATAGGGGGGGAATGGTATTTTTTTTGACGTTTTTTGTCTTAAATCAAAAACTGCATGTCAGAGAAAAAAAATAAAAACGGTTTTGAAATCTTCATATTAAGCCCTTTCATTTGATATCCCACTCGATATATTAGCTCAACTTTTGTTGCCATTTCGGTCCCCTTTAAAAAAAAAGTAAAAAAGGTATAGGAGTTTTTTTCTATTCCATAGGCTCGAATTAGCGGTTTTTAACACTATTCCCAATTTCAAGTTGATAGCATCAGTAGATCCTGAGATATCTTGCTGTGACAGACGGACAGACAGACAGACAGACAGAGTCGCACCATAAGGGTTCCTTTTTTACCATTTTGGTACGGAACCCTAAAATACCTAAACAGTTTCCGAAAAAATGCTTTTTTTAAACTCCTAGGTTAGTACATTATAAGTGGGCGAAGTCTCTCCTTAGACTTAATAGGTTCAATACTTAAGAGGAGCATGGGCTCGTCAATAATTATTTGCACAGTGCGTCTTTGAACTTACTTAAAAATACTTGAACACCGAGGCTCAACCTCGTGTTGGCTTCGGAATTGCGTTAATTACCAACCGCACTAGTAAAACCTCATCTGCTTTCCAGAATTGGCACCTGAGACTTTTGCTGTCTGTCAAATCATATACATCGCCTTTTTTACCTGCAGGTTTCTTTTCATAATTTAGTTACCTCATTATTATTTGGGGTCGTCTTCAAATCGATTCTGGGCCGTTCTGGGTAGCCCTTTGTCACTTTTTGGTATCTCATCTTCAACTGAGCCTTTCCCATTTTTATCTGAGGTGGACTCTCCAAAGTAGTCTTCTTTACAAATTTATCTACGTTTATTATTTTCTTCACTTACCTCAGCCCGTAACCCCTGCACCTTATCTTGTCCTTATTCTTTGTCACTTTTTAGTGCTAGTATATGAACTTACCTCAGCCTCAAACTCCTGCACTGTATCCGGCTGGTCCTTCAGGTAAACTACATTTGTCATCTGTAGATCTCTCATCAGGCCATTTCCCATTTTTATAGTCTCCGAATTACTGAATGACCCAGGATCATTCAATAATTCGGAGATTACAATTTTTTTTGAGAGCTATTGATATCTCTTCTGGCTGTAGCCTCCTACGTCCATTTAGGGTCTACTTTCTTACTTGTGTTCTCCAGAGGCTTCGATTCTGGGTTATCCTTTGTCACCTGTTGGTGTTTGAACTTACCTCAGCCTTCAACTCCTGCACTTTATCCTGTCCTCGTCTGTTATCTGCTAGTATATGAACTTACCTCAGCCTGCAACTCCTGCAGTTTATCCTGTCCGTCTGTTATCTGTAGGTACATGAACATACCTCAGCCTGTAGCTCCTCCACTACGGGCTGGTCCTTCTCCTTGGCCCTCCTCTCGATGGCCTTGGTGAGCACGCTGCCGAGGATGTGCGCGCACTTGATGATGTTCTGCGTCTCGCGCGGCGTGAGGCGGAGCCCCTCGTTCCTGATGATGCTGTTGATGTTCTTCACGTCTTCGGGCGACCGGGACGTGCGCTCTGCTGAGAAATCTGGGAAACGACACTCTGGCGCTATGACATGGGGTACTTAAAGAAACGAGTAAACAGGGCTCTTAAACATCGGCAACGTAACGTATATCGGTAGTAAAACAAAGAACAGCCGAGATCGCAGACGCAGGGACGTATGCGATCTAGGGCTTTCTTTATTACCTCCCGTGTTTTGTACATCATTTTATATCTACACTTGGCCAGAAAGCGGTTTTTTCCATACGTGTAGCGTGCGGTAAAAGCCACTTTACGGCGTGGCTTAAAATTAATTTTAGATACTATCTGCAAAAATAACACTGAAAATAATAGCAATTTCAGGTTTAGATCGAACTCGTAAAAACCCATGAAAAATAATGACGTTAACGGAGTGAGATATCGCAAAAATCACCAATTTTGGACAATAATATTTTTATAATGGGTCAGCGGATATTGCTAAAACAGCCAGGTATTATGAATCATAGTATATTATGTAAATGAAACAAGTGTCAAATATTGAAAAACACTTATTTCTATTATCTAAATTACGGTGACCCGAAATGTTTGACCGCGAATCAACCAGCGCAAAGCGACCGGCTTGAGGTGCTTCAGTTATCTGTTAGGGAGACTACGTCCGGCTATTTATTACAAGGTAGGACTTACCCAAATCAGCCAGATCAATGTTCTCTGTCCGGTACGGCGTTGGGCATTGGTCGTAGTAGCTCTTCATCGGAACCTTTGGATCAAATAGGTCAAGTCAGTCTAGTTCGGCGGTCGGCAACCTGTGGCCCGCGGGCCGCATGCGGCAAGGTCGTTATATTTATACTCCTCGCGCCGAATCATGATCCCTATGACAGTTCTTTCTCCATACTTTTGTAATGGCGTCGCTGTCATTTTTAAACGGTTTTTAGACATTATTCGGAAGTATGGCACGTACATTTACATGTAAAATCTAATTTCAGTAATTATAATATGAAACAAATAATAGTATTTTATGCAACAGTTGTATAAGAAGGTTCAAAAAATGCGAATTGCGTGAGTTGCGATACGAGCCGCGAATGCGGCGAGTATCGCAAATAGAGACGCAATGAGCGTTTTTTGACTTAATTATACAACGTTGCATACAATACTTTTTCTACGACTAGGTTAAAATATAAAATACATGGACGTCACGCGTGTCTCGTCCGGTCTCTCCGAGTGTGTACAGCCGGCATGACAGTTGTGTCTATGGTAAACTTTTTTTTGATATGGCTGGTGACACGATGTGACGATAATTAAAATACTTTTTTTTATGTTGGCATCAATTAATTTAATTCGGAAAGTTTTGTTTTTCTTATGAATCGTAGGAATTTAATTGTTTGTTAAGTTGGTAGTTGTGAATTTTTATCGTGAAGTTAGAATTGAGCGCTTAATCCTTGACCTAAGTTTAACCTAGATTTAGAAGTCTGTGGATGCTAACAATAACGTAAAGTGACTATAACGACACTAGTGCTGTTATGGGGAATAGAGTATAGACTTCTCTGAACTCATATTATGTATGTTCTTATATTAGTGTTCGTGACCAAGTAAAAGACAGATAACAGTACAGGAGTAGAAAAATTTTGTTTATCATTTTCGGAATCAGGTGTACAGATACCAGTGGAAAGAGTGAACTGTCATAGGGATCATGATTCGGCGCGAGGAGGATAGAATCGTATAAAGTCACAAATTATTAACAAAGTGCGGCCCGCGTCAATTTCGTTAGCTACTATGTGGCCCCTGGCTGCTAAAAGGTTGCCGACCGCTGGTCTACTTAATTAACTATAAGTAAGATTCCTTAATGTATACCAGTTTTACCTAAAACCTAAGTTACAGCTCTGTATTAAACTACGTACAGAAGTTTCTGACGTTCGGCTCCGACCACCGGACGGAACGCACCGCATCCGACCGTGTCTCTCTATCGCATAACGCGTGCTCTTTTTGGCCGATGGCTAAGCTTGAGATGGGCAAAATTTGGTACTAGTACGCGGTACTAGTAGGGAATGCAATTATTTAGAATCGTGTAAAACCCGGGTATTTTTATTTTGATTCAGAACCGGATTAAAAAACCTAGTAATTAACAAAAATTATTTGTATTTATTTATTGCATAAACCAATACATAAGGACTCAAACCTAGGTATAGGTACCCTCGTAGGGTGTAGCAATTTACCATATTTTTCATAAACATGGTAAAATGGACTTATTACTAAAATTAACTCTATATAATGTAAGTTTCATACAGTTTTGGTGACTTGACTAGTTATTAATGCATGTATCGTTCTAATTTAAAGGTAATAATTAAAATCTAACGTTGGCCGCCTCAAAGCAAACGCGAAATAACATCACAAGCTTGCTTATCTTACTTAACACGGCCGGCTATACCGACAAGTTCATTGCAGGTAATGCAACCCGGGTACCCGGAAACCCAAAAACCGGTAACTGACTTTATTTAGAGTCAGGTGATACATATTTGACCGGGTTTCAGACACATTGTCGGCAAAGTAATTTAGATAAGGTATTGCTGTTTTATTTTTGTCAGGCGTCTGTTTGGTAGTAATCCATTTCATCTTTACTACGAGGGCAATGCGTCTTGTTGCCTAGCTACCCACCAGCCACTTATAAATCCATTTCCACGGATCTAGTGAAAAGGGTAACCATTGACGTATACAAAGGACAGGGCTAAGCGAGCGCGCAGATGGTTCCAACGCTTTAGCGGTAAAGATAGATACCGCCAAATCAGTGCCACGCGCGCACTGCGCAGCTGGTCTTTATAGCTGCATTTTTTGTTACGCGGAAAATAGTTCCGAACTCTTCGGATGGGCCTATCCTTACTTCTGAAATCATTGGGTACTTTGACACTCTCTGAGGGGTACAGATTTCTCATAAATTAGGTAGGTAGGTACAAAAGGTTACAAGTCTATTGTAAGACTTAAGCTCCTTTGCACGTAGGTTATATAGGTAAAGTAAAAAGACGTACGAAATACTTTGCTTGTGCTTTGTAAGTATATTAGTGCCCCGAGTTACGGGAAAAAAGTTCACATCCGGATACCAGCACCAAATTTTAGTATGTTGTTAGGTATGGTCTCTGGACCCCAAAACTGCCGGGAGACAGTCTCTGAAAGGTCAAGGTCACCGAATATGACGTCATTCATCTAGCCCCTCCCGCGTTCTTAAGAATGTTTAATTGTGACAAAACTACACATCTCACATCCACATAAGAGATATCAAATGAAAGGTAATTAAATGTACTATAAATGACTTTTACATTTGAATTTAATAATTGTTATACTTTAGGAATTATTCACACAATAGTTTCAATGTCAAAAAAAAAATATACGGTAATTTAGGTTTTACAGCAAAACTAAAAACACTAAGTTATACAAATGTACTACAAAAACCGAAGCAATTTATTAACCGTCATAACACAGTTTAAATCTTGGAAATCTGTCAATAAATATAGAAACTATAGCCCAAAAACCGTGAGCGCGCGAAATACTCCCATAGTGCCCCGAGTTGAGGAAAAAAAAATTTACTTCCGGATACCAGCACCAAATTTTAGTATAATATTAGGAATGCACTCTGGACTCCAAAACTGCCGGGAGACAGTCTCTGAAAGGTCAAGGTCACCGAATATGACGTCATTCATCTAGCCGCTCCCGTATCTTAAGAATGTGTAATTGTGACAAAACTACACATCTCACATCCACATAAGAGGTATCAAATGAAAGGTAATTAGATGTACTATAAATGACTTGTACATTTGATTTTAATAAATGTTATACTTTAGGAATTATTCACCCAATATTTTCAATATCAAAAGAAAAATACGGAAATTTAGGTTTTACAGCAAAACTAAAATCATTAAGTTATGCAAATGTACTATAAAAACAGAAACAATTTATTAAGCTTTATAACATAGTTTAAATCTTAAAAATCTGTCTATAAATATAGAAGCTATAGCTCAAAAACCTTCAGCGCGCGAAATACTCCCATAGTACCCCAAGTTAAGGAAAAAAAAAATTCTTCTGGATACCAGCACTAAATTTTAATATGATATTAGGCATGTACTCTGGACTCCAAAACTGCCGGGAGACAGTCTCTGAAAGGTCAAGGTCACCGTGTATGTCGTCATTCATCTAGCCGCTCCCGTATCTTAAGAATGTTTAATTGTGACAAAACTACACATCTCACATCCACATAAGAGATATCAAATTTACAGCTTTACTAAGAAAATAATATACTTGACGTCACGCCACTGCCTAGTTCACTCACTGCTGGCTGCGAACTACACTTACGACTGACAATGAACTTGAAATTTATGTGAATCGATATGTGTTTCATAGGGTATATTTTAGGGTTTATTGGTCGTTTGAACTTGAAATTAGTGACCACTGTAACTCAGGCTATTATTTAGGGTCATTTAAAATGGTCGTAAGTAAGACATATAGTACAAAAGTCCAGTTTCATTAGACCTAAGCCATCTTTGAACAATGTCTAAGCGCCTGCTCCGATCGGGAGTATTTCGCGCGCTCAAGGTTTTTGAGCTATAGATTCTATATTTATTGACAGATTTTCAAGATTTAAACTACGTTATGAAGCTTAGTAAATTTTTTATATGTTTGTAATACATTTGCATAACTTAATGTTTTTAGTGTTAGTAGTTTTGACACAATTAAACATTTGCAATTACACATTTGCATAACTTAATCTTTTTAGTTTTGCTGTAAAACCTAAATTTCCGTATTTTTTTTTTGATATTGAATTTCTTGTGTGAATAATTCTTAAAGTATAACATTTATTAAAATTAAATGTACAAGTCATTTATAGTACATCTAATTACCTTTCATTTGATACCTCTTATGTGGATGTGAGATGTGTAGTTTTGTCACAATTACACATTCTTAAGATACGGGGGCGGCTAGATGAATGACGTCATATTCGGTGACCTTGACCTTTCAGAGACTGTCTCCCGGCAGGTTTGGAGTCCGGAGTGCATGCCTAATATTATACTAAAATTTGGTGCTGGTATCCGGAAGTAAATTTTTTTTCCTTATTTCGGGGCACTATGGGAGTATTTCGCGCGCTCAAGGTTTTTGGGCTATAGTTTCTATATTTATTGACAGATTTTCAAGATTTAAACTATGTTATGAAGCCTTATAAATTGTTTCTGTTTTTGTAGTACATTTGCATAACTTATTGTTATTAGTTTTGCTGTAAAACCTAAATTTCCATATATTTTTTTTGACATTGAAATTATTGTGTGAATAATTCCTAAAGTATAACATTTATTAAATTCAAATGTAAAAGTCATTTATAGTACATCTAATTAACTTTCATTTGATATCTCTTATGTGAATGTCAGATGTGTAGTTTTGTCACAATTAAACATTCTTAAGAACACGGGAGGGGCTAGATGAATGACGTCATATTCGGTGACCTTGACCTTTCAGAGACTGTCTCCCGGCAGTTTTGGGGTCCAGTGACCATACCTAACAACATACTAAAATTTGGTGCTGGTATCCGAATGTGAACTTTTCCCATAGAAGCATGTCCGTAACTCGGCGCACTATATGAAAGTACTCAAAGAAAAACTACTTAATATGTTACCCCTAAAGGGGTAATTACCCCCAGGTTCGGAACCGCTGTACTATTGTGATTGTAAGGAGGACCGACCGGCTCGAATCACTTTAAAGAACGTACCTTGGCGACGGAGTTGTTGTAGTTGACCCAAAAGGTGTTCCACTCCCCGTTCTCGCGGCGCTCCTCCCACCGCTCGCCCTCCGAGCCCTCCAGCCAGCTGCTCACGCAACAACTACACACACAGGACAGAAAAGTCAAAGTTACAGTATTGACGTATTTATATAGGGTGATAATGTACGCCCTTACAAAGTTGTAGCATCGTGCTAGTCACGTGGGCAAGACAACGCGCGCTACGTAGTTCATTAAAAATTTGACAGATGGCGCTGCATTTACTGTTACGGGGAAAACAGGGTGTATTCGTTAAGTGTAGCCAGGCGATTATTACGTAAATATAACAGATATAATACCTTTTAGGATTCAGGCCTGGCCCGCCTGGCTTTAGATTACCTGGACATGTCTTGGCTGCCCTCGATCTTGGTCTGATGCGGCGAGGCCTCCGAGGACTGCCCGGAGTACTCCGGAGACACGGAGGAGTAGTCCAGCTCTGTGGCCAAGTCGTGCCTGAGACAACATGGTAGACTTAGGTAGAAAATACAAATTTTCTCTTTCTAGTAGATGCTCAAAAATTCTTTATTTCTGCAAGTAGGCCTCAAGGACTCTTTTACATGTCTGATCCTTATGGCGCTTCGGCAAATGACTCTTTGGTGAGAAAAAGTGCCGGAAGAAACTCACCAGTTTCTCTTTCCAAAAACATCCAGCATTACAATATATATTGTATTATATTATTTATATTACAATAGTGAACTTCAATTAAGATTAAGATGTAGTCTCTCACGTCAGTTCTAATAAACACTAGTATATAATTATCTAACACATTTAACGTAGCCGCACCCCACAAACGGCACCCGTTCAGAAGTATGACGCGTATCTCAGCCATCGCCTCCCTTGCAATTGTGGTATAAAGCAAATGGGTTTATACCATGGAGAGGGCAGCCCATATGGCCCTTGACCGCGGTTTGTGGAGGGACATCACAGTTGGTCACGATCCTCGGTAATAGGGAACGACAAGATAGAAGAAGTTGGTTTTCAGAAAAAGTTCACTAGGAGAGTTTCACTCGTTTGCTGTTCTTATACAGTGGAACCACGATACGTACGCGATAAGACGAAATCCTCTATACCACGAAATAAAAGCCCATTACCGTCCTTCAAGCCCCAAAACCTCTATAATTTGAAATATTGGACCTCCAGAAGTCGAAGTCACCTATGACTCCCTATAAGACGTTTCAGTACATTGTTTTACCTCTATAACTCGAAATAGATGAACTCTATTACCTCTATACTGCCGTCCTAGTCTAAAAGGCGACTTTTTACTATGAACTTCCATAGTAAAAGGTGGCCTTTTACTCTAGGACGGCAGTATATCTCGAAGAAACCGTTCGTTTGTTTTATTACCTCTGTATCTCGAAGTTTGTAATTATATACCTCTATGTATACTCTATAACTCGAAGAAAAATGATGGCGGGTAGGTCGTACGTATCTAGTTCATGGGAAATTTTACCTCTATCACTCGAATTTTCATTTATTTACCTCTGTAACTCGGAGTCAAAGACTACAGAAGCCTTAACCTCTATAAGTCGAACATGGGCCTATGAAAGCCTCTGTAATTCGAAACCTCGTTAGCACGATTTTTAGGGTTCTGTAGCCAAAATGGCAAAAACGGAACCCGTATAGTTTCGTCATGTCCGTCCGTCCGTCCGTATGTCACAGGCATTTTACTCAAAAACTACATGACGTATATTGATGAAATTTGGAATGTAGGTGTGTTGTAGCTCCTCTGCAAGCGCACTATATCCGTAGTAAGACCTACGGAGGCCGAAGGCCAAGCACCGCTTTGGGCTAAAGGCACGTGGTTATCTCACGCAAACCGCATATGAGTCTCATTTTCGGGGGCCCGAAGAACAAGCTTCAGGCTGCAAAGCCGAAGGCGTATAGTCAGGTTTTAAGTTTTAAGTATAAATTCATTTGTAGCGCATTTCCTTATAGTAAAAGGTTACGGAACCCTACACTGAGCATGGTCCGACATGCTCTTGGCCAGTTATTTTAGCGTTTCTCTTGAGTTTCGACTTATCGAGGTTCCATTGTATTACCTGTAGCTGACACTAGACTGTGTTTTGATGACACTGGCACTTCTGTTGGTCTTCGGTCCACTGTCGCCGCTCTGGTTCCACCGTGCTGGCTGCGGGAGGGAAGCTCGTTTCTTTGGCGTAGACGTCGCCAGCGCGGTGAAGCTCTTGATACCGTACTTGGAGTTCATGTCTTCGAAGTCCGATACCTGCATTCAACATGTATTTGGGTCATTATTTGAGCGTTTCACCCGCCTCACTTTCGTAGACACATTATTGTCGAAGTTCCCTGAGCTTTTAGTCTCATAACGAGCTATTTGGTACATATCCGGGACTACTAACAAATACCTTAAAATTACATTAAAATCTGCCGGAATCTCAACAATAATGTGTCCACGAAAGTGAGGCGGGTGAAACGCTCAAATAATGACCCATTTGTGAAATTGTGAACTAGTGCAACTACGAATAAGTCTGCTGCCATTTCACCTTGTCACCGACAAATGATTTCCCGAAATATGGCACACATGCACTTTTGGCACAAGCTTATCATTATAATAGTGTTGTGACTGATATTTTTGCGTAGCCCGTTTAATAAAATCATGCAGACGTACGGAAGACTAACGCTGCGACATCGTCACGATGACGCAACACATGCTGAGTGGTGTCCTTTTGCACCTTTTCTTCTGTGCTGTATGCGAATGTTGGGAAATTAAACTCAAACTCAAACTCCTTTATTGATGATACTTACTTATCACAGGTCAGTTGCTTATAGACGAGATATAACTATTATTTAACTATGATTTTGAGTTATTGAAATTTTGTCACGTATAAAATAAAATACATAAAAATATACATATTTTTGTATTGGTGTTGTGTTGTTATTCCTTATTTTTGTGTTATTGAAATTTTGTCACGTATAAAATAAAATACGTATAAAATATACATATTTTTGTATTTGTGCTGTATAAATATATGTGACAAAATTTCAATAACACAAAAATAAGTAAATGTATTTATGCCACATTTGACCATAAAGTGGCTTTTTCCGCACGCTGCGCGTACGGAAAAAGCCGCTTTCTGGCCAAGTGTAGACATAAATGTATTTGTTGTTATTTGTTACCGTAATAAATAAATAAATATTACGGGACAATCTTACACAAATCGAACTAGTCCCATAATATGTAAATGTCCCGAAATATGTGATCCTTTGTTCATTTTTACCCGACTGCGGCGAAGCCCAAAGGAGGGTTGTGTTTGACCTGTATGTATGTATGTATGTATATGTATATGTATGTATGTATGTATGTATGTATGTCCGTTCCTATGCCCGCTCGTAACTACTGAACGGCACAACCGATGTTGATAAATGATACATCATTAGATTCGTCTTGATGGCGCGAGTGTCACTGGGTATGGAGTTCGTTAAAATAAAGAAAATGACGGATTTTATTCACTTTTAAAGTGCACCGCGGTCGGGTTTTTTTTAGTAAAAACATTTAAATAAAAATTTGGTTATATTTTGTCGTTGACTGTACCTGACTGAGTTCCAGAGACATGTCGTCCTCCAGTGAGGTTTCCCGACTCTGGGAGGACTGCGACTCGTTCAGGGCCTTCTTGGGCGACGGGGGCTTCTTGGCTTTGGGAGTTTCCAGTGAGGGGCGCCGGCGGTAGGACGCTGGCAGGGAGTTGGCGCGGTCTGGTCTGCAAAAAGTAATAATTCGATCAGTGTTGCATTTTTGGACACATAAGTATTATTAACGTGCGCATCTAAAAAACCTGGTCCCATCAAAAACATTACATGTAACAAGATGCAAGTCTCGCAACGCAGTTCTTCTATAATAAAGAAGTTTTGAGATGTAATGTTAATCCAAGTCAGAACTGGGGGGTTGTCCACAGAACTCGATTTCCACCGACTTGCCTATTATTTACCCATGGAGGATAAAACGAGAGAGAGAAAGAGAGAACTATAAAACGTGTTCCTCCACGGCGCGAAACCGTGTGTTTTAGCACATTCATGCGGCAAAATTGAGTTCGGTAAAGAGTTGGGCACTAGTCGTAGTAAATGTTCATGGTGTACTAGAAATAGCTTATGAAATTGCTGAACAAAAATAATGAATTTCTTATAATATTTGAGAATCTCCCTCAACTCGTGAATCTCACCATCAGAGTTAAATCCGACTTCTTTATTGAAATCGGTAGAGGCTTTAGATTTAATATTATAATTTTATAATCAATGCCTATAATAGCACCGACAAAGTATAAAGACAGAGAAGTAGTCGAACTTCGGCCGTTTAGGAACCCGCGATACGTATTCAAGCCTTCGAGGTCGAGTCGCAAACAGGGCGATCCGTACTGGAGCATTCTTACGCATTCTTAAAACTTCCCTTGTAGTGCGTTCGTACACGGCACGCACACATTCAAGCGCGCGATGTACCTGTGGCGACACTGCCACCTAGCGAAACTCGTTGGAAGAAGAAGACAGTTACAGCAATTCCACGACAGATGGCGCTTACATCAACGCCCATACAAACGGCACAATTCCCATACAGTTCTGCATCACACTATCGAAGTGTTTATAACAGAACTATACGCGAATAGGTGTTCGGCGCCGGTTGCCGCTGTTCGCGCTCACGGCCGGCATCCGCACGGGGCACGCGCGCAATGCTCCGACACCTAGAGCCCGAGGGCACTTGCTCAATACTCTCCTGAAAGAGGTCCAGGATACCGACGTGCTTACTGACAAATGGCCGATGCTCATTAGACATATTGATATGTTCTTAAATAATTATCTAGTATAATATTTGGTGTTAAAATTATCTAATGTAACTTACATTAGATAATTTTAGCAGTCCTATCTTTCTAACTGGCAGTCCTATGTTAGCAATTTTTCTATAATGTAACTTGTTCACAATGTTCGTTTTAGTGACTTAAAATGTATTGTGTTATTTGATATTTACTGTATGTATGACTGGCATTGTGGGTGCTTTGGATTTTTCTGTAAACTCACAATGTACTATTGAAATAAATGAATAACGCTAACACACATAATACCACTTCCAACCAACTTCCTTCGGACTTCGATCCCCAGGCACAACACCCGCCTGGAGAGAGATCTCTGGTATTGTCCTCTCTTCCACATCACATACCTTTTGCAGGAAGAAAAACTGCTATTATCTGTGTCACTGACCTCTTCAGACACTGTTTCCCAGTTACCACGAACTCCAGGTTCTGCGGTTTGACGACCTTCTTGGGCGTGGATGTGGCGGAGGCGGGCGGCGACTTCTTCTTCTTGGAGCCTCTAGAGGAAGCGGAGTTGCGTCGCGAGCGCGGGTCCGGGTCGTAGTCCGACGGCCAACGGTCACTCCGCTGCATCGCGCTGGAAATCCAAATTATTATTCAACTAGTGAAACTTAGTTCGCGGAGGTGAAATAAGTCGGAGTCTCGGGGCCAATATAGTCGAACCGCACCGTTGCCACTGTGGGACTCAGGTTGACCGGACGGGTCATCACATCACGGACTCGCATGAGCCAAGAGTGCTGGCCGGCTATCCCACCACGCCTGCCTAAACGATATCATCCGTCGGGCCTTGATCAGCGTCAGCGTGCCGGCCACATTAGGGCCAAACGGCCTGGCACGCGATGATGGCAAGAGGCCCGACGGAATGACCCTCGTGCCTTGGGAACGGGGACGGCCGCTAATCTGGGACGCCACGTGCGTGGATACCCTAGCGCCGTCCCACCTTAGCACGACATCGCTGAGGGCTGTATCGCGACATCGCGGTGGGTTACGTATTTGCGGCGTTTGCCGTGGAAACCGGAGGCAACAGCTCTCTTTAAGAGACTTAGACATTTGCTAATCCGGTCCTCCAGTGACCATAGGGCTGGCTCGTTCCTCGCGCAGCGGATAGGCATTGCCATCCAGCGAGGCAACGCAGCCAGCCTTATGGGCACCCTGCCCGCAGGAGGCGACATAGGGGACATCTGTAAATATAATTTTAGGTCCCAATAGGTTAAGTTAGGTTTATTTAGTCGGTAAGCTGTTAATAATGTGTTTTTTTAATGCTTTATGTTGTTTAATAAATAGATTCACCTACCTAAAAAAAGTCGGATGTAGTACATTACTAGAGTCTGGCTAATGAAAGATGAGACTAAAAAAGGGCGGCAAATTTAAAAAAACAACGGGTTGCAACACTGTTTATAGGGTGACAAAAACGGTAATGATACTTGGGCCGATTTTTGTTTTGTTGTCACTTTTTTAATTCTTCCGATTTTAGTGAAAATTGGTAAGTACATCGTTTTTATTAAAGTGTTAGTTGTGCGATCTAGCTATCGCACATCGCATCGCATTTAGTATAACATTGCCTTTAGGCAAAACTGTTGACATGCATTAACCTAGATTATTTACGTAATATAATTGAGTGCATTAAAGACTCTCATCAACACCTTACGCGGATTGCTTATTTTTGACATTATTCCTGACATCTTGCAAGCTATCCTGCAGCATCTGACATACCTATTGACCGCTTGACATTACGGGCGTCAGCTCGTACATTTTGGTCCTTCGAACTTTTATTAGTGTTCAGTGAGTGTTAGTGTGAATTGTGTATCAGCTTGGTTGGCCTCCCACAAGCGGGTCTCACCAGCTAAGTTGACGGCACGCATTTTCACACCAGAAACTCGCGGATACCAAGAACCAGTGACACTTCAGAACACCCAGCTATTGGAGTGACAATTTGTTATTACTGACAGTGACATTTTATTTCCTAATTGCGTGACATTTTATTTGACAAGTTATATCTGAAGAATCATGAGCGACTTCGATCGTGTATTGCAACGGCAGAGGGAGATTGCTGAATCTATTCAACGCATGGAAGTGAATTTCAAGAAAGATTCTGATTCCCGGAAAACTGATGACTATTTGCGAACAAGGATTCAAGCTCTGGACACGCTCTGGGAAGAATTCGAGAAAAACAACGTGAAGCTCCTTGGTGCGCCTGACAAGACTGGAGAGTATTTTGTGGATAGCGTGTTCGAACAAATGCAGGTGCTTGTTGACAAAGTTCGTACTATGCTTTCGAATTATCGGTTTGGAGAGCCATCAATGCCCAAAATGAAAGATACTCAGCAGCAGCAAACCAGCAAACTTAACGAGCTTTTTAACGAGCAAAAAGCCAATTTTAGAGCTTTCCAAAGGCTCTTGAACTACATTGACGTTGACAAGATAACTGAGAAATGGGAATTGGAGGACGAACTCCGTAATCTTCAAACTCGGTGGGATACTATTGACAACTTGCATTTGAAAATTGATAACCTTCTACAGGGCTCAGATTTGGATTACGAGGAGAGATATTCTGTGTACGAGAATAAATATCGAATGACAAAAAAGGCATTGAACCAGAAAATATCTACAGCGGTTCATCTGTACAAATCTACTCCACAGATGGAAATACCTAACTTCTACGGAGATTACTCTCAATGGCCTACATTTCTAGATCTCTACAAATCTGCAATCCATGACAATCCCGTCCTTTCTAAAGCGCAAAAGATGCAACACTTGAAGGGGAAGCTGAAAGGAGAAGCGCTACGGCTCGTTCAGCATTTGAGTGTAACGGCGGAAAATTATCTCACCGCATGGGATCTTTTGTACCATCGTTACAACAACGACCAACTACTATTTTCTCGGCAGATAGAGATATTTCTCAACCAACCAACAATGCATAGGCAATCGTCGCATGACATTAAGAAACTGCATGACACGACAATGGAGTGCGTGCATGCCATACACAATCTTGGCATAGACACAACCACCTGGGATCCACTTCTTGTCCATCTGCTGACTAAAAAACTAGATACATTGACACTAAGCGATTACAAAGAATCTCGTAAAGCTCCGAGGGACCTGCCAACCTTGGATGAATTTACTGCATTTTTGGAGACTAAATTTATAGCTTTGGAGCCTGTGAACAAGAGAGATCGCGAACCTGCAGGGTCATCAGGATCCAAACAACTGACATTCAAGCCTAAGGAGACATTTTACTCAGTGCCAAGAAAACCGTCATACAACAAGCCGATTCCGTTTAACTATAACATTAATGCAGTATGCGTATTGTGCAATACCAATCATGCCTTATACCAATGCAAGAAGTTTGAATGTATGTCACCGGATGTCAAATTAAAAACAGTTGCGAAACACGGAATGTGCAAAAACTGTCTCTATGTGCACGAACGGAATATCTGCAATTCTACAAAAACATGCAAAATTTGCCACGGGAAACACAACACATTACTTCACGACGCGGTAAATGACCCCGCTACGCAAGCACCGCAGTCATCGTTCATACCTAATAAGCAACAACCTCGTCAACAATACAGCCGCGAGTCAACGACGAATCATGTGACAAATAACGATTGCGAAGTATTGCTGACTACTGTACTGATCCGTGTACGAGCCAATGACAATACCTACATAACATTACGGGGCCTCTTAGACCAGGGTTCCCAGGTCACCCTAATTACCGAAAATGCTGCACAGTTATTAGGATTGCCTCGGCAGCAGATATATGCATCTGTAACCGGAGTGGGAGTTAACACGAAAAGAAGCAAGGGGAGGATCCAACTTGACTGTCAATCTATACACGATGACTACGCTTTTACTGCAAATGCCTTAATTATGCCACAATTGATCAACAAGTTGCCTAGCAACACGTTCGAGAAGCAAGCCTATCCACATATTCAGCACATTCAACTTGCCGATCCAGATTACAACATATCGAAACCAATTGACATTTTACTAGATGCAAACGTTTATTCTGACATTATTATGAGTGGTCTCATAAGAGGAACGGACCGGCAACCAGTTGCTCAGCAGACTAAAATTGGGTGGATACTTTCGGGGAGCGTTAACTCGACTTTTAACTGCAACGTTATTATCAACAACATAGAAGATATTACTAACTATTGGGAGATGGAAGAGATCAGCAGCGACGAGGTGACTACCACACCACAAGAACAATTTTGCGAGCAATTATATATCACTACTACAAGACGAAATCAAGACGGCAGATACGAAGTGCGACTGCCTATGAAAGAGCATTTTGAAGAAAAATTAGGCCAGTCAAAGTCAAAAGCAATAGCACAATTTAAGCACCAGGAGGAACGTTTAAGAAATAATGACAAACTACGTGACAGTTACCAGAAGTTCATGGAAGAGTATGAGCAATTAGGTCACATGAAGCAATGCAACACTCTGCTTGAACCTTCTTGTTTTTTACCTCATCATGGTGTTCATAAAGAAGATTCGACTACGACAAAACTAAGAATTGTCTTCAATGCCAGCTCCAGAACTAGCTCTTCGTACAGCTTGAATGACTTGATGGAATGTGGGACAAAGTTACAACAGGATATCCAAGATCTTTTATTAAGATGGCGAACGTACGAGATCGTGTACACAGCTGACTGTGAGAAGATGTATAGATGCATTATGATCCAAGAAGATCAACAACACCTGCAAAAGATAGTTTGGAGAAATCACCCCAAGGAGACGCTTAAAGAATACCAGCTCTGCACTCTGACATACGGCATGAAGGCCGCCCCATTCCTTGCAATGCGTACCATGGCACAATTGGCCATAGATGACGCTGACAAATATCCCTTAGCCGCCAAGGCATTACAAAACGATTTTTATGTTGACGATTTGTTGAGTGGATGCAACTCTATCGAACAAGCACTGGAGACGCAGCATCAGTTGATTGGAATGCTCAGAGGCGCGGGTATGAACTTAAGAAAATGGGCAAGCAACAAACCCCAATTATTATCACACTTATCTCCTGACCAAACAAATCAAGCTGCAATTGACATTAAAAACGTGACATCTACAAAGACGCTCGGGTTACAATACAGTCCGATTACCGATTGCTTTATGTTTCACTACACTGATACGCAGGGAAAAAATAATATATGCACTAAGCGCATATTACTCTCAGAAATATCTAAAATATTTGACCCACTTGGGTGGCTGTCACCATTAACTATAAGAGCAAAAGTACTTTTCCAAAATGTTTGGCTTGCTGGAATTGACTGGGACCAGGAAGTACCGCAACATATACAAAGCGAATGGCTTAAAGTACGAGACGATTTACACTACATTGATAAAATTAATATTCCTCGCTGGATTGGAAATACCACAGGACCGATGAGTTTAATCGGATTCTGTGATGCATCTGAAAAGGTTTACGCGTGTGCCGTATACTTAAAATCAATAAATGACAATGGAGAAGTTATGACACGAATAATTGCAGCAAAAACGAAACTTGCGCCAAAAAAGGCGACATTGACTTTGCCCCGGTTAGAGCTATGTGGAGCAGTACTACTGTCAAAATTAATGGCAAAAATCATCAAGGCTATGCCATGTGTCAACATCCCTATATACGGCTGGACTGACTCATTAGTGGTATTGGGGTGGCTACAAGGAAACCCGACTCGCTGGAAAACATTTGTAGCAAACCGCGTTAATCAGATTCTTGAAATAATGCCATCACAATGCTGGAGACACGTTTGCTCACAGAACAACGCAGCTGACTGCGCAACTCGAGGGATCTCTACCACGCAATTGTTATCCCACTCGTTGTGGTGGCAAGGCCCCGAGTTCATAAAAAATGACATCCCGGAACAAACTGACAAACCGATCGTGACCGACTGTGAGGTCAAACTTAAGCCGAAAACTTGTGCCGTTGTGACATCATCCTCTATCATCGAAGATTTACTGGAGAAATACAGCTCATTATCCCGCATAGTAAGAATCACATGCTACGTATCACGTTTCATAACAAACCTGCGTCACCGTAGTGCATCGTACACGCAGACGGCGGAACGAGAACATGATACTCTTGGTATTGTGCGAGACCGCGTAATTACTACAAATTATTTGACTACAAATAATAAATAAATAAATAAATAAATAAATAAATATTAGGGGACAATCTTACACAAATCGAACTAGCCCCATAGTAAGCTCAATAAGGCTTGTGTTATGGATACTAGACGACGATATATTTAAATGAAATTGAAAATGCATACAACATTATTGCAAAGACGGTGCAAGGGCTGGAATTTCAAAATGACATTTATGACATTAAGAAAAACGGGTCAGTGACTTCTAAGAGTACTCTACTCGACTTGCACCCGTACCTAGAGGACTACGGAGTCTTGAGAGTTGGCGGGCGACTGCAACATTCATATTTGACAGAAAATGCCAAGCATCCCATTATTCTACCCAAACATTGGGAGCATGCCGTGAAAGCAACGAAGCATCACCTTAAGCGAGTGTTAGGGGATCAAACATTGACATTCGAAGAATTTACTACACTACTGACACAAATCAAAGCATGTCTAAACTCCAGACCTCTCTATGCACTGACAAATGACTCAGAGACCGAATATTTGACACCCGGACACTTTTTGGTTCACGGTCCTATGCTGTCCTTTCCCACGTCTGGCGATGAAACAACATGCGGCAAATCAAGGTGGCAACTGATAGGAAAAATTATCCAGAGCTTCTGGAAAAAGTGGTCATCAGAATATTTACATCATCTACAACAAAGAAGCAAGTGGCAACGACCAGTGAAAAATCTTGAGAAGGATGACATCGTGCTGATTAAGGAGGATAATTTCCCGCCCGCGAAGTGGGCCATGGGACGAGTGACAAATGTGCACTACGGCAAGGACGGATATGTTCGTGTCGTCACACTTAAAACAAAAGGAAGGGAGATCCAGCGACCTGTGGTAAAGTTAGCCCCGTTGCCGATTGAACACGCCGAACAAAGCCCCCAGACATCTGACTCCGAGCCACCAAAATCACATAAACGCGTACGAAAGCCGAAACAAAGTTTCATCACTTCTATAATGTTACTATTTATGACATGCATAGTACCAACGGCGACGCAACCGGCACTCAATATTGACATGATCCTAAACAACAATACGCTATATTTTGACAAAATTGCCGATATAAACATTATACAAGATGAATGGAGGATGGTCGTATACTATAATATGACCACTTACTGGAACAGCATAACTGCCATCAACGACTACATCAACCTCATAAAAAAGAAATGCAACAATGACTTCACATGCGCTCCAGTTGTTACACAGTTCGAACACGAACTTAGCGAATTATGGCATTACAACGACCTATTGACAAGTCAGCATAATAATAATAATAACCGACAGCGAAGAGGCCTAATTAACGGAGTGGGTTATTTAGCCAACACACTATTTGGCGTATTGGACGACCGATTCGCTGAAAAATACGAAAAGGATATTGAAACTATTCAAATACGAGAAGATCACATCTTCAATCTATACAAGAATCAGACATCAATACTCGAAGCTCACAATAACATCCTCAAACGCAATGAAGTTATCATGAAGAATCAATTTACGTCACTTGCAAAAACCATTCATAACTTAACAGAAGATATTAATCAAGCACAGTCGGCTAGTCTGCGCGCACTGCATTCATTTTCCTTACTATCGTCTATGGTAGCGGCAGATGTTATCCTCTCGAACCTGCGTCGGATTCAAGATACCTTAGTGGACACAGTCACAGACATCTACCACGGCAGACTCAACGTGCATCTATTACCGCCACAGCAAATACAACAACAATTAGATTTGATATCAGGACATCTACAGGATGATCTCATTGTACCAGTTGACAATATTGGCGATTTATACGGACTACTACATATTCAAGCAAGAGTGACGAAAAAATCCTTAATTATGGAAGTACGGTTACCGTTGTTGAACCGTGAACAGTTTGAGCTTAATGAGATTATTGACATACCACGAAAAAATGGAAACCGCACAATTTACACATCAACTAGCACCAATTATATGGCGATTAATGTAAAGAAAGATACAATAATTCCAATGACCGAATCTGACATGCAGGCCTGCATCTCTCACAAGGATGGAAAAATGTTTTGCCCATTAAGTCACCCTATATATACAATGAAAGTCGGCGAATCTATCTGTGACATGCAATTAATGATAAATAACAATAATAAACCATATTGCGAAGCGACCGCAAAGGAATGCGCCGACAGATGGATCAAGTTACACGCGCGAGACGCATGGCTATTTTCATATTGCACCGAGCACCCGATACGTGTCATATGTCGGAACGACGTCACTACTGCCAAATTAGTCAACACGGGGTTAATTGTAATTCCGTCGGGATGTACGATAAGAGGAAAGTCATTCATCATACATTCCCAGCATGACTACAAGAGTCAGGTGTTTATACCGGGATCCTACATCGAGACCCCAAAAATTTCGGCGATCAATAGCATACTGAAAACATCCGTACCAAAGGATGTACCTCTCTTGATTGAAGACCATACCAATGACTTCCTTGACATAAATCGAAAAATTCAAGACATGAAAAAACAAGAGTTGGAGCAATTTATCGGACATGACAATACCCATTACACAATAATCTACGTCATATTGGGTACTATTTCACTCACAACAATAACACTTGTCGTGTGTACTGTAAGACGACGATGGCAATCTAAGCCCGTGCAGCCAGACATACCACTGCAAGAGGTGCTATCCGTGGCGACCGCGGCCGGCCCCGGGAGGATGGGGACCCCAACGCTACAGAGAGCTACATTTCGCGGGGACCTGCCAATGACGCCTCCACAAAAAAGAAAAGTTAGTTTTAAGGACATCGTGGAATCATAGGCACGATTGATATTGTACACATTTTTTATAAAACTTAAGAAATTATTATTAAGGATATGTTTTTACCAATTTATTCCATATTTTATTATGTTACATAGGTAATATTTATTGACATGCTTTTATGTTTTTCGCTTTGTAAGTGGCAGTATGTGCGATCTAGCTATCGCACATCGCATCGCATTTAGTATAACATTGCCTTTAGGCAAAACTGTTGACATGCATTAACCTAGATTATTTACGTAATATAATTGAGTGCATTAAAGACTCTCATCAACACCTTACGCGGATTGCTTATTTTTGACATTATTCCTGACATCTTGCAAGCTATCCTGCAGCATCTGACATACCTATTGACCGCTTGACATTACGGGCGTCAGCTCGTACATTTATGATATATTCACTCTCCACATTTGCCACGGAAAGAAAAGCAAAAACAATTCAGTAAGTATTTTCGGAGACTGTTACTTTCTTATGTTGCATATTGAGTATCAAAATCACTACAGCATACTATCCTCAGAAATTTAATGACGTTTGACACATTTGACGTTTGTATAATGTCGCCATTTAAAAAGTTTTCAATAAATCTCAGTCTCATCTTTCATTAGCCAGACTCTAGTAGCTGTGCGGTGAAATCGTGGAGTGAGCCATTTCTGGTCGCGGTTTAATCGTTCTACAGAGTTGAGTTTGGGCGTGTTGTGTTTACTTATATGACATTTATAGAAATATCCCGATGATGATTCCGCTCGTGATTGATACATGTTGGTAAAACTGCAAGGTGTCAGTGTAAGTGATTAAGTTAGCTTACTCACAGTAAGTTGTCTGTCAGCTGTGGTCCTGCCACGGCGCGGAGTGGCACCGAGCGGTCCTGTCAGGCTTGGATTTCTACTGGAGAGGAGGACGCAGTGATGGGAATCGCAATTTGTCTTTCTGCAGGGTCCGGCGTATTGTGTTTACTAATATGACATCTAAGTATAGTATGGCATTTACCTGTGGCTTTGCTTGCGTTATACTTATACCTGTCATTATCGCAAGGGAACTCCTTATCGAAATTAACAGTATTTTATTATGTCCTGTGTTGTGTATGTGTACTTCCAGAACACAGCCACACTCGCAAGATTGGCCAAGAACAGAGAGGACTTTGCAAAGGTGGTCGCCGACACACGTTAGAGTATGGCAGAAGAAGAAGAAGGAATAGGAAAGATTTTTTTGCATGGGAGGAGCCGCAGAAATAACAAGTTGTATTAGTTAAGTTAGCTTACTCACAGTAAGTTGTCTGTCAGCTGTGGTCCTGCCGCGGCGCGGGGTGGCACTGAGCGGTCCTGCCACGCTTGGATGGCTGCTGGTGGGGCAGAGGACGTGTTGATGGGAGTCGCGATTTAACCGTTCTACAGGGTCGAGTTGGGCGTGTTGATTACTAAATATGATATTTATAGTAAGCCGGTTGTCGTCCAAATAGTCATTAATAGAACACAAAATCCAAATTCTTTATTTATTAATAATAGGTATACACATAAGCTTATTTGATAAATTAAACACATAATACATTTTATACTGTTACCAAAGTTTCAATAAAACTTACGAATAATCTCTCTTTCCTCTCATTACATTATCTTATCTCTCTCTATACTTGCCATTCATACTTTGTATTGTTTTGCAGTTAGGTACAAACTGTGTTTATATTCCTACAATGAAATTCATTAGAAGTGGATATGTATTGAGCATATCTACCACGGTGAATCCGAAAAATACACGTCAGAGCAGGGGCATAGCTAGAGACAGGTACCCAGTCCAATCCACTCAGGGTGGGCCAGCTAGCGACCTGGTTCGACCCCAGGGATCGCCACGGCCGACCACAAGGTCAAACAATTGCTATGCCTAATAAGGGTCGCAAGTTAGTCAGTCTTAAAAAAAAAAGTATTGAGGGGCAAAATCAATTTATTCGCTCTATCTGGCATCAGGGCTTCCATAGGCTGCTTTTTTAAAACTTGCCCACAAGTTGTAACAGAAAGTGAAGGCAGTTGAAACCGCTCTACAATCACTAAGGCGCTGTGGCTAAAGAATACGATTGAAACACCCAAATTTTCACTCAGTAAAATCGCCTCCGCTCCCGCCCCCGCGGTGCTCGCCACTGCGTCGCGGCGCCTGATTAAGGGCGGCGGCGGGGTGGGCAGTGGCGCATGCAACAGGTCGAAGGGAGAATGGAGTCGCTTATGTTTACAATTATTTAATGCTTTAGAAAACCACCGTGAGAATCAACCATATTGAAATAAAACGGATCACTCACGTTATATAAAAGACGGGAGCATTCGGCATTCCCTTAATCATGAGTCGTATTCGCGAACGCTGCCCAGGAGGACTGCGATTGATTTAAAGCGCCCCCGAGACGGTCAAATAGTTTGATTCAACCTTACGTGTTTGATGAAACCGTCTGATGTCGGTTTGAACGGTTGTCGAACGGCACTGCGCAGTTTGGTTCGGTACGCCACCGGGATTAGACTTGTGTCACACTACGAAATCCGCCACAAAACTAAGCCGAGTTTGTTCAAACGCGTCGGAATACGATCAAACGGCGCGTCAAACACAACAAAAATATGAAATTTCATCAAACGGGCTTGAAACCCGCTTACGTTTGACAAACCGTTCAAACCACCTTTGTAAACGATCAAAATGGTTTGAGTCAAACCAAAATCTACGTGTTTGAGTCAAACCGTTTGACCGTCTCGGGGGCGCTTAATGCTTTATTTCAAACAAGCATTTATCCGCGGCTTTGCCCGCGTTGTTCCCGTTACTGTACCAAAGGAACTTTTTATATAAAGTATCCTATATTTCAATCCAGGACATGGTCTACTTGCAAGACAAACAGCTTGATGCACTCCGTTGTAACCCCGTTATTTAGTAACAAACATCGTCATCATATCAGCCGAAAGACGTCCACTGCTGGATATGGGTCGGGTTACGTTACGAAGGCCGTCGTTTTGCGAGCCCGAAGGGCGAGCTTCAGGCTACGAGGCCCAAGGCCGAGCTCCTCTGGAAGTATTACAACAATATGACGTTAATACACGAGATTTCATTATTACGTTACATTAAACTTAAAACTACATTTATGCCACACCTGGCCATAAAGCCGCTTTCTGGCCAAGTGTAGACATAAAATGATGTACACAACACGGGAGGTAATAAAGAAAGCCCTCGATCGCACATTTACGTCCCTCGCTTGCAGCTCGGGCCGCAAATTTCTGCGATCTCGGCCTTTCTTTGTATTACCACCCTAGTTGTGTAATGTACTACTTCAACACGCTCATAAAGTCGCTCTTAGGTATTTGGTGGTTCTTATGCGCGGAACGTAGCTTATTACACATGAGTGCTTTGTACTTTATCGCACAAGTGCTGTAATTACCGCCAATTGACCAATGAGAGCACGTCTTCGTGGGACTCGGCGCGCGGATGTTATCCCCGCGCAGCGTGTTCATGAGCGTGCGCCCGCACTACGCCGACACCACACGACAAGGTGACGAATTGACGATAGACGAGGATAGATAAACCACTAAATAAATATGTACAAAACAGAAATTCTAAATGATAAGTATTATTTTTTATTCGCAAGTGTGTTGAAAAACGTCGTATGACACTCGTGGGCATTGGTCATTACAGTCTCGGCTGTAACTGACCAATTTCGCCCACTCGTATCATAAGTATATAATGTACTATAGAGATGTAAAGGATCTAAACAAGACAAATAAAATAATAGAAATTAAATTGGTACGAGGGTAAAAAACTGTTTCAATGTCCTCTCTACAGACGGCGTTGCTCCGGCTCCACTCCGCCGGCCGTGTGGTCCTCAAATTAACCTTACGGGCCTAAACATAGACCCCTGATCGATACCTGTGTTTATGTTTTGATACATTATGTTCAAGTTATATCAATTCAAAGCAACTCTGTTTGTCTGTGATCTTTTAATGCTCAAACTGCTGAACCGATTTAGATGAAATTGGTATGGAGGTATATAGTACTTGTGAATTTGAAAAAAGTTTCTTGGAGGTTGGTGCCAGTCTCGTACCGTTATTCCAAATGTTAAGGCTGGCACCGACCTCAAAAGAATAGTTGGCATAAAACTTTTATTTCGTCCTTTTTTGAAGTCGGTTTAATTTTTTTAAATTACTTTTTATTTCTTCATTTTCTTAATTTCAGTAGTAATTGAATTACGCTGTTAAGTACACGTTTTCCTAGTGACTGACACTCTCTATCTCCAAAACTACTGAACCGATTTTGATGAAACTCGCACAGTCAGTTCCCTAAGTTAGACTATACGGCGGAGCGGATGCGGGGGGCGAAAAGTGAACATAACAAACTCTTTTCTTTAGGTCAGGTTTGTTAGTCAGCTTGTGTTCTTCAGAGCAGATCGACGAAGCCCCGCGCTGCGGGGCTTCGTCGACCTGCTGGCGGGTCATAGTTGTTTAGAAGCATTGGTCACCCATTTCATTAACTTCATAGTTGCCCTACTAAACCAACGGCCTAAGCATTGGCCAGCCATATCGTTATAGCTTGGCAACTTCGTTGGTGACACTCACGTGTGTGCTTTATGTTATGTGCAGCCGTAAGTACTCACACAAGTTACCGCCAACACGAACGACGACCGACGGAGGCAGCCTCCGGAGGCCCCCGTTCGTATTGGCGGTAACTTGTGTGAGTAGTTACGGCTGCACATAACAATAAGCACACATGTGAGCGTCACCAACGAAGTTGCCAAGCTATAATTGATACATTGACGCATTGGCTAAATTTTATCCAGGCAGTTAACGAAATGGCGTCGTTTAGTGAAAAATTAAAAAAAAATGGCTAATTAAACCAGTTGGCTGCGACGTATCCATAACAATCAATGCTTTTGGCATAGTCTTAATTTACATTTCAAATCTAAAAGCAAAAATAGCAACCGATGTCACTGAACCGTCTAGAAAACTTGCCCAATAAATAATAGCAAATGGCCACTTGGGTGCCGCATAATTCCGCGATGGCGAGAGTTCGATCAGATGAAAGTGAAACGTGGAGAAATCGGAAGGTCGCGACTCGTGACACTGGTTTGCTCAAACCCCTCCGGAGTGTTACGTCAAAGTCGTAAAATGTCCAGTCTCGAAATTGCGTCCAGATCATAAGAAGTCCATATCTTACAACGTCTAAGTCGTGCCACGTCTAAGTCTCCGACGGTCCAAATCGTGAAATGTCTAAGTCGTAAAATGTCAAGTCTTTACTAATGTCCAAGTCTCGGGCGGTCCAAATTGTGAAATGTCTAAGTGGTAAAATGCCCAGTCTTACACTGCAAGGAAGAGCATGCATCAACAAACACAATTCGCTAGGGTTGCCACCCATTGCCTACCAAAAACCCGGCAAGGGTTGCCGCTATTTGAAAATTATTACGTGAGATTTTTATCATTTTGACCAACTTTTATTGTTCGGCCGTTATTCCTGCCATAGAACAAAATCACCCTAATACGTAAATGAGTCAATCCTCATTGGCAAATTTTTCATTATTTTTTTTTACTTCCTAAAAACGATGAGGGCTTCTAACTAAAAAAGTGAATGACATTCTTCGAAAAAATCCACCAATGGGGATTGATTCTGTTGCGTATTAGAATGATTTTGTTCTATAGTAACGTCCGAACAATAGAAGTTGGTCAAAATTACAAAAAATGTAACGCAATAATTTTCAAATAGCGGCAACCCTAGGCCTTGCCGGGTTTTTGGTAGGCAGCCCTATACCATCGTGCTTATAATGCAATTGCCTTCATTATTATGTAAAAACGGTTAGGAAAAATTTTTAAAACAAAAAATAAAAACCGACTTCCAAAAACTTAAACTAAAAAGCAGAAAATAATATGTTAATTACCCGAAACAAATGGATAATCAACGATTCATATATACATATACAGATATTTATAGTTTATAACCTGTTTTTTTGAAGTCGGTGCCTGCCACGCAAAGCTGGCTATGCTGAGCTCCTTTTATCCTTAGCTGGCACCGACTTCAAAAAAGCAGGTTAAAAACTATAAATATCTGTATATGTATATATGAATCGTTGATTATCCATTTCTTTCGGGTAATTAACATATTATTTTCTGCTTTTTAGTTTAAGTTTTTGGAAGTCGGTTTTTATTTTTTGTTTTAAAAATTTACTTTATTTTTAAATTTTTAGTGGCGCTGTAAAAATACTATTTTAACCAAATAGACTAAAGTCTATTTAGTTAAAAGAAATTTTTTCCAAATCGGTCTAGCCTCAAGTAATCGGGGAACAAACCTACATAAAAATTGATCTTTGTTTTGAAGTCGGTTAAGACTGGAAACTTATATCTAATAAGAAGTGCACGAGAAACTAAGAAAAATACCAAAATCGCTATATGTGTGCCTCTAATATTTGAAGAGTTCCATCGATTTCTCCAAGATCCCATCATCAGATCCTGATTTGGTTGCAATGGAATCACCTCGGAAGTATACCCTTTCAAACAAAAAAATAATTTTCCAAATCGGTCCAGCTGTTTTTAAGTAATCGGGGAAGAAACCTACATAAACATTTGTTCCTTTTTTGAAGTCGGTTAACACTAAAAACTTATTGCTAGTAAAAAATGGACAAGAAACTACGAAAAATACCGAAATCGCTATATGTGTGCCTCTAATATTTGAAGAGTTCCCTCGGTTTCTCCAGGATCCCATCATCAGATCCTGATTTGGTTGCAATGGGACCATTTCGGAAGTATACCCTTTCAAACAAAAAAAGAATTTTTCAAATCGGTCCAGCCGTCTTCGAGTAATCGCGTAACAAACATACAAAAAAAAAAAAAACATTCAGACGAATAGAGAACCGGCCTTCTTTTGGAAGTCGGTTAAAAAGGCTGAGGGTAAAAGGTCATTGGGCGTTTTTGACCCGCTTTCCGAACTTTCGCGTACAGAGACCAAACTAGTTTTAATAAAATAGAGAATTTAGGTAATCTCATTTTTCTAAATATGTATTTTTTTATGTATCGACCGGCAGAAAAAAGTTATTCAACAATATGTGTACGATTTTTTATCGTGGGCCATCAAGAAGTGACTGACGCGCCTGCTGCCTTTTTAAACGAATTAACAACTTTAGAACTGGATTTTATTTTGGTTCCTCTTTATAATTAAACAATATAACTACAGCAACGCAATATAACAGCACCTATTCAAAGTATTTTTGAAATAATTCCAATAGTTCTGACTTAATTAATTGCAAAAAAGCTATAATTATAAGAAACGATTTTTATTTTTTTCTCAATTCTCTTTTGGAAAATAAATAAATCGAAAACTAATAGCTTGACTAACGCCATCTAGTCGCAACTTCCTGAAGTAAAAAATCAAGATTCGCACCGTGACACTGGTTATTTTACGATTTTGACATTCTGCTACCTGGTTATTTTACGATCTTGACATTTTGCTACCTTGTTATTTTGCGATCTTGACATTCTACTACCTGGTTATTTTACCAACTTGACATTTTCCTACTTGGTTATTTTACGATCTGGACACCTGGACATTTTACGACTTTGACGTAACACTCCGGAGGGGCTCAAACATATATAGGTACGTGTCAGGCGTAGGGCGAGCCTACAGAGGAAACTACTTAGCTGTGTTAATCTGTTGGGTCTACGTCGTCATTTGCCCAGGCCAAGAACTTGATAGTGGCGCCCAGTGGCGTGGCGGAAAAGATATCCTCTGGCAAGCCGGTGCAGATTTGGCGTACATTTTCCTTAAGAGCTGTTGAATAAGGTGCTCAAATGCCTGATATTCAAGCCGGTAGGAATCGAGTTCTTTGGACGCCACGCTGTTGGGGCGCCCCTTTAGCGATTGAAATTAGCCATTTATTCATTGCAAACCAGTACATTGAAACTTAATCCTAATAATTAGAGACCGGATATGAAGTAGCGATCTCAATATTAATATGGATATGACTGGTATAATTTATTATTTTTTCTACACACAAAAATAATGTAACCTATCGGAACAAAAAAGTTAAAACCTTTTTGGAAGCTTTTGTAAATATCGAGCAAAAATTATGGTGATAATAAATAAAAACATCGTTTTTTAATTTTTGAAATGAGTAGTTTATTTTTTTTAAGTTCTTCTTCTTTAATATTTCTTCTGCACAATGCACAGTAAAAATTAAGACCTTATATAACCAACATGACATGTATTTAAAAAATTGCACTAGTCATATCCATATTAATGTGTGGCAATAAATGATTTTTTTATTTTTTTTATTTTTTAATATTGAGATCGCTACTTCAAATCCGGTCTCTACTAATAATACATGGACCCCGGTAGGGTGTAGCAAGTGTAATATGGCGGTATCTTTTTTTCACGTTAACTTAAAAGTTTGATTTTTTCCGAGTAACCGTAAATCTGAGGTTTTATTTTCAACCCGATACTTCCACGTGTTCCCCTGATAAACGGTCTTGACAGACGGAAAGACAGAAGGACAACAAAGTGATCCTATAAGGGTTCCGTTCCGTTTTTCCTTTTTAGGTACGGGGTACGGAACACTAAAAACAAACAAGACATACAGACGAGAAATGAAAAACATTTCAGGAGGGAACTTCTCTAAAGATGCGACATATTTTATTTGACCATTGTTACACCCGGTCAAATAAAATATGTCTGGACTGGACGAACTATGGGATAAACGTAAACGGAGAGCGCCTGAATCACCTACGCTTCGCAGGCGACATCGTTTTAATAACAAACAACTCCGAAGAACTCAAAGACATGCTGAATTCCCTACACCAAGAAAGCAAAGAATGTGGTTTAGAGATGAACCCCGAAAAGACATGCATTATGACTAATAGTGACTCTATACCTATAGAGATCCAAGGCAAGAATATCGAGTATGTCAACGAATACATATACCTAGGGCAAAACATCTCTTTTATAGAACGATTCCCAATAACGCAAGTCGAAAGGCGAATTAAGAAAGCATGGAGCGCCTACTGGTCGTACAAACATGTCTTTAAGTCCAAAATCAACATAAAACTTAAAAAGAAACTAATGGACTCTGTTGTAACACCAACTCTATTATATGGATGTCAAACATGGCCACTAACCAAAGAAATCATAAGCAAAATCCAAGTCTTCCAGAGATCAGCCGAAAGAAGCATGCTCGGGCTGAAATTACGAGACAAGGTACGCAATGCAGACATCCGCCAAAAAACAAAAGTAATAGATGCCGCTGAAATGGCTTGTCGCCTAAAATGGCGATGGGCCGGACACACAGCGAGGACCACAGACGGACGATGGAGCGAAAAGATACTACACTGGTATCCGCGGGGGTCCACGCGACCGCGAGGCCGTCCGCACCGCCCCTGGCGGGATGACATAGTCGCCACTGCCGGCATCACCTGGACGAGAGTCGCCGCCGATCGACAACAATGGCATAGAATGGAGGAGGCCTATGTCCAAAAATGGACAGCCCAATAGATTAACGCAAAACTGAAAAATCGCAAAATGTGTAGAATTCAATAAGTAGCATGGAAATATTTTTAAATCTATCTCAATATAATAATATAAACAATTAAAAATTTAATAGATTACATATAATAACATTATAGATATAAATAAATCAAATATTATGATAAATGTAATCCAAAAACTATCTAAATAAATTACATCTATAAATATCCAATACAATTGCAATTGAAATAAATTACTAAATTATTTTAATATATTGCGTAGATTAAATAGGCATGAATATTTAACTTTAATTAATGAATGCTATGTAATTAAATTAAAAATAAAGTTACACTATTTTTCCTAGTGAAAAATTTTAGTAACGGTGTGTAAATCAATATATATATATAATTAAATTTTAAGTAAAGTAAACATAATAATATAATGCATGATGAATGTAAATTAATTTTAAGAATCTGTTGGAAATAAAAGGCTATTATTATTATTATATTATTATTACACCCGGTCATCGACATATAAAGCCGCACAAAAATGACGTTGAAATTTGTACCGTAACACCCACTTTTTAAAATCAATACGTCTTATGTATCTGTGCAGATGATAACCAACTTAATGTTTACTGTGTTTGAGCCTAGTCATTCATGACAAATATAAATATTAAGTTTGAGAAGACGCAATTTCAAAAAGGTTGCATATCGTTTAAAAGACAAAAAAATTGTGAGTGGTGACAAACCTACTGACTTGAGAAATTCATTTGATTCATTCATTTCACAGAAGGGGTTTTCTTTTTATAAGTAGGTAGGTAGTTTATTTTAATCACTTTTAGCTTTAATTTTAATTTTCTAGCATAGTTTTATAATGTTTAGTAAGTAGTTTTATTAAATTTAAATTGCATCGTTTTTCTGTATTCTACTGATTATGTAATAAATTTGATGCTATAGTTTTTATGCCACACCTGGCCATAAAGTGGCTTTTTCCGCACGCTACGCGTTCGGAAAAAGCCGCTTTCTGGCCAAGTGTAGATATAAAATGATGTACACTCACAACACGGGAGGTAATTAAGCCCTCGATCGCATATTTACGTGTCTCGCTTGCGGCTCGGGCCATAAACATCTGCGATCTCGGCTTTTCTTTGTTTTACCACCCTAGTTGTGTAATATACTATTTCTTCAAGACTAGGTAAGTACTAGCTCCCTTTGGTAACACGTATTTCGTGGGGCCGATTTTTAGCATCAGTTAAGCTTCCATACTTATTATATTTCGATGCATACGGTTTATTGGTAGAAACGAAAGACATTTCACGTCAAACATGCGGGAACTTCAATAATAGTCAATCATTTTAATTGGCGACCAAATGGTAAAGGTCCGAGCGGCCTTCAGCCACCTGTGGAATGCGTTACGATACGCGTGACGTAACCGCGGTGCCCACACGTTGAGGCATCAAAGGACATTATATTGTCATGTAAGGTAATCCTAGTGTGTTATGTTAGTTACCTATAATTAATATGTTATTTTAATGTAGAATTGTAGTGTTATACTAGTGTAAGTAATTTTATGTTGCTATGGCCACTGGGTAAAATTGTTACTAATTTATGGCAAATAAAATAAAATAAAATAAAATAAATAAATATTGTTCGACACCGTGCTGTTACCTGTGCTGCTAAATAAAATATGCATAATAAAGCAATAATCCGACTTCAAAAAATAAAAAAATACAAGCTTCATCTTGTCCGTGCGTGGGACCTGGAAGCATCAACCATTTTTAAAAAACCGTAAAAATTAATAAGTAGGTACATGAATAGCTAAAGAAGTTTTGTTAGTTAGTTTAGTAGGAGCAAATACTTATGTGTTATGATTTTTGCAAATTTCTGAAAAACGGTGCAAGTTAGGAAAACCATTATACAGGATGATTTTTTAGTCACTAGCCATATTAATTCCAGGCACTATGTAACATTTAAGGAATCTACTTTCGAAGGAATTTTTTTTTTTTTGTAAAAAAAAAAAAATTGTTTGAAAGTAGATTCCTTAACTGTTACTTTCAAAGGGTTTTTTTTTTCTATTTTATTTAAAGAAAAATTTAGGATGATATTAATTGGTAATTATTACAGATTTACTGTTCAGTAACTTCGAAGATAATAGGGGTGAATTGTATTTTTTTGAACTTTTTTCGTCCTAAAAAGTACATAATTAAGAAAAGATTAGATTAGATTCATTTATTTCTTGTTGGAAATTACATAGTGTTTTAGATATTAAAACTAAAATGAATTCACAAAAAGATCGTCAAAGTAAAATGAAATAATTACAAAATAAATTACAATAAAAAAATAAAATCAAAATGTCAATTGGAAAGTAACTAATATCTAATCTAAGTATATGTTGTATATTATGATCTAGGTCATCCTAGGTAATACAATGTCAAAGCAATAAATTCAGTAGGTATGTCGAATATTTTTACAATGCAATGTCAAGAGCAAATAAAAAGCAAATAAAAAAATGGTTTTGAAATCTACAAATTAAGCCCTTTCATTTGATACCCCACTTGATACAATAGCACAACACAACTTGAAATTTTCAACTTCCCATTTCGGCCCCTTTAAAAAAAAGTAAAAAAGGTAAGTATTTGTATACCCTTCGTGCCAGGGCACTTCGTACCCTTAACCGTGTAGGAATGGTCATAGATTTATTTCACTGTGCTCTGAGCGAATTCACAAAGGCCACGCTCTATATTTTATGTTATTGTAATCGTCGTTTAATGTGAATTATGTAAAAAAATAGTTATAGGTACTTAAATATATCGATGGCAAAATTCAGTTTCAGATCATTCCACACTATCGTATTAGGTTGAGACTTGAGACCTGTAATGTGTACTTTTAAGTAAATAAATAAAGTGTCTCAGGACTGTCCCGCAGCCTCCCACAAGATGGCCGCCGTCCGTTTTCTCGCACCAGAGAAAGCGCGCCCACGCAGCTTTCGCCCAAACGCCAAAACAATCCACATGGGAGCGCCGCTCATAATCGATACACCTTGGCCGACCGAACCATGACATTCTGTAGATAGCCTTACGTTTATGTAATACTACAAGTCGTAACTTTGTCCCACCTTTGTGTGTTTATATTTATATTTCTGTATTTATATACCTATGTCGTATCTTGATAAAATAACAACGTTACATTAGCCAAAAATATCTCATTATTGGCTTGGATAAAGTCGCAGAGAGGGCGCTAGTTATGACTGACCATTTGGTATTAGATCTTTTTTGAGTAATGCATGCCTGCATGCTTTAGATTAAAAGGACGAAATATGACGTTGACGGATGAATTGTCAGTCTTCTTTGGAATATGTAAGCAATCGTGCCTATCTTTGTGAATTTATCGTGTACCTAACTTCGTTTATTATCAACGCTACGTTTAGAGTGGGTAAAGAAAGACATGAAGAGTAATACCCCAGTACTCAAACTGGTGTACATACTGGATTATTGGACCGTAACACTAAGGTGAACAAAGGTGATCCGGAACCCAAAGGTAATGATTCTAGGAATTCCTTGTCATATACATAGGTATAAGGTGCTAACAAATTAGGTACCAATATTTTAAGAGATGTTAACTTACATCAACACAATTTACTTTTTATAGAAATTAAGAAACATTTTTTATGTTATAGTTTTGGTTTTTGTTTCCCGAACAAAATATATAAATGAAAATTCTACCCAAACTGAATCATACTGTTAATTTAACTGACATGAACATTTTCTGTCAAGTGGACGTCGTTTCCTGTTAAGTGGCCAGTTCATTCATATTGAAAAGTTAGTAACCATAAGATAATCAAAGAGGTCTCAATCACTGATTATTGTTTACCTCATTATCAGGGTGCTTTACGTAGCAAACTAACTTCCCTAATTTTCTATAAAGTGGCTTTTTCCGCACGCTGCGCGTACAGAAAAAGCCGCTTTCTGGCCAAGTGTAGACATAAAATGATGTACACAACACGGGAGGTAATAAAGAAAGCCCTCGATCGCATATTTACGTCCCTCGCTTGCAGCTCGGGCCGCAAACATCTGCGATCTCGACCTTTCTTTGTATTACCACCCTAGTTGTGTAATGTAGAATAGAATAGTAATTTATTTGCAGAAACACACACAATGGTTATAAAACAGTAAACATGAATAATAGTTATTGCGTGTACACAAAAAGGTGTAAGCTCAGCATGTGCTGCAGCCGGGGGCCACAGGGGGCGCTGATTTTCAGCTTAAACCTTGTTGGTGAGTGCAACCTACGTCTAGCTTCCATTCTCAGAAGGTTAGACTTGTTTAGATACGGTGTGACGTGTGTTCTAGATGGAATAAAAAACAATACCGTGCACACGCATTTTGAATGCGTTGTATCAATCGCTGTGTACGAACCAATAAGCAAGGGCCATAGACAATATCAGCATAATTAAGTTTCGATAATATTAATGACTCGCATAGACGAACCCGGAGGTCTGAGCTTAAGTAATTTCGAATCCCATACATAATTTTAAGGCGATAAAAGCAGGTCCTGACGGTATTGAGGACATGATTTTCAAAGCGCAAATGTACTATTTTCTATTCCAGTTAAATAAGATGTTCGCCTATAGATGTCGTCATCGATGTAAATTCTTGGGAAAGTTGAACGTACTGTAATTGGGACCATTTGTTATGAGAATTTCTTTCGTAACCAAAAACTGGACGGTAATTCGAGGTTTTATCAAGATTTAGAGCGGTCTTCCCGGCATATTTCGAAACGAGTATCTGTAGTGATCGTGGACTGCCGGCATCAACGGAATTCCGATTTATTGTGTAACTCGAGATCGTTGAGTTCCGGGTTGGAATCAGGGACGCCGCGGGTGCGATTTTTTCATATCCGGTAATTATAATTCATCTTTGCCTAATGCATTAGGCAAGTCAATGGTTGTCTCGCGCCGACTGGAAGCGCTGCGCTGAGTCGCTCGCGTATTACGAATACGTAGCTACTCGACCGAAATTAATAACGTGAAATACGCAAAAAAGATATTGCATTGCGGAAGGTTGCCAGAGTACGGACTTAAATTCGTTTATACTTACAAATAAGACTAATTCCGTCAAGTTTTTTTTTCATTGCTGGAGGTTGCGAATAATTGGTCAATCTGGTTCATTTACGTTAATTTATGAATGAATATATCAGTAATTAGATTCTAGTGACTTTGTGAATATAACAATAAATATCTAGGTCATACTGTTTTATTTATTTCGTATTAAAAGAAAAGGCGGCATTTACCTTTTAAGTCCTATATTATACAATTCCTCAAATATTATAACGACATGTTTATGTGCGTAGGTAGTTTGTACGTAAATAGTATTTCGTGAATGCTAGTTTAGTGATTCAATGTTTGAAGTTGAAGTCCTATATTATGCAATGTTGAAAGCACTGGATTGTGATACCTATTGGTAAATAATAATAAACATATTTTTGTTGTGCACCACGGAAAACAATATCTAACCTACTCGAAACTCGAAATACTATATTATTTCGATTATGTATAAAATCAGAAGCCATTATTAACGCCATAACTACCTGTAATTTACCATGAAACTCAATCTGTAATAAGAATTCTATATTTGTCGACAACCCTAGCGGTGGGCGTGGCGACCAGAAAGAGCGCGCGTTATGAGCTAGAGCGAAACGGTAGGATTCGGCGCATTTTTGTAACCCGAACGTAGGTTTTGTTAGACAGTGCGAGTTCTATATGTAGTATCAATATTTACTTATTCTGTGCCATCACGCAGGCAGCATTTCCGTGCTGTATCGCTATGGCACGCTATGGCGAGTCTTTGCGCGAGAAAACTGCTCGCACGAGGGTCCCCTGTTGCCTCCCTCAGGCACTGCAATAGGCTATTTTACAACTTTTTTTTGTGGTATGCACCAGTGGCGTGGCGTCAAATAACGTCAAACAAATTTTACGTCTTCTCCTGGCCATGAAGTGGAATTTTCTGCACGCGTAGCGGGCGGTTATTGCCACTTTATGGCCAGGTGTGACGTAAAAGCTCTTAACTTTATGATGAGGTACAGAAAGACACGAACGCTAAACTCAAACTGCAAAATCTGTGACCCATTGCGTTCGTATGTTTGTTTAACTCTACGCCTACATAAGTAAAACAAACATTTAATAATAAGCTAAGTGGTTGGACTGCCTTTCTTTTTGCCAGAAATGAGTGGGCCATATTAAGTAGGTGCATAGCTTGAAACTATTATGAATAACAGCGTTAAATAGTTAAGTTATGACACCTGTCTTAATTTAAGTACTGTAATATATTATGTCTAAATGGTTACGTAGCAAAATATCTAAACACACATGTTATACGGTCGGTTTGCATACGACCAAAATACATAAAGTCAAATTACGGAACGTACGGAATTCATAACTTCATTTATCATAAGTTTAAAATATATACGATCTAAATTCATTACGTTTATAATCTATAGTGCTGAATACCTATGCTGTGTTTTAAGCCAAATTATATATCTACAATATTCAAACGCTGGGTCTCCTCCGAATCGTTTAAGCGGTTAACCAAAACCTATATTTAATATGACTTTTAAAATATCTGGTGCAAGAGACATTTCATCTTAGTCCTCAGGTAGCGACGCATAAGCAGCTCTTATTGATGCGGCTGTCTGTGGGCGATTAGGCGGCGATCACGAGCATTTAATATCAGACAGGTTGTCTACTCGTTTGTCCCTTCACTTCATGGTTTAAAAACATGATACCGAGTTCTCCAATTATTTTGTCGGCATTCTAGACATATGTATCAATGATATACGAAATAATCACATTCATGTTGGACTTCGACATTATAATCTTTCGACCAATCGTGTTGTATGTATTTCGAACGTTATAGATAACGAACATTATTCATTTAGATTTTTTGACATTCTCTGTGTATCGAGTTCGACATTATAATCTTTCGACCAATCGTGTTGTATGTATTTCGAACGTTATAGATAATGAACATTATTCATTTAGATTTTTTGACATTCTCTGTGTATCGAGTTTATGACATTTTCTTTGTAACCAATAAAAAAATTGTTAGCGTGGAAATTTTCGACTTTTTGGTTACGCACTTTTTCAATGCTTAAAATTTATAAAATACGTACCTACATAGGTACATTTATGAAAGTGTGTACACTTTCATAAATGTGTACACTTTCATAAATGTACCTCTTAAATTCTTGTGGATGTTTTGCTTTTCTTCCATGTAGAGAGTTAGTAGCAAATTTTCAGACATTTGGCAATGTCCTTATACGATTTTCGGTGCTGTGCATAGTTTTGGACTAAAATAACTTCAAAGGAAATCGGACTTCTCACCTCTCCAGTTACTGCCCGCGCAAGGGTTCTTGATGGTTGTCAAAGTTAAGGCACTCAAGACTATTCAAGAAACAACAGTGCCAAGAATCAGGTCTGGGCCTAAACGGACAAGACAAAGCTTGGAAGAGCGCCATTTCTTTTTGGAGTTTTGGAGTAACTATCATACCTAGAGTAAAACTGTATAGAACTTAAGTAATTTATAGCAAATTGAATTTCTGCTGAAGCCAATTTTTCAAAATTAGCATGCGCTTTCGAGATAAAAGTAAAATACTGCAGAAAGTGACTTTTAAATGACAATCCTGACGTTAGCTCATCCTTTAGATCCGAGAATTTTTGGGCATTTCTCCAGAAATATGTCTGCGACTGATTCATCTGCCATACATTTAGTATGAAAAAGGGCCAGATGAATGAGGTGACCGCAGACATATTTCTGGAAAAATGCCCTTTAGGCCCTATATCTTGACCCCTGTGCCCATTTTCAAAACTACACGAATTATTTGGTCTGACTGCCTTATCACACTAATATATTATACTGGTAAATGTGAAAGTTGGTGAAGATGTTTGGATGTTTAGATGTTTGTTACTAAATAACGGGGTAGCAACTGAATGGATGGAAAGTTACTTTGGGACAATAACTGGAACAACGCGGGCGAAGCCGCGGGAAAATGCTATGGTGATAATTTTCTCAAGTTTCGAGAGGTTTTGGCAAATGTGTGTGTCACCGGATGCGCGGTTTGGCGCGACCCGCCATATTGTGCCAGAGACAATTGCGTCACGTTGCCAAATATTTTTAAAAGAAAGCAGATCCGCATTCAGCCTACATGACGGAAATGTTGCGTGGTTGTGAGATTTCCAATCAGTTGTATTGTTATTATAACAAAAAGGACTTCGTAGTGCAACTACGATAACTTCGCAGAGCGGAATATGGCACCTCCGTTTAAAAGTCTGTGAAAATGTGACTTAAGAGGAAACAGGAGGGCAGTTTTTCCATACAAACGTAGTCCCCTGTTTCCTCCCTGGTTAATGCCAGTAGAGCAATAATTTTTTGTCCAAAAATCTATGGCTACTATTGATATGTTCCTATGTTTTCCTTTTTACGATAAATTGATTCTCAAAAGAGATATTAACCTTCAAAAACCTAAAAAAAATGCCAGATTTTCCGCTGTGTTCACACATCCAGAAAACAAATTTGACTAGATTATTTAAAAAAAGGAAAACATAGGAACACGGCCAAAGCCTTTCTTTAATGTTTAATGAAAAAATTTGTTCAATAGGTTAAGTTTTGGGGAAGAAATCAGGGGACTACGAAACGTTGTTTTCATGAAATTTTAAAAGGTATTTTCGGTCCAAGCTGCATTTGTCTCTATCGCGCTCTGCGGGCGAGAGGCGGGCAGTGTGGGACAGCGACACATTTTACAAATACCTAATTTTCAATTTTCTAGGCCTTACTGTTTCCTCTTAAATGGAGGTGTTGCCATGTTCCGCTCTGTAAAGTTATTGTAGTCGCACTGTAGGTCATACATAGCGTAAAAACATGATCTATTTGGTGACGTTTCGGGCGTCTCTTGAAGACTAACGTTCATGATGTTACGACAGGTCGGTAACGTCAAGGTAAGTACATTGATCGTTTTTCGTTTCTGTCTGTCCGTCTGTCAAGACCCTTTATCTCGGAAACGTGGAGGTATCGAGTTGAAATTAAACTCAGGTCCAGGTTTATACACAGGTCTATGGTCCCGTGAAGCTGTGAAAAAATCAAACTTCCAACTCAGGGAAACCAAAATTCAAATCCGTTGACCTATAACTATGAGTATGAAATTTGGCATGTAATACCGTCGTATACTAAAAATATAGGTCAAAAGCTGAAACTATACATTTTTAATTAAATCATTAAAAAAACAGACTTTACTAAGGGAATCAAAATTTATAAAATAATTTATGTACCTACAAATTTGCACGGAACCCTCGGTGGGCGAGTCCGACGCGCACTTGTCCAGTATTTGTACCTATATAGCAAGGTTTCTTAAACTATGGTCCATGGACCCCTTAGGGGCCCTTGATACGAGAGTCGGGGGTCCGTGGTTATGCATACAACACAAAGTTTCATGCGCCCTTGATTATCTTTTTCTCTGATTAATAGATAAAAATTATACCACCGTAACAAAGTCTTATAAACTGCTGTGAAACAAGTCAAACGACGTCCGAGTGACTCAAGCGGATGCCCTTTAGCTCAAAAGTGGCATTTCTTTAACATCCGCCGGTCTCTTTTATAAACGGATGTGGAGAAACGAGTACAAGTATGCGGGCTACCGTTGTTGTGCTCACCAGCAGTGGCGTAGCGAGGGTGGTGCAGGCAGGGCACATGAGTCTACGCCCTGGGTGCCAATAAGGAGGGGGGGGGACGCGCGCAAAAAATGCTTGAATTACAATTATTAAGCACTGACATTCGTTGACGAAAGAAATTAGTTCGACTGTCTTTGAACAATCGGAGAGCACGAAAAAATAGATTTTCAGAAGCTTAGAATTTTCTCATCTTCTTGAAATTGGTTAAAAATAATATTTTTTAGGGTTCCGTACACAGAAATACATCGAGATAGAAGGAAAATGTTCCTCGATTTGTATGAGAACGTTGTGTGTCAGATTTTTGCGTTTGACAGTTTGAAGCGCAAAAGTCATGGCACGCGAAGTATAAAGCATTTGTTGGGTCTACTTTGATACATGCCATACCAAAGGCTAGGGTTTGTACTGCGTAATGCTGCCCCCTTCACTCCTGCGGCTACGCGTACGCCGTATGCGACACTGGTCAGGAGTGTTCTTGAAACCAATGCAGTGGTCTGGAGCCCGCATGAGAGTTAATATATCCTCATGCTGGAGCGTGTTCAAAAAAAGTTTCTACGGCATATGTACAGGAAATTGTTCTTCTTTTATCCCTTTCTTTACCCTACTCGTTTCTTGCAAGGCGTCTTGGGTTATGACTCTGGAGTTACGAAGAAACCTAAGTCTGATCAGTTTTACATTAAAAATCCTACGGGACAAGACTGATAGTGTGAACCTGGTTGCGAGGATTCTGAGGCTCTCGGCTCCTAATGAGTACTGTGGTAAGCGGCGTAGTGTTCCGCTCCTCGCCTCGGTGCCCCGCCGCACGCAGCTGTACCGGCACTCGACCGTCCCTCGTGTTACAGCACTCCTCAACTCTTTGCTCGCAGCTTCACCGCACTGTGATCTGTTTGCGACAGGGCTAGTGGCTTTGGTGAATGAATGGAAGAGAGTGTTAGAGAGATGGCAGGATGCGTGAGTGTATATATAGCTTTAATTATATTTAGTTGTTAAGATCCTGTAACGCTTTGGTTTTCAACTGTCATGTTACTTGATTTTTGTTAAATAAATAAATAAAATAAAAATGGTTAGTGGTTCCGTACATTAAGGCCCTCTGCGCACTAGGCAGCCTGGCTGCGCAGTCTGGCTGCCTTATCGAATTGAAAATAAAACCCTATTCAGGTCTACGGTACCTTAAAGTTGTGAAAAAAGATATGGCCGTTTATTTATTTATTTATTTATTTTATTTATTTTTATTCCAACAAAATATATACAGCATGACAGTATAAACCAAATCACTGCATAATTTAGAATTAAAGACTAAAGTACAAAAAATTAACAGTACATAAATTACAAATACAAAAGTTACAAAATAATTATTCTAGGTAATCTGACTTCCATCCATCGCTTCACAGTACTTCAGACATATACTACATACATTTGCCCATCGATCTGCAAACACGTCACTTTCAGGAGCCCATGACAGAAGCGAGTTCAGAAGTTTTAAAACCCGAATAGTAGGGGAATTTCTGTGTGCTACAGTTCGTGTTACCGGAACTGCAAGCAGATTACGATGACGCGGCCTAAGTTCCTGCTTGGGCAAGAAAGGTATAGCGAGCCTCACTATCTGCGCAACCAAATCCGGGCAGTCCGAGTCACCGCGTAAAATACTACAAGCCGTAACTAGAAGGTTGTAGTTACGCCTTACTTGCAGGGAGTTGAATCCAAGTGATCCCAACAGAAATTTAGTAGGGTATAAGAAGGGATAATACTTATTAACGTTTTTGTATAAAAACCTCAGGAATGCTTTTTGAACTTTTTCTAAAAGTAGGACGTACGTACTCTCGGAGGGATTCCATACGATGCTTGCCGCCTCCAGCTTACTTCGAACAAGGGCTGTATATAGCACTTTAATTGCCCTTGGGTTGTTAAAATCTCGAGCATTCCTGGCATTTATGCCGCAAAAGACGTTTATTTCGAGTATTTCCACACTCAACTCGATCAAAATTTATAAGGTACCTTCCGTTGACCTAGAACTATGAAATTTGGCAAGTAATACAGTCTTATACTACATGTATAGGGAAAAGTCTGAAAACTATAAATTTGTACTAGTGGCGTAGCGAAGCAAAACGGCGCCTAGGGCACGCGTCCAAACTGCGCCCCTTTGATTCTCAGTGACACCCGGGGCGGATAACATGTGAAATTGCGCCGGGGGGGGGGAGGTACGTAGTAAATTTCGTTTCTGCGCCCCCCCCTCCTTGTTGGCGCTCAGGGCACGTGCCCTTTGCCTGCACCACCCTCGCTACGCCACTGATTTGTACTTAACCCTTAAATGCATGATTTTTTGTGTAACTTTTTAATAAATTGAAATAGATCTGTCATGTTGTATAGTTTGAGGGAAAAAAAAAAAACATAGTAATTAAAAAAAACATATTATTTCCCAAAAAAGGCTTGATGCAGATATACATCACTATGCATTAGTGTACCACAACCGCGTGCATTGTTAACGCTAAAGATTACATATTTAACAATAAAAATTACAATCTGCAATTTATTATTACATTTGTTTGCCCTATTTATTTAATATTTACTGCACAAAACAAATAACTTAACGTAAAACAGGCGGACTTAATGCCAAAGAGCATTCTCTACCAGTCAACCTATGGGCAAACAGTTGGGCAAACAAAATTCTAATACTTACATTACAACTGATTTTGCATGGTGATGTATTTATGCATCACAAACAAAACACAAATTTTCGGAAAACAATACTATTATTATCAAACCAGTTAATAATATGCATTAAACTTACCTTTTACCCTTTTCAGAAACAATTTTTGCTTGTAGTTTTTTTTAATATTTATCAATAAAATTCGAACTCGTAAATTTCGCGGCGGTCAGTGTAGCGACACGCGCCAAGCTTTGAAAATATGACACTACAGAAAAAAATACTGTCAAAAGTTTATGGATACGTTCGGAATCTAACACGTAAATATCACATTTATTAAAAAAAAGTAATAAATGTGATTTTGGATAGCTGCATATTGCTGCACTGGCCATCAAATATACGATGCAGATATACATCATTATGCATTTAAGGGTTAAATCTAATCTTTCGCGCATCGAGCGTTCCGTACAAATACTTTAATTGTACGGAACCCTCGGTGCGCGAGTCCCACTCGCACTTGCCTGGTTTTTTTCAATGGTTCATCTACACTTTGCTTTAGTAAACTTTTTTACTCGTACATGACCGGTTTAGATACAATAGAAAGCCGAAAAGGTGCGACCTGTCAATAGGATGTAATCTATACGGAATGATCTACAACACCTTGTACACAAGAGAGGAGGTGCTGTTAACAAGACCTGTCAACTTCGAAAAAAGAGGAGGTTCTAAATTCGTCGGATTTTTTATATATGAATGAATGAATGACTTCACGCTTATATCGCGTACAAATACACACACATACCTACATTATAATAAAAAAAACGTAGTCCAACTATATCTACATCGTAGATATATTATATGTATATTGAAGGCGATTAAAATTTCCCGGAAAGGAAAGAGCAGCACTATCCTAATGCCTATAATAGCCACTTTACACTTTACAATGCTAGAGATGGGACATTAACGATTAAACTAGAGATGGGACATTAACGTGCGAACACTTACCATACTGAAAATATACAAATAATAACTGGCCAAGAGCATGTCGGACCATGCTCAGTGTAGGGTTCCATAGCCGTAACTATAAGGTAAAAAATACGATGTAAAAAAAGTACAACATAAAAGAGCGTATCTTCATAGCAATTACGTCCTTTTGTTGAGAAGCGCAGTTTATCGGCAATAACTCAAAAACGGTTAATCTGATCTTGTTGAAAATAATTTTCGTTGAAAGTATTAATTGAGCGTTATCTTTGTAATTTTTTTTATATTTTTCGGACACACGGTTTAGAAGATAGAGGGGGGGGGACACAATTTTCACAACTTTCGGAGCGATTATTTCCAAAGGTATTCACTTAATCAAAAACATTACTTAAGAACTTTAAAATGTTTTCAAAAGAGCTGTCGAACTATGTACCACACGTTGACATTTTGTGAAAAAAAATTTTTTTAGCTTCTATTACATGTATGGAGTGCCCCCCCTAGATTTTTTTATTTTTATTATTTAACTACCAAACTTAGTTGCAGCACCTACAAGACATCTATATTCCAAATTTCATCAGTATAGGTCTTGTAGTTTTTGAGTAAAATGCCTGTGACATACGGACGGACGGACGGACGGACGGACATGACGAAACTATAAGGGTTCCTTTTTAGCCATTTTGGCTACGGAACCCTAAAAAACTAAGGTGCATTGGGGTAACTTCGAACATGGGGTAGTTCCAATATTTAAGAATGTTTCGAAATCCAAGCAACATATTAACTGTAACATGCTAACATTAACAATAAGTATACTAGACACCAGTAGCGTGGCGTCCAAAGAACTCGATTCCTACCGGCTTGCCTAATATTAGGCATTTGAGCACCTTATTCTACAGCTCTTAAGGAAAATGTACGCCAAATCTGCACGGCTTGCCCAAGGATATCTTTTACGCCACGCCACTGCTAGACACGCTAATACTGCTCAACTAATTGCACACCTTAAATCAAAGTATAAAGACAACCAAGTAGTTCGTCTTCGCCGTTTAGGAGCGCGCGACACCAGAGCGGGCCTAAGGCACAGGGCTGCCGCTCGTCGGTTCTGTAAAATACTTACTTACTACGAACGTAACTTTTATTAGGTTGACCTCGATCGAACGAACAATCGTTCGAGGTCAACCTAGTAAAAGTTACTTATTTCAATATGAAATTATCTGATCGCACACATCTGATGTTAATGTTATTAAGTATAATAGTTTAAATAAATTAGTATTGGTATGTGTACATGTAAGTAACGCAACGATATTTCGGCTCGTTTCATAAAACCACTCTCGTGTTTAAGGCATTTTATGTATCAATAGAATCAACTACTATGTAATTAGTACACGTTTAAAAAAATCTGTTAATTTTAGTCATCAGTCCAAACAAAATAATTATTTAGGTACTCTATTTAATTGGTATACTTCGATTGATCGCCACCGCTGCGCACGCGTTCATTATGAAAGGCGGCATCCTTTGTGCGTGCCGCGTTGCGCGGCATGTGTCTCAGTCGGCGACTTACAAAGGATTCCAATAGACCAGGAGCTCAGTGCAAATTCAATGCTATTATTTATAATACAATTTTAGTAAGTAAGTATGTGACATTTTGAACGTTCGACCGCTTGCGTCGAGCTCAACCCTGACTAAACCCGCCGCCGATGCTTGTCTGTGGTGCGTCCGTACACGGCGCGCAAACGGCACGCACACATGCGCGCTCCCGATGTACCTTTTATCGGAACAAAAACTACCGTCTACCGTGCCTTAAATAGTATAATTACACAACTAGGGTGGTAAAACAAAGAAAGGCCGAGATCGCAGATGTTTGTGGCCCGAGCTGCAAGCGAGGGACGTAAATATGCGATCGAGAGCTTTCTTTATTACCTCCCGTGTTGTGTACGTCATTTTATGTCTACACTTGGCCAGAGAGCGGCTTTTTCCGTACAGCGTGCGGAAAAAGCCACTTTATGGCCACGTGTGGCATAAAAACATGTATGGTTTAGTAAGCATTCCTAATTTTCAAAATTATTCCACGTTCGAAATTACCCCAATGCACTTTACATTATTACATGGCTCATACCCAGTGGCGCTGCACCGTAGGTAAAAATCTGAATGAAGCCCATTCATACAAAACCCACTTTTTTAATTTAGAAACCTTATCAGAAACAACAACTTAAACAGCGGTCCACATTTAAAATGTCGTAACACGTCACTTTCATACTTCTTATGTAAATTTGCAAAATTCTTTTCCGATCCGCCACGGGTGCGGCTGACAAATAAAAGAGAAAATGTACGTATTAAATATCCTGGTTTACAACCATTGGCAAATAAAACGACATTGCACTTAACGCCTCTAGAATTACAGTCTAATATCGCATAAAAGTTCGAGAAGATGTCTCGATTTAACGAAAATAAACCCAAGATTTAATGCAACATAAATCAAACTTTATTATTTTGAGGTTAGGTTTCATTTTCGCTCGGTGACGAAATGTCAAATAACAACGCGTATAAACTTAAAATTAATGCAAAATACACTTTAAGGCAGTTAAAATAAGGTTTAGAAAGGCGTGTAGTGCTCTCTATAAGAGATTGCTTACAGGTTTTCATACGTTCCGACATATGGGAAACAGCATCCCACTTTCTTCGATGGTTGAGACCGCAGTCTCGATCCACACAGCCACCGCGCGGCTGTCTCGCGCATTAAAAAAAAACAAAAAAGTTAGCGCGCCAAGTGTTTGTGTGTGTTTTTAAAGACTAAGGAGTTCTTTTGTGCCTGGATTTTGGATATTTTACAGCCGGAAAATGGTGAGTTTTTTATATTTTTTTACTCATTGTGAAATATATTTGTTATAAATTACATTAAATCTAAAACTAAAAATTAAATTAAATTTTTAACTAAAACCTTATAATTAAAACAATGGAAGCTAAGTACTTAAAACTAAAACTAATTACGTAATATTATATTTTATTGAAATAAATATAGGTAGTATACTGATTACAATATGTACAATAATATGCCTTAAAATGAATAGGTATCGTGTTTAAGAAAAAAGTTTGTTTAATTTTTTTATTGGTTTGTCATAGAGCTATTTTAACTAACTAAATATATACAAATAACAATTAATATTACGCCTAAAACATAATAGATATCACGTTTGAGAACAAAGGTTATTTTTCCCGCGATATCCGCCATAGAGTTTCCGACTTTTTTTTAAGTCAAAGTCGGTCAAGCGCGAGCTTTATCGATGTCAGTAGCTAGAAGCTACAGTAATTAAAATGCCATGTAGGTGCGTTGCCGCCAATGCGATGGTAAACGATGATAATTTAATTAAAACCTCTTTAAACTCATTACAGAGTTAATTACTCTGGTATTTCCTCGGCCAGGATTCTTCCTGTTGAAAGTGTGTCAAATTCTTTACATTATAAGTGTAGCATATAATTATTTTTCAATCGTCAATAAATGTATCTGCCAGTTAATTATAGAGCTTTTTCCTTTTTTTGCATGGGAAAAAAAGGAAAAAGATACAAATAATACAAAATCCGAGGAGAGCCCAGAGCTGGCGCTTACCTCTCGCAAAGAATAGCTTTAGCTACCCAGAGAGGTAATGTGGCCAGGGTAATGGGTACCATGCCGCGGGCAGAACCACTTGAGGGGGTGTTTTTTATAAAGTTTTTGTTTAGGTGGTTTAATTTAGTTTTTCTACTCCTGTACTTTAACCTGTCTTTTACTTGGTCATGAACACTAATATAAGAACATACATAATATGAGTTCAGAGAAGTCTATACTATATTCCCCATAACAGCACTAGTATCGTTATAGGCACATTACGATACTGCTAGCAGCCACAGACTTCTAAATCTAGGTTAAACTTAGGTCAAGGATTTAGCGCTCAATTCTAACTTTACGATAAAAATGCACAACTACCAACTTAACAAACAATTAAAATCCTATGGTTTTTAAGAAAAACAAAACTTTTCGAACTAAACTCATTGATGCCAACATAAAAAAAAAGTATTTTTAATATATTCACTGCGTGTCACTAGCGAATTAAAAAAAAGTTTACCATAGACACAAACTGTCAGTCAATATGTTGTTCCAAATTAGTTGAGCCGTTTGCGAGTAATCGGGGAACATACACAAAAAACCGGCCAAGTGCGAGTCGGATTGGCACACGAAGGGTTCCAGACAACCGACGAGCAAAAATGCCAATAAACACATTTCTTGTATAGGGATCCCATCAGTGGCGTGGCGTAAAAGATATCCTTGGGCAAGCCGGTGAAGATTTGGCGTACATTTTCCTTAAGAGCTGTAGAATAAGGTGCTCAAATACCTGATATTAGGCAAGCCGGTAGGAATCGAGTTCTTTTGACGCCACGCTACTGGATCCCATTTAATTTTTTATTTCGTTTAACTTTTATTATTTGTTGTTATAGCGGCAATAGAAATACACATTCTGTGAAAATTACAAGCCCCTACCTATTAAGGTTCAAAAGATACGGCGCTGTGACAGACGGTACCAAATTTTGCCCCTCCGGAGTAGCTTAGCCAGCGACCAGAAAGAGCACGCGTTATGCGATAGAGAGAGACGGTCGGATCTGGTGCGCTCCGTCTGGTCGTCGGACCCGAACGTCAGTTGTGTTAGAAAGAGAGACTTCTGTACGTAGTACTATTATTTATTGACGACCGCTTTAGCTTAGTTGGTAGTAGGGTTTCTGCTCGAGACTTCTCGAACTCGAGACAACTCGAGAGTTTCACCTCCATTCGAGACGAGAAATAAATAGCTGACTCTCGAGACTCTCGAGTTCCGGCACAAACGAAATAAGGGCTAAAGTCAAGCTCGCCATTTTTTGGCTTTTAACAATGATAAACATTTGAAACGTTACATCCTGTATATAACACAGTGACACCGTGTATATATCACAGTGACACCCAGTATATAATCACAGTGACACCTGCTAATTGACGGCTAACAATTACCGAATGACAAAATACGCACACGATTGGCGGCAGAATAGTTGCGCCCATTTTGTGAATGACCAGTTAGGTTTTATTGCCCCCTTTTTTTCATGGATAAAATGAAATATTTTGCTTACCTACTGATTGCTTACCAAAATTTGATTAATTGTAGGTCGCTTAATGCAGCTCAAATACTCAATTTGCAGAGCAGTTCAGTATATCATTAATTGCAGACAGATTTATAAATGTTTGCTAACCATAAGTTGCTTACCAACTAGCTATTTTGGCTGACCATATACATATTTCTGCTCACGCTCCTATGAATATTTTGGTGATCGATTAATTGATACCCTTTTCATTTGTTTTTTATTTTATTTTCAACAATAATTTACAATTTCTTACCAAAGACTCGAGAGTCGAGACAACTCGAGAAATTGGAGTCGAGATTTCTCGAAACTCGAGAAAAAAAATGAGGCGAGAAACCAGAAACCCTAGTTGGTAGTGACCATGCCTACGAAGCAGGAGGTCCTGGGTTCGAATCCCGGTAAGGGCATTTATTTGTGTGATGAGCACGAATATTTGTTCCTGAGTCATGGATGTTTTCTATGTATTTAAGTATTTGTATCTATTAAATATATCGTCGTCTAGTGTCCATAACACAAGCCTTATTGAGCTTACTATGGGGCTAGTTCGATTTGTGTAAGATTGTCCCCTAATATTTATTTATTCCTTGGTAGAGATGACGCAATCGAAAACAAATACCATCAACGTAACCTAAATTATCAGCATTTCGAATATGCAAACACCTGTATACATATATTATCAAAGAATTTACCTGGGTTATTATTCAGACATTGTGTAACGTGAATAATAATAAATAAATATGTGTCTTCTATTTTTAGGCATACTACAATCATGAATGAAAACAAAACAAAACAAATAAATACCGTCGAGACGTCGAAAATTAATAATTTTTATTAATTACTAGGTTTTTTTAACCCGGGTTCTGAGTCAAAGTCTCAGTCTGTCTCGCTCTAGGTAAGAGCGAATGTTTCAGTCCTATTGTATTGTATTGTATTGTTTGTGTGTACACAAAGAATTTGGTAGAGTGGGGTTAGAATGGGCATTCTTTCGTTTGGTCTAAACCCACCTTCACGCTAGTACCCCGCACCTCCACCACATGTGGGAGGTGGTGGACCAGTAAAAGATACAAGGAAATACTTTGACTATTTTATTTCAAGTGCTCGGTACTAGCGTTACAATACGACTGAAACATTCGCTCTTGCCTAGAACGAGACAGACTGAATTCGAATATATTTGAATACTTGATAGTTCCAACAGCTGCCAGTCTGTCACTCACGACGGTGAGGTTTGTACCATGATATACAAACCTCACAGTACCCGGGTTTTACTCGACTGTAAATAAAGTCGGTTACCCGGTTACCCGGGGTACATTTCCTAGTTGAGACCCGTAACTTTGCGTAGGTTGCCTATCTTTGCCTACTCGATTTCATAAACTTCCTTTGGGACAAGCTGCACGTAAGAATATTCGGTTACTTTACGTAGTAAAATATCTAAGATCGAATGTCATAAGCTCGCAGTGGCGTGGCGTCCAAAGAACTCGATTCCTACCGGCTTGCCTAATATCAAAATCAGGCATTTGACCACCTTATTCTAAGCTCTTAAAGAAAATGTACGCCAAATCTGCACCGGCTTGCCCAAGGATATCTTTTACGCCGCGCCACTCAAGCTCGATACACATATGTCTCCGAAAATCTAAATGAATAATGTTGGCTGTGTATACTTAGTATAACGCTCGAAATACATACAACACGATTGATCGAAAGATAATATCAAAGTACAAAATGAATATGATTATTTCATATAAAATTGATACACATAGGTAGAAAATTGAATTGACAAAATAATTAGAAAACTATGACCTGTCTGATACTAAAAATACTATAGGTATTTGCACAGTCGAAACAGATGTTTTAAACAATACTATTCGTATGAATGTGCATACATACCGACAAATGTAGACAGGTGTGTCGACACACATGCTCGTACGCAGATGCTAAAGCTAATTAACTTAAAATGTAGCGAAAGTTATAATTAGTGGAACACGCAAGTTGTTTTGCATTTTTGTGCAAATTTATAATTTTGCATTGTACCTATAGTGAGCGTCAAATTATAGTTTGTAGCATCGCTTTAGTCAGTTGCATTTTTAACCGACTTCACAAAAAGAGGTTACTTTTGATGTCTGTTATACCTAGGGTTGCCAGATTGAATGACCCTATTTATCGGGATTTTGAGACTTTGGTCGGCAGATGCCCCGCGCGTTCGACGCGAGCTTTTTTTTTTAGCCTGAAAGAGCAGAAATTTTCGCTGGCCGGACCACCTTGAGTGGATGGGATGGGACTAAGTTTTAAAATGAAGTCGTTTGTCGGGAGATTTTCTTCTTTGTCAGGAGTCGGGAGGACATACAAAAAATCGGGAGAATCCCGCCAATTCCCGAGCATCTGGCAACCCTAGTTACACCAGAACTCCTGTTTATGTACGGAATTAAAAAAAACGTATTTATGCCACACCTGGCCATAAAAAGCCGCTTTCTGGCTAAGTGTAGACATAAAATGCTGTACACAACACGGGAGGTAATAAAGAAAGCCCTCGATCGTATATCTACCAGCTATACTCCGTTTTTTTTAGATGTGAAAATTTGGTAAACAAAAGAAGCAGTGGTCGTCAACATTTGTAATTATCAATGAACAATTTAAAAGTACATAATATTTATTATGTCGTTTTCGTTGTCCGATATTAATTCATTACTTATAAGCCTAAAGTACCCACTTAGTAAGCCAAGCCAAGGCATAGTAATATAATGTATACTTAAAAAAGATTTTCGACATACCTGCTCATAAAGTGACTCTAATTTCATTATTCTTATGCGCGCAACGCAGCTTATTACAGACACACACTTTTTACTTTGATAAATCACAAAATAAATACAAAAACAGAAGTTCTAAAGATATATATTACTTTTTATTCGCAACTGTGTTGACAAACTGATCATAACGTCAACGACGTTTAAAAACCTGACCATAGCTTCAAAACCTCTGCCTCTTTGGGTATTTTATTGTGCAACATTTCTACAAATGATTAAAATAATAGGCAAAAAATGAATCTGATTTTTGCTTTTAGAATAATGTAAGTAAAATAAAAGAAATTAGTTTTTTTCTTAATTTGTTAATTATGTAAATTGCAAACGTACATAAAAATCAAGTATTCACTATCAAATAAAATTAATTGCACAATGTCGCCACACAATGTACCTGATAAAAAACCTCAAGTTGACAGATGTCAACTTTGTTTACCAAATTTTCACATCTAAAAAAACGGAGTATAGGGCCGCAAACTTCTTTTTCTTCTTTCTTTGTTTTACCACCCTAGTTGTGTAATGTACTATTCAATAATAGTATATTACACAACTAGGGTGGTAATACAAAGAAAGGCCGAGATCGCGGATGTTTGCGGCCCGAGTTGCAAGCGAGGGACGTAAATATGCGATCGAGGGCTTTCTTTATTAGTCAAAGTCAAAGTCAAATATTTATATTTTTATTGTAGATTGCGGGTAATACAAAGATATTTATATGATTAGGGTGCCGACACAATCAGCCAGTTATGGCATACAATAATTAACATGTACATAATGCATACTACGCTACAGGTACTTAAAACTATCTAGCTAAATTCTTTCAAATAAATATATTAATGTCAGATGTGTTTAACATTTCAAATTACATTGGCACATAGATACATGTCGAATCGAATATATATTACTTATACAGCTATAAAGTGGTCATTAATATTATATTACCTCCCGTGTTGTGTACATCATTTTATGTCAGGTGTGGCATAAATAAATATACCTATAGGGACCGTGCACGAACTATAGGTGGCAGCACTGTCAATGTCAAATATAGGGCAGAACCTTTAGATTGGCGTCACCAGTTGGCAGCACCTTCGTCGTGCACGGTCCCTATTGTCGCCTCGCCTCGCCGGCCGAGTTGACTGGACTAGACTCAATGACCCGCTAAAGCCGCTCGCAAGTTTCCCTCCGGACGTGACGTCACGATGCTCATGACATCTGCAAACGGTGTCAGAGTACAGAGAAATGGAAAATGCATTTCTGTGGCTCTAGTGAAAAGGGGTACAACTCACATTTAACCTAGGAGCAAAATAGCTTAAGTCGTACTATAGAGTGACCTTTCCTGGTATAAATTTGACCTGTACCCTTTTTCACTTGACCCACAGACTTGTGTAAACAGATAGACAGACAAATAAGGTGATCCTTACAGAAATAGCGAGATATAATTAAATAGTTCATCGATTTGTATGGCAACCAAGCGTTGTTTTTCGCTCGGCGTTTGACCCCAAAAGTGTAATTTATAGTACGATTCATAGTTAAATTCCAACGAATCTACCAAGAAATGTCAATATCACAATGACATCTGCCATTGTCAGTGTGTCGTGTCTGATATAACCAAGATTTTCATGATTAATGTTATCATTACAATATGAATGTTTCTAAGTACAACAAAATGGTGATAATTGAATATTTATTAACCTGACCTGTATAAATACAAGTATGTTTATTTGGACAGTGCATCTAAATTTAATGTCTAAAATTACTTACAAATATATTATTTACGAGCAACTTTTCTGTGAAAGTTCCAATGAAATGTTCAATTTTAATGGCAACAATAGTAGATTTGTTAGAATTTAATTATGAATCGTAATATAGTGATGGATATCATAAATTTTCCATTTTATTTGGTGGTATTTGAACATTAATTACACCATTATTATCAGATTTTCAAATCGCCACTTATAACATGAAAAAAACCCGACAAGTGCGAATTAGACTCGCGTGGAGAGGTTCAGTACGTTCAAAACAATTATACTTTATTGCACAGACAGATTTTTAAAGGTTTTGCTGTAATCTATAGGTACAGGACCATTTTCCATATGTTTTTCAAAATTCTACGTCTAATAGTTTTGGAGATAAGGGGGGGGGGGGGGGATTGTAAATTTTTGCCTATTTTCTTAAATAACTTCAAAAGTATTGATATAAAAATTATATTTGAGATTCTCACAGTGAGCCCTTTCATTTAATATGTCACACGATGTAGTTCCCATTTTTAGGGTTCCGTAGCCAAAATGGCAAAAACGGAACCCTTATAGTTTCGTCATGTCCGTCCGTCCGTCCGTCCGTCCGTCCGTCCGTCCGTCCGTCCGTCCGTATGTCACAGGCATTTTACTCAAAAACTACACGATGGATATTGATGAAATTTGGAATATAGGTGTCTTGTATAAGCCGCTACTTAGTTTAGTAGTTAAATAACTAAAATAATTATTTTTAGGGGGGGCACTCCATACATGTTACAGAACCTAAAAAAATTTTTTTTCAGAAAATATTAACGTGTGCTACACAGTTCGACAGCTCTTTCAAAAACATTTTAAGGTTCTTAAGTAATGTTTTTGATTAAGTGAATACCTTTGGAAATAATCACTCCGAAAGTTGTGAAAATTGTGTCCCCCCCCCCTCTATCTTCTAAACCGTGTGTCCGAAAAATACAAAAAAAATAGCCAAGATAACGCTTAATTAATACTTTCAACGAAAATTATTTTCAACAAGATCGGATTAACCGATTTTGAGTTATTGCCGATAAACTGCGCTTCTCAACAAAAGGACGTAATTGCTATGAAGATACGCTCTTTTGTTGTTGTAAGTTTTTACATCGTATTCTTTACCTTATAGTTATTTCCCTTATAGTTACGGCTATGGAACCCTACACTGAGCATGGTCCGACATGCTCTTGGCCAGTTATTTTCTAGTTGACTCCCCAAACGTGGCCCCCATGATTAAAATTCATATATTTTCGTGACATTTCCGTGTTCGCGTCATTAACCTTAATATATTGTACCAAATTTCAACTCAATCAGACCAGTACTTTCGGAGCAAATTGGCTGTGACAGACAGACAGACACACGAGTAATCCTATAAGGGTTCCGTTTTTTCCCTTTTGAGGTACGGAACCCTAAAAAGACCAAAAAGGACAGAGGAAGTTACTTGTCCCTTAAATAAATTGCGGGTTGACAAGGCCCAGTGTAATCGATCGACCTTTGCAGATCCGCAATGTAAGGCTACTCGCCTAGTTTACTCGCTTATATGTATGTTTGTACATATAACAATCATCCATTGTAAGAGAACGACAATGACGTCTGTTTTGGCGGGTAATTGCATTTGCACCATAGACAATTTTCGAGTATTCTTTCCATAGACAATTGAAGGTCAATTGCGCATTTTTTCTTAGTCCATCTTTAATGAAAACGTTAACAATCAAATAGTACATTACACAACTAGGGTGGTAATACAAAGAAAGGCCGAGACCGCAGAAGTGTGCTGCCCGAGCTGCAAGCGAGAGACGTAAATATGCGATCGAGGGCTTTCTTTATTACCTCCCGTGTTGTGTACATCATTTTACGTCTACACTTGGCCAGAAATGTATGGCCAAGTGTGGCATAAATAATTGAAACACACTTTAAAATAAGGTTATAATAGGGGAGGCTTTAGAGATAGAAGGAAATAGTTCGTCGATTTGTATGAGAACCAAGCGTGTAACGTTTTTCGCTTGGCGTTCGCCAAAAGTGTAATTTAGTGATGGAAAACATAAATGTTCCCTTTCATTTGGTGGTATTTGAACAATTAATTATACCATTATTATAAGATTTTCAAATCAGAAAATAATACTGGCAGGCATACTGTAGCATGGCCAGTGTGCCTTCCCTCACCTGCTTCCCCCGACCCTCCGGGCCGTCCCCCGGGGAAGCCAGGAACCGATACCAGACACACAAGGCCCGTACGTGTATCCGGCGCTAGTCCCTCCCTCACCTGTCCTTACGGACCATGATGAGCCAGTCCTCTACGTCCGGCTCCCAAGAGGGTTTACGGGACACAGAGGACGAGTCCACCGACACCACGCAGCGGCACAGGTCACCCGTCTGGTGCCTGTCCGCAGTGCCCCCCAAAAGGAGACGTCGGAGGGATGCTGCCCGTACCCGACGCTCCACCCTCGCGTGCCGCACCTGGAGAGTCCTCTGCTAACAGAGGAAACCCGGTGCGGGACCCCCCAACCTCCCCTGACAGGCTCATTCGCAGCATCGGCAAGTGGTCAATTAGGTGCCCCTAAGAAATCACTTGCCATTGCTCCCGGGGTGCACCGGCCAAGTCGCTTCCCTTGCCTGCGGATCAACCGGATCAAGAGGAATGAGAAGAATCCAGACACTCTGGGAGGTTTCCTGTCTAGCACTCCGACTTAGTATACCTACCTCCAGAAACGAAGTTGCGGGCGAGTCCACTAGTATAAGACTAAAAATATTACTTAGTTTATATGTGCTATTTAGACTAATGTTGAACATAATAACTACTAATAACACCGGGATATTTACCATGTATGTTTGTTTTTACAAGACAACTATGTAAAAACTCGCAACACGTCAGTTTACTCCGTGATAATGGCGCTTGCAACAGTTCCGAAATATCGGGAACAAAAACAAACATCCTTCTGAGTCAAGCAGCAGTCAGCTCTTAGTGGCGGAGAGGAAAATTTGGCGGAAGATCTTGGGGCCAATGAGGGATGAGGATGGAACGTGGAGGCGTAGAAGGAATAGGGAGCTCCAGGAGCTGGTGAAGGTGCCTAACATAATGGGCGAAATTAAGGCCACCCGATTGCGTTAGCTCGGCAACTGGAACGGATGGGAGAAGAGCGGGCGGTAAAGAGAGCGTATATGGGACGACCGTGTGGAAAACGCCCGTTTGGTCGCCCCAGATACCGCTGGAGTGATGAAAATGAAAAATGAAAATGAAAAAAATTAAAAAAGTTTATTAGGTTACTAAAGAAGGTTTTACAATAGCCAAGGTTGGATTAAGCAAGTAATTTTGCTTGTGTCAGGAGACACCGCTCTTCCAGCAGCAAGAAGTGGTAAATGAACCATAATAAACTAATTATGATACATTGAAGTTACAATAAACATTAAGGTAAGTACAGATTTAACTTAGAGTAATTTAATTTGGAAATACAAGATTAGAAATACAAGTGTTGAGCTGGTTATCATTATGAATTTTATATTATAAATCTAAGAGTTTAAGATTCATTGATTACATCGTATTTGCGATGATGGTTACTAAATTATGTTTTGTAGGATAAGAGTCCTTCTGTTTCATCATAAGTTAGGTTTTTTAACCAATCAATTAACATAAGTTTACAATGGTAGGTTTGAAGCGGATAAATACAGATCGTTTTATTTATACGATTATATAATCGGTAAATGATGAAGTCCAGAAAGACCTAAGTGCCCTCAAAGTACCCGACTGGCGTGAGGTGGTAGAAATTAGGGAAGAGTGGCGAGTTCTCGTGTCTGAGGCCAAGATCCTTTTTGGATCACTGAGCCAATGTAGTAAGTAAGTAAAACAAACATACATGGTAAATATCCCGGTGTCAATAGTAGTTATTATGTGAATGAACATGTTAGCTTAACATCGTATAGAATGCTTAACATCCCGTTTCTGAAATAAGTTTTAAAATATACAAACGGCTGTTTTACTTTTCTGTGACAATAAAGCTGAGAACCGGACCATTGTGTTACAAATTTATGTAAATTGCAGTCCGAAGTAACGTTGCGAAATTTCGCTTTTGTCGTAGTCATAGTTTTCTCGCGGTGCAATTAGAAATTATGTTTGCATTTACATTTACTTCCGACGCATTTTTGAGGAAATTTGTTAAAAAATATATCAATGACGACAAAAAGACGGTAATCCCTCAGTACCTCTAGCACAACAGTGACACGCGACTCTTTGTCGCGCGACAAATGCTACCTATCTCTTTCTACTCGATATAGTGTGACAGTGACAGGTGATGCTCTGTCGCGCGAGAAACGAAGTCGCGGCCAGTTATGCTAGACGTACGGGGGATCAACTACACTAAGTATCAAAATAATATGAGTGCCGCATTGCTTCAGGGCGGTCTATCGTCCTACACTACCAAAACGATGTTTGAGTCTGTTGACCCGTTCCACCTGAGCAGAGCTTCCTTCAGAAGTGGCATTATAAAACAGTTGCCACATTCATGAAGCGCAGAGTACACACACTCCCATATAGAGACACTGAGACACATACACACACGCTTCTTTATCATTCCAAACTTTTGCAATTTTTTGTAATTTACTCATTATACTCTGCTTGATTTCCTTTAAATTAATTTTTTTCTGTCGGTGATTTTCAAGTCACATCATTTGTTAATCTGTCACATGTCATAATGCGTTTTTTCGTAATGGTTTATTTTTAAAATGTATAGTTAAATATAATGTAAATCCGTAATTGGCCACTGTTAAGCAAAAATGTATATGCCTAAATTATTTGTAACTTGTGCTGTGGATTTTTTATAACAATAAAAAAAAAAAAAAAAAAACGTAATATCTAGAATATCAGTGACATTTTTGAAAGAAAGAAAGAAAAGAAAATACATTTATTCATGACAGCACAAGATAAAAAACAAAAGAGTATACACATTAAATTAAAAATAGATACGCTGCCACAAAACGGTCCCACCTCAGCAAAATGCTGACCTGAGAGCCAGCGCTGGTCTTCCGGTGGAACCAGGTAGGGGCGACGTCATACCGAGAAACTCGCATGACCGGTCCAGGACAGACAGTTCTTCTGACTTGGTCGGCTAGGTCCACTTATAGTGAACGCAACCATTACAGCTCCGACCAATGGTGCCAACCAACCAAATCAAACCCCGTCTTGTCTGTGGTCACGGCCTTACGTCAAAAACAAAATAAAAACCCAAGATAAAAAATAAACAAAGCACATGCCAATTAAATACTACATTATACAAGTTAAAATTAAATTTAAAACATAGAACAAACGGTTTTTGATATATATGAGTATCAGTCTTAAGGACGAACAGGACAAAACAAAACAGTGAATTACATGTAAAATTAGTGACATTAGCGGAACGTGTCCGTCTCCGCTCTGCAAACAATATTATGGGCTAATTAAGTTTAAAAATAAATACAATAATCAAATGGTACATGGGTACTTAATCTACTCTCACAATCTCACTCGAAACTTGAACGAAACGAAATTTGAACCTTAATACAATGACGATACCGTTTGTTTTTCAATATGAATGTGGTTGTGGCACGTGCTAACTCGGTTTTGCGATAATAGAGACAATGGCCTTTGTTTGAAAGATTAGGGCTCGAAGCGAAAAATTCACCTGGGAAGAGTCGGACTTAGGGTTGCCAGATGGTCGGGAAATGGCGGGATTCTCCCGATTTTTTGTATGTCCTCCCGACTCCCGACAAAGAAGAAAATCTCCAGACAAACGACTTCATTTTAAAACTTAGTCCGATCCACTCAAGGTGGTCTTGCCAGTGAAAATTTCTGCTCTTTCAGGCTAAAAAAAAAGGTCGCGTGTAGAGCGCGCGGGGGCATCTCCCGATCAAAGTCTCAAAATCCCGACATATTGTTTCCTGCTCCCGATAATAGGGTAATTCAATCTGGCAACCCTAGTCGGACTATACATACAGGTCAAACACATAACCCTCCTTTGGGCTTCGCCGCAATCGGGTAACATACATACAACATACTTACATACATACCGGTCAAACACATTACCCTTCTTTGGGCTTCATAGGTTTCGCACACAGGCGCTGCCGGGTGTCGGCGCAGCCCTGGGCTTGCCTAATGCATTAGGCTAGGAATAATACACGCCTGTTAGCATTGAAGAATTTATTTTTACTATGGATTAGGGCAGTATCCGTAGTGAAAATAAAATAATTTCTGTTTCTGCATTTTAATTTACTTACGTAGTAGAGTTTTTAGGTTTATTTTCTTAGGTTTAGTGCAATACGAGTACATTTGTAACTAACTAACACGTAGTAGAGTTACATATTCCATTGCAATTCAATTTATCACAACCGCAGCAGACGTGACATAATTATTTCACATAATTTAATTTGACATAATTCACTGCAGTTTGTGGTTTGCCATAACGCGTGCTCAATATGGTCCACATTTCTTTTTAGGGTTCCGTACTTGACCGAGCTATGGTAGCTATGGTTTTTTTTGAAGAATGACTAACTTGCGACCCTTATTGGGCATACAGGGTGTACGATCTCGGTCTTTCTTTGTTTTACCACCCTAGTTGTGTAATGTACTATTATTACAGTTTATTCGTGCAAATAATGAATTTCAAGCAGTTTTATCTCTTACGACGCCGAAGTTCTTGGAGGCTGTAAGTCGTCGTAGGTACTAAATGTATGGGAGGGTTTGAAGTAAATATTTGGGATATTTCTGATTTTATTTCAAAAAAGTTATTAATGTAATTTTACTCATTGGGTAACGCACTTTCGATATCAATTTGAAGTTTTCTGATATCTGCTATATTTACGGAATTATCGCCTGGCTACACTTAAAGAATACACCCTGTATACTCTGTACTTTGAGGTATTTAAAAAAAGGTAAACAAAAAAGCCACGTGACTAGGGTCGTTCAGCCAGTGGTATTGCGCCACAGATACAATACGTTACTTTAATTGGCTGAACGACCCGAGTCACGTGCTTTTTTTGTTTACATTTTTTAAATACTTAAAAGTACAGACTATAGCTATAGAGTGTAAGTAGAGACTATGGTGATAGAATATAGCGATAGTTTGACCGGGTGGTCGGCCGTGGCGGTCCCTGGGGTCGAACCAGGTCGCTAGCCGGCCCACCCTGAGTGGATCGGACTGGGAGAGGGCTTGGGACATGCGTATGTCAACCGTCAAGCGGAGGTCGTGGATTCGAAGCCTGACTCGTATCAACGAGTTTTCCGGAACTTCTCCAGATATCGGGCCGACTTTCCATCAGTACCTCTAGCACAACTGTGACACGCGACTCTTTGCCGCGCGACGAGTGCTACCTATCTCTTTCTACTCAATATAGTGTGACAGTGACAGGTGATGCTCTGTCACGCGAGATATAAAGTCGCGGCCAGTTATGCTAGACGTGCAGGTGGCTACTCTACTTGTTTTTACCCGACGTGGCGAAGCCCAAAGGAGGGTTATGTGTTTGACCTGTATGTTATGTATGTATCTAAATATGTATTTATGTATGTATGTATGTCCGTTCCTATGTCCGCTCGTAACTACTCAACGGCACAACCAATTTTGATAAATGATATATCGTTAGATTCGTCTTGATGGCGCGAGTGTCACTGGGTATGAAGTCGTTAAAATAAACAAAATGGCGGACCTGCCACTGTATGGAGTTCACTCACACAGACGCGCGTCCGGGCGTCTGTGTAAATTCCTGTCGCGCGCTCCTAAACGGTGAAGGTGTACTACTTGGTTGTCTTTATACTTTGCCCATACCGAGCCTGGTAATAATCAAGATAGCCCACTCGTATCATAATTTACTATTACATGCGCCCGACTCGAGCTTGACCGGCAGTACTCATGATTGTGGTTACAGCCTCATTTGCCGTTCGTAATGATGTAACGATCAGTCTGCGGTTTTCGCCATTGTAGTCGAAACTTTTCGGCGCCCGATACGGAGGCGAGGCGTTACGGATAGGCTGTTTTAGAAGCAAGCAGGGTATTTTGCAAAAACCCCGAAATAGCCCAATATTTTGAATTATTTTATGCTTTTTATGTAGGGTTCAATATTTAATGTATTTAAGTTTTATTTATGTTTCTTACGACAAATAACTTCAATAATGTGTTAGAACGCATTTTATTCATAATTACCCTAATTATTATTCGGCCTAGATATGAAAGATAAAAGGTAAGTGTTCCCTACAAAATTAGATTCAAACTTTTTTTCTCTTACCTCTGTACGGTAACCACAAGGAGACCAAAAAACATGAATAATTAAAACAGTTATATTAATGAATTAAGATGACTTTAACAACACGAGACCTAGCAGAGGGTTTAGCATCAGGGAGATGAGTTAAAAATCGGCCAAGTGCGAGTCGGACTCACATACGAAGGGTTCCGTACCACCGTAAAAAAAACCGTCTTAATAAACAACTGGCAAAAGGTCTTAAATGCCGTGTAAATCAATGGCACCTAAAACCTTTTGGTTGAGAAGTTTTTCGGCAATAACTTCAAAACGGTTTGTTCGTTACTATTCAAAATAAATAAATATGCAATGAATAAATGAATATGAATATGAATAAATAATTTTCGTTGAATGTATTTATTAAAAAAAAAAAAATCTATTATTTCAGACTACAGTCCATAGTTGTTAGTCACATTTACCCTTACCCTAGTGTTAGTTACATTATTTCTAGTACATATTCTTACAAACTTATGTTAACGAGTGATATTAGAAGTTTAAGTATAAGAGGCAAGTATTGCATGAACCTTGGTCCAGTGCAAGAGGAGCTGGCTGTCCAACTTATCAGCCATAACGGCCAGGAGGCTAAGCGTTACCTTCCTGATTTTTTTTAAATATTTTGGATTTACGGTTTAAAAGTTACGGGGGGCAGGACACAATTTATGCAACTTTCGGAGCGGAGTATTCACTTAATCAAAAAAAAGTAAATAAAAGCCTTATAATGTTTTTAAAAGAACTATCGAATTATGTACCTCACGTTGACGTTTGCTGAAAAAAAAAATTTTTAGCTTCTTTTACATGTATGGAGTGCCCCCCTAGATTTTTTTATTTTTATTATTTAACTACCAAACTTAGTAGCGGCATCTAAAAGACATCTACAGGGTGGGAGGGACTATACCGAGATACTTTAGCCGTGAATTCCTGGTGGTGTGACGAGTAAATAATGTTATATCAACATGGGTCGAATATTGTCATTTTACATTTATAGTCTTATGGAACAAAATAAATCAGTAAATTCAGCCCCTCGTTATAAACATGTCCTTATTGGAGGAAAAGTTATCAAAAAGAAAAAAAAAAGCTTAAATGAAAACGAAAGCTCAAATTTTTGGCCTCGTAGTCGCTTACCATCAAATACTGCGAAGGTTAATTGCTGTTTAGTTAAAGGATTTTTAAAAAAATAGTAAAACTATCTTAGTAGCATTTATTAGGACTTGTTACACACTTGGGAGTTTTCATTTAAAAAATAATGAATATCTCTGAAAGTAAGCGTTTTTCGACTATACATCACATAACTTTTTTTACTCCTAATAGTTGTTAGAATCTATAGTTAAAGTTTGTCGGTATAGTCCCTCCCACCCTGTATATTCCAAATTTCATCGGTATACGTCTTGTAGTTTTTGAGTAAAATGCCTGTGACATACGGACGGACGGACGGACATGACGAAACTATAAGGGATCCTTTTTAGCCATTTTGGCTACGGAACCCTAAAAACATGAGTGATATAACGTTCAAGGTAACACCTTGTAAAACTTGTGGAAGAGAGACGAGAAATGAAAACTTCTGGAGCGGATGTGAAGACCCTTAATGAGAAATCGGCTAGGATTCAGGAAGCATGTAGGCGGGACCAAAATGCCCAATTTCGGAATATTTGCGCAGAAATTGAAGCTCATGCACATAAATATGAATCTAAGGATCTTCACCGAAAAATTCGCAGCATCACAAAAACCCTTAGCACAAAAACCTGGGCCATCGAAAACTCTAGTGGACAAACGGTGACAGAGATAGGGGCTATTGCCGAAACATGGAAGCAATACTGTCAGTCACTGTTTCAGGATCCGCAGTCACATAGTTACGTCCCCACAGAACCCAGAGATGAGGAATTGGAGCCAGACATTCTCAAAGACGAAGTAAGAGCTGCCATAAAACATCTGAAGAACGGAAAAGCTACAGGGAAGGATGCTATCCCAATCGAGACGATTAAGGCATCCGGCGAATACGGCGTCCAAATTTTCCAATCCCTGTGCAACAAAATATGGCAAACAGGGCTATGGCCAAAAGATTGGTCTCATACTGTCTTTGTCCCTTTACACAAGAAGGGCTCCACCAAGACGTGCAGTAACTACCGCCTAATCGCGCTTATATCTCATGCAAGCAAGATTTTACTACACATATTGAACGAACGTCTGAAATCCTATCTCAGTAAAGAAATTGCGCCTGAACAGGCCGGCTTTGTGAAAGGAAAGGGAACCCGAGAGCAAATCCTGACAGTTCGTCAGATTATAGAGAAAGCCCGGGAATTCAACAAGCCTACCTTTATATGCTTTGTCGACTTTTCCAAGGCATTCGACTCGGTAAAATGGCCAAAACTTTGGATGACACTCACGGCAATGGGCACACCAAAACATCTGGTACACCTTCTCAGGAAATTATATGAAGAAGGCACAGCTTCAGTTCGAGCAGACGACATTCTCTCAACCCACTTTCACCCCAGCGCTGGAGTCCGTCAGGGCTGTATTATCTCTCCGCTTCTTTTTAATATATACACAGAGCTTATAATGAGAGTCACCCTCGAAGACTGGACAGACGGCATCTCGATTGGTGGGTTAAAGATTTCCAACCTGCGATATGCAGATGATACAACTTTATTTGCTACTAGCGCTGGCCATATGGAAGAACTTCTTTGCAGAATGGAGAGGATCAGCCTCGATTTCGGACTCAAGATTAACCGTAACAAAACAAAGATGATGATTGTCGATCGTATGAATAGCAATCTACCAGAAGTAAAACAAGTAGCGAATTGCGATGTGGTCCAATCGTACATCTATCTGGGAGCCTTGATTACGAATAGCGGCGGATGCGTAGACGAAATCAAAAGACGTATGGCTATTGCTAGGTCTGCAATGGACAGGCTGAAAAAAGTATGGAGGAACCGCAACATTTACAAGGCCACAAAAATCCGGCTCGTTCGAGCGCTTGTGTTCCCCATATTTCTCTACGCCGCAGAAACGTGGACCTTACGGGAAATTGAGAAGAAGAAGATAGACGCCTTGGAAATGTGGTGCTGGAGAAGAATGTTGGGGGTATCTTGGACCGAATTTCGCACCAACGACTCTATACTCCAGGAACTCGCCATTAAGCAGCGTCTTTCATCTATTGTACAATCCCGCATCCTTACCTTCTTTGGTCACGTATGTCGGCGGGGGGATGTGTCCATTGAGCGCCTTGTAGTCCAAGGAAAGGTTGAAGGTACCAGGCCACGAGGAAGGTCACCCATGAGATGGACAGACCAGGTTAAAGCTGCAGTAGATGTTCCCTTGCACCAATGCACCCGGAAAGCAGCTCTTAGAGAAGAGTGGCGACGCATCGTGAAGCGTGCCACCAACACCTGAAATGGCGACCACGACCACTCTGTCAAGAGTGATACCGACGAAGAAGAAGAACACCTTGTATTATATAGATTTCCTAACAAGTCTCAAAACAGAGAGAGTGAGACAAGTTATGCCGGATGATGAATTAGGCCAAATGATGAATTATGCCTTTTAAATTTATGCGATCCAATAGGTTCCCTTCTCTAAGCTGTGGATAAGTTTCCAAAACATCTTTTATCTTATTATATCTTTGGACGCATCATCCGTAGAAACGCATTTCAATACGACGCCAGATAAGATCAGCGGATCCGGAAGTCTCTGGCTTATCGGTTAGAAAGGTGAACCGGTTATGCCACAGCACCAGTAACACGCGCAGTTTTATAACTGCCATGGTAGATGTCTGAGTGCTTGACACTATTATCAAACCGCGTTTAGAAAGGGATTGAGCTCATATGTCATTTTTGAACTAATGCATGATATGACATTGTCAGTGGTAGAGTATGCAGATAAATTAAATTGTTATTTTGGTACAATGAAGTTCTAAAGCATGGAAAAAATATCAAATTATACAGCGTGTTTTTATTGATTTCCGATAGCATTAAGAGATAGTTCTTCAGATCAACGTTACTGTGTTTTTTCCAACGCCCGTCGCGGCCACCACACGATTCAAAACTTTGGTATTATTGTTCAGTAATCCAATTATTTCCTGCGATGTATCTCTTGGAATACTTACCTCAGAGACGATTGCATTTACGCTTAAGATGGCCATCAAAGTTTTCAAAAGAACCTTCGTCTTATCGTTTTCTTTATTAAAATATGTTAGTACATTGTAGACAATTTCTCGGCATCGACCGTTTAATACTTTACCGCGATTCATATTGTATACAAACGTATTTTTGAAAAGCTACGGCAATTTGATAAAGCGAAATAATGTGACTGGTGACAGATTTGTTAAATATGATAATACTATTTTTTATTAAACAAATGACAATATTTACCGAGAATAGAGTTTAAATATGCAAATCATATTTAGCTACTAATTCTATTATCTATAAGGGTCTGCACTTATGAAGATATCAAAGATTGGTTTATGATTATATTTAATCATTTATTAAGTACACTTGTGCTAACGGTACACTCGAATCCCTTTCTCAACGCGGTTTGATAATATCTGTAGACGCCATTTTGAATGTAAAGTCGTTAGCAGACTTCTGCTCACTTGATCAGGGTGTCAATTATTTTATATTTAACCTATTACACCTCCGCGAATGAAGTCGCGAGCGAGTCCACTAGAGGGTGACCCCCCTAGTGGACTCGCTCGCGACTTCATTCGCACACTTCATTCACAAATTACGTCACACGAATTTTCAGATTTTTATACCCCCCATGGCACACTTTTTCCTAACAAGTTCCATCTTTTTAGGTCATATTTGGCTAGACCCCCCCACCCCTAAGCGTGTGACGTACTATATGGATGAGATCTAGTAGAATAATAAAAAAAACAGCTACGACGAGATTTAATTTAGCCACTATACTGGGTGTCCCTTATCTTATTAGGCATAATTTAAAACTCCTACTATGAAAACGCATAACAGTCTCAGCATACGATGATTGAGCATACCGCTTAAATGGCATAATAATAAATACGCATACGAGTTAATTGGCATACCGACTAATTTGGCATTCCTGAAATTCGCATAATATTGTTAGGTATGAGCGTTTTTGAAAATATATTCCATGTTTACACCCACAGACTCCTAACTTTTTGGGTTTTTCTTACTACTAGGTAATGCTGGCTAAACCAAATTGCTACCAGAACAGTAACCTAGGTTAGGCTAGAACTACGACCCTTACATATACGAATTGCTTCAGAACAGTAGGTTGAGTTAAGTTTGAACTGCGACCCGAATAGAAACGGACTGCTACCGGAAATGCAGGTCAGGCTAGGTTTAAACTGCAACCCCAACAGAAACAAGCAGCTACTATTTAGAAATGTAGGCTATGTTAGGTTAGGTTAGATTTGAACTGCAACCCCAACAGAAAAGGAAATTTCAACGTTTCAATTTTAATATTTATGAAGAATAATGTTATACTTAGTAATTGTTATGCGTATTAATGGTATGCGAATTAAAATATGCGTTGTCAAAATAGGAAGATTTACTACACTATACTATTTAAACCAGAGTTTACCGAGTAAGTTCACTCCGAACAAAGGTATACCGCGCGGCGCGCAACCGCGCACATTCATAGTAAATAAAGATGTTTAATTAAACATCTTTATGAGTGTGGGTACTGTGCGTGTGTACTGTTGTCTATGGTAACTTGTCTTTGTCTGGAACAATGGCTCCCACCAGTTCATTGTGAAGGTCGGCATCTAATTATGGTGATTCTGTGGGACCGCGTGCGATCACCTTAATGTATTCTACAGTTCTGTGTCATGAATCAGCCGAAAATATTAAGAGAACGTAACTTTACTTTCTTTTAAACACAATGCAATAAATCTGTTTTATGCCACACCTGGCTATAAAGTGGATTTTTCCGCATGCTGCGCGCACGGAAAAAGCCGCTTTCCCGCCAAGTGTAGACATAAAATGATGTACACAACACGGGAGGTAATAAAGAAAGCCCTCGACCGCATATTTAAGTCCCTCGCTTGCAGCTCGGGCCGCAAACATCTGCAATCTCGGGCTTTCTTTGTATTACCACCCTAGTTGTGTAATATATATGACGAAGCGTGGATTTAATTAGTAGTCAAAATCCAATTTAAAATGGAAACATGTTTAAATGATTTGAGAGCGGGCAATTTAGTAACCCGAATGGAGTGGTTCGAAGATTCAATGACGTTGACAGTTGTTGACAGTTAGAGTTTCGCGCGCGGGCTGGACGCGATATTGTGAATTGATGTTGTTGGTTCGCGAACCAAACCATTGGCTCTTAAACTTGTAAAAATCACAGTAATTAGTGGCGAGAGTGTTCACATGAACCCAAGTGATAGTTGAGGTAACGAAGTGTGTCCATTTCCGAGTGTTTCCTTGACATACGCGCCCAAATAGTAACAATGATTGAGACCGATCGGCTAAGCTATTTATTCACTTCGACATCAGAAGTGGGATTACCCAAGGAATCTCGGAAGTCACATACAGATCAGAGTGAACATATTTCACATAAGTATGAGTGCAAACAATGGGAATCTCCTTTTGGTATGCAACAAGGAAAGTGGACTTGATTCAAGTGATACACTACAAGATTCACACGCTGCTGATCCAGAAATAGTATAACCCAAGTGGTATCTTGATAATCATCTGGCTGTCGACTACAGTAGAGGTTGGGAAATCTAGTCACTAAGAAATCTTCTGTCGGTAAGGTTGTGGAATTATCATATTTGATGATTGAGCACTTGGATAACAGTAAGTAATTAACTTCTCTCTCTCTCTCTGATAAATCCTAATAGAAATGGTTAGTAGGTACATAATCATTGCCCGTGAGTGTGCCCATCAGCCCCGGGCTTGGTGCGGGCTAGTTCTCGGATGGTAGTGAGCAGGCTGTGGTCCCCGTACTGGCACTATGCAGTGGTACATAATTATTGGCATACTCTATGTCAAGTACATTATGTGTTCATCATCAGCTTAGGAGGTCTTATAAATTAAATTAAAACAGAAGTACTTAATACAGCGATGCAAGACTGGTAAGCATGGCATGTTTAGATGTAATGTGTTCTCCTCTTTTGTATGTCTGTGATCATGATTAAATCTAATTTGATTATTTATTACTCAAATTAAAATTGCAGTATAAGTTGCATATCATGTTCTGAAAATTGAGATAATTTAATGGAATATGTGATTAATACACGGCGGACTTTGGACACTTCTTTTAATCAACTATCACTCTATGTTAATCACAACATTGATTATAAACAAATCTCTATACAAATGACATTTATCTTGCTATTGTGAAGGCTGGGACTGGAGTGAATTGACATGTCGTTCAAGAACGACATCAACATTCTTACATTCAAATTGAATATGAATCATTTGATTCTAAGCGGCCAGAGTTGATTGTAACAAAACCTTATTACAATAACAGTATAGGTGAAGTAAACTTTTACAAGTTAATATCTAAATTTCCTAGCTTTGATATTTCACACATGCTATAAAGAAATGGTATTCTAAAAAAAACAATGACTATGGGTCAATAAATTCACAGGGTTAGGATACACATGTGTCAGAGTAATCGGAGTGCATAGGGTATAACGGTCATGTTAGTTAATAATAAGGGATTTGTCATGTTCGTTACGTAGATGACTATGACAAGACTGTGTGACAGATACTAGCCTGTGTGGCACATACTAGCCTGTGTGGCACATACTAGCCTGTGTGGCATACATTGGCCTTTGTGGCGCACTCTAGCCTATGTGGCACGCATTAGCCTATGTGGCACGCATTAGCCTGTGTGGCACGCATTAGCCTGTGTGGCGCTGACGAGCCTGTGTGGCGCTGACGAGCCTGTGTGGCGCTGACGAGCCTGTGTGGCACTGACGTTAGGTGGAATTAAATTTCCTATGTGGTAGGGTAGGTATAGCAGTCATCATTTTGAAATAATCTTGTGAGCTAAGTAGTATTTGCAAATTAAAGGAATGAACATTCTTTCTGAATAATCAATCTAGCTGGGGGTGCAAATGAGTGTTAGGAATAGAGTCATGCAACATAAGGTTAGTCAGGGTGACCGAGTGGCGTATGGTATAAACCATTGTCTATTATTCAGTCATAAATGCTAAGTGTACGGGAAATAGATTTACACACGAGGACGTGTGACTATGCAGGGTGGCCGTGACGAAGCGTGGATTTAATTAGTAGTCAAAATCCAATTTAAAATGGAAACATGTTTAAATGATTTGAGAGCGGGCAATTTAGTAACCCGAATGGAGTGGTTCGAAGATTCAATGACATTGACAGTTGTTGACAGTTAGAGTTTCGCGCGCGGGCTGGACGCGATATTGTGAATTGATGTTGTTGGTTCGCGAACCAAACCATTGGCTCTTAAACTTGTAAAAATCACAGTAATTAGTGGCGAGAGTGTTCACATGAACCCAAGTGATAGTTGAGGTAACGAAGTGTGTCCATTTCCGAGTGTTTCCTTGACATACGCGCCCAAATAGTAACAATGATTGAGACCGATCGGCTAAGCTATTTATTCACTTCGACATATATATATATATAAATTCTTTATTTCGGAATTAGATCCATAGCATGTTAGTAAACTTAGGCTAGGTTGTTAATAATAAATTATTTTACAAATTAAACATACACAAACAAATAACAGACCTGAGGAGAACAGGGAGATTTACCAGATATATTGGGCTACACCCTTAATTTGCCCAGTCCAGTGTTTTAATATTCAGTCAAATCTGCCTGCTAACGCATTAATGTACTATTTCTGAGCATTCCATGAAAACATCAACTTTTTGTCCCTTACGAAACGCATTGTACGGTAGTTTAGGTTTTGTTCTCCATTCGTCTAATGCAGTGGTTTTCAACCTTTTTCATGGTACGACCCCCCTGGTATGAAAAAATATTTCGCGACCCCCCTCCCCTTCGCTTTTTGATCATGTGTGACATACATGAAATCTATCTTTTTAAACTTTATCGATTTTTTTACTGAAGTAGTCCTCTCGATCTCTTGCGACCTCCCCTAAAGAAGCCTCACGACCCCCCAGGGGGTCGCGACCCACAGGTTGAAAAACACTGGTCTAATGACTTGATTTCCCGTTCGTCTATGGTAGCTACCCTAATAAAACTTATTAGCTGCTAAGAAAGACTACCCATCTTAAGCCAAGCTATAATATTACTATACCGACATTCGGGGGCGTCCCACGAGATATAACTACATAATATATTATTTCATATTAATAACGTTCACATGATATAATGAACGTTTGCTATTACCATAAATTAATTACTTTATGCTATAACATCAAAATCAATATTTTTATTAGGAATAACAGTTAATTAAACTAATACTCATTTTGTATAAAGTTTTTTTATATAACATTCAAATACTCTAAATTCAGTTTATATAACATGCATAACGTATATCGATCATAGTATATACTATCTTTTAGTATAATGATTATAAAATATAATAGCGTATGATATACAAAATTAGTTATAACTGCTACTCCTGTAGAAAACAAGAGGTTGGCAGAACAGTAGGTAGGCTTATATTAGGTCAGAACATTTAAGCAACTAGAGTTATGCACGAGTTCTTAACTACGTAAAGGCTTAAAAAGGGGGGAGGGGGGGGCGAAGCCCCCCACGAGGGGGGCTCGGGGGGCGAAGCCCCCCGCATGGAAAAAAGCAGACAGAAAAAGTAGGTTAGGTTAGGTTAGGTTTGAAACTGCGTCCCCCAACGAAAACTAACTGCTGGCAGAAAAACTAGGTTAGGTTAGGTTAGATTTAGGTTAGGTTTGAAACTGCGTCCCCCAGCAAAAACGAACTGCTGGCTGAAAACTAGGTTACGTTAAGTTAGGTTTAGGTTAGGTTTGAACTGCATCCCCTAACAAAAATAAACTGCTAAAAGAAAAAGTAGGTCAGGTTAAGTTAGGTTTAGGTTAGGTTTGGAATTGCATTATGCATTATGGTGTTAGATGTATTGTAGAATATACATTATAAAGCTGAGATATTATGAACGTTATGCATAATGATGGTTATATACAATGATAATTATACTTAACAAACGTTATGCTTAATAAAAATAGATAATTTGATATTATACAAAACGTTCGTTATACACCTTGAACCGTATACAAAACAAGCTTATACAATATGAGCGTATATAATATGAATATTATAGTATTACTTCTTATATCTTTTATTACTTACCCCCGACATTCAGCTTCCATAAAAATATTATTATCTAAAAATGGTGATTTTTGCGATATTTCACTCCGTTAACGTCTTTATTTTTCATGGGTTTTACGAGTTCGATCTAAACCTGAAATTGCTATAATTTTCAGTGCCATTTTTGCAGATAATATCTAAAATTAATTAAAGATCAAAACGGAATTCAATAATTTCACAACCCTGGAGTATATTATGAAATATAGTATTATACTGACCCAAAATTTTTGACCGCGAGTGTATTTATCAATCGACTGTTGTTAGATGTAAAAGCTGTCAGTTCGGCTTTTCAACAAGACTATTGACACACATCCATGACTAAATCAATCGATTATGCCGAGAGAAACCAAACCAGATATTCGGAGCGTGCCGAATTAAACGGGGCTCTATTCGACACGTTAAGTTCGTTCGTATATGTAATGTAATCACGCTATACAGGTGTCCCTAGCCTCTGGAAAAACCTGAAAGGTACATGTTGATTAGGGTATTTCTAACTGATATAAGTACAAAGTCTCATAACAGTTAGAGCAGAACTTACGGAGAAATTAACGAATTACATTCTTGCTTTTGAACATTCTGTATGAAGGCACATGGCAATCGAAACTCCTTCAGCAAATGCAACCTCATAGAATTGAATGATAACTATTTATATCGTATGATTTTCTCTTAAAATATTGACATGACATTTATTTGTGTGCTATGATGAATATTGATGAATTCTCCGGGAGATTTCAGGCTGTCCAACGGCTAAGGTCACGCTGTATTTTGTTCTTCGAATAGATACAATTGGCTATTGATGACAGATCAAAATGATCAGACAGTATTGGTAAAAAACTTAACTAAAGCCTGTTGCATGTATTAAGCGTGTCACACACTAAGCAGATACGATAAGATATCTGTATCTGAACGCATATCTGTCAATATCGCTCCTTATACAATTCAATGAGCTAACACACACAGCGCAGATAACTTATATTTTATCGTGAAGTATCTGTGGGCACCGACATATATCGAAAGATAGCAAAGATATTATTGCGTATATAAATTGATCTGTGTATAATATCTGCCGACATAAATATGGTATTATATTTTATCTGCAGATAGATACAGATTGATGTGAGACGGAGCCAGTTCAGTTTGAAGGATTTAGACTGAATGTATCGTCTCGTATATTATCGTATCTGCGTCGTGTGTGATAGTTTCAGATCATTAAGTTATTATACGCAGATAAAATATTATCGTATCTGCGTAGTGTGTGACACGCTTTAGTGTATGGAATTTATATGGAACTTATGTCCTTTTTCTAAAATGGTACGTCGAACTGTCTATACGGACAGGTTACTACTGCATGCAACGTGTTTTAGTTAAGTTTTTTACGTATATGCATTTTAGTGTGAAATATTGTCATATTATGGGAATTGCAGAATTTCTACTTTTCTGTAACTTATTACTTTATAGTAAATAACTTATGTAAACGTAATTATTTTGAAAAAATAATAACTGACGAGTTTCTTGCGGCAGTTCTTTTCTTCAGATGTCCCTTTTCAAAGCGCTAGTAGATTCAGATTTATAAAAGTGCCCTGTGTTCCATTTGCAGAATAAATGATTTGTTTAGTTTCCGTCCGTTTAGCTCAGTATGAGTGCCACCGCCTTCGAAGCTAGAGGTCCCGGGCTCAAATCCTGGCAAGGGCAAATATTTGTGTGATGAGCACAAGTATTTGTTCCTGAGTCATTGATGTTTTCTATCTATTGCCGTCTGGTACTCATAGTACAAGCATTGCATAGTTTGGGATTAGCTTGATTTGTGTAAGATTGTCCCCCGATGTTTTTTTTGTGTGATCCGTGTGGAAAAACTTTGTCGATAAAATGAAATTTTCGATGGAACGTGTGTCGGCCAAACGGGCATCCGTCTTGATAAAGAGTCGTGAGAACACTTTCTAATGTTTAATTAATACTTGTTTTAAGTGTAACGTGATATTTTGAGAACACCTCTGTCACCTCAATAGTGCAGGTAGGTAATGTATGCCACACGTGGCCATAAAGTGGCTTTAACCGCACGCCACGCGTACGGAAAAGCCGCTTTCTGGCCAAGTGTAGACATAAAATGATGTACACAACATGGGAGGGGAGGTAATAAAGAAAGCCCTCGATCGCATATTTACGTCCCTCGCTTGCAGCTCGGGCCGCAAACATCTGCGATCTCGGCCTTTCTTTGTTTTACCATCCTAGTTGTGTAATGTACTATTTACGTAGTTCTTCGATTTGTATTGGAACCAAGCGTTTTGCGTTTGACGATTCACGCCAAGAGTGGAATTTAGTGAAAAACATACAATTTTCCATTTGGCCAGACAGCGGCTTTTTCCGTACGCGCAGCGTGCGGAAATTGCCACTTTATGGCCAGGTGTGGCATAAAAGTACATTACACAACTAGGGTGGTACACAAAGAAAGGCCGAGATCGCAGAAGATCGTAAATACGAGTATGCGACCAAGGGCTGTCTTTATTACCTCCCGTGTTGTGTACATCATTTTATGTCTACACTTGGCCAGAAGGCGAACTTTATGGCCAGGTGTGGGATAATAGTACATTACTGCAGAGGCCGGGAAGTGAGGGGTTGCCGGCCGAGTACATATAGCTGGCTGAGCGGAGTGAGGCCAAATAGTTACGAGGCTGGCAACCCCATTTCCCGCCGAGGTATGTATAGTGCTTTTCTCAAATATACAATGAAATAAATAAATAAACTTACTATAATAACCTTACTTAATATTTTATCACACAAACCACACAAACTTTCTGTCAAAAAGTGACATATCCACATACAATGCAAAAGCTGTTTCAGTTCACATTTTTACCGCGAATATTTAGATGAAATATTTTAAATGTGTATTCGTGTAGTTAAAATTGCAATTTAAAATTGTTTATTATGTGTTATTTGTTATGTTCATGTCAATTTGAAATAAATTAAACTGCAAAATATATAGCAAACATCGTTTTTTGATTTTTTAATGGTTGAATGCTGTGACGCTGTGGCCCAAATAAATGTGGAATGGAAATTTAAAAAAAAAATACATTGCCGGCCTAGGCCGGCAATGTAAGTATGAAATTCCATTACGTGCCAAGTGTCAAGCCGCACCGGAAACGAGGTACTTTGCGGCCTATTTTTAGGCGTGTAATGTCAACATTTCATGCCATGTTTGAGAAAAAGTTATTTTCACAGCTTGGCCCGACCAACCCGGGGCCCAAAACGTTAAACCGGTGGCTCTAGTGAAAAGGGATACAAGTCAAATTTATACCAGGACCAAAAGGTCACAACTCCATAGCACGACTTAAGCTCTTTTGCTCCTAGGTTAAATGTGACCTGTACCCCTTTTCACTAGACCCACAAAAACCTTACTTACATAATTCATTAAAAACGGAACTAAGACAAACTAAAACTTACCTAAATTTGTGTCATAACCATTACTTAGTTCATTTGTAAAGTGTAAAGTTGTTTTAAAAGCCGTTAACACAGAGGTTGTATAACTATTTGTTTTTGCCGAATATGACTAATGATTGGAATAATGACCGCGCACGAGTCGCGAGGATGGAAAGTGAGTTATGTCATTATTTGACTTAAAACCGGCTTGTAAGAGGTTAATTGTTTTTTCCTTTGTAGTATTTTTAACGAGTTCAAAATAGTATATTACACAACTAGGGTGGTAAAACAAAGAAAGGCCGAGATCATAGATGTTTGCGGCCCGAGCTGCAAGCGAGGGACGTAATTTTGCGATCGAGGGCGTTGTGTTACATAAATTTATGCCTACACTTGGACAGAAAGCGGCTTTTTCCGTACGCCTAGCGTGCGGTAACAGCCACTTTATGGCCAGGTGTAGCATAAAAGGAGTTTTTATGCATGGTCCTCGATTACTCGAAAAAGGCGATACACAATTATTTTTAAAGGGCCTTGTATACGTCCGAACCCAAGTGTTCCCGTAGGCATATTTCTTATCATATATTTTTATGTTATAAATTATGTTTTTCGTGACTCTTACGTAAGTATAAGTAATGTTTTTTTTATAAAGTTGTTTTTTTTGATTACCTATGTAGGTTAACCTGGAAATTACTCCACAGACAAGAGCCAAGCTCTTAAATATTATGATGATATGACTTCCGTAATGGCAGGAGTGGGTTTCGCACACAGGCGCTGGCGGGTGTCGGCGCAGCCCTGAGCTTGCCTAATGCATTAGGCAAGGAATAATAATAATTACCGCGAAACAAAATCGCGGAGTGAAACACGCCTGCCGAACGTTAGTTTTCTTAGAAAGAGAAACTTCTGTACGCTGTACTTAATCTGTGCTCGTAATTCTTAAATTTTACACGCTTACTGCCGTAATGGTAAAACAATATTCAGCTATACCATGACGCAATGTCAACATGTCATTAGACATTGAATGTCAAATAATTAGCGTGACTGCGTCAAATCCAGAGGCGTGTGAAAGCTCGCAGGTGAAAGTTTAACTACGGATATCATAGAACACACAGATAAAATACAAATATTATTAGTGGATCTCTGAGCTCTAGACATCGAAATATGGAAGTCGCCGCCAACTAGCTTGATTAGCTATTTGGTTAGCTGCCTAGCCTTTTCAATAAACGGCGCGATTTAGTTAGTGCCGGGATGAACATCGGGCTATCTAGCCCTTCTATCAAACGGCAAACTACTTTCGTTCGACAAAATTAAATAACCCGCCTAGCCGAGTCCGTCAAATTTTAGTTGTATAAATCTATTCTGTCCTAGAACCTGATCTCAAATGGGGGCACGGGGGGCAAAATAAGAATAAAATAAATAAAAATAATTTATTGCAGAATCAGAATCAGAAAATATTTATTGTGCAAACTGTAATGGGATGAAACAAATTATAAGGTAGTGGCTTTAGTTCTATTTGCACTATATTTAATTATTTTGTCATTTGTTATAATTCGCGACTTCCGTAACACTCTTTTTAATATTTTGCAATATTTTTTGTATTTTATTTCATTTGTGTTGTTTTTATGTTTTTGAATGCTTAAATGCATTTTTCGTTTTGTTGAACAGGATTTCATTATACCTTTTGTAATCCAATTTTGTTTCTTTTTATATGTTAATTTCTGTATTTGTTGCGGAATGCAAAGGTCAAAAATTAACTGAAATATATTATAAAAGATTGATATGCCGCATTTACATCTGAGTTTTCATACACTTCCTTACCTAGAGCTAACTTGAGAAATGTATTTAATGAAAATTTCTAAGTACCTAGTTAACAATACAAGACCAATGATCCATAGGATGTTAGTAACAATTTAGACTTAGTAACTATGTTAGTAGGCACAGAAAAAGCATAGGAAAAAAAGTGAACAAAACAAACTCCTATTTTGGGGTTAGGTTTGTTAGTCAGCTCGAGTCCCTCAGAGCAGAAGTAAAATTGGGTAATTAACAGTTCATTTCGGGCTGACGAGGTATAGTGTGATCGACTGACCTTTGCAGATTCGCAATGTAATGCTCGCCAGCGGAGGGACAAGCTTGGGTAAAAATGCTTTGTATGTCCGGCATATGTCCGGCTGTTCTCTTCTACAGGCATTTCGTCGCAACTTTAAAAAAAACTCGTATCTAAAACGTCGTAAAGAAAAACTTCAAAAGTTACTGAGTTGTACCCGGAGTTAGTATCAGATACCGTGGACTGGGATTACTTTGATTCACGGGGTAACATTTATCCTTGTCTTGTTTTATTTCATGAATAATTAAAAAAAATACTTTTTCCGCACGCTGCGCGTACGGAACAAGCCGCTTTCTGGCCAAGTGTAGACATAAAATGATGTACACAACACGGGAGGTAATAAAGAAAGCGCTCGATCGCATATTTACGTCCCTAGCTTGCAGCTCGGGCCGCAAACTCCTGCGATCTCGGCCTTTCTTTGTATTACCACCCTAATTGTGTAATGTACTATTCTTGGCGTAATTCCTTAGCGTATACTTTGCCGTTTCGGGCCATATTCGGTTTCTCTTCCTTTTGGTGACGCAAACTTGTTTGACATTGCGTAACGCTTTGTTTCAGTATTTGTCATACACATACACAACTTTCGATATTTGCCGATGAATCGTCAATCGTTGGGATCGAGTTCTTGGAGACTGCGGATTGGTCGACAGAATATTTTAAAATATTATCAATAAATGAGAGTATGAGTATGAATATGTAATAGTGCTACGTACAGAAGTCTCTCTAACAAAACTAGGGATGTAACGATACACAGTTTTGCCGATACGATACCGATACCGATATATAGTAGTTAATATCGGCGATACCGATACCGATATCTTAGCTAAATAATGAAGTATGAATTTCAGATATTTTTATGTCCTTATTATAACTAATGGCAATGACTACTGGTTATATTTACCAGAGAGTCAACCTTGAAAGTGTAAAGTAAAAATAATAAATTGTCAACTCAAATTTCTTTTTTTTTATTAAGAACCAAAGATTTAATTAACATGGTAATTATCATTGCACAAGGTAATAGAATAGACCAATACATAAATTAAGTCAGAAATTGAAATTACTTTTTGCAGATTTTTTTTCATACAGCAAATTCTTCAAATATCGGTTGTATAATATCGGCGATACCGATATATCGGCCGATATATCGGTATCGGTATCGGTATCGTTACATCCCTAAACAAAACTGTCGTTCGGGTCCGACCACCTGACTGAACGCACCGGGCCTGACCGTCTCTCTCTATCGCATATCGCTGGTTCTTTCTGATGTGTCGATCATGAGTATTCGCGAACGCTGTCCGTCGAGTCATAATGCAATAAATTATGATTATGATTATAATTAACGGGCAGCGTGCGCGATTACTACATTTACAGTTTCCAGATTTTTTTATTAACTTCTGCTAGGTACCTGACTATGCTTCTTGCCAAATTTCATGATCATAGGTCAACGGTAATGTGCCAAAATGATAATTTAAAAACAAAGTTTAAAAAAAAGACATAATTAGATAATAATATTATACAGGGTGGGAGGGACTATACCGACATACTTTTGCCATGAATTCCTGGTGGGGTGACGAGTAAATAATGTTATATCAACATGGGTCGAATATTGTCATTTTACATTAGTAGTCTTATTTATGGAACAAAATAAATCAGTAAATGCAGCCCCAGGTTAATTCCTGTTTAGTTAAAGGATTTTAAAAAAATAGTCACATTTATTAGGGCTTGTTACTCACTTGGGATTTTTCATTTACAAAATAATGAATATCTCGGAAAGTAAGCGTTTTTCGACTATACATCACATAACATTTTTTACTCCTAATAGTTGTTAGAATCTATAGTTAAAGTTTGTCGGGATAGTCTCTCCCACGCTGTATAAACGATATCCGAAAGGTGGATGAACACTTACTTTGGTAAACATCAATTAAAAACAAAGTTTTTTCAACTAAAAATCCGCCGATTTCGTGCATCAACTTTGACAGTGAATTTGTGTTTCAAAATTGTATGATTTGGCAGCTTAATGTTGCGAAAAGAAGAAAAAATATGTCTAAAAATATAATCAAATTACTTTGAGAGCAACCTAAGCCCAAAAATTAAAGTAACTACTCAAAAATGAAATTCTGGTTTCGCAAGCCAACTCCCCCCGCGAAGCCTACTCACCCCATTCTACGGTAAGCGTCACTATACTATACATCACATAATTTTTTTACTCCTAATAGTTAAAAAGTCTTATACGCTATAATCGCACTTTTCCAGCAAAATAGCATTCAATTTACGTTTAACTATTGAACTACATATTTGTGAGTGCGTTCCATTCAACATGTGATCCCATTAGAATTCCGTGTTTTACATGCTTTTATTTAGCTGCACCCACTGGTACTGGTACATGTACAGTACTGTATGTCTGTCTGTATGTAATGTATAGTCATCAAATCTTGTATGTTAAATTTGAGCCACCGAGGTTTCCGATTAAGCTGAAATGTTGCAAATATAAATATGTACATACATAAATCAGATGACAATGCAATATTATCATGACTTAAAGCTGATCTGATGATGGAACCGGATGGTAGCCATCATCATCCAAATTACATAAGATAAATTTACCGCTCATTTGATTAGTACAGTCGGCAACAAAAGCTGGCCTACAAATTTTTTTTTGACACAAACTTATTTTGTTTTTAATTTAATTGAACTAGGTTGAATTTTCATTATGTTGGTTTGTTTAGTAAATTTTGACATAGTAGGTTACATATTTTTAAAGTCAGTACTTGTTAACAATTACACTTTAAACAAAACTACAAGAATTCACATTTAAAATTAAATATACGAAAAACTAAAACTAAATTAAAATTAAATAAGCTTTTCTGTTGAGATATGAAACCCTAAAAAGTGGTAACTGTGTTACATCATTCCAGTTTCCGCTTGTACTCTATACTCTATACTGTAAGTATAAGTTAACATTTACTTTACAATGATACCGAGAAAGTGTCGAACAATGACCGGGGACGGATGCCTCTAATTAGGGACAAAACTCGTGTCTATGAGCCGAAAGTGCTTAACGCACATTACATGTAATTAAAGAACGGCAAGGTTCTTTCTACACCGCATTATTCAGGAAATAGTGTCCGACCAAAGGCCGTAGCAGGATAAGGGAAGAAAAAATGCCCTTGAATGATTAAGAGCTGTTTATTTTTTCTATAGTTGCTTTCATTTAGTTGTATAATTTTGCAAAATTTGGTTGAAAAATTCCCAGTGGTTCAGCCGGGAAAAAATAAAAACAAAATTTATGAAATTTGACGTATCTCTAAAACTATAACTCTTTGTCATTATATCTTTAATTCATTTTGGTTAATTAAATAGTATGTATGCCTTAAAAGAAAATGGAGTCTCTATCTTTACAATTTCTGTAAAAAACACGTAAGTCAAAGTTTCAAAAAAAAGTTTTTTTGATTCCTGAAAGAGTGACCACTCTAAGTAATATTTCTAAAAAAGCCTTATTTAACGATCTGTCAGTCATATAAGTTTGACGGTTAAAATCGAAAAGCAACAGTGTCAAAATTAAAAAACTATGTTGGTCGGATTCTGTTACATTTTATTCTTATACTAATCTAATCTAATACAGCCAAAGAACTTAAAAATAAATCTTCTTTGTAAAGAATTAAAAATAAATAAATTTTTGACATTCCCATTAATATTGGCTTGAAAATATACAGGGTGGTTTTCCATAATCTGTACATATGAAAAGGGGTGAAATTTCAGCCAATTTTATCGGTAAAACTGATTTTAATTTTTGTTTGTGGTCATTCGTTTTTTTTTTACAGATTTTTAAACTTTCAGTGAAATTTTCGGCAGTACCTACATCTATTTGCCACGATATAACTTCTGATCTAATTGCTTAAAATTGTAAGAAAAAATTGCAGGGTCATGGCAATAGACACGTTATTTAGTAGCAATAACAATAAACCACCGACTTGAAGAAAAAATCGTCAAAAAAAAATATAATTGTGAAAAACGGCTGTTTTTTTTTCACGGAAAACACCGTTTTTCTCGAAAGTTTGCGAATATTGTGACCATTTTTTCATGCTTATTTTCGTTTAGCACTTAATTGTGATCTTAAAAACATTTTTTCTTACAGCTTTGAACAATAAGATCAAAAGTTATACTGCGTCAAACACATGTACTGCCCAAAATTTCATAGAAAACTGTAAAAATCTGTAAAAAAATTTTTTTGCCCAGAAACAAAAATTAAAGTCATTTGTACCGATAAAATCAGTTGGAATTTCACCCCTTTTAATATGTACAAATTATCGAAAACCACCCTGTATTTGTATTAATTGTCGCCTTTTAACTTATAAAACCTTTTTTTTTCAAATAGGTAATCATCATTATTTGTAATTAAGCCTTACTTATCGTTTCACCAGATATATTCATTCGTAGGTAGGGTGTTGATCACACATTGCCGCAATAGGCTAGATGACTAAAAAAAACTGTTTAGTCCGTCTGTTACATTATGAAAAAATATTGTACACGTATTTTTTGTTTTGTTTGACAAACAAAAACTGACGAGGATAAAGTGCTTAGAAGTTTCGAGTGACGTCACTCTTGAGTACAATTTTCACTCAGAAGTGACGTCACAAGCCCCCACTCCAGAAGTTTGAAGATCTATAACTTTGTCCATTTTTAATATTTTGATAAACCAAAAAATACGTGTCCCATATTTTTCCATAATCTAACTGACGGACTAAATAGAATTAGATATTTTTAACCCAGTCATCATCCCTATTGTGTACTACCTATCGCACGCAAGATATTTATCAAAAATCATGCAGCCTGCCGAAATTCTTAGTGGATTTTTTTTGAGAAACGGTATTAGTGTTACCGTTAATGAAGATAGCGATAGTGATTCAAATAAGAAGTAAAAGACATTTTTAAGTTGATACATATTCGAGTAAATGCCATAAATTTATTTTATTTTTAGTTCTTTACACAGAATATTTATGTTTAAGTTCTTTGGCTGTGTTAGAATTGTATAAGAATAAAATGTAACAGAATCCGACCAACATAGTTTTTTAATTTTGACACTGTTGCTTTTCGATTTTAACCGTCAAACTTATATGACTGACAGATCGTTAAATAAGGCTTTTTTAGAAATGTCACTTAGAGTGGTCACTCCTTCAGGAATCAAAAAAACTTTTTTTTGAAATTTTGACTTACGTGTTTTTTACAGAAATTGTAAAGATAGAGACTCAATTTTCTTTTAAGGCATACGTACTATTTAATTAACCAAAATGAATTAAAGATATTATGATAAAGAGTTATAGTTTTAGAGATACGTCAAATTTTATAAATTTTGTTTTTATTTTTTCCCGGCTGAACCACTGGGAATTTTGTAACCAAACTTTGCACAATTATACAACTAAATGAAAGCAACTATAGAAAAAATAAACAGTTCTTAATCATTCAAGGGCATTTTTTCTTCCCTTATCCTGCTACGGCCTTTAGTTATTTATAATTTTAAGCTAACATGGTCATTCACATAATAACAGCGGGATATTTACCATGTATGTTTGTTTTGTTACTGTGCAACAGTGCCGAAATATCGGGAACTCACGAAAACAAACATACATGGTAAATATCCCGTTATTAGCTATTTAAACACTCACGGATAATGAATTCGGGTCATAATTGTTCAGAGAAAATGACCCGAATTCAGTGTCCGTGAGTGTACTAATTTATTAAATACATTAATAGAAGTTTCTGTCAAAAAATGTTATTTTGAGACAAGCTTGTAAAATTGCTTATTTTTTTTGTATAATCGCAATCTGCACGTCAAAACTAATCAAATGAGTCCAAACATGGATTTAACTTATGTCATTTAGATGATTTTATGGGTACTATCCTGCTCCATCATCAGGAGATCAGTTTCATGTCATAATAATATTGCATTGTCATCTGATTTATATATTTTTGCAAAATTTCAGCTCAATCGAAAAACGGGAAGAACTGGGCTATTCTTCAGAAATATGTCTGCGGTCACCTCATTCATCTGGCCGTTTTTCATACTAAATGTATGGAGACAGATGAATGAGTCGCAGACATTTCTGAAGAATAGCCCGGGTCAATTGTAACTTGGAAGATTTTATTACAGACACTTAGACATCGGGACAGGTGAAATTAAAAAAAGCTTGTGAAAACACATAATTAAAGGAAAGAACGCCACATAAGTTTAAATCCGAAGCGCAGTAACGTTCTTATTTATTGGTAATAAAATGAATAAAAATAAAAACAATACAGAGTAACTAAAACTACTACTTAAATTAAAAGCTTTCTTTGAGTAAGTAAATGAATCAAGTTTGTTAGTTTGTCTATCTTCTGTGGTAGTTAGTCTTTCTGATTTGCTCAAAGGTTAGTGGGAAGAGATCCCTTACAGGGATAAGCTCGCCTTTGTACATAACCATTGATTTAGGTGTTCCGGGTCTCCCTTTTTACGTCACTACGTAAAAGGGCATTTCTCCAGAAATATGTCTGCGTCACCTCATTTATTTGGCCCTTTTTCATACTAAATGTATGGAGACAGATGAATGAGTCGCAGACATATTTCTGGAGAAATGCCCAAAAATCGGAAGAATGACAAAAAATATGAATGAGTTGTGTTGTGTAACATTTTTGGTGTCACAGTTCGGTGCCTGTCATTACGCTTGTGGCATTAAAGTGTTATTACAGTGTTAAATTGACTGTGGCATTGTGAATGGTTTTACATAACGCTACTTAAGACAAACATGTTTATTGTTTTATGATAATATCATTATTCTTTTATTTATTTGGCTGCTGTTAAATGCTGTGGAAATAACGCAGTTAGCTTTTACCCAAGTAGCACACAAGCTGTATGTATAATAGTACATTACACAACTAGGGTGGTAATATAAAGAAAGGCCGAGATCTCAGATGTTTGCGGCCCGAGCTGCCAGGGAGGGACGTAAATGCGATCTAAGGCTTTCTTTATTACCTCCCGTGTTGTGTACATAATTTTATGTCTACACTTGGCCAGAAAGCGGCTTTTTCCGTACGAGCAGCGTGCGGAAAAAGCCACTTTATGGCCAGGTGTGGCATAAAAGCTAAAGTAAACGCCATAATTTGGCGAACTAGTTTACCAGCATTATAGAAAAATGAGATGAACAACTGGTCCAATATCATAGATGTGGTTGGACCAATCTCGCTTTCATACAACAAGGATGGACTCCGGCGTCTGTCAACTTTCGTGACTTTGCTTTCTCTCTCGGAATGCCGCTTGACTGCTCTGACAGGTCGCTGGCTAAATATTGGTTGGGGCGAAAATTGGAAAAGCGTTTGAGACTTGAACTCATGTTTCTTCGATAAATACTTAGATAGATCACAATGGACACGATATTTTAGAGTTTTTGTAATCTTTTGTTTTGGTGCACAATAATAGTATATTACACAACTAGGGTGGTAATACAAAGAACGGCCGAGATCGCAGATGTTTGCGGCCCGAGCTGCAAGCGAGGGACGTAAATATGCGACCGAGGGCTTTTTTTATTACCTCCCGTGTTGTCTGAGCATTTTTTGTCTAAACTTGGCCAGAAAGCGGCTCTTTCGGTACATCAGAAAAAAATAAAAAAATCAGAAAAAATTACGCTACGCGTACGGAAAAAGCCACTTTATGGCCAGGTGTGGCATAAGGAATATTGTATTGTATTGTATAGATAGATAAAAACTTTTATACCACACCTGTAGGCTTATCACGTTCTGACAAATAGTGTGCGAGAGTGACGGATGCTTTATAATTTATTTATCGCGTGACAAAGCGTAGCATCATAAGCCTACTATCCATAAAGCATGCGTTTAAGCACATGGTTGCTGTATATTTATTTTTTCAGTGTTATTTAAGTGTTTCAGTGTTAATTAAATTTCATTATTCTTTAGTTAGACGATAAAAAAATATTGATAATTTTGACAATTTTGTGGCCTCAAACTTTTATGCCACACCTGGCCATAAAGCGGCTTAAAAAATTTCAAAAAACGTACATGACAGAAAACAGAAATAGAACACAACTGAGGGAACTCCTCAAATACTCGATGTTTGCACGTTTTTCGGTCTTTTTACAAATTATTCTTTATTGTAAATTGTGCTTAATAAATTATTGTTTTGTTTCAGATACCCCGGCGGAGATTGGTAAGATGGTAACACTGACGTGCACACGGCAGAATTCATTCTTTATAGTCTTCTCACGGCTAGCACAAGACTGTCGCGACATATATCGCACACGGTGCAACGCGGGTTAATTTTCCGCTAACCGATCGCGCATATTTTGCGTGAAAATGTAAAAGTGATATAATAATTTAATTCACAAATACAGGGGCCTCGACTCCGAATAGGGTTGCCGTTGAAAAAAAACAATATGTCGGGATTTTGAGACTGGTCGGGCGATGCCCCGCGCGCTCGACGCGAGCTTTTTTTTTTAGCCTGAAAGAGCAGAAATTTTCGCTGGCCGGACCACCTTGAGTGGATCGGACTACGTTTTAAAATGAAATCGTTTGTCGGGAGACTTTCTTCTTTGTCGGGAGTCGGGAGGACATACAAAAAATCGGGAGAATCCTGCCAAATCCCGAACATCTGGCAACCCTAGCTCCGTATACATTTCCATGCCATTTGGCGTCGAGGCCCTTGGCCCGTGGGGTCCCAGCGCGCACATGTTCTTCAAGGACGAATCCAAAAGGGTGGTCGACTGCACTGGTGACTAGGGCATGCAATACCGGTTTTACTTGTAGGGGCCAATACCGAAAAACCGGTTTTTCGGTATTAGCCCATCATCATCATAAATTTAAGAGACTTGCTCTTGTCGGCGGAGTAATCGTCATTCCGTTCTCTTTTCTGCTACCATCTTGAGCTCCTGATACGACGTCACATTGATTTTCTCTTTAGCTTGATCCACAAACGCACGCCTCGGTCTTCCTCTGCCACTTTTTCCTTCTATTTTGCCTTCAATTACAGTTATTATATAGTTGTCATGTCGTATCAGGTGCCCCAACATATTTCCTCTTCTATTCTCAATATTCTTCAGCAACATTCTCTTTTCGCCTATTAGTTGCAGCACATCATCATTCGTTTGCTTTTCCGTCCAGCTAATACCTTCCATCCTTCGCCAGCACCACATTTCAGATGCATTCAATCTCTCTTTATCTCTTTGGGTTAATATCCACGTCTCGCTTCCATACAACGCTATGCTCCAGACGTATGTCTTGATAAAACGCTTTTTGATCGTCCGTGAAATTTTTGATCTAAAAGGTGTTTCTTGGCCATGGCTATGCGAGCATTTATATCCGAAGTGCATCTGGAGTCATGGGTTATTAGGCTGCCTAAATATTTAAAACTATTGACTTGTTCAATGGGTGAATTTCTCAATTGTATGGGCTATGCTACTTTACTGCGCTTTGATGTAGTTAAAGTTTTAGTTTTCTTTATATTGATTTTGAGACTAAATTCTGTAAATATGTTATCCATTTCAACTAATAATTATTTTATTAGCCCATACAAGTAAAAAAGGTAGCATGCCCTGGTGACCGAAGGGTTGGCAGCTTCCTGGCACAGCGAATAGGCATCGCTATACAGCGAGGAAACGCTGCCAGCATATTAGGCGCCATGCCAAGGCGGCCCATTTTTTTTTAATATTTTGTAATACACTTTAGTCTTAGCTTTTTAGGTTTAATTTAATTTATCGTTAATTTTAGTTTATAGTAGTTTTTAGATTGTTGAATGCAATGTAATTAATTTGATCTCTGCATTTTAGAAACAAATTATACTTTTTATGAAAAAAAAAATCATATTTTTTGGTGTCTAAAATTAAATATACTATATATGGACCACTATAAACTACTAGAACTAATACTTATCTAAATTAGATCCCGGCCCGACGCACCTGGTACCAAATATGCCAGCCGCATTGCCCCGCTGTATGGCCAGTGATATTTGTTGGACCAGATAAAAGCCAGACCGGGAGTCACAGCTCCTGTCTCTCAATCGGCGCCCTATGTTTTTTATTAGGTTTTTCGCCTCAGCACACCATGGCCCAGCGGTCTCAACAGCAACCGGGACGAAATCATACACTGGTTCCAGGTTCGCGTATTTGCCGTGTTTTAGTTTGGCTGCGCACTCTGCCGCGGCACCTGCCATTCTGCTCGTGTGATTCAGATGAGTGGGTGCGAAAGTACTGACGCAAGTTGCATCCCAGAGCAAACTACGGCCTTTTGCCCACGGAACCTGTGTAAGACCGTCCGATCTCTTGCCATCTGTACGGCTCGAGGCTCCAAAATACACGGCACGTTGGCTGATATCATGGCGCGGCGTATCAACTGCATGCGGCCCGCGGGCTGCAGATTGCCGAACGCTGCTCTAGAGACTACATATGCGCCCTCTATAGTCTAATATTAGCCGAAACGAGCTTTACTGACTTACTACAAACACTTAGCGTACAGGACTTGTAAGATTTCGAACCGGTTCACTTTCTCGCGACCTCGGTTGCGTCACAGTGTATAAATAACCTATAGTTATCTGGTTACCATAAATTAAATAACGCTTTCTCTTTCACTCACGACTCGGGTCGCCGCGAGCTGTACACTCGTGTCGAGCTGTGTAAAAGTTCAATGAAAGGATTACTGACTTCAGAAAAAATCATAGTGATGAGTTAGAATGAGTAAAATTTCAGCCATTTAGGAGCGCGCGTTTAAAAAATAAATATAATTTCAGAAATCAGGTTCCATATTTTATTAGTAAGCAACTTATATACTATGTTAGGTACACGAAATCAAATTAAATTAAATTAAATCATTATTACATATATTAACAACTATTTAGTATCGGCGTGCACCGTCCTGCCTGCCATTTAGTTGCGGCGCAGTCAGTGAAATGAAATGAAATGAAATGAAATAATTTATTTCTGCAAGTAGGCCTCAAGGGCTCTTTCACATGTCTGATTCTTTTGGCGCTTCGGCAGATGACATTCTGGTGAGAAGAAGCGCCGGAAGAAACTCACCAGTTTCTCTTTTAAACACATTACAATAATTGTGACAATATTACATTGCATATCACAAACAACTACTTAACTAAATACATTTCAATAAACATAAAACTACAATTTAAGAGATGTAAAGGGTCTCTAGGCGTCAAAACAAGATAAATTACTAAGAAAAATAGAAAATAAAAAGGCATATACTAAAATTAATGGAGATGTAAGGGGCCTCCGTTGTCAAAACATGTTTTGGAGGTGTAAAGGATCTCCAAACGTCAAAATACAAAATGGGAAACGAGAAACAGACTATAGAACTATCATTAAATTTACATGGTTTACACAAAACGAACGTACAGAAATGTAAAAAAGAGTGAGAGAACAGTGTGATCCATACTGGAGAATTTTTACGCATTTGTAAAACTTTCCTTGTAAGTACCTAGTGCGTTGACGGCGCGCACACGTACAAGAGCGCGATGTACCTTTTGTTGGAAGAAACATTGCTGCTATTATGCTGTGACCGATGTACCGGATGAGGAAATACATTGAACAAATTCAATGGTTCAAAGATTACAAAGGCGAAGTTCCCAACTCGCATTGGGCCAGCGTGGGAACCGCCCATTCAATCTCGTCTATGAGGGCCTATGCCCACTTACTACTAGTATAGAATGACTTCCAGATAGTAATCTTCTTCTTCGTCGGTAATAGCGGTTCGGGCCAGGTAAGTTTTCGCCTGGGGAGGGGGGGGGGGGGAGGGGTGCATTTGGCAGGCAACCACCCTTACCGGTATAATGGTACCGTTATGATTATACGATGGAGAATATGCATGAAATTTTTTGTTTACTTTAATAAAAGCTCTTTTATATAAGAAACAGTAGGAAAAATATTTTTCTAATATTTATAAAAATAACTAAGATATAAGCTATCAAAGATTTATCTCCATCTCTTTGTAGCAAAATAGAATCTAGTATGGAGTTTGAATGGTGGACGTGTACTATGACGTCATAGTCTATATCGGATCTCTCTCGCTCTCGTCTAATCGCTGACTACTTAATTAGTACTTTAAAATGTTTATAACTTCCGTATTTCTCGGCCGATTTTAATTTAATTTTCATTTTATGTCATCTTTTTAACGGTATTTTTACATTTTGTTAAGGAAAGTGATATGCATATTCCGCGATAGGCGAGTCGAATTGTCTGGTTCGAATAGCTCGAATTAGAGTCTAAACGAGTTGACTCGAATCTAGTGCATTTGCGATTCGCCAACTCGAAACTCGACTCGGCAACCCGTTTGGCTGCTGCCGCGAAGCGGATCCCATCCAGTTGATGCGAGTCGAGTCAACTCGAGTTAGCGGTCGAGTCAACTCGAGTTATCCGAGTTGGAATAAAATCCACTCGCAACATCGTTCGTTATATACAATAAACAAGCTACTCAAGCTAGGTTTTTTTTTGTCCGTGTCCCGTTTGGTCAAAGTTGGCCACGTTGGGAAATCGAGAGTAGACACAGGGGCATAAGTAGACTTAACTATGCAACATTGCCCAGGTCCCTGAAGGGGACACCTGGGACTATGGGGCTTGCGACTGTTGCGAGTGACCTGCCGACCTTAATTTAGGCCAGCTAAATCTCCGAATTGACCATACTTCCCTACCTTCCGTGCTCTCAAAACCCACCACGACTCAATCCCTCCACAGATTCCTTGCATACATAGTCCATAATCTTAAAAAAATCAATGGTACATAGTTAACTACTTCTTCGAAACAATAACACCTCGAAATTCTCTCTGCTCCTGGAGAGCGGGCGGATGACGAATCCGACATTCGATCGCTCTCCAGGGGCAGCAAACACTTAACAACATACACACTACACTACACAATAACACACCACCAACACATATACATGCATCTATACACCCCAAGGCAACGTGTATACCGATAGCACCGAGCCAAAGGAAGAAAACACATCACTAGCGGAAGGAACTGTCAGCTAACACTGATAGAAACGACCGTTTAAAAAAAAAAATGGAGCTACTCAAACTAGGTACTGCACTGCTACATACATACAGATCAAACACATAACCTCCTTTTTGCTTAACCACATTTGGGTAATAAGCTTCTTTGGGTTTTAACGCAGTCGGGTAAAAATACAGTCGGCAATGCAGCTTATCTCATTTTTTTTACAGAAACTTATTTGTATCCGAAAATGGAATATGTTATAGTAATATTAGAAAGATCACCGATCAGTTTCGTTTTCTCCACGCGCATGCTAATGCGCTATCTAACCATTGACACCTACAGCTAGCTGTGTAGTAAGGTCGCGCAGGTGAGAGGCGCGGGCGCAGTCAACGACCTGCGCGCGCGCAGGTTCACGGGCAGAGGATGAATATGAATGAGCGTGAGATTTTATTTGGTAATAAATTGGCTTTCTTGCGGCTGCGTCGAATGCTATCAAAGTGCTGTATTATTTTATGCATTTTATTTCAATTTTATGTTTATATATTTTAAATAGGTAAGTAGGTCCTCAAGGGCTCTTTTACATATCTCATTTATTTGGGACTAGCATTTACCCGCGGCTTTGCCCGCGTTGTTCCCGTTACTGTCCCAAGTAGGGCATGCAATACCGGTTTTACTTGTATGGGCCAATACCGAAAAACCGGTTTTTCGGATCTCTGCTCACTACACCTTATCATAGACCGTACTATGAACGTTTCAGGCAAAATAAATATTCTTTGTACTGAAAAGTATGAGACTATGCCCCCACGTTCCGTCACTGACCGGCATCTGTCATACCGTGCCTGATACGGTCATAGTACAGTCATGGTATGATACTGTGTAGTGGGCAGAGACCTTCGCAATATTTAAACTAACTTGTGTATGTATAGAAAAGAAGAAATAATATTACGATAACTGTCAAATCACTGTATAACTAACTAACAGTGGCGGTGCGTAAAAGATATCCTTGGGTAAGCCGGTGCAGATTTGGCGTACATTTTCCATAAGAGCTGTAGAATAAGGTGCTCAAATGCCTGATATTAGGCAAGCCGGGAGGAATCTATGGACGCCACGCTACTGCTAGCTAATATCCTCCATTAGTTCGGAGCATCATAAGCCGGTAAAAGTAGTAACGAGTAACATTATAGGTTTATAACAAGTAATGTAATAGTGAAAGTCTGCGGTCATACGATTTACGAGTGCAAATACGAATTGGTATCAAATTACGTGTTGGGTACCAGATATAGTTTATTTTTTTCCATTTTATCTACTTTATATGTATACTTATGCCTAGCTTTACACCTAGCCATAAAGTGGCAATAACCGCCCGCTACGAGTGCGGACAATTCCACTTCATAGCCTGGGGGAGGACGTAATAGTACATTGTGTATCTAGGGCGGTAAGTAAGGAATTACAAACGAGTGTTTGTTATAAGCCCGAGGTGAAACCGAGGGCTTTAATAACACGAGTTTGTAATTACTTTACCGCCCGTGGCACACACAATGTTTTTCATCACACTTGTGAGGAAATATTAATAATATAACCTTACTAATCGTCCCAGTATGACCAGAAAATATTAAAACGTCAAAGTGACATTAGTGACATATGTCATAGACAATGCGAAAGCCAAGTCACGTTCGGAAACCATAGCAGTAAAGACCTAAAATGGTTGATTTTATACTTGCAAAATACTGAAATACACTATTTAAACATTTAATTAATGTTACCGAAATATGTGTTTACATGTATTTGCAATAACAGTTATCTTTAAATAAATATTTCAGTGATAAAAGTAAGTTGGCGTTTCCTTTGACCATGACAAATAAGAGTAAAACAGAACCAGCGTTTCAAATTTAAAAAGAAAACATTACGCCCTAGGGCGTAATAGGTCATTTACGGCCCGAAAAACCTACGTGTAATGCACCATTTTCGAGCAAGTGTGATGAAAAAATATGTCCTTACCACCACGGGCGGTAATAAAGAAAGCCTCAGATCGCATATTTATCGTTCTTGCCTTCGGCTCGGGCGTCAAATACCTGCGATCTGAGACATTCTTTGTTATACCGCCGTCGATAAGTAATGTACTATTTTTCTATTAAGTAGATTCTTATATTAGTTATAAATGCATTGTATTGTATAGACCCTCTTTAATCACATAATTAAAACTTTTTCGTGAGTTCATCATAAGGCTGCGTATCCACCGGAGCTGTCCGAGGATGCGTTGCGAGGGATGTGTTTGTTATGAACCAATAGAAACACTTCATTTACCTATCCTCGCTTAGCTCAGCTCTGGTGGAAACAGCTCAGCAGAGCGAGGCTTTTGTACTTACAAAAGAAGGGAAAGATATGTGCGAGGAATATGTTGCGAGGGATGTGTTGCGAGGCGGCGTCTGGCTGGCGGACGCGAGCTCAGTCACTTGAAAGTTAGTTACTCTGTGGTTACTCTGTTATTTGAAAAGAGCCCGCTACACATCCTCACTACGTATCCTCGCACCGCTTAGCTACCTCGCACAGCTCCGGTGGAAACACAGCCTACTGATCTCCAATTTAATGAATTAACATTCGTGATGGCAGAAAGTGAAAACTGCTTTACCGTTTTAGTATATAATGTTCGCATTGTTACTATGCTTCAGTTAAAGATTTAAATCCAGATTTTATTCGTATAATAAAGTTTATAGTGTTGTGAAGACTATTATGTTCAATAACCGTGCGTAATTGCTAGATATTTTATTTTAAACTGACTTCGAAAAGCGTCGCTGGTAACTAAAAACCGCTGGAATGATTTGGAAAAATCTTTGTGTAAGCGATACTAAATAACCTTCTTTTTGAACTCGGTTAAAAAGTGTTTGCTTCTAAGTTCGCCGGGATCTCTTTTTATAAGTTTAAATTGTTCAACCCTACGTTCGTCCAGCTAGGATAACTCATCATCATCATTTCAGCCATAGGACGTCCACTGTTGGACATAGGCCTCCCTCATAGATTTCCAATTAGTTGGTTGGAAGAAACCTGCATCCATCGTGGAAAGCAGCCTTAACCAGGTCATCTGTCCATCTTGTTGGTGGACGCTGCGCTTGCTGATTCGTGGTCTCCATTCGAGAACTTTTTGGCCCCAACGGCCATCTGTTCTACGTGATATATGCCCTGCCACTTCAACAAGCTTATCCGTTTGGCTATGTCGGTGATAATATTGTGTTCGGTTTCCGCGATTATCACTCATAGTAATAAAACGACAAACGGATTAAATCGCGTATATTACTACATTTTATGTCCCGACGTTTCGTAACCCTTTTCAGCGTTCGTGGTCGCAGGTAGACTGAGAAAATCATAAATTTCCTCTGTCAAAATTACTGTTGTGCAAACTTACCCACTTTAAAAAATACAAATTCAATATTAAAATAAAATGTTAATATTTTTATACTCAAGTACTGGAACTATGAGATTTGGATATAAACACTGATCCAATAATATTCTTATTTCCTTGGTTGTAAGTTCTCCTTTATGTCAGCTTCACAAGTTTCGGCGGTGGGACCAGTGCCTTAGTCCGCCACTGAATTCCATACACGGATACCACGTTTTTTTTTATACATATCACTCCGACCTTGCTCGGGCTCAGCTAAGTTTCTTGCCGGAGTCTTCTTAGCTGGGCTAGGTTTAAGGTGGCACCGCAGCCTATAGACGCTTGCAACACCAGGGGCATTACGTGCGCGTTGCCGACCCTTTAAGAACCTATTCACTCCCCTCTTGAAGAACTCCATACTGTAGCGGAAAACCGCGGTATGGAGCTCATTCCACATTCGGATTGTGCGCGGTAGGAAATTTCGCGATGACGGTGCGCGACCATTTTGGTTCCAACGTGTGTGAATGAATACTCTGCCGATGGCGAGCGGTGCGGCGGTGCTAGAAGGTGGCCGTAGGCATCATGTCGAACAATTCGGCCAGCGACCTAGTTCGACCCCAGGGAACGCCACCGCACCCACCTGGTCCGATTTTTGCTACAGACAATAAGGTTTGCAAGGCTTAAAAAAAGCCATACATAACAGTATATGACGGAACCTGTCACTTCCTGTTAAATACCATCCGTCAACGCCGGATTTACTTCCGAACTATAAGAATATCCGTAATTACTATTGTTTATCGTAATTAAACCTTTCTTTGTACATTTCGTTTCGGTTGCACATCTGCCTTTGTGTTTTTTGTGTACAGTCAGAATAGAATAGTCTGTTTGTAGCTCAGAAATATATAGAGGTAGAAGGAAAATAGAAAGTGGCGGCGACCTACTTTGCACGCCGTCAACTTCAGTTTCCGTCAATATTATTATCAGATTTCAAAATCTGATAATAATGCAAATGGTATGATTAATTATTCAAATACCACCAAATGAAATGGAAAATTTATATTTTCCAAACGTCAAACGCCAAGCTAAAAACGTTACACGCTTGACAACCATACAAATCGACCAACTATTTCCTTTTATCCTTGACATATTTCTGTGTTCTCGTGAAAATTTGTGACAGGTTTGATGATAAAGATTTTTTGGTGTGTGAAGTTTCTTGCCGGAGTCTTCTTAGCTGGGCTAGGTTTAGCGAACCGGCAACTAAAACTCCCATTCGTTCGATTCACACACTCACATAAGGACAGGTTGATCCGCTTCATCCGTCCCGCTGATCCGCTGCTCACTCTGAGCAATCAGCTAAAAGTCAGGGTGGCCCTGGCCAAAGGTCCTGATTCGACCCCAGGCGTTCAGGCCTCCGCCTAGTCCGATCAAATCGAGGTGGACCGGGGACAAGCGACCTGGTTCGACCCCAGGCGCCTCCGGCCCCCACCCAGTCCGATCCACTCAGGGTGGGCCGGCTAGCGACCTGGTTCGACCCCAGGGAACGCCACGGCCGACCACTCGGTCATACCAATAAGAGTTGCGAGTTAGCCGTCAAAAAAAAAGCTCTCGTGCAGAGAGGGAAGGGTAATCTTTTTTTAATTGTTTTTATTCTTAAATTAGTTATAGATTTTTTTCTCTTGATTACACTTTTAGTTCCTGCATTTTAAACCGTTTAAATGTAATATTATATTGAAAATAAAAAGTCTACATGATAATTGAAGAATAAACAACTTTTAATTTTAGATTACAACTTTTAAAGTCAAGGTCAAAGTTTTTCTTCCCGGATTCGAACCCAGGACCCCGCGATCTCCACGCCCCAAGTCACTAGGCCAGCGCCATAACAAACATAGACAGGTTCCGCCATTCACTTCCGCCAGCTTCCCAGGCAAAAAGCGCGGGAACGCTGTCTATGGGTAATTGGGACCGATTGTCGATGGCGTAACAGACAATGGCGGGAAGTCTATGGTCTTCGTAGAGATGGGACCATCGATGGTATATACACTTTACCGATATCGATATAATCTTCGAGACCGGCTAGCGATTGGCACAGAATAAGTATTAGTACTGAAGCTTTTCTCTCTAACAAAACTGTCGTTCGGGTCCGACGACCGGACGGAGCTCACCCGTATCCGACCGTCTCTCTCTATCGCATAAAACGTACTAACGCGTGCTCTTTCTGGTCGCTGGCTATCAGTGGCGTGGCGTAAAAGATATCCTTGGGCAAGCTGGTGCAGATTTGGCGTACCTTTTCCTTAGGAGCTGTAGAATAAGGTACTCAAAATGCCTGATATTAGGCAAGCCGGCAGGAATCGAGTTCTTGGGACGCCACGCTACTGCAATACACTACAATCATGCTTTATTGCACACCAAAAGATAAATTACAATGCAAAGTTATACAAAAAACAGTGGTAAACAATAGGCGATCTTATCGCTAAAGAGCGATCTCTTCCAGTCAACATTTCGATGTTAAAAAAACGAAGCTTAAATATTTACAGCAATGCCAGCAATAAAAATAGAAGCAAATTATGACTTTTGAAGTGAGAAATAATGTTTTTAGCATGTTTCGCGGGTAAATGCTAGTATAAAATAAAATGCCTGTAAAATTATCGATAAGTTGTCCCCGCACTAGGCTTTAATCTAGTTTGCGGCCCCATTGCGGCGAGAGTGTGGTTGCTATTAGTCGATGATGCACTGACCTATTGTAGGAATGTCATACCTATACGATACGCGTACATCTTCATTAAGAGCTGAAAATTCTAATTTAAGGTCAACTGGGGTAATTGGCTACTAGACAAGTTTTTTCTGTGATACGTTAAAGAAACACCTCTCAATAATAGAAATATTAGTGAAAAAAACACTTCAATATCATAAAAGCTCACCGAGATACTACAATGTTAAAATCACATTTTTAGACTTTCCCAAATACGTGCCGAAACGCTCCCTACTGAAGCCCGTTATACAGCGACGTCACTACTCATACGTTGTTTGGGAAATCAATAACTTTGTTCTGCAACTATGTTAAAACTTGCGTTTATCGTAACGGTTTCATGACAGAAGTTACTATAAATTTTATGGGTTATTTAATGATACTAATAGTTTTTCATAATTTTATACTTTTAAAATGGACTTTCCAACTCAACTTTGCAGGCTCATAAAAAAAGTTACACGTTAGATATCAAACTCAAAACTTGTACATATTTCCTTATTATGCTTATTTTAACAGGATTTGCTATAATTGTTATTAAGACCACTAGTCACTAAGACCACAAAAAAATCTCCTAATTATGACTTAATTGATTCTTAACTATTAATTAAGTATCAATTAACTCTTAACACCCAGTATTTGAAGGCTGATAACTCTCTCCTTCGGGGCTTTTGGAATTTGTCCTCATATAAGAAAATTAACCTTATGTAACTAGCTTTCACGTGATATGCATGAGATTTGTATTGGATATCTGTAGAGGCCAACTTGCCCATCATTCACCGTGTTTGGGCTCATTTGGTTAGTTTTGACATGCAGTTTGCAGAATAAAGTAAACAATAATAAATATTAGGGGACAATCTTACACAAATCGATCTAGCTCCATAGTAAGCTCAATAAGGCTTGTGTTATGGATACTAGACGACGATATATTTAATAGATACAAATACTTAAATACATAGATAACATCCATGACTCAGGAACAAATATTCGTGCTCACCACACAAATAAATGCCCTTACCGGGATTCGAACCCAGGACCTCCTGCTTCGTAGGCAGGGACACTACCAATTAAGCTAAAGCGGTCGTCAAATACTTTATTGCACAAAATAGGTAAGACAAAGTACAGTACAAGGTTGTAAAATAACGGTATATGTATAAAGGCGAACTTATCCCTTTAAAGGATCTCTTCCAGTCAACCTTTGGGCAGTTGAGTGATGAGACATGAGAGGTGGTAGACAAACTGAGCATCATGTACAAGAGATTATAAAGTTATTTATTATTAAAGTACAGTCGGCCATAAGACCTTGTCTCATTTTTTTTGACAGGTACTTAGGGGTCATCCATAAAGTACGTCACACGATTTTTCAGACTTTTAGACCCCCCCCCTGCATGTCACACTTTTTCCTAACATATTTGACCATGTTAGTAGACATGTGTAGCTCGCGAGTGAGTGATTCAAAAGAGCTATATATCAGTTGGTTAGCTCACCGGCTTACTAGCTCAGTTCCGATTGAAACAACTGAGTATATCTTTCAACTCACTCGTTCACTCGCTCTAAAGTGGCTCCATTGAGCCGTGAGCTGCGAGAAAAGACACGATCAACATGAATTTTTCGTCTCTGTCTTGTCACCACCTATATATTACTGCTCTCTCTTTCGTTCGGAATTATTTGGATTTGGAGCTACTGAACTGTAAGAGCCAGTCGATGACACATCGCGGAGCTATTGAGCTAAAAAAGTTACTGAGCTAAAAGAGTGATGCATATCTTTGAGAGCTAAAGATTCATATCACTCTTTTCACTTTAGTGACACATTTTGCGCATGTCTACTTGTTAGTATAAGCTGTCACATTTGGTTAGACCCCCCCCCCCCATGGGTGTGACGTACTATATGGATGACCTATACCTGGTGAACCAATATGCTTACCCCATCACGACGTAGGATATTTGCTAGGAAAAGAGAGAGATGCTAAATATAAACAAAACACCCAATATTCTTTGGAAACAGTGAAAAAGAAAGTTCTTAATTTCTAGTTTCCGAACGATGCTTCACATAATACGCTTAATGGATGCTGCATGTTAATGGAATAGATCTTAATGTTTTTAATGCCGGCTTCGGTCTGTTGCCATGCTAGCCGAGTGGTTTTGACATGCAGCTTTCAAGCTAGGGTTGCCAGATGCCCGGGAAATCCGGGATTGTCCCGGAATTACCGTTCTTGTCCCGTGTCCCGGAATTACCCTTGATTGTCCCGGATTTGGGACATCTACTACTTTTATTTTTTTATTTTGTTACGAGTAGGTACGATTTGTGTTGGGATGACTTATGATAAGATCTAATGTTGTTATGTTTCATACCAAATTTAATACCACGATTCATACATAATGTTTACTATACAAATTTATTTTCGACAGGTCACGATATTAACATGAAAATTATATGGAAGATAATGACAAATTTTGTCAAATACTGTCGACTTTAATATTTATTTTTATAAAACAAATGACACAGCATTTACCAATAGGTAGAGTTGTAATTTGGAGTGAATAATTATGATAAAGCATACGTTGTAAATCAATTATCTATAAGTGTCTGCATTTAAACTATGAAGATATCATAGCGATGCTCTAGTTCACACTCGTCCTAATTACTCGAAAAAAAGTTTCGTAATTATCACGTTCACAAATCATAAAGTTGTAATTTAATTAGCGAAAAAAATGTAAATAAATAGAACGAGTGTGAACTAGACCATCGATAGATTGACTTAAAATTATATTTATTCATTGTATGTACTTTTGTGCTAGTGATAATGGTACTTCGGAATCGTAATTCGGCCATTCTCCAGAAATATGTCTGCGTCTAATTCACGCGTCTCCATACATTTAGTATGAAAACAGGGACGCGGTAATTGGGTACTTGACTGTTACTGAAATTTGTAAAAATTATATAAGATCCTGTTAAAATAAGCATAATAAGGAAATATTTTCAAGTTTTGAGTTTGATATCTAACGTGCAACTTTTTTTATGAGCCTCCAAAGTTGGGTGGGAAAGTCCATTTTAAAAGTATAAAATTATTAAAAACTATTAATACCATTAAATAACCCATAAAATTTATAGTAACTTTTGTTATGAAACCATTACGATAAACGCAAGTTTTAACATAGTTGTAGAACAAAGTTCTTGATTTCCCCAAACAACGTAAGAGTAGTGACGTCACTGTATAACGGGCTTCAGTAGGGAGCGTTTCGGCACTTATTTGGGAAAGTCTAAAAATGTGATTTGAACATTGTAGTATCTCGGTGAGTTTTTATGATATTGATGTGGTTTTTTTCACTAATATTTCTATTATTGAGAGGTGTTTCTATAACATATCACAGAAAAAAGTTGTCAAGTAGCCAATTAGGTGACCGCAGACATACTTCTGGAGAATGGCCGATTCTAAACGCAGTTTGATATAACACTAACCTTTTGCAGGTGGTGGTGCTGTGGGTCTGCGCCGTCGGCCTCGCGATGGCGGGCGACACGCCCCCGGGCCTCGTGTCCACCGACAGCGACCAGGACCTCGTGGCCGAGGCCTCGCAGTCAGGTAAATGCTCAGGTACAGTCAGGACAATGTTTGCATGCAAATATTGGTAGATGGATTGCACAGTTGAATCTTATTATTTACATTGGAACCTCGATAAGTCGAAGTTCAAGGGAAACGCAAAAAAAATCGTGTTAAAGAGGCTTCCAATTAGAGGTTTTCGATTTGCAGGGGTTTTTACCCGACTGCGGCGAAGCCCAAAGGAGGGTTATGTGTTTGGCCTGTATGTAAGTATGTATGTATGTCCGTTCCTGTGTCCGCTCGTAACTACTCAACGCCACATCCGATTTTGATAAATGATACATCATTAGATTCGTCTTGATGGTGCGAGTGTCACTGGGCATGAAGTTCGTTAAAATAAACGAAATGGCGGATTTAATGCGGTTTCAAAGTGCACCGCGGTCGGGTTTTTTTTATAAAAATGTGGTTATTATACGGCCATGTTCGGCTTGTAGAAGTTAAGAGGAAAAATTCATAAAAAATCGAGTTATAAGAGGTAAAATTTACTATAGACCAGATAAGTTACGTTACGTATGACCTATCATATTTTTTCTTCGAGTTACAGAGGTATATTCACAAAGTTCGAGATACAGAGGTGAAAAAACATAAGAACGGTTTCTTCGCGATATAGAGGTGAAAATCATCTACTTCGAGTTATAGAGGTAGTGCCAATGGAGGTCTAATATTTCGAGTTATGGAGGTTTTGGGGCTTGAAGGGTAGGAAACGTGTTTTTATTTCGTGTTATGGAGGATTAAGTTATAATACGAAAATTTATAATAGGTACTAAAATAATAAGATATATGAATTAATAAAATTAGGATTATCACTTGTACCTACTTCCTTAAGATTATGGCATGGACATTCCAATGATACTTACCTACATACATACCGTAAAACCTAACACGGAACCTGACAATTATAAATAATTAAAGCGATCTATAATAATACAAAATAAACTGACTTACGTTATACAGATTCAGAAATGACATCCTAAATTTATTTATTCAATTTACATTACTTATATATATATAAATAATGCAATACATACATATTAATTGTAAACTACTTATAAACTAGGTTAAGTAAGTGGTTTTGTATATTGTGTGCCCTCACAGGGCGTCATGAACTGACTTTTAAATTGTAACACCTTTATGTACATGACTATGCAATAAATTATGATTATGATTATCATATGATTATGATTATGATTATCATATGAATATCAGCTATAATAAAAAGATTTCTTCTTATAGAGTTTAAATGTATCGAGGTTCTACTGTATTTATTTATTTAAACTTTATTGCACAATAATATAAAAGTACAATAGGCGGACTTAATGCCTTAAGGCATTCTCTACCAGTCAACCATTGGGTAATACAGAGAATTTAGTTTGGTGCAGGATTGTTTAAAGTCGAAACGACATTTGAGATGTGTCCCAAACCAATATAAGAGTTACTACGGTTGATTACGGTTTCAAAACTTACCACCGTAAGGTTGCGTTCCATCAGAGGTGTGCGAGGTAGTGGAGCGGTATGCGAGGAAAAAACCGGCCAAGTGCGAGTCGGACTCGCGCACCGAGGGTTCCGTACAAACTCATAAGTAGATATATGAATAATTCAAGAAAGACTATAATGGCGATTAGTTTAGTAGGAGCAAATAAGTATGTGATAAGATTTTTGCAAATTTCTCAAAAACGGTGCAAGTTAGGAAAACCGTTTTATTTTTTATGTAATATATAGGAGGACATTAATAATTGGTAATTATTATAGATTTTTCTGTTCAGTAACTTCGAAGATAATGGTATTTTTTTTAACGTTTTTCGCCATAAATCAAACACTACTTATTTAAAAAAAAATACAAAAATAGTGTTTTAATCTACAAATCAAGCCCTTAATTTGATACCCCGCTCGATATAATAGCCCTAATTTCAATTTTCAAAGTCTCATTACGGACCCCTTTAAAAAAAAAGTAAAAATATTACAAGACTTTTTTTACATCCCATAAGCTCGGGTTAGCGGTTCTTAACGCTATTCCAAATTTCAAGTCGATAGCATCAGTATATCCTGAGATATCTTGCTGTGACAGACGGACAGACAGACAGACAGACAGACAGAGTCGCACCATAAGGGTTCCTTTTTTACCATTTTGGTACGGAACCCTAAAAAACCACCAATCAACGTGCCTAGCCTCGCTCGGCGTGGCCCGGCATTGGTTAGTTTTCACACGCTGCTCCGCTCCCTCGTACAGCTCTGGTAGAATAGAAACGCGGTCGCATAGCACCAATGATATTTGAAATGTGTGTTTTTTTACCCGACTGCGGCGAAGCCCAAAGGAGGGTTATGTGTTTGACCTGTATGTATGTATGTATGTCCGTTCCTGTGTCCGCTTGTAACTACTCAACGGCACATCCGATTTTGATAAATGATACATCATTAGATTTGTCTTGATGGTGCGAGTGTCACTGGGTATGAAGTTCGTTAAAATAAACAAAATGGCGGATTTTATGCAGTTTCAAAGTGCACCGCGGTCGGGTTTTTTTTTAGTAAAAATGTGGTTATTATTAACGCCTGACTAACTTGCAACCCTAGTGGGCGCAGATTTCTACTATAATTATGACCCTAGTCATATAGTAGAACTACGACGAACAACGTAAAAATTCACGACACGTTATCGCAACGTGCCGCGACACGATATCGCGTCGTGCTACGAAACGGCATCGTTTCACGATACGACGTCGTGTCGTGGAAAAAATTAAATCCAAAAACAACTTTATGTCAGTGTAGAAAGATTAAAAATTAAAATATAATTTTCCAAGACACGACGTCGTACCGTGAAACGATGCCGTGTCGTAGCACGTTGCGATATCATGTCGTGAATTTTTACGTTGTTTGTCGTAGATTTCCACGACACGACGTCGCAACGTGAAACGATGCCGTGTCGCAGTACGACGCGACATCGTATCGTGTTGTGTGTAAGAGCCCTCAATTGGAGGTTCTAATCTTGGCTCGTTCCAAGGAGTTTTTCGGCGCTTACTGGGAACTAACCTTTTGCGAGGTCTGTCAAAAATGCGATTTGTTGAAGATGATAATAGACAGAACTTGGAGTTTCATTGTCGTATCCATAGAAATATATCGATATAGAAGCATGTAACGTTTTTCGCTCGGCGTTTGACGCCAAAAGTGTAATTTAGTGATGTAAAACATACATTTTCAATTTCATTTGGTGGTATTTGAACAATTAATTACACCATTGTTATCAGTTTTAAATCTGATTATAATATTGACGGCAACTGAAGTTAACGGCGTAAGAAGTAGGTCGCCGTCACTTCTTTTTAGCACGCGAGGTACATACACGTTTTCTTCTAGCTCGATATATTTCTGTGGTCGTATCAAAGTATAAAGACAGATAAGTAGTAAAATTTCGGCCGTTTAGTAGCGCGCGATACGTATTCAAGGTCGAGGCGCAGACAGTGCGATCTGTACTGGGGCATTCTTACGCGTTCGTAAAACTTTGCTTGTAGTGCGTGTTCACGGAGCGCACAACAAGCCGCGCGGTGTACCTTTTGTGGGAAGAAAAATGACTGCTATTATACTGTGGTGTGGTGTGTTTTCAGGTGCGCAAGCGCAGAAGAGGGAGGCGTCGCTGTCCAACTCGTACGGGGAGCCGTTGCCGGCCGACGCGTACGGCCCTCCACGAGACACCTCCAACATCGGTAAATAACTATCGTCTTTAATAGGCTACTTGACAGTATGAAAAATAATGGAAGAATTATGGATATATGTATTAATTATAAGTATTAAAACCAATTTACATCAATATTACTAAACATAAATGGATAATTTATTTATAAAACTCGGATGAAAATTGATTATTTTTTATCTGTCGCCATTTTATCGATAACGGTTTGGATTGGCCGATGACGTCATCTGTCAATCCTATTTTTAAAGGTAGAACGTTATGCGACATTTGTCGGTTTACTATCATGTGTCGTCATAGACGCCATATTGTCCGAGAAACTGTTTTGGCGGCTAATTTTAAAAGTGCATTTTTATTTGCTTTTTTTCGGAAAAAATACACAAAAGAATTAAAAATTACCACTTTCTGAGTGCTCAATAGACATCATTAAACAATCGGATTGACTTTTCAGAAATCTGTCAAGTAGCCTATTCAGTTGGTAACATTTTTGAAAGAGGCTTAAGTTAATTTTTGCCGATACTATTATGTACATACACTCTAGACACGCGTATGCAATGCCGCTTGTCTGCACTCCTTTCCAGAAGTGTTAGATTAGCGAGAGAGATGGCGCTTTTTAATCTACGTGTTCAGATTTATTTATGAGGAAACGCCGCAATCTTATAAGTCAGTAAGAAAATGACACATTTTTTCCTCATCTCACCGAAAATATGTAAATTCCAGGTATCCAGCTCCCAGCGCCGGTGTTCCAGCAGCAAGACTTCCAGAACAACATCTTCGACACCCCCCCTGGCGCCTACGGCCCCCCTTCCCCCGTAGTCTTCCCCAGCCAGGGCTACGATGGCCCCCCGCCACCCATCCGCAAACCCGTCTACGGCCCCCCCAAGCAGACATACGGCCCTCCCAAACAGACCTACGGGCCCCCCAAGCCAGTGTATGGGCCCCCCAAGAAAAATTACGGACCTCCGAAGCAAAATCTCCCAAAGCCGACTTATGGAGCGCCTTTTAAACCGCCGAAAATTAGCTTCCCTAAGCCTATCTATGGCCTACCGAAACCAGCGTACGGACCGCCAAAGCCTGTCTATGGACCACCGAAAATACAGACGACATATGGAGCCCCTGTGAATAGTATACCTAACATACCCATACAATCTTTACCTGAACTGTCTCCTATCAATTTGCCTCAAAACTTCGGTACAGGGATCGGCAACATTGACTTACCAGCTACGATCTACGGAACCCCCATCCCTTCTTTATCACTAGACCTTAAGCCTAACTTTCCCATCCCTTCGGACTCTTACGGCCCCCCTGGCCACGACCTCGGCCCCATAGGACCGAACGACCAAGTTGTAGTCCAAGATATCGGTAATATTCATTATGGTCCACCTCAGCCAGACCCGAACCCTAGGCCACCACATCCGGGCATCCCCGCCCCACCTACTCCTCCTCATGTCCTCTACGATGGATGGAAGCCGATTCCGGGAGTATCCAAACCTTTGATCGAGAATCTGGATAATAATATTGGAGATCAGTACGGACCGCCACCGCCAGCACCCGGTCAGGATATCCGATTGAATCTAGATGGCCATTCTCTGCCAAATGACAACGCAGGACCTTCGTTCTCTGGAGCTCAAATCACCACAGGATACTCCAACGTACACCAGGATATCTTAGCTAATATTGATTTGAATGCTATTGTAGGTGGAGATTCTAACCATATCGATCAGTCAAAGACGGTCTTCGAGGCTCACTATACTGAAACAAACCAAGATATCGGAGGCCAAGGATTGCCTCTGGCGCAGACCAAGCCTTTTGATACTTACGGCGCACCGCCTGTGGAGTCTTTGTCCAACGGACCGTATCCAGCCTCTATAAGACAACAGGGCGCTAAAGGATTAGTTCCTCCTTCAGGAGTGTATGGTGTTCCACCGGGAAGCCAATATGGGGCACCCCCTAGACCCCCTCCAGCTAACCTGCCAATTCCTTATGGAAGTTTCTCTGGCGGTGGCCACTCAGGTGGCAGCTCCCCTCGCCACCCCATCAAATTCCGCGACTCCGTGCCTGATGGTCTGATTCAGCACATCGGACACACTACCCACCATAAGGATGTCCACAACATTGACCATATCAAACAAGGACCTTCGTATCTGCCTCCTCCAATCAGAGAAGTAAAGGACGTTCACCAGCAGACTGGCAACCATGGTATAGGTGGACTTTCTTTATCGATCGAGCCTTCCAGCCTCTACAGCCTTCCACACGCTGGCAACCCTATCAACTTCCAACAACAGCAACAGCAACCTAGCAACCTATACGGCTCTCCTATCGACTCATACTCAGCACCGCTTCTGACTGTAGCCGACCATACTGCTGTAGGATCCAGCACTAATGCTGTTACAGCCACTTTAGACGGCATGATCTTGGCCAATCTTTCAAACTTGGACGCAGCAGCCATTTTGAAACACTGTCCTTACCACGAGGCTATTCTTAAAGCAGCTCAACGAGGTGAAAAGATACCGTCAGAGTTGGCGTCTAGTTACGTAGCCAGTTTGAGTTCTTTGGGTTCTACCTTGTCCAAGAGTCAGCAAACTTTGAGATCACCTCAAAACGGCTTTAATACCCCTGTTGCTGGTAGTGAATCAGTATCTTACAATTCTAAAGACCTAGACACGGCATCTCACACATTAGTCCAAACGATTTTGCCAAGTAACGAAATTAAGAGTGAGAAAACTGAAAAGACCAGTGTACAGAAAGGCAAGTCGATAAAGAACGATTCAGGGAAACACAACTATAAGCATGAAGGGTTGCAGCAGCAAATCTTGCAGACGTCTGAAAAAATTAGGAATCTCAGTGAAGAGACTAAGCAACTGCAACAGAAGATTGTATCGACAAGTAACAGCTTGAGCCAAGTTAACGGCCAAATATCGCAATTCGGTCAGAGAGAGAATAGCAAAGGCAACAGTTATTCATTCCAAATACAATCCTCAGCCGAACACAATGGTAAAGGCAAAGAACCTTCCATTTCTCACGAACAACTATTGTCGGAAGGTCTTTTGCAAAGCATCTTGCAGGCCATAGAGCAGCCATCACAAAAACCGAGGCAAGTTAATGTACAAAACCAGAATATCAACTTTGAACACGCTAACACTTTGGATTTAGCGAATTTAGACGCTGGAGGCCTCATCCTACCAGCCGGCTACGAACCTGTAGATAGGACCAAAGAAAAAGAAACCAAAAAAGAGAAACAAGTAACTATTGACCAGGAAATACAGAGTACTAATAAAGATATCAAACAGATTTTGAACAGTGAAATAATTCACAGGCACAGAGGCGACATTCCTCACACGGAATGCGATTTGAGGGCTGATAATTCTGTGACACATACTATTGTCGTGCCTCCACCTAACGTTGACAAAGTAGCCCCAGTTGAAGAAATAGATGACAATGACGTAGCCATCTATTTTGATGAAAAAACTGAAGTAACAGAGAAACAGGAGCCTGTTACTGAAATATCCGTAGCTACTAGCATAAGCGAAGGGGATTACAAGAGCGAGCCGGAATTTGGAGATAAAATCGAAAAGAAGCAGTCATAGGAATCGTTTGGGAAATCTAGTCCATAGACCAGTGAGCTAAAAGATTACAATGGCAGATTCTGCAGCTGCCACAATCATGTTAAAAACATAGATTATGTTTGTTGTTGGCATTTGTGTAGTATATTGCGATTAAACATAGTAAAAAATTGTATTATCTGCACGTATAAGCTTTATTTTGTCAACGGAAATCATAAACTAAAAGAAATAAATGGAAAATAATGGATCACGTTTTGAGAAGTGAAAGTTCAGTTTATAAGTTATTGGCAAAATTATACGCTCGATCATTTTGTATACGTTTTAAATCGAATTAAATCGCTTAGCATCGATAGAAATACTGAAGATGGTAATTTTTCGGTAAACTTTACCGTGAAACGTGAACGTAATAACATCACGTTCGAAAAAGCTTCTTGGAATGCATTTTTCTGATTTTCACGCCATAATTCGAGAACGAATTTTACTAGACTGAAAAATAAGTGAAGGAGACCACGTATCGATGAAATTGTAAAATTACAGAAGTTGTAGCTTTTAAAACATAATGAAGTGTAATTTTTCCATTAACAAGTAATAACAAATGGCTCACTGGTACTAAAAATGCCATCTAAAACCGATTTTTAAATTATCCCTTTTCGAAACAATCAAAATAAAGATTAACCCGTCAAGTGTCCGACCCTCTGAAGCGAAATGTGCGGGAAATGTCCCATACAAGCAAAAAAGTTCCGATTTCTCGCGGGAGATAAGAATTCTACCTACCTTAGATATAATTATATGTGACGTGTTATATATCGTTAGAAAGCTAGATAAATTTCGAGTTTGATTCAATTAATTTTAGACATGCCACTTACTTGTATTGAGAGACAAATATTTTTATTTTCCACGACTTGAAGTTTTTGCACAAACCGCCACAATTCATTTACGATTAGCACTTAATTTATAGCCACATATCACATTACACACACACTACAATGAAACTGGCCAGTTTACGCGTCGATTTTACATAATATAACTACCACAACACTTGTATTTATTTCACAACAAGCATTTATTTACGTTGTTGACAAAAATGCGTGCGAACCGGCCATTGATGCCATACAATTCGCATACATTAGCCGCCATTGCAAATATTGCGACTTTCAAAAGTTTCAGACTTTTTTTGCTAGAATATTTAGTCGTGCGGCTAAATTTTGCATCAAAAATATAAACTTTATTTAATTGCGAGTAATTTGATATAAATTACATGGTATAATCACTAACCGTTTAAAAGATTTCGACATGTTTACACAACACTCGGATCACAACAAATCTTTTCAACTGTCAATATGGCGGACTGAATTCAAACACGGAGTTTAAAAATTTTTGCAGCCGCCAATTCTCAATTCTGATTGGTTGAAAAATTAAATTTGGTTGCTACAATAACTGTGATTTGCTAGTAAAAAAATTCAAGACTGCCAACCAAATGCATCGCAGCAGAAAAAATGGCCCAATGAGCGGCCACCTCTGCGCACTAACGTAGGCCACGGGACGCTACCCGCACAAAATTTCTACGCACTGCCGTTAGTGCGTGGGACGCTCGACGGGTTAAATGACGATATTTCCAAAAGGGATTTCTTTAGAAAGCAACTAAAAATTCGTAAAAGGTGTCAGAATTAAAAACTGATTCCACATCTTTTAAAAACGATTTTAAATGTAACGAATTTAATTTTACTTATTTATAATCACGCCATCTATCTTTGATTTGACGGAACTCCACCGTTTAAAAGCTCTATCTTGATAGAACTTTGTAAACTGTTTGAGTTTCTTCAGATCACATTGTTTAATTATCATTATTTATACTTTTAACTGTAATTTTAACAGTCTTAGTACATATAGTTGGCAGACGAGAACTTTAAACCCTTTATACCCTAATATACTAGATCACGCATCGAAAGGCGCCTCAAGTCAAACTAAAACTAATTGATGGCAACCATCATTTGAATCAGCCAATCAGGAGGCACCGTGTACGCGACAATGATGCTTGTTGACTTTGAATGAACCAATCCGAAGAAAGTAGCCGCCCCCGAGCCTCTTGAGCTTGGCACCACTATTTTAGCTACTGCCGGCGAGTAAGCGAGTAAACTTGGGCGAGCTTACATTGGGAATCTGGAAAAGTAGGTCGATTGCACTGTGCCTCGTTAGCCGCAATGAATTCTGTATCACCGGTGTAACAAGTTACAGGTGGATTCACAAGAGCTGGCACGAATGGATTGAATGAGTTAATGATAATGTTTATGTATGCATCACAAAATGATTAAATGTGACGTTCCGCAGGAAAAGGTACCTTATGGAGGGTCGGCACTTACGTCGTGTAGCATCAAATTAATATAGGAGTGCCGTTAATAACAGCGTAAGCGCCTACCCGCCATAAGGTACCTTTACCTGCGGAACGTCACAAATACACTTTGATGCAATAAGCGATAATTGTGTTTTTAGACAATCTCGTCTCATAACTTCGTAACCTAGTCTACATTGTGCATTTTATGAACAAAAAAATCCCTACACAATCACAGCATTTTATGAACAAAAATATTCCTACCCAATCGCAACCTTGTCCACACTGACACCGTGAGGCGCGGAAATTGCAGCGGAAAAGCTAAATTTCGTAAGAGTTTCGCATATTTTCACCATGATTTCGTAGATTGCGGCGTCAGTGTAAAAACAGAGTATAAATTAAATAAAAACTCCATGATAGTAAAATTTTGTAGAGAACCATTAAAATTACCTTTCTGCCATATCTTTTACCTGTTTAGTCTTAATAATGTACAGATTATATGTATCATTTATTTATTTTTTGAATAATGAAGAAGTATTATGTACGTTTTTGCAAAATATTTGAAGCCTCCCGTATAAGGACGTCACTCAACAGTGACAAGTGACAATACTTTCGTTCCATCCATTCGTGCCAGCTCTTGTGAACCGACCTGTATATTGGTGTGCTTAGTAACTCAGGGCATAACTTGGGACGCACTTATTTTCGTAGGCGGTTGAATGTGTGTGGGGTCCGCCAACTATATGTTATTGAGGTGAATGAAGCCGCTCGCTTCTTCATACAAAAGGTTAAACATCCACTTTAACAACATCAAAATTAGTCGAAATGTGTTTCATTTATGAACTGGTATTTCATCAGCATGAACTTCTAAAGTGAAGCGGCGGTAATCGAGTTTCGTAATTAACTATGACGAGGTAAGGTTTTTAAATACGAAGTTACGTAAAATAATTCCGGTTTCGTAGCTATATCGCTACGAACACAGAAATAAATACTCGCTTCGTAGTTATTTACGAAACAAACAAATAAATTCTTGTTTGATAATTACGAAACAGCGAAAAATGATTCTTCCTTAGTAAGGAGTGGAACTCTCTTCCCGCCCATCTTTTCCCAGAAAAATATGACTTGGATCTCTTCAAGTTGAGAGTGAATAGGCATCTTCTAGACAAGCATGCTACATCTCAGGCTTCATCGTCACTTAACATCATGGCGATCGGGGTCAAATGCTTGTCTATCACACAAAAAAAAACAATTACGAAACCGGACTAACGGAAAAATATATATTTTTAGGCTTTTTCAGACTTGTAATGTTATTTCGCGCAGACAAAATGTATCATACTTACTATAAAACAAAACACATATCAGTTATTGATGGATTCTTATTGTATGAAGAAACGAACGATTCGATTCACCATAAACTGTAATCGTTAGTTTTAAGCAACTCAGTATTTTCTGTTTCTCCACTATTTATTGATCTGTGAGTGGATGTGTGTATGTACAGTGGTACAAATATATTTTTATAAGGTAAATAAAATGTACAGTATGATTTATTGTTTTATTTCATGCCCGTCTACCATTATATCCCCACAGTCACTCTGTGTTGGCTGTGATGCCCAGTTCACACCTATTCCAGTAGCATTCCAGTCCAGTAATCGAATCCAGCCCTGGAATGCTCCCTCCTAAGGCCCAACGCAAAATAACGCTCATAATGACTGTGAACCATGGTCCTACCAGTAGTACTATTGTTTTTTACTAATTCAGACCCAAGCACTTTTTTAATTTTATTTTACTTGTATATAATAGTTCCAATAGTCTATATGTAATCAATGTATTGACAGCTTCTTGGGCAATTGATTTTATTTGAATAAGTGCTACAGAGAAGACCATGGGCTTTCGATAAGTCTTAAATCATATTCAATAAAAGTCCTAATGGTAGGATCATGGTGCGCAACGACCACCCAACAGTTGAAGGAGCTGGGTCTGAATAAAACAACAAGACAAAAATAAAACAACAATGTTAATTAGTCCTACAGGTAGGACCTTGGGCCTTAGGAGGCTACTGGAATGAATGTAAATCAGCACTGTCACTGTGCACCGTTACTCCCACTAGGCTATACAGTGTATAGACGACACATTGACGACTTGTATAGTATACACGTCGTCAATGTGAACAACGTGGGTGTCTTGGGAACGTAGACGTCACGGGAATGAGGACGAGTTGGAAATGTGTACGAGGTAGGAATGTGGATAATATAGCGTGTAGACGATTTGGGAATTAAACGTGGACCAAATGCGATTGTTGACGCTTGGAAGTTGATAAAATGGGAATAAGGACGAAGTGAACCAGAAAGAAAATAAAAATAAGGGCTCTGTTTAAAAGGCTGATCGACGTCTCAGGCAAAGTATAAAGACATACAAGTAGTCCACCTTCGGCCGGGTAGGAGCGCGCGACACGTATTCACGCAGAGCTGGAGCATTCTTGCGCATTCTTAAATCTTTGCTTGTAGTGCGTTCGTATACGGCGCGCACACATTCAAGCGGTTCACTTTGTCCACATGCCCATTTCGTCCACATTCTCTTCTCGTCCACATTTCCAACTCGTCGACATTCCCATCTCGTCCATTTTTATTACTCGCCCACATTCCCAACTCGTCCACTTTCTCAACTCGTCCGCATCCCTACTCGTCCGCATCCCTATTCGTTCTCTGCAAGGTTGTACAAATTCACACATTTCGCTTGGGACGAAGTGGAATGTGTGTGTGCTGTCCACCAACAAGATGGACAGATGATCTGGTTAAGGCTGCTGGCTCACGGTGGATGCAGGTTGCTTCCAACCGAACTAATTGGGAATCTATGAGGGAGGCCTATGTCCAGCAGTGGACTTCCTATGGCTGAAATGATGATGATGATGATGAGGTGGGAATGTGGACGAGTTGGGATTGGTATGTGGACGAGTAGGGAATGTGGACAAAGTGAACCAGAGGGAAGCGCGCGAGGTACCTTTTGTAGAAAAAAAAAATACTGCTATTATACTATGCCTCACCCCAGGGCTGACGCTAACCTCTCTCAAAAAATCGCTCTCTCGCGATACAGAGAGGTAAAGCCGCCAGCATAATGGGGACTATACTGTAGATTATTTTTTGTTTTCATTTCATTTATAGTCCTTTAAAACTATTTAAATATGTATTAAAATCCCGATAGCTTAAAATGTTAAATTATTAATTTATTAAAATTGATTACAATTTAGTAAAATTTCACTATATTTTAGTAAAATAAAATGAATAATGGCGCCTGCATGAACAAAAACAGCAATCACTCTGAAAATCAAAATTGGAGATTGTGATGCCCGCTTCGAACCAAAATAAGCGATGCTAAGGTCTTGGATAATTTCCATGTATTTAAGTATTATATTTATAAACGAGCATCTCTCCATTGATGCTGATGTATGACAGATCATCATCATTAATTTAAGAGTTACTCAAGAGAGTAACGACAAGAGTCGGTGGAGTAGCTTTCAATCTTGCCTGACGTATGCCAGCTTCTTGACATTTTGATAAGACACGACACCAACTTTTTCCTTCACTTGGTCCATGTAATTGCGTCTAGGTCTTCCTCTACCTCTTTTTCCCTCTATCTTTCCTTCCAGTTTTGTCTTAAAGAAGTTATCGTGTCTTATCAAATGTCCAACAGACAATAATTATTGTACTGAATAAATGAAATGAAATGAATGTCCTATCATCTTTCCTCGTCTATTTGCAATAATATTCAGGATTGTCCTCTTCTCTTTCACCATCATTAATACTTCTTCATTGGTTTTCTTCTCTGTCCAGCTTATACCTTCCATTCTCCTCCAGCACCACATTTCAAATGCTTCCAATCTTTCTCTGTCTTTTTGCGTCATTGTCCACGTTTCACTTCCATAAAGCGCAATGCTCCAAATGTACACTTTTATAAGCTATTTCTCGCTCTTGCATGACATACTGGATTTTAACAATTGTATTTTCTTATTGGAAGCTTGTTTCGCCATAGCAATTCTTGCGACAATATGAGTATAGCCGAGGAGACATTTCTTACTTTACTGGCCTAGGTATGTAATGTACTTAAATGTACTTTAAAAACCCAGTTCAAAGTATTTACTTTATACCAAATATCTTTAAAATTTTATTATTTGTAGTAATACGCGTTAAAAACATAATGTAGAGAGGGTAAAATTAATGAGAAACTATAAGTAGATAATAATAACCAATTTTGATAAAGAAATTATTACTCAACTAATGTTATATCATAGGTCTCCCACCAAACGTACACATTTAGAATCATTTTATTTGCTAGGAACCTTTTATTTTAATTTCGTTATGTTTTAGCTTTAGCTCACTCTGCTTAATATCGGTGGAGCGAAAAGCAAACTTGTTGTTTGCATTGATACTTCTGAAAATATAAATATTTCTACTAAAGTGGGAAAAATTACGTAATTACGTAATTTTGTAATTCCTTAACTTCGCAATAAATACAGAAGGTCCACAATTCAAGCCTCGCCGGGATTCGACAGTAACGTGCGATAGGAGTTGGAAAAAAATACAAAAAGATGGCCGAAGAGTTTGTGAACGGTGGTGCACATTGTCAAGTTAAGGGTTGAAAAAAAATTACGTAACCAATAACGCTATTGAGATTTTCGTAATTTTGGAAGCACGCCTCCTGCCTCCATCGACTTCTTGCAACCCTGATCAACGTGAATAGGTGAATCCTATCAAAAACATTACACGTAAAAAGACGCAAGTCTCGCACAACGCAGTTATTTTACAACAAAAAAGTTTTGAGATGTAATGTTAAACCAAGTCAGTACCGGGGGGGTGTCCACAGAACTCAATTCCCACCGACTTGCCTATTATTTATCCGTGGAGGGAGGATTGTTTATTTAAGAAGTATTAAATGTTCCTCCACGGTTAATTGACTTGCATCTTTTTACATATATGTAATTTATTTGATGGGATCTCATTTCTTTTTGTAAGTGGTCTTCCTTTATTTATTACATTCCAATCCATTCTTTTCAATTTTAACTACAAACTAACGTTGTAATCGCATGTATTTGTATAGGATTACAAACTTATGTGTGCAGTTGTGACTGAAATTGCAATATATTAGGTTTTCTAGGACTTGATGGGCTAAAAACTAACTATGTTTAAAATATGGAACTTGTGGGTCTGCTAGAAGCGCCTTTGAAGTATGATGACCAGTTAGTCAGTGAGTCAGTGAATCAGTGACAAAACTAAGGAACTTTGACGTGCAATGGTTCTTAAGCTACACGTTCAAATTAAATGATATTGAGCATATATTTAAGTCTTATTGTGCCCTATATATCCCTAAAAATTCAGGGTTCTAGCTTTAGGCAGTACAAAATTACAGGAGGTTGAAAATGGCCTGAATGTCTTCGAGAAAAGGATGGTACGGCCGTGCCTTTGTTTTGCTCGACTTGGCGGTGGCACTACCGTGCCCCAAGATATTTCGTTATTAGGTGCTCTAGAGGCGTTAACGTATATTTGCACAAATGTTAATGCTCCCATTCAAGTATGGCCATGTAACACTCTTTGTTAAACAATATCAAGGTTTCTCTTTGTTCAGAAATAAGTGTGTACCTACCTAATCCGTAATATGAAGTTAATGCGTTGGTGGAATCAAAATTTCGATACAACATAAAACTCTGGGGTCATAGCTACAAGTATAAATAAATAAATAATAAATAAATATTAGGAGACAATCTTACACAATCGAACTAGTCCCATAGTAAGCTCATTAAGGCTTGTGTTATGGATACTAGACGACGATATATTTAATAGATACAAATATTTAAATACATAGAAAACATCCAAGTATAATGTAGAAACAGCTTTTAGAATGCAGAAAAGGGCCATTCGAACGATAGTTCGTCTTAATTTTGACACTACCCTGTCTCTATCTTAGTTCTGCTCACAGACTTCATCAAACACTTGGATCAGTACGAATGCCCAAGTGAAAGAGAATTGAGATTTTCGACAAGAAGAAAAGATATACCAGTTAAAATAGTCCCGAGGCTAAATGTCATGCGCCATGCTTCTTGCTACCAAGCGGTGCACTTGTTCAATAGGCTATACTACCGGGGGAATTCAAAACGATCGTAAACAGTCGCATTTTCAATGCAAGTCTCAAACAGTTTCTGCTGGAGAAATGTGATTATTCAGTCACAAATTTTGTAAATGAACAATAATTAATACAATTACAAATAAAATAACAATCAAAAATGTTGACATTTTATAGCTCTCTTGTATTTATTTATTTTAATAAGTATAAATTCGGACATTAATATTCGTTAGCGTAGCATAGGTAATCAATGTTATGTATTTGTTGAAACATTTTAAATATTATAATATTAATTTAAGGATAAATATTAACGCTGCCTAGAGTACTTTATTCATTGTCTTGTAGATTTTTTTGTTAACTATAAGGACATTCATACACAATATAAGTTGTTTTTGAATAAATGAAATGAAATGAAATCTACAAGACAATGAATAAAGTACTCTAGGCAGCTTTAATAATTATCCTTAAATTGATACTATAGACTGAAAATATTTATGTATGTATGCAAGGGCTCCGAGCGTTTTGACCGCGCGGTTTGACAATCATTGTTCTCCGACGATTATTTACTATAACCAAAGGACAAATCGTGACAATTTTGATAAAACTAGACTTAAACTCGGGACTGTTGTTCGGTATCATAAAAAGTTCACTCTAGGCATCGTTTATTTGAACAATATATACTATGATAAGAATGACGAAAATAAAACGCCGTAAAAACGCTGAATATTGGACCGCAAACACTTTATTGCAAAAAATAAGACAAAGTATGTAGTAAAGGGTTGCAAAATAAAGGTATATGTACAAAGGCGAAGTTATCCCTTTAGAATATCTTCCAGTCAACCTCTAACGCTGTTTTTTTCTTTTTTTTTATCCGTTATTTACAGATTTTTTTATTCTGATCTTGAGGGTACAAAATCAGTCGTAACTCTGAAAGGGTCTGGGAAACAATGGTAGCACGCATAGAGCCTTTTGCTCAGGACACTGAAATCTATAACATATCAAAGACCCAGGATATTTAACTGAAACCACATTTTCCATTATTTTTTTTTTTTTTTATTTATTTATTACCAAATATAAGTTTACATTTACATATATATATCATCTGCCAAACTGTATAACAGTTTGTTGGCATTCTTTAGGTCCTTTATCATTTTTTCGAACTTCGGAATTATTGCAATATTCTGTCGTTCTGAATGAATTTTGACCCTGATTTTTCGTAACCTCTGTTATACTATCGAAGCCCTATACTTTATGGGATGTCAAAAAAGAAAATGCGAAGTGTGAACGATGATGTTTAATGATAAGCTAAGCCAGGGGTTCCCAAACTTATGTACACTTCGACTCCTTTGGCAGGTTGTAAACTTTTTGCGACGCCCTTGTAAACTAAGACACGTGCGGGTCGTTATAGGTTTAACTTACGGCGACTTGAAACTCCCGTGTCGCGACGCCCCTGGGACAGTGTCGCGACTCCCTAGGGCGTCGCGACGCACAGTTTGGGAAACCCTGAGCTAAGCTATGAATAATGAAATAAAAAAGGCAGGGCATAGAAAAGTTATTAGGTGTATTAGTTAGTAAATTGAGTTATTCGAAATCAATAAATCAGTCATTTCATTTAGCCCTGTTGGAAGCGGCGCCGATCGCAGTGAGGATGATGAGCAATGTCCTTACCAAAATTGCAAAGTTCGAAAAAATGTATGAGTTTTGAAAAGCTTTATCTCGGAAACTATTGGGTCTATAGAGACATTCTATGTTTCATATTGTAGAATATTTTGTGAAGCTACTATCAAAAACCAGTCCTTTAGGGTTAAAATCACCAAAATCTGAAAAAAGCGAACTTTTCGCGGTTTTTTCGATTTTTGACAAAGTTGCGTTTGGCGTTCGAGGTCACAAACTTAGATTATTCATGCAACATCATAAACAAGTTTGCAAACAATCAGAACTACCGGATTGACGCAAAGTACCCCGTACTTTCAGTCGACAAGGTTACTGGATTATTTGTTGTTTTACTAAATCGGCTTCAATATTGAAGCGCCCCGCGCGCGCCCTTATTCGGACGCAGGAGGTCTTTGGACGCATAGAGAGACCCTTTACATCTCTATAAATGGAGTTTTAAGTTAATGTAATGTATTAATGAAATCTCTTGTATTAACGTCATATTGTTGGAACACTTGTAAAATGGTAATAACCACATTTTTATAAAAAAAACCCGACCGCGGTGCACTTTGAAACTGCATTAAATCCGCCATTTTGTTTATTTTAACGAACTTCATGCCCAGTGACACTCGCACCAACAAGACGAATTTAATGATGTATCATTTATCAAAATCGGATGTGTCGTTTAGTAGTTACGAGCGGACACAGGAACGGACATACATACATACAGGCCAAACACATAACCCTCCTTTGGGCTTCGCCGCAGTCGGGTAAAAAAGAGAAAGGTTTCTTCCGGTGTTTCTTCTCACCAGAAGGTCTTTACCCGGAGCGCCAAAAGAAAAGAAGAGAAAAGAATATAAGACATGTAAAAACACCCTTGAGGCCTACTTGCAGAAATAAAATAATTTAGTTTATTCATGTACTTTTATTGTACTTAATTACAGACGCGCTTCGTAGGTATTGACGAAAATTAACTTACAACCATGTTTTCGACCAAATGACTTACTAGTTATTGTTATTTTATTTTTATTTTAAATTGAGATTGACGTTAAAATAAAAAAAAGTACAAGATTTTTTTTACATCCAATAAGCTCGGGTTAGCTACTTTTAACAGTATTCCAAATTTCAAATCGATATCAGCAGTAGTTCCTGAGATATCTGGCTGTGACAGACGGACAGACAGACGCACCATAAGGGTTCCTTTTTTACCATTTTGGTACGGAACCCTAAAAAGGTGAGCAGTAAATGATTAGATTAGATTAGATTAGATTCATTTATTTCTTGTTGGAAATTACATAGTGTTTTAGATATTAAAACTAAAATGAATTCACAAAAAGATCGTCAAAGTAAAATGAAATAATTACAAAATAAATTACAATAAAAAAATAAAATCAAAATGTCAATTGGAAAATAACTAATATCTAATTTAAGTATATGTTGTATATTATGATCTAGGTCATCCTAGGTAATACAATGTCAAAGCAATAAATTCAGTAGGTATGTCGAATATTTTTACATGCAATGTCAAGAGCAAATAAAATACCAATAAAAATTACGTCAGGTTTAAAACAATAAAAAATAAATAAATAAAACATTAAATAAGCAATAAGAGGACACCAAAAAATTTTAAATATAAATCGTAGTGAAATTTGTCACAATTATATAATTATCTACTTTCGCTGTACTCTTTTACAGAGTACAACGATTTGGATAAAAAAAGTTCTTTGAGTCGGCGACCAAATAATTCATCCGAAGTCTCGTTTTTGAGGCTGGCGGGTAGTCGTTCGTAAAACTTCGGGCCTATTACGCGCGGGTTCTTGTCGAGGAGCGCCAGTCTCCGCGGCACGAGCAGTAGTTGCCCCGTCTGACGGGTTATTCTGCCCGGAATATTGGCACGTTTAAACATATGCATATTTCGCCGCGTGAACATTATAATTTCATATATGTAAAGTGAATAGTGCGTCATTATATTAAATTGCTTGAAGAGCTCTTTGCACGAGTACCTCGGATTTACACCTGCAATTGTACGTAAGGCTCTTTTTTGAAGTTTAAATACCCTATCCGAGTCGGTCGAGTTCCCCCACAGAATTATACCATACGACATGATGGAAAAAAAATATGCATAGAATATTTGGAGCAATGCGTCGCTGGAGACAATTGGCTTCAGTTTGCGCAGCGCAAATATCGCACTGCCCAACCTGTCGCACATATTGTCGACATGTACTTTCCAGTTAAGCTTGGTGTCAATGGTAAATCCGAGGAACTTACATGTGTCACAACGCGGAATCGGACTCTGTATCAGTGGGATGTTTGTGTTATTTCCTGCTGAGAACAACATTACGTTAGATTTCGTGGTGTTTAAGATGAGGCCGTTCGCTAAGAACCACGCATGGAGTTGGTTGTACGTGTGTGTTATTTTTTGCTCCAGTTGAGCGTACGAGGGTGCATTTACTACCACGGTGGTATCATCAGCAAACAACACAATCAGGCCTTCAGCAACAGAGGTAGGGAGGTCATTGATAAACATTAAGAACAGGGTATTTCCTAGTGCCGAGCCCTGAGGGATTCCAAGCTCTATAAGGCCACCTGTGGATTTCATGTTTTTACCCTCAATTTTGACCTCAACCGTCTGCTTCCTATCTTTTAGAAATGATGTAAATAGTCTATGAACGTTATTATTGACTCCATAGTGCCCTATTTTTTCAAGTAACAAGTCATGACTAATCACATCAAACGCTTTTGATAAGTCGCAGAATACCCCTGCTACCTTGTCCCTTTCATCCAATGCTGTTGTTATATAATCATATATTTTGTATGCCGCTGTTGTGGTGGATCTATTCTGTCGGTAAGCAAATTGTCTGTCTGTCAGTAGGTTATTCGTCTCGAGATGTCGCATTAGGCACTTAGATAAAATCGATTCAATAATTTTTGAGATATTCGGTACAATGGTAATCGGCCTATAATTGTCTACAGCAGTTTTTTCACCCTTTCCCTTGTACACTGGACACACCCGTGTGCTCTTCAGTACATCAGGGTACACTCCTTGTGAGAACATGATGTTAATAAGCTCAACAAGTAATCCCGCGATCACCGGCCAGATGCACACGACTATGTTGAGGGATATATCATAAATGTCTAATGTCCTGCGTGTTTTCAAAGTGGCCTTGAGTGTACGGTTTAGGTCCGAAAGTGTGACAGTGGGCAGGACAAGCTCAGGTATGTTTGCATTTTGTAAACAATTTACTAAGTACTGTACAGAGTCCGATTTGTTTATGCTTACATCATGTTTAGAAGCTACAGTGAGAAAGTGTTGATTGAGATGTTCCGGAACTTTACGGGGAGGCACGACTTTTCCACTGGCATCTTTTATCGAGATCGCGTGCGACACGGGTTTCGTGGACGCTTCCTCGTTGACTACGCGCCACATTTCTTTCGAGGGATTTTTGCTGTTTGTTATCCGCTTTTCATAATATTCGCGGCGGGCAGTCAAAGATTCAGACTTAATGCGGTCAGCGTGATAACGAATATGTTCTGCAAGTGTCTCTAGTTCTGGGTATTGTCGTTTCATTTCAGTCAGGTCATTATAATTTATAATAAGATTCGAAAGGGTGTCGGTAAGCCATGGAATTTGTTTGTCTTTTTTTACCAACATCTTTTTTATGGGGAAATGAATGTCTATATAATATCGCAACACATTAAATAATTTTGTAAATTTGTCATCAATAGAAATTATGTCATTAAATATAAAATTCCAATTATAATTTTCTGGTGTGGAAATATAAAATTTCAATTATAATGTTGGTGGAATGGCACCAAAACCAAAACGAAATGCAATCGGCCAAGGGCGGCTATGCCACTGGCGGATTGGCGGCCCGGGCCACGGCCCGGATGGTCCTAGGGCAGTGTTTCCTAACCTTTATTCGGCCATTCTCACGAAGTATGTCTGCGGTCACCTAATTACCGCGACGCTGTTTTCATACTAAATGTATGGAGACGCGGTAATTAGACGCAGTCATACTTCGTGAGAATGGCCGTATTACAACATCACCCACGTGCCGCATCGATATGTGTACTGTTACCCCTTCAAAAAATAAGTAATTCAGGATAACGTATGAAACTACTTAAATAACACGACTTAATATTTGTGCGTTTTACCCCTAAGAAAACTTCATTTTACCCTTAAAGGGGTAATTACCCGCAGGTTTGGAACCACTGTCCCAGGGTAAATACGCCCCTGTATTCTATCACGCAAAATAGACGCAAATTTGCCGACGAAATCTGAAAAATGGGGTATCGTTTGAAAGATAATTTTGTTTTCTATCGAATGAGCTTATTTTCACGTGAAAAACGGGTGGTTTTACATACATTTAGGGCGGAAAACAACGTTTGTATGAACGACAAAGAAAAGCTCAAGTAATGTATAAATAAAGACGAACAAGCAGCCCAACTTTAGCCGTTTAGGAGCGCGCGACTCGTATTCACACAGACGCGCACATCTGCGTGAGTGCGATCCATACTGGAGCATTCTTACGCATTCTTAAAACTTTGCTTGCAGTGCGTTCATCGGCGCGCACACATTCAGGCGCGCGATGTGTCTTTTGCAGGATGAAAAATTGCTGTAGTTTACTGTGTTCAAGCCCTGAATTTAGCCACCCCTGGGCGTTTGCCGACCTTCTCTAATCTGTGCCCTGGGTACTAGCCCCTAGGACAGTGGTTCCGAACCTGGGGGTAAGTACCCCTTTAGGGGTAAAGTTAAGTTTTCTCAGGGGTAATAGGTACTCATATTAAGTCGTTTTTCCTTCATAATACTTGTCTGTATTACCTATTTTTTGGAGGGGTAATGATACAAATCTAGAGGGGGCCTGTGGGTGATGTGGCAATAAAGGTTAGGAACCACTGTCCTGACACGTGTAAACTCAGTGCTGACGACGTGTCTATACACATACCATGAATCGTTGAAAAACAACTCCAAAATCGATTGCGTAAAACGCAGCTGGTTAAGCGCAGCTGTCAATATATCATTTAGATCCTTGAGTAACCTACGATTTCATAATCTACTGTAACGGGAATGTTACTTAGAAATTAAGACAATACATCATTTAATGTATGAAGAGGGGGTATTCTTTTTATAATATTTTAGGTATTTTAATTTATTTAGTTTTAGGACATTTAAATTTTATCATGTATGAAAAGGCAATTTATTTCTGCTATTTTTATTTATTACCTAATTACTTATGCATTGATTTGCAAGTAGTTTGTACCATGTTAAATTTGGTTGTATGCTTTGATGATTGCGCGTGCGTAATAAAGTATGAAATAAACGAACTTAGTATAATATTACACACCGATATTATCTTGTAGGCTATGGCAGCCGAGTGGTTCGGATATACGCCTTGCAAGCAGAAGTCGGGGGTTCGAATCCTGGCTACCAATGAGTTGTTCAAAACTGATGTACGTAATGTTATTAGACATTAGCCCCCACACCACCACCACACACCACCACCACCACATTCACCTTTAGCTTTTCGGTGAAGGAAATTATCATTAGGAAACCTGCATACATCCGCAAAGAAATTCAAAAGGTGTATGTGAAGTCCCCAATCTACAGTGGGCTAGCGCGGGGACTACAGCCCAGTCACTGCCATCTATTAGAGGAGCCCCAGGCCCAGCTGTGGGCACATATGGCTAATGATGTGCTATCCTATAGGAAAACCAAGAAACGCGGGCAAAAGATACTGTAAAAGATCTCTAAAATTAATCCAGATATAATTGTAGATAAAAAGACATAGAACTAGGCATAGGTTAATAAAAGGGTAAAAAATAAACTATAAATAATGCACGGGCTCCAGGTCGGTGCCACGGGGCAGGGTGCCCAGGAGGCTGGCCGCATTACCTCGCTGGATATCTCACGCTATCCGTTAACATAAGTAGAAATTATCCAAGACCCTGGAACAAATCGCTTAGTTTGGTTGGAACAGAGGGATGAGTGCAAGGCTGACCCAGATATCTATTTCAGTAAGTATGTACACATATTTTGTAAGTTATGCCTTGTCAAGGTTTATTTGAATTTAGGCAGCTGTGTAAAAGGTTGCTTAACGCCGAGTAAAACGCACAAACCTGAACAACAAGGGGGTATAAAAGAGGACCTCTGATGGCGACTGGCATCACTTATCAAGAGAAGCCGCGACAATGAAAATCTTCAACGTCTTTTTCCTCCTTGTGCTGGTAAGTATTACTATTTAGTTATTTTTAACTGACTTTAATTATTGTTCAAAATTCAAAAATACTTTATTTGTGAAACATGGGTGTTAAGACTTAGGTTGGGCTAGACGCCTAAAAAAACTGTTTAGTCCGTCAGATTATTAAAAAATATTGTACACGTATTTTTTCTTTTGTTTGACAAACAAAAAATTACGAGGACAGAGTGCTTACAAGTTTCGAGTGACGTCACTCCTAGGTACAATTTTCACCTAGGAGTGACGTCAGAATTTTGATGATCCATAACTTTGTCGATTTTTAATATTTCGACAAACCAAAAAATACGTGTCCCATATTTTTCCATAATCTAACTGACGGACTAAATAGAATTTTATAGTTTTAACCCAGTCGTCATCCCTATTACGTGCAGCATGAAAACTAATTTCAGTATTTACAACTAAACTTAAAACTAGGATATTACATTTCGGACTGGTTCCGTTAAAAATTCTTGAATGGAATAGTATGCTTTGGTGATTAGAAAATCATACAATGATTTTTTAAACTGACTGAAGTCACTCAAACTCAGAATTTTTTTTGGAAGTTTGTTGTAGATTTTTCGGGCCATCCCGATAATGCTTGTTGCTAGCAGGGCGGTTTTACATGACCTATGATTAATTTTGTCCTTTCTACGTTGGCTATGAAATATAAAATAGTATTTAATATTAGATTTTACGTACTAACTAATATAGTTACAGCGTGGACGGCTAATACGAGCAAACAATTAAACCAGATATAGCGTCTAGTAGTGCTATCAATAATGAATATGATTTTTTAAATTACACTTAATAGTGACCTCGTAATTAATTTTTGAAAATTTACCGAGCAGCAATGTACCGCATACATGCTTGTTACGACATTGCGAGATTTCACATAGAAAGACTTCGGATTCCGAAATCAGGCAGTCACGCCATCTTGACGACCATTCCACACGGCGAACATTTTTTTTTACCCGACTGTGGCGAAGCCCAAAGGAGGGTTATGTGTTTGACCTGTATGTATGTATTTATGTATGTCCGGACCTATGTCCACTCGTAACTACTCAACGCAATAACCGATTTTCATCCATCATTAGATTCGTCTTGATGGCGCGAGTGTCACTGGGTATGAAGTTTGATAAATAAACAAAATTGCGGATTTTATGCACTTTTAAAGTGCACCGCTGTCGGGTTTTTTTCAGTAAAAATATTTAGTTGTTTAATAATTTGATTCCAATCTATTTCAGGTCACGGTTGCCAGCAGCCAGGATCGAGGTAAGAACGCACCATGTTATTTTACATCTGTACTTATAAACAGTTTTGCGAATAAGGTACTGCAGAAAACGTATCTTACAGCCTTAACTACTGCTGTTAGTCTATTACATTTTTTAATCTTGTAAATATTTTCTAATCTTGTAAATGTGAAAAATTAAGTAACGAACTTTTTGAATGTTGGTTTATAGGGTTCCATACCAAAAAGGTAAAAAAGGAACCCTTATGGTGCGACTCTGTCTGTCTGTCCATCTGACCGCCTGTCCGTCTGTCTGTCCGACTGTCACAGCAAGATATCTCAGGATCTACTGATGCTATTGGCTTGAAATTTAGAATAGTATTAAGAACCACTAACCCGAGCCTATCGGATGTAAAAAAATCTTGTAACTTTTTTACTTTTTTTTAAAGGGGTCCGTAATGGGAATTTGAAAATTGAAATCAGGGCTATTATATCGAGTGGGGTATCAAATGAAAGGGCTTGATTTGTAGATCAAAACGCCGTTATTTTTTAAATAAGTAGTTTTTGATTTATGGCGAAAAACGTTAATAAAAATATCATTCCCTCCCTATTATCTTCGAAGTTACAGAACAGAAAAATCTGTAATAATTACCAATTAATAATGTCGTCCTAAATATTACAGGAAAAGTATAACGGTTTTCCTAACTTGCACCGTTTTTGAGAAATTTGAAAAAAACTTAACACATATTTATTTGCACCTAATAAACTAATCGCCATACGGTTTTTCTTGAACTATTCATGTATCCCTCGGTTTGCGAGTCCAACTCGCACTTGACTGGTTTTTTTTAGTGTTTCGTACCTTTTGTTTTTCACCCGGGGAAATGCATGAAACTGCATATCACTACTTACGTGACAGTCAGATGTTACGCATTGGTTATGTGGGGCTCTCCGCTCCAGAAGGGATTGGCCTACCCACTAAAACTCTGGGATGCTTCCAACCTGTGCCTTCATGTTGATGACATGGGATCCGACGGCACCACGCCACCACCGGCACCTCCACCCTAGGGCGAACCCTCTCCGAAAAAGGCGCACTGTAGCATGGCCAGTGTGCATTCCCTCACCTGCTTCCCCCCGACCAACGGCTGTCCCCCGGGGAAGCCAGGAACCGGCACCGAACACACGGGGTACAATCGTGTATCCGGCGCCAGTCCCACCCTCACCGCCACGGGAGGACAAACGCCCCTGCCCCGCAGCCGTCAACGAGAGGACACACGCCCCTACCCCGCAGACATTCGCCCGTCCGTTCCTGACCGTCGCCAGCCCTCGTTGCTGGGGACAGTCAGGTTTACGGACCACGATATACCGACATACTTTAGCCATGAATTCCTGGTGTTGTGACGAGTAAATAATGTTATATCAACATGGGTCGAATATTGTCATTTTACATTAATAGTCTTATGGAACAAAATAAATCAGTAAATTCAGCCCCTCGTTATAAACATGTCCTTACTGGAGGAAAAGTTATCAAAAAGAAAGAAAAAAGCTAAAATGGAAACGAAAGGTCAATTTTTTGGCCTCGTAGTCGCTTACCATCAAAAACTGCGAAGCTTAATTGCTGTTTAGTTAAAGGATTTTAAAAAATTAGTAAAACTATCTTAGTCACATTTATTAGGGCTTGTTACACACTTGGGAGTTTTCATTTAAAAAATAATGAATATCTGTGAAAGTAAGCGTTTTTCGACTGTACATCACCTAACTTTTTTTACTCCTAATAGTTGTTAGAATCTATAGTTAAAGTTTGTCGGTATAGTCCCTCCCACCCTGTATATACCTATATCGAGAAAGAAGGAAATAGGTTATCGATGTGTATGGGAACCAAGCGTGTAACGTTTTTCGCTTGGCGTTTGAAGCCAAAAGTATAATTTAGTGATAGAAAACATAAGTTTTCCATTACATTTGGTGGCATTTGAACAATTAATTATACCATTATTATCAGATTTACAAATCTGATAATAATATTGACGGCAACTCAAGTTAACGGCGTGTAAAGTAGGTCGTTGCTACTTCTTTCTTTCTTTAAGCTCAGCACGTCAGCTCTAGTCGGTAGGCCCTGACTGACCAGGTAAAACACGGTTTCTCATAGATACTAAAATATGAATACCTCAGTTTTGCAATGGAATTGAACTTGGTGCCCATAGAATGAAATGAAGCACATGGAAAGACCTATTTAATGACACAACTCTCAGCTCTGTTAGTTTTTGGTGCATTTTTACGTATGGTCCTTTAAATTGCAAGATTTGATTGCGGACGCTCAGATAGGCGGACACCGGGGCAGGTGAAACAAAATAAAAACTTGTAATAACTGAGGTGTTTTTTCGGCGTTTTTTCTCTTCAGCTGTTACTTTACGAAGCGCTATCAGATTCAAATTCACACTTGTGAAAGTACCTCTGTACCTTTGCAGAATAAATCATTTTAAATTAAAACTAAAATATTGCTTTGCTAATGGGAGATATGATAACGTGTCAGTCGATAAGTGCTGGCCCGTTATAATTACTTGCGTATTTTTCATGCATTCACACGCAGGTGAAACACGTGTCGAGTTTTGTATTTTTGGTGGTGGTAATAATGTAATGTTGTTGCAAATTGATGAAAAACCTTTTGTTTTGTTCGCAGGTCCAGCCGGACAACCAGGTAAGCGGATACAGTTTTCTACTTCTTAGACATTATATATGTTACGGGTACAGAAACCGACCGTATAACATGTGTGTTTAGATATTTTGCTACGTAACCTTGCAAACATATACACTCAATCAAAAAAATATTTAAAAGCTTTAAGTATTACTTTACTTAAGCGACAGTTATTTCAGAAGTTCCTAAGCTTATGAGAATGATGTTATTTTTGTTTAATAGCCCTTGTAATTTTATTACATACGTACACAGAAGTCAACTCTCTAAATTATTTAATTTTTTAATTAGAAAAAATTTACGATTTTTTTCCAAAATATTGTACCGTAAATTATAAAAAATGTCTATTAAAGGATTTCTCCTTTCCACCGTCGATAATTATAATAAGTCCCTATGTTAAATTATATACAGGGTGGATTTCCACGAGGGATCTTTGCGGAACTGGCAGATAGTTCAACCTTAGCACTATATTTCCCCCATAGAAACTATGGAAATATATGTTACCGTTTTCAAGTTATAGCCTTTTAAACATTCAGACCAAAAACTGCTTTGTGCCAACCCTAAACAGGTGGCTGGGTCAATGAACTTACTTGTAAACAATCTTTAGACGTCAGGATATTACGTTAATATGTTGCCATTTATCCATTCTTAGGTCTGCGTGCAACGCTAAAAAAATCGTTGCAAGGTTTGCAGAGGTGATTGTCTCTGTTATTCTATTTACTTATTAAATTTTCTGGTCTGGTGGAGTATTTATGTAATTTCTTAGTTAATAATTCTAACCATAACAAATAACTCACATGACACGACATGACACTGACAACCACTCGAAAGTACTCAATCGTCATAAACAATTAAAGAAGATAGTAACCTCTTTCATTATAAGTAAAATGTCTACCTAAACTGATAAAAAGGTTTTAGTTCGTTAACTCGCTTCATAAAATTATTTTCGATTGAATTAAAATTGTTCCCTGGTTTATTAGCAATTCAACAAAAGCCTGTCCTTGTTTTTTTATTTTATTTATCCTCAAAAAATTTTATAAATACTTAACATATTTGACGGATATTGCACTAAAGTAATAGGCTGTCATAGAACTCTTTATTCGCTGAGCCGAGATAAAATAAACGCATTTTTTACAACTATCTAACCTCTTTGCATGATTGAAAATCGATCATAAATATGATGTTTGAAATGAAATTCATTTCATTTCATTTGCTGTACCTTTAAATGAAAATGCCTTTGTTAGAAGCACGTGGATATTTTAATTTGCTCATGTTATACGCGAGCTGCAATTATAATGCGGCTGAAGCTTTACGACGATACAGGGAAACATATCCTCCTCCACACCCAACAGGTCGTAGGACAATTTTGCGTGCTTTTGATCGTGTCGCCAACAATCAGCCCGTTGTAGCACGAACAGCTCAGAACGATCAACGTGAAGGACCCGTTATTCGTCTTGCGGCTAGACTTGAAGAAAGAGTACTGCGGTATTTTGAGCGGAATCCGAGTTCGAGATCAGCTGGTCAACATTTCAGAATATGTCATACCGCAGTACTAAAAGTTCTTAAACGTGCCCGCCTTCACCCTTACAAAATACAGAGGGATCAAGCTTTATTGCCTTAAGAGAGACTGCCCTATCCGTGAAGCTTACTGCCGGTGACTATTGTAAAAACAGTGAAAGAACGTGATTTAATCAAGCACTTGCTTGGATTTTTTCCTGTGGGGCTGTATAAAAGATACGGTGTACAAATCGGGATGCAATACTGCGGACGAAATGAAACAAAGTTCGATTGCTGCCTTCGACAATCTTCAAAGGAAAAATCGTGAAGAGCAGACTTTATCCCATGTATGCACCGACATGCTCAGGCACGGGCTGCAGCGTGTAAACGGAGGAACATTTAAACACCGTATGTAAAAATTATAATAAAGTAACTGTTATTCATATTTTTGCACTTTATTTGGTTTATTTGACATTTATGTGTCATTCTTACATCGGTACGATGACAACAACTCTCGGAAATAAACATAATATCCCGAGTTTTCCCGACGGCGATTCCTTAATCTAGCCATCTTGCCGTGATGTGCAGTTGCAATATAGGGTTATCACCACAGTTTAAAATGAGTGAATTTTGTAAATTTTTTTTTTACTTCTTTTGAGTTTCTAAACATTATAAATCGACTGTGTATCACTTAAACGATGCAATATTTCCGCAAAGGTCCCTCGTCGAAATCCAGCCTGTATATGTTACGGGCACAGAAATATGTTTATCGACATTGAAGGAAATAGTTTGTCGAATATGAATACCTCGGTTTTGCATGCATATTACTGTCTACATGTAATGTAATGTGGTGGCAAATTGATGAAAAACCTTTTGTTTTGTTCGCAGGTCAACCAGGTAAGCGGACACAGTTTTGTACTTCTTAGACATTATATATGTTACGGGCACAGAAATATGTATATCGACATTGAAGGAAATAGTTTGTCGATTCGTATGGGAATCAAGCGTGTAACGTTTTTCGCTTGGTGTTTGACGCCAAAAGTATAATTCAGTGATAGAAAACATAAATTTTCTGGTTACGTAGCAAAATATCTAAGATCGAATCTCATAAGCTCGATATACATACGTCTAGAATGTCAAAAATCTAAATTAATAATGTTCGTTCTCTATAGCGTTCGAAATACATACAACGGTCGAAAGATTATAATATCGAAGTACAAAATTAATATGATTATTTCATACAAAATTGATACACATAATGTCTAGTCTAGAATGTAGAAAATCGAATCGACAAAATAATTGGAGAACTAGGTATCATGTTTTTTAAGAACTAGGTATCATGTTTTTTAACCATGAAGGGACAAGCAAGTAGTAGACAACCTGTCTGATAGTATATGCTCGTGATCGCCGCCTAATCGCCCACAGACACACCCGCACCAATAAAAGCCTGCTTGTGTATTTTGATCGTATGCACACCGACCGTATAACATGTGTGTTTAGATATTTTGCTACGTAACTTGAAAAATATACACTCAATCAAAAAAATATTTAAAATCTTTAAGTATTATTAAAAGAATTATCGAATTTTGTGCCGTACGTTAATGTTTGCTGAAAAGAAATTTATTCAGCTTCTGTTATATGTATGGAGAAATATTTATTGTTGTTGCTATTGCTCTCCGGAATGTTTGGGCTCCAGCCCTCGCCCGACCCAGCTGGACCAGTTAAACCAGTACAATAGGCCTGTTTCCTGGGCAAATATAAACAATGAAACATATCGACTGTGGAAGGGAAAAACCCTTAAAGCGACATTTTGGGAAGAATTGAGTTATATATTGTCGCCGCCAACTAGTTTAGTTAGCCATTTGGTTTGCTGGCTAGCCTTTTCATTAAACACACTCCTCATTTTAGGTTAGGTTTGTTAGTCAGCTGCTTATGTCCCTCAGAGAAGAAATAGAAGCTGCCGCTGCCGGGGACCTGCTGGCGGTTCATTGTTTAGTGCATGTGTTAGCAGTTAACCAAATGGCTGACTAAATCAGTTGGCTGCGACATATACAGGGTGTTTGGATATTAAATACAAATGTATTCAATATCCAAACACCCTGTATATGTCGCAGCCAACTGTTTTAGTTTATTTTTAAGGGGTTATAGAACAACTATTTCAAAAAAAATCATATAATATCCTGTCCGAAAATTATTACTTTCTGAGATATTGGCGAATAAAGTTTTTTATCCAAAATCGCCGAAATTCGTTGAAAATAATTGTGTTAAAAATAATTGTGTTTCACTTAAGCGACAGTTATTACAGAAGTTCCTAAGTTTATGAGAATGATGTTATTATTGTTTATGCCACACTTGGCCATAAAGTGGCTTTTTCCGCACGCTGCGCGTACGAAAAAAGCCGCTTTCTGGCCAAGTGTAGACATAAAGTGACGTACACAACACGGGAGGTAATAAAGAAAACCCTCGATCGCATATTTACGTCCCTCGCTTGCAGCTCGGGCCGCAAACATCTGCGATCTCGGCCTTTCTTTGTATTACCACCCTAGTTGTGTAATGTACTATTAATAGACCTTGTAATTTTACTAAATACGTGCACAGAAGTCAACTTTCTAAATTATTTAATTTTCTATTGAGATAAAATGTTACGATTTTTTTCCAAAATATTGTACGACGAAAACGAAAAATACAAAAAATAAAATGGGCACAGATATATATATGATAACGATATGATAACGTATTAGTCGATTAGTGCTGGCCCGTTATAATTACTTGCGTATTTTTCATGCATTCACATGCAGGTGAAACACTTGTCGAGTTTTGTATTTTTGTTGGTGGTAATAATGTAATGTTGTTGCAAATTGATGAAAAACCTTTTGTTTTGTTCGCAGGTCCAGAAGCAGATCCAAGACTAAGTAAGCGGATACAGTTTTCTACTTCTTAGACATTAATATATGTTACCGGTACAGAAACCGACCGTATAACATGTGTGTTTAGATATTTTGCTACGTAACCTTGCAAACATACACACTCAATCAAAAAAATATTTAAAAGCTTCAAGTATTACTTTAATTAAGCGACAGTTATTTCTTAAGTTCCTAAGTATATGAGAATGATGTTATTTTTGTTTAATAGCCCTTGTAATTTTATTAAATACGTGCACAGAAGTCAACTCTCTAAATTATTTAATTTTTTAATTAGAAAAAAATTACGATTTTTTTCCAAAATATTGTACCGTAAATTATAAAAAATGTCTATTAAAGGATTTCTCCTTTCCACCGTCGATAATTATAATAAGTCCCTATGTTAAATTATATACAGGGTGGATTTCCACGAGGGATCTTTGCGGAACTGGCAGATAGTTCAACCTTAGCACTATATTTCCCCCATAGAAACTATGGAAATATATGTTACCGTTTTCAAGTTAAAAACTGCTTTGTGCCAACCCTAAACAGGTGGCTGGGTCAATGAACTTACTTGTAAACAATCTTTAGACGTCAGGATATTACGTTAATATGTTTATTTATTTATTTAAACTTTATTGCACAAAAGAAAACTTATCGTACAAAAGGCGAACTTAATGCCATAAGGCATTCTCTACCAGTTAACCTTAGGGCAAAGCAGATAACTTGCCATTATGTATTATTATTATGTTGCCATTTATCCATTCTTAGGTCTGCGTGCAACGCTAAAAAAAATCGTTGCAAGGTTTGCAGAGGTGATTGTCTCTGTTATTCTATTTACTTATTACATCTACTTATTACTACTACATCACATAACTTTTTTTACTCCTAATAGTTGTTAGAATCTATAGTTAAAGTATGTCGGTATAGTCCCTCCCACCCTGTATATACCTATATCGAGAAAGAAGGAAATAGGTTATCGATGTGTATGGGAATCAAGCGTGTCACGTTTTTCGCTTGGCGTTTGAAGCCAAAAGTATAATTTAGTGATAGAAAACATAAGTTTTCCATTACATTTGGTGGCATTTGAACAATTAATTATACCATTATTATCAGATTTACAAATCTGATAACAATATTGACGGCAACTCAAGTTAACGGCGTGTAAAGTAGGTCGTTGTTACTTCTTTCTTACTTGCAAACGATTGCTAATGAAACATATTATTATCAGTTTTAATAAAAGCCCGCATGCCGGTAACACACTGTATATATTGTAAAAAACCTAACTTAAGTAAATAAAGATATACGGAAATAATAATAATAATCATTTATTTCGGACAAGCAAGATCCATATTGTGTTAGTAATTTACAAATAATACTTATGCTTCTATTGTTAGTAGTATGACATTACAAAGACAGAAAACACATTATACTTAGAACTAAATACTCGTATTTAAAAATGTATGCTGCCGTCCTATGACTAAAACTAGACTAACCCCTATGGAGTTGTATAGAGGTTAGTCTAGTTTTAGATATCGGACGGCAGTATGGTGGGGCATGCAGCTGAACCCAGTGTTTTAGCCACGGCGAATCCCACCGGTCAGCTAACTAGTTTAGCATTAAAAACTGAGCAGTAAACTAAATGAAAATGAGTCGTAAAATAATTTAAACGGGCAGTTCAATAAATACTGAGCAGTGGAATAGTTGAACTGGGCGGTTAGGCGCGTACAGTTAACAAATCGTAATTTGTTAGTAAACTAAGATACATGTTAATAATCAAATGAATCAAACTGTGTAATGGGCATAAATTAGATGCCCTTAAACAAATTTAAGCATACTGTATAATGGACATAAATTGGTTGCTCATAAAACAATTTAACCATACTGTATAAACGCATAAACTGCAAAACGCATAAGCCTGTTTTTTTCTTAGTAGTTACTTAGCTTTATTCACAACATTGCTATTACAGATTGTTTTTATCTTGGACAGTAAGTGGGGTACGTTGTGATCTCAAGATACCTAACACTCCTCGTCGCATCGCTCGTCGTCGTACTAACTGTGACTCTGTCACCGTTTCTTACCTTGGACAGTAAGTGGGGTATGTTGTGATCGCAAGATACCTAACGCTCCTCCTCGCTTCGCTCGTCGTCGTACCTAACTGTGGCTCCGTCAATGATGAAAAATGAATCAGCGACAGAATCTTATTGTATAATAAGAGCAGGTTTGGCTTTTTTTTAACGAAAGTTTACCTCTCATTTCAATCAAAGTGACGTTCGGATGCCACCGCTCACTGTGAATTGGCAAACTTATTTTCGAACTGCCCATTCCAACCGTTTTACTGCTCATTAATTTATTAAACTACTTGAGTAATTTTTGCACTGACATTGAATGATGAAACAACAGACCAATATTTTTATTACTTACTGCTTATGTTTTACTGACTCACTAATTTACTAACCGCATTCAATTTTTCAACTGATCACGATAACTTCTGTATTGTTTAAATAACAGTTGTAAAAATTAATTCCCTTAAATTATTAAATCGTAAACAGACTGTGATAGAATACTTATTAAGAATTTCTCCAAAAAAGTAACTCGGAATTGTTCCGAACAATATCTTTTCTGGTTCCTGTGCTCAGAACAAAAACAACTCACGGTTTAACTTGCACAAACTATTTATTTTATATTTAAAACTCGCTACTACAACCATTCAGCTTAACACCATTGTTTCTTCTCCCTTTTTTTTAATTCTACAACTACGGCCAGAAGCAAAACATAAAAATAGTTCCTACCAAAAAGTATGTATATTTACATATTGTTCGGTTCTGAACATATTGGGGACAGCGGCAAAAATTAACAATAAATCAAGGTTTTAGCTTACAAGGCAACATAAATGTAAGTATTCGTAACTACATAAAATAATCAATCAATTATAATCAATTGGCAAGGGACAGACCTTCATAATGCTGGTTTTGACAATAGTACCCTTTACTGTCTTAACGTGCAAAGCTCTAACTTTACCATCTTTGCCAGGTTGAACGTCTACAATTCGCCCCACCGGCCAACACAAAGGAGTTACATTGTATTCCTTTAATAAAACTAAGGCTCCAATCTTTAAGTTAGGAGATTCGTTTCTCCATTTTGGCCGGTTTTGCAACATGACCAAATACTGTTTATGCCATTGCTGCCAAAATTGTTGCTGCAATTGAACACATTGTTTCCAAAAACTTAATCTTCCTATATTTACATTCGTAATATCAGTCTCCGGATAGGATGATAGAGACGTACCAGTGAGGAAATGTCCAGGAGTCAAGTAAGTCATATCATTAGGATCCCTGGACATTGGAGTTAATGGTCTAGAATTTAATATGCTTTCAATTTGCACAAGGACAGTATACATTTCCTCAAAAGTGAGTACTATGTTACCAATTACACGTTTCATATGATATTTTATACTTTTGACCCCGGCTTCCCACAGACCACCAAAAACCGGAGAATAAGATGGAATGAAGTGGAAAGATATCCTTTCCGAAGACGCGTAGTTATTTACAGAATCTTGGTGATTTTTAGAATTCTGTAAATCATACAGTTCCTTAAGAATATTTTCTGCGCCTTTATAGTATGACGCATTGTCGCAGTAAATTTTTGTAGGTCTATTCCTTCGCGATATAAATCTTTTCAAACACCCTAAGAAAGTGTTCGTGGTCATGTCAGAAGCTAACTCGATATGGACAGCCTTAGTAACAAAACATACAAAAATTACCACGTAAGCTTTGGTCACTACAGGATTCCTGATTCTGGTCTGTTTAACATAAAATGGACCAGCATAATCAGTTCCAACAATTTGAAAAGGACGCGACATGTTGACACGATCAAGAGGTAGAGAACCCATCAATTGAGTGGCATTTTTAGCCTTCAACATGAAACATTTTATACATTTGTATAAAACAGCTTTTATTTCTCTATTTGCATTCATAATCCAATATTGTTCATTTAAACTACTCAACAACAACGTGTTACTTGCATGCTTCAATCTTAAATGCTCCTTTTCAATAATCATTTTAGTGATATTTGAACCCTTAGGCAAAATAACAGGGTGTTTCTGAGAATATGGCAAATCTGCATTTTGTAACCTACCGCCAACTCGAAGTAAGCCTTGAGAATCCAAAAAGGGATTCAATTTATTTAAACCAGACTTTAAAGCTAGTTTACATTTCAGATTGTGGATGTCATCTTTAAAACATTGTCTTTGATCACACTTAATTATTAAACGCAAGGCATCAATTAATTCTTGGGGGCAAAGAAACCCTTGACGCTTATTACAATTTTCTTTTTTGCAGTTAAATGCAAACCGGAGGATATATGAAACAATCCTGGTTAATTTGTCAATATTGGAGTATTTTAACATAATAGAATAGATCGAGTTGGGCTCTGTGCATGTGTTACAAGTCATTGACAAGGGCTTTAATTCTAGCAAATCTGCCTTCAAACTATCATCGTATGTTGTTTCATGACAATATGCCACATTAAACAAACTCTTGGGCCCATGCCACCACAAATTACATGCAACCAAGGCCTGTGGATCCACACCGCGCGACAAAAAATCAGCAGGATTTTCATTAGTATTAATATAGTGCCATTCAAAATTGGATGTCAGCTTATTAATCTTATCGACTCTATTGCCGACATACATGTTAAGTCTTACAGGTAAAGTTTTTAGCCAAGCTAATACAATCATTGAATCAGTGTAAAGATAAGTGTTCACTGAGTACTTCAACGATAATACAGTGTGAACCTTCCTAGCCAGCATTGCCAGTAGTAAAGCACCATTCAGCTCTAACTTGGGAATGGTTAGGCTTTTATTTTTAGGATTTATGCGAGATTTAGAACATAAAAGGTTCACTGAGACTTTATTATCGACATCAATTACTCTCAAGTACAGACAACAGCCATGGGCTAAATTGGAAGCATCACAAAAACCTACTAGCTCTAAGGTTTGCGCTTGTTGAACATTAACGTTTCTAGGTATTGAAATACACGACATTTGGAGCAAACTGTTAGCAAAGTTAACCCATTTCCTATTAAATTCATACGGCAAAAACTCATCCCACTTTATGTTCTCAAACCAAACCTGCTGCATCAATATTTTTGCCTGAACTAACACAGGACCGCAAAATCCTAAAGGATCAAAAAATTTGCTAATAAAACTAAGCATCTGGCGCTTAGTATATTTTTCTTGAACTTCTTTCACAGGACACTTCATATTTAATGTATCAGCCTTAACGTCATAGGTCAAACCCAGAGTTTTGACATATTCATTATTTTTATCGAAGTTCCTAGTTTCCAACTGATGCAATTCAGCCGGAATGTCGCTTAAAATATCTTGATGATTAGCGCACCACTTGTGCAGGGACAGACTAGCACATTTCATAAGTTCGATCAATTCTCTTTTAATTTCAGTAAGTTCTTGTAAATCATTGGAGCCACATTGAATATCATCAACATAACTCGTGTTCAAGAGAACAAACGACGCCAAAGGATATTGATCCTTATATCTTCCAGCAAGTTCAACTAAGCACCTGGTAGCCAAAAACGCAGAACTTTTTAACCCGTAGGTCACAGTTTGCAATTGAATACATTTTACCGACTCGTCAGGAGAATCACGCCACAATATATTTTGCAAGCAACGATACTTATCTTCGATCAAAATTTGTCTATACATAGCCTTTATATCGCATAAGAGAACATACTTAAATGTTCTGAATAATATTAGAATGTCAAATAGATCCCTTTGCACCACTGGACCATTCAACAATATATCATTGACACACAGATTATCTTTTGTGACCGCTCCACCATCAAAAACCGCGCGAAGAGGGGTGGACTTGCTGCTGGGGTTAATTACCGGATGATGTGGCAAAAACATGACATTTCCTGACCTTAAGTCGTAGTTAGAAAGGTCAAAATACTTGGCATGACCCTGTTCTATATAATCATTAATAAACTTTTTGTATTTATTATACAATTCTGCATCTTTGGCAAACCGCTTTTCTAAATTAAACAATCGTTGTAGTGCGCTGTCAAAAGAATTGCCTAAATTCAATTTTTCCAAGTCAACTTTAATAGGCAAAGCAACAGTAAACTTATTATTTTCCAGCTTGACAGATTCCTGAAAAATCTGTTCGGCTAATTGATGCTCAGTTGCAGCCTCTTTAATAAGATCCGGCACTTTTTCACACTCCCAAAACTTTGACATAGTTTCATCAATGTTTGTGGAGTGGTCCTCCTGTAACAGCAACGAAGCCTTCAAATCCTTATCTCGCAAAAACGGAGATTGTACATCATTATCCGATGCGTAAAATTGCAAAGGATTACCTTCTGTGGCAACACAAAAGTTGCATGATGAGATCTTGCCAGCTGAAACTGGCAGAGTCCCGGCGACAACATAGCCAAAACTTGTATTGACCAAGAATGGACCGGAAGGTGTCAGTGGCAATGACTCACGCTGTAACACCTGAAAGAATATGTCGCATCCTAATAGCAAGGATATTTCATCCGTTTGATTAAAATGTTTGTCCGCTAAATCAACATATGACGGAATATTGAATTGTGATATGTCAAAAGTTTGCTGCGGTAGTGGGCATGTAATCTCTTTTGTCACACAGCATGACACCTTAATATTAAAATTATTTACAGAAGAGTGAACAATTATTTCAGCCCTTTGTGAGACATTATTTGTCCCATTACAAACTCCCGTCACTAACTCATCGGTTTTATGTACAACACTATTTACATTTTTTAACAATTTTTCAGATATAAATGATAGTTGGCTAGCCGAATCCAGTAGAGCTCTGGCTTTCGTGACAGTGCCATCTTTGTTTATCAATGTTACCATAGCAGTTGGCAATAACACGGTTTGAGCCTGTGATTTTGCAGACAAATTTGCAGTCAGGTGTGAGGTTTTAGCAGGTGAGCAACTGGGATTTGAACTACAACTCTCACTTTCACTCTGACTGCCATTATCAAGAGCACTAACATTTACTACCTTACTGCTTGTACCTTTTGAGGTACTACTAGCAGGCAAGTGCAACAAAGTATTATGAGACTGGTGGCAATTAGCGCATTTCAGTCTTAACATACACCTACCTCTATGCGCATTCAGACACAACTTGCACAAATTATTTGTGTCAACAAACTGAGATCGCTCAATAGGAGTCAGCATTTTAAATTTAACACACTCATATATCTTGTGAGAATCATTGCAGAACTTACATATTACTCCAGAAGCGGCTGTGGCACTCACTAGAGGTCTCACTGGCTTTGGAGGCTTGTCTTCTGTTGTGGCTTCCAGTGCTATAGCTCTTTTTTCTAAGTAGGTCAGAAACTCATTTAAACTAGGCACCTGTTTCATGTCCCGTTCAAAATGAAAACCGCGGTAAGTATAGGAGTCAATCTTTTTAGAGAGTATATTGACTAGTAAAGTGTCCCAATGTTCGACCTTCTCTTTAAGATTTTTCAACGCAGCCAGATGCATAGTTACGGTTGATATTAGAGAGCGCAAACCCGGAGCCGTGCATTTTGTACAAGCTGGCATATCAACAATGCTATTTACATGGTAGTTTATAATTTTCGGAATATTGTTATATCTGTCATTTAAAAGTTTCAGTGCTGCCTCATAACTTTCATCAGACAGCATTAAATTTTTTATTAGGTCTAAGGCCTCCCCAGCTAGAAATGAGCGTAAGTAAAATAGCTTCTCGCATAAACTCAACTGACCATCGGAATGGATAACAGCTTTAAACATGTTGATGAAGGGATAATAATCAACAATAGTTGACCCATCAAATTTCGGAATATTTATAGTGGGCAATTGCTTGAACTGCCCTGATTTAGACTCTGTCCGGGAAGGTTCAACACTGCATCGACGGTTAAGTAATTCCATACAGCTGTCTCGCCTCTCCTCCACAAGCAGGTAGTTCTCCGTATCATTAGGGTCTAAGTTTATGATGGCCCGATTGAAACGCTCATAATCGTCAAACGCTTTTGATAACCGCAACCTTTTCTCCTTCAGAGCCTCTAATGATACGGAAGCAAGTTGCGGAGACTTACAAAACGTTTCTATTCTAGTAATACAACCTTTTACATACCCGCGAGCGGCAACCAATTCTGCTAACTGGGCCATTTTGGCATTCACAACACTAACAAACTTATTTACAATCCCTAAGCTACAACTGTCCACCTTAATTTAACTAACTATATACACTACTGTACACAAATAACACAAATTAAATCCGCAAACTATTGTTTGTTTTTGTTTATAAATCCGACAAACTTTCCGGCGATTCGACCTGACGTGACACTGACAGCTACGCGATGACAACTTGCGCCGTTCGGAAATATGCACGGTTATCGTACTCCAGTGAACTCCAAACTAGCCCCAACGCCACCGCAAACTGATAGATAGCGCCAGATAGCGCCTTAAGCGTCGCACACTACTTTCACACTCGTTTCTTAATTGGATGTATCCGAATGTGCCCGGCGCTGCTGGTGGTACGGACACTATCTTTGTCTCTCTCTTTCACAAAACTGTAAACCGATCTGCTGTCTTAGTCTAGCACGGCTCTACAGACACTATTTCTTCACAATTTAAATTTTGAATTTAGCTTCCTGAATATCGTATGTCTTTTGTTTTGAAAATTGTTTCTAAGGCCGAAATGTTTAAAATTTGAACTTTTATGCACCTTATAATTGTGTATTTTAATAGCGCAGAACCACTTAAACGGTCAATATCATCTCCACGAATGTTTTATCCAAACAACTTTATTTTTATTTACACAACTAGAATTTTTGCTCGAAGGACCAATTTTATGTTCCGAACAATATCTTTTCTGGTTCCTGTGCTCAGAACAAAAACAACTCACGGTTTAACTTGCACAAACTATTTATTTTATATTTAAAACTCGCTACTACAACCATTCAGCTTAACACCATTGTTTCTTCTCCCTTTTTTTTAATTCTACAACTACGGCCAGAAGCAAAACATAAAAATAGTTCCTACCAAAAAGTATGTATATTTACATATTGTTCGGTTCTGAACAGGAATTATTAACTAAAAAACGTAGGCGAATAAGGAGCATTGCATGAAGACATCTACTTTTTGTCGCTTACGTAACGCTATGGTAGCTACCCTAACAAAACGTGTCCGTCAAGATAGCGTACACCGTAAAGATATTCAGAATCTGATGCAGCCAATAAATAGTACCCAAATAGTACCGACGAAATACCTAGGTGAATAAAATATTGTACCGTAAAGTATAAAAAATGTCTATTAAAGGTTCCTTTCCACCGTCGATAATTATAATAAGTCCGTATGTTAAATTATCAAAACATATTGAACACTTTGTTTTTACTAGTGTACTATTTTATCACGTGAAATAATACAAATAAACAAAGTATTACGAGTATAGACACAATTATATGGTAAAAATAAGAAAAATCTAGTGCTCCAGGATGGGTATTCCACAGCCATTTTCGCATCCAAACCTTCCTATCCTTCTTCTCGTTCCCCTAATTCTAATAGAGACCGCTCTGATGATTGATATTTGTATTTTGACTTTGATCCAGTTTATTATTGGTGAGTGTGGCTTGGACCATTTTTCACATAGACACATTTGAACACTTATTTTTTCTTTTCTCAATCAATCAAGAAGCGCGTTAAATTTCAGGAGTCGGGGCTCGTGACGCTTAATTAATCTAACTGATGTACCAAAAACCAGAGCACAAGACTATTTTTGAGTTTGACTGTACACTTTAGTAAAAAAAAATACGATCCTGTTAAAATAAGGAAATATGTTAAGGTTTTGCGTTTGATACCCTAACGTGTCACTTTTTTATGAGCCTGCAATGCTATGGCAAAGTTCATGTTAAAAGTGACAAATACTGAAAACTATTGATTCCATTTGGTGGTTGTATTAAGGTTCACTTTTGTATACGGCAATGTTTGCGTTTAAATAAATAAGAAATGCGTGTGATCTTGTACGAGTTTATTAGGCGACTAAACGGGACAGACAAATATTAAAAAAAAACTTTTTAAGTTAAACGGTTTTATCTTTCCTCTATGTTAAAAAAGGTACCAAAAACTAGAAATTAAGTTTAGGACAAAAAACTGGATCTTTTCGAGATTTTAACATCTGTTAGGTGGAAAGTCGTCCAATAAGTGGAATAACTAATAATCTGGGACTTAACATACTAAATAAAAACGTGGGGCGACGAAAGCGAAAAATACAAAAAATAAAATGGGCACAGATATATACAGGGTGGGAGGGACTATACCGACATACTTTAGCCATGAATTCCTGGTGGTGTGTGTGACGAGTAAATAATGTTATATCAACATGGGTCGAATATTGTCATTTTACATTAATAGTCTTATGGAACAAAATAAATCAGTAAATTCAGCCCCTCGTTATAAACATGTCCTTACTGGAGGAAAAGTTATCAAAAAGAAAGAAAAAAGCTAAAATGGAAACGAAAGGTCAATTTTTTGGCGTCGTAGTCGCTTACCATCAAATACTGCGAAGGTTAATTGCTGTTTAGTTTAAGGATTTAGATTTTTTATTTTATTTAAAAAATTAGTAAAACTGTCTTAGGCACATTTATTAGGGCTTGTTACACACTTGGGAGTTTTCATTTAAAAAATAATGAATATCTGTGAAAGTAAGCGTTTTTTGACTATACATCACATAACTTTTTTTACTCCTAATAGTTGTTAGAATCTATAGTTAAAGTATGTCGGTATAGTCCCTCCCACCCTGTATATACCTATATCGAGGTAGAAGGAAATAGGTTATCGATGTGTATGGGAATCAAGCGTGTCACGTTTTTCGCTTGGCGTTTGAAGCCAAAAGTATAATTTAGTGATAGAAAACATAAGTTTTCCATTACATTTGGTGGCATTTGAACAATTAATTATACCATTATTATCAGATTTACAAATCTGATAATAATATTGAGGGCAACTCAAGTTAACGGCGTGTAAAATAGGTCGTTGCTACTTCTTTCTTTCTTTAAGCTCAGCACGTCAGCTCTAGTCGGTAGGTCTTAACGGACCAAGTAAAACAGGGTTGCTCATAGATACTAAAATATGAATACCTCAACTTTGCAATGGAATTGAACTCGGTGCCCATAGAATGAAATGAAGCACACGGAAAGACCTATTTAATGACACAACTCTCAGCTCTGTTAGTTTTTGGTGCATTTTTACGCATGGTCCTTTAAATTGCAAGATTTGATTGCGGACGCTCAGATAGGCGGACACCGGGGCAGATGAAACAAAATAAAAACTTGTAATAACTGAGGTGTTTTTTCGGCGTTTTTTCTCTTCAGCTGTTACTTTATGAAGTTACGAGTTTTATATTTTTAGTGGTGGTTTGCTATATTTATTTGCATGTTTTTCATTTTGAAAGTAAATGAATGAAAAAATACGCAATTAACTACCCTATTGCCCGCTCTAATATTGTCGAAACATATCTGCACTATAATTAAACATTTTATTCTGAATTTCCGTGCATTGAGATATTTCACTGTCTACCTACATATAATGTAATGTAGTGGCGAATTGATGACAAGCCTTTTGTTTTATTCGCAGGTCCACCAGGTGGACCCAGAGGACCAGGTGCACCCGGATCCCCAGGTAAGCGGACACAGTTTTCTACTTCTTAGACATTATTATATGTTACGGGCCCAGAAATATATCGATATTGAAGGTAATAGTTTGTCGATTTGTATGGGAATCAAGCGTGTAACGTTTTTCGCTTGGTCTTTGACGCCAAAAGTATAATTTAGTGATAGAAAACATCAATTTTCTGGTTACGTAGCAAAATATCTAAGATTGAATCTCATAAGCTCGATACACATACGTCTAGAATGTCGAAAATCTAAATGAATAATGTTCGTTGTCTATAGCGTTCGAAATACATACAACGGTCGAAAGCTTATAATATCGAAGTACATAATTAATATGATTATTGCATATAAATTTGATACACATATGTCTAGTCTAGAATGGAATACGAATTGGAGAACTATAGGTATGATGTTTTTAAACCATGAAGGGACAAACGAGTAGACAACCTCTCTGATAGTAAATGCTCGTGATCGCCGCCTAATCGCCCACAGACACACCCGCACCAATAAAAGCCTGCTTGTGTATTTTGATCGTATGCACACCCACCGTATAACATGTGTGTTTAGATATTTTGCTGCGTAACCTTGCAAAAATATACACTCAATCAAAAAAATATTTAAAATCTTTCAGTATTATTAAAAGAATTATCGAATTTTGTGCCGTACGTTAATGTTTGCTGAAAAGAAATTTATTCAGCTTCTGTTATATGTATGGAAAAATATTTATTGTTGTTGCTATTGCTCTCAGGAATGTTTGGGCTCCAGCCCTCGCCCGACCCAGCTGGACCAGTTAAACCAGTACAATAGGCCTGTTTCCTGGGCAAATATAAACAATTAAACATATCGACGGTGAAAGGGAAAAACCCTTAAAGCGACATTTTGGGAAGAATTGAGTTATATATTGTCGCCGCCAACTGGTTTAGTTAGCCATTTGGTTTGCTGGCTAGCCTTTTCATTAAACACACTCCTCATTTTAGGTTAGGTTTGTTAGTCAGCTGCTTGTGTCCCTCAGAGAAGAAATAGAAGCCCCGCGTAGCGGGGCTTCGTCGACCTGCTGGCGGGTCATAGTTTAGTGAAAATGCTAGGCAGTTAACCAAATGGCTAACTAAATCAGTCGGCTGCGACATATACAGGATGTTTGGATATTAAATATATATGTATTCAATATCCAAACAGCCTGTATATGTCGCAGCCAACTGTTTTAGTTTATTTTTAATGAGTTATAGTACAACTCATTTCAAAAAAAGTCATATAGTATCCTGTCCGGAAATCGTTACTTTCTGAGATATTGGCGAATTAAGTTTTTTATCCAAAATCGCCGAAATTCGTTGAAAATAATTGTGTTAAAAATAATTGTGTTTCACTTAAGCGACATTTATTACAGAAGTTCCTAAGTTTATGAGAATGATGTTATTATTGTTTATGCCACACTTGGCCATAAAGTGGCTTTTTCCGCATGCTGCGCGTACGGAAAAAGCCGCTTTCTGGCCAAGTGTAGACATACAATGATGTACACAACACGGGAGGTAATAAAGAAAGCCCATGATCGCATATTTACGTCCCTCGCTTGCAGCTCGGGCCGCAAACTTCTGCGATCTCGGCCTTTCTTTGTATTACAACCCTAGTTGTGAAATGTACTACTATACATATATATATTTTATGACATATTTCAGGAGACACGAGAAGACCACTGGATCTGCTAAAATGCCGACGGTTTGGAGGAGGAGGTAATCCTGGATATTAAAAAGAAAAACATTTTAGTACTTAAGACTTTACATAGATATGAAAATTAAAAGACACTTTTACAAAATTGCAGACGTCTCGTAATATTGTTAGTGCAGTTTCACGTTAGTTTACAACCAGGTCTCAATGTTTATTTTGAATTGTCTCGATATTCCGGGCTATTTATAGTATAAAAGTCTCATTTTTTGGGTTCCGTTCTCAAAAGATGCCAACGGAACCCTATTACTAAGCCTCCGCTGTCGGTCTGTCCGTCTGTCCGTGCGCCACACCACAAAACTCTAGCTTTTTAACTGTAATGGGTAACTTGAAATTTTCACATAATTTGTATTTCTATTGGCAGTATAACAATATATATTACGAAGTAAACAAGACCACCGTGTTCAACGAAAAACTTCATTCGGGTTACTGAATTTCCCGCTCTCCAATCATTAAAACATGTTTCCATTATTGATTTCCATTTTAAGTTGGAATTTGGCTACTAATTAAATCCACGCTTCGTCATATACCTATTTATAATAAAAAAAATCAAATGAAAAATAAAAGGGGGCCACCATACAAGAAACGTGTTTGTTTCGGTCCGCCCACAGACTACCTCCACTAGACGGAGCATCTAAAGCGAGTCACGCTCACCATCGATATGTGTTTTTGCGCACATTAAATACTACGCGGCCGGCCGCTCGTTGAGTAGCGACCATGTTTCTGACCTGTGTGCGCACCGACGTGAAATAAATATTTTTATTCAATCCGACGGAAATTTGCTAATGAAAATGATATTTTGCTATGTGAAATGGTTTAGGAAGAAATCTCAAACGTAGAACTATAAAAAATATGTCGTAATTTTCCATAGATAAGTCAAATTCACTGTATGAAATGTAGATAAAATTTTAGCGGGAGTCCATTTTATACTGGCTACTGGGCAGAAGCGAAGGTTGTCCGTCTCTTTTTGACAAATGAAGAAACCGATTACGCTATTTCGTTCTAACGAAAACACGCGTTGTACTAGTGATGTGCAACACTTAGTACCGGCGTTTTTTGAATAGTAGGTACCGAATTTAATCATGATCGTCCCGTGAGCGACTGCTATATACAAAAATAAAAGATTATTGCGGTGTAAGGAAGTATTGTTATTATTTTCGTCGTTTCAATTTTATTTTAGAGTAGTCATTTCGTAGTTTTATTTAGCCTGTAGTTACTTTTAGTTTGTTGAGTACCTACATTTATAATTGCTAATTAATAATATCAATAACGATATAAATGAATATATTTTCTTAGAGCAGTTAGGGTCATTATCAAGATGGACCTGATGATGCCCTTGGTGAAAGTACGAGGGATCTCCGAGCTGGTTATAGATACAGTTATGATGTTTGGGCTCTTTCAAATTCTCTTGGTAGGTAAGCAGTTAGAACTAGTGTGACAAGATTGACCCAACAATGAAACGAAAGGTATCTATTTTCATACAAAAATAAAATAAAATTGGTCAAGCCGTTTTTGAGTAATCGGGAAACGTATAAAAAAGAAGATATTGAAGACAGGAAATTTTTTTTGAAGTCGGTGAAAATAATAAAACTTGTAATTATTAGCTACACATAATATGTTATTCAATAGTGTAGGTACATTAAGTACAATATTATACCAGCAATAATTTGCTGTACCGGGTCAGCTACTTGTATAAACATGTCCCATCACTACAGATCCCCACGCGTTTTCAATCGGCCAATCGCAGCGCTGTTGACGCTCGCCCCGGACTTCGACCGTCGGTGAAATAGGATTCGTACAAAAATATCAAGATTAGCTATCTAGTGGAGGTGATCTGTGGGTCCGCCACAGGACTGTATCTTTTGAACCGTAATAGATAGAAATTCGAATTTTCACAGTATTTGTACTGTAATTGTCGCTGAAAGATCAAATAATATACGTTCACAAAATATTATTATTATATAACAACAAGTACTAAAAATAAAATAAAGTTAAAAGTAAAAGGAACAAGAATATAGAAGATATTGTCTTCGGTTTCCGCGATGATCAAACGATTATTAAACGTCGGGACTTAAAATGTAGTAATATACGCGATTTAATCCGTTTTTAAGTTGTTTTATTACTAAAAATATACAAGACCCACAAGAAACGATTTTTTGGCGGCTTTTTGTTGTTTTTGCTCAACGGTTGTGTGCAAATCCGAATCGCACTTGGCCGATTTTTTTTATTTATTCTAATTACCACTGCGAGCTGCGTTACCAGTCTCCACGTCACCTTTAATTTAGTGTCCATTGCGTTACCAAAAAAAATCATATCGTGGATTAGCAAAGCTTTATTTTAGTTTTAATTAACATGGTCTTCCGCAAAGTAACGCCTGATTCAATAAATTCGCAAAACGCCAAAAACACGTTTTTCTAATGACAATAGATGGCGCTGATCTTAATCGGCAGATTGCGCGTTAATTCTATTTTTTGAGACTTCTCAGGTCATTTCGCGCAAACAAAACGTAGCTATAAAATGAAACACATTTTGAACCACGATGTCGTGGAAGCAAGTGATGACCCTCTTGCTCCCTTAATAAAAGTTCTTTTAAGTTATTCACGTGTTTTTTGTTTCAGCCATAATTGATCGCGAAACTCTTGAAGAAGAGGTTAGTGCAATACAATAATAATACTTTATGCCACACCTGGCCATAAAGTGGCTTTTACCTCACGCTGCGCGTACGGAATAAGTCGCTTTCTGGCCAAGTGTAGACATAACATGATGTACACAACACGGGAGGTAATAAAGAAACTCGCTTGCAGCTCGGGCCGCAAACTTCTGCGATCTTGGCTTTTCTTTGTATTACCACCCTAGTTGTGTAATGTACTATTGATTTCCTCACAAGTGTGATGAAAAACATTGCATGTGCCACGGGCGGTAAAGGAATTACAAACTCGTGTTATTAAAGCCCTCGGCTTCTCCTCGGGCTTGTAACAAACAGTCGTTTGTAATTTCTTACTTACCACCCTAGATACACAATGTACTATAACGACTATTGGGAGTAAAAAAGTTATATGTTGTATAGTCGAAAAACGCCTAAAAATTCCAAGTCAAAGTCGCTTTCTCTGTCCCTATGTATGCTTAAATCTTTAAAACTACGCAACGGATTTTGATGCGGTTTTTTTAATAGATAGAGTGATTAAAGATGAAGGTTTTTTATGTATAATACATGCATAATATAATAGAGAAACACCGTGCGAAGCCGGGGCGGGTCGCTAGTCATTTATAAAATGAAAACTCCCAAGTATAACAAGGCCTAATAAACGTGACTAAGATACTTTTACTACATTTTCTATTGTGCTAGCTAAACAGCAATTAACCTTTCGTAGCATTTGATGGTAAGGAAATACGAGGCCAAAATTACCTTTCGTTTCCATTTTAACTTTTTTTTTCCTCTCTGATATTTTCCTCCAGTAAGGACATGTTTACAAGGAAGAGCTGAATTTAGGTACTGATTTATTTTGTTGTTTGTAAAATGACAATAATTATATTTTTTTTTTACTTCTAATGACATAATACGTGGTTAAAATTTCTCGGGTTACTCGTTTCCCACCGTGTAGGATCAGATAGGATCCCCGGTTAATAAAATGCCATTGAACTTCTTTTTAGAGTTTTTTTTAAGTAAATCAAATGATTTCAGGTACAAAACGACACTCCTGCGAAAAGAACAGACCCCGGTAAGTGTCCGAATGTTACTACTTACTGTTTACTTGTTGTTTGTGTGTTTGTTACAAAATAAAATAATTTATTTCTGCAAGGGCTCTTTTACATGTCTCATCTCTTCTTTTCTTTTGGCGCTTCGGATATTGGCCTTCTGGTGAGAAGAAGCACCGGAAGAAACTCACCAGTTTCTCTTTTCGACCAACAAGTATTACAACAATATGGCGTTAATATAAGATTTCATTCTGTTTAATAAGTATAACAGTTTTGTAGTTATAAACATCTTTAATTTCTGCTCAGGAACTTCAAAGATTACAGGGAGAAATTGTATTGTTTTTAACGTTTTTCGTACTTAATTAAAATTAATTAAGAAAAAAAAATTAAAATGGCATTGGAATCTATGTACAGATTAGCCCGACTTAAACATTTGGACCTCCTATTTTGGCCCCGTTTAAAATAAAAGGTATAATATTTATTTTGTGTTCAGTAGGCTCGGGTTGGCTTATACACGAGTGGGACCACTCGTGTATAAGCCAACCAAAAATAGGTAAGGGTACAGATTTTTCCTTTTGAGGTACGGACGCCTAAAAAGAGAATGTACATAAATGTGAACATTTATGTGGTTTTAATTTGCTAGTGATCCAGTAGACTGGCAAAGGCTAGTACATGCGGAGTTGCAAAGTAGGTATTCCAAACTTAATGGAACTTTTACAGGTTGTTTGGGGGTAGGAAGACTATCCCAAGTTTTCCACCTCGAAGGCCCTGTGCTAAAGTCAAGATTGTCATTTCAATGTTACTTTTTGTACACTTTTGCTTTAATCTCGAAAATGTGTGGAAATATTGATCGGCTCACCAAACTTTAGACGAGACAATTATTTGACGAAACAAGGATCCGACTAAATAAAGATTGGACGTAACTAGAATTAGACAAAACAAGTATGTGACATAACAAATTTATTACGATTCAAGGACTGTACAATACAAGAGATTGACGAACAGAGGATTAGACAAAACTAGCATTTAACGAAATAAGCATTTGACGAAACAAGCATTTGTCGAAATCGAAACAAGCATTTGATAAGCGTTCGTGCTACCCAAGTGTGGTATCAAATGACAGGGCTTAATTTGTAGATTCCAAAACCATTTTTATTTTCTTAATCATGTACTTTTTGATTTAGGACGTAAACGTTCAAAAATACATAGTTAGTTGAATTAAGAATAAAATTTCTGTAAGAAACGAAATTATTATTACAGATTCTACATATTTTTTGGTCAGCCGTTATTAAAATTGATCCGCAAAAAAAATAAGCACCGGTCGGAGTTAAATCATTTGGGCAGCATACAAAGATTTGGCTGGCAATAAATAAAAATCGGGCGGCAACTCTTGTTCAGCAAATAATTTAAAAATGGTTAACATTTTAACCAATATTAATCTGCTTTATTTATTATTTTTCTGCCTAATAAACAGTCGAGCTGCAAAATAATTACTTGGCCGGCAAGCTTTTACAATTGGTTAGCAAAGAAAACATGCGTGGATTGCGTTTAGTTTGAAAAATCAGCAGTACTGTGGGGTGGGCAGAGTGAAACAGACCACGTGACGCTAGCAGCCAATTGTGGGCGTGTTTGTTTTGTTATCTTGCGATCACAAAAAAATAATGATGGGGATGGTAAATAAAAGATAAATTTATATATATATATTAGGGGACAATCTTACACAAATCGAACTAGCCCCATAGTAAGCTCAATAAGGCTTGTGTTATGGATACTAGACGACGATATATTTAATAGATACAAATACTTAAATACATAGAAAACATCCATGACTCAGGAACAAATATTCGTGCTGATCACACAAATAAATGCCCTTACCGGGATTCGAACCCAGAACCTCTTGCTTTGTAGGCAGGGTCACTACCAACTAAGCTAAAGCGGTCGTCAAATCTTTATAAGACCTATTTTTTATAGAAGCTATCGTATAGAAGACGCTAAAATAAGCATGTTTTGTATGGGCAACTTTTCTTTAAACTTGATAATTACCAAGATAAAGGACGGATTGTAAAATGTAAAATTTTCAATGATGGAATCGGTCCGGTCTATAATGGTTTATGTATACGATATTAGCCTGCGAAAGTCCGAATCTAGGGCTCTCGCTGGTTAGGACGCGTGCCGACACTGCGCGCCCTAGAGTGTTTTTATAGAGCCGGAGGCGCGGAGGCAGAGCAGCCCTCGCCCGCCATGACGAAGCGCGGGAACGACTGAGGCGAGCGGCTGAGGCTGGTCGCCGAAGGCGACCAACAAGCCGAAGCTGCGGAGCCGAGCGAAGTGACCGTGCGTCGTCATGCAAGGGCGGAAGGGCTGCTGTTCCCGCAGCGTCGGAGATACGGAAAGTCAACTTTGTCAACTTTGAAGTCGAATATCTCGGTTATTTTTGATTTCAGAGAAAAGTTTTTTCCATAAAACATGCTTATTTTAGCGAATTATATACGATAAAAGGATAATAAATAGGTGTTATAATGACACCAACATCCATCAAAATTATTACAAGTCTTAAAAATTTTGCCTGTCAACTTTGTTGTGTGTTTGTCAACTTTGAAGTCGAATATCTCGGACATTTTTTATTTTAGAAATAGAAGTTTTTCTAATAAAATATGCTTATTTTATTGTAAACTCAAAAATTCACTTAGATGTGCCCTTTTGCGTTATTGCGGCAGTATAGTTGCGCTCATTTTGTGCATGCCAATTAGGTTTTATTGCACCTTTCATTTTGATGAACAAAATGAAATATTTTGCTTACCTACTGATTGCTTACCAAAATTTGATTAACCGTAGATCGCTTAATGCAGCTCAAATATTTAATTTGCTGACTAATATAATTTAGAGCAGTTCAGTATATCATTAATTGCAGCCTGATTTACAAATGTTTGCTAACCATAAGTTGCTTACCAACTAGCTATTTTGGCTGACCAAATACATATTTCTGCTGACCAAAATATGAATATTTTGCTGATCGATTAAATGATACACATATCGTAATCTTTTGAATGAAAAAAAAACCCACTAAGCAATTAATTTTAAAGACCTAATTCTATGTTTGAAGTGTCAACCTGACTGCTATAAATAGTTTTTAAAGGTTTTTTAAATAAACTTTGTCTCCTGTTCCATAACATTATATATTTTTTTACTAAAAGTGTTAGCACCAATAAGAAATATATTAATAATAATTTAATTATTGATATAAAATTGTTGGCTACATCTGCAATGTTCACTTGACAATGACACAAGTAACTTTGACACATATGACAGTGACAGATATGTCGTAGTTATTTGGTCTTGAATTAGGAGGCGTTAAACACGTTAAAAATATCATAAAAATTAAGTAACAGTTTGTACGGAACCCTCGGTACGCGAGTCTGACCGCTATTTTTGTTTCGTTACAGGGCGAGAAGGCCTCGCGGGCACGCTGATGTGCTATGTTAATAGACCAGATGGCAGCGAAGGTAAATGTGCTTTTAAATTTTTTGACGACAGTTTTAGCTCAGCTCGGGCCGCAAACATCTACGATCTCAGCCTTTCTTTGTTTTACCACCCTAGTTGTGTAAGGTACTATTAAGTAATGTAATTCACTTGTTTTATGTTTCAGTCCTGGTTGATCGCGACACTACTTATCGCGTGGTTAGTACAATACAATACAACTACACTTTATTTGACACATAAAAATAGTAATGGAGAACATAGAAGAGTTGTTCTTCGCAAATTAGAATAATCAGAAGGTCCTGTCCCGCGATTGGAATACGATTGATCAAATATATCGTTTTTTAATAAATACTTGAAATAGGATTGTCCCCCTGTTCCATCTATCCCTACCACCACATCCCACCTGATAGAGATATGTGGTAGACTGTGCTGATAAATGAAAATACTCATTTCAGTAAAGAAAAGTTCTAAAGATTGGGAGAAAGTACGTAAATTATATTACCTACTTGAATAAAATAAAAATAATATATTAATTATTATCAGGAACACCATCAAACATTATTTCCTCATAACACTATCGTCTTCAGAGCTGTCTGTATTATCACATGTAACGAAGAAAATAAATTAGATAATTATTGTGCTAAATAGTGTTAAATATGTACGTGCACATTTGACACGAACACGATTCGCTGTATCGTGTCAAAATTTTGTGAAAAATAATGACAGATTTCATTGTACATGCAACTTCGGAATCGTATTCTAATCGCGGTTTGATAAAACCATTAGCAGAGCTCCGAATTCTCGTGTCTTTGAGCTGTCATAGGGACTACTATTTTATCAACTATACATATGCAATAATATGCATATCGATAAGTACAGAATGCAATATTCAAAAGATAATTAAAATGTATAGGTAAACAACTGAATGTGTTTTTTAAAGCTAAGCAAATGATTTCAGTTCGCTCAATACAGATCCGGAGATCCCAGTGGTAAGATATACCCATTTTATTAACACACTACATAACGACCAAAATCAGTGTCGTAAAACGTTACAACATTTTACATTATAATATTTTATCCTTATTACAAACCAACCAACTGAATTTCTATTTATATTTTATGTTTAAATGTATTCGAAAATAATTCTCTCACTTAATTTTTTGCTCTTTTTACAATCATTAATTAAATTGCATTTAAAAAATGTTTTATTGCAGCATTAACGACTGCCAGCGAATTTACATATATACATATTTTATTAGAAGATAAATATTAAAAAAATTATATGACTTGGGCAACGTTTCGGTGGCGTAATTGGTAGTGCGCCTGTGTTGGCCCGGATAGCCAGAGATGCCGGTTCGAATCCTGCCCGAGACATATCATTTTTAAATTTTTCTCTTCTATTAAAATGTGTAGGGTATTTTATACTCAAAAATAATACTGATACGAGTTATTTAATTAATATATTTTCATTTCAGAAGGACAAAGGTTAACGGATCGGCTCAATGAATTAGCCGAGCCAGTGCCAGAAGGTAAGATCAACCGAATATTTTATAAAAAGCGAAAATAAAAAAAAATTAAACCGACTTCAAAAAGAAAGAAATAACAGTTTCATGCCAACTATATTTTTCCGTCCGATATCTGTACGAACATTTTTATACAAGGTGTCCCTAAAACAAACATCAATACGAAAAGGGCTGATAGACCACCTCATAAAACACCAGATTAAGTAAATTTGACTTCAGTAAAAATCTCTTAGTTTTCGAGATATTGACGTTTTTGCAAAACTTGTGCTAAGTGATACCCTGACTCGGTGTTTTGAATGTCATGAATGTCATCAAGTATTTTTCAAATCTGTTGTGATGTGCCGAAAACGCTCAAAACAATATTTACCACCATTTATAGCGAATTAGTAGGAAAACTAAACTAATCAGTACTTCACCCCGCGGCAGCGCCTTGTGCTTTATAAGGCGCAAGTCAGGCCTCATATGGAGTACTGTTCACATCTCTGGGCTGGAGCACCAGCTTATCAGCTTGACCCCCTCGACGCCATCCAGAGACGCGCCGTCCGCATTGTCAGCGATCCCATACTTACTGACGGTTTAGAAACGCTTAGCCTCCGGAGAGACTTTGCATCTCTCTGTGTCTTCTACCGTTTGTATAATGGGGAATGTTCCAAGGAACTGTTTGGGTTGGTGCCTACCGCATCATTCTACCATCGCACTACTCGTCGTCGGCAGGCGGTTCATCCCCATTTCCTTGAATCATTACAATCAACAACGCGCCGGTTTTCTAGAACCTTTCTAGCGCCTACAATAAGGATCTGGAATGAACTTCCTGCTAAGATTTTCCCACTGCGCTACAATATGGGATTTTTTAAGAAGGGTGTCATCAAATTTCTTCGAGACCGGCAACGCATTGGCAATGCATCTAGTGTTGCAAATGTCTATAGGCGGCGGTGACCGCTTTCCATCAGGTGGGCCATCTGCCTGTTTGCCAGTCTATTGCAATAAAAAAAAAACGATACTTAGAGCAGAATTTTGTATTAATATTTTTGGACAACTCAAAGGCGACAGGTATGACGTATAAAAATTCAAAAAACATAGTGGATAAAGGCTGTTGTTCACACTTCTCACCCTAGTGCGAAACTAGCACTCATCAGTGGTCGGTATAGGAGCAACGCGCGCCACGGACCGGCGCAACACGCCGGTGGCAGTGCTGACTTCGACGACTCTGACGCGGCCGTTCTTGCCGGGTATCACACCAGTTATTATGCCACGTGGCCATACGTTTCTCGGTGCATCGGGATCAACGATGAAAACAAGGTCACCGACGCATAGCGGCTTTTGCTCTTGCTGCCACTTCTTCCTGGGTAATAGTTGTGGAAGATACTCTTTCAACCAACGTTGCCAGTACATATCTGCTAAGCGTTGCGCCTTGCGCCAATGTTTCCTCAGGGTCAAATCCCAAAAATATTAATACAAAATTCTGCTCTAAGTATCGTTTTCCTACTAATTTGCTGTAAATGGTGGTAAATATTGTTCTGAGCGTTTTCGGCACATCACAAGTGGTCCTTCGAGCCGGATAAGTATTTAATAATGTTTATCACACCACCACCGAACATGGTTAAAACACGTAGTGCCGCGCGCGCGGAGCGTGAAGCAGAACCGGTAACAGAACTCGAGGTATCCGTCACCGTGGAGCCTCCAGCAACAACACCGACAGCCGCGGATCGGACGTTCGTGGCTGGCAGCAGCCGTATGGACCTTCGGCCACCGTCGTTGACGGACGACGGCGGGCCGCGCCCGTTGCCACCGCACAGTAAGGCATCGTCCGTTTCTACAAGCGCTTCAGCTAGAAGGAAGAGGTTGGAGCTAGAGGCCGCAAAACAAAAGGCAAGGATACAACTACAGCTCATTGACAAACAATTGGAGGCCGATTTAGCCGACCTAGAGAGTTACAGTCCACACAACCGATCACGCACACTATTCGTCAGCCACGTAGAGAAGTGGTTGGACGAACGCCAGTCTGAACCCCATGATGAGCAGCCTGTTCACGAAACTGTCAACAACACGGACAGCCTGCGCCCGCCGGCGGTGACCGCCGCCAGCACCTCGGATAACACGGTTCAGATGCTAGCTAGTGCACTCAAAGATTTCGCCGAAATCACTAGAAATAACGGACCCAACAACAGTAAGTTACTGAGCCGCTTGAGTACAAACAAGGACCTTCCTAATTTTCTTGGAGACCCGATTGACTGGATTTACTTCAAGCAAGCTTACGACCAGTCCAACGACGTCTGTGGTTTCGGCCCTAAAGAAAACCTTTGGTGATTGAGAAAATGTCTTCATGGCCCTGCGAGGGAAGCCGTCTCGGCCCTTTTAGCGAGCGCTACGTCGCCCGATGTCGTTATGTCCACATTAGCGCTACGATTCGGAAACGCCGACGCAATCGTCTACAAAGTAATGCAAAACATATTTAAACTTCAACTCGTGTCAACCGACTACCATAAAGATATAGTCGCTTTCTCTGTGAATGTGCAGAATTTCATCGCCGCAGTACGAGCAGTCGGACGTGAGGAGTACCTGCAAGGAATGCACATATCTATCTACGATCATTTTGTCAAAACTCCCACCTCTGCTGATTTCGAAATGAAACAAACCTTGTTTGGATACTTTTAATTAAATTGATTATCCTATTGTTAGCATTTGCAACTTTCACTATGTTCGTTCCAAAATAACTTACTTTGTTTAATATTATATTCGTCTTTTTACACCGAAAGTGCGATACGGACTGGAAGGTGTTTGGGTATACCATTTCGGAACGAACGAGAGACGTCAGATTGACAGATGCGTACGCGCGATCGTGGATGGAAAAAAAATGGAATTGTATGGATTTAATTAAGAAAAACGGAGAATATTGTGAAATATGGAAGCTGGATTATAATTGGTATCTCTCATAGCATTGTTTTATTTTAAGCGTTAATATCAGAAGTGCTGGATATGAGTTGCGCTCACTTTGGTATGTATATATCACGTTTTACTATCATTTTCATGTTCAAATTACTTATATTCTAAGAATTTGAATGAATTCTATATTCTCCACTTAATGAATTAATGAAAACACCATAACGGATGTTGTAATACTATTAATTTAATGCAATTGAAGTATAATTGTAGTACTGTTTCGATACAAGCGGGTGTTTATTTACGAACATCGTAATTATGTTTTGTTAAGGTTGCATAAGGCCTACACTCTAAAACAAAAAAAAAAAAAATTGGTTGCTCCTAACAAGATTGTGATAGTTATAATCAAGCATCTTGATTCCATACGAGCCTAACAAGACGTTAGATGCATCAACTAAGATGATATTGATTGTTTATCATAGTTCAATTAACCATGTTCTGATTTGATTCAACAAACATTGGTGTATAAGGTAACTAATTAAACATGATCGAATCATACAAAGAAGAAAATAATGATAGAAACAAGGAATATGTTTGTTAAAATTATCAAGATTCTAGATTGTTGTTTTAATCACCAATGAACTTGCTGTTTTAATTAATCGGCTTTCGTTGATATGTTTAATATCTTGTTTGTTTTATTCAAGTTAACGCCAACAAAGAGAAAATCTCTCTTGGTAGGCTCTGATTTTTTAGAGTGAGTACCTTATGAACCCCTAAAGATATATTTGTTTTGTGTCCAAACTTATATTCGGGACGTAAGATGTAAAATATGTGTATATTTTTAGTTTAGACCATGCTTTTGTCAAAGAAGGTCAATGAAATTTATTTATTGTTTTGCACACCGAATATTAGAATTTAAAAGGCTAAGTAAAGGTGTTTTCATCTGATATATACTTCCGACCATTAAATGTATTACCACCAAATATATTATTACTAGCCTGGTTCATACTTATAATTATACTTTTCTTTTATGTTGACACTGAAATATGCCACTAAATTGTGGTGCTCAGTAAACTTACAGATGGTGCAACTGAAATATGCCACTGAATTGTGGTGATCAGTAATTATTAAACTGAAATATGCCACTGAATTGTGGTGATCAGTAATTAAAATTATTAAAAAGAAATATGCCACTGAATTGTGGTGATCACTAATTATCAAAAAGAAATATGCCACTGAATTGTGGTGATCAGTAATTATTAAAAAGAAATATGCCACTGAATTGTGGTGATCAGTAATTATTAAAAGGAAATATGCCACTGAATTGTGGTGATCGGTAATTATTAAACTGAAATATGTTGTGCAATGCGGTCATCAGTAAGTGAACAAACTATTAAACTAAAATATGCTGTGTACTACAGTGATTGGTAAGTAAACAAATTATTAAACTGAAATATGCTATGTACTGCAGTGATCAGTAAGTAAACAAATGATCAAAACTAAAATATGCTGCGTACTGTGGTGACAAGTCTTTTCCTTTTCATTACTGAGGTTCACAACCACATATTTTTAGTCTCCAAAGCGTGCAGTTATAGGCCAGTGAACAGCGTTCTGCCTGCTGCCACCAATTAACTCCTTAATGTAGTCAGACCATCTTGCTCTTCCCTGATGCCTCCCATTTATTTGGCTTATAATTATTTGTTTCTTCAGATTGTGCTTTGGAGATCGCATAATGTGTTCGAAGAGACTGACCGTTGAATGACTGTCTGTCGTGGAGAGTCGCGTAATGATGTTGAGCTCTCTTAATATGGATGGAGGTGACCAGTAAGTGAAAAATTATTCAACAGGAATATACCATGTACTGAGATGATCAGTAAATGTAAGTTTATTCGTACTCATTAACCATGGTAATTCGTTTCATAGGAATGAGCATCAAACATCTATAACATAAATACTAGAAATATCTATTACATTTATAAAGATTTTGTTTACTGTTTTCCTAATAGCCTACATGTAAACAGAGGATGTTAAGTATAACAATATGTTTCCATATTGAAATACCAGTATTAAAAAAAAAAAAAAAAAACAATGAATAATTATGATCCATTTATCTATTTTGAAAAGTAAAGTAAGTAGTAAATACTAGTGAGCACTTACTTTGCAGAGTAATATTGAGACCTCTAGACACGTTCAATTACAGACCATTTCTTCAATCACACATACAAAATATGGTTTGTACGCATCCGACTTTATTATTGTATCATCAAACACTGCATAGTGTGAAGAGATAATGACTAAATGACTCAAGTCGTAAGTTTATCTAAAGACGGATATTAAAATTAAAAGTAGTGAACTGCATAATGTTATTGGATTACATCTTCTAATTAAAACAAAATTAATGACACAGACAGATTCTAATTAAAATCATATTTCGACCTGGGTTCATATAACATTTTTTGCTTCTTACGACCTCAGGAATACGCTGTTAAAATTATTCGGTTTCCTCATGTTACACCGTGTATATTATATTATATTCCTGCGGTTTATACTTATGTCTAGTACACGGGCACTGCTGGTTCGTGCTAACAATTACAAATTGATTTAAGTAATGAACTTACACTGGATGTTGGCTAGTGTTAGTGTCAGCTAGTATAACACAATTACACCACAACTAGGTACTAAGTTAAAATTTTAGCTAAGAACAGTTGGAGAGCTTTTAGGCTGATTCTGGTTTACATATAATATAAATAATAATTTATGCTTTCATTCTACTTTTTCAAGAATCAATGTACACTAAGATTTACATTTCCTTAAAGGGATAAGTTCGCCTTTGTACATAGGTATAACTTTATTTTGTAACCCTGTACCTTGTCTTATTTTATGCAATAAAGAGTTTACATACATGCATACATATGATACATACATTTCATTAACACCTAATTGGCAATGATTCTATACTGGCCTAGTTGAATATGAACCATATGAATAGTCACCAATACCTAAAAATAAAGTTAACACAGCAATCGAGATGTACAAAGGAAAACTAATCACTAGAAACCCTTCTCTACCAGCTAATTTTTGAGTGAATGATAGAGGATCGTACCTAAATATCAATGTCATCAGGTGTACACAATTATCGATTGTATCAGGGGTCAATTCTAAGTGTAAATGCAAAAGGTTTGTTTCGGTTCCACGTTAGAGAAAGGTTTCCTTGACCGATAAAAAAAAACAATTTAATAAATGTAGATGATAATATGATACGAGATATCAGTTGCAGATCAAAGAAGATCTAAACCAGTAATAGACTCTATTATTTTCTTTGCAAGAAAAATACACGTAATCGAAATTTCATAACAAGGACTTATTTAGTTTCTTCAGCAGTCCAGTTTTTTTTGGTTATTTGTTTATTCAAGTACTATCACATCGTATATATTACATCTTTGACTTAGAATTACATGCTACGGTATTGACGTCTGATACACACGACAATAGGCTAGATGACTAAATAGAATTACATATTTTTTAACCCAGTCATCATCCGTATTACGGTGTACATAACATTTACAGTCTTAATTTAATGCAGTGAGATCAAAAAGGATAAGATAAAAATAAATAATAATTACAAAAATAATAACTTAGATACAAATTAACTAAAAAGGAACTATGACAACAGTTTTATTGTAAAACGACCATCGTGGTCCGTTTCTACTTGAGTTTATTAAAACATTTATTGTATTACGCATTCAGTAAATAATACAAGTTTACTGTTTACTTAATGTACAGGTAGGTCGACGGCCCAGATCCGGACCGCGGTCCGCCATTTGGTTATTCCTGCTTTAGTGTAGGTAATTAGTTTTCGTCAGTTCCGATACTTACCGACAAGCATGATTGGAAAGAGTTCAAAATTTATCTCTTTTTAGAATTTTTGGCCGAAGTTGGGGACAAGTCTGGTTACTGTAGAGACGGACTAATGGAACTCAAATGAAATTAAGAAAGTTTCAAAATGAACAAGCCAGCAGGATTAAAATAGAACCTAGCAAAACCAAATTCAAGGGCATCATTATAATTATCATTCAAGACATCCACTGCGGACATAGGCCTCTTCCTTGGAAACGTTTTGTTGATGGGGTGGATCAGATAATTTATTAGATTATTTAAAATCACATATTATAAAGAATTAAAGAGAATAAATAAAATAAGTTAAAATATCAATTTCTTATCGTAAACGATTTAACTACACATGGCAGATGTTACCAAATTGTACCTATATACCAGACTCTCATGAACCCTGTGAGGGTATAGCAAAATCTTAAATGTGATGTGTGAAGGTCCCAAATAGTTGTGCCATACGACATGATAGAGCGATATACATACCGGTTTGCTACGTTTGACGGGTGCTGGCTATCGAAGACGAGATGCGGTACATAGCGTCCGCTGTTGCCCGACCCCTGGGTTGTCACGTGGCAAAGGTCACACAAGGAGCTCATAATATATAATTAAAAGTAAAGTACTTGAGATCTTTTTTTCTAGTGTTAAGGGTTTTAAAAAATAATAATATGGGAATTTTCCTGTGGCGTTTCTCTCCCTCCTGGGAGAGAGAAAAAGGCCTCCTGGCCTTACTCTGTAGTGCTACTTGATTATTTAAAAAGAAAAAAATTAATTTCTCCATGCTCCTTTGGTATGCTCAACGAAATTCAGTCCGGGGCCAAACCTAGTCCAATTAAATTATTTTATTTCAAAAAATTAATAAATAAATAAATAAACAAAATGTGAATAAAACTGGAAATGATCTAAACAATCAAACAGATCAACAGAGTCAAATTGTAAACTACATACTTAAGTACTACTTTAGATAGACATTGTTGAAATAGTTTTCCAAGTGACTGGTACTTATCAGTGTTAATAAGCCATTTCTAAGGATAGCATCATAACTGATCAAAGACGGATTCATGAAATCGGATGTTGTGCTTGTAAATCAGAAATGCCCAATAGGGTTTAGGGCGAGTATTAAAGTAATATTATAAATAATAACGCAGTAAGTGCTCATGAGTTTACCGTCATGTGGAATGTCAATTCGACGATCATTGTTCTGATAGTCGTTTCGGCGAACGGGCTAATAGCGAAGAGTCTCAATCGGCGGATCAAGGGTCAGATACAAATACGGTAGGTACTGTACTTCTGGAAATGGCGCGCATAGCCAGGAGATTCCTCATTCTGAAGCCCGAACCATCGGTGGCTTGGGCCCGCCCTACCACCGTGGCTACCCTAGGTTGGGTTTATTTTTATGTGTTTATATTTTGTATTTGCATTTTATACGTACTTTACCTTATATACATTCGAATATCGTTCGGCATACAAAATACTTGTAAAAAAAAAACTTACAGTAGGAATTTGCGATTTCTGGCCTATAATCTCAAGCAGAAATTAGCTAGTTTAATAAATATCGACAATTAATGATTTATTGTATCTATTGAATACGAAATGTCAATAGGTTTATGAATACATGTTATGTACCTACTATGTATAACAAGATATACCTAATGTGTAACAAAATCTCTTGTTGACTCCGCCCAGGATTCAGAATAAATTATGTCACTGACTGAATTCTTGGTATGGTAACGAAAAAATAATATATACATAATATGAAACGAATGTAAACTTTATTGCAACGTGTTAATGTTCACGAGTAAAGTAGTTTGTATGCAAAGTAAAATAAATAATAGAGTACAAAAGACAACCCTACTAGGGAAAAGCATATTTGGGATTGCGCCTGGAACATACAATAAGTTTCCAAGTGCCATCCTTGAATTGTATGTCATGCGCTCTACAAAGGGGCGCCGTTTAAAGTTTTAGCTAACGAGGTGTATTATCCATAGGTATCGGAATATTTTACTAATAATTAAACAAAATCTAGCAATAAGCAGTAATGTATCCGACCTTATTTAATTTATGTTAAGCTCACAAATCTGCTTTCTGTGAATGCTAGTGATAGCTGTAGCTGTTTGTATATTTAGTTCTAATCTTAGCTGAAAGTTATTAATTAGATCTGTTTATTGAGGTAAGAGTTGTCCAGAAATTAAATGACATGTCGGGTCTTAGGAATTGTTATCTGCTGAAGGAAATTAAGTTATACGTTAACTCTTGATGACCACTGAAATAAAAATGTTCTTTAGCTTCATAGAACACGTAAGTAGGAGACATTCAATTTTTTAACAAATTTTTCAGCAGGGTATCCAAAATAATTAAGATTATGCACATCTCAAAGACTCTACAATGAGTCACCTCTTGTTTCAAGATAATTGGGTTGATTTGGTTTGAAACACCTCATTTGGTTTACGACTTTAATAAATGAACATAAAATTGAAATTAATATAATATGGACATTTATTCTGAATTGTACGGTTAAGCGAAACTTATGCTATGTTTAAATGGCGTCTAACTTGTGACATGGTTGGATTGACACTAATCGACAGTTTTGTGACGACCTTTGAACTGCCAGTTATCAGGATATTTTGAAGTAGAATAAAAAAATTGGCGTGATGAAATATTTTTGCTAAAACTGTTTGTTGGGTGTAAAGAAAATAAATATAATAATTATTACATATATTCAAAATTGATTTACTGGTGATTTAACACCGCTAAAATGTAAGTTCTATTTGTACTATATTTACATATTAATGAATATATACACAATATGTACATAATTGGTATAAGTACTTGTAAACTAGGTTAAGAGACTTGTTTCTATACTGTGGTGTGTCATGAACCCTTCACTTGTAAAGTTCAGTGGGTACATGATAATGCAATAAATTATGATTGTGATAGTTTCACACGTTTATATAAGTACATTCTTTTATGTATATACTAAACAAAATAAAAATTGTTGAATAGAATGTTAATCTATATATAGTTAGCCAATAGTTTACTAAGTACAATAGAATATTTAGAATATAATAAAATGCATGTATGCAGAGAGAGTCGTATGATAAATTAATCAAACTTTTAACATATTTGTGAAGTTATTACTAATTTGCCTGTATGGACTAGGTAGAATTTATGATGAATATGTTCAAGAGATAGGAAGTGCACTGTAATTACATACTTCAAATACATACCTACAAATTATTTGGAGGCACTAATGTAATAGTATGCTTGCTTAGTAGTGTTGTAGGTATTCAATGTTAATAATTAATTATAGTTCTGATTAATGTGATGAGAAATAAAACAGCAGTCAACACTTAATCAATTGGGTACCTACTTGACTGTAACTGAAATTTGTAAAAATTATATAAGATCCTGTTAAAATAAGCATAATAAGGAAATCTGTTCAAGTTTTGAGTTTGATATCTAACGTGTAATTTTTTTTATGAGCCTCCAAAGTTGAGTGGGAGAGTTTAAAAATGCGATTTTAACATTGTAGTATCTCGGTGAGTTTTTATGATATTGAAGTGGGTTTTTCACTAATATTTGTATTATTGAGAGGTGTTTCTGTAACATATCATAGAAAAAGTTGTCAAGTAGCCAATTAGATCAGTTACATGAAGGATTTGCAGTGTGGTCACAAATGTCGGTTACGATATTGATTGTATTTATTGAATAATTACATACTTAATGGGTAACTAATAATTGTATTGTTATATTATTGCAACATAATATAGATACCTAGAGTATAGAGACATACTTACATGTGAATGGCCGAACCGGAATAGGGTCATTCCGTCTATCAGGACGGCCGTCTGTTAGCATTTGCAACTTTCACTATGTTCGTTCCAAAATAACTTACTTTGTTTAATATTATATTCGTCTTTTTACACCGAAAGTGCGATACGGACTGGAAGGTGTTTGGGTATACCATTTCGGAACGAACGAGAGACGTCAGATTGACAGATGCGTACGCGCGATCGTGGATGGAAAAAAAATGGAATTGTATGGATTTAATTAAGAAAAACGGAGAATATTGTGAAATATGGAAGCTGGATTATAATTGGTATCTCTCATAGCATTGTTTTATTTTAAGCGTTAATACTATGTATGATTGGATTTTACATATGATTTTGATTGGACGATTAAAGGACGACATATAAATCAGCTATGGGTTTTATACATGTGATTACAAAGAATAGAAACTGTAATCTGCTTTGATTGAATATAAACGATAATTTGCAAGCGATTCTTATACCTACCTATTTTACATGATTGACTTATACATATATGCGACAATAAGGAAAAAATTGATGAAATAACATTTTTACTGTGCGCAGGTCTGAGGCGCCCAGGACCACCGGGTCAGCCAGGATATCTACGACAGCAACAACAACAACAGGGTAAACGGACACAATTTTGAACATCTTGGGCATTCTACAGGGTGTTAATGTTAAATAATGAATGTATATCCTGAAAACAGGGTTTTTTTTTCTCAAATGTGATAGCCTCGTCTAATTGTTTTAATAGAATTTGGTGCCGTACGTTAATGTTTGCTAAAAATAAATTTATTCAGCTTCTGTTATTATGTATGGAAAAGTATTTATTGTGGTTGGCATTGCCCTCAGGAATATTTGAGCCCCAGCACTCGCCCTACTCATCTGGAGCAGCTAATTCTAGACAAGGTAAGCCAGTACAATAGGCCTGTCTCCTGGGTAAAATAAACAATTAAACATATCGATGGTGGAAAGAAAAACCCTTTAAGCGATATTTTGGGAACAATTGAGTTATATATATTACGCCGCCAAGTGGTTTAGTTTTTTTAGCCATTTGGTTAGCTGGCTAGCCTTTTCATTAAACCCACTCCTCATTTTAGGTTAGGTTTGTTTGTCAGCTGCTTGTGTCCCTCAGAGAAGAAATAGAAGACCCGCGTAGCGGGGCTTCGTCGACCTGCTGGTGGGTCATAGTTTATGCTAGGCAGTTAACCAAATGGCTCACTAAATCAGTTGGCTGCGACATATACAGGGTGTTTGAATATTAAATACATATGTTTTCAATGATTCAATATCCAAACACCCTCGCGCAGCCAACTGTTTTAGTTTCTTTTTAAGGAGTTATAGTAAAACTCATTTGAAACTCGGTTGATTGTGGTCGACCGGCTGCGGCTAGTCGGCCTTCCCTCCCATCCCAGAGCATGTCACTCCCTACAAAAACTGTGCCCTCTGGTGTATCCGGCTAGTCCGGGTCAGGCAACGTCCTGGCTGGGTGTGGTACCTATGTTCATGTTCATGTTCAAGTTTTGCGTTTGATACCCTAACGCAACGCGTCACTTTTTAATGAGCCTGCAATGCTATGGGAAAGTTCATGTTAAAAGTGAGAAATACTGAAAACTATTGATACCATTTCGTGGTAGTATTAAGGTTCACTTTTGTATTTTTTTTTATGTGTGATAGACAAGCATTTGACTCCGATCGCACCTGATGTTAAGTTACGATGAAGCCTAAGATGTAGCATGCTTGTCTAAAAGATGTCTATTCACTCTCAACTTACGGCAATTTTTGCATTTAAATAAATAAGTAATGCGTGTGATCTTGTACGAGTTTATGAGGCGACTAAACGCGACAGACAAATATTAAAAAAAAAAACTTTTTAAGTTAAACGGTTTTATCTTTCCTCTATGTTAAAAATGTACCAAAAACTAGAAATTAAGTTTAGGACACAAAACTGGATCTTTTCGAGATTTTAACATCTGTTAGGTGAAAAATCGTCCAATAAGCGGAATAACTAATAATCTGGGACTTAACATACTAAATAAAAACGTGGGGCGACGAAAACGAAAAATACAAAAAATAAAATGGGCACAGATATATAAGGTCCTAATTTATTAGTTGCAGATATTTTAACACATTATACTTTACATTCAAATAAATATTTATTTATTTATTTATTTATTTACCTAACAAAAAAAATTAATTATAATTTCGTCTAAAAAAATCACCATGTGCATTATCACATCGCTCCTTGAAAATCATAACGTCATTAAACGAAAAACCCGATTTTTGGGTACGGGGCTTCAAAGTTTCCGAAATATTAAAACGTCTAAAACTACTTTATTTGTAATAAAAGTATCATTTTTATACTTTGTTTTGTTAAATACGTGACTATGCTTTTTACCGATAAGAGTAGATTCTGTCTTTCATCCTATATTTATCTGATAATTGAATTGAAAGAAAATAATAATGTCACTTTTCCATTAATTTTTGCTTAATGTCACTTTTCAAGCCTGTGATTTCCTAAACTTTAATTTAGTTTAAGGAACAATGACACTATATCTGGTTATTTGGAAGAAAAATCCATGTTTTTGTATAAAAACTCTTAAAGAAAACTTGTTAAATGACATTTATTAACGCAAATGACTATCAGTCTCAAAAACAGTTAATAATTTTATTCATTACACACCGTGACATTAAACAAGAAGTCACAAAATAATCAAACAGCAGTAATGTTGGAAGCAGCTTCTAGCAGTTATAACGGCTTTAAACATAAAACAGCATTTTTCAATTGACAAAACGAGTGAATTTATAGTAATTTGAGCTGGCAAAATTGACACTACATCGAAAATGACGATTAATAATGCTAAAAATCATTTTAGTTATTAAAACCACAATGTCATTTAACGTACTAAAAATACAGTACATCTTTATTATTCGCCTGCATCAAGACTCGAAATTCAAAATAAGACGGTCATTATTGATATACTGTCATTTTAACAGTCTTAACACAAAGTATAACATTAAAAATTGCAAGAGGACAAGTGTCATTAAAGCGAAAATTACACTATTGCTTTAAATTGAGTCGTGATATTGATACTACATTAAAAGTTCGAACTGACGTATTACGAATAAATACTGTATTCCATTGAAAAATAATAGTACTTTCCGTTTAATATCACAGAATACCGTCATTAAGCAGAAAATGACAACCTTCTTCACAAAATCCACTGAATTTCAATGTATTTCTAATGATAGTGAAACTGTTCCAAAAAGGCGCGCGTCAATTTCCACTATTCGCCGTAATGACACTAGCGCCCCCTGCCGTTTTAAATAGAGCTAGAGCAATAGGTGTCTTTGTATGGCGTTCCTTACAATCACGTGAGTTAGATGGCGTTGTTAACTCAAAAACGTCATTTTTTGGATAGTGACGTTATGATTTTCAAGGAGCGACATGTCACAATAACACTATCTGTCATGTCAACAATTGTTTGTCGTAAATGTCGTAACGGTTTGGCGGGAAAATTGTAAATGTCATTAGGATGGGATTTATCGATGTGAAGTGGCCAGTTACAGTTAAGTGGTACGTAAAAGAGCTACTAGAATCTGTTCAATGAGTTTTCATTTAGTAATCACATTAACAGGGTGTTATTACGTAGCAAATTTGTTTTCCTTTTTCTCCAAAAAAACATCGTAAAAGCTATAATGTTTCATGCTTTAATATACTCCAGAGACCGAGTACTATCAGCTGTAAAAATATCTGCAACTAATAAATTAGGACCTTATCTATATATATAAAAGGCAAAGTCCTGACTGACTCATCAACGCACAGCCGAAACTACTGAAGCGAAGAACTTGAAACTTTTACAGTAGTATGGTCATATGACGTAGGTGAGAGATAAGAACGGATTTTTCGAAATTCATCCCCTAAAGGGTTCAAATAGGGGTTCAAAAGTTGTATGGAGAGACTACGATTTTTTAAGTAAGAGGTTTGAAACTTCGTGCTTAGATTTTTCATTAAAATAAAATAAAAGTTATTTCACCGTTTTTTGAAATTCATCCCCTGAGGGGTTAAAATGGGGGTTGAAAGTTTGTATGGAGAGTATGCGATTTTTAAAGTGAGAAGTTTGAAATTTCGTGTTTAGATTCTTCATTAGAATGAAAGAAAAGTCGTTTCACCGTTTTCCGAAATTCATCCCCTGAGGGGTTAAAATGGGGGTTGAAAGTTTGTATCGGGATTCTACGATCTTTTTAAGTAAAAGGTTTGAAACTTCATGCTTAGATTCTTCATTAGAATGAAAGAAAAGTGGTTTCACCGTTTTTTGAAATTCATCCCCTGAGGGGTTAAAATGGGAGTTGAAAGTTTGTATGGAGAGTCTGCGATTTTTAAAGTAAGAGGTTTGAAACTTCGTGCTTAGATTCTTCATTAGAATGAAAGAAAAGTAGTTTCACCGTTTCCCGAAAATCATCCTCTGAGGGGTTAAAATGGGGGTTGAAAGTTTGTATCGGGATTCTACGATCTTTTTAAGTAAAAGGTTTGAAACTTCATGCTTAGATTCTTCATTAGAATGAAAAAAAAGTGGTTTCACCGTTTTTTGAAATTCATCCCCTGAGGGGTTAAAATGGGAGTTGAAAGTGTGTATGGAGAGTCTGCGATTTTTAAAGTAAGAGGTTTGAAACTTCGTGCTTAGATTCTTCATTAGAATGAAAGAAAAGTAGTTTCACCGTTTCCCGAAAATCATCCTCTGAGGGGTTAAAATGGGGGTTGAAAGTTTGTATCGGGATTCCACGATCTTTTTAAGTAAAAGGTTTGAAACTTCATGCTTAGATTCTTCAGTAGAATTGGAATGAGAGGAAAGTGGTTTCACCGTTTTTTGAAATTCATCCCCTGAGGGGTTAAAATGGGGGTTGAAAGTTTGTATGGAGAGTCTGCGATTTTTAAAGTAAGAGATTTGAAACTTCATGTATATATTCTTCATTTAGATCAATGAAAAGTAATTTCACCGTTTTTTTAATTTCATTCTCTAAGAGGTTTAAATAGGGGATGAAAGTTGGTATCGGGACTCTACGATATTTTTAAGTAAGAGATTTGAAACTTCATGTATATATTCTTCATTTAGATCAATGAAAAGTAATTTCACCGTTTTTTGAATTTCATTCTCTAAGGGGTTTAAATAGGGGTTGAAAAATTGTATCGGGACTTTACGATCTTTTTGAGTAAGAGGTATGAAACTTCATGTTTAAATTTTTCATTGTTTTAAAAGAAGAGTGTTTTCACCGTCTTTTGAAATTCATCCCCGAAAAGCTTAAATAGGGTTTGAGAGTTTGTATCGGGAATATAATTATGATTTTTACATTAGGAGATCTAAGACATCATAGATAGACTTTTTATAATAAGCCAAGAAAAGCCATTATTCCCTTTTTCCGAAATTCATCTTATTTAGGAATTAAAATAAATAGAGGTTGAAAGTTTGAAAGACAGAACAAAAACTTATAGATCTAGAAACTTTACATGTGCAGAGGTTCTTATTTCTCTTGAGGGGTTTAAAAAAGTTGTATATTTGCATGGGAAGGTTTGAAACTTTATGTATACACTGGTTTATTAAATGTAAAGAAAAGTGATTCCACAGTTTTTCAAAATTCAGTTTCTAAGGGACTAAAGTTGGAGTTGAAATTTGTATACTTGGGACATGATTTTTAAAGTAGGAGATCTGCGACTTGATATGTAAACCCTTCATTATATGTCAAGAAAATTAACTTTGCCGGTTTTCGAAATTCATACCGAATTAAATAGAGCTAAATGGGGGTGGAAAATTTGAATTTGGACAGAGCCATTAACTAATAAACCTAGAAACTTGAAATATGCGGAGTACATTATTTATATACAACGTAAAAAGAATAAAAAAGTGTTTGGAAATTCATATTTTAATGGTATTAAAGTTTGTATAGAGAATGGTTCTTACAGTTAGAGGTATAGTGTTACATTAAAGGCCTATTTACTAAAATCCAAGAAAATATATCCACACATTCTTAAAAAGTCGTTCTCCTGAATTATCACGTTTCTTCAATAAAAGAAACGTGAATTCACTGTTTCGAAACTCTAGGGGGATAAAAAGGGTTGCTTCTTAGGGGGTAGTTACTGCTTCGGGCCCAGCCAGTTTTACGTGGTTTTGGTATGTAATGTAGAAAGCGGTACTACCATTAGCCCGCGGTAAAATAGGTATGTGCACCTTTAATCACCCACATGGGTATTCGAATTTCACGCGGACGAAGTCGCGGGCAACAGCTAGTATATGTATATACCTATGTCGAGAAAAAATGAAATAGGTTATCGATGTGTATGGGAATCAAGCGTGTCACGTTTTTCGCTTGGCGTTTGAAGCCAAAAGTATAATTTAGTGATAGAAAAAGTTTTCCATTACATTTGGTGGCATTTGAACAATTAATTATACCATTATTATCAGATTTACAAATCTGACAATAATATTGACGGCAACTCAAGTTAACGGCGTGTAAAGTAGGTCGTTGTTACTTCTTTCTTTAAGCTCAGCACGTTAGCGCTAGTCGGTAGGCCCTAACGGACCAGGTAAAACACGGTTTCTCATAGATACTAAAATATGAATACCTCAGTTTTGCAATGGAATTGAACTCGGTGCCCATAGAATGAAATGAAGCACACGGAAAGACCTATTTAATGACACGACTCTCAGCTCTGTTAGTTTTTGGTGCATGTTTACGCATGGTCCTTTAAATTGCAAGATTTGATTGCGGACGCTCAGATAGGCGGACACCGGAGCAGGTGAAACAAAATAAAAATTTGTAATAACTGAGGTGTTTTTTCGGCGTTTTTTCTCTTCAGCTGTTACTCTACGAAGCGCTATCAGATTCAAATTCACACTTGTGAAAGTACCTCTGTACCTTTGCAGAATAAATCATACTTTTACATGAAAGAAACATTTTTGTCTCTTTATTGGTTTAAATGGGTCCACCGTACACTCAGAAAACGCCTTCAAATTTGCCATCTACTTTGACTTCCCGCACCATTCTGTTTTAATAGGAATTAACCTAAACGCCATCTATGAGAACTGCATTACACAGGTTCCCACCCCAATGTGCATCCTTCCGGATACAACGCGAACCTTGTTACAGGTACGACGATCGAGCGAGAGATGGCGCCACTATTAATACTTTTACATGAAAGAAACATTTTTGTCTCTTTATTGGTTTAATGTGGGTAATTTACACCACATTTCTATGTCACATTTCTATGAATGGTTGAGTCACTGGGCCGGAAATCCAGAGGTACCAGGTTCGATTCCCGGTCTGTACACAGGCGAGTGCCATTTAATTTTTCTATGTACTTTGATTTCTTGTATCTATATATGTAGAATAAATCATTTTAAATTAAAACAAAAATAATGCTTTGCTAATGGGAGATATGATAACGTGTCAGTCGATTAGTGCTAGCCCGTTATAATTACTTGCGTATTTTTCATGCATTCACATGCAGGTGAAACACGTGTCGAGTTTTATATTTTTAGTGGTGGTTGGCTATATTTATTTTCATGTTTTTCATTTTGAATGTAAATGAATGAAAAAATACGCAATTAACTACCCTATTGCCCGCTCTAATATTGTTGAAACATAACTGCACTATAATTTAACATTTTATTCTGAATTTACGTGCATTGAGATATTTCACTGTCTACATATAATGTAATGAAGTGGCGAGTTGATGACAAACCTTTTGTTTTATTCGCAGGTCCACCAAGTCGATACATAGGACCAGGTGCACCTCCAGGATCCTCAAGTAAGCGGACACAGTTTTCTACTTCTTAGACATTATTATATGTTACGGGCACAGAAATATATCGACATTGAAGGTAATAGTTTGTCGATGTGTATGGGAATTAAGCGTGTAACGTTTTTCGCTTGGTGTTTGACGCCAAAAGTATAATTTAGTGATAGAAAACATCAATTTTCTGGTTACGTAGCAAAATATCTAAGATTGAATCTCATAAGCTCGATACACATACGTCTAGAATGTCGAAAATATAAATGAATAATGTTCGTTGTCTATAGCGTTCGAAATACATACAACGGTCGAAAGCTTATAATATCGAAGTACATAATTAATATGATTATTGCATATAAATTTGATACACATATGTCTAGTCTAGAATGGAATATGAATCGACAAAATAATTGGAGAACTATAGGTATCATGTTTTTAAACCATGAAGGGACAAACGAGTAGACAACCTGTCTGATAGTAAATGCTCGTGATCGCCGCCTAATCGCCCATAGACACAGCCGCACCAATAAAAGTCTGCTTGTGTATTTTGATCGTATGCACACCGACCGTATAACATGTGTGTTTAGATATTTTGCTACGTAACCTTGCAAAAATATACACCCAATCAAAAAAATATTTAAAAGCTTTAAGTATTATGAAAAGAATTATAGAATTTTGTGCCGTACGTTAATGTTTGCTGAAAATAAATTTATAAACGGAATAACTAATAATCTGGGACTTAACATACGAAATAAAAACGTGGGGCGACGAAAACGAAAAATACAAAAAATAAAATGGGCACAGACATATACACGATGGCATCTAATCGGTAATCAGGTACCAGTTTTTCTAACTGAGTAATTGATAGCGGTCACGTTGATGTCGTAATTAGTTACATCTACACAATTTTTTTCTGTGATAATTTCTATTTCGAAATCAGTTTTATCCTAAATTCCTTGTCACCCTACTAATCTGTATCTGTGAGATTACAACCTCTTTAAAAAATTAATGGCAATGATAATACAATACAATACAATACAATACAAGTATACTTTATTGCACACCAGAAAAACACATTACAAGAGGTACTTACATAATTAGAACAATTTAAAAAGGTAGACAACAGGCGGTCTTATCGCTTAAGAGCGATCTCTTCCAGACAACCTTTGGGTAGCGGAATTGACACAAAAATAAAACAAAAAAATTTATGTGTAATAACTTGTCTCTGTCATGTATAATAATTATGAGTAATAACTTGTCACTGTCCTGTATGTAAACACAGTCATAGAAGTTGCAAATATTGAATGAGAAAAGTAAATTAGTAATTAATAACCATGCCTCGACCATATTTGTGCTCAAAATATCGTTACAATATTGTAGGTACGTTTATCAATACAAACCAAACAGCTGAAGATGAACTCAAGAATTATTCCACGAAATTCATCCAAAAGTACCAATTCTCACGCACAGTTTGATAAACCGCATGAACTAAAACCTCTGTGACTTCGGACAGTTCACAGTGCCAAACCACGCTCAAGCACCCGGCCGGCCTCGACGTCATCCTGACGATCTGGATCGACGCATTTTAAGATACTTTGCTCGGGATCCTCGTAGGAGCAATAGGCAAGCAGCGAGAAGGTTTCATGTGAGTCAGTCCTTCGTGTGGCGGCTACTTAAATCGTCGGAATTGCATTCCTTTCATTTTCGGCCATTTTATCAATTTGAATTCGTTATCTATCACGCCCTAACTACTCATACTCGTAGAAAAGTTTATTTACTTAAGATTTGTCAAATTTTCCGCGAAAGCAATGGCACTTGACGTATCGTGATCACGTGATTTTACTTCAATAATTAATGTAAGTAACCATGTATCCAGTGGTTATTAGTTTAAATTATGTTTTAACCTTTAATTAATTAAACAGTGAGGTATTTGTGTGAGACCTCGCCTATTAAGTTTGATTTTAGCTAGATATTAATATTTGTCTACTCCTGATTACCGATTAGAATCCGCCGTGTATATATCGAGATAGAAGGAAATAGGTTATCGATGTGTATGGGAACCAAGCGTGTAACGTTTTTCGCTTGGCGTTTGAAGCCAAAAGTATAATTTAGTGATAGAAAACATAAGTTTTCCATTACATTTGGTGGCATTTGAACAATTAATTATACCATTATTATCAGATTTACAAATCTGATAATAATATTGACGGCAACTCAAGTTAACGGCGTGTAAAGTAGGTCGTTTTTATTTCTTTAAGCTCAGCACGTCAGCTCTAGTCGGTAGGCCCTGACTGACCAGGTAAAACATGGTTTCTCATATATACTAAAATGTGAATACCTCAGTTTTGCAATGGAATTGAACTTGTTGCCCATAGAATGAAATGAAGCACATGGAAATACCTATTTAATTACACAACTCTCAACGTGTCAGTCGATTAGTGCTAGCCCGTTATAATTACTTGCGTATTTTTCATGCATTCACATGCAGGTGAAACACGTGTCGAGTTTTATATTTTTAGTGGTGGTTTGCTATATTTATTTGCATGTTTTTGATTTTGAATGTAAATGAATGAAAAAATACGCAATTAACTACCCTATTGCCCGCTCTAATATTGTTGAAACATATCTGCACTATAATTAAACATTTTATTCTGAATTTCCGTGCATTGAGATATTTCACTGTCTACCTACATATAATGTAATGTAGCGGCGAATTGATGACAAACCTTTTGTTTTATTCGCAGGGCCACCAGGTGGATACAGAGGACCAGGTGCACCCGGATCCCCAGGTAAGCGGACACAGTTTTCTACTTCTTAGATATTATTATATGTTACGGGCACAGAAATATATCGACATTGAAGGTAATAGTTTGTCGATTTGTATGGGAATCAAGCGTGTAACATTTTTCGCTTGGGGTTTGACGCCAAAAGTATAATTTAGTGATAGAAAACATCAATTTTCTGGTTACGTAGCAAAGTATCTAAGATCGAATCCCATAAACTCGATACACATACGTCTAGAATGTCGAAAATCTAAATTAATAATGTTTGTTGTCTATAGCGTTCGAAATACATACAACGGTCGAAAGATTATAATATCGAAGTACAAAATTAATATGATAATTTCATATAAATTTGATACACATATGTCTAGTCTAGAATGGAATACGAATCGACAAAATAATTGGAGAACTATAGGTATCATGTTTTTAAACCATGAAGGGACAAACGAGTAGACAACCCGTCTGATAGTATATGCTCGTGATCGCCGCCTAATCGCCCACAGACACACCCGCACCAATAAAAGCCTGCTTATGCATCGCTACCTGAGGACTAAGATGAAATGTCTCTTGCACCAGATATTCAACAAGTCATATTAAATATAGGTTTTGATTAACCGCAAAAACGATTTGGAGGAGACCCAGCGTTTGAATGTTGTAGATATATACTAAATTTGGCTTTATGTATTTTGAACCATATACATATTCAGCACTTTAGATTATAAAAGTAATGAATTTAGAGCGTATATATTTTAAACTTATGATAATTGTTATGAATTCCGTACGTTCTGCAATTTGACTTTATGTATTTTGATCGTAGGCAAACCGACCGTATAACATGTACGTTTAGATATTATGCTACGTAACCTTGCAAAAATATACACTCAATCAAAAAAATATTCATAATCTTTAAGTATTATTAAAATAATTATCTAATTTTGTGCCGTACGTTAATGTTTGCTGAAAAGAAATTTATGCAGCTTCTATTATATTTTATTTATTTGGGACATCAACAGACTGTTATACTTTACCTTTTATTTTATTTATTTGGGACATATGTATGGAACAATATTTATGTTGTTGCCATCGCCCTCAGAAATGCCCCAGCCCTCGCCCGCCCCAGCTGGAGAAGGAGCAGGAAAATTATGTTACCGTTTTTCCATGTATTTAGTATAACGGTAACACAAAGGAAAGTTCCAATTATGTATGGAAAATTTGGGACACTTTTTTTCTTCTATTGGGATGGAAAAGTCTCGTAACTCTATGTAAAAATAACAGAAAATTAGCAGAAATCTTTACAATTAAGAAACTAGCATCTTTTTCGAAAAGCTCATTTGTATTGTTGGCAAATAGTAAACCTTTTTAAAATGAAAAAACGTAACCCCTCACCCCCTTAGCATTCAGTGTTACCTATACATCAGGGTTTCTTAAACTGTGGTCCATGGACCCCTTGGGGGTCCGTGATAAGCGAGCTGGGGGTCCGTGGCTATGCATACAACACAAACTTTCATGTGCCCTTGATTTTCTTTTTCTCTGATTTTACGTCCCTCGCTTACAGCTCGGGCCGCAAATATCTGCGATCTCGGCCTTTTTTTTGTTTTACCACCCTAGTTGTGTAATGTATTTACTATTGTGCACAATGTGCTACTTCGACTCATATATAGGTACCGCACTTATTTCAGTCGCACGATCATAGAATAAGTAATAGTACTGTACAGAAGTCTCTCTTTGGATCCGACTACCGGACGGAACGCACGGGATCCGACCATCTCTCCCTATCGCATAACGCGTGTTATTTCTTGTCGCTGGTAGGGCATGCAATACCGGTTTATTTGTATGGATAATACCGATTTTTCGTAAAACCGGTATTGCATGCCCTAGTCAATGGCTAAGGCGCCCTCGCGAGGGCCGCAAGGCCGCGCGGCGAAATGGCAGAGTGAGTCACTCCTGGCTCGGTCAATATTTTAATATATTTGTATTTCGGCAGCTTCTACGACTACAACGGCAGCGCCAACTACAACTACGGAGTCTGAAGACCTTGACGATTATTACCCAAATTAAATGATTAGTAATTGTACTATTTTCCATTGTTTTTTTTTAATCCTATGGCAGAATACGGCAAACCGTAAAACTCCCGAACTACAGCGAAAGTAGATACCTTAAGAGGAAACAGTAAAGTGGAGAGAATTGAACATTAGGTATTTGTAAAATGTGTCGCTGTCCCGCACTGCCCGCCTCTCCCGCGCAGAGCGCGATAGAGACAACTGCAGCTTGGACCGAAAATACCTTTTAAAATTTCATGAAAACAGCGTTTCGTAGTCCCCTGATTTCTTCCCCAAAACTTAACCTATTTAACTAATTTTTTCATTAAACATTAAAGAAAGGCTTTGGCCGTGTTCCTATGTTTTCCTTTTTTTTAATAATCTAGTCAAATTTGTTTTCTGGATGTGTGAACACAGCGGAAAATCTGGCATTTTTTTTAGGTTTTTGAAGGTTAATATCTCTTTTGAGAATCAATTTATCGTAAAAAGGAAAACATAGGAACATATCAATAGTAGCCATAGATTTTTGGACAAAAAATTATTGCTCTACTGGCATTATCCAGGGAGGAAACAGGGGACTACGTTTGTATGGAAAAACTGCCCTCCTGTTTCCTCTTAATGTTTGCCATATGTACCTATCTGCATATTGAGTGGTCCAAAAAAACCCTTTTTAGGGTTCCGTAGCCAAAATGGCAAAAACGGAACCCTTATAGTTTCGTCGTGTCCGTCCGTCCGTCTATCCGTATGTCACAGGAATTTTTCTCAAAAACAACATGTTGGATATTGATGAAATTTGGAATATAGGTGTCTTGAATGAGCCGCTACTTAGTTTGGTAGTTAAACAACTAAAATAAATATTTTTAGGGGGGCACTCCATACATGTTACAGAAGCTAAAAAAATTTTTTTTAGCAAATATCAACGTGTGGTACATAGTTCGAAAGCTCTTTAAAAAACACTATAAAGTTTCAAAGTAATATTTTTGATGAAGTGAATATATTTGGAAATAATCGCTCCGAAAGTAGTATAAATTCTGTCCCCCCCCCCTTTATCTTCTAAATCGTGTGTTAAAAAAATATCTAAAAAATCACAAAGGTAACGCTTAATTAATACTTTCAACGAAACTTATTTTCAACAAGATCCAATTAACCGTTTTTGAGTTATTGCCGATAAACTGCGCTTCTCAACTTTTGTTGTAACGTCCTTTTGGACGTAATTGCTATGAAGATACGCTCTTTTGTTGTTGTATTTTTTTTACATCGTATTTTTTATCTTATAGTTACGGCTATGGAACCTTACACTGAGCATGGTCCGACATGCTCTTGGCTAGTTTTTTTTGATAGGCCACCACCCTACTGCCTGGGTGCCGTTCAATTGTCATACAAACATTTTGCATAATTTCATTTAACTACGTTCGAAGAACATAATGCACGTTTAGCATACAAACAAAATGAATATTTTTTTTACCTAATGTTCAAGTAGCATAATGCTCATTTACCATAACAACATTTGGTATAACGTTAAAAAGCCGAATGACATTTGATATAAAGTGTAAGAAGTATAATGATCATATAGTCTAATAATATTTGATATAATATACATTTAGCATAATTGTTAAGTAGTATAAAAACATTTATTATAATAATCAAGTGATATAATGCCATTGGACATAATGTTCATTCAGTATAACGATGACGATACTCCAAGTGGCAATGTACGTTCGGCGCCACCTCGATGAGTACGTGCGGGGATCAGACGTCCACGGACGTAACTTGCGTAACGCCAACAAACTCGTGGGAGTTAGCCATCGACTGGTAAAGTCGGGCAAACTCACCCACGTGATGGGGCCTACGGTTTACAACCGACTGCCTGTACACATCACGGATGCACCGTCGCTGTCCAGCTTTAAGTCTCGCCTTAAACGCTGGCTTATCGAGCACACTTTTTATACTTACACTAGCTATTTCCCGCGGCTTCGCCCGCGTTGTTCCCGTTATTGTCCCAAAGAAACTCTTTACCTGGATATAAAGTATCCTTTGTTTCAATCCAGGACTTGGTCTACTTACATGCCAAATTTCTGCTTGATCCATCCAGTTGTTACCCCTTTATTTAGTAACAAACATCTTCACAAACTTTCACATTTAAGTATAATATTAGTGTGAAGATTTTCGAATTTTAAAAGTTTAAATAAGTATACAATTTAATATAACCAGAGATCGGAATAGGTGGAGTATATTTACCTAAACTTCGAAGAACATAGTCGAAAAGTGGAGAGTCCCTTACAACAAAATTTTTATCCGGGACTTAAGTCTCGGAATCTTACTAAAAAAATATATTATTGGTATTCTTTAGCACATTTCTCGAACATTCTCAGTATAGCTGTCTCTTTCTAATAGTGCTGTCTCTTTCACTCCTTCGAGAAATTTCGCCATATACTGAAGTGTAGTTCAAAGGCCCATAAGGGGTCCTGGATACAACAGCTATAATGAGAAAAAACTTTTCGACTTTGTTCTTCGAAGTTTAGGTAAATATACTCTACCTATTCCGATCTCTCTATATAAACTTTCAACCCCTATTTAAACCCCTTAGAGAATGAATTTCGAAAAACGGTGATATCACTTTTCTTGTAATCTAATAAAAAGTCTAAACATGACGTTTCAAACCTCTTACTTCTAAAATCTTAGACTCTCCATACAAATTTTGAACCCCTATTTGAACCCCTTAGGGGATGAAGTTTGAAAAATCCTTTCTTAGTGCACCCCTAGACCTTATAAGGAACCTACATGCTAAATTTGGAATTCTTAGGACCAGTGGTTTGGGCTGTGCGTTGATAAACAAACTTTCTACTCCCATTTAAACCCTTTAGGGGATGAATTTTGAAAAATCCTTTCTTAGTGCACCCTAAGACCTTATAAGGAACCTACGTGCTAAATTTGGAATTCCTAGGACCAGCGGTTTGGGCGGTACGTTGATATACAAACTTTCAACCCCCATTTAAACCCCTTAGGGGATGAATTTTGAAAAAACTATTATTAGTACACCATTACACTTTATTAGGAACTTACGTGCTAAATTTGGAATTCCTAGGACCAGCGGTTTGGGCGGTGCGTTGATATACAAACTTTGAACCCCCATTTAAACCCCTCAGAGGATGAATTTTGAAAAACGGTGAAATTATTTTTCTTGTAATCTAATAAAGAGTCTAAACATAAAGTTTCAAACCTCTTACTTCTAAAATCGTAGACTCTCCATACAAACTTTGAACCCCTATTTGGACCCCTTAGGAGATGAAGTTTGAAAAATCCTGTCTTAGTGCACCCCTAGACCTTATAAGGAACCTACATGCTAAATTTGGAATTCTTAGGACCAGTGGTTTGGGCTGTGTGTTGATAAACAAACTTTCAACCCCCATTTAAACCTCTTAGGGGATGAATTTTGAAAAACCCTTTCTTAGTGCAAAACTAGACCTTATAAGGAACCTACGTGCTAAATTTGGAATTCCTAGGACCAGCGGTTTGGGCGGTACGTTGATATACACAATTTCAACCCCCATTTAAACCCTTTAGGGGATGAATTTTGAAAAATCCTTTCTTAGTGTACCTCTAGATTTTATAAGGAACCTACGTGCTAAATTTGAAATTCCTATGACCAGCGGTTTGGGCGGTACGTTGATATACAAACTTTCAACCCCCATTTAAACCCCTTAGGGGATGCATTTTGAAAAAACTATTATTAGTACACCATTACACTTTATTAGGAACCTACGTGCTAAATTTGGAATTCCTAGGACCAGCGGTTTGGGCGGTGCGTTGATATACAAACTTTGAACCCCCATTTAAACCCCTCAGAGGATGAATTTTGAAAAACGGTGAAATTATTTTTCTTGTAATCTAATAAAGAGTCTAAACATAAAGTTTCAAACCTCTTACTTCTAAAATCGTAGACTCTCCATACAAACTTTGAACCCCTATTTGAACCCCTTAGGGAATGAATTTTGAAAAATCCTTTCTTAATGCACCCCTAGACTTTATAAGGAAACTACATGCTAAATTTGGAATTCTTAGGACCAGTGGTTTAGGCTGTGTGTTGATAAACAAACTTTCAACCCCCATTTAGACCCCTTAGGGGATGAATTTCGAAAGACGGTGAAATAACTTTTCTTGTAATCTAATAAAGAGTCTAAACATAAAGTTTGAAACCTCTTACTTCTAAAATCGTAGACTCTCCATACAAACGTTGAACCCCTATTTGGACCCCTTAGGAGATGAATTTTTAAAAATCCTTTCTTAGTGCCCCCGTAGACCTTATAAGGAACCTACATGCTAAATTTGGAATTCCTAGGACTAGGGGTTTGGGCTGTGCGTTGATCAACAAACTTTCAACCCCCATTTAAACCTCTTAGGGGATGAATTTTGAAAAATCCTTTCTTAATGCACCCCTAGACCTTATAAGGAACCTACGTGCTGAATTTGGAATTCCTAGGACCAGCGATTTGGGCTGTGCGTTGATAAACAAACTTTCAACCCCCATTTAAACCCTTTAGGGGATGAATTTCGAAAAACGGTGAAATCGTTTTTCTTGTAATCTAATAAAGAATCTAAACATGAAGTTTCAAAGGTCTTTCTTCTAAAATCGCAGACTCTCCATACAAACTTTGAACCCCTATTTGAACCCCTTAGGAGGTGAATTTTGAAAAATCCTTTCTTAGTGCTCCCCCAGACCTTATAAGGAACCTACGTGGTAAATTTGGAATTCCTAGGACCAGCGGTTTGGGCTGTGCGTTGATATGTCAGTCAGTCAATCAGTCAGTCAGTTTCTTCTTTTATATATTTAGACTAGCTATTTCCCGCGGCTTCGCCCGCGTTGTTCCCGTTATTGTCCCAAAGAAACTCTTTACCGGGATATAAAGTATCCTTTGTTTCAATCCAGGACTCGGTCTACTTACATGCCAAATTTCTGCTTGATCCATCCAGTTGTTACCCCGTTATTTAGTAACAAACATCTTCACAAACTTTCACATTTAAGTATAATATTAGTGTAAAGATTTTCGAATGTTAAAAGTTTAAATATACAATTTAATATAACCAGAGATCGGAATAGGTAGAGTATATTTACCTAAACTTCGAAGAACATAGTCGAAAAGTGGAGAGTCCCTTACAACAAATTTTTTATCGGGACTTAAGTCTCGGAATCTTACTAAAAAAATATATTATTGGTATTCTTTAGCACATTTCTCGAACATTCTCAGTAGGTATAGCTGTCTCTTTCTAATAGTGCTGTCTCTTTCACTCCTTCGAGAAATTTCGCCATATACTGAAGTGTAATTCAAAGGCCCATAAGGGGTCCTGAAAACGGATTTTCAGGTTATTGCGCCATCTGATAGAGGGTGTCCTAGAACAGACTGAAAACATGTTTCAGGCGCCTGAAAACAACGGCAACTTGGGTGAATTTTCAATCTTCTACTATGTGAAAGAGTAGAAGATCGAAAATTCACCTAAGTTGCCGTTGTTTTCAGGCGCCTGAAACATGTTTTCAGTCCGTTTCAGAACACCCTCTATAAGATGGCGTAATAACCTGAAAACCCGTTTTCAGGCGTTTTCAGGACCCCTTATGGGCCTTTGAACTACACTTCAGTATAGTTATGGCGAAATTTTCGAAGGAGTGAAAGAGACAGCACTATTAGAAACAGACAGCTATACTGAGAATGCTCGAGAAATGTGCGAAAGAATACCAATAATATATTTTTTTAGTAAAATTCCGGGGCTTAAGTCCCGGAAAAAAATTTAGTTGTAAGGGAGTCTCCACTTTTCGACTTTGTTCTTCGAAGTTTAGGTAAATATACTCTACCTATTCTAATCTCTCTATATAAACTTTCAACCCCTATTTAAACCCCTTAGAGGATGAATTTCGAAAAACGGTGATATTACTTTTCTTGTAATTTAATAAAAAGTCTAAACATGACGTTTCAAACCTCTTACTTCTAAAATCTTAGACTCTCCATACAAATTTTGAACCCGTATTTGAACCCCTTAGGGGATGAATTTTGAAAAATCCTTTCTTAGTGCACCCCTAGACCTTATAAGGAAACTACGTGCTGAATTTGTAATCCCTAGGACCAGCGGTTTGGGCGGTGCGCTGATATACCAAATTTCGACCCCCATTTAAACCCCTCAGAGGATGAATTTCGAAAAACGGTGAAATTACTTTTCTTGTAATCTAATAAAAATCTAAACATGACGTTTCAAACCTCTTACTTCTAAAATCTTAGACTCTCCATACAAATTTTGAACCCGTATTTGAACCCCTTAGGGGATGAATTTTGAAAAATCCTTTCTTAGTGTACCTAAAGACCTTATAAGGAACCTACGTGCTAAATTTGGAATTCCTAGGACAAGCGGTTTGGGCTGTGCGTTGATAAACAAACTTTCAACCCCCATTTAAACCCTTTAGGGGATGAATTTCGAAAAACGGTGAAATTTATTTTCTTGTAATCTAATAAAGAGTCTAGACATAAAGTTTCAAACCTCTTACTTCTAAAATCGTAGACTCTCCATACAAACTTTGAACCCCTATTCGAACCCCTTAGGGGATGAATTTTGAAAAATCCTTTCTTAGTGCACCCCTAGACCTTATAAGGAATCTACGTGCTAAATTTGGAATTCCTAGGACCAGCGGTTTGGGCGGTACGTTGATATACAAACTTTCAACCCCCATTTAAACCCCTTAGGGGATGAATTTTGAAAAATCCTTTCTTAGTGCACCCCTAGACCTTATAAGGAACCTACGTGCTAAATTTGGAATTCCTAGGACCAGCGGTTTGGGCGGTGCGTTGATATACAAACTTTCAACCCCCATTTAAACCCCTCAGAGGATGAATTTCGAAAAACGGTGAAATCATTTTTCTTGTAATCTAATAAAGAGTCTAAACATAAAGTTTCAAACCTCTTACTTCTAAAATCGTAGACTCTCCATACAAACTTTGAACCCCTATTTGAACCCCTTAGGGGATGAATTTTGAAAAATCCTTTCTTAGTGCACCCCTAGACCTTATAAGGAACCTACGTGCTAAATTTGGAATTCCTAGGACCAGCAGTTTGGGCGGTTCGTTGATATACAAACTTTCAACCCCCATTTAAACCCTTTTGGGGATGAATTTTGAAAAATCCTTTCTTAGTGTACCTAAAGACCTTATAAGGAACCTACGTGCTAAATTTGGAATTCCTAGGACAAGCGGTTTGGGCTGTGCGTTGATAAACAAACTTTCAACCCCCATTTAAACCCTTTAGGGGATGAATTTCGAAAAACGGTGAAATTTATTTTCTTGTAATCTAATAAAGAGTCTAGACATAAAGTTTCAAACCTCTTACTTCTAAAATCGTAGACTCTCCATACAAACTTTGAACCCCTATTTGAACCCCTTAGGGGATGAATTTTGAAAAATCCTTTCTTAGTGCATCCTTAGACCTTATAAGGAACCTACATGCTAAATTTGGAATTCTTAGGACCAGTGGTTTGGGCTGTGCGTTGATAAATAAACTTTCAACCCCCATTTAAACCCCTTAGGGGATGAATTTTGAAAAATCCTTTCTTAGTGCACCCCTAGACCTTATAAGGAACCTACGTGCTAAATTTGGAATTCCTAGGACCAGCGGTTTGGGCGGTACGTTGATATACTTACTTTCAACCCCCATTTAAACCCTTTAGGGGATGAATTTTGGAAAATCCTTTCTTAATGTACCTTAAGACCTTATAAGGAACCTACGTGCTAAATTTGGAATTCCTAGGACCAGCGGTTTGGGCTGTGCGTTGATAAACAAACTTTCAACCCCCATTTAAACCCCTTAGGGGATGAATTTCGAAAAACGGTGAAATTCATTTTCTTGTAATCTAATAAAGAGTCTAAACATGAAGTTTCAAATCTCTTACTTCTAAAATCGTAGACTCTCCATACAAACTTTGAACCCCTATTTGAACCCCTTAGGGGATGAATTTTGAAAAATCCTTTCTTAGTGCACCTCTAGACCTTATAAGGAACCTACATGCTAAATTTGGAATTCTTAGGACCAGTGGTTTAGGCTGTGCGTTGATAAATAAACTTTCAACCCCCATTTAAACCCCTTAGGGGATGAATTTTGAAAAATCCTTTCTTAGTGCACCTTTAGACCTTATAAGGAACCTACGTGCTAAATTTGGATTTCCTAGGACCAGCGGTTTGGGCGGTACGTTGATATACAAACTTTCAACCCCCATTTAAACCCTTTAGGGGATGAATTTTGGAAAATCCTTTCTTAATGTACCTTAAGACCTTATAAGGAACCTACGTGCTAAATTTGGAATTCCTAGGACCAGCGGTTTGGGCTGTGCGTTGATAAACAAACTTTCAACCCCCATTTAAACCCTTTAGGGGATGAATTTCGAAAAACGGTGAAATTTATTTTCTTGTAATCTAATAAAGAGTCTAAACATGAAGTTTCAAATCTCTTACTTCTAAAATCGTAGACTCTCCATACAAACTTTGAACCCCTATTTGAACCCCTTAGGGGGTAAATTTTGAAAAATCCTTTCTTAGTGCACCTCTAGACCTTATAAGGAACCTACATGCTAAATTTGGAATTCCTAGGACCAGCGGTTTGGGCTGTGCGTTGATATGTCAGTCAGTCAGTCAGTCAGTCAGTCAGTCAGTCAATCAATCAGTCAGTTTCTTCTTTTATATGTCGGATATTCTCGTGAGATGACTGTCAGGTCAGGATGGGTTAGCTGCAGAATCCTGGCCGTTGAGGTATGTTGGTTAAAGAAGTGGATTCATGTCAGATCAAATCATTTATTCGTCTGATTCTTTTGGCCGCTTCGGTAAATGACATTCTGGTGAGAAGAAGGGCCGAAGAAACTCACCAGGTTCTCTTTTCAATCATCAGGCATTACAATAGTTGTTACAATATTATGGCGTAGATACTCAAGAGAGCAAATAGACAATTACGTTACACAATATGATTCTTTTCACTATTAATCGACAGAATTACAATTATCAAGTAGCAACTTTAACTACTGGCAGACGAACTGACAGAATCGTAAGACAAGTGTTGTCGCCACGACAGTCAGAAAGAGAATCGACACTCTTGTCCAACGAGCCCGTCTACGTGTAGCGCAACCGGTCGTTACGTCACACGGCGTTCGCCGCCATTTTAAATCTACTTAGTACTACAGTAGTCAATTGACGATCTTAGATTTCTTGAATTATCGCTGCTGTCCCCGACACGGCCATCCTGCAGAGCACACGTCCTCGTGTGTCTATCCTGAAACAAGCAAAAAAACAACACAGTACGCCATTCGGTCATTCCTGACAATAATCACCAGAGTGACAAAAAAATTAAAACCGACAAAATAATTTTATTTTCATTTCTCCGTAATCGTTCTTTACGCTACAACTAAACACATAGCAAAGGTGACTATGAAAATAAAGTGGAATTTGTGGTTTATTATTTCTCAATATTTATAGTGGTACAAATCAACTTTTAACCAATTACCAATTGAATCATTACTTGGATATTTAGGGGCACACGTATGGTCTAAGACTTATGTAACAACAGCAATGATTAGCTAAGTAAGAGACTGGCAACCTGTTCGTGGCCTATGGCAATTAAGCCCACACAGCAAGTCACATGCTTGCTATTACGCGCATCCACCAAATGGATCGCCGTGCATCCCCCTGGACTACACTACGGTCTGCAGTAGACCCGACCTCCACTAGGGCTAGCCGCGCACCGCGCATCCACGGACTACTCAGAGCAGATACCGACTTCTAACGGACTACGGCTACGATCTAACCTCTAGTATAGTCGACCAACCGAACCAAGAACCATCCCTCACTAAGCAACTAATAAAAAATCATAAAACAATATTATTGTTTCAATTACCATCCCGATTTTCCTTTTCTACAGTAATGTCAATAGGTATTTGGCTTTCAGGCATTTTTCGCAGCCTATCGTGTGCGTACATATAGGTGTATCTAGAGTTTAGTACTTTCAAAACAAAACACTACTTTGTGGTATCAAATGGACCTTGGAATTTGGGGCGAACTTTATCTAGTTCCTTTCTTGTTTACTAAATCAAAATAAAATTTAAAGTTAGAGTTCAAGTAGCCATTACAAATTATAGTTAACCAAACATTTTTTCAAAAAACTAAAATATCAAGGTAAGTACCGCTTTTGTCCGGCAATTTCTGTAGTGTTACAACCATCCTTGTGGTTACTCGGCATAAAATCAACTCCGTAGTCCTATGCGATACATCCGATCACCACTGAGATCATTATGACTCCATAGGACATTTATCTTGATTACCAAATTTAAAAATCAAACAAACTGTACTATACGGGAACTTGCGAGTTACTAAAATTAACGGGTATTTGTCTCAAGATAATTTTTAGCACATCGCAATATTTTCAATCACTAGAATCCATAGAACCGCGCCTTTTCTCACATCAGTAAACTTTACATTACTTCTAAACACGAACGTAACTAGGTATTTGTAAAATCATAAAATTTAAAGGTAGTTGAAAACAACTGTTGACAACATTTATTTTCCTTGCGAGAGGCGTAGTCTTGATTCGTTTTTATAAACGGAGTAAACTATATCCCGAACAGCTCGAACAGTTACAATATCGCAATACGAACAATTGTCGGGTAGAACGTAAAAATAAGTGACTGTCATAAATAGCTACTTCGTGAACTTCGTTTGTTACTGTTAAATTTTTCATTGTTAATCTTAAATAGCAAACTATAGTTTTTCTGACAATTTAAAAGTAAAGTTTCGCTTTGTGAGAAAATACTTGGGTCAAGAATCGTAAAAAAATGGGTACGACTCACCAAATCACATTGGAATTCCATACACTCGCGAATCTTGCTGACGTTGGTGCCTGTTGTTGACTAACACGCCTGAAGCGCCGTTGCCGCCCATGTCAACTTGTAGTGGCTCATCCGTAGTGTGTCGTGATGTAGTCCAAAACGACGAATCTTCTTTTGCTCGCGGCAGCAGATCAAATGATGATATTGGTTGTGGCTTCAAACCGTACTTCTTGAAGGATTCTTCATTGTCTTCGCTTCGACTGTATTTCACGGTGTTGACTGTTGTGCAGTGCAAGTGCCTCTTTATTTTCGGAGATCACAATTAATGATGTTGCGGTCACACTTTCTTCAGACACTGCATTTAAACAAAACCGGCAGTGTTGGATATTCTGAATACATTAACGTAGGCTGTGCTGCAGTTGCTGGACTTGCTTTGAAGGTAAGAAATTGACTTCTTTTCTAGTAAAACCATTTTTGTTTTGTCACAATGATTCTACACGCAGTAAATGCATCCGTTCGGTTGATTATCATTGACTCACATATCCACTGTTGAGATCTAAGCATTTTCAAAGCATGTCTATTTCGCTGGACACAAAATCTCATAATTGCCTTTCACTGGATATTGACGAAGATGTGGAATGCCTCAAACACTGGAAATCATTCACATCCTGTGGGCGCTGATTACATCCCACGCCTGATGTCAGATATTCTCGTGAGATGACTGTCAGGTCAGGATGGGTTAGCTGCAGAATCCTGGCCGTTGAGGTATGTTGGTTAAAGAAGTGGATTCATGTCAGATCAAATCATTTATTCGTCTGATTCTTTTGGCCGCTTCGGTAAATGACATTCTGGTGAGAAGAAGGGCCGAAGAAACTCACCAGGTTCTCTTTTCAATCATCAGGCATTACAATAGTTGTTACAATATTATGGCGTAGATACTCAAGAGAGCAAATAGACAATTACGTTACACAATATGATTCTTTTCACTATTAATCGACAGAATTACAATTATCAAGTAGCAACTTTAACTACTGGCAGACGAACTGACAGAATCGTAAGACAAGTGTTGTCGCCACGACAGTCAGAAAGAGAATCGACACTCTTGTCCAACGAGCCCGTCTACGTGTAGCGCAACCGGTCGTTACGTCACACGGCGTTCGCCGCCATTTTAAATCTACTTAGTACTACAGTAGTCAATTGACAATCTTAGATTTCTTGAATTATCGCTGCTGTCCCCGAATTATTGATGCTGTATTTAGATTTAATGAATTTACGGAGTACCAAAGAGGTACTTAATCTATTATTATTATTTCGTTTGCATACGGAGTACCAAATAGGTACGTAACATCATTATCAATTATGTTGTTAAACTTATTAATTATAACTGACATTAATTTTAATTCTAAATCTTTATTTTATAACTAGCTATTTCCCGCGGCTTCGCCCGCGTTGTTCCCGTTATTGTCCCAAAGAAACTCTTTACCGGGATATAAAGTATCCTTTGTTTCAATCCAGGACTTGGTCTACTTACATGCCAAATTTCTGCTTGATCCATCCAGTTGTTACCCCGTTATTTAGTAACAAACATCTTCACAAACTTTCACATTTAAGCATAATATTAGTGTGGAGATTTTCGAATGTTAAAAGTTTAAATATACAATTTAATATAACCAGAGATCGGAATAGGTAGAGTATATTTACCTAAACTTCGAAGAACATAGTCGAAAAGTGGAGAGTCCCTTACAACAAAGTTTTTATCCGGGACTTAAGTCTCGGAATCTTACTAAAAAAATATATTATTGGTATTCTTTAGCACATTTCTCGAATATTCTCAGTAGGTATAGCTGTCTCTTTCTAATAGTGCTGTCTCTTTCACTCCTTCGAGAAATTTCGCCATATACTGAAGTGTAGTTCAAAGGCCCATAAGGGGTCCTGAAAACGGATTTTCAGGTTATTGCGTCATCTGATAGAGGGTGTCCTGGAACAGACTGAAAACATGTTTCAGGCGCCTGAAAACAACGGCAACTTGGGTGAATTTTCAATCTTCTACTATGTGAAAGAGCCACCTCTGAAACGGCCTGAAATCACCTTTCAGCCTGCTGAAAACGCTTCTAAAGCACGGAAAATCACGTTTGAAGTTTTAACCTATACCATCGGCGCAACACACATACAAACATTACTTTTGCGCCGGTGGCTCTTTCACATAGTAGAAGATCGAAAATTCACCTAAGTTGCCGTTGTTTTCAGGCGCCTGAAACATGTTTTCAGTCCTTTTCAGAACACCCTCTATAAGATGGCGTAATAACCTGAAAACCCGTTTTCAGGCGTTTTCAGGACCCCTTATGGGCCTTTGAACTACACTTCAGTATAGTTATGGCGAAATTTTCGAAGGAGTGAAAGAGACAGCACTATTAGAAACAGACAGCTATACTGAGAATGCTCGAGAAATGTGCGAAAGAATACCAATAATATATTTTTTTAGTAAAATTCCGGGGCTTAAGTCCTGGAAAAAAATGTAGTTGTAAGGGAGTCTCCACTTTTCGACTTTGTTCTTCAAAGTTTAGGTAAATATACTCTACCTATTCCGATCTCTCTATATAAACTTTCCACCCCTATTTAAACCCCTTAGAGGATGAATTTCGAAAAACGGTGATATCACTTTTCTTGTAATCTAATTAAAAGTCTAAACATGACGTTTCAATTCAAACCTCTTACTTCTAAAATCTAAGACTCTCCATACAAATTTTGAACCCGTATTTGAACCCCTTAGGGGATGAATTTTGAAAAATCCTTTCTTAGTGCATATTTAGACCTTATAAGGATCCTACGTGCTACATTTGGAATTCCTAGGACCAGCGGTTTGGGCTGTGCGTTGATATACAAACTTTCAACCACCATTTAAACCCCTTAGGTAATGAATTTTGAAAAATCCTTTCTTAGTGCACCCCTAGACTTTATAAGGAACCTACGTGCTGAATTTGGAATTCCTAGGACCAGCGGTTTGGGCGGTGCGCTGATATACCAACTTTCAACCCCCATTTAAACCCCTCAGAGGATGAATTTCGAGAAACGGTGAAATTACTTTTCTTGTAATCTAATAAAAATCTAAACATGAGATTTCAAACCTCTTACTTCTAAAATCGTACTCTCCATACAAATTTTGAACCCCTTAGGGGGTAAATTTTGAAAAATCTTTTTTTAGTGCACCTCTAGACCTTATAAGGAATCTACGTGCTAAATTTGGAATTCCTAGGACCAGCGGTTTGGGCAGTGCGTTGATATACAAACTTTCAACCCCCATTTAAACCCCTCAGAGGATGAATTTCGAAAAACGGTGAAATCATTTTTCGTGTAATCTAATAAAGAGTCTAAACATAAAGTTTCAAACCTCTTACTTCTAAAATCGTAGACTCTCCATACAAATTTTGAACCCCTATTTGAACCCCTTAGGGGATGAATTTTGAAAAATCCTTTCTTAGTGCACCCCTAGACCTTATAAGGAACCTACATGCTAAATTTGGAATTCTTAGGACCAGTGGTTTGGGCTGTGCGTTGAAAAATAAACTTTCAACCCCCATTTAAACCCCTTAGGGGATGAATTTTGAAAAATCCTTTCTTAGTGCACCCCAAGACCTTATAAGGAACCTACGTGCTAAATTTGGAATTCCTAGGACCAGCGGTTTGGGCGGTACGTTGATATACAAACTTTCAACACCCATTTAAACCCCTTAGGGGATGAATTTTGAAAAATCCTTTCTTAGTGTACCTTTAGACCTTATAAGGAACCTACGTGCTAAATTTGGAATTCCTAGGACCAGCGGTTTAGGCTGTGCGTTGATAAACAAACTTTCAACCCCCATTTAAACCCTTTAGGGGATGAATTTCGAAAAACGGTGAAATTACTTTTCTTGTAATCTAATAAAAAGTCTAAACATAAAGTTTCAAATCTCTTACTTCTAAAATCGTAGACTCTCCATACAAACTTTGAACCCCTATTTGAACCCCTTAGGGGGTAAATTTTGAAAAATCCTTTCTAAGTGCACCCCTAGACCTTATAAGGAACCTACATGCTAAATTTGGAATTCCTGGGACCAGGGGTTTGGACGGTACGTTGATATACAAACTTTCAACCCCCATTTAAACCCCTTAGGGGATGAATTTTGAAAAATCCTTTCTTAGTGCACCTCTAGACCTTATAAGGAACCTACGTGCTAAATTTGGAATTCCTAGGACCAGCGGTTTGGGCTGTGCGTTGATAAACAAACTTTCAACCCCCATTTAAACCCCTTAGGGGATGAATTTCGAAAAACGGTGAAATTACTTTTCTTGTAATCTAATAAAGAGTCTAAACATGAAGTTTCAAATCTCTTACTTCTAAAATCGTAGACTCTCCATACAAACTTTGAACCCCTATTTGAACCCCTTAGGGGGTAAATTTTGAAAAATCCTTTCTTAGTGCACCTCTAGACCTTATAAGGAACCTACATGCTAAATTTGGATTTCCTAGGACCAGCGGTTTGGGCTGTGCGTTGATATGTCAGTCAGTCAGTCAGTCAGTCAGTCAGTCAGTCAGTCAGTCAGTCAATCAGTCAGTTTCTTCTTTTATATATTTAGATTTTTTATCTGATTTTGATACTTTGTTTTGTAGATAATGTAAATGTAATATGACATGTAATGTAAATAATTATGAATAAATGAAATATGAACTAATAACATTTAACATCTAGCAATTCTAACCTAACTTAGTAGGTTAGAACTTTGATCCCTCACAAATCTCATAATAAAGCACTGTTGCTAAAAAAGTTAGGTTAGATTTAGAACTGTGTCCTTACAAAATCAACAATTGATAGATATGGGGCTTAGATTAGGTTAAAACATTTAAGTAAGTAGAGTTTTGCACGAGTTCTTAGCTATGGAAAGGCCAAAAAAGGGGGAACGAGGGGGCGAAGCCCCTCTCAAGGGGGGGTTGGAGAGCGAAACTCCCCGCATGAAAAAAGATTAGACAGAAAAAGTAGGTTAGGTTAGGTTTGAACTGCGTCCCCAAACAAAAACGAACTGCTGGCAAAAAAAGTAGGTTAGGTTAGGTTTGAACTGCATCCCCTAACAAAAACAAACTGCTGGAAGAAAAAGTAGGTTAGGTTAGGTTTAGTGACTATTATAAAATTAGTTTATTATGAAAATTGCTTGTTATGGGCCCCGGTCCGACAATCGCTACGCCCATGTATGGGTTGCGAGTTTGTCATTTCCTAAAAAAAAAAGCTCGCTATGGATTACGAAAGTATGCGCTTCGTTGTTATAAAAAAAATGAATATTATGTTTTTTAAATATTATACAGGATGACTATTATAGTACTTGGTAATTATATAAAAAAATACATTATGAGTATTGTCTATTATGTTTAATGAAATTATGCAATTTGTTTTTATTCATTTTATTTTTATACTACTTAACTACTTATACACGTTGAAATTATGCAATCCGTGTTATGCAAAATGAAACTTCGCAAATTGTTTGTATGCAAATCATTACACACCCAGTTTTTGTTCCGATAAAAGGTACATCGGGAGCGTGTACCGGTATACCGTGGCCATGATGTTGGCTGTCGATTCGCGATGCGCCCGATGCGTATGACCGCGCACGCGCAACTGGCTTTTATCGAAAAAGGTGTGCTATGAACATAAAAAAATCCTTAAAAAAATTTTTGGTAACGCAGTGGACACTAAACTGGAGGCGACGTAAGAAATGAGACTTTTTTTATATAAAAAGCCCAGAATATCGAGAAAATTCATAATAAACATTGAGATTGATAACTAACGTAAAACGACACTGAGAATATTACTGAGGGATGGAACTATATTAAAAAAATATATATAAAAGGTACCTTAGTTAGTGTGAATGGGGCTTAACACTATGAATCCGAGTCCAGGAGATTCTGATGAACTCCTGAGTTCACCAGGATCCCCTGGGGGATCAGGCTAGGAGATTCTGGTGGACTGAGTGTTAAACTCTGTAAAAGTGTCTTAAAATTTTCATCTCCATTTTAGGCAGAATTTTGACCCAGGGCCCATTCCGATCACGACTACTCGCGGATTTTTATTTAGTCATACGGGGTCATCCATATAGTACGTCACACCCATGGGGGGGGGGGGGGGTAGCCAAATGTGACAGCCTATATTAAAAAGATTAAATATGTTAGGAAAAAGTGTGACACGGGGGAGGGGGCGGGGGGGTCTAAAAGTGACGTACTTTGTGGATGACCCCTACCCTGGCCGGAGTGGCTGCGATTCCCCTTCCGTACTATTGGTTCCACAACTAGGTTCCACTAGTGGGTCCAGCAGGATTTTCAAGTACTCGAGGACCCATAGCATAATAATGATGGGGCTATTATTAGGATTTGCAAATGTTTTTTCATCACACTTGCTCGAAAATGGTGTCATTACACGTAGGTTCTGCGGTTTTGAAAAATGTCGTATTCTGGAAATGCAGTATTTCGGTCATGAGCGAAAGATTTCTTATACTAGTTATAGTCCATTTTAGGGGCTCCTTTTACGTATAGTTGTCTACAGTTTGCAAGAAAAAGCATAAGCATAATAAGTTATAAGATATTTATTAAAATTCGGAACTTATTGATCATCATGACACTTGACAGACTGGGGCTATAGCATAAAGCCACTACAATAGTCCCGGATCACCAAAATGTTTGGAAAATATGAGCCGTATCTTCAAAACGCAATAAAGTACTGAAATAAACGAACTTAGTATAACTGGGTAATTAATTGAGCGTTTCACCCGCGTCACTTGCGTGGACCCATTATTGTCGAAGTTCCCTCAGATTTTAGTCTCATATCGAGCTATTTGGTTCATATCCGTGACTACTAACAAATACCTTAAAATTACATTAAAATCTGCCGGAATCTCAACAATAATGTGTCCACGAAAGTGAGGCGGGTGAAACGCTCAAACAATGACCCACTAAACTCGAGGACATGAATTAGGGTCATTTTCTATGAAGAAGTTATATAGAGAGTGACCCGAATTCATTGTCCACGAGTGTGTTATACACCGATAACCTGTAGGCTATGGTAGCCGAGTGGTTCGGACATGCGCCTTTCAAGCAGAAGTGTTGGGTTCGAATCGTAATGTACGATAGTTACAGACGAACTTCATATACACTTAAGGTGGTTTTCCACCGGCAGGGCGAGACGACACGAGACGAGGATTGAACTGAAATTTGTATGACGTTTTCAATCCTCTCCTCGCGCAACTTCATACAAATTTCAATTCAATCCTCGTTTCGTCTCGTCTCGCCCTGCCGGTGGCAAACCACCTTTACTGCGTTTTAACTAGGAGTCAGATTCACATAGGTATTTTTTTAAAGTACTGACGATTAGCTTTTCGGTGAAGGAAAAACATCATGAGGAAACCTGTATACATCCGCAAAGAAATTCAAAAGGTGTATGCGAAGTCCCCAATTTGCAGTGGGCTAGCGTGGGAACTACAGCCCATTCACTGTCATCTATGAGAGTAGCCCTGTTCCCAGTTGTGGGACATATGGCTAATGATGTTCTATCCTATAGGAAAACCAAGAAACGCGGGCAAAAAATACTATAAAAGATATCTAAAATTAATCCAGGTATAATGGTGGATAAAAACACAAGAACTAGGCATATATAAGGTTAATAAAAGGGTAAAAAATAAACTATAAATAATGCACGGGCTCCAGGTCGGTGCCACGGGGCAGGGTGCCCAGGAGGCTGGCCGCATTACCTCGCTGGATAGCTCACGCTATCCGTCGACGTATGTGTGAGGGGTCTATATTGTCTTCCATAAAATTATTGTTCCGATTTTTGTTGCCCATAACGTTTTTCGTCATAATTTTTATTAGTCATATTATCGGAAGTCATACAATTTTGAATCATAACTTGGTATTACTATTTTCGGAAGTCATAATTATTATTACTCCTAAAATTTTAAGTCATAACATTCATTATTGCCATAGTATAACACTTCCGATTTTTAATGGTAATAAAATCACTTGGAATAATTATTGGAAGGCTTTTTTTCTCAGGTCATAATTATTGTTAGTCATACAATTAGTTAGTCATACCATTCACGGTCATACTGGTATAAAACTTAATACTATTCAAAATCATAATATACTATTTAAAAAAAATTGCAAGCACGTTTTGTCCTTATTCATAAAATTATAGAACGAACTGATAAATACAAATCACAGATAATAATATCACACTAATATTATGATTCAATACGACGCGTTCTTTATTTACGTGTGGCGCTAAATAATGTGGGTACCTGAGACCTGAGCACAAATAAAGTGGGTAAGTAGTAATATTACTACTTACCTTTCAATTCTAAATATGGAAAATCTATTAAAGTGTTGAAAATCTCAATAACAAACAAAATCTACAAGTGAAATATCGAAATAATATTACTTTAGCTGTTAAAATATCGAAAGTATTTCGAATGGATTTAAATTAAGACACATTGCCAAACATTTGATTTTGAAACCGTAATTTGGCCATGCAACGGCTCCGGCGCTGCGGGCTGTGCAGCCCCACCGCCCTCGCGAAACGAAGCGCATGCACCCACGCTCACCTCCGCAGCTTCGGCTTGTTGGTCGCCTTCGGCGACCAGCCTCAGCCGCTGCGGCTCGCCCGGATGCTGCGCTTCGTTCCAGCGGGCGAGGGCTGCCCTCCCTCCGCGCCTCCAGGTTTGCAAAAACACTCTAGGGGTAGGGCAGACAAGACCACGTGGGAGAGGGGTACTCTGATTCGGTTTTCTAGTTATGACTAACAATACAGTATGACTTATTACTTTATGGGTAACAAGGGGATCCCAATGAAACGATATGACGAACAACAATTATTACTTATAAATGTATGCCTTAAACTATTTCTGAACAATTACCGGTATGCCTTTCTAGGTTATGGATATCAATTTTATTACTTTTGTAATGTATGACGTATAACATTATGGATTGTTAAAGTTCGAATTATTAATCATTATACGTAAAAAAAAATATGACTAATGATATTTATGGACATAAATTATATGGAAATCAATTTCTGACTTTCAAAATTCGGGACAATAAGTTTATGGGAAACAAAGGGATCCCATGTGTGAGCCAGCCTTCTGGTGCCCCGTCACCTCAGTGAGCCGCTTTGCAATATCCCTAAATAGATTGTTCTAGATCGAATTAACTTTCAAGAAGTCGTATTCTTCCGTGTCTTTATAACCCCCTGTTTGTTCTGGTTTGTGCGTAATACTCGGCGTTAAGCAAACTCTAACACAGCTGCCTAAATTCAAATAAACCTTGACGAAGCATAACGAATCATTTCGATGATCCGCAACCATGCGAAACTTGATATAGCCAGACTACGCTAAGTTCGCTTCGTTATGCTTTGCCAAGGTTTATTTGAATTTAGGCAGCTGTCTTAGAGTTTGCTTAACGTCGAGTATTACGCACAAACCTGAACACCAAGGGGGTATAAATGCGGGCCCCTGATGGCGACTGGAATCACTTATCAAGAGAAGCCGCGACAATGAAAACCTTCCACGTTTTTTTCGTCCTTGTGCTGGTAATTATTACTATTTAGTTATTTTTAACTGACTTTAATTATTGTTCTTTGTATGTTACCTGATTATCAGTGATGGATCTTGTATACGTATATGACTTCATACGTTGTACAGAAACATGGATGTCACCTGGGATTCCGGGATTAGATATTGTTGTAGATGCATATTTTTGTATGAATATCATTATCTACTCGTAGTATAAGGTAGCACAGTCAAGCAAAATGTAGTTTTAAGTTAACAAAATAGTACCCTTAAACTTTTCGAAATATAAGGCCTGTTCACGGTGTACGCTACCGGGCGTCAATCTGGCGTATCTCTGAAACGGCTTTGTTTTTCGAAACGCTTTATGTCCCAAAAAATAGTACCCAAATAGTACCCTAGGGCCCTAAAATTTTATTTTTCTAACTATCGTTGAAGCCGAGATATTCCAGGACTTAAAGGTGTACAACATTTCGCACCGTCAAGCTGGCCAACCCGGGAATTTCACATACAAAGACTTCGAATTCCGAAATCAGGCAGTCACGCTCACGCCATCTCCAAACTCGAACTCATTTATTTCTGCAAGTAGGCCTCAAGGGCTCTTTTACATGTCTGATTCTTTTCTTTTGGCGTTCACTCCGTACGGCGAACATTTTTTTTTAAATAATTTGATTCCAATCTATTTCAGGTCACGGTTGCCAGCAGCCAGGATCAAGGTAAGAACGCACCATGTTATTTTACATCTATACTTATAAACAGTTTTGCGACTAAGGTACTGGCAGAAAACGTATAGCCATCATCATCATCATTCGCTTGCCCTTTTCCCATTCATTTGGGGTCGGCGCAGCATGTCCTCTTCTTCCATACCTCTCTATCACCCGTCATCTCAGCGTTTCCATAAGGCAGAAAACGTATAGTATACAGCCTTAACTACTGCTGTCAGTCTATTAATTTTTTTTTAATCTTGTAAATATTTCTAATAATTCTAATCTTGTAAATGCGAAGAATTAAGTAACGAACTTTTTGAATGTTGGTTTTTATTGTCCCGTACTTAGTCCGACCCTCCGAAGGTGATCCGGGCTTAGCACTTTGTTTGATCCCAGGTGCCCCGGCCCCCACCTATTCATAATTCATTTATTGCTTTTCCATGTGGTACAAGGGTCTTAGATAAAAATAATGACCAAAACATGAACCCTGGTAGGTCACAGCAAAACACTTAAACACTAAAAACTAATACGCTAAAAACGCTAAAACAATTTTGTAATTATTAAATGTAATGGAATAAAATTAAATAAAGGTCATTGGGCGTTTTTGACCCGCTTTCCGAAATTTCGCGTACAGAGACCAAATTAGTTTTAAAATAGAGAATTTAATCTCACTTTTTTAAATATGTAATTTTTTTTATGTATCAACCGGCAGAAAAAAGTTATTCAACAGTAGGTATGTGTACGATGTAGTGATAGTTCGCCTAGGAACTGCAATACGGCCAGATCTCAAAATTTTTTTTATTTCAACAAAAAATTTTTGGAGACGGCTACATCTCAAAAAAAATTGCAATCACTAGGCGAGTTCTGACTTAATTCATTGCAAAAATGCTATAATGATAAGAAATGTTTTTTTATTTTTAACCGACTTCCAAAAGAAGGACGGTTCTCAATTCGTCTGTATGTTTTTTTTTTTTTGTGTGTTTGTTCACCAATTACTTGAAGACGGCTGGACTAACTTGGAAAATTCTTTTTTTGTTTGAAAGGGTAGACTTCCGAGGTGGTCCCATTGTAACCAAATCAGGATCTGATGATGGAATCTTGGAGAAATCGAGGGAACTCTTCAAATATTATTTATTTATTTATTTATTTATTTATTTTATTCAGGAGAACCAACAGCTATTACAATACAAGTAGAAACTTCAGTAGAAATACAGAGCCAATTACAGGAACTCACATGTAGATTTAAAGTAAGAAACATAAACTTAAGCAATACGCACATCTTACAACCTGCAGCGCACACGTGCAGGAGACAACATTTTTACAGGAACCAAACTTTTAACGTTAAACATTCAATAAACAAGTGAAATAAGTAAATATGTACTACCCGCTATAAAACAGCAATAGGATGCGTGTCAAAAATAGCACTTACAAAAGTATAAATAGTAATTAACCTCTAACAGTATAATGCAAAAACCGATAAGAAAATGAAGAAGTGCATTAATGGTTGCTCAATCAAAACACATTTTAGATAATTTTCGCCTCACAGAAGGAATTACGCAATTAAATATGTCAATATCGAGCTCTCGTTAAATTATTTAGTTTTCGACTTGCGCGGTTAAGGAAACTGTTCTGTCTATATTTGGATGATGTTCGTCTTAGAGAAATGGGGGGGAAGTGCCTTTTGGACCGAGAAGGAGTAATAAATGAAAGTTCCTGGAGCAACTCAGGGCAGTCGATGCCGCCAGTTGTAATTTTAAGAAGAAAAATAGTATCCGCTATTTCCCGGCGCTTATACATTATAGGCACACATATAGCGATTACAGTATTTTTCGTAATTTCTCGTCCCGTCCATCTCTTATTAGCAACGAGTTTCTAGTGTTAACCGACTTCAAAACAAAGGGTAAATTTGTATCTAGGTTTCTTTCCCGATTACTTGAAGATGGCTGAACCTATTTGGAAATAGTACATTACATAACTAGGGTGGTAATACAAACAAAGGCCGACATTGCAGAAGTTTGCGGCCCGAGCTGAAAGCGAGGGACGTAAATGTGCGATCGAGGGCTTTCTTTATTACCTCCCGTGTTGTGTACATCATTTTATGTCTACACTTGGCCAGAAAGCGGGTTTTTCCGTACGCGCAGCGTGCGGAAAAAGCCACTTTATGGCCAGGTGTGGCATAAATTCTTTTTTTGTTTTAAAGGGTATACCTCCGAGGTGGTCTCATTGCAACCAAATCAGGATCTGATGATGGGATCTTGGAGAAATCGAGGGAACTCTTCAAATATCATAGGCACACATATAGCGATTTTGGTATTTTTCTTAGTTTCTCGTTCATTACTTATTAGCAACAAGTTTTTAGTGTTAACCGACTTCAAAACAAAGAGCAATTTTTATGTAGGTTTGTTCCCCGATTACTTGAAAACGGCTAGACCGATTTGGAAAATTTTTCTTTTAACTAAATAGACTTAAGTCTATTTGGTCAAAACAATATTTTTCCAGCGCGACTAAACATTAAAAAATAAAGTAAATTTTTAAAACAAAAAATAAAAACCGACTTCCAAAAACTTAAACTAAAAACCAAAAAATAAGCCCGCCCAGCTAACGAGGTGTCCGTCAAGATAGCGTACACCGTAAAGATATTCAGAATCTGATGCAGCCAATAAATAGTACCCAAATAGTACCGACGAAATACCTAGGTGAAAAAAATAGTACCCTTAAACTTTTCGAAATATAAGGCCTGTTCACGGTGTACGCTACCGGCGTCAAGCTGGCGTACACCGTTTGTATCTCTGGAACGGCTTTGTTTTTGGAAACGCTTTATATCTCAAAAAATAGTACCCAAATAGTACCCTAGGGCCCTAAAATTTTATTTCTCTAGCTATCGTAGAAGCCGAGATATAGTGAGCTCTTTCTATAAGGAATTCCCGGGTACGCCAGCTTGACGGTGTGAAATTTTGTACACCGTTAAGTTATGGAATATCTCGGCTTCTACGATAGCTAGAGAAATAAAATTTTAGGGCCCTAGGGTACTATTTGGGTACTATTTTTTGAGATATAAATCGTTTCCAAAAACAAAGCCGTTCCAGAGATACAAGCGGTGTACGCCAGCTTGACGCCCGGTAGCGTACACCGTGAACAGGCCTTATATTTCGAAAAGTTTAAGGGTACTATTTTTTTCACCTAGGTATTTCGTCGGTACTATTTGGGTACTATTTATTGGCTGCATCAGATTCTGAATATCTTTACGGTGTACGCTATCTTGACGGACACGCTAACGAGCTCAGCATGGCCAGCTTTGCGTGGCAGTGGCAGGCACCGACTTCAAAAAAAACAGGTTAAAAACTATAAATATCTGTATATGTATATATGAATCGTTGATTATCCATTTCTTTGGGGTAATTAACATATTATTTTTTGGTTTTTAGTTTAAGTTTTTGGAAGTCGGTTTTTATTTTTTGTTTTAAAAATTTATTTTCTCAATTTTCCCATGGTTTACAAGAATGCGACTTATACCACTGAGTAGCAGATACATTTACCTACATACCTAGCCCTATTTCGTTTGTGTACGCCGTGGGTCATATGTCCGAACAAAATGCCCAATGACCTTTAAATTTAACAAAATTAAAACAATAAAATAACAATGATAATTCCTAATGTAATACTAAATAATTAATTTGAAGAAGCAAAATAAGCAATTTATTACAACAAATATTACAAAATTATGAATATATAAATTGAAAAACGATAAAAATGACTAGCTAGATTTAAATAATTAATAATAAATTTATTCCGACCCTTTCAAGGTGGCCCGGGTCAAGCGACCTGGTTCGATCCCAGGGAACGCCACGGCCCCGACCGAAATTAAAAACAAAAAAACGATCGCGGGTGCAACATCGTGTGATTCGCAGTTGGTCCTAAATCTTAGAATGCTAAGGTTATCAAGCGCGTTAACATCCTTTATATGAAGTTAAGTCCATAACAATTAATTTAAGACCTCACCCTACACGATGGTATCAAAAAAATAACAAATTGATGTCAAGGTTCGTCTCGCCCGCGGAATCGCCCATAAGGTACTTTTTCTACTCCTGTACTGTTATCTGTCTTTTACTTGGTCACGAACACTAATATAAGAACATATATAATATGAGTTCAGAGAAGTCTATACTCTATTCCCCATAACAGCACTAGTGTCGTTATAGCCACTTTACGTTATTGCTAACAACCACAGACTTCTAAATCTAGGTTAAACTGAGGTCAAGGATTAAGCGCTCAATTTTAACTTTACGGTAAAAATGCACAACTACCAACTTAACAAACAATTAAAATCCTACGGCTTTTAAGAAAAACAAAACTTTCTGAACTAAATTCATTGATGCCAACATAAAAACAAAAGTATTTTTAATATATTCACTGCGTGTCAACTTCATTTAAAAAATAAAAAGTTTACCATAGACACATACTGACAGTCATACGTCATATTTGCCTTCTTTGCAGGTTATGCCTTGTTTGTATTTTATAATTTTAAAACCTGTCGTAGAAAAAGTATTGTATGCAACGTTGTATAATTAAGTCAAAAAACGCTCATTGCGTCTCTATTTGCGATACTCGCCGCATTCGCGGCTCGTATCGCAACTCACGCAATTCGCATTTTTTGAACCTTCTTATACAACTGTTGCATAAAATACTATTAGTCATAGAAAAAAAAAGAAATAAAAATTACGCGACTCACAACTCAAAAAGTTACGCTCGTCTGAAGTCACCCTAAGTATCTAATCGTTTTGACGCTTCGTAAAAGCTTATTTCACCTGAAAGACAACTACACTACTGCCCGCTCTAACATTGATTAATAGTACATTATACAACTAGGGTCGTAAAAGAAAGAAAGGCCGAGATCGCCGATGTTTGCGGTCCGAGCTGCAAGCGTGGAACGTAAATTCAATTCAATTCATTTATTTAGTCGACCAACATGGATCATTCATTACTTTACAAACAAAAACATAAATTATAGCAATCTAGTTAATTAATTAATGAAATAATGTCAAATAGATTATAAATTAATATAAGTAACATAAAAATAAAATAATTTAACACAATAAAATAAATAAAAATAAACAATACCCACTACGGTTTGACAGCCAGTACATGAATCATGTGACAATGATTCAGGTACTGACAATCAAAAAAATGCGATCGAGGGCTTTCTTTAGTGTTGTGCATAATTTTATGTCTACACTTGGCAAGTAAGCGGCTTTTCCCGTACGCGTAGCGTGCGGGAAAAGCTACTTTATGGCCAGTGGTGTGGGATAAACATATTTGCACTATTATTAGAGGAATATTATTGTATAAATTTTTATTGAAAATTAATTTTTGCATGCCAATGTAATGGTGAATTGTGTGGATCTACTTTTTTTAATTTGTCATCTAATTGTACCATGATTCAAGCAAATAAAATTTTGACTTTGACTTTGAGGAATGCCTACCTGCGATGTTTCCATACAAACGCTCTCGACTGTTTCCTCTCTGGTTTTTGAACATAGAGCAATGAATTTTCAAATAAGATCAATATCTATGCCGCTATGTTTTGCTTTTTTGGATATTTTTATTTTAAAGAAACTAACAGCGCCTTGAAAATCGCAAAAACGGTTTAATTGAATTGGCTGCCAAAAAGGCGCAGTATACAAAATTTGACAACAAATATCAAAAAAATCAAAACATAGTGGCGTATATTATTTCTTCTTCTTGCAGTTCCCAAAATTTGATAATGATTGGTTGCGTTTTGGAGGAGGAAACAGTCGAGGTTACTCTCGGGGCAGAGGTTTTACACTAGAACCGGTGGTAAATCTTAACATTAATAGGTGCGTTTAATATGCCTAAAATGAAAAAAAAAAATGTAGTGGCAAATTGATGAAAAACCTTTTGTTTTGTGCGCAGGACCACAAGGTATGCTCCAACAACCAGGAAAGCGGACACAGTTCTCTACGTCTTAGACATTATATTATGTTACGGGCACAGACCAAGGTGGCCCGGTATCCAAGATGGCCTGGCCAGCGACCTGGTTCGACCCCAGGGAACGCCACGGCCCCCAACTTTTGCCACGCCCAATAAGGGTTGCAAGTATGTCAGCCTTAAAAAAAAATACAAAAAATAACTGGCCAAGAGCATGTCGGACCATGCTCAGTGTAGGGTTCCATAGCCGTAACTATAAGGTAAAAAAAACCGATGTAAAAAAAGTGCAACAACAAAAGAGCGTATCTTCATAGCAATTACGTCCTTTTGTTGAGAAGCGCAGTTTATCGGCAATAACTCAAAAACGGTTAATTCGATTTTGATGAAAATAATTTTCGTTGAAAGTATTAATTAAGCGTTACCTTCGTGATTTTTTTCATATTTTTCGGACGCACGGTTTAGAAAATAGAGGGGGGGGGGGGACACAATTTACACAACTTTCGGAGCGATTATTTCCAAACACATTCATTTAATCAAAAACATTACTTAGGAACCTTATAGTGTTTTTTAAAGAGCTGTCGAACTATGTACCACACGTTAATATTTGCTGAAAAAAAATTTTTTTACTGTCTTTAACATGTATGGAGTGCCCCCCCTAAAAATATTTATTTAAATTATTTATATACCAAACTAAATAGCGGCTCATAAAAGACACCTATATTCCAAATTTCATCAATATCCATCATGTAGTTTCTGAGTAAAATGCCTGTGACATACGGACAGACAGACAGACAGACAGACAGACAGACAGACAGACGGACGGACATGACGAAACTATAAGGGTTCCGTTTTTGCCATTTTGGCTACGGAACCCTAAAAACGAGCACAGATACAGTGTGTAAGTCTAATACGGGCTAATCTCTTAACGGTGGTTAGTATAGGACAAAGTGAAGGTAATTAGATAACATTTACTTAAAGTTACAACAATAGTTTTGTCCATACAAAATAATTCAGCCCGCAATGTAATGCAAACACACTCACGTTAAACGCTCGTTGACAGTTACGTTGACATTTCGGTTGTACCGCAACCATGTTTACAGTACATTGCTGCTGAGAAATTAAAAAAAAATAATTATGGGTTCGTAATGAACTGCAACTTAAAAAAACCTTTTACTTCATGATTACACTAATGAATACTATGTCCGATTTAATTTATCGCCCGTATTAGACTTACACGCTGTATAGGTACATCGAGGTAGAAGGAAATAGGTTATCGGTGTGTATGGGAATCAAGCGTGTCACGTTTTTCGCTTGGCGTTTGAAGCCAAAAGTATAATTTAGTGATAGAAAACATAAGTTTTCCATTACATTTTGTGGAATTTGAACAATTAATTATACCATTATTATCAGATTTACTATATAATAATATGGCATTAATATCAATAATGACATTGGATCAGCCATAAAAGAAAAATTATTGTTTCAAAACTCTTTTAAATAATAGCCAATTTATACTCATAAACACACGCACACATGCATAAGGCGGATCTCACACTGCAGCGAAAATCGCGGCGACACGCGACTCAGCGATTTTCAACTTTGTATGTAGAATCATCGATTTGTATAGAAAAATTGTGGGGTGGCGCACACTGGCGCGTAAATCGCGGCGATTTTTTCCGTGTAGCTGCGCATAGTACGAAAAAATCGCGGCGACGGGCGATTTCAGTGTGTTCTTCGCCTAACACGACGCCTTCAAGTGTGATTCTCTTTCTTGTAGTATTTCCCATTTTTGAAGTGTATAGTTAACTGTGTTGCTGTTTGTACCTTTGCAGAACAAATCATTATAAATTGAACCAAAAATATGCTAATGGGAGATATGATAACGTGTCAGTCGATTAGTGCTAGCCCGTTATAATTACTCGCCTATTTTTCATGCATTCACATGTTTCACAACACTTGTCGAGTTTTGTATTTTTGGTGGTGGTAATAATGTAATGTTGTTGCAAATTGATGAAAAACCTTTTGTTTTGTTCGCAGGTCCAGCAGCAACCGGACACCCAAGTAAGCGGATACAGTTTTCTACTTGTTAGACATAATATATGTTACGGGTACAGAAACCAACCGTATAACATGTGTGTTTAGATATTTTGCTACGTAACCTTGCAAACATATACACTCAATCAAAAAAATAATTAAAAGCTTTAAGTAATACTTTACTTAAGCGACAGTTATTTCAGAAGTTCCTAAGTTTATGAGAATTATGTTATTATTGTTTAATAGCCCTTGTAATTTAATTAAATACGTGCACAGAAGTCAACTCCCTAAATTATTTCATTTTCTAATTAGAAAAAAAATTACGACTTTATTCCAAAGTATTGTACCGTAAATTATAAAAAATGTCTATTAAAGGATTTCTCCTTTCCACCGTCGATAATTATAATAAGTCCGTATGTTAAATTATATATATTAGGCATATTATCTCCGGTTGTTCCCATCCAGCTAACGGCGAGAACTTGCACAGACATAATCAAGTAGCCAGGATCATTCACCAGCAACTTGCTGTTCGAATTGTAGCCAATAAGCCTGATATCGTGCTAATATATCGATCCAAGCGCCGTGTAGTGCTCGTCGACGTTACCATTGTTAAAATCCTTTACTCCCGGAATTATTCTCCCCATATTCCTGTTTATAGTAGTAAAACTAATATTCCGTATATTTCTTCTTTATTTTTCACTCGAAACCAAATCACACACAATATGACAATAAACAAGTACAGAGGCCATGGTAACCGACCATCGACAATATCGTAAACCTCATCAACCATCCCCCATGACGAGAACCTCGTGAAGGCCGAGAAGGACAAGCCCAGCAAGTAACTTGCCTTGGCTCACGAGGTTACCGCCATGTGGGATGTTGATTCGACGATCATTGTTCCGATAGTCGTTTCGTAGCGAAGAGTCTCGATGACCATCCCAAGAGACTCTCGCTAGAGGGCTGGATCAGGGGTGAGATACAGAAAGCGGCTCTTCTGGACACGGCGCGCATCGTCAGGAGGTTCCTCTCTCTGCGGCCCTAACCACCGGTAGCCTGGGCCCCGCTCCGCTGCCGGCGGCACCCTAGGTTTTTTATAATGTGTTTATGTTTTGTAATTTCATTTTGTATTTTACTTTTTATATACCGTGCGTTACCAGCAAGTAGGCTTTTTTTAAAGTAGGGTAAAGTAACGTTGTTTCTTAACCTAACCATGACCTTCATTTAATTAATCGACTAAAATTCCGATTTCATTAATTTTCTAACAAAATTTAAATTGCAAGCAATGTACAGCAAAGTAAATTGACAATTAGATGTAAATGTTTATTCATTCTTTGTTTATAACGAAGTCATCGAAATAAATGCCTGCATCTACCTATTTCAACAGTTAGAGATACAAGAATTGCTACACTTAAGAAAACTACGGAAAAACATAACTTTATAACTAACAAAATAAAACTTAAAAGCAATACGAGTACTAGACATTTGGACCTGTTTGAAGTGATCGAGAATCCTTTCTTCAAGTTGTACGTGCACAATTCCGTTTATGGCCCTTTCAGATTGACTAATAGGACTATTCTCTGGACCTCGCTGGTCAGCCACTGCTGTCAATCGAAGATTATGTGGATGCCGTTGATTTGGAAACCACTCTCGATAAAGTCTCAAGGCTTGAGGAACATTTCCACGTGTACCACTGTATGATAAATTCATGTCGGATAATTCTCGTGTATCTTTAGTCATTTTAACGAAAAAAGAATATCAGTTTTGCAAATAAATGTTTGTTTTGTAATTTGACAAGCCAACGTCAATAATTTTGTAATTGTCATGTCAAATTTTAGAAAAAACTCTTTAAGCTGTGTAAAAAACTCCATACATAAATATAATGATAAGGACGGCATTTATTATGGGATTGATTTTCTCAACTTTTTAACCCCGTACCACGACATGCCTTGTACCAAGTGCATCAGCGATATGAATAACGACAATTACGTAGTACACCTACTACATTTAAAGTGCGGATTTAGGAAATTGAATTGTGTAGTTAATTCGCATAACTATGATTTGCTAATACTTGCAAACGATTGCTAATGAAACATATTATTATCAGTTTTAATAAAAGCCCGCATGCCGGTAACACACTGTATATATTGTAAAAAACCTAACTTAAGCAAATAAAGATATACGGAAATAATAATAATAATCATTTATTTCGGACAAGATCCATATTGTGTTAGTAATTTACAAATAATACTTATGCTTCTATTGTTAGTAGTATGACATTACAAAGACAGAAAGCACATTATACTTAGAACTAAATACTCGTATTTAAAAATTTATGGTGGGGCATGCAGCTGAACCCAGTGTTTTAGCCACGACGAATCCCACCGGCCAGCTAACGTGCTCATGATGGTGTTCGAGCTGGCGCGCCAGCGGTTCAGCAATGAACTGCATCGCTTTCTGATAATCGCGTGGAAGCCATCAACCCGCCCCTAGGCGAACATGCCCGAGGCACTGCCTCACATATGCGCAATAAGTCAGTTAACGCTCCCACTGACGGACTCAGGAGCACCATATCATATATAATAAGTCCGTATGTTAAATTATCAAAACATATTGAACACTTTGTTTTAACTAGTATACTATTTTATTACGTTAAATAATACAAATAAACAAAGTATTATGGACACAATTATATAGTAAAAAGAAGAGAAATCTAGTGCTCCAGGATGGGTATTCCGCAGCCGTCTTCGCATCCAAACCTTCCTATCCTTCTTCTCGTTCCCCTAATTCTAATAGAGACCGCTCTGATAATTGATATTTGTATTTTGACTTTGATCCAGTTTATTATTTGTGAGTGTGCTTGGACCATTTTTCACATAGACACATTTGAACACTTATTTTTTCTTTTCTGAATCAATCAAGAAGCGAAAAACATGTTTCTTTTACAGTCAAGGAATTTAATTTCCTACCCGTTTCATTGAAATGTTGTTAAGCATTCACGATGCATTAAGGTCGAAATTTCTATTTCAGTAATAGTATTTGTCACTGCACATTACAGATAATCTCTTTGCGAAGTCATTTGTTCATCTAATAGGCTACTTGATGACAGTTCTTTTTATGAAGTGTCAAAACGCTCCGAAAGTATCCAGTTTAGTATGAAATACTATCTTGTGACGTCATGCTCAACATGGTGTCTTATTTTTAGTTTTCGTCATTGTAAAATCGTTGATGGCACGAAAATAAGTTTGAATGGTTTTATCCGGGCTGTTTTGGAAGCGTAATTTGCTGGTTAGAGTTAATGAATTTATTTTGATTGTTGTCAATAAATACCCTATTACGAATACTTGTCAGTTGGTGTCAGTGAAAATCGGGGAAATTTTTAAATAATAGGGATGATGACTGGGTTAAAAATATGTAATTCTATTTAGTCCGTCAGTTAGATTATGGAAAAATATGGGACACGTATTTTTTGGTTTATCAAAATATTAAAAATCGACAAAGTTATAGATCATCAAACTTCTGGAGTGGGGGCTTGTGACGTCACTCTTGAGTACAATTTGTACTCAAGAGTGACGTCACTCGAAACTTCTAAGCACTCTATCCTCGTCACTTTTTGTTTGTCAAACAAAACAAAAAATACGTGTACAATATTTTTTCATAATGTAACAGACGGACTAAACAGTTTTTTTAGTCATCTAGCCTATTCCGAATCCAGACTCCCGAAAGTCTACCGCAAACGTCGATAGTCTAAATTTCGTTATCTAGGTTCCTTTCATTCGAATATTGCAGGAGCGAGAAAGATGGACTTTCCTCTAATTTCGATTCCGCGGTTGTCGACCTTTTTTGGCAGTGCCTTGACGTTCCAAATTTCAGTTCACAATGTCAACGTTGTTAATCTGTTACCTAGTTACTGCCACAAAACAATGCGTGAGATATGTCAAAGTAATGTCGTAGGTACTCTAGCTAGCTCTTATGATGACAGTATGCTATACGATATTGGACCTTAGGTGGGTTGGAAATTAAATTCCTTGACTGTATGTAGGCCCTTTTTTATTTAATTTGTTGTTATAGTGGCAAAAGAAATACACCATCTGTGAAAATTTTAAGTCTCTACCTACTACAGTTCAAAAGATAGCCCTGTGACAGACGGACAGCGGAGTCTTAGTAATAGGATTCCGTTGGAACCCTTTGGGTACGGAACCTTAAAAATGGGGCATCATTCGTTTCCACAGCATTAATTATGTTTCAAATGTTTTATTTTATAGGTAGAATACATTTTGTCTCCGCGAAACGAAATGAAATATTTATGAGTTTAGTTACAAATTATGTTTATAGGTGACACTGACTGCCACATCGTCGCCCCCATGCTAAACTTACAAATGTGCAATTTTGGTGAACTAGGATTTTAGACTTAAACCTATAAAGATTATGACTAAATTTGCGAATTTTTCAAAGTGGTAGATTTGAGAGTTTAGCATGGGGGCGACGACATGATGTATCGCGCAGGCAAACTGTATCAAGTAAAAAGTTATAAAATGAAATACATTTCAACCATGATTATTGTCGTGAAGGCAAATGATGACACTTTTTCGTTTGTGTGGAGAACCGACCAACTAGAATGTCCTTAGGTCTTGTAATTTTGTAATGGTCTGTGCCTGGCAGTTTTCGACATACGTTTCAATTGTAAAATCTTGTGAAACACAAATAATCACGACTTTTTGACAAATGTCACTGTTTTTGTGACAATTGTCGCACCTGTCGGGGTGGTGAAATATCGCTTGTAAACTGTCAAAACTTGTGAAACAACAATAATCACAAATATTTGACAATTGTCACTTTTTTGTGACAATTGTCGCACATGTCGGCGTGATGAAATAGGGGCCAGGTGAAACACGTGTCGAGTTTTATATTTTTAGTGGTGGTTATTAACTATCCTATTGCCCGCTCTAATATTGTTGAAACATATCTGCACTATAATTAAACATTTTATTCTGAATTTCCGTGCATTGAGATATTTCACTGTCTGCATATAATGTAATGTTGTGGCAAATTGATGAAAAACCTTTTGTTTTGTTCGCAGGTCCATCAGGCCAACCCCAACGACCAGGTAAGCGGACACAGTTTTGTACTTCTTAGACATTTAATATGGGTTCTTTTTTGCCTGCAAATAAACAATTATTATTATTATTATTATTATTATTATATATGACGGGGAGATGACGGGAGAAGGTGGAACCAAGCCTGGGTTTCAATATCGGTTGTCAACAACGATCGAAGCGCTGCCTCGCCGACATATATGTTACGGGCACAGAAATATGTATATCGACATTGAAGGAAATAGTTTGTCGAATATGAATACCTCGGTTTTGCATGCATTGATATATTTCACTGTCTCCATATAATGTAATGTGGTGGCGAATTGATGAAAAACCTTTTGTTTTGTTTGCATGTCCACCAGGTAAGCGGACACAGTTTTGTACTTCTTAGACATTATATATGTTACGGGCACAGAAATATGTTTATCGACATTGAAGGAAATAGTTTGTCGAATATGAATACCTCGGTTTTGCATGCATTGATATATTTCACTGTCTACATATAATGTAATGTGGTGGCAAATTGATGAAAAACCTTTTGTTTTGTTCCCAGGTCCACCAGGCCAACCCCAACAACCAGGTAAGCAGACACAGTTTTGTACTTCTTAGACATTATATATGTTACGGGCACAGAAATATGTATATCGACATTGAAGGAAATAGTTTGTCGAATATGAATACATCGGTTTTGCATGCATTGATATATTTCACTGTCTACATATAATGTAATGTGGTGGCAAATTGATGAAAAACCTTTTGTTTTGTTTGCATGTCCACCAGGTAAGCGGACACAGTTTTGTACTTCTTAGACATTATATATGTTACGGGCACAGAAATATGTTTATCGACATTGAAGGAAATAGTTTGTCGAATATGAATACCTCGGTTTTGCATGCATTGATATATTTCACTGTCTACATATAATGTAATGTGGTGGCAAATTGATGAAAAACCTTTTGTTTTGTTCCCAGGTCCACCAGGCCAACCCCAACAACCAGGTAAGCAGACACAGTTTTGTACTTCTTAGACATTATATATGTTACGGGCACAGAAATATGTATATCGACATTGAAGGAAATAGTTTGTCGAATATGAATACATCGGTTTTGCATGCATTGATATATTTCACTGTCTACATATAATGTAATGTGGTGGCAAATTGATGAAAAACCTTTTGTTTTGTTCCGATGTCCACCAGGCCGACCCCAACAACCAGGTAAGCGGACACAGTTTTGTACTTCTTAGGCATTATATATTATGTTACGGGCACAGAAATATATCGACATTGAAGGATATAGTTTGTCGAATATGAATACCTCGGTTTTGCATGCATTGATATATTTCACTGTCTACATATAATGTAATGTGGTGGCAAATTGATGAAAGACCTTTTGTTTTGTTTGCATGTCCACCAGGTAAGCGGACACAGTTTTGTACTCCTTAGACATTATATATTATGTTACGGGCACAGAAATATATCGACATTGAAGGAAATAGTTTGTCGAATATGAATACCTCGGTTTTGCATGCATTGATATATTTCACTGTCTACATATAATGTAATGTGGTGGCAAATTGATGAAAAACCTTTTGTTTTGTTCCCAGGTCCACCAGGCCGACCCCAACAACCAGGTACGCGGACACAGTTTTGTACTTCTTAGACATTATATATGTTACGGGCACAGAAATATATCGACACTGAAGGAAATAGTTTGTCGAATATGAATACCTCGGTTTTGCATGTATTGAGATATTTCACTGTCTACATATAATGTAATGTGGTGGCAAATTGATGAAAAACCTTTTGTTTTGTTCCCAGGTCCACCAGGCCAACCCCAACAACCAGGTAAGCGGACACAGTTTTGTACTTCTTAGACATTTATATGTCGGATTCACGCGTGACTGACTGTCAGGTCAGGATGGGTTAAACTGCAGAATCCTGGCCGTTGAGGTATGTTGGTTAAAGAAGTGGATTCATGTCAGATCAAATCATTTATTCGTCTGATTCTTTTGGCGACTTCGGTAAATGACATTCTGGTGAGAAGAAGCGCCGGAAGAAACTCACCAGTTTCTCTTTTAAATCATCAGGCATTACAATAGTTGTTACAATATTATGGCGTAGGTACTTGAGTGAGCAAATCTAGGCAATTACGTTACACAGTATGATTCATTTTCACTATTAATCGACAGAATTACAATTATCAAGTAGCAACTTTAACTACTGGCAGACGAACCGACAGAATCGTAAGACAAGTGTTGTCGCCACGACAGTCAGAAAGAGAATCGACACTCTTGTCCAACGAGCCCGCCCACGTGCAACGCAACCGGTCGTTACGTCACACGGCGTTCGCGCCATTTTAAATCTACTTAGTACTACAGTAGTCAATTGACGATCTTAGATTCCTTGAATTATCGCTGCTGTCCCCGACATATATATTATGTAACGGGCCCAGAAATATATCGACATGAACGGAAATAGTTTGTCGAATATGAATACATCGGTTTGGCATTCATTGATATATTTCACTGTCTACATATAATGTAATGTGGTGGCAAATTGATGAAAAACCTTTTGTTTTGTTCCCATGTCCACCAGGCCGACCCCAACAACCAGGTAAGCGGACACAGTTTTGTACTTCTTAGGCATTATATATTATGTTACGGGCACAGAAATATATCGACATTGAAGGAAATAGTTTGTCGAATATGAATACCTCGGTTTTGCATGTATTGAGATATTTCACTGTCTACATATAATGTAATGTGGTGGCAAATTGTTGAAAAACCTTTTGTTTTGTTCCCAGGTCCACCAGGCCAACCCCAACAACCAGGTAAGCGGACACAGTTTTGTACTTCTTAGACATTTATATATTATGTAACGGGCACAGAAATATATCGACATTGACGGAAATAGTTTGTCGAATATGAATACCTCGATTTGCATGCATTGATATATTTCACTGTCTACATATAATGTAATGTGGTGGCAAATTGATGAACTAGGTATCATGTTTTTAAGGTTCCGTACCAAAATGGTAAAAAAGGAACCCTTATGGTGCGACTCTGTCTGTCTGTCCGTCTGTCACAGCGAGATATCTCAGGATCTACTGATTCTATTGACTTGAAATTTGGAATAGTGTTAAAAACCACTAACCCGAGCCTATTGGACGGAAAAAAATCTTAAGCCTTTTCTATTTTTATTTTTAAAAGGGGTCCGTAATGGGACTCTGAAAATCGAAAGTAAAGCTATTATATCGAGTGGGGTATCAAATAGAAAGGCTTGATTTGAATATTAAAATGCCGTTTTTATTTTTTTCTTAAATAAGTAGTTTTTGATTTATGAGGAAAAACGTCAAAAAAAATACCATTCCCCCCTATTATCTTCGAAGTTACTGAACAGAAAAATCTGTAATAATTACCAATTATTAATGTCATCCTAAATATTACAGGAAAAGTATAACGGTTTTCCTAACTTGCACCGTTTTTGAGCAATTTGCAAAAATGGTAATACATACTTATTTGCTCCTACTAAACTAATCGCCATACAGTTTTTCTTGAACTATTCATGTATCTACTTATGTGTTTGTACGGAACCCTCGGTGCACGAGTTCGACTCGCACTTGACCGGTTTTTTAAACCATGAACGGATAAACGAGTAGACAACCTGCTAGTAAATGCTCGTGATCGCCGCCTAATCGCCCATAGACACAGCCGCACCAATAAGAGCCTGTTTATGCGTCGCTACCTGAGGACTAAGATGAAATGTCTCTTGTTCCAGATATTTTACAAATCATATTAAATATAGGTTTTGGTTAACCGCAAAAACGATTCGGAGGAGACCCAGCGTTTGAATGTTGTAGATATATAATTTGGCTTTATGTATTTTGAACGATATACATATTCAGCACTTTAGATTATAAAGGTAATGAATTTAGAGCATATATATTTTAAACTTATGATAAATGTTATGAATTCCGTACGTTCTGCAATTTGACTTTATGTATTTTGATCGTAGGCAAACCGACCGTATAACATGTGCGTTTAGATATTTTGCTACGTACCCTTGCAAAAATATACACCCAATCAAAAATATATTTAAAATCTTTAAGTATTATTAAAAAAAAATATCGAATTTTGTGCCGTACGTTAATGTTTGCTGAAAAAATATTTATTCAGCTTCTGTTATATGTATGGAATAGTACATTGTGTAGCAAGGGCGGTAAGTAAGGAATTACAAACGAGTGTTTGTTACAAGGCCGATGAGAAGCCGAGGGCTTTAATAACACGAGTTTGTAATTCCTTTACCGCCCGTGACACACACAATGTTTTTCATCACACTTGTGAGGAAATCTAATTAAAATAACCTTATTTAACCTAAATAGAATTGTAAAACTGACAGTGACATTAGTGACATCCATAGAAAATGCGAATACTTATCAAGACACGTTCGGAAACCATAACGGTTGTGGGTGACTAGCCTAACGAGATTAATTAAACAAGCTAGTTCCACATTAAACGTTCTATATTGTAGCGATAGAGAAACACAGAATCACACAAGAGTCACAAGCACAAAAGAAAGAAATAACAGTTTTAAGCACAGCACAATAAGTTCGGAAGAAAGTCAGAAAAAGCACAGCGGATAGAAAGCACATATAAGAAAGCGAATACAAAAGTTAAAGAGTAAATCGCGCCTTGCGCAAATCAATAAATCGACTCGCGTCTCGGCGCGTAAGAAAGAACCGTTAGCTCAGGCGGCGCGCGGGCAGCGTCCAGCCTCGAGAAAGATTAAATGCCGACTAACTGGGATTTCCGAGCGCACACGATGTGCACACGGCGCGGCGGGGGAACCCGAACCGAGGTGAATGCATCACCGGTCGTTGAACCTGCGCGCGCGTCGCTGATTCATATTTAAAACAAATTATGATAAATTAATAAATTAATATTCTAAAATAGTGTCAACGTTTACAATAAAACTAGTCGCCACATCAGCCCCCCCGGAGACCTTTAGGGTCGATAATAATCGGGGAAACGTATACGGCGACCAAAACGCGACACTTTAACTGTTTTTGGTTGTTCTGAAGGAACGCTTACAGTACTAGGAGGGACAGTCAATGACGTTTTAGAAGTACCAGGTGTCTCTGATAAAATGTAGGCCGGTTTCAATCTATCGATTGAGATTGAAACTTCTTTACCGGCGACATCAATTTTAAAATATTTATCCGACCTTTCAATAATCCTATAGGGGCCAGCATAAGGTGGCTGTAGCGACCTACGGACAAAATCCTGCCGTATAAAAACGTGCGAAACTGTAGCCAAATCCTTATAAACGAAAATTTTGGCAGAACCATGTCGAGTTACCGCCACTGGTTGCAAGTTCCTCATATGCAAACGCAAACGTGACAAGAAGTCAGTGTAGTCTGTCAGTTGGTTAGCAGTGGGGAGGAATAAATCACTGGGGAGTCTTAACGGCTCGCCGTAGACTAACTCGGCAGTCGAAGCAGACAGGTCCTCCTTCCATGCACTACGTATACCCAAAAGTACTAGTGGAAGGGTTTCAGTCCAGCATTCATCTGCGTGACACATTATGGCAGCCTTAAGCTGACGGTGAAACCGTTCCACTAATCCGTTAGCTGCCGGATGATACGCAGTAGTTTGTAAGTGACGTGAACCAGTAATCGTCGCAATTTGACGAAATAGGTTCGAGTCAAATTGTTTGCCTCGATCTGTAGTAATATTTTGAGGGCAACCAAAACGCGCAATCCACATCGAGATAAAAGATTTGCCTACACTTTCCGCCGTGATGTCCTGTAAAGGTACTGCCTCCGGCCAACGCGTAAATCTATCCACAGCCGTAAGACAGTATCTATATCCATTAGACATGGGCATTGGGCCGATTAGGTCGATGTGCACATGCGAGAACCTACCTGAAGGCGTTTTAAAATCATGAATGGGTGCGTGTACATGTCGTGAAACTTTAGACCGCTGGCAAGGAATACACGCACGCGCCCATTCCCTACAATCTTTTTTTATTCCCGGCCACACGTAACGCTCAGTCACTAACTTTATAGTGTTCCTAGCGCTAGGGTGGCTAAGTCCATGAAGGGAGTTAAAAACATTTTTCCGAAATTCGGATGTTACAAAGGGACGTTGGACTGGACCGGACACATCGCAAAATAGCTTAACGGCTCCAAAAGGGACTTTTTGCAAAACAAGCGATGAACCGATTTTCAGCAAATTTCGCAGCTCGGTGTCCGTATCCTGAGACAATGCTAACGCGTGTAAGTCAAGTCCGTCGGTAATAGCGTCTGTCCTCGATAGTGAGTCCGCGACCACATTCTCCTCGCCGGGTATATACCGTATATCCGTAGTAAACTGGCTAATAAAATCGAGATATCGGAACTGTCGCGGAGAGCATGAATCAAGGGACTTTTTCAGAGCTGAGATAATTGGTTTGTGATCAGTGAGTATAAAAAATGGTTTTAACTCTATCATATGTCTAAAGTACTTCACTGATTCGTAAATTGCCAAGAGTTCGCGATCGTAAGCACTATATTTTACTTGTGCAGGGGTCAACTTCCGAGAAAAAAATCCCAAGGGTTGCCAATGGCCCTTGACCTCCTGCTGTATTACTGAACCGATCGCGAAATCTGAAGCGTCTGTGACAATTGCTAAAGGAGCGGCAGAATCTGGATGCGCTAAGAGAGTGGCGTTTGCAATACTTGACTTGCAAGCATTGAAAACCTCCTCCAAAGCTGGAGTCCAGATTACGGGGCTGCTGCTCTTCACCTTTGGACCACTTAGTAGTGCATGGAGAGGAGCCTGTAGTTTTGCAGCGCCTGTAATAAACCGCCTATAAAAATTAAGAGCCCCTAAGAAACGCCTCAGATCCTTAATTGTTTTAGGTCTCGAAAAATCTTGAATTGCCTTTACCCTGTCGTTTAACGGCCTTGTACCCTCGGAGGAAACCAAGTAACCTAAAAACTCTATTTCAGGAACAGCAAACACGCATTTACTAGCGTTAAGTAATATGCCGTAATCATTAAACCGTTCCAACACCGCTCGTAAATGCGCGTTATGTTCTGAGTCACTGGCGGAGGCTACTAAAACGTCATCGATGAACGTAAAACAAAAATCCAGACCCCTGAGGACTTCATCCATAAACCGCTGAAAACTGGATGCTGAATTACGTAATCCAAAACTCATATACGGGAACTCAAAAAGCCCAAAAGGAGTGGTAATTGCCGTTTTCGGTACGTCCTCAGGCGCCACAGGAATTTGGTTATATGCGCGCACCAAGTCTAACTTGCTAAACACCTTACAATTAAAAAGGTTATGCGAGAAATCAGCAATGTGCCGCACTGGGTACCTATCAGGAATAGTGCGGGAATTAAGAGCGCGATAATCGCCACAAGGACGCCAGCTATTATCCTTTTTAGGTACCAAGTGCAACGGGGACGACCAAGGACTCTCCGATCGTCTCGCAACACCCGTGCGCACCATATCCTCAAATTCCTGCTTTGCAATTTTAAGACGATCTGGCGCCAAACGTCGCGGCCTTGCACACACAGGCGGCCCAGGAGTAGTTTTAATAAAATGCTGTGTCTGGTGTTTGCATTTTCGCTCTACAGGATTACCAGAAGGTCTCACAATATCAGGGTACTCTTCTAGTAAAACATGGTATGGCGTGTCCCCTGAAATCACTTTAATTTGTGGGCATACGCAAGCTGAAGCAACTAGAGCAGCTGATGAAAGCGTGGTAGTGTTATCAATTAAGCGAGCGTTTCGAACATCGACAAGCAAATTATAAAATGAGAGTAAATCCACCCCTATGATGGGTTTGCTCACATCAGCAATAACAAAGCGCCAAGAAAACATACGGCGTAAATTAAAATCTAGCGACAAGCTTAGCCAACCATAGGTACTAATAGTAGTATTATTTGCGGCATAAAGTTCATAAGTAGTTTTATGACGTCGTTGCGCACGCAAAAAACTGACCGGGTAAACGCATAAGTCCGATCCAGTGTCCACTAAAAATTGTACCTTTGTTTTTACATCCGTAACAAATAAACGGTTAGACACTGATGCACTTTCACTGGTCGCAACGTGCGACCGTTCTACTAGTTTTTTGGGTACGCACAAGGGGAAATGCACTTATCTGCCTTATCCGCAAACTTGAAGTGATACCAGCACAGCCGCTGGCCGTCGCCGCTTGGCTTGCTCGCCCGCGAATGACTCTTCGACCGGTTTCGTGGCTTGCCGCGGGACCTCGACCGGGGCTTATCCTGGCGACCCCGGGAGGTGGACATCGCGTCAAGCCTCTGCGTCAACGCGTCGATCTTCCGGTGTAACTGGTCTAGCACCGAAGTTGGGACACTGGCCGAAGAAGCTGCAGCTACCTGATAACCCGGTACTGGTGGCGCTACCTCATGAACCTTATCCGCCATCTTCGCCACGGCCTCCAGAGACAAATCGTCCTGGAACGCCACTATGCTCTGCAACATGGGAGGTAATCGGCTCGACCACAAATGGCGAATAAATTCATCCGGGTAATCTGCACCAGCTAAACTCCGAATGTGGCGCAAGAACTGGCTCGGCTTCCGGTCCCCGAGCTCTTCTTTCAATGTCAACTGCTTAAGACGCTCCTGCTTGGAAGCTGATAAACGAGAAATAAGCTCCCTTTTCAGAGTCCCATATTTATCAACCTCCGGTGGTGAAGTGATAATATCCTCAACTTCTGCCGCATACTTATAGTCCAAAACTGATATGGCGTGATAAAACTTAGTGGAGTCACTCGTAACCTTTCCCAGCATAAACTGTCCATCCAGCTGAGCGAACCATAAAGTTGGTTTATCTGGCCAAAACGGCGGCACCTTGACACTAATATGACTAACAGCTGAGTCACGAGTGCTCGGTCCAGCGGCTGGAGCAACCGGAGTGGTAGATGCTGCATCGTCTAATCCCATGATTAAAATTCTAAATTGCCCGCTAAAACACGATTTCTAATCTTTTAAAGCAATTGTCCATTAAAACTTCGAATAAAACGTCAATCCGCTAAAATATGTGCTCAAAACATTAAAATAAACGTCCGTTAAAGGATAAAATTCAAAAAATGTCCGTTAAAAATTCAAATATAAAATGTCCGTTAAAAATTCAAATATAAAATGTCCGTTACACACCCGTCCTTTTCAACTGGGGTCACCAATTATGTGGGTGACTAGCCTAACGAGATTAATTAAACAAGCTAGTTCCACATTAAACGTTCTATATTGTAGCGATAGAGAAACACAGAATCACACAAGAGTCACAAGCACAAAAGAAAGAAATAACAGTTTTAAGCACAGCACAATAAGTTCGGAAGAAAGTCAGAAAAAGCACAGCGGATAGAAAGCACATATAAGAAAGCGAATACAAAAGTTAAAGAGTAAATCGCGCCTTGCGCAAATCAATAAATCGACTCGCGTCTCGGCGCGTAAGAAAGAACCGTTAGCTCAGGCGGCGCGCGGGCAGCGTCCAGCCTCGAGAAAGATTAAATGCCGACTAACTGGGATTTCCGAGCGCACACGATGTGCACACGGCGCGGCGGGGGAACCCGAACCGAGGTGAATGCATCACCGGTCGTTGAACCTGCGCGCGCGTCGCTGATTCATATTTAAAACAAATTATGATAAATTAATAAATTAATATTCTAAAATAGTGTCAACGTTTACAATAAAACTAGTCGCCACACGGTAAAGACCTAAAACGGTTGGTTTTATATTTGCAAAATACTGAAATACACTTTTTAAACATTAAAGTAATGTAACAGAAATATGTGTTTATATAAGGTCCTAATTTATTAGTTGCAGATATTTTAACACATTATACTTTACATTAAAATAATTAACTTTAAATAGAAATTAAGAAATCTTTTCATATAACTTTTCCGATTTCATTTACCTAACAAAAAAAAATATTATAATTTCGTCTAAAAAAAATCATCATGTGCATTATCACATGTCACAATAACACTATCTGTCATATCAACAATTTTTTGTCGTAAATGTCGAAACGGTTCGGCGGGAAAACTGCAAATGTCATTTAATTTATCTACGTGAAGTGGCCAGTTACAGTTAAGTGGTACGTAAAAGAGCCACTAGAATCTGTTCAATGAGTTTTCATTTAGTAATAACATTAACAGGGTGTTATTACGTAGCAAATTTGTTTTTCCTTCTTCTCCAAAAAAACATCGTAAAAGCTATAATGTTTCATGCTTTAATATACTCCAGAGACCGAGTACTATCAGCTGTAAAAATATCTGCAACTAATAAATTAGGACCTTATATGTATTTGCAATAACAGTTCTCTTTAAATAAATAGTTCAGTGATAAAAGTTAAAAACGTAAATTGGCATATCCTTCGAACACGACAAATAAGAGTAAAACAAAACCATCGTTTCAAATTTAAAAAGAAAACCATTACGCCCTAGGGCGTAATAGGTCATTTACGGCCCGCAGAACCTACGTGTAATGACACCATTTTCGAGCAAGTGTGATGAAAAAATATTTACTGTTGTTGCTGTCGCCCTCAGGAATGCCCCAGCCCGCGCCCGCCCCAGCTGGAGAAGGAACAGGAAAACGACGTGGACCAAGTAAGCATCATTCTTCAAAAATTATAATTCCCCAGGCACACATATCGGTGGATATTCAGAAGATCCCGCCTTTTTGGTTGTTATGTAGTTCCGGCGAAGGTCCACAAACTCGTGTTATTAAAGCCCTCGGCTTCGCCTTGGCCTTGTAACAAACACTCGTTTGTAATTCATTACTTACCGCCCTTGATACACAATGTACTATTATGCCACACCTAGTCATAAAGTGGCGTACGGAAAAAGCCGCTTTCTGGCCAAGTACCTATAGACATAAAATGATGACACTGACACAACACGGGAGGTAATGAAAAAAGCCCTCGATCGCATATTTACGCCCCTCGCTTGCAGCTCGGGCCGCAAACTTCTGGCCTTTCTTTGTATTACCACCCTAGTTGTGTAATGTACTATTACGCTATAGTTTTTTCTACAGCACTAAGAAAAACTGGCTCTGCTTCCACTAGCACATTGCCCGTGGGCCGATTTGGAGCGTCGGTTACGCTTTCATAGGAGGGCATTTTCAAAAATCGTTGTTAATTTAACTTTTTTTTGTACAATCGAAGACATTGCTAACTGACCACTTGTCACCCTTATTAGGATGGTCACTTAACTGTGTCTTCGTTGATATTTCAAAAAATTTAAGTGTTTTCGAATCGGCATCATGAGCACTATCGACCCTGAAAGAAGAACAAAAGTGTCTCAGAATTTTCATACACATTTCGTTCTCCCGTTACGTTACCGCCATAGAAGTGTATATAGAAAAGTAACGGAATCGGAATTAAAAAAAATTGGTACACTTTTTCAGAGTTCCGTAGCCAAAATGGCAAAAACGGAACCCTTATAGTTTCGTCATGTCCGTCCGTCTGTCTGTCCGTATGTCACAGGCATTTTACTCAAAAACTGCACGGTGGATATTGATGAAATTTGGAATATAGGTGTCTTGTATGAGCCGCTACTTAGTTTGGTAGTTAAATAATTACAATAAATATTTTTAGGGGGGGCACTCCATACATGTTACAGAAGCTAAAAAAATTTTTTTTCAGAAAATATCAACGTGTGGTACATAGTTTGACAGCTCTTTTAAAAACACATTAAGGTTCTTAAGTAATGTTTTTGATTCAGTGAATAGCTTTGGAAATAATCGCTCCGAAAGTTGTGAAAATTGTGTCCCCCCCCCCTCTATCTTCTAAACCGTGTGTTCGAAAAATATAAAAAAAATACAAAGATAACGCTTAATTAATACTTTCAACGAAAAATATTTTCAACAAGATCGGATTAACCGTTTTTGAGTTATTGCCGATAAACTGCGCTTCTCAACAAAAGGACGTAATTGCTATGAAGCTTGAGGGCCTACTTACAGAAATAAAATTATTTTATTTTATTTTTATTTTATTTTGAATTTTAATTTACAACGATTTTTGAAAATACCCAGGTACTTATGGGCATTTCTCCAGAAATATGTCTGCGATCACGTCATTCATCTGGCCCTTTTTCATACTACATGTATGGAGACAGATGAATGAGTCGCAGACATATTTCTGGAGAAATGCCCTTATGTTTCGATGGTGTCGGAGTTTGCAATTTTACGACGACATATACATAGTTATATTTCTGTTTCAGTCGGTATCCCTCCTCCCCCCGCTTCGAATGATCCCAAAGATAGAGAAGAATACATGCGAGCGCTGGAAGTGAGTATCATCATCATCACAGCATCAGCGTCTAAACTAGGGTTGCCAGATTCAGGCATGTCATTTCCGGGACAACCCGAAGACCCCCCCCCTAGAATTCAGTACCGCTCTTAGTTTTTAATTATTCATGAAATAAAACTTTGGTAAGAAAATCATTTATTTATAAATACAATACGAACATAACAAAATTAGATCTTATCTTAAGTAACAAAATAAAAAATAAAAGTAGTAGTAGATGTTCGAAATCCGGGACAATCAAGGGTAATTCCGGGACACGGGACAAGAACGTTAGGTAATTCCGGGACAATCCCAGATTTTCCGGGCATCTGGCAACCCTAGTCTAAACTCTGAATTCTAATTCAAAACCAAATAAACTATGACAAATCTGTCACAGTCAAATGTGTCAATGTTCAATCGAGGGCTTTCTTTATTACCTCCCGGGTTCCCGTGTTGTGTACATCATTTTATGTATACTGTAGCTAGTTGTAATGACTGTTAGCTTAATAGTCTATTTCTCGACGTGAAACATACGTTTCCCATTTGGTGGAACTCAAAGGACCTCCAAAAAGGATCCTCTCAAAGGATCTGGAGATTATATACGTCTCTCGGTAAAAGGTAAAAAAAACTGTGCCCAGTTATTTGCTTGTTGCGTTTTATAAATGTCATCTTATGTAATAATGTCATAATTGTTGTAATGTTGTTTTTAAAAGAGACACTGGTGAGTTTCTTCAGGCGCTTCTCCTCACCAGAAGGTCATCTACCGAAGCGCCAAAAGAAAAGAATCAGACATGTAAAAGAGCCCTTGAGGCCTACTTACAGAAATAAATGAGTTTGAGTTTGAGTTTATGTCTACACTTAGCCAGAAAGCTACTTTTTCCGTACGCGCAGCGTGCAAAAAAAAGACATTATGGCCAGGTGTGGCATAAAAAACATTTATCTTTGGCTAATGCTTTTACCAAAAAAGTTACTAGGTACGGAACGCGGTTTTTGTAACACACGTGAATCAGATAGAACACTTTAGTTAATCAATCGGTTTTTAAATTTTTTTGTTGTATTTTTATTATAGTTTATTATTTGGATAGTAGTTTTATGCAATTATAATATGCCACACCTGACCACAAAGGGGTATTTACCGCACGCTACGCGAACGGAAAAGCCGCTTTCTGGCCAAGTGTAGACAAAAATTGTGTACGCAACACGGGAGGTAATAAAGAAAGCCCTCAATCGCATATTTACGTCCCTCGCTTGCAGCTCGGACCGCAAACATCTGCGATCTCGGCCTGTCTTTGTTTTACCACCCTAGTTGTGTAATGTACTATTAAACCAAAAATCATTTCAGGCAGCTTATAGAGCAATGAGAGAACAAGAAGAAGAAAACCGAGGTAAGATACGAACGAGTACATAATTTTTTTAAAATATGATCATTATCATATCGTCACTTCTTTTAAAAAAACTCGTAGTGAAAAACGTCAAAAGTTACATACAAACGTAATATACACTTAGTGTGTTTTTACCTGGAGTTAGCGTCAGATACGTTTTTTTTTTAAGTAATGACGATATGCCAGACAACCAGAGGGCGCCGTTCATTTATTGATTAAGACCCCCCCCCCCTCCCCCCCGTCCCTATGTAAGTAATATTAAGTAATAAGAATCTGCCGACCCCCTTCTCCCTTTTTAATATTCACTACGTAAGAAACGAAAGGAAAAATAAATCACGTTTAGGTAGTTTTAATTTTTATTTTTCAAGGAAACATCTTAGTAGGGACGTTTGTTTGCAGATACTAAAAGTTTTAATTTTTTGTTAACATGCATATACACATCCAAGCACGCTTTTTTAAAAGTATAATCTTATCTTTCGGCATTTTTATGATCTTTACTTTTAGTTCTTAAACTATTAAAACTCCCTCAAACCCCCTTGTAAGAAAAAAAGACATGGTTTCACTCCCCTCTCCCGATTTAAATCGTCTCACGTAGTTAATGAATGGCCCAAGGTCAGAATGTTCATGGCACAACAAAAGACTGTCCCAATCAAACCACTTTTAGAAACATTTTTTACCGTAATCGATAGTTATAATAACATAAGAAAAAACGGTCCACCGAATAAAAAAAAACTTTATTTTTTTTATTATGTTACCGTTTTTCCATATATTTATTATAACGGTAACACAAAGGAATGTTCCAATAACGTTTGGAAAATTTGGGACACTTTTTTTCTTCTATTGGAATGGAAAGGTCTCGTAACTCTAAGTAAATATAACAGAAAATTAGCAGAAATCTTTACAATTAAGAAACTAGCATCTTTTTCGAAAAGCTCATTTACATTGTTGGCAAATAGTAAACCTTTTTAAAATGAAAAACGTTACCTCTCACCCCCTTAGCATTCAGTGTTATACATTGTTATACTACTCACTTTCTCACTGACACTTTCAACACTTAGTCAATTAGTGGTAACCCGTTAAACTTGTGCATTTTTTCAATCACATGCAATTTAAAAAAGAAAGAATAAATTGTGCAAATAATAAAACAAGCCACTCACTACCAAAAATAGAAAACTCGACACGTGTTTCGCCTCTCCTCGGCATCCTCGGGTAAAGCTGGAGATGCTGACAGTCCGGCGTCCGTTGATGGCATGGCAGTTTTATTTTTAGTGGTATTTTTATATTTTTTCTTTTTTAAATTGCATGCGATTGCATGAAAAAATACGCAAGTATAACGGGAACGGGTTAGCACTAACCGAGCAATATTATTTATTTCAACCCTACAAAACCAGTTTGAAAAACTACCCTATATAAAACTTCAGGAAAATCATGACGTGGTACTCGAGTTGTTGCCGGGAAATTACACAAACATATAACAATAAGAATTATTTATTGCGAACTGTGTACATAGCTAGATAATAAAAATTACATTTGTTTCAACAGTTACCTGTTTCAGGCATGCAATACTTATATTCAGAGCACGGAATAGGTAGTGCCTATTTACCTAAACTTCGCGGGAGGCCGTAGCTAAGAGTGGTTACAACCACCAAAATTATTATGTATTTTTATTGAACGCGGGATTTCCTGGGATTAATAAGAATACATAATGTACATAAATTCACACTCGGGGTTAAACTATTAATGAAATACAAGATATATTGAGAACTCAAAAACGACTTCATACAACATTTCTGCATGAGACAATTGTATTTCATTAATAATCTAACCCTGAGCGTGAATTTATAGAGATAATGTATTATTATTAAACCAGGGAAATCCCGGGTTCAATGAAAATAATTAATTATTTTTGGTGGTTGTAACCACTCTTAGTTACGTCCTCCCGCGAAGTTTAGGTAAATAGGCACTACCTATTCCGAGCACTGCTTATATTATATGTATAATACAAGTTATATTCTACTACTGATTCCTACACTAGGGATTCAAAAAAATCTTTTAAACTATAATAGGTAGTGGGCGAATATTTAAGAGGGTCAAAATTTATGTCTCGCTATGGTGATCCGAAATACTAAGGAATTCCAGAGCCGAAGTATTTCATTTCGTTACTTAGATAAATAAGGCAGATGGCGCAAAAACCGCTTTGAGCTTGAATCACCCAAAAAAAAGATATTGAGAAAATTGTATCTAAAATGGCACAAATAGGCGTGTCCCATTCCCATTTCTTCCAATATTTGATGTCATAAAAAAATAACTATAAGGAATGTTTTAAGTTCTGCACATCAGTATTATACTTAAATAACTAAAGATTGTTTTTCATCAAAAACATGTTCAAAAAGTTTATTACAACTTGCCCAAAAATTAAATCAAAAAATGTTTAAAAAAAAACGTCACTAGGGGAAACACTGTTTTCCGTACGATTTTTGCCTATAATAAATCGCAAAAGGAGGGTAATTTGGTGTTCAAGTAACACTTCACTCCACACCTCAGTAGATCGGCAAACTTCGGAGATGATATACGTCGCGAGATTCGAGTAATAAGCGTTTCATTTTGATTCTCCAAAGTTTGTCATCATTATGGTCTGTCACATTTTTCACCGTATCTTCATAATTTTATTTACAGTGGAGTATTATTGTATAACCATATCAAAGTACACATGGAACTAACACTATTTAGTGCAATCTTGTCTTGTTAATATACCTAATTGTTTTGTAAATCCACATTTTCTAGAATTTGTCATTATTGGCAGCATCATTTTCGGCAACATTGTCAGAGAAACCAAAGACGCGTGTTGCCAATAATGACAATGTGTAAGGAGTATAATGACGATTGTTACTAATAATGATTTTAGTATATGAATTCCTAGATAATAGACGTGTATTTTATAGTTTCGATCATGTGAGTGAGTGACTGAGAGTGATTGAATGTATGAGTGAAAGTTAGTGTGAGTGTTTGAGCGTGTGTGGATGAGTGAGTATGTGTGAATGTGAGTGAGTGATTGTGCGGGAGTGAGTATGAATGAGCGAGTGAGTGTGTAAGTGACCGGGTGTGTGTGAATGTGAGTCAGTTACCTAGTGAGAGTAAGTGAATGGATGAGTGTATGAACGTGAGTGAGTGTGTGCGAGTGCGTTAATGAATGTGAGTGAGTGAGAGTGAGTGAGTGAGTGACAGTGAGTGTGTGTGTGTGTGTAAGTGAGTGAATGAATGTGTGTGAGTGTGAGAGTAAAGAGCAACTGATGTTTCACTGAATTTGATGCACACTCGACAAATTTCACCTTCGTCCTCTAAAAAGAAAATAAATTATCGAATAATTACATCGGAAAGCAATCAGAAATTAGTAAAAATAATGATGAAGAAAAAGTTAATCATAATTATTATTATCAAACCTCGATAAGAATACGATTCCGAAGTACCGTTTGCACAAAAGAACATAGAATAAATAAATATAATTATAAGTCAATCTGTAATATCTTCTTAGTTTAAGACTTTTATAGATACAGTGTAAACTGGATAACTGGGACCTCAAGGGACCCGCAAATTTATTTCACTTAAAGAGGTATTCGACTTACCCAGTTTCTCAGATCCAGGTGTAAATAAATATCTGTCTCATTTGCAGAGGGTTCTATTAATAGAGGGTAATAATAGAGGTTATTTCAGTTATAGAGGAGCGATTACTAAATAAAGTAAACAATGTCTATGTATACACATATGTATATGAGTTGTTTAACATCAGAATAGGTATTAAAAGTAATATAATCAAACATGTTTTTTATAAACGACAGATTTCATCGCGTATCTTTCGACTTTTATTTATAAAGGGTAATTAGGGACTAGGTAATCCCAGATATAGAGGTCTCTGAAAATGACCTCTGTTAGTGGGACACAACAGAGGTCATTTTTATGTCGCCTCACTTACAGAGCCAAATAAGACAATAAAATCAAAAGAACTAATCACAGACATAGATGTCTGTTGTGTCCCACTAACACAGATACCTAATTCAGTGCTTTAGGTGCCGGGACCTCAGTATGAGTTCCAGCTATGGAGGTTTCTCACTTACCCAGTTCCCAGTTATCCTGGTTTCACTGTAATACATTTAGAACGTATTTCTTGGTAAATGCTGTGTGTGTGTTTTATAAAAAAATATTATAGTCGACAATATTTAACAAATCTCTCATTATTTTCCACATAATTTTCATGTTATACAATTGTGACCGAACGTAATTATTTACAACGTACATACTTAACACTATTTAGCACACTAATCGTCTATTTTATTTTCTTTGTGCCAGGTGATGATACAGATAGCAGTGAAGACGATAATGTTATGAGGGAATAATTTTCGAAGTTCAATTATTACATTATTTTATTTAAGTAGGTGATCTAATTAATGATTTTTCCCAAATAGAACTTTTTTGTACTGAAATAAGTGGTGTACTGCCGTTTCGACGAAATATGTTTCGTCAAATTTCACTTGGCAACCAACTTTTCGCCGAAGTTTTATTTGGCAAATCAATTCTTGGCATAACTTTACTTCGCATTTTTTTTATTTCGCCACATTTTTATATTGCAAAGTTTTATTACATCAATGTTTTATGTGGTAAATAATTGTATAGCAAATGATTTGCTTAAGCAAATAACATATCGTCAAATAACATTTAACCAAGTTTTACATTGAAAAGTTTCACTTCAACACACTTTTATGTGACAAACAATTATGAAGCAAATGATTTGCTTAGTTAAATAACAAAAGGTTAGGTTAGGTTTGAACTGCGTCCCCCAACAAAAACGATCTGCTATCAAAAAGTAGGTTAGGTTAGTAAATTATAAGGGCACAGAAGAAAAAGGGGGGACGGGGGGGCGAAGCCCCCCACAAGGGGGGCTCGGGGGGCGAAGCCCCCCGCATTAAAAAAAACTCAAACCATAAGTTCAATTAGGTTAGGTTAGGTTAGGTTAGGGTTCGAACTGCGTCCCCCAACAAAAACGAACTGCTATCAAAAAGTAGGTTAGGTTAGGTTTGAACTGCGTCCCCCAACAAAAACGAACTGCTATCAAAAAGTAGGTTAGGTTAGTAAATTATAAGGGCACAGAAGAAAAAGGGGGGACGGGGGGGCGAAGCCCCCCACAAGGGGGGCTCGGGGGGCGAAGCCCCCCGCATTAAAAAAAACTCAAACCATAAGTTCAATTAGGTTAGGTTAGGTTAGGTTAGGGTTCGAACTGCGTCCCCCAACAAAAACGAACTGCTATCAAAAAGTAGGTTAGGTTAGGTTTGAACTTCGTCCCCCTACCAAAACGAACTGCTATCAAAAAGTAGGTTAGGTTAGGTTAGAACTGCGTCCCCCTACCAAACCGAATGGCTATCAAAAAGTAAGTTAGGTTAGAACTGCGTCCCCCAACTAAAACGAACCGCTCCCAGAACAGTAGGTTAGGTTAGGTACAACGCACATTAACTATCAACGATCACTCAAGAATGAAATGCTATTTTGAGCCACAAAGTATATAAACATAAGTAATACCCTCTTAATTTAGCTGTATGGGACATCACCCTACCCACTTAATGAAATAAAATCATACTGCAATTTGAACCTTGCATTCTAACAAACTAGGTTAGATTTTATTTGCCATTCAATATTTTACTAAATTACGATATGCCAATCAATACATTTGACGAAATGAGAAATGACGTCTTAAAAAAAAACCAGGTAATAATTTGCGTAACAATAATTTATCAAATCATATATTGGTAAATGATATCAGTGCGAAACGTTGAGTTGGGAAATAACATTTTGACCAAATAAAAATATGGGATAAAAGGTTTGGGAACTAAAAATTTGCGAAATAATTTTTGCCGAAACATTAGTAAACCGAAATAAGTATTTTCATTTATATGCACACAACCATTGACAATGTCATTTCAAGTATTCATTCAAAAACGACATATGTGCTGAATCGTATTATAAGCGCGGTTTAATAATAGTAAACAATTAGCTTTGTCTTTTATTTTTTGACTGAAACAGGTACTTATGTAAAGTTTCCTGGGGTTATTTGGAATACCGAAGCCTAGTTGTGGTGTAATATATTCAAAACTCGGCTACTTGCACATAATAGTATATTACACAACTAGGGTGGTAATACAAAGAAAGGCCGAGATCGCAGAAGTTTGCGGCCCGAGCTGCAAGCGAGGGACGTAAATCTGCGATCGAGGTCTTTTTTTACTACCTCCCGTGTTATGTACATCATTTTATGTCTACACTTGGCCAGAAAGCGACTTTTTCCGTACGCTACGCTTACAGAAAAAGACACTTTATGGCCAGGTGTGGCATAAAAATTATAATTCTTAGAGTTCCAAATAACCATACCTACGAGATAATCAGTATTGTCTTAACTGTTTAAGAAAAGAATAAGTTTATAATATTGTCTTCGGTTTGCGCGATAATCACTCATTGTAATAAAACAACTTAAACGGATTACAACGCGTATATTACTACATTGTTAGTCCACTTTTAAAGGGGACTTAAAAATGTAGCACATAAGTGAGTAAACATAAAATGTATGAAAATATAAATTCGTATGCTAAATTGACCCCTATAACAAAGGGACTGTATGAGCACTATATTGTATGATACAACTTTAAATTTTAGGAAGTTACGACAAATTTTAATCATCTCATAACTTTTTTATTTGAAGTGTTTTCAAAATTTCAATAGAACAGATAGAAAAGAATAGGGATGTAACGATACCGATACCGATACCGATATATCGGCCGATATATCGGTATAGCCGATATATCGGTATCGCCGATAATATACAACCGATATTTGAAGAGCGCGAAAAGAATTTTTGTATGAAAAAAAATCTGCAAAAAGTAATTTCAATTTCTGACTAAATTTATGTATTTGGTCTATTACATATTATATCGTGTGCAATGATAATTACTATATTAAGTAAATCTTTGATTCTTAATAAAAAAAAATGAATTTTGAGTTGACAATTTATTTATTTTTACTTTACACTTTCAAGGTTGACTCTCTGTTAAATATAGGCTATATTATATAGCCAAGTTTTAGTTATAATAAGGACATACAAATATCTGAATTTCATACTTCATTATTTAGCTATGATATCGGTATCGGTATCGCCGATATTAACTACAATATATCGGTATCGGTATCGTATCGGCAAAACTATGCATCGTTACATCCCTAGAAAAGAAATACCTACTGATGCCAATGGTGTATTTAGTGTGCTTACGACAAAATGTCCCTGACGAAATTTGAAATTTCCAGTGTCGATGTATTCAAATTTTATTTTTGTCGTCCATATCATAAACAATAAAAAAAAAACACTTAAATCAATATACATCAGACCTGATTCTCAGGTGAAAATCATTGCTGGCAACGAGCCGTGATTATTTTCTACAAAAACGTCATTATTATCATAAGGAGTCATTATCAGAAACACCATTTTAAACAAAAAAGTAAATATAATGAAAATTAATGGGTTTTGTTGCGTGCCTATATGATAAAACGTTGTGTTTTTAATGTATGTATACATCTGGCTTAATAAAGATGCTCTGTCGCGGGGTTTGTAAAATAGACATTTTTTTGGTCAAGAATAATGTTTTGAGGAGAACCGCCCTAAGTACATTACATAACTAGGGTGGTAATACAAAGAAAGGCCGAGATCGCAGATGTTTGCGGCCCGTGCTGCAAGCGAGGGACGTAAATATGCGATCGAGGGCTTTCTTTATTACCTCCCGTGTTGTGTACATCATTTTATGTCTACACTTGGCCAGAAACCGGCTTTTTCCGTACGCGCAGCGTGCGGGAAAAGTCACTTTATGGCCAGGTGTGGCATAAAAAGCTTTTTCTGTAAGCCACTTCTTCAATTTCACTTTAAAAGTGTTACCCAGAGCTTTCAAATTCGTCGGGCGATAATTGAAAACTCTGATTGCCGTTACGAAAGTGCAATTTTTAGGGTTCCGTACCAAAATGGTAAAAAAGGAACCCTTATTGGTGCGACTCTGTCTGTCCGTCTGTCACAGCCAGATATCTCAGGAACTACTGCTGCTATCGATATGAAATTTATAATAGTTTTAAAAGTCGCTAACCCGACCCTATTTGACATTAAAAAAATCTTGTACCTTTTTTACTCTTTTTAAGGCTTTTGCCGTAATGGGAGGTCGAAAATTCAAAATTGTGCTATTGTATCAAGTGTGATATCAAATGAAAGGGCTTAATTTGTGAATTCCAAAGCCATTTTTATTTTTTTGTTAATCATTAATCATTTTGATTTATGGCCAAAAACGTTAAAAAAAATAACATCCCCCCCCTATTATCTTCGAAGTTACTGAACAGAAAAATCTGTAATAATTACCAATTATTAATATCATCCTAAATATTACAGGAGAACTATTAAGGTTTTCCAAAATTGCGCCGTTTTTTAGAAATTTGCAAATATCGTAACATATAATTTTTGCTCCTACTAAACTAACCGCCATGCAGTTTGACTTAAACTATTCACGTATCTACTTACGAGTTTGTACGGAACCCTCGGTGCGCGAGTCCGACTCGCACTTGACCGGTTTTTGTATATGGAGGTACTAATTTTGGGTAATTGAATATTATGTATATACCTACTGTGAACTACACATTACATTATTATTGTGGTTACATTTGGTGGACACTGCCTAGTGTTGTAAAATAATTCGGTGTACAAGTTAGCTGGAAGAGATCCCTTACAGGGCTAAGTTCGCCTTTGTACATAACCATTGTTCTTTGTACTGTTTCTGTATGATTTTATGTGCAATAACGTGTTTACATACATACATACATACAAGTAAGCTAAGTTCAAATATACCTGTCACTGTAAGAAAGCACTTTTCTCGGAAGACTTGTAGTAGAGAATCTCTAAAGTTCATACGATAAAGTGGCTTTTACCGCACGCTACGTGTACGGAAAAAGCCACTTTCTGATCAGTGTAGACATAAAATGATGTACACAACACGGGAGGTAATAAAGAGAGCCCTCGATCGCATATTTACGTCCCTCGCTTACAGCTCGGGCCGCAAATATCTGCGATCTTGGCCTTTTTTTTTGTTTTACCACCCTAGTGCTGTGTAATGTACTATTGTGAACATTGTGCTACTTCGACTCATATAGGTACCTCGATCAGTCGCGATCATAGAATTAGGAATAGTACTGTACAGAAGTCTCTCTTCGGATCCGACTACTGGACGGAACGCACGGGATCCGACCATCTCTCCCTATCGCATAACGCGTGTTATTTCTTGTCGCTGGTAGGGCATGCAATACCGGTTTATTTGTATGGATAATACCGATTTTTCGGTATTGGCCCATACAAGTAAAACCGGTATTGCATGCCTTAGTCGCTGGCTAAGGCCCCCTCGCGAGGGCCTCAAGGCCGCGCGGCGAAATCGCAGAGTGAGTCACTCCCAGCACGGTCAATATTTTAATATATTTGTATTTCGGCAGCTTCTACGACTACAACGGCAGCGCCAACTACGGAGTCTGAAGACGACTACCCATAGGACGACGATTCTTACCAAAATTAAATGATTAGTAATTGTACTATTTTCCATTGTTTTTTTTTATCCTACGGCAGAATACGCCGCACCGTAAAACTCCCGAACTATAGCGAAAGTGGATAGGTACCTTAATGTTTGCCATATCCACCTGGTGTTCGTCTCATAATTAGTGTTCGACCGAAACTATCTTTCACGGCCGATACCGAAACCAAATTTCGGCTTTGACCTCAGTTTCGGCCGACACCGAAACCAAAACTTCCCCTTAAAGGGATGTTGTTGTGGGAAGAAAAAAATACAATCATAATCAGTCAGTCGTCATTTTTAAATAACATAATAATAATAATTTACCGGCCGGCCAGAGTGGAGTCGCGAGAGCTATATGCTCCAGGCGTGGAAGTGTTAAAGGGCATAACGCCGCGAGTACCCTCGGAGAAAGCGCAGCACACCTCTCGACACCCTGCAGCCCTCGGCAGCGGTGTTGCCCCTGGGCCATTGCTCATAATGTCGCTATTTAACAGGGGCCCATCAGCGGAGGGCAAGTCACGGTCTGTCAGTGCCGCGAAAGCCATGAGACACTTTTCCTGACAGGCGCCGTCATGTCTCAATCCATAGCCCAGTATCTAGTCCATAATTCCACCACCATAACCCAGTAAATTTAGATTCCATTAATCAACAATAGTCCTTGCATCTGGCGGGGGCTGTCTCTGCGTGCGTCCCGTGACACGGGCAGGGACAGCATCCGCTGGGTGTACACGTTGCCTTTCATTAAATTGTCGAAAGGGCCTCTACGTGTTGGCTTCAGCTCCGCGCACGCCTCCCAAAGGGCCGGGACACTATTGTCTCGTGTACGGGAAAGACATACATAATAATTTATATATATAGATACAAGAGATCAAAGAACATAGAAAATCTACATGGCGCTCACCTATGGTCCAGATCAGGACTTCGTCATTAATAGTCAAGGGCGGGTACTCAGTAGGCTTATGATGCTACGCTTTGTCACGCGATAAATAAATGGTAAAGCATCCGTCACGTTCTGACAAATAGTGTGCGACAGTGACGGATGCTTTATCATTTAGCACAAAGCGTAGCATCATAAGCCTACAGGAATAGTTTTATTTATTGCGGCAAATATCATGAACGAATTTTTTTTTGTATTAATTGTTAAGATATTATTTTGGCACCAATACCAAAGTATAAAGACAACCAAGTTGTTCGTCTTCGTCGTTTAGGAGCATGCGACGCGTAAGGCACAGGGCTGCCGCGCGTCGGTTCTGTAAAATACCTACTTACTACGAGGTAACTTTTATTAGGTTGACCTCGAACGAACAATCGTTCAAGGTCAACCTAGTAAACGTTACTTATTTCAATATGAAACTATCTGATCGCACACATCTGATGTTAATGTTATTAAGTATAATAGTTTAAATAAATTAGTACTGGTACGTGTACATGTAAGTAACGTAACGAGATTTCGGCTGGTTTCGTAAAACCACTCTCGTGTTTTAAGGCATTTTATGTATCAATTGACTCAACTACTATTTAATTAGTACACGTTTAAAAAATCTGTTGATTTTAATGACCGCTGTCAAACAAAATAATTATCTACTCTATTTAATTGGTATAGTTTGATCGCCACCTCTGCGCCTTGACGAAAGTACACAAACACAAAACTATCAAACATTCTATAAACGACTTAATATATAACATTTATATAGGTACCAATAATATACACACCTTTCGGGATCCTTAGGAATGTTGAAATATGATAATTCTGGATTTTGCGCACTATTCCTCAAACATCCGAACACACTGCAGTATGTATGATTTCGATTCTTCGCTTTGTGCGCGGACATTTTGCAGCGATGGCTCGGCCCTGACTAAAGTACGCGCGCGCAGTCGGCAATGCTTGCCTGTGGTGCGGTGCGTCCGTACACGGCGCGCACACATGCGCGCTCCCGATGTACCCTTTGTCGGAACAAACACTACCGTATACCGTGCCAATACTGAAATTTATTCAGGTTGAGTTTCGCATTCTGTACTAACTGTAGGAAATCTGTGCCGAAATAAAAAATACACGTGTCGTCTGCGTATAATTTAGTGTCACCACTGAATCCTATATTACACAAGTTCTTTATATAGATTAAACACAGGAGTGGTCCTAATATAGCCTTAAGGAATTCCACACTTGATTTGTACAATGTACCTGATAAAAACTTTGTTTACATAATTTCTACATTAGAAAAAAAACGAAGTAGGTATAGTGTTGAAAACGAGTAGAATTTTACTAAAAGTAAAATCGATTCATCATTCCGCTGGATTGCTATTTTACGAGTGTATGTCTTTTATCAAAGTCCTCTTTAATTTTGTGCCATCTCCGTCTATACTCCCATCCATCTTGTGCCATCTCCATCAATTCCTGGTCAGAGAACTCGCCAGAGCGGAGTCTGGTCATGATAATCTGGTGATCTGAAGAGGACAACTGCTCAGCTATAAAGTTTAAGGATTCATAGGCTATTATCCTGTCTATATCGGGCCTTATTCCTTTACCTAAAGGTAAGTGTATAACACGCATTGCCGAGGGTGTTATAGATTTAGCTAGTTTTTCATGCTCTAAATCATATAGCCTTCGTAGTTGGTTTCTTAATCTGAGCTGCTCCTCCAAACTCATCTGCGGACAGAAAAGATACAGCTGATAACTGTTGTAAAATAAACGACTTCGAATTAACCTATTACTATATGCACGAGTTAGGTACTATAAAAAGAATATTGAAATTGCTAATACATTTGTCTATACAGGGTGTATTCGTTAAGTATAGCCAGGCGATTATTACGTAAATGTAACAGATATCAGAAAACGTTAAACTGATATGAAAGTACGTTACCCAAAGAGTAAAATCACATCAATAACTTTATTTTAATAAAACCAGCAATATCTCAATTACGGTAGGGAAATTACAGCCTCAAGGAACGTCAAACTAAATGTATGGGAGCCTCTAAACTTAATATTTTTGATTTTACTACTATAATTTAAGAAAAGTTATTAATGTGATTTTACTCATTGGGTAACGTACTTAGTTTTCGATATCAGTTTAAAATTTTCTGATATCTGTTATATTTACGTAATAATCGCCTGGCTACACTTAACGAATACACCCTGTATAGTTTGAGGAACACGCTGCATAGGCTTAATAAACAATTAGTTATACTGTACCTTTGTATTTAAATATCTCTGCGCTCAAAAATTAAACAGTCCATTCTGTACCGCACAAACGCTCACTATATCCAGACAGGCAATAATTATCAAATTATACTTCTGATAACGGCGATTAGCCGTTGCATTGATTAGATACTGCTTCGCCGATTACTGATTTCGCCGCGCGGGTACCTACTATTTATAGCCTGGCAACTTCGTTGGTGACACTCACCTGTGTGCTTTTTGTTATGTGCAGCCGTAACTAATTACACAAGTTACCGCCAACACGAATGGCGACCGAGGGCAGCCTCCGGAGGCCCCCGTTCGTGTTGGCGGTAACTTGTGTAAGTAGTTACGGCTGCACATAACAAAAAACTGGTCAAGAGCATGTCGGACCATGCTCAGTGTAGGGTTCCATAGCCGTATCTATAAGGAAATGTGCTACAGATAAAAATAAAGCTAAAAATAAACAACTGGCAAAAGGTCGTAAATGCCGTGTAAATCAATGGCACTTAAAACCTTTTGGTTTAGAAGTTTTTCGGCAATAACTTCAAAACGGTTTATTCCTTACTATTCAAAATAATTTTCGTTGAATGTATTTATTATGCGTTTCCTTCCTGATTTTTTTGTCATATTTTTTGGATTTACGGTTTAAAAGTTAAAGGGGGGGTGGGAAACAATTTATGCAACTTTCGGAGCAATTATTTCCGAAAGAATTCACTTAATCAAAAAACAGTACCTACATAAAAGTCTTATAATGTTTTTAAAAGAACTATCGAATTATGTACCTCACGTTAATGTTTGCTGAAAAAAATTTTTTTTAGCTTCTGTTACATGTATGGAGTGCCCCCCCTAGATTTTTTATTTTTATTATTTAACTACCAAACTTAGTAGCGGCATCTACAAGACATCTATATTCCAAATTTCATCAGTATACGTCTTGTAGTTTTTGAGTAAAATGCCTGTGACATACGGACGGACGGACGGACGGACGGACATGACGAAACTATAAGGGTTCCTTTTTAGCCATTTTGGCTACGGAACCCTAAAAAAAGCACACAGGTGAGTGTCACCAACGAAGTTGCCAAGCTATAGTATAGTGCGTACAAACTCTTAAGACCAAATGCTGTCAAACGAACGCAAGTCGCAAGCCAAAAACTACCTTATAATCAGAGGATAACGTAGTTTTTGGCTTGCGTTCGACAGCATTTGATCTTAAGAGTTTGCACGGACTGTAACAAATTTTGCCCCTCCGGGGCACGGTATACGGTAGTTTTTGTTCCGATAAAAGGTACATCGGGAGCGCGCATGTGTGCGCGCCGTTTGCGCGCCGTGTACGGACGCACCACAGACAAGCATCGGCGCGTGCTTAGTCAGGGCTGAGCTCTCGACGCAAGCGGTCAAACGTTCAAAATGTCTGAGGACGAAGCAAAGTATAGAAGACGTATATACTGCAGTGTGTTCGGATGTTTGAAGAATAATGCGCAAAATCCAGAATTGTCAAATTTCTGCATTCCTAAGGATCCCGAAAGGTGTGTATTTTATTAGTACCTATATAAATGTTATATTTTAAGTCGTTTATAGAATGTTTGATAGTTTTGTGATCAAACTATACCAATTAAATAGAGTAGATAATTATTTTGTTTGACAGTGATGAGTAAAATTAACAGATTTTTTAAACGTGTACTAATTAAATAGTAGTTGATTCTATTGATACATAAAATGCCTTAAACACGAGAGTGGTTTTATGAAACGAGCCGAAATATCGTTGCGTTACTTACATGTACACATACCAATACTAATTTATTTAAACTATTATACTTAATAACATTAACATCAGATGTGTGCGGTCAGATACTTTCATATTGAAATAAGTAACTTTTACTAGGTTGACCTAGAACGATTGTTCGTTCGATCGAGGTCAACCTAATAAAAGTTACGTTCGTAGTAAGTAGGTTTTTTACAGAACCGACGAGCGGCAGCCCTGTGCCTTAGGCACGCTCTGGTGTCGCGCGCTCCTAAACGGCGAAGACGAACTACTTGGTTGTCTTTATACTTTGTCCGGGGGCTTAACCAGCGACCAGAAAGAGCACGCGTTATGCGGTAGAGACGGTTGGATGCGGTGCGTTCCGTCCGGTGATTGGACCGACTTTGTACGTAATAGCTGCCGTGCCATGACACTTATGTATCTGGTATAGGAAATCCATACATAGTTAAAGTTACAGTGTTTTGCCACGGCACGGCAGATAGGTACTTCTTCTTCTGCCATACCCTAACGAGTGTCGGCGACCACCCTTACAGAGTACTCGTCTGTTCTTGGCCAATCTTGCGAGTGTGGCTGCGTTCTTGATGTCGGTCCATTTTTTTATGTTATCGAGCCAGTGCATCCTCCTTATTCCTCTTCCCCTTTTCCCTTCTATTTTCCCTTCTAATATAAGTTTGAGTATGTTATATTTCTCGTATCTACGTAGGTGTCCAAAATATGCAAAGATAGGTACTATTACCTACTTATTACGTGGTGTTTCGTAGGGGCTTTAGCTAGACTTTCCCATGGTCCAGGGAAACTCGGTATTGTCTTCCCGAGACAGCTGATGTAGACCCTGGACATGGATAGTTCCGTCATAAGCTTAATATGTTGCCATTTTGTGCAGATCTGGGGGCACGGAGTCGAGCAAAACAAAGGCACGGCCGTACCATCCTTATCTCGAAGTCATTCAGGCCGTTTTCAACCCTCAGTAATTTTGTGTTGGCTAAAGCTAGAACCCTGAAATTTCAGGGCTATATAGGGCACAACAAGACTTAAGTATATTCTCAATAACATTCAATTTGAACTTGTAGTTTAAGAAATATTGCAGGTCAAAGTTTCTCAGTTTTGTCTCTGACTCACTCACTCACTGATCATCATAATTCTAAGATGCTTCTAGCAACCGACAAGCTCCAAAAATTTAAGCTTAATTAATTAGTTTTTAGCCTATCAAGTCGTACAAAACCTAATATATTGAAATTTCAGTCACAACTGCACACATAAGCTTGTAATTCTATACAAATACTTGCGCTTATAAAGTTAGTTTTGCCGTTCAAATTGGAAAAATAACGTATTGGACTATTAAAAAAAACTATACAATATGTTTACCTAGCCAATTGCTGGATTTTCGTCCGTGACATTTGTATGCCAAACTAAACGTTTTACTATTACCTACCTATACTAGGTTTACCGGTAAAATGATATTATTGACGAGGTTTACAGTCAAGCTGTAAAATATCCTTTAATATCCTGTAAATTGACATGTATTTTGTACTCACGTTGAGATTTTTTTTTCTTTACCTAGCCTATTAGTGTCCCATTGCTGGGCAAAGGCCTCTCCATTAGATCCCCACAATTCCCTATTAGCTGCAGCCTCCGGCCAATTGGCTACGAAAGCGTCTAAATCATCCCACCATCTCCGTTTTGGCCTGCCCTTCCGTCGCCGCCCATCTTGTGGCACCCAATTTGTGACTATATGGGCCCATCTATACGGATGCATGCGGCTAACATGCCCGGCCGGAGCCTGGCAGTTTTCGCTCCAACGTCAGCTATACGTGTTTTGGAACGCAGCGTAGTGTTTCGGACGCGATCAGTGTGCCTACCATGAGTTGAGTGTACGATCGGCGCTAGCGAGTTTCTCGTATCGAGAGTCAGTGCACCTCTCTCGCACGCGCCAATAGTACGAAAGAGATAGACTGTCATCGAGCGCTCGATACTCGCTAGCGCCGATCGAAAAGTCAACTCATGGTAGGCACACTGTCCTTTTAACACCTACAAAGCTACGCTCCATCGCACGTTGCCAAACCTTCAGTTTGGTTCAGTTCAGTTACAGGAGATTTTTACACATACACAAGCAAACAGTACCAAGTTACTGGTTGTCAATTAGTTGCAAAGGTTGTCCGGAAGAGATCGGTCCTTAGCGATAATACTGCTATTGTTACCACTGTTTTATGTAAATTTGCATTGTAATTTTCTTTTAGCTACAGTAATAAAGTATGATTGTATTGTATTACCCTAGAAATAAGATTCTGATAATTTATGACGATGCATAAAAATCGTCTTTGACAACAGCCAAAGTCATACTTATTATCTAAAAACCTCGAATATGATTTGCCTCTTATAAATCTTGACTAACGTAAAATAGTATATTACACAACTAGGGTGGTAATACAAAGGAAGGCCGAGATCGCAGAAGTTTGCGGCCCGAGCTGCAAGCGAGGGACGTAAATATGCGATCGGGGGCTTTCTTTATTACCTCCCGTGTTGTGTACATCATTTTATGTCTACACTTGGCCAGAAAGCTGCTTTTTCCGTACGCGCAGCGTGCGGAAAAACTTACTTTATGCCCAGGTGTGGCATAAAAGTATAATTGTATTGTATTATCCTAGAATTAACAGTTTATTTCAATCCAATTCTAAATATACAATAGATCTAAATAGTAACAGCACTATAATGGAGTATAATTTTTTGGTGTAGGCATAACCCGGCACGCGGCGGCGGGTCGGCAATGTGAACAGTGCAGGGTTACAAAATTGCCGAGCATCCTCCAAGGGTTCCATATTGCCTCCCATAATTTTTAATAGTCATATTGTTTGTCATAATTATCGAACGTCATAATGCCTTTTTTCTTTGACACCATTAACAATTTATAATTATTATAAAACAAACCTAACTTAACTTATTGGTTTCCATACGATTGCGTTTAAGGATATCGTGATTGATAGTGTTACGCGCTTACAAAAATATGGCTTTCGATAATTATAAAAAATAGTGCGTTGTGACCACACATCGTAAATTCGGCAGCATTTTTAGTGCAGGAATCACGCCATAGAAGCAAGAAATTTGGTATTTAAATGACATATTATCGTTAATATTGTTTATATTAATTATTATGAATCATTTTGATTATAATTTTTCTCACTCCTATGGCACTCCGTCATGAAAACACTAGCAATTTTATGATGCCTGAATAGCTTATAACTATATGGGAAACAAGAGGACTATCCTTCTGGTGGCAGGCACAGCTCCACAACAGCTCCGCCCTTCAACTCTACAGAGCAAAGAAGCAGTTAATATGTCCGCCAGTGCACCCGGTGGTGCCGACGAAGCCCATCCTCCGGCCGCAGGCGGTCATCTCAGCCGGCGTAGCAGAGCAGGTGGAGTCACAAGCCTCCACGTGGGTCGCCGCCGTCGTCGCCATCACCAGCGCCAGAACCAACAGCTTCAACTGTTGCACAGCACAGTGCTGTTGGTGCTGTTGGTGCTGGCGACGACGGCGGCGACCCACGTGGAGGCTTGTGACTCCACCTGCTAGGCCTCGCCGGCCAACCAGATCTCGTGCTGTCGGAAGGTGGGCTTCGCTGGCACCACCGGGTGCACTGGCGGACATATTAACTGCTTTTTCGCTCTTTAGAGTTGGAGGGCGGAGCTGTTGTGGGGCTGTGACTACCGCCAAAAAGGATCCTCTTGTTTCCCATACAGTTATAGGCCATAAAAAGAAATCATAAAATTGTTAGCGTTTTCACAGCAGGTATCATGACAGAGAGGCTTAGGAGTGAAAAAAATTAGTAAATATCAACAGTTTTATCGGTAATACTAATTCAATACAAAAATTATGCTTGGCTGTGGGTTTCGCCGCAAAAAGAATGGAGATCTAAATGAGTGCCAAGTCCTATGCAAAATCCAAATATGTATTTATAGGAACATAATAACATTATGAACAAGTATTAAACTCTATTTTATTGCTTTATTGGATACCTATAACAATTACTGTTATTTAAAGATGTGAGATCTTAAAGTAGGTTAGATTTGATAAAGCATTAAAAACAAAATTGTTTACATCTATATCATGATTCCTGCACTGAAAATACGACCAAATTGACAATATCTTGTACGCACTGTTTTTATAATTATCGATAGCCATATTTTTTGCTAGCGCGTTACACTTTCATGATATCTTTGATCTCTATTGTATGGATACCAGTGGCGTGGCGTCCATAGAACACGATTCCCACCGGCTTGCCGATTTTAAAGCATATGACCGGAGTGTCCACTACTCCTGAAGAAAAAGTAATCCAAATCTGCTTCGGCTTTACTAAAAATATATTTGACGCCACGCCACTGCTAGATACATATTATAGTTTATAAAATAAAACTAAATGGCGGATTTATACACTTTAAGCGCAGTATTTTTTGCACTGCAGTAGTTTTTTTTTTTTATGTAAAAATGTGTTTTTTATTGCTTTTATTCAAATACAAGTTTTCCATGGTTAATAACAGTTTTCTTGTGTTGAAAACCGTCTGTGTAAGATAGGGATGTCTATGACTATGACAAAAAGAATTAAGTAGGTAAACTAAATTATTATATTTTTTAAGAATCACTTCGTTCTTTTCGGTACAATCGATCCAATCGAAAATATTCCGCGTTCAGATGCGATTATAAATGTGCAAAGCAAATCGTTACACATGCAATATAAATAGATCGCAAAATCAAGTACAACACGTCTTACGCTATAATTATCATGATTTCGAACCAATTAATTAATCAAGCGCTAAGGCATTACGCATTTAAAGATAACCTTTGCAATGAGGGGAATACGTTGGGAAAAGGCGCAATGAACACGCACCTATATAAGCGCCGTCGCACCATCTGTCGACACACTTTAAGTCTCGCGCTCTCCCTCAAGCCTCGATATTCAAAATGGCCGCTCTCAAGCTGTTCGCGCTGGTGCTGGCGCTGGCATTGGCGATGGCGATGGCGGAACAGATCGCCACGCACGTCAAGCCGTGCGACTCGACGTGTCCCGCCATGCCGACCCAGCAACTCGCGTGCTGCGAGGAGTTAGGATACGATGGGTTGGTCGGGTGCTCTGGTGGCGAGATATACTGTTATAAAAATAAGTAGTTTTCGTGATATTGTCGTTTGCAACGATCTTGTAACAATAAATGACTTTGAAAAAGTAAAAACATTTAGATTAAAAATACACTTAGGTATAGATTTAGGAAAATGTCAAGAAAACGTGAACCATGTCGAGTGGATTCTTGTCTTTTGTATAACCATAACGGAAGTGATCCATTTTTATTTCAATAAATATGACTAGGTATTAAAAATTATGGGAGACAATATCGATACCTTTAGACTCAAAGGGCGTAAGCGCCATTAGAACCTAGGGCTTTTGCGTCCTTTGAGTCTAAAGGTATCGATATATGGTCCTCCCAAAGGATTCTCTGCTCCATTTTGTACCCTGCCTCTTCACATCGCCGACCCGCCGGGCTACCTACACCTGTGCTTTCAGCAACAAATGGGATACATTTTAGTGCTTTTACTTTATGGATTTAGATTGGATTTTTATTAGATTTAATTTAAGTATACTTTTAGTGCAGTACTAAACAACTTGTAGATATGGAACTAGCACAAGTTATTTACATATAACTTACAAGGAGACGACAAACACTTTTAGATGTAAGTACCTACTGCTTGTTAAAGTGATAAAGAATTTTTGATTTTTTTTTTAATAGATTCATTCTGTATTTAGGTTTGGATTGAAATTAACCGTTATTTGCAATATAATTTTTTTATGTTAGTAGATGTATGCCTAAACATTAAATATTATATAAGCAAAGCTAATGGGTGCCGGGGCTGACTTGATCATTGTTTACGGTTTAGTGACGAAGTCAACCCTATCAATGTTCGGTGTCACAGTATTGCATGATACCTATTGGTCAGACCATATTCCACTAAGTTGTTATATGCAGTATTTATAAATTAAAACCTAAAATAAGACCAGTGTTTGTAACGATGTGATATGGTGCGAGATAGACAAGGGACAGATTATTATGTATGAAAATGTAGTATAAAATGTAGTGTCCTGTAATTGGCGTCACTGTTTTCTAAACAAACGTTCATACTATTGTAAAGCTGTTGGTTCTCCTAAAATAAATAAATAAATAAATAAATAAAATAAGTAGTACTTGTGTGGAGTGACGAGAGAGGACCGGATTACAAATGAGTAATTTGAAAATGGCACCGGCGATAGAAAAGATGCGCAGCAGTAGGTTAACTTGGTATGGGCATGTAAAGAGGAGGGATGGAAGTCATATAGATAAAGTAATGTTAGGGATGAATGTCGAGGGATGGAAAGCAGTTGGTAGGCCAAAGAAGCGGTGGATGGATTGTGTCAAGGAAGACATGAGAAAGAAAGGAGTGAGTGCTGAGATCACAAATGATAGAGGAGAATGGATGAAAAAAACGCGTTGTGCCAAGCCCGCGTAAAGTGGGATAAGGGCAGGGATATGATGATGTGATCTTGGAGTCGAAAAAAAATGTTAGATGTGCCCTTTTCCGTTATGGCGGCAGAGGTCGGGGTCTTCGTTTAATACCTATACATTCGATTAGGAAATGCAATCTCGAACCGAGATTGGCAATCCGAGATCTCGTGCAAAAAATCTGAGTCAAAATTGGGTATTTCGAGATCTCGACTGTCGCCGAGAAATCTCAACGAGATCGAGACTTGACAAAGTTATTAAAAAATTAGTTAATTTAAAAAAAAAGCCTATGAATTAAGTATTGTATTTCAATTAGATAAACAAAAAACCATGTGACTCAGGTCGATCAATCAATGGTATTAATGTCACGCGTTCGCGAATACTACTCATGATTAAGGGAATGCTCCCGAAACATATCGAGTGGATGTCTCGTTACACATATAAAACATTCGTTTCATTGGCTGAAAGACCCGAGTCACGTGGTTTTTTATTTACCTTTTTTAAAATACCTAAAAGTACACACAGATGAAAATATACATAGTTGTTCTTATAAGATTGTGACCTTCATAAGGTCTAGACAAGGACCATTAAAACAAAAGGACTGTCATTCTCCATACTTTGGATTGTAACCCGACCGCTAGGGGATTTCCGGGCAAAAACTAGATGGCGCTAAAAAACTAAACATTTAACGATGCTATAATTGAACAAATAAACATAGTATAGTAACAATTAGTTCGTAAACAGCTAATAATACATAAATTCTAACATTTAAATACTGTGTCACGTTTGCAAAATTAAATAATTGTAAATAATGTAATTCTTTTACCAAGCTTATACATAGATGGCGTTGTAAATTGGGGGAACAGCTTTTTGTATGGAGAATGACAGTCCTCTTGTTTTAATGGTCCTTGGTCTAGATGAGAAATAAGTGTCCTCTATAAATAGTTCGATAATTAGCGATAAGTAACCTATCGGCTTGTGTAAATAATGATCATAAATTGTTTTTATGCTTAGCTTGAACTATTCCTCCAGACCATTCCGCGACTACAGATAACCTTTAAGGTGAGGATCTTTTTAGTTCGATAAACACACTCTACATAAACACAAGTTGATTTTCATAGTTCTAAATCTAGGTCAACGTAAAATTTTGGTTTCCTTGAGAGTCGAAATTTACGTTTTTGCGGCATAAACGGCAGCAAGTATCTTTTTTTCACGTTAACTTAGACGTTTATTTTTTACTACTTCAAGGGACTGTAGACCTGAAAATATGGTTTTAATTTCAACTCGGTACCTCCACGCGTTTCCGAGATAAAGTGTCTTGACAGATGGACAGACGAACAACAAAGTGATCTTATAAAGGTTCCGTTTTTTTTTCGAGGTACGGAACCCTAAAAACAACTAAATAATAGCCAAGTGAAATATTTTTCCTGGAATAATTTGGTATAAGCCTTCAACTAACATAAGCAAAAAAAACTATATTGCAAATAATAGTTTATTTAAATCCCAAAACCAAATATGCAATGAAACTAAAACTAAGACATTGTAGGGGTACAATGTAGCCTATTTGTTGGTGAAAGCATAATCCGGCCGGAAGAGGCAGGGTAAAAAATGGTACCGAGCATCCTGTGAAAGGCCCATATTGTCTCCCATAATTTTTAATTAAGTCATGATGTCTTTTTTCTTGGAAATCATCCACTTTTTAGAAATACTATAAAACAAACCTAAATTATCCTTTAGCGTTTAAAGATAGCATGAAAGTATTACAATCTTAAAAAAATGGTTTTCAATCATTATAAAAACAGTACATTATGACCAGACATCGTAAATTTCGTTGCATTTTCAGTGCAGGAATCATGCTGCATAGGTAAGTGAAAAAATTGGTATTTAAATGATTTATTACAGTTAATATTGATCACTCCTGTGGCACTCCTGTCATGATGCCTGCACTGAAAACGATACCAATTGTATGATGTTTGTTTATGGCTTATAACTTTATGGGAAACAATGTGATCTCTCCTGCTAATAGACATAGCTCTGGTAGCACAGCTCCGCCCTCCAACTCTATGATGAAGCCAAGTAGCAGTCTATTTGTCCGAAATTGCACCCGCCGGAGCCGGCATAGCCCATCTGCTTGCAGCACGAGACCTGGTCGGTCAGCGGGGCCGAGCACGTGGAATCGCACGCATGGACGTGGACCGCCACCGCCATGGACATCGCCATCACCAGCACCAACAGCGCCAACAGCGTCTTGAGAGCGGCCATCTTGGATATCGGGTGGAGAACTCGGGGAGACTCGAAGAACAACAAGTGTGCTTGCTTGGAGCTCAGGACTCGGAGTGTGTCGACGGATGGTGCGTCGGTGTTTATATAGGTGCATATGTTTATTGCGCCTCTTTCCAGCCTATTTCCCATGTTGCAAAGGTTATCTATAAATGCGTGATGCCTTGGCACACAACAAGACTGTATTATAATTATCATCTTATGTAACTATGTTCTTACAATAAACTGATTGATTGGAAAATTATGACCGTCTGATATATTTACACAGGAAAAGTGCACAGTTTTTATACTAAATATCATCTTATAAAAACCCTGAGAAAATTAGGAAAGCAAGAGATTGATAACAATTATAGAGAATTTGAGACTTTGTAACTGACACTGAAATAAAACGTCGTCATTTATTTAACAGAAAGATAAAATATAAACCCTTACTATTCTCAACACCGGATCTAGAAATTTTTCAAGGTGGGGCAAAACTGAAAAATGCCGCCCCCGCCTGCATGTAACACTTAAATATATTTTATGCGTAGGGGAAGCTAGCTGTTGTACCCCGGACAGTTTTTTTATTAAGAAAAAAAAAAGATTTTCTGAATTGCTGAATATGCAAATATCTCAAGATACATCATTAAACTACAGTATGTGACATGAAATTAAGGGTTCACCTTGTTTTGGTATAATTTTATTTGTCCGAATGTTCTATATGTTACAGAAACCTAACCTAACCTTATATGTTCTAAGTGGCTGACGTAAAAGATTTTACAAAATACTTTCCGTTATAGCTAGAGAAAAATTATGCGAAATAAAATTCAATTCAAAATTATGAATAATCGATTAACAAAATATCTTAGTGCATTTAACATCCTATCTGCTCATCAATATGGCTTCCGCTGCGGAAGATCGACAGAGGATGCGGTATTGGAATTAACATCTGCCATCTTAAATAACGTTAATAACAAACAAAAATCTATTGGTATCTTTTTAGACCTGTCTAAGGCGTTCGACACTGTCTCTGTTCCCAACCTCGTCAGTAAGCTAGAGAGGATTGGAATACGCGGTATTGTACTTAACATCTTTAAGAGTTATTTACATGAACGGACACAGTGCGTTAGAATAGGATCATATACGAGTTCAGATTTGCCTCTCTCTTTTGGTGTGCCCCAAGGTAGTGTCCTTGGACCTACCCTGTTTTTGATCTACGTAAATGATTTGTGTAATCTCCCCATAGACCACTGCAAAATTTTAGCCTACGCTGATGATACTGCTTTACTCGTCCAGGCTAGCACTTGGACAGAAGCGCGTACTCGGGCTGAAGCTGCTATGAGGACTGTAATGGAGTGGCTTTGCAGGAACAAACTAACAATAAACCTTTCCAAAACAGCTTATATCACCTTTGCTGCAAAAATTTCTTCCGTTCCCGACCAGTCCTTTACAATTTTTTTTTTTTTTTTTTTTTTTTTTTTACATATTTGTAGGGAAAACTGCTTTATTGAAAATGAAATGAAAATGAAATGAAAATGTTTATTTCGTTTAAAGTAAACATGGTACAAAATAGATTTGTGGAGTCCTCCTAGTAGGTGTTTATGCACCTGTGTCAGGCGGACTCGCTCTTCCCAACGGGGTACAATTTTCGCTTACTCTAATTATTTATTTTATTTCTTTAAATTAATTACTTATTTAAGTAGCTTTAATTAACTATATTACTATAAGCTAAAAGTTTAAGCTAAAGCGGTGTGTGTGTGTGTGTGTGTGTGTGTGTGTGTGTGTGTGTGTGTGTGTGTGTCTGTGCATTTTACAAGTCACCCTATTTACTATTATTTATACAAATGGTTTATTAATTATCAACATTTACGTTTCTTACTTTAGTTAGTATAAGTATGTATGTATGTAAACACCTTATTGATATTAATTCTTGCTCACACTTGCAAAACTGATCTGGCTGGTTGCAACTCCTGTACCATCCTAACGCGCTCTCAGAATATCAAGTACCTCGGAGTACTCCTAGACTGTTTGATGAGTTGGAAGGAACAAGTAGAGGCAACCGTGACCAGGGTCAGGAAACTAATCTACGTCTTCAAAACCCTAAGAGCCGTGGCTGACCAGCAAACCCTCCGCTTAGTTTATTTCTCCCTTGCGCAGTCTTTGTTGTCCTACTGTGTAAGTGCCTGGGGCGGGTGTGGCAAAACTAGCCTGCTCCGATTAGAGAGAGCTCAAAGATCGATCTTAAAGGTGATGCTGTCTAAACCACGCCGATTTCCAACCAATGAACTATACGGAGTTGCCAAGGTCTTAACTGTAAGGCAATTATTTCTCCAACAGGTAATTTTACGAAAACACGTTAACACTCCCTTCGTTCCTATTAACAGTGGTGACAGACGGCGGGCAGGTAGGATCTGTGGAATAATGCATTGTCGAATGGCTCTTACGAGACGTCGTTTTGAATACATTGCTTCTAAAATGTATAATAAAGTGAACCAAGAATTAAATATCTATCCATTGTCGTATCGAGAATGCAAAATAAAATTGAACAATTTTCTTCAAAACCTCACATATGGTGAGACTGAAGACCTTATGAAATAACAGTAACCTCTGATTCACACACACACACACACACACACACACACACACACACACACACACACACACACACACACACACACACACATACACACACAAACAAAAACTCGCATTTTGATTTTGGTTACAATCTTGCTGCACTCAATTCTGTTTTTTGTCTTCCTAAAATATTAAATAAAACATAAATCTTTGAATTGTATAAACTTTATATATATATTATAGATTAAGTACTTTGTATTTGTTCAAACTTAAGATTAGAACATGGTCTATGGAACTTGAAGGAGGGCGTAAACGGCTGCGACACAGTTTTTTAACTACTGCGGTTGTTTACGTGCATTTGTTTTATGTATTACTTTTTTATGTTCAATAAAAAATCTTTAAATCTTTAAAATCTTAAATTTAACTTATTACAAAATTACTAATTAACAAGGCTTTTTACTTAATAAATCACGGTACTAAATCACTTCACTATAACGCACTTATTAACTTTTCACTTACGTTCGCTTCGAGACTCGCACTTCTTCGCTGTTTAGTTCAAACTGACTCTTTCACACACTTCTCGAACCTTCTCAATATAGCTGTCTCTCTCTAATAGTGCTGTCTCTTTCACTCCTTCGAAAAATTTCGCCATATACTGAAGTCTACTTCAAAGGCCCATAAGGGGTCCTGAAAACGCCTGAAAATGGGTTTTCAGGTTACTGCGCCATCTGATAGAGGGTGTCCTGAAACGGACTGAAAACATGTTTCAGGCGCCTGAAAACAACGGCAACTAGGGTGAATTTTCGATCTTGTAGTATGTGAAAGAGCCACCTCTGAAACGGCCTGAAATCACTTTTCAGCCTGCTGAAAACGCTTCTAAAGCACGGAAAATTACGTTTGAAGTTTTGACATATACCACCGGCGCAACAATATCATCATACCCAAAAGCGTTAGTTATTTAAGGAATAAGCAACTTTTTTAGTTCAGAAGGACATACTGGCAGGCGCTTAGAGCCGCCTCTGCTTGTTGACCTATAATATGCGCCCTGCGAAAAATAATTTATGTGCTTTTAAAGTCCTGGACATCTGTCTCAGTGGTCACCATTACGTTAATGATGAGTGATGAGACGTGTATTCGTCTGCCAAGAAGTTCGAATTTGCCGCCCGGGGCATGGGCCCCGGCTTGACCCCCCCCCCCCCCCCCCTAGATCCGGCACTTATTCTTGAGGTGAAGGGGTTTAGGGAAGTACATGATTTTAGCGTCTTTGAATTGATGAGGGCATAGAGTTGTGTAAAACTAACCTTATCAATAAGTAACCTACTTAGATAAACCCAAATACCGTCATTAAGAGTAGATATCTATTGATCTTCGACATGTATATGAAGTTACAAATTCCCAGCCCTTTCCGCGCGAACAAGATAACCTTGCAGCGAGAAAACTCGGTTCAAATGTCGTAATTTAATAGATAACTATTAATCTTAGGCATCTTTATATGAAGTCACAATTTTCCAGACCTTGTGGCGCGTATTGACAACCTTCGCAATCAAATAGGTCAATAAGTAAACAACAAGCATGGGTCAGGCTTACATAAACATAGCTCACGCTTATATACCTCCCCCACCTAGTCCGACCCTATCGAGGTGGACCGGGACAAGGTGACCTCAGGCGCCCCCGGCACCCACCCATTCCGGCCCCTCGGGGTTGTCCAGCTAGCGGCCTGGTTCGACCCCAGGGAACGCCACGGCCGACCACCCGATCCGACAATCGCCACACCCAATAGGGTTGCGAGTTTGTCGGCTTATCAAAAAAAAAGCGCTTATACACGCATCGTCCACGCGTGTGTAACCCTCTGCGACTGAGGTGACTTTAGGCCCTTACCACACTTGCGATCTGCGGGTGAGCTGGAGCGAGTTTCCATACAAAACCGCTTCGCTGCGAGCGACATTTGTATGGAACTTCGCTTTTAACTCGCCCGCAGCTCGCTCGCAAATCGCGTGTGTGATAACGGCCATTCTCACGAAGTATGACTGCGTCTAATTACCGCGTCTCCATACATTTAGTATGAAAACAGCGTCGCGGTAATTAGGTGACCGCAGACATACTTCGTGAGAATGGCCGATAAGATAAGGCAGCATCCTACTGACGTGGAGTCTGCCAGACGTAATTTTTACTGGGGCATAACATTTTTAATTATTATGTAAATGATAAATTATATTGGTACTTTGATTTGCGGGTCGACATTGATAACAACTTCCATCCGGTACTAAAGTGTTTGTTTTAACGAATTGAAAAACGCCTTAGCAGTTATTTTTCATTTTTGGCAACAGTGATAGTTGCTTCGCCGCATAGTGATTGGGTGCGTGTGTAGCAGTAGTGTGGCGTCCAAAGAACTCGATTCCTACCGGCTTGCCTAATGTCAGGCATTTCAGCACCTTATTCTACAGCTCTTAAGGGAAATGTACGCCAAATCTGCACCGACTTGCCCAAGGATATCTTTTACGCCACGCCACTGGTGTGTAGCACTATTATTTCGCCTAGAAGAAAATGTTAATGGTAAGAACGCTTTTCTTCCTGATTTTTATGGCTGAAAATCTTTTACTGTTTCTGTGTCTATATATATATATATGTGTGTGTGTGATTTATATGGTTTTACGTTAATCAGTGTATATTCTTAAGTTTAAAAAAAATAACCTCAATTCGACAACCTATAAATGCGCGCGTTGCCGGGGAATCCATGGGTTGGGGTGTCATTTACGAGGTGAAATTGATCATATGATCAAAGTTTATTATTATACGCAGGTGAGGTCACCAGGGCAGTTATTTAGTAACATATATTGTTTTTTTGTGGGAGCCATGCCATGAGATTACTAGCAGAAGATCGGGTCCCGAGATTACAAAAATACCAAGAAAATATATCTACTTACCCTAATTACTCGCTATTCTGCTTTAGATTAAGCGAACATGTTACTTACCACAACACGTTTCTACAGGGTGTAACATTGAACTTAATACAAATTAAGCAATTCCGGCTCAGTTAACGACAGAGAACGAAATGCACGAATTGATTTATTAAAATTCGTCATTCTATACTTTCGCTAGTATGCTAACAAAATTAAGAAATTGAAATCAAGGTGTGTTGTCACCCCTCATGATGTCACGCTTACGTGACCTGTTTGTTTGTTATGACAAATAACTTCAATAATCTGTCAGAATGCATGCATTTTATTTGTAAATTATCGGCCTAGATAAGCAAAAGGTAAGTGTTCACTACAAAATTAGATTCAAACTTTTTTCTCTCAATTCTAAGTAGGGTAACCACGATGAGACCAAAAAAAGTTGAATACTTAAAACAGTGATATTAATTAATTCATCTTAATTAACAACGCGAGACCTAGCAGAGGGGTTTAGCACCAGGGAGAGGAGTTTAAAAAACATGAGTTTCATTACGTTCAATGAAACACCTTGTATTGTATAGCCTAGTGGGATTGACACCGCCTATGACGCCAGAAGTCCCGGGTTCAAATCCTGGTAAGTGCAAATGTTTGTGTGATGAGCACAAGTATTTGTTCCTGAGTCATGGATGTTGTACGGGCCAGTCCCGCACATACTTGACTTGATAGTAGATACCCACCCCACCCCAGAGGGTCGAAGACCTTTGATATATCTGATAAAAGTGACCGTTTTGTGGTTTTCACCGCATATGATGGGTCAATCTTGAACTCTAAGGAAAAAGTGTCTTCTTTAGGGTTCCATCGTAAACCCAATGTTTTCTTTGATTCTTGATGTTTAAAATCGAAGGCGTCTTGATTATTTGTGGGGTGTACGTCTTCCAATAATTGAGATTCATTTGACGACCACTTCCGTAGGTTAAAACCTCCGGACTTGAGTAGGTTGATAAGATCGGCTTTAATTTTCTTTGCTGCTTCAAGGTCGTGCGTGCCGCTTAGTAAGTCGTCCATATAAAAACTGTTTTCTAATATTTTTGCTGCTTCAGGATATCGATGTGCTTCATCATTTGCCAATTGTTTGAGAGTCATCATTGCCAAAAACGGTGCAGCTTTTTGGCCATAACTTACTGTTGTTAGAACATATTCGCGCAAGGCTTGCTTGGGATGATCTCTCCATATAATCTTCTGATAAAGTTGATCTTGTTCGTTGCATATTATTTGGCGGAACATTTTCTCCAGGTCCGCTGTGAAGGCTATTTTATACTGCCTCCATCTCAAAATTAATGTAAATAAATCTGATTGTAAATTTGGCCCACTGTACATTACTCTCAGGGCCGTAGTTGTTGATTCAGCACGTTGCACGGCGTGGTGAGGAAGATAGTTATTTGGTGTTGTGTCTCTGTCGCACTCGCGCATGTGTCCGAGCTCGCGATATTCATTGATAAATGCCTTATAGTCATTTGCAAATTTGTCATTTTTTATAAATTTTCTTTCAAGCTGATAAAATTGTGCAACGGCTTTTTGTCCTGATTCGCCTAACTTTTCTTCAATGTCAGGCTTCAAGCAAGGGTAGTCGAACGACATAGCGTCCGTCTTCTTGGCGGAAGGTTTCGGACTTAAATTGATTGATACAATGTTGATCTTCTGATGATAAGTTATCTGGTTGTTCGGCTATATCCTCTATTGCCCAGAATCGGCTGATATCCTCGATGTTATTTGTAACAACGTTGCAATGATATGACGTCATGTTACCACACAAAATCCATCCCAGTTTAGAATTTTGTGCTATTGGAGTATTTTCATCCTTTCTGATAATCGAGTCCAAGATTATGTTTGAGTAGATGTCAGCGCCGAGTAAAATGTCAATTGGTTGACTGATATTGAATTCAGGGTCGGCTAGCTGAATGCCTTCCAAGTGAGGCCATGTTGGCTTGATAAATGATCGATTTGGAAGATTCTTGATAAGGCGGTTCATTATGAAAACCTTTGTGCTAAAGGCGTAGTCAGAATGTATTGATTTGGCCTCGATATTGATAAATCCTTTGCACGCGTTTTCCTTGGTCCCGATCCCAAATACTGAGCCTTGATAGTGATGACGTGGAAGTCCCAATTTTTGAGCGGCGTTCTCAGAAATTATTGATATTTGCGATCCTTGGTCGATTAAAGTGCGTAATTTGATATGGGAACCATCTGATTTTTTGACGTTAATAAGGGCTGTTGATAGCAGGGTCTCTAGGTATCCTTCCTGAGACACGTGTCCTGTATTTTTCGAGGTACTTGGTTCCTTGCCGGCTTGTTTCTTCTTGCCGACAAAGGCCTCGTGAAGTATCGTATTATGTTCGTCGCCGCATTGCTTACAGCGCTTTTCTGATAAACATGGTTTTCCGTAATGTTTGTACAGGCAGTTAGGACATATTTGTTTCGTGTTAACTGCGGCAAGCTTGGCATCGGATGTCATTTCTAGAAACTTGTGACATCTAAATAAGTCGTGATTATTATTGCAATATGAACACCTTACAGTGTTAGTTGCGTATGCTTGATAATTTTTAAATGGGGTTCCTTGTTGATTCTTGTATGGTTCTGATTGAAAGGTTCGTTTCTCCTTTGTATGATCAAAACGAGGATTGGAATATGATGACGCCCTTTTCTCAAAACTTGAATGTTGTATAGGTTTGGTCTGTTCTTGCTTCCGACGAGATGATTCCAGTGCGGTAAATTTCGTTTCCAAAAATTTCAAAAATTCTGATAGTTTCGGAAGCTCCCTCGGGTCGGCAAGATGTTCGATGTAGTCGTTGTGAGACTCGGCGTCCAATTTTTGTGCTAGTAAATGTACTAGTAAAGGGTCCCATGTTGATATCTCAACACCTAAATTTTTTATGGCGTGTAGGCTTTCCTTAGTATTATCGTGAAGCCTTTTGATAGATGCCGCTGATTGTTGCTGCATCGTTGATAATCCCAGAAGGATGTTGATATGAGAGCTGAATATTAATTTTTTGTTATTATAACGGTGATTTAAGATTTCCCAGCATACTTGATAGTTTTCCGTACTGATATTAAGGTGCTGTATAAGCTTCTCTGCTTCGCCCTTGACCTTGCTCTTTAAGAATTGCATTTTCTGTGCGTTTGATATGGAATTGTTCTTGTGAATAGTTTCAGTGAACAAATCCTTGAATGATGTCCATTGGTGATAATTACCAGTGAAAGCCGGTATTTCTATTGCTGGAGTTGATCGCTCTCGGTGTGAAGACGCCCACATTTTGATATTGATACGTTTCTTGATATCGTTGTACTTCTTTTCACAAGTGTTGTAAGTCTCTTCATATTCCAGTTGTTCGTTTAATTGTTCGCTGTCTATCTCCCAATGTAACTTGTCGATAGTTAACCAACGAGTTTGAATTGTTTTTAACGCATCTTCGAATTCCCACCGTTCGGTTAGCGATTCTAAATGTGTATTATTGATAGCGCGTTCGAAGGCCTTGAAATTACTCTGCTGCTTTCGATACATTTCCTCTAATTTACTTTCATTACCTCGTTCCATCATTCGAGGGTTGGGTTTGGGTGTTTGTTTATCTTGGTTCAAGGCTTCTTTTTGAGTCTGTGAATGCGGAGGACCAGCCTCTGCCGACGGAGGTCGCGATTCTCCTTGTGGTTGATTCCAGTCCGTATTCAAGGTGAATTGGGGAGTAGCTGGTCTGATCACAGGCTTTTCTTCTTGATGTGTGGGAAAGTATTGAAGAAAAAGCTTTTTTGCTTCGTTGTAAATGCTTGATACTTGATCGTGATGATTCTAAGTAAAGTAAAGGTAGTTTTGATTTTCGGACTCAGATAGTGTGATATGATTTGTCTGGAATTCCGTCCAATATTGTTCGAGTACTTCTAATTTCCTCTTGATATCTTGTGGTGTCTTACGTTCTGCTCCGTCTTTTTTGAAATTGATAAGAAGCTTGGAGATAGCCTCAGCGAGTTGACCTTGAGTATTTAGTAAGTCTTCCATACTTTTTTATTACTCAATACATTGATATGATACATCCCCGGTGATAGTAAGCGGAGTTATATTTGCGCCGATGATAATTACAGCTACCGTGCTTTAGTCACCTCTGCAGGTATTTGCGCCTTCTCAATCAGACGGTGAGACCCGCTTGTGGGAGGCCGCCCAACCGATTCGCTACCATACAGCGGATAACTTAGACACGAAATAGCTACTTTACTTGATAAATTGATACGAGAATATGTTGATATTGATATAACACGATATTGCTATTCACTGATGCTTCAGATGACCGTTGATATTTGTATGATATTGATATTCACTGTTCCTGGAACACGTTGTCACGATGCGTCGTCACGACACGTGGCTTGAGTTTTGATAGTCTGATCACATCCGGTTCGAAGGACCATTAAGATGTACGGGCCAGTCCCGCACATACTTGACTTGATAGTAGATAATGATAAAACGGAAGATTATCCGAAATAATGATTTATTGATGACGTAATAAAATGATACAAATGTATGAGCTTAATGAATACACTCCGCGGCGGTCGGATATGCACTAACTTAAAACTAAGAATTATGCGCTACGTGGCGTAAATGCTGACGGGCGAAATGTAAGCCTTGTACAGCTCGTACAGATGTTTTCTATCTATTTAAGTATGTATTTATGCGTATAAGTATGTATGTCGTGGTATAGTTTGTCATAGTACAAGCATTCCTTAGTTTGGGACAACTTACATCGATTTGTGTAAGATATCCCGCGATATTTATTTATTCATTTATTATTTGCTAAACAAAGTCAAGACGAAACAAATGAGCTCAGACACGATGGGGTCCCGACGTTTTATTACAAAGTTCCTATGGCCACTTTCCGGCTCCATCACCAGACCCTGGATATCATTTTGGTTCAGAGTACTCGTCAAGACGATACAAATAAGTCCAAACACGATGGGGTTGCGTCGTTTTAATACGGAGTTCCCATAGACACCTGTTAGCTCCATCATCAGACCCTGGAGGCCTTGTGTGAAAACATTGAAAAACACCCTAGATTTAACCGTCATACCAAAGTTATTGAAGCTATGGTTAATTGGGATTGACAATTACATTAATTGAAATTAACAATTAACTCGTTAATCCCTACTAAAGTAATTGGGATTGATGATCAATCCCAATTAATGTATTCGAATACAGATGTATTTGCATTGATCAATCCAATTACATTTTGTATTCGATTAATGCCAACACTGGCTGCGACATAATACATGAAACAAAGTCGGGTTAGTTACATCATTTATATAACTCGTGAACCGACTTTTATGAACTTTGATTTTATGGGTTACTCTCTGCCCCGAACAACAGAATAAGTAATAACTATTAAAACATCTATAAATCAAGGACCATTAATACAAGAGGACTGTCATTCTCCATACTTTGGATCGTATCCCGACCGCAGGCAAACACTAGATGGCACTAAAAAAACTAAACATTTAACGATGTTATAATTGAACAAAGAAACGTAGGTAGTACAGTAACAATTAGTTCGTAAACAGTAAATAATAAATACATTCTAACATTTAAATACTGTGTCACGCTTGCAAAGTTGAATAATTGTAAATAATATAATTCTTATACCAAGCTTATACATAGATGGCGTTGTAAATATCGGGGGACAGCTTTTTGAATGGAGAATGACAGTTCTCTTGTTTTAATGGTCCTTAATAAAATTGACAACCTTTCATTTTTTTGAGCCTTTCATTTTATTGGTTCACTGTATTTGGTTTGAAAATACGAATACGCTGATAGTTTATTTGTTTCACCAGGATTTGTAATTAATTTATAATTAATATTTACTTATTCTAAAAGGGCGTAACTACAGTTCTACGGTAGAATAAACCATTACTTTAGTCTTATCGCGATCGAAAAAAAATAAGCGATCTCACAGTATGCATTGACAATGTCAAATTCAAAATTATGACAGCTTATTTTTTCTGTGGCAAAAGGCACTGGCATTTCATATATTGTGCCGTAGAACTGGTAAAATGAGAACATATTTTTTAAACATTTGTATTTTTTATATTAAGTGATATAAAAAAAATATAAAAATAGTGTAGTGTTCAGGAGACAAAATGCTTTCGAATAGTATATACATTTTAAAGTGTTCGTAAAATGAAATGTTGTCAATTAAAAAACCTGAGGCGGAACGAAGTTTTTCGGGACAGCTTGTTTATTTTATATCAGTAGGATTTAGTAGAATAATAGGATATACGAAATAAATGAATAAATAACACATACGAAAAATACAAAACATTTATTAAGCATCGTAAAACACAAAATATCCGGCATCGTCACCGGGTGGATGGACTGACGTGGCAGGCTCTCTGCAGCGGCTGGATAGGTGTACAGCAGTGGTTCCTAACCTTTATTGCCACATCACCCACAGGCCCCCTCTAGATTTGTATCATTACCCCTCCAAAAAATAGGTAATACAGACAAGTATATGAAAGTACTCAAAGAAAAACGACAATATGAGTATTACCCCTGGGAAAACTTAATTCTACCCCTAAAGGGGTAATTACCCCCAGATTAGGAACCACTGGTGTAGAGCGTCCAGACCCCCCTTCCTCAGTACCTACTATTCATTAAATTTTGGAAATAAAAAATGTATGGAAAAAAGTTCACAATAGGAAAAATAATTTGGTACATTTTTTTCTATTGGGATTATGAGAGCTCGTGATTGTAAGAAGAAATAACATAAATACTGAAAATCGCGCAATAAAAAAAGGCAAACATTTTTGGAAATTCCCTATTACCCAGCCCAGCTTCCGATGCGCATTAGTAGCATATAACGATATGGTCACCAATGCAGCCCTTTGAGCCTTTGAACCCGTGTTCCTGGCAACACTTAGACTGTTCTTCCAGCGAGTCGTGGCACTTTGAATCGCAGACCCCTGTCTCCCCCGCAAACACCACCGCTAGCGCGAGCGCTAACACCATCAGCACCAAAAGCGTCTTGAGAGCGGCCATCTTGGACATCGGAGCTTGAGAGCTTGGGACTTGCAGTGCCGGACGACACGCGGCTTATATACCCGCGAACTATGATTATACGAGTGACCTATGCTGGCCGTTAATACGACTGATCTCATATCTAGCTAGTTTGTTACAGACAACCTTGACAATGACAGATCGCAATTATCCAGGCCTGTTTACGCGTACATTACACGTGGAAAGGTCTGGGAAAATTATGACCTGATATGCGTATCCCCAAGTTTAATCGTTATCTACTCTAAATTACGACATTCGGGTTTATCTAAGTATAGTATGAGTAAGTATCAGTGGCGTGGCGTCCAAAGAACTCGATTCGTACCGGCTTGCCTAATACCAGGCATTTGACCACCTTATTTTAGAACTCTTAAGGAAAATATACGCCAAATCTGCACCGGCTTGCCCAAGGATATGTTTTTCGCCATGCCACTGGTAAGTATAGCTAGTTTTGCACCAGTCTATATGGGTTTATAATTGAATTAAATAGAATAGAGAAGTATTATTTCGTAACAGATTAGACATAATAGTATTTTATGCAACAGTTGTATAAGTGGGTTCAAAAAATGCGACTTGCGTGAGTTGCGATACGAGCCGCGAATGCGGCGAGTATCGCAAATAGAGACGCAATGAGCGTTTTTTGACTTAATTATACAACGTTGCATACAATACTTTTTCTACGACTAGGTTTTAAATTATAAAATACAAAATTAATCATAACCTGGAAACAAGGCAAATATGACATTTGACTGACAGTATGGTAAACTTTTTTTTAATTTAAAATATACTTAAATTAAAAATACTTTTTTTTGTTGGCATCAATGAATTTAGTTCGGAATGTTTTGTTTTTCTTAAAAACCGTAGGAATGTAATTGTTTGTTAAGTTGGTAGTTGTGCATTTTTACCGTAAAGTTAAAATTGAGCGCTTAATCCTTGTCCTAAGTTTAACCTAGATTTAGAAGTCTGTGGCTGCTAGCAATAACGTAAAGTGACTATAACGACACTAGTGCTGTTATGGGGAATAGAGTATAGACTTCTCTGAACTCATATTATGTATGTTCTTATATTAGTGTTCGTGACCAAGTAAAAGACAGATAACAGTACAGGAGTAGAAAAAACATTAAAAAAAGGAACGCGAAGGCAAACAAGGAAACAGTGCCAGCGAAATGGCAACTCAGCAATTCAGTTGGCTGGGTTTTTTTTTTTTTTTTTTTTTGCGTTGGAGGGGGAAATCCTCTTGGATACTGCCAGGCCCGTACCTGACAGCATGCCCGACTCGCTCGCGGATAGACTCCAGCGTCACGTCATCTCGAGTCTATCCACAAACGCCTACGGACTAAAACCCCCCCCGTGTCTTGTGGAGTGTGCATGGGGGACACGCGGCGCTATCGGTCTACGCGTTGTGCCCCCCGCGTGGTGTTGGTTGGAGTGTAGGAGTGGTTTTTTCTGGAGGAGTGTGTGGTTGTAAAGTGTTGTATGAAGCCGGTGGTGGGAAGAGGGCAGGCCGTGCGGCCGCCCAGCCTCCCGCCCACAGAGGCGGGCGAGCGACTGGGCGACCACACGGAAGCTGGAGGATGGTGGAAGAAGTGGTGAAGATGGTGGAAAAAGAGCGACGAGATAGACCGTGCGGCCGCCCAGCCTCCCGTCCGCTAAGGCGGGCGAGCGACTGGGCGATCACACGTTCGCTCTAAGTGGTTGGAGGAAAAAATGTAGGAGGGGGGAAAAAATATACAGGGTGATTGATAATTCGACCTATACTTTGAAAGGGGTTATACTAGAGCTCATTTGCAATAAATTTAGCTCAGTAAACTAGGGGTCTAAATTTGATGGTTATCAAGTTATTTGAGTTTTACGTTTTTTTAGAAAAAGCCCGCTTTTCGGACTAAAAATGATAATTATGAAAAAAGTACTTCCATTTGGCTGGTATAAACTTTGTTTTCTAAAAGCCAATGAACCAATGACTACTTCAAATAAAAATTTGTGTCAACATTTCAGAATTATCTTAGAAATAAACGGTCATGAAAACCAAAGTCATAATTTTTTTTTTCGATTTTGTTACAACTGATGAGAATTACTTGAAAAAAATGTACGGCACTTGATGTAAAAACTACAGAAATAAGTTCCTCAATTAATAAGCTTTCCAAAAAAGTACAAATGTTGGCAACTTTTTCAAAAATCTTGAAAATAATAATAATAATTCCAGAGCAGGTAGCGGTTTCGCAAAAGGCGTACCTGGCCCGGAGCCGCGTTGTTTGTGTCACCTTTATTTTTCTGAGGGCTTCAATTGACCTGCCTCGGTATCTTATCTTACCTTATTAGGGGTGAGATCAGGGTAGATTGCGTTCAGGCATGTTCGTGACTAACCGAGGTTTAATTATCTTCATTCAGTAAGTGATCAATTATCTGCCTTCGACCTTCTTTCCAATTCAGACGTATCGTTGTTAACTTATTTATTTTACAAATGAAATGAATTATTGTTTATCAAAACAAAGAATAATAGCATGAACCTCGTATAATCCAACGAACTAACCGAGGCTAAATTATCTTCATTCAATAAGTACGCAACAATCAATTACTGTCAACCGTCTTTCCAATTGGACGTATCGTTGTTAACTAATTATTTTACAAATCATTAACTAACTAACCGAGGCTTAATTATTTTTTTCAGTAATGAGGTGACCAATTAGTTAATTATTGAAAGTAATAATGATACCTAATGACTGACAGAAATAAGCATACCGGACCTGAAGCCAGTCTGCTTACTTTGTGTTTCTTCATGCAGAAAGCACGATATTAATTTATTTACATCAAATGCTTGTTGGTAGGAATAAGATTGCAAAAGCAGTAAAATAACCAGTTTCTAAATAAAATTTTATTTTAAAATAATTAAATTATTACTAAACACAAAAAGAAGCACGCAGGGTAATGTTTCGCCATACGATAAATAAATAATTAAAATAAATTACAATTACAACTACAAATCTTGTTCGAATTGCCTGCCTCGGTTGCGAATGCAAGCACGAAGTCTTGTACGTACTTCACTGACTGTAACCCGCGTCGACAGACTTTCTTTAATAGTTTGGGCAGCTGCTACAATTTTTTCTCGTAAATCTTCTACATCACGAATTGGCCTGTCGTAGACTAATGCCTTCATGTGACCCCAAATGTAGAAGTCGCATGGAGTTAAGTCGGGACTTCTCGCTGGCCAAGGGATCGGACCACCTCGACCAATCCATTTTTCTGGATAATTCACATCCAACCAATGTCGCACACGCAGATAATAGTGAGCTGGGCAGCCATCGTGTTGATACACCATGGCTATCCTTCTGGCAAGCGGCACATCCTCCAGCAGCATAGGTAGTTCGTCCCTCAAAAAGTTCTCGTACGCGTCACCGGTTAATCGTGCCGGCAGAAAGAATGGCCCGATCAAATTGTCGTGCACAATACCCATCCAGACATTTAGTGAGAATCTGTGCTGGTGAGCTCCTTCTCTGGACCTCCGTGGGTTTTGATGTTTGGGGGCCCAAAAATGCAGATTGTGGTAGTTAGTTATTCCGTCGCGGTCGAAGTTGGACTCATCTGTCCACAAAATGTTCTTCAGGTACTCCGGGTCTTCGATGTCAGCATTCAACAAAAATCTGCAGAAATCGATTCTTCTTGCAGGATCTCCCTCCTCGATAGCGTGTACTGGAGTGTAGTGGTATGGATACTGCCGTGCTGAATGTAATGTGAACCAAACCTTCCACTGAGTTATCCCAAGCTGGTTAGCCACAATCCTTGTTGATGTAGTGCCATCCGCGCGGAAACACTCCAGGATTTGTTCCTCTTCAACCGGATCATGGACTGGAGGTCTTCCAGCATCAGCTTGACGACGTTGAACCGATCCAGTTTCTCGAATACGTCGATACGTCGCACCAAACACACTTACATCAGGTAAACGGCGGTTGGGGAAGCGTCGTTGATATTCTCTGCGAGCCGCAGCGGAGCCGCCATCACAAAACCCGTAACAGTACAGGATATCCGCGTATTCTTCATTTTGATAAGCAGCCATTTTTTTTAAGAAATTAGTACGTCCGAGTTGGAAAGAAGGTCAAAAGTAATTGATTGATCACTTACTGAATGAAGATAATTAAACCTCGGTTAGTCACGAACATGCCCGAACACGAACCGAACGCAATGTACCCAGATCTCACCCCTAATTAGATAAGATAAGATACCGAGGCAGGTCAATTGAAGCTCTCAGAAAAATAAAGGTGACACAAACAACGCGGCTCCGGGCCAGGTACGCCTTTTGCGAAACCGCTACCTGCTCTGGAATTATTATTATTATTTTCAAGATTTTTGAAAAAGTTGACAACATTTGTACTTTTTTGGAAAGCTTATTAATTGAGGAACTTATTTCTGTAGTTTTTACATCAAGTGCCGTACATTTTTTTCAAGTAATTCTCATCAGTTGTAACAAAATCGAAAAAAAAATTATGACTTTGGTTTTTATGACCGTTTATTTCTAAGATAATTCTGAAATTTTGACACAGATTTTTATTTGAAGTAGTCATTGGTTCATTGGCTTTTAGAAAACAAAGTTTATACCAGCCAAATGGAAGTACTTTTTTCATAATTATCACTTTTAGTCCGAAAGGCGGGTTTTTTCTAAAAAAACGTAAAACTTAAATAACTTGATAACTATCAAATTTAGACCCCTAGTTTACTGGGCTAAATTTATTGCAAATGAGCTCTAGTATAACCCCCTTCAAGGTATAGGTCGAATTATCAATCACCCTGTATATTATATTTTACTCTTACGAGTACATCTGATTGATGGGCGCGTACAAGCGCCCGATTTGGTGGGGGAATAAATAAAGTTTTTGGTTCCCCCCCTCCTAAGAGAGAGAATGGTGAACAAAGGAAGTGGATGGTGGTTTTAGATGGCGTCGATGGTGGGGGAGAGGGGATAGAATATACATAATATTTACTCTTGCGAGTCATCTGATTGTTGGGCGTTCTCAACGCCCGGGGTGGGGGATAAATATGTTATAAGAGTGGTTGGTTGGGTCCCCTCTCCCGGAGAGAAGGTGAGAGAAAGAGAAGTTGGTGGTAGAAGTTTTAAGTGGTTGGTGGGGAAGATGAGTGGAGGAGATGATGGTAGTGGAAGTAAGTGGTTGGTGGAAGAGTGGTTCGTTTTTGGAGAGAGTGAATGGTGGACGTTGCAGTGATTGGGGGAGAAGAGTGGATGAAGGGTTGTGGTGGAGCTAAGATGGTGGAGGTGTTTGTGTGGGTGGTTGGGGAGTGGTAGATGGAGTCTGGGAGGGCAAGATATACATAATATTTAACTCATAAAGAGTTACATCGGAATGTGGGCCTAGCCCAGTTGTGGGGGAATATATATGTTATTAAGTGGATGGGGGTTCCCTCCCAGAAGTGGCGTCAGAGGGCAGAGACCCCCGACGCCCTCACTCCCCGTGCTGGGTATTAGCCACCGGCTAGCAATATCCCCTAAGGGAAATTGCTAACCGTTGCCCAGGGTGCACCAGCCCAGCGTGTTGCCCTTCCCCCCGGACCGAAGTCCAGCACCCACCCCCCAGGGAATTGCAACACGCCAAGCCAACGTGGAGGAACCCAGCCCGCACCCCAGTTGGCTGGGTTAGGTATGACTTTATCACCAGCTCTGCTTTTCTGTGAAAGTTGAAAGTGTGAAAGTTTGTGAAGATGTTTGGATGTTTTGAGGTTAGGATGTTTGTATATTTGTTACTAAATAACGCAGTAAAACTCTGCAAATAGACCCTCGCGGGCTCTGTCTAATTCTATTCTTTTCTTTTGGCGCTTCACGAAATGTCCTTCTGGTGAGAAGCGCCGAAAAAACTCACCAGTTTCTCTTGAACTGACTGGATTGAAAAAATACGCAAGTAATTATAACGGGCTATCACTAATTGACTAACACGTTACCATGTCGCGGATTAGCAAAGCAATCACGTGTATAGCATGTATTTGTTTTAATTATAAGTCTTTGCATCAAGTTCAAGCGATGGGTCATAATTTTCCAGACTCCACATTCACAAACAACATTGGTTCTGATATACTAGGGAAATGACGCTAGGCATCAATCACGCGTATATAAACCACGACGCGTGATCGGTCCGCACATAACTTGACGCTTCTTTTCTCGAGCTCCTTCCAAGCCCCAATCCAAGATGGCCGCTTCGAAGACTTTGCTATTGCTGGCGGTAATGGCGCTCGCGCTGGCGACGGCGGCGGCAGGCTTCTTGGATAACTTTATTTTGAATATACAACATAGTGCCTGCGACTCGACTTGCCCCGCTTCGGCGATAGAACAAACCGAGTGCTGCCAAAAACTGGGTTTCAAGAGCTCCACCGGGTGCACTGGTGGGCACATAAACTGCTTCATATAGTCTACTTTTGGAGGCAAGCCCCTTGATATAAATAGCCGGATGGATCCCTCTAGCAAAGAACTGAAGCATGTCTAGTCCGCCGGCACTATGTGTGCGTGCTGCTCGCAATAGGAAAAAAATAGTTGATGTGTGCGTGCTCGTATACAAGCAGCCGGCTTACTAGAAATAGCTTCAGTTCTCTGATGGCAAGGCTCCGTTTGGCTATTTATTTGAAGGTCTAGCTGTAGTGGGACTGTGACTGGATGCTCTGCACCACTCCAGAATCCTACCGCGATGGCTTTTCCCTTCATCCTTCTGCCATACTTAGTTTATTGAATTATAGTTGGGGTTAACGTAGTGTCGAATATCATTCTTTATATGTATTCAATTAAACATGTATTTATTGCTTTTGAAAAATAAATTTTATTTATTTATTTAATAAAGAAATTACGCCCTATCAATTATAAAATTTTGCCTATTCGTTCCTAAATTAACCTACGTGCTCCGCTGTTCTCTGCTTTGGAAAAATCAAAATCTTCTATCACAAATAGATAGTCTGATCAAAAGTAATTTAGAATCGAACCTCAATACTCAACTCAGCGAGCAGTCATGGACTCAAGGATCCCTTCCCATCCGGTTCGGTGGTCTAGGGATCCGCAAAATTTCAGATGTCGCGCTACCAGCTTTTTTGTCGTCAGTCCACAGCTCGTTCAGTCTCATAGGAAAAATCCTACGAACAAACTATGAGACCTCGGGCCTGGAAGACGCTAAAAATGCCTGGTCAATTGCGTGCCCCAGTCAAAATTTTCCGGAAAATTCAAAGTCGCAAAGGAGCTGGGACGACCCCATATCTAAATTAACTCAGGATTCCCTACTTAGCCAATGCTGCGCAGCTGGTCGAGCCAGATTAATAGCCGTAGGTACCAAAGAAGCCGGCTACTGGCTCCACGCGCACCCCTGCAGAAACACGGGCACCTTTCTCGAACCCAATACCCTTCGAATAGCAGTTTGCCTCCGCCTCGGGGTCCCGGTCTGCGCCCCACACCAGTGTCCCTGTGGAAGCGACGTGGACCGACTAGGGCACCACGGACTTTCCTGCCAGAGGAGTGCAGGCCGCTTCTCAAGACATGCCGCCGTTAATGACATCATCCGCCGATCTCTTGCATCGGTCAATGTGCCGGCTATTTTAGAGCCTACTGGCATTTCAAGAAATGACGGCAAGAGACCGGACGGGATGTCACTGATTCCGTGGAGTATGGGACGGGTGCTAGTGTGGGACGCAACTTGCGTAGACACATTGGCCCCGTCACATCTCCACCGAACCTCAATAAGGGCGGCAGCAGCAGCAGAGGCGGCAGAAACCGCAAAGGTGGGAAAGTACAATGGTCTCGGCGCAGAATATAATTTTGTTCCTTTTGGCGTCGAGACCCTTGACCCGTGGGGCCCTGGCGCTCTGAGTCTCTTCAAAGAGATATCAAAGAGACTCAGAGAAACTACGAGGGACCGAAGAGCTGGCAGCTTCCTCGCACAACGTATCAGCCTTACAATACAGCGAGGAAATGCTGCCAGCATCTTCGGCACCATGCCGCAGGGGCCGTTTTTAGATTTATTTTAGTTTTAACTTATTTAATTTTAATTTAGTTTTTAGTATATTTAATTTTAAATGTGTATTCTTGTAGTTTAGTTTGCAATTTATAATGAAGTGGAATGACATAAAGAAACAAACAGTCACATGCAGTTGTAAATAATACAAAAACAAAAATCTTAAGCAGTAGACTTACAGTTTCCTAAAAATATTACAAACTAATAGCTTATACCTACTTATTATAACTTTGTGCATGACAACTTTCAATAAAGACACAAACATAAGTACCTACAAGTCTTACAACGCGTCTTGTCTTATTTTAATCTACGAGATATTTTACCATTTTTAGGGTTCCGTACCAAAATTTTAAAAAAGGAACCCTTGTGGTGCGACTCTGTCTGTCTGTCCGTCTGTCACAGCAAAATATCTTAGAATCTACTGATGCTATCGACTTGAAATGTGGAATAGTGTTAAAAACCGCTAAGCCGAGCCTATTGGATAGAAAAAAAAAGATCTCGAGACTTGAAGTTGTGTGCAAACAGTGTGTAAATCGAAGACGCTTGATTTACACTCGCGGTCAATGAATTCGGGTCTCCGTAATTTAAATAATAGAAATAGGAGTTTTTCAATATTTGACACTTGTTTCATTTACACAATATACTATTCTTCAATACCTGGCTGTATTAGCAATATCCGCTTACCCATCATAAAAATCTTATTATCCAAAAATGGTGATTTTTCATTATTTTTCATGGGTTTTTACGAGAGTTCGATCTAAACCTGAAATTGCTATTATTTTCAGTGTTATTTTTGCAGATAATATCTAAAATTAATTAAAGATCAAAACGGGATACGATAATTTCACAACCCTGGAGTATTTTAGAAAATATGGCGGTAGGTATTTCACTGACCCGAATTCATCGTCCACGAGTGTTTATTTGAGTGGTTTGCCTTTTAACCAACTCCCAAAAGATTTGACTGTTTTTTTATTACGGACGGACAGTTAGACTGATTTGGAATATTTTTTTTTGTTTGAAAAGGTATACCATCGAAATGTTTCCCTTCTTCAAATCAGGATCTGATCACGGAGTCTTGGAGAAATTAAGGGAAATATTATCAAATATTTGCATATTTTTCATAGTGCATCATCTCGCGCATTTCCTATCGAATAGATTCATTTGAAGTCAGATATTTTAAAGTTTTTAATTTTTCCTGTTGTACAGATCTAGCATCTTCAACATAAATCATCTTTGAATGAGTAATAGTCTGTTAAATTAATAATAATCGCTTGGAATAAATCACTCAACGGAAACATCGGCAAGACATGAAGGTTACAGATCGGAGATTAGTTAAATAATAAGCGGTAAATGAGAAAAAATAATGTGGTTACATAGTTTAATACACAGTCATATCATTTTATTTAATAACTAAACAATAAATATACTTAGTAGAAGGATATAACTAACCTAAAGGTGAAATTAAAACCTGAAAGTAAAAAGCAATCAAAACTGGGCGTTTTCCGAAATAAATACCGGGTAACTACTTTCTCAAAATATGGACTTTTGAGGTGTTTCTGGCTCATAATCGTTAGTACTTTCGAACCTTATACGTAAAAATAAGTGTCCCAAATTTATTTTCCCATTACGTCACAATTTTGTACTTATGTTTGTATGAACGTGACGTAGTGGAATAAAAAAAATCCATACAAATTTTGGCACACTTTTTTACGTATAAGGTTTGAAAGTAATAACGATTCTGAGCCAGAAAAATCTCAAAAGTCCATATTTTGAGAAAGTAGCTACCCCGGAATTTATTTTGGAAAACGCCCAGCTATTATTTCTTATTGTAGCATTGACGAATGTCACAAAGGAGGAGACAGGTTGAAAATTGAATGACTTGGGCAGCGTTTCGTTGGCGTAGTTGGTAGCGCGCCTGTATTGGCCCGGATAGCCGTAGGAGACGCAGGTTCGAATCCAGCTGAGACATAATTTTTCTCTCCTAGTAAAATAATCAAAACTATTGCTAAAAATTTAATAAACTAAGTCTCGTAGCCGGACGGAGCCTCGCTAGCAAAGAACTGCATATCTAGCCCGGTGGCGGTGGCTGTCAATGTGTGCATGCTGCTAGCAGTAGGAAAAAACTAGTTGATGTGTGCGTGCGGCTCGTTAGTACAAGCAGTCGGCGGACTAGAAATGGCTTCAGTTCTCTGTTAGCGAGGCTCCGTCCAGCTGTTTATTTTAAGGTCCTTGTTTGGATATATGACAGCGTGTTTCCAGAGGCAGGAATCCCGATCACAGGTTCCACTAGCGCCCTCTGTTGACTAAATGAAGCAGTTAATCTGTCCAGCCGTGCACCCGGTTGATCCGTCGAACCCCAACTCTTCACAGCACGCGATTTGCTCGGCCAGTGTGCCTGCGCACGTCGAGTCGCACGGGACGACGTGCGTGTTAACTCGGTCTGCCGTTGCCATCGCCAGTACCAGCACCAACACCAACAGCTTGAGAGCGGCCATATTGAATTTAGCGGCCATATTGGATATTCGAGCTTGAGAGCGACAATGGCGACAAGCGACGTGACGCGATTTATATACGAGTATGCTTGCGATACCGGATCTGTTTACAAACTAGATAAGATCTGTAAAACTATCGGATATACCAGATAGCGTTATGCGCGAAACAGCCAATGTACGGGAATTAACGCGTTCACGGACACAGCACCGTTTTGAAAATTGCGTGATAAAACACTGATAAAGCATGTTGCATGTATTTACTTCTGACGATGTATAAACATTACTAAATAAATGAATATGAATAAAGCTCATACCTACAAAATATTTAACGACCACAGACGAACTGCCACAACGTGTTAGCTGACTGCAGGTGACACCATAGCATCGGATCTAGATGTATGTAATTGCCTTAAAACAAAAAACCGGCCAAGTGCGATTCGGACTCACATACGAAGGGTTCCGTACCACTGTAAAAAAAACGTCGTAATAAACAACTGGCTAAAGGACTTTAAATGCCGTGTAAATCAATAGCACTTAAAACCTTTTGGTTGATAAGATTTTCGGCAATAACTTCAAAACGGTTTATTCGTTACTATTCAATAGTACGTTACATAACTAGGGTGGTAATAGAAAGAAAGGCCGAGATCGCGGGAGTTTGCCGGCCGAGCTGCAAGCGAGGGACGTAAATATGCGATTGAGGGCTTCTCCCGCACGCGCAGCGTGCGGAAAAAGTCACTTTATGGCCACGTGTGGCATAAAATAATATATGCCACACCTGGCCATAAAGTGACTTTTTCCGCACGCTGCATTGGGCCAATTAACTTTTTTACCCACACGATGCTGTCCGCGACTTTTAATTTTTGTTGTAAAATAACGCCTTTAAATAATGGTTTGTCTATTTTTTATGGTTTATGTTAGAACGTTAAACGCCCCGTCTCATAAACCTGATAAATAGAAAAATATTCTATCAGAAGCTCGATTTCTTCGTAACTCCAGAGACATTTTCGGTAACGCCAGAGACGTCAAGTTTGGGTCTCAAAGTTGATTCACCCGCGTACGGTTGCAGCTCGGGCCGCAAACATCTGCGATCGGCCTTTCTTTATATTATCACCCTAGTTGTGTAATGTACTATTTCACACTCATGATTAGAAAATTCAAAATTACGAAATAGTGTCCCAATAAATCACGCTGCTAAATACGCTATTGGGCTAGACGACTAAGAAAACTGTTCAGTCCGTCAGTTAGATTATTAAAAAATATTGTACACGTATTTTTTCTTTTGTTTGACAAACAAAAAATGACGAGGATAGTGTGCTTAGAAGTTTCGAGTGACGTCACTCCTAGGTACAATTTTCACTTAGGAGTGACGTCACAAGCCCCCTCTCCAGAAGTTTGATGATCTGTAACTTTGTCGATTTTTAATATTTTGATAAACCATAAAATACGTGTCCCATATTTTTCCATAATCTAACTGACGGACTAAATAGAATTATATAGTTTTAACCCAGTCGTCACCCCCATTATTCATTATTATTACAAAATATTTATTGCGAAAAACTTTTAATATTAAAAGAAAATCATTTTGACGCCTATACGTACTAATACTAATTCCGTGTAAAGTAGATTCAATTACTGTCAAAAAAATGATTTTTTGAAACAAGCTTTTATTGCCGACTGTACTTTTTTTGTATTAATCGCAAACTGCACGTCAAAATCAAAACTAATCAAATGCGGCCAAACTTAACAAAAATAGTTGAAAGTATAGATGGAAGTAAAGTACACCATATACGAGTACATCTATATTTTTAAGTCTTGAATCTTTGTATCATTTCCAAAAATCAAATGAACACCTTCATCTACTGGTATTCTATACGATACTGGCCAGTGGCCACTTTGCTCATGCATGCATTTAACATAACAATGATGAAATTTGAATTTGGAATGCGCTGCATCGCGCTATAGGAATTTTTTAACTCGAGTATATATACCCCTCGTATCGCTTGAGGGAGGATGGTCGGGGAGGAGGATCATGGGCAGCGGGTGGCGCCAAGACACTTAAGTCGCTCCGCGCGCATATTAGACAGGGCGCCTGCGGCGCCAACACACTTAAGTCGGCCGAAGCCGACATTCTATGCACGCTTCTCGCGCATATTACACAGGGCGCCTGCGGCGCCCATACACGACTGCGATTACAATTACAATTGCGACTGCAACTACGATTATGACTGTGACTGCGACTGTGACTGCGATTGCGACTGCGTTTGCAGTTGCGACTGCGGTTGCGACTGCGATTGCAGTTGCGACTGCGGTTGCGATTGCAACTGCGATTGCGATTGCGACTGCGATTGCGATTACAACTGCGACTGCGATTACGATTATGACTGTGACTGCGATTCTAGTTGCAACTGCGGTTGCGATTGCGACTGCGATAGCAGTTGTGATTGCGACTGTGATTGCGACTGCGATTGCGACTTCGACTGCGATTGCAATTGCAACTGTTATTGCGACTGCGACTGCGACTTCGAGTGCGATTGCAATTGCGACTGTTATTGCGACTGCGACTGTGACTGCGACTGCGATTGCAGTTGTGACTGCGGTCGCGTTTGCGACTGTGATTGCGATTACGACTGTGATTGCAGTTGCGACTGCGACTGTGACTGCAATTGTGACTGCGACTGCGACTGCTATTGCAGTTGCGACTGCGGTTGCGATTACGACTAAGATTGCGACTGTGATTGCAGTTGCGATTGTGACTATGATTGCGACTGCGATTGCGACTTCAACTGCGATTGCGATTGCGACTGTTATTGCGACTGCGACTGTGACTGCGACTGCGATTGCAGTTGTGACTGCGGTCGCGTTTGCGACTGTGATTGCGACTTCGACTGCGATTGCGACTGTGACTGCGATTGCGACTGCGACTGTGACTGCAATCGTGACTGCGACTGCTATTGCAGTTGCGACTGCGGTTGCGATTACGACTAAGATTGCGACTGTGATTGCAGTTGCGATTGTGACTGTGATTGCGATTGCGACTGTTATTGCGACTGTAACTGTGACTGCGACTGCGATTGCAGTTGCGGTCGCGTTTGCGACTGCGATTGCGACTGCGATTGCGACTGCGATTGCGATTGCGACTGCGATTGCGTCTGCGATTGCGACTGCGATTGCGACTGCGGCTCCGATGGCGACTTGAACTGCGACTGCGATTGCGACTGCGGCTGTGACTGCAACTGCGATTGCAGTTGCGACTGCGGTTGCGATTACGACTAAGATTGCGACTGCGATTGCGACTGCGACTGCGACTGCGATTGTGTCTGCGACTGTGACTGCAACTGCGATTGCAGTTGCGACTGCAGTTGCGATTACGACTAAGATTGCGACTGCGATTGCGACTGCGACTGCGATTGTGTCTGCGACTGCAATTGCAGTTGTGACTGCGGTTGCGATTGTGACTGCGACTGCGATTGCAGTTGCAACTGCGTTTGCGACTGCGATTGTGACTGCGATTGTGACTGGGACAGTGATTGTGACTGCGACTGTGACTGCGACTGCGATTGCAGTTGCGACTGCGGTTGTGATTGCGACTGTGATTGCGACTGCGATTGCGACTGCGATTGCGACTGCGGTTGCGACTGTGACTACGATTGCGAATGTGATTATGTTCTTAGGAGTCGTACTCCGCAACTGCTTCAGCAATGCAGGAAGAAAGAAAGAATGAAATTATTATTTAACTACCTACCAAACTTAGTAGCGGCATCTACTTACAAGACATCTATATTCCAAATTTCATCAGTATACGTCTTGTAGTTTTTGAGTAAAATGTCTGTGACATACGGACGTACGGACGGACGAACGGACATGACGAAACTATAAGGGTTCCTTTTTAGCCATTTTAGCTACGGAACCCTTAAATTGATTTGTAGTAATATGTAATTTATAGATAATATGTAGTAACCAACTTCGAAAGGGGAATAGCAGCACACTAGGTAAAAATAATAGGATAGGTATGTACTTTAAATCGTGGTAAAGAGTTCCTTCGAGATAAACCTGAAACAACGCAGGCAGAGCCTCGGGTAAATGTTAGTTTATAATTCCCTTTTGTTACTTGGCTAACCGCCGTACAACATTATCCAATTATGAGCTGCAACATGCGTATGATAATAACAATTGACCTATAATTACGTAATTTATTTACATAAATCATCTATTATCGACTCAGTCACTTAATGTCATATTTATGTCGCAGTTAACTGGTTTAACTAACCATCTTGCAGCCGTAACTGCTCAAAAGTGTAGTGAAGTGTTTGGTGTTGGTAGGTAATAACAACACGAGATTCGTAGGAATAATGAACATTTATTATAATATTACATGCCTTTTTATACTGGCTTACATATGATCTATTACACAATAATTAAATAAGAAAGAACAAAGGATTTACATCAATATCAAGGCTACGCTACATATAAGGAGCGCTGCCTCTAATATGAAATTAATTATTACATTGTGATACATTGTAATGCATTCCGATCTTCAGCTGTATGTATCAGCTGGGACTACACCACAGTAGGTTTAATGTTGGACTCCGCATTGAACTGGAAAAAGCACGTAGACTCTGTAGCAGGCTGGGTAGCGCCGTGTTCGCTCTACGCAAACTTAAACCGTTGGTGTCCCGCGAGGCATTGAAGCAAGCATATTTCGCACTTATGACTTACGGTGTCATTCTATGGGGCAATTCGACCCACGCCAATAGGGTAATGCGAATACAAAAGCGGGCATTACGAACGATGGCCGGTGTAGACAAGCGGCAGTCTTGCGGGAATTGTTCGTCGAACACCGATTAATGACCCATTATTCGCATTACCTTTTCGCGGTCATAATGTTCACACGAAAGCACTTGTCAGAGTTTGAGCGAGTGGAAGTGCCGGGAAAGTGCCTGCGCAGCACGGGGCAACTCCGATCAGTATCGCGTCGCACCGCACTACACGCGATTGATAGGTCCTACCTTTTATGCGCACTTAGCAGACGAAATAAAAAGCGAATAAAGACAGGGAACGTTTAGGCGTCGACTGAAGAACCATCTTTTGGAAAAGGCCCTTTACTGAGTTAAAGAATATATAGAACTCATTAAATAGGCTAATTATTGTAATTTTTAAACTGGCATGATTATTTTGAAATACACTTTGATTATAATTTGTAATTTAATTTGCATTGGATTTAACACTTCCTAATTATATATTTGGATACTGATACGTACTTCTCAGTACTAAAATCCGGGGGCACGGCAGTGCCCCTGCCAAGTCGATCTGTTTTATTTGTAATTTGTTTGTATTAATTATCCAGTAAGAATCTATTTTGACATTTTATTATTGTAATCGTATTATTAACTGATGTGTACCACACGATACTAAATTGTTTACACAAATACCTATAATAATTCTATTTTATTTTGTCGGTATATGCATAATTATTATTATAGTTTTATCTGTATGTCTTTCCCGTACACGAGACAATAGTGTCCCGGCCCTTTGGGAGGCGTGCGTGGAGCCGAAGCCAACGCGTAGAGGCCCTTTCGACAATTTAATGAAAGGCAACGTGTACACCCAGCGGATGCTGTCCCTGCCCGTGTCACGGGACGCACGCAGAGACAGCCCCCGCCAGATGCAAGGACTATTGTTGATTGATGGAATCTAAATTTACTGGGTTATGGTGGTGGAATTATGGACTAGATACTGGGCTATGGATTGAGACATGACGGCGCCTGTCAGGAAAAGTGTCTCATGGCTTTCGCGGCACTGACAGACCGTGACTTGCCCTCCGCTGAGGGCCCCTGTTAAATAGCGACATTATGAGCAATGGCCCAGGGGCAACACCGCTGCCGAGGGCTGTAGGGTGTCGAGAGGTGTGCAGTGCTGCACTTTCTCCTAGGGTACTCGCGGCGTTATGCCTTTTATCACTTCCACGCCAGCATATAGCTCTCGCGACTCCACTCTGGACGGCCGGTTAAGGCAAGCCAGAGGCGGAGGTCCTTTCACTAAATCCCATGACCCTCCCTAAGGACCCTCCGGAGCACTCGGGTACGCGGGGTCGCTACTCCCCAACAGCTCGCCACAATCTGCCCTGCGTTATATTATTGTTAACAACGACCACTATACGATAAGTAATGTAGACTGAAATATAAATGTCGCAGCCAACTGGTTTAATTAACCATTTGGTTAACTGCCTAGCCTTTTCACTAAATGGCGCCATTTAGTTAACTGCCTGGATGAAATTTAGCCAATGCGTCAATGTATCAACTAACGATATGGCTGGCCAATCTTAGGCCGTTAGTTTAGTAGGGTAACTCTGAAATTAAGGTTTTCTTTCTAAACAACTATGACCCGCTGGCAGGTGGACGAAGCCCCTCTGCGCGACGCTTCTATTTCTGATCTGAGAGACACAAGCTGACTAACAAACCTTGAGGGGGCTCCACCCCCCTGTCCCGTCCTGTATTGTATAAATCTATTCTGTTCTAGAACAGAAAAGACAGACTCGGCTAGGAGAGTTTTTTAATGTTGTCGAACGAAAGTAGTTTGCCTAGCCGATGTTCACCCAGGCACTTAACTAAATGGCGCCGTTTAATGAAAAGGCTAAGCAGCTAACCAAATAGCTAACTAAGCTAGTTGGCGGCGACATTTATATCACCACTAGAAGCCGCCCAAGATTTTTTAATAACCTGACTTGACTTACGAGCTTTACTGTACTCTGTACTTTTAGGTATTTAATAACCACATTTTTACTAAAAAAAACCCCGACCGCGGTGCACTTTGAAACTGCACAAAATCCGCCATTTTTTTATTTTAACGAACTTCATACCCAGTGACACTCGCACCATCAAGACGAATCTAATGATGTATCATTTATCAAAATCAGATGTGCCTGCCGTTGAGTAGTTACGAGCGGACACAGGAACGGACATACATACATACAGGTCAAACACATAACCCTCCTTTGGGCTTCGCCGCAGTCGGGTAAAAAGGTAAACAAAAAACCACGTGACACGGGTCGTTCAGCCAGTGGTATTGTGCCACAGATACAACACGTTACTTTGATTGGCTGAACGACCCGAGTCACGTGGTTTTTTAAATACTTAAAAGTATAGCTCAGATAAGAATCCCGACCACGTGGAGGCTTACAAACCTGCACGCATGTACGCTAGCCGGGGCTACTCATGACTAGTGATGTAATGAATTCGTACTTATTCGCATTCGTATAATTGCGAATATTCACAAGATTTTCGGTATTCCCATTCGCATTCCTAGTTGGCGGTCACAGATTCATAACAAGTTTCAAGCAACATTGTCACAAGGGTGAAATAAGTCGTAACCTTTTCTAATCGCAAAGACACAGGATGTGGATTTCCCAGCTCGCATTTATATATTTAGCCAATTCATCAAAACACTTATTTAATATTTACTAGCGACCCGCCCCGGCTTCGCACGGTGTTTCTCTGTTATATTATACATATAAACCTTCCTCTTCAATCACTCTATCTATTAAAAAAAACCGCATCAAAATCCGTTGCGTAGTTTTAAAGATTTAAGCATACATAGGGACATAGGGACAGAGAAAGCGACTTTGTTTTATACTATGTAGTAATGATGATAGTGATAGTGATTATTTAAGACCTGAAGGGTGTTTTATTTGAAAATTATATGCCTCAGACAGGATTCGAACCTGCCTGACAGAGTAACTTAAGTAGAAGTTATTTTTGTAACAAATTATTATTATCTGCAAAAAAAAATACTGTAACTGTACAGTATTTACTAAATGTTATACTATTTTAGAAACAACAATAAATGCGCTATTTTTTACGTTATGTGCCAGGTTGTATAGGTACACTTTTTTTTTGTTCCCTCGTTCGAAATCAGCGGTGAAATTTGGAAAAATCTGAAAGATATTTTTTGTTATTCTACTGTGGCTTCTATGAAAATATTAGTAACAAAAATAGGAATTCATTCAATAGCATAGTTATTTGCCAATCCATATCAAAATACAGATTTGCAAATACTTGATATTTTAGTTATGACACTCAAAAACACCGAGTCAGGCTATCTTAGCACGAGTTTTGCAAAAACATCAATGTCGAAAACTAAGAGATTTTTACTGAGGTCAAATTTACTTAATCTGGTGTCTTATGAGCTCGTCTATCAGCCCTATTCGTACGTTAGTTTATGAGACACCCTGCACAGGGTGGAAAATATCTATGGAGGGGAACTACCTTAAATGGTTTAGTTAACTCATTTTGCTTAAAGGACACATTATTTTATTTTTTAAAAGAAACAAAACTGCGTTCAAGGATTTTTTTTTTCAATTCTCTTGGTCTTTGTATTGGACTGATGGTAAAATATAATTAATGATAGATTTCACGATCTTTTTACTTGTAACATCAAATGTTTATTAGAGAGATTTTATCCTGGCCTATAGTCCTATCGATTATTAGAATAAAATAGTGAGTGCTTATTTTATGAATTTCTAGCTGGTTCGATTCCCGGGTGAGTAAAGTGAATTTTAGAAAATCTTTTAATGCAGTTTTTCATTTAAGGTAGTTCCCTTCCAGGGCCCATAGATTTTTTCCACCCTGTATAATGAAATCGTAGAAATGTCATGTCTTGTTGGCGTATCATGCTAAAACCGCAGGATGATTTTCAAACAATTTGGTATACAGGAAGATTATGATTCTGGTTACTTTTGATCAGATTTATTTCACCTCAGCGAACGAATTTGCGGAAGGTCCACGATCCACAAGTGGTACTTTTTTTATACAACTAGGGTGGCAAACAGGCGTACGGCCTGCCTGATGGTAAGCAGTCACTGCAGCATATGGACGCTTGCAACACCAGGGGCATTACGTACGCGTTGCCGACCCTTTAAGAACCTATTCACTCCCCTCTTGAAGAACTCCATACTGTAGCCTTCCGGGAAAACCGCAGCAGGGAGCTCATTCCACATTCGGATAGGTACTAAAGACAACTTCGCAATCCTAATAAAATTATCATAAAAAATAAAAACAAAGGACCCAAGTTGATATTTATTTTATTTCGTTATTTACAATTTAGACTTGTCAGACCTGTAAAAAACACTACAATGTTACTATTCTAGTAATTGCAAGCGATGATCAACTTAGTGGCTCCGTGATGAAAGCAGCCGGTTTCGAAAGATTAAGGGCGTACAGCTTCTTCTACCTCCCCTTCTTCGATCACCAATGGTTCATTCTCATTATTGTGTACACCGTCACCACCGTGGGTGTCACTACCGTGGGCGTTACTCTTTCTATTTGATCGAAAAAACATTTAATGCAATCGCATCCATTATGATAAGTAAAAAAATTACATGATAATAATATTATCATCATATATGACGGTTAGGTCAAAGTGTAATTAAAGCCACGATAGTGAGATCCACGGTAATGTACACAACAATGAGAATGACCTCAATGCCAGTCTACAAACAGATCACATGACCACGGTAGCATCCTTTAGTCCCGTCGTAGCCAAACTTCTTGCAGCACTCGAGTTGTTCGTCTGACGAGTTTTCGCACACCATATCGCACACACCCGCCATCGCCATCGTCATTACTAACGTCAGCACCAGAAGCGTCAACAGCGTCTTGAGAGCGGCCATCTTGGATATCGGGTGGAGTGCTCGGGGCTTCAACTAGTTATGCGCAAGCGCGCGACGCGGCGCGGCTTATATAGCGTGCGCGTGAAGAGCATTGGACAAGAAATGATCTTTCATTTATACACCCATAGATAATAAGTACCACGTGTGAAAATGAAACTATCACGTTTTCTGACCCTTACTATCAGTTTTTGACGCTTGCCACTGTTATGGTAGAGGCGCATTCACTACCGATCTTAAAGCAGAGTTATGATATTATATTTATGCCACACCTGGCCATAATTGGCTTTTTCCGCACGCGCGTACGGAAAAAGCCGATTTCTGGCCAAGTGTAGACATAAAATGATGTACTCAACACGGGAGGTAATAAAGAAAGCCCTCGATCGCATATTTACGTCACTCGCTTGCAGCTCGGGCCGCAAACATCTGCGATCTCTGGCTTTCTTTGTATTAACACCCTAGTTGTGTAATGTACAGTCGAGTTCATCATTATCTGAGCAAAGAACGGAGAAATGCCCTAAAAGGTGTATCGCTTACGACACGTTACCGTGGAATGCTCCTAGATCAACTGCAATTGGGCATTTCTCCAGAAATATGTCTGCGACTCATTCATCTGTCTCCATACATTTAGTATAAAAAAGGGCCGGATTAATGAGGTGACCGCAGACATATTTCTGGAGAAATGCCCAATTAGACAAACCCAACCAAATTACATATACCTACGTATAACAGTACCTACTGAAATTGCTGAACTCCGTTATCTATGTGTGATATACATAGGGTGCATTGGGGTAAATCCGAGCACGGGGCAATTCTGAAAATTAAAAATTTCTCATAATGCACGCAACATATATTTACCTTAATACGCTAACACTGTACTAGACACACTGATAGTGCTTCGACTAATAGGCTACTTGATGACAGTTCAAATCAGCTTCTTTTTATGAAGTGTCAAAACGCTCCGAAAGTATGCAGTTTATTATGAAATACTATCTTGTGACGTCATGCTCAACATGGTGTCTTATTTTTAGTTTTCGTCATTGTAAAATCGTTGATGGCACGAAAATAAGTTTGAATGATTTTATCCGGGCTGTTTTGGAAGCGTAATTTGCTGGTTAGAGTTAATGAATTTATTTTGATTGTTGTCAAATACCCTATTATAAACCTCAAAAATATTGCAAAGTTTACTGAAAATTCGTAATTTTCAAATTTACCTTACAGTCGAAGTTACCCCAAGCCCCAATGCACTATACTACACATACATACATACAAGCGCGTTATAATACTGCGATATGATAACCGTCCTATTATAGTGTGGCATAGATGGAGGAAATCCAGCCTATCTGTATGGAATGGTTTGGAATTTTCCAAGCAACTGTTCTATACCTTAACTAGTTGACTTAGAATTGACATTTCTATATATAAGATAATGACCTAGTCTTGTACAGCTTGCTTATCCAAGGGCAGTTCTATTTATAATGTGATAAGTTAATTGCATATAAAATGACCTATCGCATATTATATTCAATCGCTTGTAACAAACAACTTGACTCTGATCTAGATTTAACTTTGTATTTATATTATCGTTTAATTCTGACGTAATTAAACATATTTATTTATCTGCAACCATATCATAAATCCTTAATTATGATTTCAGAAATATAATGACCACTATTATTGCACCCAGTGATGTAACATCAATGAGTATCTGTGCCAATGTTATTATAATGTATGAAAGATCATAATACCATCAAAAACATTACATGTAAAAATATCCGTGGAGGATTCTTTATTTGAGAACCATAAAATGTGTTCTACAACTGTTAAATAATAGGCAAGTCGGTGGAAATCGAGTTCTGTGGACACCCTCCAGGTACTGACTTGGTTTAACATTACATCTCAAAACTTTTGATTTATAGACTACCTGTGTTGCGGGACTTGCATATTTGTACATATCTCTTTCTGTAAGTGATCTTCCTTTATTTATTACATTCCAATCCATTCCATTTCCCATTTCAATTACAAAAGTAACTTTGTAATCGCCTGTATTTGTATAGGATTACACTTATGTAGTTTGTATTGAAATTGCATTCTTTTTAGGTTTTGCGTGACCTGATAGGCTTAAACTACGTTTAAATTGAATACTTTTGAGAATGTATTTAAGTCTTATTATGCCCTATATACCTCTGAAAATTTAGGGTTCTAGCTTTAACCATCATAAAATTACGGGAGGCTGAAACTGGCCTGAATGGCTTCTAGATTAAGTATGGTACGGCCGTGCCTTTGTTTTGCTCGACATGGCGGGGGCACTGGGTTCCCCCAGATAGAAGTATCAGATGCATACAAGAATATATTTTACATATTATTATAATTAAAATAAATATGGGCCCGTCAAGGTTCCAAACAAAATAAAACAAAATTGCATTCATGACTTTAATTTCATTAAAAAAAACAATTTATGATCGAACGTTTAAAAAAGTATGAACAACGAAGTCATATCATTAAAATCTCCAATATAACTAGCACCGTGTAACCTGGTAGGTCCATAGAAGAGGCGGGAAAGTAGAACAAAGCCGAGCATCAGACATTTTCGGAAAAAGGTAAATGCCAAAAAAGGTAAATACAATTTATATGGATATCGTTCGTTACACGGGTTATTCTCATTTTTGGGCACATAGTGCTATCGTGGTTATTACTCTTTCTAATTGATCAAAAAGAAATGAATGCCATCGTGAGTTTACTCATCTATATGATAAAAAGTATTCATGAAAATATTTATTTATTTAGACTTTATTGCACAATACAGGAAAGTACAAACTGCGAACTTAATGCCATAAGGCATTTTCTACCAGTTAACCGCTGGGCCAAACAGAAATATTAAATTGGCGCATGAACATATAGTCGAATCCGTAAAATTGTGAACACAAATCATATACATATACATAATACTGATATACCTACATAAATATGCTGTAAAATATACCTACATACATACTATTACATGTACCCAGTGTAAAATACAACGGTATTAATATGACGGTTAGGTAAAACAATTAGAAAGAGCAATTACATGCCACGGTAGTGACATCCACGGTAATGACTATTGTGCACAAAAATGAGAATGACCCACGATCGTCCCACTAAAGCTCACAAGTAGCAGTTAATCTGTCCGGCGCTGCACCCAGTTGATCCAGTGAAGCCCAGCTTCTGGCAGCACGCGGTCTGGTCGGCCACCGTGCTTGAGCACGTCGAATCGCACGCGTCGACGTGCGTTGCCACCGCCATCGCCATCGCCAGCGCCAGCACCGTCAGCAGTAGCAGCGTCTTGAGAACGGCCATCTTGGATATCGGCTTGAGGCTTGAAGTATGCGGCTAGGCGACGCGACGCGGCTTTTATATTATACATGTGACCTCTGCTGCACCTTTGCGCTAGGGATTTCAAACCGGCTAACCGGCTAGCCGCCGGTTGATTATTATTTATTTTTCTTTCTTTGCAAGTCCATATACTTTTATAAAGCTATCATATAATTATATGTTTTATTTTCCGAATGATCAAATTGTTCTTATTTACCGCCAGTAATATTTCGATTATTGTTTTTTTCTCTCTTTGTTTACGTTGATTTTGTTAAGAAATCAGCTAAACGATATTTTAAAGCAGGTTTTGGTCGTTTTCCAAAATAAATCCCGGGGTAGCTACTTTCTCAAAATATGGAGTTCTTGCGAACATTTGGGTGCTTATTTTAGCTCAAACAGTATAATGAATCCAAAACTAGCTTAGAATATTGAAGTATTTAGCTAAATCCATATATGTATAAAGTATCAAAATATTGAATATTTGATGCTCATTTCTCTTAATTTTGGGGCCCAATAAGTAACTATCAGGTGTCAATTCTAGATCTCGCATTCGCGTAGTTCTTAACAGATGAAAATATGGATTGATTTGATTTATTCTATGTCTCAAAGAAAAAAGCTCAATAATTAAAAAATACAGCCGTTTACATTTTCTTGCTTAATGTTGGTTGATGCAAAATTAAAACGATAATTTAAATACATTCCAAATTATAGTAGGTAGGTAGGTACCAGTGGCGTGGCGTCCATAGAACCCCATTCCCACCGGCTTGCCTATTTTAAGACATATGCTAAGTATATGGCCGGAGTATCTACTACTCCTGAAGGAAAAGTAATCCTAATCTGCTCCTGCTTTACTAAGAATATATTTAACGCCACGCCACTGGTAGGTAACCTATATGAATTTCGGGCAAACAATAGACAACCGGATAAATGATGCATAAGATAAACTCGCAATTATGCCATTGACGCCACGACCGACTGATTCAATGTTCGTTCTACTTATCATGAGCAATCAATAATAATTGTACAAACGTTATCATGCGAAGCATATTTGCATGCGGAGTATACGATATGACCTTAGTCCGTGACTGGTAAAGCCCTGTGTGTTATAGACAAAGAACAACCCCCCCCCCACGGCCCCCTACTTAAGGGGGTCATGTCATGTAGGAGGTTGAAAAACACTGAGGGTTACCAATATCTCGACGGTGTACCTACGAGGTACAGGGTTTTACCAAGTCACCCACTAACGTCATGTTTTATCTTACGTAGTTAGCAATGTACGTAATGTGACATCACAGTGTTTGTTTACAGTCTAACGTAAAGAAAACTCCGTAATTTTAAGAAAGGAGACTTAGTTTTATAAAAAAAGTTCAGTACAGTTGGTGTAAACGAATTATTTCAAGTAGAATTGGGAAAGTTGTGTACCAAAAGACATGCAAACGTCGCAATGTACAAAAAAACACCATAATCAAATTGTAAAATTTAATGGAACGGTCGAAAACCTATGCCAGGGCAACCAACGCTTACCAGATTACGAGCCGCCGTCGCCGTTGCCATCGCAGTCGCCGCCACAGCCGTGGTGGTCACCATTACCTCAAGAACCCTTGATGGCATCCTCAAATCCTCACCTATAACTTCGTCTGCTGTGGCATCGCCCACGTTGCCATCACCGAGCAGCACGACATCCGTGATGAATAGATTTACCGGTCAAGGTCTAGGTCATATACGTCAAGACTCTTTACTTAACAGCCCGGGCGATGACACACTTGTTGCACCCACGAGTGTAGTTAGAGACAACAAGAAACGGTTATTACCTATTTTGTAAACAAACTTTTCAAACTAATGTGACACATTAACAACCACTGAGGTTATCGTTATAATCAAGGAGGTTTGTACCACAGGTTTCACTAACAAATTAAACTTAAGTTAACAATGGCGTAGAAGCAGCAGGGTTGTACAAATGTTAAAAAATATTATTTTGATAATGGGTTAGATTAGACGACTAAAAAAAACTGTTTAGTCCGTCAGTTAGATTGTTAAAAAATATTGTACACGTATTTTTTCTTTTGTTTGACAAACAAAAAATGACGAAGATAGTGCTTAGAAGTTTCGAGTGACGTCACTCCTAGGTACAATTTTCACCTAGGAGTGACGTCACAAGCCCCCACTCCAGAAGTTTGATGACCTATAACTTTGTCGATATTTAATATTTTGATAAACCAAAAAATACGTGTCCCATATTTTTCCATAATCTAACTGACGGACTAAATCGAATTATAAATAGTTTTAAATCAGTCGTCATCCCCATTCTATTTTTCTTTATTTATTACAAGCATTTAAATATTGCCGGTCGATTAAACATATGGCATTATATTTTCAGTAAAGTTCCTCCTTTCATTCCAACCGCATACCTTCCAATGCATACCTAGCTCACGCGTATACAGGGTGTAATCGTTAAGTGCAGCCAGGCGATTATTACGTAAATATAATAGATATCAGAAGACTTTAAACTGATATCGAAAGTACTTTACCCAATGAGTAAAATTACATTAATACCTTTTCTTAAATAATAGTAGTCATTAAAAATATTAATTTTAAACGCTCCCATACATTTAGTACGACGTTCCTTGAGGTTTTAATTTCCCTACCGTAATTTGGATACTTCTGGTTTTATTAAAATAAAGTTATTGATGTGATTTACATTGAGTAACGTACTTTCGACGTCAGTTAAACGTTTCCTGATATCAGTTACATTTACTGAATAATCGCTTGGCTACACTTAACGATTACACCCTGTATAGGGCATACAATACCGGTTTTATTTGTATGGATAATACCGGTTTTTCGGTATTGGCCCAAACAAGTATTACCGGTATTGCATGCCCTACGCATTTATAACCCGCGATGCGTCGTCCGACCGCACCGCAAGTCCCGAGCTCTCAAGCCCCGACATCCAAGACACTATCTAAATATGTGTCCGTCAAGATAGCGTACACCGTAAAGATATTCAGAATCTGAAGCAGCCAATAAATAATACCCAAATAGTACCAACGAAATACCTAGGTGAAAAAAATAGTACCCTTGAACTTTCTGAAATATAAGGCCTGTTCACGGTGTACGCTACCGGGCGTCAAGCTGGCGTACACCGTTTGTATCTCTGGAACGCCTTTGTTTTTGGAAACGATTTATATCTCAAAAAATAGTACCCAAATAGTACCCTAGGGCCCTACAATTTCATTTCTCTAGCTATCGTAGAAGCCGAGATATAGTGAGTTCTTTCTATACGAAATTCCCGGGTACGCCAGCTTGACGGTGTGAAATTTTGTACACCATTAAGTCATGGAATATCTCGGCTTCTACGATAGCTAGAGAAATGAAATTTTAGGGCCCTAAGGTACTATTTGGGTACTATTTTATTTATTTTATTCAGGAGAACCAACAGCTATTACAATATAAGTATTTTTGAGATATAAAGCGTTTCAAAAAACAAAGCCGTTCCAAAGATACAAACGGTGTACGCCAGCTTGACGCCCGGTAGCGTACACCGTGAACAGGCCTTATATTTCGAAAAGTTTAAGGGTACTATTTTTTTCACCTAGGTATTTCGTCGGTACTATTTGGGTACTATTTATTGGCTGCTTCAGATTCTGAATATCTTTACGGTGTACGCTATCTTGACGGACACCTAAATATCACTTATTTTTATAGAAATCGATTATTTAAAAAAGACTCTGTAAGCGTGTGCAAGAACCACCGCGCTACCACGTATGAGATGGGTCATTATTTGAGCGTTTCACCCGCCTCACTTTCGTGGACACATTATTCTCGAAGTTCCCTCAGATTTTAGTCTCATATCGAGCTATTTGGTACATATCCGGGACTACCAACAAATATCTTGGAATCTCGACAATAATATGTCCACGAAAGTGAGGCGGTCGAAACGCTCAAATAATGACCCAGGTATAACGAATAGAAATGAGCAGGAGCGCGAGTTTTGATCATTCTACGATATGCCCTTTCCCCATCGCGCCGCCCGCCTTAAGGTCATAACAGCGAGCTAACTATAATTATAAACTAAAGTCGAATATCAAATCCGAGATCAAAAATGTAAACAAACAACTGTCAATGTCAAGTGACCTTCCAGGGGTATAAAATCTTTTCTATCTAATGCATGTTTTATATATATGAATTTTATTTACCATGTATGCTTTTCAGTAACAGATATTGGGTGGAAGACTAGGACATTTATAGTTAGTCTATTCATGCGGAATTATTTAGACAGGAATACAGGGAAGAAATAGGGTACTTGACACATGTAATTAATAATTATAAAACGTATTGTTAAATGTAGCTTATAATTCCTAGAACATAAGTTACTCGTTACATTTCGTTGAAAGTGATTTAATAAATTAATATAATTTTAATAAGTTTAAATTTTATTTGGGTGTATTTTTAAAACGTAATTTCGCTGTCATGACATATTGTCGAATACTGAGAAGATTCTGCCTTATTAGAATTGGACTTTTGGTTACAATGTAGAATCAGTCAAGTTCTAACAAGTAACCAACGAATGCCAGTCTAGTGAGGAGGAATCTTTTAAATATTGGTGGCCAGAGAAATTACGCCAGTGAAAATACACCCATTTATCTGTGAGGCAAATGATCGGAACGACGCCATGTTGCTAATTTTACGTCACAGCCCTATTTAAGCAGCCACTGTAAAATTGTCATTAGGGGTTATGTTTTATGTATAATATGCGAATATTTTATAATAATAATAAAAATAAACTGTTGTTTTAATAAAATTATTAATTAATTACATATTTAAACTACATATAATTTTCTTAAACACCACAAATACGTTATAAAAAAATATTAATTCGCTATATATCTAAGTAACATATTTTTAAATATCCATACAACAGTGTTTACCTGTGAATATTTTTATTTTTTATAATTATTTCAATGATTTTAGGACTTACCACCACTAGCGTTTATTTTTTTAATGGTGGCAACCCACTTGTTTACATTTTTGATCTCGAATTCGATATTCTACTTTTTAGATCTGTGTTTTAAATAAAGCAAATTTTGCAATTATTAAAGAAAAACGACGATGGACCTTTTCGTCACAGTCCACTTTTCTAACCCGTATATTTCAGTGTGATTTTAAAGACGATTCACGCCAAATACATACAGAAAGCTGGTCAAAGAGTTCATACTCGTACAATGTGGATCGTTATCACATTAAGGGTTAAGGTAAAATTGTTTATCAATAAAAAACTGTTTATGATGCTTGAGATTTATTAAACACACAGGGACACCCGCTACTGTCATTTACAATACTATTGAAACTAATAAAAATAAAAACTTGAAATCGGTTGCCATGATTACTGCTTGGGTCGCGTCATGTTACATATTCGTTACTTGCATACCCAACAGTTGGAAATAAACGACGGTTCAATCGTCATTGGCGCTTCACAATGTTGGATATTGTATTCGAATTATTGGTGAAAACTAGTTAACAATCGCTGGTTTCTTCAGACGAGCTACTGGAGCTGCTGCTAGCGCTTTTGCTGGAGGCGCTGTTGCTACTCGAAGAGCTGCTGATGCGGCTTCCGTCAGGTCTTATTTCTTCTTTTTGAGAAGAGGCAGCGGCTGAGTTTCCAGACTGGGTGCTGGCATTTTGCGCAACTGATGCTTTTTTCACGTAACCGCCTTTGGCACTTTTCACAACGGAACTAGCCTGCTGTCTTGTTGACTGAGCATCTTTACTGGATGCGCTCTGTTTGTTGCTTGCGGTTTTGACGGAAGAACCATCAGCACCAACAGAATTGCTGACTTGGTTTGCTGAAGCCGACTGAGCGGAGCTTGTAGAGGCGGCGTCGTTTGCTGATCTGCTGTCACTCGTATTGCCTTTTCCATCGTCTTTTTGAGAACTTGCAGCATCGCTAGTATACTGGGAACTGCTACGGCTTGCGCTGCCACCGTCGGTTGCGGATGCGGAACTAGAACCATCAGCGTTGGTATTGCTCTCGGAAGTCTTTTCTGCAGCTGAATGGGCCTCGTTTTGAGAAGCTCTATTGCTCGATGATGCATCCCTGCTCTTGCTGCCATCTTTGCCCTGTTTAGCAGAACTTGCAGCTTGGTTTGATGACTGAGCACTTCCACTGTTTGCGCTTTTACTGTCGGTTATGGATGCGGATGAAGAACCATCAGCCTTAGTATTGCTCTTGGAAATGTTCTGTGAAGCTGAATCGGCAGAATTTGTAGAGGCGGCGTCGTTTGCTGATCTGCTGTCACTCGTATTGCCTTTTCCATCGTCTTTTTGAGAACTTGAAGCATCGCCAGATGACTGAGAACTGCTACGGCTTGCGCTGCCACCGTCGGTTGCGGATGCAGAACTAGAACCATCAGGTCCGGTATTGCTCTGGGAAGTCTTTTGTGCAGCTGAATGGGCCTCGTTTTGAGAAGCTCCATTGCTTGATGATGCATCCTTGCTCTTGCTGCCATCCGCGCCCTGTTGAGCAGAACTTGCAGCTTGGTTTGATGACTGAGAACTTCCACTGTTTGCGCTTTTACTGTCGGTTATGGATGCGGATGAAGAACCATCAGCCTTAGTATTGCTCTTGGAAATGTTCTGTGAAGCTGAATCGGCAGAATTTGTAGAGGCGGCGTCGTTTGCTGATCTGCTGTCACTCGTATTGCCTTTTCCATCGTCTTTTTGAGAACTTGAAGCATCGCCAGATGACTGAGAACTGCTACGGCTTGCGCTGTCACCGTCGGTTGCGGATGCAGAACTAGAACCATCAGGTCCGGTATTGCTCTGGGAAGTCTTTTGTGCAGCTGAATGGGCCTCGTTTTGAGAAGCTCCATTGCTTGATGATGCATCCTTGCTCTTGCTGCCATCCGCGCCCTGTTGAGCAGAACTTGCAGCTTGGTTTGATGACTGAGAACTTCCACTGTTTGCGCTTTTACTGTCGGTTATGGATGCGGATGAAGAACCATCAGCCTTAGTATTGCTCTTGGAAATGTTCTGTGAAGCTGAATCGGCAGAGTTTGTAGAGGCAGCGTCGTTTGCTGATCTATTGTTACTCTTATTACCTTTTCCGTCGTCTTTTTCAGAACTTGCAGCATTGCCAGATGACTGAGAACTGCTACGGCTTGCGCTGCCACCGTCGGTTGCGGATGCAGAACTAGAACCATCAGGTCCGGTATTGCTCTGGGAAGTCTTTTGTGCAGCTGAATGGGCCTCGTTTTGAGAAGCTCCATTGCTTGATGATGCATCCCTGCTCTTGCTGCCATCTTTGCCCTGTTTAGCAGAACTTGCAGCTTGGTTTGATGACTGAGCACTTCCACTGTTTGCGCTTTTACTGTCGGTTATGGATGCGGATGAAGAACCATCAGCCTTAGTATTGCTCTTGGAAATGTTCTGTGAAGCTGAATCGGCAGAATTTGTAGAGGCGGCGTCGTTTGCTGATCTGCTGTCACTCGTATTGCCTTTTCCATCGTCTTTTTGAGAACTTGAAGCATCGCCAGATGACTGAGAACTGCTACGGCTTGCGCTGCCACCGTCGGTTGCGGATGCAGAACTAGAACCATCAGGTCCGGTATTGCTCTGGGAAGTCTTTTGTGCAGCTGAATGGGCCTCGTTTTGAGAAGCTCCATTGCTTGATGATGCATCCTTGCTCTTGCTGCCATCCGCGCCCTGTTGAGCAGAACTTGCAGCTTGGTTTGATGACTGAGAACTTCCACTGTTTGCGCTTTTACTGTCGGTTATGGATGCGGATGAAGAACCATCAGCCTTAGTATTGCTCTTGGAAATCTTCTGTGAAGCTGAATCGGCAGAATTTGTAGAGGCGGCGTCGTTTGCTGATCTGCTGTCACTCGTATTGCCTTTTCCGTCGTCTTTTTCAGAACTTGCAGCATTGCCAGATGACTGAGAACTGCTACGGCTTGCGCTAGCACTGTCGGTTGCGGATGCGGAACTAGAATCATCAGCGTTGGTAATGCTCTGGGAAGTCTTTACTGCAGCTGAATGGGCCTCGTTTTGAGAAGCTCCATTGCTTGATGATGCATCCTTGCTGTTGCTGCCATTTGCGCCCTGTTTATCAGAACTTACAGCTTGGTTTGATGACTGAGAACTTCCACTTTTAGCGCTTGAACTTTCGCTTGAGGAATCGCTTGATGAACCATCAGATTTAGTAATGCTCTTGGAAATCTTCTGTGAAGCTGAACTGTCATTGTTGGAAGATGCGGCACTTGCTCTCGAACTGAAAAATAAGAGGGAAGTAGCATTGTAATAAGAATTACGGTAACCAGTTTAGGTAACAAAGGAGGGTACGGAACCTCTCCTATCCTATCCTTCCTACTAATATTATAAATGTAATAGTTTGTGAAGTTGTTTAGATGCTCGGATGTTTGTTACTAAATGACGTAGTAACAACTGAATGGATTAAGTTGAAATTTGGCATGCGAGTAGACTAAGTTCGGGATTGATACATAAGATACTTTATATCCCAGTAAAGAGTTCTATTGGATTATTAACGGGCATGCTGCTGATTACTATAATCCTCACCAGAGCTCAAACCGTCAGAATGGACTGCATTTCTATGCTATATTAGAGGTCGACGTGGTGGATTACAATATTATACCAAGCGGAGTATATTTTTTGTAAGAACAAACTATCTATAAAAGAATAATTCACCATAATTTCGATTTGTTAGTGTTTTTTGTGACTAATAAATAATAGACAATACTGTGGCATTGCGAAATTTAAGTGCTATTTTATATTTGTTTATAGTATTTAACGAAACTTACTGCGACTAAAGATATACCTACCTTTTTTATTTTTTTTTAAAGGGGGTCCCTTTATAAAAAATAAAAAAAGGTAGGTATTAGTACTTTTTGATACAAGAAAAAAAAAATTAAAAAAAAATAATTTATTTCTGTAAGTAGCTCAAGGGCTCTTTTACATGTCTCATCTCTAATTCTTTTCTTTTGGCGCTTCGGGTAATTGACCTTCTGGTGAGAAGAAGCGCCGGAAGAAACTCACCAGTTTCTCTTTTCCACCAACGAGTATTACAACAATATGTCGTTAATATAAGATTTCATTAATAATTTACATTAAACTTAAAACTACATTTATAGAGATGTAAAGGGTCTCTCTATGCGTCCAACAAGACAAATAAAATTATAGAAAATAAATTGATAGTAAAATTAATGGAGATGTAAAGAGTCTCCGTTTTCAAAATATTATGTTTTGGAGGTGTAAAGATCTCCAAACGTCAAAATACAAACTGAGAATATTTACTTAATATCTTATATATAACTTAAAACTAAATTAAAATTCAAAACTATTTTCCTTAGAGATGTAAATTGTCTCCAAATGTCAAAACAATTGGTAAGTACAAAAACAGAAAAAAACACAATTAATTAAACATTGTTTTAAAATATATGTCGCAGTTAATCCCACGGTGTTTCATCATTCATGTAGTCTTGTGTGCTGTAATAAGCTTTAGACATGAGTTTACGCTTAACACAATTCTTAAATTTGTTAATAGATAATTCAGTTATGTTTTGTGGCAGTTTATTATAAAACCTTACACAATTACCCATGAATGATGTTTTTATTTTATGGAGCCGAGTGGTGGGCACTGCGAGCTTATGTTTATTTCTAGTATTAATATTATGTATGTCACAGTTCTTCTTAAAATTCATGATATTCTTATGTACATACATAATATTCTCATAGATGTATTGACAATGCAATGTCATTACATTAATGTCCTTAAACTTATCTCTAAGTGAGTCTCGATAGTTCATCTTATATATCGCTCGAATAGCCCTCTTCTGCAGAACAAATATAGTATTAGGGTAATTATTCGAGCGTTTGTTCCGCGTCACTTTTGTGGACACCTTTTCACCGAAATTCGTGTAGCTTTTAATGTGATATCTGACTATTTGTCAGAAGTCCGGCGTCTCTACCAAATAGTTCAAAATGCCACAAAAATCTGCAGGGATTTCGTCAAAAACGTGTCCACGAAAGTGAGGCGGTTGAAACGCTCGATTAATGACCCATTAAGCTCTGAAACACTAGCACTGCCCCACAGTAGAATACCATACGACATAATACTGTGGAAGTAACTAAAATATACTAATCGAGCTGTTTTGATGTCTGTAACTTTGAAGATAAGTGAGGTGTCGTCTGCAAACAATACTATATCATGGTGGGTCTTTACGAGGTATGGCAAGTCATTTATGTAAATAAGGAACAGGAATGGTCCCAATATTGAACCCTGCGGTACACCCATCGAGACCAGTGACCCCGGTGAGTGCTGTCCATTCACGTCAACCCTTTGTATTCTACCTTGTAAGTACGACTTAAATAAATTCAGTGCCGATTCTCTAACTCCATAGTAGTGCAGCTTCCCAATCAATGTTTCATGACAAACGCAATCAAATGCCTTGGATAAATCACAGAAGATACCTAAAGCATCACATGACTCCTCCCAGGCATCGAAAATATGTTTAATTAGCTCAACACCAGCGTCGGTTGTCGAGCGACCCCGAGTAAAACCAAATTGCTTATTTTGCATCAAGTTATTTGTATTAAAATGTTTCATTAATTGGGACAAAACTAATTTCTCGAAAATTTTACTGAAAGTTGGTAGCACAGATATTGGTCTAAAGTTAGTGGGGTCAGTAGTGCTACCTGATTTAAATAAAGGTGTTATTTTACTATATTTCATTAGATCAGGAAACTCACCGCAATCAACACAGTTATTAAACACGACTACCAAGTCAGGCGCTATGATTTCTATTAGGGATTTAACGGCATGGACAGAAACTCCCCAAAGGTCACTAGTTTTTTTGACATTAATTGATTTAAACGCCTTTACTACATCTGAGGTACTAACATGTTCAAAATGAAAGTCTTTACTACATTCTGGGGCGTTATCTTTTAACAGTGTAACGGCAGCCGAAGGTGATGAATTTAAATGCTTAGTTGTGGATACTGGTATCTCGGTAAAAGTGCGGAAAGTAAGTCATTTTTCACGAGTCCCGAGGTGTCTTGGCCCGAGCCGCAAGGCGAGGGACAAGACTCGGGACGAGTGGAAATGACACTTCCGCACGTGTATCAAACGACGTTTTTTTAATACATTTGCGAAAAATGACAACGAAAATGAAATGATTGAATGATTAAGAGACAAATTTGTTTATTTTTTGGACTCATAAAAATGGAGAGTTCAATTGGAACACTTATTAAGAGTCACGTTGAGTATCTTGACCACATTGTAGATGCCTGATATTTCGTGTCTGTCAAGATAGCGTACACCGTAAAGATATTCAGAATCTGATGCAGCCAATAAATAGTACCCAAATAGTACCGACGAAATACCTAGGTGAAAAAAATAGTACCCTTAAACTTTTCGAAATATAAGGCCTGTTCACGGTGTACGCTACCGGGCGTCAAGCTGGCGTACACCGTTTGTATCTCTGGAACGGCTTTGTTTTTGGAAACGCTTTATATCTCAAAAAATAGTACCCAAATAGTACACTAGGGCCGTAAAATTTCATTTCTCTAGCTATCGTAGAAGCTGAGATATTCCATGACTTAACGGTGTACAAAATTTCACACCGTCAAGCTGGCGTACCCGGGAATTTCTTATAAAAAGAGCTCACTATATCTCGGCTTCTACGATAGCTAGAGAAATGAAATTTTAGGGCCCTAGGGTACTATTTGGGTACTATTTTTTGAGATATAAAGTGTTTCCAAAAACAAAGCCGTTCCAGAGATACAAGCGGTGTACGCCAGCTTGACGCCCGGTAGCGTACACCGTGAACAGGCCTTATATTTCAGAAAGTTCAAGGCAATGATATTTTATAAGAAGATACGTTATACGCATACTCGCCAGCTGAGAAATATGCTTCCAAGAAAGCAGCAGCACACATTGGTACCTCACTGTACGGTGTACATACTCACACATATTAACAGATTGCATAAAAGAGATGGCATAGTTACAATAATGCAAAAAAAAGAGACAGCTAGCTTTTTGTTACTTGCGCGATTAATTTTTAAACGTAACCGAGTGAACCCATCGGTTAGATTCGGATTGACTCGGAGCCTGCTCGGCGCTCGCAGATTAAGCACGCAGAAGGTTGGTTATCCTTGTCACTCTCATTGTCAAAGACGTAAGTTTGTCTCTTTCATTCAAATGACCTCTATGGTAGTAAGATGGCGTCGTATTTGAAAAATAAAATAATAAAAATGATAAAATTAAATTATTTCAGCGTACTTACAGGTGATATGTGATCCCTTGCGCTTTGTTGCACTTTTTGCTATGATTGGTGCACTTTCTGATCACACACGACGGCATTTTTTTTGTGAATCTTGTAAATATTCACCCTTGACATCGTCGTGCGTTTCGTTGACCGACCCGCGAGTGACTACCCACTACAAAAAGGGCACCAATACATTTATCGTGGTTTCAGTGCTTCACTTTTGGAGTGCTTGTAACCTATCTACTTATAAAATATCATTGGTTCAAGGGTACTATTTTTTTCACCTAGGTATTTCGTCGGTACTATTTGGGTACTATTTATTGGCTGCATCAGATTCTGAATATCTTTACGGTGTACGCTATCTTGACGGACACGATATTTCTTAGATAATTCAAGAAAGTAGGCCATAAGTACATTTTCTGAGAATGACGCCGTTCGATTTTCTCGTTTCCAGTTAATGAATTGCTCATAGACGGCCAGATATTTCTTCTTCGACTTCTCTGGTAAAATACTATTCGTTGCCGTTGACGCCTTTGCTAGTATATCTGGTGGTGTTGAATTTATTTCAAAATCGTCTGAATCGCTCATTTTTCACAAAAATGTTATCAACTAATGCGTGATAATTAATAATTACAAAATTACAATCGTAAATTAAAATGGCGGGAATAAAACAAAATGTGTTACTTTTAATTGACGAACTTTTTCCAACGAGGCTGCGGTTGTCACCATTCAGCCAAATAAAATTAAACGATTTTCGGAACAAACAAACGTTCTAAGGTAATTTAACTGCATTTAAAAATGGAAAAAAGCAATAAATATTTAAATACTTAATAGCTCATTAATTTCCAAGTAAAATGTAATCTTTAGTGCACGAAAGCTAGTTGTCATTTATAAAACTCGAACAGCCTGCACCATATTATCTTATCTGTGACAATTTTTATTTTTTGGGTCTCGCATAATACTAGTATTATGCGAGACCGCTGACTAAACTAGTCAATGGTAATACTCAAGAAGGATACTTTTTAAACTATTTTAATATTAGATAACAGTTTAATTGTTTGTAATAAAAACAATCAAACGGTTATATATGTGGATTTAATATTTTAAACGTATCAAATGTATACTTTCAATGTCCACTGACGTAATAAAAAACAAAGAACGTATTTGACCATTTTAGTTGGATGTATGTATTTGAACAACAGTAAATTAAAAAAAATGGGAAATAAAAAGCACTAGTTCGCAAAATTGAACTTTGAGCACGATATACAGCTACAAAAAGTACTACTTTTTGAGCAAGTGTATTAAAAAAGATTTTTTTTCTTCCAGTGGGCTTGGGGTAGCGACTTTTAAAACTATTCCAAATATCAAATCGATAGAAGCAGTTGTTCCTGAGATATCTGTATGTGTACGGAACCCTAAAACTGGTAATAAAATATTGAAAAAAAAAATCTTAGAATATTTGTTTGTCCCATTGGGGTTAAAGGAGTTCGTAATTCTAAGTAAAAATGACAGAAAAGGGTTATTCTTCAGAAATATGTCTGCGGTCACCTTATTCCTCTGGCCCTTTTTCATACTCTCTCATACATACAGAGGAATAAGTTGAAGCGCCGGCGACCAAAAAGCCGACTGCGCGAAGCCCCGTCTCTCCCACCCTTCCGGCGTTCGATGCCCCTGGGGCACAAGTTGACGGGGCTCCCTCCTCTCAAACCCCCGGGGGTCAGCAATCGTCGTCATTTACCGATCGATATAAAAACCGCAAGGACCACCTATTTTTGCAGCCAAAACCAGAGTGGCCCACCGTCGAAAGAATCATGCGACAGCGCGGCATTCCTTATCTCGAAGCGTCAGATAATAGCTTAAGCATTAAGATCGTAGTCCGGGGTTCGAATAATTACCGCGCCCTCGACGGTTCCTCGACAACCTGGATCTGCGCTATAAGCGAAACCAGTTCGACGATGAGAAGTCTCTGCGCCTTATGATCCGGGGAATTCCGAAGGAGTTCGCCGAACCAGAGGTCAAGGAGGACCTGGTTAGACAGGGGATAGCAGTTCGCGAAGTTCACCGCTGCTATCGCAAAAACGGTGGCAAAAAGTTCGATATTGTCCTCGTCAAAATCGACCCGAATCACCCGTCAGCCCGCACGATTTGGAAGTTGAAGGAGATCTGCTTGCTGACGGGTTTCTGGGTCGAAAACACAACTGCCAGTATTACGGTCACAGCCAAACAGGCTGTTTCCTGCGCCCTCGTTGCGTAATATACACGGGCGACCACTTGACCCGCGATTGCAAAAAGCCGAAAGATGTGCCGCCATCTTGCGTGGTTTGCGGTCTTACTGGCCACACTGCCAACTGGCAGGATTGCCTTAAGGCCCCAAAGCAGATTGCTAAGAGCTCTAGCTAGGAGCTCTTGACAACCGCAACAAAGGCCGAGTGGCCCCCAAGCGCAATTTGCGCAACTTCCCGGCCATTGCATCAGCCCCGCAAAAGTGGAAATACCCACCGCCGTCTGCGGCGGGCGCTTCCCCTGCTCCCGCGTCTTCCACGCCCCCCGCGCAATCTGCGCGCCCGGCGTCCTCAACGCCCAGTCTCCAGGCAGCGGCATCTTACGCCGCTATCGCCTCCGCGGCCCGAGCTGCCCCCCTCCCGCTTCTCGCTGCCCCGGTAGACAGGCAAAGTTTTGAGAGGCAAGTGCATTCGTTCGTATAGTGAACGCCTTGCTGCTCTTAACGGAGCTCTGGCTACCGCGTGCAACATTTCGTGTAGAGCATGGGCGAGACTTACGGGGACCCGAACGGGAGCGGGAGCGGGCCTCAGTAGAGGCCGGGGTGGCGGGGACTGGAGGCTTCTTAAATGAATCCACGGCCGGAGGGGCGGGGTGGGTGGGGGTTGCCTTAGTGGCGTGTTTGCTTCGGGCCTTTCGGGCTTTCGCCTTGCTGGCCTCCAGCTCAAGTCCCGTCAACGGTGCGGGGGCTGCCTTCGGTGCCCTGCTAGCGGCAGCCTGGGAGGCCGGAGGGGCCGGAGGGGCCGGGGGAGCCTGAGGGGCCGGGGGAGCCTGAGGGGCCGGGGAGGCCTGACAGGTGGACTGTAACGTCATGGAATACGAAATAATTCATTTTCATTGGTTAAAATCATCTATGAAAATAAGTTTTTTTATATTGCCATAACTTTTTTCACACAGTGATTTGAAATGAGCTCCGATAGTAAATATTGTAGTATTTTGAAACACCTTTCTAATGATATATATGTCACGTCGCTATTGGTCCTTGGGACCATTTTGTCCGGTCCTCCTTTGTTTTTCCTTTTTCTCCAAAAAAACATCGTAAAAGCTATAATGTTTCATGCTTTAATATACTCCAGAGACCGAGTACTATCAGCTGTAAAAATATCTGCAACTAATAAATTAGGACCTTATATATATGACCAAGTGAACAAAGAGCTTAGCCTACCGGTCTCAGTCATTGTTACTATTTGGGCGCGTATATCAAGGAAACATTCGGATTCGAATTACTGTGTTTTAAAATAAGTTTAAGAGCCAATGGATTAGTTCGCGAACACCACAGCCTCGATCCCAACATATCGCGCCAAGTACGCGCGCGTTTCTCTAACTGTCAACAACTCTCAAAACTCTCCAGTTGTCATTGTCACTGAGTGCTTGAACTACTCCATTCGGGTTACTGAATTTCCCGCTCTCACGTCATTAAAACATGTTTCCATTATGGATTACCATTTTAAATTGGATTTTGACTACTAATTAAATCCACGCTTCGTCATATATATTTTATGCTGGAGATATCACCTTTCCACAGAGACTCCGAGTGCACCAACGATAGATTGCGAGAGATTGTTGTCGCTAGAGCTTCCACCAGAGGTTTGAGCTGACTCAAACTGCTGCCTGGTGATGATGCCAGGGTCTGGAGAAAAAAAAGGGAAATTATTATGCGCCGCAGTGAGTTTATGAGTCGACGAGACCACAAAGGCGGCGTGTCGGCCGATGCGGCTGAAGCCCTCTAACGGCGGAAATACTCAGCTCCAAGTAGAGTCTGTGCGGAAAGAGAATAGGCGTGGCGAAAAACGGAACTAACCTAACCAATATGGCATTTTTTTTTGCAAATACGTTAGAAAAGCATTACAGCGCCCCCCCATCTAAATTCTATTCTCTTTCCGCACGGACTCTACCATTTTAGGGGCCAACCGGCATCCAGGCTCTTTTTAAAGACATGTCTAAGCGGTTCATCGCCGCCACGGGGGACGAGAGAGCTGGCAGCTTCCTCGTTCAGAGCATAAGCATCGCGATTCAGCGAGGAAATGCTGACACAATGCCACAGGAGCCCATTTTAGAAATAGTTTAGTAGTTTTGAATTTTAAATGAATTATATACATGTCGCAGCCAACTGGTTTAGTTAGCCATTTTGTTAACTGCCTAGCCTTTTCACTAAAAGCCGCCATTTAGTTAACTGCCTGGATGAATTTAGCCAATGCGTCAATATGTCATATAATGGCTGGCTAATGCTAAGGCCATTCGTTTATTAGGGCAACTATGAGGAAATTCTATGACCCGCCAGCAGGTTGACGAAGCCCCGCGCAGCGCAGTTATTTCTGCTCGGAGAGACACAAGCTGACTAACAAACTTAACCTGAAATAACTGGCCAAGAGCATGTCTGACCATGCTCAATGTAGGGTTCCATAGCCGTAACTATAAGGTAAAAAATACGATGTAAAAAAAGTACAACAACAAAAGAGCGTATCTTCATAGCAATTACGTCCTTTTGTCGAGAAGCGCAGTTTATCGGCAATAACTCAAAAACGGTACATTCGATCTTGTTGAAAATAATTTTCGTTGAAAGTATTAATTAAGCGTTACCTTCGGGATTTTTTTCATATTTTTCGGACGCACGGTTTAGAAAATAGAGGGGGGGGACACAATTTACACAACTTTCGGAGCGATTATTTCCAAATACATTCACTTAATCAAAAACATTACTTTAAAACTTTATAGTGTTTTTTAAAGAGCTGTCGAACTATGTACCACACGTTGATATTTGCTGAAAAAAAAATTTTTACTCTCTTTAACATGTATAGAGTGCCCCCCCTAAAAATATATATTTTAATTATTTATATACCAAACTAAGTAGCGGCTCATAAAAGACACCTATATTCCAAATTTCATCAATATCCATCATGTAGTTTTTGAGTAAAATACCTGTGACATACGGACAGACAGACAGACAGACGGACGGACATGACGAAACTATAAGGGTTACGTTTTTGCCATTTTGGCTACGGAACCCTAAAAAGGTGTATGTTTTGTTCAATTTTGCCATGCGGCAGGCTTCGCCCCCCGAGCCCCCCCGCTTGTGTGGGGCTCCGAATGTGAGATAACGTTCTAGGACAGAATAGTTTTATAAAACTATAATTTGAAGGACTCAGACAGGCGGATAAATTAATGTTGTCGAACAAAAGTAGTTTGCCTAGCCATTCGATAGAAGGGCTAGACGGCCCGATGTTCATCCAGGCACTTAACTAAATGGCGCCGTTTAATGAAAAGCATGATGTTTCCCTAGGTATCGTCGTAGAACTCCGGTCTTATTCGTTAATTACCGCTAATATTCACGTCAGTAATAAAATAAGTACTTACAAGCTTGAACGGCGACCAGGGCCTGGAAGAAAGTAAATGTCTTTTTAATATTAGGTTCAGGTTGTAGGTTTATGCGGGCTTATTTTCCGCAACTCGACGACATACATGCGCCTATTTTGCGTGATGATTTTAAATTCTAATTAAAACAAAAATTAAAAAAAAAGATATTTTATTTATTTTTCGCGTGAATGCATGAAAAAATACGCAAGTAATTATAACGGGTTAGAATACAAGAAACGTGCTTTTTTTATTTTATTATTTGTTATAGCCTCAATAAAAATACACATTTTGTGAAAATATCAAGTCTTTAATGAATATTTAAGTTTGAATAATGTTTATATGTACCTAATATTATAATTATTGACGTGTAAAATTGTATTTTATTAATAAACGAACTGAACTGAACTGTTACGGTTCAAAATATACAGCTCTGTGACAGACGGACAGCGGGGTTTTAGTAATTGGGTTCCGTTGGGACAGTTTGGGTACGGAACCCTAAAAAACACCAGACCAGAACGTCCTGTTTTTGATGAAGTCGGTTAAAATGGTTAACAATAGTTTCAGCATATTTTAAGTGTTCATGAAATTCTAATTATACATCGAAAATTAAAGAAATGAAATTTAATAATGTGCCCATTACATTAATCTGCTGTGCGAAGCTTTGAGAGAATGGTGATTAATAAAAAATATAACGTCCCCAAAATAATATAAAATAAAATAATAATAACAATATAATAATATATGATATAATATTTTTTATAATATTAAATTAAAAAAAATCAAGAGTTAATATAAAAATACCCAAATCGCTACATGGGAGGTTGGCCAAACCCATCCCATCTCATCCCATTCTTCTCAAACAAAAAAAAAAACAAATAATTCCATCCGTTTTCGAGTAGTCGGGAAACTTAAAAAAAAAACAAAAAAAAATCTAACGAACGTTTTCTACTAAAATAAGAAATTGTATTTTGAAATAATATATAGGTACAGGGTGGGGGGGACTATACCGACATACTTTAGACATGAATTCCTGGTGGTGTGACGAGTAAATAATGTTATGTCAACATGGGTCGAATATTGTCATTTTACATTAATAGTCTTATGGAACAAAATAAATCAGTAAATTCAGCCCCTCGTTATAAACATGTTCTTACTGGAGGAAAAGTTATCAAAAAAAACGATTGTCTGTAAAATCGGTTTACTGACGATAGTCGAACGTGATAACGTTGACCTTGACCCTGACTTTGACTTTGACATTGACATTGACATTGCCATTGACATTGACATTGACTTTGACATTGACATTGACTTTGACTTTGACTGACTTTGACTGACTTTGACTTTGACTTTGACTTCGACTTCGACTTTGACTTTGACTTCGACTTCGACTTCGACTTTTTTCCCAATAAGCTGCTACAATGACATTGACACGCTAAAATGATGGCTAAGTGGCCAGTGTAAATATCTGCCGTTCCACGAATATAATGTCAAAGATTTGTTTTAATAATTTTTAAACTACGATTAAAGCAGGCGTAAAACGGAACTGCCAAAGCAGCATCCACTATTTAAATTTAAAGATTTTTGCCAAACTCAGCAGTGTCTCTTGTCATTCAATAGAGATTTTGACAGCCGTATCTTAGGGAATAAGGGCTATTTTATTAACAATTTGTAAGAAACTATCGTCTTAACGACTTTAGTGCTGGAATAATATAAAGTACCTATTTGACAGGTAACGACCCTGCAAGGTAACGGCCCATGACGTCACACTTTTTCGTGCGTGCAGCCGGCTCCATCGAATTATAAGACGTTATCACGTCAAAAGAAAAAAAAGCTAAAATGTAGTCGCTTACCATCAAATACTGCGAAGGTTAATTGCTGTTTAGTTAAAGGATTTAAAAAAATTTGTAAAACTATCTTAGTCACATTTATTAGGGCTTGTTGCACACTTGGGAGTTTTCATTTAAAAAATAATGAATATCTCTGAAAGTAAGCGTTTTTCGACTATACATCACATAACTTTTTTTACTCCTAATAGTTTTTAGAATATATAGTTAAAGTTTGTCGGTATAGTCCCTCCCACACTGTATATTAAATTCTTTTATGAAAAAGTCTATAAATTATGGTTCACTATTGTCTTGCAGAAACTTTTTTGGTCGAATCATCATTTGGCAGAATTCATCATTTCGTAAAATGCATTTTTTAAACTTTTCAGGATTGTTATAAAACAAACCTAACCTAACCTATTTAACAGGATAATGCCTTAAAAATTTCTGAAAATTCTACTGTTTCAAAAATGCATTATGCCAAATGATGATTCGACCAAAAAAGATTCTGCCAGATGAGGTTAACCCATAAATTATACATAATTTCTAGACAAAATTCTGCTAGTGGATTTTTTTTCGTCAAATACAAATTTGACTTACCGATACAGCGAGAACTGCGATTATGACCCTCATGGTAGTGCTATGAGAGAATTCACCCAAACCCCCCCTTTTTATACCCGCCAGAACAATGAAGTATTCATTAATATTTGCAGAAATTGGCTCATAAAACAATAATTACATAAATTATGCACAAACTGAACAAACATGATGTCAGCAGACTCCACGTCGTCCAAAATTAATTAATAACCTTGCAAATTATTTAATAATATCTTGGTAATATACTTTTTTCAGTTTGTAAATTATATTGCAATTAAATTATATGACTGAATCCCTCTTCCCAAAAGGGTAAGTACAGAAAAACAAACAACAAATCGCTGCTACACTTACTCAACCACGTATCTACTCCAATAGTTTCATAGGAAACGCACCTGTGTTACGAGTAGAAAAGTGCGATTTTCCGAGTAGGTTTAGCGGCGAAATAAGACATGGTTTTCTTGACGTTTCTTTCTTACAAGTATGCCTTTTTTGAAGCGCCCCTAGTCTCTAAAGTTATGGTATTAAGCCCTTCCGGCATGTGTGTTTAAACGTCTTTACACATTTGGCAATACCTTAGTTTTTAAAGTAGTTAAGTTTGCACAATGGTCATTTTGACAGGGTAAAGGAGGACCGGCGGTCTCAACGGTGCGGGGGGTGCCTTCGGTGCCCTGCTAGCGGCAGCCTGGGAGGCCGGAGGTGCCGGGGGAGCCTGAGGGGCCGGGGAGGCCTGACAGGTGGACTGTAACGTCATGGAATACGAAATAATTCATTTTTATTGCTTAAAATGAAAATATTTTTTTTTATATTGCCATAACTTTTTTCACACAATGATTTGAAATGAGCTCCGATAGTAAATATTGTAGTATATTGAAACACCTTTCTAATGATATATGTCACATCGCTATTGGTTCTTGGGACCATTTTGTCCGGTCCTCCTTTATGTTTTTCTCAGTTTACCCGCGACCACGAACGCTGAAAAGGGGTAACCGTTTTAAGGGAAAACGCCGAGACGTAAAGAAGTAAGAGGGTCATACAGATTTTGTAGATGAGTTAAGTGTTCGCGTCTGTCCTGTGGACATCACAAAATTAGCGGCTTTAAAAGCCAAATTTCTAGCTGGACCCTATAGGCAAATAACCCTACTCTTTTACTTCTAGGCCTATACGATAAAGTCAAAGTCAAAGTACTTTATTCTTCAATTTAGGCATATTACAATGCACCTATGAATGTCAAGATTTACCACTGGTTCCAGTGTAAAAACCTCTGCCTCGAGAAGAACCGGCTAAGAAATTCGGCGAGGTATAATTTTTTCAAAACAATTACAATATTAACTTATATCATAACTTAATGACTACTACACAGTATTTTTTGCACAGTAGGTGCACTTTATGTTAAAGAATTAATGATTACTCATGCAGGACGTTATCATTTCCAAATATCCGTGTCCATGACATAATCTTTTATCTTATAGTATGCCCGAGCAACTAGTTTTTCTTTTACAACAGATCTAAATTTAGAGTCTGTGAGCTCTGTAATTTTTTTGGAATTTTATTATACAGTTTAACAGAATTTCCATAAATAACATAGTAATGTGTATTCGGGTCGTTAACTATAGCTTGGCAACTTCGTTGGTGACACTCACATGTGTGCTTTTTGTTATGTGCAGCCGTAACTACTTACGCAAGTTACCGCCAACACGAACGGCGACCGACGGAGGCAGCCGTTCGTGTTGGCGGTAACTTGTGAAAGTAGTTACGGCTGCACAAAACAAAAAGCACACATGTGAGTGTCACCAACGAAGTTGTCAAGCTATATCAATACATTGCTTTGTCCACAGGAAATACGTTTTTTCGAAATCTGTATAACTCAATACGCGATTTAATCCGTTAAAGTTGTTTAATTACAAATAATCATAACCACGGACACCGAAACAGACACAAACTAAACCTAATATTATACAGGGTGTCCCTAAAACCAACTTTTATACGATCAGGGCTGATAGACCAGCTCATAAGAACCTAGATTAAGCAAATTTGACCTCAGTAAAAATCTCTTAGTTTTCGAGATATTGACGTTTTTGTAAAACTCGTGCTAAGTGATACCCTGACTCGGTGTTTTAAGTGTCATTGCTAAAATATCAAGTATTTTACAAATCTGTTTTTTGCTATGTGTGGCCAAATAACTATGCTATTGAACGTATTTTCTATTTTTGCTAATTTATTCATGCTGTGGACACAGTACAATAACAAAAAAAAATTATTCGTTTTTTTCAAATTTCACCTCTGACTTCGAACTAGCGTGGTGAAAAAAAAATGTACCAACATAACCAGGCACTCAACGTAAAAAAATTGCGCATTTATTGTAGTTTCTAAAATGGTATAAAATTTACTAAACACTGTAATAATTTTTGAAATAATGATATTTTGTTACAAAATTAACTGTCTGCCGCCTTCATCTCATACGATCCGGTTGAACTAAGTTTGCACCTGGCGTGCTTGACATCACATACAAATTAGGTGCAAACTTCACGTAATCGTCAATATCTCGAAAACTAAGAAATTTTTATGAGGTCGATTTTACTCAGTCTCGTTTTTTATGAGCTGATTTATCAGCCCTGTTGTCCATTTTGTAAAAGTCGCGAATTTTGATAGCCTGGATCAGTCTTTCGAAAGTCATGACTTCAAATTTCAGTATTTTCTTAATCTGCTTTTTGTTTTAAACATTACTTAATAATTATGCTATCATACCTTATCAAAATAAATTAGATTTTACGTGATTCAAAATATGACCTCGGATTTGAATCGCGTAATACTTAAAACAAATTTACCATGCTAAAATAAAAAAAAATAATGTAGTTTAGAATAGTAAGATTTTACACACTAGACACCGTATGCGAGGTCAGTCGAGTCAAATCCGAGGTCATATTTTGAATCACGTAAAATCTAATTTATTTTGATAAGGTATGATAGCATAATTATTAAGTAATGTTTAACAAAAAGCAGATTAAGAAAATACTGAAATTTGAAGTCATGACTTTCGAAAGACTGATCCAGGCTATCAAAATTCGCGACTTTTACAAAATGGCGAACAGGGCTGATAAACCAGCTCATAAAAAACGAGACTGAGTAAAATCGACCTCATAAAAATTTCTTAGTTTTCGAGATATTGACGATTACGTGAAGTTTGCACCTAATTTGTATGTGATGTCAAGCACGCCAGGTGCAAACTTAGTTCAACCGGATCGTATGAGATGAAGGCGGCAGACAGTTAATTTTGTAACAAAATATCATTATTTCAAAAATTATTACAGTGTTTAGTAAATTTTATACCATTTTAGAAACTACAATAAATGCGCAATTTTTTTACGTTGAGTGCCTGGTTATGTTGGTACATTTTTTTTTCACCACGCTAGTTCGAAATCAGAGGTGAAATTTGAAAAAAATCGAATAATTTTTTTTTGTTATTGTACTGTGTCCACAGCATGAATAAATTAGCAAAAATAGAAAATACGTTCAATAGCATAGTTATTTGGCCACACATAGCAAAAAACAGATTTGTAAAATACTTGATATTTTAGCAATGACACTCAAAACATCGAGTCAGGGTATCACTTAGCACGAGTTTTACAAAAACGTCAATATCTCGAAAACTAAGAGATTTTTACTGAGGTCAAATTTGCTTAATCTAGGTTCTAATGAGCTGGTCTATCAGCCCTGATCGTATAAAAGTTGGTTTTAGGGACACCCTGTATATGTCGGGGACAGCAGCGATAATTCAAGAAATCCTAGATCGTCAATTGACTACTGTAGTACTAAGTAGATTTAAAATGGCGGCGAACGCCGTGTGACGTAACGTCCGGTTGCGGTGCACGTGGGCGGGCTCGTTGGGCAAGAGTGTCGATTCTCTTTCTGACTGTCGTGGCGACAACACTTGTCTTACGATTCTGTCAGTTCGTCTGCCAGTAGTTAAAGCTGCTACTTGATAATTGTAATTCTGTCGATTAATAGTGAAAAGAATCATATTGTGTAACGTAATTGTCTATTTGCTCTCTTGAGTATCTACGCCATAATATTGTAACAACTATTGTAATGCCTGATGATTGAAAAGAGAACCTGGTGAGTTTCTTCGGCGCTTCTTCTCACCAGAATGTCATTACCGAAGTCGCCAAAAGAATCAGACGAATAAATGATTTGATCTGACATGAATCCACTTCTTTAACCAACATACCTCATCGGCCAGGATTCTGCAGCTAACCCATCCTGACATGACAGTCATGTCATGCGAGAAATCTGACATCAGGCGTGGGATGTAATCAGCGCCCACAGGATGTAAACGATTTCCAGAGTTTGAGGCATTCCACATCTTCGTCAATATCCAGTGAAAGGCAATTATGAGATTTTGTGTCTAGCGAATTAGACATGCTTTGCAAATGCTTGGATCTCAACAGTGGACATGTGAGTCAATGATAATCAACCGAACGGATGCATTTACTGCGTGTAGAATCATTGTGACAAAACAAAAATGGTTTTACCAGAAAAGAAGTCAATTTCTTACCTACAAAGCAAGTCCAGCAACTACAGCACAGCCAACGTTAATGTATTCAGAATATCCAACACTGCCGGTTTTGTTTAAATGGAATCTCTGAAGAAAGTGTGACCGCAACATCATTAATTGTGATCTCCGAAAATAAAGAGGCACTTGCACTGCACAACAGTCAACACCGTGAAATATAGTCACAAACAATGAAGAATCATTCTAGAAGTACGGTTTGAAGCCACAACAAATATCATCATTTGATCTGCTGCCGCGAGCAAAAGAAGATTCGTTGTTTTGGACTACATCACCACACACTACCAGCTAGTCCAGCTACGGATGCGCCACTACAAGGTGACATGGGCGGCAACGGTGCTCCAGGGGCGTTAGTCAACATTAGGCACCAACGCCTGCAATATTCACGAGTTTGTGGAAATCCAATGCGATCTGGTGAGTCGTACTCATTTCATTACGATTTTTGACCCGAGTATTTTCTCACAAAGCGAAACTTTACTTTTAAATTGTCAGAAAAACTTTAATTTGCCATTTAAGATTAACAATGAAAAAGTTAACAGTAACAAACGAAGTTTACGAAGTAGCTATTTGTGACAGTCTCTTATTTTTACGTTCTACCCGCCAATTGTTCGAATTACGATATTGTAATCGTTCGAGCTGTTCTGGATATGATTTTCTCCGTTCATAAAACCGAATCAAGACTACGTTTATCGAGAGGAAAATAAATGTTGTCAACAGTTGTTTTCAACTACCTTTAAATTTAATGATTTTACAAATACCTTACGTATTCGTGTTTGGAAGTAAATGTAAAGTTTACTAATGTGAGAAAAAGCGCGGTTCTATGGGTTCTAGTGATTGAAAATATTGTGATGTGCTAAAAATGGTCTAGAGAAAATTCCCGTTAATTTTAGTAATTCAGAATTTCCGTATAGTACAATTTATTTGATTTTTAAATTTGGTAATCAAGATAAATGTCCTATGGAGTCATAATGATCTCAGTGGTGATCGGATGTATCGCATAGGACTACGGAGTTGGTTTTATGTCGAGTAACCACAAGGATGGTTGTAACGCTACAGAAATAGCCGGACAAAAGAGGTACTTTTCTTGAAATTTTAGTTTTTGATTAATGTTTGGTTGTAATGGGTAATTGAACTCTAACTTTAAATTTTATTCTGATTTAGGAAATAAGAATGGAACTAGATAAAGTTTCCCCCCAAATTCAAAGGTCCATTTGATATCACAAAGTGGTGTTTTGTTTTGAAAGTACTAAACTCTAAACACACTATGACAGGTTGACGAAAATGCCAGAGACTCACGTACCATTTTTGAGTTAAATGAGGATGTTAGCGAGACATAAAATGAGGTTCTTAGTTCGGCTGGTCGACCGAACCGGAGGCTTCGCCGTAGCCGTAGCCCGTTAGAAGTCGGTATCTGCTCTGAGTAGTCCGTGGGTGCGCGGTGCGCGGGGAGCTCCGGCGGAGGTCGGGTCTCGTGGAGACCGTAGAGTCTTAAGGTAGACTCGGCGATCCCGTGGGGATGCGCGTAGTGTGTGTGGCTTGTTAAGCCTTAGGCCACGAAATGAGATACCTGTTTTGTCGTCTAATAGTTTTCGTGATTGTGAGGAAGCCATAAAAGGCAGTCGAATAATGGTACTTGGTTTCTCTTGCATTTAAAATAGTTTTTTTTTATTTCGTTTAACTTAAGCTGTAAGTAGAAAAAATGATTGAATAGAAATGACCATAATTTAATCGCATTTCCACTACGAGTAATTTTGTAAGTAGTCGAGTATAGTTAAATGTTTGAAATGAATTAAACGATGAATTTGAGTAAGGAAGTGTTACGAAATTAGAGATAAAGTCAGGAATGACCGAATGGCGTACTGTGTTGTTTTTTTTGCCTGTTTCAGGATAGACACACGAGGACGTGTGCTATGCAGGATGGCCGTGTCGGGGACAGCAGCGATAATTCAAGAAATCCTAGATCGTCAATTGACTACTGTAGTACTAAGTAGATTTAAAATGGCGGCGAACGCCGTGTGACGTAACGTCCGGTTGCGGTGCACGTGGGCGGGCTCGTTGGGCAAGAGTGTCGATTCTCTTTCTGACTGTCGTGGCGAAAACACTTGTCTTACGATTCTGTCAGTTCGTCTGCCAGTAGTTAAAGCTGCTACTTGATAATTGTAATTCTGTCGATTAATAGTGAAAAGAATCATATTGTGTAACGTAATTGTCTATTTGCTCTCTTGAGTATCTACGCCATAATATTGTAACAACTATTGTAATGCCTGATGATTGAAAAGAGAACCTGGTGAGTTTCTTCGGCGCTTCTTCTCACCAGAATGTCATTACCGAAGTCGCCAAAAGAATCAGACGAATAAATGATTTGATCTGACATGAATCCACTTCTTTAACCAACATACCTCATCGGCCAGGATTCTGCAGCTAACCCATCCTGACATGACAGTCATGTCATGCGAGAAATCCGACATATATATATCTGCCTCCCACACTCTTTGAAAAATGTATCCAAAGTCTCCTGACATGCCCTGAAGTGTCGTTATAAGCCAGGGTTTCTTAAACTGTGGTCCATGGACCCCTTAGGGGTCCGTGATACGAGAGCCGGGGGTCCGTGGATATGAATACAACATAAACTTTCATGTGCCCTTGATTTTCTTTTTCTCTGATTGTATCCGGAATGGGTCCGTAAGGTTTTCGAAATAATGTAGGGGATCCGTGACCAAAAAAAGTTTAAGAACCTCTGTTATAAGTGAACCACGGAATGACGTTCCACGTTTTATAGCATTTAATCATTTCTATTGATATTTAAAACACACAAATAACTAATGTTGTTATATTCTGAATGTGATTATGTGTAGTTAAATTACTGTATATCCAAATTCAACAATTTTGAAAATAAAATATACGTTTCAGTACATTCAATCTATTTTCGATCAGTTTATGCAACCTTTAAATATGTTTGGATCACCTTGAAATTCTAAATATAGAGTTTTTGAATGGGAGAGACCCAGGGGGTGAGCATAGTATGACAAAATAAACACTTTTTTTTACCCATAGAAATATGAAACACCCTTTAGAGCCTAATCACACTTGCAATTTGTGAGCGAGTTGGGGTGAGTTAGAAGCGAAGTTCCATACAAATGTTACTCGCGGCGAACTCGCTGCCAGTTCGCCGCGACTGGTTTTGTATGGAAACTCACCCGCAGCTCACCCGTAAATCGCAAGTGTGATAAATAAGGCCCTTAAAGCGATTAACGAGTGGGCAAAGCGAACGTCAAATGAAAATGATAACCAATTTTTTCGCGTTTTTAACGCATACCTACTTAACATCTAAATCATCTAATAGACTAGGTATAATGTTAACAGTCGGACTACGCTAAGTTTGCAGAGGTCGAAAGAAGGTTTTATTTAAAAAAAATCATATGGCAACATCCCAAGAAAGAGGATTAATTCGTCTTGATACTTGGTAAATATCTTACCGTTTAATAAGTATACATATAATGTGTCTACAAACCTACTGAAAAAAATATTCACGAAATGTGTGTGTATATATATATACACACACATCGATATATATATATATATACACACACACACATCGATATATATATATATATATATATATATATATATATATATGACGAAGCGTGGATTTAATTAGTAGTCAAAATCCAATTTAAAATGGAAACATGTTTAAATGATTTGAGAGCGGGCAATTTAGTAACCCGAATGGAGTGGTTCGTGGATTCAATGACATTGACAGTTGTTGACAGTTGGAGTTTCGCGCGCGGGTCTGACGCGGTATAGGAAAATTGATGTGTTGTGTTCGCGAACCAAACCATTGGCTCTTAAACTTGTAAAAATCACAGTAATTAGTGGCGAGAGTGTTCACATGAACCCAAGTGATAGTTGAGGTAACGAAGTGTGTCCATTTCCGAGTGTTTCCTTGACATACGCGCCCAAATAGTAACAATGATTGAGACCGATCGGCTAAGCTATTTATTTCACTTCGACATATATATATATATATTTTTTTTTTTTTCAAATTCTGATAACATTTTTTTAGTTCTAAATAGCGGGGTAACGACTGCATAGATCAAGCCTAAATTTGACATGCAAGTAGACCAAGTCCTGAATTGAAACATAGGATACTTTATATCCCGGTAAAGAGTTCCTTTGGGACAGTAACGGGAACCACACGGGTGACGCCGCGGGTAAACGCTAGTTGTGCATAATGCAATATTGAAGATTGCAATTGGTGAGTAATCGAATATTATCAGGAATTCCTGAAAACTTGACATAATGCGATGTTGAAGATTGTTGTCAGTATTGTAAAGTTATCAGGAATACCTTTAATTTTAAACCTTGCAAATTGAAGGCTGGCAATTTTCAACTAACCGCATAATGCTTTAACTGAAGGGAAAATCTTAGTACAAGCAGCATTAAATAGTTTGTAACATTCGAAGTGCTTGGTACGAGTATAATATCGTCACAAAAAAACAAATAAAAAAATATCGGATGGCGATAGTTTATGTTGCTTTGGATGTTGCAGTCTATTTAAAGCTCTGTACCCATATATCTACGTTAGTTAATAATAATAAAATGAAAAACTGGATTTCAGGCTAACATTTTATTACAACACAAAATTTCGTGACATCACCAAAAACTGTAAACACTAATTCCTAAAAGTAGTAGACAAAATATTTAGCATATAGAACACTTTAAGTATTACATGAACAATTATTCCACTTCCTGGCCTGGGGGAGACGTAAAATGCTGTACTGACCACGGGAGGTAATAAAAAAAGCCTCAGATCGCATATTTATCTTCCCTTCGGCTCGGACGTCAAATACCTGCGATCTGAGATTCGATATAAGTATTTGATAGTACAATATAATAATTACAGCTCTGACCTGTCTCATATATTGAGTGTTGCTTATCTCTGGCTCTTTGGGTATTTTATAAGGACACTTTTATTTTCAGCCAACCAAAAAGTATGGTCATCATCAATATTTAATTTTTGATCATCTACTTTTAGAAATGTCATTTATAGAATGTCAACCTATTAATAACCTTTTTTTTCTTCTGTCTATTCCTATACGGAACAGACTGTACACTGATATTGGATAAGTTGCAAGGTGAACAGAGCGTAATACGGATGTATTGCAATACTCGTAAGTTGGAGGAAAAATGGCAAAATAAGAAAGAAAAGATAACGCAAACGGATACAATCGAGAAACAAATTAAGAAACTTACCAATCAGAGCTCTCCACTACAGTTTCGCTGCTAGAACTACTGCTACTAGCATCTTCGCTGATTGAAGAACGCTTCATGACGGCTCCGTCTTTCCCGTGTATTTCACTCTGAGTGGAGGCAGAATTCGAGCTTTGATCCTTCTTAGCGGCCGATTGGGATGTCTGTTGTACATCTAGATAACTGCCATCAGCACCTCGCTTCGTGTAGTTAGATTTACTGCCTGATGACTGAGCACTCGAAGTGCTCGCGCTTTTAGCTGCGTTTGAGATTTTTATAACTTCACCATTAGAACCTATACTTTCCTGGGCATTTTTCTCTTCGGCTGATTTGCCGCTTTTGGCAGAAGCATGTTCACTTGATGAGCTGCCACTCTCGGAACCCCCTGCTGGAGTGTTCTTCACATAGGTAGCTCCAGTGTTTGACGATTCACCGCTTGTACTTTGTGCGCTTTTACCTTCGTGTGATTTTAGAATTCTTCGCCCATAAGCATCTCTTATGTCCTCGGCATTTTTCTCTTTGGCTGATTTGCCGCTTTTGGCAGAAGCATGTTCACTTGATGAGCTGCCACTCTCGGAACCCCCTTCTGGTGTGTTCTTCACATAGGTAGCTCCAGTTTTTGACGATTCACCGTCTGTACTTTGTGCGCTTTTACCTTCGTGTGATTTTAGAATTCTTCGCCCATTAGCATCTCTTATGTCCTCGGCATTTTTCTCTTCGGCTGATTTGCCGCTTTGGGCAGAAGCATGTTCACTTGATGAGCTGCCACTCTCGGAACCCCCTGCTGGTGTGTTCTTCACATAGGTAGCTCCAGTTTTTGACGATTCACCGTCTGTACTTTGTGCGCTTTTACCTTCGTGTGATTTTAGAATTCTTCGCCCATAAGCATCTCTTATGTCCTCGGCATTTTTCTCTTCGGCTGATTTGCCGCTTTGGGCAGAAGCATGTTCACTTGATGAGCTGCCACTCTCGGAACCCCCTGCTGGAGTGTTCTTCACATAGGTAGCTCCAGTGTTTGACGATTCACCACTTGTACTTTGTGCGCTTTTACCTTCGTGTGATTTTAGAATTCTTCGCCAATAAGCATCTCTTATGTCCTCGGCATTTTTCTCTTCGGCTGATTTGCCGCTTTGGGCAGAAGCATGTTCACTTGATGAGCTGCCACTCTCGGAACCCCCTGCTGGAGTGTTCTTCACATAGGTAGCTCCAGTGTTTGACGATTCACCACTTGTACTTTGTGCGCTTTTACCTTCGTGTGATTTTAGAATTCTTCGCCCATAAGCATCTCTTATGTCCTCGGCATTTTTCTCTTCGGCTGATTTGCCGCTTTGGGCAGAAGCATGTTCACTTGATGAGCTGCCACTCTCGGAACCCCCTGCTGGTGTGTTCTTCACATAGGTAGCTCCAGTGTTTGACGATTCACCGTCTGTACTTTGTGCGCTTTTACCTTCGTGTGATTTTAAAATTCTTCGCCCATTAGCATCTCTTATGTCCTCGGCATTTTTCTCTTCGGCTGATTTGCCGCTTTGGGCAGAAGCATGTTCACTTGATGAGCTGCCACTCTCGGAACCCCCTGCTGGTGTGTTCTTCACATAGGTAGCTCCAGTTTTTGACGATTCACCGTCTGTACTTTGTGCGCTTTTACCTTCGTGTGATTTTAGAATTCTTCGCCCATAAGCATCTCTTATGTCCTCGGCATTTTTCTCTTCGGCTGATTTGCCGCTTTGGGCAGAAGCATGTTCACTTGATGAGCTGCCACTCTCGGAACCCCCTGCTGGAGTGTTCTTCACATAGGTAGCTCCAGTGTTTGACGATTCACCACTTGTACTTTGTGCGCTTTTACCTTCGTGTGATTTTAGAATTCTTCGCCCATAAGCATCTCTTATGTCCTCGGCATTTTTCTCTTCGGCTGATTTGCCGCTTTGGGCAGAAGCATGTTCACTTGATGAGCTGCCACTCTCGGAACCCCCTGCTGGTGTGTTCTTCACATAGGTAGCTCCAGTTTTTGACGATTCACCGTCTGTACTTTGTGCCCTTTTACCTTCGTGTGATTTTAGAATTCTTTGCCCATTAGCATCTCTTATGTCCTCGGCATTTTTCTCTTCGGCTGATTTGCCGCTTTGGGCAGAAGCATGTTCACTTGATGAGCTGCCACTCTCGGAACCCCCTGCTGGTGTGTTCTTCACATAGGTAGCTCCAGTTTTTGACGATTCACCGTCTGTACTTTGTGCCCTTTTACCTTCGTGTGATTTTAGAATTCTTTGCCCATTAGCATCTCTTATGTCCTCGGCATTTTTCTCTTCGGCTGATTTGCCGCTTTGGGCAGAAGCATGTTCACTTGATGAGCTGCCACTCTCGGAACCCCCTGCTGGTGTGTTCTTCACATAGGTAGCTCCAGTGTTTGACGATTCACCGCTTGTACTTTGTGCGCTTTTACCTTCGTGTGATTTTAGAATTCTTTGCCCATTAGCATCTCTTATGTCCTCGGCATTTTTCTCTTCGGCTGATTTGCCGCTTTGGGCTGAAGCATGTTCACTTGATGAGCTGCCACTCTCGGAACCCCCTGCTGGTGTGTTCTTCACATAGGTAGCTCCAGTTTTTGACGATTCACCGTCTGTACTTTGTGCGCTTTTACCTTCGTGTGATTTTAGAATTCTTCGCCCATAAGCATCTCTTATGTCCTCGGCATTTTTCTCTTCGGCTGATTTGCCGCTTTGGGCAGAAGCATGTTCACTTGATGAGCTGCCACTCTCGGAACCCCCTGCTGGTGTGTTCTTCACATAGGTAGCTCCAGTGTTTGACGATTCACCGCTTGTACTTTGTGCGCTTTTACCTTCGTGTGATTTTAGAATTCTTCGCCCATAAGCATCTCTTATGTCCTCGGCATTTTTCTCTTCGGCTGATTTGCTGCTTTTGGCAGAAGCACGTTTATTTGATGAGCTGCCACTCTCGGAACCCCCTGCTGGTGTGTTCTTCACATAGGTAGCTCCAGTTTTTGACGATTCACCGTCTGTACTTTGTGCGCTTTTACCTTCGTGTGATTTTAGAATTCTTCGCCCATTAGCATCTCTTATGTCCTCGGCATTTTTCTCTTCGGCTGATTTGCCGCTTTGGGCAGAAGCATGTTCACTTGATGAGCTGCCACTCTCGGAACCCCCTGCTGGAGTGTTCTTCACATAGGTAGCTCCAGTGTTTGACGATTCACCGCTTGTACTTTGTGCGCTTTTACCTTCGTGTGATTTTAGAATTCTTCGCCCATTAGCATCTCTTATGTCCTCGGCATTTTTCTCTTCGGCTGATTTGCCGCTTTGGGCAGAAGCATGTTCACTTGATGAGCTGCCACTCTCGGAACCCCCTGCTGGTGTGTTCTTCACATAGGTAGCTCCAGTGTTTGACGATTCACCGCTTGTACTTTGTGCGCTTTTACCTTCGTGTGATTTTAGAATTTTTCGCCCATAAGCATCTCTTATGTCCTCGGCATTTTTCTCTTCGGCTGATTTGCCGCTTTTGGCAGAAGCACGTTTATTTGATGAGCTGCCACTCTCGGAACCCCCTGCTGGTATGTTCTTCACATAGGTAGCTCCAGTGTTTGACGATTCACCGCTTGTACTTTGTGCGCTTTTACCTTCGTGTGATTTTAGAATTCTTCGCCCATAAGCATCTCTTATGTCCTCGGAATTTTTTTCTTCGGCTGATTTGCCGCTTTTGGCAGAAGCATGTTCACTTGATGAGCTGCCACTCTCGGAACCCCCTGCTGGAGTGTTCTTCACATAGGTAGCTCCAGTGTTTGACGATTCACCGCTTGTACTTTGTGCGCTTTTACCTTCGTGTGATTTTAGAATTCTTCGCCCATAAGCATCTCTTATGTCCTCGGCATTTTTCTCTTCGGCTGATTTGCCGCTTTTGGCAGAAGCATGTTCACTTGATGAGCTGCCACTCTCGGAACCCCCTGCTGGAGTGTTCTTCACATAGGTAGCTCCAGTGTTTGACGATTCACCGCTTGTACTTTGTGCGCTTTTACCTTCGTGTGATTTTAGAATTCTTCGCCCATAAGCATCTCTTATGTCCTCGGAATTTTTTTCTTCGGCTGATTTGCCGCTTTTGGCAGAAGCATGTTCACTTGATGAGCTGCCACTCTCGGAACCCCCTGCTGGAGTGTTCTTCACATAGGTAGCTCCAGTGTTTGACGATTCACCGCTTGTACTTTGTGCGCTTTTACCTTCGTGTGATTTTAGAATTCTTCGCCCATAAGCATCTCTTATGTCCTCGGCATTTTTCTCTTCGGCTGATTTGCCGCTTTTGGCAGAAGCATGTTCACTTGATGAGCTGCCACTCTCGGAACCCCCTGCTGGAGTGTTCTTCACATAGGTAGCTCCAGTGTTTGACGATTCACCGCTTGTACTTTGTGCGCTTTTACCTTCGTGTGATTTTAGAATTCTTCGCCCATAAGCATCTCTTATGTCCTCAGCATTTTTCTCTTCGGCTGATTTGCCGCTTTTGGCAGAAGCATGTTCACTTGATGAGCTGCCACTCTCGGAACCCCCTGCTGGAGTGTTCTTCACATAGGTAGCTCCAGTGTTTGACGATTCACCGCTTGTACTTTGTGCGCTTTTACCTTCGTGTGATTTTAGAATTCTTCGCCCATAAGCATCTCTTATGTCCTCGGCATTTTTCTCTTCGGCTGATTTGCCGCTTTTGGCAGAAGCACGTTTATTTGATGAGCTGCCACTCTCGGAACCCCCTGCTGGTGTGTTCTTCACATAGGTAGCTCCAGTTTTTGACGATTCACCGTCTGTACTTTGTGCGCTTTTACCTTCGTGTGATTTTAGAATTCTTCGCCCATTAGCATCTCTTATGTCCTCGGCATTTTTCTCTTCGGCTGATTTGCCGCTTTGGGCAGAAGCATGTTCACTTGATGAGCTGCCACTCTCGGAACCCCCTGCTGGTGTGTTCTTCACATAGGTAGCTCCAGTGTTTGACGATTCACCGCTTGTACTTTGTGCGCTTTTACCTTCGTGTGATTTTAGAATTCTTCGCCCATAAGCATCTCTTATGTCCTCGGCATTTTTCTCTTCGGCTGATTTGCCGCTTTGGGCAGAAGCACGTTTATTTGATGAGCTGCCACTCTCGGAACCCCCTGCTGGAGTGTTCTTCACATAGGTAGCTCCAGTGTTTGACGATTCACCGCTTGTACTTTGTGCGCTTTTACCTTCGTGTGATTTTAGAATTCTTCGCCCATTAGCATCTCTTATGTCCTCGGCATTTTTCTCTTCGGCTGATTTGCCGCTTTTGGCAGAAGCACGTTTATTTGATGAGCTGCCACTCTCGGAACCCCCTGCTGGAGTGTTCTTCACATAGGTAGCTCCAGTGTTTGACGATTCACCGCTTGTACTTTGTGCGCTTTTACCTTCGTGTGATTTTAGAATTCTTCGCCCATAAGCATCTCTTATGTCCTCGGCATTTTTCTCTTCGGCTGATTTGCCGCTTTTGGCAGAAGCACGTTTATTTGATGAGCTGCCACTCTCGGAACCCCCTGCTGGTGTGTTCTTCACATAGGTAGCTCCAGTTTTTGACGATTCACCGTCTGTACTTTGTGCGCTTTTACCTTCGTGTGATTTTAGAATTCTTCGCCCATTAGCATCTCTTATGTCCTCGGCATTTTTCTCTTCGGCTGATTTGCCGCTTTGGGCAGAAGCATGTTCACTTGATGAGCTGCCACTCTCGGAACCCCCTGCTGGTGTGTTCTTCACATAGGTAGCTCCAGTGTTTGACGATTCACCGCTTGTACTTTGTGCGCTTTTACCTTCGTGTGATTTTAGAATTCTTCGCCCATAAGCATCTCTTATGTCCTCGGCATTTTTCTCTTCGGCTGATTTGCCGCTTTGGGCAGAAGCACGTTTATTTGATGAGCTGCCACTCTCGGAACCCCCTGCTGGAGTGTTCTTCACATAGGTAGCTCCAGTGTTTGACGATTCACCGCTTGTACTTTGTGCGCTTTTACCTTCGTGTGATTTTAGAATTCTTCGCCCATTAGCATCTCTTATGTCCTCGGCATTTTTCTCTTCGGCTGATTTGCCGCTTTTGGCAGAAGCACGTTTATTTGATGAGCTGCCACTCTCGGAACCCCCTGCTGGAGTGTTCTTCACATAGGTAGCTCCAGTGTTTGACGATTCACCGCTTGTACTTTGTGCGCTTTTACCTTCGTGTGATTTTAGAATTCTTCGCCCATAAGCATCTCTTATGTCCTCGGCATTTTTCTCTTCGGCTGATTTGCCGCTTTTGGCAGAAGCACGTTTATTTGATGAGCTGCCACTCTCGGAACCCCCTGCTGGTGTGTTCTTCACATAGGTAGCTCCAGTTTTTGATGATTCACCGTCTGTACTTTGTGCGCTTTTACCTTCGTGTGATTTTAGAATTCTTCGCCCATTAGCATCTCTTATGTCCTCGGCATTTTTCTCTTCGGCTGATTTGCCGCTTTGGGCAGAAGCATGTTCACTTGATGAGCTGCCACTCTCGGAACCCCCTGCTGGTGTGTTCTTCACATAGGTAGCTCCAGTGTTTGACGATTCACCGCTTGTACTTTGTGCGCTTTTACCTTCGTGTGATTTTAGAATTTTTCGCCCATAAGCATCTCTTATGTCCTCGGCATTTTTCTCTTCGGCTGATTTGCCGCTTTTGGCAGAAGCACGTTTATTTGATGAGCTGCCACTCTCGGAACCCCCTGCTGGTATGTTCTTCACATAGGTAGCTCCAGTGTTTGACGATTCACCGCTTGTACTTTGTGCGCTTTTACCTTCGTGTGATTTTAGAATTCTTCGCCCATAAGCATCTCTTATGTCCTCGGAATTTTTTTCTTCGGCTGATTTGCCGCTTTTGGCAGAAGCATGTTCACTTGATGAGCTGCCACTCTCGGAACCCCCTGCTGGAGTGTTCTTCACATAGGTAGCTCCAGTGTTTGACGATTCACCGCTTGTACTTTGTGCGCTTTTACCTTCGTGTGATTTTAGAATTCTTCGCCCATAAGCATCTCTTATGTCCTCGGCATTTTTCTCTTCGGCTGATTTGCCGCTTTTGGCAGAAGCATGTTCACTTGATGAGCTGCCACTCTCGGAACCCCCTGCTGGAGTGTTCTTCACATAGGTAGCTCCAGTGTTTGACGATTCACCGCTTGTACTTTGTGCGCTTTTACCTTCGTGTGATTTTAGAATTCTTCGCCCATAAGCATCTCTTATGTCCTCAGCATTTTTCTCTTCGGCTGATTTGCCGCTTTTGGCAGAAGCATGTTCACTTGATGAGCTGCCACTCTCGGAACCCCCTGCTGGAGTGTTCTTCACATAGGTAGCTCCAGTGTTTGACGATTCACCGCTTGTACTTTGTGCGCTTTTACCTTCGTGTGATTTTAGAATTCTTCGCCCATAAGCATCTCTTATGTCCTCGGCATTTTTCTCTTCGGCTGATTTGCCGCTTTTGGCAGAAGCACGTTTATTTGATGAGCTGCCACTCTCGGAACCCCCTGCTGGTGTGTTCTTCACATAGGTAGCTCCAGTTTTTGACGATTCACCGTCTGTACTTTGTGCGCTTTTACCTTCGTGTGATTTTAGAATTCTTCGCCCATTAGCATCTCTTATGTCCTCGGCATTTTTCTCTTCGGCTGATTTGCCGCTTTGGGCAGAAGCATGTTCACTTGATGAGCTGCCACTCTCGGAACCCCCTGCTGGTGTGTTCTTCACATAGGTAGCTCCAGTGTTTGACGATTCACCGCTTGTACTTTGTGCGCTTTTACCTTCGTGTGATTTTAGAATTCTTCGCCCATAAGCATCTCTTATGTCCTCGGCATTTTTCTCTTCGGCTGATTTGCCGCTTTGGGCAGAAGCACGTTTATTTGATGAGCTGCCACTCTCGGAACCCCCTGCTGGAGTGTTCTTCACATAGGTAGCTCCAGTGTTTGACGATTCACCGCTTGTACTTTGTGCGCTTTTACCTTCGTGTGATTTTAGAATTTTTCGCCCATAAGCATCTCTTATGTCCTCGGCATTTTTCTCTTCGGCTGATTTGCCGCTTTTGGCAGAAGCACGTTTATTTGATGAGCTGCCACTCTCGGAACCCCCTGCTGGAGTGTTCTTCACATAGGTAGCTCCAGTGTTTGACGATTCACCGCTTGTACTTTGTGCGCTTTTACCTTCGTGTGATTTTAGAATTCTTCGCCCATAAGCATCTCTTATGTCCTCGGCATTTTTCTCTTCGGCTGATTTGCCGCTTTTGGCAGAAGCACGTTTATTTGATGAGCTGCCACTCTCGGAACCCCCTGCTGGTGTGTTCTTCACATAGGTAGCTCCAGTTTTTGATGATTCACCGTCTGTACTTTGTGCGCTTTTACCTTCGTGTGATTTTAGAATTCTTCGCCCATTAGCATCTCTTATGTCCTCGGCATTTTTCTCTTCGGCTGATTTGCCGCTTTGGGCAGAAGCATGTTCACTTGATGAGCTGCCACTCTCGGAACCCCCTGCTGGTGTGTTCTTCACATAGGTAGCTCCAGTGTTTGACGATTCACCGCTTGTACTTTGTGCGCTTTTACCTTCGTGTGATTTTAGAATTCTTCGGCCATAAGCATCCGTTATGTCCTCGGCATTTTTCTCTTCGGCTGATTTGCCGCTTTTGGCAGAAGCACGTTCACTCGATGAACTGCCACTTTGATTATCACCGCATGCTGTTTGTGTTTCAAAACTGGCATTATGTTGTGATGACTCGCCGCTCTCTTGTTCCGCGCTGCCAGCTTCATGTAAGGTGTGACTAATTGTCCCACCAGCACCTATAACCACTTGTGTGGTTTTTTCTAAAGCTGATTTGGCTTTCTCGGCAGAGCCGTTTTTGTCTAATGAACTAGCTGCGTACGAGCTTCCATCCACGTTAGTCTTTTGTATATTAACATTGCTTTCATTGGACTGAGCAGCAGATTTTTCTGCGGATTTACTCAAATCGTTTATAAGCACTGAGGTACCGTCTGAGACTCTCACCGAAATATTTTTCTGAACGGAATTGGATTTGCTGTCCTGTTGATTGGCGGCGTTGTTGCCCGAACTGAAATTAGAGTAAAAACAATATAAAAAATAATTGTACAGAATTACAAATTAAGTAAGGTATAAAATGAGATCTTTAATATTAATATGATATCTTGTAAGTACAATATATTTTTCGTATCTTGATAAAATAACAACGTTACATTAGCCAAAAGTATCTGATTATTGACTTGGATAAAGTCGCAGAGAGGGCGCTAGTTATGAGTCTTTAGAGGATGACAGTTGGAGCACCTCGGTGCCATATCCCTCTCTTTCGGAGGATGACAGTTGGAGCACCTCGGTGCCATATCCCTCTCTTTCAGAGGATGACAGTTGGAGCACATCACCTCGGTGCCATATCCCTCTCTTTCAGAGGATGACAGTTGGAGCACTACGGTGCCATATCCCTCTCTTTCAGAGGATGACAGTTAAAGCACCTCGGTGTCATATCCCTCTCTCCAGAGGATGACTGTTGGAGCACCTCGGTGCCATATCCCTCTATTTCGGAGGATGAACAGTTGGAGCACCTCGGTGCCATATCCCTCTCTCCAGAGGATGACAGTTGGAGCACATCACCTCGGTGCCATATCCCTCTCTTTCAGAGGATGACAGTTGGAGCACCTCGGTGCCATATCCCTCTATTTCAGAGGACGACAATTGGAGCACCTCGGTGCCATAACCCTTTATTTATTTCAGAGGACGACATTCGTATCACACTCAGTAGACACAACACATGCCGTACCGTATCCGTATCCGTTTTCTCTTGTTATAATGACAGTAGTCATTGTTGCTAAAGTTTAATCAAGTAGTGAAGTACAAATTGTGGTCAGGAAACGGCCAAGTCGGTAAATACAAGTTCTGTCCTTTCGCTATCTCATGTTACAGAAGAGTCCCACTGTCACACGAGGACGTGTGACTGGTCAGGACGGCCGCGTCGTATCGTGATAAAATAACAACGTTACATTAGCCAAAAATATCTGATTATTGGCTTGGATAAAGTCGCAGAGAGGCCGCTAGTTATGACTGACCATCAAGTATTAGATCCTTTTTGAGTAATGCAGGCAGTTTAGATTAAAAGGAGGAAATATGACGTTGACGGATGAATTGTCAGTCTTCTTTGGAAAATGTAAGCAATTGTGCTCATCTCTGGAAAATTATCGTGTAACTTCGTTTATTATCAATGCGACATTTAGATTGTGTAAAGAAATGCATGAAGAGCAATACACCAGTACTCAAACTGGTGCGGATACTGGATCTTTGAATGATTATTGGACCATAACACTAAGTTGACCAAAGGTGAACCGGAACCCAAAGGTATGATTGTAGGCCTTCCTCGTCGTATTTATGATTTGTGAACTACGGATAAAAACTGAATCGCACCCTAGACGACATGGCGTCCTAGTGCTAATCGGGTGCTAATTAAACAGACTTATTTTTAATAGCATTATTTGCCTCTAAAAATCTACATTGCCATCTAAATTACTAAGTCAGCCACAATTACCGAGCGTCTGAATTATACTATCTTAGCCACTACTTATCTTCTATGTAGGCCAATCTAAATACAACTCAGCATGGTGGTTATTTTTTAGCATCTAAACTTGTAACATGTATTCAAGCAGTAGACATCTAAAATCTTAATATATGCCATCAAAAAAGATATGCTATTAGCTTCTAATTTTTTAACTCAGTGCGCTTAAAATATAACTCATCCCACATTAATGCATCGTCAAAATTTAGCTGAAATTGTCTTCAAATAGTAAATTTTGGCCACTAATATTACCTAGAAACTGTTGCGGAGAGATATAAAAAGTAATTAAAAAAATTAAACTGACTTCAAAAAAGGTTAAAATAAAAGTTTTATCGTAACTTTTTTTTTGAGATCGGTGCCAGCCTTAGTTTAAAAGAAATATTTACATAAGTACATATGTAACTAATTAAGGGGTAGGGGTCGGGTTGTATAAAGTTTAAGGTCATATTTTTGATACGCATACGAGGATTGGTCCTACTCATCATTACGCATAACTGTAAATAGTCATACATTTATGCGCATAACGTTTTTAATCATAATGTTTAAGAATATACTGTGTAATGGGCATAAATTAGATGCGCATAATTATTTTTAAGCATACTTTATAATGGACATAAATTGGTTGCTCATAAAACAATTTAACAATACTGTATATACGCATAAACTGCAAAACGCATAAGCCTTATTCCGTAGCAAAGTAAGCAAAGTTGCTTTATTCACAACATTGCTATGCAGTTTTTATATCTTGGACAGTCAGTGGGGTATGTTGTTATCGCAAGATACCTAACACTCCTCCTCGCTTCGCTCGTCGTCGTACCTAACTGTGACTCTGTCACAGGTTTTTATCTTGGACAGTAAGTGGGGTATGTTGTGATCGCAAGATACCTAACACCGCTTCGCTCGTCGTCGTACGTAACTGTGACTCCGTCACAGTTTTTTTATCTTGAGCAGTAAGTGGGGTATGTTGTGATCGCTCTTCACTAATAATCGTACCTAAAAGTAATTATAATCATCAATATTATGGCTTGATAAATATATACATTTGCAATTATTACTAAAACATTATAATTATCAGTATTATGACTAAATAAATGTACTTATGAAATTCTACATTATGGTTAAATCAATTATGACTCCGTATAATTATGACAGGGAACAATTATGCCATAGTACATACAATTTATGCCAAACAAAATATGAGCATCAACTTTATTCTTATAGTGTTATGACAATAGTTGTTATGCAACCAGACGGCCACCCCTAATTAAAACTCATCGAAAACCTTAATTTAATTACGGATGAAACAATTGCAATGCGACGCACGAACGACAATAAACAAAAACTCGTGAATGGCGCTCTCTGATTGGTGCAAATGGCCGGTCACTGTCGTCTCGCGCACTCGCGCCAAATTTTGAAGTGGCTATTTTCTCGATAACAGAAAAATGATGTATTATTTTACATGCTAAATTATAATAAATGATGTTGTCAATGGAAGCTTCAATTATATTTTTTTGAGGACTTAGTGTTGAAGCCGTAAAACGTAAAATGGTGATGAAATGTAAAATCCGTGGCTGAGTTAGTAAATTAGGTGGCAATATATAAACAAGAAGGCAAGTTAAGATAATTGTTGATCTTTGCTTGACGCTTTCTAAAGAATATTTAGTGGGCGTTGTAAAAAAGACGAATTAATTTATTACAGGCTATCTCATTTTCCCGTTGCTTAGGTATGAAATGAGAAGTTTGAGCACGTGGCCAATATATAAATCTGTGGCTCGACTTATAATTTCCCGTGCTAATCTTATAATACTTTTTCAGTGTGAAATTTTCATTTTATTGTGAATTTATAAATATGAAAGCTTAGAAACCTATCTGGATGTATGTCAACCAATAATACATTGTATGTATTGCATACTTTATTCTGATTTATATACGATGAACATGCAGCTTGTAACTAGACAATAAGGTACAGTCCGCAAAATAAAAAGCTTGTCTTTAATAGTACATTGTGTATACAAAATACAAACGAGTGTTTGTTATAAGCCCGATGTGAAACCGAGGGCTTTAATACGAGTTTGTAATTCCTTTACCGTCCGTGGCACACACAATGTTTTTCATCACACTTGTGAGGAAATCTTAATAATATAACCTTACTAATCCACCCAGTATGACAAGAAAATATTAAAACAGAAAGGGACGTTAGTGACATAATATGTCCATAGACAATGCGAATGTCAAGTCACGTTCGGAAACCATAGCGGTAAAGGCCTAAAACGGTAATTTTAGTTGATTTTATATTTGCAAAATACTGAAATACACTATTTAAACATTTAATTAATGTTACCGAAATATGTGTTTACATGTATTTGCTTTAATTTTATCTTTAAATAAATATTTCAGTGATAAAAGTAAGTTGGCGTTTCCTTCGAACACGACAAATACGTTTCAAATTTAAAAAGAAAACCATTACGACCTAGGGCGTAATAGGACATTTACGGCCCACAGAACCTACGTGTAATGACACCATTTTCGAGCAAGTGTGATGAAAATTGGATTTGGATTGAAACTTATTTTTTAAAATAATGATTGATGATGTAAGGCAACTTGATGAAGATAGAAAAGGTACTTCGCCTCATTGCATAGAAAACCAGGTACGGTCTTCCCGAAACAGACCTCGGACATGCTGACGTCACAAGCTTGATTCGGCGATCATTGTTCCGATGATAGTCGTTTCAGCAAACGGGCTTACGGCGAAGAATCTCGATCACCATGTCAAGAGACTCTCGCTAGATGGCTGGATCAAGGGCCAGATACAGAAGGCGGCACTTTTGTACGTGATGCGCATTATCAGGAGGTTCCTCTCTCTGCAGCCCTAACCACCGGTAGCTTGGGCCCCGCCCCGCTGCCGGCGGCACCCTAGGTTTGGTTTTTTATAATGTGTTTATATATTGTAAATTGATTTTACTTTATATGTATTATAAAATACCTAATCTAAGAAAATAAGGATACACTGAAAAAAAATCACCTATATTTAGATTCGTTTCCCCAGGCATCCTTGCTGTCTATAGTGTTGCTAGTTGCGCTTGAGCTTCCGCCGGAAGCCGCAGCCGCCTCCTGCACCGTCCTCACAGATATGGACCCTGGATCTGAAAAGAGATTAAACATACATTAAAAAATAAATCTATATTAAAATTAAATAGGCCGAAACTAAAATAGCCCTAAAAATGGCCCCTGAGGCATAGTGCCGAAGATGCTGGCAGCAATTCCTCACTGGATTGTAAGGCTGATACGTTGAGTGAAGAAGCTGCCAGCTCTTCAGTCCCTCGTGGTTTCTCTAAGTCTCTTCTATAACTCCTTGAAGAGACTTAGAGCGAGCGCCAGTAACGTTGCGTAAGTAACTATCTTGGCTTCCGAAACGAAAGCACGCCTGATCCAATCCTGCGCATTTTTTCGCCAGTGTTCTGCTAAGCATCAGAAAGGTATCTCCAGAGGACCTCTAGACCCTACCTGGAGATACCTGGTATCTCTAGCACAACAGTGATACGCGACTCTTTGTCACGCGACAAATACTACCTATCTCTTTCTATTCATATAGTGTGAATCTGCGATCTCGGCCTTTCTTTGTTCTACCACCCTAGTTGTGTAATATATGTGCGTGTGCCTCTAACAATTGGGCTTAAATAAAAGGGTCGATCCTACTTGGATCCGGTCGAGCTTCTTAAGTTTTGCAACTTTTTAAAAACACGTCAAATGACAATTTCTTTCATGCGAACATTTGAAACGTCTGAATTTACTACTTTCAGAGTTGAACTTTGAAGATGAATTAACTGGCTTAATTTAGTTACCTATTCGAAATCGAAAACAATCGAACTTTATCAAATCAAAATATTTATTTGCCAACAATACAGTACAATGGTGTTTTTTTTTATATAGCCTGCGTGGTGTCCCACTGCTCGGCAAAGGCCTCTCCTTTTGATTTCCACAACTCCCTATTTGATGCCTCCCCAGGCCAGTCGCTAAGGAATGCGTCCAAGTCATCGCGCCATCTCCGTCTAGGCCTGCCCCACCTGCGTTGCCCGTCTTGTGGCACCCACTTGGTGGCTATATTAGTCTCCGGGTGCATGCGGCAGACGTGGCCAGCCCAATCCCACTTGAGCTTGGCGACCTTAGCTCCAACATCGGTTATGCGTGTTTTGGAACGCAGGGTGGTGTTCCGGACGCGATCCGTCCTATTAACACCTAAGATGCTGCGCTCCATTGCCCTTTGGCAAACCTTCAATTTGGACTTCTGCGCCTCAGGGAGTGACCATGTTTGGGCACCATAGGTTAGGACAGGCAGAATACACATGTCGACGAGTTTTCGCTTCAGTGACAGGGGAATGTTCCCCTTCATATGCTCTTTCATGGACCAGTAGCTCTTCCAGGCGTTTTCGACACGGCGTTCGACTTCTTTGTCCTGCCTGTTGCTGAAAGAGACTAGCTGGCCCAGGTAGATATACTCGTCCACATAGTGTATAATCTGCCCGTCTACCTCGACCCTACGTTTTGTGCTGTTGGTCATCACCTGAGTTTTGGTGTTAAATACAATTAATAGATTCAGCCAGTACAGGCATGCAAATTATTAAAAAATAAAATAAACTTATAGTACAAAGTACCTAAATACAATTAATTATTAATATAATAAATAAATTAATAAATAAATATTAGGGGACAATCTTACGCAAATATAAGCATCATAAAATGTCCTTTACCTAATACTACATGACTCGAGAAAATCTTTCACACTGTAGAAACATCCGTCGAGCAGCCAGCCATTTAAATTTCTCTTAAAACTATTTCCCTCCAAAGTCCCAATGTCTTTGGGTACATGATTGTATATAACGATGCACATGTTATAGATATTTTTCTTTTACAACATTTTATGGCAGCGCGGCTGTTGCAGCAGATGCATTAACATTTAAAGACCCATCCTTAGAGCCAGTCTGTAGACAAAATAGCCTAGAGATTTTCAAACGTCAAAAAAATACTTACATGCCTGTACGGCGACTATGGCCTGAAAAGAAAAAATAGTATTTATCAATAAAATTTATATACTTATTAAATGGGCATTTTTTCAAAATGCTACCAAACACTTATTGTTTTAAATTTTAAGAATCACGAGTACTATCAACTCTCGTAGGAGAAAAGATGTTTCCAATTTGTTTTATTCCCAGTTTCGTTACTTTTTACCCGACTGCGGCGAAGCCCAAAGGAGGGTTATGTGTTTGACCTGTATGTATGTATGTCCGTTCACATGTCCGCTAATTACTACTCAACGGCACATCCGATTTTGATAAATGATACATCATTAGATTCTTCTTGATGGCGCGAGTATCACTGGGTAAGTATGTAGTTTGTTAAAATAAACAAAATGGCGGATTTTATGCAGTTTCAAAGTGCACCGCGGTCGGGTTTTTTTTAACAAAAATTTGGTTTTAGGGTTTAAAGACAAGCTTTTTACGGTTGTAGGGTTGTAGGACGGTTGTAGGGTTGTAGGACGGTTGTAGGCGGTAACGGAAGGGAAAAACAAAATTTGTATGAAAATTATTGCACTTTTTTCTTCTATCAGAGTCGATAGTATTGTAATATGTAACAATATGTATATATATAAAATAACATACATTCTCTATTATACTTACTACCTATTAGGTAAGTACTATGACTATTCTTGTCCTTTGTCTTCTTCTTCTCTTTTTTCTCTATCCATGTTTTTTTTCTTTTTGTTTTAATTAATTTGTTGTTTGTACGTAGTGCTACGACCAACCCCATAGAAGGGGCTTGTCTGAAAATCAGCGCTGGGCTTCAGCCCAGCACATGCTGAGGTTGGTACCCATTACCAAACATAGTTCACGGATATCTACTAAATGTTAAGTTAGTAAAATAAGTTTCTATCGTTTTGTAATGGACTTTTAATTATGTTTTTGGTAATAAATGTTTTTGAATTTGAATTTGAATTTGATAGTACTCGTGATTCTGAGTAGGAATAACATAAATTTTACCAAAGGAGGACCGGACAAAACGGTCCTAAGAACCAATAGCGACGTGACATATATCATTAGAAAGGTGTTTTAATATACTACAATAGTTACTACGGGAGCTCATTTCAAATCACTGTGTGAAAGAAGTTATGGCAATATAAAAAAACTTATTTTTATATACGATTTTAAGCAATAAAAATGAATTATTTCGTATTCCTTGACGTTACAGTCCACCTATCAGGCCTCCCCGGCCGCTCAGGCTCCCCCGGCCCCTCCGGCCCCCCAGGCTGCCGCTAGCAGGGCACCGAAGGCCCTTAAGGCACCCCCCGCACCGTTGACGGGACTTGAGCTGCATGCCAGCAAGGCGAAAGCCCGAAAGGCCCGAAGCAAACACGGCAATTTTTTTTTTTTTTTTAAACTTTCAAACTCGCAACCCATCCTGGGCGTAGCGATTGTCGGACCGGGTGGTTGGCCGTGGCGTTCCCTGGGGTCGAACCAGGTAGCTAGCCAGACCACCCTGAGTTGGTCGGACTGGGTGGGTGCAGGGAGTGCCTGGGGTCGAACCACACGCCACTAAGGCAACCCCCGCCCACCCCGCCCACCCCGCCTCTCCGGCCGCGGATTCATTTAAGAAGCCGCCAGTCCCCGTAAAGGCGGCCGCGTCCGTCTCAGCCACCCCGGCCTCTACTGAGGCCCGCTCTCGCTGCCGTTCGGGTCCCCGTAAGTCTCGCCCACGCTCTGCGTGCAGCGACGCTGACGGGGACAGGAAAAGGAGTCGGTCCCCGGTACGGGAAAAAACGCCGGTGCCCACCTTGCGATCGCCTCCTGCAGCCATCTGCGTAAGAGTGTGTTAATTGGGGGCAAATATACTGACGCGATCGTTACCGGGTGGTGACCCGATCATGGTGGAAGCTACGGCGGAACAAAATCGCAGTTCCTCCCGCGGGCCTATCTACCCTATCGCTACTAACCATTTCGTAGCCCGGGATTCGGAAAATTCTGTGTAACGATTTGTAAAAGGTCTCTTGGACCAATAAAATATCGACCGCGTGTTCCCTAATGCACTCGACTAACTCTTTCTTTTCGCCTCGTAGGCCATTAGCGTTTCAAAAGCCTAAGATAAGCGAGCGTGGTTTGATCTTGAGACTAGTACTATCCATATTAGTTAGAGATCAAACCGCTCTGAGAAGCGACTAACTGTCCTATTTCGCGCATGATGAGCGGGGCGGAAATGTTGCACGCGGTAGCAAGAGCTCCGTTTAGAGCAGCAAGGCGTTCACTATACGAACGCACTTGCCTCTCAAAACTTTGCCTGTTTACCGGGGCAGCAAGAAGCGGGAGGGGGGCGGCCCGGGCTGCGGAGGCGATAGTGGCGTACGATGCCGCTGCCTGGAGACTGGGCGTTGAGGACGCCGGGCGCGCAGATTGCGCGGGGGACATGGAAGACACGGGAGCAGGGGAAGCGACCGCCGCAGACGGTGGCAGGTATTTCCCCTTTTGCGGGGCTGATGCAATGGCCGGGAAGTTGCGCGAATTGCGCTCGGGGGCCACTCGGCCCTTGTTGCGGTTGTCAAGACCTCCTTAGTCTTAGCAATCTGCTTTGGGGCCTTAAGGTAACCCTGCTAGTTGGCAGTGTGGCCAGTAAGACCGCAAACTAAGCAAGATGGCGGCACATCTTTCAACTTTTTGCAATCGCGGGTCAAGTGGTCGCCCGTGCATTTCACGCAACGAGGGCGCAGGAAACAGCCCGTTTGGCTGTGACCGTAATACTGGCAGTTGTGACACTGCCTCGTGTATTCTAGGCGACGCGGTTTTTCGACCCGGAAACCCGTCAGCAAGCAGATCTCCTTCAACTTCCAAATCGTGTGGGCTGACGGGTGATTCGAGTCGATTTTGACGAGGACAATATCGAACTTTTTGCCACCGTTTTTGCGATAGCAGCGGTGAACTTCGCGAACTGCTATCCCCTGTCTAACCAGGTCCTCCTTGACCTCTGATTTGGCGAACTTCTTCGGAATTCCCCGGATCATAAGGCGCAGAGACTTCTCATCGTCGCCGCCTATAGCCTTAGTGGCGTGTTTGCTTCGGGCCTTTAGGGCTTTCGCCTTGCTGGCCTCCAGCTCAAGTCCCGTCAACGGTGCGGGGGGTGCCTTCGGTGCTGCTAGCGGCAGCCTGGGGGGCCGGAGGGGCTTGGGGAGCCTGAGGGGCCGGGGAGGCCTGAAAGGTGGACTGTAACGTCATGGAATACGAAATAATTCATTTTTATTGCTTAAAATCGTATATAAAAATAAGTATTTTTATATTGCCATAACTTCTTTCACACAGTGATTTGAAATGAGCTCCCATAGTAACTATTGTAGTATATTGCAACACCTTTCTAATGATATATGTCACGTTGCTATTGGTTCTTGGACCAGCCTCCATACATTTTTGCCGGTTCTCCTTTAAAACATTAAGTGTTTGGTAGCATTTTGAAAAAAAAAAGCCTATCGGCCATTCTCACGAAGAATGACTGCGTCTAATTACCGCGTCTCCATACATTTAGTATGAAAACAGCATCGCGGTAATTAGGTGACCGCGGACATACTTCGTGAGAATGGCCGCTATATGGATGTTCTTCTGTATTGTATTCTTGTATTCTGTGTATATTATTTTATTAGTGGTTCGGGTCGATTCCAAAGCGTTCCGACCATGGCGATATTTTTTCATACGTGTTCAATTATAGCAGCAAGCGGTGGTGATCACAGTCAACTTATATTATAAATAAACGATAGACGATATCGCATATACAGGATGGGAGGGACTATACCGACATACTTTAGCCATGAATTCCTGGTGGTGTGACGAGTAAATAATGTTATATCAACATGGGTCGAATATTGTCATTTTACATTAATAGTCTTATGGAACAGAATAAATCAGTAAATTCAGCCCCTCGTTATAAACATGTCCTTACTGGAGGAAAAGTTATCAAAAAACAAAAAAAAGCTAAAATGGAAACGAAAGGTCAATGTTTTGGCCTCGTAGTCGCTTACCATCAAATACTGCGAAGGTTACTTGCTGTTTAGTTAAAGGATTTAAAAAAAATAGAGAAACTATCTTAGTCACATTTATTAGAGCTTGTTACACACTTGGGAGTTTTCATTTAAAAAATAATGAATATCTCTGAAAGTAAGCGTTTTTCGACTATACATCACATAACTTTTTTTACTCCTAATAGTTGTTAGAATCTATAGTAAAAGTTTGTCGGGTTACTCGTACCCACGGTGTATATGTCGCAGCCAACTGATTTAATTTGCCATTTGGTTAACTGCCTAGCCTTTTCACTAAACGACGCCATTTAGTTAACTGGCTGGATGAAATTTAGCCAATGCGTCAATGTATCAATTAACGAAATGGCTGGCCAATGCTTAGGCCGTTCGTTTAGTAAGGCAACTATGAGGAGATGAGGGTTTTTTTTCTAAGCAAATATGACCCGCCAGCAGGTTCGAGCCGTACGCGCAGCGTGCGGAAAAAGTCACTTTATGGCCAGGTGTGGCATAAACTAAAAAAAAAAACCAGGCTAATGCGAGTTGGACTCGCGCTCCGAGGGTTCCGTACAAATTCGTCAGTAGATACGTGGACAATTCAAGATAAAATGTATGGTGGGACAAATTTAACTTTGCTCTTGAAAAACTGTTGTCCCTATACATAGACATAAGTCGCGGTTAGTTTAGTAGGAGCAAATAAATTTGTCTTACAATTTTTGCGAATTTCTAAAAAATGCTGCAAGTTAGGGAAACCGTTTTATTTTTCCTGTAATATTTAGGATAATATTAATAATCGGTAATTATAACAGATTTTTCTATTTAGTAACTTCGGAGATAATAGGGGGAATACATAGTATGTTTTTGAACGTTTTTTGTATTAAATCAAAAACTACATGACTAAGAAAAAAATATAGTTTTGGAATCTACACATTAAGCCCTTTCATTTGATATACCATTCAATATAACAGCTCTACTTTTGATTTTCTACAACCCATTTCGGTCCCCTTTAAAAAAAACTAAAAAGGTATAAGATTTTTTTTCTGTCCAATAAGTTTGGGTTAACGATAGCGATAAGGTTTCCTTTTTTACCATTTTGGTACGAAACCCTAAAAACTGTAAAAACAATAAAACCTGTTTTTAACCGGCTAACCGGTTTTAAACTGTTATTGCAATCCCTAAAAATAATAAAAAAAAGGTTTTTAAAACTTACCGATATGGCAAAGAAAACCACAGCAGTTTTCATGATGCTGATCGCGTGTGGCTACTGAAGCTTCAGGCAGGCATTTTATATAAGATTGTAACAATCAAAAAACCTATTTACTTAGAGATAAACACGTTAATAAATCATAAAATGAACATGCTCTGTGTTTATTAAGTCAATACAATATTTTGTTTTTCTATAATAGACGCACAACAGTGTCATAGCCAAGTTCCGTAAGAAAGGGCGACCACCGTTGTGTTATTTTGTTATTTTATTTTCTAATACACATTACCACAGACAGAATAAAAATTACTCGCTTTTTTTATTATTCTTTATTTTATTCAAAATTAAACAATGAGCAAGGAACTAACCTAAAAGTACATTCGCGGACGATGAATTCGGGTCAGTGAAATACCTCCATATTTCTTAAAAAATACTCCAGGGTTGTGAAAATATTTAATCCCGTTTTGATCTTTAATTAATTTTAGGTATTATCTGCAAATATAACATTTCAGGTTTAGATCGAACTCGTAAAAACCAATGAAAAATAAAGACGTTAACGGAGTGAAATATCGCAAAACTCACTATTTTTGGATAATAATATTTTTATGATGGGTTAGCGGATATTGCTAATACAACCATAACGCGTACCTACCTATACAGTGTGTAAGTCTAACACGGGCGAATCTCTTAACGGTGGTTAGTATAGGACAAAGTGAAGGTAATTAGATAACATTTACTTAAAGTTGCAATAATAATTTTGTCCATACAAAATAATTCAGCCCGCAATGTAATGCAAACACACTCACGTTAAACGCTCGTTGACAGTTACGTTGACATTTCGGTACCGCCGTACCGCAACCATGTTTACAGTACTGTAGATTGCTGCTGAGAAATTTAAAAAAAATTAATTATGGGGTCGTAATGAACTGCAACTTAAAAAAACCTTTTACTTCATGATTACACTAATGAATACTATGTCCGATTTAATTTATCGCCCGTATTAGACTTACACGCTGTATAACGCGTGCTCATTTTTCCTACTCCATGCGGCAAGATTTACCGCGTAACCGAACGCACTATAAAGTTTTAAGAATGCGTAAGAATGCTGCAACACGGATCGCACTGTCTGCGCCTCGACCTTGAATAGGTATCGCGTGCTCCTATCCCCTCCTATCTGTCTTACTATACGTTGACTGTCGTTGGTATAAATGTAAGCTTTTACTGAACTTGGCTCTGTTTTCACATTTATGTTTTGGTGAGGTAAATAACATGTTTTTATTGTAATTTAAATGACTTTTTAACAAAAACATATCAATTAAAGGTTATTTAGTTATTGAGTACGTAAAAGTAAATAAGTACCTACTGCGCATTTACTTCGACACAATAATCGAAATTTGGAGATATTGGATATTTTCCAAGACTTATAATAATAATTATGCCACACCTGGCCATAAAGTGACTTTTTCCGCACGCTGCGCGTACGGAAAAAGCCGGTTTCTGGCCAAGTGTCGACATAAAATGTTGTACACAACACGGGAGGTAATAAAGAAAGCCCTCGATCGCATATTTACGACCCTCGCTGGCAGCTAGGGCCGCAAACTTCTGCGATCTCGGCCTTTCTTTGTATTACCGCCCTAGTTGTGTAATGTACTATTGTGATGTGTTTTTAGAATTTTAATATGGCAACACCACAATATTTTTATTACGATTATACCTGAATACAAAGATTAAATACTTACCTAGATAGAAAAATGAAACGTAACCCACTGTAGCCAAAGCGGGATTCGAAGTCGCGTCTTTGTCTTATCGGGTCTGCTAGTACCCAGGTGGTGTAGCGGTTAGCTCATTGTCCCGGTCCGACAGAGATGCGGGTTCGAATCCCGGCTTGGCTACAATGGGTTACGTTTGATTTTTCTATGTAGGTAAGTATTTGTGACGTTCCGCAGGAAAAGGTACCTTATGGAGGGTCGGCACTTACGTCGTGTAGCATCAAATTAATATAGGAGTGCCGTTAATAACAGCGTAAGCGCCTACCCGCCATAAGGTACCTTTACCTGCGGAACGTCACATTTAATCTTTGTATTCAGGTATAATCGTAATAAAAATATTGTGGTGTTGCCATATTAAAATTCTAAAAACACATCACAATAGTACATTACACAACTAGGGTGGTAATACAATGTGTAGCTATGTGACGTTCTCGATCAGATATTTTTGTGTAATACTTAAATAGATTTGATTTAATGGGAGGTATAAGTATGGCTAATAATTATTGAAACAAGAATGTAGGTAATACATATAAATAACATAAAATACTTTTTCTACTCCTGTACTTTAATCGCGAGTAGGCTCCGCGAAGTATCGGGTGACCAGAGGGCCAGCTCCTTCCTAGCACAAAGGATCAGCGTGGCAATGCTGCCAGCCTTCTGGGCGGGCATCCTACCGCCACATAATATGAGTTCAGAGAAGTCTATACTCTATTCCCCATAACAGCTCTAGTGTCGTTATAGTCACATTACGATACTGCTAGCAGCCACAGACTTCTAAATCTAGGTTAAACTTAGGTCAAGGATTAAGCGCTCAATTCTAACTTTACGATAAAAATGCACAACTACCAACTTAACAAACAATTACATTCCTACGATTTTTAAGAAAAACAATACTTTCCGAATTAAATTCATTGATGCCAACATAAAAAAGTATTTTTACTAGGTATCGTCACTTCGTGTTACTGACCGAGTGACTTCTACTTAAAAAAAGTCTACCATAGACACAAGTGTCAGTCAATATGTCATATTTGCCTTGTTTGAGAGCTGTTTAATTAGGTATGTATTTTATATTTTAAAACCTAGTCGTAGAAAAAGTATTGTATGCAACGTTGTATAATTAAGTCAGAAAACGCTCATTGCGTCTCTATTTGCGATACTCGCCGCATTCGCGGCTCGTATCGCAACTCACGGAATTCGCATTTTTTGAGCCTACTTATACAACTGTTGCATAAAATACTATAAATTAATAGTTGTTAATAGGTAATTAACATAAACACAAAGTATGTCATTTGTCAGATCAGAGTCAGTTAGGTTGTTTTCAAGGGAATTATCAAAATGGGAAATAATAGAACAGAAATACAAACAAGAATTTTATTCACAATAAGAGACGAACATTTCATTGAACCCTTTAATCAGAGGGTTATATTCAAATTCAAATTCAAAAATTAATTTATTTCGGACTTCAAATCCATAGGGTTTTTAGTAAGTACATAAAGTCATTTAAATGACATAGTTATAAAAACACGTATTAAGCTGTTGTGAAATTTGGAATGTGACTGCAAAAATACACTCACGGACAATGAATTCGGGTCATTTTCTATATAATTGTTCATATATAAAATGACTGGAATTCATTATCGGTGAGTGTATTTTTAATAGCAGTCGAGTCAGTTACGTCTGACTTTGCAAGTTATAGAAACTTAAATTAGCATTCGATAACTTCTTCAGAACTTGAGGAGCTGGATGAGGCAGAAGACGAGCTAGCATTAGAAGACGACGAAGATGAGGAAGTAGAGCTACCATCAGCGCCAACTGAGGTATGGGATTCATTGGTCTTGTTTGAGCTACCGTCAGAGACGCTGGCATTCTTGTTTTCTTCCTTCTTCTTATAAGAGGAACCATCGGCGTTAATCTTTGTAACTTCACTCTTGTTGTTCGACGATGCCGCATCGTGCGCATTAGCGCTCTTGTTGTCGTAACTATTGCTTCCAGAGCTACCATCAGCGTTAACGTAGGTGTCCTGACTCTTTTGAGCACTGGAGTTACCGCTTTTCTCGTAAGCACTATTACCTTTGTTGCTGCTGGTGATCGAGCTACCATCGGCCCCGATTTTCTGGTATTTGTCGTTGTGGGTCTCTGAACCGCTCTTGGACATTGATGCGTCTTTGCCTGAACTGCTACCGCTGTTGGAGCTACCATCAGCGTTAACATTGGTGTATTGATTGCTGTAAGTGTTTGAGCCACCGCTACTCTTGGATGCGCTATTTCCCTTGGAGCTCGAGGTGACTGAGCTTCCATCTTCGTTAATCTTTTGATATTTGTTGTCATGATTTTCTGATGCCGCTTTGTCTTTCCAGGCACCAGTTCCTTGGTAACTGTTACTGCTGCTGCTGCCATCAGCGCCTACGCTGGTGCCTTGACCGCTGTATGTGTTTGAGCCTGCGTTACTCGTTGATGCACTGTTTCCTTTGGAGCTTGTGTTGATGGAGCTACCATCTGCGTTGATTTTTTGATATGTGTTGTCGTGGTTCTGCGATGCCTCATTGCTTTTTGACGCACCGCTGCCTTGATAACTGTTACTGTAGCTACTGCCGTCAGCACCTACACCGGTACTTTGGCCATTGTAAGTGTTTGAGCCTGCGTTACTCGTTGATGCACTGTTTCCTTTGGAGCTTGTGTTGATGGAGCTACCATCTGCGTTGATCTTTTGATATGCGTCGTTGTGGTCCTCTGATGCTGCATTGCTTTCTGATGCACCGTTTCCTTTGTAACTGTTACTATAGCTACTGCCATCAGCGCCTACACCGGTACTTTGGCCACTGTATGTGCCTGAGCTGGCGTTACTTGTTGACGCACTTTGTCCTTTTGTGCGCTGATTAACTGAGCTTCCGTCTGAGTTGATCTTTTGATAAGTATTATTGTGTGTTTCTGATGCCGCACTGTCCTTTGAAGCGTTACTACTCTGGTCACTGCTGCTATGGCTACTTCCATCAGCGTTTACACTGGTACTTTGACTACTGTGAGTACTTGAGCTGGCGCCACTCTTGGACGCGCTTTCTCCTTTCGTGTGTTGATTAACCATACTACCATCCGAGCCAATCTTTTGAGATATGTTGTCGTGATTTTCTGAAGCTGCATTGTTCTTTGAAGCATTGCTATCGCGGTTGCTGTTACTGTAGCTACTGCCATCGCTATTAACGCCGGTACTTTGGCTGCTGTGAGTACCTGAGTTGGCGTCACTCGTTGAAGCGCTCTGTCCTTTGGTGCGCTGATTAACTGAGCTTCCATCAGAATTGATCTTCTGGTATATGCTGTCGTGATTCTCTGATGCGGCATTGCTCTTTGATGCGTCACTACTCTGGTTACTATCGCTAGTGCTGCTACCGTCAGCGTTTACTCTGGTACTTTGACTACTTTGGGTATTTGAGCCGGCACTACTAGTTGACGCGCTTTGTCCTTTAGTGCGTTGATTGACCGAGCTTCCATCTGCGTTAATTATTTGACTTGTGTTATCGTGATTTTCTGATGCTGCTTTGTTTTTCCACGCGTCGCTGCCCTGGTAACTATTGCTGTTGCTACTGCCATCTGCGCCTGTGCTGGTACTTTGTCCGCTGTGGGTACCTGAGCCGGCGTTAATGGTTGATGCGCTTTGCCCTTTGGTGCGTTGATTGACTGAGCTTCCGTCGGCGTTGATTTTTTGATATGTGTTGTCGTGGTTCTGCGATGCCTCATTGCTTTTTGACGCACCGCTGCCTTGATAACTGTTACTGTAGCTACTGCCGTCAGCACCTACACCGGTACTTTGGCCATTGTAAGTGTTTGAGCCTGCGTTACTCGTTGATGCACTGTTTCCTTTGGAGCTTGTGTTGATGGAGCTACCATCTGCGTTGATCTTTTGATATGCGTCGTTGTGGTCCTCTGATGCTGCATTGCTTTCTGATGCACCGTTTCCTTTGTAACTGTTACTATAGCTACTGCCATCAGCGCCTACACCGGTACTTTGGCCACTGTATGTGCCTGAGCTGGCGTTACTTGTTGACGCACTTTGTCCTTTTGTGCGCTGATTAACTGAGCTTCCGTCTGAGTTGATCTTTTGATAAGTATTATTGTGTGTTTCTGATGCCGCACTGTCCTTTGAAGCGTTACTACTCTGGTCACTGCTGCTATGGCTACTTCCATCAGCGTTTACACTGGTACTTTGACTACTGTGAGTACTTGAGCTGGCGCCACTCTTGGACGCGCTTTCTCCTTTCGTGTGTTGATTAACCATACTACCATCCGAGCCAATCTTTTGAGATATGTTGTCGTGATTTTCTGAAGCTGCATTGTTCTTTGAAGCATTGCTATCGCGGTTGCTGTTACTGTAGCTACTGCCATCGCTATTAACGCCGGTACTTTGGCTGCTGTGAGTACCTGAGTTGGCGTCACTCGTTGAAGCGCTCTGTCCTTTGGTGCGCTGATTAACTGAGCTTCCATCAGAATTGATCTTCTGGTATATGCTGTCGTGATTCTCTGATGCGGCATTGCTCTTTGATGCGTCACTACTCTGGTTACTATCGCTAGTGCTGCTACCGTCAGCGTTTACTCTGGTACTTTGATCTCTGTAACTACTCGACCTTGCATCTTGTGAAGACGCACTGTTTCCTTTTGAGCTCTTGGCGGTCGAACTGCCATCGTTTCCAATCACTATTGACCTATCATTGTGATTTTCAGATGCTCCTTCATGAGAATCTGCATGATGGCCATCGTGGCTACTACTACCAGAGCTACCATCAGTATTCACGTATGCGCTTCGACCACCGGACGATCCGGAATTTTGGGTCTTCTCTGAAGCACTGCTTCCTTGAGACTTGACAGATTTCGAGCTACCATCTGCGCGTACTTTAGTGTAAGAATTGTCTCTCCATGCTGACTTTCCTTGATAGGTTCCGGCATTTTTGTCGTAAGAGCTAGAAGAGTCTGAGCTGCCATCATCGTTTACTTTAGTTTGTTGTTGTGTGTGTGAGTTTGATTCTGCAGTCTGGCGCGAGGCACTGCCGCCTTTCTGCTTGCCTGTTTCCCAGCTACCATCACTATTCACATTTTCCCAAGACTTGTCAATCTTAGCAGATTTGCCTTGCGACGTAGCCGCCTTCTTGTCGCGGCTGCTGCTGCTTTCCGAGCTCCCGTCAGCATTTGTAACCGTCTTGTATCTCTTATGGTCATCGGAACTAGCGCTTTTATCTGACGCACTCTCTTCTTTATCTTTAGAATGACGCCACGATCCGTCTTCGTTCACTTGGGTCACTTCATCATCTTTTTTCGCAGATTTGCCTTCGCTGGTTTTGCGATGATCGCCCTCAAAGCCCTTGCTTTCAGAACTTCCGTCAGCTCTGACCACAGTGGAGTGATCGCCGTGGGTGTATTGGCTGGCGTCTTTGCTTTCAGCGCTTTCACCTTTGTGATGAGCCGATATCCATTCTCCATTTGACCCGACTCTGGTGTAGCTATCGTCTACATTTGCGGACTTTCCTTCACTAGTGGAGGCGTGGGACCTCTCGGAGTCGGAGCTGGATGAACCGCCATCTGCATTGACTTTAGTCTGCTGTTGCGTGTGCGAGTCTGAGCTCGCGGTCTTGCGCGAGGCACTGTCAGCTTTCTTGCTACCGCTGTCCCAGCTGCCGTCCTCATTTACATTCGTCCATGACTTTTCACCTGAAGCAGACTTACCTTCCGAAGTAGCCGCTTTCTTATCGCGACTACTACTGCTTTCTGAGCTGCCATCAGCGTTAACAACCGTTTTATACCTCTTGTGTTCGTCGGAGCTGGCGCTTTTGTCTGATGCGCTCTCTGCTTTGTCCTTCCTCGTACTCCATTCTCCATTGGTACCTACATGGGTCGATTCGGTTTCGCTCTTCGCAGATTTGTTTTCGCCGGTCTTGCGGTGATCCCCATCGAAGCCTGAGCTCTCAGAACTACCATCAGCTCTGACCACTGTAGAGTGGTCACCGTGGGTGTACTGGTCAGCGGTTTTGCTTTCAGCGCTCGATCCTTTTTTGTTAGCGGACGACCAGCTTCCGTCAGAGTTCACTTTGGTATAACCTTTGTCTTCGGAGGCAGACTTAGCGTCGCTGGTCGAGGCGCGATACCTTTCTGAGTCAGTTTTACCCGAGCTGCCATCTCTGTTCACCCAAGAGTTTTGCTGGTTCTTGGAGCTGGAGCTAGCGCCTTTAGCAGCAGCACTGTCTGCCTTATCGTGCGAAGTTTCCCAGCTGCCATCTTTGTTGATCACAGTTTTCGACTTGTCTTTGCTGGCTGAGTTGCGGTCGCTGTACGCGGCGTTTCTTTGGTCGTTGCTGCCGCTGGCGGAGCTCCCGTCGGCTCTGATGGAAGACCACTGGTTCTTGTTGGCGCTGGAGCTGGCGTCCTTGGCGGTTGCACTGGAGGCCTTGTCTACAGTGGACATGGAGCTACCGTCCAAATTGACGACATCGAGCCTGTGGTCTCTTGAGGCGGAGTCGGCCTCGGACTTTTGCGCATTGCTGGATTCGGAGGCGCTGTTGTACTGGCTGCCATCCTTGTACTTGATGGCTTCCTTGGTCTTCTTGGAGTTGGAACTGGCGGCGGCGGCCTGGGCGCTCTTGTCGTTCTGGCTGTAGCTCGTAGAGGAGCCATCGGCGTTCGTGTGGATGACGCTGTACTTGGATTCCTGGGAGTCACCGCTGCTCTGCTGGGCAGAGCTTTGCTGGGTACTCCGGGTGATCGATTTCAGTGCAGGGAGGGGCAGGATTGCTGTAAAAATCCATAGTTAGGCTAATAGCTGTATTTAGAACGGGAGCGCAGGTTTTGCACTTAACGTGTAATAAATAACAAGAACTTTGTATAATATAACTTAAAAAAATCAACGACTTTTCGTTTAAATCAGATCACTTCGCATGCGTCGTTCGTAGGGCATGTTCAACTGTCGTCTTTCGCCTATTCACAATAAAAAAAAAATATTCTACAACGGAAAACCGCATTCAAAAGTGTAAATAACGTAATCAAAACGATAGATAACTGGCGGTTTTCTCGCAAAAAAGTAGTATCTTCCAGATAACCTCACTTCGCTAATTTATAACAGTTGTTACAGTGAATCGCTCTATCTGAATCAGCTAGCTGCACTACCCGTTACTCTTAGGTGGGACTGCGATTAATAACTCCAGTTATGAATGACCAACATGGGCGTTGAAACTTGATTAGTACTTACTTGGGTATGCACCAACAGCTACAAAGGCCTGCAACAAACAAAAAACGACATTTAGAAAATCGTGTATAGATCGTCATCAAAACGAACAAATTATTTGTAAAACGTGGGTCGTTCTCAAAAAAAGACATCCGTAGCTTTACTAAACCCAGTGTAAATTTTTTCCTTTGTGTAACGAAAGTTAACCATATAGATTGTAGGGTAACTTCCGTTACACAAAGGAACATGATTAACGTTTTGTTTATTTTTTATTTAGGCTACAAACAGTCACATTGCAAAAACAACAAAAGTAATATTAATACATTAATGGAATATTATCACAAAAATAAGGTGAGAGCATCGAAATACACCGTGGGCCCGTATAACCCGACCAACTTTAACCATAGATTCTAACAACTATTAGAAGTAAAAAAAGTTAGGTATGTGACGTATAGTCGATTAACGCTTACTTTCCGAGATATTCATAATTTTTAAAATAATAACTCCCAAGTGTGTAACATGCCCTAATAAATGTAACTAAGATAGTTTAATAGTTTTACTAATTTTTTTAAATCCTTTAACTAAACAGCAATTAACATTCGCAGTATTAGATGGTAAGCGATTACAAAGCCAAAATATTGACCTTTCGTTTCCAATTTAGCTTTTTTTTTCCTTTTTAATAACTTTTCCCCCAGTAAAGACATGTTTATAACGAGGGACTGAATTTATTGATTTGTTTTGTTCCATAAGACTATTAATGTAAAATGGCAAAATTCGACCTATGTTGATATAACGTTATTTACTTGTAATACCATCAGGAATACGTGGTTAAAGTTGGTCGGGTTGTACGGGCCCACGGTGTATAATAAGTATGGAAGCGTAACTGGAGCTCAAAATCGGCCCCACGGAATAAGTACTGACGGGGCGGAGCTAGTACTTAGTATTGAAGATAAAACTGTAGCGGCAAATGAAATTCTCACGTCAGTAAGGCTTTGTAACCAATCACGGATTTTTGTATTTTCAACAATATGCAACCTATCCAAAAATGAAGACTTCTCAAACTTAATACTAATATTTGTCATAAATAATTTTAGACTCACACTACGTAAATACGTTGGTTATCAATACCACTTGATACATAAGACGTATTGATTTTAAGAAGTGGGCGTTGTGGGGGAACTTTCAACGTCAATTTTGTTAGACATTATCGTTCTATACATTTATCGTTCTATACACATATATTTGTCTATGTTGTTGTTTTTTGTTTGTGTCGCGTCTTAATGTAATTCTATGGAGCTTGGCTCTGGAATAAAATTATTTTCATTTCATTATATTTCGATGGGTGAGAGTGATTGTGTACCTATCCTCGCTCAGTGCCGCTCCAGTGCAAACAGCGGAGTGAGGATAGATGAATTAAGTGTTTCTATTTGTTTATATTAGGCTTGTGTCGGTCAGGATCGAAGAACTGATGAAAGAAGAAGGAATGAAATCCCACCTCGGACCGATAAGAACTAGTTCCTCTTGAGCGCTCTTAATCGGTCTTCGGTCTTTTAGTTCAGTAGTCGATATGTCTGTACAAATGAGTTGGGAGCGAATGATCGAATGAGTCTAGGTAAGAAAGAGAGCGCGCCCGCGCCTCGCGCAACGCGCAATCAACAATGATTACTGCCACAGATTCAGCATAAGCTTGGACCGTCTGTCATCTGATTTCCTTCCCTTATTTACTGTGAAAGGAAAACAAGACCAACGGGGCCATGGATATGTTGCCGCCAACTATAGCTTAATTAGCTATTTGGTTAGCTGCCTAGCCTTTTCATTAAAATTTTAGGTTAGGTTTGTTAGTCAGCTTGTGTCCCTCATAGCAGAAATAGAAGCCCCGCGCAGCGACGTCGTCGACCTGCTGGCGGGTCATAGTTTAGTGAAAATACTAGGCAGTTAACCAAATGGCTAACTAAACCAGTTGGCTGCGACAGATATATTTTTTATAATAAACTGCCACAAAACATAACTGAATTATCTGTTAACAAATTCAAGAATTTTGTAAAGCGTAAACTCATGTCTAAAGCTTATTACAGCACACAAGACTACATGAATGATGAAACACCGTGGGATTAACTGCGACTGGAAATACAAAATGTTTAATTGTGTTTTTTTTTCTGTTTTTGTACTTGCCAATTGTTTTGACACTTGGAGATACATTTACATCATAAGGAAAATGGTTTTATTTTTAATTTAGTTTTTAAGTTATATCGTGAGCCACAGATTTGTTTACATTTCTGTAAGATATTTAGTAAATATTTTCAGTTTGTATTTTGACGTTTAGAGATCCTTTACACCTCCAAAACATAATATTACTCCATTAATTTTAGTATCAATTTGTTTTTTATTTGTCTTGTTTGCACACATAGAGAGACCCTTTACATCTCTATATTGTTGTAATACTTTTTGGTTAAAAAGAGAAACTGGTGAGTTTCTTTCGGCGCTTCTTCTCACCAGAAGGTCAGTACCCGAAGCGCCAAAAGAAATAATACATATTTAGAATCAGACTTATAAAAGAGCCCTTGAGGGCCTACTTACAGAAATAAAATTATTTTATTTTATTTTTATACAAATGAAAAATATTTTATTTTGTTTTTTGGCTAAGTGTTGACATAAAATGATGTACACAACACGGGAGGTAGTAAAGAAAACCAAAAAAAGCGCAAACTTCTGCGATCTCGGCCTTTCTTTGCATTACCACCCTAGTTATGTAATGTCCTATATCGCATTATTAATGGCCCTCACCGTAGTTCGGGCCACAAACAGATACGATATAGGGCTTTCTTTATTTTACGTCACACCTGGCCATAAAGTGGCAATTACCGCCCGCTGTGGAAAGTCCCACTTCCTGGCCTGGGGGAGATGTAAAATTTTGTATTTACCACGGGCGGTAATAACGAAAGTCTCAAATACTTGCGATCTGAGACATTCTTTGTTTTACCGCCCTAGGTAGGTAATGTACTATTACCGCCCTTGTTGTGTAATATAAAGGTACTTACCACTAAAGCAAATAGAGCTATGGTTGACTTCATTTTGCCGGTTGACTTGAATGTGCCATCTGAAACCAAAGGAGGGTTTTTATATGAAATCGAGACAATAGAAAAAAAGCAGCGGGCACAACAATTAACACAAGTCAAAGAAAGTAAGTAATTATTAAATTAATAAACGAATAACACACACATTCTTTTGTCTATACGTATCCTTTGTTGTACAAATATTGTGTTGTTGATGTTATTGTATTATGTACAGTCGAGTTCATTTACATCTACACATATAAGAGAACGCAGCGTGCAGCTGCATCTCTCATCATTCGTATTCCGAGCTATCAGTCGGTAAACGCAGTCGAGGCGGGCAGTACCTGCGTTACAAGGATGCGCCCAAACGCCATCTAACAGTCTGCAACTTACCATCGGAGAAGTGGGAGGGCCTTGCTTCTCACCGCCCGGTATGGCGGTCTCGTGTCAAGTAAGGGATTGAAAAGTTTGAGGAGGCCCGTTTGGCTGAACTTGACACGAGACGCCAGGAACGGAAAGTTCGGCCCAAGCCCTATTACAACTATACCTATACTGCCGTCCTATGTCTAAAACTAGACTAACATCTATGGAGTTGTATAGGGGTTAGTCCAGTTTTGGATATCGGACGGCAGTATAACAATAGACAACCTTTAATTTTTTTGAGCCTTTAATTTTATTGGTTCTCTGTATTTGTTTTGAAAAGACGAATACGCTGATAATTTATTTGTTTCACCAGGATTTGTAATTAATTTATAATTAATATATTAATACTTACTTATTCTAAAAGGGCGTAACTACAGTTTTACGGTAGAATAAACCATTACTTTAGTCTTATCGCGATCGAAAAAAAGTAAGCGATCTCACAGTATGCATTGACAATGTCAAATTCAAAATTATGACAGCTTATTTTTTCTATGGCAAAAGGCACTGGCATTTCGTCTATTGTGCCGTAGAACTGGTAAAATGAGAACATATTTTTTATTCATTTGTATTTTTTATATTAAGCGATATAAAAAAATTATAAAAATAGTGTAGTGTTCAGGAGACAAAATGCTTTCGAATCGTATATACATTTTAAAGTGTTCTTAAAGTGAAATGTTGTCAATTCCGGTCAACTTCACTGGCGCTTCTTGTAATCGGGTATTTAAGACCAAGTTTGGCTTCGCCAGCCACATCAGGGCGCACGCCCGTGACTATAGCTTGGCAACTTCGTTGGTGACACTCACATGTGTGCATTTTGTTATGTGCAGCCGTAACTACTTACACAAATTACCGCCAATACGAACGGCTGCCTGCGGAGGCTGCCTCCGTCGGTCACCATTCGTGTTGGCGGTAACTTGTGTAACTTACGGCTGCGCATAACAAAAAGAACACACGTGAGTGTCACCAACGAAGTTGCCAAGCTATAGCTTGTGTCACCGCCGTCGGCTACAATACGGCCTGGGGCCCGTTTCACGAAGCTACAAGTTACAAATTACAAGCGGAAGTCTCTTTCTATTGAAAAGTTTTTGAAAAGAAACTTCCGCTTGTAATTTGTAACTTGTAGCTTCGTGAAACGGGCCCCTGGTTATTGGGATTTGAGCCCGTTGGGAGTTGGTAAGAGACTTGAACCGACTAGACTATGTTGTAACGGTCACTCGGTCAGTCTTTGCTTCAGTCTGTCGATTTGATGGATCATAGTCCTTTGGAGAGAAGGAGTGCGTCGCCTACGGTTGGGAGTACGGGGTATTTACCATGTGTTATCGGCCAGTACCGAAAATCCCGGTTCTCCAGAACGGTACCTGATGGGGGCCGTGGCGTTCTTTGGTATCGAACCAGGTCGCTTGGCCAGAACCACCTTGAGTCGGTCGGACTAGGTGATAAAGTTAGGTACAATCGAACCAACTGAATCATGACCCACCATAAGCTCATTTCACTAAGCCCCCTAAATGCAAGTAGATCGAAATTCGCTTGAAGACAGGTTTCCATGGTGAGGAACTTGTTACCATTTTATTAGACACTGACATTTACTGAGTGCACTGTTAAATAGATCAGAGAGTATCGACTATTCAATTCGCGTGATATTTCTCGTATGCCATAGCCTTCTTCACTTAAGACTATACTCCGAGCTCTCTGTTCTTCTACATTAGCCATTATTTAAAATTATTAAGCTACTACTATTTAGTTTTTATTCTTTCACATTGACTGACAACTTGACATTCGACGCACTTTTAGAACATGATTTTTGAAATATTTTTTTCCATCATCAAAAAGTTAAGGTTATCTAAGCGAGAGCTAGCTCGAGATTCAAACATGAACTGTATACGTGTAAAATCTGTTTCTATTGCAATGATAACAAAGGTTAAAATTGCATAGGTCTTCGATCTGTATTGACGTAATTTTGTTAGTATCTAAAACGTCCTAAGTGCATTATACGCGATAGACCTTACAAGATTGAAAGTTTCAAACGAATTGTCAGCAAAGTGGGTACCGTCACCGTAACCGTTGTATGTTAAGAAGTATTCTAGAGTTTATAATATTAAGGGCACTCTATTACCTTATGTTCGGCAACAGATCGCACGCAAAAAAATAAAATAAAAAACTAACAAAGTGGGGGCCGGGGCGCCTGGGAGTGAACCCGTTTGGCGGGAAACCCCTTTACAATATACTTCCATAGTCCAAGGACAATAGAAATTATATTTACTGCTTTAGTTAGAAGCAAACTCGAAACAGCTTCTGTAGTCTGGAACCCGCATGAGGCTTCCTACGTTTTGCTATTGGAGAAAATCCAAAAAGCATTTTTACGTTTTCTTTATAAAAAAAGATTTGGATATTATCCGTTTTTATATCCAACAAAATTTCTTTTAGGCGTATTGGGCTTTAACTCCCTTGAGGTTAGGCGTAATTATGTGTTATTAACGAGCGTTTGAAAAATCGTGCGAGGACATTCAGATTGTCCCGAACTGGTTGGTCAAGTGGCGCGCCTCTTCGTTCCCGCATTGTCAAGGATCACTCTGCGTCCGCGCACCCGATCTCTGCTTGCTGCTCCTGAAGCACGTACTGTATCGCGGAAACATTCTCCTCTCGTTCGAGCTCTTCACTACATTAATGACCTTCTCGCATCAGCACCAGATTTGGATGTTTTTGCGAGTAGTTGGCGAATGGTATGTCGTGAATGTCTAAGGTACTGTGAGGCGATGGATAGAAGGCCTTCTTCTGTGATTTATTAATTTTTGTACTGTATAAACTGATTTTTAATGCATAGTGAATTAGTATTTAACTGTAATGCTGTGTTGTTATGTTGAAAATAAAATAAAAAAATAAATAAAAAATAAAAAACAAAAAATATACAGGTTAGTCTAGTTTTAGTCATAGGACGACAGATGTATGTACATACATGGTAAATACCCCATTAATAGCAGTTATTGTTGTCATCCTGTAGTGCATATTATGCAAAAAAAAATTTACTCTGTTAAAATTGTACCTTTCGTTTAATCGTTTTTTAGTCCATGTAGTAGGTATTTATACACTGTGTTTGTTAACTTCGAGGGTTCTTCAGATCTAATTAAGTTAATTTCTCCAAGAAACTAATGTTGTAACTCATGACGTTTTTAAAATATTCATAATCTTAATTTAATCACCAACCAGTATAAATGAGCTGTCATAATTCCAACATTGTCATAGTTTTATGACTAACTCAAAAGTGTCTTTTAAAATGGTCATCAACTCAATATTAATTTGTTTTGTATGAAAATTAAAAAAAAATGCGATTTTAACAAAAAGCGATATACTAGCTTCTGTTGACGTACGAAACAACGTGTCGAATTTAACGGAAATAAAAAAAACACGGTGTTTTTTTATTCCCAGATAATAAAGAACTGCATCACTTAAAAATAAAATTGTATAAAAAATGTTTTTTTTTTTCAAAATACCTATCGAATGGTAACATCAAAGCATGGTAGGTATCTCAATCCGTAGTATGCTGTAATAGTACATTGTGTCAAGGGCGGTAAGTAAGGAATTACAAACGAGTGTTTGTTACAAGGTCGAGGGCTGTAATAACACGAGTTTGTAATTCCTTTACCGCCCGTGGCACACACAATGTTTTTCATTACACTTGTGAGGAAATCTAATTAAAATAACCTTACTTAACCTCAATAAAATTGTAAAACTGACAGTGACATTAGTGACATATATCCATTCCATAGACATTGCGAATGTCAGTCAAGTCACGTTCGGAAACCATAATGGTAAAGACCTAAAACGGTTGATTTTATATTTGCAAAATACTGAAATACACTATTTAAACATTAAATTAATGTTACAGAAATATGTGTTTATATGTATTTGCAATAACAGTTCTCTTTAAATAATATTTCAGTGATAAAAGTTAAAAAAGTAAATTGGCATTTCCTTTGAACACGACAAATAAGAGTAAAACAAAACGATCGTTTCAAATTTAAAAAGAAAACCATTACGCCCTAGGGTGTAATGGGTCATTTACGGCCCGCAGAACCTACGTGTAATGATACCATTTTCGAGCAAGTGTGATGAAAAACAAATTAAATAGTTATTTTGTGCGGTGTACAGTGAGTACGCTATACGCTACTGACGGACATTCCTTACGTTTTAATTATTTTATGCCACACCTGGCCATAAAGTGACTTTTTTCGTACGGAAAAAGCCGCTTTCTGACCAAGTGTAGACATAAAATGATGTACACAACACGGGAGGTAATAAAGAAAGCCCTCGATCGCATATTTACGTCCCTCGCTTGCAACTCGGGCCGTAAACATCTGCGATCTCGGCCTCTCTTTGTATTACCACCCTAGTTGTGTAATGTACTAATTTCACACTCCTCTTCAAGCATCGAAATATAATATATGGAACGATAACTTCTAACAAAACCGCCGAAAATGTGCCCAACAACGCCACCTTATTAAAATCAATACAACTTATGTATCAAGTGGTATTGATAATCAACTTAATGTTTACTATGTGTGAGTATTAAGTTTGATTTCATTTCAAGACTTCATCTTTGGTTGCATATCGTTTACAAGACAAAAATCTGTGATTCATCTGCAATGAGCAGACAGAAGTTTTTGTGGTACGAATAAAATTGTCCTAGGGACTTCCTTTGATTGGGGCCGTGGGGCCCATCAGCACAGACTCTTTTTAAAGAAATTTCGAAGCGGTTGGTCGACGCCACAGGGGACAAGAGAGCTGGCAGCTTCCTCGCTCAGCGTATAAGCATCGCGATTCAGCAAGTAAATACTGCCAGCGTTCTCGGCGCAATACCACAGGGGCCCATTTTAGAAATATGTTTTTAGCAATAGGTAAGGTAATGTATAAATTGTACTTTCTTATGACAGTTACGACTGTGACATAACGTATAATATGAAAATGTAACTTGCATACCTATTATACAGTATAAAGTACTATTATGCTACACAATGTTATACAATTTACCTAAATTGGTCTTTGGTTTCAGTTTACTATGTATTAAAATCGATTGAATAGCATTAAAATATGTTTTTGTGTAAGAAACACGTCAGTAATAAAATTGATGTTTATTTGAATTTTAAAATATCAAAAAGTATACACATGTGAATTACTTAAAGCAAATAAATACATATTATCATTAAACATCCATGGGTAGTGAGTGATCAGCAAAATTCTATTTATCCCGTGGACTAAATATATACCTATATATATACTGTCTTCGTGTGCCAGTTAGGTGAAATGAAACAGTTATCGACAAATATATCGACAGGAAGTCCCTAGTTAATTGACGTTTTTGCCACAAAAACTTCTTATGTCTGGCAATGAGCAAATGGTAGTTTCTAATGTGATTTGCATTTCGTACGGATTTAGGAATGTCCTAGCGCCTGGCGACTGATGGTCACAGCCGCCGGCTCGCGCCGCGCCACATGGCCCCAGCGTCGAGTAATCAAACTGATAAACACAACAGGTTCATATACGTATAAACAGAAAGAAGTATAACAGGAGAGATGGGTAGATTTTTTTGATACAACAAGCGTACGGCGCCTGATGGTAAGCAGTCACCGCAGCCTATCGCTTGCAACACCAGGGGCATTACGTGCGTGTTGCCGACCCTTTAGAAACATATTCGCTCCCCTCTTGAAGAACTCCATACTGCAGCCTTCCGTCCGGAAAAACCGCGGCAGGGTGCACGACCATTTTGGTTCCAACGAGTGTGATTACAGTTAAATCATTGACCGAGTGAGCGAAGCGAACGAAGTGTTCTGCTTCAGCAAAAATGCATTCGTATTGTCCGGCCGACGGATGTCGGTCTGTACGTACACCTCTAGATACAGAGCGCATTTATCAACTGACTCTCGTAATTTTTTTTTGAGTAGTTCGATAGTAAAATTATAGATTTTTTGTCGACTCATTTTTAGATTTTTTTTCTAAAGGGGGTTGAACTCACGAGGTCTACTAGTATACATATTTAAACCAACCTTCTAAATCTGTAGATAGATATATAATGGCTCTGGTACGTGTACACTGTACAGTCTGTTGACCCCATTTTGAAATAACCACATTTTTAAATAAATAAACTAAAATAGTTTATTTCTGCAAGTAGGCCCTCAAGGGCTCTTTTACAAGTCTTGATTCTAAATATGTATTATTTCTTTTGGCGCTTCGGGTACTGACCTTCTGGTGAGAAGAAGCGCCGGAAGAAACTCACCAGTTTTTCTTTTAAAAAATGTTTAAATATAACAACAGGTACATTATTACATTCGATTTCATTAATACGTTACAATAAACTTAAAACTACATTTTAGAGATGTAAAAGGTCTCTAGGCGTCAAAACAAGACAATTAAAATAATAGAAAATAAATTGATAGTAAAATTAATGGAGATGTAAAGAGTCTCCGTTGTTAAAATATTAAGTTTTGGAGGTGTAAAGGACCTCCAAACGTCAAAATATAAGTTGGGAATGTTTACTAAATATCTTACAGAAATGTAATGTTTACTTAAAAAAAACCGTAAAAAATACTGCGTATCAATCCACCATTTTGTATTTTTATTGTATGTACTCGCGTTATCGCGATGAATATAATGATGTATCATTTATCAAAATCAGATATCGACGGTCCCTACGTACATAAAGTCAAGTCCAAAATGATATTTTTTGTATTGTTTATATGGTTTTAATTGGTTATTGCGCATCTAACTAAATATATTTTTTTCTATGTTAAGATATACAGGAGATATTCAAACGTATAAGAGGATAACTTGAGTGAAATTCAAGAATTGGTGTTGCACATGCGGTCATGTACTCATAATATTTACTGGAAAGTAAATCCATAGTACCGCTAAAATGAAGAAATTCCGTCTGGTTGTTTAGAGCATATTTAAGACGCACCAGTAACAGACATATCTCTATTTACGATGAACCTCGCGACGAAATGACGCGTATTTCAATACGCAGTAGAGACGGTTATGTAATAACCGTCTCTAAATGAATTTCTCACGACAGTAGGTTTGTAGCCAATCACAATTTTTAGTCTTTTAAACAAAATGCAACCTTTTTAAAATTGCACCTTCTCAAACTTGATATTAACATTTGTCATAAATGAGTTTCGACTCAAACATAGTAAACATTAGGTTGGCTATCAGCCCCACTGATACATAAGACGTATTGATTTTAAAAAGTAGGCGTTATGGGGCAATTTCACCTCCGCAAACGTAGTCGCGAGCGGTGCCACTAAAGGTGGTTTTCCACCAGCAGGGTGACACGAGACGAGACGAGGATTGAATTGAAATTTGTATGAAGTTTTCAATCCTCTCCTCAAGTCCTCACGCATCCCCGCTCGCGCATCGCGCAACTTTATACAGATTTCAATGCAATCCTCGTCTCATCTCGTCTCGCCCTGCCAGTGGAAAACCACCTTAAGGCCGAATTTACACTTGTAAGTTTTACTTACGCAAGTAAGGACGCAAGTATACGTTAGACACGATACGTTAGACTGACTATCTCAGTCTAAAGTATAGCTGCTTCCTTAACGTAAGTAAACCTTACAGGTGTAAATCCGGCCTAATTGTGAATAACGCCGAAAATATTAGATATGTACATTATAAATAGCTCCGCTACTTGAAAGCACTCGTAATTACTCCAATAAACTTGACGTGATCTCCGACAGACTTCCGCCGGGCCATGTGGCTTTCTACATCTTACTGTAGTCCAGTCAACGAGGCTAGAAATAGACTCATTTTAGCAAAAATATTTTCTTTCTTGAGCTTTAAATCGCTTGATTTTTCCTTCCACTTACTTCTTTTATGTTTTGTGTTTTAAAACAGAAAAGAAAGTGTGATTATGTTGGTTCGTTACAGGAACCAAAATAAATATCTAACTAACTAGAGTTCTGAAAATGTGTATTTCCAAGTAAATACATATACTTGCTCAATACTCTCCTGATAGAGGTCCAGGATACCAACGTGCTTACTGACAAATGGCCGATGCTCATTAGACTTATTGATTTATGTTCTTAAATAATTATTTAGTGTATCTACACGAAATAATGAGGGTGATTAGAAATCAGAAATCCACCAGCCGGCAGCAGGGTGGCGAAAGGTCTTTTTGACAGTAGGCGTCAAGATCCACCAATCACACCACCTGATTTTGACATCTACTGCCAAATAGACCTTTCGCCACCCTGCTGCCAGCTGGTGGATTTCTGATTTCTAAATACCCTCATCATCCAAGTATCTACTTGGCAGTCCTATGTTAGCAATTAGAAGCATTTTATTTTTCTATAATGTAACTGTTCACAATGTTTGTTTTAGTGACTTAAAATTTATTGTGTTACTTATTTGATATTCACTGTATGACTGGCATTGTGTATACTTTGGATTATTCTGTAAACTCACAATGTACTATTGAAATAAATGAATGAATAAATAACTGGCCAAGAGCATGTCGGACCATGCTCAGTGTAGGGTTCCCTAGCCGTAACTATAAGGTAAAAAATACGATGTAAAAAAGTACAACAACAAAAGAGCGTATCTTCATAGCAATTACGTCCTTTTGTTGAGAAGCGCAGTTTATCGGCAATAACTCAAAAACGGTTAATTCGATCTTGTTGAAAATAATTTTCATTGAAAGTATTAATTAAGCGTTACCTTCGTGATTTTTTTCATATTTTTCGGACGCACGGTTTAGAAAATAGAGGGGGGGGGGACACAATTTACACAACTTTCGGAGCGATTATTGTGGTTTAAGAAATTTATTTCTCATAAAGAATTTACAAAATTCACTTATATGAGATAAGTTATATAAAAACAAATTTAAGACTAGCGTGCAGCACATAATTCTATTAATATTACGTATTATTCTTTTGTGTAGTTACTCTAGTTACATTGAAAAGTGGGTAGAAATTTGCAGTTATCATAACAGTGGTTTAGAGAACGACATTACTTTGACCGTATAATTTCAATGCATCGCAGCGTAGATAACAAACAAGTTCAAATGGGTGTTCACGAGTTTCGAAGAAGGCAACATGGATGGATGCGGTATAGCCACGCGTACTACAGACATTATTAGAAACAGTGTTTTGTTTATATTTTTAGCAGGTAAAATAGTGTTAATATGTTTAAAATGTATTATGAAATTTAAGGAAGTATTAATTGATTTTTATTTTATTTTTCATTTATTGTATTATATTTGTAATTATTATACTTAGCTATATAACAATTTCATTTTATTGTATTAGATTAATGTAAATATGGTATTATTATAATTAGATATAATAATTTCATTTTATTGGCTAACATAGTAATAATTAATTAACATAGCAATTTTTTTTTTTATTATTATTTAACATAGCAATTTTTATAACTATTTCAGTATATCTTTATTATTATGATTTTTAAGTAAATCGGCATCATATTATTAATTTAAGATATTATTTTAAATTAGATTAGACTTATTTTATGTTATTGAGTATATAGAATCTTAGATGTTTTTTGAACATAGTTATAGTTTTAGCCTCTTTAATATCTTTCGGTAACTTATTATATTTTTGGGCACCTTCGTACATAATATTTCTTTTTCCATAACTTGTCCGGGGGGTTCGTAATATTAAGTTATCAGCATTTCTCAATTTCATTTTTTGTACTTGGTGTTTTTTTGTAAAGCTTATACGTGAATGTATGTCTTTTTGGAGTATTTTCCGGACTAATAAGCAGGTATAGTAGTTATAACACTGAGTAATATTCATAATTTTAAGATCTTTATATATTTTTTCGGTCGAGGTTCGGTAGTTGTAGTTAAATAACGCTTTTATAAGTTTATTTTGCGCTATCTGTATTTTGGCCAGGTTAGTTTTCGCTGCGGTCCCCCATATTTCTATTAAATAATCAATATGTGGCTTTATTAGGGAATTATATATTAGATATTTTACTTTTTGTGGGAGACAGCGAGCTAAACCACGGATGGAACCAGTTAAGGATGTCAGTTTTGTTTTAATCTTCTCAATATGTGGCTTCCATGTTAGTTGGCTGTCCATTATTAAGCCCAGGTATTTTTCGCTTGTTTTGATATTTATTTGCTGATTGTTCAATGCCGGTGGTGAGTAATCGTTGATTTTTTTATTTTTTGCACTAAATATGACATAATTTGTTTTTGCAATGTTCATCGTAAGCAAGTTATCTTGAAGCCATCTATTGAGAAGATCGAGATCGCTCTGAACGTCTAACATTATGTGTTTTATGTCACTTCCATAATAAAAAAGAGTGGTATCATCGGCATACAACGTCAGTTCACCTTTTAACCCGATATCTTGTATATCATTGATGTATATCAAGAAGAGGAGTGGCCCTAAAATGGATCCTTGAGGCACACCGTATGTAATAATCCTAGGGCTGCTTTGTTGTTTGTCAATTTTTACAATTTGTTGGCGGTTTAATAAATAGGATTTTAATATATCGTGTGCTTTTCCTGTGACGCCTATATGATTAAGTTTATTTAGAAGCTTTTCATGGCTGACCGTGTCGAATGCCTTTTTGAGGTCAATGAAAACACCTAATGCAATTAATTTTTGGTCAATTTTTACCTTTATTGTAGTAACTAAATCTGTTGTAGCCGAGAGTGTATTTGATTTTGATCTGAAGCCATATTGATATTTCGATAAGATATTATTCGACGTAAGGAATTTGTTAAGACGAGAGTAAATGACTTTTTCGTATATTTTAGAGATAACGGGGAGTACTGAGATAGGGCGGTAATTTCCAGGGTCAGATTTACAGCCTGATTTGTGAATCGGCGTTATTTTAGCGGTTTTTAAGGTGTTAGGAAAAGTACCCTGTTGCAGATTTTTATTTATACATTTCGTGAGTTCGTCAAGTATTACAGATTTTACAGATTTGATTGCTTTAGCTGTAATGCCATCGTAACCAGAGCTAGTATTTGTTTTTAAATTAGTTATAATTTTATTTATTTCATCTGTAGTAGCTGGCTCTAGTTGACTAAGATTCAGGATGTGATTTGTCTGAAGGACTGCATTACTCGGAGTAGGGATGTTGTTAGGCACTGGAATTTTATCAGCAAGCGTTGATCCAATTGTGGCAAAATATTCGTTGAACTGGTCGCATATTTCTGTTGTATCTGTAATAACCTTCGATCCTATTTTCAATTTTGCTGGTGGCGGGGTATCCTTATTTTTATTATGAGCAAGTTCGCTTATTAGGCTCCACATCTTCCTAGGTTTGGGTGTGCATTCCTTAAATCGTCTGAGATAATACGTCTTCTTTGCATCTTGTATGTTTTCTTTTACAACTTTCTTTTGTCCGTTGAGCTCTTTCTTCAGTTGTTCATTGTTTTCATTCGTTTTGTAGTTTCTCCAGAGTTCGTTTCGCTTCTCTATAGCGCTTATCAGTTCTTTATTGATCCATTCTTGTTTTGGGGGATTTTTAATTTTGTATTTTATAATTTTGCATTTCATCAGGCTTTTTAATAGTTTTTCCTCAAGTTGTTCATAGGCATCATTTTCATTCCCATATGCATCAATATTTTTGTAAAATTTGTCATAATCTATGGCAGTATACTCAACTCTTTTCCTTTTATTTCCAAATACATTCACTTAATCAAAAACATTACTTAGGAACCTTATAGTGTTTTTAAAGAGCTGTCGAACTTATGTACCACACGTTGATATTTACTGAAAAAAATTTTTTTTACTGTCTTTAACATGTATGGAGTGCCCCCCCTAAAAATATTTATTTTAAATATTTATATACCAAACTAAGTAGCGGCTCATAAAACACACCTATATTCCAAATTTCATCAATATCCATCATGTAGTTTCTGAGTAAAATGCCTGTGACATACGGACAGACAGACAGACAGACGGACAGACATGACGAAACTATAAGGGTTCCGTTTTTGCCATTTTGGCTACGGAACCCTAAAAAGAAAAAAATATTTTGCGCGTTTGTTTTGTTCATTTATTTATTTCTTATCGCAAAAGAAAACTGATCGTACAAAAGGGGAACACCCAAATACTCCGAATTATTTTATTCCGAATTTACTTATTCCGAATTTCAAAACTCCGAATTTCATAAATCCTAAAAAATAAAATTCCGATTATTGAAAAACACGATATTTATTATACCGAATTTCAAAAATCAGATTTTTCTATATTCCGACATTTATTTCTCCGAAAAATTAAAAGCTCGATGTACCCTTTGTCCGTAAAACGGAATTCCGATTTTCATTTGTCCGAAATTTCGTTACTAATTCGGAATTTTGTCATTCGGAGTTTTGAAATTTTGTAAACTCTTAATATTATTGAAATATGAGGCGCAGGTTTTAAAGTCTGAAGAAAGTCAGAACTTTTTTGACAAAATTTGATAATTATTTTTATAGTTTTGCCTTAAAAAATACGCTACGTTCAAATAATAATAATGGCTGAGATAATATTGTATTTTATATGCATTGGAGAATATGTAACAAAACCCGAATCGGAGCACCCCACTATCCACGTGGTCTTGTCTGCTGTACCCCTAGAGTGTATATAGAAAGCAGGAGGCGCGGAGGGGGAGCAGCCCTCGCCCGCTGTAGCAAAGCACAGGCACAATGTGAGCCGTAGCGGCTGAGGCTGGTCGCCGAAGGCGACCAACAAGCCGAAGCTGCGAAGGCGAGCATTAGGGCCTGTGCTTTGATACGCAAGGGCGAAGGGGCTGCTCTTCCCGCAGCGGCGGAGCAGTTGCGGAGTCCGACCGACTGTTTTTAAGTCCTGTATCTACGTTTATCATTATTTAGTCAAAATTTTTATTTTTCGATATTTTGGAATTCGGAGTTTTGATAATCGGAATTCGTACTTTTGATGTATCGGATTATTATAGATTCGGACTTTTCATTGTTCGGTGTATGGAATCTCGGACTTTTGAAAATCGTAATTCTTACAGTTAGACGTTTTGTAATTTCGGAATTTTAAAAGTCGGAGTTATGAAAAATCGGGATTTTAATAATAGGAATTTTAATCCATTCGGAATTTTAAAAATCGGTATTTTGATATTCGTGATTGTGAATATCGGAATTAAGTTTTTCGTATTTATGTAGTGTACCCGTACAAAAGGCATACTCAGTCAGTGTATATTCTGCAATTCGGGTAAATAAAAAACAATCGAACTTAAAATATATTTTATTTAATTCTTTGGCATATCATTACGAGTATCTTAGGTATGACATTTACATCAAATTATAGTCTTAGTTTTAGCTAACTTTCTAATAATTATCATGACCCAACATAAATATTTGCACTAAGGTAAAAATAGAATAACATTAACAGCCACACTTAATCCTGCTCAAAAAGTAATATCGAATAAATTTGTACCGTAAAATGGGGTGAGTAGGGAGAAAACTGACATTCATACCTCGATAATATTTTATTTTTACATATGTAAACTGAATGGTATATATAATAAATGTTCCGGACGATTGTATTTTAGTTTTTTTATGATTCTGGATAGTTCCATTTCATAACTTTACCGATAAACACAAAACCCCTCCTCACCCCGTAGTACCTCGTAGTTGGGGCGAGATGGGATTTCATACAAAGCTGATTTTGGGACATTGTTGGATCGATTTTTTTCTGATGAATATCACTATAGCTCCATTTGTAATAGGTACGAATACATTATTTAGGTAGCACCCTTTAAAAACCATCTCACCCCTCTGGCATCCCTTCTCTCCCCATCCCCATTCATATCCCAACTCTCCACGCAATCCCTACTCACCCCATTTTACGGTACCTACTTAGGTATTAATTCCATTAGAAAATCTTCAAATGCTAAGTCAAGTAAAACCAGAATAACTATAAAAATTACCAGCTTTCGATATTTTTTATGACCGAGCGATGTTTCGTGTTTTGAACCATAGTATGACGCAGAAGCATTTTATCGAACTATAATATTACGTATAGGATTTTTTTTCCTTCCAGTGTAAAGTGATAGCGTCTCCATTACAATAGCATGGAGAAAGAAATGTCATATACGTACAGAGTGGAAAAAAAATGTAAACCGATGAGCGTTTTTAAAAGTCTAATGAATCTTAAAACTTCTGCGCCACTTCTAGGTCTAAGTCTTCAGGTTCTGTTCCGTCTTCAGCTCTAGAGCCCAGACGTGCTGCGGCCAGCCCGTACGCCCGTTGCCTCTCTTCTCTGCTGTGCTCTGAAACAAATTCATACGGTTACTTCTTTGCGACAATATACCGTTCTCTGGACATACCTAGTCATAATGTAAGTATAGAGAGCTTGAATTTTGGCAATTTGGGGCGTTGTTTGACACATTTCATAGTGATAGATAGATTAATTTAGTTATTATTGAAAATCACATAGGTACTGTTTTAGATTAAAACTAAAATGAATTCACAAAGAGATCGGCAAAATAAAATGAAATAATAATTACGATAATAAGAGTATAAATAAATCCAAAATAAATTACAATTAAAAGTTAAAATCAAATGTCAATCGGAAAAAATAACTAATATCTAATCTAAAACGATATCGTGTATATAGTCTAGCTAGAGCATAGGTGGGTAATAGGCTAGTTTCCTGTAGTAAAAAATATATATTTTACACTTATTATCTTATTCAGCTTCCAAAACTGATCCCAAATAAATCCAGATTCTCTTATTTTCTTGCTTTTATCGATTTTTAAAAGATAAGATATTAAAATAAGGAGGCAATTTGATCATAGCACCCTGTGGCGTCATTTATTCAAATTATCTATGAAGCTCCATACTATCGTAGCGTTTTGATACTTCATAAAAAGAAGCTGAGTTGACCTGTTAGGAAACTAGCCTATTCTCTGCGATTTTTTACCGTTTTGCTTTCTTCATTACCATCGCCACTACTATTGGCCGTTTTATAAAAGCAATCAGGATCACTATGATAAAAATAGCAGAAGCACGCGACGTCTACAAGATAACCGAAAACGACTCCATAGTTTATAGGGAGCTCATCCATAATGTGGCGATGGTAATGATGCTATTGGTGCGACTGTTTACTCGCAGAGAACTACCCATGTGCCCAAAGTGGTCCATACCGCCCCCCAGTGGGCCTGCGGATCCAAGGGGGCGGTAGAGGCCTTGGAACAAATTGCGCGGGGGCGCTGAAGGTTTTTATGCGTAAGTGGGCGGCAAGTCAAAACAGTTTGGGAACATCCTAGGTACAGTAATACAATCATGCTTGCACACCAAAAGATAAATTACAATGCAAATTAGGTAAATACAATGTCAAAACAATAAATTTATTATGTCGAATATTTTTCAATGCAAATGAAATGAGACGATAAATAAATTATATGTCAATCGGATGCTAATAAACCGCAATAGTCCTGAACCCGTGGCTCACTCCGCTATTTCGCCGCGTGACTACTATTCTCTATACTTTTAGGTATTTACAAAAAGGTAAACAAAAAAACCACGTGGCACGGGTCGTTCAGCCAGTGGTATTGTGCCACAGATACAAAATATTACTTTGATTGGCTGAACGACCCGAGTCACTTGGTTTTTTTGTTAACCTTTTTTAAGGCCCGGTAGGACCTGGCTCGCATTTCACATACAACTAGGGTCGGGCGGAATGCAGATTATTGCAGATTATCTTCGATTTCTAACATAAAAGTATACGTTATCAACCCAAACATGAGAGGATGCCTTGCATGACTGTGAAATCATGATTGTCAGGTATTCATTTTGTCAGAAAAGTTAACTGGTAATGAACAAAATTAAAAAAATGAAAAAAATACTTTATTTTATAGTGTTTTCGCGCTACTTTTCTATCGAGCGAAGTGTTCGCTATCGTGTTCTAAGTGAGAGGAAGCCCTAGATACAGTTCTGAATATTATTATATATGTTGTACATTGACCTACGAGTCAAATAAGTGCTCTAAAAATGATTTGGAAACTAGGCTTCCGCGCCCGATTCTCGTCTTACCTCGCCTTAAGTACCTAACAGCACAGAGTATAGTGGCTACCATCCGGCTCCATCATCAGATCAGCTCCATGTCATAATAATATTGCATTGTCATCTGAATTACATATTCTTGCATAATTTCAGCTCAATCGGTGGAAGATCTGCTTCAAAATTGTGTTGCAAGATTCCACCCGAAAACATAGTTAAATACTTACATACATTGCAAGTTCAATAAAAGTTTGTAATTAAAAAAATACGGAACCCACATCGAGCTCACTTGCCCTTCCCCAGTATCCCGTTCCAGCAATAGATTTACGATGTAAACTACCTGTGCGCCTGCGCAGCGTCAGGCACGCGCCTGTTTATTATAAAAACTCGCGTCCGGTCTGGATTTATGTACCGACTTATTTGGGTCATACGGATCGAAGAAACTAAATAAAAACAACGAAAGAGACACTATGATTATTTACAAGTTTTTATTAACCAACTTCACTAAAAGAGGTTTTTAGGGCTATCTCAAAATGAGAAAATGGAACCGTTATAAGATCACTTCGTTGTCCGTCTGTGCGTCTGTCAAGCAAGACCCTTTATCTCAGGAACGCGTGGAGGTATCGAGTTGAAACAAAAACCATATACTCAGGTCTATGGTCCCTGGAATCTGTAAAACAATGAAACTTCTAAGTTAAGGTAAAACGTGGCTATTTATGCCGCAAAAAACGTACATTTCGATACTCTCAAGAAAACCAAAATTCAAGGGGTACTTTCCGTTGACCTAGAGCTATGAAATTTGGCAAGTAATACCGTTTTATACTATTATTATTATTAGAAAAAGTATATACATATAATCGACTGTACCTACTGCTCGATCCGTTGTGATACAATTTTTTTTAAAAGAATACTTATTCGGTACTAATTTAGTACCTACTAAATTTTGCTACCGAGAATAATTTAAAACTACAAATTTAAGCTCCAGGGTCGCTCTGTACCGATCAACTTGAAATGAGAATGAACAACGACTGGAACTTTTTTTTTTAAGTTTTGTATCAAAACCTGAAGGTACTTTTGAGTACAGTTTTGACATCGACGTCTGTTACTTGAATTTGCATTTTTGGCTGCTGGTCGGTACGGAACGAGTGCGTTTTGTACGTACCAGTTTGAACTTCGTATATTAGGATAATGGGGAGAACTACAATTATTCTATGCTAGTGCTAGGTACCAAATAGTACAATTTGAGTACTATTTTATGCCATGGCTTTAATAAATGAAAATACATACAAAAAAGGAAAAATACAAAAAGAATACCCCTTCAAGCAATTCGGTCTGCGGCATGGTCCCCATTACCCTGGCGGCATTACCTCTCTGGATTGCAAGTGCAATTCTTTGAGAGAGGTAAGCGCCAGCTCTCCCGAGGTGTGGACCAGCCGCGGCGACAGGGTCCTCATGAAGGTCTTCATGTCGGCCGACCAGGGTCCCAGGGTCTCAACCGCAAGCGCCGCAAACTCGTAGTCATTTAACAAGGCAGAGTATTTGCGGCGCTTGGTCAGCCGCGGCGCCGGCCTGTGAGCGGGTTGCCAGAATGTGGGATGTGTCCACGCAGGTTGCATCCCACACCAGGGCTCTACCATGGCTTATTCTCAAAAATAAAATATGGTCCGTAAGCAACGTAGAAGTTGTCGGACTCACGATCTGCTCACACTCAGAGCCTCTAGTAGAATCTGAACTTGAAGGTCCATTTCCCACGAACGTCCTCTTCCCATGAATGGCCACATCCCCGAAAGTCCATTTCGCTCTAAACGACCACATACTTGAAGGGCCATTCCGCGAACGACCATTCCTAATAATGAGTCAAAAGAAAAAACCCAGAAAAATATAACTTGGATCTCTTCAAGTTGAGAGTGAATAGACATCTTCTAGACAAGCATGCTACATCCTAGGCTTCATCGTCACTTAACATCAGGTGCGATCGGAGTCAAATGCTTGTCTATCACACATAAAAAAAAAAAAAAAAGAAAACTCGATGAGCATGTTACCGAGTGCATATGACCAAATGCGTCATTCGACAAGTGTTCCAACATGTGATACGATGTATAATCTATCGTTCAATTATTGTATGACATGTCATGATTAACCAACTTCACAAAGTGGAAGTTCTCTACTCCCTAATAATCTTACGTTATATACAGTTTGTTAATGTTGACCAAGTTGCAGCAGTCAAATTATATTAAAGACGCCAAGCCAAGGTGAATTCAGGGTGTGATTTTTGGGTTGCGGGCCTTGCGGGTGGCTCACACATCACACTAATATTATGTGAATGTTTGTGAAGATGTTTGCATGTTTGTTACTAAATAACGGGGTAACAGCTGGATGGATTGAGATGAAATTTGGCATGCAAGTAGACCATATCCTGGATTGCAACATAGGATACTTTATATCCCGGTAAAGAGTTCCCTTGGGACAGTAACGGAAACAACGCGAGCAAAGCAGTTTCCAAGAAAAAGTGACTTATAAGTATAACTTCACCGCTCAACATGGTCAAATTATACAACTCAAGCCGAATACGATGATCCCTATGACAGTTCTTTCTCCATAAGAAGTATTCCATGAAAACATCAACTTTTTGTCCCTTACAAAGCGCTATGTTAGCTACCCTAATAAAACTTATTAGCTACTAAGAAAGACTACCCATCTTAAAGCCAAGTTATAAAACTATACCGACATTCAGCTTCCTAATTTTACATGTCAAAAGTATTAAAATGGTAGTGTCCCTTAAAAAACGTTTTTGTGGAATGCTCCATAAGTACTATTGTAATATAGACGATGTCACTTTGTAATGTTTGTAAACATTACATATATCAAAGTACATACATAGAAAAATTTAATCATCTATGGCCCAGACCAGGAATCGAACCCGGTACCTCCAGATCTCCGACCCAGCGTCTTTACCTCTCGACCACTGGAGCACCCAGCAAGTGCCTTCAACTTTGCCATCTATTTTGACTTCTAAGCTTCTGTATCATTCAGGATTAGTAGGTTTTAACCTAAACACACCTTTGTCTTAATTGTTTGGAAGTATATCACGTAAATTTGTGCAGAAATATTGCATTAAAGTAATAATAATATGAGATGAATAAGTATTATTTAATTTTGATGATTAGAAAATGCCCTACTATAATTAGAACGACATTGACTGCATAGTTTTGCCTTCAGTTCAAACAGTCGATACATCCACGTGCCTTCAATTTTAAAACGATTACACGCACCATAAACAAGCCATTGAGAAAAAACGTGTAACCAAATCGGTGTACGGAAAAAACATTTTTTCACAAACACTTTTTATACAAACCGTTACCACGTGTTGGCTGAATAGATACCGCGCCGTTGTCTCGAAAAAAGTTGGGTGAAAAAACATGGCGGACACGGTCTCTTGGGAAAGGCGCGTATTTCTGGATCGATTTTACTATTGTTTTAATTGATAGTTTACTGTGGTGGCAACCCACTTGTTTACATTTTTGATCTCGAATTCGATATTCTACTTTAGGATATGAATCATATGAATGACAGAATATAGGATCAGGCTGCGCCAGGGCTCTGCGTTCTCTTTCAATATCTAATTGATGTTTGAGGTTGTCGGTTAGATAATGCCCTAGATATTTAAAATGAAATACTCTTTGCTTTGACCTCTTTGTAAGGGAATACCATGCAGGCGTATTATCAGGTACCGGTTTCAGGTTGTTTACCAGCGGCATTAAAGATCAAATACTCATTTTTTTACATTATAGCACAGTCCGTGACTAGGTGAATAACATTCACAAATTCTAAGTAGCCTTCTTAGAGCACTCATTGACGGGGGCACAGCAAAACCATATCATCAGCATAGTAATATAAGATCAGTCATTTTGCTTGCACATTTCATTAGAACGAATTTCTTACACAGGCATCAATTTGATTGCGTTTCAATCGTCTAAGGCTTATTAAGACAAATATGTAGTAATTTAGCGACTTCGGCCTTCTGCGACGAAGCATATCTTTGTGTTTTTTTTTTCAGAGTAGCACTGAATTTAATTACTGTTTTGTATTTTTAAATTAATTTACAAGCAGGAGCGACGTGCATGGCTCAGACGCCATGATGAGAGAGAGAGACGGCAATAGCTTCCGTCCTATTCGGAACACAGCCTACACGATGTGATAGTCATTCTACTAGTGACCAACCTCGCTTCGTGTGCTCGGTCAATATCATATTCTGTGGGTTTGAAAAGGGGCACAACACAAGCACTCAATAAGTAATAGTACATACAGAAATCTCTTTCTTTAACAAAACTGAAGTTCGGAACCGGCGGATCCGACTGTCTCTTTCTATCGCATAACGCGTGCTCTTTCTGGTCGCTGGCCAAGCCCCTCTGGAGGGTCAAAATAGGTACTAGTATAGGATTGCCATAAGTGTGAGGACTCAGATCGGGATATTTGAAGAAAAAGTAGTAAAGGTAGGAAAAAACCGGTCAAGTGCGAGTCGGACTCGCACACCGAGGGTTCCGTACAAACTCATAAGTAGATACATGAATAGTAATAAAACAACTTAAACTACCCGCGACCACGAACGCTGAAAAGGGTTACGGAACGTCGGGACTTAAAATGTAGTAATATACGCGATTTAATCCGTTTAAGTTGTTTTATTACTATGAGTGATAATCGCGGAAACCGAAGACAATATTAGTTAGATACATGAATAGTTCAATTAATAGTACATTACACAACTAGGGTGATAAAACTACTACAACTAGGGTGGTCTGTACAATCGATTGCATGTTTATAACTATGCTCGCTGCCCTACTGGATCCTGTAACACAGGATATCCTAGCTCAGGACCCAAAGCAATGTTTCCTTTTTGTATGTGATTAGTTTTAATAAATCATTTCATTTCATTTCAAACAAAGAAAGGCCGAGATCGCAGATGTTTGCGGCCCGAGCTGCAAGCGAGGGACGTAATTATGCTATCGAGGACTTTCTTTATTATCTCCCGTGTTGTGTACATCATTTTATGTCTACACTTGGCCAGAAAGCGGCTTTTTCCATACGCGTAGCGTGCGGAAAAAGTCACTTTATGGCCAGGTGTGGCACAAAAGTATATGGCGATTAGTTTAATAGGAGCAAATAAGTATGTGTTAAGATTTTTGCAAATTTCTCAAAAACGGTGCAAGTTAGGAAAACCGTTATATTTTTCCTGTAATATTTAGGACGACATTAATAATTGGTAATTATTACAGATTTTTCTGTTCAGTAACTTCGAAGATAATAGGGGGGAATGGTATTTTTTTAACGTTTTTCTCCATAAATCAAAAACTACTTATTTAAAAAAAAAACAAAAACAGTGTTTTATTCTACGAATCAAGCCCTTTCATTCGATATCCCACTCAATATAATAGCCCTACTTTCAATTTTCAGAGTCCCATTATGAACCCCTTTAAAAAAAGTAAAAAAGTTACAAGATTTTTTTTTACATCCAATAAGCTTGGGTTAGCGGTTCTTAACACTATTCCAAATTTCAAGTCGATAGCATCAGTAGATCCTGAGATATCTTGCTGTGACATACGGACAGACACACGGACAGACAGACAGAGTCGCACCATAAAGGTTCCTTTTTTACCATTTTGGTACGGAACCCTAAAAAGGAACTTGATAGTGTACCAGTGCGCTCTCGCTCTGTCAACGCCGAGAGTCCGCGATCCCGACAATCGATACCTTTAGACTCAAAGGGCGTAAACGCCATTAGCACCTACGGTGTTTACGCCCTTTGAGTCTAAAGGTATCAACATGTGTTGACACTGTTGACGTAAATTCGTAAAAAGTGAACGGACAAGTGTCAGCGCTTACGTCGTTCTATCCACGTACGGTTAGCCTAGCTAGCTATTAGTCGTGTTTATTGTAGGTACATTATTATTTACCAAGTCCAGCCCCCTACTAAATAACTATGATTTTTACACCGGGACAATTGCTTATCGGCCGGGACGCCGGGACACCATGCTTCGAACCGGGACATGTCCCGGCGTACCGGGACGTATGGCAACCCTATAATAGTAGCCGCGCGGCGAAATCGCGTAGTGAGCCGCTTTTGGTACAAGTCACATAACTAGGTACCAGATCAGAAGCAAAGAAATAGGAATATAGTGTTTTCTATGATCTGACGCCACAAGTTTATTGGCTTGAGCTCGTTTGCTTTTAGTTTATTTGTTACAATGTGTTGTAATTGACTTTCTTTGTCTTTCACTAGACCCATAGTATTGTACTCGTAGGTACCCCAGTCTTACGTAGACTCTTAGACGTCGCTTGACATTACAATTAAAAAGCATAATTTACTGTATCTAATTGTTAATCACCTAGTTGTTTGTGCATAAGCCAATTACAATACTATTGAGTTGTGTGATAAATGTGTTGATTCAGTGGTAGCACACACAATTGTACAAACTCCATTGTTGTTGAAAGCCTTGGAAATTGTGACGTTAAATGGCTGGTGTAAAAAACGTGTGTTGTACAGTCAAGGAATTTAATTTCCAACCCACCTAAGGTCCCATATCGTACAGCATACTGTCATCATAAGAGCTAGCTAGAGTACGACTTTACTTTGACATATCACACGCATTGTTTTGTGTCAGTAACTAGGTAACAGATTAACAACGTTGACATGGTGAGCTGAAATTTGGAACGTCAAGGCACTACCAAAAAAGGACGACAACCGCGGAATCGAAATTCGAAGAAAGTCCATCTTTCTCGCTCTTGCAATATTCGAATGAAAGGAACGCAGATAACAAAATTTTGATTATCGACGTTTGAATTATTTTAAAATTTTCTCGATTGACACTGACACCAACTGACACGTATTCGTAATTAGATGAGCAAATGACTTCGCAAAGAGTTTACACAAATGACAAATAATATGTATTGACATTTAAATACTACCTATTACTGAAATAGAAATCCCATCAAAAACATTACATGTAAAAAGATGCAAGTCTCGCACCCCAGTTCTCCTACAACAAAAAAGTTTTGAGATGTAAAGTTAAACCAAGTAAGTACCGGGCGGGTATCAACAGAACTCGATTTCCACCGACTTGCCTAATATTTAACCGTGGAGGAACACATTTTATAGATCTAATAATAGGCAAGTCGGTGGAAATCGAATTCTGTTGATACCCGCCCGGTACTGACTTGGTTTAACATTACATCTCAAAACTTTTTTGTTGTAGGAGAACTGCGTTGCGAGACTTTGCATCTTTTTACATGTAATGTTTTTGATGGGATCTCATTTCTTTTTGTAAGTGGTCTTCCTTTAATTATTACACTCCAATCCATTCTTTTCAATTTGAACTGCAAAACTAACTTTGTAATCGCATGTATTTGTATAGAATTACAAACTTATGTGTGCAGTTGTGACTAAAATTACAACATATTTAGATTTTTAAGGACTTGATAGGCTCAAACCTAACTATGTTTAAAAGTACCAATCAGTGAATCAGTGACAAAACTAAGGAACATTGACATGCAATAGTTCTTAAACTACACGTTCAAATTGAATGATATTGAGAATGTATATAAGTCTTATTGTGCCCGATATATCCCTGAAATTTCAGGGTTCTAGCTTTCATCATCATCATCATCATTTCAGCCATAGGACGTCCACTGCTGGACATAGGCCTCCCTCATAGATTTCCACTTAATTCGGTTGGAAGCAACCTGCATCCACCGTGAGCCAGCAGCCTTAACCAGATCATCTGTCCATCTTGTTGGTGGACGTCCGACGCTGCGCTAGCTTTAGCCAGTACAAAATTATGGGAGGCTGAAAATGGCCAGAATGGCTTCGAGAAAAGGATGGTACGGCCGTGCCTGTGTTTTGCTCGACCTGGCGGGGGCACTGCCGTGTCCCCAGATTTCGACCTTAATGCATCGTGAATGCTTAATAACAACATTTCAATGAAACGGGTAGGATATTTAATTCCTTGACTGTATCTACGGACGAATGTTTTAAAACGTGATATGTATGAAGAGAGTTTATCGGCGTTTGTGCAAATAGGAATCCTCAAATTCTTCAGGCACATCACCCGTAACGAGGATGCCATGGAACGATTGGTGCAAGGAAAAGTCGAGGGCAAAACATCTCGTGGGCGTTCTCAAACTAGGGTTGCCAGATTGAATGACCCTATTATCGGGAGAAAAAAACAATATGTCGGGATTTTGAGACTTTGGTCGGGAGATGCCCTGCGCGCTCGACGCGAGGTTTCTTTTTGCCTGAAAGAGTTGAAATTTTCGCTGGCCGGACCACCTTGAGTGGATCGGACTAAGTTTTAAAATGAAGTTGTTGGTCGGGAGATTTTCTTCTTTGTCGAGAGTCGGGAGGACATAAAAAAAATTGGGAGAATTCCGCCAAATCCCGACCATTTGGCAACCCTATATCCAACACGGTGGGCGGACCTCATCAAATCTGTGACACATTACAGCATAAACGTCGCATCACAAGAGAAGCGACGGCGCAGGACTCGACCGAGACATGACCACGACCACTCCGCCAAGAGTGCACGACAGTATAATACCAGTAATTTTTCTTCCTTCAAATGGTACATCGCGAGCTTGAATGTGTGCGCGCCGCGTACGAACACACTACAAGCAAAGAAATATGAATGCGTAAGAATGCTCCGTCTGGATCGGACTCACATAGACTTGGTATCGCGCGTCTGTGTAAATACGTGTCGCGCGGTCCTAAACGGCCGAATTTGGGCTACTTGTTACTCTATATACTTTGGCATGACTGGCATGACTAAGAAGAGATATGTACGAATTATCGAAAATAATCGAAAAAGGCTGAACCGATTTGGAAAATTCTTTAAGATCAGGGTCTGATGACGGAATCTTGGATAAAATTAAGGGATTTTTACCCGACTTTTTACCGAGCGAAATCACAGATTTTTGTCTTTTAAGCGATAAGGTTGCATATCGTATAGAAAAACAAAGATCCAAAAATTTAGTTTTCCCAAACTTAATACTAATATTTAACTTGTTAAACTATAGTACAGATTTAGTGCAAAATGATTTTCCATCGGGAAAACTCGGATCTCAATTGGAATACGATGGCACCCGAACTGTCAATCAATGATTGTATTAAATGAGTGACGTTTTCATATCCATTAATATTGAACTATATTGTTTAGTGTCAAATGTCAAAGTGAAAAATGGCGGCTGTAAGATGGGTACTGAAGCTGATTGAGAGAGCACGATAAATACGAATTTTTCCGATAATACGATGGAAAATCATTTTGCACTACATCTGTATAGTGATAGAATATAATTTAATGTCATCCATGCCGCAACAAAGATCCGACCGCATCGACCGGGGTACTAATCGAGAGAGTGCACAAACCAGACGCCCCTAATCTAATAAAGAAAGCCAGACGCGACCATAAAGAGCGGCAAAATCGCCAGAGCGCGTTTACTGCCGCCGTAGTAATATAAACACTCGATTAAGGTGAACTTCAATCATTGGGGTGTTTTACAGAGGTATATTATAGTATTTTTTCTACTCCTGTACTGTTATCTGTCTTTTACTTGGTCACGAACATTAATATAAGAACATACATAATATGAGTTCAGAGAAGTCTATACTCTATTCCCCATAACAGCACTAGTGTCGTTATAGTCACTTTACGTTATTGCTAGCAGCCACAGACTTCTAAATCTAGGTTAAACTTAGGTCAAGGATTAAGCGCTCAATTTTAACTTTACGGTAAAAATGCACAACTACCAACTTAACAAACAATGAAATTCCTACGGTTTTTAAGAAAAACAAAACTTTCCGAACTAAATTCATTGATGCCAACATAAAGTTTACCATAGACACATACTGTCATGTCATGTCATGTCATTTAGAAGTCTGTGGCTGCTAGCAATAACGTAAAGTGACTATAACGAGTCTAGTGCTGTTATGGGGAATAGAGTATAGACTTCTCTGAACTCATATTATGTATGTTCTTATTTTAGTGTTCGTGACCAAGTAAAACACAGATAACAGTACAGGAGTAGAAAAATGCTTTTTTTTAGACTGGCTTTGCGAGCTCTTGTATAGTAATCTTATTATTAGTTGTATGGCTTACGGAGCCCTCTCCACGCGAGTCTAACTCGCACTTTCCTGTTTTTTAGTCGTCTAGCCTATTGTTACCAAACGAAATCATGTCCTGGTTTAGTCGCGACGGTAGCGCCGGCGCGGCGCCTGCGCAGCTGCGAGATAAAACCGTTCCCGAGAGAAACACTCGAGTGCGCTCGAGTTGCAGTTAACACTGATTTAGATTAAGTACAGTCGTCGGCGCATAGCCGGTCGTGTAACGCAGTGTCGCGTATTTTGGTCGCAGAGAGAGGAGACAAGAACAGTACAAAATCTATCAAATAAGTATTTTTCCTCAACAAAATAACCGGCTTCAAACATTGAATCTACATTTGGGGAGTTCCTCTTGGATCCTTTTATCAGAACTTGAGTTTGGAAACCATTCTGGAGTTTTTCAAATAAAAAACATCAAATCGGTTTATTATCGACAGAGTTCCGAGGCCAAGGTAACAGATATAAGAAAAAATACAACCGATTAGAAAAGTCCTTCTTTATGTCAAGTCGGTTAAGCATCAACTACGTATATAGCAGTAGTGTAGCGTAAGCCGGCATCCTTGAGCAAGCCGATGCAGATTTGGCGTGCATTTTCCTTAAGAGCTGTAGAATAAGGTGGTCAAATGCCTGATATTAGGCAAGCCGGTAGGAATCGAGTTCTTTGGACGCCACGCCACTGCTATGCTATATGGCTCCCCGTCTCCAACGCCTTTAGGAGGTAGATGTAGGTCGTCAGATGCAGGGTCACCTGTGTGTCCGCCGCCTCCTCGGCGGCGCGTGGTGGAGCTCCGCCCTGAAGCCTCCTGCAGGCTCCCCGTCCATCTCCAACACCTTCAGGAGGTCGTCAGACGCTGTGTTACCTGTGTGTCCGCCCGCCTCCTCGGCGGCGCGTGGTGGAGCTCCGCCCTGAAGCCTCCTGCAGGCTCCCCGTCCGTCTCCAACACCTTCAGAAGGTAGGAGATGTAGGAGGTTGCCAGGCGTAGCGTTTTTATCTGTACCGACAAGAGTGAAGTCGTTAAGTTCAGTTGGAGACTAAGCTGTCCTAAGCTAGACCCACACCAAAGTACCATTACTCATTACAAACTAAGATATTCAGTAACCCTATTCTTAAATCGAATGGTATCTGTATGCTTACAAAACCAAACCACTCGGCATATCGTCACGACTTTGAAAAAACTCGTATCTAAAAACGTGGTAGAGAAATCGTCAAAAGTGACATACGAGCGGTATATACACTTATTGCGTTTTTACCTGTAGGCTTATGATGCTACGTTTTGTCACGCGATAAATAAATGATAAAGCATTTGTCACGTTCTGACAAATAGTGTGTGAGAGTGACGGATGCTTTATCATTTATTTATCGCGTGACAAAGCGTAGCATCATAAGCTTACTGGAGTCAGTGTATCATACGCGTTTTTAGGGTTCCGTACCAAAATGGTAAAAAAGGAACCCTTATGGTGCGACTCTGTCTGTCTGTCTGTCTGTCTGTCTGTCTGTCTGTCTGTCCGTCTGTCACAGCCAGATATCTCAGGAACTACTGCTGCTATCGGTTTGAAATTTGGAATAGTGTTCAAAGTAGCTAACCCGAGCTTATTGGACATAAAAAAAATCTTGTACCTTTTTTTCTTTTTTTTTAAAGGACGGAGCCCTTTGAATGGGATTTTGAAAATTGAAAGTAGGGCTTATATATCGAGTGGGGTATCAAATGAAAGAGTTTAATGTGTAAATTAAAATACTATTTTTATTTTTTTTCTTAATTAAATAGTTTTTGATTTATGGCGAAAAAATTTAAAAAAATACCATTCCCCCCCCTATTATCTCCGAAGTTACTGATCAGAAAAATGTGTCATAATTACCAATTATTAATGTTGTCCTAAATATTACAGGAAAAATATAACGGTTTTCCTCACTTGCACCGTTTTTGAGAAATTTGCAAAAATCATAACACATACTTATTTGCTCCTACTAAACTAATCGCCATACAGTTTTTCTTGAACTATTCATGTATCTACTTATTAGGATTATTATTTTCAGTATGCATTTATTTTCTTAAGTTAGGTTTTTTACAATATATATATATAAAAAGTAAAATACAAAATGAAATTACAAAACATAAACACATTATAAAAAACCTATTATTATTATTATTAGGAAGACCGTTATATTTTCTCTTCCTAACTTGAATACTTTTTAAAAATTTACAAAAATCTTAACATATTAGTTCTACCCTCCCTACGAGAGCCATCTAGCGGAGAGTAGCAAAACTAAGCGATGATTTATTTCAGATTATATAAAAAAATGTCTATTAAATACAATGATCACTCATCAGGAATCGGGAAAAAAACATAAAGTAACAATAATTATTAAAAACTCTATAATAGGAGTATGTTAGGAAATTTTACACTAGTAAATACCATAAAAATGAAATACCACTAGCGCCATCTAGGGACACAAATCTAAAATAAGGTAGCTTGTGGCTAAAAATGATACATGAGAACTAACTTAGTTGACAAACAATAGGGTACTTTCCTGACAGATCAAATCAGTTACTTTTTATGAATAGGGTACTTTCCTGACAGATCAAATCAGTTAAGCGTGTCACACACTACGCAGATACGATAATATTTTATCTGCGTATAATAACTTAATGATCTGAAACTATCACACACTACGCAGATACGATAATATACGAGACGATACATTCAGTCTAAATCCTTCAAACTGAACTGATGATCTGCAGATAAAATACTATACCATATTTATATCGGCAGATATTATACACAGATCAATTTATATACGCAGATAATATCTTTGCCATCTGTCGATATATGTCGGTGCCCACAGATACTTTACGATAAAATATAAGTTATCTGCGCTGTGTGTGTTAGCTCATTGAATTGTATAGGGAGCGATATTGACAGATATGCGTTCAGATACAGATATCTTATCGTATCTGCTTAGTGTGTGACACGCTTTACTTTTTATGAATTGTCAAAACGCTCGGATAGTATGAAGTTTCTATGAGAAAAAGCATAATGACGTCATTGTGCTCAAACATCAAATCATCTCCTCATTTATAGCTTTTGGTCTTTTAAAAATCATTTAAAACGTTAAATAGGTGAATTTTAGTTGATTTTTGCAAATTTTCGAAAGCAGATTTCAAGGCTAGCGTGAAGTAATTTATATTGACTACAGGCAAGTACCCTATTATTTCAATCAGCCAATAACAAAAAGTAACGTTTAAATTTAAATTACAAGTAAAATTTACGCGCTATTTAGTATCAATAGATCGCTGTAGCATACGCTGCATCGCGCTGTTAAGATTTTTCCTGGTTGAATAGGGCTAAGGCGGGTTTAAGGCAGGGTTGCTGTTAGTCGTAAGGTTGGTCTACTTTTTAGTTTATACGGAACCCTCGGTGCGCGAGTCCGACTCGCACTTGACCGGTTTTTTTAAGTAATGACGATATACATTTCGCGACATTCTGCCTAAGGCTGCGGCTCCACTGAGGCGAACACGAGCGGAGCGGGAGACGTGTAAGGATCGACCAAATCACATTAGTGTTCGCTGTTTCTGTTGACATTGACGAAATGTCGATTTCAAGTATTTCAACCAACGATTTCAAAAGTAAGGATAGGGACCGTGCACGAACTATAGGTGGCAGCACTAAACGACAAAAGAGACACGGGCGGACAATAAAGGAAACTATCGCCCCTGTCAAATCAAGCTGTCAATGCCAATGGTAATATGTAAGTGACAATGTCAAATATAGTAAATCGTAGCTACACTGACGTTAATCGTCCTTCAACGCGATAAATACAATACAATATTCTTTATTGTGCACCAAAACAAAAGATTACAGAAACTTAAATCTAAAACAGCATAAATGGTAAACAACAGGCGGTCTTATCGCTAATAAGCGATCTCTTCCAGACAACCTTAGGGTAGTAGAGTGGGCAAATTAACGTTATTAACGGCGTTTTCGTCAATGTGGCCCTATCATGAGAGGGTATATGATTTAGATTGGCGGCACCAGTTGGCAGCACCTTCGTCGTGCACGTTCCCTATAGGCCTATCCGAACAGTTCGGAACGATTTTCCCCGTAACAAAAACTGCAGCTAAAGACCAGCTGCGCTGCACGCGCCGCGTGTCGCACTGCCGACTGGTACTGATTTGGCGGTATTTTTACCGCCAAAGCGTTGGAACCGTCTGCGCACTCGCTTAGCCCTGTCCTTTGTATACGTCAATGATTTCAACTAATGTGATTGATCGACCCTGCACGTCTCCGCTCTGCTTCGCTCGTCTCCGCCTCAATGGAGCCGCCGCCTTACGCTGATCTTCCGTGAATCCGGAACGTACGTACCGCTAGAATGAATCTGTTTTCCTCTTAATATTATTCACTAGTTAGGTATCCTAATTTGAATGTTTGAGGATCTAGTGATGACTCATCATCATTATTGCAACTCGGAGACGTTCATTACAGAACAGGTCTCTTCCAAGGACTTCCACACTCCATTCAAGAACCTTTTTGCCTCGGCCATAGATCCATCGAGTTATAAAGCTAAAAGCTAAGAGCTAAAGCTCCGAAATATGGGCATATCTAACCCAGGGGTCTCCAAACTACGGCCCGCGGGAAGAAAGCGGGAGGGCCTACGACCCGGCCCGCGAGGCATTCAAATCCGGCCCGCGGCACAGAATAAGAATATTACCACGTACAGAAACCTAAAGCCTATCTCCCTAACAAAACTGCCGTTCGCGTCGGAGGGCCGGACGGAGCTCCCGAGTCTCTCTCTATCGCGTAACGCGTGCTTTTTTCCACTCTACAGTGGCGAGATTTAATAATAATTACCGCGAAACGGAATCGTGGCGTGAGTCAGTCCCTGCCCGCACAGTTTGGTACAGACACAGAGCATCCCCCTCCCCCCAGGACGAAAAAAGGTTATATGTAACTCCAGGGTCCATGTCATGCCCTCTGGAAAAAAAATTGGAGACCGATCTAAGCTATGCCTATGTGATGACATTTCATAATTTAAAAAAACAAAAATATTGCTTTGCCAATTCCCGATATGATAACGTGTTAGTCAATTAGTGTAAATATATAAATATTAACAAACCACAAGCAAAAATACAAAACTCGACACGTATTTCGCCTCTCTATGAGGCATCCTCAGAAGCTGGAGATGTTGATAGTCCGGCGTCCGTTGATGGAATTGGACTCCGAACTGTCAACATCTCCAGCTTCTCCTATGAGGATGCGTTCGTGTGAAAAAATACGCAAGTAATTATAACGGGTTAGAACTAATTGACTAACACGTTATCATATCGCGGATTAAGCAATATTTTTGTTTTAATTAACATGGATTTCCGCAAAGTAAGGCCCGATTCAATTAATAATAAAATAGTTTATTTCTGCAAGTATATAGGCCCTCAAGGGCTTTTTACAAGTCTGATTCTAAATATGTATTATTTCTTTTGGCTTCGGGTAGTGACCTTCTGGTGAGAAGAAGGGTTTACTAATGTTTCGGCAAAAATTATTTCGCAAATTTTTAGTTCCCAAACCTTTTATCCCATATTTTTATTTGGTCAAAATGTTATTTCCCAACTCAACGTTTCGCACTGATATCATTTACCAATATATGATTTGATAAATTATTGTTACGCAAATTATTACCTGGTTTTTTTTTAAGACGTCATTTCTCATTTCGTCAAATGTATTGATTGGCATATCGTAATTTAGTAAAATATTGAATGGCAAATAAAATCTAACCTAGTTTGTTAGAATGCAAGGTTCAAATTGCAGTATGATTTTATTTCATTAAGTGGGTAGGGTGATGTCCCATACAGCTAAATTAAGAGGGTATTACTTATGTTTATATACTTTGTGGCTCAAAATAGCATTTCATTCTTGAGTGATCGTTGATAGTTAATGTGCGTTGTTGTTTAAAAGTAAACAATGAGTGATGATAATGATGTGTGTGAGACTTTTTTATCTACTAGAGGATGCCTCAAGATTTTCAATGATGGATTTACTTATGAAAAAAGGAATTCTGTTAACGAAGTGTGTTACTGGTACTGTGAATTACGTCGGAGCCGCGTGAATAATTGCACAGCTAGTTTAACTACAAAATCAGAGGATGGCGTTCATAAAATATTGAAAAAAAACGGAAATCACAACCACGGGCCGGAACCTGGTAGGAAACAAACTAGTGACTTGATCCAAAACATAAAAAATGATGCGAAATCCGCTATGAAAGTGTGTAATATTTTACAAAATAACAAAGCCAACGTTCCTTTATGTGTAGTCGAGAATTTACCATCAAGCTCAGCGTTAAAACAGACAATTTACCGACAGCGCAAAAAGTCCGAGGTTGTAAAAGAACCTGATGATTTGTTTTTTAAAATAAATCACACAGTCACACAAATCGACGGTGAAAGTTTCGTGATAAAAGATCACATTTTTGATGATGGCAAACGAATAATAATACTGTCTACATTAAACTTAATGACATATTTAAGTAAATCCACGTACTGGATTTTAGACGGAACATTTAAAATTGCTCCAACCGTATTTAAGCAACTTTATACGATTCATGGCAATATCTTGAGTGATAACAAAAAAACATTTCCTTGCTGTTTTTGTTTAGCCTCAAATAAAGATAAACGAACATATGATGTCATGTTTGAGTTAATTGTGCAATATGGTCAAGAGCATAATATCGAAATGACACCGAAAGTATGTGTGTTAGACTTCGAAAAAGCAACCATTTTGAGTCTACGATCCAATTTTGAAGACATAATTTTGCACGGATGTTTATTTCATCTCGGCCAGATTATCTACAGGTAAGAATATCATTGACTAGGAACCTAACCTAACCTTACCTACTGTACTAGTAGCAGTTCGTTTTTGTTGGGGGACGCAGTTCAAACCTAACCTAACCTACTTATTTACCTAATTGAACCTTTGTTTTGAGTTTTTTTTAATGCGGGCGGCTCCGCCCCCCAAGACCCCCTTGAGTTTTTTTTAGTAGCAGTTCGTTTTTGTTGGGGGACGCAGTTCAAACCTAACCTAACCTACTTATTTACCTAATTGAACCTTTGTTTTGAGTTTTTTTTCATGCGGGGGGCTCCGCCCCCCGAGCCCCCCTTGTGGGGGGCTTCGCCCCCCCGTCCCCCCTTAAGTTTTTTTTAGTAGCAGTTCGTTTTTGTTGGGGGACGCAGTTCAAACCTAACCTAACCTACTTATTTACCTAATTGAACCTTTGTTTTGAGTTTTTTTTAGTAGCAGTTCGTTTTTGTTGGGGGACGCAGTTCAAACCTAACCTAACCTACTTATTTACCTAATTGAACCTTTGTTTTGAGTTTTTTTTCATGCGGGGGGCTCCGCCCCCCGAGCCCCCCTTGTGGGGGGCTTCGCCCCCCCGTCCCCCCTTAAGTTTTTTTTAGTAGCAGTTCGTTTTTGTTGGGGGACGCAGTTCAAACCTAACCTAACCTACTTATTTACCTAATTGAACCTTTGTTTTGAGTTTTTTTTAGTAGCAGTTCGTTTTTGTTGGGGGACGCAGTTCAAACCTAACCTAACCTACTTATTTACCTAATTGAACCTTTGTTTTGAGTTTTTTTTCATGCGGGGGGCTCCGCCCCCCGAGTCCCCCTTGTGGGGGGCTTCGCCCCCCCGTCCCCCCATTCTCCTTCTGCCGATGTAACCAGCTTAACCTAATCTACAGTTCTGTTAGCCGTTTATCTTCTAAGGGGTCGCAGTCCTAACCTAACCTACAATTATATTATGAAGGAATTAATATATTTTATATTTGTTCCAGACAAGTTCAAGCTCAAGGTTACGCAAAAAAGTACGCAGCTGATATGACTTTCAATAAACAAGTTAAATGCTTATTAGCGCTGAGCTATTTGCCAGAGGCTGACATACCTATATATTTTAATAAGCTCTTGGAATTCATACAAGATCCAGACTGGAAAAATTTAGGTCTTTGGTTCGAGGTGAACTACGTCAGCGGGTCATGGAATACACAACCAAAATATGCTCCCAGTTTTTGGAGTTGCCACAAGATTAATGAGATGAAGGTACCAAGAACCTCAAACTCAGCCGAAGCCTGGCACCACAAAATTAATACCATCGCCGACAAGCATCACCCGGGTGTATACGCCTTAATAAAAATATTGATTAAAGAGAGTGTGTCCAATTTGGGGGACATAGAAAATATACTGGTAGGTGCACCGCCTCAAGCAAAAAAAAAAAGATATCTTGATAAAGACAGCAGAATAGAAAGAATCTTACAGCATAAAGATGAATATTCGGAGGTAAAATTGTTGATGTGTATAGCATCTAACTTAAAAATATAAAACTTATATAAGGTGCTAACCAAGAGAAGATACTTTTCGTTATAATAATTAACATTAACTAGAAATTAAGAAAATTTTTCATATAATTTTTTTGTTTTCATTTACCGAACAAGATAAATAAATTAAAATTCTACCCAAACTTAATCATTCTGTTAGTTTAAATGACAAGAAAATTTACAAATGATGTATGTTTTTTGTTTTCTACATAAATAACCTCAGAAAGCTTACATTAGTACAATCAGCCCTAAAAATATTTGCGTCAATCAATATGCTAAGTTTAGGCCTGGTTTAGACTTTATAAAAAAATGATTTTGAATAAAAAAAAAATTTCTGCTTATATTTGTGTTTCATTTTGCACTATCATCATACTCGTACTGCGGAATATAGTTAAAATTTGCCCAAATGACTTTTGACAATTTGTTATTTAACTAAGCAAATCATTTGCTTCATAATTGTTTGTCACATAAAAGTGTGTTGAAGTGAAACTTTTCAATGTAAAACTTGGTTAAATGTTATTTGACGATATGTTATTTGCTTAAGCAAATCATTTGCTATACAATTATTTACCACATAAAACATTGATGTAATAAAACTTTGCAATATAAAAATGTGGCGAAATAAAAAAAATGCGAAGTAAAGTTATGCCAAGAATTGATTTGCCAAATAAAACTTCGGCGAAAAGTTGGTTGCCAAGTGAAATTTGACGAAACATATTTCGTCGAAACGGCAGTACACCGAGAAGAAGAAATAGTTGATTATAGGTTGTACATTTTCTTAAATTATGGCAACATTAACATGACATCGGCATATCTGATTTTAGGAGGAACATATAATATACAGGGTATCCCAAGAAGTAGTGATGTGCTGAAGCTGGGAGGTAGAGGACCTAGAGGGCTATCTGAATCACTCCGATGTATGTTCCGCGATTTTTCGTAGTTTCGGAGTTATGACACCATAAATAAAAATCTTATCGTATAATTATATTTATACTCGGCGATAGGTGAAAAATTAAAAAAAAGTCATAACTCCGGAAATACGAAAAATCGCGTAACATACATGGAGGTGATTCAAATAGGGCATGCAATAGCGGTTTTACTTGTATGGGCCAAATACCGAAAAACCGGTTTTTCGGTATACCCCTGAATGCCCCTGAAAGATAAACTAGACATGTAACCTTCCGAGTTCAATTTGACTTGCAAAACACCATGTCTCGAGAATGCTGCCGAACATGCCAAAGTAAAACCATCTCTATTCTTCGTTCATTAAGTGCAAAACGAATAATTTAGTGGCACAATTAAATAATTCAACTGTACATACAAATTAATAGCACACTTGTATAAACGTTTTACGTTATTCATTTACTTTGCGAAGTAAAAAACAAATTTAATTTTTCAATCGTAAATTGCATGTCAAGTAAAGTAAAGACTAATCAAATTTAAATAAAGTGAGTTATGTACGTAAGGCCAAGGACCATTAAAACATGAGGACTGTCATTCTCCATACAAAAAGCTGTTCCCCGATATTTACAACGCCATCTATGTATTATAATTATTTACAATAATTCAACTTTGCAAGATGTTTAGTTTTTTAGCGCCATCTAGTTTTTGCCTGGATATCCCCTTGCGGTCGCGGTACGATCCAAAGTATGGAGAATGACAGATCTCTTGTTTTAATGGTCCTTGGTAAGGTCCCATTTAGACGGGCGAGAACTCGTATGCGAGTTTGATTACATTGCGGGCTACTACTGTACCTGGTACGATGTACTTACTGACGATGTACGAACTGAAAATCGCATACGAGTCCCCGCCCCGTCTATGTAAATGGGTCCTAATTCTGTCATAGGTATAAAAACTAATTTCGAACTGTAAATTATCTAGTGTTACGATTTAGAAGACTGATGAGATAAGATGTTGGTTATGGGCCAGGGAAGCCGCCTATACTCATACTCATTTATTCGTAAAATGTTTTTCGATTTCACATGTCAAAAAAATATTACAATAAGATTAATTAAATTAAATTACAATAATAAAAAGATAATAATTATGTTCCAATTAATTTCTTACACTGACAGTTACTTACACTAATAATATTCAAATAATCATTCGACAATAATAATTGGTTTCAGAATGTGAAATCATAAAATTCCGAAATGTCATAAAATGCCTTTCGGACAAGCCATTTTTTTAATTCATTAAAAAAAGTTTGGTCATTAGCATATTGCTTAATGCAATCGGGAATTGCATTATATATTTTTGGGCCGATTATACGGGTTATCTTGGTAGACTTGGCTAGTTTACACCAGGTTGTTTTGAGTTTTCCAAAAGTATAAAAAATAAACGTTAAGTTGAAAGATGAAGGACGTCACTTTTTGGTTTTAAGAAAATGGTTAGCACCGCTCTCTGCGAACTTATCGTTAAAGTGTTACAAATAACCTGTGTATTTAATAACAGCCATTCTTGTAATAAACGAATAATTCAAGTGAGTGCGTTTCATGGACAATTCCCTCGTCACCATGGGTGACCAAGAACCCCAGAGTGACCCTCTTTGGTAATGTTTGCTATTTAGTGTAAATCATCATAATTATCCAATTAAAAAGGTTGGCGTGGTGTTAAATTTTGTACTTTTGGTTACGCACTTTTTCTATGCTTAAAATGAAAAAAAAATACGAAAAAAGCAGTACAAATCTTTACTTTTTGTTGGAATTGTTAGACTTGTCCAGTTACTTACGTATTTTTTTTTAATTTTAAGCATTAAAAAAGTGAGTAACCAAAAGGACATAATTTAACTTCATGCTAACAATTTCTTAATTGGGAAAAATAAAAGTGCCCAAGTCAATATAGGTATTTTACATACCCTGACATTCTTTTAATTTTATTAAAATGCTCCTTTACCAATGTAAGTCATAAATGTAAGTTTAGTAAGTTTTATTTTATTTGTTGTTTGTTTTTCTGCAGTACACTTTATGCAACTCTGAAAGCAATAAAGTTATTTTCTAGTCATAAATTTAATCTATTCAAATATAACGATTTAAACCGAGTGCATCGCGTATATTTTTTATTTTCATTTAAGTACCATCATTTACAGTTATGTCGGCGGTTCTGAAAAATTATAACCCGGGCTTTTTTAGGACTACAGTGTATAGGCATCTACTGGGTGCGCTCGTTCCATTATTCTCAGTTAGATTTGTGACTTCTTACAGCCATGTGCAGAAAGTATTTTTTCATCACACTTGCTCGAAAATTGTGTCATTACACGTAGGTTCTGCGGGCCGTAAATGACCTAGGGCGTAATGGTTTTCTTTTTAAATTTGAAACGCTGGTTCTGTTTTACTCTTATTTGTCATGTTCAAAGGAAACGCCAACTTACTTTTTTAACTTTTATCACTGAAATATTTATTTAAAGATTACTGTTATTGCAAATACATGTAAACACATATTTCGGTAATATTAATTAAATGTTTAAATAATGTATTTCAGTATTTTGCAAATATAAAATCAACTAAAATGGCCGTTTTAAGTCTTTACCGCTATGGTTTCCGAACGTGACTTGACATTCGCATTGTGTGTCTGTTTTCATATTTTCTTGTCATACTGCACAGAATATAAATAGAGCAGTATGGAAGCTAGGCTTACTTTTTGAAATAAATACCTACGCTCCATTAGAGCGTTAGGGTTGTTTAAAATGAAAAGATCGCGGGCTGTCTGGGCGCGCGCACGTAACAAACGCAAAGCGCAGCCACTCACCTCCATGCGCACTCGCGACTGACGGCACCGCGAGATTCCCTTAGGGGCCTTGTAAAAGCGCCCGTCTATGTGTGCGTGCGTTTCGATCGTTTTGTTTGTAGCTTCCTTACTGCTTTAGCTTATATATATTCTGTGATACTGGGGCGATTAGTAAGGTTATATTATTAAGATTTCCTCACAAGTGTGATGAAAAACATTGTGTGTGCCACGGGCGGTAAAGGAATTACAAACTCGTGTTCTTTAATAATCTCGGGCTTACACCTCGGGCTTATAACACCTCGGGCTTATAACAAACACTCGTTTGTAATTCCTTACTTACCGCCCTAGATACACAATGTACTATTATGCCACACCTGGCGATAAAGTGACTCGATCGCATATTTACGTCCCTCTCTTGCAGCTGGGGCCGCAAACTTCTGCGATCTCGGCTTCCCTTTGTATTACCACCCTAGTTGTGTAATGTACTATTAACTGGTAACCCTTAAATTTTGCACATGATTGTGGTTGTGACACATCTGTCAAACTAGGTATATGAGAAAGACTTTTATATCAAAGTTTAAAGACAAACTTGTAATCTAACTTCTGCCGTTTAGGAGACACGTATTCAATTCACGCAGACGCACGATCGAGCGGGTGTGAGTGCTATTCATACTGAAGTATTCTTGCGCATTCTTAAATCTTTGCTTGTAGTGCGTCCGTACACGGCGCGCACATTCATGCGCGCGATGTACATTTTGTGGGAAGAATAGTTACTGATATTATACTGTGTTTTATCAATGTTTATAAGGCACATTCCATACAAGAGCAATCCCATTCAGGGCTCCGAAACCGGTATTTGCTCCTTACAAAAATACCGGTATTCTTTCCGTTCTTATCGTTCTTTGGTTTATTATTTCATGTTTTAACCAGACAATCTAATAATACGAAATCATGACTTAAATAAATACATTAATGAGCTCCACATTAAAAGCATAAAATAATTCAAAATATTGGGCTATTTCGGGGTTTTTGAAAAATACCGGTTTCGAGCCCTGATCCCATTTAAAGTGAATCGCGTCGCTCTGTTTTCGATCGGGTCATTCTGCTTTATATTTATGTATTTTTCCTTTTTCGCGCTGTTTAAGCTTGCTAGTATTTGACGGGTGCCTAATTAAGGGTTAAAGAAAAGGTCAGAGTGTCACCGACCTTGGATAGCTTAGTGTCTGGCGCGACGCGCGGGATGCGCGCGCGCAGCAGCGAGAACGCGGCGTTCACGCCCGCCGACCGCGCAGCCGTCTGCCACAGAGGTCACAATCAGTTAAGGCTGGTTCATACATATTCAGTGGCGTAGCGAGGGTGGTGCAGGCACGTGCCCTGGGCGCCAACAAGGAGGGGGGGCGCAAAAACGAAATTTACTAACTACCTATCTACCTATGCAAAAAATACTATCAATTCAAATTCGCAAACATGGCGAAATAACCCCCCTCCCCCCAGCCGCAATTTCACATGGATTATCCGCCCCGGGTGTCACTGAGAAACAAAGAGGCGCAGTTAGGATGCGTGCCCTGGGCACCGTTTTACGTCGCTTAGGGGTTTGAACGCGTGCCCGGGCGCCGTTTGCGTCGCTACGCCACAGCACGTTTTAACACGTTTATTGCGGTATCAGGTCTAATAGAACCGATGATGAATTTTCCTACGGAGCGGCACTAAAAATACTGTTCCTACCGCTGGTAACGGACAGATTGTCATCGCTTTGCGAAGGAGTAGAAAAGAGACGAATATTGTTCTTGAGTGGTCTCTTTAAATATTTTATGCCACACCTGGCGATAAAGTGGCTTTTACCGCACGCTACGCGTACGGAAAAAGCCGCTTTCTGGCCAAGCGTAGACATAAAATGATGTACACAACACGAGAGGTAATAAAGAAAGCCCTCCATCGCATATTTACGTCCCTCGCTTGCAGCTCGGGCCGCAGACATCTGCGATCTCGGCTTTTCTTTATATAACCACCCTAGTTGTGTTATGTACCTACTATTACGATGGTATAGTAAAAAGCTATCAGGTCCATTAGATCTGATTCCGACAGAAAGTAAATTTTTGTCACCTACATAGAGCGGATATCAGGTCCTTTCGACCTGACACCCGATGAACCGATAGCCGCACTAGATTTAAGGACAGTTTGTGTAGTTCGGAGCTCGAGTGCAGTTGAAATAAACAATACTCGATAATTATGGGGCTTTTATTAGTTATTCTAGCGTATTATTCAAAAATATTGGTGTAGAGCTCGAATGCAGTTGCAGTATAAATAATATTTGATGAGTGTTGTGTGTGGTTTTGTGAAGTTTTCAAGGTTCACTTCAAGATATCGTCAAATTTCGGGAAAATTAAGAGACTGATAATAGAACACCCAATGAAAAAAGGCTTATACGTGAGCCACGTGGGACACCTGCAGTATATCGCCTGAGTAGCGATGTGAGCATAGTACCTACTAACATATATACTATAATATATGATTTCATCGATATTTGATCTTTACGGCCATAAAAATTGTATCGATAAGTTAACCATTCAGTGCTGACGTAGGGTCGAAAAAATCTGTCATAATATTTATTATATTTGAAGTGCTTCCAATTATCGATTTACAAACGGCCACAGTAGTACAAAAATATATTCATCGAAAGTCCGTTAAAATACAAAAATAAACAGAAATGCTACCTGGAGCTAGTAAATTGCAAATAAACAGAAGCATGCCAAACAGATCTAATCGACCCTATGACTATGTATTGGAAAGTTAAGAAGCAGGTCTAATACACCTGATACAGTTACAACTGAAAGTTAACTAAATGGGCCGCCGCAATGAACGTGTTAAGTTGTCAAGTAGTTAACTCAATTTTAAGCGACTTAACTTTAAGCAAGCGTTTACACGTTCGCGTTAGTTAAGCTCTTTAGTTAGCCCGAGATGGATGCTCAAGACCAAAATCATATTATCGCTATGGCCGACACTATATCGGCAAGCCCTTGTTGTTTTACTTGCTTATTTCTATAATTAAGGTTTCTAATATTGACCCAGTCATTTCGAACATTCGAGGTCGCAAAAAATCGCACAACGCTGAATATGTTGGGATGTTGTTAGGATACATATAAGTAGTGTAAACTCAATTTTGCAGTTTCGAAAAAGTTGTGCTAAATGTATGGTGCTCGAAAAACACCGAAATTTTCGGTCATTTTTCAAATTTTGGTCTGTACCTTCTAAAAACCGGATTTTTGGATAAAATTGTCTATGACACTATTAAAGAAGATAAAATTCCCTACAATATGAGTGTAACATCAACTCTGCATGTTTAGAAAATGTTGAGATATAGCACTTCAAAACATTGCAAATTTTCCTAAAAAGTTCGAAATTGCACTTTCGGCTACCTCTCAAGCTGAATAGCAGCTGAAATACTGATCTTACAATGACAGTTAAATTTATGAAATTATAGAGTAATTATTGAACTTTATTTTAAGTATAATTTGAACCCTGTACTAGCGATAATTCTCTTGTTATCGGAAAAAAAACAAATCATTAGAGAACTCAGATTTCTTAGGAAAGAGTGCTCCTAAAGCAAATTGTTAGTATATTGCGCAGTTATTCATAGGAAGTCTTAAAAATGACTTTATATTTTTAAACATCATACATTTAAAAAGTCCTGAGGGGCCATGATGATCGCGTACATGGCACATTATGTAAATGACAAAAGCATCGTCACATTTACATACGTGCGTAAATTCGAGTGTTGAATACTTTATTATTTATTTATACTGTGATATGTGCAACCATCATATGCCCGCTAAAATAGTCTTAAAAACACATTGTATGATCTTGGTCATAAAATGTCAAAATTAACGTGAACAGGACACCATGCTAAATCGTATTTATTGCAATAAGTTACAACTTATAAGTGAGTATGTAATTCCTACTGGAACATTCCATGAAAACATTTTTTTGTCGCTTACGTAATGCTATGATAGCAAACCCTAATATTTTTTTTAGTTACTAAGAAACACTACCAATCTTAAAGCCAAGTTTTGATATTGCCATACCGATATTCAGAGTTTAATTTTACTTGTAAAAAGTATTAAAAAGGTAGTGTCCCTGACGTAATGTTTCCGTGGAATGCTCCTACTGTGTTTGAGATAACACCTCTGCCCTTTTTGAGCCGAGGAAAATTTTGACTCGGCTTCCCGTTTCTTAACTATTACCCCACTCATAAGGATCTCATGCGGGGCTCCTTGTCCACCCAAATTTGTATTTTTCCCTATCTCCTACGACTTATTATGCACTCAGTGGTAGGTTATGTAGGAATATCGGGCAGTAACATCTTCCATTGGGGTTAAACCAAGGTGATGGACTTTGGCACTGTTAGAAGATCGTACACGTATTTCGTAACATTAGGTTGGTCATCTTGCCTACGTTACGCGTATTGTTAGCTTATCTAGAATATAATTTACGTATTTCACACAACTGCTGGCTATTCAGTCTCTCTATCGCAACTGCTTGATAGAGGTCATCTTTACTATTGAAATTAAAACATCAGGATGGATTGTAGCATAGTATTTGTTACAATTACTGATAGGCTATGGAGAAGAAAAAGCTCATGCCGGACAGCTAGGCTTAACCTTGTTCTCTGCAGAGTTTGTTAGGGGAAGACCTGAGGCTAATTACGAGTACATAGTAGAATACAAGGTAATAATATTATTAGTAAAAATCCATACAAACTGCTTGACTACTTAGCCATGCACATGATTTTGACGACTAGGTGTAATTCAGAAAAATACGACCATTTAGCCAATTGCGTAAAGGCAAGTCTAATATTATAAGTACTTACACAAAATAGGAGCATTATTAGACGCGGAAAACTGGTAGGTGTAAATGTATAACTACGTATAACTACACATATATGGTAGGTATACCTAACGATTGCGTGGCGTTTCGTTGACAAACGTTAAATCTAATATTTTATGTCATCGAAGATAACTTTTTGCCTGATTCCGTAAAATGTCAGCAATTCAAGGGTAACTACATAGCTACTCTTTAGTGTAAGTTATTGCGATAAATACCAATTTACATTGCGTCCTGCGAATCCTGCGATTCTATCACTGGAGTCAGCCGAGGACTCGCCATCACTTTACGTAAATTTTCACATTTATTTTTATAACTTAGGTCTTACGATGTGTATCTAAGCCTAATTTAGCGGGCATATGATGGTTGCGCATATCACAGTATAAATAAATAATAAAGTATTCAACACTCTCGAATTTACGCACGTATGTAAATGTGACGATGCTTTTGTCATTTACATAATGTGCCATGTACGCGATCATCATGTCCCCTCAGGACTTTTTAAATGAATGATGTTTAAAAATATGAAGTCTTTTTAAAACTTCCTTACAATAACTGCGCAATATACTAACATTTGCTTTAGGAGCACTCTTTCCTAAGAAATCTGAGCTCTCTAATGATTTGGTTTTTTTCCGATAACAAGAGAATTATCGCTAGTACAGGGTTCAAATTATACTTAAAATAAAGCTCAATAATTGCTCTATAATTTTGTATCCTAATTGTCATTGTAAGATCAGTATTTCAGCTGCTATTCAGCTTGAGAGATAGCTTAAAGTGCAATTTCGAACTTTTTAGGTAAATTTACAATTTTTTGAAGTGCTATATCTCAACATTTTCTAAACATACAGAGTTGATGTTACATTCATATTGTAGGGAATTTTATCTTCTTTAATAGTGTCATAGACAATTTTATCCAAAAATCCGGTTTTTAGAAGGTAAAGACCAAAATCTGAAAAATGACCGAAAATCTCGGTGTTTTTCGAGCACCATACATTTAGCACAACTTTTTCGAAACTGCAAAATTGAGTTTACACTACTTATATGTATCCTAACAATATCCCAACATATTCAGCGTTGTGCGATTATTTGCGACCTCACCCAGATTTTTATGTTCGCCACGACGGGGGTATATTCCACAGACAATCGCGCTTTACTATATTCTTCAATAAACTTTACTGTAGTGTCTTCCGACTACTTAGACATTTTCAAAAAAGATGCGACTACTCAGCCAAACTTATACACTTAAGTAATATTTAACTAAATTGTGCCTGTCAAAACTTTTCAAGTCATAATTCGCCCACGCATTTAACAGAAAAATAGCCACATTTTTAATCTACTTGTTTACTTGTAACCAGTGCTCGGAAACCGGTATTTGCTCCATACAAAAATACCGGTATTCTTTCCGTTCTTTGGTTTATCATTTCATTTTTTAACCGGACAATCTAATAATACGAAATCATGACTTAAATACATTATTGAGCTCCACATAAAAAGCATAAAATTATTCAAAATATTGGGCTATTTCGGGGTTTTAGGTCGCTTAAAATTAAGTTGGAATTTAGTTAACGGCTTGACAACTTAATACGTGTAAACCAGCCTTTACCGCGTGGCCACGACATAGCGCGACCGGCGGCGAGGGAACGTGCACGACGAAGGTGCTGCCAACTGGTGCCGCCAATCTAAATCATATACCCTTCTGCTTGGGCCACATTGACGAAAACGCCGTTAATAACGTTAATTTATCGTGTTGAAGGACGATTAACGTCTGTGTAGCTACGACTTACTATATTTGACATTGACACTTACATATTATCATTGGCATTGACAGCTTGATTTGACAGGGGCGATAGTTTCCTTTATTGTCCGCCCGTGTCTCTTTTGTCGTTTAGTGCTGCCACCTAGTGCACGTTCCCTATAGGTACTAGCTTGTTATCGTGAACAGGGTATATGTCAATATTCTGCGTGCGTTGGCACTCCTTCTTGATGGTTTACTGCTGTGATAGTAGGTACCAGGATGCAATGCATGGAGCTCACTAGAAAGCTTACTGTCTGACCAAACGTTGGAGAAAGCATTCTTGCAGACCAGTGAAGACTGTTGATGCTACCAGATGACTAGCAATGTAAAGAGGTCCTGAACGTCTAGCATAACTGGCCGCGACTTTGTTTCTCGCGGGACAGAGCATCGCCTGTCACTGCCACACGATATTGAGTGGAAAGAGATAGGTAGCATTTGTCGCGCGACAAAGAGTCGCGTGTCACAGTTGTGCTAGAAGTACTGGATACTAGGAGAGCAGTAGTCTAATAAGTACCTTGGAAAGATTGGTATCTATCTGGCGCCTCTAGCGGCACGTTGGGGATCACTCTCGTACGTAAGTCAGCGAAGGTTATGTTGATGCTCTGCGTGCGCCGGCGCTCTTTTAGGGTTCCGTACCAAAATGGTAAAAAAGGAACCCTTATGGTGCGACTCTGTCCGTCTGTCACAGTCAGATATCTCCGGAACTACTGCTGCTATCGATTTGAAATTTTAGTATGAAAAGTCGTTATCCCGAGCCTACTAAACATAAAAAAATCTTATACCTTTTTCTTTTTTTAAAAAGGGGCCGAAATGGGAGGTCGAAAATGTAAAGTTGTGCTATTTTATCAAATGGGGTGTCAAATAAAAGGGCTTAATTTGTAGATTCCAAAACCATCTTACTTTTGTTTCTTAATTATGCACTTTTTGATTTAGGACGAAAATAGTTCAAAAAAATACCATTCCCCTTTTACCTATGTTCGAAGTTACTGAACAGAAAAATCTGTAATAATTACCAATTATTAATTGCATTCTAAATATTATAGAAAAAATATAATGGTTTTCCTACCTTGCACCGTTTTTTAGAAATTTGCAAAAACATACTTATTTGCTAATAAACTAACCGCCATACAGTTTATCTTGAACTATTTACGTAGGTATCTACTTACAAGTTTGTACGGAATTCTCGGTGCGCGAGTCCGACTCGCACTTGACCGGTTTTTTTCTGTGAGAATACCAGGGTACCGACCGACAGTGTGAGAAGCTCACCTTGGAAAGCTTGGTATCCGGCGGTACGTTGGGGATGCACTCTCGCAAGTCAGTGAAGGCTGTGTTGATGCTCTGCGTGCGCCGGCGCTCCTTCTTGTTGGCGGTAGTTCGCCGCTTCACCACGCGGACGAAAGATGGCGCTGCGGGGCGCGGGTAGCGAGGCAGCTGGAGCTCGCATTCCACTCCTGTTACAGTAATTACGTTGGTTATATTAAGGCTAGTAGTTTTGGTGGTTATTATTTTTTTTTTTATGAAATAGGGGGCAAACGAGCAGACGGGTCGCCTGATGGTAAGCAATCACCGTCGCCCATAGACACCTGCAACACCAAAAGAGTCACAGGTGCGTTGCCGGCCTTTCAGGTGGGAGTACGCTCTTTTCTTGAAGGTTTGAAGGTCGAATCGGTCCGGAAACACTGCAGGCGACAATTTATTCCACAGTTCAGTCGTGCGAGGCAGGAAGTTTCTAGCAAAACGCACAGTTGTGGACTGCCAACCATCTAAGTGGTGAGGATGGTAATATTGTCGTGTAGAACGATGGCGGAAAGATGCGGCAGGGATTAATCCGAACAATTCCTCGGAGCATTCCCCGTTATATAGACGATAGAAGATGCAGAGCGAGGCTACATCTCTACGCAGTGCCAAGGAGTCGAGCGGATCTGAAATATCTTATGGTTATGCGACATTTTTAGCGGTCTGTAGCCGAATGAATGCCTTATTAGTAACTAATGAATTTTATTAGGTATTTTAGGGTCGTTGGGGGTACACTATAATATCTACACACAGTCTACTAATGGTGCTTGTACACGATGCATGTAGATGGAACAAGAAAAAACGCATGCTACTTCGCCAGCAGTATGCTCCTACTTGATGCGCCAGTTACTTGCGTGTGCTTGGGGCAAGTTACTACAAGGATCGTGCACCTCAAAGGTGTTGCCAAATGGTGCCGCCAATCTTGTAGAGTACAAGATTTGGATTGGCGGCACCAGTTGGCAGTACCATCGAAGTACACGTTCCCTATACAGTGTGTAAGTCTAATACGGGCGAATCTCTTAACGGTGGTTAGTATACTGTACTGTGTGTAGGCACACAGTCGAACACCCAAGGGTGGTCTGGCTAGCGAGCGACCTGATTCGACCCCAGGGAACGCCACGGCCAACCACCCGGTCCGACTATCGCTACGCCCAGGAGGGGTCGCGAGTTAGTCAGATCCAAAAAAAAAAAGGTGGTTAGTATAGGACAAAGTGAAGGTAATTAGATAACATTTACTTAAATTTGCAACAATAATTTTGTCCATACAAAATAATTCAGCCCGCAATGTAATGCATACACACTCACGTTAAACGCTCGTTGACAGTTACGTTGACATTTCGGTACCGCAACCATGTTTACAGTACATTGCTGCTGAGAAATTTAAAAAAATAAATTATGGCGTCGTAATGAACTGCAACTTAAAAAAACCTTTAATTCATGATTACACTAATGAATACTATGTCCGATTTAATTTATCGCCCGTATTAGACTTACACGCTGCATAAGGTGTTGCCTGTACTAGGAGCAAATAATTAAAACGTAGCTTGTACGTCTCAAACTGAACAACATTTGTTCAGCGACATTTAAAAATAACTTATGTTTTAATTCTTAGTACACTTTAAAGTTTATTTGAAACCGCAATGTATTGCGATATTTTTTGTGTTTGTAGCGTGACAAGCGACGTCAATTAGACTGATGTTAACGTACATTGAAAATCCTATTTAATTTGTATGAAAAAGATAAAATGTAACGATTACATAATTTATAAAAGTTGTCGAATGAAAGTTTTATTGTTTGATGAGTAGAATCTACGTTTTAATTATTTGCTCCTGTTACAGGCAACACCCTTATAATATTGGTTGTTATTTACATGTTGTATCCCACGCAAGATACTTATATATCGCAACTTGTGCTAACTGTGCTGGTCGATATCTAAAACTAGACTAATCTCTATATGTTAATATTTATCAAAGATAAACACTACTGGCGCCATCTGTAGTCCTACTTGCGCAACAAAAAATATATCGTGACAGATATTATTATGAAATATATTTAGTCTGTGGTAAAAACTCAAGCAGTTGTCTCATTAGGTTATGGGCCCGGCACGCTTCCACTGCGCCAAACTCCATAGAGGTTAGTTTAGTTTTAGTCATAGGACGGCGGGTATTTATAAACAGTTCACCTGTGTTACTTGGTATGTAGCTGTGATGCATGTTCTGATGGAAACCGTCGTACGGTTCGTTAGACATCTGGACGTCGTCGTACCCTGCACAAAAAATACTCAGGTTAGATATAAGTTGCCCACGCCCATACCATAGTATAATAGCAGTAATTTTTCTGTCTGTGCGCTCCTAAATGGCCCAAGTTGGACTATTTGTCCGTCTTTCTTTATAAGTACTTTGCCTATATGATCGAGTGACACAGTTGTAGGTATATGTATGTATGTAAATACTTTATTGCACAAATTAAGACAAGATAGTGCAAGGCTACAAAATAATGGAGTACATATACCATAGACCTATAGCAAACTTATCCCTTTAAGGAATCTCTTTGCAGTTAACACTTTAAGACGACTTTAAGCGTGCATATATGTGCGCTGTGAACTTAAAAGATTCTGCCTCAAGAATGGCATTTTTGGTATTTGACTCGAGCCCTTGCTCGAATCTTGAAAGTTTGAAATTAAAACTAATGGTCGGCAATAGGCAATGTTATCGCTTAAAAACTTAAGTACAACCTTAACTTTTATCGTTAAAGAGCTTGATTTTCGTAGCTCGAGTCTTTCATGTTTACGGTCTTCAAAGCTTGAGGCTTCAGCGCACGAGCTGCCAATAAGAGTCTTCAAGCATATGGTCAGTAGGTTTAACTATTATATCCGGATCACTGCGTCTTAGCGGCCTGAAATCCGAGTAGCCAGGCCGTAATAATAGCCTGTAGGCTACTCTCCCACACCTAATGGCGTACCGTGGGTGTCAGCCGCCGTCTATACCCCTTAATTGCCGCATTTTAGACAAAAAGGATGAAAAAAAAATCCTGTCAAAAAAATCATTAATCACCCTGAATTTTGCCGCTCCTTTCTTAGGCTGTGTCCACCAGAGCTGTGCGAGGAAGCGGAGCGGTATGTCAGGAAACCCACCAATCAACGTGCCTAGCCTCGCTCAGCGCGGCGCGTTGATTGGTGGGTTTTCCCCGCACACCTTGGGTTGTCTGGCCAGCGACCTGGTTCGAGCCCAGGGACCGCAACGGCCAACCACCCGGCCCGACAATCACTATGCCCGGTTATGGGTTGTGAGTTTGTCAGGTTTAAAAAAAAAAAAATAAAGAAAAAAAAAAAAAAAAAAAAAAAAAAAAAAAAACAACCCCGCACACCGCCGTCGCTCGAAGCCCTGCAACACCACGCCACAGCTGCACTACTCCTCTGGTTAGTTTTTCAGGTCCAGCAGAGGAGCAGCAACGAAACATTTATAAAAAAGTCTTCAAAGCTAGCTTTTTCACATCACTACTCAAATCATTTTAAGTCTAGATTTTTGAATGGAGAACTCACCGTAGCTCCTGGAGATGTAGTGGTTCTCGTGGTACACGTCCTGGGAGTCGAACTCGGGCTCCACCCCCGGCCAGTACACCCCGCCGTCCATCGGGCTGCCTGTCAACATTTCACTCTAAGCCTCAGTATCCTCCGCGAAGTCCTGGAGCTCCGTAAGGGCCTATGCACACGACGTCTCTTAAACGTGCAGTTGACGCGCGTTTCATAGGGAACGTGCACGACGAAGGTGCTGCCAACTGGTGCCGCCAATCTAAATCGTATACCCACATGCTGGGGCCACATTGACGAAAACGCCGTTAATAACGTTAATTTATCGCGTTGAAGGACGATTAACGTCAGTGTAGCTACGACTTACTATATTTGACATTGACAGTTACAAATTATCATTGACATTGACAGCTTGATTTGACAGGGGCGATAGTTTCCCTTATTGTCCGCCCGTGTCTCTTTTGTCGTTTAGTGCTGCCACCTATAGTTCGTGCACGTTCCCTATAGCGCTGTCGCTTTTACACCGTAAAAATAAATAGAGACGGACGACATTACGAAACGCGTGTCGACGGCGCGTTTAAAATACGCCAAGGGCTCCGCCAAATAGTACATTACACAACTAGGGTGGTAAAACAAAGAAAGGCCGAGATCGCAGACGTTTGCGGCCCGAGTCGCAGGCGAGGGACCTAAATAAGCGATCGGGGGCTTCCTTTATTACCTCCCGTGTTGTGTACATCATTTTATATCTACATCTTGGCCAGAAAGCGGCTCTTTACGCGCAGCGTGCGGAAAAAGCCACTTTATGGCCAGGTGTGGCATAAATAATATATTGTAACGTGGCAGCGGGGAGTGCACTTGGGACACCGCCATTTTGAAGTTTTGTCTCTGCTCTCGAAAAAATAACACAGTTTGGGGCTCAAAATAGTTAATGTTTCAAAAGGAGGTCTAAAAGATGGAGAATCCGATCTCTAAACAATCCGAGCTCAAATTGTTACCTTAAAATAAGTAGCCGGAAGCCTCGCTAGCAAATAACTGAAGCACCTCTAGTGGGCAGGGTCGCTTAACGCTGGTTGGTCGTAGCCGTAGACTGGTTGGTGGTAGTAGGAAAAAACTTGTTGGTGTGTGCGTGCGGCTCGTAAGTACAAAGCGACCGGCTCACTAAAGATGCTTCAGTTAGGTATCTCCCTGAGACTTCGTTTTACCCCTCCAGGGGTAAAACGAAGTCTTCTCAGGGGTAATACGCATGGATGTTAAGCCATTTTACTTTGAGCAGTTTCTTATAAGCTTATAACTTATAACGATAGGCAATCCAGTGTTTTAGCATAAGGTTATACTTTGAAATATTGTAATTTTGTTCTTATTGTTGTTTCGTAGTATGTAATTATTATTGTTTGTTTGTTTCACGGCGCATTGGAAAACTGTAAAGCTGTGTAAACGTATTTAGTAAAAAAAAAAAAAAAAATAACACCTATTTTTTGGAGGGGTAATAATACAAATCTCGATGAGTATGTGCGTGATATGACAATAAAGGTTAGGAACCACTGTGTTAGCGAGCCTACGACCGGCTATTTATTTTAGGTTCTTAGAGTTTTAGTAGGTAAGTACATATTGTAAGCATCGAAATATAATGTAAGAAACGTAAACGATAACGTCTAACACACTCTCGTCTGACGTTGAAAGTTGCCCCACAACGCCCACTTTTTATAGTATTTTATGCAACAGTTGTAGGTATAAGTGGGTTCCAATAATGCGAATTGCGTGAGTTGCGATACGAGCCGCGAATGCGGCGAGTATCGCAAATAGAGACGCAATGCGCGTTTTTTGACTTAATTATACAACGTTGCGTTTCTACGACTAGGTTTTGAATTATAAAATACAAAATTAATCATAACCTGGAAACAAGGCAAAATGACGTTTGACTGACAGTATGTGTCTATGGTAAACTTTTTTTTTAATTTAAAATATACTTAAATTAAAAATACTTTTTTTATGTTGGCATCAATGAATTTAGTTCGGAAAGTTTTGTTTTTCTTAAAAACCGTAGAAATTTAATTGTTTGTTAAGTTGGTAGTTGTGCATTTTTACCGTAAGGTTAAAATTGAGCGCTTAATCCTTGACCTAAGTTTAACCTAGATTTAGAAGTCTGTGGCTGCTAGCAATAACGTAAAGTGACTATAACGACACTAGTGCTGTTATGGGGAATAGAGTATAGACTTCTCTGAACTCATATTATGTATGTTCTTATATTAGTGTTCGTGACCAAGTAAAAGACAGATAACAGTACAGGAGTAGAAAAAAATAAATACGCCTTATGTTATGTATCGAGTAGTATTGATAATGATAACCAACTTAGTGTTTACTATGTGCGAGTCTAAAATCATTTATGACTAATATTAGTATTAAGTTTGGAGAAGTCTTCATTTTTGGATAGGTTGCATATCGTTGAAAAGACAAAAATCTGTGATTGGTTACAAAGCATACTGACGTGAGAATTTCATTTGCCGCTAAAGTTTTTTCTTCAGTACTAAGTGCTAGCTCCGTCCGCCCCGTTAGTATAGTGCTTAGGTTGAAGATGTATACGATCTACTTTAAGAAAACAATATACTGTTGTATGGTTTTGTACCTCATTATCGTCCGTCATAAAAGAGAAGCGTGCTTCATAGATAAAGACTTCGTGCATTATCGTTTTAGTGGATTGTTTCATTTGAATACACCCTTGGCTGGCGTTTAACTGACTACCTGAGAATCGAACAAATCAAGAACAAATGCGAAGGCAGCTGGAACGCCATTATTCAATTAATACACTTGTAATCTATGGTTCATGGAGATAGAGTTGATATAAATCAATTGAACTTTAAATGTGGTTGTAACGACTTTTTACAATATGGTCATTTTGGTGTTTTTGAGGTTTACAAACAATCGCTGTTTCCTTTAAGTAGATCGTACACCTCTCCAACCGAAGCACTATACCTACTTATTCCGTGGGACCGATTGCGCTTCTGTTACGCTTCTATACTTATTATATTTCGATGATTATATAAAAGAGACTGAAGGTACCTTGGTGACTAGGCGGGCAGTAAAAGGGCGGCTCGTAACGGTCGAAGCCCTCGTCCGACGGCGAGATGCTGCCGTAGCTCGACATTCTGCCAACAATAACCAAGGCAATTATAATATAAAACTTGTACAATTATAAAAGTTTGCTCAACGGTTAGCTGGAAGAGATCCCGTACAGGGATAAGTTCGCCTTTGTACATAACCATTGATATTGTTTCTGTATAATTTTATGTGCAATAAAGTGTATACATAGGTACATACATACAAATATGTCTGCGTCTGATTCACGCGTCTCCAGTATGAAAACAGCGACGCGGTAAATAGATGACCGCAGACATATTTCTGGAGAATGGCCGGCCTTCGGGGTAAGTCTATCATAAAACACCGGTCAAGTGCGAGTCGGACTCGCGCACCGAGGGTTCCGTACAAAGTGTACAAACTCGTCAGTAAATACGTGAATAATTCAAGAAAAACTGTATGGTGGGACAAACTTAACTTTGCTCTTCAAAAACTGTTGTCCCCATACATCGACATATGTCGCGGTTAGTTCAGTAGAAGCAAATAAGTTTGTCTTACGATTTCTGCGAATTTCTAAAAAACGCTGCAAGTTAGAAAAACCGTTTTATTTTTCCTGTAATATATAGAATGATATTAATAATCGGTAATTATTACAGATTTTTCTGTTCAGTAACTTCGGAGATAATAGGGGGGATGGTATTTTTTTTAATGTTTTTTGTCCTAAATCAAAAACTATATGTCTAAGAAAAAAATATTTTTTTGGAATTTACACACTAAGCCCTTTCAACTGATACCCCACTCGATATAATAGGTCTACTTTTGATTTTCGACATCCCATTTCGGTCCCCTTAAAAAAAAAAGTAAAAAAGGTATAAGATTTTTTTTCTGTCCAATAGGCTCGAGTTAGCGGTTTTTAACACTATTTCAAATTTCAAGTCGATAGCATCAGTAGATCCTGAGATATCTTGCTGTGACAGACGGACAAACAGACAGAGTCGCACCATAAGGGTTCCTTTTTTACCATTTTGGTACGGAACCCTAAAAAGACATTACTCGCTGAATTCACTGCCCGCTCAACCAATATATTCGAAAAGACTTTCTTTTAAAATGAAAGGCGATGATCATCAAATAATTTATATGCGTTCTTAAAGATACGTGTACAGCTTTTTACAGTTTCAATAAGTTATTCAAAGAACAGTAGTGCGTCTCAAGTGGCACTCGAGAACTAATTATAGGTTCGAGAACTCCATGGCGCCGGCATATCAGTCATATCAGCTGAGCTTTTCAAGTAGTAAATTGTGGTACTTACTTAATGTTTTTGAAAAGAGAAACTGGTGAGTTTCCTCCGACGCTTCTTCTCACCAGAAGATCGTTAGACTCTGTGCGGAAAGAGAATAGGCGTGGCTAAAAATGGAACTAACCTAACCAGTATAACAATTTTTTTTTTGTAAATACGGTAGAAAAGCATTACAGCGCCCCCAAATCTAAATCCTATTCTCTTTCCGCACAGACTCTAGCCGAAGCGCTAATAGACTCAGACATGCACGGTGGAAAAATCTATGGGCCGGGAGAACTACCTTAAATCCTTTAGTTAACTCATTTTACTTAAAGGAAATATTATTTTATTTTTAAAAAATAACAAAACTGCATTCATACATTTTTTTAAATTCTCTTGGCGTTTATTATTGAAAATTAATGATAGATTTCACGATCTTTTCTACTTGTAAGACCAAATGTTTTATTGTTTAGTTTATCAAATTATTAAAAATCGACAAAGATATAGATCATCAAACTTCCGGAGTGGGGGGCTTGTGCGTCACTCCTAGGTGAATATTGTACCAAAGAGTGACGTCACTCGAAACTTCTAAGCACTGTATCCTCGTCATGTTTAGTTTGTCAAACAAAAGAAAAAATACGTGTAGAATATTTTTGAATAATCTAACTGTCGTACTAAACATTTTTTTAGTCGTCTAGCCCATTTGTCCCTTTTGATTTCAGATTTTCAGTGAACAAAAGCGTCTAAAGAATTCACTATAGTTTGGCAACTTCGTTGGTGGCACTCACATGTATGCTTTTTGTTATGTGTAGCGGTAACTACTTACACAAGTTACCGCCAACACGAACGGCAGCCTGCGGAGACTGCCTCCGTCGGTCACCGTTCGTGTTGGCGGTAACTTGTGTAAGTAGTTACGGCTACACATAACATAAAGCACATATGCGAGTGTCACCAACGAAGTTGCCAAGCTATACCTACGTTAACCAAGTGACGTTAGGTGGTCGTACCCGAACAACAGGTTTTTAGAAAGAGACACTTCTGTACTTTGTACTATTACTTATTTTGTGGTTTAACTTCTTTCGCTCACTTGTTCCTCATCCAGCCTACGAGTCGTGCGTAGGAAGTTTTTTTAATAAGAATCACGATGGCCGACACATTGTCTCATGTAAACACTAATATTTGATGAAACGTGGCCGCCACGTGTGCTGCGTTTAAGCCATAAACTTTATAGCAGCATTTTTGGGACTCGTAGGATATCAAATTAGAAGTAACGACCATGGAAGGCTCCTTGCTACATGCTCGAATTCCTAGCAAATTCAAAATAAAATTCAGAAAGAATGTATTTCTGCAAATAGGCGCCCTCAAGGGCTCTTTTACATGTTCGATTCTATTCTTTTCTTTTGGCGCTTCGGAAGAAGATGCACCGAAAGAAACTCATCAGTTTCTCTTTTCAAAAATAGCAGAAACTCACCAGTTTCTCTTTTCAAAAATATTAAGTATGTATTACAACAACAATACAACAATGATATTACATAGATAATGCATATAGATTTCATTATTTACATTAAAATTAAAACTGCATTTTTAGAGATGTAAAGGGTCAGACATCAAAACAAGACAATTAAAATATTAGACAATACCTAAATAGAAATTCCTGCTACTAATACTAATTTAAACTCATTTATTTTATAAGTCGCTATGTAATCGTGAAGGGCATTTTTACAGATCGGATTCTAACAATAATGCATGTACTTTCAGGCGAAATTTAAGTTATGTTTGACCGCTTTAGCTTAGTTGGTTGGTAGTGACCCTGCCTACAAAGCTGGAGGTCCTGGGTTCGAATCCCGGTAAGGGCATGTATTTGTGTGATGAGCACGAATATTTGTTCCTGAGTCATGGATGTTTTCTATGTATTTAAGTATTTGTATCTATTAAATATATCGTCGTCTAGTATCCATAACACAAGCCTTATTGAGCTTACTATGGGGCTAGTTCGATTTGTGTAAGATTGTCCCCTAATATTTATTTATTTATTATTTATGTTTAAATAGTACCGCAGAATAGTCGGTATTTAGTACTAGGTACAAAAGGTGTACGATCTTCATCTGCGTTACAAAGAACTGCCGACAATAAAATCATTAAAAGCTAAATTATCTGAGGCTATTAATTATAATATTTTTCCCCAACAAGCAATAGTTAAATATAATTACATCGTGTTTTACAGCTGTATACACCGTGGGGCCGTACAACCCGACCAACTTTAACCACGTATTCCTGATGGTATTACAAGTAAATAACGTTATATCAACATAGGTCGAATTTTGTCATTTTACATTAATAGTCTTATGGAACAAAACAAATCAATATATTCAGTCCCTCGTTATAAACATGTCCTTATTGGAGGATAAGTTATTAAAAAGGAAATAATAGTATTTTATGCAACAGTTGTATAAGTGGGTTCAAAAAATGCGAATTGCGTGAGTTGCGATACGAGCCGCGAATGCGGCGAGTATCGCAAATAGAGACGCAATGAGCGTTTTTTGACTTAATTATACAACGTTGCATACAATACTTTTTCTACGACGAGGTTTTAAATTATAAAATACAAAATTAATCATAACCTGCGGAAACAACGCAAATATGACGTTTGACTGCCAGTATGTGTCTATGGTAAACTTTTTTTTTTAATTTAAAATGTACTTAAATTAAAAATACTTTTTTTATGTTGGCATCAATGAATTTAGTTCGGAAAGTTTTGTTTTTCTTAAAAACCGTAGGAATTTAATTGTTTGTTAAGTTGGTAGTTGTGCATTTTTACCGTAAAGTTAAAATTGAGCGCTTAATCCTTGACCTAAGTTCAACCTAGATTTAGAAGTCTGTGGCAGCTAGCAATAACGTAAAATGACTATAACGACACTAGTGCTGTTATGGGGAATAGAGTATAGACTTCTCTGAACTCATATTATGTATGTTCTTATATTAGTGTTCGTGACCAAGTAAAAGACAGATAACAGTACAGGAGTAGAAAAAAAGCTAAAGTGGAAACGAAAGGTCAATATTTTGGCTTTGTAATCGCTTAGCATCTAATACTGTGAAGGGTAATTGCTGTTTAGTTAAAGGATTTTAAAAAATCAGTAAAAATATCTTAGTTACATTTATTAGGGCTTGTTACACACTTGGGAGTTTTTATTTTAAAAATGATGAATATCTCGGAAAGTAAGCGTTAATCGACTATACGTCACATAACTTTTTTTACTTCTAACAGTTGTTAAAATCTACTGTTAAAGTTTTATTAGAAGAGAAAAATTGAAAAATTATATGTCTCGGGCAGGATTCGAACCTGCATCTCCTCGGCTCCTGAATTCGGAATCCTGCCCGAGACATATAATTTTTCAATTTTTCTCTTCTAATAAAATTTAGAATTCGTTGGCAGTCGTTAATGCTTTAATAAAAAATTACTGTTAAAGTTGGTCGGGTTATACGGGCCCACGGTGTATATTCCACATGAAATCAAAACAAAACAACAATAAAGTACTTAGTTCTAAATTCAAATTCTGATGAACGATTAATCTAATAATTAATGTACGTGGGAATTAGCATTCGTTTGTATTCGGAAATGCGATGATTGCCGATGTGCATTCTTTATGGCCGTTTACTGACGTACCTACCAGTGGCGTGGTGTCGAAGAAATCTAAAAAGTTCATCATAAAATATCTCCCTAACTAGCAGTTAACCGTCACAAAATTGACGATTAGTGTCTAACTCTGTATATTTCGCCACTAACTGACAGATTAGACGGTATTTAAACATAGGTTAAGATTCACCTAGCCATACATTCTAAAATAAAAATGCCCTTAATCGAAAGCATGGTCGTAATTTAATAAAATGTCAAATATTTTTACCTTGAATAAATACAGTCCGTGAACTTCAAAAACAATCGATTCAGAAACTCAACCACATCTCTATCACTTTATTATCAAAAAACACCAAGTCGAATTGTAACACAAAATTATTTCATATTTTTTAACTTTTAACACTCGCTATTTATTATAAAAACACTTACACAAAAGCATTTAATAATATACACGACTGTCTATATTACTTTTGCCTCGCGATATTTTTTAAATTTTATTTCGTGCGGCTGAATGTTAGCTGTCACTTTGACAGCCAAAAACGCGCGTGGCCGATTCGGGACTGGGGTCGTGAGGATACCGCGAGTCCCGGAGAGGCGGGGCTGAGATAACGGGATAAATTAGCCGACCCACCCACTTACAGTAAAATGTTCACTGGAGATGACGCCACTGTTCGAAATACCTAATCCTAATAGGCTATTTGATGACAGACCAAATCGGATGCGTCTCACTCTGTGGAACATTAGTACATTACACAACTAGGGTGGTAATAAAAAGAAAGGCCGAGATCGCAGATGTTTGCGGCCCGAGCTGCAAGCGAGGGACGTAAATATGCGATCGAGGGCTTTCTTTATTACCTCCCGTGTCGTGTACATCATTTTTATATCTACACTTGGCCAGAAAGCGGCTTTTTCCGTACGCGGAGCGTGGATATAATACTAAAATGATATACCGCACCGAACTCCTCATGAACCATCAAAGCTCTTTCACTTAAAAAATGTTTTTTTGTAATCGCTTCAGAAACTACGCAGTTGTGAAACAAACGTTAAAAATACAATCGTCTTAATAACCTCCTGGTTTTTATGAAGTCGGTTAATGAGTTATAATAATTTGAATCATGGCAACTGGCCACATCAGTCGACCAAGCTATTAGCGAATCATTAAAAAAAGTACATTTCACTATGTCAAAGATGAAAATAATCCCTAAAGCAGTATATAATTGGATAAGGATATATTACGAAAACACTACGATATCTCATCTTGTTGCCTAACTATCGCTCCGCCCCTTACCTAATCGCTGCTATTGGTCCACCACGCCCTACAATACAAAAAAATTACAAGTAAATTCCGACCTTAAACCTAATGACATTGAGTTCAAAATTGGTTCACAGCGTACTGAAAGTCGTTGTCAAAACATCGCATATCGGTGAACGAGTTACGAAGGTATTTGAACTGTGTTTGAAGAACGTTAGAGATTACTTTGCGATGGCCTGGTTACGTGAGATGCGGCCTTGTGGAGATTATTTCTTAGTGACGAATGAATGAATAGCATTGTACTACAAGCGGTTTCGAGCCTTTTGGCTTTGATGTAAGGTTCAAAGTTATAAGTATATTTTATAAAGAATCCGGAAATTTAAGCATATGTGCCGTAGTAAAATAAAAATGATTTTTTTAATATAATTATGCTCCACTGCAGAAGATACACATATTTTTGAGCATTTATATATATTTATTTATTATTTTCGAGGCGGGAGAGTAGGAAATTAAATTGCATGTGAATTCATGAAAAAAAAACGCAATACAGGGTGTTTGGATTATTTGAAATTTTTATGCGAAATTTCTTAATTTACATACAATTTTGCAGTATTTCATGAATTATTTGTCATGAAATAAAATTGTTGAAATCTTAAATTTTGAAAAATCCAAACAAATCACAAAATAACTGAAATTCAATCTTTAACACAATTCTTTTCAATTAAGTAAATTCGGCAAACTGGAATTCACCAATATCTCTAAGACTGATAAGCCCGTTTAAAAGTAATATCAGACTGAACATAACTATAGCTTGGCAACTTCGTTCGTGTTGGCGGCAACTTGTATAAGTAGTTACGGCTGCACATAACAAAAATCACACGTGAGTGTCACCAACGAAGTTGCCAAGCTATAGTCTAGCGGCCTCCTAATCTATTATATTAAACACGAGGTTATCGGTGAACTTGCGAATTGCCCTACCGACACTATACGATACGACACAACGCCCCTTATCGAGTTACGCGGCAATCAGACGATGCACTTATCGTGTTCATATGATCCGCGCGATAGTGATAATTGTCATAATATTGTATGCGTGGTTTGGCTGAGAAGGGTTCCGTATAGGGTTGCCAGATGTCCGGGAAATTGGGGATTGTCGCGGAATTACCGATCTTGTCCCGTGTCCCGGAATTACACTTTATAGTCCCGGATTTCAAATGTATGTTGCCACCCCATACCTAAGCTGTTTTTTTTTATTTTGCGACGAGGGGGGGGGGTGGGGGTGCATTTGTCCCGGAAATGAAATGCTTGAATCTGGCAACCCTAGTTCCGTACAGTCATCATCATGAATATCCTTCGTAGGTTCAACATTTTCTAAAATAGCAATTGGGTGAATTCTCCTTATTTGTTCACATTTTGCATGTTTTAACATGATTTAACTGGAACAAGATCTTACATCTAGAGATATATTAGGTAAAATTAAAAATAGTTTTTAACAAATAAATACCTAGTGTGACCCAGCGGACGAACCCTTATTTTCATACAAAAGTGGGGGACAGCTATGTCCGCTGGGTCACTGTTTATAAACAAGTTATAATAAACAAATTAAACAAAAAATATTTACATTACGTATTAGCTTTATTCTCTGTCTTTTAAATGAGCATACACTTTATTCAAAAAATATCCGAATAAAAATTTCCTTTCAATTATAGTCGGAGAGGTGAAATTTTGTTGACAAAGAAAAGCTGATTCACCCAATTATGTCAGGGGCGAGCACTCAAGCAGGAGTGTACAGATATTTTGATAGCCTTAGTAAGCAGTGTGGAAAAATATGGACCCTGGAGGGAAACTGACTTTAATCCTTAAGTTAACTCATTTTACATAAAGGAAATATTCTGTTATTTTTAAAAAGAAACAAAACTGCATTAAAAAAAGTCTTAAATTCGCTTGTCTCAACCGGAAATCGAAACAGCTAAAAATTAAAAAAAATAAGCACTTGCAATTTTATTCTACTACTTAATCGATAGGACTATTGCTCAGGATAAAATCTCTCTAATAAACATTTGGTCTTACAAATAAAAAAGATCGTGAAATGTATCATTTAGAGAATTCGGATTTAATGGACTACCCCGGTTAACCTTATATTAATTTTATAATGACTATTATGACTTTTACGCGGATCATTATAAGATAAGTGCATCCCCTGATTGCCGCGTAACCCAATAAGGGGCGTTGCGGCCAGATTAGGGGAGGCCTATTGTGACAGCGCCCCCTGGGGACGTAATTGAGGATTATAATCCGATAAGCGACCCCAGCGTGGGATTCGCAGAGTTATTATCTTAATTACTTTCGTGTGTCATTTTATAAGTTTATTGTTTTGTGTTAACCGACTTCAATAAAATAGGTTCACGTTCGTCGGAATGTGTTTTTTAAATATTTTTTATGTATGTTCTCCGATTGTTCGAGAACGATATCGTCGACCGCAGGCTGAATTAGCGTAAGGGACATTATTTTGCCTGTCCCTTACCGTAATTCAGCCTACGGTCGACGATATTGTTTTTGCTTCAAAGGGTATATACCCCATCGTACAAACGAGGCCACTGTTAACTGACCAGACCACCCCATACTGCCGTCTTGAAACTAAAAGGCCGCTAGTTTGTATGAAGTTCTTTAAAAAATAAGCGGCCTTTTAATTTGAAGACGGCAGCATAGATGTTTTAACACGTTGCAATAAAGTTGACATTCGATTACAAATGTACAGTTAACAGTGTGTTTGATTGTACAAGAAAACCAGATAATTAGGTACCTATGTTTAGGGAATGCAATCTCATCTCGAGACGAGATATGCGATTCGAGATCTCGTGCGAAAAATCTGATTCGAGATTGGGTATTTCGAGATCTCGACACTGCACACATACCGTCGGTTATAGCCGGACGCACATAGTAGCACGGCCTGGATAACACGAACCTGTAGGCTTATGATGCTACGCTTTGTCGCGCGATAAATAAATGATAAAGCATTTGTCACGTTCTGACAAATAGTGTGTGAGAGTGACGGATGCTTTATCATTTATTTATCGCGTGACAAAGCGTAACATCATAAGCTTACTGGACTCAAAAACTAGGGATGCAACGATACCGATACGATAATCGTATATCGGCGATTATCGTAAACCTTTACGATCATTCGTTATCGTAAATATTACGATACGATATTTTTACGATACATTTATTTCAAAATTTTTAAATTTTTACTGTTTCGGGTGAAACGAAACGCATAACGCGTCAATTTCTGAACGCTTCGCATCCGCACTATTGCCTAGCGGAGAATACACACAAGATACAGAAGAAATTAAACCATCATTTTCAAAATTATTTTATATTTTTACGTACTTTACTCAAACACAAAAACAAAATCAACTTAATTATAAACTGATCAAAACACGAACGCGTGACAACAAATGGCGGGGAGATGAGGCGAACCGAGCATTTCGGATTGCACCCGAACATAGCTAATAACTATGATCGGCAATGCCGACTAGTCGGCCGATTAATCGGCAAATTGGGAACCGATTAGTCGGCCGATTAGCCATCGGCAAAATCCGTAGTCGGCCTATCTCTATTAAAAATGCATAACTTTTTTTATACTTTTACTTTACTTAGTCTTACAATAATAACATACAACAAAGCTTCCAATAAATTCATCAAAATGGTATTAAACAAATATCGTAATGCATTCGTATCGTAATTCGTTATCGTATTTGGCCATTACGATGTATTCGTCATTTGTATTGGTATCGTAATATCGCTATCGCTATCGTTGCATCCCTATCAAAAACATCAATTAACACAAAATAATATATTCGCCTTTCAATCTTGTTCGAGAGCTCGAAATTATTCATCGAGATCTCGACCGAGATTGCAGAGATTGAGATTTCCTGCTGACGAGGTTGAATCTCGAAAATTCGCTCGAGATCTCGCGAGATCGAGATTGCATAGGGGAGACCGGGTATGGTTGTCTCGCGGGTTGGTTGTCACAGCGGCCATAAAATAATACTAAACGAAACATTAAGTACATCGATTGGTGCTAAAAGATCGCAAGAGCTGTACATCCTTCCGTACTTCACCAATCGATGCACTTATTCCTTCGTTTAGTATTATTTTATGGCCGCTGTGACAACCAACCCGCGAGACAACCATACCCGGTCTCCCCTACCCTAATTATGTTGTTCTCGAGACTGACAATGATGACCTTAATTAACCTCTGACTTGCTGACGACAATAGCTTGATACGTAGAAATTTTGAGAAAATAAATTATCCAAATAAAATGTGTTCTACATTAGATTAAGAAAAATAACTTGTAAAAACAGATAATTACGCGGGCCTTAAACTCTTAAACTTGTATCACAGGTATAGTCCCAAATCCCAATGTTAATAAGTGCGTCGAGTTATGTTTAAAACGGAGTAAGTTACTAAAATAAGGACAAAAACCCTTTATGCCACACTTGGCCATCAATTGGCTTTTACCACGCTACACGTACGGAAAAAGCCGCTTTCTGGCCAAGTGTAGACATAAAATTATGTAGGTACAATAAAGAAAGCCCTCGATCGCATATTTACGTCCCTCGCTTTACCACCCTAGTTGTGTAATGTACTATTGACATCCTAGGGAAAGAAGAAATGTGGGTGAAAAAAAAACCCGCCCAAGTGAGAGTTGCATTCGCACACGAAGGGTTCCGTACCGCAGTCAAGAAAAAAACGTCAAAAACACGTTGCTTGTATCGGGAGTATCGCTTTTTATTTTTAACTATAATTTGTTTTTAGTATTTGTTGTTATATATACCTACTTATCTAAGCAGCATGCATAAGAAATACATACCTATTCTATGAACATATCAAGCACCAAAGTATTACCATTATTACAATAGGAAAATAACACGTTTTTTGTACGGGAACCATATAATATTGTCTTTGATGGGAATCCCCTTTTATTTCGTTTTTATCATTTTTTGTTATAGCGTTATAGCGGCTATTAACAAACATTAGGTACCTTCTACCTATGTGAAAATTTCTAGATTCTACCTATTACGGTTCAAACGATAGAGCACTCTGACCGACGGACATACAAACAGACGGACATACTGACAGCGGACGCTTAGTGATAGGGTTCCGTTGGCGACATTTGGCTACGGAACCCTAAAAACAAGTTATAACTATAATATGTACCTACACAAACCAAGACGCCTGCAGAAAATATTACGGCAATGTGCACTTTGTGAGTATCATCCAGCGAAAAGTGCTGCTGTCTCCCCCAAACACTTCCAGGACGAACGGTCACTTTTCCAAGCTCTACCCGCCCGAGTTAGATTTGGCGTTAGACCCATGGATGTATAAAATAGAAGGATACCGCGCGGTCTAAGACGCGGGTGAAGCCAAGCAATGGCCGCCGAAGTGAGCATGTGTGCGTTGACGGCCCAATGGCAGCCGACCGGCCCATTATGCTGGTTGATGTGTGCGTGCGTGCGTACAAAGCGCCGGCGCATTGCCGGCGCATCATGAGTGCTTCACTTATCTGTTCGCGACGCTACGTCCATTTATTTTTAAGGTCCTTGGTTAGACCTCTCACAGTTGGACCTATCTAAAGGCACTTATCCCGCCACTGGTGAGTAAAGTAGGTAAACGAGTAAAATAAAGAGAGCAGCATTACCAACGTATAAAGAAAAACAAGTAGTCCAACTTGGGCCGTTCAGAAGCGCGCGACACGTATTCCGACGCGCGATAGCGCGCCTGTGTGGGTGCGATCCATACTGGAGCATTATTTTTTGCTTGTAGTGCGTTCGTACATGGCGCGCACGGTGTTCAGTCATTTCACAAAAAACGTTTCACAAATATTCATTTTAAAAATAACGTTTGGCAAATAAACTAATGACAAATTAGTCGATTCGCAAAATAACGTTTCACAAATCGTTCATTACACAAAATATTTACTTGAAAAAAGTTTATATTACAAATCTTTATTTTACAAACTATTCATTTAATATTTACAGCCTTTGACAAAATAACGATTGGTAAATGAACGTTTAATAAAATGCAAAGTTTGACCTAGCGAAGATATGACACGATGGGATTATGCGTTATTTGCGTATTACAAATCAAATAATATTTACTGCAACCCTTCCGACGTACTACCAATGAAGACATTTCCAGAGTCACCATTAGGTACGACGACGAGCGAAGCGAGGAGGAGTGTTAGGTATCTTGCGACCACAATACAGCCATATTACTAGCATTAAAAGTAGGACGACCTCATAAACACTATGATTGTAAGTATTTTACTGTACCGAAGTCACCGCTGAGTCCTCTCAAACCAGGATTTAAAATAATGTATATTGCACAACGTGTATTTAAATGAAATGAGTACTTGTCTTTATATTATTTGCCCCTAATAAAAATTGCAGACATAGGTATAAAAAAAAACAGTATAAATCAAACAATAATTTAACAATCGAAGTTTTGTGAAACAACTACTTTGAAAAATGATTTATTTGTGAATTGAACATTTGTTAAATGATTATTTAACATTCAATATATTTGCAAAGTGTTACATTTGCGAAATGTACATTTGTCAAATAATCATTTATAAAATGAGGATTTTGTTAACTGGTATATTTGTGAAATGAATAGTTTGTGAATCGTTATTTGTTAAATGATCATTTGTGAAATGTTTTTTGTGAAATGACGCTAAACCGGCGCGCACACATTCAAGCGCGCGATGTACCTTTTGTAGTAAGATAAATTACTGCATTATACCGTGGCATTACATTGCGGATCTGGAAAGGTCGATTGATCACGCTGTACCTCATCAGCCCGCAATGAACTGTTACTCCCCGAATTTTACTCGCTTACTCGGCGGCGCGCAGTGGGACAAAACGGTCATTTCGGATATCACGACTAGGGATGTAACGATACCGATACCGATAATATACAACCGATATTTCAACTATTTCAAGAACGTGAAAAGAATTTGTTGTGAATGAAAAAAAATCTGCAACAAGTAATTTCAATTACTGACTTAATTTATATATTGGTCTATTACCTTGTGAATAATAATTTTAATTACTATGTTAATTATATATTTGGTTCATAATAAAAAAAAAAGTTCTGTGTTGACAATTTATTTATTTTTACTTTACACCTTCAAGGTTGACTCTCTGTTAAATATAGCCAAGTTTTAGGTATAATAAGGTCATACAAATAATAAATCTGAAGTTCATACTTCATTAGTTAGCTAAGGATATCGGTATCGGTATCGGTATCGCCGATAATTTACTACAAATATCGGTATCGGTATCGTATCGGCAAAATTGTGTATCGTTACATCCCTAATCACGATGATAGTCAGATACGTTTTCGGTTAGATGCGATTTTGGTCAGTTTCGTTAATCGTGAGTTACTATTCTAACCAGATTCGCCAATAGTCATATCATTTATTCACCAGATGCATTCTCCATCGGAACTGTTCATTGCCAGGTTTGTTTTTCGGCAGATCCTTTACCTATTCATCATGTTGCGTCGAAGCCACAAGCGTTATTCGTCAGTTAATGTTTTTCTTCAGATCTTATAATACGCCAGATTCGTTAATCAACAGATGGATTATTCGTCGCCTTCGGCTCGGGCGTCAAATGCCTGTTTTACCACCCTAAGTAAGTAATGTACTATTACTGCCCCTGAATAAAACACTGTCATGTCGGTACGTATATCATTATTTATTTATATCATTACAACACATGGGAACGTCGATGTAGTTATAGTTTTGAGTTAATATCACTTTTACCATAGTCTTGTTACGATTATAATATAGTAGATTGTGTCACAAGGGAGCAAAATTATGTATTTACGGCGAGGGCGTAAATTGAATCCTGAACGAAGCGAAGGATTCTAAAGTACAATCCGGAGCGTAGTGAGGGATTCAAGTGTTGACGCCCGTGGTGAAAATAATTTTGCTACCTTGTGACACATACTGCTTTTCACACCGACTATGAGGAAAATTCAAATACAAACGCTATCTACCAAAATAACGAAATATATAGTTAATCAAAGAGTTGTTATAAAAAGAGTTGTTAAGAGTCTTGTAAATTTAACAAGACTCTTTAACAACTCTTTTTATACATACTCCATTATTATTCTAAAAAACGATCATTCTTTTTTACGGATGGGACGAAAATACCACTTCCATATTATATTTATGGCCGTCGCCTGCGGCTCGGACCGCAAACACCTGTGATCTGGGCCATTCCTTATTATACCGCCACTGTGTGTAATATACTAACAAAGCTGTATATGGTATGGCATATTCTTAGTGGGTTCAAACTAAAAATACCCTGTAGTCCTTGAACAGAAAAGTACCACTTTGATCCCTCTTATGACGGAGCAAAATACTCTTTTCTGAATAGGAGGTGTGAAAAATATATAGATAGATATTATTTAATTAAAGTTTTTTGGTTTCGATGGTAACAATTGCACAAGTTGACAACTTAACAATACCTTTTATTTACAAATGTCAACAAAAGGTTCTTCGAACCGAGGCGACATCTGCAGTGAGCCATTGGTAGTTTATAAATAGGGATGTAACGATACCGATACCGATATATCGGTATCGTCGATTATATACAAATACAACCTATATTTGAAGAGCGCGAAAAGAATTTGTTGCATGAAAAAAAACTGCAAAAAGTAATTTCAATTGCTGAATTGATTTATGCATTGGTCTATTACCTTGTGCAATGATAATTACTATGTTAATTATATCTTCGGTTCATAATTAAAAAAAAAAATGAATTTGTAGTTGACAATTTATTTATTTTTACTTTACACTTTCAAAGTTGACTCTGTGTTAAATATAGCCAAGTTTAATTTATTCATTTATTCAATTATTGCGATCATGTTCATTGTCCATACAATAGATCTTAAAGTGTTATACAGTAGGTACATGATACCCTGCTAGGGCATTGCGATGTCTTACATACTAACATGCTAACAGCGTAATTTAGATTTATAAAGAACAGATAAAGTTATACAAATTCAAGCTCCAAATATATGTCGTCATTATATTAATTATTCGTCATTATATTAGTTTTAGGTATAATAAGGACATACAAATATTTGAAGTTCATACTTCATTATTTAGCTAAGATATCGGTATCGGTACCGGTATCGCCGATTATTTACTAAAATAATCGGTATCGGTGTCGTATCGGCAAAATTATGTATCGTTACATCCCTATTTATAACCTCATTGTATGTCTAGTTTAATTACTATAGTGTTGTATTTGACGACTAAAAAAAATAGAGAATACTGTTGATTACTGCGATATAAAAAAATATTTCATTGAAAATATAACACAAACTAACAAATAATTAATTTACTTACGCAAAGAAAATAGGGTAGCCTAGTTCAGGTTTGTGGACAAAATATTAATAAATAGGGAAGTTGCTGTCGACGTCTTTGGCCCATGCGTGCAGCCCACCGGTTAGGTCGCGGACCCGCCTAGCGGGCGCCCCGTCTGGCGGGTCCATCCCGCCTGGCGAGTCCAGTGCATCCAACACGCGCCGCACCGCCACTTGCGAGTCGTTGCCGCGGCGGCACACGAACGTCACTGGAACAAAACACGTAATTTTGTAAAAGGCTTTGTTTTCTGATTTTGAGTATAATGTTACTGTACTGTAGCCACAATTATACAATACAATACCTACTCTTTATTGTGCACCAAAACAAAAGATCATGAAACTTAAATCTAAAACAGTATATTACAAGGTAAACAACAGGCGGTCTTATCGCTAATAAGCTATCTCTTCCAGACAACCAATGACAACAATCAACCATAACAACCAATCACAATAGGGAATATGCATGACATTTTTTGTTCACTCTCATAAAAGCTGATTCATATATGAAACAACAGGATAAAAATATTTTGCGAATAACTATAAAAATAACTAAGATATAAGACAACAAAGATTTGTCTCTATCTCTTTCTAGCAAAACAGAATATTACTATGACGTCATAGTCCATATCGGATCTCTCTGTCTTATCGCTGTCTAATTAGTGCTTTAAAATGTTTATGTCTTTTCGTATTACAGTCATAATTTTTACTGTACATTATATTTATATTTTTTTAAGAAATGTGATAAAAAAATCATGCATATTCCCTATTATGTGTGATGAATGATATCTGGCTCTTTGAACGTTAGACTATTTGATACTGAAGCCTATTAATATTGTAAATGTGAAAGTTTGTGAAGATGTTTGGATGTTAGTTACTAAATAGCGGAGTAACAGTTGGATGGATTGAGATGAAATTTGGCATGCAATGCAAGTAGACCTGGCCCTGGAATGAAACGTAGGATGCTTCACATCCCGGTAAGAGTTCCCTTGGGACATTAAGGGTACTAACACGGGCGAAGCCGCCGGTAAATGCTAGTGTACAGTCAAGGAACTTAATTTCCTACCCGTTTCATTGAAATTTTGCTAAGCATTCACGATGCATTAAGGTCGAAATTCGAAATTTCTATTTCAGTAATAGTATTTAAATGTCAATACGTATTATTTGTCACTGCACATTACAGATAACCTCTTTGCGAAGTGTCATTTGCTCATCTAATTACGAATACGTGTCAGTTGGTGTCAGTGTCAATCGAGAAAATTTTAAAATAATTCCGAATCCAGACTCCGGAAAGTCTACCGCAAACGTCGATAATCTAAATTTCGTTATCTGCGTTCCTTTCATTCGAATATTGCAAGAGCGAGAAAGATGGAATTCTTCGAAATTCGATTCCGCGGTTGTCGTCCTTTTTTGGCAGTGCCTTGACGTTACAAATTTCAGTTCACCATGTCAACGTTGTTAATCTGTTACCTAGTAACTGACACAAAACAATGCGCGTGATATGTCAAAGTAACGTCGTACTCTAGCTAGCTCTTATGAAGACAGTATGCTATACGACATTGGACCTTAGGTGGGTTGGAAATTAAATTCCTTGACTGTACAATAAAGAGTACTTGTATTGTATTGTATCTTGACTATACAATACAATACAATCACATAGTCTATCCCTCTGTCTACATAATATATGTCCTCCATGTACTGCAATCTAATTTAAACCTTTATCAAGAGGAATATAATTGAATTTCCTTTTTCTACTCCTGTACTGTTATCTGTCTTTTACTTGGTCACGAACACTAATATAAGAACATACATAATATGAGTTCAGAGAAGTCTATACTCTATTCCCCATAACAGCACTAGTGTCGTTATAGTCACTTTACGTTATTGCTAGCAGCCACAGACTTCTAAATCTAGGTTAAACTTAGGTCAAGGATTAAGCGCCCAATTTTAACTTTACGGTAAAAATGCACAACTACCAACTTAACAAACAGTTAAATTCCTACGGTTTTTAAGAAAAACAAAACTTTCCGAACTAAATTCATTGATGCCAACATAAAAAAAGTATTTTTAATTTAAGTATGTTTTATATAAAAAAAAAGTTTACCATAGACACCATACTGTCAGTCAAACGTCATATTTGCCTTGTTTCCAGGATATGATTAATTTTGTATTTTATAATTTAAAACCTCGTCGTAGAAAAAATATTGTATGCAACGTTGTATAATTAAGTCAAAAAACGCTCATTGCGTGTCTATTTGCGATACTCGCCGCATTCGCGGCTCGTATCGCAACTCACGCAATTCGCATTTTTTGAACCCACTTATACAACTGTTGCATAAAATACTATTATTTTGAAATTAGAAAAATATAAATTCAACTCTATCCCTTGTCATGTAGATTCAAATTTCATTGTCAATTTGGCAAGTATAGGAGGCTACTCGTATGTTTGATAGTTTTCTCACCTGGCCCCTCCCAGCCCCTGACCTCCCCCACAAGCTTATCCAGGTTACCCCCCCACAGCGAGTCTATGGGATAGTTGACAGCGCCCTCTATCCGGCACATGGCGAACTCCGGCGCGCTGCGCACGTCCACCAGCAGGTGCGAGCGAGACAGCAGACGCGACAGCTCCGGCGCCGCGAGGCGGTGCGAGGGAGACAGGATGTGGAGGTCCAAGTCCTGCGGCAACGGAGATGCTACAGAATTAGTACAATCGAACCAACTGAATCATGACCCACCATAAGTTCATTTTGCTAAAACTCCTAAATGCAAGTAGGTCGAAAGGAGGACCGGACAAAACGGTCCTAATAACCAATAGCGACGTGACATATATCATTAGAAAGGTGATTCAATATGCTACAATAGTTACTATGGGAGCTCATTTCAAATCACTGTGTGAAAAAAGTTATGGCGATATAAAAAACTTATTTTCATAGACGATTTTAAGCAATAAAAATGAATTATTTTATTTATTTATTTATTTATTTTATTTATTTTATTCAGGAGAACCAACAGCTATTACAGTACAAATAGAAACTTCAGTAGAAATACAGGGGTAGTTCTCTGCGACTAAAAAGTCGCACCAATCGCATCATTACCATCGCCACATTATAGATGAGCTCCGTATAAACTATGGAGTCGTTTTTGGTTATCTTGTAGAAGTCGCGTGCCTCTGCTATTTTTATCATAATGATCCTGATTGCTTTTATAAAACCGCCAATAATAGTGGCGATGGTAATGACAAAAAAATCGCGGTATAAAATCGCAGAGAACTACCCACAGAGCCAATTACAGGAACTCACATGTAGATTTAAAGTAAGAAACATAGACTTAAGCAATACGCACATCTTACAACCTGCAGCGCACACATGCAGGAGACAACATTTTTACAAGAACCAAACTTTTAACGTTAAACATTCAATAAACAAGTGAAATAAGTAAATATGTACTACCCGCTATAAAACAGCAATAGTATGCGTGTCAACAATAGCACTTACAAAAGACTAAATAGTAATTAACCTCTAACAGTATAATGCAAAACCGATAAGAGAATGAAGAAGTGCATTAATGGTTGCTCAATCAAAACACATTTTAGATAATTTTCGCCTCACAGAAGGAATTACGCAATTAAATATGTCAATATCGAGCTCTTTCGTTAAATTATTTAGTTTTCGACTTGCGCGGTTAAGGAAACTGTTCTGTCTATATTATTTCGTATTCCTTGACGTTACAGTCCACCTGTCAGGCCTCCCCGGCCGCTCAGGCTCCCCCGGCCCCTCCGGCCCCCAGGCTGCCGCTAGCAGGACACCAAAGGCCCTTAAGGCACCCCCCGCACCGTTGACGGGACTTGAGCTGCAGGCCAGTAAGGCGAAAGCCCGAAAGGCCCGAAGCAAACACGCCACTAAGGCAACCCCCGCCCACCCCGCCCCTCCGGCCGCGGATTCATTTAAGAAGCCGCCAGTCCCCGTAAAGGCGGCCGCGTCCGTCTCAGCCACCCCGGCCTCTACTGAGGCCCGCTCTCGCTGCCGTTCGGGTCCCCGTAAGTCTCGCCCACGCTCTGCGTGCAGCGACGCTGACGGGGACAGGAAAAGGAGTCGGTCCCCGGTACTTATAGCCTTAGTGGCGTGTTTGCTTCGGGCCTTTAGGGCTTTCGCGTTGCTGGCCTCCAGCTCAAGTCCCGTCAACGGTGCGGGGGGTGCCTTCGGTATCATGCTAGCGGCAGCCTGGGGGGCCGGAGGGGCTGGAGGAGCCTGAGGGGCCGGGGAGGCCTGACAGGTGGACTGTAACGTCATGGAATACGAAATAATTCATTTTTATTGCTTAAAATCATCTATAAAAATAAGTTTTTTTATATTGCCATAACTTCTTTCACACAGTGATTTGAAATGAGCTCCCATAGTAACTATTGTAGCATATTGAAACACCTTTCTAATGATATATGTCACGTCGCTATTGGTTCTTGGACCAGCCTCCATACATTTTTGCCGGTTCTCCTTTGCTTAAAGATAGATTTCCATGGTGAGGAACTTGTTATCATTTTATTAGACACTGACATTTATGGAGTGCACGGTCACTGTATTCCGAGATATATTCTATTCGCATGATTTTTTTCGTATGCCATAGCCTTCCTGACTTGAGACTATAATCCGAGCTCTCTATTCTTTTAAATTGGCCATCATTTAAAATGATTAAGCATTTTACAATTTAGTTTCTATTCTTTCACATTGACTGACAACTGATAACTTGACATTTGACGCACATTTAGAACATTGTATTTATGAAATATTATTTTTCCATCATCAAAAAGTTAAGGTTATCTAAGCGAGAGCTAGCTCGAGATTCAAACATTGACTGTAAAATGTGTTTCTATTGCAATGATAACAAAGGTTAAAATTGTCTCCGACCTATATTGACGTAATTTTGCTAGGATCTAAAACGTCCTAAGTGTGTCGATAGACCTTACAAGTTGGAAAGTTTCAAACGAATTGTCAGCAAAGTGGGTCATGATTCAGTTGGTTCGATTGTACATTACATACCGAGGCCAGGAAAGTAAGAAATGTCTCAGATCACATGTAAAACACATGTAACAAACATGTGATCTGAGGCTTTCTTATTTACTGGCCAAGGTTTGTATACTATTTTTCCGTTCGACGGAGCCAGAAAGCGGCATCTTCGTTTAGCGCAGCGGCCGACAAGGTGAAGTTTTCCGGCCGGAGGGCAAAAATAGTACATAGCACAACAAAGGTGGTAATACAAAGAAAGGCCGAGATCGCAGATGTTTGCGGCCCGAGCCGTAGGCGAGGGACGTAAATACGCGATCGAGGGCTTACTTTATTACCTCCCGTATTGTGTACAGCATTTTATGTCTACATTTGGCCAGAAAGCGGTTTTTTACGTACGCGTAGCGTGCGGAACAAGGCACTTTATGGCCAAGTGTGGCATAAATGGAGTTTCATCAAAAACTGCACTTTTATATAAGTGCGTCATTGGAATGGCCCCTAGGATTTTTAATAAATTTCCATACAAAATTAGGAATATCGAAAGTAATGCGGAATTTAAAAATGCTCTAAAAACTTACCTAGTCGAAGAGGCATAAAACAGTATCAAAGAATATCTAAACGACGATGTGCAATAAGTCTTAGAGAACACTGTAACCTGATACTACTCGTAATAATGTATTTATAGATACATCTTAGCTTAGTAACTAGTTTGTAAGGAAGCAATTGTATACCTAGCCTAAAGCTTTTTTCAAAACGACCTGGTTCGATTCCCTGTTAAAATACAAGATTTTTTTTTCAAATCTATGTATGCAGTTTTTCTTGACCCTAAAATCGATGACACAGTTCCTAAGAACAGATCTTCGTATCTCTTATAGTTTCAGACTTTCCCATACTGACCGACCGAAATGGGCCACCCTATATACGTCGTTGGCATGGAAAAGGTTAAAAGCTTAACCCAAAATATTTAGTTTGATTTTGTCTGCTTTAAATCTAGTGACAGCTTTTTCTTCTACTTTACTAAACCGATTCTTATGTAATATCCAGGCCGTTTCTGATGCCTTGGAATAAAAATGATGAACAAAATGTTTTGACGAATGTAATAGAACAGGTATTTAAAAATAATCTAAATTAAAGTCGGATTTTTAATTTGATGAAGTAAACTGACGTTTCTTTATGAGACTACTTCATTATAGTGTATGTAAAGTAGTTTTTATGAATAAAACCAAGGACCATTAAAACATGAGGACTGTCATTCTCCATACAAAAAGCTGTTCCCCGATATTACAACGCCATCTATGTATAAGCTTGGTATAAGAATTATATTATTTACAATTATTCAACTTTGCAAGCGTGACACAGTATTTAAATGTTAGAATTTATTTATTATTAGCTGTTTGCGAACTAATTGTTACTGTACTATGTTTCTTTGTTCAATTATAACATCGTTAAATGTTAAGTTTTTAGCGCCATCTAGTTTTTGCCTGGATATCCCCTTGCGGTCGGGGCACGATCCAAAGTATGGAGAATGACAGTCCTCTTGTTTTAATGGTCCTTGATAAAACTTACCCTTTTTTCACTGGTTTCATTTTATGCCATTTCTACTTTCATGAAATGAAAACTATGTAACGAGATATTTTCTATTACTTCGTCTAATTAAAAATCCGATTCTAATACAATTTGGAATAAAACGACATATAACAAATAAATAATTTATTTCGATACAACATAGCTAAAAGTAATGTTTTATTTGGTCATATTGGGTCAGATTCAGAAAAAAAAAACACATTAATTTCGATGAAATATGAACATTTTTATACATTTTCATTTTTGCTTTAAGTCCACAGTCACACAATAGTACATTACACAACTAGGGTGGTAATACAAAGAAAGACCGAGATCGCAGATGTTTGCGCCCCGAGCTGCTAGCGAGGGACGTAAATATGCGATCGAGGGTTTTCTTTATTACCTCCCGTGTTGTGTACATCATTTTATGTCTACATTTGGCCAGAAAGCGGCATTTTCCGTACGCGTAGCGTGCGGAAAAAGCCACTTTATGGCCAGGTGTGGCATAAATTAGTATTATTTCAATTAAAGGATCGCCTTTATAACCTTTTCATTTAGGTTACATTTGTTTTAAAATTAAGTGTTTTAAAGCCTGTTTTATAGAGCTTACAAAAAGTCATTTCTTAATTGCAAATATTAGGAATTTGAGACATAATTTGCAGTGCATCAGGTATGTTTGCCGAAGCGCGAGCGGACGACTTTTTTGCCATTCGGCGGAAAAGAATAGCCTCATTGCTGAAACGGGTGCGAAGCAGCAGCAACAGTATGCTGAGTGTGTTGGCCGAGCGCCTGGACTGCCCGCTTACAAAATATTGGGTTGAAGTGGTTGTTGGCAGGGCCAAGTAAAGTTAAAACATGCTCCTTTTGTAAATTATTTTTGGCAATTTTTTTCAAATTTTCAAATTCTTAATGTACAACTAACATAGTTTTGTAAGGCAAAAATTGTTACTAACATTTAATTTTTAATTTTTATTTTAGTTTATAGTTTATGGATCTATTTGGTCTGAAATAAAAGATTTTTATTTATTTATTTTTTTTTTTAAGATTTGAGATGTACTCTTTTCAGTATACATATATCAGGTGGTCAAATACAAAAACCTGCTTTTTAGTTCTCACCATTGGGTGGTATAACTAATATTCATAACGCTCTGCCCCATATCTAGATTCAAATTCTCCAAACTCTGATACCCAGGATTCATGACATTATGCTGACTCACTATATCACAAATGTCGTTATCATTCTTCGGTTTAAAAATCCTTAAATTCTTCGCTAAAAACACTTTTGAGAAGGTCTTCCTTGAGGCCGGAGGCACCCCTTTTAATCTCATATCTTTTACATAATGATTATATAATTGATATTGGTTTTTAATGCTATTTAGATCTATATATAACATGTTACTGTACATAGGAGTCTGTTTACAGTACGGGCATTTGATGTCTGCTTTGGGTAAGTTATCTATGTAGGTTTCTACGTTTAAAGCTTTGAGGGGTTTTTTGGCCTCTCTGGGTCTCTCTTCTTTGACGAGCCAGCATCGGACCATGGCCTCCTTAATTCCCAGGGTATTCAGGAAGGTGGTTCGGCATACAGGGAGTTTTTGGTCATCGTATATGAGGTGGTATAGTTTTGAATCGCCCTTTCTGGAAACTTCTCCTTTGTGTTTGACCCTCCGTCGTTTTGGGGGTATATTGTCGACTAGGGATCTGAAAAAACAATACGTATACAATTTTTAAGGATGAATTGACCACCAACAATCGATATGTGTAACCTCTGAAGCAAAATTGATAATGGGTAAATCAACTTTTTTTTTATTTATGCATAAATCACTCTTTCTCCTTATTTGTTGACCTTTTGCGTGTTTTAAAATTATTTAAATGGGACATGATCTTACATCAAGAGATAGATTAGGTAAAAATAAAAATAAAACTCGTTTTCAACAAATAAATAGGGTGACCCAGCGGACGAACCCTTATTTTCATACAAAAGTGGGGGACAGCTATGTCCGCTGGGTCACTTTACTGCTTATAAACAAGTTATAATAAACAAATTATAATAAAAATATTTGCATTACGTAGCTTTATCTGTCTTTTAAATGAGCATAAATTTTATTAAAAAATTATCCGAATAAAGATTTCTTTTCAGTTTTTGTCGTAGAAGATGAAATTTTGTTGACAAAGAAAAGTTGATTCACCCTAAAACGTTCTCACCTCGAGGACATTTTTATTATCTATAAAATACTAGCATTTTCCCGCGGCTTTGCCCGCGTTGTTCCCGTTATTGTCCCAAAGGAACTCATTACCGGGATATAAAGTATCCTATGTTTCAATCCAGGACTTGTTCTACTTGCATGCCAAATTTCAGCTTGATCCATCCAGTTGCTACCCCGTTATAAGGTAACAAACATCCAAACATCCAAATATCCAAACATCCAAACATCTTCACAAACTTTCGCATTTATAATATTAGTGGGATTTGAAATAACGCAATTATAATAGTCTCCTCAATTCTTCAATTTAGGCCTATTAAAATGCACCTATGAATGTCAAGATTTACCGCCGTTTGTAATGTGAAATCTCTGCCCCGACAAGAACCAGCGTAAGAAACTCTGCGAGCTATCCTAATATTGACAAGGCGGCACCGGAACCCTACCCTTTTTGATTCATTTAAACTTTCCACTCTGTATACTATACCTGAGATCCTGTAATTAACTTTACTATCTTTGTACATAATAATATCGATACCTTTAGACTCAAAGGGTGTTAGCGCCATTAGCACCAACGGTGTTTACGCCCTTTGAGTCTAAAGGTATCGATATAATAATTCTGTTCCATAGCTATTGATTCTCCAAAAACAAAGTAATGGGGATGTGGACTAATGTTGAATTTTACAATATAATATAGTCACATGGATTGGAAAGTACTAAATCATCATAACACAGAAGAAATAAACAGAAAATGTATAAAAGTTATGAGACCACAAAGTTAAAAAAAAATGATTTAATGCCAGACCTGGCCGTAAAGTGGCTTTTTTCGCACGCTGCGCGCACGGAAAAGGCCGCTTTCTGGCCAAGTGTAGACATAAAATGATGTACACAACACGGGAGGTAATAAAGAAAGCCCTCGATCGCATATTTACGTCCCTCGCTTGCAGCTCGGGCCGCAAACATCCGCGATCTCGGCCTTTCTTTTTATTACCACCCTAGTTGTGTAATATACTATTTTTATTCATCGTCTTAAAGAAAAATTACAGTTAATTTCGGAATGCTTAAATAACACTGATAAAATAAATGTACAACAATTATGTGCTTAAACGCACTTTTCGTGCTCAAAATGACAAAATGCTATTTTTTTCATACAGACTTAGTACAGCGAGGACACAAGATGACGTCACAGGGTGCGTCCGTTTTGTATGGGCCGTTTTCAACGCTCGGTGCGGTCGGCTACTTTTAATTGCAATTTGTGGCTGTTATAGTAATCCAAGTGTAGTAGTTATAGGTATTTATTTATTTATTTATTTAGTCTTTATTGCACAATACAGGAAAGTACAAACGGCGAACTTAATGCCATAAGGCATTCTCTACCAGTTAACCGCTGGGCCAAACAGAAATATTAAATTGGTGCATGAACATATAGTCAAATCCGTAAAATTGTGAACACAAATCATATACATAATACTGATACATAATACAATTAAAATCAACATAAATATGCTGTAAAATATACCTACATACATACTATTACATGTACCCAGTATAAAATATCATGAAGACAATTAATCGTGAATATTGCTAGAAAAATGCTTGCGCAACATGCGCTTAAAGCTGAATTTGCTCTGCGCTTTCCTTATAGTAAGGGGAAGATCGTTCCAAAGGCGAATGGCCTTAAGAGTAAAGGAGTTGGACATAAATCCGGACCGATGTGGGGGAGCAGTGAGCTTAAGAGTACGGGAAGTACGGAGATCGCAACCTGGACGTGCAACAACAAATTTAAATTTGGATTTAAGATAATCAGGGGTAGCTGGATCAAATAATAAAGAATAGAGAGTGGATAAGATTCTTAAAGACCTACGTTGACGAATCGGGAGCCAATGAAGTTTTCGGCGAAAAGCGGATACGTGGTCATATTTACGGAGGCCAAACACACACAGGTATATACAGGGTGACTTCGAATTGGTAATACAAAATTAATGTTTTACATACTTATCCCCTAAACTTAGCCCCTCAATTAAGTCTCATACTTTTAAAATAATCAGAAGTATGTTTTTTTTAATTATTAATTTATCCCATTTTTGTTGGCTATCCTACCATGGTTACTCTACCATAATAATAAACAAAGAGGTTTAAAGATTTTCAAATGAACACTTTCCTCTATGGTTATCCGTCACATGCCGCAATATTTATGAAGAAAACGTGTTTTGATTAGTAATTGTCAGTTGTCAAAGAAAATACGAGTGACAGGTATGACACTTAGGTATTTAATGGAGTGAAACCACACTTTAGGACTTTAATTATTTGTTTTGTTAGAAAATTAGCAATAATTAAATACAGCAAATTTTAACATAGGGGTTAATGTGTTACACTACATGGCATTAACTGAGACATAATCAAGTGTTTTGTATTACCAATTTGAAGTCGCCCTGTATTTGTTCCTTATAAATATAATCGATTTGCATCAGAAACAAAATGTGGTACACAAGCCTATTCTCACCTGACGAAGTTTTTCTTCCCCGTCCAATCGAGCTCATTCCAGAAATACTCGAATATCTTCAACCGCGCATCCTCACTTAAGCTGGTGCATTTTCTCGCCGTCCCTTTCGCACAGTACTGGGACGTGCAGGCCACGCCCATCCGACGCTCCGCTTAAAAAAAATACAAAGAAACCGGTCAAGTGCGAGTCGGACTCGCGCACCGATGGTTCCGTACAAACTCGTCAGTAGACACGTGAATAATTCAAGAAAAACTGTATGGTGGGACAAACTTAACTTTGCTCTTGTAAAACTGTTGTACCCATACATCGACATATGTCGCGGTTAGTTCAGTAGAAGCAAATAAGTTTGTCTTACGATTTCTGTGAATTTATAAAAAACGCTGCAAGTTAGGATAACTGTTTTATTTTTCCTGTAATATATAGAATGATATTAATAATCGGTAATTATTACAGATTTTTCTGTTCAGTAACTTCGGAGATAATAGGGGGGAATGGTATTTTTTTCAACTTTTTTATTTTAAATCAAAAACTACATGTCTAAGAAAAAAAAATAAAAACGGTTGTGGAATTTACATATTAAGTCCTTTCATTTGATATCTCACTCGATATATTAGCTCAACTTTTGATTTTCGACATCCCATTTCGGTCCCCTTTAAAAAAAAAGTAAAAAAGGTATAAGATTATTTTTCTGTCCCATAGTCTCGGATTAGCGATTTTTAACACTATTCCAAATTCCAAGTCGATAGCATCAGTAGATTCTGAGATATCTTGCTGTGACAGACGGACAGACAGACAGACAGAGTCGCACCATAAGGGTTCCTTTTTTACCATTTTGGTACGGAACCCTAAAAATGAAGAAGAAGACACGCTGCGCTCACCCCACCCCCACCCCAAATGAATGAGACAAGGGTAAGCGAATGATGAGTATAACCACAGAATAAGTAATAGTACTTTGTACAGAAGTCGCACTGTCTAACAAAACCTACGTTCGAGTCACAAAAATGCGCCGAATCCTACCCTCTCGCTCTAACTCAGAACGCGCGCTCTTTCTGGTCGCCACGCCCACCGCTAGGGTTGTCGACAAAAATAAAATTATTATTATAGCTTGAATTTCCTAGTAAATTAGAGGTAGTTAAAAAAGTATTTGCGTGACGTTATATATCTGTTTTGATGCACGTCGTCATACATACTTACATACATACAAACACATAAGTTTTTGACCTATAAAATTTATGGTAACTTTGTTATGAAACCGTTAGGATAGACGCAAGTTTTAGCATAGCTGCAAGGCAAATTCCTGATTTCCCCATACAAAGTATATAGTAGATTGTGTCACAAGGGAGCAAAATGATGTATTTACGGCGAGGGCGTACATTGAATCCTGAACGAAGCGAAGGATTCTACAATTGAATCCCGAGCGTAGCGAGGGATTCTAAAGTAGAATCCGGAGCGTAGTGAGGGATTCAAGTGTTAACGCCCGTGGTGTAAATAATTTTGCTACCTTGTGACACATACTGCTTTTCACACCGACTATGAGGAAAATTTAAATACAAACGCTACCTACCAAAATAACGAAAACGAAATATTGTAAGGCGAACTTTCGCCTAATTTCGCGCGCTGCCATTAAAAATGGCTGCGCTCGCACTAGCTCGCCGCGCGCGCTGCTACATAGATAGCTACCTATAGGTATATCGTTCGGCCGCGGCCGGCCCCCGCCGCCCGCGCCGCCCGCGCGCCAGTCGCGTCCTGTCCACGACAACAAAAACATCGCAGCTCGCGCAATTCTCTATGACCCTACGTTCGACCATTACAGTGGCTGCCCAACTCGTGGCTTAGAAATAGAACCCTAACCTTGATTAATTTAAATTAATAATTGAAGTGAATTACGTATTAGTGTTGACATGCCGAACACGCGGAGCGCGAAAGTGCGTCCGCCAGGGGACATGAGTGAAGACGACGGAAGTGAACAGGAGGAGCAAGCGGAGCAGCGCGCCAGGAGCGCCCCCGCCCTGGTTTCCGAGACCGCCCCGGCGCCCGGCAGCGCTGGCGGCGCCTCTACGAGCGCGACCATGCCGATCACCGAGAACTTCTTAGCTGGCTTCATGGAGTCCTTCGTCAGGATGCAAGCGGAGACGAACCGCACCCTGGTGGAGACCCTGAGATCCGGCCCCTGGAACCCTAGAGCTTCGACGCCAACGCCCGAGTCTCGAGTGTCCATCGACCACCTGTCCGCGGTCACCGGAGGGAACTTCTCCAAGTGCACTGCACGATTCGACGGAAGGTCACGCGACGCGGAGGTGCTGGAGGCGTTCATCGACGCGGTGCAGGTGTTCAAGGAGTGCGCGGGCGTCAGCGACGAGCACGCGCTCCGCGGGCTGCCCATGTTGCTGGAGGGCGACGCGGCCGTGTGGTGGCGCGGCGCACGCGCCGGCGTGCACACCTGGCCGGACGCCGTGGCGCGCCTGCGCGCCATGTACGGGACGCAGCAGCCGCCGTACAAAGTACTACGGGAGATCGTCGTCACAGAACAGAAAGACTCTGAACGTGCGGAGGTGTTTGTGTGTCGAGTTCGGTCTTTGTTAGTTAAATTACCATATGCAGTGCCTATGTGTATGCAAGTAGATCTTATTTACGGCCTTTTACAACGACGAGTGAAAAAGCGTTTACCTAGAGACGATGTTAACGATGTTGATAGTCTTATCAAAAAGGTAAGGGCCATAGAGGATTCGATTGACGAGCTAAACGTTCATAATAGTGTCCATACCTACGCCGCGAACACGAGTTCTACCAAAACAACGGCGAGTCATGTTTCACACGCGCCGCGCGATCCCGCCCGCGAACTCGAGTCGAGCGAGCGCAGCGTTACTACCGGTGCGTGCGGTACTAGTGTCGCGAAACTCATCGCTAACTCGAACGAAAATTCGAAACGTGAAAAGCGCGTTCGATGTTCGTTTTGCAAATCTTATGGGCACGTTGTAACAGATTGTCGTAATCTTCAAAATAAAAATAATAAGCCGCAACAAACTAACGCGATTTCCGAGGGTAAAAGTGCCAGTAGCGGGTCTACTCCTTTACGTTGTTACGGATGCGGTCAGGCCGGCGTAGTTAAATCGAAATGTGATAACTGTAGTGGTAAGCAGTTGCTCGCGAAACAATGCGACTTTAATTTGGTGGCTGGTGAGAACGTCTCACCAGAAACTCACGCGATGACGCCGTCACCGTCACAGGCTATGGTATCGGTCACTATCGCGAATAGGGTAGGTGCAGCAATACTTGACACCGGGGCTTCATGCAGCGTTGCCGGTTCTTTGTTGTACCCTATTTTGACTTCGTTTGGGGTACAGTTTCGCGAGGCGGAGCGAACCATTGGACTCGCGCTCGGTTCCCGTCGGGTGAAAAAGGTTCTCACCGCGACTGTGCCCGTACTCTTAGAGGGTAGACAGGTTGATACCGAGTTCGTGGTGTTCCCAGGAGAAAATACCCGAACGTTGTTAGGTCGTGACTTCATCGCTAAAGCTGGGGTCACACCAGATTTGGCACAGGAGTCATGGTACTTTAACGACACTCCTGAGCAGTTTTTTCCTTTTGTGCAATCTGTTCTTTTGAATAGCACGGAGCTGATGCAGGCTGATATCTCCGACGTCTCCCTGCGTGACGACGAGGGAACGAAGTTGCCACCAGAGCACAGGAACGCGCTCAACGCATTTTTGCGTAGCAGAGCGGACCAGTTTGCTGCGGATGGGCCTCCCACGGACTTCGCCTGTCATAAAATCAAGGTAAATGCTAATCAGGAACCCCTTGCTTCGCCACCCTACAGGTTGTCGCCGTCGAAGAAGGAAGCCTTGGAAAAGGAACTGCATAAGCTGCTCAGCGCTGATGTCATCGAGGAATGTGAGTCCCCGTGGGCCTCCAACGTCGTCCTGGTGAAGAAGAAGGATGGGAGCTACAGGCTTTGCGTTGATTACCGCAAGCTCAACGCGGTCACGGAGCCTGACCGATACCCGCTTCCCAGGATCGAAGACGTGCTCCACGCGGCGAAAACCTCCAAGTACATGACCACACTGGACCTGCGATCTGGATACTTTCAGGTGAGCGTTGACCCTGATCATAGGGACCTTACCTCATTCACGACGCCACTGGGCACCTTCAGGTTCAAGCGCATGCCCATGGGTCTCCGGAATTCAGGAGCGACCTTCCAGAGGTTGATCGACCGGTTCAAGTCCAACTTACCAGGTATAACTCTGCTCGCGTATTTGGATGACTTGTTGGTGCTATCCGAGGGTTCTTTCGAGAGACACCTCGCAGATCTGGGAGCCGTGTTTAACCGCCTTGCTATGTTTAATCTGCGGGTGAATCGAGAAAAGAGCCACTTCGCGCGAGATTCCGTCAAGTTCCTTGGCCATGTCATCGTGCCAGGTGGTATCCATATGGACCCAGACAAGACGTCGGCTATAGCCAATATGCCGGTACCCCAGAACGTGAAGCACATGAAGTGTTTTCTACAAACCTCGAGCTGGTTCAGACGCTTCATACCGGGTTACGCCGAGGTGAGTAGGCCGCTGACTTCTCTGCTGAAGAAAGGGAGCACCTGGGAGTGGGGCCCCGAGCAGCAGAGCGCTTTCGAGACCATCAAATCTCTCTTGGTCTCAGCTCCAATCCTCCGTCAGGCCGACGGAACGAAACCATTTGTACTGAGGACCGACAGCAGCGGCTATGCTCTTGGCGCGGCTCTACTCCAGGGGGAGGGGACCGATGAACGACCAGTTGAGTACGCCAGTCGCCTCCTCACGCCTGCTGAGAAAAACTACAATACGACGGAGAGGGAGGCTTTGGCCGTCGTGTGGGCCGTGTCGAAGTTTAGGGGCTATATCGACGGCGCCGACGTAACGGTAAAGTCCGATCACCAACCGCTCAGGTGGCTCATGAGCTTGAAGTCGCCAAGCGGCCGCCTCGCCAGGTGGGCGCTCAGTCTGCAGGAATACAACCTGAAGATCGAGTACACGCCAGGTAAGGCGAATGTGATCGCAGATACGCTGTCACGTCCTGCATGCGCTACTGAGGAGGCCGATTGCGACTTGTGTCTCGCCGTGGTCGACCTACCCGTACGCAACCCTAAAGACGTCAGAGAGAATCAGCTGAAGGATCCTGAGGTTCGTAAGATCGTCGAGGCGATGGAATCTGACGATCCCTTTAGGGGGAGGTCCTGGGCCGATAAAGGGTACGTAGTAGTAGACGGTGTATTATACCGTTATGGTCCCGACAACGAAGAAGACGATGACGCCAGTTTGGTTGTACCGGAACATGAGCGAAGGGACGCCCTGGTCGAGTACCATGACGCTCCCACAGCTGGCCATTTTGGGGTAGACCGGACTCTGCAGCGTCTCGCAGGTAAATATTATTGGCCTGGAATGCGAGCCTACGTTACGCAGTACGTTAAAAACTGTGCAGCGTGTCAGCGGTACAAGGTAGACACGCGTAAACCAGCTGGCCTGCTGCAAGTACCAGCCATGTCTCGCCGTTTTGAGGTACTCGCGGTGGACCTGTTCGGGCCGCTGCCCGAGACACCTTCTGGCAACAAGTGGATCCTCATATTAGAAGATACCTGCACGAGATGGGTTGAGTTATTCGCCCTTCCATCAGCCACCAGCGAAGAGTGCGCCAAAACACTGGTAAATGAGGTGTACCTGCGTTATGGAGCGCCTAGGAGACTCATCAGTGACAACGGCGTACAGTTTGTGAGCGAGGTGATGCAACAAACCTGTCACGTCATGCGCATTAACCAGGCCCTGACGTCGTTTTACCATCCCGAATCCAATCCCGTTGAGCGCAAGAACCGCGACCTGAAGCCGCAGCTTGCGATTCTGGTAGGTAAAGATCATGACTCCTGGGATACTCACCTCCCCGCAATCCGGTTCGCTATGAACTCCGCGGTGACTGCGAGCACGGGGCATACGCCCGCTTATCTAAACTTCGGGCGCGAAATACGCGCGCCCGCTGACGTGTTGTCCGATATGCGGACTATAATCGAGAACGACAATGTTGTCTTGTCGATTACTCCGTACCTTAAGAAGCTTTCTAGTGTGCTGCTCGATGCACGGGATGTGCACGAGAAAGCCCAGGAGGCTCAGAAGAAGTACGCCGATGAGAATCGCCGCCCCGCCCCGGACTATAAGGTAGGCGATCTCGTACTGCTTAAGACACAGGGTTCTAACGATACGAGCAAAGGACAGACTCCGAAGTTCATCCCTCGTCGAGATGGTCCATATCGTATTCAGGAGGTGGTCGGTAGTACGACGTACGTTTTGGAGCGTATAAGTGACGGCGTCTCGCTAGGAAAGTATCACGTTTCGTTGCTAACGCCGTTTGTTGGTCCCATCCAAGCTCCTGTTCAGGAGAAACGTAAGAGGGGGAGACCTCGTAAGGCTAACCCGGCTTCGGGGGCGCAACGCCTGGGTTAGAGGGGGAGGTTGTAAGGCGAACTTTCGCCTAATTTCGCGCGCTGCCATTAAAAATGGCTGCGCTCGCACTAGCTCGCCGCGCGCGCTGCTACATAGATAGCTACCTATAGGTATATCGTTCGGCCGCGGCCGGCCCCCGCCGCCCGCGCCGCCCGCGCGCCAGTCGCGTCCTGTCCACGACAACAAAAACATCGCAGCTCGCGCAATTCTCTATGACCCTACGTTCGACCATTACAATATATAGTTAGTCAAAGAGCATCACACATTTTTAATAAAATGAAATGTGAAATTGTTAAATTTACAGTTCCTTATTATTTATAAAACGTTTATTACTTTTTACGGACGGGACGAATTTACCACTTCCATATTATATTTATGGCCCTCGCCTGCGGCTCGGACCCCAAACACCTGTGGTCTGGGCCATTCCTTATTATCGACTTTATGTAGAGTCGATATGTAGAGTCAATGTAGAGTCGATATGTAGAGTCAATGTAGAGTCGATAATGTAGAGTTGATATGTAGAGTCGATATGTAGAGCAATAATGTAGAGTCGATAATGTAGAGTCGATATGGAGAGTCGATATGTCGAGTCGATATGTAGAGTGGATATGTAGAGTCGATATGTAGAATCGATATGTAGAGTCGATATGTAGAGTCAATAATGTAGAGTAGATAATGTAGAGTCGATATGTAGAGTCGATATGTAGAGTTGATATTTAGAGTCGATATGTAGAGTCAATAATGTAGAGTCGATAATGTAGAGTCGATATGGAGAGTCGATATGTAGAGTCGATATGTAGAGTTGATATGTAGAGTCGATATGTAGAATCGATATGTAGAGTCAATAATGTAGAGTCGATATGTAGAGTTGATATGTAGAGTCAATATGTAGAGTCTATAATGTATGGTATGGCAATGGCATATTCTAAGCAGGTTCAAACTAAAAATACCCTGTAGGTAGTCCTTGAACAGAAAAGTATCACTTTGATCCCTCTTATGAGGGATCAAAATACTTTTTTCTGAATAGGAGGTGTGAAAACATCATTTAAAAATTAGATTTTGACGTTGGGATACCTCGGTTTGTATGATATTGAAGTAGTATTTCACTAATATTTCTATTATTGAGTGGTCTTTCTCTAAGATACCGTAGAAAAAGTTGTAAAATAGCCTATTATGCACTCACACACGCACCCACAATCGACATAATAAAGATAAAACCCACTTACATTTGTACACGTCTTGCACCCATTTGTCTCTGTCTCTGTCCCTCCTGAACCCGTAATAGCTCTGGCCGGACATTCTTTTCTCTTTCTCTTCTTTTCGACGTTGAGACTTCACTTTGGCGTCCTCCTTTTTCTGTAAAATCGTTTCTAAGATAATTTTAGGGACATTAACAGTGGCGACATCTAGGGCGAGCATGTCAGTTTTTAACAAGCTTTAGATAGAGGCAAAAGGTACGTTGCCAATAGGATAGTTTCTTGTAGTAAAAATAAACCAATATCCAGCGTTTTACGGCGTTTTATTTTCGTCATATTGTCTCAGTAAATATTTTTCAAAAAAACGATGCCTAGAGTTAACTTTTTATGAAACCGAAAAAAAATTGTCACGATATGTCCTTTCGTTATAGTAAATAATCGTCGGACAACAATGATTGTCAAACCGCGCGGTCAAAACGCTCGGAGAATCGCCCTAATATCAAATTCAGTCTCCGAAACTGGTCCCATATAAATCAAGAATCCCTTTTTTTTGCCTTTAACGTTTTTATTACTGGTGACGTCATTTGTTCTTTTACGAATCTGCATACCTACTATCTGAGCTGAGCTGAACTATGTGGTACAGTGGACATTTTGACATAGTAAGAAAGAAAGAAGAAGAAAGAAAGAAAGAATTTATTTAGCGCAAAAACATTATACAATAAAATCAACATCAACATTTGAGCCTTGAGTAGGTTCGCGCTAAATAAGGACCCCACTCAGCATAATGTCACGGCAAGCCGTGACGCTGATTTTCGGTGAGGCCCTCAGAGACTAAAACTAAAACTGTTTAAATTAAATTAAACTAAACATTTAAACACCTTGTGGTAGCGTAACCTAACATCTAATAACATTTGTATTGTAAATATGTGACGACACGAGTAAACATTAACCACTAACTATCACCAGACACAAAAACTAATGTACGTAGGTATTAACTCCATATTATTATTATTTTTCTACTCCTGTACTTTTATTTGTCTTTTACTAGTATTTGGTCACGAACACTAATATAGGAACATACATAATGTGAGTTCAGAGAAGTCTATACCCCTATCCCTATAACTGCACAAGTGTCGTTATAGTCGCAAAACGATACTGCCAGCAGCCACAGACTTCTAAATCTAGGTTAAACTTAGGTCAAAGATAAAGTGCTTAATTGACAACATTTCATATTTTCAAAAGATCTTAATTCGAAAACCATTTGGGTAAAACTGTATTTTATGCTCAAAAAAAATATTTTTGGATTTTTTTTCCCATTCATTTTGGAAAAAATCGTCAATTAGTGTGAACCGGAAGTGTGACGTCATTTTCCCTGCATTATCGAGAGAGACCTTAGTGCTGAAACGATTAAAAAGTGTATGGTATCCGGTTGTCATTTTCTGACATACTTGCCGTCTGACGTTTATTTGTTTTGAAAATTGTTACAACTGCTTAGCGGCTTTAAAAGTTTAATTTTCTTACCGTTGGTTCATTTGCACGTTTTCGAAGACCTTAAAAGACTTGGCACTTTCCCACTGGACTCCGATAACGCATTCAAACATTATTAACTTGGCATTCTTTTACCGGACACCGATTTTTTTCATATAATGAAGACATCAGAAGGTTTTTCTCAGGCTGATAGCACGAATCTGCCGCGTGTTGAAATTATGATGATGGAGTACACATCGGCAAGTGATAAATATAATCCAGCCCAAATAAGAGGAGGAAAAGCATCGTTGTCTTCCCGAACTTCCTATGTTGACAACGCTGTAACGCCTGACAGTTATTTTTTTAATCGTAATTGTCGCTCTGGATTCTAGTTTTTTTAAATCGTAATTGTCGCTCTGGATTCTAGTTGGGAAAGTGACGTCATTTTCTACATACGCCCTTTTTTTTTATTTTTTTTATTTTATTTATTTGGACCTTCAACAATAAGCATACCGTTACATTTTATATTGTTACATGAACAGATTAGGTCTAAGTATCTTATTACTTATAGAAGGACACCGCATGCACTATAATAACAGTTAATATTAAACAAACAATGTGTTATCTGCTCTTATCCTAATAGTTTGATCTATATATGTACTTTAATTAAAATTATTTTAATATTTACTATGATATAAATTTTACATAATCATACACTCTTGCGCCCCAACTTATTCACAAGTGAGGCTTTAATGTAGTGTAGGCTCGAAGAGTTAAGATCGATGTAGTCTTGATGTTCCTTGTATATAGCAAACATACGAGATTTTAGAATGAGCTACTTTTCAAACTGCTATTTTTAATTGAAAAATTGAGTTAAAACGAAAAAGAAAAAATACGGGTAGCTTAAAATTCCACCTATTTTCTATCCAGCTCATAAAATGAAGGAGTAGAAAATTTGAAATATTGTCAATTCTATCTTTACGATAAAATAGTAGACCTTTTGGTAAGGTGAACTTTTTCGTAGTGTGCCTTTTCGTAGGGTTGACGTATACATTCAGTCGACCAATTGATGCACTAGACTATTTGATAGAGTGGCAATTTGGTAGGGTGGCTGAAATAGTAAAGTGGACATTTTAAAGCGGATGTTCTGGCACAGTGGACGATCTAATACAGTGGACACTCTGGACTTTCTGATACGGTGGACGTTTTGATACAATGGACACTGTGGACCCAAAGGGCCAAAACTGTAATTTAGTGATGGAAATAGTACATTACACAACTAGGGTGGTAAAATAAAGTAAATATGCGATCAAGGGCTTTCTTTACTACCCCCCGTATTGTGTACATCATTTTATGTCTACACAGGTGTGGTATAAACATAGTTTTTCCATTTAGTTTGGTGGTATTTGAACAATGAATTATACCATTATTATCAATTTCCAAATCTGATAATTATATTGACGGAAACTGAAGTTGACGGCGTGCAAAGTATTTCGCCGCCACTTCTTTTTAGCATGCGAGGTACATACACTTTTTCCTTTTATCTCGGTATAAATATTTTGAAATCTTCCAAGTTGTCTACCGTCAAAATAGAACCCTTTGGCATGGCCCGGCGCATTTCAAAATGCACAGGTAATATTTGAGTCGTTTTCGCTCAAAAAGTGCCTCGAGTAATTAAGAATCAAACGAACTTACCTTACGTGATGTTTGATTCCAATTATGTGAGTATCCCAACCGAAGACGATTACTATAGTTTACATGCAGCAGTACATGAGATGGTGCTGTCCTTGTCACACATTTAGAGCTATAATATCTTAAAAAGCAAAACCATACTTCCATCTCTCTCCCGCGGCGCATCGACACACCCGCTCCCGCGCTTACCTGACCTCATTTTTTCAGAGTTAGATATTTTGTGTTGTAGACGAGTTTTTTATTTTTTATTTTATCCCTTGGGCTAGGGTGGGATGGGACGATGTAATCGTCTTCGGTTGGGATACTCACATAATTGGAATCAAACATCACGTAAGGTAAGTTCGTTTGATTCTTAATTATATTTCGTATCCCAACCGAAGACGATTACTATAGTTTACATGCAGATGTTCAGAGCATTGTTATGTTGAATATGTGAAAAATGAAAAGTAAAAAACTGGTAATTCCAATCATTATAATGCTGATTAGCTACGAAATTGAGAACAATATTCTGATGACTTAATTTAAAGTTCAATTTACATTTATCAGATTCTTAACTGTTTAATTTTAATGGCATAAATGCAATTAATCCTATTTAGCGAATGTCAGATATAGCATACGTAAAATTATTTTCATTTGATTCCAGGGTGTCTCTATAATATTACTTATTAAGATAGACATTGGAACGATCACTGCAACCTGCAGCCTTGCAAACAGTCTCCAGATTAAACCCGGCACGGTGCGCGGCAGATTTTTATGCTACCCGTGTACTGTGAGCGCTGAAAATGCTTATGTCAATGGCATTGTCTCGTGATACCTTTTTAACCCAGTGTGCTAAGGTCTGAGATCCAAAGTTTTTATAAGGCCTTCGTACAAAGAGGTATCCTTTAGTATGATGGCGTCTCAATTCATTTGTCCTACTAACATACGTTTGAACTGCGAGTGCTGGGCAAATAAGGACTTTCGCGGATATAGGGTAATCTGTTGATTGGTTAACAAGCTCCAGGCCTCGAAGTATTAATTAAATTTGTAACCTTGATTATATTTAACATTTAGATGACTCCTACTGGAGGAGTATCATCTCATTAGCTATACTGTCCAGTACCAGTGCTAATGAAGGTGAAGCCATAATTACATCATTACTTATTGGCATATTATCTAATTTTATCAGTAGCCTGATCGTGTGCATCCATTGTGCCGAAGCAATGGCGATAAAAGTACAAGTTTTATATGATAAATCAGTTCATGAGACATCTTCATTTCGATAAATATTTAAGAAATGATTTAGAACTATATTTGTACGTGGATTTATATTTTGGGTTCGGAGGTTTAAGTTTGTAAGCCTTTAAGAAATCGATTAACCCAATCATTTGACGTAACATTCGTATTGCGATAAGGCTGATCTGTGTATGATCAAACAGCTATAGCTTAAAATTTTATGGTCAAAAAGACATCATCAAAAAGACAAGACGGTGATGTGTTAAAACACATCACCGTCATTAGCGTCATAAACATCAAGATTTCTCGTTTTTTACAGAGAAGCTCCCAGGATTTGAATTAATAAAGTTTTAAATTATTGCTTTAAAAGTATTTTTGCTAAAGAGGCCATCACTATATTTAGTGATTCATGTGGTAGGCCACGCTTTATTATCATATCCCTGATAATTTAGCTGTCACCAGGATAAGGCTGGCATGAAGCGGGAGGCGCGTTCTGAACGGAGAGACTAATAAAGATCCATCGGAATCAATAAACGTTTTTTCAGGTACGACAAGACTAGACCACAAGGAGTACCATGCTTGTGATGGCCAGTAGGGTACTACAACGATACCTTTAGCTTTATCTGAAATGATTTTTCTAATACTTTGCTCACTAGGCTGAATGGGGGAAAGAGATAAAAAGTAATATTTTCCCAACTAAAAGTAAAGGCATCGACTATTTCTGAATAAGGATCTAATTTCGAAGACGCATATCTACTGCAGTAGGCTGTAGTTCTGAGGGCTGTCAAAAAGGTCAAATGCAGGTGTACAGCCTAACATATGAACAATCTGTGAAAATATATGACCAGAAATTTCCCATTCAGTGTCTATATTCATTTGGCTGGAGTCCTAGACTCCCGATCTGCTACTACATTATCGCAAGACTGTATGTATGATGTAAATACATAGACGTTTTTTGACTCGCACAACTGCCAAATGTTTCTTGCATACTTATTTAAATGGGGATATTGTACTTCCCCATTCTGTTAATATAACATGGCAGGTGTGTTGTCTATTCTCAGTTAAACGTTGCAATCTTTTAGATTTGCTGTAAATATCTTCAGTCCATAAAATGCGGCTACAAGTTCCAGCGTGTTTATATGAATGAAGTGTCAGTTCACTGACTGTCCAGTTGCCAGAAGCGTTTGGGCACCACATGTCGCGCCCCAACCAGTTATAGATAGATGCATTACTATACATTTCTAACAAGTAGTTATTCTTGCGGATCGGGGAGAATGTATCATTGTATTATTAATCCGCCATGAAAAATGTGGACTTAAATATTTTTCTAGTTTCATTTGTTTGTTGTAATTTTCCAAATGATCCAGAGCTAAAATATTTCTCGTTCGAAGAATTTAGTATACCTACATCCGTCCGTAGTTGACGGCTGGACATACGGAGGGCAAAAATCTGATGAATTCAGCTAAATATCAAATTGTAACATGTGTGCGGTTCATCTAGTATCGCCTCCACCACGTGGTCGCGTAATGCCGCGTGTAGCTGGTCGGGCGGCGGCCGCGCGGCGCGTCTGTGCGACGGTCCCGCGGCGGCCGGTGAGGTGCAGGGGGCGGCCGCGGCTCGGCCGCTGCTGCTACTCGTGGCGGCATCCCCCTCGAGTTTAAAGCACTCCGTTGTTGCTGTGCTTCTTTCTACTGATGGTTTGTAAGCAGGACTCACAACTGTCGATTTCATTTCTGAACCGGTTTCAACGATCGCCTTTGAAAACTTGATATGCTCTGTTAAGGCTGAACGGAAGAGATGTTCATCCATTTTTGGTATTTTTGACGGTATCTCTAATATTTTAATTAAAAGTGTTTAAGGCTGCGAACCGACGAGACTGAGATTCTCTATAATAGCTGTTGTAGCTTCTCTATAATAGCTTTATTATGTCTTGAGATACTGTATTCTTAGATGACAGTGCCTAATTTAACACTTGTCCTATTGCACCGAGACTACCGAACAGCTGGCTCTGCTTACTTTGGCCGTAGAAGTCCTTTTATACATTGATTTCCAAAAGGGCTGCTTTGATCTCAAGATTTAGCATCGGAAACCTCATATTGGGGCAATTTTCAGGAGGCAAGTAACGTCTGATTAGTTCCAGGTGAAAGTCCTTAGCTAATCCATTTGCCAAAATGGGTGCCGACTTGGGTGCAATATCCTTATGTAGGTTTTTGCCGTATTTTTTGTTATTAGTTGTGTCCTCGCCCAGTAGTTCTAATATTTTCGGTTCCAATGACGGTATAGTCTCGCCACTCTATCTATGGGCACGGCAAGTGCCGCCAGGCGGCGTGGGCGCTTCGATCGTTACGGGCTCGGCCGGCGCGATCGGCGCGGGCGACGTACTCGGCAGTAGTAGGTAGTTGTTGCTTCGCCCGGCTCGGCCAACTCAGAGTCCGAGGCCTCCGTGTCCCCGTAAATATGAATGTATCCTCTACACGGTTCATGTGGAGTATGAAGTCCTCGACACCGTTAAAATGGAACTGATGTTCTGGATAGAACGTGTGTATCCTCTACACGATTTACGTGGAGTATGAAATCCTCGACACTGTTAAAGTGGAGCAGATGTTCTGAATAGAACGTGTGTATCCTCTACACGATTTACGTGGAGTATGAAATCCTCGACACTGTTAAAGTGGAGCAGATGTTCTGAATAGAACGTGTGTATCCTCTACACGATTTACGTGGAGTATGAAATCCTCGACACTGTTAAAGTGGAGCAGATGTTCTGAATAGAACGTGTGTATCCTCTACACGATTTACGTGGAGTATGAAATCCTCGACACTGTTAAAGTGGAGCAGATGTTCTGAATAGAACGTGTGTATCCTCTACACGATTTACGTGGAGTATGAAATCCTCGACACTGTTAAAGTGGAGCAGATGTTCTGAATAGAACGTGTGTATTCTCTACACGATTTACGTGGAGTATGAAATCCTCGACACTATTAAAGTGGAGCAGATGTTCTGAATGAAACGTATGTATTCTCTACACGATTTACGTGGAGTATGAAATCCTCGACACTGTTAAAATGGAGTAGGTAGACGTAAACATTCGTATATAATAGTCCTTTACACGGCTCGCATGGAGTAGGTACACAAATGTCAACATTTTGTAACGTGGATGATCAATATGATCACACTTGAAATCTTCAACACGATTTTCGTGGAGCTATACACGTGTAAATACATCTACATGTCTGTTTCTTTTCGCCAGGCAAGGTGATAGTCATAACACAAACCCTAAAATTTGCCAATTTTACTTGGCGTCATAACACTTTTATCACTATTGATGACGAACCCCAACGACTTAAAAAAGTCTTGTAGTTTTTACGTTTGTTAAGTAATTAAATCTATGATCTTACTATATATAAAAAATCGTCTAAGTAGTTAAATGACAATAGGCCCGAAGTACGTAGATATTTCTTTTAATAATTTTATATAAACAAATGGAGCCGTACAAATTCTTGTCGTCTAGCAAGACATTCGAATCAAACAATTGTGGTCGCCACTTAAAACGCAATCGTTTGCGATCATTTTCATCAACAGATATCAGAAAATAGGCATCATGTAGATCTATTGTTGCCATATCTTGCAATACCTTACATAAAATGTACCTACATGTAAGCAATTAATAAATGAAATGAAATAAAGTAATCGGTACGCTACCGCAGTCATCCAACTTAAAGTGATGAACCGTAGTGAATTTGTTTAATTATTTTAAACTTACAATTAGTATGAAACGATGAGTTCCGTTAGGTTTAGGTACTGTGAAAATAGGTGAGACAAATTGTCCTTCACATGGCATACACAGTGATATGAAGTTAGTTAGATAAAAACTCAGCAAATCCGTTATACATCTTTCCTAATTATATAACTTTATACACGTATCTTTACTTTTTATTCGTAAATATGTAAGTAACCAGGTTTAATGATTTTGTAGGTAAGATGCGTAAAGGAAATTTGAAAGTACCGTTATTGGCAGTGCCGTATTATCTAAAAACACTTTATAGTAACTAGTACTTTTGTTAAAATGATTACAAATTTACCTTCATAATCCTGGTTGTAATTTCGATCCCTTGATCGCTTTCGTTTTCACTTCACTACACTATTTTTTAACGTTAAATTTCGTGCGACTCGGACAACACCAAAAAATGTAATGAGGTCAGGTAAGCGCGGGAGCGGGTGTGTCGATGCGCCGCGGGAGAGAGATGGAAGTATGGTTTTGCTTTTTAAGATATTATAGCTCTAAATGTGTGACAAGGACAGCACCATCTCATGTACTGCTGCATGTAAACTATAGTAATCGTCTTCGGTTGGGATACGAAATATAATTTAAGGTTTTTAACTGCACCTTAATAAAACTTCGTTTTTTTCAAGGACCTTAAAATAAATAGCCGGACAGAGCGTCGCTAACAAAGAATTCAAGCATCAATAGTCCGCCGGCTAACTTAACGCTGATTGGTCAGGTCAGGTCAATGTGTGCGCGCTGCGGGTAGTAGGAAAAAACTAGTCGATGTGTGCGTGCGGGCTCGTAAGTACAAGCAGCCGGCCCACTAAAAATGCTTCAGTTCTCTGTTGGCGACGCTCCGTCCGGCTATTTATTTAAAGGTCCTTGGTTTTTTTAGATTACAATTTCAACGGTCATTTCGGGCCCCGGTTTTTGTTTTCTTCGGGTAATATTATACTAATTTCACATATTTTATTAACGTATTATTTTTAAAGATAGCACGATGCATATATTTCTGTTTTAAATCGGATTTCCTTGAAAGCGCATGATAACGCGGATTTTTTCTATAAAAACGAAGTATACCTAGTCACTACTAGAACCTTATTGACAACTAATAAAGTAGTACCTTTTGCCTTTAGCACTCTTAGAGCTAAGGTGCTCTGGATGCACTGAATTCAATACCGCGAATGTAATCGTGAATTATTTCAAAGTGATATTTCGAATGTAGAGAAATTGAGCTTACCTTGACATTCGCGATTTTGAACTTCTTGTAACACACACAAACACGGCACACATTGATAACATGTTTTTTTATTTAACGGATGCGAATTACGGCGGTCCTATTTTTAGGGTTCCGTACCAAAATGGTAAAAAAGGAACCCTTATGGCTTATGGTGCGACTCTGTCTCTCTGTCCGTCTGTCACACCAATATATCTCAGGATCTACTGATGCTATCGACTTGAAATTTGGAATAGTCTTAAAAATCGCTAACCCAAGCCTATTGTTTTCCAAGGACTTATTTTAGTAGAGGATCCCAGTATAGAACGACCTTCACCGAGCTGGTTAATGGATGAAAAGTACTTTATATTAAATTAAATATGATAATAAATATATTGCAAGTAGGTTGCCTAAAAAAATTCAGTCCAGAATACGATTAATTTAAAATTAAAAAAAAATTTTTTTTTTTACATTTCACCGTTTTGTTTAATAGACAAATGACATACCAATCAAAAGTATGAAGCCTATAGAATATGCAAACGTTGGGTTGCCTATATTTTTCCCGTCATAACTTTTGGGTTGCCAGGCATAAACAGGTACATCATATTAGAAATTTGCACTGGTCTGGTTAATGAATAAACTTTATGCCAAAATAAAGATAATTTTATTACGAACACGATGATATAGGGTTGCCTGCGAAAAATCAGTCCTGAAGTGCGGTTGTCGAGTTTTAAAAAGTCAAAGCCCTTCAATCCCGGTTGCGTTAAGTTTGCACCTGGTTGGTATGTGATGCCAAGGAAACCAGGTGCAAACTTAGCTCAACCGGTTAATACGAAAAATTTAGAATGAAGTCGGCACGGATACATCGATATTAGTGATTTGCGCTGGTCTGGTTAATGAATAAACTTTATGCCAAAATAAAGACTATTTTATTACAAACACGGTGGTATAGAGTTGCCTGCGAAAAATCAGTCCTGAATTGCGGTTGTCGAGTTTTAAAAAGTCAAAGACCTTCAATCCCGGTTGCGTTAAGTTTGCACCTGGTTGGTATGTGATGCCAAGGAAACCAGGTGCAAACTTAGCTCCACCGGTTAATATGAAAAATTTAAGATGAAGTCGGCACGGGTACATCGATATTAGTGATTTGCACTGGTCTGTTTAATGAATAAACTTTATGCCAAAATAAAGACTATTTTATTACGAACACGATGATATAGGGTTGCCTGCGAAAAATCAGTCCTGAAGTGCGGTTGTCGAGTTTTAAAAAGTCAAAGCCCTTCAATCCCGGTTGCGTTAAGTTTGCACCTGGTTGGTATGTGATGCCAAGGAAACCAGGTGCAAACTTAGCTCAACCGGTTAATATGAAAAATTTAGAATGAAGTCGGCAAGGCTTTGACTTTTTAAAACTCGACAACCGCAATTCAGGACTGATTTTTCGCAGGCAACTCTATACCACCGTGTTCGTAATGAAATAGTCTTTATTTTGGCATAAAGTTTATTCATTAACCAGACCAGTGCAAATCACTAATATCGATGTACCCGTGCCGACTTCATTCTAAATTTTTCGTATTAACCGGTTGAGCTAAGTTTGCACCTGGTTTCCTTGGCATCACATACCAACCAGGTGCAAACTTAACGCATCCGGGATTGAAGGGCTTTGACTTTTTAAAACTCGGCAACCGGAATTCAGGACTGATTTTTCGCAGGCAACCCTATATCATCGTGTTCGTAATAAAATTATCTTTATTTTGGCATAAAGTTTATTCATTAACCAGACCAGTGCAAATTACTAATATGATGTACCTGTTTATGCCTGGCAACCCAAAAGTTATGACGGGAAAAATATAGGCAACCCAACGTTTGCATATTCTATAGGCTTCATACTTTTGATTGGTATGTCATTTGTCTATTAAACAAAACGGTGAAAATTAAAAAAAAAAAATTTTTTTTAACTTTTAATTAATCATATTCTGGACTGAATTTTTTTAGGCAACCCCCTTGCAATATATTTATTAACATATTTAATTCAATATAAAATACTTTTCATCCATTAACCAGCTCGGTGAAGGTCGTTCTATACTGGGATCTTAGACTATTTTTTAGGGTATTAATTTCAATTTTTTTTAACCGATTTCACAAAGAGTGTCTCCAGTCATTTGATATTTGTTACCACAGAAACCCATTTTTATGAACCAATTTTATTTTAATTGAAAAAATAGTTCTAAATTGTTCCCATTTTATTCAAACAAAAAAAAATTGTAAATTAGAGCCAGAAAAAGTACCTACACATAGAAGCTATACATTTTTTTGGGGATTCTTGGAAGCTTTCTGTATCTGATTTTCTTTTGGTTGTGGCTAAATACATTCAGAAAATAACATTTAATTTTCTATGAATGGGCTATGATTAGGGTTTTCTTTCTAAATAACTATGACCCATAGCAGGTCGACGAAGCCCCGCTGCGCGGGGCATCTATTTCTGCTCTGAGCGACACAAGCTGATTAACAAACCTAACCTAAATAATCACATTTTTATTAAAAAAAACCCGACCGCGGTGCACTTTGAAACTGCATAAAATCCGCCATTTTGTTTATTTTAACGAATTTCAACCTAGTGACACTCGCACCATCAAGACTAATCTAATGATGTATCATTTATCAAAATCGGATGTGCCGTTGAGTAGTTACGAGCGGACATAGGAACGGACATACATACTTACATACATACATACAGGCCAAACACATAACCCTCCTTTGGGCTTCGCCGTAGTCGGGTAAAAAAGGAGTTTGTTCACTTTTTCCATGGGGGGGGCTTTGCCTCCCGAGCCCCCCCATCCCCCCATGTTAGATCAGGTTCTAAGACAGAATAGATTTATACAACAAAAATTTTACGGAATCGACTAGGCGGGTTATTTAATGTTGTCGAACGAAAGTAGTTTGCCTAGCCCTTTGATAGAATGGCTAGACGGTGCCGTTGGCGCCGTTTAATTAAAAGGCTAGGCGGTTAACCAAATGGCTAATCAAGCTATTTGGCGGCGACATATACACCGTGGGCCCGTACAACCCGACCAACTTTAACCACGTATTCCTGATGGTATTACAAGTAAATAACGTTATAATCAACATAGGTCGAATTTTGTCATTTTACATTAATAGTCTTATGGAACAAAACAAATCAATAAATTCAGTCCCTCGTTATAAACATGTCCTTACTGGAGGAAAAGTTATTAAAAAGGAAAAAAAAAGCTAAAATGGAAAAGAAAGGTCAAAATTTTGGCTTTGTAATCGCTTATCATCTAATACTGCGAAGGTTAATTGCTGTTTAGTTAAAGGATTTTAAAAAATCAGTAAAAGTATCTTAGTCACATTTATTAGGGCTTGTTACACACTTGGGAGTTTTTATTTTAAAAATTTTGAATATCTCGGAAAGTAAGCGTTAATCGACTATACGTCACATAACTTTTTTCACTTCTAATAGTTGTTAGAATGTATGGTTAAAGTTGGTCGGGTTATACGGGCCCACGGTGTATTTTGGACAGTAGTGGGTACCTTTTCCTTGGCCTTGGCGTTGCAGAAGACCTCGTAGTCGAGAAGCTTGGTGATGGTCGGCGCGGCCGAGCACGACGCGCACGCAGGGTTACGCGGCCGGAGCTTCACTGCACAACAACAATCACAATAGGCTTGTGTCCTAAATTTTGTTACTGATGTATATGGATTCTACTATTTATGAGGAACAAATATACAGGGTGGGAGGGACTATACCGACATACTTTAGCCATGAATTCCTGGTGGTGTGACGAGTAAATAATGTTATATCAACATGGGTCGAATATTGTCATTTTACATTAATAGTCTTATGGAACAAAATAAATCAGTAAACTAAGCCCCTCGTTATAAACATGTCCTTACTGGCTGAAAAGTTATCAAAAAGAAAAAAAAAGCTAAAATGGAAACGAAAGGTCAATTTTTTGGCCTCGTAGTCGCTTACCATCAAATACTGCGAAGGTTAATTGTGGTTTAGTTAAAGGATTTAAAAAAAAATTTAAAACTATCTTCGTCACATTTATTAGGGCTTGTTACACACTTTGAAGTTTTCATTTAAAAAATAATCAATATCTCTGAAAGTAAGCGTTTTCGGCTATACATCACATAACATTTTTTACTCCTAGTAGTTGTTAGAATCTATAGTTAAAGTTTGTAGGTATAGTCCCTCCCACCCTGTATACCTATAACTACTACACTTGGATTACTATAACAGCCACAAATTGCAATTAAAAGTAGCCGACCGCACCGAGCGTTGAAAACGCCCCATACAAAACGGACGCACCCTGTGACGTCATCTCTTGTCGTCGCTGTACTAAGTCTGTATGAAAAAAATTGCATTTTGCCATTTTGAGCACGAAAAAGAGCGTTTAAGCACATAGTTGTCTTATATTTATTTTTTCAGTGTTATTTAAGCATTTCGAATTTGACTTTAGTTTTTCTTTAAGACGATAAAAAAATATCGACTTTTTTTTAAACTTTGTAGTCCCATAACTTTATATTTTTTATATATTTTCTGTTTATTTCTTCTGTGTTATGATACTTTAGTATTTTCCAATCCATGTGACTATATTATGTTGTAAAATTCAACATTAGACAACATCCCCATTAAATGAGGGTATTTAGAAATCAGAAATCCACCAGCTGGCAGCAGGGTGGCGAAAGGTCTATTTGGCAGTAGATGTCAAAATCAGGTGGTGTGATTGGTGGATCTTGACGCCTACTGTCAAAAAGACCTTTCGCCACCCTGCTGCCAGCTGGTGGATTTCTGATTTCTAAATACCCTCATTAAATTGAAATTAATTTATTTCGAGTATCACGCAAACATCTGCGATCTCGGCCCTTCTGTGTTTTACCACCCTAGTTGTTTGACGTCCGAGCTTAAGGCAAGGGCGGTAAATATGCGATCTGAGGCTTTCTTTATTACCGCCCGTAGTAAGTACATACAACATTTTACGTCTCCCCCAGGCCAGGAAATGGGATTTTCCGTACGCGTAGCGGGCGGTTATTGACACTTTATGGCTAGGCGTGACGTAATTGTACATTATACAACTAGGGTGGTAAAACAAAGAATGGCCGTGATCACAGCAGTTTGCGGCCCGAGCTGCAAGCGAGGGATGTAAATATGCGATCGAGGGTTTTCTTTATTACCTCCCGTGTTGTGTACATCATTTTATGTCTACACTTAGTCAGAAAGCGGCTTTTTCCGTACGCGTAGCGTGCAGTAAAAGCCACTTTATGGCCACGTGTGGCATAAATGTATAATCAGCAGTGATCGGATCAGGGTGTGCCATTTGGAATATATGACTTCAAACGTAATACAGAAACATGGATTAATTATTACTATAAGATAAAAAATTAATCTACAAAAATATCCATTCCTAAAATACCGAAGAACATCCATGTTTCTGTATTAAGTTTGGAGTCATATACCCCAAATGGCACACCCTCATCCGATCACTGATCATCAGTAACCAGGGACCGTTTTCGTTACGATATAAGCGGTACGGTACCGCTATAGAATATCGGTACCGTAATGATATAAAGGTAGACTATACCGGTTGAAATATTTTGTTACTGTACCGCTTTATACCGGTACGTACCGCTAATGTTGAAAGCGGTACTTATACCTTTATTATTACGGTACCCAACCTATTATTTTTCAGTACCGAAATTTTTCGCTCGCATATTGTGGCTTTCCATAAGAAAAGGGACCTTATGGCAGTTTCTAGTTACGGAGATATGGACGTTTTTGTGAAATCCTTCAAAATCATCATTTTTTTCTTTTATGCAAAATTGTAAAATATAGGAATAGACGTGTATTTGTAGCTTCGTTTCACTGCTGTACGTTATTTTTTTCTATATAAGAATTGGGTTCAAAGTTTAGGAGAAAAAGGGTCCTTATGGCAGACTTCATACAAAAATGATAAATCTATTGATAAAATTGTTTAATAAAATTTACTTGCAACTTTTGCTTATTTGTATTTCTTTTTTATACCACGACGGTGGCAAACAAGCACGCGGCCTGCATAATGGTAAGCAAAATTTTCAAAATGATCCCAGAAAGTTGAAAATTTGGAAGGAAAGGGTTTGGGGGCCACAGATTCGGAATTAAAAAAAATTGAAAATAAAAATAAATACATTTGTATGTCGTTTTTTTAAAGCTAATTTAGGAAAAAGTTTTTAAACATTTTTTAAAAAGTGTTTTTGGCAAATCGTATAACTTTTTGACCATTTTAGAAAAACCTTGTTTTTTTTTTCAAAAATTACACAAAAAAAAACACTGGCGAATGCCTATCATTTTTGAACAATGTTAGAAAAAGTTTTTTATTTTTTTTTAGTTTTTTTTTGGATGTTTCTACAATTTTAGATCACTTTGTCATGTTTAAAAACCTTTTCAGAAAAAGATTTATAAACATTTTTTTTAAACATGAAAACGTGTTTTTGGCGAATCGTAAAACTTTTTGACCATTTTAGAAAAACCTTGATTTTTGTTCACAAATTTTACAAAAATTAAAAAAAAAAAAACACTTTCTGGCGAATGCCTATAATTTTTGACCGTTTTAGAAAAAGCTTTTATTTTTTTTTTCGAAATACTTACGAAAAAGGTTAGTTTTTTGGCGGTTTCTATAATTTTTGACCACTTAAGAAAAATAATCCTTTTAATTTTTTTTCAAAAGATCAACAAAAACAAAAAATTTTTTTTGGCGAATCCTATCCTACCATTATGATTTTTTTTATAAAACTCGGTAATTTTTGGTTTTATAGAAAAGTCGTCCATACAAAACACATTTATTTTAGCGTATTTTATATGATAGCATCACAAAGCATAGGTCATCATAACACCATGGTGTGAATTATTCAACATAGTGTTATAATTATGAGAATAACTATTAATTGACCAAGATTTGAAGTAAATTTCTAAAAACCTTTTTTCTTCGGTATTCTGTTTTAATACAAGTTTAGTAAATAAATAATGTTAATATCGTGCGTGCCATACTGTAATTATCAATAAGTTTTACCTGTGATTGGTCATAAGGTCATAATATCCCATACATTTGGGAAAAGGGACCTTATGACTAATCACTTAAATTCAACAACGTTATTTGAGAATTACTCTTAATTGATCAAGATTTGAAGTAAATTTCTAATAACCTTTTTTCTTTAGTTTTCTGTTTTAATACAAGATTAGTAAATAAATAATTTAAATATCGTGCCATACTGTAATTATCAATAATTTTTGCTCATGGCTGGTCATAAGGTCCCTTTTCTCAAATGTATGGGAGTAAATTTGTGATTTTTACGTAACTTCAATGGTTTATAAATAAAAAAAATAAGACTTGTAGAATAATAATGACACTTTTGTGATACTTGTGTAGACTGATTAAATATGATTTAGAACTCACTATACGAAAATTGTGAATATTATAGGGATGATGAAAAATATAATAAAAATGACATTTTAATAAAAAATAAAAATATTTCGTTAACTATGTGATTGTATTTCTATCCCAAAATGTAAATTCAAATATCTTCAACTACATTATATACAATGATTCAGATTACAATATATTAAAGAACAGGCCGATTTTTTTTTTAAATTTTGTTCTCATGAGCGACTTCCTCTAATCAAAGGCTGATTTTTCACGACCTGGAAGTCACATTAAAAAAACCATTACTGATTTCCAAAGAAAAACAGCTTGAGATACATAATCAATCATCATCTTCATAACTTCCATAATTTGTTTTATTTCTGTTTTTTACCTTTTTTGTTTTTAGTTTGTGTTTATTGTTATTTTTCATTTATTTTTATTTCTTTAATTTTTTTGTTTTTATTTTGTATTATTTACTTTATTTGTTTTTAGTTTGTGTTGACTGTTATTTATTGTTTTTATCTTTAATTTTTTTAGTATATGTTGTTTAGGTATTTTTTAAAAACAAATTAAAGTAAAAAAACAGAAAATACCTAATCATCACAAACTAAAAACAAATATAAGGTAAAAAAACAAATAAAAGAAAAAATAGCAATCAACGCAAACTTAACTACTAATACAAATACTAATAAAAATAAAATAAATAAACAAACAAACAAAAAATACCTAATCAGCAGAAACTAAAAACAAAACTAAGGTATAAAAAAAACAAAACAATACAAAAGAAAACAAATAAAAGGTAAAAAAAACAAAAAATAACAATCAACACAAACTAAAAACCAAAAGGTAGAAAATTTTAAAATATAACAAAAAAATTAAAAACACCAAATGAAAGAAAACAGTAACTCAAAATTAAAACAAACAAGGTACAAAAAAACAAATTTAAGATTTTTTTTTTTTTTTTTTTTTTTTTTATTAGCCTGTTTGTATGTCCCACTGCTGGGCAAAGGCCTCCCCTTTTTTCAGCCACTCGTCTCGGTTTAATGCATGCTCTTGCCACCCGACTTGAAATGAGTCCAGGTCATCCCGCCATCTCCTTCTCGGTCTGCCTCTGCTCCTGTAGCCATCTCGCGGAATCCATTTGGTGGCTATATTGGCCCATCGTTCAGGATGCATCCTGCAGACGTGTCCAGCCCAGGCCCATTTGAGCTTGGCGGTCTTGACACCTACATCTGCAATGCCTGTTTTAGAGCGCAGTTCGGTGTTTCTGATACGATCGCGTCTGCAAACTCCGAGTATACTACGCTCCATGGCTCGTTGGCAAATCTTGAGTTTAGACTTTTGGGCTTCTGTCAATGACCAAGTTTGGGCGCCATAGGTTAGGATAGGAAGGATACACATGTCGACGAGTTTGCGCTTCAAAGACAGTGGAAGGTTACCTTTCATCAGCGGCTTCATGGACCAGAAGCTCTTCCAGGCATTCTCGATACGACGTTCGATTTCTTTGGACTGCCTGTTATCGAAGGATGCTATCTGGCCCAAGTAGATATACTCGTCGACATACTGCATATCCTGCCCGTCTACCTTTACCCTACGTTTCATTCCATTGGTCATTAACTGCGTCTTTGCCCTATTCATTTTGAGTCCTACTTCAAGACTTGCAGTGCTCAGGTCCTGGAGCATTTGCTCTAGATGAGATGCCGTGTGGGAGAACAAAACTATATCATCGGCAAAACGTAAGTTGGTCAACCGTTTGCCATCAATGTCGATGCCCATTGTCTCCCACGAGACCGCCAGTTTTTTAAAGATCTCTTGTAGGCAGCTGGTAAACAACTTCGGAGATAGCGGGTCACCCTGTTTGACGCCTTTTTCAATTCGGAATTTAGGGCCGGGGGCATGGAGGTTGATGCTGGCTGTGCTGTGTCGGTATATGGTTCCAACGAGTTCAACATAGGTGTTCTCAATATGTTGTTCATGCATGGCAGAAAATACAGCAGAATGTTTGACACTGTCAAATGCCTTGCTGTAGTCCACGAAGGCAATGTAAAGCGGTTTGTTAAACTCGTTGGACTTCTCTATTATTTGATTAATAGTGTGAAGGTGGTCTGTAGTTGAAAAGCTGGGGCGAAAGCCGGCCTGTTCAGGAGGTTGATGTTTATCCAGCAGTGGGGCGATTCGGTTCTCTATTACTTTTATGAATAACTTATAAATATGTGAAATTAAACTAATTGGTCTATAATTTTCAATGTCAGATTTGTCGCCTTTCTTATGTAGCAGGATGATGTTTGAATGGCAAAAGTCTTGAGGAAATTTACCAGTTTGTAAAATGGAGTTAAAAAGGTTTGTTAAGTGGGGCAGCAGGAAAACCTTTCCTGCCTTCAGTGCCTCAGTAGTTACACCATCCTCCCCAGGGCTCTTCTGGTATTTTAAGCTCTTCAATGCGACATTGACCTCGTACCGAGTTATGGGAGGAATAGTGTTGGGACAGGCGTAATTGTCACTTGTGGCTGGAGAGACAGTACGGTCCGAATAATAACGATACACAGTTTTGCCGATACGATACCGATACCGATATATAGTAGTTAATATCGGCGATACCGATACCGATACCGATATCTTAGCTTAATAATGAAGTATGAACTTCAGATATTTTTATGTCCTTATTATAACTGATGGCAATGACTACTGGCTATATTTACCAAAGAGTCAACCTTGAAAGTGTAAAGTAAAAATAATAAATTGTCAACTCAAAATTCATTTTTTTTTAATTAAGAACCAAAGATTTAATTAACATATTTCACAAGGTAATAGAATAGACCAGTACATAAATTAAGTCAGAAGTTGAAATTATTTTTTGCAGATTTTTTTTCATACAGCAAATTCTTCAAATATCGGTTGTATAATATCGGCGATACCGATATATCGGTGATACCGATATATCGGCCGATATATCGGTATCGGTATCGGTATCGTTACATCCCTAATAAAAAGTACCTAATCAACACAAACTAAAAACAAAAACATGTAGAAAATACAAAGTAAATCCAGTACATCTAACATAAAAAAGCATAAAATACCTAATCAACACTAACTAAAAACAAGAATAAGATAAAAAAACAAATAAAAGAAGAAAAAAAAAAAACAAAAAATAACAATCAACGCAAACTTACAACAAAAATAGGTAAAAAAAAAACAATAAAATACAAAAATAACACAAATTAAAGATAAAAAAGACAAAAACACCTAATCCACACAAACTTAAAACAAAAATAAGGTAAAAAAACAAATAAAAGAAAAAAAAACAAAAAATTACAATCAACGCAAACTTTAAACAAAAAATGTAAAAAAACCAAAAAAAATAAAACAAGTTAAAGATAAAAAAACACCTAATCCACACAAAGTAAAAACAAAAAAGGTATAAAATACAAAGTAAAACACATTAAAGATAAAAAAAAACATAAAATACCTAATCAACACAAACTAAAAACAAAAATAAGGTAAAAAAAAACAAATAAAAGAAAAAAAATAGCAATCAACGCAAACTTAAAACAAAAAAGGTAAAAAATACAAAGTAAAGAAAGAAAGAAAGAAATACGTTTATTTAGCACAAACTTATTAAAACATTTACAAAATTAATATAATAAAAATAAAAAAATATGCTAAAAAGGTCGCCACTCAGCTTAATGCCACAAAGTAAATTACTTACTTCGCGACGCAAGTAAAACAAACCAAAGATAAAAAACAAACAAGAAATACCTAATCAACTCAAACTAAAAACAAATAAGGTAAAAAATACAAAAATAAAACAAATTAAAGTCTTCGGGGAAGACCTATGTTTAGTAGTGAACGTCTTAACGTTGAAATGATAATGATGCTCAAGGCTAAAGACGACGCGATTGAAACTTGACGACGCGACGACGCTCGGCGCACACACATAAACCTCAAACGGTACCTTTTTAAAACGGTTAAGGTTACCGAAAAAAAATTACGGTACCGTTCAATTACGATACCGTTTCATTTCGGTTGCGCTACCGAAATCATACCGAAACAAACGGTATGACGTCATACCGCTTTAAAACGCTACCTTCATTTTTCGGTTATGCAGTCCCTGTCAGTAACTCACCAGTCCTGAAGGTGCAGTCCTCGCCGTCGAAGACAAGCATGCGTTCCACTAGCAGCCTCTGGTACGGATGGCCCACAATCAGTTTAATGGCCTCTAATGCTTGTAAAGCACCTAAAACAACAAATAATAAATAAATAAATAAAATAAATAAATATTAGGGGACAATCTTACACAAATCGAACTAGCTCCATAGTAAGCTCAATAAGGCTTGTGTTATGGATACTAGACGACGATATATTTAATAGATACAAATACTTAAATACATAGAAAACATCCATGACTCGGGAACAAATATTCGTGCTAATCACACAAATAAATGCCCTTACCGGGATTCGAACCCAGGACCTCCTGCTTCGCAGGCAGGGTCACTACCAACTAAGCTAAAGCGGTCGTCAAATAATACATTTAGAATATAAAAACCGACTACACGCGCTGAAGAAGCAAAACAGATTAATAATAAGATACAATAATCCTTAGAGAAATCCTTATGTTAAGCCTTAGAGATCTCTCTAAAGGCTGTACAAAAATAAACTTGAGGTATAGTAGATTGTGTCACAAGTAGAGATGCAACGGATATCCGGTCACTATCCGGTATCCGGCCTATCCGGCCACTTTTTACTATCCGGCCGGATACCGGGTAGTTGCGCAGTATCCGGCCGGATACCGGATAGTAATTTAGTACTTAATATAAGGAAAATTTGAGTAACATAAATATCAAACCACAAAGTAATCTGTAATGTGATGAATTAACAGTAACTATCTTCGTTACTGTTTACGACATGTGAAGCACGGATTTGGGTTATAGCGAGTAAGCATTATTATATTATAAAAAGATGTAACTAGCTTTAAGACACGTCTTCGCCTTTGGTCTTTGTCTTGAACTTGCTCTTACTATAGTTACACAATATAACGACTATCATCATGAAAGAGTATTACTTCAAACCCCCATAGTCTCCACCTCCAACTTCTCTATTACAAATCATTATTAAAGTCAGTTTAATCTCACAAATAATTATAAACATTAGAAAGTAAAAAAAAACTGATAACGATTTTTTATATTTTAATCCCAACACGTACCAAATCCAGCATCTCCATTAAATCAGCTTGTGTTTTCAAAGACTCGACAACAACTCGTTGCGCGCGCCGTCGAATTTACTCCATTTAGGTATTTTAGGTAAAAAACTTTTGGCCGGATATTCGGCGGCCGGATACCGGATATCCGGCGGTCACGATGGCCGGATATCCGGTATCCGGTATCCGGCCAAATCCCTATCCGTTGCATCTCTAGTCACAAGGTAGCAAAATTATGTATTTACGGCGAGGGTGTACATTGAATCCTGAACGAAGCGAAGGATTCTACAATAGAAAGACTTGAGTCATTCTATTGTAGATCTTGGGCAAGTTGTGGATACTGACGGGATCCCCTTGTTTCCCATAAAGTTATAAGTCATAATGTATTGTTTGTCATAATTATCGAAAGGCATACAGTGTCTGTTTTTCTAAAACGGTAATATTTTCAGGATATTTTAAAACGTTAGCGTATGGAAAATAATAGGTTAGTTAGATTTGTTTTACTACAATTCGGAAAACTTAGCGGTTTCTTATAAAAAAGGTTGTATGACTATCGATAATTATGACACTATGACTTTTAGAAATTATGGGAGGCAATATAGACCCGATCTAGGGCATGTAATACCGGTTTTACTTGTATGTATGTATGTAAGCTCTTTATTGCACAAAATAATACAAAGGCGTACTTATCTCTTAAGGGCCTTTAAGGGACTTATATGGGCCAAATACCGAAAAACCGGTTTTTCGGTATTTGCCCATACAAGTAAAACCGGTATTGCATGCCTTACCCGATACTGACCTATGAGCCCAGGCACGGGACCAGCGACGCCGTTGGCCGAGCAGCTGCCCACCGTTTCTGGAGGGGGGGGAGTCGGGAACAGACAGCGGTAGCACGGGCCTTGGAACTGCTGCTGTCACATGCACGCAATCTCATCAGCCGTAAGTCATAAGCATAGTAATAGCACATAATAAGTAATATGTACAGAAGTCTCTCACTCTAACAAAATAGGGATGACGACTGGGTTAACCAAGGACCATTAAAACAAGAGGACTGTCATACTCCATACAAAAAGCTGTTCCCCGAATTTACAACGCCATCTATGTATAAGCTTGGTAAAAGAATAAACCGAAACTAAACCGAAACCCCTTATTTTGTCTAAACAAGGCCGAAACCGAAATTTCAGTCGGACTCTTATAAAATTGTCGTTCTGATACTGATACTTTTACTATTTTATGCCACACTTGCTGCGCGTACGGAAAAAGCCGCTTTCTGGCCAAGTGTAGACATAAAGTTATGTACACAATACGGGAGGTAATAAAGAAAGTCCTCGATCGCATATTTACGACCCTCGCTTGCAGCTCGAGCCGCAAACTTCTGCGATCTCGGCCTTTCTTTGTATTACCACCCTAGTTGTGTAATGTACTATTTTTTATTCTGCTAGCTAAACAGCAATTAACCTTTCGTAGCATTTGATGGTAAGGAAATACGAGGGCAAAAAATTGACCTTTTCTATCCATTTTAACTTTTTTTTTGTTTTTGATGTCTGGTATTTTGGCAAGGACATGTTTACAATGGGCGGAATTTACAGATTTATATTGTTTCAAAAAACTAGTAATGTAAAATGACACAATTCGACCTATGTTGAAATAGTACATTACACAACTAGGGTGGTAATAGAAAGAAAGGCCGAGATCGCAGAAGTTTGCGGCCCGAGCTGCAAGCGAGGGACGTAAATATGCGATCGAGGGCTTTCTTTATTACCTCCCGTGTTGTGTACATCATTTTATGTCTACACTTGGCCAGAGAGTAGCTTTTTCCGTACGCGCAGCGTGCGGAAAAAGCCACTTTATGGCCAGGTGTGGCATAATAACATTTTTTACTTGTAATGACATCAGGAATACGTGATTAGACGTGTATATGGCGAATCGATTAACTTCGAACTACCCTATACTTACGTTTCCAATGGGATCCTTCACGCCGCGGTACCCATACATGGTGAGTTGTCCCTCCAGTTTCAAGGCACTTCCGGATATAAGAGGCAACTGCAAACCAATATTATAACTTAACCCTTAGATGCATTCCGTATCGTGCATTTTATTTCTGAAATATATATGTGAAAATGTATGTGGAAATGTGTGTGTGTGGTTTAGCTTAGTTGGTAGTGACCCTGCCTACGAAGCAAGAGGTCCTGGGTTCGAATCCCGGTAAGGGCATTTATTTGTGTGATGAGCACGAATATTTGTTCCTGAGTCATGGATGTTTTCTATGTATTTAAGTATTTGTATCTATTAAATATATCGTCGTCTAGTATCCATAACACAAGCCTTATTGAGCTTACTATGGGGCTAGTTCGATTTGTGTAAGATTGTCCCCTAATATTTATATTTATAAAAAAAAAAAAAAAATCAAATCTATGTCAATTTGAGACTTCGTGACCTGTTTGTCAAAGTCTGAAATTGACGTTAAGTTGACTTCTTCTTGTGTCATTTCAGTAGTATGTAGTCTTTGATACTGTATGCACCTAAGGCCCGCGTTGTTCCCGTCAGTATTCCAAGGGAACCGGGATATAAAGTATCCTGTGTTTGAACCCCAGATTTGGTCTACTTGCATGCCAAATTTCAGCTCAATCCAACCAGTTGCTACTGTCGCGTACCACTCCAGCAGGACGATCGCGGGGGGTGTGATCGGCGGGGGGCGACGGACGTCACGTGACTTACCATCCTACCATCGCGGCGGCAACTCGGCGCGCATTACATTTTTTGTATATTTTATATAATTAAATAATTAACTCAAGCACTGGAGTTCATCATCAGCATCCCAAACTACGGATAGCCCCCTGAACATGGTCTTCGAGCCTTCGACTAAGGAATCAGCGAGTAACTACGAATTGACTGTCCAGCCAACGTGGCCGTGCCTACGCCATTGTCACAGCGCAGTTAACTATTCGAAACTACGAGCTAAATCGCCGAGTCTGCTACAAAAAACAAGCTAAGTCCACCAAAAGTGCATCAAGAAAGGATTTACTAGCCCATAGAAACGGATCTAAGGAACATAAGCCCAGGATTACTAGAAACCAGCTAAGTGTCCTATCCATTTCCATTCTTGCATCACCCATACCTATCTTACAATACCTACTTAAAATACCTATTTAAACATAACAAGAAACTAGAATACTACAAAAAATATCACTATTACAATTTACCTAACTAGTTACAAGTAAATCATAACGTGAATCTTATATATTTACGTACTAATCTATGTATTCGTTACAAATTGTCATATAAGTACAAGTATAGATCGACAATTGCAAGTTAACGGTATATTGTTTACGCCGTCAGACTAGTTGGCAGGCGCAATTACGATAAATAATCGAATTAAAACACTTCTTAGCTAAAATAGCTATTACCAATAAAAAAAAGTGAATTTAGCGTACTAGTGCATAAACAATAGAAACATACGTTATAGCAAAGTGTTATAGTGCGATACTAAACCTTCTAAGTAAACAGTGTTAGTTAAAACTCAACCTAAACTCGTTACCTGCAAGTAAGTGTTATTTACGTTCAATTAACTTACCTATTTTGTCTTACAGTGTCGTTTACGGAGGTGAACAATGACTGATGCTATGTTAAAAGAAAATATTAGACGCCGTGGTACTTGCAAGGCTCAGTTAACTAATTTTAACTCGTACCTAAGTGAATTACCAGAGAAATTAACTCCTCAGCATAGGTTTGAGCTCGAATTACGCGTTTCTAGGTTGGAGTTAGTGTTTAACGACTTCCATGATATACAATTACAGATAGAATGTACCCAGGAGGACCCGGCCGAGCAATATAAACAACGGGATTCTTTTGAGGCATCGTACTACACCAGCATTGCTCGCGCCCAGTTCCTGCTGAGCGAGGCGGCCGGACCTGCGAGTAATGAACGTAAGACTTCACCGGCCGATACGAAGGTAACGAATGTGCAGCAAACAAAGCTAAGTGTTAAATTGCCTGAAATACAACTTAATAAGTTTGACGGCACTTACAGTCAGTGGTTGGAGTTCCGTGATATGTATGAATCGATGATTCATAACGACACTAGTTTATCCGAAATTACAAAGTTTCATTATCTGAGATCTTACTTAGAAGGGAGTGCGTTATTAGTAATAAAATCGATTGAGTTTAGTGCATCTAACTATGAAGTTGCATGGGAGCTTGTGTGTGACAGATACAATAACAAACGGTTACTCATTTCTAATCACGTTAAGGCCTTATTTAACGTCTTCCCAGTGCAAAAAGATACGTCTTTTCAATTACGAAGATTAATTGACACATTTATAAAAAACCTAAAGTCACTCGAAATATTAAAAGAACCGGTTAACCATTGGGATACGTTGTTAATACATGTTGTTTGTACCAAGCTCGATTCGCAAACATTATTTGAGTGGGAAAAATACAAAATAACGTTAGACAGCGATTCTAACAAATTTGACGACTTGGTTAAATTTGTTAGAATGCGAGCGGATTTATTAGAAACTCTCGAGCAAAGAAATGTTAGACAAGAAAGACCGCGAGCGTTGGTAACACAAAATTCACCAAATAAAAACAACATAACCAAATCGTCCTGTCCGGTATGTAACTCGAGTGTACACAATATTTACAATTGTAAAACATTTTTGGATTTGAACCCTAAAGATAGGGAATATAGGGCCCAAGGTTTGAATTTGTGTCTTAATTGTCTTCGTCATGGGCACGTAACTAACAAGTGTCGCTTAAGCCCTTGCAGAGTGTGTAGGAAAAAACATAATACTATCCTGCACCCGACGGCGGCAGCGCCGCGAGATAATGACGCCCCTAGTACAAACGGCCTCGCGCTGCCCGCAACGACCGCGGCGGCCGCGCCGCCCGGGCCGCCCGCACCGCCTGCGCCCGCGCCGGCTGGCCGGGGGGCGGGCTCGGCCGGCGCGCCCGCACCTGTCGGTTTGGTTTGCGCGGAGCCGCGCCAAGGTTTGTTGTCTACCGCTGTGGTCAACGCGTGCACTGAACATGTTCACGCACACCCAGTGCGTTTGATGCTCGACTCGGGTAGTACTTCAAATTTTATAACACAACAATTGTGCACCGAGTTGAACCTTGACACCAAAGACGTTTCTACTTCAGTAACCGGTATAAACAACAATGTGTCTATATTAAATAAAATATGTACAATTACGCTAAAATCAAAATACTCTGATTTTTCGGCTGAAATAAGCTGTATTGTCATACCTAGCATTACTAATCCGTGGCCGAGTGAACCGATTAGTTATAAAGAGTTTAATATACCTAAGGGGATTAAATTGGCTGATCCTAATTTTCACGAGACGTCGAATATTGACATCCTACTAGGGAGCAATATTTTCTGGGACTTATTGGGTTCCCAAAGGATTGAGTTGGACAATAGAAACATTATTTTACATGAAACAAAATTAGGATGGGTACTTGGCGGTTCTATTCCAGGTACCACGGATATATGCGGCTTCTCACATGCACAAAACAATGTAAATACACAAGCACAAAACATCACAAACGTAGACAATTGTGCTTTACAAAAACAATTAGCTATGTTTTGGGAACTAGACACTATAAAAAATGATCATTCACCTTGGAGTACAGAGGAGATGGAATGTGAGCATAGTTTTGTTCAAAACACGACACGTTTACCTGACGGTCGATTTTTACTTACAATTCCACTGAAACATTCGCCTGACCTATTAGGTGATAGTTACTATTTAGCAAAACAAAGGCTTCTTTCTTTAGAACGTAAGCTACAAAAGAACCCTAGTTTAAAGGAATCTTACACAAACTTCATTCACGAATATATGCAGTTAGGGCATATGAGTGAATCACAGAACGATAGGTCGCAAGTTGCTTATTTTGCTCCACATCACGCTGTCATAAATGATGACAGCATTACGAGCAAGGTCAGAGTTGTTTTCGACTGTTCCGCTAAATCATCTTCTGGATACTCGTTTAACGATTTGCAACAAGTAGGACCCACTATACAGGATGATTTGTTCTCGATCCTAATGCGTTTTCGCCAGCACGACGTTGCTCTGACGTCTGATGTGGCCAAAATGTATCGCCAGTGTTCTGTGATTCCGGTGCAGCGTCCGTTACAACAAATATTGTGGAGGGATGAACCCACACAACCCATAAAAACATATAATTTGAATACATTGACATATGGTACATCGTCCGCTGCATTTCTTGCCATACGCTGTCTTAAACAATTATCGATCGAGTGTACGGATCCTGTTGTAAAAGAAATTATAGCTAGGGACTTCTATGTAGACGACCTTATATCCGGGTGTTCGTCAACAGAGGGCGCCTCTAGGATTTATACTAAACTTACAGAAACTTTGAACAGTGCTTGTTTTCCGCTGCGAAAGTGGAGATCAAACGACACTGCCTTACTTCAAAAAATTGCAAATGACAGGACAGCGGGTGCCGAAGGGAACCTGGACCTATGCCCTGAGCATAGTTCCAAGGTTCTAGGCATAACTTGGGACAGCGTGGCCGATAACTTGTGCATCTCAACCAGCGTGGATTTCAAGGGCACTGTCACTAAACGAAGCATCCTGTCAACTATTTCAAAGATTTTTGACCCCTTAGGGTTAGTAGCACCAACAGTTTTAGAAGCCAAGGTCATGATGCAAAGGTTGTGGCTGCACAAGTTATCGTGGGATGACGCAGTTCCTGATGACGTTAGAGATGTTTGGCGGGCATTTGTACTTACCTTGCACAATCTCAATGAAGTACAAATACCTAGACACGTTATTTGTCGCAGTCCTGTCAATTTGCAACTACACATTTTTGTAGACGCTTCAGAGCTGGCTTATGGTGCTTGCGCGTATATACGTTCAACAGACATCAACAATGAAGTTACTGTAAACTTGCTGTGCTCCAAGGGGAAGGTGGCACCACTAAAACCATTAACGACCCCCCGCTTGGAATTATGTGCAGCTTTACTAGGTTCACAGTTGCTAGACAAAATTTTAAACTCCATGAGGTTGACATTTGACAGTTGTTTTCTGTGGTCAGACTCAACTATCGTGTTGGGTTGGTTGGGCATGCATCCAAGCAAACTTCAAACATTTATTCGCAACAGAATTGCCGAGATACAGTCCACTTGTGCTAATTTTGCTTGGAGACATGTTCCAACCAACGAAAATCCCGCAGACCACATTTCACGTGGATTAACAGCCAGCGCGATAGTTCACAACAAGTTATGGTGGAACGGGCCACAATTCCTGTCCATGCCAGAAAACTCGTGGCCAAAATTAAATGCAAAAATTACTACTACAAACTTGCCTGAGGTTAAATCTCAAAATACATGTCTTGCTGTGGACTCCAGCTCCTGTGAGCTATTTCCGTTTAGCAGATTTTCAGATCTCAAACGCATGCAGCGTACGTTTGCCTACATGACTCGATTTATTCACAATACGAGTTGTAAATCTGATAAACGAAGTGGCCCGCTGAGCGCGGAGGAACTAGACAGTGCGTTAAAACAATTAATATTGATTTCACAAAAAGAATCGTTCCCTACAGAGTATACTAAAATTGGTTCTGGGATTTCGATTAAAAAATCAACAATTTCGTCACTAAACCCGTATATAGATACAAACGAGTTAAATTTATTGCGAGTAGGTGGCAGGTTGTCAAATTCAGATTATGACTATGATAAAGTTCATCCGATTCTTTTAAGTAAAAAACATCGACTGACTAGGTTGTTGTTTGAAAGTCAACACAAAGCTCTCATGCATGCAGGTCCTCAGCACTTGCTTTATTCTATACGGGAAAAGTATTGGCCAATTGGGGGACGCGACATAGCACGGTCGGTTGCACGCCAATGCGTCACTTGTCGTCGTTTTGGTGGTCGTACCGTAACTCCAATCATGGGCAACCTACCTAAACAAAGGCTTCAACCAGGCTCTCCGTTTTTAGAAACAAATGTCGACTACGCCGGGCCAGTTATGATGGCTAATCGTAGAGGGCGTGGTTGTCGCCTGATAAAGGCCTATATATGCATCTTTGTTTGCTGCAAAACTAAAGCCATTCATATCGAGTTGGTGGGGGATTTGAGCACGGCCAACTTTATTGCCGCGCTTAAGAGGTTCATTGCGCGCAGAGGCAAGCCTACAGATATTTTTTGCGACAATGGGTCCAACTTTATAGGCGCGTCTAACGAACTCAAGTCCTTCCTTCAGCAAAACGCATCAGACATCGCAGATGCTATGACTTTCGAGCCAATTAATTTTCATTTTTTGCCTCCGTATGCGCCACACTTCGGCGGGTTGCACGAGACCGGTGTACGGTGTGTAAAGCACCATTTACGCCGCGTACTAGGTTCGGCAAATTTAACTTACGAAGATTTGTACACCACACTTACACAAATAGAGGCATTACTCAATTCCCGACCCTTAACCCCACTTAGCTCGGACCAAAATGATTTTCTTCCGTTGACACCGGGCCACTTCATAATTGGGCGAAGCATGACGGCGATACCAGAACAGGACCTCACTTCACGCACAAGATTGGTGGACCGATACCAGAAGATCCAGCAGCTACGTCAGCACTTCTGGGCACGGTGGCAGCTTGAGTACATCAGCGAGCTCCAAACCCGCACTAAATGGAAGCAGTCATCGAGCGGGAAACTAGCGATTGGGACCCTCGTTGTCATAAAGGACAAACTGATGCCACCAATCAAGTGGCTCCTAGGAAGAATATGCAAGGTCTTCCCAGGACGTGACGGCATTACCAGAGTCGCCGAAATTAAAACAGCCACTGGGCTGCTGCGCCGAGACTTCAGTAAGATCTGTCCCTTGCCTGTGGACACTACGTGCTGTTGAAGACGATACTTCAAGGTCCGCCGGCATGTCGCGTACCACTCCAGCAGGACGATCGCGGGGGGTGTGATCGGCGGGGGGCGACGGACGTCACGTGACTTACCATCCTACCATCGCGGCGGCAACTCGGCGCGCATTACATTTTTTGTATATTTTATATAATTAAATAATTAACTCAAGCACTGGAGTTCATCATCAGCATCCCAAACTACGGATAGCCCCCTGAACAGCTACCCCTTATTTAATAACAAACATCGAAATATCTAAACATCCAAACATCTGCAACAAACTTTCACATTTATGATATTAATAGCATTTTCCCGCGGCTTCGCCCGCGTTGTTCCCGTTATTGTCCCAAAGGAACTCTTTACCGGGATATAAAGTATCCTATGTTTCAATCCAGGACTTGGTCTACTTGCATGCTTTATGTCAGCTCAATCCATCCAGTTGTTACCCCGTTATTTAGTAACAAACATCCAAACATCTTCACAAACTTCCACATTTATAATATTAGTGTGACAGTGTGATGTGATGTGATAACTATAGCTTGGCAACTTCGTTGGTGACACTCACATGTGTGCTTTTTGTTATGTGCAGCCGTAACTACTCACACAAGTTACCGCCAACACGAACGGGGGCCTCCGGAGGCTGCTTCCGTCGGTCGTCCATAACGGTCTTTATACTTTGATAATGGTCTAACAGAACAGCCGATCATAACGGTCTGACACCCAGACATAACCTGATACGTACCTTGGTGATGGCGCATGCGTCGTTGAGCAAGTATCTGGTGGGCACGTTGTCGGTGCAGTCCAGCACCACGTGGTACTTGCGCACCACCTCCAGGGCGTTGGCCGAGGTTAGCTGCGTGTCGTGTGGGGTGATGATGATGTTCGAGTTTATCCTGGGTATAGATAGACCAGATAAACAGGGTGTCCCTAAAACCAACGCACATACGAAAAGGGCCGATAGACCAACACATAAGACACCAGATTAAGATTTGACCTCAGTAAAAATCTCTTAGTTTTCGAGTTATTGACGCTTTAAACAAAGAGATTTATACTGAGGTCAAATTTACTTAATCTGGTGTCTTATGTGTTGCTTTATCGGCCCTTTTCGTATGTACGCTGGTTTTAGGGACACCCTGTATACACAATAAGATTAGGTTGAATGGTTCTGCCAAAATTCCTCATCGACGTATACAAAATGAACGGGACGCTCACTCTCACTCATGCTCACCTCCGGAGGGCGTCGGCCGCGGAGTGCACCTTGCTGAGCGCCTGGTCGCTCTCGCTGTGCAGCAACTGTCGGTGGATGTTGGTCACGTCCACAGTGTCGTAGTCCACTATCCCGATCTCACCTGAAAACATTATACTTATTGCTGATTGACGTCATTGAAAAGATACGTTTGTCCGCGATTCATGGGTATACCGGGCTGTTCACCTATACCAGTATACCCTTCGGATTATCCAGAGCGAATAATGAACGTACCACGCCAGGGCCGGCGAGGTCAATTACAACAATATTATAAAGGTACCTAGGGTAGGGTAGGTTTACCTTTTGATATGTCCTGAGCAGACTTTACGGCTACAACAGTTTACCCTTCGGGCTGTCCTGTGGTCCGGTGCACCTGTACCAACATAGTGAACGTACCGACGCCAGCGCCGGCCAGGTACGCCGCCGCGGGGCAGCCAAGCCCACCGGCGCCCACCACCAGCACCCGCGCCGCGTGTAGCGCCACCTGCCCCTCCAACCCGGAAGATTGTTTATAATAATCTAACCTTCTATCAACCCGAGACTACACGAATATACGCCTATAGTATTTTACCTGTTGAGCTATCTTGAGCGGACTGTACGCCTACAGCAGTTTACCTTTCGGGCTGTCCTGTGGTCCGGTACACCTGTATCATGATAGTGAACGTACCAATGATTTCAAAAGTAAGGATAGGCCCATCCGAACAGTTCGGAACTATTTTCTCCGTAACAAAAAATGCAGCTATAAAGACCAGCTGCGCAGTGCACGCGCGTTTCCAATTTTGATCTGCGATTAGTAAAACTATAAGCAAATTGGTTGTAAGAGATGCGTGTCATGTCGAGTGTGCCCTCCAGTGAGGGCATCTACTCATTTAAATTGTATATTGTCATTTGTTGGATTGGAGCCGCATTCAGTCTGCGAATATATCTTTTCTTTTCAGTCTTTTTATGTAGTCCCTCTCTGTTAGCTTTTTTAAATTTCTAATTCATTTGGATGTCGTATTAGTCTTCCTTGGTATCTTTTTGTTACATTGTTGATTTCTTCCTTTACGGTATTTATTCGGCACTGATTTGGTGATGTTTTTTACCGCCAAAGCGTTGGAACCGTCTGCGCGCTCGCTTAGCCCTGTGCTTTGTATACATCAATGGAACGTACCGACGCCAGCGCCGGCCAGGTACGCCGCGGCGGGGCAGCCGAGCCCGCCAGCGCCCACCACCAGCACCCGCGCCGCTAGAAGCGCCACCTGGCCCTCCACGCCGATCTCTGGCAGCAGGATCTGTCTGCTGTACCTGTGGACATTAGGGCCTTAGTAAAACATTATGGGACACTCTCAATCTATACTTTGATAGAATCTTTTTAGTATAGAGTCCGACCGAAATTTCGGTTTCGGCTCCGGCCTAGTTTCAGCGGAATAACGGGTTTCGGCAAAGTTTCGGTTTTGGCTGCCATCCGGCCGAAACTACGACGGAAACCGAGACTGAATTGGAAAGCACACATAATTTATTTGAAAAAAGAAGTTATAATAAGTATGTTATATTTATTTATGCCATACCTGGCCATAAAGTGGCTTTTTCCGCACGCTGCGCGTACGGAAAAAGACGCTTTCTGGCCAAGTGTAGACATAAAATGATGTACACAACACGGGAGGTAATAAAGAAAGCTCTCGATCGCATATTTACGTCCCTCGCTTGCAGCTCGGGCCGCAAACATCTGCGATCTCGGCCTTTCTTTATGTTACCACCCTAGTTGTGTAATGTACTATAAAAACAGTTTAGTCCGACAGTTAGATTATTAAAAAATATTGTACACATATTTTTTCTTTTGTTTGACAAACAACAAATGACGAGGATACAGTGCTTAGAGGTTTCGAGTGACGTCACTCTTTGGTACAATTTTCACCTAGGACTGACACAAGCCCCCACTCCGGAATTTTGATTTTTAACAATTAGATAAAACAAAAAATATTTTTCCATAACCTATAGGTAATTTCACGAGAGTTGAGGCCACGCACACAACAACACTTTCATGTAATGACAACGGGATTTTGAAATTACTGTTCTTTTTTCGTACCGATAGCAGGTTCAACAGTGAATTGCAAGATATGGCAAAAAGTTTGTTTAAACTATAGCCTTGTGTTTATTTACTCACTCATTCGCTTTTTTTGCAATGAGTACTTCATGTAGCTTTGTGTGTAATCATTCACCTCAACTCTCGTGAAATTACCTATAACTAACAGACTAAATAGAATGATATATTAAGTGGTCATCCCTATTCTAAATTAGACAATAATATGTTTTTAGAAGATTACCTTAACAAGTAAGAAATGATGCATCAAAATATAAAAGGGACATTTTTATAGGGATCAAAAATTTTGGCCTATTTACCTCTCTATAGCCCACCGGGGCAGCCGGTCCATGAATGTCTCATTAAGGACTCCATTGGGGTTCCCTTGGATCTTATTGTCCAACTGTGGCTTCTGTAAAACAAGAGCAACATAAGGGGTCATATTACGTCAGATTATTCTTGAATCTGTGGAGGGCAAACGCACCAGAGGAAGAGTTCCTGCACATTGGTGCGATGTGATCAAAAGGGCTGCTACGTGTAGCCTCTATCAGAAAGTCCATAAAACTAGGAACCGGACTGCATAGAGGGCAGTTGCATTCGGTCACATTCCCCAGCCATAAGGGACCGACTAAGAAGAGAAGAGAGATATATTACGTGACACGCATAGGGGGAGGAGGTCTAGTCAAATGTGACAGTCCATGTTAAGAAGATAGAAATAATAGTTTAAGTAATTTTGTCAATTTTTTCTACTCTGGGTGATGGCTCAATTCAATCCATTTAAAACATAAACAGAACACTCTGTATAGCTAGCTATGAAACAAACAGATATATCACATAACGAGTATTGTTTGAGAAATAATAACAAAATATCAGTGTCTGTAACCAGAGCCTTAAGTAAGGAAAACAATACTAACCGATACCCATTTCTTCTTTAACTCGTACAATTCAATCTCTTTCTGAACTAATGTCTTGCGTAAATCGGCTATTTCTTTCTCCAATACACTTATACATTCCATTATATGATCAAATTAAGCTTAAAACTAAATGTAAATTATTCGAAAAATTATGCACGCACTAGTTCGCTTTGCTTGACATGTGTTTGACATTGACATTGACAGACAACTAAGTTGACATTTCAACTTGGTGTTTCATTCAGCCTGTTTGAGCCATATATATTACCGAGGCTATCGTCAAAACTTTAATCTTACATTACAGTAGACACTCGGTTCAAGTGGGAGAGACACGCATGATGTCTTCTTTTTACCCACGTCTTATGAAGAGTACGACATGCGTAACGACAATACGATTATCGACGAATGTATACAATCGGGGTTGTTGATGAAGTTGATGACAAGTTCGCAAAAAAGGATGTACAGTACGGAGCGCAAACGAAACGCCAAATGTCATCGAACTTTACTTTGTAGTCTGTAGCTGCTTCTGCTGGCTGCTGTTTTACGTTATCCCGCTCGTAAAATCCCAGTTTTCTTTATTTTCTCAACAATTACATGTTATTCACGGCTTTCATTAAAAGAGTTGTAAGCGTAAGTTTTGGCGAAATTTTACTTGCGTTTACCCGATAACAAGTGGATCGTTGCGCGGTAACCATGAAACGTAAAATAGACGCATAATTTTGTTTAAAACAATGGATTTCTGCAATGCATTTAGTGTAAACAAAGTGTTCGGTGCATCGGTTACGTGGAAAGAGTGAAACAGTCGTCGAACGTGAGTGTTGAGTAACAAAACATTTCTTGTTATAGTTAGAAAACTCAAGGTAATTAAATGTCATTTTGGGGTTATTTTGTTGTTGTTACTTGATTGCAAATTTATTAACTTAATATGTACATCATTCATAAGTAAATGGACAGTTACAGTTCAAGGAAACTAATTGAAAAATACAAATATTTGTGTGCTGTTGATAAAAACAATGTAATGTTAGAGCTTTGTACAAGTCACTGTTTTATTAAACTAAATGCTGGGAAATGTTTTTTTTTAATTACTAAAGTGCCTAAAGTAAATTTAAAGCCAGAAGCCTGTATTACAAATAGCCAAAAGCGGATTTCTTAAAAATAAATAATGTTTTTTTTATTTTTTTTATTCTCAGAAGACTATACAGTCTGTAAATCTAATACGGGCGAATATTGAAACGGTGGTCAGCATAGGACCTAAGAAGCATATTTAGATAACTATTGCTTAAAACCACAATGAAAATATTTACCATACAAAATAATTCGGGCTGCAATGTAACGCAACACATTCAAGTTGACAAACACGCTAGTTGACAGTTACTTTAAAAAAGCTCGTATCTCACAATGTCATAACAAGCATGTATGCGGTACATTGCTGCTCGGTAAATTTTCAAAAATTAATTATGAGGTCACTATCAAGTGTAATTTAAAAAATCATATTAATTAATGATAACACTACTAAACGCTATATCTGGTTTAATTGTTCGCCCGTATTAGACTTACACGCTGTAGGCTGATGTGTTGAGTGGCAGATGACACACAGGCGTAGGGGCCAGCGCCTGTACTATCCTTTAAAGAATATCCTTCCTTTTTAAATTTTTTTAGGAGTTTATCTAAATATATAAAAGAAGAAACTGACTGACTGACATATCAACGCAAGGCCAAACCGCTGGTCCTAGGAATTCCAAATTTAGCATGTAGGTTCCTCATAAGGTCTAGGGGTGCACTAAGAAAGGATTTTTCAAAATTCACCCCCTAAGGGGTTCAAATAGGGGTTCAAAATTTGTAAGGAAAGTACGATTTTAGAAGTAAGAGGTTTGAAACTTCATGCTTAGACTCTTTATTAGATTAAATAAAAGTGATATCACCGTCTTTCGAAATTCATCCTCTAAGGGGTTTAAATGGGGGTTGAAAGTTTATATGTTATATTAAATTGTATATTTAAACTTTTAACATTCGAAAATCTTCACACTAATATTATACTTAAATGTTAAAGTTTTTAAAGATGTTTGTTACTAAATAACTGGGTAACAACTGGATGGATCAAGCTGAAATTTGGCATGTAAGTAAACCAAGTCCTGGATTGAAACAAAGGATACTTTATATCCCAGTAAAGAGTTTCTTTGGGACAATAACGGGAACAACGCGGGCGTAGCTGCGGGAAATTGCTAGTAGTAGTTAAAAAGTTCACAACTTTAGCTGACGATATGCTATGTGTAACTTTCACTATATAATAAAATAATAATAATAAATATTAGGGGACAATCTTACACAAATCAAACTAGCCCCATAGTAAGCTCAATAAGGCTTGTGTTATGGAGACTAGACGACGATATATTTAATAGATACAAATACTTAAATACATAGAAAACATCCATGACTCAGGAACAAATATTCGTGCTCATCACACAAATAAATGCCTTTACCGGGATTCGAACCCAGGACCTCCTGCTAAAGCTAAAGGGGTCATCAATATCGTCATCGGCGTATGACTCCAACATAAGTTTAATTAAAGATGGCAGAGAGCAACCTGTCGCGGTTCACGGCGGCCGAGGGCGGCGCGAGACTCGCCGCCGCCGCGCGCAGCCGCAACACCATCGCGGCAGACCTGGCCGCGTTTACCTCCACGCGGCTGCTACATGAGGAGGCCCATATGATCCGGGGGTGAGTTGCCAGGGGGTTCAGTTGTGACAGGAGCAAGTTGTTACACAATCGCGGCAGACCTGGCCGCGTTCACCTCCACGCGGCTGCTGCATGAGAAGGCGCATGTGATCCGGGGGTGAGTTGACACGGGGTCAGTTGTGCCAGGGGCAAGTATTAACAGAGGTAAATTGTAACATGGGTAAGTTGTAACGGGCACTAGTTGCAATAGGAGCAGGTTGTAGCAGTAGCCAGTTGTAACAGGGGCCAGTTGTAACAGTGGCAAGTTGTAACAGGTGTAAGATGTTACAAGGGACAGGTTGTAATACCACCGCAGATCTCACAGTCATCCATATCCACGCGCCTGCTGCAGTCGGAAGCGCATTTTATCCGGGGGTAGAGTCGAACCGAACTTACGGTTTCTGCTGAAAAAAACGGATTTCGGCTTAGTTTCGGTTTTGGCTAAAGTCGCCGTCAATAGAATTTGCTAAAAATTTAAACAAAAGGCGTAACTTTGTTTTGTCATTTTTCTCCTTGAATTTTCACACCACCTCATCAAAGACCACTGAAACCATACACTATTTAAACGGTTGTTGCCGTAAAATTCAAAACCATACAATAAATAATTGAATCTTGGATATTTCATTAAAAGTTTAAATTTTAATTATACATAGGTTATTATGACATAATGGAATGACGTTTTTGTTTCTTTTAAATTCTACAATTGTCTATGATGATAGCGTTGTGACTAAAGTTGGTGATATTGTAAAGCTGCTACACACTACCTAACTTACGCTCTGTACCTAAGAAAGTAACATGAAATATTTAGACGGCATCATCGATAGAGCTACGGATGAAATAACGGCACCTTTTGTGATAAATACTGGTGGATACATAATCTTCAAGTAACGATTCATCTTCTGATTAAGCAAATTAAAAATACCGGTTTCTTGCGTTCGATGCTTTAATAGTCCATATGTTTTGACATAAAAGAGTAAAGTAAGAGTCTTCCCCGTCACTAGTAAATTCATCATTCAGAGACAATTTCAATATGGCGGTTTGTTTACAAAGTTAGCAAATTCTATTGACGGCGACTTTATCATCCAGCCGCAACCGAAACTGAATTTGAGGGATTTCGCGCTGCGACCAAACCGTTTTTATTTCGTAAAGCACTGATAATTTATTTGAAATAAGAAGTTATAATATGTTACATTTATGATTACATCAAATATCAGAGACTTAATGATTAATATGTTATTTAAAAATTAAGACTCAGTCAGTCTTAATTTTTAAATAATATAATTATGTAATTTATCTTTTGGTGTGCAATAAAGTATGATTGTATTGTATTATGATTAGAGACCGGATCTGATGTAGCGATCTCAATATTAATATGGATATGACTAGTGCAATTCGTTAAATACATGTCATGTTGGTTATATAAGGTCTTAATTTTTACTGTGCATTGTGAAGAAGAAACATTAAAGAAGAAGTTACGATAAGTTACATTGTTTTTGTGTGTAGAAAAAATAATAAATTATACCAGTCATATCCATATTAATATTGAGATCACTACATCAGATCCGGTCTCTAATTATTAGGGATGTAACGATACACAGTTTTGCCGATACGATACCGATAGCGATATATAGTAGTTAATATCGGCGATACCGATACCGATATATTAGCTAAATAATGAAGTATGAACTTCAGATATTTGTATGTCCTTATTATCACTAATAGCAATGACTAACTGGCTATGTACCAGAGAGTCAACCTTGAAAGTGTAAAGTAAAAATAAATAAATTGTCAACTCAAAATTCAATTTTTTTTTTATTAAGAACCAAAGATTTAATTAACATAGTAATTATCATTGCACAAGGTAATAGACCAATACATAAATTAAGTCAGAAATTGAAATTACTTTTTGCAGATTTTTTTTTCATACAGCAAATTCTTCAAATATTGGTTGTATAATATCGGCGATACCGATATATCGGCGATACCGATGTATCGGCCGATATATCGGTATCGGTATCGTTACATCCCTACTAATTATGATAGACATTTTTTTTCTTCCTACAACAACATGACCGGTTTCGGCCGGACTGGAGATCAGCCGTGAAAACTAGTTTCGGTCAGACACTAATGATTTCTGTATTTTTGCAGACCTTTCTCCGCCGGCAAGCAGCGGTCCATATTCATCACTCGCGCCTCCCGGGTTCCGTGTGTGGCCTATGAGCTCCACATACTGACGGACCTGGCGGTCGCGCAGGCTGTCACGTACGGAGACGTCGAGGATTGGGGGCGCGAGATAGAGGCTAAAGAGGTGAGGGATAGGTGGGGTCGGTTGTAACATGGGCGAGTTGTAACACTCCATATATTGACGGGTCTGGAAGTCTGGCAGGCTGTAACGTACGGGGACGTCGAGGACTGGGGGCGGGAGGTAGAGGCTAAAGAGGTGAGGGATAGGTGGGGTCGGTTGTAACATGGGCGAGTTGTAACACTCCATATATTGACGGACCTGGCGGTCTCGCAGGCTGTCACGTACGGAGACGTCGAGGATTGGGGGCGCGAGATAGAGGCTAAAGAGGTGAGGGATAGGTGGGGTCGGTTGTAACATGGGCGAGTTGTAACACTCGATGTATTGAAGGATCTGGAGGTCTGGCAGGCTGTATAGTACATGGACGTTGAGGACTGGGGGCTTTTGAGGCTAAAGTGGTAAACGATCGTTTAAGAAAATTACGGCTCGCATGATGTCAACAGTTGCTATGGAGACACAATCCCAAAAAGATTTTGTTTACCAACGAAAAAGCAGTTCGTGCCTCTATTGACGAATGGCCCACACGATTGAAGGCCTGTGTTAGCACAATGGCGACCATTTTGAATAATTTATATTTTATTTTTACCGTTATATAATGGTTTTCTTTCTGTGTACATTTCGTTTAAATACGTTAAAGCGTGTTCAAGAAAAACATAATTTTGTTCGTTTCAAAACTTAGGGCCGATATAGACAGACTGCAACCCAACTGCAACTCCCTACGATTTGTATAATCGTAGGGAGTTGCAGTTGGGTTGCAGTCCGTCTGTATCGGCCCTTATGAACATACGAGGTATAATTCAGTCAAAAAACGCTCATGGCATCTCTCTTTGCGACACTCGCCGCCGCGGCGGCTCGTATCGCAACCCACGCCATTCGCGTATTTTGACCCTTCTTATACAACTGTTGCATGAAATACTATTATGCCACACCTGGCCATAAAGTGGCTTTTTCCGCACGCTGCGCGTAAGCCGCTTTCTGGCCAAGTGTAGACATAAATTTATGTACAGAACACGGGAAGTAATAAAGAAAGGCCGAGATCGCAGATGTTTACGGCCCGAGCTGTAAGCGAGGGACGTAAATATGCGATCGAAGGCTTTCTTTGTTTTACCACCCTAGTTGTGTAATGTACTATTTCAAGAATGACCCTTTACTCACAACACAATCTATTATGTATCAGATTCAGAATGCCTCGCTTGCAGCTCGGGCCGTAAACATCTGCGATCTCGGCCTTTCTTTATTTTACCACCCTAGTTGTGTAATGTACTATAGAAAAAACTTTATAAACAATCGGAGCTGTTGGCCGTCTGTTGCCATGGCAATCGGCTTCGTTATTCTAACCTCATTGAATTCTGGCTCCAGGTGCTAGTCTGCAGCTCAGCTGTGGTCCGTCAGATATTGGAGGAGGGCGTCCTCACCATGCCCAGGGTCAACGTGCTGGTCGTCGACAGCTGCCATCTCATACACACCGACCCGGACTTGCAGATCGTGAGTAGCTTTAAACTTTAAACCCCCCTTATTCTAAAAAAACGCGCAGAGGACCATGCGTCAAAATGGACCCAAAACCAACAGAGCTGAGAGTTGTGTCATTAAATAGTTCTGTACATGTACTTCACTTCATTATATGGGCACCAAGTTCAATTCCATTGCAGAACTGAGATATTCAAATTCAAAATATTATGAGCAGCGCTAAGTGAAGCGGGCGCGGGTGCCATATTGTAGCCGCCGCGTGCGCCCGCTCCGTGCACCCGCGTCAGCTAGCGTAGGCATTTCTCATAGAAACTAAAATAGGAATATCTCAGTTTTGCAATAGAATTGAACTTGGTGCCCATAGAATGAAATGAAGTAAATGTAAAGACCTTTTTAATGACATAACTCTCAGCTCTGTTGGTTTTGGGTCCACTTCCCATACAAAGTTGCTGATGGTCCTTTAAGTATTAATTTTAATTTAGATGAGTGTTACTTTTATCCCTAGATATATTGACACTTGAATTAGCACCATCAATAAAGAACTACGTGAAAAATTGGTAACTTAACTTACGTTACTCTCGGTCGTGAAATTACCCAGGAGGAGAGGAATTGACATTTTATTACTATTTGTATTTTATAATTTATTTCTATTTGTATTGTATAATGAATGATCGATTAATTTTGTTTTATTTTATTTATGATTGTATAAGATGACATTGTATGATCAATACACAATAAACGAGTATGAGTATGAGTATGAGAATCCCGGCAAGACGAGACGCTAGTTCGAATCCGACTTTTGCTACAGTTTTTAGTTTAGTTAGTTTTGTAACTATTGTAACTGACGGGTCCACGGAAAGAACATGTCTAGTCACTCTTTTTTTTTAAATGAGATTTTAATCTCAAAATGTAGAGCTCGCAATGATCTATTACTTACCACTTGATTACAGGTGTATACCTTAAAATATTATATATTTTTTTCACTTTTAAAGAAATGGTTACCATAGTAATTGTTCCCAAGGACTAACTTTCAAACCGCTATAACTCAAAAAGTTACTTAAGTGACTAGACGTGTTCTTTCCGTGGACCCGTCAACTGTTCTGTGTTCAGTGTGGCATTAAATATTTCTTACTCTTTTATTCGCCAGATAATGGATCTGTACAAGTCGAGCCCTGCGCAGCCACGAGTCCTGGGCCTGACGTACCCACTCTTCACCAGCAAGCGGCCGGACTCCGACCCAGGAGCCACAGCGAGCCACCTGGAGGAGGATCCTAGCAAAAGTTAGTGTTTGCTTCATCAGATGATGTTGTATAAGTCGAGCCCCAGCCACGTGTGCGGGGGACGCGCCTTCCAAACCGGTGCGTAAAATACGCACCTTTATCCTCGAACTCGCAGTGACATAAAAATACTTTTTTTTTATGTTGGCATCAATGAATTTATTTCGGAAAGTTACGTTTTTCTTAAAAACCGTAGGCATTTAATTGTTTGTTATGTTGGTAGTTGTGCATTTTTATCGTAAAGTTAGAATTGAGCGCTTAATCCTTGACCTAAGTTTAACCTAGATTTAGAAGTCTGTGGCTGCTAGCAGTATCGTTTTGCGACTATAACGACACTAGTGCTGTTATGGGGAATAGAGTATAGACTTCTCTGAACTCATATTATGTATGTTCTTATATTAGTGTTCGTGACCAAGTAAAAGACAGATAAAAGTACAGGAGTAGACAAATAAATATATTTTCTTTCTTAATTCAAGGTTCGCGCTATTCGCAATCACCTAGTTTTTAAATTCGTTAAGTTTTCTCAAAACACTCATTTTATTATTTACCCAGGTGCCAAAATGTCAGACGCGGAAGGTATAGAAGATGTCGGAGTCTGCGAGAACGCGGACGACTTCGAGATGTACGAGAAGCTGGAGTGGAACATACAGCAGCTGGAGCAGCGGCTGTGCTGCCAGCTCGACCTGGCCGAGGACATCGACGGGGGCAAGCGGTGAGTAACAGGGAGGTGTGAGGGGAGGGGAAGAGGCAAGGTGATGTGTGTGAGGTAACGTGAGTGAGCGGGTGTGGAACATACAGCAGTTAGAGGAGCGGCTGTGCTGCCAGCTCGACCTGGCTGAGGACATCGATGGGGGCAAGCGGTGAGTAAGAGGGAGGCGTGAGGGGAGGGGGAACGGTGAGTAAGGCCGCCCCCTTACTCACCGTGAGAGAAGGGGGAAGGTGAGTAAGAGGGAGATGTGAGGGGAGGGGAAGAGGTAAGTACACACATCACGTGTGAGGTAACGGGAGTGGAACATACAGCAGTTAGAAGAGCGGTTGTGCTGTCAGGTCGACCTGGCCGAGGTCATCAACGGGGGCAAGCGGTGAGTATGAGGGATATGTGAGGGGAGGGGAAGAAGTAAGTAAGGTGATGTGTGTGAAGTAGGTAACGTGTATGAAGTGTATTGTATTGTTGTTGTGTAAAAGGGAGTGAGGTAGGCATGTGAGTGAACGAGAAGATGCGACTGGGGTAGAGATGTGAGTGAGTGGGAGTTATGAGTGAGGATGATACTCCATTCTCTATCAGATGAGACCAAGGTCAAACGCAAAACTAATCTTCTCAGTCGGCACTCTTTTACAGAGTGGTCGTGGTTATGGATTGTTTGGTCCAGTTGTAGTCGCTGTTTTCACGATGTTTCTCTATCTCTATTGTATTAGTAAACCCCTAATTGTACTGTTACTGGCCCACAAGGTACATAATCATTAAAGATAGTTTTTAAGTTGATAGACTAGTGATATCTGAACTTTTATTTAAACTAAAACTTATATTTAACCTGCCCCATAAGTTTGCTAATTATTAATAAATTTTGCCACACCCGGCCATAAAGTGGCTTTTTCCTCACGCTGCACGTAAGGAAGCGGCCCCCGCTTTCTGGCCAAGTGTAGACGTAAAATGATGTACACAACACGGGAGGTAATGGAGGGAGCCCTCGATTGCATGTTTCCGTCCCTCGCTCGCAGCTCGGGCCGCAAACTTCTGCGATCTCGGCCTTTCTTTGTATTGCCACCCTAGTTGTATAATGTACTATTGTATAGCTCAGTTATTTAGTTAGTTATTTATTTTTGACCTTGTATAAAACTTGGATGAAGGAGCGAATTCTCCTAACACAAGTTTAGACTTAAAAGGAGAATTCGACACACTTAGGTTTTGACTGTTGAAAATAAATATATTTTTGTTTTTTTTTTTTTTTGATCTCTCTCTGCTAGCGGCATAAGAATAAGAATAAGAATACTTTTATTTGTCAAACATAGGTACAGAAGTGGTTTTACATAATAGTGAGATCGCTATGTTTTGCCAGAAGGCGTACAAATGTTTTTGTCTTAGCCTAGGTATCATGTTATTTATTTATGTGACATCCAGCAGTGACACACATGAATAGTTAATTAGCTGTCACAAATTGTAAGAATTAAAAACATTACTGAAAATAAAATTAAATAAATTATAATTATCGAAATACTTATTTTTATCACAATTTAATGTCAACATGGAATACCTATCAATAAATATAATCATATTATTACAAATCAATATCATTCAAAAATTGTTTAGTACTATAATAACATTTTTCTGTTAGCAATTCTGTTAACTTATTTTTGAATTGCTTAAATTTTAATTCTCTTATGACAGCTGGGATTTTGTTATATATTTGGGGTGCCATGCCCAAAACGCTTTTACGTACCAAAGCAGTATGGGATGCCTTGTTGCGCAACATATTTTGATACTGTGATCGAGTAGGGAGTTTACGTGTATCTGAAACTCTATTAAATAAATTGAGATTAGACTTGACAAAAATTGCTACTTCCAGAATATATAGACAGGGCAAAGTTAAGATCTTAAGTGATTTGAAATATGTAGTACAACTGTCTGTTATTTTCAAGCCACACATGGCTCTTATGCACCTTTTTTGGGCTTTGAATGCTGCTTCTTTGTCAGTTGCGTTGCCCCAAAATATCACACCATATCTCAAGGTTGACGCAACAAGACCGTGATATGCAGCAAGTAACGTGTCGCTGTTAACTGTTCTTGAGAGTTTGTACAGAACATAGGCTGATTTACTTAATTTACTACATATTTCATTTATCTGATGCTTCCATGTTAGTTGACTGTCTATCCATAAGCCAAGGAATTTAGTAACTCCTACAGTTTCTAAGTTATTTCCTTGATAATTAATATTCAGATTCTTGCATAGAATCCGCTGATAAAAATGCATTATATTGGTTTTTGTCAAATTAATTATTAAATTATTATTGTTAAGCCACATTATTATGTCAGTTATTGTATCATTTATGTCATTTTCATACTTATCTAAGCTGTTACATTTTATAATAGATGTACTGTCGTCTGCAAACAAGATCATGGGATGGCTAACTGCTTTAGGCAGGTCGTTGATGTAAATTAAGAAGAGCAGAGGACCAAGTACACTCCCTTGAGGCACTCCATACTTTACACATCGTGAATCAGATTGAAATATTGCAGCCATTCTGCTGTTTTGGCATATCCTAGTTATTTCTGTGAATTGTAGCCGGTTGGCGAGATAAGATTCCATGAGTTTTAGGATGTTACCTCTGATTCCATAACAACTAAGTTTATACAGTAAAATATTATGATCTACACAGTCGAAGGCTTTCGTCATGTCCGTAAAAATGGCACATATTGGCAGTTTTTTGTCAACACTGTTTAATACAATATCAACCAGATCATATATTGCCATGTTTATACTAATGTTTTTTCTTAAACCTTTCTGTTCCTTACATAAAAAAACATTTTTATCTAAATAGTCATAAAGGCGGTTGTATATAAATCTTTCAAATATTTTTGAAAAAAATGGGAACAAGAGCTATAGGTCGGTAGTTCTGAGGGCTTTCCTTATCACCTTTTTTAAATAAAGGTTTGACGATAGATGTTTTCAACCCCTCTGGATATATGCCTTCAGTGATACAAAGGTTGATGATGTGACATAAGTGTTTAGCAATGACGTCATTAACATATTTTATAACAATAGTAGAAATGCCGTCGTAGCCCACACTTTTTGTGTTTTTTAAAGAACTTATTATTGAAATTATATCATGTTCTGTAGCCGGCGCCATAAATATAGACTTCGCGCTATTATCAATATTGCATTTTAGGTTACTATTTTTCGGCAACTTATGTACAGATTGAATAAAATGATCATTAAACATGTCAGCTATTTCCTTTGGCTCTGTTAGAACGCCACCATCAGATTTTAATTTTAGTATCTGATCTTTTGGATGGTTAGCTTTGGTGGAGTTTATAACCTGCCAGGCCGCTTTCATTTTATTACGGGCAGCATCAATTGTATGACTGTTTTGAGCTTTTTTAGTCAATTTTATAATTGTTCTATATCTTGTTGAGTAGTTTTGGAATGCTGTTTTATTGGCTTCTGAAGGTACACGTCTATACTTCCAAAGAAGTTGCCTTTGTTTTTTACTACATACCTTTATACCTCTCGTTAACCACTTTACTGCTGTATTGGTCCTTATTGTAACCAACCTTAGTGGGAAACACAGATCATATAGAAGACAAAAATCATCTAAAAAGGTATTGTAGCCGACATTTGGATCCTGAGTTACATAAATATCAGCAAAAGATAGGCTTTGTAAATACAGTTTAAACTTTGTTAAATTTTCTCGGGAGTATTCACGCCTTTTTATACGCCAAGAGTTGATGTTGCGTGACTGCAGAGCAGGAAAGGTAAGAATTTGTGCTGCATGATCCGATAAACCAAGATCAAGAACTTTACTGCTGTGTATACTTTTTAGATTATGAGCAAAATTGTCGATACATGTATTGCTCGTCAGTCTCGTAGGTTGTCTTATCTCTAAACTTAGGTTATAACTTAAAAGAAAATATTCGAATTGTGATGATATACAGTTCTTTTTCATAATGTCAATATTAAAATCTCCACAGATAACAATTTTCTTATTATTAGAAATGCGCGCCTTTTTTAAAATTATGTCCAATTTTTCATAGAATATACTTAAATTACTATAGCTCGGAGTTCTGTATATGCAAATAATGACTAATTTTTGAACTATTAGTTCTATGGCGCAGCACTCGAATATTCCTGAAATAGAGTGTTTCGCGACATCTGGTAGTTCCTTGAATTCATGTCCCGTCTTCACTAGTATACAGGCTCCGCCGCGTTTGTTTTCACGCGAATAGCATGCCGCTAACCGGTAGTTTGGTACTGACAGAAGTTCTTCATGACCGCTCATTATGAAGTGTTCTGTTATGCATATTATATTAACATTAATATTCTGCGTTTTTAGGTCATCTATGTGAACAACGAGAAAATCGGTTTTATTTATGAGACCAGCAATATTTTGATGCAAGATATTGAAGTTTTTAGGGACGAAAAAGCTCTTTCTCTTGTTGTTCATCATAAGTGTTTTGGAGTCCTTCTGTTTGGATTGCGGTGCTATAATACTGTTCAATCTCTGAGATCGTATATTGTACTGCCATAAAAATATTCTTCAGCCCGTTGTTATTTATGTCGCCTGTGATTCTGCTAAACATGTCATAGTCATAGGAGAGTTCTTGGTTAGAGTCAAGGAAGTATGCATATTGGTAGTTTAATATGTCCAGATATAGGAGGTTATTGAATGTTTCAACGCGCCAGTTATAGACTCTTTTATTTGCGTGGAATTTATATGTTGGAGCACATATTATGACGTTTGTGTGGCACAGTGTTTGGAGAGTTTCCTTCATATAAATTACTAAGTCACAATAATTACTGGTGGACTTGAAATCTTCCTCTCCAATAAAAATGATACAGTAGTCTTTAAGTGTCAGATCTTTCGTTTTTAAATAAATATTCTTAAGCATTTCTCTTAAATGACAATTTGGGTACATATAATGGCATATTCGAGAATTAGAAAAAGTGTTACTGGCAATACGTAGGACACGGTTCTTTTTATTGCTGCTTAATATTATGACATTGTTTTTATTGGCTTCATTGTTTTCTCCTTCATCATTCTTTGTTCCATTTTTTTGTTCACCATCTTTATCGATTCCATTTATTTGTTGATCACCCTTTTGTGTCGGAATATCGAAATCGATTGAAGAGGTGGTCTCATTTGTCTCATCTTGCTTAAAATGTAAGTCAGTGTGCTGGATACCGACAAGTGGTGTTGAAACTGGTCTTTTCTGCTTTTGTAACATATCTTTATCAGGAGTCCCTATGTCTATACTCTTACTCATTATTCTTTTCTTCGCATCTCTCTTTTTCCGTCGTTGTTTCTTGCTAGTTCCTAATAGCGTATTATTATTTGGAGCTTCTTCAAATAGTATCTTCTTATATGACGTGATTTGTTTCCGATGAGTGTCGACTGCGTCTTTTAAATCAGAAACTTCACTGTTTAATTTAGTGATTTCTTCATGGGCACTCAATAATTGGATCTTTAGTTGGTCTATTTCCGCTCTAAGCTGATGTACCTCTGAGTTATCCAGCATAGATATATTTGGCACGCTATTTAATGATTTCCAAATGTTATCGTGTAATAAAGTTTTAGAGATATTTTCTTCGAAATGATGCCGAGTAATTTTTGGTTTCCTTAATGTAACGTACTCAAATTCTCGTTCGCTAGAAACTATTGCATTCAAATCGGATTTTGGCAGTGACTGTGCGATATCTCTAATTGGAGATTGATTATTATGAGAAATCTCTTTGTCGGGTGATTTGTGTGAGGTTGAGTACTGGCCAATTTGAGAGATATCATCAACAGGAACGATTTTATTACCGTCGCTGCCTATGTTCACACTTTGTTTTGTAGCTGGGTTTTCCTGTAAGGATTGTACGGGGGCAGGAGTTGGTTCTTTGCCCGTGCTATTTTTGGTACGGTTAGTTGGTTCCGTGCTAGATTGTTGGCATGATGCTTGTACAGCTTGCATTGGAGGAGTGATTACTTTGCCCTTGCTACATACGGTAGTTCTGGTTTGTTCCGTATTAGTAGGTTTAGGAGTCCTTTTTTTTTGTGCAGGCGGCGTGCTGGTTTTATTTTGCTGTGGTTTTGGCTGCCGGCATTTAGCGCAGATCCATGCAGCTCTGCGCGGCTTGTCCATTAAATCATAAAGTTTATCATAGTTTGCGCAGGGTAAGTCGTAGGAAAGCTTGCAGGTAGAACAAACTAGATAATGTTTATCCTGAATTTTCTTCTTGCAAGTAGCACAGTTAATTTTGGATGACATTATGGTTGGCTTAAATATTTTATGCAAGTGCTACGCGTTTTGGAACGACCTCTGGTCCAGTGACTTCGGTAAGCGATTTTCTCCCTACTGGTTTTTGAACGCTATCTGCCGGATGACAGTGACAGCGCGTCACGGATGCCAAACTCAGCTGTTGGTTACCGCTGTTATTTGTTTTAATTACTAGATAATTAACTGTTATTTTAAAATGTATCACTGTGTGCGTGAAGTTTACGAATGTGCCGTTATCCTCGGGTTGTGTTTTTGGATGATAATTTGTAAATGCAGCTCACCGGGAAGTCCAGAAATACTTAAACACACCACTCTTAGTCCACTGTAAGTTTTGCACAAACTTAAGGTTCTTTTTTAGTCCTTAAAACATATTTTAGTCAATTTTCTACGCTCAGCTAAGAAAAACACGTCCATATTGATAGTTGACACACACCTCTGTTACTGAAACTGAAATTATTGATCGAACGAGCGAAGCGTCTCCGTTTCAGCTTCGTCAAAATGCTTTCGAATGTCTATTCAATTCATCTCTACGCACTACAGATCGGCCATGGGGGTTGAAGACTTCCGAGGTCTTCGAGGCATTCCGGGAACATTCTGCCACAGGACATACCGTGACAGATGCCACAAGGTCTAGCCATCTTGTTGGGTATCTCGTCCTTGTATCACCAAAACAAAATCAGCAAACCGCCAACACGAACGGGGGCCTCCGGAGGCTGCCCTCGTTGGCCCCCGTTCGTGTTGGCGGTAACTTGTGTGAGTAGTTACGGCTGCACATAGCAAAAAGCACACATGTGAGTGTCACCAACGAAGTTGCCAAGCTATAACAGTCATAACAAATAAAGGTTACCCTTGTAATCGTATGTTACAGGTTCACGGCAACCACGAGCAAGCCCAAGGAGCTGGTGGTGGAGTACAGCCCGCGCCGCCCGGTCTGCGCCGACTACGAGGACCTGGAGACCTTCATGAGGACCACGGTCCGAGATGTGCAGGACTTTCTGGAGGAGCACAGGTGAGACGGCCGCAGCAGGAGCGGCTTTTACTAGTAGCAAATTGTATGGTTTAACCTGGAGACCTTCATGAGGACCACGGTCCAAGACGTGCAGGACTTTCTGAAGGAGCACAGGTGAGACGGCCGCAGCAGGAGCGGCTTTTACTAGTAGCAAATTGTATGGTTTAACCTGGAGACCTTCATGAGGACCACGGTCCAAGACGTGCAGGACTTTTTGAAGGAGCACAGGTGAGACGGCCGCAGCAGGAGCGGCTTTTACTAGTAGCAAATTGTATGGTTGAACCTGGAGACCTTCATGAGGATTACGGTCCGAGACGTGCAGGACTTTCTGGAGGAGCACAGGTGAGACGGCCGCAGCAGGAGCGGCTTTTACTAGTAGCAAATTGTATGGTTTAACCTGAAGACCTTCATGAGGACCACGGTCCAAGACGTGCAGGACTTTCTGAAGGAGCACAGGTGAGACGGCCGCAGCAGGAGCGGCTTTTACTAGTAGCAAATTGTATGGTTTAACCTGGAGACCTTCATGAGGACCACGGTCCAAGACGTGCAGGACTTTCTGAAGGAGCACAGGTGAGACGGCCGCAGCAGGAGCGGCTTTTACTAGTAGCAAATTGTATGGTTTAACCTGGAGACCTTCATGAGGACCACGGTCCAAGACGTGCAGGACTTTTTGAAGGAGCACAGGTGAGACGGCCGCAGCAGGAGCGGCTTTTACTAGTAGCAAATTGTATGGTTGAACCTGGAGACCTTCATGAGGATTACGGTCCGAGACGTGCAGGACTTTCTGGAGGAGCACAGGTGAGACGGCCGCAGCAGGAGCGGCTTTTACTAGTAGCAAATTGTATGGTTTAACCTGGAGACCTTCATGAGGACCACGGTCCGAGATGTGCAGGACTTTCTGGAGGAGCACAGGTGAGACGGCCGCAGCAGGAGCGGCTTTTACTAGTAGCAAATTGTATGGTTTAACCTGGAGACCTTCATGAAGACCACGGTCTAAGATGTGCAGGACTTTCTCGAGGAGCACAGGTGAGACGGCCGCAGCAGGAGCGGTTTTTACTACTAGCTAATTTTATGGTTTAACCTGGAGACCTTCATGAAGACCACGGCCTAAGATGTGCAGGACTTTCTGGAGGAGCACAGGTGAGACGGCCGCAGCAGGAGCGGCTTTTACTAGTAGCAAATTGTATGGTTTAACCTGGAGACCGACCTTCATGAGGACCACGGTCCGAGATGTGCAGGACTTTCTGAAGGAGCACAGGTGAGACGGCCGCAGCAGGAGCGGCTTTTACTAGTAGCAAATTGTATGGTTTAACCTGGAGATCTTCATCAGGACCACGGTCCAAGACGTGCAGGACTTTCTGAAGGAGCACAGGTGAGACGGCAGCAGCAGGAGTGGCTTTTACTAGTAGCAAATTGTATGGTTTAACCTGGAGACCTTCATGAGGACCTAGGTCCAAGATGTGCAGGACTTTCTGGAGGAGCACAGGTGAGACGGCCGCAGCAGGAGCGGCTTTTACTAGTAGCAAATTGTATGGTTTAACCTGGAGACCTTCATGAGGACCACGGTCCAAGACGTGCAGGACTTTCTGGAGGAGCACAAGTGACATGGCCGCAGCAGGAGCGGTTTTTACTACTAGCAAATTTTATGGTTTAAGAATATGTTTGTCTAAAATAATTCACAATTCACTTAACTAGAGAAATACGAATTAAGTTCTTAGCTAAGTGGCTAAGTACAATGTGTACGAATGATAGGGTAATCTACAAAGTACGTCACACGATTTTTCAGACTTAGACCCCCCCTCCCTCATGTTACACTTTCCTAATATATCTCATCTTTTTAAAATAGGTTTAAAGCCTAGGAAAAAATTGGACGATCAATAAAATGTCACCCACCACCGGGGTATTACAAAATAATGCCGGCTACGTGACGCCATTTTTTTCATACTTCCAACAAAGTTAGGAAGTACATTTTTAGTAATACTGACATCAGTATTTTATAACTTGGTTTCTGAATTAATAATGTCATTTAGGACTTTCTATTTGTTTTTAAGGTAGCTGCTATAGCCGTCACGTCGCCGACAAAGTAGACGTTTTCGTGGAATGCCAATTTATATTGGTTCAAACACATTCTTCATTTTTTTACATTCTATTGCCTGAGTAGCGCCTGATGGTAAACGACTATGAGGCCGAAGATGTACCGTGCCGGTTCAGTAAAACACATAGTATTCTGCCGACAGGTACGACCCCACGGAGATCTACGGTGAGGACCTGTATGAGGAGTTCATGAACATCCCGAGCCCCACCATCGACCCCAAGCAGGTCTTCAGGCAGTTCCTCTACGTGCTGGACGAGCTGGGTTGGTCACTTTGGTCAAACTATAAACACAGACAAGTCATTTCTTATTGTAGTATTAAACGAGAATTTTAAAATAGTACATTACACAACTAGGGTGGTAAAACAAAGAAAGGCCGAAATCGCACATGTTTGCGGCCCGAGCTACAAGCGAGGGACGTAAATATGCGATCGAGGGGTTTCTTTATTACCTCCCATGTTGTTTACATCATTTGGCCGTAGTTATGCGATCGTCTAGTATCCATAACACAAGCCTTATTGAGCTTACTATGGGGCTAGTTCGATTTGTGTAAGATTGTCCCCTAATATTTATTTTATTTATTTATTTAACGTTCCAATCCACAAAACAAAATATCGACCTTCTGTCTTTAAAAACAAAGTCCATAATCCAATAATTTTTGCATGTGGAATGGAACGTTATTGCATAACTACGTCCATTTTATGTCTTCACTTGGCCAGAAAGCGACTTAATAATATAACTGACAAGGACAGGGGAGGGGTAAAAAACACGAAATTAGTATGACATACTTTATGGACGACCCCTAATCATATTTTCTGTCCACAGGCCCCTACGGAGCCGACAAAGCTGCCTTTTCCTTGCTAACCAGGCTAGAAAAGCTAAAAATCAAAGTGCCATACGAAAGACATTTCCTCCTCCTCTGCCTCTGCACCACGGTCCTGGTCAAAATACGGTGCTACGCCGACCTGGTCTTCTCCAAATATACAGACCTGGACAGGATCACCACTTTTTCCACAGCAAAAGTACTGAGATTCATCGAAATATTAGCACAATTCGAGAACCCTGAGAATGACAATGATAAAAATGGAAATGATAAGAAAAGTCTAATTGAAAATGGTAATGATGATGTGACTAGTCAAAGTGAAACGTGTAAAGATACAAACAATGAAGATGAAGTTAAAGCAACAATTAAAACTGCAGTTGACAATGAACGTAAAAATGACAATATTGAAGATAGCCAAATTGAAACAAAAAGTGACAATTTAGACAATAAAGAAAGTATTGATGATGATAATAAAATTACACAAGCAAATTCCGATGACTTAATTCCAAATGGCTTCAATGAAGCTGATTCCAATGTAAATGACGTTGAAAACTATAATAAATCGAATTCCACTATAAAAATGCTGGATGATATAGAAAAATGTGATTTTATAACTTTAAGCAACAAAATCGAAGACACAGTGAACACTTACGAGGCAAATTTAAGAGAGATTCACGATTTAAGCTTAGACGATATAAAAGTTGATTTAAATTTGGAAAAAACTGAAAATTCTAAAAGCGAACCGAACATAGAAAACACAGAATGTACAGTAGCTAAACTAGACTCGAAACCGCTTGAGTTTGACCCTACGGACCCCAGGTCGATATTGGGGTTCCGGCGGCAGCATAGAATGCGGGGCCGCGGAAGGGTCCAGAGGAACTTGATACGGAACCAACAGACGCAACAGAACCCTGATGCGTTGTGTGGGATAGTGTTTATGAATGAACCAATTATGGCGAAAATCATGTTTCTGCTGGTTGTGGTAAGTAATTTATTTATTCTTTAATTTTTGGCCTCTGATACAACACAACAATTCGTCATTTCATTCGGTCTTGCATAGAGTTATTTATTTAGTTATAGTTTTTCAAATAACGGACTTATTGTCGTAAGGCATTCTGTATCTGTCAACCATTAGGCTAAACAGATATTGAGGTGGCATTTAAATTCACAGCGAATTTATATAGCTCAGTTTTAGTTATTATCAATACGTATTTTAAGCACAGGGTTTGGTAGGCGGCAGACAAAAAAGTGACGCATCAGTGACGTCATTGCGTTTACGGTGCGTCAGCGTAATTTAAACCCCTTCGGCCGCGTACGAAACCGAACGTTCGTAACCAGTTGCAATAGAATAATAAATCTTCTTCTTACGATACCTAGTTACCATACAATACTCTTTTTCCTTCACACGATACTGGTTTCGAACGAAGAAATGGTTTGTTCCCAATTCTACAGATTTCTATGGGTAAGTCTCATTTCGTTAAGATGCAAGTGCTCTATGTAAATTCTGTTATTCTAAAATATAGTAATCTGAAATATTGACGATTTGTAAAATTGGAAATCTGTACAACTGGAAATCTGTAGAAATGAGAATCTGTAGAAATGAGAATCTGTACTTGTACAGATTCTCATGGCTACAGATTTTCAATTGTAATTGGAAATCTGTAGCCATGAGAATCTGTAGAATTGGGTAGCATCGTACAAGACATAAAAACTCTATGCTGGTAACCAGTTACCAAAAGATAACCGCGGTTTCGTAAGAGTACAAAAAACTATACGCAACTGGTTTCGTATAAGTACAAAAAAGTTTCTATCGCAACTGGTTACGATCCTTCGGTTTCGTACACGGCCGAAGGGATTGAAACTCTTAAACATCAGTGTGACTGTCTTTGATCCGTGTTTGTTGTCAGGACTTGTCCCGGAGCTCGCCGCGGCTAGCACACTTGAGCGCGCAGTACTGCGCGGCGGCGGCGGGCGGCCGCGACCAGGCCGAGCTGCGGCGCCACTGTCGCGCCAGGGAGGACGCGCTCAAGAAGTGAGTCTAACCTCTGGTTATGCACTCAACACTGTTTGACCGTAAATATGCAGATTCCGACTAATGCTGAAAAACTAGGTATAAAACTAAATTTTCTTCTTAACTGCGTAAAGTATACATTACAATCGGTCAGTATGGGAAAGTCTGAAACTATAAGACATACGAAGATCTGTTCTTAGGAACCATGCCATCGATTTTAGGGACAAGAAAAACTGCATACATAGATTTGAAAAAAAAAATACTTTGTAATGCCCTGCTGCATTCGCAGTTTGACGGCATTAATAATCGTTTAACGTTATAGTAACGACATCTATAACATACTGTAGGAACTATGCAACCATCGGGAAGCCGCACTAAAAGTTATTTTTTATAAATAAATTTGAGGGTGGGAGTGAAAAACGAACGTAACGGACAGGCGTCTCGGAGAAGTGACAGAGCAATGTCATAGTCCGCCGTTGGCGAGACTCTAGCCCTTATCACTTAAATCTTGCGGAAATTTGGTGTCATTTATAGCTACGATTAAGGTCAAAAGTGCGCGAGTGTGTGAAATAAGCCACGGGCATACGGAAACGCCCTTTTTCCGTGGAGGATGATTAGGATATCTCAAGGAAGCGACAAATAGACGAAGCTTCATTTACGTCAGATACCTACGCATATTTCGCCACAGTTAGCAGCGATCGTTTGGTCTCGTGGCTTGTACTGTCCACATTGGTGCAAGAGGCACTGGGTTCAAATCTCGGACGGGCCTGGACATATCTTTTTGTTTTTCTTTTAGGCTGTTTGTTTACATTTAGTGTTTTATTAGTTTACTTTAAATTTTGTATTTACTTCTGTTCCCATTTTAATTAAGTTTGTGATTGTCATTTACGGTTTGGGGTTTCTTGATTGTATTTTTATTTTGTAAGTATTTTTAGAGCAAACATTTATTCACCAGCTATTCCGGGTTTTTTTATCAGTAGAATCGTGTAAACTGTGTACTTCTTTTAATTAATAAACAATTTGTAACAGTATATGTTGATTATTTCTATTCGGTGACATTTTACGAACCTTGCCCATGACATTGGCGCCTAACGGGTATACTGAATTGGATATATTATCACATACGCTGCTACAAATTTTAGTGCTACGTTCGCAATTTATTTTATTGTTTAGATATATATATTTTTTTTTGTTTAAATATTTTTTTTTTTGGTGGTTAAATATTTTTTTTTATTGCTTACATTTTTCTTTTTTTTGTTTACATATTTCGGTTGTTGAGTTTGCTTTAATATAGCTTTTATTCTTTATTTCTTTTTCACTTTTGTTATTAAATATTCTTTGTTTTGCGTGAATTTTCTTTTTGTTGTTTAAATATTTTGGTTTTAATATTCTTTTTATTCTTGGATTTTTTCCCTTTTGTTGTTTAATTATTTTTTGTTGTATAAATATTTTTTTATTGTTATAATTTTTTTTAGGTACTGTTTAGATATTTATCTTTGTTGTTGGTTTCATTAAGCGTTTAAGGTTGAATAATGGATATTAACGCCTTGCACAAAGATGAGTTGGAATTTGAGTTGGCATGCCGCGGCGTATCAGAGTGTAAAACTGTGGCGACTATGCGCAAGTTTCTGCGTGAAATATTGCGACGGGAGACGTCTGGGAAGTCTGCCATTACCTTTAAAGTTCCTGTTGCTTGTATAGAAGACCCGAGCAATGAGATAAATATTTGCAGAAATAAGCTAACCACTCTCAGCGCACTTATTACTGAGGTATCACACAGTCCAGACAATGCGCTGATCCGACGACTGCACTCCCGACTAACACACTTAGCTAACCGTACTAAACTCATTATACCCACCGAATCCACGGACACTGAATTACACCTGGCGTTGCTGAAAGATATTGGAGAGGCCGTGTCGGCGGTTCAGATGATTGACCAAGGAAATAGCGAAAGTGAAGATGATATCTCAGAACACGATAGAGATATCTTACATAGATCCTTGGGGCAGGAAGCAGCAACGATATTGGGGCATTTAGACATTAGACACAGCTCAGATAAAGGCGCCCCGAAGGAGGGAGAAAAACGCCAGCCACAAATAATTTTGCCGTCGACATCGGCGACACGAGAACCTTGCAGTGCTCTACCGACATTAGAGAGACAGGTCACCTTGCAGCCAGCCGACAACGATAAAGTTTTGCACCAGGGCTCTCAAAACGCGGCAAAGGTTTCAATTCGGTCACAGGAATTACAGAGGTCCTCTACTTTAGACCATAGTTTCCATGGGCGTAAATTAGTACCAATTAAAGATTGGGGAGTCAAATTTAGTGGTCGGGGCGCTGTGAGTATTAATGCGTTTCTAGAAAGAATAGACGAGCTTAAAGAAGCACGCAATGCAAACGATGATGACTTATTTCGTTACGCCATAGACTTCTTTGAGGAGGAAGCTCTCATTTGGTTTAGAGCTAATAAAAACACAGTTACTGATTGGACTGATTTGGTGGAGCTTCTCATTGACACGTTTCAAAAGCCGAATTATCAGGATGAATTGTTGGAAGAAATTAAACAGAGAACTCAAAGCAAGCAGGAAAGCGTAGTGATATACGTGTCAGTCATGCAGAATATGTTCAATCGCTTACCAGTGCCGCTCTCAGAACTGCAAAAGTTGGTCATTCTAAGGAAGAATATACAACCGTATTACCAGAAAGAAATATGCCGTGACACCTTTAGATCGGTTACGGAGTTAACATCGGTTCTGAGGATGATTGAACAGACCAAAATAAGCTGTGAAAGCTTTAGAGAGCCAACGGTGAATAATCTCTCATTGGAACGAGATTTAGCTTATAAAGGCAATCAATTCGAGCACAAAGAAGTAGCAGTCGTTGAAAACAACGTGCTTAGCCAATCGAAATGCTGGAACTGTCGAAATCCGGGCCACCGGTTCAGAGATTGCAACTTGCCTAAACAGAGGCTATTTTGTTACAAATGCGGGCGCTTTGGCAATACGGTTCAAAAGTGCCAATGCAATCAGGATAAGGCGGGAAACGAGCGCTCGGTGTCGATGTCTGCCGATCAGACCCCGAGAAGTTAAGACATCTTATATCTGACGACTGGCAGCGATGGTTACACACCATAACTACATATTTTGAAACTGGAGAACTTTGTAATATACAAAGAAATATTGGAGATAAGCGATTTTATGCGGACATTAAAATTTTAAATCAACCTTTCGTAGGGTTGCTAGATTCTGGAGCCACAATATCGGTAATTTCTCAGAACTTTAATACGAAAATGAAACACCTCGGCTTGGCAACACACAAAGTAGACAGTGAAAAAGTTTCCACGGCTGACGGAACATGCCACACAATTGACGCCGTGGTACACTTGCCATTACAGTTCAAGGACTCTTACAGAGTAGTACCGTTTTACGTGATGGACCAGTTGAAGCACGACATCATATTGGGCATGAACTTTTTTGAAACCTTTAATTTGTCAATCGGTGTGGAAAATTTGACAGAGGATATCTCCGAGGTTAGTGTCATCCGTCCGGTAATCTCTCGGGATGAACTGACTGAGGAGCAAAAGGAACGTCTGGACAAGCTGTTGGAGGCCATGGGTCAAGAGATAGGCAAGGGGTTGGGAAGAACCTCTCTAATTGAACATAGGATTGACACTGGCAACAGCTTACCTACTAGTCAAAGGCAGTATCCCTTCGCGCCCCCAATAATGAAAGAGCTGGAGAATGAAATTCAGGACATGCTCGCTAGTGATGTAATTGAGCCTTCATACAGTTCTTGGCGCTCACCCGTCTTGCTGGTAAGGAAAGCCTCCGGCAAGAACCGCTTATGTCTTGATAGTCGTCAGTTAAACAAAGTAACGGTAAAAGACTCTTACCCGTTACCAAGGGTAACGACTATTTTGGATAACCTTAAGAACGCGCGATTCTTGTCGACAATCGACCTACGTTCGGCATTTTGGCAGATACCCCTTGAGCAATCGAGTAAGGAAAAAACAGCTTTTGGTCTTGCGGGAAAAGGCCTCTACCAGTTCAAGGTCATGCCATTTGGTCTTAACAATGCCTCTCAAACTCAGCAACGGTTGATGGATCGCTTGTTCCCTCCAGAGTTTGAAGGAAAGGTATTTACGTACTTAGATGATATTGTCATATGTAACGACAACTTTGAAGACCATCTAGCGTCATTAATATTTGTAAAAAACCAACTGAAAGAGGCTGGTCTGACTATAAACTTGGATAAGTGTGTTTTTGCAAGGCCTTCATTGAAATATTTAGGGTACATCGTAGATAAGGACGGCTTACGAACAGATCCTGATAAGGTTAGAGCGATTCTTGACTATCCCCGGCCAACTACTTACACTGAGCTAAAACGTTTCATTGGTTTAGCTAGTTGGTATCGGCGATTTGTGCCAAATTTCGCGATTGTTGCAGCTCCACTTCATGACCTAACCAAGGGAGGGAAGAAAGGCAAAAATATCACGTGGAACGAAGAGGCACAGCAGGCATTTATTAACTTAAAAACGGCCCTAACCACCACGCCGGTGCTAAAAGTACCCGACTTCTCTAAGCCATTCTCTGTCCAATGCGATGCCTCCAACAGGGGCACAGGTGGAGTCTTAATTCAGGAAATTGATGGTATGGAAGCCCCTATAGCCTATACCAGCAGAAAATTATCCGAAAGCGAATGTAAGTATTCGGCATCGGAGCGAGAATTACTGAGTGTCCTACATGCAGTCGAACAATTTCGTCCTTACATTGAGGGCAGTCACTTTAAGGTGATCTCGGATCATAGTGCCCTCCAATGGTTGCATCGCAACAAGGATCCACATGGCCGATTAGCGAGGTGGGCCATGCGATTACAGCAATTTGACTACGAAATTGTCCACCGCAAAGGAAAATATAACACGGTACCAGATGCTCTATCGAGAGCCATTTATGAAGAAATTGATTTACTGGAAATATTGCAAGAAGACAAAGATGAGTGGTATAAGGCGGAAGAAGCTAAAGTAATCGCGGGTACAAATGATCCAGACTGGGATATCAGTCAAGGGCACTTATGGAAGTACCTCAAACTGAAACAGTTTCCTAACGATAATGACAGTTGGAAATTGGCGATACCGGAAAATCTTAGGACGCAAATTTTAAAGGAATGCCATGATAATCCGACCGCAGGTCATTTCGGGGTGAAAAAGTCAGTAAACCGCGCTAGGCAACTTTATTTCTGGCCTTCATTGATCAAAGATATGAAAAACTATGTGCGTATATGTGAAGTGTGTGCTAAATACAAGCATTCTCAAACTAAACCATCCGGATTAATGGGAAATCAACGAGAGGTATCAGAGCCCTTCCAAGTAATCTCAATGGACTTAATGGGACCTTTTCCCAAATCTAAACAGGGCCATACCATGTTGCTGGTAATCTCGTGTTGGTTTAGTAAATTTTGCTTCTTATTCCCCTTAAGAAATGGAAAAGCGTCGGCAATAACGCACATATTAGAGGAGCAAATATTTCTAATGTTCGGTACTCCAGGTGTGATTGTCTGTGATAATGGCAAACAGTTCGTGTCAAGCCAGTTCAAAGACTTAGCGTCCAGTTATGGAGTGAGACTGTGCTACACTCCATATTATCACCCACAGGCAAATCCCACAGAACGCGTGAACAAGGTGATTGGTGCGGCAATTGCCTCTTATGTGGAAGGAAATCACAGAGAGTGGGATAAATACATTCCCCATATAGGTCATGCAATAAGAACATCTGTTCATGAAGTAACGGGCAAAACACCATCCTTTTTGTTTTTTGGTCGGGAGACGAATATACGTGGGAGAAAAGCGTACAACTTGGATCCAGGCAACCCGCTTACATTCAACAAGGAGAGCTTTGAAAGAAACATTGGTATTCGTCAGGAAATATATGATGAAGTTTGCGAAAGAATGAGGCAATCACACGAATCCAATAGCAAACGCTATAACCTTCGTCGTCGCACGTGTAATTACAGAGAAGGTGATCTCGTGTGGAAGCGTACTAAATACCTTTCCAATTCTAATAAAATGTTCATGTCAAAACTGGCACCAAAATTTGAGAAAGCTGTAATCACCAAGAAGGTCTCAGAAGATGTTTACAAGCTACGTAGCCTCAGAGGAAAGGACCTAGGGACGTGGCACTCATGCGACTTAAAACGAATAGTTTGAATCCGGTTGGATTCTTTTGAGGAGAGGGGATATGTAATGCCCTGCTGCATTCGCAGTTTGACGGCATTAATAATCGTTTAACGTTATAGTAACGACATCTATAACATACTGTAGGAACTATGCAACCATCGGGAAGCCGCACTAAAAGTTATTTTTTATAAATAAATTTGAGGGTGGGAGTGAAAAACGAACGTAACGGACAGGCGTCTCGGAGAAGTGACAGAGCAATGTCATAGTCCGCCGTTGGCGAGACTCTAGCCCTTATCACTTAAATCTTGCGGAAATTTGGTGTCATTTATAGCTACGATTAAGGTCAAAAGTGCGCGAGTGTGTGAAATAAGCCACGGGCATACGGAAACGCCCTTTTTCCGTGGAGGATGATTAGGATATCTCAAGGAAGCGACAAATAGACGAAGCTTCATTTACGTCAGATACCTACGCATATTTCGCCACAGTTAGCAGCGATCGTTTGGTCTCGTGGCTTGTACTGTCCACATTGGTGCAAGAGGCACTGGGTTCAAATCTCGGACGGGCCTGGACATATCTTTTTGTTTTTCTTTTAGGCTGTTTGTTTACATTTAGTGTTTTATTAGTTTACTTTAAATTTTGTATTTACTTCTGTTCCCATTTTAATTAAGTTTGTGATTGTCATTTACGGTTTGGGGTTTCTTGATTGTATTTTTATTTTGTAAGTATTTTTAGAGCAAACATTTATTCACCAGCTATTCCGGGTTTTTTTATCAGTAGAATCGTGTAAACTGTGTACTTCTTTTAATTAATAAACAATTTGTAACAGTATATGTTGATTATTTCTATTCGGTGACATTTTACGAACCTTGCCCATGACAACTTTAACCGGGAATCGAACCTGGTCGTTTTGGAAAATAAAACTTAATTGAACTAAAGATATTAAATACAATGGATTTTATTCGTTTTAGATATCTTGTTTCCAAGTAACATTTACTGCTTATGACCTGCACAATCGATATCCAAATAGAAATAATGTAAGTTTTATTTTTCATATCGTCAGTTAAGAACACACTTTAAATAAAAAATGCCCATATTTCTGTGGCGGGCGCCCTAGGTGACTTACGTAAATGGTTTTCTGGAATGTTTTTCGTTCAAGCTGAAATAAAAGTATGTGCATGAAATATTCGAACAAATAGTTAATTCATGCCACACCTGGCCATAAAGTGGCTTTTACCACACGTTATGCGTACAGAAAAAGCCGCTTTCTGGCCAAATGTAGACATAAAATGATGTACACAACACGGGAGGTAATAAGGAAAGCCCTCGATCGCATATTTACGTCCCTCGCTTGCAGCTCGGGCTGCAAAAATCTGCGATCTCGGCCTTTCTTTGTTTTACCACCCTAGTTGTGTAATGTACTATTTCAAGAATGACCCTTTACTCACAAGACAATCTATTATGTATCAGGTTCAGAATGCACGACTGCAACCTCCTGCTGGCCACGTCAGCGCTGGAGGAGGGCATTGACCTCCCGCGGTGCAATCTGGTGCTGAGATGGGACGTGCCGCCTTCGTAAGTTTTTGTGTATTACTATTTATTTTTCATTACACTTGCTCGAAATCTTGTTACACGTAGGTTCTGCGGGACGTAAATGACCTATTACGCCCTAGGGCGTAGTGTTTTTTTTTTTAATTTGAATACGCTGTTTCTGTTTTGCTCTTATTTGTCATATTCAAAGGAAACGCCGACTTAATTTTTTACCCGACTGCGGCGAAGCCCAAAGGAGGTTTATTAACTTTTATCTAACGAAATATAAAGTACTCGTATTCTTCGAGTCACTTGTCCATCTGTTGTCCCTAACATTGTGGTATTAATTTTAGGTACCGTTCGCACGGGCTGTGCCGCGGGCGTGCGCGGGCGCCGCGCGCGGCGTGCGCGCTGCTGGCGCGAGCGGACGAGCAGACGTCTCAAACCCTGCTCCACCACGTCGCTGTTTATAGGGAGCTCGACCAGGTAAGATCCCACCGACTGCGCCAGATAGCGGCCGGCCAAAAAAAATACACTTTTTATGACAGCACAAAAGATAGACAAGTAGAAATGAAAAAGAAGACAAAAAAGAAATCTCGCTGCTACAACGAGGTCCCAGCTCAGCATGATGCCAATTCTAAAGCCGGGGCTGGTCTTCCGGTGGAACCAAACACGAGAGTTACTCGCTCGACCGGTCCAGAATATGAGATATTTTGGTTTGATAGGCTCGACTCACTTAGAGTGAACGTGGAGACGGGACAGGGACAGACATTGTTATATTTGAATTTATTTATTGTCTACCAATACATTAGGGCTTAAGCCGGGAACAACCATGACCAACCTTACTTCACCATGTCGATGTTTATAGGGTGCTCGACCAGGTCACATCCCATCCTGTCATATTGAGGCGGAGTTTCCGTCGCCATATAAAGTTATCTGGCGCAGTCGGTAGGATAGTCTGGTCTCGCCGCGAGATGGTTTCTAGAAAGCTGGCAATGTATTATTAGTTAGTGTTCAGTAATGCTCCGTCAGAGCACAAAATCCAATTCGTTTTTAATTTAATCGTAAAATTTAACATGCAATGCTACGCTCGTGTCCAAAATACCGCTTTCCCGAAATACCAGATTTTTCAAAAAAACAGATTTTCGATTTATGAGATTCCTGTCTTACTACATTCCCGTTACAGTAGATTATAAAATCGTAAGTTACTCAAGGATCTAAATCACTTTCTTGGGTGTGTAATTTTGGCAATCTTGTATACGAAGAATCCGGTGTATCGAGAATCCGGTATTTTTAAAATCTGGTATTTTAGGAATGCGGTATTTTGGGAATGAGCGCAATGCTAATGCGATGCTAATAGTTAGTCACGAATAGTAGAGTCTATGAAATTTAACATTTTTATCTACACAAGTATTATTTTTTTTACTAAAAAAGTATGCTTAATCACATACAAATACTCAACATCAGCAGCGCCGCCTCAGTGCTTAAAATCCGGTAGTTCTCATTTAGAGTGGGTCTAAAATTATGTTTAACTGTACTATTTCTTTTTAGCTCATAAGCCGCAAGTGTGGCTGCGGGATCCAGGACGAACCCCCTCAGCAGGAAGAGGACCACGCGGACACCTTCACTGCGCTCGTGCTTCCTTACTCTCCCTCCGACCAGGGCAGGTCAGAAGGGAAGAGCGACGAGAAAGAAGACGAAGACATAGACAAAGAAGATGGAAAAAGAAACAAAGTTAAAGTTGATAATGCTGAAAAGAAAAGCAATAAAGCTAATGTTAACACTGAAGTTAATATAAATAGCAATGATGGAATTGGAAGCGAAGAAACTGATCTAGTCAAAGCCAGAATAGATGAAAATGTATTAAAGATAAGTAGTGATGGCGATGGTGAGGCAGAAGAGTCAATAGAGAAAGGCAATGTAGATTCCAAAGAACCTGATGAAATAAGTGATAAAATTAGTGAAATTAGGACTAGTGACACAATTGACAGTGAGAATAATCTAGTGTGTAACAAATGCGGTAAAAAGAGAACTAGTGTTGATAAGGAGTGCTGTGTTGACAGAAGTGACAGGTTCGACGCGGACGCTGTCAAAAAGGATGACTTTGCCAGTGTGGATCTTAATTCTGCCATAGCTTTGATAAATAGGTAAGTTATGTATTTTGTCTAGATTCCATTTTAGACGAAAATAGTACATTACACAACTAGGGTGGTAATACAAAGAAAGGCCGAGATCGCAGAAGTTTGCGGCCCGAGCTGCAAGCGAGGGACGTAAATATGCGATCGAGGGCTTTCTTTATTACCTCCCGTGTTGTGTACATCATTTTATGTCTACACTTGGCCAGAAAGCGGCTTTTTTGGTACACGCAGCGTGCGGAAAAAGCGACTTTATGGCCAGGTGTGGCATAAAAATCCTAAAAGATGTTCTTGCAATTGATTAAATTGGGTTATAATAAACAAGTAAACTACATCAGCAAGATCCAAGTGGACAAACTGTCATCTTTTCAATATTAAAGTCAGTCTAAAAATATTCTGGCAAACAGTCTAGCAGACAGATAGGCAAATAATCTAGCAGACAATGCGCCGTGCGTGCGTACGAAACGCGAATTATGTTTCGTGCCTGACGCAGTGCCATGTACACGCGTTTTCATTGGCTGACTATGCGAGATAGGTTGCGATCATCTTGTTCTAATCGTACAGGTCGATTCATAAGAGTTGGCACGAATGGATTGAATGAGTGAATGATAATGTTTATGTGTGCGGCAAAATGGTTATACAGGTTGATTCAATAAGCAATAATCGTGTTTTTAGAAAAAACAATCTCATAACTTCGTAACTCAAGTCTGTATTGTGCATTTTATGAACAAAAAAATCCCTACCTACAAAATCGCAACCTTATTTGCACACTGACGCCGTGAAGTGCGGAAATTACAGTGAAATATCTAAATTTCGTTTGATTTTCTGAACCGTCAAATTTACGTTTCTGCCATATCTTTTACCTGCTTAGTCTTAATAATGTGCAGATTATATGCATTTTTGTTTTTTTGAATAATGAAGAATGTATAGTCCGTACAAACTTTAAGATCAAATGCTGTCAAACAAACGCAAGCCAAAAGCTACCTTATAATTAGAGCATAAAGTAGTTTTTGGCTTGCGTTTGTTTGACAGCATTTGGTCTTAAGAGTTTGTGCGGGCTATACTTGTTTACAAAATATTTGGAGCCTCCCGTATAAGGACGTCCCTCAACAGTGACAAGTGACATTACTTTCGTTCATTCCATTCGTGCCAGCTCTTGCGAATCGACCTGTGCCCGTAAACGGTTCGGTTGATCATCAAACGAACAGTCTGTTGGATTGTCTGCGTGACAGAACGTCAGTCGCAATAGGGAACGTGCACGACGAAGGTGCTTCCAACTGGTGCCGCCAATCTAAATCATAAGGTCTTATAAGGACCGCAAAAGAGTGGAACTCTCTTCCCGTCCATCTTTTCCCAGAAAAATATAACTTGGATCTCTTCAAGTTGAGAGTGAATAGACATCTTCTAGACAAGCATGCTACATCCTAGGCTTCATCGTCACTTAACATCAGGTGCGATCGGAGTCAAATGCTTGTCTATCACACATAAAAAAAATATATATATACCCTTCATGCTCGGGCCACATTGACGAAAACGCCGTTAATAACGTTAATTTATCGCGTTGAAGAACGATTAACGTCAGTGTAGCTACGACTTACTATATTTAACATCGACACTTACATATTATCGTTGACATTGACGGCTTGATTTGACAGGGGCGATAGTTTCCTTTATTGTCCGCCCGTGTCTCTTTTGTCGTCTAGTGCTGCCAGCTATAGTTCGTGCACGTTCCCTATCTGACGGAGAGTGTCAGTCTACCAGACAGTGTGATTCAGTCAGTAATGATGGCAAGGTACTGCGGCAAGCTGCCATCGGACACGTTCACGCGGCTGGCGCCGGCGTGGCGCACGGAGGCGGTGCGGGTGCCCGCGCGGGAGGGCGCCGCGAGAGCCTTCGTGTGCACTCTGCGGTTACCGCTCAACTGCCCTGTCAAATACAACATCGTGGTGAGTGCACCACACATAGGGCGATTTATGTTTTGTCGATTTTGAAAAGCAACTTTTGCTCAAAAAGTGGTACTTTTCGTAGCTGTAAATCGTCCGCAAAGTTGTATTTTGCGCACTAGTGCTTTTCACTTTCCAGATAATTTTTGAACACTAAATAACACATTTATTTGCAAATATGTAAAGTACAAAGTAATAAAAAATATATGTTTGGCTTTTTCATGTTTAAATTTAATTAAATTCTGTATATTTCTTTTCAAAATAATTTCTTTTGATACGCTGAATGGTGACAGCCGCTGCCATGTTTTTGTTTCATCGACATTTTTTCGCAAATTCAAATTCAAATTCAAATTCAAAGTTCAAATTCAAAGTGTTTATTTGTTAAACATAGGTAGGTACTGCATGAATACAGAGATGTTCAAGTAGTGATTGTTTTCACTATGTTTTGCCGATTGACGTACAAAAACAATTTCTTAAAAATAGACCTATTACTTAAACTCTAATAAAACAAATAATCACGAAAATTTAATATATAATATGAAATAAAAATAATCAAAATAATAATGTAACAATATAAATTAACTAGGAATAATTAAATATCATTCAAATCATCATTTAAATAATCTAAAACTGAATAATAACACTTAGACGTAAGTATACTAAATAATTTGCGTTTCAAAAGTGACAATGGTAATAATTTAATTTGCTTCGGTAATTTATTGAAAATTCTTATCGCTAAAGAATATACACTTTTACTCATTAGAGCAGTTCTAGCTGGGACTGTGCACAGATCCTCCCCATGTCTCTGTTCCAGACGCTTGCTGCTAAAACTGTTTTTTTTGTATAATGCTGGATTATTTTTGACAAATATTATTATTTCCAAAATGTAGAGAGAAGGCACTGTTAAGATTTTCAGATCTCTAAAATGTGAAACACAACTGTCCGTTTGTTGAAGGCCACGCATTGCTCTGATACACCTTTTTTGAGCTTTGAACACCGCTTCCTTATTTAATGAATTGCCCCAAAAAATTATGCCGTAACGCAAAGTCGATGCTACAAATCCATGGTATGCGGTTAATACAGCGTCGGGACTCGCTTGCTTTGCAAGTTTAAACAGAGCATAGGCATACTGGTTCAGTTTTTTACACACTTGGTCAGTATGTGAGTTCCATGACAGATGGTTATCTACATGCACTCCTAAAAACTTAGTAGAGGAAACTGATTCAATAATCTTCCCTTGATAATTACAGGAGATTGGCACAGGCAATTTACGTTGATAAAAGTGCATGATTTTAGTTTTGTCAAGATTAATTAATAGATTATTCATATTTAGCCATTCTATTATGTCCCTTACAGTATTATTAATTTCTATTTCATAATTGTTAACATCATTACATTTAATAATAACAGTGCTGTCATCAGCAAATAATACCATCGGATATTTGACGTGCCGAGGAAGGTCATTGATGTAAAGTAAAAATAGGAGAGGTCCGAGAACGCTTCCTTGCGGCACGCCATGCATGATTTGCCTCTTTTGAGACCGGTACGTCTTAACATATTTTGTGTGCATGCAGATTTGAGAGAGTTCAGTGTATTGTTCTCTATTGCTCAAATAAGACTTTAACAACTCTAAAATATTGCCTCGAATACCATATGCACTCAACTTTTTTATAAGAATGGAATGATTAACATAATCGAACGCTTTGGTCATATCCATAAATATGGCACACACGTTGTTTCGCTTATCTAAATTTTCGATTACTGGCTGAATAAGATCATATATGGCCATATTTATGGACTTTTTCTTACGAAAACCTTTTTGTTCTGCAACCAACAAATGATACTTCTCCAAATAATTGTAAAGCGCCTCGCATATCACTTTTTCAACAATCTTGGAAAATACAGTTGCTAAAGCAATGGGTCTATAATTCGACACGTTTGTTTTATCTCCTTTTTTATGTAAGGGTTTTACAACAACAGGCTTTAGTTTGTCAGGATATACTCCCGTTGTGATGCACAGGTTTACAATGTGACTAATAGGATGTACAATCACGTGTGATACTTGCTTTACAGCTTTTGTGTTTATATCGTCATATCCGACACTATTGGTATTTTTTAGTGATTTAATTATAGTCAATATATCCTGAGGAACAGTAGGTGCCATAAACATAGACCTGCTACAATTTGTTTTTATATTACATTTAACATCATCACCTTTGGTGATAATTTGGTCAATAAAGAAGTTATTGAAACTATTAGCTATATGAATTGGATCAGTAATTATCACATCATCGTTAACTATGTTTAATATTGGTTCTTTGGGAAATATCTGTTTGTTTTTATTTATGACCTGCCATGTAGCCTTTGATTTATTTGTAGCCTGCTTTATAAAATGGGCATTTTGTGAGCGCTGTGTGAGATTTAATATTTTCTTATATCTAGTATTATATGCTTTAAGAATACGTTTATTAACATTATTAGGGCAAAGTCTATATTTCCATAGTAAAGCTCTTCTCTTTTTGCTACATATTTTGATCCCACGGGATATCCACTTAGGTTTTATTATAGATTTAAGTCTTATTATTTTGAACGGGAAACACAGATTGTAAAAGCAATCGAAGGCATCTAAAAACAATTCAAAAGCCACGTTTGCATCATTGCACTGTAATACTTCCGAGAAAGATAAATTACTGATACAATTTTTAAAGAGGGTCAGATTTTCAGAACTAAAATCTCGTTGTTTCACTCGCCAACAATTAATAAAGCAGGTCTTTTTTACGGGGCACTTTAGTACTTGAGCCGTATGATCCGATAAACCAAGTTCAATAACTTTTCCCTTGGAGCCTTTAACATTGTGTGCGAAGTTATCGAGGCAGGTACCACTGGCTAATCTAGTTGGTTCCCGAATTTCTAGTTTCAAATTATGGTTTAGCAACAAATATTCAAACTGCAAAGTGGTGTTACTGTTCTTTAAAATATTTACATTGAAATCTCCACATAACACCACTTTTTTATTATTGGTGAAATCACATGCTTTGCGAAGTATTATGTCAATTTTGTCAAAAAACAATGGTACGTTCGTTCTATGGGGCGTTCTATAAAGACATATAATAATAATTCTGTGTCGTAATAATTCAATTGCACAGCATTCTATGGAACACTCCAGAGATAAACTATTTATATTGGTTAATTCCTTGTATTCATGATGTGACTTCACTAGTATACAAGCACCACCTCTCGACTGCTGTCTAGAAAAACTAGTTACAAGTTTAAAATTAGGTATAGTAACGAGGTTTTCCGTGCCTGCCATCATAAAGTGCTCGGTTATACATAATACATCAATAGGCATGCTTTTTGTGTCAAACTCCTGTAGGTATACTGACAGAGAGTCTGCTTTGGTTAATAATCCAGCTATATTTTGGTGCAAGATGTAGATAAAATTATACGAAAAAAATCCAAAATGGTTTTAGATTTTAATACAGTTTTTTTATATCCTTGAGAATGTATGGGGAAATAGTCAAATAACTTTTTTTGAACCATTTTTATTTTTTGCCCATGAGAATGTATGGGGAAATAGTCAAATGTATTAAAATGCGTGCAGAAGTGTCATTTCCACTCATCCTGAGTATTAACCCTCGCCTGGCGGCTCGGGCCAATACACCTCATATCGTGAAAAATGACATAATTTTCGCACTTGTATCAAAATTAGTACATTACACAACTAGGGTGGTAAAACAAAGAAAGGCCGAGATCGCAGATGTTTGCGGCCCGACCCGCAGGCGAGGGACGTAAATATGCGATCGAGGGCTTTCCTTATTACCTCCCGTGTTGTGTACACCATTTTATGTCTACACTTGGCCAGAAAGCGCTTATGGCCAGGTGTGGCATAAAGATTGTTTTGTTTACAACAGGGGCACCCCATGCCGACGCGGGTGCTGGCGCGGCGGATGGCGGCGCTGCAGGCGTGCCGCGTGCTGCACAAGTCCGGCGAGCTCGACGACCATCTCATGCCGATAGGTGACTAGTCATCAGTAGCGTGGCGTCCGAAGAACTCGATTCCTACCGGCTTGCCTAATATCAGGCATTTGAGCACCTTATTCTCCAGCTCTTAAGGACAAATCTGCACCGGCTTGACCAAAGACACCTTTTACGCCACGCCACTGCTAGTCGTAACATTATATAATACCCAATACCGAGCCAAAGTAGGCTACTTTCCTGACAGATCAAATCAGTTACTTTTTATGAAGTGTCAAAACGCTCAGTTAGTATGATGTTTGTATGGAATAAAAGTGAAATGACGTCATTGTACTCAAACATCAAATCATCTTATTTATAGGTTTTGATCTTTTAAAAATCGTTTAAATTTCATTTTTGCAAATTTTCGAAAGCTGATTTAGTGTAGTAATTTATATTGTCTACAGGCAAATGCCCTGTTCTCTATTCGTCATCTAGCATTCGCTTCGCCTGCGTTATTCTCGATATTGTCCCAGGGGAAGGCTTTAGTAGGATATAAAGTATCCTATCGTCAGGGATAGTGCAATACCGCGTAAGTAGTACATGTAGATAAGGTTTCAATTTCTAACAAATTTGTTTGAAACTGAACCTTATCTACATATGCTACTTACGCGGTATTGCACTATCCCCGACGCTATGTTTCAATTGTGTCCGTCAAGATAGCGTACACCGTAAAGATATTCAGAATCTGATGCAGCCAATAAATAGTACCCAAATAGTACCGACGAAATACCTAGGTGAAAAAAATAGTACCCTTAAACTTTCTGAAATATAAGGCCTGTTCACGGTGTACGCTACCGGGCGTCAAGCTGGCGTACACCGTTTGTATCTCGGGAACGGCTTTGTTTTTGGAAACGATTTATATCTCAAAAAATAGTTCCCAAATAGTACCGTAGGGCCCTACAATTTCATTTCTCTAGCTATCGTAGAAACCGAGATATAGTGAGCTCTTTCTATAAGAAATTTCCGGGTACGCCAGCTTGATGGTGTGAAATTTTGTACACCGTTAAGTCATGGAATATCACGGCTTCTACGATAGCTAGAGAAATGAAATTTTAGGGCCCTAGGGTACTATTTGGGTACTATTTTTTGAGATATAAAGCGTTTAGTATGCATGTAGTATGCATCTGGGTCATCATTTGAGCGTTTCACCCGCCTCACTTTCGTGGACACATTATTGTCGAAGTTCCCTCAGATTTTAGTCTCATATCGAGCTATTTGGTACATATCCGGGACTACTAACAAATACCTTAAAATTACATTAAAATCTGCCGGAATCTCAACAATAATGTGTCCACGAAAGTGAGGCGGGTGAAACGCTCAAATAATGACCCATCTATAAACGTCAGCTTCTACGGGTTCGAAAAAATATGCCTCTACAAAATACTAGAAACAAAATTTGTGTGCAGGTAAAGAGAACTTCAAGGCGGTGGACCTAGAGGGCGCCTGCGCAGACAGCTCGCCGGACGCCCGCCCCGGCACCACCAAGCGACGCCAGTACTACTACAAGCGGGTACGTACTCCTCGTCTCCTGGTATCCTCATGGCACAGCTGTCAAAAATTCTATTGATTTTGACACCTGTCAAAAATACCTCTTTTTGCCATTGACGACATAAAGTGACAATTGAGCACGCAGATAACCGCAACGCAGGAAATCGGAAACGGAAAGCTACGCGTACAGGTTTTAAAGCAGGTCCAACTGTCGCCAAAAAAGTACTAGGCTCGCAGAAGCGAGGAAGGATTGTGGTATGATGTTGAAGGCGGAGCATCTAGAGGGGTACGTACTCCTTACTTTGCTTGTCTCCTGGTATCTTCATGGTACATGCACATAGCACAATTGTCAAAAAATTATTGATTTTGACACCTGTCAAAAATATTACATTACAAAACTAGGGTGGTAAAATAAAGCTTTCTTCATTTCCTCCCGTGTTGTGTACATTATTTTATGTCGACACTTGGCCAGAAAGCGGCCTTTTTCGTACGCGTAGCTTGCGGTAAAAGCAACTTCTTGGCCAGGTGTGGCGTAAATTATTTTTTTAAAGTACTATTTCCGATACAAAAATATGTGCCATTTAATTTTGATATAAGTGTAACGGAAAGGGAAAACGGGTGATAAATGATAATGATACTATTGTAAAAAGGTTACAAGTAGTGACATTGTTGCAGACAGCGCGTGCCTTCACGGATTGCGAGCCTATTGTTGACACGACGGACGAGCAGCTAGCGGCAGAGATAGACGGACTAACATCGGAGACCACCAGTAAGTCTATACTAAATACATGTTATGGGAGCCGAGTGGTTCCGACACGCGCCTTTCAAGCGGAGGTCATGGGCTCAAATCTGGCTCGTATCATAGTACATTACACAACTAGGGTGGTAATACAGATACCTCGCTTGCAGCTCGGGCCGCAAACATCTGCGGTCTCGGCCTTTCTTTATTACCTCCCGTGTTGTGTACATAATTTTATGTCTACACATGGCCAGAAAGCCAGGTGTGGTATCAAATAGTTTTTCGGAACTTATTTTATTTTATTTATTCATAGGTTTGCCAACAGATACAACACCAAAATGAGTATACATAAAATGAATACATAGCATGCATGAGTGTTTATCCACTTATAGGCAAACACAGCATGCAATTTTTATAAGCCAGCTATATAAAGTGAGAGACGCACGATACGATAATGTAGAATGTCGATTTTTAACATTAGCTTTTGTGAAGAAAAATCATCACGAAGAAACGTGCATACATCCGCGAAGAAATTCAAAGGTGTATGTGAAGTTCGTAATCCGCAGTGAGCCAGCGTGGGAACTACAGCCCATTCACTCTCGTCTATGAGAGTAGGCTTGTACCCGGCAGTTATGAGAGTGAATGGGCTGTACCCGGCAGTTGGACGCATACAGCGTGGAAGTCCAATACGAGCAAACTATTAAACCAGATATAGCGCTTAGTAGTGTCATCATTAATTAATATGATTTTTTAAATTACATTTAATAGTGACCTCGTAATTAATTTTTGAAAATTTACCGTGCAGCAATGTACCGCATACATGCTTGTTATGACATTGCGAGATACGAGTTTTTTAAAAGTAACTGTCTACTAGCGTGTTTGTCGACTTGAATGTGTTGCGTTACAATGCGGGCCGAATTATTTTGTATGGTAAATATTTTCATTGTAGTTTTAAGCAAAAGTTATCTAAATATACTTCTTAGGTCCTATGCTGACCACCGTTTTAATATTCGCCCGTATTGGATTTCAACGCTGTATAGGCTTATGATGATTATATTAGGTAACGGTTTATTCAAGGAAAGAGAGATGAGAGTGTGTGCGTTACGCTACACACTACACCCAGTCCGATCCTCTCAGGGTGGGTCGGCTAGCGATCTGGTTCGACCCCAGGGAACGCCACGGCCGGCCACCCGGTCAAATTGTCGCTATGCCCCTAAGGGTCGCGAGTTAGTCAGTCTTCCAAAAAGAAAAAGACTACAAATGATGATTATCTTTTTGTTTCAGGCACAAATGTATTGTACGCGATATCGTGCACGTTGTGGTGCGCGCTTCCCGAGCGTTACAACACTAGAGGGAGGAGGCTGCACGCGCCGCAACACGCGCGGCAAGCCATCGGCGTGCTGATGCGCGCGCAGCACAAGCCGGACAGGTACGCTACAACACTAGAGGGGGGAGGCTGCACGCGCCGCAACATGCGCGGCAAGCCATCGGCGTGCTGATGCGCGCGCAGCACAAGCCGGACAGGTACGCTACAACACTAGAGGGGGGAGGCTGCACGCGCCGCAACACGCGCGGCAAGCCATCGGCGTGCTGATGCGCGCGCAGCACAAGCCGGACAGGTACGCTACAACACTAGAGGGGGGAGGCTGCACGCGCCGCAACACGCGCGGCAAGCCATCGGCGTGCTGATGCGCGCGCAGCACAAGCCGGACAGGTACGCTACAACACTAGAGGGGGGAGGCTGCACGCGCCGCAACACGCGCGGCAAGCCATCGGCGTGCTGATGCGCGCGCAGCACAAGCCGGACAGGTACGCTACAACACTAGAGGGGGGAGGCTGCACGCGCCGCAACACGCGCGGCAAGCCATCGGCGTGCTGATGCGCGCGCAGCACAAGCCGGACAGGTACGCTACAACACTAGAGGGGGGAGGCTGCACGCGCCGCAACACGCGCGGCAAGCCATCGGCGTGCTGATGCGCGCGCAGCACAAGCCGGACAGGTACGCTACAACACTAGAGGGGGGAGGCTGCACGCGCCGCAACACGCGCGGCAAGCCATCGGCGTGCTGATGCGCGCGCAGCACAAGCCGGACAGGTACGCTACAACACTAGAGGGGGGAGGCTGCACGCGCCGCAACACGCGCGGCAAGCCATCGGCGTGCTGATGCGCGCGCAGCACAAGCCGGACAGGTACGCTACAACACTAGAGGGGGGAGGCTGCACGCGCCGCAACATGCGCGGCAAGCCATCGGCGTGCTGATGCGCGCGCAGCACAAGCCGGACAGGTACGCTACAACACTAGAGGGGGGAGGCTGCACGCGCCGCAACACGCGCGGCAAGCCATCGGCGTGCTGATGCGCGCGCAGCACAAGCCGGACAGGTACGCTACAACACTAGAGGGGGGAGGCTGCACGCGCCGCAACACGCGCGGCAAGCCATCGGCGTGCTGATGCGCGCGCAGCACAAGCCGGACAGGTACGCTACAACACTAGAGGGGGGAGGCTGCACGCGCCGCAACACGCGCGGCAAGCCATCGGCGTGCTGATGCGCGCGCAGCACAAGCCGGACAGGTACGCTACAACACTAGAGGGGGGAGGCTGCACGCGCCGCAACACGCGCGGCAAGCCATCGGCGTGCTGATGCGCGCGCAGCACAAGCCGGACAGGTACGCTACAACACTAGAGGGGGGAGGCTGCACGCGCCGCAACACGCGCGGCAAGCCATCGGCGTGCTGATGCGCGCGCAGCACAAGCCGGACAGGTACGCTACAACACTAGAGGGGGGAGGCTGCACGCGCCGCAACACGCGCGGCAAGCCATCGGCGTGCTGATGCGCGCGCAGCACAAGCCGGACAGGTACGCTACAACACTAGAGGGGGGAGGCTGCACGCGCCGCAACACGCGCGGCAAGCCATCGGCGTGCTGATGCGCGCGCAGCACAAGCCGGACAGGTACGCTACAACACTAGAGGGGGGAGGCTGCACGCGCCGCAACACGCGCGGCAAGCCATCGGCGTGCTGATGCGCGCGCAGCACAAGCCGGACAGGTACGCTACAACACTAGAGGGGGGAGGCTGCACGCGCCGCAACACGCGCGGCAAGCCATCGGCGTGCTGATGCGCGCGCAGCACAAGCCGGACAGGTACGTTACAACACTAGAGGGGGGAGGCTGCACGCGCCGCAACACGCGCGGCAAGCCATCGGCGTGCTGATGCGCGCGCAGCACAAGCCGGACAGGTACGCTACAACACTAGAGGGGGGAGGCTGCACGCGCCGCAACACGCGCGGCAAGCCATCGGCGTGCTGATGCGCGCGCAGCACAAGCCGGACAGGTACGCTACAACACTAGAGGGGGGAGGCTGCACGCGCCGCAACACGCGCGGCAAGCCATCGGCGTGCTGATGCGCGCGCAGCACAAGCCGGACAGGTACGCTACAACACTAGAGGGGGGAGGCTGCACGCGCCGCAACACGCGCGGCAAGCCATCGGCGTGCTGATGCGCGCGCAGCACAAGCCGGACAGGTACGCTACAACACTAGAGGGGGGAGGCTGCACGCGCCGCAACACGCGCGGCAAGCCATCGGCGTGCTGATGCGCGCGCAGCACAAGCCGGACAGGTACGCTACAACACTAGAGGGGGGAGGCTGCACGCGCCGCAACACGCGCGGCAAGCCATCGGCGTGCTGATGCGCGCGCAGCACAAGCCGGACAGGTACGCTACAACACTAGAGGGGGGAGGCTGCACGCGCCGCAACACGCGCGGCAAGCCATCGGCGTGCTGATGCGCGCGCAGCACAAGCCGGACAGGTACGCTACAACACTAGAGGGGGGAGGCTGCACGCGCCGCAACACGCGCGGCAAGCCATCGGCGTGCTGATGCGCGCGCAGCACAAGCCGGACAGGTACGTTACAACACTAGAGGGGGGAGGCTGCACGCGCCGCAACACGCGCGGCAAGCCATCGGCGTGCTGATGCGCGCGCAGCACAAGCCGGACAGGTACGCTACAACACTAGAGGGGGGAGGCTGCACGCGCCGCAACACGCGCGGCAAGCCATCGGCGTGCTGATGCGCGCGCAGCACAAGCCGGACAGGTACGCTACAACACTAGAGGGGGGAGGCTGCACGCGCCGCAACACGCGCGGCAAGCCATCGGCGTGCTGATGCGCGCGCAGCACAAGCCGGACAGGTACGCTACAACACTAGAGGGGGGAGGCTGCACGCGCCGCAACACGCGCGGCAAGCCATCGGCGTGCTGATGCGCGCGCAGCACAAGCCGGACAGGTACGCTACAACACTAGAGGGGGGAGGCTGCACGCGCCGCAACACGCGCGGCAAGCCATCGGCGTGCTGATGCGCGCGCAGCACAAGCCGGACAGGTACGCTACAACACTAGAGGGGGGAGGCTGCACGCGCCGCAACACGCGCGGCAAGCCATCGGCGTGCTGATGCGCGCGCAGCACAAGCCGGACAGGTACGCTACAACACTAGAGGGGGGAGGCTGCACGCGCCGCAACACGCGCGGCAAGCCATCGGCGTGCTGATGCGCGCGCAGCACAAGCCGGACAGGTACGCTACAACACTAGAGGGGGGAGGCTGCACGCGCCGCAACACGCGCGGCAAGCCATCGGCGTGCTGATGCGCGCGCAGCACAAGCCGGACAGGTACGCTACAACACTAGAGGGGGGAGGCTGCACGCGCCGCAACACGCGCGGCAAGCCATCGGCGTGCTGATGCGCGCGCAGCACAAGCCGGACAGGTACGCTACAACACTAGAGGGGGGAGGCTGCACGCGCCGCAACACGCGCGGCAAGCCATCGGCGTGCTGATGCGCGCGCAGCACAAGCCGGACAGGTACGCTACAACACTAGAGGGAGGAGGCTGCACGCGCCGCAACACGCGCGGCAAGCCATCGGCGTGCTGATGCGCGCGCAGCACAAGCCGGACAGGTACGCTACAACACTAGAGGGGGGAGGCTGCACGCGCCGCAACACGCGCGGCAAGCCATCGGCGTGCTGATGCGCGCGCAGCACAAGCCGGACAGGTACGCTACAACACTAGAGGGGGGAGGCTGCACGCGCCGCAACACGCGCGGCAAGCCATCGGCGTGCTGATGCGCGCGCAGCACAAGCCGGACAGGTACGCTACAACACTAGAGGGGGGAGGCTGCACGCGCCGCAACACGCGCGGCAAGCCATCGGCGTGCTGATGCGCGCGCAGCACAAGCCGGACAGGTACGCTACAACACTAGAGGGGGGAGGCTGCACGCGCCGCAACACGCGCGGCAAGCCATCGGCGTGCTGATGCGCGCGCAGCACAAGCCGGACAGGTACGCTACAACACTAGAGGGGGGAGGCTGCACGCGCCGCAACACGCGCGGCAAGCCATCGGCGTGCTGATGCGCGCGCAGCACAAGCCGGACAGGTACGCTACAACACTAGAGGGAGGAGGCTGCACGCGCCGCAACACGCGCGGCAAGCCATCGGCGTGCTGATGCGCGCGCAGCACAAGCCGGACAGGTACGCTACAACACTAGAGGGGGGAGGCTGCACGCGCCGCAACACGCGCGGCAAGCCATCGGCGTGCTGATGCGCGCGCAGCACAAGCCGGACAGGTACGCTACAACACTAGAGGGGGGAGGCTGCACGCGCCGCAACACGCGCGGCAAGCCATCGGCGTGCTGATGCGCGCGCAGCACAAGCCGGACAGGTACGCTACAACACTAGAGGGGGGAGGCTGCACGCGCCGCAACACGCGCGGCAAGCCATCGGCGTGCTGATGCGCGAGCAGCACAAGCCGGACAGGTACGCTACAACACTAGAGGGGGGAGGCTGCACGCGCCGCAACACGCGCGGCAAGCCATCGGCGTGCTGATGCGCGCGCAGCACAAGCCGGACAGGTACGCTACAACACTATAGGGGGGAGGCTGCACGCGCCGCAACACGCGCGGCAAGCCATCGGCGTGCTGATGCGCGCGCAGCACAAGCCGGACAGGTACGCTACAACACTAGAGGGGGGAGGCTGCACGCGCCGCAACACGCGCGGCAAGCCATCGGCGTGCTGATGCGCGCGCAGCACAAGCCGGGCAGGTACGCTACAACACTAGAGGGGGGAGGCTGCACGCGCCGCAACACGCGCGGCAAGCCATCGGCGTGCTGATGCGCGCGCAGCACAAGCCGGACAGGTACGCTACAACACTAGAGGGGGGAGGCTGCACGCGCCGCAACACGCGCGGCAAGCCATCGGCGTGCTGATGCGCGCGCAGCACAAGCCGGACAGGTACGCTACAACACTAGAGGGGGGAGGCTGCACGCGCCGCAACACGCGCGGCAAGCCATCGGCGTGCTGATGCGCGCGCAGCACAAGCCGGACAGGTACGCTACAACACTAGAGGGGGGAGGCTGCACGCGCCGCAACACGCGCGGCAAGCCATCGGCGTGCTGATGCGCGCGCAGCACAAGCCGGACAGGTACGCTACAACACTAGAGGGGGGAGGCTGCACGCGCCGCAACACGCGCGGCAAGCCATCGGCGTGCTGATGCGCGCGCAGCACAAGCCGGACAGGTACGCTACAACACTAGAGGGGGGAGGCTGCACGCGCCGCAACACGCGCGGCAAGCCATCGGCGTGCTGATGCGCGCGCAGCACAAGCCGGACAGGTACGCTACAACACTAGAGGGGGGAGGCTGCACGCGCCGCAACACGCGCGGCAAGCCATCGGCGTGCTGATGCGCGCGCAGCACAAGCCGGACAGGTACGCTACAACACTAGAGGGGGGAGGCTGCACGCGCCGCAACACGCGCGGCAAGCCATCGGCGTGCTGATGCGCGCGCAGCACAAGCCGGACAGGTACGCTACAACACTAGAGGGGGGAGGCTGCACGCGCCGCAACACGCGCGGCAAGCCATCGGCGTGCTGATGCGCGCGCAGCACAAGCCGGACAGGTACGCTACAACACTAGAGGGGGGAGGCTGCACGCGCCGCAACACGCGCGGCAAGCCATCGGCGTGCTGATGCGCGCGCAGCACAAGCCGGACAGGTACGCTACAACACTAGAGGGGGGAGGCTGCACGCGCCGCAACATGCGCGGCAAGCCATCGGCGTGCTGATGCGCGCGCAGCACAAGCCGGACAGGTACGCTACAACACTAGAGGGGGGAGGCTGCACGCGCCGCAACACGCGCGGCAAGCCATCGGCGTGCTGATGCGCGCGCAGCACAAGCCGGACAGGTACGCTACAACACTAGAGGGGGGAGGCTGCACGCGCCGCAACACGCGCGGCAAGCCATCGGCGTGCTGATGCGCGCGCAGCACAAGCCGGACAGGTACGCTACAACACTAGAGCTTTGACTTCCGGGCCAACTAGAGGGCGCCACTGTTGAGGCGGGCGAGCTTCGACTTCCGGTCACCGCGGGCGAAAATCAAGAGCATAAACACGGGCAGACGAGTTGGCGCGGTCTTCTTGGGTGGACTGGCAGGCACGAGAACCCTTACTTACCAGAACTGCTTACTGAACTTGTTTAATTGATTATTCTAATTACTCTGTTTTATAATAAAAGCAAGGACTATTAAAACAAGAGGACTGTCATTCTCCATACTTTGGATTGTAACCCGACCGCTAGGGGATTTCCGGGCAAAAACTATATGGCGCTAAAAAACTAAATATTTAACGATGTTATAATTGAACAAAGAAACATAGTACAGTAACAATTAGTTCGTAAACAGCTAATAATAAATAAATTCTAATATCTTGTTTTAATGGTCCTTGATAAAGTGAAATGATTTATTGAGTGATCCGTATTTAATTTAAACAGTGTCAGTTCACAGTATGATGTGTTGTTGCAGACTGCAGATCCCGTCGTTTCCGGTGTACACTCGGTCGGGGGAGGTGCGGGTGCGGGTGGCGCCGGCCGCGCGCGCCGACACCCGGCTCTCCCCGCGCCGCGCCCGCCTCGTCATACGGTAACCCTGCCAGGTTTACTATTGGATCGCATAAATTTAAAAGGCATAATGCATAATTTCGCATAATTCATCATTTGGCATAATGCTTTTTTTTCTGATCCCGTAAACTTTTCAGGATTATTATGACGCAAACCTAACCTATTTAACAGGATGAGGCCTTAAAGAGTCCTGAAAATTCTACAGTTTAAGAAAAAAATGCATTATGCCGAATGATGAATTATGCTAAATGATGAATTATGCCTTTTAAAATTATGCGATCCAATAGGTTCCCACCCTGCCTTCCGCTATAGCTTGGCAACTTCGTTGGTGACACTCACATGTCGATACATTTAGACTCAAAGGGCGTAAACGCCATTAGAACCTGCCGCGTTTACGCCCTTTGAGTCTAAAGGTATCGATGTGTGCTTTTTGTTATGTGCAGCCGTAACTACTCACACAAGTTACCGCCAACACGAACGGTGCCTGCGGAGGCTGCCTCCGTCGGTCGCCGTTCGTGTTTTTTTTTTGAAACTGACAAACTCGCAACCCATCCTGGGCGTAGCGATTGTCGAACCGGGTGGTTGGCCGTGGCGTTCCCTGGGGTCGAACCAGGACACCTTGTCCGGTCCACCTCGATAGGAGCCGTTCGTGTTGGCGGTAACTTATGTAAGTAGTTACGGCTGCACATAACAAAGAGCACACATGTGAGTGTCACCAAGGAAGTTGCCAAGCTATAGTGAAGTGTTTTTACCCGACTGCGGCGAAGCCCAAAGGACGGTTATGTGTTTGACCTGTATGTATGTCCGTTCCTATGTCCGCTCGTAACTACTCAACGGCACAACCGATTTTGATAAATGATACATCATTAGATTTGTCTTGATGGCGCGAGTGTCACTGGGTATGAAGTTCGTTAAAATAAACAAAACGGCGGGTTTTAGGCACTTTTAAATTGCACCGCGGTCGGGTTTTTAAACGGTTTTATTTTTAGTAATGTTCCTTTGGCTCGGTGCTATCGGTATACACGGTGCTTTGGGGGTGTGTTTAGATGCATGTATATGTGTTGGTGGTGTGTTATTGTGTAGTGTAGTGTGTATGTTGTTAAGTGTTTGTTGTCCCTGGAGAGCGATCGAATGTCGGAGCCGTCATCCGCCCGCTCTCCAGGAGCAAAGAGAGTTTCGAGATGGTACAATAACCCTGCCACATTTATTTGACGCTAGCATTTTCCCGCGGCTTCGCCCGCGTTGTTCCCGCTACTGTCCCAAGGGAACTCTTTACCGAGATAAAAATCCTATGTTCCAATCCAGGACTTAGTCTAATTGTATGCCAAATTTCAGCTCAATCCATCCAGTCGTTACCTCGTTATTAAGTAACAAACATGCAAACATCTAAACAGGTGGTCCGGCTAGCGACCTGGTTCGACCCCAGGGAACGCCACGGCCGACCACCCGGTCCGACAATCGCTACGCCCGGGTATGGGTTGCGAGTTTGTCAGTTGCTAAAAAAAAAACAATCTTAACATCCAAACATGTTCAGAAACTTTGACATTTATCATATTAGTATGATGATGGCAGGTTCATGCGGTTCGTGTTCGCGGACGTGCTGCGCGTGCGCCGGCGCGGCATGACGCTGGAGAGCGACGGCACGACGCACAACAACTACTACGTCGTGCCCACAATCAAAGGTTGGTTATACAGGGTGGGAAAAATCTATGGGCCCTGAAGGGGAACTACCTTAAATCCTTTAATTAGCTCATTTTACTGAAACATTTCTTAATTTTTAAAAAGAAACAAAACTGCATTAAAAGATTTTTCAAAATTCGCTTGTCTCACCCGAGAATCGAACCAGCTAAAAATTCAAAAATAAGCGCTCACTATTTTATTCTACTAATGGATAGAACTATCGTTCAGGACAAAATCTCTTCAATAAACATTTGATCTTACAAGTAAAAAAGATCGTGAAATCTATCATTAATTTTATTTTGGCATCAATTCCAATCCAAAGGCCTTATACACTTCCAGTGAACAATCCGGACGGAAGCACGAAGATAGACATAGACTGGAACTTCCTCGAGCAAATATACCAGTACACAGAGGACAAAGACCAGGCCGAGTTGGAGAAGCCGGTGCTGTGGCCGAACGACGACGCTTCGGACGCGAAGCCGGACGATGCTTCGGACACGAAGCCGGACGATGCTTCGGACACGAAGCCGGACGATGCTTCGGACACGAAGCCGGACGACGCTTCGGACGCGAAGCCGAACGATGCTTCGGTAGCGAAACAAGACAACGCTTCGGATACGAAGCGGCCTGATGCTTCAGCAGCGAAGCAGGACGACGCTTTGACAGTTAAGCGGGACTACGCTTCGGACAAGAAGCAGGAGCTTAGTAAAGGTATGTTTATTAGCTGTATGTACAATCACAACTACTTATGTTTACTGGTGCTAATTGCCCACAGTGCAGTCTAATCCTTATTATAGTAAAGATTATGTAAGGATTATATACTTGGTTTGATTATGGCCGTCTAATCCTAATTACTTGGTTTAATTAAAAATAAATAAATAATTATTTTTTTAGAAGATGAAGATACGGATGCCAAGTCAAAAATCGAAGATATTGCTTCAGATACGAAGCGTGAGGGGGAGAGCGAAGCCTCGAGGAGTAAACAAGACGAAGAGACTAAAGTAAGAATCGATAGCACTTTCATCGATACCACGTATATACTGACGAGTTTGTACGGAACCCTCGGTGCGCGAGTCCGACTCGCACTTGACTGGTTTTTTTTTTAAGTTAGTGACTTCACAGCTCTTCAATACTACGTCAACGGTCCGGCCAGCGACCTAGTTCGACCCCAGGGAACCGCACGGCCCGCACGTGGTCCGATTTTTGCAATAGCTAGTAAGGCTTGCAAGTTTATAATAATAATTATAAATTTATTAAACAGCGTATTATACAACAATGACATGTAAAGACTAAGATATCCAATTAGAAAGTTGAACCTATGCCTGAACTAGGCTTCCCTGTATCTCAGGCAAAAGGGACTATCAAACATTTGTATATAATACTAATATGCAGTTTAATACAATTCAAGTTTGTCAGACTACAAAAAACAACGTCAACGGTTATTTTTTCAGACGGGCAGCCCAACGCACAAACGGAAAGTGAAGAAGATGGACAACCCTCTACTGAAGCCCGGACAAGTGTTCGTGTTCGACGCCGACAAGTATAGGGAGGCTGTGGTCACGCCGTGGTACAGGAACCAGGACCAACCGCAGGTACAGACGTATCTCACTCGCTTACAGTCGCGCGTGTAATAACTACGGCGGAGTGGTTCCCCGGGGAACCAAATAGCGCAGGGTTGCCACACACCTTTTTAGAATTCTTCGCGATATAGGTTTTCGCGGGTTAGTTTGCCATAAGTCCACATCTGATATGTGTTTATTTCGCATTTATTCGAATAACACATAACAGAAAAATCAATAAACATTAACATGAAGACAAATGTGCAACCTGAAAGATCTCTCAACGTTGCAGTATCTGACTTATTTTATCTTGTTCCAGTTCTTCCTAGTAGCCGAGATCTGCTCCAATCTCACCCCTGACTCGGAATTTCCATCCGACACGCACACAAGCTTCCGCGACTACTATAAGAGCAAATACGGCGTGACACTCACACAGCCGCAGCAGCCGTTGCTGGACGTGGACCACACTAGTGCTAGACTAAACTTGTTGACGCCCAGGTGAGTGTCACACACACGCTCACTACTACTACACACACACACACACTCACACACACATACACACACACACACACACACACACACAAACACACACACACATATACACGTGACACTCACACAGCCGCAGAAACCACCAGCCGGAGCAGACGACGTGTTTCTGCAACATATGCGAAACAACATGAAAAATCAGGAAAAAATAAACGGTTCGAGCCATTATTGAAATCTTATTAAATCGAGATTTTTTTTCTACTGGCATTTTTTTTTACCTTTACATTACATTTATCATCATAGAAATCCAATACGATAGAGTAACGCAGTAGAGTCTAATTAATTAGATTTAGAGTAAAATAATAGTACATTGTGTAGTAAGAAGGGGATTTATCCCCTTACTGCCCATGATACACACAATGCTTTTCATCACATTTGCGAGGAAACAATAAGACAAAACTCAAATTTTCAAAATAATTATTCAACTAAATTAATTTAAGTGCTTATAAAATTAATTGCAAAAATCACTGAAATAATAGTAAAATATGCCATATATAAATGTTATATACAGTAAAATTGGTTTTGGCTCCTTAGTCTGAAATGACGTAGGTACGCGAGTAGGTTCTATATTTTAAAACTAAGCTCATAACTCCCTCGGGAGTTATAGATATTCGTAAAGTTTCAAATCGGCTCGAGCTGATCTATAAGCCCGCGGGTGTGGCATAAATTATTATAATCGAAATTTTCAGATACGTGAACCGCAAAGGTGTAGCGTTGCCGGTGTCATCGGAGCGCACGCGCCGCGCCAAACGCGACCGCCTCGACCAGAAGCAGATCTTAGTGCCCGAGCTATGCACCGTCCATCCCTTCGCGGCGCCTCTGTGGTTCGCCACCGTGGCTCTACCCTGCGTGCTCTACCGGTCGGTGTTCACTTTAAGGTGGCCCTGGCCTAACGTCCTGGTTCGACTCCAGGCGTTCAGGCCCCCACCTAGTCCAACCCTCTCAAGGTGGACCGGGACTAGCGACCTGGTTCGACCCCAGGTGTTCAGGCCCCCACCTAGTCCAACTCTCGCAAGGTGGACCGGGACTAGCGACCTGGTTCGACCCCAGGCGTTCAGGCCCCCACCTAGTCCAACTCTCGCAAGGTGGACCGGGACTAGCGACCTGGTTCGACCCCAGGCGTTCAGGCCCCCACCTAGTCCAACTCTCGCAAGGTGGACCGGGACTAGCGACCTGGTTTGACCCCAGGCGTTCAGGCCCCCACCTAGTCCAACTCTCGCAAGGTGGACCGGGACTAGCGACCTGGTTCGACCCCAGGCGTTCAGGCCCCCACCTAGTCCAACTCTCGCAAGGTGGACCGGGACTAGCGACCTGGTTCGACGCCAGACGTTCAGGCCCCCACCTATTCCAACTCTCGCAAGGTGGACCGGGACTAGCGACCTGGTTCGACCCCAGGCGTTCAGGCCCCCACCTAGTCCAACTCTCGCAAGGTGGACCGGGACTAGCGACCTGGTTCGACGCCAGGCGTTCAGGCCCCCACCTAGTCCAACTCTCGCAAGGTGGACCGGGACTAGCGACCTGGTTTGACCCCAGGCGCCCCCGGCCCCACCTAATCCGATACACTCAAGGTGGTCCGGCCAGCGACCTGGTTCGACCCCAGAGTACGCCACGGCCCCCACAGAGTTCCACTTGCTACGTCCAATAAGGACTGCTAGTAAGTCAGGCTTAAAAAAAAACGAAAGTTCCGCACCCACATCTAATGGCGCGCCATTACAGATTGGTGCAACACAACATGTAATGCAATATGCAATGAAAGAATTTGCCGTCCACATTGATGCAATGTATCATGTAATGTAACATACTTTGACGACCGCTTTAGCTTAGTTGGTAGTGACCCTGCCTACGAAGCACGAGGTCCTGGGTTCGAATCCCGGTAAGGGCATTTATTTGTGCGATGAGCACGAATATTTGTTCCTGAGTCATGGATGTTTTTTATGTATTTAAGTATTTGTATCTATTAAATATATCGTCGTCTAGTATCCATAACACAAGCCTTATTGAGCTTACTATGAGGCTAGTTCGATTTGTGTAAGATTGTCCCCTAATATTTATTTATTATTATTATTTTCTGTATATCTTTATTCGTTATTATTATTATTTATTATACTCTGCAACAAATTCGCATCCTCTGGACGCTCTCCACGCACGAACGTACAAAAATATGACGCCTTTTTTGCGCCATATATATCTAGATGGCGTCTTTTGAATGAAAGAGACCAACTTATGCCATTGACAACGATAGTCAAGGGACTTGGAGTGTCCGTCAAGATAGCGTACACCGTAAAGATATTCAGAATCTGATGCAGCCAATAAATAGTACCCAAATAGTACCGACGAAATACCTAGGTGAAAAAAATAGTACCCTTAAACTTTCTGAAATATAAGGCCTGTTCACGGTGTACGCTACCGGCGTCAAGCTGGCGTACACCGTTTGTATCTCTGGAACGGCTTTGTTTTTGGAGACGCTTTATATCACAAAAAATAGTAAATGAAATTGTAGGGCCCTAGGGTACTATTTGGGTACTATTTTTTGAGATATACTATTTATGCCACACCTGGCCATAAAGTGGCTTTTTCCGCACGCTGCGCGTACGGAAAAGCCGCTTTCTGGCCAAGTGTAGACATAAAATTATGTACACAATACGGGAGGTAATAAAGAAAGCCCTCGACCGCATATTTACGTCCCTCGCTTGCAGCTCGGGCCGCAAACATCTGCGATCTCGGCCTTTCTTTATATTACCACCCTAGTTGTGTAATGTACTATTATTGGCTGCATCAGATTCTGAATATCTTTACGGTGTACGCTATCTTGACGGACACAACATGGAAGCATTTTTTTCGGTTAGAACGTAAGGCGTGTAACGTTGCCCTAAGTGTGAAAATAAAAACTGGTTTTTCCCTCAGAATCAACGCATTGCTGATAGCGGATGAAATCCGTCGCGCGGTCGCCATCGACGTGGGGCTAGGCGTCCCCCACGCGGACGCCGCGCGCCCCGGCTTCCAGTGGCCGCCGCTGGACTTCGGCTGGAGCCTGGCCGAGGTGAGTCTTAGTGCTCGGAGTCACTCGTTACTGATGGTGGATATACCGCGCGGTGGTCGACATGGGCTAGGCGTCCCCCACGCGGACGCCGCGCGCCCCGGCTTCCAGTGGCCGCCGCTGGACTTCGGCTGGAGCCTGGCCGAGGTGAGTCTTAGTGCTCGGAGTCACTCGTTACTGATGGTGGATATACCGCGCGGTGGTCGACATGGGCTGGGCGTCCCCCACGCGGACGCCGCGCGCCCCGGCTTCCAGTGGCCGCCGCTGGACTTCGGCTGGAGCCTGGCCGAGGTGAGTCTTAGTGCTCGGAGTCACTCGTTACTGATGGTGGATATACCGCGCGGTGGTCGACATGGGCTAGGCGTCCCCCACGCGGACGCCGCGCGCCCCGGCTTCCAGTGGCCGCCGCTGGACTTCGGCTGGAGCCTGGCCGAGGTGAGTCTTAGTGCTCGGAGTCACTCGTTACTGATGGTGGATATACCGCGCGGTGGTCGACATGGGCTAGGCGTCCCCCACGCGGACGCCGCGCGCCCCGGCTTCCAGTGGCCGCCGCTGGACTTCGGCTGGAGCCTGGCCGAGGTGAGTCTTAGTGCTCGGAGTCACTCGTTACTGATGGTGGATATACCGCGCGGTGGTCGACATGGGCTAGGCGTCCCCCACGCGGACGCCGCGCGCCCCGGCTTCCAGTGGCCGCCGCTGGACTTCGGCTGGAGCCTGGCCGAGGTGAGTCTTAGTGCTCGGAGTCACTCGTTACTGATGGTGGATATACCGCGCGGTGGTCGACATGGGCTGGGCGTCCCCCACGCGGACGCCGCGCGCCCCGGCTTCCAGTGGCCGCCGCTGGACTTCGGCTGGAGCCTGGCCGAGGTGAGTCTTAGTGCTCGGAGTCACTCGTTACTGATGGTGGATATACCGCGCGGTGGTCGACATGGGCTAGGCGTCCCCCACGCGGACGCCGCGCGCCCCGGCTTCCAGTGGCCGCCGCTGGACTTCGGCTGGAGCCTGGCCGAGGTGAGTCTTAGTGCTCGGAGTCACTCGTTACTGATGGTGGATATACCGCGCGGTGGTCGACATGGGCTAGGCGTCCCCCACGCGGACGCCGCGCGCCCCGGCTTCCAGTGGCCGCCGCTGGACTTCGGCTGGAGCCTGGCCGAGGTGAGTCTTAGTGCTCGGAGTCACTCGTTACTGATGGTGGATATACCGCGCGGTGGTCGACATGGGCTAGGCGTCCCCCACGCGGACGCCGCGCGCCCCGGCTTCCAGTGGCCGCCGCTGGACTTCGGCTGGAGCCTGGCCGAGGTGAGTCTTAGTGCTCGGAGTCACTCGTTACTGATGGTGGATATACCGCGCGGTGGTCGACATGGGCTGGGCGTCCCCCACGCGGACGCCGCGCGCCCCGGCTTCCAGTGGCCGCCGCTGGACTTCGGCTGGAGCCTGGCCGAGGTGAGTCTTAGTGCTCGGAGTCACTCGTTACTGATGGTGGATATACCGCGCGGTGGTCGACATGGGCTAGGCGTCCCCCACGCGGACGCCGCGCGCCCCGGCTTCCAGTGGCCGCCGCTGGACTTCGGCTGGAGCCTGGCCGAGGTGAGTCTTAGTGCTCGGAGTCACTCGTTACTGATGGTGGATATACTGATGGTGGATATACCACGCGGTGGTCGACATGGGCTAGGCGTCCCCCACGCGGACGCCGCGCGCCCCGGCTTCCAGTGGCCGCCGCTGGACTTCGGCTGGAGCCTGGCCGAGGTGAGTCTTAGTGCTCGGAGTCACTCGTTACTGATGGTGGATATACCGCGCGGTGGTCGACATGGGCTAGGCGTCCCCCACGCGGACGCCGCGCGCCCCGGCTTCCAGTGGCCGCCGCTGGACTTCGGCTGGAGCTTAGCTGAGGTGAGTCTTAGTGCCCGGAGTCACTCGTTACTGATGGTGGATATACCGCGCGGTGGTCGACATGGGCTAGGCGTCCCCCACGCGGACGCCGCGCGCCCCGGCTTCCAGTGGCCGCCGCTGGACTTCGGCTGGAGCTTAGCTGAGGTGAGTCTTAGTGCTCGGAGTCACTCGTTACTGATGGTAGATATACCGCGCGGTGGTCGACATGGGCTAGGCGTCCCCCACGCGGACGCCGCGCGCCCCGGCTTCCAGTGGCCGCCGCTGGACTTCGGCTGGAGCCTGGCCGAGGTGAGTCTTAGTGCTCGGAGTCACTCGTTACTGATGGTAGATATACTGCGCGGTGGTCGACATGGGCTCGGCGTCCCCCACGCTTTCGTTTGCCTAAGGCCTAAACTATATGATGAAAATAAAATAAAATTACAGGTTCTAAGCGCGGACTCTGAGAAAAACGAAAAGAAAAAGGAAAACGACGACGAGGCGAAAGATGAAGACGAAGCTGAACTAAGGTAAACTAAAGGTTTTCTGTCTGTCCTTGCTATATACAAGTTGTGAATGTCTTTAGGAGAGACCAATAATAATAATATAATAATTTATTCACGAATAATGACAAAATTACAAAATATGACTTATAGACAAAAATACGAAGCATAAAACGTGCCTGAACTAGGGGGTCCTGTGTTTCAGGCAGAAAAAACGACTAAATGATTTATTAAAATATTCACAATTACTAAATCTAAATGTACATAATTGAAATTTAATAACTAGTAGCATTTGGTATGCTTATTGACTACAGAAAAAAAGAATAAAAACAGTTACGAGTAGGTACCTAAGTTACAAAATTAAAACAGGAATCACTTTATGATATGACTAATAATAACTTCTCTGTATCTTCGTACGACATGCTTTGTAGGGCTTCGCGGAGCATGAGTTTACATTTAACATAATAGGCTAGATGACTAAAAAAAACTGTTTAGTCCGTCTGTTACATTATGAAAAAATATTGTACACGTATTTTTTGTTTTGTTTGACAAACAAAAACTGACGAGGATAGAGTGCTTAGAAGTTTCGAGTGACGTCACTCTTGAGTACAAATTACTCTCGTACTCAAGAGTGACGTCACAAGCCCCCACTCCAGAAGTTTGATGATTTATAACTTTGTCGATTTTTAATATTTTGATAAACCAAAAAATACGTGTCCCATATTTTTCCATAATCTAACTGACGGACTAAATAGAATTACATATTTTTAACCCAGTCATCATCCCTATTGAGCGATGTTCACAAGTAAACTTCCGGGATTTTACGTTAACGACATCTGGTTGAAATGTGTCTTATTTCATAGCTCTATATTTATGTGCAAAGAGACATGAAAAGTGTCAAATAGCGAAAAAAAAACTATGAATTTTGATTAGTTTCAAGTTATAGTACATTGTGCACCGAGGGTAGTAAGAAGAGGATTACTAACGAGAGTCTATTAGGAGCCCGACGCCGTAGGCGGAGGGCTTTTAATGACTCGAGTTTGTAATCTTCTTACTGCCCGTGATACACACAATGTTTTTCATCACATTTGCGAGGAAAAAAAATAAGACATAAAAATGAAATAAACTAAACGACAACTTCAACTGTCAACTTTTTCAATATAGTCTTCCACAGATAATGCTAAGAACTGCGTTTAGTTTTTAAACTTGATGGGCAATATCGCCTGATTGTACCGTATTCCAAAATAAAAATTTTAACTAAATTAAATTAATTTAATTGCATTAAAATAATTGCAAAAACTACTGAAATAATAGTAAAATACACAGAACAGAAAATAAAATACCATATAAGTTTTATGCACACTAAAATTGGGTTTGTAGCCAAGTTTTGAAGATGTGAAATAAGCCTTGGCTGATTTGAAACCTCCTTAGTCTGAAATGACGTACGACTTTTAAAACTAAACTCATAACTCCCGAGGGAGTTATAGATTTTCATACAGTTTTTCCTCCCGTGGGAGTTATGGATATTTGTAACCCACGGGAGGTAAATCGGCTCGAGTTGGTCTATAAGCGCGCGTGTTATAACACCCTTTACGAGCAAGTGTGATGAAAAGTTTCGAACGCTGCTAATATTTTACGGTGACCATAAACGGCCGATTTCATGTTTTTTGAGACGATTCGTGTTGTTTCACACCGACATTGTATGAAGATATACATTTTTAAAACAACCAAAATTTATGTAATTTCAATGAATTTCTTCGTCATCCTTGAGTTTAAATTTAATGTTATATTTAGTTTTAAATTAATTATATCGAAATTATATTTTTTGTTCCATAACAATAAATTTTCACCAGCAACTCGATACATCTTAACCATAATATTAAATAAATATTAGGGGACAATCTTACACAAATCGAACTAGCCCCATAGTAAGCTCAATAAGGCTTGTGTTATGGATACTAGACGACGATATATTTAATAGATACAAATACTTAAATACATAGAAAACATCCATGACTCAGGAATAAATATTCGTGCTCATCACACAAACAAATTGCCCTTACCGGGATTCGAACCCAGGACCTCCTGCTTCGTAGGTAGGGACACTACCAACTAAGCTAAAGCGGCTAAGATAAAGACCTTCTATTCCTTTTTTCTAACCTGTGTGATTGTACCACTACAGGAGCATTCCATGCAAACACCTACTTTTCATCACTTACGTAACGCTATGGTAGCTACCCTAAAAAACTTATTAGCTGCTAAGAAACACTATCAATCTTAAAGCCAAGCTATGATATTACCATACCGATATCCAGGTTACTAATATCAAGGACCATTAAAAAAGAGGACTGTCATTCTCCATACTTTGGATCGTACCCAGACCGCAAGGGGATAACTAGATGGCGCTAAAAAACTAAACATTTAACGATGTTATAATTGAACAAAGAAACATAGTACAGTAACAATTAGTTCGTAAACAGCTAATAATAAATAAATTCTAACATTTAAATACTGTGTCACGCTTGCAAAGTTGAATAATTGTAAATAATATAATTCTTATACCAAGCGTCTATGTAAGACGGCGTTGTAAATATCGTGGAACAGCTATTTGTATGGACAATGATAGTCCTCTTGTTTTAATGGTCCTTGTCAAAAGTGCCAGTGGAATGATCCGACTAAGCAAAGAGCCTTTTGTCCTTACTACTCGTAATAAAAATTAACTAGTGTTTCTTCATCCACTTTTCTTTCTTACCACAGAAAAAAAGCCTTGTTCTTTCCTTGCCTGACAGTAAGTTTTTTTTTAGGGAAAAGGAAGAACAGAAGCCGACAGAAGATGAACCGAAAGAGAAAACAATCAACGATATCTTGCAGGAAAAAGAAGACGCTGAGAGCGTAAGTTATTGTTATAGAAAGGTCATAAAATTTTAAACAGACGTCAAAAAAAAGAGGAGGTTCAATTCAATCCAATTCATTTATTTGCAGTAAGTATATTAAGGTTACATTAAGTCTTCTAAGCTAATTATGATCTACTTAATATCAACCCTTTGAGGATGGTGCAATTTTCCTTAAAACCTTATTGTAACTTATACAATACAAAAATTTAATAATTACTACTTATAGCTATAGTAAGTTGTGTTTTTTTATGTTTTTTACATCTGGGCCCCGTTTCACGAAGCTACAAGTTACAATTTTACAAGTCTAAACTAGTAACATTGGCCGAATCAACCAATGGCGTTGCTGTATTTGTCCAATGTTGCAAGTGTAGACTTGTAAAATTGTAATTTGTAGCTTCGTGAAACGGGGCCCTGAACTTCGCAACCCTAGTGGGTATAGCGATTATCTGACCGGGTGGTCGGCCGTGGCGTTCCCTGGGGTCGAACCAGGTCGCTAGCCGGACCACCCCGAGTCCGAATGTCCGTATTAAGGTATGCTTATAAATACTATAATTCGTAGGGTTTCGAGATCGGTATGTGGGACAATAACATGGCGTCCTCTATCCCGGCGGACTACGACGAGTTCCTGGAGCCGCTGCCGCCCAACCTCACCTTCTGCACATCCGCTTCCGGTAACTTCACAATATCAACGACGACCGCTTTAGCTTAGTTGGTAGTGACCCTGCCTATGAAGCAAGAGGTCCTGGGTTCGAATCCCGGTAAGGGCATTTATTTGTGTGATGAGCACGAATATTTGTTCCTGAGTCATGGATGTTTTCTATGTATTTAAGTATTTGTATGTATGTATCTATTAAATATATCGTCGTCTAGTATCCATAACACAAGCCTTATTGAGCTTACTATGGGGCTAGTTCGATTTGTGTAAGATTGTCCCCTAATATTTATTTATTTATTTATTATTAACACAAATAACTAAGTATTTTCACTAAGAAACCCGACCGCGGTGCACTTTAAAAGTGCATAAAATCCGCCATTTTATTTATTTTCACGAACTTCATACCCAGTGACACTCGCGCCATCAATACAAATCTAATGATGTATCATTTATCAAAATCGGTTGTGCCGTTGAGTAGTTGCGAGCGGACATAGGAACGGACATACATATACTCATACTCATTTATTGATAATATTATAAAATATTACATGTCAAGGTTTTGTGGTTATAATTATGTAAATTACAATTATTATTTTATAGAGTAACAAATTAAATTACTTATCTTAATAAATGTAGATATTTAGGGATAGATTATTTAATACATACATCTCTCCTTATATACATACATCTCTCCTTTGGGCTTCGCCGCAGTCGAGTAATTAAACGAAAAAAAATAGCGTATATCTTTATATTTTTTATACATTTTTGTTTATCTCTTCTGTGTTATGATAATTTAGTATGTATGAATTGTATGTCCATGTGACTATGTTATGTTGTAAAATTCAACATTAGTCAACATCCCCATTATCATGAGCGTGTTTGTGCAGGCGGGGCCAACTGGTGCGAGCCAGTCCAGAAACCTAAAAGCCAGTTCCAGCCGTCGAGGACCTTCTCCATGGCTGACAGCGACTGCTCCTACATGTCCAGGTGATAAAATATTATGTGACAGGAAAAAAACGGCGACATAATTATTATTTTAAAGATAAAACATAAATCGCCCCACAAAAAATACTGACTTGCACATCAAAAAAATCTATATGATAGAGAGATTAGATTAGATTATTTCAGTTAGGTTATGGTTATTTTTTTTGATGTGCCTTTAAATGCTACCCTTATTTAAATATGTTACTCAAGTTCAGAGTTATAAGTGGGAGATAGTTAATTATTGGAAAGGCCGGAACAGAAACAATAGATCAGGGATCACGAATCAGTTTCTCCAGGGGTCTGGTTTTTAACCGGCTTTCAAAAGAAGGGCGGTTTTCTGTTCGTCTGTATGTTTTTTTTTCTGTTTGTTCACCGATTACTCGAAGCCGGCTGAACCGATTTTGAAAATTCTTGTTTTGTTTGAAAGGGCATATTTCAGAGGTGGTCCCATTGCAACCAAATCAGGATCTGATGATGGGATCTTGGAGAAATCGAGGGAACTCTTCAAATATTATAGGCACACATATAGCTATTTTGGTATTGGGGGCGCAAAACAGCCTACCTAACTGCTGTTATACTGTACTACAAAAATGACTGCTTTTATCATTGACGTATACAAAGGACAGGGCTAAGCGAGCGCGCAGACGGGTCCAACGCTTTGGCGGTAAAAATACCGCCAAATCAGTGCCAGTCGGCAGTGCGACTGGTCAGCTGGTCTTTATAGCTGCATTTTTCGTTACGGGGAAAATAGTTCCGAACTGTTCGGTTGGGCCTATCCTTACTTTTGAAATGATTGGCTGTTATACTGTGACAATGTTCTATTCCAGTGATTTCGACACGGACGACTCGGAGCTGAACTCTTCAGACAGCGACGACACGGACACGAGCGGGTTCTGCAGCAGCAAGAGCAACGGTAATGCACCGTTGTGCTTATTCATGGAACATCGTCAATATCATCATCCTATACAGGGTGTAATCGTTAAGTGTAGCCAGGCGATTAATCTGTAAACTACTTTTTATATCAGTTTAAAGTTATCTAATATCTGTTATAATATTAGATAACTTTAAACTGATATCAAAAGTACGTTACTCAATGCGTAAAATCACTTTTTTTAAATAAAGGAGTAATTTTAAAAATATAAAGTTTAAACGCTCCCATACATTTAGTACGACGTTCGTTGAAAGATTAGTTCATAAAGTAATTTTCACCATTATAAAATGAGTCATGAATTGTTTTATGTTATCCATATCCACATTATCCACATTGAGAAAAGGTACATGTTAAAACTTTATTATAAATGTGATTGTAACAGCAGAGCGGCTATCATCGCTTACATAAATGAATATCCAGCCCTTACTTACAGCCTCAAAGAACGTCGTACTAAATGTATAGGCGCATTTGAACTTAATATTTTTAAAATGACTACTTTTATTTAAAAAAAATGTATTAATGTGATTTTACGCATTGGGTAACGTACTTTTGATATCAGTTTAAAGTTTTCGAATATCTGTTATATTTACAGAATAATCGCCTGGCCACATTTAACGATTACACCCTGTATACTCGTCCACAGACCTCGATTCCCATTTAACCGTGGAGGAACATTTAATAGTTCAATCTCATTTTTTTTTCAAACTGACAAACTCGCAACCCATGCACGGGCGTAGCGATTGTCGGACCGGATGGTCGGCCGTGGCGTCCCCTGGCGTCGAACCAGGTCGCTAGCCGGACCACCCTGCGTTTGGTCGGACTGGGTGGGTGCCGGGGTGCCTGGGGTCGAACCTGGTCACCTTGACCCGGTCCACCTCGATAAAATCGGGCTAGGTAACACAATCTCAAAGAATCCTCCGTCCACGGGTACCTCGTTACGGACTTGGTTTAAGATTACATCTCAAAACTTTTTGCTGTAGAAGAACTGCGTTGCAAGAATTGCATCATTTTACATGTCATGTTTTTGATGGTTAGATGTATCTGACGGCGACTGTACACCGCTGGGGCCTCTAGGTCGGCTGGGCCCCTAAGCCGGGGCCTTGTAGGCCTAGGCGGAAATCCGGCTCTGGCTTTATAACAACAATAGGCTACTTGACTCCTTTTTAAAGTTTGTCTATTATTAATTATTATCTGATTCACGGAAAAAAAATTACCCTATTTTTTACGAGCTAGAAAACCGCAAAATTATAATTTAAAATTTAAACTTTCGTAACCGGGCAAAAACGGTGCTGGCTATGTTAATCTTTAGATTATCTGTGGTGTGACGTCATTCACAACCGACAACAATCATTTGACATTTATCTAGCGTTCATGGGGAATGCTAATAGTAATCAATCAATCAAAACGAAACGATTACGATCACAACCTCAAAAAACCACCAAATCACTTATGTCAATGTCACCGCAAAGCAAAGCTACATGGCGAGTTTCACTCGTATAAGGTTCGACATGAAGTTAGATTACGATCCTTGACGTCACATCACGGCCACACCGTTTTAAGAGTTCAAAATAAAAAAAAATAAGACAAATTTTCAATTAAAAATATGTAGCCATCAAACACTTTTAATAAACAGTAATCGAAAAATATTGATTTCTTAAATAAATACTACAGAAAATAATCATTTAGGGGCTATTCATTTATTACGTAAGACGATTTTTGCCAGTTTTTGACCCCCTCCCCCCTTATGTAAGAAAAAATAAGATTCGGCTGACCCCCTCCCCCCTATTTAATATTTATTGCGTAAGAATCTAAAGGAAAAATGATTTTACGTTTGGGCTGTTTTAATTTTTATTTTTCAAAGAATCATTTTTGTAGGGACGTTTATTTGCAGATACTAATAGTTTTTAATTTTTTAGTAAAATACATAACGCAACCGAGCACGCGCCTACGCTCTCGCGCGGATTTGCGCGCTTTTTCAAAAGTTAGATTATTTTACGAATTTTTATGATCTTACGTAAGAACGATCAAAACTCCCTCCCACCCCCCTGTAAGAAAAAATAAGACATGGTTGACCCCCCTTCCACCCCCTAAATCGTCTTACGTAATAAATGAATAGCCCCTTATTACACCAAATTTGATATGAGTCTAGTAGTCTGTTAATAATCATAAAATATTATTATTTTGTAGCGGCCATGGGCGTGCGTATCGAGTATAAGACAGCCCACGAGGCGGAAGCTGTGGACCTGGAGAGACAGAAGACGAACCCGGCTCCACAACCCGACGCCCGGGACGACGCCAGTGACCGGGCGCTCCACCAGCGCCTCATGCGGGCTGGCGACCTGCCCACACAGGTACGTGTAACTAGTGGCTCTGTAAACTGTAGACCTCGAGACTTTACCAACCGCCATGGATCCGCCATTTTGAAAAAAAAAAAACAAAAACTGAGTACGAAAAATTACAATACCACAGGATAAGTATACGTACAGAAGTTTCTCTTTCTAATGAAACTTGACGTTCGGGTCCGACCACCGGACGGAGCGCACCGTATCCGATCATCTCTCTGTATCGCATAACGCGTGCTCTTTCTGGTCGCTTGCTAAGCCCGTCCGGAGGGACAAAATTTGGTACTAGCCGCCGCGCGGCGAAATCGCGGAGTGAGTCACTCACTCCTGCCTATAGATAAAAAGATTTTCTTAATTGACATATGATAGTATAAGATTGAATTGTAATGGCCTCAGGGTATCATGTACACTCCCCAGACTGTATGCTCCTAACACCTTGCAATGCCTTACATAAAATGTACATGTAAGCAATTAATAAATGAAATGAAATGACATTTCAGGAGAAAATAATTGAAACACTGGTAGAGATCTATATAAAGCTTTCTTTTTTGTTACAGTGCCTAGAGAAATTCCAAAAATCAGTAGCCGAACACGAACAAGAATTCGTCCAGAAAGGTCTCCTGATCACCCAAGATCAGCCCCTGACCGACATATTACCAGACACGTCTAAAGATGGCCGAAAATCCGAGCCCATACCTAGCGAACAGATCAAAAGCAGATTCGAAGAACTGTTCCCTTATAAAAACGATTATTTAAATATAGAAAATGGCCCCATAACGTTAGAAGCCATAGAGAAAAATAAGCGGTTTTTACTGAACGAGTTCAAACAAACATTGACTAAGGAAGAGATCGGTAAACTCACTTGCTTCTCTATGGTAGATGTCGATATAGATTCTCCTGAATATAAGAATGAAAAGGTGTCCAATATTGGGTTTGATACTATGGAGAGTTATATGGAAAATGCGAAGAAGATTGGTGTGAAGGAATTTAAGCCGTATTATGAAGAGAATAAGGGGCAGAATGGAGAGGAGTTTGACTTCGATTTTCAGCCCAATTTGGAGGGGCATCCTGGGCCGAGTCCTAGTGTTATTTTACAGGTAAGATATATTTTTTACATTTGTTGTCTACTAGCCTTAACACGCAGCTTCGTCTGCCTTATTCCCGTTACCTATATCCCGAGGGAACTCTTTACTGGGTTAAAAGTTTGTGAAAATCTGTGTTTGTTACGGACGAAGTAACGGGGTAACAACTGGATGGATTGAGCTGAAGTTTGGGTATAAACGCCCCGTCATAGCCCAATATTTTGAATTATTTTATGTGGAGCTCAATAATGTATTTATGTAATTATTTCGTATTATTAGATTGTCCGATTAAAAATTAAACCAAAGAACGAAAACGAACGGAAAAAATATATTTTTGAATGGAGCAAATACCGGTATCCGACCCCTGGTCGGCCATTCTCACAAAGTATGACTCCGTCTAATTACCGCGTCTCCATACATTTAGTATGAAACAGCGTCGCGGTAATAAGGTGACCGCAGACATACTTCGTGAGAATGGCCGTGGTATAAACTGCGCTATTTATTTCTCCAGGCTTTAACAATGTCGAACGCGAACGACGGCATCAACCTGGAGCGGTTAGAGACGATCGGCGACAGCTTCCTGAAGTTCGCCATCACTGCATACTTGTATTGCGCGCACCCCACCGTGCATGAGGGGAAACTCAGCCACATGCGCAGCAAGCAGGTCAGTGTTGCAATTCATTCATCAGTTACCCGCTAGGTGGCGTTACGTGGCAGACGTGGTGCATCGCGCTATAGAAGTAACTCTGTATATATACCTGTGGACATTAATGGCTGCGAAACAGATCAAACTGGGGACGATATTGTCAAATAAACTGCTAAGAGTGCGTTGATTATTGTATTGCGCTCATCCTACGAGGGGACACTTAGCCATATGTGGAGCAAGCAGGTCAGTGTTGCAATTATCCGCTAGATGGCGTTGTTACGAGCGGCAACCATTCTGCATCGCGCTATAGAGATTTTTCCAAGTCTGTACATATACCATTGGATTGGACATTAATGGCCACTAAACAGAACAAACTATGAACGATATTATCATATGAGCTGTCAAGAGTGCGTTGATTACTTTTACAGTCAGGGGCACCAATATGTATACTGGTCTTATTATGATGGTAGTTAGATTAGGGTTGTTGACTGTACTGCGCTCATCCGACCGGTCCACGAGGGGAAACATAGCTATAGGCCCCCACCTAGTCCGATCCACTCAAGGTGATCCGGCCAGCGACCTGGTTCGACTCCAGGGAACGCCACGACCCTAGTTCGAACATTGCTACCTCCAGTAAGGACCCCAAGTTAGTCAGGCTTAAAAAAAAAATCTAACAGCGGTGACTACGGTTGGTCGCTGCTTAACAGACATTATTGGCTTGGCTAAAAAAAAGGAGCTTTTACTTGAGCACATAAGATTACTTTTTGCATGAATGTGCAGCAAGGAAGCCAATACTACTAATTTTCGAATATCCCGCTAGATGGCGCCATATAAAAAGTAGTTTATTTGTCTTTAGGTGTCGAATCTGAACTTATACCGGCTGGGGCTGCGCAAGCGCCTCGGCGCGCGCATGATCGCGTCCAAGTTCGAGCCGCACGACAACTGGCTGCCCCCGTGCCACAAGGCGCCGCCCGCCGCGCATGCGCCCGTGAGTCACACACAGAGAGAAAGAGAGCTATGGGATGAGAGAGAAAGAGAGGTATGGGATGAGAGAGAAAAAAGGGGGGTGGGAGAAGAAGAGAGAGCAAGAATGAAATGAAAAAACTATAGTACATTACACAACTAGGGTGGTAAAACAAAGAAAGACCGAGATCACAGATTCACACCTGGTCATAAAGTGGCTTTTACCGCATGCTACGCGTACGGAAAAAGTCGCTTTCTGGATAAGTGTAAACATAAAATGATTTACACAACACGGGAGGTAACAAAGAAAAGCCGAGATAGCAGATGTTTGCGGCCCTAGCTGCAAGCGAGGGACGTAATTATGCGATCGAGGGCTTTCTTTTCGTTTTACCACCCTAGTGTGTAATGGACGTGCGTAATAACGCACGCTGTAATTACGCGATTGTTGAATAGGGAACGTGCAAGAGCTATATATAGGTGGCAGCACTAAACGACAAAAGAGACACGGGCGGACAATAAAGGAAACTATCGCCCCTGTCAAATCAAGCTGTCAATGTCAATGATAATATGTAAGTGTCAATGTCAAATATAGTAAGTCGTAGCTACACTGACGTTAATCGTCCTTCAACGCGATAAATTAACGTTATTAACGGCGTTTTCGTCAATGTGGCCCCAGCATGAGAGGGTATATGATTTAGATTGGCGGCACCAGTTGGCAGCACCTTCGTCGTGCACGTTCCCTATAATAGTTTTTTGTACAGGTGGACTCCGAGGAAGGCAACCCGAGCGCCCCGGTCGCGGGCTGCTTCATTCCATACAACCTGATCACACAGCACAGCATCCCAGGTAAATCTCTCTTGGCTCTCTGAGGGAGGCAAAATACATAGGTGGACGATAGTTAATTCATTCTCAGTATTATACATTTCATATATAACTATACTCCGAATTCTAATTCAAGACCAAAAAAACTACGACATATCTGTCACTGTCAAATATGTTGAAGTTACTTATGTCATTGTCAAGTGAACATTTCAGAAACCCAACCATTTTATATCAATAATTAATGTATGTATGTATGTATGTAAACACTTTATTGCACATAAAATCATACAGAAACAGTAAAAAGAACAATGGTTATGTACAAAGGCGAACTTATCCCTGTAAGGGATCTCTTCCAGCTAACCTTTGAGCAAATGAGAAATAATAACTAATATCAAAGAAGATAGACAAACTCACAAAATTAAGTCATTTACTTACAGGAAGAAAATAGGGCAACTTTTGAATACACATGAAAACCAAAAATAATCTATTACCAATTACATATACATATTAAATATTATTATAATCCAACTACATATATACATATCGTAATAAATAAATAAATAAATGCGTATATATACATATAATCAGTACTCAACCATATCTAGAAATAAAAATAAAAAATAATAGTAATAATATCTTCTTTCCAATCAGGAGTCTGAAAGCCATAGCTTTTTTAACTTCTCCTTAAATGATGCAACAGATTGTGATTGCCTCACGGACACTGGCAGTGAGTTCCATAATTGTACGGCACGGACTGTGAAAGATTTCCCATATGTGCGCGACTTATGTAGCGGAGTGGCGAGAGAAAGATTGGCACTCGATCGCAGTCGGTGACCACTTCCGACAGCCATATAGGTAAATCTTTCGGAAAGGTAGGAGGGGGATGCAGGGTTAAATAGCACGTTGAAAAGCAGTGACAGAACATGCACATCCCTACGACGACGGATCGGAAGCCAACCGAGCTGTGATCGGAACTGAGACACATGGTCAAATTTCCGCAGACCAAATATGTATCTTATGCAAACATTTTGCAATCGCTCTAACTTGTCAAGCAGCTCTTCAGTAAGGTCCAGAAATGCAACGTCACCATAGTCGAGAAGGGGGAGTAGGAGAGATTGAGCAAGAGAAATTTTGGTGTGTATCGGAAGGAAATTTTGCAGACGCCTCAGAGAGTGAAGTGACGCAAACAATTTCCTGCTGACCTCGGCTAAGTGAGATGACCAAGATAGTGTTCGGTCAATGGTGATGCCTAAATTTTTAACAGTAGAGGAAAGAGGGATTGGCGTCCCATCAAAAATAATATTAGGAACCACCATATCCGACAGTTTTGCAATGAAGTGAGGACTACCAATGACAATCGCTTGCGATTTCTTAGCATTAACCTTTAAACCAAAATTAGAGGCCCAAACACGTATTGACTCAAGGTCGGTATTGATTGTATCGACTAGTGATGGAAAATCGTCGATAGCAGCCGCTGCGTATATTTGCAAATCATCTGCATAAAGATGGTAACAAGAGTTCAAAGATTTAGTTATACCATCAATGAAAATCGAAAAAAGAAGAGGAGAGAGCACACCTCCTTGGGGGACACCAGCGGAAAGGTCACACCACTCAGATACCCTGTCGTCAACTGTAACACGCTGTCGCCGTCCAAGGAGGTAGCTTCGAAACCAGGATAAGGCAGTGTGAGAAAGATTTAAAGTATTGAGGATCCCTAGGAGGATATCGAAGTCGACAGTGTTAAAGGCACTACTGAAATCCAATAGGATGAGAAGAGTGAGCTTCTTATTTTCAATATTAAAACGAAAGTCATCAGTGACCTTAACCAAAGCCGTGACTGTGCTATGCCCGGGGCGGAAACCAGATTGGAAGGAATTGAACATTTTGTGCCTGTTGAGATGCGATAAAAGGCGACGATTTACAAAATGTTCAATAACTTTGGACAGAATTGGAAGAATGGAGATTGGACGATACTCAGAGAAAGTGACCGGATTAGCGGATTTGGGGAGAGGAATTACCTGAGCATATTTCCAGATTGAAGGAAAAGAGCCGGAGTTAAAGGAATAATTTATAATGTTGCAAAGGATCGGAGCGATGAAGTCCGCCACGAGCATAAGCATGTCCAAGCTAAGGTTATCCTCACCAACAGCCTTCGTCTTAATACTTTTAAAGATGGAAAGAAAATCATGCGGAGAAATGCTACCAAGCTCAAAGGTAGACGTGTCGCGGCGTGAGGAAGTAGCAAGAGAGGACAGCGTAAGTTGCTTAACGGAGGTGCCTAAAGTAACAGGGGAAGAACTGAAGTGGAGATTAATGGCGTCTAAATCCAGACCACCGGGAGAACATTGTTGAGCCTTGCCTATCCCAAGCGACTTCAAGAACCTCCAAAGTTTAGCCGGAGGGCAGTCGTCGATAGACTTGTAAATATAACGACGTCTTGCATCCCGACAAACCCTGTTGCAGCGATTGCGCAGTGTAGCGTACAGCAAATGGTTTTCCTCAGACGGACTAGATCTAAGCTTGACGCGTGCTCTATTTCGTTTGGCCATGAGACGTCTTAGGTCTTCCGTAAGCCATGGCGCTGGAAAATGCTTCACACGCGTCGGCTTTAACGGAGCGTGTGCATCAAAAATCGCAAGCAATGTGGCATTGAAAACCCTCAACTTGAGGTCGACGTCATCAATTAGATCGATGCTATGCCAATCAGCCTTGCAAAGATCATCTCGAAGCGCCTGTGGGTCGATGTCTCGCAGATTGCGACGCAGTATAATTTTATGCCTCCTTTTAGGTGGACGAATTTTAAATGAAGCATATATCAGGTCATGACAGGAGAAAGCAGCAGCGTTAAATTGCCCATGAGAGGAAACTAATTCACGAGAGGAAGTTAGGATGAGGTCTAAAAGCGATGGAGGTGCGTTGTGTGGGAAATGTGTAGGGCCTAACGGCAATATGCTGAGATTCAGGGAAGTTGCAAGAGCGTGCAGGTTAAGGGACCGGGAATCATTTTTAATGAGACATGTATTAAAGTCGCCCATAATTATACTGTGGTCGAATTGCGGGCTAAGGTCTACCAAAGTTCTCTCGAGGGTATCAAAATAATTAATGTGGCATGATGGACTATAGAAAACGCCAAGAAGAACTTTGGAATGATGAAGAGAGATATCGAGAAAGAGATACTCGGGAGAGTTCGAGTAGACAGTAGGTGACTGAGCGACCACTCGACAAGTCAGATCACTTTTTAAATAGATGGCAACACCACCGCCGCGAATTGTACTCGAACCGCCATCGCTAGTGCCGGTTCTGTCATTGCGAATCAAACGATACCCAGGAAGAGGATAAAGCGTGGAGGGTAGGGAAGGTTTGAGCCAAGATTCGGAAACTAGTATAGCGTCAGTGTTGCAGGAGCTAAAGGTGGAAAGTAGCTCTGGATAGTGAGCCGGAATACTCTGCGCATTGATATGGACAACATTAAAGTGCTTTTTGGACGAAGCAAAAGTACAGTGCAACCGGTCACACAAATCAGGCATGTCTGAAGCATCACTAAAGGAGTCGTAAAGACTAGAAGAAGACAACGAGAAAAACTCACTTTCCAAACTCGCGTTAAAAACATCGGACATTCCTAATACAATTGAGTACTATATACAAAATACCAATATATGTCTATAAAAATATATATATATATATATATATCTATAAATAATAATAAATACGTAGTAAATATGTGTATGCAAAAGACTAAAATAACAATACTAACAATAAACCAATCTACAAAGCTACAAAGACATCCTCTTTTGCTCACCAGCAGTTAATACAAGCAACGAGAAGCAAAAATAATCCAATATAATAACACTTCTAACATTTGATGCAGGAAATCACAAATAATGTTTTACTCAGAAAAATACAACTCAATTCAAGCAGCAACTAAACGCAACGTCAACCGGTGACAGATAGGTTGACATACGTCAAGCAGACAAGTGAAGTGATAGTTTTACGATTTATTTGTTGCTATTTGAATGAAGGTACTCCGAAAAACTTAACAAGAGATGAAAACACTATGTAAAACACAACGGGAACAAGGCACATATAGACACAAACACACAACTAACGGGATCCAGATGGGGCGGGGCTTTTCCGGGGCTTGCGAGCACGCCGAGCCGGTCCTACCGGCGCCGGCGCAGTCTCCTTGCTAGCTCCAGCGGGGGCTACCTCGGAGGCTCTAACAGGGGCTTCAGTGCGAATGGCAGGGGGGTCATCAGCAGAGTCATCGGCAGCTACTGTCGGCGCAGGCAGCGAGCGCAGCTCCGCGAGGGTCGTTACCTTGCGGCGCAACCCGTCGCAGTACTGCACCACGACCCGGCCGTCGCTCGTCCAACTGCCACGGACACCAAAAATTCGCCGAGCCTCCACAAATACTGCGTGCCGCGACGCTGTCAGAAATTCGGACAGCGTTTTCCCCGAGCCCTTGAATTTTTTCTTCGCCTTCCACACGACATCTCGAGACCTCTGACACGCAAACTTCACCAATATCGGCCGCGGCTTAGACTCTTTAATCCTGCCAAGGCGATGGCAGGCAATGAAGGACTGGGCTGTGACGGAGTGCACCTGTAGTGTCTGTTGAAAAACAGTTGCGGCTAACTCCGTCACATCCTCATTCTCCACCTCCTTGACGCCATGCAGTAGCAGGATGGCCGCTCGGGATCTGGTCTCCTGGTCTTCCAAGGCTGCCAGCACAAACTCCATTTGCAGCTGTAGGCCCTCAACAGCCTTCCAAATGAGTGTCTTGAATGACTTGTAGTCACTCTCCAGCGAAGGATTTTCTGTGCCGCGGGCGCAGACGGAGCTTTCAAAGGTGGCCATTTGGGAAGAAAATGTCTGCCTAAGGTCGTCCATGCTCTTCTGGATTTGCTGCAGGCGGTCCATGTTTGAGACTTGTGTGTTTAATTATTTTGCCCAAGAACAAGAAAAAAGTGACCTTTGGACCTCAGTATAATTTTGCCAAAAAAGTGAGATTAAGTGGTGATAATAACTGTGGGTGGCAGTGAGGACTTAATTAACTCATGTAAGTTAAATTTAATAATATATCTTGCAATTACACTATTTTTTTACAAGATAAATAAAGAACAGTCAAAGTAATACGTGTGATTTGTTTGCCTACCCACCGCAAAAAAAATTAAATTATTATTAATATATTTCTAAATTGTGACTAATATTTTTGATAAAAGTAAATAGTTTTAAGGAACAGTGACAAGAAAGTTATATTTCTTTTGTGTTATGATAATTTAGTATTTTCCAATCCATGTGACTATATCATGTTGTAAAATTCAACATCCCCATTAATTTATTTTAATGATTGCCTACAGACAAGTCAATAGCGGACTGCGTGGAAGCCCTGATAGGGGCCTACCTACTGGAGTGCGGCCCCCGCGGGGCCCTGCTGTTCATGTCGTGGCTCGGCATCCGCGTGCTGCCGCGTCACGCCGTGCCCGTCACGGACGACAACGTCGCACGACAACTGGACGCCGACAAGGTATACACTACTATACACAGTAGCCCTGACAGGGGCCTACCTACTGGAGTGCGGCCCCCGCGGGGCCCTGCTGTTCATGTCGTGGCTCGGCATCCGCGTGCTGCCGCGTCACGCCGTGCCCGTCACGGACGACAACGTCGCACGACAACTGGACGCCGACAAGGTATACACTACTATACACAGTAGCCCTGACAGGGGCCTACCTACTGGAGTGCGGCCCCCGCGGGGCCCTGCTGTTCATGTCGTGGCTCGGCATCCGCGTGCTGCCGCGTCACGCCGTGCCCGTCACGGACGACAACGTCGCACGACAACTGGACGCCGACAAGGTATACACTACTATACACAGTAGCCCTGACAGGGGCCTACCTACTGGAGTGCGGCCCCCGCGGGGCCCTGCTGTTCATGTCGTGGCTCGGCATCCGCGTGCTGCCGCGTCACGCCGTGCCCGTCACGGACGACAACGTCGCACGACAACTGGACGCCGACAAGGTATACACTACTATACACAGTAGCCCTGACAGGGGCCTACCTACTGGAGTGCGGCCCCCGCGGGGCCCTGCTGTTCATGTCGTGGCTCGGCATCCGCGTGCTGCCGCGTCACGCCGTGCCCGTCACGGACGACAACGTCGCACGACAACTGGACGCCGACAAGGTATACACTACTATACACAGTAGCCCTGACAGGGGCCTACCTACTGGAGTGCGGCCCCCGCGGGGCCCTGCTGTTCATGTCGTGGCTCGGCATCCGCGTGCTGCCGCGTCACGCCGTGCCCGTCACGGACGACAACGTCGCACGACAACTGGACGCCGACAAGGTATACACTACTATACACAGTAGCCCTGACAGGGGCCTACCTACTGGAGTGCGGCCCCCGCGGGGCCCTGCTGTTCATGTCGTGGCTCGGCATCCGCGTGCTGCCGCGTCACGCCGTGCCCGTCACGGACGACAACGTCGCACGACAGCTGGACGCCGACAAGGTATACACTACTATACACAGTAGCCCTGACAGGGGCCTACCTACTGGAGTGCGGCCCCCGCGGGGCCCTGCTGTTCATGTCGTGGCTCGGCATCCGCGTGCTGCCGCGTCACGCCGTGCCCGTCACGGACGACAACGTCGCACGACAGCTGGACGCCGACAAGGTATACACTACTATACACAGTAGCCCTGACAGGGGCCTACCTACTGGAGTGCGGCCCCCGCGGGGCCCTGCTGTTCATGTCGTGGCTCGGCATCCGCGTGCTGCCGCGTCACGCCGTGCCCGTCACGGACGACAACGTCGCACGACAACTGGACGCCGACAAGGTATACACTACTATACACAGTAGCCCTGACAGGGGCCTACCTACTGGAGTGCGGCCCCCGCGGGGCCCTGCTGTTCATGTCGTGGCTCGGCATCCGCGTGCTGCCGCGTCACGCCGTGCCCGTCACGGACGACAACGTCGCACGACAGCTGGACGCCGACAAGGTATACACTACTATACACCGTGGGCCCGTACAACCCGACCAACTTTAGTCACGTATTCCTGATGGTATTACAAGTAAAATAAAACAAAACAAATCAATAAATTCAGTCCCTCGTTATAAACATGTCCTTACTGGAGGAAAAGTTATTAAAAAGGAAAAAAAAACTAAAATGGAAACGAAAGGTCAATATTTTGGCTTTGTAATCGCTCTCCATCTAATACTACGAAGGTTAATTGCTGTTTAGTTAAAGGATTTTAAAAAATCAGTAAAACTATCTTAGTCACATTTATTAGAGCTTGTTACACACTTGGGAGTTTTTATTTTAAAAATTATGAATATCTCGGAAAGTAAGCGTTAATCGACTATACGTCACATAACTTTTTTTACTTCTAATAGTTGTTAGAATCTGGTTAAAGTTGGTCGGGTTATACGGGCCCACGGTGTATACAGTAGCCCTGACAGGGGCCTACCTACTGGAGTGCGGCCCCCGCGGGAAGAGGTGGGCAAAGGCCCTCCCTTCTCCGCCATACATACTTCAATACAGATGTCAGGCTGTAATAGGCATGTATTTTTTTATTAATTGTAAGGAACAAATACAGAGTGGTTCGGGAGACGTGAGTGTCATTTACGACTTTCATGGTCAATCTAGAATCAGAATACTTTCGTTAAGTACCAATAGTATTTGCCTGGGATTTTTTTTAAACGTTGACATTGCTAAAATGACAACGACAATTTACTTTCTTCATAGTCAAAGTTCTGTCATAATAGTTAAAAAGGCTTATTACGTTTACCATTTTACTTTTAGAGGGACCATGATTGTAAATAATTAAGTTTTGTACTTAACAAAAAGTGAAAAGAAAGGAAAAAGTACGTGGGTGTTTCACTTAAATATGATGGTGAACCATCCATTAACGTTTACTGAATCCGTAGGGTTGATCCAGCTCCCGTCTCCCGAATCATCCTGTATATACCTATAACTTTCTCGGGCTCGTATCGTCCATGTTTCCACGCCGTACAGGAATATGGGGAAAATTAGAGCGCGTACTAGCCGGGTCTTGGTGGTGTTGGTAATGCCCCTCTTCTTCCAGATGACATTTAGTCGTGTCATCGCGTCTTTAGCCATACCAATACGCCTTTTTATCTCCAATCTTTTATTATCTTTTAATCTTTTATTGGACGATACGAGCCCGAGAAAGACAAAGGATCGATGCATTCGAGATGTTGTGCTGGAGGCGCTTGTTGAGGATACCCTGGACCGCCATGCGCACCAATGTATCGATCCTTTCACAGCTTCGTGTAAGAACCCGCTTATCCACAATTTGTCAACAGAGGATTTTGACCTACTTTGGCCACAATGAGAAGGGGAGATGAAAGCCTTGAAAAGCTGATCATTGTTGGAAACACGGAGGGTAAACGAGCCCGGGGTCGGTCTCCAACCAGATGGAGTGATCAAGTGAAAGGCCCATCCTCAACCAAGTTTTGCTCGGTCGTCAGAGACGCGATGAACAGGCACCGGTGGAGGCAGATCATAAAAACTAGGTGTAGACCATCCACATCCACCGATGACCACGATCCTCAGTCATGAGGGAGCGACCAGAGAGAGAGAGATACCTATAACTACTATTTTGCGGTCTCATAACTTTTAATACTTTTTGTTTATTTGTTACGCTCATATAGTTTAGCATAGTTCCCCTCCGGGACCCATAGATTTTTTCCACCCTGTATAATTATTTTCAGAGGAGACAATCGGCCCGGAAGCCGGCGCGGCGCGTGCGCATCGACTCGGAGTCGTCGGCGGACGAGGACGAAGAGGCGCCGGCTCGCCCGGTGGGCTCCCTCGCGCCCTACCAGGACGACCAAGGCCAGTGGTTCCTGGTGAGGATTTATGGGCCGTTCTTGACAATTATTGAGAATATACAGTATGTAAACTTACGAAAACCATTTATTTAAATCCGGGCATGTCAAGGCGATAAATAAGATTCTGATATATAAGTTATTGAAAATACTAAAGTTATAATTGAAATACAAAAAATAAAATTTAATTAATCAATGATGCTATAACACCTTGTATTATTTGTTTACAATTGTATACATTGAGTTACGTCGTATTTAATCGTAAGTGTGCACATAGCCTTATTTTAACTGACATTGCATTTATAGTAATAAAACAACTTAAACGGATTAAATCGCGTATATTACTACATTTTAAGTCCCGACGTTTCGTAATCCTTTTCAGCGTTCGTGGTCGCGGGTCTACCCGCGTATGAGTGATAATCGCGGAAACCGAAGACAATATTATGACATTGCATTTGTCATTTGACTTGACAACCAGAAAACAAATGTTACAATTGTAAACAAATAATACAGAATGAAAAAAATGGGTGAAATTTTATTAATCGTCCAAATGTTTCCTAGGCATTAGGTATCAATAAAAGATGCCATTCGTGAAGAAAAAAAATATACGTACAATTTTCACTATAAAATGTGCTGTCCGAAAAAATAATTCGTAACGTGAGGATTACGCGTATAGACGCGTAAAATGTCTCGGCGACATTTCCCCGTTAGTTCCCCTCCAGGGCGCATAGAATTTTTCCACCCTGTATGTGTGACTGTGTGTTGGCAGCCGATGTTTGGCGAGTTGAAGGCGCCGCCGTCGCCGTTGCTGCGGTACATCGCCGACCCGGAAGGCGAACTGGAACAGATGCTTTCTGGTAAGCTTAACCTTTAGAGCCAACGGCCACAAAGTGGCTTTTACCGCACGCTACGCGTACGGAAAAAACCGCTTTCTGGCCAAGTGTAGTACCAATTATGTACACAACACGGGAGGTAATAAAGAAAGCCCTCGATCGCATATTTACGTCCCTCGCTTGCAGCTCGGGCCGCAAACATCTGCGATCTCGGCCTTTCTTTGTTTAACCTCCCTAGTTGAGTAATTTACTATTAGTCTCAAAAACTCAAAAATTGTAGTTTTATGTTTATTGAAATGTATTTAGTTAAGTAGTTGTTTGTGATATGCAATGTAATATTGTCACAATTATTGTAATGTGTTTAAAAGAGAAACTGGTGAGTTTCTTCCGGCGCTTCTTCTCACCAGAATGTCATCTGCCGAAGCGCCAAAAGAATCAGACATGTGAAAGAGCCCTTGAGGCCTACTTGCAGAAATAAATTATTTTATTTCATTTCATTAACGAAATTGACGCGGGCCGCACTTTGTTAATAATTTGTGCCTTTATACGAGAAATAATTTTCTTGAAATTTCAATTAAACATTTTACGCTATTCCTTTCTTGAGTTTTTTTTTCATTATTTCTATTAGCATCGTAAAAATACGAGGTGTTTTTCAAATAGTCCCTTCATGTCGCAGTCTTGGGACGCTCTGTATAGGCTGAGTATGATGAATACTAGTTTCCCTAATAATTACTTTGTTTGCAGGTTACGACGCGTTGGAGAGGACCCTCCAATACCGCTTCAAGGACCGCTCCCTCCTCCTGCAAGCCCTCACGCACGCCTCCCACCAGAGGAACAGACTCACCGACTGCTACCAGCGGCTCGAGTTCCTGGGTGACGCCATCCTGGGTGAGTGTTTTTAAAACTACCGATCTAGTCTGGCTTAATTTCTCTATTTTAAAACAACTAAAAAAAGAGGAGGCACAGGTGATCCACTACCTACTTGCAACGAATAGTGCGGTACTTTAGTCATGTTGCACGTAGAGATACGAACAACTTGAAACGCCTGATGATAGCGGAAAAAGTTGAAAGCAAAAGATGATGGAATCAGGAGTCACAATCCTCAGCAGTGAGCGAACGATTGAAAAGAGAGAAATTTCCATTCAAAATTGTTGTATTGCTTAATCTTTTTTGAAAAGAGAAACTGGTGAGATTCTTCAGACGCTTCTTCTCACCTGGTCATATTCCGAAGCGCGAAAAGAAAAGAATCAGACGTGTAAAGGAGCCCTTGAGGTTAGGGAATGCAACTCGGTTATTCTTTGTGTGGAATAAAAAAGGTTTCGGTTAAAACTCGAGTTTTTTTCCATACTAAAATAACTGATTCCATTCCGTACTTGAGGCATATTTGCAGAAATAAATAGAAAAATTTATTAAGCAACGTGTTATACACAATGACATTTAAATACTAAGATATACAATTGACGACATTTCATTTTAAGAACACTTTAAAATGTATATACGATTCGAAAGCATTTTGTCTCCTGAACACTACACTATTTTTATAATTTTTTTATATCGCTTAATATAAAAAATACAAATGAATAAAAAATATGTTCTCATTTTACCAGTTCTACGGCACAATAGATAAAATGCCAGTGCCTTTTCCCACAGAAAAATAAGCTGTCATAATTTTGAATTTGACATTGTCAATGCATACTATGAGATCACTTACTTTTTTCGATCACGATAAGACTAAAGTAATGGTTTATTCTACCGTAGAACTGTAGTTACGCCCTTTTAGAATAAGTAAATATTAATATATTAACTATAAATTAATTACAAATCCTGGTGAAACAAATAAACTATCAGCGTATTCGTCTTTTCAAACCAAATACAGAGAACCAATAAAATTAAAGGCTTAAAAAAAATGAAAGGTTGTCAATTAGATAGTTGAACCTATGCCTGAACTAGGATTCCCTGGATTGATTTGATAATGTTTTTGCTTGCAGATTATCTGATCACGCGGCACCTGTACGAGGACCCGCGGAGGCACTCGCCCGGCGCTCTGACCGACTTGAGGTCTGCTCTCGTCAACAACACCATCTTCGCGACCCTGGCTGCGAGGCACGGCTTCCACAAGTGAGTGCCACAGATAGCTAATCCCATCAAATACATTACATGAGTCATTTTCAAAAAATTTTTACATAGTTAAGGGCCTAATGGAAACCAAATCACAATCGCTTCCTTTGTGTTACGAAAGTTAGGCATACAAACTATATGGGTAACTTTCGTAACACAGAGGAATAAATTAAGTTTTGTTTTAATTAAATCCCTTAATTGTTTAATTTTTTTTTTTAAAATGACTCACATGTAAAAAGATGCAAGTCTCGCAACGCAGTTCTACTACAACAAAAAAGTTTTGAGATGTAATGTTAAACCAAGTCAGTACCGGGGGGGTGTCCACAGAACTCGATTCCCGCCGACTTGCCTATTATTTGACCGTGGAGGAACATTTAATACTTTTCAAATAATGAATCCTCCCTCCACGCCGAAGGCAAGGGCGATAAGGGCGATTTGACGACCGCTTTAGCTTAATTGGTAGTGACCCTGCCTACGAAGCAGGAGGTCCTGGGTTCGAATCCCGGTAAGGGCAATTATTTGTGTGATGAGCACGAATATTTGTTCCTGAGTCATGGATGTTTTCTATGTATTTATGTATTTGTATCTATTAAATATATCGTCGCCTAGTATCCATAACACAAGCCTTAATGAGCTTACTATGGGGCTAGTTCGATTTGTGTAAGATTGTCCCCTAATATTTATTATTTATTTATTATAAATACTAGCTGAAAACCCGGCTTCGCCCGGGTAAAATGTAAAAAATTACAAACCCCATTTAACCCTTTCACCTCGTCAGAAATAGCATTACCAAGAATCTCTTTAGTTAGGTACATTTTGTTATTTATCTTTCGAAGCCTTTTATTTTTAACCGACATCTAAGAAATGTGGGTTCTATATGTAGTTATGTTTTGTTGAAATTCAGGGAACTTCACAAACATTTAATATATTAGGTATGTAATTTACATATCAAAATTTACTTTCAAATATCTGAAATAATAGATTCCGATTCAAAAATTTACCCCTTTTGGAGCCAAATCCCATTTTTTTAGTCTAATTATTAATGTCCCACTGAAGGGTAAATCTATCCCGCTTGCAATGGTTCTGGTCCAAAGGACCACCCAGACCAGCCGTTAAAAAATACGTCTAGGTTCTAGGTTGTCCTGCCATTTTCACCGTGGCATGCTACGTCCTCGCCACCCAGCCTGTACCTCGGGCTCACCCCACCCCAACATGGTCTAAATTTTTAATTTAAGCCCTCGTCCTTGAATTACAAAATATGACAGCCGTCCCGATTCCGAGCTAACTTTGGACAGCCGTTAAGAAATGTATTCAGGTCGTCTCACCATCTTCGCCGCGGCCTGTTCTAGCGTCGTCGGACTGGCCATATAGTTAAGGAGGAACGTTAGAGAAAGTTACCAATTTTAGCCGCTCAGATGGCGTTGTACGTCGTTTGCGTAGTGTTTTTATTATTTTTAGCTAAACCCAACCAAATATTTACTATTTCTATGTCTTGGCGGAACCAGTAAAAAATGATGAGCTTAAATCGCAACCAATTTCAGCTCTACAGTCTTCTTGTGGACAATAAAACAGGTTTTTTAAAAATAATCGCAATTTTCCACATTCTCGCACACACGCGTACCCGTTGACAGTCATTAGTGTCAGTGACTGTCAATAATTATTATTATGACAGTATGACAGGTCATGTTTGTTTACATATTATTTTGGCGCCATTTTAATCTATTTGATAAAGATTTAGACGTTCAGGTGATGTTGAAATAAGAAGTTTTAGTTTCATACTACATATATTGTTAGGTATCCAATATATTTTTATATTTCTGATTTTTTGATTATCTGCACATGTTTGTTACTTCTTTCTTTGCAAATTGACCTCTCACATATGAATAGTTAGTTGTGCATGTAACTTACATGTAACTAGTATACTTACTGACCTAAGTTAGTATACTTTTATAGTATACTTACTTATTAGCCAAGCCAAGAAAAAAACATATTTTATATCGTATATTATTTATTTATTTTCATTGAGAATTGTCGCGTCAAACTTACTTACTCCAAAATGCTAAAATTCCACTACTTACAAGCAACTTTTGTGAATATCTTGCTACTCTGTCATACATTTAGGATCTGTTATTATTGCGCTGTAAAAAAAGTTTGATTCACGGGTTCGATAGAATATTATTCATAGACTTCGGTAGAATACAAAGCCAAGCCTTTCAGCTGCCTCATATCGCTTCTTAATTCTTGAACGCGCTAGGTAGGCGATCTCCAGTCTGGCTGATTCCAGCCGAACATCTCCATGCAGAGCTATAGCTTTTCATAGCAGGGGTGACGGCAACGAACTTCTGATGATGACGCAAATTAGGATTTACTTGGGTAATCCATCTGGTCTCGAGTGTGCGTACGTTTGTTTTCATTATTTTTAGTAAAATGGCAGTACGCTCCGGTGACTACTTCACATCAGGCAGGCTTACCACCCAAGTAGTATGCAAAATGTTGCTCAAGGAAATATTTAACTAACTGTTTTCTATTCAAATAATAAAATAAAATTAATAACAAGGAATATCTTTGCTATTGTATGAAAAATGTTGACAACTTCAAATGTAAATGTGACTGTTGTAGGCAACATATTTTTTTAATCGAGCATGGGAGTGCAGTAATGAAAAAGGTTTTTTTCAAACGATACATTTATGGTCAATGATAGCAAACTCTTTTAGCTTTTAAAACTAATGGACTGCATCGAAAAATCCAATATTTTTTACTAAGAATAAGAGCTCGTATTTATATCCGTACTCAAGTATTTGTACAATTTTTATCTTTACGATAAAAACAGTTACAATGCAATACCACCTCCTTCTTGAACTCAGTTTAGGAAATGAAATTTGTTGATGGAGATAAACTTCGACACCGGCTGACAGCACTTTATTTTTTAATTTTTATTAGCTTAGCGGCCAGAAGTTTTAGGAGTAGGTTTTAAACAATCTAGGCATTCTTTTGACACCCAGAATCAGCTGTTGTTGATAAATGCCGCCCTTTTGTTTACACCGACACGATACTCTACACTCACACAAACAACGGTTTGATAAAAAAATTATTAGTTTTCAAATGGATTTATTTAGAATATTTCTCATTTTTTCGCTATTTTTTTCTTATTGGCGGAATCAGAAGGAAAAGTACTATCGAACTAATAATGTTTCAAGTACAGAAAATGATCACGGCTGGAGAAAAACGGGACTGAAATTTGTATGAAAATTCTCTAAAACGTTCAACCTTAAGTTGGTGTTTTCCAGTTTTCCTAGCCGCCGCGGAGCCCCCACGGGCCTGGCCCCCGGCTTGTGGTTGTTGTTATTGGGCCCCGTACTCGTGGGAAGTCAGGGAGCCCAGTCCGGTCCTGTCCATTCAGCATGTCGCACCTACTTCGAAGCCAGTTTAGCCCGCCTATTTGGATACATACTACAGACGTGGCCGGCCTAGTCTTACTTCAACCTAAGGGGTTAGCATCTACATCATCAATGCAGATTGCGGTGCGCAGCGTGGTGTTCCGAACTCTGTCGGTTTTTTTTTTCACTCCCAGCTTACTACGTTGGGTTCGATTGCTGCGTGCGTGATTTGACAAACCTTAAATTTTGTTTTATTAATTTTACCATGTTCTTCAAAAACTACGGACTCATCTTATGGAGGTAAAATTAACCGGCATCCTCTATGTTGCTTCCCGTAGGTAGAAAAAAAAATTTCGAAAACCTTATTTCAACGTTCCTATTCCTACCTCAAACATGAAAAAAATACCGGTCAAGTGCGAGTCGGACTTGCGCACCGAGGGTTCCGTACAAACTCGTAAGTAGATGCGTGAACAACTTAAGAAAAACTGTATGGCGGTTAGTTTAGTCGGAGCAAATAAGTATTTGTTATGATTTATTCTAAATTTCTAAAAAATATCACTTAATACAATAGCACAACTTGAAATTTTCAACCTCCCATTTCGGCCCCCTAAAAAAAGTAAAAAAGGTATTAGAATTTTTTTACGCCCAGTAGCTCAGGTTAGCGACTTTTAAAACTATTCCAATTTTCTAATCGATTGCATCAATAGTTTAGGATATCTGACTGTGAGAGACGGACAGACAGACAGAGCCGCACCATAAGGGTTTCTTTTTTACCGTTATGATACGGAACCCTAAAAACATTGAGACCTGCATCCTCAAGTTTATCTGTATTATGGCCGAATATTTCCAACGCCTGGTTAATTTTGTGTTTTCACCTAAATCATAAACATTTATTTTCACTTTTCTGTCTTTGTACTAAAAACGGGTATAATTTAATGTGTTTTTTTAAGTCAGAATAAATTTAAGAAAACTTAAAAAGCTACCTACAGAGTTTCGCCCCTAACTTACAACTTCACCTTCAGAGGGATTAAAAAAAATGTGCCTATTCCTTTTTTTTCGTTTAGAAATTTATCTGACACCTTCGCCCACGTTTGTTACTTTTTCTTGGGTTATGTTTCATTAATATTGTACAATATTATTGCCAATATTATTACATTATTTTTCAATTATGTCAGTAAATATTAATTATATTCCCGTTTAAAGATTGTTTTCTTTGAAATAAAATTATGGAAACGTATAATTTTTCTAGTTAAAATAAATAATGGTTTTCTTACCCATGCCAAGTTTGTACAGCCGCGCCCGCAGTTATAGTCGCATGCTACGTGCCCCTGCACTAAACTGTGACAATTTCAGAACGAACTCGAATTGCCGCAAGCAAACATGGCCGACTGTTTTTGGTATTATTCGAATTATTTTACATCTTTATACGCTTATTTCTCCGTTATACGAATTTTGCGAATATAAGTTGTCGATTCGAAAGTGTTATTTTTTTACGCTTTAATTTTTGAGGCGCTTTTCGTTCAGGTCTACCGTAGGCCCCGGCTAAATTATTAATATAGATGCGATCTGAAGCTTTCTTTATTACCGCCCGTGGTAAGTACAAAATTTTACGTCACCCCCAGGCCAGGAAGTGGGATTTTCCGCACGCTGCGTGCGGTAATTGCCACTTTATAGCCAGATGTGATTTAAATGATCTTAATATTTTCGAAGAATTTTATCTTGAGAATTGTATTCGGTATTCCAGATATTTCCGGCACATGTCCCCTGGACTGAACGAGGTGCTGACCCGCTACGTCAAGATACAAGAGGAGAACGGGCACTCCATCAGCGAAGAAGTGAGTTCAATTTTTTTCATGTCACAAAACTATATATTTTTTTATCCAGAAACAAAATATTCTTCTCACCCGAAGTGCCAAAAGAAAATAATAGAATCGGCCATTGAGGGCATACTTGTAGAAATAAATGATTTTAATTTTTTTTATTTTCATTTTAATAAAAAAAAATACAGTCGGCCTCGACTATATGTCGTTATTCGTTCGATATCAAGTAAGGTGCGAGATTTTGTTTGAGTCGGGAGTTACCGAGCATGGATGTTTTATTTATTATTTATTTATTTAAACTTTTTTACACAATAATAAAAACGTACAATTGGCTGACTTAGTACCTTAAGGCATTCTCTACCAGTCAACCATTGACGTTTTCTATGTATTTAAGTTTCTATTTATCTATAACCATGCATATAACCATGCTGACTGAACTAAAGCTGAAACTGAAAATATACGTCTACTATTTTTCAGCACTACCTGATCCACGAGGACGAACTGGAGCAGGCCGAAGACGTCGAGGTGCCAAAAGCCCTCGGGGACCTGTTCGAGTCCGTCGCGGGCGCCATCTTCCTCGATTCCGGTAACGTACCGTGCCGTAATATCATTACCGCCCGCTACACGCAGATCTCGCTTCCTGACGATCTGTTTGTGACCCTCGCCTACAGCTCGGCACTTGCAATCTGGGGGATGTTTTATTTTTCTTTAATGTTCTGCCTTACGTAACGCTATGGTAGTTACTAGCTACCCTGATGAAACTTATAAGCTACTAAAAAAAACACTACAATTAGGCTAGAAGGCTGTTTAGTCCGTCAGTTAGATTATTAAAAAATATTGTACACGTATTTTTCTTTTGTTTGACAAACAAAAAATGACGAGGATAGAGTGCTTAGAAGTTTCGAGTGATGTCACTCCTGGGTACAATTTTCACCTAGGAGTGACGTCACTAGCCCCCACTCCGGAAGTTTGATGATCTATGTATACCGTTATCGATTCTTAATAATTTGATATACCAAAAAATACGTTGCCCATATTTTTCCATAATCTCTGACGGACTAAATGGAATGATATATTTTTAACCCAATCGTCATCCCTATTTTAAAGCCAACTTATGATATTCCCATGTCGGTATTCGGCTTCCTAATTTGACATGTCAAAAGTATTAAAAAGGTAGTGTCGCTTACGTACGAGGGTGGTATGATAAGTAATGAGCCTTGAATCAATGCGGTATGGCTGAATATTAAAAATGTCATTACCTACAGCCGCCATCGTGGACACGGGAAAATTGACAGTTTCAAATGATTCCGTCAATTAATTCATGAATTATAGCTTTTTAAACAGTATAAGTGGCATTTTTCGTGTAAAATTTCCAAAAGTATTGGGATCCTCGGAGTCGACATTACGAGCGAAGTTCAATTTCGGGGCCATCTGGAGAGCAAAGCCAAACTGGCTTCTAAAAAGCTCGGGGTGCTCAACAAGGCGAAGCAGTACTTCACTCCCGGTCACCGGCTTTTACTATATAAAGCCCAGGTGCGACCACATATGGAGTATTGCTCCCATCTCTGGGCTGGAGCGCCCCAATACCAGCTTCTCCCTTTGGACTCGATCCAACGCCGGGCAGTTCGTGTTGTCGACGATCCCGTACTAACATACGGTTTGGAACCACTTAGCCTCAGGAGAGACGTTGGCTCTCTGTGTTTGTTCTACCGTATGTACAACGGGGAGTGTTCTGAGGAACTTTTTGCGCTCGTGCCTCCGTCGCACTTTTATCACCGTACCTCCCGCCTCAGGAATAAGGTTCATCCACACTATTTAGATGCGTGGCATCCCAAGAACAAGCGGGCATCACGCTCTTTTCTGCCAAGAACTGGCAGGATGTGGAATGAACTCCCACCTGAGGTGTTCCCAGCGCGCTATGACATGGGGTACTTCAAGAAACGAGTAAACAGGGCTCTCAAAGATCGGCAACGTATAGGTAACACCTCTGGTGTTGCAGATATCTATGGGCGACGTTGACTGCTTTCCATCAGGCAGCTCGTCTGCTCGTTTGCCACTTATAACATAAAAAAAAAAAAAAAAAAAAAAAATTCTCTGGCTCAACATTCCCGTGTGATGTCTGTAGCTCTGGCTGAGCTCGGCTGGTTTAGTTGGGCTTGCTAAGTTCTCTAATAGCTCATATGCCTCATCTCCCATCGTAGCTATTAGTATAGGTAGCTTCATTTCGTCTGTAATCTCGTTCACTTTAATAGTACATTACACAACTAGGGTGGTAATGCAAAGAAAGGCCGAGATCGCAGAAGTTTGCGGCCCGAGCTGCAAGCGAGGGACGTAAATATGCGATCGAGGGCTTTCTTTATTACCTCCCGTGTTGTGTACATCATTTTATGTCTACACTTGGCCAGAAAGCGGCATTTTCCGTACGCGCAGCGTGCGGAAAAAGCCGCTTTATGGCCAGGTGTGGCATAAAATACATTTTTAAACGGTCATAGTACGACGACCACACCCCGCTCTTTACATTAAATTCTTGTAACGATCCAATCGGCATTATAACGAATTTCTTATAACTGTACACACGTAGGAACACTAGCTCGTCGCCACTGTGATATCCAGCCTGACTGGCACCCACACAATGACAAGCATGAACTTATATCTACATTACACTCTGTACATGTCAAAACTTTTTTTCACGTATCGTATGTTTGTAGGCATGTCCCTGGGGGCCGTGTGGGGCTCGTACGAGCAGCTGATGGGCGCGGAGCTGGAGGCGTTCAGCGCGGCCGCGCCCAAGTCCCCCGTCAGGGAGCTGCTGGAGGCCGAGCCGGACACCGCCAAATTCGGGTGAGGCCTGGTTTTTTATCTAATACTGTGATGATGATGGTAATGATGTTGATGGTGATCATAATGATGTTGATGGTGAACATAATGATGATGGTGGTAATGATGTTGATGGTGATCATAATGATGATGGTGGTAATGATGTTGATGGTGATCATAATGATGATGATGGTAATGATGTTGATGGTGATCATAATGATGTTGATGGTGAACGTAATGATGATGGTGGTAATGATGGTGATGGTGATCATAATGATGATGATGGTAATGATGTTGCATAATGATGATGTTGGTAATGATGTTGATGGTGATCATAATGATGATGATGGTAATGGCGATGATGTTTATGATGATGATAATATATTATATTTTTTAGTATGTCTACATTATATTTATATATATTTGTACGTAGTACCTCTACTATATCCTGTTATCTAGTTCATTATTTTGTATAAATTCGTTATGAATTTAAATACTGCCCCTAATGTCTCTGTTTGCCCTGATGTTTGACTGGTAGAGAATGCCTCACGGCATTAAGTCCGCCGTTTGTACTTTCTCGAATTGTGCAATAAATTTTAAATAAATAAATAATTATGATGATTTTGATGATGATAATGAACTTTATGCCACACCTGGCCATAAAGTGGCTTTTACCGCACGCTACGCGTACGGAAAAAGCCGCTTTCTGGCCAAGTGTAGACATAAAATGATGTCCACAACACGGGAGGTAAAGAAAGCCCTCGATCGCATATTTACGTCCCTCACTTGTAGCTCGGGCCGCAAATATGCGATCGAGAGCTTTGTTTGTTTTACCACCCTAGTTGTGTAATGTAGTATTGTATGATTCAGGAAGCCGGAGCGGCTGGCGGACGGGCGGCGCGTGCGCGTGTGCGTGGAGGTGTTCGGTCGCGGCGCGTTCAAGGGCGTCGGCCGCAACTACCGCATCGCCAAGGGCACCGCCGCGCGCTGCGCGCTCCGGCACCTCAAGCGGCACAAACAACATTAACTACATCATTATTGTTCGGTCGCGGCGCGTTCAAGGGCGTCGGCCGCAACTACCGCATCGCCAAGGGCACCGCCGCGCGCTGCGCGCTGCGCCACCTCAAGCGGCACAAACAACATTAACTACATCATTATTGTTCGGTCGCGGCGCGTTCAAGGGCGTCGGCCGCAACTACCGCATCGCCAAGGGCACCGCCGCGCGCTGCGCGCTGCGCCACCTCAAGCGGCACAAACAACATTAACTACATCATTATTGTTCGGTCGCGGCGCGTTCAAGGGCGTCGGCCGCAACTACCGCATCGCCAAGGGCACCGCCGCGCGCTGCGCGCTGCGCCACCTCAAGCGGCACAAACAACATTAACTACATCATTATTGTTCGGTCGCGGCGCGTTCAAGGGCGTCGGCCGCAACTACCGCATCGCCAAGGGCACCGCCGCGCGCTGCGCGCTGCGCCACCTCAAGCGGCACAAACAACATTAACTACATCATTATTGTTCGGTCGCGGCGCGTTCAAGGGCGTCGGCCGCAACTACCGCATCGCCAAGGGCACCGCCGCGCGCTGCGCGCTGCGCCACCTCAAGCGGCACAAACAACATTAACTACATCATTATTGTTCGGTCGCGGCGCGTTCAAGGGCGTCGGCCGCAACTACCGCATCGCCAAGGGCACCGCCGCGCGCTGCGCGCTCCGCCACCTCAAGCGGCACAAACAACATTAACTACATCATTATTGTTCGGTCGCGGCGCGTTCAAGGGCGTCGGCCGCAACTACCGCATCGCCAAGGGCACCGCCGCGCGCTGCGCGCTGCGCCACCTCAAGCGGCACAAACAACATTAACTACATCATTATTGTTCGGTCGCGGCGCGTTCAAGGGCGTCGGCCGCAACTACCGCATCGCCAAGGGCACCGCCGCGCGCTGCGCGCTCCGGCACCTCAAGCGGCACAAACAACATTAACTACATCATTATTGTTCGGTCGCGGCGCGTTCAAGGGCGTCGGCCGCAACTACCGCATCGCCAAGGGCACCGCCGCGCGCTGCGCGCTGCGCCACCTCAAGCGGCACAAACAACATTAACTACATCATTATTGTTCGGTCGCGGCGCGTTCAAGGGCGTCGGCCGCAACTACCGCATCGCCAAGGGCACCGCCGCGCGCTGCGCGCTGCGCCACCTCAAGCGGCACAAACAACATTAACTACATCATTATTGTTCGGTCGCGGCGCGTTCAAGGGCGTCGGCCGCAACTACCGCATCGCCAAGGGCACCGCCGCGCGCTGCGCGCTGCGCCACCTCAAGCGGCACAAACAACATTAACTACATCATTATTGTTCGGTCGCGGCGCGTTCAAGGGCGTCGGCCGCAACTACCGCATCGCCAAGGGCACCGCCGCGCGCTGCGCGCTCCGCCACCTCAAGCGGCACAAACAACATTAACTACATCATTATTGTTCGGTCGCGGCGCGTTCAAGGGCGTCGGCCGCAACTACCGCATCGCCAAGGGCACCGCCGCGCGCTGCGCGCTGCGCCACCTCAAGCGGCACAAACAACATTAACTACATCATTATTGTTCGGTCGCGGCGCGTTCAAGGGCGTCGGCCGCAACTACCGCATCGCCAAGGGCACCGCCGCGCGCTGCGCGCTGCGCCACCTCAAGCGGCACAAACAACATTAACTACATCATTATTGTTCGGTCGCGGCGCGTTCAAGGGCGTCGGCCGCAACTACCGCATCGCCAAGGGCACCGCCGCGCGCTGCGCGCTGCGCCACCTCAAGCGGCACAAACAACATTAACTACATCATTATTGTTCGGTCGCGGCGCGTTCAAGGGCGTCGGCCGCAACTACCGCATCGCCAAGGGCACCGCCGCGCGCTGCGCGCTGCGCCACCTCAAGCGGCACAAACAACATTAACTACATCATTATTGTTCGGTCGCGGCGCGTTCAAGGGCGTCGGCCGCAACTACCGCATCGCCAAGGGCACCGCCGCGCGCTGCGCGCTGCGCCACCTCAAGCGGCACAAACAACATTAACTACATCATTATTGTTCGGTCGCGGCGCGTTCAAGGGCGTCGGCCGCAACTACCGCATCGCCAAGGGCACCGCCGCGCGCTGCGCGCTGCGCCACCTCAAGCGGCACAAACAACATTAACTACATCATTATTGTTCGGTCGCGGCGCGTTCAAGGGCGTCGGCCGCAACTACCGCATCGCCAAGGGCACCGCCGCGCGCTGCGCGCTCCGCCACCTCAAGCGGCACAAACAACATTAACTACATCATTATTGTTCGGTCGCGGCGCGTTCAAGGGCGTCGGCCGCAACTACCGCATCGCCAAGGGCACCGCCGCGCGCTGCGCGCTGCGCCACCTCAAGCGGCACAAACAACATTAACTACATCATTATTGTTCGGTCGCGGCGCGTTCAAGGGCGTCGGCCGCAACTACCGCATCGCCAAGGGCACCGCCGCGCGCTGCGCGCTGCGCCACCTCAAGCGGCACAAACAACATTAACTACATCATTATTGTTCGGTCGCGGCGCGTTCAAGGGCGTCGGCCGCAACTACCGCATCGCCAAGGGCACCGCCGCGCGCTGCGCGCTGCGCCACCTCAAGCGGCACAAACAACATTAACTACATCATTATTGTTCGGTCGCGGCGCGTTCAAGGGCGTCGGCCGCAACTACCGCATCGCCAAGGGCACCGCCGCGCGCTGCGCGCTGCGCCACCTCAAGCGGCACAAACAACATTAACTACATCATTATTGTTCGGTCGCGGCGCGTTCAAGGGCGTCGGCCGCAACTACCGCATCGCCAAGGGCACCGCCGCGCGCTGCGCGCTGCGCCACCTCAAGCGGCACAAACAACATTAACTACATCATTATTGTTCGGTCGCGGCGCGTTCAAGGGCGTCGGCCGCAACTACCGCATCGCCAAGGGCACCGCCGCGCGCTGCGCGCTGCGCCACCTCAAGCGGCACAAACAACATTAACTACATCATTATTGTTCGGTCGCGGCGCGTTCAAGGGCGTCGGCCGCAACTACCGCATCGCCAAGGGCACCGCCGCGCGCTGCGCGCTGCGCCACCTCAAGCGGCACAAACAACATTAACTACATCATTATTGTTCGGTCGCGGCGCGTTCAAGGGCGTCGGCCGCAACTACCGCATCGCCAAGGGCACCGCCGCGCGCTGCGCGCTGCGCCACCTCAAGCGGCACAAACAACATTAACTACATCATTATTAATATACATGTACATTTTAACAGTTTTTTATTTCGCTTTACATCGTACCACATTTCCCTGAGTCGCTTAGGAGACGAGTCCCGAGTAGACATGTGCGCCGATCAAAAAATTGTCGGCGGCGGCGTTTGGCAAAAAATCGGCGGCGGCGGCGTATTTTCGGCGTGAAATCGGCGTGATTGAAACATGATTTCACACAGCAAAAAACCGTAATTCAAGGACACAGTTACTTAAAATATCGCCGTACATCACCTTAAACTCTGATTTAATATGCTATAAACATATATTTTTACAAAAAAAATCGAAATAAAATGGTTAAAATTTGCGTTTTTTGCCTTTTTGGCACCAGCGATCATAACGTTACGATGCCAAAGCCATCCACTGAGGGAAGGTGACCCATGCTACATCTTAGTTCTACATGGTACATCTTCGGTCTATTCGAGAAGTTTTAGGCCTTATCAGACATTATTTATTCGAGCTATATCGTCGACCGTAGGCTGAATTACGGTAAGGGACAGGCAAAACAATAACCCTTACTGTAATTCAGCCTACGGACGACGATATGGTATGGCATTACCACTTGGTTATTCGGAGCAACATCAATTAAATAGTGCTTCTACGGATATCCTCATTTCTATGGAGATACTTAGGTTCACACAGGTCATCACTGTCTGTATGAGAGAAGTTCACTGGCCAAATGCCTATAGTTACAGGATCTAAAGCGTCGCGAGGATGATCTTAAGTTTTTCCAACGTTACCCAAACGTGTTAGACTACGCAATAGACTAAAATTAGATACCAAATTTGTAATTAGTAAATCCGTTTCGTTCCGTTTCCAAAGAACCTACTTAGGTGACATAACTCTAGCAAGATGAGGTGGTCATTGGCTGGGCATATAGCTCGAGCAACAATGACCGATGGGATGGAAAGGTTCCCAAATGGAGACCACGAATTTGAAGGAAAATGGAGCGTGGGTTGGCTTTCACAAAATGATCTGAGGACATGTTTAAGTTCGTCGGCATTCGATTAAGAGAAAACGTGTGCATTGCGCCTGTTTGTTCGGAATTGTTTAGGGCAGACCTATGTTCATCAATGAATGTCTCCGGATTGAGATGATAATGATGATAACTAGCCCCTGCCGTCTTTTGAAATCCTACGAGAGAATAATAAGAAAAAACGTTATCCAAAAATGTTATGAACCTTTAATATTTCAACAGAGTATATGCTATGAACTGCTAGAACAAAGTGTTAAATAAGGTTAGATTTGATATTTGGTACGAAAATCTGCTTTTGCAATAAATTTTTATCCACGCCGATTTCACGCCGATCAGAAATCGGCGGCGGCGGCGTGGCCAAAAAAGCCGGCGGCGGCGGCGCGCCGGCGCGGCGCACATAGGGAATGCAATTACCGGGAAAATTTTGAAACCGGTAATTTACCGACTTCGGTAGTTCAAAACCGGTAAACCGGTAAATTACCGGTATTGGTGATTTGAAGTAAAAAGCTGCGAAAATGTTGTTTAATTTAAGATTTCTGTATGATAACCATCCATAAACTAAAAGAAATCAAGCCAGGTGCGAGTCGGATTCGCACACGAAGGGTTCCGTACCATTGTCGAGCAAAAATACGCCAAAAAATACACTCATTTATCCCCCTTTTCCATATATGAATATGTGTTTGTGGAAGCACTTCGAAGCCCAAGTAAACGAGGCTTTGGATGACATCGTTTCTAAAAGAGAAAAGAACCGTAAAAGATCCACATGGATTACTGAAAAAACGTGGCACCTAGTCCAACACAGGAAAGACATGAAAGCCAAAAGCCTCCAAGATCCTAAGAGGATGAAGGAATATTCCAGTCTATCAAAAGTGATCCAGAAGGGAATGCCGCAGAGACAAAAACAACTTCATCATGGACATCTGTCGCGAGGTTGAGTCTCACGCCATGAAGATGCAAACATCAGATCTCTTCAAGAAAGCCCAGCTGCTCAGCAAAAAGTTTAAGCCCAAATCTAACTTGGGTCATAGAAAACTCCGATGGGCAACTTTTGCACGAACTTGACAAAATTGCAGAGCGCTGGCGTGAATATTGTGAGCAGCTGTATGAGAAGTCCTCAACAATAATCGAACCCTGAATGGTTTGGAATCTCATGGACCTGGAACCTGGTATTCTTAAGTCCGAGATAGTGGCAGCAATTGATCGTCTTAAAACTAAGACGGCCCCAGGACAGGATAATACCCCGTCCGAAATTCTCAAGGCCCTAGGTGACAGGGGAATTGACCTTTTGCACAAGATCTGCAACCACATTTGGCACAAAGGCAAGTGGCCGAAAAACTGGACCCAATCAGTAATCATCCCGCTGCACAAAAAAGGTTCGACTAAAAAGAGCGATAACTACCGTACCCTTGCTCTGATCTCCCATGCCAGTAAAGTCCTACTTCACGTGATGAACAGCAGGATCCGTCATTATCTAGACTGGCAAATCCCGCAAGAGCAAGCGGGTTTTGTGAAGGGTAAAGGTAGGTACTAGGGAGCAAATACTGAATATCAGACAAATTGTGGAAAAATGTTACTAGTTCGACACGCCAGTCATCATGTACTTCGTCGACTAAGTACAGTAAGGCTTTTGACTGTATCGACTGGGGCTGTTTATGGGAGGTTCTGACGGATTTGGGTGTACCTCGACACCTCACAGCACTACTTCAGTCGCAATATTACAACAGCCAGGGAATAGTGAGAGTCGACAAGAGTACATCGAATCCGTTCAGCTTTCGTAAGAGCGTCCGACAAGGCTGCATCCTCTCACCCATCCTATTCAATACATACGGCGAGTACATTGTACGGAAAACATGTGACGGCTGGAATGGTGGCAGCACTGCTGGAGGTCGGAATGGTGGCAGCACTGCTCAGATCTCTAATTTGCGATATGCTGACGACACCACCCTTTTAGCAGCAAATGAAGCTGAGACGGGCAGTTTTTTGGATAGAATGGGATGGGTTAGCGAAGAACTTGGCCTCGCAATTAACAGATCCAAGACTAAAGTCATGATCGTGGATCGCTCAGGCAAGCTAGCTCAGCGGAACGCTCAATTTAGAAACTACAGACAACTTTGTATACCTGGGTTCCAGCATAAGCAATAATGGCTCTTGCGAGACGGAAATTCGCAGAAGGATCGGAAAGGCAGAAGGAGACGAGATATGGAAAGACAGGAATAAAAAAACTTATTCAACATTTTTGAAGCAAAAAAAAGTTAATTAAATCGTTAAATCACATAAAATCATTGGATTTCGATAAAGTACAGGCGTTTCGTAGTACATAAATTTATAAACATCAGCGTAAACCAATATTTATCTATTTTTATATCTTTCGGTAAAAAACCGGTTTGGGGTTATAATTACCGGTAATTTACCGGCTTCATTTTTGACCGGTTTACCGGTAAACCGGTATACCGGTTTGCATTCCCTAGGCGCACACCTCTAGTCCCGAGTTAAATAATGATGGGTTTTGTGTTAGCATCTCGGTTCAATAAAAGCCTAGTCACTCTAGTTTTGAAAAGTCCTAAGTTAAATTATGGCGATGTTGATAATGATGATTTATCATCATCGGCAACTAACGCATCGCCAAGGACGCCGCCGCGCGCTCAGCCACCTCAAGCGGCACAAACAACGTTAACTAATAATATACATGTACATTTTAACAATGTTTTATTTCGATTTACATTGCCGTCACCACATTACCCTGAGACGCTTAGGGGGTATCCGTATAGTATGTCACACCCAAGCAGGGAGGGGGGTCTAGCCATATTAAAACCGGCACCTCGAGCGGCACAAACAACATTAACTAATATACATGTACATTTTAAAAATGATTTTTATTTCTTTAGCAGTGGTTCCGAACCTGGGGCCCGTTTCACGAAGCTACAAGTTACAAATTACTAGCGGAAGTCTCTTTCTATCAAAAGGTATTGAAAAGAGACTTCCGCTTACGTAAACGGGCCCCTGGGGGTGATTACCACTTTAGGGGTAAAATTACGTTTTCTCAGGGGTAATACTCATATTAAGTCGTTTTTCTTTGAGTACTTTCATATACTTGTCTGTATCACCTATTTTTTGGAGGGGTAATGATACAAATCTAGAGGGGGCCTGTGGGTGATGTGGCGATAAAGGTTAGGAACCACTGCTTTAGGCCGTTATCACACCTAGTGATCTGCGGGCGAGTTGCAAGCGTTTTCCATACAAATCATCGGCAGACGTAATAACGCCCTTATGTCGTACCACATTTCCCTGAGTCGCTTAGTAGGCGAGTCATTATAGTACATTACACAACTAGGGTGGTAATACAAAGAAAGGCCGAGATCGCAGAAGTTTGCGGCTCGAGCTGCAAGCGAGGGACGTAAATATGCGATCGAGGGCTTTCTTTATTACCTCCCGTGTTGTGTACATCATTTTATGTCAACACTTGGCCAGAAAGCGGCTTTTTCCGTACGCGCAGCAGGTATGGCATAAAGTATCTTTTGGGGAATCACCTGATACATAACCTAATATACAAAGTCATAATCGAGACCAAGTGCGGGTAATTTAAAAATCTCGCATGGCTAGATGTTGACACCCACTTTTCAAGTCCCTTCGCGACCTCGAAACGTTAGAAAAGACGAGATAATGTCATATTTTTACATTAGTTTTGAAGAGTCGCAAGTTAAATGATGATGATGGATTTTGTGCTAGCTCGTCGGTTCAGTAAAAGCACTCTTATTTTGAGAGTCCTACGTTAAATTATGACGATGTTGATAAGTATGATTCATCATCGGCCGCAACTACCGCATTGCCAAGGGCACCGTCGCGCGCTGCGCGCTCCTCCACCTCAAGCGGCACAAACAACATTAACTATAAATATACATAATGCATACATTTTAAAAGATTTTTATTTCGCTTTACATCGTACCATATTTCCCTGAGTCGCTTAGAAGACGACTCCTGTCGCGAAGGCAGCTTCGCGATTTTGTACATGGCAACATGTAACGACGATTTTGTATATAGCAACACTTATCAGCAAATTTGTACATAGCAACACTTACCAAATAACTCTATTCAGGACTTTTTGGCGGGAAGTCAAATAAAGCGGGCGCTTTAAATTTTCCGATAATTATTTTTCTCTTGTATATATTGATATATTCTTTCTTTTCTTTTGTAAATAGTAAATTTTGTAAATAAAGTGTAAATTGTAGTCTAATGGGTGAGAACAGCGCCGGGGGGCAGCCCCCCGGTGACAAAGAGCCGAAAAAAAGAAAATTGGAAGAAACTGGTGAAAACTACAAATTATTCACAAAACCGAACTATAAACGGCAATTTCCCGAGAACCATAGTACAGAGTGTGTAGTGTATGTGGAATCGCAAGACAATGAAAAAATAGGAAACAAAAATCCCATCACACTGACGAAACTGTTTACGGACAATGTGAAAGGCATAGTAGGTGTACACAGAGTAAACGCTCACAAGATAGGCATCACTTTTAAGAAGCCTTCGCCAGCAAATAACTTTCTCAAAATGGACAACTTCCTAGGGCGGAACAAGCTCAAAGCTTTTGTTCCAGCCCACCTCACCGAAGTGACAGGCGTTATACGATATGTACCTAAGGAATTAACCAATGCGGACGTGTATAAAAACATTATTTGTGACATGGAGGTAATATCCATCAAGAGGTTTATGAGGAAGGTTGAAGGCAAGCTTGTGCCACTTGGTACAATTGCAGTCACATTTGCAGCAACAACGTTACCCCAGTATGCCTATATACAAATGTTCAGATATCCGATCCATATGTACATACCTCCACTACTTCAGTGCTATAAATGCCTGAAGTTCAATCATTCAGCAAGAGTCTGTCGCGGAGAACAAATGTGCTCGTCGTGCTCCGGCCGGCACTCATACAAAGAATGTGACGTAGAAGAAATTGTATGCATCAACTGCAACGGTAGTCACTTGGCAATCTCTAGGGATTGCCCCATCAAACAGAAGAAAATGGAAGAAAAGAAGAGCAAATACCTAAACCTCAATAGAAGTTATGCCACTGTGGTGAGTACAACACCCGTAGCCCCATTGATAGCAGACCCTCAAGTGTTCCCGGCACTTGTTAATAAGCCAACTGGTAGTAAGCCAAGCATAGACCACTCCTCTCTGATTCTGAATGCACAACAAATCCTGAATAATGACATTATTATTAATGCTCTAGTAAAGTCATTAATTACTCTCGGAAATGACAAGAATGATACACCAGTCACAAATAAAAGAATTAAAGAGATACTTTTAGCTAATTTAATTAATTAAATAATGGATCTATATTTAAATATAGCACAGTTCAATGTACAAAGCTTACAGAGTAAGAAAGCATTATTAATAGATTTTCTTCATGCACATAATGTTGATATATGTCTATTAAATGAAACTTGGCTTAAAGACAATAGTATTATTCCAAATTTTGCACCATATAACTTTATATATAAAAATTCAGTTAATTCACACAATGGAGTAGGTATATTAATTAAACAAAATCTGCATTATGATATAGTAAACACAACTTTTTATGAATCCATTCAAAATATCTGTATTGCAGTAGATACATCTATGGGCAAATTGCACATTCTGTGTGTATATTGCCCTCACAATAATGATTTTAGTAAGTTTAGTATCCGCAAAATGAAAAAGGTTTTACTTGAAATCCCTAAGCCATGTATAATTATGGGAGATCTAAATGCACACCATATATTTTTTGGATGTCAATCAAATAATAGTAGAGGCAATAGTTTATACAATCTCATTGATGAACTTGACTTGTGTATTTTGAATGATGGTAGTGCAACAACAGTCCAATATCCAAACAGAAATGCATCCGCTATTGATGTAGCCCTAGTAAGCCCAGCAATAGCTCCTCTTTGTGAATGGAGAGTTCATGATGATCCAATGGGTAGCTATCATTATCCAACTCAGGTAGTAGTCAATGTAAAGCCTTCCGTATATGAAGTTCGTCCTGTGGAAGAAAAATACATTTATAGCAAGGCTGACTGGACCAAATACTATGAGTTATCAGAAACTTCTTTTTCTCATTTAGATATTAATAACACAGAACCAATTGCTTTGTATAATAATTTTATAGATATTTTATATGACCTTAGATCAAATACAGTACCAAATCAGAAATGCAGGCAAACTACAAAAGTCATGAGAAAGCCTGTTCCCTGGTGGAACCAAACTTGTAGTGATGCTGTTCTAAAGTCCAAAGAAGCCCTCAGTCAGTATAGAACTTCACCTAGTATTTCAAACTTCATAAATTACAAAAAGGTAGATGCTCAAAAGAAAAGAATATTAAAGGAAGAGAGTGTTAACTCATGGCACAACTTGTGTAGTAGCTTTAACAGAATGACACCAGTTTCTAGAATATGGGGTTACATCAGAAGATTTAAAAGAATTGGTTCATCTCACAATAGATTTCTCAATGATGAATGGGTGCCAACTTTTTTAGATAATATCTCAGATTCAACTCATATTAATAAAAACAATGTAAATAGTGTTCTAAATGATTCCTCCGATAATTACAGTAATGCCTTTCTCAATAGACCATTTACATTAAACGAATTGCATATATCTCTCAAAAGTAGAAAAGATACTACACCAGGGCTGGATAACATACCATACATGTTGATCAAAAAGTTACATCCTAATGCTTTAGAAATTCTATTAAATATATATAATACTCTATGGGATAACTTGCTGATACCAGCTTCATGGAAAACTCAATGTATTATTCCCATCCTAAAGCCCAATAAAGCTGTAAATAATCCATCATCATATAGACCAATTTCTTTATCTTCATGCTTAGGTAAACTTTTTGAGAACATGCTGAAGTTAAGACTTGATTACTTTGCTGAAACTCAAGGAAAGCTGCCGGATGTTCAGTTTGGATTCAGAAAAGGCAGAAGTTGCTCTGAAAGCTTTGTATCTTTCATATCTGATCTCAAAAAGGCTAAGCTTAGTCATGCTAACGTGATTTGTGTTTTCTTAGATGTCAAAGGTGCATTTGATAATGTTAATATTGAAAGTCTAATTCATGTTTTGCATGAATTGGGCTTGCCAGGTAAAATAATAAATTGGATCTTTGGTTTTTTACACAACAGAACATTATATGTAAAATTTAATAATAAGTTACATGGGCCTAGGCAAACTAATAAAGGAACAATGCAAGGTGCTACATTGTCACCCTTGTTGTACAACATGTACACATCTCAAATCCTAGATTATGTAAATACACCTCAAGTTAAAATATTGCAATTTGCAGATGACTTGCTTTTGTACAGTGAGAATCAAAATCTGAACACAGCTATTAACAGTATTAACACTGCATTAAGTAAACTGTATAATTATTATAGCAACACTTTAAAATTAGAAATAAGTTCTGAGAAAAGCACAGTGTTAGTTTTTAGTAGAGATCCACATGCTAAATCTGTTGTAAATATTTCTTATAATAATAATATCATCCCTATAGCCAATGACCATAAATTTCTAGGTGTAGTAATAGATGATAAACTAAAATTTGATAAACACATACAATACATATGTCAGAATGCTATGAAAAGCATTAATGTGATGAGAAGCTTAGCAGGAACTTTTTGGGGCTCTGACCCAAAAACTTTGAACATGCTGTACAAAAGCATAGTCAGAAGTCATTTTGATTACAGTTCCTTATCTTACATGAACGCAAATAGTAACTTGCTAAGAAAATTGGATGTAATACAAAATATTGGTTTGAGAGTAATAAGTGGAGCTATGCGTACCACTCCTATCAACTGTATGGAAGTAGAAAATTGTATACCTCCTTTGTCCTTGCGACGCTTACAGCTGGCTGAGCGATTTTGTTTAAAGGAATTGGCTAATGAGAATAGTGTTGTCCTTGATAGAGTCACATATCCTGTAGAAATAGTACAGCCAGCTGGGGCAAGCAACATCTCGGCAAATACTTTGATTTCAGGCTCCTTACCTGAAATACCAGTCATAATGTCATACATTAAAAACCTGACTAATAACATGTTCACAAGTAATAAGTGGCCAATTTATAAATGCCCATATAACTCTTTACTGAACTATTTAAACATTAACTGTAATTTAGATGCTGTTAAAAATAAGTTCGAGTTCCTAGAATTTTTAAATGAAAAGTCAGAATTTTATACTATCTACACTGATGGCTCTAAAAGTGAGAATGTTAAAGCAGCATACTATGACCCACAAATGAAATTAACTAAATGCTTTCAAATACCTATCACATGCAGTATATTTACTGCTGAAGCTTGGGCAATATTAGAGGCTTTAACATATGTAAATAGTACTGTAAATAATGTAAATATCTTAATTGTAAGTGATTCTAAGAGTGTTCTAACAGCGTTGTGTAATTGCAACTTAGCATATAAACAAAATTATATTGTATATAGGATTAAGGATATGTTATATAACTTAGAAAAGTGTATAGAATTTGTGTGGGTACCTTCCCACAGTGGCATAACTGGCAATGAGGTTGTAGACCAGGCAACTCGTCTGGGTCACGATGTCGATTTAACAGACTCTTTCGAAGTGCCGTTTACAGACTATTATTCTCAGTTTAAGAGTTGTCTAAAGAGAAGATGGAAAGAATATTGGAACTACAATACAGAGATACTAGAGAAAGGGCAATGGTACGCTGAAATACAAAGAGACTTACCAACAACACCGTGGTATAACTGCTTTACATATATAAATAGAAAGTTCATAGCGTGCATTAATCGTTTACGTTCTGGGCACTGTTTAGTTCCAGCACATTTGAAGAGGAAGAATATAATAACTGACGCTAAATGTACATATTGTTCCAAGGAAAATGCGGACATTAAACATATTATATTCCAGTGCGAAAAGTTTGCCATCCAACGATTGCTGCTTGTCAGTGTCATTAGTGACATTGCAGAAGAAAACTCATTAAGTGTTCCCCGCCTCGTCCAAGATTTGTTGTGTAACACTGTATACTTTATACCTGTGTTTAAATTTATTTTGAACACGGTGGAAAAGGTTTGATGTAGTGTCATGAACTTTTGCTAGTTACTCCATTTTTACATGTTGTGTTGTAGTCGATTTATTTCAGTCAAGGTTATAATATTTTTTCTTTGAGGATTATTAGTGTAAACTGTGTAGAAAATGTTAGATTTAATTTAAGCAATATCGCTGTTACGAAAATGTTGTGTATCGCTTTTTTGAAATTGTAATTCAAATCTATTATTCCGGCTGAAGGACTCAGTATCCATGGTCAAGAAATAAATTTAAAAAAAAAAAAAAAAACTCTATTCAGTGTTGCCAATTTAGCAGTTTCAGTGCTAAATTTAGCATAATTTGGACTCGTTTAGCAGAAAAAATTTACATTTAGCAGTTAGCATAATTTTTGGCATAATTTAGTAAATAATAGAAATGTTACCTGTTGGTGACAAACACACAGATAAATGGTAAATTTAGAAACATACAAGTTGGTGATGACATAAGTTTGTAAAATAACCTTCGATTGTATGGTGGACAATAATATAACTTTAACTAGAGACTGTACGGAAAGAGAATAGGATTAAGTTTGGGGGGCGCTGTAATGCTTTTGTACCGTATGTGCCGTATTTTCTGTTCTGTGGTCATACTGGTTAGGTTAGTTCCGTTTTTGCCACGCCTATTCTCTTTCCGCACAGACTATCTAAGTCGTAATAAACATGTAATGAAAGCCTAAATTTTTTGCCACTTCATTTTTAACATATTTTACTATGATTGTTTGTATGCTGTAGTAAAAAAGTTAATTTGATTGTACTATAAAAAAAAATGTCGATTAACACATTGACATTCTTAATTTTACTACTTATCTTTAGCAATTTTTTTCCGCCAATTGCCAAAGATATTTACCGAGCCGATGCACAACGTGTAACCGCCAACATTTTGTTCAAGGTTATGACTCATGAACAATTAATCTACTCGATATACTTTCTAAGGGTAGAGTTGCATGTCGCTAGGGATTAAATAAATAATAAAAGCGAAGCAGATAAACATATTCATGTATTTGGGAGAATACATAACTAACTTTAACTAGAATTGAACTTAGGCAATTTATTTGTTGCGGGCCGGTTTGCTAAACAATCCCCCATTAATGGATCTTTATGGTTTAACGTTGTCTCTGTAAGTCTGTAATAAGATTCATACCCGGCCCCAACAACTCCCGAGTTAAATAACTCTATTTTTTTCGTTCATCATCCCGCAAAACGATGTTCTGTACACCCACAACCCCTATAGAACAGTGGTTCCTAACCTTTATTATCATATCACGCACATTCTCATGGAGATATGTATTATCACCCCTCCAAAAAAATAGGTAAGTATTATAAGCTTATAAGAAACTGCTCAAAGTAAAAACGGCTTAACATTCATGCGTATTCCCTGAGAAAACTTCGATTTACCCCTGGAGGGGTAATTACCCCCAGGTTCGGAACCACTGCTATAGAAGTACATAAAATCATAATGAGGCTAAAAAATACAAATTCATCAGGTTACGATATAAGTTCTAAAATATTGAAACTGCTCTAAATTAGGGATGTAACTGTGGTATTCGTGGGTTTTAAGCAGGAATACTTATTAGTTAGTTGTAAATTAAACAGCAGGAGCTTCAGCCATAATTGTGTATTCACCAGTCTCAGTCAGTCTCACAACAACACCATAGATAAGATAATGTCAAGTTGCCGGTTAAGCCTATGTCACACTATTCATTAAGCTGACTTTACACTTACAACAGTAACGATACATAGTTTTGCCGATACCGATATATTGTAGTTAATATCGGCGATACCGATACCGATATCTTAGCTAAATAATGAAGTATGAAATTCAGATATTTGTATGTCCTTATTATAACTAAAACTTGGCTATATAATATAGCCTATATTTAACAGAGAGTCAACCTTGAAAGTGTAAAGTAAAAATAAATAAATTATCAACTCAAAATTAATTTTTTTTTATTAAGAACCAAAGATTTAATTAACATAGTAATTATCATTGCACAAGGTATATGTAATAGACCAATACATAAATTAAGTCAGAAATTGAAATTACTTTTTGCAGATTTTTTTTCATACAAAAATTCTTTTTGCGCTCTTCAAATATCGGTTGTATATTATCGGCGATACCGATATATCGGCGATACCGATATATCGGTATCGGTATCGTTACATCCCTACTCTAAATCAATATCTACACCTCTGGCATATATTGTAAACCTATCGATAGAAGAAGGTACCTTCCCAGATGGTCTTATAAAATAAAATCTATAATCAAACCATTTACAAAAAGGAAAAAGAAATTATGTTGGCAACTACAGGCCAATTGCATTGATCCCTGTTCTTTCAATATAATTTTAATTTCTTCGGAGAGTGATACCTCCAGATTTTCCTTCATTACATCTCCTCTTTTAGTCTATCAATTGTTATTGTTTCGGCAGTTGACGGATGTAGAAGATTTTGCATCTGTGTGTTTTTGTTTGAAGTGGTGCCGGCGGAGTGAACAGTCGAATTGTCAAAAATGGCTCCCCCTGAACAGGACAGGTTAGTTTCACCGCACGACATGTTTGAGTCTTCTAAGAGTTGCATCTGTTGACGCAAAGCAGTTGGAGATGCGGGTGTACTGTCATCACGTGGTCGACGTGTGATGTTAATTTGGGCACTTCCGAAAGTGTTCCAATTCATAGCAATTTGCCTTGATAAACTCCGGGGTCATGAGAAGGCAAGCAAAATGATAAAGTCCATGGCAATGTGTGCATTTCAGTAGTTCTCCTCTTCCAATTTTCTAATGGCACGCTTGACAATTCATTTTTCGTGTTTGTATAAATTTTGCAATAAAAATAAAAAAAGCAAAAAGTTTTGTCGTGTCCAGATTTGAACCCACGGCTATCCTGGAGCGCGCTCTATAAAAAGTGCAGACTTAGCAACACAGCTATTCGTACATGTCGTAAAGGGTCGAAAAGTACGTTTTGTTTCGTCGAATGATAGGATGACGTTTCGTGGCAATGACCTGAGTCCCGAGCAGTGCCGAGCAATGCCGAGCGTGAAGGTGGATTTAGACCAAACGAATTCTAACACATTCTAACCCCACTCTACCAAATTCTTTGTGTACACACAAATAATTTGGTAGAGTGGGGTTAGAATGTGTTAGAATTCGTTTAGTCTAAATCCACCTTTAGCCGAAAGTTACGTACGGGCACTGCTAGTGATGTGCCGCCAGGAAATTTCACGTTCTCGGGAATTCTTACCGCCGTAAATTACCGGTACTTTTCCGTAATTCTCGAGAATATTACGCGTGACATATTTTTATGAAGACTTAAAGTTGCAATTTTAAGACATTAGATTATTTTTGTATTCAGTTTTCGTCGCTGTTGTAGTTTGTAACATGGTAATTTCTTATCAATGTCATTTGAAGAGGTACGTTTTACGAGTATCAGGTAAAAAAAACCCAAGATAAGCGAGCTTTCCATGTCTCACAGTTTCCTGCAGGTGTACAGGTAAACAGCAAGCACATGTTATTGAATTAGCTAATCCTATGCCGTGTTTTATTAGCCGAGGCTTTCTAATTGTTACTCGCCTTTTGTATGGTACGGGGTTGAAGTGGGGAGAGCAGTAACTAATAGTCATAGTTTTATCCCATCAAAAACATTCTGTAAAAAACTAGCCAAGTCTCGATGGAGCTGCTTGTTTATCTCTAAATAGTAATGAAATCTAGACAAAGTCGTGCCAAAGTCAGTACCGGGGGGTATCATCAGAACTCGATTTCCACCGACTTGCCTATTATTTAACCATGGAGGAACACATTTTATAGATCTAATAATAGGCAAGTCGGTGGAAATCGAGTTCTGTTGATACCCCCCCGGTACTGACTTTGGCACGACTTTGTCTAGATTTCATTACTTTTTAGAGATAAAGAAGCAGCTCCATCGAGACATGGCTAGTTTTTTACAGAATATTTTTGATGGGATCTCATTTCTTTTTGTAAGTGATCTTCCTTTATTTATTACATTCCAATCAATTCTTTTTCTAATTTGAACTGCAAAACTAATATAATATAATCGCATGTATTTGTATAGGATTACCAACTTATGTGTGCAGTTGTGACTGAAATTGCAATATTTGGAGGTTTTTTAGGACTTGATAGGCTAAAAACTATGTTTTAAAATTTCAGCTCTCTGAGTTTATGGGAAGTACTAGTTCTATTCTGATGATCATGAGTGAGTGAGTGAGTGCGTCAGTATCTGTCATAAATGCGAAACTTTGCTTTCGCTTAACTTCGGAACTAAATTACCTACAGACTTGAAATTTTGGATTTTAAGTATGTGATTATAGCTTACTGGATGACGAAAATTTCTGCGTTCTGGTCTTATCCAGAGGTTCTCAAATAGGGGCCTGAAAATGCGGCGAAATGGTTCCAGTAAAGGATGGTACAGCAGTGTTTGCTTCGCGCTCGACTTGGCGGGGGCACTGCCGTGCCCCCAGATCTGAGACTGCTCAACTGTGAACTGCATAATGTGTTGTAAATACGAGTAGTTTTAATCAAAACGATGAAGCCCAATACCAAAATTTTGCAATATTTTAGCGAATCGACCGAAAATGAACGGACCAAATATACTTGTTTATATTGTGATCATGCGTATATGGCCAAAAATGTTACTCGGTTTGCTATTAGATCTATAAAATGTGTTCCTCCACGGTTAAATAATAGGCAAGTCGGTGGAAATCGAGTTCTGTTGATAAAACAATATTATGGGAGGCTGAAAATGGCCTGAATGGCTTCGAGAAAAGGAGGGTACGGCCATGCCTTTGTTTTGCTCAACTTGGCGGGGGCACTGCCGTGCCCCCATATTTTTATCCATGTCCTTACTGTGTTGTGAATTAAAATAGAAACTATTAAACTGATATACCAAGTTAATTCCATATTGTTTATCACTAAATCATATCGATGTATCTTATATTTCAATGAATCAGATTACTTTTAAATATATCACTTCGATATACTAAATATTGCGGTTTACTTGAATAACTAAATCATAAGTTGTTTACATCAAAAAAGTAAAAAATATTCCAACAAAAATTTACCTGACAACTTTCTCGGTAATTTCCACCGGTAATTTACGGTAACTTTACGGGAAAGTTGGAAAAGTTCGCGACGCTTTCATTTTTTCTTTATGAAAACTGTAGTGTAGTTTATTATGGTCATTTAAAAGAACCTTGTATAAAAAAAAGTAAAAAATACATAAAACTTTAACTACTTTCTCGATAATTACCGTTACGGAGAATATTACCGAGAACTTTACCCGAACTTTCTCGCTGTTCTCGTAATTTACGGTAACGGCACATCACTAGGCACTGCACTCGCTTCGTACTATGTGTGTAAAATTTTAAATCGCATAACGTTCGACACTATAGCTTGGCAACTTCGTTGGTGACACTCACCTGTGTGCTTTTTTCTCTGTGCAGCCAACACGAACGGCGACCGACGGAGGCAGCCTCCGGAGGCCCCCGTTCGTGTTGGCGGTAAATTGTGTAAGTAGTTACGGCTACACAGAACAAAAAGCACACAGGTGAGTGTCACCAACGAAGTTGCCAAGCTATAAATAATGTTTATTATGAGAGAACCCGGCATTCCCAATACTGCCGTACTAAAAATTCCCGAAATTTCCCGCACGCCTGTAATACGTATTATGTCGGCGCGTAATCACTCGTATCGTATTGTTTAGAATCTGTGAGTTAGTTGGCTGTCATACGCCACCGAGTGTGGACAGCGAGCGCTATAGCTGCGATTGGATATCAAAACGTTTTACCGGCAGTGAATCCGAATAAACAAAGGTATTTGTTTTTATAACTCTAACTTATGTTTAAATCACCCTGTTTTGTTCAGACATAAAAATCATGGTTATTACCCGTCTAGAAACTATTTACCAAAAACCATTTTCTAGCTATTTTCAGTGGCGGGGCGCTAGCACAAAATAAGTAACAGGGCAAATATTCAGCGTTTTTACGGCGTTTTATTTTCGTCATTATTGTCTCAGTAAATATTGTTCAAAAAAACGATGCCTACCAAACAACAGTCCCGAGTTTAAGTCTAGTTTTATCAAAATTGTCACGATTTGTGCTTTCGTTACAGTAAACTAGCATTTTCCCGCGGCTTCGCCCGCGTTGTTCCCGTTATTGTCCCAAAGGAACTCTTTACCGGGATATAATGTATCCTATGTTTCAATCCAGGACTTGGTCTACTTGCATGCCAAATTTCAGCGTGATCCATCCAGTTGTTACCCTGTTATAAGGTAACAAACATCCAAATATCCAAACATCCAAACATCTTCACAAACTTTCGCATTTATAATATTAGTGGGAAGTGGGATAATCGTCGGATAATAATGATTGTCGAACCGCGCGGTCAAAACGCTCGGAGAATCGCCTAGCGGTACTCCATACAGAAGTTTCTCTTTCTAACAAAACTGACCGCATCCGATCCTCCCTCTCTCTCTCTCTCTCTTTCTCTCTCTCTCTCTCTCTCCTCTTTCTTCCGGACGGGCAAAATGGTTCCAGTAGCCGCGCCGCGAAATCACGAAGTGAGCCACTCCTAACGACAGCGACACAGCTTTGCGATGCCATCTTTTTCCATATTTTTTTTAAACTTGAAAAACACAGACGCGAGACTGTCGGCCGGCCGTCGCAATGCCTGCTACTGTCTATTTTGGGACAAGAATCACGATGTAATTTTGCATCAATTTCACCGAATCCTATGAATTTTAATTTAACAAGTACCTATGTAATTTTGTATGTGTGTAAGATTATATAAAGTGCTACCAAATTAGGCTCCAATATTTCAAGGAAGTTAACTTACATCAACACATTTAACTTTTTATAGAAATTAAGAAACTTTTTAGGGTTCCGTAGCCAAAATGGCAAAAACGGAACCCTTACAGTTTCGTCATGTCCGTATGTCACAGGCATTTTACTCAAAAACTACATGATGGATATTGATGAAATTTGGAATATAGGTGTCTTGTATGAGCCGCTACTTAGTTTTGTAGTTAAACAACTTAAATAAATATTTTTAGGGGGGGCACTCTATACATGTTACAGAAGCTAAAAAATGTTTTTTCAGCAAATATCAACGTGTGGCACATACTTCGACAGCTCTTTAAAAAACACTATAAGGTTTCAAAGTAATCTTTTTGATTAAGAGAATATATTTGGAAATAATTGCTCCGAAAGTTGAGAAAATTGTGACCCCCCCCCTCATCTATCTTCTAAGCCGTGTGTCCGAAAAATATGAAAAAATCAGGAAGGTAACGCTTAATTAATACTATCAACGAAAATTATTTTCAATAAGATAAAATTAACCGTTTTTGAGTTATTGCCGATAAACTGCGCTTCTCAACAAAAGGACGTAATTGCTATGAAGATACGCTCTTTTGTTGTTGAACTTTTTTTACATCGTATTTTTTATCTTATAGTTACGGCTATGGAACCCTCACTGAGCATGGTCCGACATGCTCTTGGCAGTTATTTATATGATATGTTTGGTTTTCATTTCCCTAACAAAATAAATAAATTAAAATTCTACCCAAACTTAATCATAACTAAGTACTGTTAATTTAACTGACAAGAACATTTTCTGTCAAGTGGACGTCGTTTTCTGTTAAGTGGCCAGTTCATTCATATTGAAAAGTTAGTACCTACTTAACCATAAGATAATCAAAGAGGTCTTAATCACTGATTATCGATGTTTACCTCATTAACAGGGTGCTTTACGTAGCCAACTTACTTCCCTAATTTGCTCCAAAAACATACATAATTTGTTTATTGTTTTATACATAAATAAACTCAGAAATCTTAGTACTATCAGCCCTAAAAATACCAGTAAATAACTCTAAAAATGACAACTTAAAAAATATTACAAAAGATATGAAAAGATTCTGAAAAAGTGTATATACAATATCGAAGAAAAATAGGTATGCGAATTATATGAAAAAATCAACTAACAAAATGAAATCAATGTGGGCTATTATAAAAAGCGTTACAAAAAGAAATAAAAGAGAACAAAACAAAAACATAACTTAAAAAATTGGTGATAAGATTTTAGAATCGCCCAACAAAATAGCAGATGCCTTCAACGAGCACTTTGCGACGGTGGGTGAGTCACCGCTCGGACCCGCGGCGGCCGCGCCGGCGCATGTGCCCGAGCGCCCGCCCCTTACTCCCGCGTTAAATTCAATATCCATACGCGTGTCAGTCAAGATCAAGAGATTAGGGCATGCAGTACCGGGAAATTTACACAGGACAATAAATGCAGCAGATATCAGTCTTTACCTCTTCGCTCGTGTTGTTTTCAAGAACATTCTTGTCATGCATAATCGATTTCGCTCAAGTTTGTGAAAGTTGACCTTCAACTCCAAGTCCAAATTTACGAAAATTAAGTTTTACATCTAAAATGAAAACACGCGAAAAATCAAAGGAAATTCCAAAGAAGATACAGACAGCGTCAATGTTTGGGCATCGTTAATTTACCTGTTGCGTCCGTTACAAAAATCGGGAAAAAATTAAGTTCATGAAAGGTTCTTTGGGATTATTGTACATCATTAGAAAGAAGATAGAGCACAGAATTTTTTAAAACAATTTTAAGAACGTGGTCTCCTTTAGTTTTTTTTTTAATTGCAAATCAAAATTGATCTTTGACAAAATTTTTACATGTTGTAAAACATTTCAGGGTCAATTAAAAAAAACTAGCAGTAAAATGTCAGTAATTTTGACTCTGATACAACCGTGACACGTTACACATCACGATGCAACAAACATTTCATCTCTTTTCCACTTACTTTTTTTTTAATTCAAATTTAAACGCGTTGGCCCTGTAAATTCTTCAAAAACAACAAAAGAAAGCAAAAAAAAATACACGTGGGTTAAAAATTTTTTTAAAGAGCGTAGAGGGATAGAAAATAACCCCACCTATCTACCATTTTAATTTGGCAAACGATGAACCAAACACCCTGTATAACCAAATATCACCAAGGGGGGTCAAAAATAGGCCATGATCACAAGATTTCTGGACGAGCCTTTAGGCCGTGCGTGCCGGGTCCCGTATCGTGACTCAGTTTACTATTAAGTTATTAGCCTAATTAAATCTATCAACCGCGGGCTAATATTAAACACGCAAAACCGCACTAACGTTGTCTTGGGTACAACACACCAAAAAACTGTGTAGTTTTGTGTAATTCATAAGACCTGTCGAGGGTTTTGTATAGGGTCAATTGCAGAAAAAATTTACCTTTTACTTTTTTTGTCTGATCATGGTGTGTCTTATACCATTTTACTCAGAATCACAAGCACTTTTCATTTATGAAATAAAACAAAGTAGTGCAAAATGTCCCAACTTTTCCATACAAATTTTGAATTTCTCAGTTTCGTTACGCCCAAACTAAATATAGGTGAAAAACGTAACGAAACTGTGATTTTATTTTTTCTCACTTTCGGTACGATTTTCCCCTATATGGTACATTTTTTCTGCAATTGACCCTATAATGATTTCATTTCGTACTTTTAATACAGATTTTTGACGTTGTATTTCTAAGAAACAGAAGGGTTTTTGCAGATTTTGATTACTTTCGCAAGTGGATTCCTTGTAATTGTTCCGTACCTCAAAAGGAATAAAACGGAACCTTTATAAGATCACTTTGTTGTCCATCTATCTGTCTGTCAAGACCCTTTATCCCGGGAACGCGTGGAGGTGTCGATTTGAAATTAAAACCATATACTCATAGACCTGAGTCCCTTGAAGCTGTGAAAAAATCAAACTTCTAAGTTTACGTGAAAAATAGATACGGCCGTTTATGCGGCTAAAATGGCACATTACGCAACTAGGGTGGTAATACAAAGAAAGGCCGAGATCGCAGATGCGCGGGACGTAAATATGCGATCGAAGGCTTTCTTTATTACCTGAATTACCTCCCTTGTTGTGTACATCATTTTATGTGTACACTTGGCTAGGAAGCGGCTTTTTCCGTAAGCATAGCGTGCGGAAAAAGCCGCTTTATGGCCAGGTGTGGCATTAACGTAAATTTCGACACTCTTGAAAATTCAAAGGGTACTTTCTGTTGACCTATAACTATGAAATTTGGCAAGTAATAGGGACAACTCTGAACACTATACATTTTTAATTAAATCATTTAAAAAAATAGACTGTATTAAAGGGAATGAAAATTTATATGGTTGTTTAATATATATGCTACAAATTTGTACGGAGCCCTCGGTGGACGAGTCCGACTCGCACTTGTCCGGTTTTTTTATTGGTATAAAACCCACTAGTACCTAGCCTCAAATTTGAGGAGGGTTGAATATTTTAACCAACGCGATTACAAACAGTAGTTTTTTGAAGAGCATGTAGAGTCATATATTTGAGCCCTTAAAGTGTTTCGAGTCTTTTAATTATTAAATGCTAACGAAAGAAATTTAACAACATCATAATTGGTTGATTTGTCTTGAAAAATTCTTAAAATATGTTCTAATGTGTTTAATTTACAGTCACATTCTAAAGATTAATTTTCAAATTGCCCACAGCTCGAGATGTCACCGGAGGATCCAAACGAAGATGTGTCTGCAATTATAGATTCCACCAGCTTCCTTGCAGCCCTGAGCCAGATCGCCCGGTCCAGCATCCCTCCTGAAACCATCAGGGTTCTTCTGGCCGCCATTTCCATCAGCCAAAGTGAAGCTAGCCATAAAGAGGAAAACAGTATTCTTAAAGGATTGACTGAATTAGCGCGGTCTTCGCGGGACTTCTCTGTCATAAAATCCCTCCTCGCTAGAGACTCCTACCAAAGTGCTGGTACTACTAGGAAACGACAATATGAAGGATCAGAGGAGACGAAACGTAGCAGAATTTGTAGCGAAAACGAATGGCATTTGGGCGTTCAGATAGACAGCACTCGAACTGTTCAAAACCACGATGATTCTCAAATTGAGGTTAGGAGGAACGGAAGTGAGGATCATAATGCTACAAATGGAATTCACGATAACAGTCATGCATCTACGAGTGAAAGTAGTCACAGGGTCAGCTTTAGCGTGAAGCGACCCAGGCGCCCGCTTAGACCTAGGCCCAGGTCTAAGCCTAGCAGGCGCCTACGCAGCAAATCCAATAAAAATATGGTACCAAAACGTGAAATAAATGACCATACCGAGGCACATGGACAGTTAAAGCCGGCCCCGATTGTTGGGAACGGGGCGGATTCTCCAATTCAGATTGATAAGAGAAATATAAGTGAAGATCCTAATGCTGCAGATTACTTAAATCATGACAGTCGGCCTTCGAGTGACCAAAGTCACATTGATAATCAGATTTCTGGGGTTAATGGAGTGAATGCTAGTGATGGACACAATCATACGTCTGAGAGTAAAATGACGTTTGACGGTAATAATCATTGTAAGAGTCGAGCTAGTCACGATTATACACAGCCCTCTACGAGTACAGTAAATGATGATTTCGCTCAGCCCTCTACGAGTAGAGGAATAAGACATGATTACGCTCAGCCCTCTACAAGTAAAGGAATAGGACACAATCATGCATTTACGTCTAACGGAGTGGATCACGACGACCCATCTACTACTGACGGAGCGAATCACGACCACGCCCCCACGAATAACGGACACAGTCACGCTGCAAGTCGCCGAGTAAGCTTTAGTTACGATTCTACATTTGAGAGCAAAGCAAGACCCAAGCGCATACAAGCCATTAGGAGACTATCCCAATACAAACATCCAATGCCTTGTATTTTTTGTGATGCCGTACCATGCGACATCGAAAGCCATTACAGAAAGAGACATGAAATAACCGATCCAGATCAAATTGTGTTCTACAATGGAGATCTTCTGGTCACTCGGCCTACCTCCAACATCAACACTGCCAACGGCACTGCTACGTGGTTTTTGAAAGAAAAAGAAAAAGCCCAAAAAAATATCGTTGAGTGTCCCTGTGTTTGTAGACTATGTGGCACTGTGTTTGATGATCAGGAAATGCTAAGAAGACATTATATGAACAACACTGGTCATAAAATTCATATAACTCAAGTAGATAAACTAGAAGAGCTGTTTAAGTTTAAAACAGGGGCACATTTAGAGCCACTGCCGACCAGTAACCCGCGTAAATGGAGCAAGTCGTATAAAAGTAAGTCAATTGACAAGGATAATAATGAAACGTCAGTTGCGAAAGATAATCTACAAGATAATGGTATCGGGAACCAAACTGTGCATAATACTGACAATGATATTATAATTATCTTGAGTGATGATGATGATGATATGAACACAACAGCACGAGATCATGAAGCATATGTAAAGCCCATTTCAAGAACAGAAATTATTGCTGAAGATCTTGTGGTCAAAATTAAAATGGAAGAAACGGATGATTAAAAGGAAATGTTAGCTATAGGATAAAACTGTGGCTTTTACCGCACGCTACGCGTAGGGTAAAAGCCACTTTCTGGCCAAGTGTAGACATAAAATGGTGTACACAACACGGGAGGTTATAAAGAAAGCCCTCGATTGCGTATTTATCGCCCTTGCCTTCGGCATAAATAATAATGTATCCTGCTATGTTTCAACATAGCAGGATACATTATTATTGCTTTTTAAACGAGTCGATGATAATGTAAGGTTTGGTTGCTACTAGAAATGTCACAAACCAAGGGTAACTAATTAATTATGGCATACAAAAAGTTACTTCATTTTGTAAGATTAACATGATGGATACATCTCTTTGTAGTTGACTGTACTATTACTTATTCTGTGGCAATAGATAAATAAAGTGTGGAGATAAAAAATGTGCCTTATCTAAAAAACAATTGTGTTTTTTTACCAACGGTATTTTATGACCATAATAAGTATTAAGATTTTGATCTGATGCCTAAATATTGAATGTGATTCATTAAATTTAATATTGTGTTGTAATTGTTAATTAATGTAAAATATTCGTATTGATTGAATTGAGAATAACTTCTGGTGCTCTAAAGAAAATAGGGAATATGCATGAATTTTTTTTAACACATTTCTTAACAAAATCTGAAAATACCGTAAAAAATATGACATAAAGTTAAAATTAAATTAAATTCGACCGAGAAATACGGAAGATATAAACATTTTAAAGCACTAATCAGACAGCGATTAGACAGAGATCCGATATGGACTATGACGTCATAGTACACGGCCGGCATACAATCTTCATACTATATTCTGTTTTGCTAGAAAGAGATAGAGATAAATCTTTGTTCTCTTATATCTTGGTTGTTTTTATAGTTATTTGAAAAATATTTTTTTCCTACTGTTTCTCATACGAATGAGCTTTTATTAAAGTAAATGAAAAATATCATGCATATTCCCTATTGTCTTTTAAAACATTTTATTTAGGTATTAAGTAGGTATAACACGTAATGTCTAGTCAGAAATTATGATTGTGCGGGACTCGCACGGTAAAGCCAAAGCAGGAACGACACCGCCATCTATCGGTGAAAGTATTCGTTCCTTCCCCCGCCGCCCGCGCCGCTGCCCTCAGCGTCCACAACGTTTTCGCGACGACGCGGAGTAGCGGCTCGCAAATTATAATAAGAAATTCTTATTTTTATTGTTCAATTGATATATGTTTGCATTTATGTTGGTGAAAGTTTCAATTAGACAAAGTGATACTAAAATTACAAGTGCGTTTTCTTGCCCCAGACACCCCAAACTCTACAACACTCGTTTCATGATGATTAATACATGGTCACAACACAACTTTTTCACTTAGTACCTACTGTAGTGAATAACTAAAAATAAAATCACACACAATAACACGTATAATTTTGTTTATTTATTCCTGAAAACAACCATTTTACAACACAAGGCAAGAAATCGCAGGGTAAGTTAATAAGGCACCAGGCAAATTATATATCCGATGACAATAAAATTATTAGGACCACAAACAGTTTTATTTAACTCAAATCGGCAAAACAAATCGGCTTTGGACCGGTAGTTGGTAACCATCTCAAAATTCAGAAAGGCTCTTACCCGCCAGTGTACTATATAATTTTTCGGTCATTTTAATTTCTCTTTGCGATTCATCTAAATTCAGAAAGGCTTCTACCCGCCAGCGTAGTATTTGATTTTCCGGACCTTTTCTTTCCCTTTGCGACACCCTAGGGTTTCATCAATTCATTCATCCTCCCATTTCATCACCACTTTCCGCCCTAGGTACCGTCAGTGCCTCACGCGTACGTTCGATCTTGGACTCGCTCGGACGACCAGCCCCGATGCTCGGTTCCAACATCGATCGTACTCGCTACGCTTTTTTTCTTTAACTACTTTGACTTGGTACTTGCCTTCTGCTAAAATTGCTACTACGGATCGTCATACCGCGTCTCAGTTCGTGAGTCGAATAAAACTATAGTGTTCACGTTTTATAAGTCCGCGGCAGCATTCACCATCGAACCGTAGGCAACCGCCACGCCGAGATGGCCGCTCGCGAATACCGCCTACGCACGTCTTACACTCAGGAAGAACGGAGCGTCACGTTGGAGCTGAAAAGAATACGAAAAAAATGAAAAAATCTATACGTAAACGGCAGCCCGCGACACTACTAGCGAAACCACAACGACGGTACATACCCGGAGCACGAAGAATGACCGGCTTCTTTTTAAACAGACCACACAAGGTCAGCGCTACTACGGCGCCGTTGAGGGTTCATAGACCACGCACAAGACCGCACGTCTTGGACGAACAACACTAAACAGGTCCACGCTCATGCAGCGTGAACTCGTCACGATCACAATTATTATTCACCGTTACTTTGAGAACAGCAAAAATATCACCACCGCACGGGCTAGAACACAATATGCAAACTGCAAAAAATTGCAAAGAAAGTAATGTGCTTTCCACGTGAAAGTCAGATTGAGAATGAAAAAAACACCAGCGTTTGTCCACACAATCAAATTTCAAACTCGACGAATCTGGAATCCACAATTTGAAAAAAACATAACCGAGACCCACCAGCACGCCAAAAACTTGAAGTGAAGTAAGGACGTAATCCAATCTCGGCGAGAGTACAACCGATTTTATAGAGCATGTATTTGACAGATTACGCATCGCTATACAGACACCGCCATTTATGACCACGTGGCCGACCAAGAGAAGCCGCGACCGTACAAGTTAGCCAACACTAGCGAACAAACGAACTAACGACACAAAACCTGTAGCGATTATGCTACAGATATCCCCCAAATAAAACAAACAAACAAGAGAAGAGAAAAACCGAGAAGTCAACCCCCACAAACCAACCAGCTGACAAGGAGTTCCGTAATCGAGCCAGTAAACAATTCTACGCAACCCTATTACTTAGGAAACTCCATCGTCCACCACAACTACTTAAGGCATCGCTAACCCAACGCCTCAACCAACAGCTCAATAAGACCCTAGCACAAACACCTACGACGATAATCGACTAATAAACCGACGCGGGTTATTAGCCGAAAACAACCGAAGGCAACAATTATAAGGACAATATCCCAAGAATGACCACAAAGCTAACCGCTAACTTAAACCTACAGCCCTATGGAAGGCGATAACCTAACCTAACCGCTGAACTAAACCTAAGGCGCAAAGGAACCTGTCGTCCCAAGCGAACACGGTTGGAACCGTTGGTCCAAAATCGTGATACGAATCCGGAGTTTTTAGCCCATATGGCTATACGGCCTACATCGGTCCATCAAGATGTCGTTGTCCAGGAAAATACCCGATCCCCGACGGGGCGGTACGAAAATCGACCGACAAGCACGAAGCTTCAGACGGCGACAACATGCGTCAATCCTATCGCGTTAAAACGCGCGCCAGCATATAGCTGGGACAAAGCCTCGTCCGGACAAACCTTAACACTATTATATTAGACGTACAACGCCATCAAACCTATCCTAACGACAATCTAGAAAAAACACTAACTAACGTAACCTAACGATAAGCGAGCTACGGTTGGGTTGTTGGTTAGCAACGCGACAAACCCCTACATTCAAAACGGACCCCCAGCAGCATGAGATGACACGTAGCATTGACGCGTCTTCATGAAAAGAAGACAACAGGAAAAGCGGAAAACGAAATGGAACGAAAAACGTAACGACACTGAACGAAACGTAACGAAACTGGAAGGAACCTGTCCAGCAAATCTGCAATGTCAGTCTCAACCAAAGCCGCGCCAAGGAGCACCTCACAAGACAAACACCCACACGCGCGACAGCCCGGCCCAATGGGCCGCCGGCGGAAGGAAGAGGCACAACACCAGATAACACCTAGAATCACGTCGATAGGAAAACGTAACGACACTGAACGAAACGTAACGAAATTGGAAGGAACCTGTCCAGCAAATCTGCAATGTCAAACACAACCAAAGCCGCGCCAAGGAGTACCTCACAAGACAACCACCCACACGCGCGACAGCCCGGCTCAATGGGCCGCCGGCGGAAGGAAGAGGCACAACACCAGATAACACCTAGAATCAACGACCTACCGAACGAACCTAGAATACACAAACCCCCAACCACCCCAAACGGCAACGACACGCCCCACTGTGCCGAGGCCGCTGGGGGGCGAAGACGAAAGGAAAAACGAAGCCACAAAAACGTCGAAAAAGAACGGGCGGGCAATCGCGCCTTTTTGAATTTGGAGGATACTGTCGAAAAGCAAAAAAACCGGGTCGGAGCGATCATTTAAGGATGTCCTTAATGTGATAAGTGCCGACCACCTGGGTCTCCACGTCGACCAACTCATACACCTGCGAGGAAATACGCCTAACCACGCGACACTGGACAAAGCGCGCAGCAAACTTGCCACCTCTAAGCGCGTCGGTCGTGCCACGCTGAAAGTTCCTGCGCCAAACAATCTGACCGGCGACGAGCCTAACTGACCTCCGGTTCAAGTTGAATTTCCTGGCGTTCCGGTGAAAAGCCAAAACCAAGGAATCCGAAACCCTCGCATACACGTCCTGCAAGGCGAGAAGGTTCTCAGCGCGCTCGGCCCGACTGAGACCCACCTCTTGGACCTCAGCCTGGTCAACGTCGCGCCGCCGATCAACCAACACCTCCCTGCCGAACATCAAGACATTCGGAGTGCACGAAAGAAAGAAATGAAGAAAGGAAGAGGGAGAAGAAGAAGCAGAAGAAGAAGAAGAAAGAGAAGAAGTGAAGAAGCAAGTAGAAGAAGAAAAAAAGGGTCATTAGACCAAGAAAAGGGAAAAAAACACGATATAAAGAAGAAAGACGCAGCACACCAAACCACCAGAAAGGAGAAAAAAAAACCGCTGACGAAGAGGAGACAAAACGAAGACCTAAAAACAAAAAAGGAGAAATAGCCAAAAACAAAGCGAATATTCCCCTATCTTACCAAAGCCAACAACGGTTCAAAAAAAGGGAGGAATGGTTAAGGGCCATCCACCCAAAAAGAGAAAAAGAGAAAAACCGCTGAAAGGCAACAAAGTAAGCAAAGACCACCTAACCATGTAGGATGGAGAGATCCTACGCGCTATCCCCTCTTCCTCAAAGCGAAAAAAATTTAAATAAGCAACACCACATTTAAATAAGCAACGGCGCTTGCACCAGACGAAGTGTCGATGCCGCACGATGCCGGAGCTCGCTGTCGACGAACTCCTTCCCCGTGTCATCAGCTAGACCGAAAACATGGGGTGGGTGCGTACTCCGCTCTGGAAGGTGTGGCGTCAAATAGATAGAACCTTCGCTGCCGAAATTCGACATAACTGCAAAGTTAACAAACGATCGCACAAAAAGAAGCAGCAGACTAAAGCAGAAACGCAGCAAACTAAAGCAAAGAAGCAACAAACCAAAGCAAAGCAGGTAGCAAGAGGTTCAACGAAGTGCTAGACGTCAACACGAACTTCCAAAAAAATTTAAGTTAGAAGTCAACGCAAACATCCAAAAAATTTAAGTTATAGATGCCGGTTAGATATCCATTCAAATTAAACTTGGTTAAATCGATTTAATTTAAGAAGTATTTAAAAACTTAAATTCAGTTCACAATCAAAACTAATTTAATCCAAACTCGATTGCCACCCCTAATAATAGCCACAGCTATTCAAGCTCCGTTAATTTAATTTATGAAGTCTTGTTTGAAAATATTAAATTGATCCAAAATAAACTCAATTTAATTGAAGTCCAACTTGCCAACCCTATCGAATTGATTTAATTCAAAATAGCTAAACGATTCGCAACAACGCAACGTTTAATTCAATTTAATTTATGAAGTCTTATTTGAAAATATTAGATAATCCCAAATAAACGCAATTAAATCGAAGTCAAATTTTAATTTAATTCAATTCAATTCAATTCAGTTAATTAAACCCGGCTTGTTGAATCTAATTTATGAAGAAAATCTAAAATAACTTGTTTGGAGATATTTAATTAAATTAGCAATCCGAACTAATTTAATTTGAACGTGGTTGACAACCCTAACCGATTAATTTAATTTACTTTAATTAAAGTAGTAACCGGATCATTAATTGATATTGATTAATTAATTAAACGAAAAAATAATTAATTAACCAATTGGTTAACAAATGATTAATAATTACTTATTTAGTTTGGTAATTTAGCAGTACTAATTTTAGCAGTTTAGCAGGATTGTTCAGTTTGGTTTAATTTAGATTACTAGACGCGACCAATCGGTTTTTAATTTAATCTATCACTATTGAAAATTTAATTTGAATGGAATCTCGATTTTATTCTCAAGAGGCAAAAAAACGGAAAACCCTGGGAACAAAACACTGTCGACACCGGGATCAGATTCCGCGAGGCTTAAACTAGAAATAACCGTCGGAAAAAAAAGCAAAAAGAAGACCCACGCTGAGGATCGATCCAGCAACCTCGAGCTCGCAGACCCAACGGTTATACCACAAGGCCACGATGCTAGTTATTCAACCTGACAAAACTAGCCTAGCCTATATGAAACTGACACGGGCGATGCGTCGCTTGGCGACGAGCGTGTTAAGTAGTATTGACACTGGAACGTCAGCGACAATATACAATAATATTTGCGATAATATATGTGATAATAAACGCCTGCGAACAAACACCGAAAAGAAATATAGTACGCGAAAAGTGATAAATTGTTCTCTAAACGACTTACCGTGAAATTGCCCTAACGTCTACGGGTGCAAGTTTAAAGGGTTTGCAAACTACTAAATAAATAACTCGGGATACGTTTGGGGATAGAATGAAACAGGATGCCGATTAAAAATATTTCTGTTTAACAGGTAACAAATCACAGAGTTTCAAATAACTTCAGAGCTGTCACGTCGAAGCGATCTGAGGCTGACGTCCAACAAGATCCAAGTTCCGCGTCCGAAGTGGGGTTCAATGTCACGCTGAGCTACACCGTATGACCCGTGCAACACGTACGAGTATTCAGGAACACCGGAAGGCTATAATCAAAGAAAGCATTAGTAATACAGGACCGGAAAGCGGTCACCTTCCCCGAACAAAGCAAAAAAATTGAAAAAAAAATGTTTGAAGTAGCGAATAAAATAATTTCACACATTAAATATGAAAAGTAAACCAGGGTTCAACTTACCATTTTGTATCGGGCGCCATTTATTGTAGTGAATAAACTAAGAATAAATCACACACAATAACACGTATAATTTTGTTTATTTATTCCTGAAAACAACCATTTTACAACACAAGGCAAGAAATCGCAGGGTAAGTTAATAAGGCACCAGGCAAATTATATATCCGATGACAATAAAATTATTAGGACCACAAACAGTTTTATTTAACTCAAATCGGCAAAACAAATCGGCTTTGGACCGGTAGTTGGTACATTTATTGGAGTGAAAATAACTAAAAATAAAATCACACACAATAACACGTATAATTTTGTTTATTTACTCCTGAAAACAACCATTTTACAACACAAGGCAAGAAATCGCAGGGTAAGTTAATAAGGCACCAGGCAAATTATATATCCGATGACAATAAAATTATTAGGACCACAAACAGTTTTATTTAACTCAAATCGGCAAAACAAATCGGCTTTGGACCGGTAGTTGGTTATATGAACGAGTGCTATTGAATGCGAATCTAGAGGACGGTGGCGTGGCAACATAGGAATAACTACGTCAAGGAATTATTAGTATAAGCATTTAGCCAGGTACATATAAGTCCGCGGCAGCATTCACCATCGAACCGTAGGCAACCGCCACGCCGAGATGGCCGCTCGCGAATACCGCCTACGCACGTCTTACACTCAGGAAGAACGGAGCGTCACGTTGGAGCTGAAAAGAATACGAAAAAAATGAAAAAATCTATACGTAAACGGCAGCCCGCGACACTACTAGCGAAACCACAACGACGGTACATACCCGGAGCACGAAGAATGACCGGCTTCTTTTTAAACAGACCACACAAGGTCAGCGCTACTACGGCGCCGTTGAGGGTTCATAGACCACGCACAAGACCGCACGTCTTGGACGAACAACACTAAAGAGGTCCACGCTCATGCAGCGTGAACTCGTCACGATCACAATTATTATTCACCGTTACTTTGAGAACAGCAAAAATATCACCACCGCACGGGCTAGAACACAATATGCAAACTGCAAAAAATTGCAAAGAAAGTAATGTGCTTTCCACGTGAAAGTCAGATTGAGAATGAAAAAAACACCAGCGTTTGTCCACACAATCAAATTTCAAACTCGACGAATCTGGAATCCACAATTTGAAAAAAACATAACCGAGACCCACCAACACGCCAAAAACTTGAAGTGAAGTAAGGACGTAATCCAATCTCGGCGAGAGTACAACCGATTTTATAGAGCATGTATTTGACAGATTACGCATCGCTATACAGACACCGCCATTTATGACCACGTGGCCGACCAAGAGAAGCCGCGACCGTACAAGTTAGCCAACACTAGCGAACAAACGAACTAACGACACAAAACCTGTAGCGATTATGCTACACTACTTATTTAGTGTATGTGTCGCAGTAAGATAGATATAGCCGTTATATAGTTATAATCCTAGGGATATAATTATATGCCGTAAGATAGTTATACGAAAGCGATTCATTACTATCTTACTAGGAATATAACTATAATACGTCTTTAGTTTAGTGATATAGTTATATTACTGGATTAAGTTTAGTGAAATAATTATAGGTTTCGTTTTTAGGGTCATCAAAAAAAAATAACCCTAACCTACCTATTTTTGGGAGCCGTTTCGTTTTTAGGGCCATTAAAAAAAATAACCCTAACCTACCTATTTTTTGGGAGCCGTTCCGTTTTTAGGGTCATCAAAAAAAATAACCCTAACCTACCTATTTTTGGTAGCCGTTTCGTTTTTAGGGTTAGCAAAAAAGAATAACCCTAACCTACCTATTTTTGGGAGCCGTTTCGTTTTTAGGGTCATCAAAAAAAATAACCCTAACCTACCTATTTTTGGGAGCCGTTTCGTTTTTAGGGTCATCAAAAAAAAATAACCCTAACCTACCTATTTTTGGAAGCAGCACTGCAATGCACCTAACTATACCTCCGCCGTACCGCCACACTCCTACCTACAATTATTTCACTAAACTTAATCCAGTAATATAACTATATCACTAAACTAAAGACGTATTATAGTTATATTCCTAGTAAGATAGTAATGAATCGCTTTCGTATAACTATCTTACGGCATATAATTATATCCCTAGGATTATAACTATATAACGGCTATATCTATCTTACTGCGACATATGCATGTTTACCGCCACTGTGGACTGTTTCAGTTCGATTAAACTTCAATAGTACAACGTGTATCAAGGGCGGTAAGTAAGGAATTACAAACGAGTGTTTGTTACAAGGCCGAGGCGAAGCCGAGGGCTTTAATAACACGAGTTTGTAATTCCTTTACCGCCCGTGGCACACACAATGTTTTTCATCACACTTGTGAGGAAATCTAATTAAAATAACCTTACTTAACCTAAATAAAATTGTAAAACTGACAGTGACATTAGTGACATAATATCCATAGACAATGCGAATGTCGAGTCACGTTCGGAAACCATAACGGTAAATACCTACCTAAAACGGTTGATTTTATATTTGCAAAATACTGAAATATACTATTTAAACATTAAATTAATGTTACAGAAATATGTGTTTACATGTATTTGCAATAACAGTTCTCTTGAAATAATATTTCAGTGATAAAAGTTAAAAAAGTATGTTGGCATTTCCTTTGAACACGACAAATAAGAGTAAAACAAAAACATCGTTTCAAATTTAAAAAGAAAACCACTACGCCCTAGGGCGTAATAGGTCATTTACGGCCCGCAGAACCTACGTGTAATGACACCATTTTCCAGCAAGTGTGATGAAAAATAATATATGATTGTACATTACATTTTAATTAAATGATTCATTTAGTTCATAGGTTCGTTTTTATCAAATTCTAACGTTTTCCTTACCTCTAGGTAGGTACATACATGCGTAAAGTGGAGGTCGCTATAATCGCCACATTTATACATTTATTTATAGACCGCTAGTTTATACTCGTACTACGAATTCAAATGTGCCACATGGTTATACTTTCGTCCGACTACATGAACTAAGTAAATTGTTATTTACGAAATTAACTCAAAAAAAAAAATTCAAAAAAATTCAAAATTCTTTATTTTATAATAATACATCTTGATTACGAAAACAACAAATAAATTCTTGTTTGATAATTAACTACGAAATAGAGAAAAAGATTTCTTCCTTAGTAGCCAATTACGAAAACGGACTAAAGGGAATCAAAATATTAGTTACCGTCAAACCCTCCAACTTTGCCCACCGCCCAATCTTTGCCCATGGGCTATTTCCTTCCTGCAGGAAGGAAATAGTATATTTTCATCCTGGGCAAAGATTGGACGGTGGGCAAAGTTGGAGGGTTTGACGGTACCTAATGTGAAAAAAAGATACGGCCGTTTATACCGCAAAAAACTCAAATTTCGACACTCTCAAGGAAACTAAAATTCAAAGGGTATTCAAACTATGAAATTTGGTAGTAATTAAGCAAGTATAGGGAAAAATCTGTAAACTATACTTTTTTAATTCAATCATAAAAAATTGACTACTAAGGAAATCAAAATGTATAGGGTATATTATACTTTATTATTTGCACCTGCAAATTTGTACTGAACCCTCGGTGGGCGAGGCCGACTCGCGCTTGTCCGGTTTTTTTTGAAAGGGAACCCTTCCAGTTGTTTTGGTGGTCGACGCTAGCAACAGGTCTAAAGTAAGTCCCCACCTGGTTAGATTCCTAACCAAAAGCCACTAAGTTCTCGTAGGCAATGGTCCAGGTGGTCCACTACGTCAGGATCTGATGATGGGATCTTGGAAAAATCGAGAGAACTCTACAAATATTTCTCATCACACTTGCTCGAAAATGGTGTCATTACACGTAGGTTTTGGGGGCCGTAAATGACCTATTACGCCCTAGGGCGTAATGGTTTTCTTTTTAAATTTGAAACGCTGGTTCTGTTTTACTTTTATTTGTCATGTTCAAAGGAAACGCCAACTTACTTTTTTAACTTTTATTACTGAAATATTTATTTAAAGATAACTGTTATTGCAAATACATGTAAACACATATTTCTGTAACATTAATTAAATGTTTGAAGAGTGTATTTCAGTATTTCGCAAATATAAAATCAACCATTTTAAGTCTTTACCGCTATGGTTTCCAAACGTGACTTGACATTCGCATTGTCTATGGATATACCGCCCTTGATACACAATGTACTAATAATGTATAAGGCGATCCCTAGGGTATTTTATATGAGCAAAAAATTACCGTTCCTGTTCTGGGCTAAGAACTGTTCGTGTTCGTCTGCTACCTAAAATTTGGCGGTCCTCGAAGTAATTTATTTTTGCCTTTTGCCCTTCTTTTTAACGCCAGAGGCGGCACAGAGGCAGATGGAAGGCATAGACGACACAGAGAACATTCTGCAATCTCTTATAAAGCATTTTATCTTTAAAGGCATTAAGAACCTTTAGCATGTCTTCCTCGGGCCAATTTAGGCGAGTAGTTTTGTACAAAACTAATATTGTAATAACTAACATAGAACTCACTGGTAATGACGCACGTTAGGACAGTGGGCTACGTGATAGATAAGCTTATCAATTTACGCCAATAGCAGGCTGCCACGTGTTGAGTTGAGAGCTTTATAAATAAACACGGAGAACCAACGCAATAATTATACTAACATTGAATTATAAACGGATGCCTCACGATGTAAATAAATGTGACGTTCCGCAGGTAAAGGTACCTTATGGCGGGTAGGCGCTTACGCTGTTATTAACGGCACTCCTATATTAATTTGATGCTACACGAAGTAAGTGCCGACCCTCCATAAGGTACCTTTTCCTGCGGAACGTCACAAATAGTCGACTATTCGTCGACATGTTTCGAGCGCAACCGGCACGCCTAATCATGAACACTTACCGGATGCTGATTACAAAATGGCTATTTTTATTGATATGGTTGAATGCTAGGCTCAGAACCTGGGTTAAAAAAACCTAGTAATTAATAAGTGTAGGGTTCGACGGGATAATAGAGAAAATTCTGATAGTTTGTAGACTGATTTACTTCACAGTAACAGTACAGTAATAGTATTCACTAATCTATTTGGAGTGGACCGCTCTGGTCTACCGCTATGAATCCAATGCCCGTGCGCCTCCCCTCGACCCTCGCTTGCCACCATCGGCGCGAGGCGAGTGCAGAGGGCAGCAGTGACACCACCAGAAGGGAGTCAATCCACAATCATGCTTATTTAAAACCGTTAAGTACTCTCAATTACAATAATCTATTCAGAATTATAGGAGAACAATTAATATAATATTTATTACTCCTTACATAAGTAACACTCCTTTATTTGGGCATTCGTGTAAAAATATGCACGTATCGTTTTCAGCCGATGATATCGTGGTCAAAGTCGATGCAGGAACTCAGCACGATGCTCGAAAGCATCAATCGAGTCTCCCAACGAGTGGGCCTAAAAATGAATATGGACAAGACGAAAGTTATGTCCAATGTCCATGTCGTGCCTACTCCCGTTATGGTTGAGAATTCGGCTCTTGAGGTTGTTGGCGCTTACGTATACCTAGGACAGACAGTCCAACTTCGAGAAGGAGGTCAATCGTTGAATCCAACTCGGATGGGCAGCGTTCGGGAAACTCCGCAACGTCTTTTCGTCCAAAATACCTCAGTGCCTTAAGACGAAAGTCTACCTACAATGTGTTGCCAGTGATGACATATGGATCTGGACGTGGTGCTTCACTACTGGACGTTCTTTGGCTGAAATGATGATCGTTTGAAGGATAGTAAATAAAATCTAACATCGGTCGCCTTGAAGCAAACGCAAAAAAAACATCACATGCTTATCTTACTTTATGCCACACCTGGCCATAAAGTGGCTTTTTCCGCACGCTGCGCGTACGGAAAAAGCTGCTTTCTGGCCAAGTGTAGACATAAAATTATGTACACAACACGGGACGGGAGGTAATAAAGAAAGCCCTCGATCGCATATTTACGTTCCTCGCTTGCAGCTCGGGCCGCAAACATCTGCGATCTTGGCCTTTCTTTGTATTACCACCCTAGTTGTGTAATGTACTATAACACAGCCGGCAAGTTCATTATAGGTAATGCAACCCGGGTAACCGTAACCCGGGTTTACGGTACTGGTAAACTGACTTTATTTAGAGTCGGGCAATACCCGGGTCTCGTATTTCACCGGGTATTGCATTCTCTAGTGGGATGTCGTTAGATGGTTGCAAACTTGCAACTTATAATCCTGTAATCAACTATCCAGAAGCTCCTGAATAAACAAGCATTTAAAATAGGAAAATAGATGAGATAAAAACGTAATAAAAACAAGGTTATTGATTAAAACATTTATTAAAAATATAATGCATTTGTTTAAGTTTTATTACCTTCAATTCAAACATTAATTATAAAAATATAAATAGGTGATAATTTTTCATAATATAACCATGATCAATACAATACGTCTTCAATTGTAAAAAATGCCTTGTAGATGTCGAACCACAATATTATAATATAAAAGATTTGAATAAAATATATACATAATGTATCTGTAAAATTACGTTCAATTGTAGAGAGCAAAACAAATTGTGACAAGAATTTAACATTTCTGGTTACACTTCACCATTAAAAAACTTTACATAGTTCATACTTATAACTAACAAACTAGCGACCCGCCCCGTTTTCGCACGGGTGCAATGCTGATACTAACACAAAAGTTACTGCGCACCATGCACCTGTATATTTAGACAGGTAAGAGTTTAAGTATCTGTATAAAATTTGCCAGCGACCTATGTATTTTTTAAGTTTAGGGCTAAAACCCCTATAAGTGTAACATAAACTTATGTTATGGTTAACCTTAATGATGAGTATTATAAGCGCACACTAATTGTTGTACTATTTTCTTTGAATAAATATTATTGTTTATTTTGCATTATTTAGGATCATTGTACAAGTTGTACTGCTTAAAAATATTATGACAATTCGTATAATAATAATTCTTTATTGACAGGACAAAAACACAATGTAAAAATATAGATGTATAATAGTATTTTATGCAACAGTTGTATAAGAAGGTTCAAAAAATGCGAATTGCGTGAGTTGCGATACGAGCCGCGAATGCGGCGAGTATCGCAAATAGAGACGCAATGAGCGTTTTTTGACTTAATTATACAACGTTGCATACAATACATTTCTACGACTAGGTTTTTTAAAATATAAAATACAAACAAGGCATAACCTGCAAACAAGGCAAATATGACGTATGACTGACAGTATGTGTCTATGGTAAACTTTTATTTTTATTTTAAATTGACACGCAGTGAATATATTAAAAATACTTTTTTTATGTTGGCATCAATGAATTTAGTTCGGAAAATTTGTTTTTCTTAAAAGCCGTAGGAATTTAATTGTTTGTTAAGTTGGTAGTTGTGCATTTTTATCGTAAAGTTAGAATTGAGCGCTTAATCCTTGACCTAAGTTTAACCTAGATTAAGAAGTCTGTGGCTGCTAGCAATAACGTAAAGTGACTATAACGACACTAGTGCTGTTATGGGGAATAGAGTATAGACTTCTCTGAACTCATATTATGTATGTTCTTATATTAGTGTTCGTGACCAAGTAAAAGACAGATTACAGTACAGGAGTAGAAAAATACCTAAATAACATTGCCTACTTAATTAAAATAAGTAGGCAGTCAGTCCGGAAACTACTTTTTGTTCCAGTCGCGGTGCACGGATGCCCAATGTTTAAAAATGGAATTATAATATAACTGTTACAGAGTATAATATAACTATTACAATAATCCAAGTAAATGTCTAAAAATAAATGCTTTGTCTAGGAAATGCATTTCCAAACATTAAACAGCGAGTGTATTTTACAGATGTAACTTCTTTGCTGATTGGGTAGGTATATCTGTGACAATAAAGTAAGTATTTTCATACGGGAGAAAGGTAATTTTTTAGAAAAAAAAACTGTTGTCGTCCCAATCCTTACGACTAACGTCTTTGGTCTTTAATGTATAGTAAAAATTATTTAAGATGTCCGAATCCACTTCAGAGTTTAAGTTTCAATAAATGCCAATTAAGCCCAACCGCAAATTATCAGTGCAAAATGAAATGAATAAACAACTAAGGATTCTGTATAAATTAAATAGCAACTTTACCGCTTTAAGGACAAGGCTTAAATTGTAATTAATGGTAACGAATGCGGGATAGCACTTTTTAGAATTGAATAGGGGATCAACCACAGAGTACGTCACACGATTTTTCAGACTTTTAGACCCTCCCTCCTCCCCCATGTCACACTTTTTCCTAACTTATTTCATCTTTTTAATAAAGGCTGTCACATTTGGCTATTTTATGTGTGTCCGTAAATGTACATTGCTGTTTATACTGTGATCAATATAAGGAAGCAATTACTGAAGAAACTGATTGTTTAATTCATCTTCTACGCTACTTAATCCTTCTGTCTCACACGCAGCCCTCAGCCCTCTACAGGTTATGGGCCCAGGTGATAAAGAACAGAACACAAGGGATTATTGTTGGCGTGTGAGTAATATCAGTATTGCAAATTTCGAGATTTTTTTGAAAGCACAATGCCGGACAGTTTTGAGGTTAGAGGTGCCGAAGGCGTGCACGCTGCGCCCGTGGCTGCTTCGCTTGCGCCGTCTAGCAACAATATGCTGTTTGAAAAACTAGAAGGTACGTCAAACTATAACACGTGAAAATTTTCAATGAAGATGTTATTAACTCTTGAATGTCTGTGGAATTGCGTCGAAGGAACATGCACCGACGAGGCGCGCGATCAACGTGCACGTGCCCTAGTCCTCTCTACATAAAATCCTGTCATTTATGCGTCTCATTTTGCACTGATAATTTTACTTTACAATAGATAACAATGCCATTTATTGGAACTTAAGCTCTGAAGTGGATTCGAGTTTCTAATTCCTTTACCGCCCGTGGCACACACAATGTTTTTCATCACACTTGTGAGGAAATCTGATTAAAATAACATTACTTAACCTAAATAAAATTGTAAAACTGACAGTGACATTAGTGACATATTCCATAGACAATGCGAACGTCAAGTCACGTTCGGAAACCATAGCGGTAAAAACTAAAAATGGTTTATTTTATATTTGCAAAATACTGAAATACTATATTTAGATATTTAATTAATGTTACAGAAATATGTTTTTACATGTATTTGCAGTAACAGTTCTCTTTAAATAAATATTTCAGTGATAAAAGTTAAAAAAGTAAGTTGGCGTTTCCTTTGAAAATGACAAATAAGAGTAAAACAACAGAACTAGCGTTTCCAATTTAAAAAGAAAACCATTACGCCCTAGGGCGTAATAGGTCATTTACGGCCCGAAAACCTACGCGTAATTACACCATTTTCGAGCAAGTGTGATGAAAAATATTTTTTTACTATACTGGAGTATATATTTTAAAAGGCATATTTAAGCACCAGTAATTCTCAAATTCAATGAATACAAAGTACAATAAAAACTTATTAACTACTATTGCTTAAGCACAAATAACATTTAAAATTGCCATCTTAAGTCGCGTGATATCACTTTTAACTTGGCGATTCAGAAAGTGACAGCATGCGAGTTAATGTGGCATTAATTTTAAAGGCCGTAACAATAAGCATAAATCCAAAACTAAATAACCGATTTCAAATAACCCTTATTTTGCTCACAGCCATCATTAGATCATAACCTTAACCAAACCCCTCTTAACACATTCAGTGCCAAGTAGGAAATGCAACCCGGGTAACCGAATTTATTTAGAGTCGGGTAAAACCCGGGTATTTTGACTCAGAACCCGGGTTAAAAAAACCTAGTAATTAATAAAAATTATGCATGAATCGTTTTATTTTAAAGATAATAAATAAAATTAACGTCAGCCGCCTTGAAGCAAACGCAAAAAAACATCATGTGCTTGCTTATCTTACTTAACACGGCCGGCAATGCAGGTAAGTTCATTGTAGGTAATGCAACCCGGGTCCCCGAAAACCAGTGTAACTGTCTAAGTCTAACTGACTTTATTTAGAATCGACCCGGGTTTCATATTTGACCGGGTATTGCATTCCCGAGTGCCAAGCTCCCACATTTTCATACTAAATGAACCCAATAGCCGGGTTCTGGGCAGTGGGCACTGAATGTGTTAATAACTTAATATCCATTTTTTCTAAATAATATCGAAATCGGTCTACGTGGTAAATAACACCAACATAATAACATCGATAAATTCATTAATTTTTGAAGTCGATTATAAAATAACTTTTCCGCAATAAACGGTGGTAAATCTTGATATTCATAAGTGCATTGTAATATGCCTAAATTGAAGAATAAAGTAAGTTTGACTTTGAATAGGTAACCTTCTCTGTTCTGGCATTACTGGACCCGAAGGGGTGCAATGCCTAAGGTACAGGGTTTGATTTGGATTTTCCCTGGGCATCGTAAAATATGCTACCCCATCAGCGCCGGCATAGCCACGAAGCAAAGGGCGACAAGCCCCAGCAATGCCCCCCCACTTCCCTCCACGTTCAAGCTCTGGAATTTGCCGTCCTGGGCAAGGCAATGCAAGGGACCCCTGGTGCCTCGAATAAAATCCAGCGCTGCCGACGCACCTCTTTGCTACAGCGATTTAAACTTTTATATTTTTATCTATTATAGACTTTTCATTTCATCGATCGTTTCCTTTGTATTTTTATATTTAGAATGGGTTATCATATATAGTAACAATTAAAGTTTAAGGTTAAGTTTGTTTTGCATCTATCTCAGAAGAGTCTTAGAGAAAATTACTCTCAATGAAATCATATGTCGATGAAATGAAGCATTCTATAAAACGTTTGACAGAACTCAGTCACGACTTGCCATTATGTCCACGAGTTTTTGTGTCTCATAGATAAGGGACTGTCGCTCTGTCTCCTCTACGATCCTTCTTTCCTCTTCTAACTCTTCTTCGATCCTTCTTTCCTCTTCTAAGGCCTCACCAAAATCCCATGATTCCCATGAATGACTGTCTGGCAACATATCAGTAAGAATATCCCTAGACGATCTAACGTTTGATTGTATTTCGTCGTCTTTATCTTGAGTTTCAATATTTGTATTTGCAGCAGTTTCTTTAGTCGTTTCGGTAATAATACCTGTCACGATTCCATTTTCGTTTACATTATTATTAGTTGCGATTCCATTGTTCTCAACACTATCGCTAATCTCTTGACTTTGAGTGGCCTCACCGAATATATCCTGTGATATTTCGAGGTTGGTATTATTTTCCATATGCGACTCACTTGTAAAGATATCCTGAGAAATGTTAGTATTTGCCTCCGATTCGTTGTCTACTACCAACTTATCATTATCATGTTGGATCCCGGTATGTTCTTGGACACGTTCAGTGTTCGCAGAAGTTTCCTTAGCGTTATCATCCTGGAGAATTTCTAGCAACTCTTGAGTAGTCCGGCGTTTATCGGGAACATTCGATTTATCTGTATCGACGTCCATTTCTTCGAACCCCAGCTTTTGTAAATCGCGTTTTAAATCATTCGCGAATTCTTCGCTGAATTCATCAAATTCTATGTATCCTTGGGCATCTTGAAGTTGCTGTGAAAATACAGCATTTATATTTTGATCAGTGTTCTCAATCTCCACAGCATTATCAGTTAGATCTTTAACGATAGTTTCTCTACCATAATTTCCAATAGCTAAGGTATTTTGACTGTCATTTGACAAAATGGTATTTCTTTCTGAATTAGTGTTCTCAATCTCCATGGCATTATCAATTACGTTGTCATCGCCATTCTCTTCACCATTTTTACCATTGTTCAAGTTACCTTGATAATCCTGGATTTCTTCAATAACTCTTTCCACATGGACCTGAACTTGCACTGCGTAAGAAGAGACTTGAAGACTGTGACAGGAGTCATTGTCACTATTCCACGGCTCTACTGTACCCCCGACATTGCTTTCAATTGTTTCTATACCTTCATTTCGGGACTCTTTGCCAGGAGAATCCAAAGAGTTATGTTCTTGTGATGCATCTTCTTCATTACTCTGGTTACACTCATCTTCAACCTCTACGTAATGATAGCGTTTATGAGTGGCGGCATGAGCTTCGAATTCCGAATAGAATATAGACTTTTTACATTCGTCGCAAAATACACTTACTACTCTGTTTTCGAGAATTTGTACTGGCTGCCTATTGCCTTGGCGCGATACTGGATGATCGGTTGGCTGGTATTTGTTTTGTAGTTTTTGTAAAGCAATATTGATAGTTGCATCCTGTTTGCAGTTGAAAGTGACTTTTCTAAAACTATCACTTCCATGACCTTCAGTGTGATCATTTTCGTGTTCAGTTAAAGCCACAGACGTGTTGAAGAATATGTCGCATTCAGGACAATGGTGATTTTGCGATTTATTGTTAACGCAAGCGTTTTTATCTTTACAATGACCTTCAATTTCTTTAGGCTGAACATACAAGTTGCACATGGCACATTGGTACAAGGGTTTTCCAGACGTCACATCCGAATTCATTTTGAGTCCCCTAGTATGCTGATAAATGCTCGAAATTTTAGTTCTGTTTGTATGGGTCTCTGGCAAGCCTTTGAAAATAGCAAACCAATCGTCAGTCAGCAATTCAAAGGGATCGTACATTACTATTTTATATCCGTTAATGTCATTGTGAATAGTTGAGTGATCAGAGGACTCAGCTTCGAAAGCGAATTTGCAGACGGCACAGGTCAGGATTACCGGTTTATAGTCGTCAAGGTGGTGTAACTGTGCATGTTCTATAGAATCGTCGTAAGTTAACGTACCCACTTCGCATTTCTTGCACTGGTACATAATGAAATTATTAGCATCCTGATTTCTGATCTCATTCCGTAATTTCAAGTTCTTAAGTTCATCGGTAGACTTACTGGAGCCGCATTTGATTTTAGGTTCTTTCACTGAGTTACTGAACAACCGGTTTTGTGGTGGAAACGAGTTAACTCGTTGGCGTCTACCCGCAGTTACACTAGCCGGCAAGCCAGCTAAATGCGCTCCCTTTTTAGCCCTAAACAGATATGGAAGGATTTTCAAGGCGCTTGGAACAACCATATGGCCATATCGATAATGTTTCTCAAGCATCTCTGGAGAGTCATATAAAGTCTCACAAAGCCTGCAAGTCTTGGCTGTGTACCTCTTCGCTTTTTCAGCTTCACTTAAAAACCACGTGGCTTTACCACCTTCGGTGTCAATGTCAGAAAATACCAGAACATTCCCGTCTACAAACAGGATTTGTTCAGGAAATTCAATATTATGTACATTGCCGTAGTGTTTATATATTGATGTGACCTCTTTGTCACAAAAGGCACATTTATACTTCGCAGACTTCGGCGAATTCTTATCTTCTGTTTTTCGCGTGTGTTTCTCATTTATATGTTTGGTCAAAATCGCTTCAGTGGTAAAAACTTGATCGCACGCGTCACATTTAAATACATTAGGCGCTTCCGGTTTCTTAGATGTATGCGATGTCTTAATGTGTCTTTGCAAGTTGCCTTTATTACTGTACGTTTTATTGCAGTCCATGCATCTGAAGTTTCCGTTTTCATTTCTTGGATTAGGTGTGTTTTGGGTCTTGGTTGCATCAGATTGTCTGCATTTAGTAGGAGTTTGAGAAGGTTGCGAGCGCACGAGATGGGCTCCCTTTTCGGCCCTGAATAGACATTCGAGATTGTTCAACAGAGCTGGATCAACCATATGCTGCAACATGTAGTGGTCTGCTAATATCTGGGGATTAGCAAAACTCGGTTCAACTTCACATAACCTACAAGTGACATCATCGTACCTTTCAATTGCTTTTTGCTTCTCGTTCAAAAACCATGGAGCCTTGCCGCCCTTCGAGTCTATAGAAGAATGGACTAGCACGTTTCCGTTGTAAAACAGAACTTGCTCAGGATCCTCTAAAAAATGTATAGACTTGTAGTGGTTATAAATCGACGTGCGTTCTTTGTTGCACAAAGCGCATTTGTACTTCGGGCACTTCGATTCGTTTGCAGCGTTGGAGTTGGATGCATGGTTACTATCTACGTGGGTTTTCAACACTGCTTCAGTGGCAAAACATTGTTCGCATTCCTCGCATTCGAACAGCTTGGTTTCGACAAGACGATTCCGTTTTGCGCGGGCGTTATCTTGTTTATCGACATTTAAGCCTCTGGTTACTCTTCTTTTGTTACTCCCACTATTTCCTTTACCTGCCCTATCTCCAACAGTTTCATCAGACTGCCGTTTTCTGGTTGCTGTGGATTCTGTGTGCGAGCCTTGCCTGACTTGTTTGAAGCGAATGCTGGAGAGGAGGCGCTTGATGGAGTCAGGGTCGGTGGTTGACCGTGCGATCTGCGACAGGCTTTCGAGTAAGCTGTCTGCGTCAACGTAGATAAGCGTGTCGTCTTTCTCATCAGTCTCTATGCCAAGCGTCGATGCGCCCATCTTGGCCTGTGGACAAATAAAACGTATTAAGTCACGTGGGCCAATTGCAAGCACTGTAAGAGGGCTGATACGGTAGAAGTATTAAACACAACGAATATGAATTTATCTGAGCGGTCTGAGAAGAGGAGGGCGGGGCGCCACATCAAATTTCGTAGATCCGAGGATTCCGAGGTCGATTTTTTGGTGTTTATAATTTTCACGCCCAAGCGCCTGTCTAGCGGGCGCTCGTAACTTTGCTCAGATGCCGGCCGTTTTTTTCGTACCGCATTATTGTTCCCACAAACCCGCCTAGCGGGCGCTGTCGATATCTGGGGTAGTTTTCATTTTGTCTGGTCGTAAAAGTGTTAAAAAGCAGTAGATTGTGTTCACTCCACTGGGCGACAGCGTTTGTCATTCTGGAGTAGTACTTGGTGATTGTCGTCTTCGATTCTATAAAATAATTCAATATAATCCGCAAACAATAGACACTTAGCCGTGATAATGATAACGATTATAGGTCCACTCAGAGCTCAGAGTTAACAAACCGGCTAAGTGTGGTTTTATTTTAATTTTATTATTTGTAGCGGCAAAAGATGTCATTATGAGAAAATTTCAAGTCTCTACCTATTGCGGTTCAAAAAATGAATGAATTAACGTTTATTTAGCGCAAAAACACAACATACACACAGAAAATAAAGAAAGCCCTGTGACAGTCGGATAGACAGACGGAAAGTGGAGTATTTGTAATAGGGTTCCGTTGGCACCGTTTGGGTACGGAACCCTAAAAAAAGTAATCTTTTCGCACAGCTGTTAACAGACACAAACCGTTTTAAGATTGAAGGGTGTACTACATTCGAGCGTTTTGACCGCGCGGTTCAACGTCATTATTATTTCGCGATTATTACCACAATGGAAGAGTAAGTCGCCATAATTTTGCTCAAACTAGACTCGGAATAAATAAGTCCGAAAGATTTAAGACTAGAAAGTAAATATTTTTATATATCGTATCCCGGTATTGCCCCATACATATTAGCCTAGCCATATGATCTAGATAACTGTTAAAAAAAGTTTATCAAAAAAATTTTTTAGAGACCAGCTTTTAATGCCGACTGTACTTTTTTTTATTATCGTAAACTGTATGTCAAAACGAATTGAATAAACCCAAACACGGTGAATTTATCTTATGTAATTTAGATGATCCTATGGCTACCTTCCGGCTCTATCAGCAGATCAGCTTCATGTCATAATAATATTGCATTGTCATCTGATTTACATATTTTTGCAAAATTTCAGCTCAATCGGTATTCCGAGAAGAGGGTCAAATTTGACCCGCAAGATCTGATCACAGACACACAGACACCGGGACAGGTAAAACTAAATAAAAGCTTGTAAATAATAATCTCAAATCGGTTCATAAACTACAGACTTGACCGACACTAATGACAAGTACAATACACACTGTTAACTGTACATTGTTAAACGAATGTCAACTTTATTGCAACGTGTTAAAGCCTATGGATGGTCAGTTGAAAATGGCTTCGTTTATAATAAGTTCGTGTAAATCTAGCATAAGCGAGTAAGATTGGGCGAGTAACAGTTTATTGCGGGCTGACGAAGTCCAGAGTGATCGATAGATCTTTCTAGATCCGTAACAAAGTATAAAGACGAAGTAGTCCAACATCGTTACATCGGTCGTTTAGCGCGTGACACGTATTCACACAAGCGCGCCACCACCTCTGTGTTAGTGCGATCCATACTGGAGCATTCTTAAAACTTTGCTTGTCGTGCGTTCGTACACGACGCGCACACATTCAAACGGTGTCCGTCAAGATAGCGTACACCGTAAAGATATTCAGAATCTGATGCAGCCAATAAATAGTACCCAAATAGTACCGACGAAATACCTAGGTGAAAAAAATAGTACCCTTAAACTTTTCGAAATATAAGGCCTGTTCACGGTGTACGCTACCGGGCGTCAAGCTGGCGTACACCGTTTGTATCTCTGGAACGGCTTTGTTTTTGGAAGCGCTTTCTATCTCAAAAAATAGTACCCAAATAGTACCCTAGGGCCCTAAAATTTCATTTCTCTAGCTATCGTAGAAGCCGAGATATTCCATGACTTAACGATGTACAAAATTTCACACCGTCAAGCTGGCGTACCCGGGAATTTCTTATAGAAAGAGCTCACTATATCTCGGCTTCTACGATAGCTAGAGAAATGAAATTGTAGGGCCCTTTTGGGTACTATTTTTTGAGATATAAAGCGTTTCCAAAAACAAAGCCGTTCCAGAGATACAAACGGTGTACGCCAGCTTGACGCCCGGTAGCGTACACCGTGAACAGGCCTTATATTTCGAAAAGTTTAAGGGTACTATTTTTTTCACCTAGGTATTTCGTCGGTACTATTTGGGTACTATTTATTGGCTGCATCAGATTCTGGATATCTTTACGGTGTACGCTATCTTGACGGACACATTCAAACGCGACCTTTTTTAGGAAGAAAAAACCGGCTAAGTGCGAAGCGGACTCGCGCACGAAGGGTTCCGTACCATTATCTATAATAAAATTGCTATTAATTCTCGAAGGGAAGCTTTTGCTCAAAAATCTTCGAAAGGCGCTAGATGTAAATACAATAAATTGAAAAAAATATTATTAAACATGTATTTTATTGTTTTTAGTATCTGTGGTTATAGCGGCAACAGAAATACATCATCTGTGAAAATTTCAACTGTCTAGCTATCTCTGTTCATGAGATACCCGAGATACGAGGTTTTCAAGGTAAACGAGCAAAATATCACGTTTTTTGTATGGGAGCCCCCTTAATTATAATTATTATTTTGTTTTTAGTATTTGTTGTTATAGCGGCAACACATCGGCAACAATACACAATCTGTGAAAATTTCAATTGTCTGGCTATTACGGTTCTTGAGATACAGCCTGGTGACAGACGGACGGACAGCGAAGTCTTAGTAATAGGGTCCCGTTTTTACCCTTTGGGTGCGGAACCCTAAAAATTACTGCTATTATACTGTGTCCGTAATGTAACGCTTTTACTCGCTTACTCCCCGGACTTTTCTGACCGGACCTAACCTGGGCCTCGTTTCACGAAGCTACAAGTTACAATTTTACAAGCCTACACTTGCAACATTGGTCACATACAGCAACGCCATTGGTTGATTTGGCCAATGTTGGTTTAGACTTGTAAAATTATAATTGTAGCTTCGTGAAACGGGGCCCTGGTCGCAAAGTTTTATCACTTATCAGCATGACGCAGCATTAGTTTATTTATATTGCGCAGTAGTTGTGTGACTCATCGAGCTCCCAAGTATCCCACCACTCCAGATGTTTGTTGATAAGGGAGACCACAAAAAATATATTGCTATTACGTTCAGATAAGCATGATTCAAGTTAACTCTTAATAATTAACTTTTTTAATCAAAACTTTGTTACATGTAGGGTGAAATACATGTGTCATCTGAAACCCTTTGATAATAGACGACGATTACATTTTTACAAACTTTATTTTCTGTACAGTTGCAACAATATAACACTCAGGAATGGTCTTAGCTACTTACTTATATCTACAACGTTAGATAAACATAGCTGGCTCAATATCACATCATTCCACTTTTAACTAATTGAAATTTGACCATTGTCTAACTGAGATAAAGTCTAATTCTAATTACCCTTAAAATGTAACATAGAACCTTGTAATAAGCCAGCGTGTCATCAAATAACTAATTCACAAAACTAATAATTGGGTTTGAATTTAGATGAATAAATAGGTTTACTAAAAAAAGTGTAACCTACTTTTAGGCTGTACTTTGTTGGATCAAAATTATAAGTATAATTATCGCCTTTTTTATGTTATAAGTGGCAACAAGTGGCAAAACTAGCTGCCAGATGGAAAGCAGTCAACGTCGCCCATGGATATCTGCAACACCAGAGGTGCTACCTACCTAAGATATGTTGCCGATCTTAGAGAGCCCTATTTACTCGTTTCTCCTGATATCTCAATGCCCCAAAACACGGATCCAATTTGAATGAATATTCTGTGTTCGTTGCAGTTGAAATATCAACCATAAGGCTGTGTTTCCACTAGACCTGTGCAAGGTAGCCGGGCTGTGTGCGAGCGACCGTCAAGATAGCGTACACCGTAAAGATATTCAGAATCTGATGCAGCCAATAAATAGTACACAAATAGTACCGACGAAATACCTAGGTGAAAAAAATTGGGCGTCAAGCTGGCGTACACCGTTTGTATCTCGGGAACGGCTTTGTTTTTGGAAACGCTTTATATCTCAAAAAATAGTACCCAAATAGTACCCTAGGGCCCTACAATTTCATTTCTCTAGCTATAGTAGAAGCCGAGATATAGTGAGCTCTTTCTATAAGAAATTTCCGGGTACGCCAGCTTGACGGTGTGAAATTTTGTACACCGTTAAGTCATGAAATATATAAAAAAAAAATAAGAAAACAATAATAAGTGGCAAGGTAGGTATTTTGCGGAAAATAATAATGGGTACCTACGTATCCATTATCTATGTTCGATTTTAAGAAATAATTATATTTATTTGTTAAGATTATTGCCGCTTGATGACGATACATTCTGATGGTATAAAAGTAGGTATAGTAGATAAACCATAACTTTTAGGTATTTATGTGAAAATAAGCTAATTTTTCATTTATTTTTCAGATTTTATAACTTATTTTTGCCTTTTCTACTTTTATCTAAAGCTAAATCCATTTTATGTTTTAAATTATCCGTATATTTTTTTTCTTCATACATACATTTCTTTTCATTTAATAAATAGGTGCAGGTCTAAGTCCATGTATAATTTCGTACCCTTGGTCAAATAACGACGCATGTGACTTTACGTCAAAAGCTTTTCTATTGCTCAAATGTCATACAAATCATACGAACTAGGTACATGATACACGCAGATCCTGAAAAGTTGTCATTTTGCAGATGCGTCGTTATTTGACCAAGGGTACGATTTCTTAATAACGGAGGTGCATATAAGGCGCGACGATTTCAATAGGTAATCGTCACAAAAGGAAAGGCATGCAGTCGTCTGTTATTTCGTCTCAAATTACATAGTCAGAGTGAAACTTTGTGCATTGTTTTAGATAAATTAAATGACATCGTAATGAAACATATTTTAGAAACTAAATTGATTTACCTTTCAGATTCACTTTAAGTATGTACCGACTTTTAGCCATTGTAGGTCATAAATTAGTAATTAGGTTCATAACTTAGGTCTGTATTTAGCAATTTTTTTTGCAGGAAATAAGTTTTTAGTTTGGAATATACATTTAGGTACTATAAACGAGACAAGATGTTTTACATGGATGTGACAAATTTAATACGATAACGAATGAGAGATGAAGAAGTGAAATAAAATAGTGAGTGTTTATTAGTAAAAGTGGTTTTTGTTAGCTCTAGGATAGTGTTAGTTTGTATAGAGTGACTAGGCAAAGATTTAGTGTTGGATTTTAATGGTTAGAAGTTTCGTAAATGTTTGGAATTCGATTGTGTATGGATCGTTTTTCAGGAAGGAAACGTGTGGTAAGAAATAGATAATTTGTATATGAATAGGTAAATTGATTTTGAAAGAGGAAATAGTTGATGTATGAGAGTGCTTTTAGCATAGTGTTGGGAAATCTAAGGCAGATAAGTTTTTCAACGAGCGATTAGCCTGATCAGCTAAGAGTTATTGGAATTCTTATATGCTGAAGGTTTCAGGATGTGTGAGTACTTTGACAGGGAATACGAATGGATTTTTTTTACACAAGAGAAGGCTTTTGAAATATATACAAGTATTATGATTTATGCCATTCGTTACGCTGTTGAGCGAGTAGGTATATGTTTAGCAAGGTACACCAGGATACAAGGCAGGCACGGAATCCTTGAACTCTGATCATGATTCGGTCGAGCTACCAATCGTGAAGGGCCTTGGACACATGGAATGTTTATGAAAGTTATGAAGTGTTAAAAGAAATGCCTGATGTGAATACTGCCGCCATAAGGCAAAAGGGCACATCTAACATTTTTTTTCGACTACTAAGTTGTTTACATATTCGGAATCAGTAAATTTCGCTGATTCCGAATATGTATATAACTGAGTGTCGAAAAAAAAATGTTAGTTGTGCCCTTTTGCGTTATGTGGGCAGAATAAATAAATTAGGGATGTAACGATACCGATACCGATATATCGGCCGATATATCGGTATCGCCGATATTATACAACCGATATTTGAAGAATTTGCTGTATGAAAAAAAAACTGCAAAAAATAATTTCAATTTCTGACTTAATTTATGTACTGGTCTATTCTATTACCTTGTGCAATGATAATTACTATGTTAATTAAATCTTTGGTTCTTAATAAAAAAAAATGAATTTTGAGTTGACAATTAATTATTTTTACTTTACACTTTCAAGGTTGACTCTCTGGTACATATAGCCAGTAGTCATTGCCATTAGTTATAATAAGGTCATAAAAATATCTGAAGTTCATACTTCATTATTAAGCTAAGATATCGGTATCGGTATCGGTATCGCCGATATTAACTACTATATATCGGTATCGGTATCGTATCGGCAAAACTGTGTATCGTTACATCCCTAAAATAAATCATTTGAAGTATGTGTGCGCGCACTTAAATAAAATATCCTTGTATCCTGAACAAATATATAAATATAAAGCCGGCCGACAATGTAAGTAATGTGCTGTGTACCTTGTATTGAAAGTGATATTTTATATGTAGAAAGGGGTGCTTGAGTTGCACACTCAAACCAAAAGAAAGAATCAGACGTGTGAAAGAGCCCTTGAGGCCTACTTACAGAAATGAATTATTTCATTTCATTTCATTTCATTTCATTACACTATAATGAATAAAGAAGTAGTGACGTCAAAGAGAATTACAGAATAATAAAAGTAGTGACGATTAGTGACATACTCGAGTACCTATGACAGAGAAAAATTATTATTATTATTCAACCAGACGTGACACTATTAAGATACTGCAGAAGATACATATAAGGTAGACAAGATTTTATAAAAAAAAACAACAGGATTTTAAATAAGACTTCTTGGTAGGTTGTAGGTTAGTTAGGTCTCGTTCCGTCATCAAAGTGTGTATAAAGTAAGTAGATTTCATTCTTAAAACAGTTATAGCATCATGTATTCAATGTATAATTATTATGTTAACTAATTGGCTTAGATATGTAAGGGGCACAATGTTATCAAAAAACAAGCTTTTTTGATGTATGATGTAATATATTAATGTGGAATTGTAAAAAAATTAAAATTGTTAATTTACACCATTATTGGCGGCAGAATTTAACGTTGGGGAAAGATTGACTCTTTAGCTACACTGTTATTCTAGCTCTGACGGGCCCCATTTTTAATGAGCTTAGGACGGCCTAAGGAAAAATTCGGCCCCTGTCAAAACACTCAGATAATAAGTGTAGCGAGTTAATTACTAGCAGGTTTAGATATAAAATTGTATTGTAAACGTTAAGTAATAAATGTTTATTATTGGATAATACCTTATTTCGCCGCCGTACACAGATAAACCACTTTCTCCACAATAATATTTGCACAAACAAGATTTTAATTACATAACCTAAAAGTTTCAAGTTCCTATATCACATATTATCGTCTCTAATAATAGCTATCGTAAGTATTCTTTCGATTATATAATTACTTTATCAACAAATAAATTTGCAAAGTGAGCAAATAGGCCAAGGCTCCTTCCTATTCCTGCGCAAATGACTTATCTTATCAGATGATTATTTATCGACTAGTTCAGACTTGTTTACTACGCACTTTGCTTTTACTTTAGAACCAAAATATTTTCGACGTGCAGTGCATTGTCAACATGCGAACGGTTTGATGGTTACCTTAGGTTTCGGGCACGCCGGTTAATAAATTAGTATCACCACTCGGCATAAGTACTTGATGAAGAATAAATGAATACAAATACAAACTTTAGCGAAGCAAAAAATGTCTGCTTGACATAACATAACAAAGGAAGGAAAGGGGTAAAGTGGGTGGTCCCCGTGTGCCAGTGTTGCCAACTCAAAATTTCATTCAATGCTAAAATTTTGTTGAAAATCTGCTAAAATTATGCTAAAACATGATAAATTCTGTTAAAAACTAGCTGTGAACCCGGCTTCGCCCGGGAAAAATGTAAAAAATCACAAACCCCCGTTTTACTTCCTTAGAAATATTTTCTTATTTTTAACAGACATTACAAAAAGGAGGATGTTGAACTGATGGCTGAGTTCCAAACATTAAAATAATGTTGAAGTCGTTTTTGGTTTAAATTATCCAAATTAAATTATTGTTGTTACACTATATTTCCCGTTAGTGAGCACAGCTCTCCCCTTTAAATTAGAATCGCCCCGGTCCAGAGGCGGCGTTAGACGTAGGCGACGTGGGCCACCGCCAACGCCACGCGGTCCAAGGGCCCTCGCGCCTCGACGGCAGCACAGCAAAAAGAGCTTCGTCACCAGTTAATAATACCATTAACCGTCTTCATGGAACAGCAAAGGGCCTCGCGAAATATCTTTTGTCCACAGCAAATTTAGGTCTTGCTGCGCCACTGTCCCGGTCCCGGGCAAACTCTGGCCGGGACCCGGCGGAAGAAATACATCTAAATCATCCCACTATGGCCCCATCCTCGTCATCCAATTTGTGGCAGCCACTTAGCGTCAGTTTAGTCAACCTATGTGTGTGGCAGATGTGGCTAGCCCGGGCACAGTCCATCTTCAACCTGGCGGGTTTGGACCCTGCATCAGCAACGCGGTTTTGTATGCGCAGTGTGGTGTTCCAGACCCGGTCAGTTCGTGTCACTCCTCTTTCAATTTAGACCTTCTTCAAAAAGTATAGAATCATCTTATGGAGTTTATGTTTAGTTTATTTTATGGAACGGTTCCTGTGTATGTAGAAGTGCCCGCGAGAGGTAAAAATTAAGATGGCGCTACTATCACAGGTGGGTAAATGTTGCAGCAAAGCGCCAAAAATTATTTGACTTTTGTTAATTCATTAGTGAATGTTAATTTAATAAAATAACATGTGACCTACATACTTAACTGATTCCCCGTATAAGATAGTTATCCTTACCTCTATCCTCTATATTATGGGGGTAAAATTAACTTCCATCCACTATTTTGCCCTCAATAGAAAAGGAATTTTCGAAAGAATTAGTATATATTTGAACATTCCCACCTCCAAGACAAAATAAAAAAACATTAGGGAATATGCATAATATTTCTTGTTTACTTTAACGAAAGCTCTTTCATATAAGAAACAGGAGGCAAAAAGTATTTTTCGAATAAGTATAAAAATAACCAAGATACCATCAATAATTCAAAAAATCAAAAAACGTACTATAACATCATAGTCCATGTCTTACCAACAGGTGAGATAAAAGTTAAAAAATTAAACTTAAAAAGCTACAATACCGAGTTTCGCTCAAGTCACCACTTCAGAAGGATTAAATACAAAAGTGCATCAAAACTGCCTATTCCTTGTTTTTTAAGCTTAGAATTTTAACTGTCATTTTCGCCTGACGTTGGTTCGTTTTCATTGAGCAATGAGACAATAATATTGAGCAATTTTCACTTATGTCAGTAATTTATTAGGTACGTTTTAAAAAATAAAGCAAGATGCATAATATTTTCCTGTTAAAAGATCGTTTTCTTTGAAATAATATTCGTAAGGATATCGCACGATTTTTCTAATTAAAAAACACCGTAAACTTACGTCGCGGTCAAAGTCACACGTTACGCGCGCTTCCTTAAACTATATCAGTTTCCGAACGCAGCAAAGAAACATGGCCGACTGTTTTTGGCGTTATTCGTATTATTTTACATCTTTATACGCTTATTTCTCCGTTATACGAATTTTGCGGATATAAGTTGTCGATTCGAAAGTGTTATTTTTTTACGCTTTAATTTTTGAGATGCTTTTCGTTCAGGTCTACCGTAGGGCCCGGCTAAATTATTAATATAGATTTTTAACAGACATTACAAAAATGAGGATGTTAAACTGACGGCTGAGTTCCAAACATTAAAATAATGTTGAAGTCGTTTTTGGTTTAAACTATCCAAAACCTTATTTAAGGACTTTCATTACAAAATTCCAACCGTCACTACTTTGAAAAAAACTCGTAGGTATCTCAAAACGTCGTAGAGGAAAACGTCAAAAGTTCTTCATTCGTCAGAACTTCATTATACACTTACTGCGTTTTTACCTGGAGTCAGTGTCAGATACGTGTTTATTTTTAAAGTAATGACGCAATGCTATTTGGGTAATCCACATTAAAATCGAATTTAGAAAGGTAAATAAAATCACTTTTTATCTAAAATCCAAAGTATGATTTTTCACATTTCTATCTTCAAAAATAAAGTATATAAAACTTTAATTTTTCAAACATCTAAAATAATAATAATAAATCATTTATTTCAAGACAACATGAAATAGTAGAGTCCCGTTTAAAAACCGAATTCAATTTATGTTGTTAGACTATAATTTCCCATTAGTGATCACAACTCTCCCCTTGAATTAGAATCGCCCCGGTTCAGAGGCGGCGTTAGACGTAGGCGACGTGGGCCACCGTTACCTAGCCAAATGTGACAGCCTATATTAAAAAGATGAAAGTCTGAAAAATCGTGTGACGTACTTTATGGATGACCCCATAGTCAGTTTAACCGACCTATGTGGATGCATATGGCAAATGTGGCAGGCCCCGGTACAGTCCGACTTCACGCGGTTTAAGCACGTGCATCGGCAACGCAGTTTTGGCACCTGCATCAGCAACGTGGTTTTTTATGCGCAATGTGGTGTTCCAGACCTGATCAGTTCGTGTCACTCCCTTTTCAATGTAGTAATCAATTCTGTAGCCATATTATATTCTGCAGCCATATTATCGGGATTTGGCGAATATTCGTGTTGACGTCTTGTTCTTTTTGTATGTCAGGGAAAGAGATGACAGTACAAATTTACGCCGAATCGCCGATAATGTGGCCGTAGCATACTAAATCCACTTCGTACCTACCCTGCTGTTGCGTTAACGTAACGTTACTGCATGGAGATTCAAAACTGTTATTTACTGCATTCGACAGGACACTTTTTCAACAGATTCCCCGAATAAGTTATCCCTCCATATTAAGGGGATAAAATTACCTGCCATCCACTATTCCCCCCCCCCCCCCCCCCCCCCCGTAGAAAAGAAATTTACGAAAGTATTTGTATATTTGAACATTCCCACCTCCAAACCCTTTTTTTTGCTTTTTTTAGCTTACAATTTCAACTGTCATTTTCATTGAGCAATGAGACAATAATATTGTGCAGTTTCGACTTGTTTAGTAATTTATTACGTTTTAAAAATAGCACGATGCATGTAAATATTGTTTTTTTTTTGTTGAAATAATATTATACGCACGATTTTCTAATGTAAAAAACGTTTTTCTTACTCATGTCGTCACCTCGTCAGTTTAGTTTACTCCGTTCTCGCCGAGTGTGTACAAATTCAATTAAAAGCACACATTACGCGCGCTTCGCTAAGCTATGGCAGTCTCCGAACGCAGCAAAGAAACATGGCCGACTGTTTTTGGTATTAAGCAAATTATTTTACATCTTTATACGCTTGTTTCTCCGTTATACGAATTTTGCGAATATAAGTTGTCGATTCGAAAGTGTTATTTTTTAACACTTTAATTTTTGAGGTGCTTTTCGTTCAGGTCTACCGTAGGGCCCGGCTAAATTATTAATATAGATGTGCTAATTAGAAAAAGCATTATTCTTTCAAATTTAATGTATTGTGATTATTACAGCTTTACAATATAATCCTTTTGTGGCCCATACTAAACTTTCAGCAAACAAAATGCTAAAGATAAGTAAATTAAGAATTAAGTGCTATTATGTTACTAACAAAGTATGAATTATGGACAAAATGTCTGAATTAAACAATTTCAATTAATTTTTTTTTTATATTAGAATAGGGATGTAACGATACCGATACCGATACCGATATATCGGCCGATATATCGGTATCGCCGATATTATACAACCGATATTTGAAGAATTTGCTGTATGAAAAAAAATCTGCAAAAGGTAATTTCAATTTCTGACTTAATTTATGTATTGGTCTATTCTATTACCTTGTGCAATGATAATTACTATGTTAATTAAATCTTTGGTTCTTAATAAAAAAAAAAGAATTTTGAGTTGACAATTTATTATTTTTACTTTACACTTTCAAGGTTGACTCTCTGGTAAATATAACCAGTAGTCATTGCCATTAGTTATAATAAGGACATAAAAATATCTGAAATTCATACTTCATTATTTAGCTAAGATATCGGTATCGCCGATATTAACTACTATATATCGGTATCGTATCGGCAAAACTGTGTATCGTTACATCCCTATATTAGAATCAAATTAACTTTTTTACTACAGCATACAAACAATCATAGTAAAATATGTTAAAAATGAAAGTTGTAAAAGATTTACGCTTTTATTACATGTTTATTACGACTTAGATAGTTAGAGAATAGGATTTTTTAGATTTGGGGGCGCTGTAATGCTTTTCTACCGTATTCACCATATTTGCCATACTGGTTAGGTTAGTTCCGTTTTTCGCCACGCCTATTCTCTTTCCGCACAGAGTCTTTATTATTGTCAACCATGCAATCGAAGATTATTTTACAAACTTATGTCGTCATCAACTTGTATGTTTCTAAATTTACCATTTATCTGTGTGTTTGTCTCCAACAGGTAACATTTCTATTATTTACAAAATTATGCCAAAAATTATGCTAACTGCTAAATGTAAAAAAAATCTGCTAAACCAGTCCAAATTATGCTAAATTTAGCACTGAAACTGCTAAATTGGCAACACTGGCTCATGGGCTGTCACAGTGACAGTAATAATGTGTTGCCATCTTGAAACTGTTATATCGGTACATTCGAGCTTAGTAAAAAAACTCTAATATAGGGTTCTTGCACTAAAAAACTCGCTAGAATTAGCTAGACATTTCGTATGGAACTTTACCGAATATGCGTGGCAGTCCTTAAAAAATCTATGGCAAGCTCGCATTCTGAACGGATTTTTTCCGTTTGTTGCATAGAAAATTTCGTCAACCAACCGATACAAACATAGCTATTTGTCAAAAAGAGATAAGTAGCCGCATTTCATCCTTTTTACTGTTTCGTGTGGTTTACAGGTTGGTTCGGTTTGTACCAATTTTCCCTTTTCAGGAAACGCCTGATCTTTAGATATTCGCCCCAGCCCAGGTGTCAGGGCGCGGCCCCATGTCGACGGCACGGCGCCGTCCGCCGTGGAACGGCACGGCGCCGTCACCGTGCGACGGTACGGCGTCGTGCCGTCGGACGGCGCCGTGGACGGCGCCGTGAACGGTGCCGTGGACGGTGTGACGGCGCCGTGAACGGTGCCGTGAACGGTGTGACGGCGCCGTCCACGGTGCCGTGAACGGCACACCGCACCGGTGGACGGCGCACGGCTCGGTAGTTTTGTTTTAGGCGAATCTCACACTGCGGCGAATCTAGAATCATCAATTTGTATAGAAAAATCGCGGGGTATGGCACACTGAGAATGAGTGAGGTCGCGCCGACTTTTTAACCGGCTTTCAAAAGAAGCACGTTTTTTTTGTGTGTTTGTTCACCGATTACCTACTCGAAGACGGCTGAACCAATTATAAATTCTTGTTTTGTTTGAAAGAATGATGTTTGAATATTTTAGAGGTGGTCCCATTGCAACCAAATCAGGACTTGATGATGGGATGTTGGAGGAATTGAGGGAACTCTTCAAATATTATAGGCACACATATAGCGATTTTGGTATTGGTTATAGTTTCTCGTGCATTTCTTATTACAAATGAATTTCTAGTGTTAACCGACTTCAAAACAAAGAGAACATTCTATGTAGGTTTGCTCCCCGATTACTTGAAGATGGCTTAGCCGATATGGAAAATTCTTTTTTTATTTGAAAGGGTATACCTCTGGGGTAGTCCCCTTGCAAACAAATCAGGATCTGATGATGGAATCTTGGAAAAATCGAGAAAAATATAGCGATTTGGGTATTTTTCATAGTGAATTGTACATTTCTTATCGAATCTCTTCATTTGAAGTCCGTTATTAACAGACTTCCACAAAAGAAGGACGGTTTTCATTTTTTACCCTATTACTCGAAGACAGCTGGACCAATTTGGAAAATTATTTTTTTGTTTGAAACGGATTTGTCCTCCAGAGTGGTCTAATCAAACCGAGATCTGATGATGGGATCTTGGCGAAATCGAGGGAACTCTTCGAATATTATAGGCATATATACGGCGATTTGGGAATTGTTCATATTCACTCGTGCATCTCGTATCAAAATAGGTTCACTGAAAGTCGGTTATTTTAATTTTTTTAATTTTGTGATTCATCATCATTCGGTTTAATTCGCAATGTCAATGTGTACTTTCATCAAAATGGGTTCAGTAGTTTTTGAGATAGAGTTATGTGTATATCAGTCACTAGGAAAACTTGTATCTACTTAACAGCGTAATTTGATCACTACTGAAATTAAGAAAATCAAGAAATAAAAAAAATACTTAAAAATTAAACCGACTTCAAAAAGGGAAGAAATAAAAGTTTTATGAACACTATTTTTTTGAAGTCGGTGTTAACCATATTTGGAAGTACCTACGCTACGAGACGCTCAAATACTATATTACATACATAGACCAGTAAAGTAAGCAGTGGCTCGGCTTCGCCTCGGCCGACAATTACATGTGATCGGAGGCTTTCTTTATTTACTGGCCAAGGTTTATATACAATTTTTCTGTTCGACGGAGTCGGAAAGCGGCCGGAAGACAGAAAAAATTGCTGGCATAAAACTTTCCTTTTATTTGAAGACGGTTTAATTTTTATAATAACTTAAATTAAAGAAAAAAAATTATTACTCGTCGGTTTTTTAGCCAAATCCCATTCTCAAAATCATTTTTTACCCTAAAAATGATAAAAGGATACGATTTCAATCAAAAAATTATACACTTACAAAAATAAGTCCCTATTTCTATGGAGAGTCGATTTTCGATCCACAGTGTAGCGGGAAGAGTGCAGTGTGCGGTGCGCCGCACACGGTACCGTGTGCCGTACACGACACCGTCCACGACGCCGTCACACCGTTCACGGCACCGTTCACGGCGCCGTCACACCGTCCACGGCACCGTTCACGGCGCCGTTGACGGCGCCGTCCGACGGCACGACGCCGTACCGTCGCACGGTGACGGCGTCGTGCCGTTCCACGGTGGACGGCGCCGTGCCGTCGACATGGGGCCGCGCCCTCACTAAATCTAACTAGACCACTGCTCGACAAAACCCAACAGGGTTTCGTTGTTGTCTTAGGATAGGTATGTAATTAAAACAAAACGGAACTCCTATATTAATCATTTATTGCTTTTAATAATCTGTATAAAAATCACTGCATCTTATAATTAAGTACATTATTATGGCATTTAAATATTGTATAAATTAAAGCTATATTATAAAGTAAAAAAATAATGTGTAAAGATAAATATTGTGATGTTATGGTTATCACTTAAAGGGTCAACTGTGATAGAACGTGCACAACGAAGGTGCTGCCAACTAGTGCGGCCAATCCGAATCTTGCACTTTATTATGCTGGGGCCACATTAACGGGAAACGCCGTTAATATCACGATGATGGACGATTAACGTTAGTGACTTCCTATACTCAACATTGACATGACCCCAAAGGCCACTACGCGATATGGAGCGGCAGATGCAGCTGTGGCTGCGGGAAGTAGGGGCGGGCCGCTTCGCCCGGGTACGGTTCCAGCTTCTTCGTCGGTAGCGGCCGGAGTTGCTGCAATCATACAATGTTTATAGTACAGGTCGCGTCACGTAAAAAGAACGCTGGTGGTGGGGCTGCGCAGTAGGCAATTTATCGGTCTATTTGGTGGTATGAGGTGCGGCGCGGGGAGGGCGGGTGCCGCGCCGCGTCATTGCCGGGGCGCTATTGGTTCGTCAGTCGACCTTTGCTTTCCGCACTGTGTTCACGTCACGTTCGTTCTCAAAATACTGTCGCGCACAAAAGTGTCTTGTTTATTACAAAATGGTTTTACATAGAAAAATGATTTATGATGTATATTGTTTGTTTTTTTCCATTCTACACAGAAACATGTTTTTAATTCCATTTAATAATATATCAACTAATAATCCTCAAGGATCCCACAGTCAAACTGTGTAAACAGTTATGGGGGACGATGTTTTACTATTAAGCGTCATACAAAAAAAAGGAAAATAGGTTCATGAGACGGGACTTTCAACGTTTTAACATATAAAATACAAATTTAAATATAGACAAACCATTTTTTAAGGGCGTTATATTTCAACGAAGATTAGAAGTTGCGGACAGCTTTGTGTGGGTTAAAAAGTTGATTCACCCTATTAATAAATAAATAATAGATAATAATACATATACTTTTTAATCGAACCGCGCCGCGAGCGAAAGGCTAGTTTAAAAATAAAACAATAAACATAGTACTTTCGCGCGCGAGTGTACCAATGCGCAAACATACCCCCTCCACTTTCTTCCAGCGTTCTTTTTACGTGACGCGACCCGTATATTACACAACTAGGATGGTAATATGAAGAAAGGCCGAGATCGCAAAGTTTGCGGCCCGAGCTGAAAGCGAGGGGACGTAAATATGCGATCGAGGGCTTTCTTTATTACCTCCCGTGTTGTGTACATCATTTTATGTCTACACTTGGTACGCGCAGCGTGCAGAAAAAGCCACTTTATGGCCAGGTGTGGCATAATAATATAAATATCACATCACACTAATATTATAAATGCTACTGCGATAACTGCAGAGCGGCACATGGCAACATCTCCGTTTAAAAGTCAAATTTCTATCAAAATGTGACTTTTGCTCTGCAAAGTTAAAAAAAATTAAATTAAAAAAAAAGGTAAACAAATAAACCACGTGACTCGGGCCATTCAGCCGATCAAACTAATGTCAAGTGTGTACCTTGGGCCGCTTGTTGTCGTGCATCATCTTCATGTGCTTGTATATGGAGGTCTGCCAGGTGAAGGTTGCTGGGCAAAGCTTGCACTTGAAGCTTTTTGTGGTCGAGCGGTTGGTGTGCATCGCCCATACGTGGCCTTTCAGTCTTTTTACAGTCTGCAAGAGAAATAAGTTTTTGTAACAAAAATATTTTTTGGCTCAACCTTTCATTGCCGACTGTACTTTTTTGTGTAATCGCAAACCGCAAGTAAATACTAATCAAATTAGCTCAAACAGAGTGGATTTAGTACACAGTAGATTGAGTTTCTTCCGGCGCTTCTTCTCACCAGAAGGTCATTACCCGAAGCGCCAAAAGAAAAGAAGAGAAAAGAATATACAGAGACGGTTTCTTTAGAAGCTGCACTAACGGCTTATCATGGCTATGTGTCCTCGGTTCTCTGTTATGGCTTGATCTTGTGGGGCAACTCTGTGGAGGCTGATAGAATTTTTAAAATTAAAAAAATATGTATCAGGGTGATGAGTAATGCCTGGATGAACGATAGTTGTATCCCTCTATTTAAAAAACTTAACATTCTGCCACTGCCATGTTTGTACATAAGGGATATATGTGTTTTTGTCAAAGAACATCCCGAATACTTCAAGTTACGGAGTGAAGTCATAGAGAGACGGACAAGACCACATCTTATGTCCATTCTGTACAAACCACCCAGTCACAAGGACATATACAAAAGAAATGTGTTCAATACAAGTATAACTATTTATAATAATTTACCAAATGACTTACGGACATTATCAGGGAATATATTTAGACATAAGTTGACGAAATGGCTGGTGGATAAATGTTTTTACAGTGTGGGGGAATATTTAAATTATAAAAATCTACTGACATCTTAATGATCGATTACGTATATATTATTATTTTAATTCAATAACATCTATAAATCTAGCTTAATTAATCAAATATTTGTACACGTGCTTGCATGTTGAATACAAGAACATTTTATACTGTAAAACCTTTTAAACTGTATTCTGACAAATAAAAATTTTCTGATTCTGATTTCTATAAGACATGTAAAAGAGCCCTTGAGGGCCTACTTGCAGAAATAAATTATTTTTATTTTATTTTTAGGTTATGTAATGTAGATGATCCTATGACTACCATCCGGCAACATGGCAAAATTAAGTAAAGGGACAAGTGGCTCAATATTTCCGTGTGGTGACCGCAGTCGTTGCCTCACATAAGCTCGGGAAGGCTCCAACTGTACTATTATCTGTATTAACTACGTTATACACCGTGTTTTTAGGGTTCCGTAGCCAAAATGGCAAAAACGGAACCCTTATAGTTTCGTCATGTCCGTCCGTCTGTCTGTCTGTCTGTCTGTCCGTATGTCACAGGCATTTTACTCAAAAACTACATGATGGATATTGATGAAATTTGGAATATAGGTGTCTTTTATGAGCCGTTACTTAGTTTGGTATATAAATAATTAAAATATATATTTTTAGGGGGGGGGCACTCCATACATGTTAAAGACAGTAATTTTTTTTTTTTCAGTAAATATCCACGTGTGGTACATAGTTCGACAGCTCTTTAAAAACACTATAAGGTTCCTAAGTAATGTTTTTGATTAAGTGAATGTATTTGGAAATAATCGCTCCGAAAGTTGTGTAAATTGTGTCCTCCCCCCCCTCTATTTTCTAAACCGTGCGTCCGAAAATATGAAATAAATCGCGAAGGTAACGCTTAATTAATACTTTCAAGGAAAATTATTTTCAACAAGATCGAATGTACCGTTTTTGAGTTATTGCCGAGTGTGCGCTTCTCAACAAAGGACGTAATTGCTATGAAGATACGCTCTTTTGTTGTTGTACTTTTTCTACATCGTATTTTTTATTACCTTATAGTTACGGCTATGGAACCCTACACTGAGCATGGTCCGACATGCTCTTGGCCAGTTATTTTAATTTGCGTTAACTTTGAGGGCACTTTCTTCAGGTCTAATCAAGCTAATTTCTAGGAAACTAATGTCCTCACTCTTACAGTTGTTAAAATATTCATATTATCTTAATTTAATCACCAACCAGTATAAATGAGTTGACATAATTCCATCACTGTCACTAACCTGTTGACATTAACTGACTAACTCAAAAATGTCTTTTAAAATTGTACGAAATAGTACATTACACAACTAGGGTGGTAATACAAAGAAAGGCCGAGATCGCAGAAGTTTGCGGCCCGAGCTGCAAGCGAGGGACGTAAATATGCGATCGAGGGCTTTCTTTATTACCTCCCGTGTTGTGTACATCATTTTATGTCTACATTTGGCCAGAAAGCGGCTTTTTTCGCTTTGGGCTTAAAATCACTAAATTTCATTTTACCTCATTATCAATATTCCCAGATCTCAAAACTTCATGGCCTCAAAATACCTAAATTGTAGAATGCCTAATTTTTTTTCACAATCAACCGAAACCTTAATATCGCCGATGTTCAAATTACCTTAGGCTCATAATACCTAAACTTCAAAACAGCATATGCTTAAAACAACCAAACCTCAAAATACCTAAATTTATACTATCAAATAAACATTCGTAAAAAAAATTAGGTATTTTTGGAAAAATGCCTAAATTTAGGTATTTTGAGGTTGAGTTGTTTTGATATTTTGTCATTTCTGCCATTCGGTAATTGAAGGATTGTGCATTTCAATCTTCAGGCATTTAGAGAATATGCCGTTTTAAGTCAAAGTCATAATGAATTTCGTTCATTTTAAGAATGTTACAATTTGTCATTTAGGTTTTATGAGCTCATGGTAATTTGAAAAAAGGGTGTATTGGCAAATAAGGTATTATGAGATTTAGTGATTTTAAGCCCAAAGCCTTTTTTCGGACGCGCAGCCTGCGGATAAAGCCACTTTATGGCCAGGTGTGGCATAAAGTTCTTTTTTTCCAATTTAACAAATAGCGATATACCAGGTAGCTTGTTGACGTACGAAGCAACGTGTCGAATTTAACGAAAATAAAAAAAAACCCGGTGTAGAAATAGATATTAATAATTATTTGTTGGTTGGTTAGTTGGCAGATTGATTGACCGATTGATTGATTGGTTGATTGACCGATTGATTGTATCTGACCTTGTAGGACTTGCCACAGATCTCGCAGAGGTGCTCGCTCTCCGGCTCGCGGTTCTTCCTCCCCTCGTGTATGTTGTTCATGTGTGCCACCATTATCTTCGCAGTCTTAAATGATTGATTGATTGTGTCTCACCTTGTAGGACTTGCCACATATTGATTGATTGGTTGGTTGATTGATTGATTGTGTCTCACCTTGTAGGACTTGCCACAGATGGATTGATTGGTTGGTTGATTGATTAATTGTGTCTCACCTTGTGGGACTTGCCACAGATTGATTGATTGGTTGGTTGGTTGGTGGAATGATTGGTTGTTTGATTGATTGATTGTATCTGACCTTGTATGACTTGCCACAGATCTCGCAGAGGTGCTCGCTCTCCGGCTCGCGGTTCTTCCTCCCCTCGTGTATGTTGTTCATGTGTGCCACCATTATCTTCGCAGTCTTAAATGCCTGGAACGGTACAATTTTACGGTTTAGAGCAGGGTAGGCGAACCTTTATGCATCAACGTGCCATTTTTTCTAAAGAATGTTTAATGGGGTCATTGACGTGCCATCAAATAATTTTGACTTTCTGATTATTTGGAAAATAATAAATACTATCAAAACTCTTTATTAAATAAAGTAAACGAAAAAGGTACATTTTGGAATGCTTTTATTACACGCATAAATTAAATTACTGTAAAATTTGTGTGACTTCTGTTGCTGCAGGTTAGATGACAAATCATTTATATTGGGGTTGTAAGATGTTACTTTTAGCAAAATGCATGCTGAAGTGGATTCATCTGTCAAACTGTTAATCGCCGATCAGTTAGAAATTCTTGATCGGCGACGTGCCCAAAATATTGTGTCGCGTGCCATCAATGGCACGCGTGCCATTGGTTCGCCTACCCTGGTTTAGAGCATAGGTTCCCAAAGTGGTCCGTAATGACCCGTGATCTTGGAAGTTAGCGTTATAAGCATCAAATATCACAAGGGGGGGGGGGGGGGGGGGGGGGTCAAAAATAGGCCAAATTTGATCACATGATTTCTGGACGAGCCCTTATGGAGGACCCCTAAGGTTGAAATGCTATGTTAGCACCTTGAAGCAGACGCTGCACTGGTACTTGATCCGCTTGAGGTGGTCCCAGTCCACGTGGTCCACCATACACCACTTGGTCGCGAACTTCTTGCCGCAATACGAACATGTGTGCCTGAAGTTAATACAATACTACATTACACAACTAGGTTGCATATACAGGGTGGGAGGGACTATACCGACATACTTTAGCCGTGAATTCCTGGTGGTGTGACGAGTAAATAATGTTATATCAACATCGGTCGAATATTGTCATTTTACATTATCTTATGGAACAAAATAAATCAGTAAATTCAGGCCCTCGTTATAAACATGTCCTTACTGGAAGCAAAGTTATCAAAAAGAAAAAAAAAGCTAAAATGGAAACGAAAGGTACATTTTTGGCCTCGTAGTCGCTTACCATCAAATACTGCGAAGGTTAATTGTTGTTTAATTAAAGGAATTAAAAAAATTAGTAAAAGTATCATAGTCACATTTATTAGGGCTTGTGGGAGTTTTCATTTAAAAAAATATCTCTGAAAGTAAGCGTTTTTTCGAGTATACATCACATAACTTTTTTTACTCCTAATAGAATCTATAGTTAAAGTTTGTCGGTATAGTCCCTCCCACCCTGTATAGATACAAGAAATCAAAGTACACAGAAAAATTAAATGGCACTCAATGATGCGGAGGTCAAAGTAGATGGCAAAGTTGAGGGCGCTTAGCGGGTGCTACGGTGGACGAGTGGTTGAGTCGCTGGGCCGGAAATCCAGAGGTACCGGGTTCGATTCCCGGTCTGTACACAGTTGAGTGCCATTTAATTTTTCTGTGTACTTTGACTTCTTGTATCTATATATGTAACATATAAATGTGGTGTAATTTACCCGCTTTAAAAAAACCAATGAAGAGACAGAAATGTTTCTTTCATATAAAGTAAAACTAGGTTGGTCAAACAAAGGCCGGGATCGCAGTTGTTTGCGGCCCGAGCTGCAAGCGAGGGACGTAAATATGCGATCGAGGGACGTAATACACGTGTATAACTTGAGTGATCCGTTTATTTAGTTTCCTTTTGAAATTATGTAATGTATGTTATTTGTAATTTGAATCACATTTAATTCAAATACATGTTATACATGTAATTGAATTAATTCCAAATTAATTTGTAATTAAATTATACACAATTACATTGGGCAAAAAGTAATTTAATTAACAATGCCTGGATGAACATCGTGCCGTCTAGCCCTTCTATCAAACGGCTAGGCAAACTACTTTCGTATGACAACGTTAAATAACCCGCCTAGCCGAGTCCGTCGAATGTTAGTTGTATAAATCTATTCTGTCTCTGTCTTATAACCTGATTCAACATGGGGCTCGGGGGCGCGATGCATTGACGCATTGGCTAAATTTTATCCATGCAGTTCACTAAATGGCACCGTTTAGTGAAAAGGCTAGGCAGTTAATCAAATGGCTAATTATACCAGTTGGCTGCGACAGCTACTCTGCAGGCAAGCCTGGATGGTACTCACGCGTATGCGTCCTCGTGCACGTGGCGTTTGCTCAGCTTCATGTGGTTGTTGTAGCAGTCGCGGCTGCTGAACACTTTGCCGCAGTCTCGGCATTCGTGGGTGGCGCCTGCGTCTCGGTCTCTGAAAAACAATAAAAAAAAACTTGTAACAAAATTGCTCACCGGAACACATACATAAGTATAAAAAAAAAACAAGAGGAAATGCTGCAAGAACTCTCCAGCAGTAGCGCGGCGTAAAAAAGAACACGGGTACCGGGTTGCCTAATGAGTCACTTTCAAAAAAATTGTACACAATCAAGGGAATTAAGTTTTGTTTTTAAAACTTAATTTATTCCTCTGTGTTACGAAAGTTACCCATATAGTTGGTGTGCCTAACTTTCGTAACACAGAGGAAGCGATCGAGATTTTGTTTTTATTAGGCCCTTAACTATGTATATTTTTTTTGGAAATGACTCTAATATCAGGCATTTGAGCACTTTATTCTACAGCTCTTAGGGCCGATACAAACGGACTGCAACTCAACTGCAACTCCTACGATTTGTATGGGAACTGCATCACAACTGCACGCCGACGGTTGGGTTGCAGTCCGTCTGTATCGGCCCTTAAGGAAAATGTACGCCAAATCTGCCCAAGGATGTCTTGCTAGGTTCTGAGCTTCCACTATTTGGCACAACTTTATTTGTCCGAATGTACAGTCACCGCACTGGAATGGTGAGCCACTTGTCAGTGTTCTTCGTTCGCAGATAGCAAGTGTGATAAGACCATAACACAATGAACCTTACATATATAACCTTATATATAACCTTAGATACAAGAAATCGTACATAGAAAAATTAAAATGACACTCACCTGTGGTCCAGACCGGGAATCGAACCCGGTACCTCTGGATTTCCGGCCCAGCGCCTTAACCACCTGTCCACCGGAGCACGCAGCAAGCGCCCTCAATTTTACCATCTACTTTGACTTTCGTATCATTCTAGTTTTAATAGGTTTTTAACCTAAACGCCAATGTGGTGTAATTTACCCGCATTAAAAACAAATAAAGAAACATCATGTTTCTTTCATATGTAGCACAATGAACCTTGTTGGTCGAAAATATAGTACATTAACATTACACAACTAGGGTGGTAATACAAAGAAAGGCCGAGATCGCAAAAGTTTGCGGCCCGAGCTGCAAGCGAGGGACGTAAATATGCGATCGAGGGCTTACTTTATTACCTCCCGTATTGTGTACATCATTTTATGTCTACACTTGGCCAGAAAGTGGCTTTTTCCGTACGCGCGGCGTGCGGAAAAAGCCACTTTATGGCCAGGTGTGGCATAAAAGTTATTATATTCTACAGTCACCTGTGGTTTCTGGTGTGTCGCGCCAGGTTCCGTTTCCATTGGAACAGCTTCCCGCAGATCGGACAAGGGTACGTCACTCCGTCGTGGATCACGCTGCAGATAAACACACATACAGATATTTTTTGAAGCCTAACAAACTTGCAAGCCTTGCTGGCTGTTGCATAAATCGGACCAGGTGGGGGCCGTGGCGTTCCCTGGGATCGGACCAGGTCGCTTGGCCCGAACCACCTTTGAGAGGGTCGGACTAGGTGGGATACATACAGATATAAGTAAGTAATGTAAATTAGGAGCATTCCACGGAAACATTGCGTAAGCGACACTACCTTTGAAACTGTTTTACGACCAACAACCCGCCTAGCGGGTGCTTGTGAACTTTCGCTCAGATACCGGCCGTTTTTTTGGTACCACATTATTGGCTTCACAAATCGGCCTCTTAGTCTAAGATCCGAGTATAGAACGACCTTCACCGAACTGGTTAATGAATGAAAAGTATTTTATATTAAATTAAATATGTTAATATAACATTTTACCTTCCAATAAAATGATTATTATTTTTCCTGAAGTCGTTCGACGTCTTCATTGAGAGAGTAGCGATGTTCGCGCCGATTTGAACGCCGCCGGAAGTACCACGTGATGCCGTCGTCGCCTCGTAGCCGCATCCGGTTCCCGCCGTCAACTGTCAAAAGCAAAAACCCGCCAACTCGCTCGCCGCCATGTTAAACCATTGTTGCGGAGGTAATGCGTTTGGTGGCCCACCAGGAAGCCATTACTCAGACGTCGAACGACTTCAGGAAAAATAATAATCATTTTATTGGAAGGTAAAATGTTATATTATTTGTTCCGTTTCGTCGTTCGACGTCTTCATTGAGATCTGTTTATTATCTCCTGGTGGCGAGTGAGAGGGCGCAACAATGTGAAGCTTAAGTCAGCGAGAAGGGAAAGGACTTGTCTTGCATACGGCAAGAGTACTTGCCTAACGTACCTGATGGTAACGCATTAGTTACCCGGTGGTTCACGAAGTATGCTAGTGTATGTAGGACCCACTTGACAGAAGATACTCGGCAGGCGCAGTCTGCGGTTCTCGATGTCCTGATAACATAGTTGTACTTTACCCAGGACCGTGAGAAGGGAACCCGTTTAGACGACTCTTGGCTCGAGGCGAGTAGGACTAGCAGTCCTCGTCAGGGATTTTTGAAATCTTACACGTAGACATTTTAGAGATACTGATAGGGGATTAGACCTTTTATATTTCCACAAAGGCATATCATACGTATATATAGGATATGAAGCATTCAGTGTTGATACTAGTACTAGTTGACGGTAATTCGTTTCCGAATTTAAAAGAAGTTTTGATTAGTTAGAATATATATATATATATATATGACACTGTTGTATGACATTTTAACATGTTTTTGGATATCGTTATATTACGTTGTTGTATTCTTATGATGTATTACCAAGCTCAAGACGAAACTGTACATGTTGGACATACCGTAGGCACAGTTCAGACAGGAGGAGGGATGCATAGCACTTTATACTCTGGCGTGGCGTCAAAAGTATCATTGGCCAAGTCGAAGCAATTTTGGCTTAATTACGATTGCCAAATTAAATTTTAGAGAATCAGAATATTACCAGAACACAATCTTAACTGTTCTTATTCTGAATAGTACTAGGTACGGGTGCTCACGCTTTAAACAAAAACATAAAATAAAAGTAAAAAATAAATAAATAAATAGTCAACGCGATTAGGGTCGCGTTCTATTGACACTGACATTTTACCTTTTGTTAGGCTAACGACCCTGCGATTAGTTTTCTTGGGCCGCCATGATCTTCTACTTCGGCCAGGTCCGATGTCGGAGCCTAGCGGCTGTAGTAGCCAGATCTGGCACCTTGGAGATACGTACAAAGGTGTGTCTGCAGATTGTGTAGTTTCGGTGTTTGCCAGCGGCTCCGCAGTGAGAGAGCGGAACGTGATGTGGATGAACAGACTTACTTAGCAACCACTTGAAATTGTGTCTCCGAAAACCGTGTCGCGTCGGCAACTATCTCCACCTTGCCAAGCGTTTAGTTTTCTGGATATTTGTGCATTTATTTACGAATTTGTTTGATTCTTAAGTAAGGGCCATTAACTGGATCGGCTTTAGAAGTTTAACCATATGGTACATCTGTTCGTATAGACAAGGAAAATACCTCGAGGGTTTCATATCTCACCCCTGTATGGCAGGGCCGCCGTAGCGATTAAAGAATAATGAAGAAAAATTAAGTATTTGCCGTTATAACTTAAAAAATTCTGCCGGCGCGGCTAGATTACTTTTAAAGTGTACGCAAAATAGGCGTATAAATATCAGTCAGATGTGCAAAAGTAGCCCACATAACTTCTATAGTGTTAAAGATGAACCGCTGCACGCTCTCCCGAGTTTTTACCCAGATTGTCTATTTAGTCGCGAGCAAAAATGCTGGCCTTGGCGAAGCCTGGCCACAGTGGCCGCGGCCGGGCGGAGAGCTGCTGCGCGTTCTGCTTTGAACCTTTTCCGATAAGGATGTAGCGAACACAAGATGACATACCTGTACTCTTAAGAGTCGTAAGACAGTTACGGTGATTGGTTCCAATGGGATAAGAAGCATTTTTTACCTCAGATGGCAGACTTGCGCCAGTCTCATTGGTGGCAAAGGTCTGTTCCGACTGGTCAAAACGCGTACGTCGGGATATCGACAAGTCTTTTAAAATGGTGGTGCTCGACATTTCCCAGCTTCTCGGAGAAACCCGGGAGGCGCGACATACTTTTATAGATGTTGATGTAGTGGCGAGAAAGATGATGACGTCGGAGTGACGGCTGCGACGGAGTTTGGTCGAGACGCGCGCTTTACCTCTGAATTCTCTGATGGGGACTCTCAAAATACTGCAGTAGCGCGTGTAGCGCGCGGTGCTTCAGAGGTTACCTGCGACAGCGCCATGGCGGTAGGTGGTGCCGTTGCGGCAGCCGATATTGGCGCGTAGACAGCAGTCGGTGCCGTTGTGGCGGCCGATGTTAGTGTAGTGGCGAGCGGTGCCATTGCGGCGATCCGTGCCATTGCAGCAGCCGATATTAGCGCGTAGACAGCAGTCGGTGCCGTTGTGGCGACCGATGTTAGTGTAGTGGCGAGCGGTGCCATTGCGGCGATCCGTGCCATTGCAGCAGCCGATATTAGCGCGTAGACAGCAGTCGGTGCCGTTGTGGCGGCCGATGTTAGTGTAGTGGCGAGCGGTGCCATTGCGGCGATCCGTGCCATTGCAGCAGCCGATATTAGCGCGTAGACAGCAGTCGGTGCCGTTGTGGCGACCGATGTTAGTGTAGTGGCGAGCGGTGCCATTGCGGCGATCCGTGCCATTGCAGCAGCCGATATTAGCGCGTAGACAGCAGTCGGTGCCGTTGTGGCGACCGATGTTAGTGTAGTGGCGAGCGGTGCCATTGCGGCGATCCGTGCCATTGCAGCAGCCGATATTAGCGCGTAGACAGCAGTCGGTGCCGTTGTGGCGACCGATGTTAGTGTAGTGGCGAGCGGTGCCATTGCGGCGATCCGTGCCATTGCAGCAGCCGATATTAGCGCGTAGACAGCAGTCGGTGCCGTTGTGGCGACCGATGTTAGTGTAGTGGCGAGCGGTGCCATTGCGGCGATCCGTGCCATTGCAGCAGCCGATATTAGCGCGTAGACAGCAGTCGGTGCCGTTGTGGCAGCCGATGTTAGTGTAGTGGCGAGCGGTGCCATTGCGGCGATCCGTGCCATTGCAGCAGCCGATATTAGCGCGTAGACAGCAGTCGGTGCCGTTGTGGCGACCGATGTTAGTGTAGTGGCGAGCGGTGCCATTGCGGCGATCCGTGCCATTGCAGCAGCCGATATTAGCGCGTAGACAGCAGTCGGTGCCGTTGTGGCGACCGATGTTAGTGTAGTGGCGAGCGGTGCCATTGCGGCGATCCGTGCCATTGCAGCAGCCGATATTAGCGCGTAGACAGCAGTCGGTGCCGTTGTGGCGACCGATGTTAGTGTAGTGGCGAGCGGTGCCATTGCGGCGATCCGTGCCATTGCAGCAGCCGATATTAGCGCGTAGACAGCAGTCGGTGCCGTTGTGGCAGCCGATGTTAGTGTAGTGGCGAGCGGTGCCATTGCGGCGATCCGTGCCATTGCAGCAGCCGATATTAGCGCGTAGACAGCAGTCGGTGCCGTTGTGGCGGCCGATGTTAGTGTAGTGGCGAGCGGTGCCATTGCGGCGATCCGTGCCATTGCAGCAGCCGATATTAGCGCGTAGACAGCAGTCGGTGCCGTTGTGGCGGCCGATGTTAGTGTAGTGGCGAGCGGTGCCATTGCGGCGATCCGTGCCATTGCAGCAGCCGATATTAGCGCGTAGACAGCAGTCGGTGCCGTTGTGGCGGCCGATGTTAGTGTAGTGGCGAGCGGTGCCATTGCGGCGATCCGTGCCATTGCAGCAGCCGATATTAGCGCGTAGACAGCAGTCGGTGCCGTTGTGGCGACCGATGCTAGCGTAGTGGCGAGCGGTGCCGTTGCGGCGATCCGTGCCAGCGCGAAGGGTAGCCCTGTATCGAAGACCGGTGTGGCGAGTTATACCGGGGGTAGCGGCAAGTGGTGCCATTGCGGCGATCCGTGCCAGCGCGAAAAGGAGCCCCGCATAGAAGATCGGTGTAGCAATTGATACCGGGGGCAGTGGCAAGTGGTGCCATTGCGGCGATCCGTGCCAGCGCGCAGGGTAGCCCCGTAGAAGGCCAGTATGGCGAATTACGTTGGGGCAGCGGCAAGCGGAGCCATTGGGGCGATCCGTGCTAGTAATCCCGGCACTGATGCCGGCGCAGTGGCCAATGGTGCCATTGCGGCAGCCTGTGCCAGCGTAGAGACCGCCGTATAGCGGTGGTTGATGCCATTGCGAAGACCGATGCCTGCGGCGCGCTAGATGCTGTAGCATGGTTGGCGCCTTCGCAGCGACCGATGCGGGGACGATGGACGCCCTCACAGCAGTGGTCGGAGCCATCGAGGCGACCCGTACTGGTGCGGTGGGTGGAGCTATAGCGCGTTATTTACCATTGCGATGACACCCAAGTGGTGGCGTTACGGCAACAACCGGAGAGGTGACCGACGCCATAGCGGCGACCGGAGCCTCGATAGAAGCTGACGTTACGGCGGATGCCGCGACGGCGGACGGCACAATGGCGACACCGATAACTTACATAGGTACCTGTACAGCAGGTGAGGCCATAAACTGTAGTAGCATTTCAGTGTCGAAACCCGCCAAAATCCGCAGATTCTGACGCGGAGTGACGCGGAGGGACGGCCGAGGCGGTGTCTGCACGAGGACGCAGCGTCACGCACGAAGTGACGCAACAGCACACATTGTGACCTCGTTCTCAATTTCAGTGAGAGTACATGGTGGCGCTCGATGTCTTGGCGCGTGGCGGGTGCGGGGCGCGGGCGGGGCGCGGGGCGGGGGCGGGGCGCGGGCGGCGCCGCGGAGCCCCCGCGACCGCCCGCGACCAACTACCCGCGCTGCGAGGGCGCCCACACGAGGTCACGCGAACATTACTGGCCGACGGGTCGATCGATGCGTAGAGTGAAGGCGTACCTGTAGACGTAGCGGTAAGGGCGTGGGCGCGCGGGGGGACGAGCGACGGATCGTTTGAGGTACTTCTCCACAGCTCTACGGGATTATGGATGCCGGATACTTATGCCGCTTCGCTGGATCCTACGGCTCTGCGATACCCCGCAACGCCTCTCCTAGGGTTCATGCCTGGCGATCTGTACCTGTAGTCGGAGTCCGCTGGAACTATTTCTCAGGGTCCGGCCGGTGCGGGGTCACTTTCGGAATATTATTCCGGAAAAATCTATATCACCCCCGCTGTTACAATTATCTCGCAGCTGGGGATCGAACCCGAATTCATTCTGAAGATTCCTTACGTTAACCCTGTTAAGATACAGTCGAAGCACTAAATAAAAGGCGCCACGCACGCGGTGCTCAGGGAGCGGCGGGTCCGCGGCGCGGCGACCGCGTTCTGGACGCGTGTTTATCACGAGACGTCGATAATGTGCTTCTTGTCTAGGCTAGGGAAGCGCTCATGCGGCTATTCTGCGGGATTGCGATGAAGGCGGCCCAGGGGGCACGGGACCTGAATCGACACGATGCCCGCTTTTTGCGGAAGGGTTAACCACGTGTCATAAGTGACTTTCGATAATTCTTTAATCATTAATTCACGTTCAACACGACGTTCACGCGATAATTATTCATTAATTCGATAAATTCTCGTCGCTCTAAGCACAGATAAAAATAACGACGTATACGTTAGCGACTACATCTTCGGCGACTATGTGTCGGCCGTTAAAATACTGTTTAGATAGCACAGATGAAAGATATTACGCGGCAGAAGACCACGTACTTAATAACGGTCTTTACATCCAGATCCGAGGGTAGGATGGAACGCGCGTGATAAAAGAACACTTATTAAGAAGTTCGTAATGCTTTCAGCTGAAAAAATAACGCAATATGACTATTGCAAGAGCTAAGCATTGAAAATTTTAAAAGTAAAAATGAGGGTAGGTTTCTACCACACGAGTTAATTTATACGCTTGGAGCAAATTCGCTTTTGGGACTGTTCGAGCTCCAGATAAAGAACCTCCGCTTAATAAAAGTTCTAATTTGATAAAACACTCCTGGTTGGTAGGTAGGTATGATGGCTGACTCACCGGCTGTCGGTACAAGTTTGTACCTGACCGTGTCCTCGGCGCTGCTGTACGCGACGCTCTGCTCCGGAACATGCGACGGCACGTTGTGGCACTTCGTTCGTATCTCCTACTTCACATCTCGGAGATACGCGGGCTAACTATTCACGGGGACGCGAGATAGTCAGACCTATTAACCTTGCAGTAACCGAGCGATTTTTGAAATCGGCTTTTAGCCGAATATTAATAATTAACAAAAATGATAATATAGTTTTCGCCGGTTAGAGCAAAGGCTAAGGGCGGACGTCCGTCTCGGACGGCGGACGACGCAACAATGGTTTAACATGGCGGCGAGCGAGTTGGCGGGTTTTTGCTTTTGACAGTTGACGGCGGGAACCGGATGCGGCTACGAGGCGACGACGGCATCACGTGGTACTTCCGGCGGCGTTCAAATCGGCGCGAACATCGCTACTCTCTCAATGAAGACGTCGAACGACGAAACGGAACAAATAATAAAAATATTGCAAGTGGGTTGCCTAAAAAAATTCAGTCCAGAATATGATTAATTAAAAATTTAAGTTAAATTTGCACCTGGTTGGTATGTGATGCTAAGGAAAGATAAGGAGGCGAAGTCTCTCCTTAGAATACGTACACGTGAGCCCGATACGCCTTTTTGGAGTGGAACACCTTGTTGCAGCCCTTGCAGGAGATGAACAGTTTCTCCTTCGGCTTGTCATCCTTGTTCTGAGGTAATATCCTAAAAAAAAAAACAAAAAATATTCCAAAGATTGGGTAACAAAATAATATTCCGAATGAGGGTGTTTAGAAATCATAAACCCACCAGCTGGCAGCAGGGTGGCGAAAAGTCTTTTTGACAGTAGGCGTCAAGATCCACCAATCACACCACCTGATTTTGACATCTACTGCCAAATAGACCTTTCGCCACCCTGCTGTCAGCTGGTGGATTTCTGATTTCTAAATACCCTCATTGCGAACGAAAAATAAACCGATAATTACTATTTGGTCAGGAAACTGATCTGTAAGGGGGATTAGCCAGGAAGGAGAAATTGAAGGGATGTTTACAATACAAAAACAACAAAACTGTTTATACCGGTTGATACTTATAGAGAAACATTTTTAAATGACAGCAAGTGTCAACCAGCTTACACTTAGGTACTCGGATCTCAATTGGAATACGAGCCATCGCCATTGATTGACAGTTCGGGTGCCAACCCGAACTGTCAATCAATGATTGTAATAAATGAGTGCCGTTTTCATATCCATTAATATGGAACTTTATTGTTTAGTGTCAAATGTCAAAGTGAAAAATGGCGGCTGTAAGATGGGTACTGAAGCTGATTGAGAGAGCACGATAAATACGAACTTTTCCGATAAAGTACGATGGGAAATCATTTTGCACTACATTTGTATTTACATTGTTTTTTAAACATCAATCAATCAAGAGGGTGTTACCCTTGTGTCCATCAGATGAGACCAGGGTCAAACGCAAGACCCGTAACTCATAAAAGGAAATATATGGTATGGAAGGCGGAATTGGCTATTGGACAACATTTTTCTGTGATATGTTATAGAAAGACCTCTCAATAATAGAAATATTAGTGAAAATACCACTTTCATGTTATAAAAACTAAAAACTTTCCCAAAAACGTGCCAAAACGCTACTCGAGCGAGCATACTCGAGCATATTGTAATGTGACGTCACGAGACGTACTTTGTTTGGGGAAATCAGTACTTTGTTCTGCAACTATAGCTTGCGTTTATCGTAACCGTTTCATAACAAAAGTTACCATAAATTGTATGGGTTATTTAATGGTATAAATAGTTTTTAATATTATTACACTTTTAAAATGGACTTTCCCACCCTACTATGCAGGCTCATAAAACAAGTTAGGAAGGTTGCTATCATTGGACCACTTAATTTCGCAGCCTTATAATTTACACAATTCATGTAAGAAATTAAAACAAGTTTGATAATTTTGAACCATTGAAATATATTTATTCGTTACCTTACAGACAAATGAATACAGTATAATAATCTAGGAGAAAAAATATGAAAATGATTTTTCGCACTGTTGCCTTGTTTGGACCACGGTCACCTTGATTGGACCACAGAGTCACCATCAATGGACTTAGGATTTACTAGCGGTTACAAATACGGCGGACTTTTTTTGTGTTTTGTGGCTTTTGCTGCAAGGCACTTTGCCAACTAAAAACGTAAATTTCGCTAGTAAAAAGGGACAGCTGGTCTGCCAAAAGTTCCTTTTTTGGCCATGACGCGCGCTGCGATCGTTTCGTGGTTCCCCCACCTTATACTTAGCACCCAGCGAATTGACAATCAAACATGTACACTGACATGATAATTTAAAGTAAGAAGCCTCGATAATGTTATCACAATATATATTATAACTGAAGCAAAATAATATATTGTTTAACGATTAGGTTACATTCCATATATTTTTAATAGTTGGTTACCATATGTACTGAAATTTTTACAGGCTTCAGAAAGTTAGTTTTACAGAGACTAGTAATGCCATCTATATGCATACGGTTGAACTATACATTTGATCTAACTGGTCGTTCACTAATCCGGATTTACAAATACGTTATGGTTGTCCTTAAAAATCTAAGCAACAAAACACGAGGTACTTTCAAAACAACGGGAAAGCCGAAATTTGCTTACTACTAACTACTAGCGCCATCTAGTTGGCCTAAGGCTTAACTAATCTTATAAACTAATTGAGTTGGTGGGGTTTAGCTGTCGCGTTTCAATATAATAATACTTCTCTTTTAAATTAAACTTAATTATGTCTAAGTTTATATTTCCGCTTTACAAAAAAAAAATATGATGTTTTGCAAAGCGGACATATAACCTTTTTAACATTTTTATGTACACACGCACATTCGGTGTGTACCCATGCCTTACATATAGGCAAGGATCATTAAAACAAGAGGACTGTCATTATCCATACTTTGGATCGTGCCCCGACCGCAAAGGGATATCCAGGCAAAAACTAGATGGCGCTAAAAAACTAAACATTTAACGATGTTATAATTGAACAAAGAAACATAGTACAGTAACAATTATGAGTCATGGATGTTTTCTATGTATTTAAGTATTTGTATCTATTAAATATATCGTCGTCTAGTATCCATAACACAAGCCTTATTGAGCTTACTATGGGGCTAGTTCGATTTGTGTAAGATTGACCCTAATATTTATTTATTTATTATTATTAATTAGTTCGTAAACAGCTAATAATAAATAAATTCTAACATTTAAATACTGTGTCACGCTTATAAAGTTGAATAATTGTAAATAATATAATTCTTATACCAAGCTTACACATAGATGGCGTTGAAAATATCGGGGAACAGCTTTTTGTATGGAGAATGACAGTCCTCATGTTTTAAAGGTCCTTGCATATAATACACTGAATCATATATTTTATTGAACAGTGGAGACAAAAATTACAGAACCATTTTTTAATGTTTTCTATCAGTTTCTATTTTAATTCTTTTAGATGTTGAAGGTTTTGGCTCTTCCTTAGATATTTCCCTTTTTTAGGCTGTTTTTTGGGTTTTTGAGTTTCTTGAGCTTCCTCTAAAGATTTCTCGTTCGGCGATGAAGTAAATTCCATGCTACCTCTTTTCCTCCTTTGTCTAAGTTCTGTCGCTATTGTTATTGCTCCTGGTGATAATTGTTTTACGTGAAAATCAAATTTTAAATTTTTATTCCTGATCAATTTTCTTTCTTGTGCTTCTGCAGATTGATCGGGCTGTCTTGGCTCGGGTTGCAAAACTTCAGGTGTAACATTTATATTCACGGCTGTATTATCCTCTGTAGCAATTTCTGTCTGGTCAAGCTCTGGAGTTTTATCTAACCGTTCTGCATGTATTTCGGCAATAACTTCCATCGCAGTTGTTTTACTTTGCACCTCAACTGATCTTGAATTTTCGGGGCTTGATTCTACGTATTCCTCTAATAATTCTCTTTTAATTGGTGAATTCACAGCCAACGGATCTTCTTGAGTTGACAGATTACGTGGATGTATGATTTCCTCTTCTGGGACTATAACCTCGTAGTCTTGAAATACGTCCTTATTAAGAGGATATATTCCTGATTTTGTAAAGCCATTCGAAGCGGTGCCCACAGCAGCTCGCGAATAAGCTTTCCCAAACAGCATAGACACCTGAAATGTCGTAACTGTTCTTCCAGGATGTTGGCGCAGCCATTTTTCCGTTTCGTCTATATAGAACAGGTTTAAAGGCTTAAAAAATGACACGTCCAGAGGCCGCAACTTACGAGTGTGGGCCGGAAATGGAAGGATCACCACGCCGTGCCTTTTTGCAAACTTAACAGCGGCCAGATTTTTAGTGTGACTGGCGTCTAGCAAAAGCAAAACTCTCTTCTCCGGAGTCGGCTTCACAGTTTCAACAAAATGTTGCAGCCACACATACAATATATCTTTGTTGATGTAACCACTGTCTGGATTGAACGCGAATATGGTGCCAGGCGGTGCTCCATCTCTCAACTCATCTTTAGCTCTCTTGCGCTTAAAAATAATAAGTGGTGGCACAAAGAAACCAGCAGCGCTGGCACAACATACGGCTGTAGTTGTAGTACCACGCTTTCGTGCCACGACTTGTTTGCCTTTTTGATCTAGATTTTTTCTCGGTTTTCTTTGCACTGTTGACAAACCCGTCTCATCCATATTAAAAATGCGCTGAGCATCATTGATCTCATGTTTGTCCATCACCGCCTCCAATTTGTCAAAAAAATCTTTTACTACAGTTTTATTAAAACCGGTAGCTCTGCTCATAGCTCTTGGCTGTCTCGGACTCAACTGTGGATGACGTTTCATGAAGGAGTAGTACCACTTTTTCCCTGCCATTCTTTTTTCTTTACTAAATCTATTCTTGATGTTATTTTTTTCTGCCAAGTCAAACGCCAGTCGTCTAATATCTATCGGTTTAACATCATCCAAACTTCTTTCCATATTTAAAACATGATCACACAGTTCTTTTTCTAATTGTGGTGGGATATCACCTTCAGATCCCACTATTTGAACGGCTTCTTTGGCCTTTTGATTGCTTCCGTCCAATCTGCGCTTGAGTGTCGCTTTGGGAACACCGTACTTTCTGGCCGCGTCGTTTAAACCGACATCTTTTTTTCTCACTGCTTCAATAGCCGTCTGCATGCTGGGCTCATTCCACGCGTAATATTTTCGCTTTGCTTCAGACATCCTGCAACGGAAGTGAAGGAATTGTTCATATTATTATTTTTTATTTGCGTGTAAACAATTATAAGTAATTAAATACAAGGTGCCCATGAGCATTGCGAGAGATTTTAACCACGAATTCCTGAGGCTATAAGGAGTAATAAATGTTATATGAACCTAGGTCGAATTATGATTTTTAATTTTTTTACGTTTTCATACATAATAATTGCTTAATAATTCTAATCTAGTGGAAACGTGCCTTTACGACGAGCTGGCAACGTCGGTTATTGCTATCTGACTTTGACAGTCAAATTAGATGGTTAAGTCTCGCAACGTCGCAATCATAAAGGTGTTTCATACTGGAGATTTCATTACAACATTTTTACACAAAAATGGAAATATCTCTAAAACCGAGCCGAATTTAGCAAACGTTAATTAACATTTTTAACTTAAAATATGGTCTGGAATATCCTGTTAAAATCCCTCGCAATGCTCATGGACACCTTGTATATAATATGGCAGCCTTCTTTAGATGACATTTTTAAAACTGAAAAAAAAAGTTGCCATGATTGGACCGGTCCGATGATAGGACATACATGCGGCCCATTGATAGCAACCAGGTATCAAATAACAAAAAAATTACGAAAATGACTGGCCAGAAACTATTATTACAAAAATGATTAATAGATTTCTAACCATCATACGTCGATACACTCAAACAAATGTAAATGTAATGCCACTTACTTGCGTTTCTCTTTCGCGTAATTATTACATCGCCAACGCTCGAAACACACTTGCTCACGTCACTCGTCGCCGAGAATTTTTTGATTACCTCACGTGTTGTGTACATAATTTTATGTCTACACTTGGCCAGAAAGTGGCTTTTTCCGTTCGCGTAGCGTGCGGTAAAAGCCACTTTATGGCCAGTTGTGGCATAAAAATACTTAGATGGTCCATTCAAAGCGCCGGTCCAATGATAGCAACCTTCCCCTAACGGTTTCATAACAAACGTTACCATAAATTGTATGGGTTATTTAATGGTATAAATAGTTTTTATATTATATTATAATGGTATAAATACTAACCTATCTATGCAGGCTCATAAAACAAGTTATACGTTAGTTATCATTATCAAACTTAAAACTTCAACATATTTCTTTGTTTTGCTTGTTTTAACAGGAAATAGAAATGCCCAGTAAGTCGTTTTCGATAGACATCAACCCAATGGTATGGTATCGTCGACCGTAGGCTGAATTAGCGTAAGGGATATCAATGTCCCTTACCGTAATTCAGCCTACGGTCGACGGTATGTGTACAATACAATAAAATCATACTTTATTGCACACCAAAAGAAAATTACATTGCAAACTTATATAAAAATAGTGGTAAACAATAGGCAACAATAGGGTGTGTAATTAATTATTCTCTTTCTATTTTTTATTTTGGCGATCTTTTTGTGAATTCATTTTAGTTTAGGGATCGTTCAACAATTTGGCCGTTTTTTTAACCCCCCTCCCCTGTGATCACAGCGTAATCTTTTGTTTTTAACCCTCCCCCCCTCGCCTTGATTACATAATCTTCGTCCGTGCTTAATACATTTTGTTTGGTTTTTAAAAAAAAATGTGAAAGAATCACAGAAATAAAGCTAATCCAGACATACAGAAAGGAGCCATCGAAAGATGAAAAATTTTAATTTAAATTGGCTTTACAATGTTCTCAGGTGGATGCTGAGGCGAAAGCTAACAAGTTATAAAATGATGACGTAATCACCCCCCCCCCCCCCCCCTAATAATCCAGATGTATATACAAGCACCCCCCCCCCCCCTTCCGGTAATCACGTAATTGTTGAATGATCCCTTAAGATTTAGCACTATGTAATTTTCAATAAGAAATAAATGAATCTATCTATTCTATAGTAACTTACTTGAGATGGTATTTCAGGGTCATCTTGTTGGCGAAGACTTTGCCGCAACAGTCGCACTGCGGCCGCGCCTGGTTGCACACGCCTTTGTGGTACGTTAGCTTCGACTTTGTACTGAAAATATAAAGGTTTTTATGTAAATTACTTGTTTGATAAGGTTATCAAAAAATGTTTATATTTTATAGTTGTTATTTAAAATTGTTTATTTTTTCTAATATTTTTAGCTTATTTTTGGTTTATTGTTTAATAATGGTTTCTTTTTTTCTGTACCCATTCTTTACCTATTTATTTTCCTGTTGCCCATGCTTCTCGGTATTTGGTTTTTCTTTTTAAAAGTTATTTTTTTTATTTCTTATTTTTCAGTTCCTATATTTTTCTTTTTATTTCATTCCCCTCGCACCTGAAATGCTCCTCGCACGAGGGTATCCACCCTTGTAGTGATCAGCTTTTCATTTATAATAATTACTTTTTAAGTTCTATTTTTAGTTTTCTATTTTTGTCCTATAATTTTTTTTTGTTTCGTTAGTTTTTATTTTATAGTTATTTTTTAGGGTTCTGTACCAAAATGGAATTTTACATTACATTTTTTATTTCTTAATTTTTGCTTATTTTTAGTACCTAGCAGTGGCGTGGCGTAAAAGATATCCTTGGGCAAGCCGATGCAGATTTAGTATACATTTTCTTTAAGAGCTGCAGAATAAGGTGGTCAAATGACTGATATTAGGCAAGCCGGTAGGAATGATTTCTTTGGACGCCACGCTACTGGTACCTAGAGCATTTTTTTTTGTGTAACAACCGCTTATTTTTGTCGTATTTAGTTTTTTTTTATTTCTTAATTTTCACCTAATTTTACTCCCCCCCTCACCTGAAGTGCTCCCCGCACGTGCTGCAGTCGGCGCCCTGCCCGCGATGCGCCTGCGCATGTCTGTGCATGCGGCGCTTGAGCGCGGTGTGCGCGCCGCACGCGCCGCAGCGGTAGGCGGCGAGGTGCAGCGCGCGATGCTTCCACACGTTGTCCTTGGTCAGGAAGTACGCGCGGCATACATCGCACTGGTGGCAGTCGGGGCTCTTCTGGAAGTTTATTAAGGGACAGATAAGGGGTCATCCATATAGTACGTCACGCACATGGGGGGAGGGGGGCAGCCTATACTAACAAGGTCAAATACTAATAATAAATACTTTCAGCGGGGAAGCTGCTTTGAACTACAAATACAGGTTGTCCCATAAGTGACACGTCACAGTGACACTGGAGGTAGACCAGGTAAAGAGGTACCCAGTGATGGGCCGTTCTCGAGAAGTTTCGGAAACAAGAGAATATCGGGAGAAGCTTCTCGGGAAAGTTCTCCTCAGCGGAAATTTCTGAGAAAGTACCTTATATTTTTGAGTTATGCATTTTTTGTTCGCTTAATACTCATTATATTTGTGGTTTATAACTATTTGCAGAGTATTTGTGCGCAACAGGTCATTCTATCAATGAAATTCTCTTTGTTCTCGAGAATTTCCCGGGAAACTTCTCGGAAACGTTCTCTGGGGAACGTTCTCAGCAAAAATTCATGTTATTTTTTCTTCTAAAAAGTTTTTTTTATAGATTATTAATCATTTACGGTACTTTATTAGGCGTTGTCATCGTATTATTATTCGTTTAGACATTAAATGTTAAGTCTATTCAAGACTGGAATGGGTAAAAACGGACTAGTGCGACTTGATCTACGGACATTGATATATTATCTTTTTCATCACTTTCTCAAAAATGGTGTTGTTACACGTAAGTTTTGCGGGCTGTAAATGACCTATTACGCCCTAGGGCGTAACTTTTTTTACTTTAAAGAGAGCTGTTATTGCAAATACATGTAAACATATATTTCGGTAAAATAAATTAAATGTTTAATAAATAGTGTATTTCAGTATTTTGCAAATGTAAAAACAAGTAAAATTATGGCCGTTTTAGGTTTTTACCGCTATGGTTTCCGAACGTGACTTGACATTCGCATTATCTATAGATATTAATGTCACTTTCTGATTTAAAAATTTGTTCTCATACTGGGTGGATTAGTAAGGTTATTTAGGTATTTAGATTTCCTCACAAGTGTGAGGAAAAACATTGTGTGTGCCACGGGTGGTAAAGGAATTACAAACGAGTGTTATTAAAGCCCTCGGCCTTGCCTCGGGCTTGTAACAAATACTCGTTTGTAATTCCTTCCTTACCGCCCTAGATACACAATTTACTATAAAATATCACCGACTCTTGTGCTTTCTTACCTGTCATAAATAATTCTCTCTCTTTACCTGCCACCCAGAGCCCAAAAAAGGGGACAGGTCCGATCCATCAAATTACAATCCTATTGCTATTACTTTCCTTTTCTCTAAGGTGATAGAGCGTGTAATTAATATAAAATTCCTTAGATAGGTATCTAAAAGAACCTAATTTGATCAAGGGCCTTCTATATGGTCGCTGCACTGGTGATCTCCTAGTACCTATATCCCACACACCGCTGCCAACTGCCCACAGCCAAAGCTGGCATCCAAAAAGTTTGATGTGCTGAGTTGAGCGAAGCGGTACATCACGTCTGGGCAAAGACAGCTGTTGTACAAATCGCAGGTCTGACTTCATATGGAGTACTGCTATCATCATGTTCCTCTTGGCTCGGTCCAAAAACGCACTATGTGACAAATTTGAAGCGGTAATGAACCTTTAATTCTAAGGAGAGACTTCGCCTATTTATGTGTATTCTACCATTTTTAAAACTTGTATAATAGGCTGTTTATTTCATTGCATATTTGTGAAAAGCACTACCTCGTCGTGAAATGGGGTTGCCAGCCTCGTAACTATTTGGACTCGCTCTCGCTCGGCCATGTATATGTACTCGGCCGGCAATCCCTTCCTTCTGTTGTGAAGTAATTTATTTATTAAAAAAAAACAGCAAATAGCAAATGTATTAAATATAGAAACTAAAAGTATAATCAAGTAAAAACAAATCCTATAACGAAATAAAAATAAAAGCAATTATGTAGGCTGTCAATATTGTTCATTATTAGGAACAGCTACCGAGGGAGAACGTTTCCGAGAAGCTTCTCGGGATTATAGAGAATTTTGCCTTTAGAATATTCATTCAAGATACACTCATTTACGAATGCTTATTAAACACAATAACGAAAACATTTCAGCCCAAAAAATACCTGTTTTTTAAATCTAAATCACTTTTATGCTAATATTTGTTCCGGAGAAGTTTGCCGGAAATATTTCACCGAGAATGTTTCCGAGAAGCTTCTCGGGAATTTCTCGAGAACATAGAGAATTTTGCTCGCAGAATATTCGAAAAAGTTCAGGTACCTTACGAACGTCTATCAATAACATATACGAAGACATAAAAGCAAAATAATACTATTTTTTTTAAAGTATTTATGTACTTTCTCAGATATTTCCGTTCCCGGAGAACTTTCTCGAGAACTTGTGAGAATTCTCAGGAGAAGGAATTCTCGAGAGCGAGAACGTTCTCACCGGCACAACACTGGAGGTACCAAACCAACTTAACATGACCCCCGTAAAAGTGGCACTAATTTTTTTTCACGACTGGTGGTTAAAGTCGAAATAATTTTTCGCTGTGAATTAATTCAAGATCAAACTAATATTTTCTTTTTTAATTTTACTTACTTTTTTGATAAAATACCATTTCTGTAACCTTAATTAACAATTCATGTTACCGTACACATAAAAAAAACTAACCTAACTAACACCTTTCCCAGTGCACACTGGCACTAATAATGTTAACAACGATCAAAATTCATGAAAAACTTTAATTCGACAATAACTCATAAAACCGTGCCACTTTTATTGGGGTGATGTTAAGTTGGTTTGGTATCTCTTGACCTGGTCTACCTCCAGTGTCACTGTGACGTGTCATTTATGGGACACCGTGTATAATTGACAATATTTCAAATTTTCTACTCCTTCATTTTATGAGCTGGATAGAAAATAGGTGGAATAAAGCTACCCGTATTTTTTCTTTTTCGTTTTAACTCAATTTTTCAATTAAAAATAGCAGTTTGAAAAGTAGCTCATTCTAAAAGGGCGTATGTAGAAAATGACGTCACTTTCCCAACTAGAATCCAGAGCGACAATTACGATTTAAAAAAACTAGAATCCAGAGCGACAATTACGATTAAAAAAATAACTGTCAGGCGTTACATTACAGCGTTGTCAACATAGGAAGTTCGGGGAGACAACGATGCTTTTGCTCCTCTTATTTGGGCTGGATTATATTTATCACTTGCCGATGTGTACTCCATCATCATAATTTCAACACGCGGCAGATTCGTGCTATCAGCCTGAGAAAAACCTTCTGATGTCTTCATTATATGAAAAAAATCGGTGTCCGGTAAAAGAATGCCAAGTTAATAATGTTTGAATGCGTTATCGGAGTCCAGTGGGAAAGTGCCAAGTCTTTTAAGGTCTTCGAAAACGTGCAAATGAACCAACGGTAAGAAAATTAAACTTCTAAAGCCGCTAAGCAGTTGTAACAATTTTCAAAACAAATAAATGTCAGACGGCAAGTATGTCAGAAAATGACAACCGGATACCATACACTTTTTAATCGTTTCAGCACTAAGGTCTCTCTCGATAATGCAGGGAAAATGACGTCACACTTCCGGTTCACACTAATTGACGATTTTTTCCAAAATGAATGGGATAAAAAATCCAAAAATATTTTTTTTGAGCATAAAATACAGTTTTACCCAAATGGTTTTCGAATTAAGATCTTTTGAAAATATGAAATGTTGTCAATTGGTTGTAATGATAATGACTCACCGGCACATGTTTCCCTTGCATATGATCATTCATCAGCTTCTCAGAGTTGAATCCAATGATACAGTTCTCGCATTTATACTTGAGGGCACAGAACTCTGCACTGGAAACGTCTTCTTGTCTGATCTGCCACATCTCTTCTTCGGTCATGGTGTATAGCTCCACTAAGTCAGAGGGCAGGTTTTTTAGTTTTCGTTTGTTTGGTTGCTGTGCTTGTTCCGTTTTGACGTCCTGGAAATAAAAAAAAACGTATTTAGTTATGCAGTCAAGTTATGTAAAAATTTAACCTTACCAAAAATAGTCGAGAATGTATTATTATTATGTTATTTAATCAGGCAGGCAGTTGGGTCAATAGATAATGCCTGTATCCAGTGAGTTAATAACTTATTGACGTGCTTGGGTGGAATTATGCTTGTCTAATCTGTTCTTAAATTGGTTGACATTGGATAATGTAGTGTGTATATAATGTCAAGTGTACCATTTCCATTAACACTATCACGAATAACACAACCCGCCTAATAGCACTCTCACTGATACCAGTCGATTTTGTGTTGTTTTAAGCCCGAGGGTTCGTTATAAGCCCGAGGTGAAACCGAGGGCTTTAATAACACGAGTTTGTAATGCCTTTACCGCCAGTGGCACACAGAATGTTTTTCATCACACTTATGAGGATATCTTAATAAAATAACCTTACTTTTCGACCCAGTATGACAAGAGAATATTAAAACAGACAGTGACATTTGTGACATAATGTCCATAGACAATGCGAATGTCAAGGGTGTGTAATGATCGATATAAAAATATTTAATATATTTTCTATCGATATATCAACATTTGATATAATTTCAAAGGGTATAATCACTCATTGTGTATAATAAACGTTTGGTATAATTTTAAAATATATACATTTATTTCGTATATTTAACGTTCGGTATAACGCTTATTTCTTATAACGATTATATGGTATAACGCTCATTTTATATACAAATCATAATATATAACAATCAAGAGGTATAATAGGTATATAAATCTTTATTACCATTTATATATTTGAAATTGTAACGCCTGTGACCTAAACCTAACCTAACCTACTTTTTGATAGCAGTTCGTTTTTGTTGGGGGACGCAGTTCGAACCCTAACCTAACCTAATTGAACTTATGGTTTGAGTTTTTTTAGGGGGGCTTCGCCCCCCCGTCCCCCCTTTTTCTTCTGTGCCCTTATAATTTACTAACCTAACCTACTTTTTGATAGCAGTTCGTTTTTGTTGGGGGACGCAGTTCAAACCTAACCTAACCTACTTTTTGATAGCCATTCGGTTTGGTAGGGGGACGCAGTTCTAACCTAACCTACTTTTTGATAGCAGTTCGTTTTGGTAGGGGGACGAAGTTCAAACCTAACCTAACCTACTTTTTGATAGCCATTTGTTTTGGTAGGGGGACGCAGTTCAAACCTAACCTAACCTACTTTTTGATAGCAGTTCGTTTTTGTTGGGGGACGCAGTTCGAACCCTAACCTAACCTAACCTAATTGAACTTATGGTTTTTTGGAACTTTTTGATACATTATATCAATAATGGTTATGCCAATTGTATTTTATATGAAAATAACGTTATACCATAAGTTCATTATAGGAAATAAGCATTATACTTAAAGAATGCTATATTAAATGTTATTCTATCAAATGATCATTATAAGAAATAATAATTATGTCATATGTAAATATAATAAGTGTTGTTATATGATTTAATAATTATATCAAATGAGCGTTATTGCGACTAATATTATACCAAAAATTTTTATAGCCATCGTTACGCACCCGAATGTCAAGTCACGTTCGGAAACCATAGCGGTAACGGCCATTTTAGTTGATTTTATATTTGCAAAATACTGAAATACACTATTTAAACATTTAATTAATGTTACAGAAATATGTGTTTACATGTATTTGCAATAACGGTTCTCTTTAAATAAATATTTCAGTGATAAAAGTTAAAAAAGTAAGTTGGCGTTTCCTTTGAACATGAGAAATAAGAGTAAAACAGAACCTGCGTTTCAAATTTAAAAAGAAAACCATTACGCCCTAGGGCGTAATAGGCCATTTACGACCCGCAAAACCTACGTGTAATGACACTATTTTCGAGCAAGTGTGATGAAAATTTTATTACAACCTTGAAAGTAAAGTCTGTTAAAGAGGATTATTTTTTTAAACCTAGTCTATACCTAATTGGGGATATGACGTAACAAATAAAAAAACAGTCATATTAATTGTATTCAATTTCGGTTAAAAATTAAAACTTACATTTGTCTTGATCCTCTGTTTCTGCTCTTTCCTCTTTTTCTTCACTTTCTTGGTCCTTCTTTCTTTCTTCTTCTTGAGCTTCGACAGTTGCACGTCATCTTCTGACGACGCCCGGTCGTCCTGGGGGAAGTCTGCATTGTCATTGTCAAAGAATTCAGTCTCTGACTTGACCGTTTCTGTTTCTGTAATGATATCGTACATTACACAACTAGGGTGGTAATACAAAGAAAGGCCGAGATCGCTGAAGTTTACGGCCCAAGCTGCAAGCGAGGGACGTAAATATGCGATCGAAGGATTTCTTTATTACCTCCCGTGTTGTGTACATCATTTTATGTCTACACTTGGCCAGATAGCAGCTTTTTCCGTACGCGCAGCGTGCGGTAAAAGCCACTTTATGGCCAGGTGTGACATAAAGTATATTTCATACTAACTTTTACCCGCGGGTAGGATATTTTGTAGGCAGAAAGAATGAGTAGTCCGGAGGCTTCAGTAACCATGGCGAACAGTAGAAAAGGAACACCTACCAGTATACGTGTCCTGGTCTTCGGGGACCTCCTCCTTGGTCTCTTCCTTGACCACACTGACATCCACCTCTATCATCAGCGAGTCCTGAACAGTGGACACTTCTGTGGTCGTCGTGGACAGCCGCTGGTGCGCGTGTATGGACAAATCCGTTGGGGAGTTTAGGAATGTGTGCTGAAAGTATGGGCGTTTAGATTAAATCTTTGTTCTTCTAGAGACACGTCCCAGATAAAATTTACAGTGATATTGAGAAAACAGAAAACATGGTAAATGAAATAAAATAATAATAAGACTACCTGTCTGGAGTAATCAATGAGGACATTGTACGAGTTGATGATGAGGTTCCGGAACCGGAGTACTGCTTGGACAGAGGCCAAGCACTCCCAGCACACCTGGACTTGCAGGCCGTCGGGCACCTGCAATAGGCAATTCTGTACGTACAGTACCCATCATAATATCTCAGTAAATAAGTGTTGCCAGATGCGAAATCTATAGTAGGAGCATTACACGGAAACATTATGTAACGACACTACCTTTTTCATACTTTAGACATGTAAAATTAGAAAGCTGAATATCTGTATGGTAATATCATAAGTTGGCTTTAGAATTGGTAGTGTTTCTTAGCCGCTTATAAGTTTTATTAGGGTAGCTACCATAGCATTACATATGCAACAAAAATATGATGTTTTCATGGAATAATCCCGGCATGGGAGTATTACCCTAGGGCCATCCTGGCCATGGCCGGGGGCGCCAATCCGCCAGAGGCGGCATATCATAACCGCCCCTGACTGCATTTTGTTTTGGTTTTGGCGGCTCCAGGTACGTACAGTCATCATAATCTCTCAGTAAATTGGTGTTGCCAGATGCAAAATCTGGAGTAAAACACCAGATTTGAGCAAAAAGTCTTTAGATTTGGTCAATGTGTTATCTCTCTTCAAATTGGATTTTTGCTATAAGAATTCCACCCCTTGGTAATAAATAAATAAAAGTATCAAGAAACTGTTTTATACTGTTTACTATAAAGATCAACAATGTTCAACACACTATAGCTTGGCAACTTCGTTGGTGACACTCACCTGTGTGCTTTTTGTTCAAAACAAATTAGAAGACATGGTAAAAAAAAACCAGATGATGCCTTAAACAATTTTACTATAAGTAATGTATGTAGTTAATAAAAGAACGCTAAGGTATGTAAAACAATGTAGAATACGATTTTATTAGCATGATTTTGATCCCAGTCATGTACTTCATAGTACAAAAAATACAATATGCAAGTCAGACGCGACAATAAATTATAAGATGGCCGGTCCTAGGATTTCTGTTCTTCGTTTTGTTTACATTGGTAACGACGAAAACATGACTTGAGCAGTGTCGATAAGCATTATAATAAATAGTTTATTAATATGAGCACTGATTTCGGTATTCAAGCAAAGTAAAAACGCTACTTACATCGATATTTCCAATTAATTTCAAACATTCCTTAATTTGATCACAATAATACATTTTACGATTATAGTTCAGACAACCGACACATATTCCGTTCACATTGTAACCTTCAATGTTTATATTAATTTCCCTCATTTTTAAGCACTATTTTGTTAACTTTTTCTTGGAACGAGCATTAAAATATCTTTTATACGAAGGAATCTTTATTCCTTTCTTTCGGCCATTTTGCCTTTTTTTGACAATTCAGTTCTAGTAGTTGGCACTGTTGAAGCTTTACAAAGTGTGACCAGCATAAATTTAAATCCCTCATGTTGAGTTTAAAAAAAGTTGCATCCATTACGAGCCGATTTCCTCAACCAACCGATAGTAAGGAACTTATTAGAAAAATAATAGTACATTACTGCAGAGGCCGGGAAGTAAGGGGTTGCTGGCCGAGTACATATAGCTGGCCGAGCGAAGCGAGGCCAGATAGTCACGAGGCCGGCAACCCCATTTCCCGCCGAGGTATGTATAGTGCTTTTCTCAAATATGCAATGAAATAAATAAACTTACTAATAGGTAACCTAAATAATATTTTACAAAACAGAAACACTCTGTCAGAAAGTGACATATTATATCCCCATAGACAAAGCAAATGTCAAGTCACGTTCGGAAACCTTAGCAAAAGCTGTTTCAGTTCACATTTTTATGCCACACCTGGCCATAAAGCGACTTTTTCCGCACGCTGCGCGTACGGAAAAAGCCGCTTTCTGGCCTAATGTAGACATAAAATGATGTACACAACACGGGAGGTAATAAAGAAAGGCCTCGATCGCATATTTACGTCCCTCGCTTGCAGCTCGGGCCGCAAACTTCTGCGATCTCGGCCTTTCTTTGTATTACCACCCTAGTTATGTAATATACTATTACCGCGAATATTTAGATGAAATATTTTAGATGTGTATTCGTATAGTTAAAATTATAATTTAAAATTGTTGATAATGTGTTATTTGTTATGTTCATGTCAATTTGCCTAGGCCGGCAATGTAAGTATGAAATTCCATTACGTGCCAAGCGTCAAGCTGCACCGGAAATGAGGTGTTTTGCGGCTTATTATTAGGCACGTAATGTCAACATTTCATGCCATGTTTGAGAAAATGAACATTGTTATCTTTTTTTGATGCAAGTTTTCGTTTCTTTTGGTTGGCTAACGAAATTGATTCGTTTGGACGCAATGTAAATATGCATACATGAGAGCTGCCAATTTTTTTTCACCAGGGCGGCGTGACTGTCTTCAAGGTATAATAAAACAAAGGCATGTTGATAGATACCTCAATTATTCTATTTAATTCAACAAAACTTGCCCTTCAACAACTAGCCAAAACTACATAGCAAATTTTTAGTCTATATTTAGCCCAATCAACTATGGCAACATCTGGTACAGTAAAAATTTACCCTAATTGAAAAATTACGTCCAATATATTCTTATAATAAATCGTGAACATAGTAGTAGAGTCTGTGCGGAAAGAGAATAAGATTTAGATTTGAGGGCGCTGTAACGCTTTTCTACCGTATTTGCAAAAAAAATGCCATACTGGTTAGGTTAGTTCCGTTTTTCACCACGCCTATTCTCTTTCTGCACAGACTCTATCAGCAAGATTTCACTTATTTAGGGCTGCGCTGGCATAGAGGGCTTTTGTGAAAAGCAGTGGTAGCCCAGAATAGTTTGTTTGCCAAGGCTACCAATAAAACAAACAAAACGCGGCCATTTGAAATATTTCAATTTACTTTTTATTTCTTTCTTACTTGTTCATAGACAAACTAGACTTATACTTATTGTAACTATTTCCTATTACCGGATAGAAATAAAACCAAATAGATAGTACAAAACGCGTATAAATAGACTTTATTTATTCTTATGTTTATAATGCACTTCGTGATCGCACTCTCGTAGTTTCGCCGCAGCTTGCTCCGGCGTCAAGTCCCTCTGAACTTGCGCCAGTAGTTCGTATCCCACCATGTGTTTCTTGATACTTGCCGAGCGCAGTAAAGGCGGCAGATACATAGCGTGGAGCAGCCAATGGGGGGAGTCCATCGGGGTTTTATCTGGGCCGGTCGGAGCTCCTGAAACCAAGCAAACTTGTCACACCAATCTTCAAAAATAAGTCAACGATTAGGTATAGTTTTTAAATGATAATTCAAAATAAGAAATGATAAAATAAACATAATAATGATTTTCAAATCCTATTCAGTGTACCCCACTAGACATTGCAGGTCGATTTTTTTTTTCACAATGTGTTGGCGTCTTATTGTTGTCATATTAAGTCTTGATTACTGTTAACCCTTAAATGCATAATGATGTATATCTGCATCGTATGTTGTATGGCCAGTGCTTTTTTTGATGATTTATTTTTTATTTTTTCCTGAATCTATACGACAAGATCTATTTCAATTAATTAAAAAGTTATACAAAAAAATCATGCATTTAAGGGTTAAAGTCTTTAGTGACACTGAGGCACTTAAGACAAATCGTTTGATGTAAGAATGATCAAAATTGGCCCGTGTGTTTGGTCTCTATGAGTACTATAAGGGAACAAACATGCATACATTCATAACCTGATAAACACATAAACCTCCTTTGTCAGTTTGTGTCTTTGTCAGTCACGCAATCAGGTAAAAATAGGTAGGTTGATGACCTGATGGTGTGCTAGACAGGAAACCTCCCAGAGTGTCTGGATTCTTCTCATTCCTCTTGATCCGGTTGATCCGCAGGAAAGGGAAGCGTCTTGGCCGGTGCACCCCGGGAGCAACGGCAAGTGATTTCTTAGGGGCCCCTAATTTATCACTTGCCGATGCTGCGAATGAGCCTGTCAGGGGGGGTTGGGGGGTCCCGCACCGGGTTTCCTCTGTTAGAGGACTCTCCAGGTGCGGCACGCGAGGGCGGAGCGTCGGGCACGGGCAGCATCCCTCCGACATCTCCTTTTGGGGGGCACTGCGGGCAGGCACCAGACGGGTGACCTGTGCCGCTGCGTGGTGGCGGTGGACTAGTCCCCTGCGTCCCGAGAGCTCAGCCTTGCAGGCTGCCGCTACCTCCTGTGCTGGGGGCGGGACGCGGAGGACTGGCCCACCGCGGTCCGTAAGGACAGGCGGGGGTGTCTGCGGGGTAGGGGCGTTTGTCCTCCCGTGGACGGCTGCGGGGCAGGGGCGTTTGTCCTCCCGTGGCGGCGAGGGAGGGACCGGGACACCGTGTGTCTGGTCCCTGCTTCCCCGGCGGACGGCCATTTGGTCGGGGGGAGCTGGTGAGGGAAGGCACACTGGCCATGCTACAGTGTGCCTTTTTCGGAGAGGGTCCGCCCTAGGGCGGAGGTGCTGGTGATGGCGTGGCGTTAGTAGATTCCCATTCCATCACCGTGAAGGCACAGGTCGGTAGCATCCCTGGGTTTTAGTGGGTAGGCCAATCCCTTCAGGAGCGGAGGGCCCCACATAACCAATACGTATCATCAGCCTTAGGTTACGTAGTGGTATGCAGTTTTATGCATTTCCCGGGGTCAAAAAAAAAAAAAAAAAACAATTACGAACGTCCGACATATTACGAACATCTACCGGCCGACTTAAGGAACGAGCCATCTGATGAAATATTTAGGCATCGACAGAGAAACATTTTGTTGGAAAACCCTCTGTACTCGGTAAACGAGTACAGAGAACTAACACTATAAATTTTTTGTGACATTGACGATCCTTATAGGGAGATATGATTAATTTTTATTCTAACAGTAGGTAATGACATTGTGAAATCGTTGGTTTTTTTTTTGTTTTTCTCCTATTGTTTGCTTTTCCTTTTTGTTTTTATGTTATGTTATGATGATGACGATCCTTATTGGGAGATATATAATTTGATTTGATTTGATGTTCATTTAATAGTTTAATTTTTTTGCGATTGTGTTTCTGACATGTTATATTTTTACTGTGATAACTTATATTATATTTTTATTTTGACGATCATAGTATAAAATCATGTAAATTGACATTGTGTAATTTATATTGTATTTTTATATTATGAAATAAATAAATCTAATCTAATCTAATCTAATCATTATTGGTTGGTAGGTAGGTAACGATCTCTCAAAACAACTTACCATGCCAGCCCATGCTGTAAGGGAAGCTGCACTGGAACAGGTTGTCATACTTCGTGTTCAGCTTCTTCATGATCTCAGCCAGCGCCCGCACCTGCGCATTTTCAAATTTAATGCTCGCTGTTTATCTCACAGAGAATTTTGAAATTTCGTGCGCTAGTATCGTACATTATACGTATGCATGTTCGCGAGTTCATACACATTGGCATATCTATAAAGCCTTAAATATTAATGTAAAAAAGAATAGTCTTGTACATAGATTACATAGGTACTTAGGATAAATTACTCAATTTAAATTATTTAATGAATTATGTGACATGTAACAAAATACTTTATATTTTACCAATAAATGATTGAATTGAATTGAATTTATATATCCGACATGACGTGTGAGTGGCATCGGGGTAACAAACAGTTGCGCTATGCCGGATTAACCTTATTTTCGGTCTCGCACACACTCGCAAAATAGTACATTACATAACTAGGGTGGTAATTCAAAGAAAGGCCGAGATCGCAGAAGTTTGCAAGCGAGGGATGTAAATATGCGATCGAGGGCTTTCTTTATTACCTCCCGTGTTGTGTACATCATTTTATGTCTACACTTGGCCAGAAAGCGGCTTATTCCGTACGCTCAGCGTGTGGCATAAAAACTGTTACTAACTTACCTATATAACTGGTCAGTCGGTGTTTGAGGGTTATTTTAGACCAAACCAAGAGCGCTCGTCTCCGCGCCCCCTAAGACCTTGCGCCCGTGTGCTCGGCATACCCTGCACTACCTAAAGCCTGGATGATACGGCTGCTAAAACAAACCTGCGGTGGTGTGAGGTCAGTGAGTCGCTGCGGTCGGCCGCGGCGCGGCAGCAGCATCGTCTCGTACGGCCAGGCGGCCCAGTACGGAACGAGGGCCACCCATTCCTCGTTCTTCAGGACTATGCGCTCCTGGACAGATAGTTAAGTAGGATTGTAAAGTGAGGATTTAATATTTGAGGAGTTCACACAATTTCTTATGGATGGAATTAGATTAAATAAATGCGACTAATCTGGAAACCCTTTCTAATAAAATAATATAATCTTGAAAAAAATCTAATCGGTTTATTTACGAGTGACGCGATAAATGACGGAGTGAGTTCTGAGGTATTGTATTTAAGAAACATAAAAAAACACGAACTAGAAAACTTCTTCTTTTTAAGTAGGTTAAAAAAAATACGCGGAAGCGCCACTTCTCTCACTTTTTTATATTATAAGTGGCAAACGAGCAGACGAGCTTCCTGATGAATAGCAGTCAACGTCGCCCATGGATATCTGCAACACCAAAGGTGTTAATTATACGTTTCCGATCTTTGAGAGTCCTGTTTACTCGTTTCTTGAAGTATGACGCCATGTCATAGCGCGCTGGGAACACCTCAGGTGGGAGTTCATTCCACACCCTGCCAGTTCTTGGCAAAAAAGAGCGTGATGCCCGCTTGTTTTTGGGATGCCAAGCATCTAAAAAGTGTGGATGTACCTTATTCCTGAGGCCTCTACACGTTACGTACCTCTACTCTACATATACATTTTATCTCGTTTTGAATACATCGTTTGTTTAAAGAGGATATTTAGAAAGGATTCTACCAAAATGGCTCCTATTATTTACCGGAAAGTGGAAAGATAAAAAAAAACCTTATACCTACCTCTTTCTGTAGCTCTTGCTCCAAGTAGTCCACTAGTAACGATTTCTTTGACTTAGTGAAGTATTCTTTCTGACACCTGAAAACATACGAGAAGCCAGTATTAAACAAAGTGGCAACTTGCAGATAATATCTAAAATTAATTAAAAATCAAAACGCGATACAATAACTTCACAACCCTGGAGTATTTTAGAAAATATGGCGGTATTTGACCGATCCGAATTCATTGTCCGCGAGTGTACTTTGACCCTACAATCTTGAAGAGAGTGTAAGCCAAGTTGGTCTGAAGAAGTTTGAGGGTACTCCACTGCCGTGCCCACCTTTCCTTGACTCTAGCTTCATTGGGCAGGAAGCTGGAAGCCCAGATCTGGCAGTGGGGGTGAGGGTTGGAGCAGCCCATGATGGCGCCCTTGTTCTCGAAGATCTGCACCCACGTATACTTCCTCCCTAACTCCTTCATCTGGTTCATCCATCTGAAAAATCATTTCCATATTTTTCATACATCGCAGCGCAGTCGGCATCAACTCCACCGGTTCCACCGGAAGACCAGCGCCAGCTCTGGAGTTGGTATTATGCTGAGGTGGGACCTTTTTGTGGCAGCGAGATTTTTATTTTTTTTGTGTTTTCTTGTTTTTTTTTATTTTTTCCTATGTTTTGTAACTTTGCTGTCATAAATAAATATATTTTCTTTCTTTCTTTCAAATAGTCTGTAACGTCCAAAGCGCTCATATATATCGTCACACATCTTGGTGCCAATAGTAATAACTTAATAAGGTCGTGTTGCGATATACAGGGTGGCCCATTTCGATCGCTCAGTATGGGATAGTCTGAAACTATAAGACATACGAAGATCTGTTCTTAGTAACCATGTCATCAATTTTAGGGACAAAAAATACATAGATTTGAAAAAAAACCTGTACTTTAACCGGGAATCGAACCCGGTCGTTTTGGAAAATTTGGCCATAATTTTAAAGAGTTCAACAAATCCTCTTTTTTTGAAGTCATTAAAAAAAGGTTTTCTTTGGGACAATATTAGCAAAGTAAATCTCTTACTCGTTAATGACTGCCATGATCTCCTCAATGCTCATCAGAGGGATGGTCGTGCTGGAGTCTGGGTGGAAGCACATCACCCTGAAATACAGTTAAAAATACATTTTATGCAGTAAGTAGATAATGAATACTCAGGGCCGTATTTGGGGGAGGGCAGGCGGGGCCACTGCCCCGGGCCTCCACAACTCTTCCCTAATAAGCAGGGGCCCCCACTAGTCCGTTAGGGGCCGCCGCACCTTCGTTGCCCTAGGGCCTTCATACCTCCAAATCCAGCCCTGTGAATACTGCTCTTAGGCGTCATCCATAAAGTACGTCACACTAATTTCGTGATTTTTTTACCCCTCCCCCGTCCTTGTCCCAGTTGGTCACATTTGTGAGACCCCCCCCTCCCTAGTGTGACGTCACATGTTTTGCAATTTTACATTTTTTTTTTTTTTATTAGCCTGTTTGCAATTTTACATCTAAAAATTATTAAAATAAAATATCAGTTCCGAAATGAGTTCTAAATTCCATTTAAATTGTTTTTTATTACAATGAATTTTTAATAGCTATCTTTTTAGTGAACTCGCCAACAAATAGAGTTTGAAATATTTTTAAGTTACCTACTCGTTAATAGTTCAAATTTAACATTTTAACACTTAGATGTATTAGATTTTGAAATGTGACGTCACGAATCTTAGGACTATCCCACCCCTTGTCACATAATGTCACATTTCATCGACCCCCTCCCCCCTCTTAACGTGTGACGTACTTTATGGAGGACCTCTTATTCAGCAATTAAATATGTAACGAAATTGTCCTTCTTCACGGCCCCTTCGCGGCCATGTGGGTGTCACTCTCTTCGCCATGGGTGTGGACCGCAAGCTGTTTTTTTTTCAATTATCTATGAGCGAGGCAACTTCCGCAAAAAGCGGGCGACCGTTCCTTGTGGTCAGTGCCGTGCCTTTTCTGCGCCCTATGCGAGCTTCTATAACTGCGCCCTTGTTTTTTTAGATATTATAGGTACCCCCGCCTGGTCTGGCCATTATTGCGCCCCCCAGAGCCTACGCCCCGTGCCCTGGGCACCGGTGGCACTGCCTTATTTACCCCTGCTTGTGGAAGTTATTGTGGGACCTATATTCAGTAGATGAGCCCAGTACCTCTAGCACAACTAGCCACGAGTCCGCTTTAGTCGCACGGCAAAGCATTCACTGTATGCTACTATATTGAATGGCAACTTGGCAAGCGATAGATTCACCGCCACCACGGTATACGGTAGTTTTTCTTCTTACGAAATGTACATCGGTAGCGCGCATGTGTGCGCGCCGTGTACGGACGCACCACAGACATTTTTATTAAGACTATTCTTTATACATAAAGAATGTGTGACGAATATAGAATGAGACGAAATACGAATTGAACAAAAAACCCGAATGGGACGAATTACGCTACCCGTAAATACGTGTCGCGCGTTCCTAAACGGCCGAAGTCGTACTACTTGGTTGTCTTTATGCTTACTTTGCCGCCGCGCTTCATTTGAGCAACAGGTTGAAACGTTGATGGTGGTGTAGGTACCTGCATGTGCCTTTTGCCTGTTTGGCCTGGAAGAGCGGGTGTTCAGGCGGCGGCGGCTCGGGCACTCGCTCCAGCAGCGCCGGGAAATCGTTCGGGAACACGTACGTTGACGTGTAGATGGGGTTTTTCTGGAGACACAATTTGCATTAAGTTAAGTCAGGAGATCAACTGCAGGCTTATGTATGATGCTACGCTTTGTCGCGCGATAAATAAATGATAAAGCATCCGTCACTCTCACACACTGTTTGTCAGAACGTGACGGATGCTTTATCAGTTATTTATCAAGTGACAAAGCGTAGCATCATAAGCCTACTCTGGGCAAATTGTGTGGGACAAACCGCGTTTATTCAACTACAACCACCGAAATATAGAGATAGAAGGATAGTTCGTCGATTTGTATGGGAATTAAGCGCGTAACGTTTTCCGCTTGGCGTTTGACGCCAAAAGTGTAATTTCATTTCCATTTCATTTGGTACTTGAACAATGAATTATTTTCAAATCTGATAGTAATTGACGGCAACTAAAGTTGACGGCGTGCAAAGTAAGTCGCCGCGGGTTGGGATCATAACAACTACACTGTCAAAACGACCAAATCATCATAAGGTCCAGATCTCTAAAGGACCATCTCTTTAGAAAGTCCATATCTCCGAATGACTAGGTAGCAAAACGACTACTTCTTGAGAATACCACATCGTTAATACTCCACATATCACAAAGACCAGGGAGCAAAACGACTATTTCGTTAATAGACAACATCTCAATAAGACGAGGTAGCAAAACGACTTACTGAAATTCTGTCAGTGCAAGTACAGTTTATTGCATATTTTTTATTCATAACATAAAAACGCAATAAACAGTAAAATAAAATAGACTTTATTTATTCATTAATATAAACTTACAGGTAATTAAATTATATGTGGACGATTACCCATTACCTGTCCGTTAGCTCTGACGGCGCCAGCCTTCAGTGGATTGTTGGGGTCAGGGGTCTCATCAGCCGCAGGCTCCGTCTGTCCGCTCCAGGGCCGCAGGCAGCGGTGCGGGGAGACCAGCACCCACTCGTCCTTCAGGGGATTGTAGCGAACATGCTGGTGTTCTGGAAACCACATACACAATACAATACTCTATGTAATAAAACAATTCCAACTATTTAATCCACGCTAGCCTTCTGGGCACCCTACCGCCCGGAAGAGACATCTCATCGCTAAAACGTCGGCTACAAATGTAATTTTTATTACCCGACTGCGGCGAAGCCTAAAGGAGGGTTATGTGTTTGACCTGTATGTATGTATGTATGTCCGTTCCTGTGTCCGCTCGTAACTACTCAATGGCACATCCGATTTTGATAAATGATACATCATTAGATTCGTCTTGATGGTGCGAATGTCACTGGGTATGAAATTCGTTAATATAAACAAAATGGCGGATTTTATGCAGTTTCAAAGTGCACCGCGGTCGGGTTTTTTTTAGTAAAAATGTGGTTATTTTATCTTTTTTATCTTAATCAAAATATGGGTGACGTATATTAGTACAGCGACGAACACTCGGGCATTTACCTTATAGGATATCTGAACTTATTGTAGGGAAGTTATAATATTATGGAACTAGATAAAAATATAAAAAGATTAGACTTTAATAGATAAACCGCTGAAATATTAGTCTCTTCGCGACCATGGACGTCACGGCGCGTCTGAAACGTAGAGGTAATAGCATGTTTTACGCAATTAAATTCCGTGTTTTTTTTTTTATTTATTGTGTTAGGGTTAAGTCCCGTGTTGTTATAATAAATAAGCCGCTGACTGCAAATCCAGCTGAATCGCAGTGTATCACATTATAATTGCTTATCTAAGGTAATAAACATTAATGCTGACCCACTGATAAACTTGACATTGAATCTAATGCAACACAAAATACACGTTGAGTGACTTTGAGGAGTTTGAGGCGTTATTTTTAACAGACATCAAAAAAGGGGATCGTTTCGTTTCGACCATAGGTATGTATTTTTATAAGCTTTTATTTAACCCGCGGCTTCGCCCGCGTTGTTCCCGTTATTGTCCCAAGGGAACTCTTTACCGGGATATAAAGTATCCTATGTTTCAATCCAGGACTTGGTCTACTTGCATGTTGAATTTCAGCTCAATCCATTCGGTTGCTACTTCATAATTTAAAACAAACATTCAAACATCTTTACAAACTTTCACTTTTGTAATATTAGCAGGATATAGTGGAATAGGATAATGAAAACAATGACTGTTAGCTTAATAGCCTATTTCTCCACTTGAAACATATGTTTTCCATTTTGTATTTCGTTTAACGTTTCGCGTAGGTAACGTTTAAGTAAACATAATGTTTTTGACAACGGAGACTCCTTACATCTCCATTAATTTTAGTCTTTGTTTGCTTCTTATCTCTTTATAATTTTTTTATCTGGTTTTGATGCCTAGAGACACTTTACATCTCTAAAAATTTAGTTTTAAGTTTTTGTAATGTAATGGATCCAGAGAAGTTTTTTGCTTGTTGCATTTTATTAATGTAATTTTATGTAATCATGTCACAATTGTTGTAACGATTTTGAAAAGAGAAACTGGTGAGTTTCTTCTGGCGCTTCTTCTCACCAGAAGGTCACCTACCGAAGCGCCAAAAGAAAAGAATCAGACATGTATAAGAGCCCTTGATGCCTACTTGCAGAAATAAATTAGTTTGAGTTTGGATAAAGTTTAATCTAATAATAGTAAATAACGATTGTGGTGTTTCCTCATTGAATTCTAAATAATCAGAATGTTACCCGTAAAGTTGGTTCGCTGTATTAGTTAAAGTGAACGCAATAACCGGTAAACTATCTAATTTGACAGTTATAAACAAAAATGTCTGTGAAAAAGAAAGTAAATTCCACAGACAATATGTTTATTGTTCGGTCCTTTCAACCCCTCATATTTGACTATAGCGCCATCTGTTGAGTTCAAATGCCCCATTATAAACTAAGTTTCTCATACCTGTTGGTTTAAACTCCATGTTGTGAGTGCCACGAGTATTTAAAAGTTATTCTATAATTCCACGTCCGCTCAACGCATGCGCGCGGCGCTTACTGACAAGTGGCAGGTCATAAAGACTTATGATACGATAACAATCGGTAAACAAGTACAGTCAAGGTCGTGAACTGAAATAATGTTTCTGAAACAATTTTTTGGAAACCATTTATGTTTTCTATTCAGGGCTCGAAACCGGAATTTTGCATAATCCCCGAAATAGCCGAATATTTTGAATTGAATGAATTTATGCTTTTTATGCCACACCTGGCCATAAAGTGGCTTTTTCCGCACGGTGCGCGTACGGAAACAGCCGCTTTCTGCCCAAATGTAGACATAAAATGATGTACACAACACGAGAGGTAATAAAGAAAGCCCTCGATCGCATATTTACGTCCCTCGCTTGCAGCTCGGGCCACAAACTTCTGCGATGTCGGCCTTTCTTTGTATTACCACCCTAGTTGTGTAATGTACTATTATGTAGGGCTCTGAATGAGCCAAGGGCTCGTAAACTTACTACCCTTCTTGGTCTCAAGTAAATTTTCAACAAGGAAAAAAAATGGCGGTTCAAAAGTTTGCTATTGCAAACCGAAAATTGATGCGGGGGCTGGTATCTCTTTACGCCAGTAAACCAAAAGCGGTGAATGCGTTTCTCTAGGGGACTTACTTGGAATCTTCTTGGTTTCTTGAGCTTGCATTAGGAATCAGGCAGAAACGGCGGCAATGATCACTGCAGCTCGGTCGCACCAACCATGTATTCGCAGAGTTTTAGAGCTTATTTAAACTCACACAGTTTGTTATGCACAAAACCACAACCCCGGGGCGTAAAGTCAACACAAAAAACACAAAACAATAATGAGGAAGCGGTTCTACAGACGCCGATGCAATATTTAGCCGCTTACTGTAGGAGTTTCGAGCGAAAACTGATTTTTCTAAATATGGCGGCGCGCGGCGACAACTTCGCCCCCAGATGGCGCTGTCACGCTTAGGTTAGAGGCGTTTTAAAGAGTTGGCTCAAACATAGCCCCCAGCCTTGAAAGGATCCCTTTTCAAAACATAAACTTAACTAAAAAAACAGCTTAAGGCAGTGAGCACTAAGAAATAGGCAAAAACAAAACGAAACAGTTGAGCTTAACTTAAACTAAAAAAAAATAAAAAAAAAAATAAAAAAAAACATACAGACGAATTGAGAACCGTCCTTCTTTTGGAAGTCGGTTAAAAAATATTTATCATGAGTCACACAAAGGTTACGGAATGTTAGACGGAAGTGGACATAGTCTCACCACCGGTCGTTTATAGGTACCATTCTTCGTCCGAACCAAAACAGCCCTTATAGAACCGTCCTTGCCCGGATAGACCTCAATGATAATTCCCATCGGCCAATGGAGTGGGGGAGCATTGTCAGTGATTATGAGAACTACCATACCTACTCTGACAGGCTGTGAATCCGTGTTCCATTTTTCGCGGGCTTGCAGCGTATGCAAGTATTCCATAGACCAACGGTGCCAATAGGATTGCACTAAGTGCTCAAGTAAGTTATAACGTGAGAGCCGATTTATACGCTCTTCGCTGATTTCCGCCGCGGGTAAGGACCTTAAAGGTACTGTGTTCAGAAAGTGCGCAGGCGTGAGCGGCGCGGGCTCAGCCGGGTCTGAACTCAATAAACCTAACGGGCGTGAGTTTAGAACGGCTTCAATTTGGCATAATAGAGTGTATAACTCCTCATAGGATAATATCTGAGCGCCAATCACGCGAAATAGGTGAGTTTTAAATGACTTTACAGCGGCTTCCCAGCTACCTCCCCAATGTGGCGCATTGGGCGGGATAAATTTCCAGTATATTCTATTCTCCAGCAACTCGCTAGCAAAGGTTTCCGTGCAACCTTGGGTGAAAAGAGTTTTCAAATGTGCGGCGGCCCCAACAAAATTGGTCCCATTGTCTGAATATAGCGTGTCAACCGGCCCACGACGGGCGATAAAACGTTTTAGTGCGTTAAGGAACGTTTCACTACTCAGGTCTAAACAAATTTCTACATGAGTAGCACGTGTAGTCAGACAAATAAAAACACAAATGTACATCTTTTGGCTCCTAGCACCGCGCCTACGTACCATTGTGATGTTAAGCGGTCCACATAGATCTACCCCCGTGTGAGCAAAGGCTTTGGAAACTTGAAGTCTACACTCTGGTAAATTAGCCATAGCAGGTGGCGCCATTGCCTTCGGGCGCGCCTTGAAACAACGCACACACGCTTCAATTCGAGATCGCACTATATCCCTAGCGGATATAATCCAATAACGCCGTCTTAGGATAGAGAACAGATGCTGTTCACCTGCGTGACAGTTTTTCCGATGAGTATGATCTATAATAAGATTCACTATGTGGTCTTTCCGCGGGAGAAGGAAAGGGTGCTTATGGTCGAACGTGAGATCACTATTTTCTAGCCTTCCTCCTACCCTCAATACGTTGTCAACCAAAAAAGGCCGAAGCTTTCTGATAGGCTTCGAAGAACAAACTTCACCATTTAGACAGGCCTGGATATGTTCTGGGAAGTGCACTGCCTGTATGTCCTTCATAACTGCTAGTTCTGCTTGATCCAAGTCCTCTACAGTCATTGCGCCTTTAGATCGCAGCATTTTTGCGAAGCGTAAGATGTAAACTACCGCGTGAAGGTATTTGGACCAAACCGAAATTCTCTTGGACAGTCTATAGAATATAGGTTCCTCAACAACAGCAGCAGTAGTAGCAGGTAACGCTACAATTTTCATTTCGGGTATCTCATCGCCTGAGGTTGCAACAAATGGTTTAATAGGCCATTGTGAATAGTCCAATTGGGCCCAGGGCGGACCTTGTAACCATAAATGATGCGTTAACAACTGTGATGGAGTGAGCCCTCGCGAAAGGCAGTCACTAGGGTTTTCCTTTCCCGCAATGTGGAAAAAGTTTTCCGAGGCTAAATTTTTCTGAATTTTTGCCACACGGTTTGCGACAAAGATTTTCCAACGATGAGGACTGGAATGTATCCAATGAAGAGTCACAGTTGAGTCCGAAAAGGCATAGACACGGCAAATTTTAATGCTGGCTGCATAATGGTCAAGAACTACGCGAACCAGCTTCGACATAAGATGTGCCGCGCACAATTCCAAACGGGCTAATGACACGTTTTTTACTGGGGCGACCTTAGATTTAGCGCACAAGAGGCGCACCGAGACGCCTTGGTCAGTTTCTACACGTAGATACAGCACCGCTCCGTAAGCTTTCTCGCTAGCATCGGCAAAGGCTAACAATGAGACCGAACAGGAGGATTCTACGCCCAAGTGTCGAGGTATCGTTACCTGGCTTAATAGTGGCAATTCTCGAAGAAAATTAGCCCACGCGTCAATAATTATTTTCGGTGGTGTCTCGTCCCAATCAACCTTTTCTAGCCATAATCTCTTAATTAACAGTTTAGCATATAGAATTACTGGAGCCGCAAACCCAAGGATATCCCACAACCGTGCCACCACGGATAGAATATTTCGTTTAGTGCATCGCGCTGAACTAGAGTTCACTTCAAACGAAAATGTGTCAGAGCGCGGTTCCCATTTTACTCCCAAAATCTTTTGATAAGATTCCTCATCAAATTTCACCGCACTAGGATGCAGATACTCCTCCGGTAGGATTTTAAGAAGCTCGGGAGAATTGCTAGACCACTTCATCAAATCGAAACCACCTTGTCTGAACATGTCTACTAATTGACTCACGGTTTCTGTCGCAATCTGTATGGATGGCGCGCTAGAAGCGACGTCGTCCATGTAATAGTCCCCTCGCTGAATGACTTCGGCTGCACGCGGATAACTAGATCCCTCATCATTTGCCAATTGTCTGATAGTGCGCAAAGCCAAGTACGGACTCGAGGAAAGGCCGAAACAAACACGCTCAAACTCGAATAGTTGCAAAGGATCGCTTGCATTATAACGGTACAATATTCGTTGGTACTTCTTAAATTCGGGGTGTACGCGGATTTGAAGGTACATTTGTTTTACATCGGCGCAAAAGGCAATAGGGAACAATCGGAAATTTAGCAGAACTTGAAACAAATCTGACTGTAAGTTGGGACCTGGGTTTAAAATTGAATTAAGTGAGACATTTTTGTCAGTCGGGGAGCTAGCATCCATCACAAGGCGTAACTTCGTAGATACTTTGTCATTTCTTACAACGCCGTGGTGTGGTATCACGTAACCCTCCTCCTTTATACCGCCGGGTACGGCGGTTAGGTAACCCTTTTCTATGTACTCAGATACAACACCATTATAAGCCGATTGAAACGTAGGCTCAGAGTTAAACTTTCTTTCCAGCGAAAAAAATAGTTTTTTGGCGTTTGGTAATGAGTTACCTAAATCCTCGGGCCTACCCTTAAAAGGCAGGGCAACTGAGTATCGACCCGACTCATCTCGGGTGGTAGTCTTTTTGTAATATTCTTCGCATTCCTGTTCATCGGCGCTCAGAAAAGTAGACTTCCCAGCAGGCACCTCTTCTATTTCAAAAAATCGTTCGACTAATTTATTCAATGGTGCTCCAGTAAATGCGCACAACACCACTGGCTTACGTACGCGTGACTCTACCGCTAAAGGGGCCGTCCCCATCAACAAAAATCCAAGTGTGGATTCAATAGCATCAGGAGAACCATGCGGACCTCGAACCCGGCCGTTCATCAGCAAGGATCCAAATAAGTCTGCTCCAATGAGTAGATCAATGTCGCCCGGGACGTGGAATGAATCATCAGCTAGTGGTATACCGGAAAGGTACGTTAGCGCGGCGCTGTCAATCGGAGCGGTAGGCAAGCAAGCCGTCACATGATCGACTACTAGCGGTTCAATATCGTAAGAGACGTTGCTATCGTAGCGGGAACGGATCGTCAGTCGTGCCTTCCCTTTAGTAGGATTAGATGCTCCTCCGAAGCCGTTTACCACGATTGGTAATTCCTCGTTTTCAAGGTCTAATGAAAGCTTAGCACAACACTCGGCAGTTATAAAATGATTTTGCGATCCGCTGTCGACCAAGCAACGAATAAAATGTAGTTTTCCATGTTTATCCATAACGATTACCTTTGCAGTGGCCAATAGTACCGTAGAACATTCACGCGCGATGTTGGCTTGCAAATAATTATGCGACACTTGAGCGGTCGACAACGCCGACGCGGGAGCTTGTATGATCGAGTTCGCGCTCGGAGGCAAAGACGGAGCCGTCGCGCGGGGCGGGGGCGCGCACGTATCACTATTGCAACGACAACTTTCCGCCCGGCTGCTTTTTAGTTCCTCCTCCTGAGTCACAGATAATTCAGTGGCAGCTAGTGCCGTTGTAGGCAGTGACGTCGATACATTTTCAGAAAAATGTAGCAAAGTGTGATGTGTATTCGAGTTACAGTTTTCGCACACATGAGTTGAACGGCAAGACGCGCTTTTATGTCTTAAACTAAGGCATCTCACACACGAACCATTACGTTTTATTATATTGTAACGCTCACGCGGATTCAGGACTTTAAATTCGGCGCACTGATAAAAATGATCGTGCTTTAAATTACACAGGTTACACGGCGTAAATGTATCTGTAGCAGAGACAAAAGACTGAGTGCGCTTTGCCGACGGATACCTATTTTGTGGCTTTTGCGCGCGAGCGACTACGCTGCCGCAGGCTACGCTAGGCCCCGGGTCCCCACGGCGCTCTAGTATTTTTGCTTGTTCTTTAATAAATGTGACTAAACTGTCATATTTAGGTAATTTTTCTGACCGCACTGAGTTTTCAAACATTCGTATGTATGTGGCGGTTTCTGGATCAATTTTCTTCAGCGCTAGATATAAGAACATAAATTCTTTTTTATCCGATATTTCCAACTTATTGAAGGCCGCCACTGAAGTTACAAAACAATCGATAAAATCATTCAACCCTTTCGCGGACGGAGAGTCTAATTCTTTGAAATTAAATATTTCATTTAAATAAGACGTACCTAGCAGCCTTACGTCTTCATACTTATCTACCAGAGTGTCGTAAATCAATCTGTAATTTTCACCGCACGGAACAATACCAGCGATCGCGGCCAACGCCTTGCCGGACAGTTGTCCACACAAATAAAATACCTTTTCCGAATTAGACAACGAATCATTGTTATGCACGGTGCTATTAAAACAGTCGATAAACGAAGCAAATTTCTTTTGTTCACCTTCAAATGTTTGTAGAACTATAGGCGGCAGCTTAAGGTTCGGTTTACTGACTATTGGTTTCGCGCAGATTGTACTTTCGGATTTTTTGGCCGTCAATTGTTTTAAAACATGTTGAATGTGCGCGTACATTTCTTCAAAAGCATCCCATGTTTTAAACGAGGGAGCGTAGTCCGGGTCTGCCGCCATGCGCGCGATGTTAATCTGTTCTATCAACTTATTAAACTCCGAACGTAATGTTTCAATAGAGGCCGATCGAGCCATAAATCTCTGTCGTGCTTCCGACGTTTCGACATGTAAACATGCATCATATATACCCTGTACTCTACCAAAATAAGCCCGGATCCGTGCTTCTAATAATTTAATATTAGGCCCAACACTAGCGTCTCCTTCTTTTGTCTCCATTTTTAAATACAACAAATATATGCAGTATGAGTAAGAAACATAAACGATTATAATGTAGGTAAATAACCAGTCGAGCTCCGTATTCGTTTGTATCATAAATTAACGCGAAACTAATTTTATTACAAACTTTAGTTATAAGTAGGTAGGTACCTACGTACCCCACCGAAAGCGCGATGCGCTGCGCGGCGCGGCGCGCGGCAAATTCCAAGAAATGGCTGACGGCCGTACCTATCTTACCTATAAGTATACTCTATAGATACAAGAAGAAATTGTAACAAATTTGGTATTTACAACAAGTTGAGGTTGTTTTACACACCCTATGTTCACGATATTTGTCACAAATGTGTACGTTTAAATCATAAAATGGAACACGAGACTCTGTAGCTATACTATCGATATATCTTACTTATTAAAAGGACTGTATTAGTTAACGGATGGCGAATGGGTACCTATTATTTATGCTTATATGTGTCTACTAATACTTATATGTGTTACTAATCGAATATAACCAAGTAAGCAACGTAATTTATTCTGTGCACTTTAAGGTTAGAAATGTTAGAATCGACTGTAATTTTTCAAACACAAATTATAATTATGTAGGATTGTTCATCCAAGGGCGAAGGACCATAAAATGAATGAGCCAAGGGCTCGTAAACTTACTACCCTTCTTGGTCTCAAGTAAATTTTCAACAAGGAAAAAAAATGGCGGTTCAAAAGTTTGCTATTGCAAACCGAAAATTGATGCGGGGGCTGGTATCTCTTTACGCCAGTAAACCAAAAGCGGTGAATGCGTTTCTCTAGGGGACTTACTTGGAATCTTCTTGGTTTCTTGAGCTTGCATTAGGAATCAGGCAGAAACGGCGGCAATGATCACTGCAGCTCGGTCGCACCAACCATGTATTCGCAGAGTTTTAGAGCTTATTTAAACTCACACAGTTTGTTATGCACAAAACCACAACCCCGGGGCGTAAAGTCAACACAAAAAACACAAAACAATAATGAGGAAGCGGTTCTACAGACGCCGATGCAATATTTAGCCGCTTACTGTAGGAGTTTCGAGCGAAAACTGATTTTTCTAAATATGGCGGCGCGCGGCGACAACTTCGCCCCCAGATGGCGCTGTCACGCTCAGTGTTGCCAACTCCGAATTTCATTCAATGCTAAAATTTTGCTGAAATTCTGCTAAAATTATGCTAAAACTTGATAAATTCTGCTAAAAAATATGCTAAATAAAAAAAAGCATTATTCTTTCAAATTTAATGTATTGTGATTATTACAGCTTTACAATAATCCTTTTTGTGGCCCATACTAAACTTTCAGCAAAAAAATTGCTAAAGATACCTAAGTAAATTAACAATGTATTAATCGAAAATTTTTTTTTTATATTGCAATCAAAGTAACTTTTTTACTACAGCATACAAACATCATCATCATCAACTGTTCAAAGGTTAACTGAAAGAGATCCCTTAAAGAGATAAGTTTACCTTAGTACATATACCTTTATTTTGCAACCCTGTTCTGTACTTTGTTTTATTTTATACAATAAAATGTTTACATAAATACTTACAATTATAATGTCAACAGAGATATAGTGTACTATAAAATTTCTAAATGTAAAAAATTATACCAAAAAATATGCTAAATGTAAAAAAATATGCCAAAAATTATGCTAAATGCTAAATGTAAAAAAATTCTGCTAAACCAGTCCAAATTATGCTAAATTTAGCACTGATTCTGCTAAATTGGCAACACTGGTCACGCTTAGGTTAGAGGCGTTTTAAAGAGTTGGCTCAAACAGGCTCAGTAATGTATTTAAGTAATAACTGCGTATTAAGCCCGATTAAAAAATGAAATAATAAACCAAAGAACGAATAAAATACCTACCGGTTTCCGACCCCGTCTCTATCCATATCTAAGTGTATTTCAAACAGAGTAAAATCGTAATTATACCATAGATAATAAAAACAAACTTCTTGATGTGAAAGTTGATGACGTCATGTGTTTTTGACTATGTAATAAGCATATTGCAGCTCACATACAATGGCAACACTATATTTATGTAGTGACGTCGGCAGGAGTGGCACACTCCGCGATTAGAGTCCGTGCGGAAAGAGAATAGGCGTGGCGAAAAACGGAACTAACCTAACCAGTATGGCAAATACGGCAAATATTTTTTTCTACGGTACAAAAGCATTGCAGCACCCCCAAATCTAAATCCTATTCTCTTTCCGCACAGACTCTAATAGGGAAACTAACGAAAAAAAAAACGATACCCAACGAATCAAGAATCTCCTCCTTTTTGAAGCCGGTTAAAAATTGCAATGAGAGCAATACGGCAGCGATATCTAGTCATTACGTATTCGAGCTCGCTATAATATAATATAATTTTCCTTAGTTCGCTTAAGCACCTCTAGGTGGCGCTAAACTCAAACCCTTGTCATTCGCAAGCGCCATCTCTGAGAATTTCCCGGAACTACCACGCCGTAACCTCTGCAGTTTTCACGGGGTAACCTATCGATTGTGCTCTATTGTTTTGGCGCTTAATGCCTATTTGGTGCGTCGTAGCATTGACACACTGACTTACATTGAGAAGGGAGTTGTATTAATTCAATAACGGACTATGTGATGCTATATTGCGCATTGCTGATAGTGTATGTCTGTTGTTTTTCTCTTATTCCACTTGGTTACTGCGTTATTTGCTAATGTATTGAAAACTTTAAATTTTACTCCGGTTTAGTTTAGTAAGTAGAGTAGGTAGGTAGTTTTATTTTATTTGTAGTTTTCTTTTCTGTATTTTAAATTTTATTTTAAATGAATAATCAAACATTCTATGGAATTTCAAAGTGGAAGTACATAATTTTAATAGAAAACTATTAGATGAATAAAACACGCTTAGGTATGTCTCTTATATCTATTTTGATATTTAAACGCTATTTTGATGTTTTACATGAATTAAACCATTAATTAGGTAAAAATCTCAATACAATTTTTTACCAGACCATGGGGATGTAAAAAGGAGGGTTATGATTTTATCACTTTAATACACATACACACATTACTGTTGCGCCGGTGGTATAGGTCAACACTTCAAACGTGATTTTCCGTGCTTTAGAAGCATTTTCAGCAGGCTGAAAGGTGATTTCAGGCCGTTTCAGAGGTGGCTCTTTCACATAGTAGAAGATCGAAAATTCACCTAAGTTGCCGTTGTTTTCAGGCGCCTGAAACATGTTTTCAGTCCGTTCCAGGACACCCTCTATAAGATGGCGCAATAACCTGAAAACACATTTTCAGGCGTTTTCAGGACCCCTTATGGGCCTTTGAACTACACTTCAGTATATGGAGACAGCACTATTAGAAAGAGACAGCTATACTGAGAATGTTCTAGAAATGTGCGAAAGAATACCAATAATATAATTCTTTAGTAAGATTCAGACTTAAGTCCCGGAAAAAAATTGGTCGTAAGGGAGTCTCCACTTTTCGACTATGTTCTTCGAAGTTTAGGTAAATATACTCTACCTATGCCGATTACTGATACTTACGTACATACTTACTTATATATATACATACATACCGGCCAAACACATAACCCTCCTTTGGGCTTCGCCGCAGTCGGGTAACATACATACTTACGTACATATATACCAGTAGCGTGGCGTCCAAAGAACTCGATTCCTACCGGCTTGCCTAATATCAGGCATTTGAGCACCTTATACTACAGCTCTTAAGGAAAATGTACGCCAAATCAGCACCGCCTTGCCCAAGGATATCTTTTACACCACGCCACTGATACATACATACATACACACCGGTCAAACACATAACCCTCCTTTGGGCTTCGCCGCAGTCGGGCAATATACATGCTTACGTACATACATACCGGTCAAACACATAACCCTCCTTTGGGCTTCATACGTTTCGCACACAGGTGCTGCCGGGTGTCGGCGCAGCCCTGAGCTTGCCTAATGCATTAGGCAAGGAAGAATAATAATTGCGTCGAAACAAAATCGCGGAGTGAGACATGCCTGATGGAGGTTACATTCCGATTTCGTCAGGTGTCATCTATGTCTGATTCCGATTTTGGCAGATTCCTAAGAGGTCAGATTCCATTTTAGCAGGATTCCTAGTAGGTCAGATTGCATTTTCGTCAAGTTCCTATTAGGTCAGATTGCATTTTCGTCAAGTTCCTATTAGGTCAGATCGCATTTTCGTCAAGTTCCTATTAGGTCAGATCGCATTTTCGTCAAGTTCCTATTAGGTCAGATTGCATTTTCGTCAAGTTCCTATTAGGTCAGATTCCGATTTGGTCAGCTTCCTAAGTCTATTATAGAGTATCCATAAACCTGTATCTTTATCACATTTCTCTGTGTGTGTTTAAACAATTATTTTCAGCGAAATTAATTCACCTACCGAACAGCTGAAAAAAATGAGTAGCCGCTTTAATGGCGAAAGTTATACATAAGTAATTTAAATATTTGAAAAAAAAAAACTCTGCTGGATCTCAGACATTGGCCTATTGGCTGCTAAAACTACTGAGGGCTATCTCAATATGGCTATTTCTGTCTCGAGATCTACTGTTTAACGTCGAAAAAAAAATGTAGACTCGTCTAGTATCTAGAGAAAATAGCCTAAATCGATCGTTTCAAAGTTTCTAAGTTTTCTTAATTAACTTGGTTTTTTGCTCTTTATAATTTTTTTTCGTATTTTATAGATCAGGGTCAATTAATACGGACTACGAAATTAAAGGCTAGCGTGTAGTACTAAGGGAGATATGTCAAAAATACGCTTAAAAGCTTACACGCTGTGCCATTGGTTTCAATCTTTCCATTAGCCCCAAACTCGACCTATTTCAGCTAAAAACAACACTCTGATAAAAGCAAAGCTCAGGGTTTGACATAATCATCGCAGTGCGGACTGCACCATGGCACAACTGGTAATTCAGCCTTTAAACGACCCACCTCCATACCTCCCGAACCCTACATACGTCGTTTCACTTCGAGATGAGTTCACTTATAAACCAAAGGGCATACGTGTTGGGATAGTTGATAAAAGTACGCCAAAACGGTTTTGAGGGGAAATGGTTTCATAGTTCGATGGAAAACGACGTAGGTGAGCGGGGATTGTGGCTATTTAGGCTGTTTCGTAAAGAGGGCCCGAGCCTCCGTATCCGTGCGCGCGCACTATCGACCGACGATAAGAACGTCAGTTGACGCGCGGACAGCGCGTCGATCGTACGCAATGGGGGAGCTACAGTACCCTGGGGCTCCGAACGTGGACGACGAAAGGCAGTACCGGGCGCCGTTCAGACGAACCCCGCAGTATCGGTGGCCGTCCCAGCCGCCGCAGCCCTCGGCCTTCGCCCCGTGGCGCAGGGCGCCGGCGCCGCCCCGGCCTCCGGACTACCGTCGCAGCGCCAGCTATCCTGGCAAGCCGGATGAACCATACCAGGTACGAATCCAAACCTGAACACCGCCTTAGTCGTAAAAAAAAAACAAATTTGAAAATCGAATCCAGCCGAGTGCCACGTTTAAATGTCAATATGTTTTCAGCCAGTATCGATGTTCTATTCTGCTTCGTATCAAATACGGTTAATAAAACAGAAACCGAATGGTTTCCGACGAAAATCGACGTTAAATTTTATAGTGTCGTGCAAGTTTGTGAAATTCAGGTGACGTTTCAGGCGAGTTGTTTTGCTCGAGCCAAAATCGAAGGAAAATCGATACGTTTACTAACGTTGACGTTTAAACTGAAGGTTATGTTCTGTTACAGTATGTATTTCATCTCTATCCATCATTTAGAACCTGAATCTCGTCTTTACTGAAAAGTAGAGTAATATTTGCCATTATATTGGCCTACAGTGATTTTGATGACATGAGCATGCTTTTAAAAACAGTACAGAGTAACTAGAACTAATTATAATTAAATATAGTATAAATTAAAACTAAAATAAATCTAAAAATGGCCCCTGTGGCATGGTACTGTAGAGACCTGGCCGTCTCTACATAATATTTATGAATATAATTCATTTATCTGTCATTCAGGTGGTGTTTTTATATATAAAATATTGATTCAGTTCTCAATCAATATTTTATATAAAAACATCACCTCTGCCACCCGCCCTCAAATTAATATCTTATATTCCTTTCGACAATGGAATAGTCTAAATTTACCAGTATATGATTCCCTTCTTAACTCCCCTGAGTAGACCCCCTACAGTATGGTGGAGGTGCGGGGCAAAGATGCTGGCAGCATTTGCTCGCTGGATTGTGAGACTGATGCGTTGATCGAGGAAGCTGCCAGCTCTTCGATCCCTCGTGGTGTCTCTGAGTCTCTGCGAGGTTTGGAACTAATAATAACGGGCCTGTAAGTAGTACTGTAGTTTTCAAGTGCGGGTCTAATTTCTGAAAAATTCCCATTTTTGTGCTGCTACAGCCTTAATAGAATACATATGGTTCGGTTTACCTACAGTCGAGTTAACTTACATCAATATCTGAACACGACCTTGTCAGGAGCATAAAAGCGTATTCAGATATTTTTGTTCTCTTATATGTGTAGATAATAATGAACTCGACTGTACAAGAAACGAGTAAATAGTAGGGCTCGCGCTCGTGTCGTGTAAATGTTTCTATTACCCGTTTCTGAGTAACACGTACACGGTTTTCTGGCCCGGTACGGTTACACGGGTACACGAAGAAACGGATCTTATTTACCCGTGTCTCCGGACCCGTATTTAACGAGTAGCGAAGGTACGAAAACAGGGCTCTTAAAGATCGGCAAAATATAGGTAACACCTCTGGTGTTGCAAATATCCATGGGCGACGTTGACTGCTTTCCATCAGGCAACTCGCCAGCTTGTTTGCCACTTATACCGTATTTGACGCCCGAGTCGAAGGCAAGGGCGATAAATATGCGATTTGAGGCTTTCTTTATTACCGCCCGTGGCAAGTACAACATTTTACGTCTCCCCCAGGTAATGAAGTGGGCTTTTCCTTATTTTGTTATTGCCACTTTATGGCCAGGTGGGACGTAAAAAAATATGAGCTGATCCGAATCTGAAACGCCCATGATTGACTTTCGAAATTGCGTATTATCAAGTACACCAAAACGTAAAAATAAATTAGGACGCCAAAAAAAACTTCTTAATACACTTGCTCAAAAAGGTCCTGAAAGAATTTTCGTAGCTACATATTGTGCGGAAAGTTGTGTTTCTCGCACTAGTGCTTTTTACTTTTCAGCTAACTTTCGTGCACTAAAGAATAGTTTTATATGCAAATCATAAAATCAATTAAATTATTTGTTTATTGCCTTTATTGGTAATAAAACAAACTAAAATAAATATACTATAAACTAAAACTAAAGTAAATCTATTTCTAAAAACTAAAACTCCTAAAATTAAAACATATTAAAAAAAATAAAAATCAAGCCCCCTCGGCATGGGCCCAAAGATACTGGCAGTATTTCCTCGCTGTACCTCAATGCTTTTATTAATATATCAATTATATATTAATAAAAGAAATATTTATTGGTTTTCATCTCTAAATGTATTTACTTTCAATTTATTACAAACTACATAGTTAAACGATAAACGTAACGTAGTAAATAATCAACAAATTTATCAATGTAATTAAATTATCATATGTCTATAAGTCTCTTCCCAAAATAAGTAGTTTCCTTTGATGTGGCTCAATGGTGAAACCGATGCCGTGTTTTTGTTACCTGGACATTTTTTCGCAAATATACCTAGGTATTAAAAAACGTCGTTTGGTATATGTGCGAAGTGTCATTTCGACTCGTCCCGAGTCTTGTCCCTCGCCTAACGGCTCGGGCACTCCTAAGATTTGACATACTTTTATACTATACTAGCGACCCGCCCCGGCTTCGCACGGTGTTTCTCTATTATATTATGCATGTATTATACATATAAACCTTCCTCTTCTATCACTCTATCTATTAAAAAAAACCGCATCAAACTCCGTTGCGTAGTTTTAAAGATTTAAGCATACATAGGGACATAGGGACATAGAGACAGAGAAAGCGACTTTGTTTTATACTATGTAGTGACGTATCAAAAAATACTATTTCGTTAAGCTATTTTATCAGTATTAATGATAGTTCACAAATGGGCCATTTTGTAACTAGAGCGTATAAGAAAAAACACGTATACAGTTAAAAATAAAAACGTACTTTAAAATCTTTATCAATAGTATTTAGATGTTTAAATGTCGTGACCTTGTCCCATTCGTACTAGCTGAATGAACATGTGTTTTTGCTGTCTATGCAAATATTTTTCGATGATGCCGGTTAATTATACGTTACGATAACGCAAGGTAGTATTTTTTTGAATAATTGTAATTGAATATACGCTAGAGTCTGTGCGGAAAGAGAATGGAATTTAGATTTGAGGGCGCTGTAATGCTTTTCTACCGTATTTGCCGTATTTGCCATACTGGTAAGGTTAGTTCCGTTTTTCGGCACGCCTATTCTCTTTCCGCACAGACTCTATGAAAATGAACTGAAAAGCGTCAGTAAAAATGTATTATTTATTTATTTCTAGGTAGCACAAATGAATGTATTTTAAATGTAACTAACACCCTAAGTCAGAATTAACTTTAATGAGTATTTGTGCAACCACGTGAAACCAATAAAGACTACTATTTTGTAGACACCGAGATCCAGTTAGCTTCACTATATTTTTCATATAGTATATCCGCACGAGCGGAGGACTAGCCCCCCCCCCCCCCCCCCCCCCCCCTAAAAGGTACACAACAGGCGGTCTTATCGCTTAAGAGCGATCTCTTCCAGACAACCTTTGGGTAGCGGAATTGACACAAAAATAAACCAAAACAGTAGGTGCAAAGGGTAACAGAGCGAGCTAATTTGGTACCAAAAATTAATAACCACAAGGGCAAGCGTAAACATACATAAATAAATAGATATGTACATTTTCATGCCATTTTGCGTCGAGACCCTTGGCCCGTGGGGTCCCAACGCGCACATGTTCTTCAAAGACGTATCCAAAAGGCTGGTCGACTGCACTGGTGACCGAAGGGCTGGCAGCTTCCTGGCACAGCGAATAGGCATCGCTATACAGCGAGGAAACGCTGCCAGCATATTCGGCACCATGCCAAGCAAGGGGGCCCAATTTTTTTGGTATTTTGTAATACACTTTAGTCTCAACTTTTTAGATTGAATAAATAGATATATAAACCTAAGTATATAAATATTTTATAGTACGCCTCGCCTCGCCATCCAACGGGGCAACGCTGCCAGCCTCCTGGGCACCACTTTTTTTATTTATAGGTTACTCTTAGTTATAGATATTTTGTTTTGTTAAGTTTGTTTTTTAAAATTGTGTAAATATTATTAAAAAAAGCCTAAAATAAAGAAATAATTTTATAGTATATTCAATATAAAGTCACACTAATATCACATCACACTAATATTAAACTAAAACCCTAAAGTAGAAACAGTATACACCTAAAATAAAAACCTAAATTAAAATGTAACTACCTAAAACTAAAATATATCTAAAAAATACACCTAACCTATGTATACATACATACAAATAAATCAATAGGGGGAAAATATTCAGGGGGGGGGGGGGGCTTAAATTGATAGTGAACTTAATATGTAGAGCATTTTTGCCGTAAAGAATTACATTGGTAGCTTATGAGTTTATATTTAAAATGTATTAAAGGTCTAAAGGTGGTTTTCCACCGGCAGGGCGAGACGAGACGAGGATTCAATTGAAATTTGTATGAAGTTTTCAATCCTCTCCTCGCGCATCGCGCAACTTGATACAAATTTCAATTCATTCCTCGTCTCGTCTCGTCTCGCCCTGGCAGTGAAAAAACCACCTTTATGCCACACCTGGCCATAAAGTGGCTTTCTGGCCAAGTGTAGACATAAAATGATGTACACAACACGCGAGGTACGTACACGCTCTCTTTTACAAAACTGTCGTTTGGGTCCGACCACTGGACGGAACGCATCTGTTCCAACCGTCTCTTTATCGCATAACGCGTGCTCTTTCTGGTCGCTTAAGTCCCTTCGGAGGGGTAAAATTTGGTACTATAGCTTGACAACTTCGTTGGTGACACTTCACACTAACTTGCCAAGCTATAGCACGCGCGGCGAAATCGTGGTTGATCCACTCGGCGTGGATGACTTTGAATGCGGTTTTTAGGGTTCCGTACCAAAATGGTAAAAAAGGAACCCTTATGGTGCGACTCTGTCTGTCTGTCCGTCTGTCACAGCAAGATATCTCAGGATCTACTGATGCTATCGACTTGAAATTTGGAAAAGTGTTAAAAACCGCTAATCTGAGCCTATGGGACAGAAAAAAAATTTAATACCTGTTTTACTTTTTTTTTAAAAGGGACTGAAATGGGATGTCGAAAATCAAAAGTTGAGCTAATATATCGAGTGGGATATCAAATGAAAGGGCTTAACATGTAGATTGCAAAACTGTTTTTATTTATTTTCTTAGACAGGTAGTTTTTGATTTAAGACAAAAAACGTTGAAAAAAATACCATTTCCCCCCTATTATCTCCGAAGTTGCTGAACAGAAAAATCTGTAATAATTACCGATTATGAATATTAACCTAAATATTACAGGAAAAATAAAACGGTTTTCCTAACTTGCAACGTTTTATAGAAATTCGCAAAAATCGTAAGACAACCTTATTTGCTCCTACTAAACTAACCGCGGCATATGTCGATGTATGGGGACAACAGTTTTACAAGAGCAAAGTTAAGTTTGTGCCACCATACAGTTTTTCTTGAATTATTCACGTATGTACTGACGAGTTTGTACGGAACCCTCGGTACGCGAGTCCGACTCGCACTTGACCGGTTTTTTATTATGCACCAGGTAATTTGTTTATGTAATCATGTATTATCCTTATCTATTTTACCGTCTCTGTATGACACATGTAAATGTGAATCCCGTCACGTCATCTTGACCTAATTTATGCAAATTATGATGACTGATGACAGTCTTTTGACGAACATTATGTAATTGTTAGGAAAATCCATGCATATCCTATCCTACTGATATTATAAATGTGAAAGTCTGTGAAGTTGTTTCGATGTTTGGAGGTTTTTTTTTGTACGGGGAGGAGTTTTCTCCTGGAGGAGTTACTCCTCTCCCAGTGGAGTGTTTCGTTTACACGTTGCCTGTGGAGTGTGTTAAGTGTGTGTGTGTATTGGGTGTGTGTTACTGTGATGTTTGGAGGTTAGCTGATGGCATTTAAGTAGACCAAGTTCTGGATTGAAACATAGGACCTACTTTATATTCCGGTGAAGAGTTCCTTTGGGACAATAACGGGAACAATGCGGGCGAAGCCGCGGCATAATGCTAGTATCCTAAAAAAGTCTGTGAAGATGTTTGGGTGTTTAGATGTTTGGATGTTTGTTACTAAATAACGAGGTAACATCTGGATGGATTGAGCTGAAATTTGGCATGCAAGTAGACCAAGTCCTGGATTGAAACATAGAATACTTTATATCCCGGTAAAGAGTTCCCCATAAACGGGAATAACGCGAGCGAAATGTTAGGCACATAGGCCTCTCTGTATAGGTATGCGTCAAACTTGGGTATTTAAGATTACTATCCTATCCTATCTATCTAAATCTATAAAAGAAGAAACTGACTGACTGACTGACATATCAACGCACAGCCCAAACGGCTGGTCCTAGAAATTCCAAATTTGGCACGTAGGTTCCTTATAAGGTCTAAGGGAGCACTAAGAAAGCATTTTGCAAAATTCACCCCCTAAGGGGTTGAAATAGGGGTTCAAAATTTTTATGGAGATTTACTACGATTTTTGAAGTAAGAGGTTTGAAACTTCATGTTTAGACTCTTCATTAAAATAAATGAAAAGTGGTTTCACCGTTATTCGAAATTCCTGCTCTAAAGGATTTAAATGGCGGTTGAAAGTTTGTATCGGGAACAACGCGGGCGAACCCGCGGGAAAATGCTAGTTGGATATAATAATACATTATTTCTAGTTGACCGAGCGAGCGAAGCATCTCCGTTTCAGCTTGGGCAACAATGCTTTCGTATGTCTGTCCGGATGTCCGGGTGTTCTCCTCTACAGGCACCCATAGACTTTAACACGTTGCAATAAAGTTGACATTTGTTTACAAACGCACAGTTAACAGTGTGTTCGATAGTATAACTATAGGTTTAATAGATTGATGCCATTTTGTAGTTTTTACCCGACTGCGGCGAAGCCCAAAGGAGGGTCATGTGTTTGACTTGTATGTAGGTATGTCCGGTTCCTATGTCCGCTCGTAACTACTCAACGGCACAACCGATTTTGATAAATTATACTTACATCATTAGATTCGTCTTGATGGCGCGAGTGTCACTGGGTATGACGTTCGTTAAAATAAACAAAATGGCGGATTTTATGCACTTTAAAAGTGCACCGCAGTCGGGTTTTTTTAGTAAAAATGTTTATTTCTTAATAAATATCGTATTATTTGAGCAGCTGCCCGAATAACAACGAGCGAATGGCGATTAAAGCGTTTAATAACATAATTTGTCGTATCTCATGCACTACGCGTTTCGTTCGCTTTCTGGTAGCTCCCGGTCTATACCATAACCTATTTATTACTGAGCGCAAACTGCTCTAAACATCCTAAAAGCTACATATAAAGATACAAGAAATCAAAGTAGGTACATAGAAAAATTAAATGGCACTCACCTGTGTCCAGACCGAGAAACACCAATGAAGAGACAAAATGTTTCTTGCATATAAAGTATCCTAAAAGCTCTCGCAAAACATCCTAAAAGTCCTAAGCACAAAATGCCTTTAAGGCTGGATGTTCCAATACGGGAAGCATTTCGAGCCACTCCCCGCGAAATGCCCTAAACGCAAATTGGACGGAGTTATGGAATAACGAATCAAGCGCTATAGAGATCCATAGCGCTTGATTCGTTATTCCATAACTCCGTCCAATTGTTCTTTACGCGAATGCCCTAAACGCAAATGCCCTAAATGTAAAATGACACACATTGCTCTTAAGGGCGTTTCACCCGCCTCACTTTCGTGGACACATTATTGTCGGAGTTCCTTCAGATTTTAGTCGCATATCGAGCTATTTGGTACATATCCGGGACTGCTAACAAATACCTTAAAAGTACATTAAAATCTGCCGGAATCTCAACAATAATGTGTCCACGAAAGTGAGGTGGGCGCTCAAATAATGACTCTTAAATGTCGTAACGAAAAATGATCAACTCTTCCAATCTCTAACGCAGGGGTCCTCAAACTTTTTTATACTTCGACTCCTTTGGCAGATTGTAATCTTTTTGCGACGCTCTTGTAAGCCAAGATACCTGCGGGTTGTTCTAGGTCTAAGGGCCGATACAGACGGACTGCATGCCAGCTGCGATTTGTATGGGAACTGCATCACAACTGCGCAGTCGGCGTGCAGTTGTGATGCAGTTCCCATACAAATCGCAGCTGGCATGCAGTCCATCTGTATCGGCCCTAACTTACGGCGGCTTGAATCTCCCGTGTCGCGACGCCCCTGTATTTACAACTTTTCACCTGTTATTTTTGAAGTTGGTGCCAAGCAAAGCCAAAGGCTATGAAACGCAATGAAACTGTCATCCTTGGCTGGCCCTTCGTTTGGAAGTCGGTTAGAAATATACAGAACCTCATTGATCGGGGTACGCGTTGACTGGGCTATCGACCGGGCGCGTGCGGAACTAGGTCGCGGTGCGGGTCCGAGACTCCCGCCCCAGTTACACGGCCTTTGGCTAATGTGTTGCACAGACGGACATTAAGGTTAATGGCACTTTAGATACAGGTGACTCGAGTCGGTTGGCTTTACATAAGAAGAAACAGACATTATTATAATAATAAAATACAAGGTGATTTTTTTTGATCGCTCAAATTTCGACAGTGAATTCTTAAGCGAAAAGTAGAAAATACGTGTTTTTTGTATTAAAATATTGAGAAACAGCAGCAGCATATCCTAAAAAAACATACGGATATATGGATAGCGCGGTAGCGCACTGCGCGGGAGACGGCAACGGTCCCCTCCCCGCGACCCCTACCCCGCTCCCGCGTTGCGTCGCCTAGACATTTTACGCGTCGATACGCGTAATCCTCACGTTACTAATTATTTTTTCGGACAGCACATTTAATGGTAAAAATTTTACCTAGATTTTTTTTCTTCAAATATGGCATCTTTTATTGATACCTAATGCCTACCAAATTTGAACGGTCAATAAAAGTCACACTGTATAATAATGGGGAATAGCGACCCCACGTACCTGAGTGCTGGGGTTCTTAGGGAGGGTCCATGCGTAAGAGTGAAAGGACCTCCGCCTCTGGCTTGCCTTAACCGGCCGTCCAGAGTGGAGTCGCGAGAGCTATATGCTCCAGGCGTGGAAGTGATAAAGGGCATAACGCCGCGAGTACCCTCGGAGAGAGCGCAGCACACCTCTCGACACCCTGCAGCCCCTCGCATCGGTGTTGCCCCTAGGCCATTTTGTAATGTCGCTATTTAAAAAAGTCACGGTCTGTCAGTGCCACGAAATCCATGAGACACTTTTCCTAGCAGGCGCCGTCATATCTCAACCCATAGGCCAGTATTTAGTCCATATTTCTACCACCATAGCCCAGTAGAGTTAGATTACAAGATTACATCAATCAACAATAGCCCTTGCATCTGGTGGGGGCTGTCTCTGTGTGCGTCCCATAACACGGACAGAGACAGCATCCGCTGGGTGTACACTTTGCCTTTCTTTAAATTGTCGAAAGGGCCTCTATGCGTTGGCTTCTTCCCAAAGGTCCACTCCCGTGAACGGAAAAGACATACAAAAAATATAATAATAAATGTCATTGGCCATACAGCGGGGCAATGCGGCTGGCATATTTGGCACTTTTGGACCAGGTGTGTCGGGCCGGGATATAATTTAGAAATTTAGAAAAGTATTTAGTTCTAGTAATTTATTCTATATAGTATATTTAATTTTAATTTAGTTTTATCTTTAGGTAGTTACTGTTTTTATATTTTATCTTTCTGTTAAATAAATTGTTTATTACTAAAAAAATAATAAATGTCGGAGGACAATCTTACTACTAAATGCTTGTACTATGGGTACTAGACGACGATATACATGATTATATAGATAAATACATACTTAAATGGGTAGAAAAGATCCATGACTCAGGAACAAATACTCGTGCTGATCACACAAATATTTGCCCTTACCAGGATTTGAACCCGGGACCTCTAGCTTCGTAGGCGGTGGCACTCCCACTGAGCTAAACCCAACATGCTCCGTCTAGTGGAGGTAGTCTGTGGGGGTAGCTTACTCCGCGATTTCGCCGCGAGGTTACTAGTGCCAAATGTTACCGCTCTGGAGGGGCTTAGCCAGCGATTAGAAAGAGCATGCGCTATGCGATAGAGAGAGACGGTCGGATGCGGTGCGTTCGACCTCCCATTTCGGCCCCCTTTAAAAAAAAAGTAAAAAAGGTTCAAGATTTTTTTTATATCCAGTAGGCTCGGGTTAGCGACTTTTAAAAGTATTCTAAATGTCAAATCGATAGCAGCAGTAGTCCCTGAGATATCTGACTGAGACAGTCGGACAGACAGACAGACGGGCAGACAGACAGAGTCGCGGGTTTCTTTTTTTACCATTTTGGTACGGAACCCTAAAAATACTAAAAGTATCTCAGCCACATTTATTAGGGCATGTTACACACTTGGAATTTTTCATTCTAAAAATAATGAATATCTTGGAAAGTAAGCTTATTTCGACTATACATCATGGATCTTTTTTTACTCCCAATAGTCGTTAGAATCTATAGTAATGTCGGATTACTCGTTTTCACCGTGACACAAGGAATCAAAGGACATAAAAAAAAACTTAAATGGTAGGTACTCACCTATGGTCCAGATAGGGAATCGAACCCGGTACCTCTGGATTTCCGGCCCAGCGTCTCAAGGTGGTTTTCTACCGGCAGGGCGAGACGAGACGAGACGAGACGAGGATTGAATTGAAATGAGCAATCAATCAAGTTGCGCGATGCGCGAGGAGAGGATTGGAAACTTCATACAAAGGACCATGCGTCAAAATGGACCCAAAACCAACAGAGCTATGCCTATAGGCGGCGGTGACCGCTTTCCATCAGGTGGGCCGTCTGCCTGTTTGCCAGTCTATAGCAATAAAAAAAAAAAAAAAAAGAGCTGAGAGTTATGTTATTAAAAAGGTCTTTACATGTACCTCATATCATTATATGGGCACCAAGTTCAATTCCATTGCAAAACTGAGATATTCAAATTCGTATGAGCAGCGCAAAGTGAAGCGTGGCGTGCGCGAGTGCCATTTCTTTGCCCGCACGCCGCGTGCGCCCGCTCCGTGCACCCGCGTCAGCTAGCGTAGGCGTTTCTCATAGATACTAAAATATGAATATCTCCGTTCTGCAATGGAATTGAACTTGGTGCCCATATAATGAAATGAAGTACACGTAAAGACCTTTTTAAAGACATAACTCTCAGCGCTGTGGGTTTTGGGTCCACTTCCCATACAAAGTTGCCCATGGTCCTTTCAAATCAATCCTCGTCGCGTCTCGTCTCGCCCTGCCACTGCCAGTGGAAAACCACCTTCAAACCACTCGAGGGTGCTCGGGTGGTCGAGCCATACCATTTAACTTTTCTATGGACTTTGATTTCTTGTATCTATATAATAATATGTAGTCCATATGTAACATGAAAATGTGGTGTTATTTACTCGCATGCAAAACTAATAAAGAAACATCATGTTTCCTTCAAATAGCTACTTAATAAGTTTTCAGTATGTAGCCACTATAACCATAACGTTACGTAAGCAGCAAAAAGCATATCATGGCATTCATTAAGTATTCTTATGGTTCCCGAATACATCATTTAGGATTTTTAATGTGTGTGTAGATAAAGTAATGTGCGTGTCGCAGCCAACTGGTTTAGTTAGCCATTTGCCTAGGATTTTCACTAAACTATGACCCGCCACGCCAGCAGGTCGACGAAGCCCCCGCGGGGCTTCTATTTCTGCTCTGAGGGACACAACCTAACCTAAAATAAGGAGTGTGTTTAATGAAAAGGCTAGGCAGCTAACCAAATGGCTAACTAAACCAGTTGGCGGCGACATATGCAAAGTATGCATAAGTTACATAAATAAACTACTATTAAAAGAGCGTCCTTTTGGTCAAGCTTTAAGTAATTATAAAACTCATAACACTACATTTGTTTTTCAACGGTTCACCGACAATATTGCCATTCGAGTCGATGTTTTCGCCGCTGCCTGTTTTCGTTGGCACGAACAATGCGCATTCTTCAAAATGCGTAAATAAAAACAATACTTCTGTCGTGGTTGTGGAATCGTCCATAGTTATCGATTTCAGACCACCCAGTGAAGAAGATGCCATCCATCTGATCCTCCAGCCAACGGAAATGGGCATCTGTTTTCCTGGTATCCAATTAAACAATAACCACATTTTATAAAATAAAACCCGACCGCGGTGCACTTTAAAACTGCATAAAATCTGCCATTTTGTTTATTTTAACAAACTTCATACCCAGTGACACTCGCACCATCAAGGACAGCTTATTAGGACAGCTAAGGAGTGGAACTCTCTTCCAGCAGACCTCTTCCCGGAAAAATATAATTTGGATCTCTTCAAGTCGAGAGTGAATAGGCACTATCTAGGTAAGCATGCTCCATCATCGACTTTATCTTCACTTACCAACAGGTGAGATCAAAGTCAAATGCTTACCTATCGTGAATAAAAAAAAAAAATATATTTATTATTTATCAAAATCGGATGTGCCGTTGAGTAGTTACGAGCGGACATAGGAACGGACATCCATACATACATACAGGTCAAACACATAACCCTCCTTCGGGCTTCGCCGCAGTCGGGTAAAAATGGGTTGAATTAAATTTTGTCCTATTGGTTACGCACTTTACACAGCTTAAAATTGAAAAAAGTACGTAACAAACAGTACAAATATTTACTTTTTGGTAATATTGCTTGACTTGTCCTTTTTGTTCCGCATTTTTTTCATTTTAAACATTGAAAAACAATTTCTTAATTGGTTACAAGGAAAACTAGAAACATTTGTAAAAAGAAGGTCTACAGAGAAAGCGACAATCCCTCCCTCGTATAAAGGCTCCATAGTTATGGATTTCCATAGATCATCCAGATAATTGTAGAATCTTTCGTTTTGTTAATTGCTTGTAACGCAGTGGACATTAAATTTGAGGCGACATAGGGATTGGTAACGCAATGGTAATTTGAGTAAGAAATGAGACTTTTTTGTTATAAAAAGCCCAGAATATGGAGAAAATAATGATAAACATCGAGGTTTGTTTGAAAAATAACATAAAACCGCTTTAAACATGTTTCGAGACTTCTACAATTTTGTACAGTCGAGTTCACTTACATATACACAAATGTAAGAGAACAGAAATATCTGAACATGCTTTTATACTCCTGACAATAGGATCGTGTTCAGGTATTTTTGTTCCCAAAGTGTGTAGTTGTAAATTTATGAACTCGACTAAAAGTGACTTTAAATTTCATCTCCATTTTAGGCACTGAAAATAATTTTGGCCCATTTACGTCTTCCTGGCCAGGAAGTGAAATTTTCCCTCCGCATAGAGGACAGAAAAAGGCCTCTTAGAAGGCGTAAAAATATATTTTTAAAGTAGGTGTTTGTGTGTAAATCAGCTGTGGTTATGTAACGGCCTCCCACGTGTAGGTTGACCTAGTTCGGGCCGCAATGCGCCAGCCTGATTGGCCTGCGTCGGTGTTGCCAGCAATGCGCGGATTCCCCATGATTTGGGGGTTTGGCGTAAAGTTTGGGGGAAATTTATTTATAAAATTAAAATTAAATAAAAAAAAATGATTTATTGCCACAAGAAACACAAACAAACAATTACATCGTATTAAATTAAAGCTAGCTTAAACTTAACTTTATGTATGTAACTTAAAGGTATGATATAAGGATTGTATATTATTGAAAATATATCTAAATTAGATAAACAAATATTTAAAAAACTCTAGTAATTATGCCACTCCGGCATGGTGTGGGAGATACTCATATTTTCTGGACTTTATTTAGGCCAAAATTCTTTTTGATGCCTAATAAAACGTGTCTTTTACATTTTAACGCATAATTTCTTACCCGTATCCAAAAAACATATTATTTAATTCAGAATAGCATACGCTCACCCTGAATGATAACTTTTGTCTAAATATGTGGGCTTTATGTATATTCAAAAAAAAATTTTGGTAACGCACTAGACACTAAATTGGAAGCGACATGGGGTCTGGTAACGCATTGGTAATTCGAGTTAGAAATGAGAATATTTTGCTGTAAAAAGCCCAAAATATCGAAATAATTCATAATAAACATTGAGCCTGGTTGAGAACTAACGTAAAACTGCGCTAAAAATAATACGGGTAATCTGCAAATTTTGTAAAAGTGTCTATAAACGTTCATCTTCATTTTAGACACTAAAAATAATTTTGGCCCAGATAATATGCGAGTGCAGTGTAGTTGCCAGTCATCACTACATAGTATAAAACAAAATCGCTTTCTCTGTCCCTATGTTCCTATGTATGCTTAAATCTTTAAAACTACGCAACGGATTTTGATGCGGTTTTTTAAATAGATAGAGTGCTTGAAGGGGAAGGTTTATATGTATAATACATGCATAATATAATAGAGAAACACCGTGCGAAGCCGGGGCGGGTCGCTAGTTAGCAATAAAGGTTCCAGCAGGGTGTCAACTGTTCGGCATAGTGTGTCAAAAACTAGGACATTTGCCTTATTTAAGGTTCATTGTTTTACTCATTATTTTACTTTTCTTTGTTATGTCGTTTGTTATTATTTTATTATGTTGACGTGAATACATAAACTTGGAATGATAAAGAAATCAATTGTTATAATTTATGCATAGTAGATTTTTGTCATTGATAACGTGTCCTAATGTCATTTTAACGTACTTCTAAAAGTGGCTGTCAGATAGACTATAATTTTTCGTGCAGATTATGAACCGATTTTAATGGATCCTTTTTAGATTTCATTGCGTATATTTCAAGGACTTTATTCCCTAATAATAGGTAAATAGTATTTGGTTCTTTGCAAGCAATAATAATTTTTTTCTACTCCTGTACTGTTATCTGTCTTTTACTTGGTCACGAACACTAATATAAGAACATACATAATATGAGTTCAGAGAAGTCTATACTCTATTCCCCATAACAGCACTAGTGTCGTTATAGTCACTTTACGTTATTGCTAGCAGCCACAGACTTCTAAATCTAGGTTAAACTCAGGTCAAGGATTAAGCGCTCAATTTTAACTTTACGGTAAAAATGCACAACTACCAACTTAACAAACAATTAAATTCCTTCGGTTTTTAAGAAAAACAAAACTTTCCGAACTAAATTCATTGACGCCAACATAAAAAAAGTGTTTTTAATTTAAGTATATTTTAAATTAAAAAAAAAAGTTTACCATAGACACATACTGTAATTCAAACGTCATATTTGCCTTGTTTCCATCCAGGTTATGATTAATTTTGTATTTTATAATTTAAAACCTAGTCGTAGAAAAAGTATTGTATGCAACGTTGTATAATTAAGTCAAAAAACGCTCATTGCGTCTCTATTTGCGATACTCGCCGCATTCGCGGCTCGTATCGCAACTCACGCAATTCGCATTTTTTGAACCCACTTATACAACTGTTGCATAAAATAAGTACTTACTATTATTTCATCTGCAATAATTTGGCCCCGAAGGGACTTAGAGAAGAGGGATAACTTATTGTGATGAGATGCTTATTGGGATTGGGAGACATGATTTGATTATTAATTGTTGCTTCTATATTTTTGAAATCTTTTGATATTGTTACCTTTATCCTCATTTTTAACCGACTTCCAAAAGAAGGACGGTTCTCAATTCGTCTGTATGTTTTTTTTTATTTTTTTTTTGTATTTTTGTTTTTGACGATTAAGGCGTGAATACTATAATTTTGTGTGTACAGTCGGCCTCAAAAGTAGCTGGACACTTTAGTACTACGCCACGATACAAATATGTTCAGCAACTTTTGAGGCCGACCGTACAAGCTTATACTGTTATTTTGTCGTGTAATAAATTATCTATCTATCTGTCTATCTTAGAGCCAGTGTCATTTTTTTGTTATGTTTAAGTACTATACATAGTATTTTTACAGGTTAGAAGAATATCGAGTACTTTCGCCATGTTTTTCTATTTCTCTGGAATATCGGAAATTGATTTTTTTAAGTGAATTCACAGGGATACCCTCTTTTCCATAAAATTATAAGCCATACTGTTCTGTTAGTCATAACTAGGGATGTAACTATACATAGTTTTGCCGATCCGATACCGATACCGATATATAGTAGTTAATATCGGCGATACCGATACCGATACCGATATCTTAGCTAAATAATGAAGTATGAACTTCAGATATTTGTATCTCCTTATTATACCTAAATCTTGGCTATATTTAACAGAGAGTTAACCTTTTGCGGATACGGATAGGATGTTTTTCATACAGCAAATTCTTTTCGCGTTCTTCAAATATCGGTTGTATATTATCGGCGATACCGATATATCGGTATCGGTATCGTTACAAACGGAGGATGGTAATGTTTTCAGAGTATTTTAAAACGTTAGCGTATAGAAAAGAATAGGTTGGGTTTGTTTTGTAACAATTCTGAAAACTTAACGGTTTCATAGAAAAAAGGTTGTGTATACAGGGTGATTTCGGGGTCGTGATCCCAACCATTTTTTTCTGACTTAGTAAATGATTGCGATGCTACCTGTATTTATTTTAATTGAAACAAAGATGATTCGTTATTTACGTATTTTTATTTAAAAATTATTATTGACTCAAAATGCGTGGTCACCCTACTTTTATCAATATCGTCATAACAACCTTACTGCAACGATTGTTAAGTCCATGCACTTGACATAAGTTTTCTTGGGAAATAGTAGGGTGACCATGATGTCGAATTATCGCAGTTTTTCTGCTGATTAAAATAAGTCGCTGGAGTACTGTTAGTCCAAACCTATCGTGATCCTTAGGAGAAAGTAAGTTAAATGCTTCTTTCTTGCTCCACGACCCCGTAATCACCCTGTATAACTTTCGATAATTGTGACTTTCCTTTAGTTCGCATAGTGTTTCTTGTGTCAGTTTAGTGCTGCTACTTATAGGAAACGTGCACGACGAAGGTGCTGCCAACTGGTGCCGCCAATATAAATCATATACCCTCTCATGCTGGGGCCACATTGACGAAAACGCCGTTAATAACGTTAATTTATCGCGATGAAGGACGATTAACGTCAGTGTAGTTACGATTTACTATATTTGACATTGACACTTACATATTGTCATTGACATTGACAGCTTGATTTGACAGGGGCGATAGTTTCCTTTATTGCCCGCCCGTGTCTCTTTTGTCGTTTAGTTCCTGCAATTTATCTAAAACAAAATTCCAAAGGAGATTGCCGACTTTTGGTACCAATATCGTCATTAAATTGTGTCACAACCAAAACGATACCAAAAACTTAGTTTTATTTTTTTAACCATTGGGATTTTTTTATTACTGAATTTAAAATGGGAAATCTGAGATCAATTAAAAAAGAATGTGTTGTACGATTTCCGCCGCCACCATGAAAAATGTATGATTTCCTTAAAACTGTATTTGACAGACAAAATCGGTCAAAATCTAAAAGGCCTATGACAGTGGCACCACCGTCTACACAAATGTATACAAAAATTTTAATTCCATAAAACTCCGCGGTTCTTTCTTATACGAACTGCATCCAGCTGTCCTATACCCAGGAAAGTAACATGTTTGTCTCGTTCTTTCTTAAGACTACTTCTCACATGAGTGTAAAAGACAAAGCTAACGTCATAGATACGTCTTAATACAATTAATTATGTATGTAGTTTTCTTGATCTTAGCACGAAAATTGACAGCTTGACATTCTGTCTTATTCTAAGTTTAAATATAAGGTACTTTATAAGACACGTCTTTTCACAATTTTGTGTCGAAGGTCGTAAATCATTTTAAATTCTTTATTTGGTACAAATAACTAGTGATATTTCGCTGATACTTCACTATACGAGACATTGAGCGTAAATGTAATGTTACAATATTTTTTATCTCACGATGTATCAAAATAGTTTCAAATAACTTTTTTTATAATAATATTTTAACAATCTGAATAGGCACAATAAAATACCTAAAACAGGTATCCAAAATGGCATGTCATACGACTAAGTTAAGTGAAGTCTCGTCAACGTCAGGAATTAAAGTTATTAGGTGATTTTGTATTTGGCCGGTTGACAAATACTTTGACGATTTGCTACGCAAAAACTCACTTCGAAATCTGGAAATCAATCTCAATTTCCTATGGATCCCCGAATACGATTTTAATGGGATTTAGTGATTAGGAAAGGCAGTTTCTTGTTCTTTAAGATACAGTCGGTTTCGTGTTGACACAATGACTTTTGATTTGGTACGAGGCCCCATAGACGCGTCGGCAATCTCCTTTAGCCAAACCGTCTTCAAATAATTCGGGAACATAAAAATCGGCAAACGGAGATCCTCCTCCTTGTATGAAGTCTGTTAATCATGTCCAGTCCAACGTATCTTAGTGACCGATTCATCTGTTTAACTACTGCTGTGAAATGAGCGTGATGCCCGCTCGTTCTTGGGATGCCAAGCAACTAATAAGCCTTCAAATGTCTTTTGGGGAACATAAATGAAACCGGTGAACGGAGAGCCTCCTTTTATGAAGACGGTTATGTCCCACGTACCTTGGGAACCGATTCATCTGTTTAACTACCGGTATGAACTGAATTGAATTGTTTTATCGAGTGTTATTGCAGTGTAAACAGGTTATATCGATCACCCTGGGAAGGTCACGACTGCAGTACGACACGGCAATTTGGCAGCAGAGCGAATAGGAAATAGGTCAAACTGTACAGTCAATGGCAATAACATACAATACAATAGAATATAGGTAACAAACTCAAATAAAGATGCTTTTGCGTGTAGTTGGGTACAGTTTGCAACGAATCGCATAAGCATAATAATTACACTCGCTGACGATGAATTCGGGTCAGTGAAATGCCGCCATATTTTCTAAAATACTCCAGGGTTGTGAAATTATTGTATCCCGTTTTAATCTTTAGTGGTCGATTTATTTAGTAAACAATAAAATTTAAATAAAACAATAACAAACTAAAACTATAAATTAAAACAAACGATATCTTTAATTAATTTTAGATTTTATATTTGCAAAATACTGAATTTTTTTTTTTTTTTATAATTGGTAAGATACGTTATAATATTTACTTGGTATCCAAATAATTATACATACTTATTTTAGATATTATCTGCAAAAATAACATTTTTCGCCCTAAATCAAAAAGTGCATAATTAAGAAAAAAAATATAAAAATGTTTTTGGAATCTACAAATTAAGCCCTTTTATTTGACACCCCTACTTGATACAATTGCACAACTTTAAATTTTCGACGTCCCGTTTCGGCCCCCTTTAAAAAAAAGAAAAAAGGTAGAAAAACGACGATGTACATACTTGTATAGATAAATACATACACAAATAGATAGGAAACATCCATGACTCAGGAACAAGTACTCGTGCTCATCACACAAATGTTTGCCCTTACCAGGATTTGAACCCGGGACCTCTAGCTTCGTAGGCGGTGGCACTTCCACTGAGCTAAACGTGTCGTCATATAGAATCAGAATGAGAAACTTCTTACTTATTCCGTGGTTCCCTTGGTAGGTCCTCTACGGGCGTAGCGCGTAGAGGTGCTACGGCGGCCGTAGCGCGACGCGTAGACCCCAAGAGGCTTGACCTGAGGGCTGCCGCGAATGAATTTCGCCGCTAGAGCGCTGGTGTGGCGTGTGGTCTCCGAAACGTCAAACGTCACCGTTTGTGGGTTACACGGGTTTATTTGGGTCATTTTCATTTTTGTGCACATAGTCACAGAAATATATTAGAAGGAAAATGTGTATGTACCTCGCGTGCTAATGAGAAGTGGCGGCCACTTACTTTGAATACCGTTAACGTCAGTTTCCGTCAATATTATTAGCAGATTAGAAGATCTGATAATAATGGTATAATTATGAATATTATGGTATAATGAATTGTTCAAATACCACCAAATGAAATGGAAAATGTATGTTTTCCATCACTAAATTGCACTTTTGGCGTCAAACGCCAAGCGAAAAACGTTACACGCTTCTCTCGATATATTTCTGTGGTCATTACCGTCGATGTCACTACCGTGGGCGTTTATTCTTTCTAATTGATAAAAAAAATGAATACTATCATGAATGCACTCATCCATATGATAAAAAGAATTCATGATATTATGACAGTTATGTCGAACGTTTAGGAAGTGCAATCAAAGCCACGGTACTTACTATGTGCACAAAAATGAACAACACAACATAAGAAGTCTCAATTCAGTAAAATACAAAACATCTTCGGCAGAGTTGGGTAATGTGCGTATTCGTTATCAGCCAGTAACTCTTATCTCTGCAATGATTACTTTTCTAAGCAAAACAATTGATTATGTCCGTTACTTTGAAAATGAATAGTACATTACACAACTAGGGTGGTAATATAAAGAAAGGCCGAGATCGCAGATGTTTACGGCCCGAGCTGCAAGCGAGGGACGTAAATATGCGATCGAGGGCTTTCTTTATTACCTCCCGTATTGTGTACATAATTTTATGTCTACACTTGGCCAGAAAGCGGCTTTTTCCGAACGCCCAGCGTGCGGAAAAAGCCACTTTATGGCCAGGTGTGGCATAAATGAAATAACCACATTTTTACTAAAAAAACCCGACCGCGGTGCACTTTGAAACTGCATAAAATCCGCCATTTTGTTTATTTTAACGAACTTCATACCCAGTGACACTCGCACCATCAAGACGAATCTAATGATGTATCATTTATCAAAATCGGATGTGCCGTTGAGTAGTTACGAGCGAACACAGGAACGGACATACATACATACATACAGGTCAAACACATAACCCTCCTTTGGGCTTCACCACAGTCGGGTAAAAATGAAAATGACTTTAACAGCACCTGGCAATAAAGTGGCTTTTACCGTAAGCTACGCGTACGGAAAAAGCCGCTTTCCGGCCAAGTGTAGACGTAAAATGATGTACACAACACGGGAGGTCCCTAATAAAGAAAGCCCTTGATTGCATATTTAGGTACCAGTTGCGTGGCGTAAAAGATATCCTTGGGCAAGCCGGTGCAGGTTTGGCGTACATTTTCCTTAAGAGCTGTAGAATAAGGTGTTCAAATGCGAATATTAGGCAAGCCGGTAGGAATCGAGTTCTTGGGGCGCCACGCCACTGTTAGGTACGTCCCTCGGTTGCAGCTCGGGCCGCAAACGTCTGCGATCTCGGCCTTTCTTTGTTTTACCACTCTAGTTGTGTAATGTAATATTCCTTATTCCTTATGACGATATATCTAAGGATCATTTATTTGTGTGATGAGCACGAATATTTGTTCCTGAGTCATGGATGTTTTCTATTTATTTAAGTATTTGTATGTATGTATCTATTAAATATATCGTCGTCTAGTATCCATAACACAAGCCTTATTGAGCTTACTATGGGACTAGTTCGATTTGTGTAAGATTGTCCCCTAATATTTATTTATTTATTATTTATTTATTTATCATTTATAGTCGCACTCCTTATCACAACAGTAACCTATGTCCGGACATTATTGATAGTTATTTAATGATACTTTTTGCCTAAAACTACAAATATCTACCTATTAGACGCGGACGATTGAGACATGTCTCTCCCAGACATCGCTACAGAGTGCAATCCTCCACGATAATCCACACAGATTGAAAGAAAGATCATTAATTGGACGAGAAAATAACAGTAGATATAAAGGACATTGCCAACGCGTCTATGGGGCCTCGTACCAAATCAAAAGTCATTGCGTCAACACGAAACCGACTGTATCTTAAAGAACAAGAAACTGCCTTTCCTAATTACTGAATCCCATTAAAATTGTATTCGGGGATCCATAGGAAATTGAGATTGATTTACAGATTTAGAGGTTAGTTTTTGGGTAGCAAATCGTCTAAGTATTTGTCAACCGGCCAAATACAAAATCACCTGATAACTTTAATTCCTGACGTCGTTGATGAGACTTCACTTAACTTAGTCTTTATCTTTTAGATTTTTTCCACTGTATATGGCGCTTTGGATGATATAAACTATTTGACGCTGACTAAGCGTGATTTAGAAAATCAGGAAACCGTTAAAACGCCATCTATCGGCGATTTTGAACAACAACGGATATCACGATTGTGAAAACCGATGCTAAAACATAGTCGCTTATCAGCGTTCAAGGCTGGTTGTATAACCAGCTTCAAGAGAAACATGTAGTAAGTGCACAGTTTGAAAAACTACAGTAGGCCGGGTAGAAATATGACGAGGTAGAAGGAAAAAATGTATATAGGTAATTTCACGAGAGTTGAGGTGAATGATTACACACACGGCTACATGAAGTACACATTGCAAAAAAAGTGAATGAATGAAACGAATGAGTGAGTAAATAAACACAAGGATATAGTTTAAACAAACTTTTTGGTCTATCTTGCAATTCACTGTTGAACCTGCTATCTGTACGAAAAAAGAACAGTAATTTAAAATCCCGCTGTCATTACATGACAGTGTCGTTGTGTGCGTGGCCTCAACTCTCGTGAAATCACATATACCTCGCGTGCTAAAAGAAGTGGCGCACAGTGAACACACTGTTAATCGTACATTTGTAAGCGAATGTCAACTTTATTGCAACGTGTTAAAGTCTATGGGTGGTCAGTTAACAGTGGCTTCGTTTGTACGTAGTACATACTATTTTATTACTTATATTCTGCCCATTATGTCTTAACGTATTCGTCGGTCGACTGTACGTTACTTACACTGTGTTGATTGGTATTTATGCCTTTTTGCGTTAGGGACGCAGTTCGCATACAATACCGAGGTATACGTAAAGGTAGTTCGTATAGTACCATGATGAAATGTTACTATTAGGTTGCCATGGCATTGCTTTTTAGATAAAAGAGTAAGTCTGCAAAAAGTTTCTTTTTAGGGTTCCGTACCAAAATGGTAAAAAAGGAACCCTTATGGTGCGACTCTGTCTGTCTGTCTGTCTGTCTGTCTGTCTGTCTGTCCGTCTGTCACAGCAAGATATCTCAGGATCTACTGATGCTATCGACTTGAAACTTGGAATAGTGTTAAAAGTCGGTGACTCGAGCCTATTGGATAGAAAAAAAATCTTATACCTTTTTTACTTTTTTTTTAAAGGGGTCCGAAATGGGATGTGGAAAAACAAAAGTAGAGCTATTATATCGAATGGGATATCAAATGAAAGGGCTTAATTTGTAGATTCCAAAACAACTTTTGTTTTTTTTCTTAATTTTGTACTTTTTGATTTATGACCAAAAACGTTCAAAAAAATACCATTCCCCCCCTATTATCTCCGAAGTTACTGAACAGAAAAATCTGTAATTATTACCAATTATTAATATCATCCTAAATATTACAGGAAAAATAAAACGGTTTTCCTAAATTGCATCGTTTTTTAGAAATTTTCAAAAATCGTACACATACTTATTTGCACCTACTAAGCTAACGGCCATACAGTTTTTGTTGAACTATTCACGTATCTACTTACGAGTTTGTACGGAACCCTCGGCGAGCGAGTCCGACTCGCACTTGACCGGTTTTATTTTTTGTTGCTATAGACTGGCAAACAGGCAGACGGCCCACCTGATGGAAAGCGGTCACCGCCGCCTATAGACATTTGCAACACTAGATGCATTGCCAATGCGTTGCCAGTCCCGAAGAAATTTGATGACACCCTTTTTAAAAAATCCCATATTGTAGCGCAGTGGGAAAATCTAAGCAGGAAGTTCATTCCAGATCCTTATTGTACGCGCTAGAAAGGTTCTAGAGAACCAGCGCGTTGTTGAGTGTAACGATTCAAGGAAATGGGGATGAACCGCCTGCCGATGGCGAGTGGTGCGATGGTAGAATGATGCGGAAGGCACCAACCCAAACAGTTCCTTGGAACATTCCCCATTATACAGACGGTAGAAGACGCAGAGAGATGGAAAGTGACATTGAATTGGCAATCCTGACGATATCACAGGGTTCTCAAGGAGAAATACTTAGGCAGGATTGACCCACTCCACGATTGCGTTGTGCGGTAATTATTAATTATATTAGTTGTTTTAATTATGTAATGGGTGAATCAACTATTTTTGCTTTATGCAAAGATTGCTCTTTCTCCTTATTTGTTCACCTTTTGCGTGTTTTAACATGATTTAAATGGAACAAGATTTTACAGAGAGATCTTAGAGATAGATTAGGTAAAAATAAAAATAAAACTCGTTTTTAACAAATAAATAGTGTGCCCCAGCGGACGAACCCTTATTTTCATCAAAAGTGAGGGACAGCTATTTTATTTTATTTATTTGGGACATCAACAGCATTACAAATACAGAGATAATTATTAAAACACAAAGCCAATAACAGATGTCCACTAAGGAACTGTTAGTGGAACCAAAATCATATGAGAAATAATATGTCCGCTATGTCCGCTGGGTCACTGCTTAAAAACCAGTTATAATAAACAAATGTTTAAAAACAATATTTGCATTACGTAGCTTTATTATCTGTCTTTTAAATGAGGATACACTGTATTAAAAAATATCCGAATAAAGATTTCCTTTCAATTTGAGCCGGAGAAGGTGAAATTTTGTTGACAAAGAAAAGTTGATTCACCCGAATGTATCTTTGTAATATGTTTTTCTGGTGTGCAATAAAGAATATTTGTATTGTATACTTTGATCAAATGATGGTTATATTATCAATAGGTACATTTGTTATAGTCTAGATTGAAAATGGTCTAAGAAAGTTACGTATGCAGATTTTGCCACGCATAATGCATGGTTTTATAATGGCATTGAGTTCTTTTTATTTTTCTGTTACAAAATCCAATCGATACGAGATTACGAGCGGGTATTGTTGAGAGCGGTAGGTATGCAATTATGCTACTTTCCTGCGCTTACGCATGTGCGATAGGAACATAAGAAATTATGATTCTAAAAGGTGTTAAAGGCCGAAATACAATTACACGGTGATATCGTCAGGAGTGGCTCACTCCGCAATTCTGCCGCGCAGCCAGCGACCAGAAAGAACGGGCGTAAAACGGTCCTACTTTGCACCAAAATTTGAAAATTCGAAATACTATAATTGTCAATTTTGAATTTTCAGACATACTGTTTTTTATATATAACAAGAAAAATGTATTTCCTAACGCGTTACAAATAAAAAAATACGCCAATATCTACTTCGTCAAATATATAGAACCAATAAATACGGAGCAAAGTTAGCCATAGACGCGGCAATACTTTGCTCCTAAATACTAAATGTTTCTGGAGCAAAGGTAGACCAAATTTGCTCATTAAATGGGAACCGTAATAAAACAAATAACAGAGATAGAAAAAGTGGTGTGATCGTCTGTCGTTGTTTTCGTATCGGATGCAATATTAGTTTTATACGTACCAACATTTATAGATATCAAGAAACAACCCGTTAAATATGTTTTCGGGGTTGGAGCATAGTTATTCCTGTAGGAGCAAAGTAGGACCGTTTTACGGTATAGAATTTTTGCGAATATTTCCAGTAAATACATTGACTAAAATCATTGTATGTGTTTAAACGTGACGACGGGCACATGCCTAAATGGCTGAGCAAACTCAAAATGGCGCCGACATAACTTTTAATTACCTCGCTCGTTATTTTTTATTTTTATGCATCGTTCATGAGCACGTGTATTTATAAATATATGGTGGATTCATGAAGTATTAAAGTAAATTTTAAACTGTCAGATTAAATATTAGGTAATTTTCCTTTGCAATACTGATGTCCAAAAAGTTATTATCTTTTTAGCATGTCGAAATAGACATTTGGCAAATGATAAAATTGCCCGAACTCAAAAATGACCATTATTAATATAGTCCAGCAATAAAAATGTCCAGTTACAAATATAGCCATTGATAACGCTGTCCAAATTTAGATTTGAGTCTATAGAATAAAAGCAGCTTGCCGGGTTCTACAGTTGGACATTTTTATGTCAGGTCAAATTACTGATTGGACGGTTTTGAAGCCTTGGACATTTTTATTTTTGGTCATCATTATTGCAAAGGGTAATTTTTAAATAAATTGAAGGCGTTAAATATCCCCCAGTTTTAGCATAATTTTATTTGTACGAATGTTCTACTTGTCCTAATATTCGTTACGCATAATTGTTATTATACAGATACCATTGACTTTTCAGAATAATTATAAAATAAACCTAACCTAACCCAGCTTATTCTAAGTGACTTACATAAAAAAAATCCGTTTAAGCTGGAGAAACATTATGCGAAATAAAATTCGGCCTAACAATACTTTCGGACAAATAAAACGTATGCCAAGTAGAAGAAACCCGTTAAATAACTTGTATAAATAAGAGGTCTTTGAATTTTTTAATGTTTTTTAATTGTATCGTATTGTAAGTCCACTTATTTCATTATGTTTTAAACCTAGCATGACTAATATTTTCCGCCTCCAAGATGATTTTCCTTCTTTTTTTTTTAATTTATTGTGTTAAGGACCTTTATACACTAGTACATATCGGCCCTATAAAGACAAACATATCATCACAAAACAACCAATGATTTTCCTTAAAATTACGATTTTTAGGGTTCCGTACCAAAATGGTAAAAAAGGAACCCTTATGGTGCGACTCTGTCTGTCTGTCTGTCTGTCTGTCTGTCTGTCTGTCTGTCCGTCTGTCACAGCCAGATATCTCAGGAACTACTGATGCTATCGATTTGAAATTTGGAATAGTGTTATAAGTAGCTAACCCGAGCTTATTGGACATAAAAAATATATTGTACCTTTTTTACTTTTTTTTTAAAAGGCTCCGTAATGGGACTTTGAACATTGAAAGTAGGGCTATTATATTGAGTGGGGTATCAAATGAAAGGGCTTAATTTGTAGATTAAAACACCATTTTTATTTTTTTTCTTAAATAAGTAGTTTTTGATTTATACATTTTTATGTACCATTCCCCCCCTTTTATCTCCGAAGTTACTGATCAGTAAAATGTGTCATAATTACTAATTATAAATATCAACCTGAATATTACAGGAAAAATAGAACGGTCTTGCTAACTTTAATACCTTTTTAGAAATTTACAAAACTTCAAATCCCTAGCGGCGAGTAGCAAAACTAAGCGATGGCATGTTTCACGCTAGGGGATTTCCGGGCAAAACTAGATGGCGCTAAAACACTAAACATTTAACGATGTTATAATTGAACAAAGAAACATAGTATAGTAACAATTAGTTCGTAAACAGCTAATAATAAATAAATTTAAATACATTTAAATACTGTGTCACGTTTCCAAAGTTAAATAATTGTAAATAATATTATAATTATTTTACCAAGCTTATACATAGATGGCGTTGTAAATTCGGGGAACAGCTTTTTGTATGGAGAATGACAGTCCTCTTGATTTAATGGTCCTTGCTATTAAATAGAATCATTACACGTCAGGGTCTAAATATTACAGGGAAAATATAACTGTTTTCCTAACTTGCACTGTTTTTTAGAAATTTGCAAAAATCATAACATATACTTATTTGCTTCTACTAAACAAATCGACATACAGTTTTTCTTGTACTATTCGCGTATCTACTTATGAGTTTGTACGGAACCCTCGGTGCGCGAGTCCCACTCGCACTTGACCGGTTTTTTGTAATCAAAAATGAAATTAGGTATAGATTGACGAGCGTTTCAAAAGAGACGTCAAGTATCGAGAAAACAATTAAATCATCAATTTCGTACGCGCTTCCAGTAATTTTTGCATGCGTTCATAAGTTTCCGAGTTACGATAGCCGAGTGGTTTGGATATGCCTTTCAAGCAGAGGTCGGGTTCGAATCCTGGCTCGTACTAATTTGGGGGCACGGCAGTGCCCCCGCCAAGTCGAGCAAAACAAAGGCACGGCCGTATAGTCTGAACGCTGGCTTAAGGGCAAAGAGTCATAAAAATGAGCTAATTGGTTATCTATTATAGAAAGAGCGTAAGTGATTTCTTACGTATACAAAAAGCTAACGTAATGGTTAGTACTAAGGTAGAATATCAAATGACAGCGCAAAAATTGCAAATGCAATAAAAAACATTGGAGGGTAGGGTTGCAACTACTTATCGGGAATTACTACGAGAATTATTCCAACTAGTATTCCGTTGAATCTGGTTTAGTGGTTACGCGGAGGTTACGTGTATACGCCATTTACTTGTTTTGTTAAAAAAATATGTTTCGTCCGTGGCTAGATAAACAGGAACCCGACTATACTCGTGTTCGGACTCGTTTAAATAGCGAGAGTAAGCAAATTGTTAAAAATGTGTACAATGGACATTTTAGAGAAATAGGGCCCATAGCATTTAAAAAAACTGCTGAACTTACTCAGGTGCCATATTTAAATATATCTTTGAATTATTTATGTTGTATTATTTTACTAACTTATTACAGTTTTGACAACCCTATGCAGGTGTGAAGATATCTTTTGTATTTGAAACATAAAAAGCATTTTAAACTTTAATAGAAAAGTATTTAGGTCGAAATTCACTTGTTCGTATTACGACTTGTCACCTTTCGAACTAAACATGCTATTGTAATCAAGTTTTATGGCTTTTCACTCTTACGCAGGCGGATAGACTATACCATCCTTTTCTCGAAGCCATTCAGGCCATTTTCAACCTCCTTTAATTTTATGCTGGCTAAAGCTAGAACGCTGAATTTTCAGGGATTTATAGGGCACAATAAGACTGAAGTCTATTCTCAACAACATTAAATTCAAACGTGTAGTTTAAGAACTATTGCACGTCAAAGTTTCTTAGTTTTGTCACTGACTGACTGACTTACTGACTGATGATCATCATACCACAAGCTCCAAATTTTAACCTATCAAGTCCTACAAAACCAAAAAATATTGCAATTTCAGTCACAACTGCATACATAAGTTTGTAATCCTATACAAATACATGCGGTATCCTATTATTTAACCGTGGAGGAACATTTAATACTTCTCAAATAAAGAATCCTCTCTCCACGGGTAAATAATAGGCAAGTCGGTGGGAATCGTCCTGTGGACACCCCCCCGGTACTGACTTATTGGTTTAACATTACATCTCAAAACTTTTTTGTTGTAAAAGAACTGCGTTGCGAGACTTGCATCTTTGTACATGTAATTGTTTTGATGGGATCAGTTTTTCTGGAATTTTTATACTTACCGTTCGCTTTTCGGTGAAGGAAAAACATCGTGAGGAAGTGGATACATCCGCAAAGAAATTCATAGGTGTATGTGTCCCAGTGGCGTGGCGTAAAAGATATCCTTGGGCAAGCCAGTGCAGATTTGGCGTACATTTTCCTCAAGAGCTGTAGAATAAGGTGCTCAAATGCCTGATATTAGGCAAGCCGGTAGGAACTGAGTTCTCTAGACGCCACGCTACTGATGTGTCCCCAACCCGCAGTGGCCCAGCATGGGGACAGAGCATTCTTTTTTCAAAATGCTACCAAACACTTGATGTTTTAAATATGATAAATTTTAAGTGATTCCTAATCAGAATCACGAGTAGGTACTACTACGAGCATCGACTCTGATAGAAGAAAATAAGTGTCCAAGAATTTTCATACAAATTTTGTTTTTCCCGTCCGTTACCACCCTACCTACAAGCAAACAAGTGTGTATGGAAAAGTAGGGATGTAACGATACCGATACCAATATATCGGTATCGCCGATAATATGCAACCGATATTTGAAGAGCGCGAAAATAATTTGTTGTATAAAAAAACATCTGCAAAAAGTAATTTCAATTACTGACTTAATTTATATATTGGTCTATTACCTTGTGCAATTATAATTACTATGTTAATTATATATTTGGATCATAATAAAAAAATAATAATTTTGCGTTGGCAATTTATTTATTTTTACTTTACACCTTCAAGGGTTCAAGGTTGACTCTCTGTTAAATAAAGCCAAGTTTTAGGTATAATAAGGACATACAAATAATAAATCTGAAGTTCATACTTCATTAGTTAGCTAATATATCGGTATCGGTATCGCCGATAGTTTACTACAAATATCGGTATCGGTATCGTATCGGCAAAATTACCTATGTATCGTTACATCCCTATGGAAAAGTAACGAACATTTTTGGACACATTTTTTCTTCTATGAGAGTCGATAGTAGGTGACTCTACTCTATGCGTGATTGTGATTAGGAATCACATAAAATTTATCGAATTTAAAACATCAAGTGTTTGGTAGCATATTGAAAAAAAAAATACCCGACTACAGCCCAATCAGAATAACTTAGGTCGCTCGGTCAAAAAAAATATCACAGAGATTTTTCTCAAACACCATAGTATACCGTGCGCGTGCGCGTATCAGCGTGTATGCGTCGTTATCAGCTGTTATCTCAATCCTTATCAACGCCAGATGATCACTCACGTTCTAATCTCAGAGTTGGGTCACAGTTAGGTTTTACACTAACGGACAATGAATTCGGATAATTTTCTATGAACAATTACCTATACAGGGTGGGAGGGACTATACCGACATACTTTAGCCATGAATGGTGGTGTGACGATTAAATAATGTTATATCAACATGGGTCGAATATTGTCATTTTACATTAATAGTGTTATGGAACAAAATAAATCAGTAAATTCAGCCCCTCGTTATAAACATGTCCTTACTGGAGCAAAAGTTATCAAAATGAAAAAAAGCTAAAATGTAAACGAAAGGTCAATTTTATGGCTTCGTAGTCGCTTACCATCAAATACTGCGAAGGTTAATTGCTGTTTAGTTAAAGGATTTAAAAAAAATAGTAAAACTATCTTAGTCACATTTATTAAGGCTTGTTACACACTTGGGAGTTTTCATTTAAAAAATAATGAATATCTCTGAAAGTAAGCGTTTTTCGACTATACATCACATAACTTTTTTTACTCCTAATAGTTGTTAGAATCTATAGTTAAAGTTTGTCGGTATAGTCCCTCCCACCCTGTATAGATAATGATCAATTCATTGTCGTGAGTCCTATCTATCCTGTTTTTACTAGTAGTTACAATCGAAGCCACAGTTAACTGACCACCCTGATCACATATTTATCGCCCTTGCCTTCGGCTCGGGCGTCAAATACCTGCGATCTGAGACATTCTTTGTTTTACCGTCCTAGATAAGTAATGTACTAATTCCAAATCGATTCCGCTATTTCAAGTAATCCAGAAATATATCGGACTATTCCGATGAACTGACATTTCTCACTTTTTTTGTAATCGGTTAAAACATACAACCGTTTATCTAACTTGAAAGTTTTTTAAGTTACTTTTGTGCCGTTTACGGCATGTTACTCGTATCCAAATGTATCAATCACCTTACGACAGGTTTTCTAAAATTTGCAAGCTTATCAGTTCAACGCACGATAACGTGTTTTTCGACTTTACTTTCTGTCTTTATTGTGTTTTGACTCATATTAATGAGCACCTTACCTTTCGTTGGGACTCAATTAAAAGGCGTTTATTTTCCGGTTTTCAATATTGCATTAGGATGAATAAACTTTTTTTTGGGTATCATTTAATCGATCAGCAAAATATTCATATTTTGGTCAGCAGAAATATGTGGTCAGCCAAAATAGCTAGTTGGTAAGCAACTTATGGTAAGCAAACATTTATAAATCAGGCTGCAATTAATGATATACTGATCTGCTCTAAATTATTTTGGTCAGCAAATTAAATATTTGAGCTGCATTAAGCGATCTACGGTAAATCAAATTTTGGTAAGCAATCAGTAGGTAAGCAAAATATTTCATTTTGTTCATCAAAAAAAAGGGGGCAATAAAACCTAACTGGGCGCAACTATTCTGCCGCCAATCGTGTGCGCATTTTGTCATTCGGTAATTGTCAGCTGTCAAGTAGCAGGTGTCACTGTGATATATACAGGGTGTCACTGTGTTATATACAGGGTGTAACTGTGATAGATACAGGATGTAACTGTGATATATACAGGGTGTCACTGTGATAGATACAGGATGTAACTGTGATATATACAGGGTGTCACTGTGATAGATACAGAGTGATACTGTGATATATACAGGGTGTCACTGTGATAGATACAGGACAGGATGTCACTGTGATATATACAGGGTGTCACTGTGATATAAACATAGTGTCACTGTGTTATATACAGGGTGTCACTGTAATGTATACAGGGTGTCACTGTGATGGGCTCATATAAAATTGGTATTTCGATTTTTTATACATCTCATAATGTTTAGAAGTTATATTATTTATTCACAACGTGTATCGTTTCGTTTTTAGGGTCAGCAAAAAAAAATAACCCTAACCTACCTATTTTTGAGAGCCGTTTCGTTTTTAGGGTCATCAAAAAGAAAATAACCCTAACCTACCTATTTTTGGGAGCCGTTTCGTTTTTAGGGTCATCAAAAAAAATAACCCTAACCTACCTATTTTTGGGAGCCGTTTCGTTTTAGGGTCATCAAAAAAAAAATAACCCTAACCTACCTATTTTTGGGAGCTGTTTCGTTTTTAGAGCGACATCCTGTATACATTACAGTGACACCCTGTATATAACACAGTGACACCCTGTATATATCACAGTGACATCCTGTATCTATCACAGTGACACCCTGTATATAACATAGTGACACCCTGTATATATCACAGTGACACCCAGTATATATCACAGTGACACCCTGTATATTTCAATTAAACTGCTTACAGACATGTTTTCTCTGCTGACAGTGACATCCTGTATCTATCACAGTGACACCCTGTATATAACACAATGGCACCCTGTATATATCACAATGTCATTCTGTATATATCACAGTAACATCCTGTATACATTACAGTGACACCCTGTATACATATAACACAGTGACACCCTGTATATATCACAGTGACATCCTGTATCTATCACAGTGACACCCTGTATACATTACAGTGACACCCTGTATATAACACAGTGACACCCTGTATATATCACAGTGACATCCTGTATCTATCACAGTGACACCCTGTATATAACACAGTGAAACCCTGTATATATCACAGTGATACCCAGTATATATCACAGTGACACCCTGTATATCTCAATTAAACTCTCTGCTGACCAATTGTAAAATCTTGCTACCCAAGTAATTATTTTGCAGCTCGACTGTTTATTAGGCAGCCAAATGATAAAAAAAGCAGATTAATATTGGTTAAAATGTTAACCGTTTTTAAACTGTTTGCTGAACAAGAGTTGCCGCCCGATTTTATTTATTGCCAGCCAAATCTTTGTATGCTGCCCAAATGATTTAACTGCTTATTTTTTTTTGCGGATCAATTTTAATAACGGCTGACCAAAAATTTACTTTCCCTTTTTTTTTCTTTATGCAAAGATTGCACTTTCTCCTTATTTGTTCACCTTTTGCATGTTTTAACATGATTGAAATGGCACAAGATCTTATATCTAGAGATAGATTAGGTAAAAATAAAAATAAAACTCGTTTTTAACAAATAAATAGCGTAACCCAGCGGACGAACCCTTCTTTTCATACAAAAGTGGCGGACAGCTGAGCTTTTTCGAAAAAAAATACCGGGGTAGCTACTTTCTCAAAATATGGACTTGTGAGGTTTTTTTGTACTTTCGAACCCTATACGTAAAAAAAAGTGTCCCAATTTTTTTTTCCATTACGTCACCATTTTGCATAGTGTTTGTATGAACGTGACGTAGTGGAAAGACAAAAATCCCATACAAAGTTTGGGCCACTTTTTTTTAATACACTTTTTATAATGATGTATCATTTATCAAAACCGGTTGTGCCGTTGAGTAGTTACGAGCGGACATAGGAACGGACATACATACATACATACAGGTCAAACACATAACCCTCCTTAGGGCTCCGCCGCAGTCGGGTAAAAAAGTACAGCTGGCAATAAAAGCTTGTCTAAAACATTGTATGACAGAATTTTCATTATAAAAATATTTAAGATCGAATGTCATAAGCTCGATACACATATGTCTAGAATGTCGAAAATCTAAATGAATAATGTACGTTGTGTATAACGTTCGAAATACATATAACACGATTGGTCGAAAGATTATAATATCGAAGTAAAAAATGAATATGATTATTTCATATAAAATTGATACACATATGTCTAGAATGTAGAAAATTTAACCAACAAAATAATTGGGGAACTAGGTATCACGTTTTTTAAACCACGAAAGAACAAACGAGTAGACGACCCGCCTGATAGTACCTAAATGCTGGTGATGGCCACCCAATCGCCCATAGATACAGCCGCACCAATAAAACTGTTTATGCATCGCTACCTGAGTACTAAGATGAAATGTCTCTTGCGCCAGATATTTTACAAGTAATATTAAATATGGGTTTTGGTTAGCCGCTTAAACGATTCCGAGGAGACCTAGTATATGAATTTTGTAGTTATATAATTTGGGTGTATATATTTCGACTTGTGTTCATATAATGTTATTTTAATCATGACGACCTCAGCTAGGTATATGCTGGTAAATTTATGCGGGTTCCTCGCGAGCACCCTGTATATTATCAGCAGTATAGATTATAAACGTGATGAATATTAGCGTTATGTAAATTGTGTTAATGACTGTAATATGTTCTGTGTGCCCAATAAATAAAATAAAAATAAATAAATGAATAAATTTAGATCGTATATATTTTAAATTTATGATAAAATGATGTTATGAATCCCGTACGTTCTGCAATTTGACTGTATGTGTTTTGATCGTAGGCAAAACGACTGTATAACATGTGTTTTTAGATATTAGAGATAAAACTTCCTTACTAGGCCCAAAATCGTCGCTCCTATATCAATACAGGATAGTATGTTGACAGCAATTCTTCAAGCCTATCTTATCATGTGACAGGTTTGACAGGTCGTATTGTTATCAATAACCCAGATCGGATCGCCTGTTTTTAGGGTTCCGTACCAAAATGGTAAAAAAGGAACCCTTATGGTGCGACTCTGTCTGTCTGTCTGTCTGTCTGTCTGTCTGTCTGTCTGTCTGTCTGTCTGTCCGTCTGTCACAGCAAGATATCTCAGGATCTACTGATGCTATCGACTTGAAATTTGGAATAGTGTTAAAAACCGCTAATCCGAGCCTATGGGATAGAAAAAAAAACTTATACCTTTTTTACTTTTTTTTTAAAGAGGACCGAAATGGGATGTAGAAAATCAAAAGTTGAGCTAATATATCGAGTGGGATATCAAATGGAAGGGCTTAATATGTAGATTCTAAAACTGTTTTTATTTTTTTTCTTAGACATGTAGTTTTTGATTTAAAACAAAAAACGTTTAAAAAAATACCATTCCCCCCCTATTATCTCCGAAGCTACTGAACAGAAAAATCTGTAATAATTACCGATTATTAATATTATCCTAAATATTACAGGAAAAATAAAACGGTTTTCCTAACTTGCAGCGTTTTTTAGAAATTCGCAAAAATCGTAAGACAACCTTATTTGCACCTACTAAACTAACCGCGCCATATGTCGATGTATGGGGACAACAGTTTTACAAGAGCAAAGTTAAGTTTGTCCCACCATACAGTTTTTCTTGAATCATTCACGTATCTACTGACGAGTTTGTACGGAACCCTCGGTGCGCGAGTCCGACTCGCACTTGACCGGTTTTATTATTCAGCATTCAGCAAACCTAATAAGTACCTACTAAATTGCAAAAAGATATCTCTGTAAAAATATCGTAAAACCCTTCAGTGATTTATTATTTCTATATGACGAAATGTGCGATTCTGTTTCGCGCAGATTGTAATATTTGTAGTAAAAGATGTCTCTTGATGTGAATCACTGTGTATTTTTTTTAAATCAGACACTATTTATGGTCTTACGCTATAGCTGTCAGAATCGCAAGAGGCCGGGGTGAGCCACAGACAACACAAGGCAAGAGTGATTGCGTTCCGATTCTGCTACACAGATAAAAGGTATAAATATAAAATATAAATAAATACTGTCTGGACAAACTTACACAAATTAACGTAGTCCCAAACTAAGCAATGCTGGTATTATGGGTACTAGACGATGATATATAAAATTATATTTCGACGACCGCTTTAGCTTAGTCGGTAGTGACCCTGCCTACGAAGCAAGAGGTCCTGGGTTCGAATCCCGGTAAGGGCATTTATTTGTGTGATGAGCACGAATATTTGTTCCTGAGTCATGGATGTTTTCTAAGTATTTAAGTATTTGTATCTATTAAATATATCGTCGTCTAGTATCCATAACACAAGCCTTATTGAGCTTACTATGGGGCTAGCCCCATAGTAAGCTCAATAAGGCTTACGCTAACTAAGGCAGACGCTAACTAAGGCAGACGATGATATATAAAATTATATTTCGACGACCGCTTTAGCTTAGTCGGTAGTGACCCTGCCTACGAAGCAAGAGGTCCTGGGTTCGAATCCCGGTAAGGGCATTTATTTGTGTGATGAGCACGAATATTTGTTCCTGAGTCATGGATGTTTTCTAAGTATTTAAGTATTTGTATCTATTAAATATATCGTCGTCTAGTATCCATAACACAAGCCTTATTGAGCTTACTATGGGGCTAGTTCGATTTGTGTAAGATTGTCCCCTAATATTTATTAATTTATTTATATTTATTTTATTTATTTATATAGATAAGTAGTCAAACATCGGCCGTTTAGGAACGCGCGATACTTATCAAAGTCGAGGCGCAGACAGTCCGTACTGCATTCTTTCGCATTCGTAAAACTTTGCTTGTAAAGTCAACGCCATAATCAGACGCACTAGTTTGACAGTTCTGTGGAACACAACACAAATGTTGCCAGAGTTAGGCCAGTGATGTTTTGTCGATATAATAAACAAAAAAATTATGACTGCGATTTAATTTATAACCTAATAAATACAGGGTGAATTTTAAATCGTGAATCGTAACCACGTTTACCGGTAAAGCTACTTAAGACTAATACAGAGCAGTAGTGTTAATTACAATTAAAGACCCGCTTAATTAATTATTAACAAAACGGTGGAGGCGTTTATTACCATTAATCGTAATAAAACTGAATTATTTTATGAGTAAATACGATTTTTAAATACAACCTACTTTTGTTGACAATGTCGACGATGTTGACATTTATTGACAATACGTGCCAAAATTCTATCCAGCCAACTTCAATATGGAGGATGGATATCTAATGTTGAAATTTTCATGACAAGTACGAAACATGCATGTAGGGTGACAATTAAGGTTCTTTAAAAAAAAAAAAAAAGGTTTAAAAGCATTGTAAGTTATTGTTAACTATGTATAGACTTAAAAAAAAATATAACGGTTCACGATTTAAAATTCACCCTGTAAAGTAAGGTGACACAATAAATTCTTGAAAAGTTTCATGAATTTATTTTGTCTCTTTAGACCTATCCTGATGCGTGCAAATTATTGTCGATAAAATTTCATCGATAGTTACCTATCACTGTTTAGTTTTCTGTGAGCCAGGCAACATTTTTATCTGTCAAACTAGTTGGTCTGATTATGGCGTTGACTATAGTGCGTTCGTTCACGGCGCGCTCACATGGCGCTCGATGTACCCTTTCTAGGAAGAAAAAACCGGTCAAGTGCGAGTCGGACTCGCGCACCGAGGGTTCCGTAAAAACTCGTAAGTAGATACGTGAATAGTTCAAGAAAAACAGTATGGCGGTTAGCTTAGTAGGAGCAAATAAGTATATGTTACGAATTTTGAAAATGTCTAAAAAACGATGCAATTTAAGAAAACCGTTATATTTTTCCTGTAATAAAGGATGACATTAAAAATTGGTAATTATTACAGATTTTTCTGTTCAGTAACTTCGAAGATAATAGGGAGGAATGTTATTTTTTTGAACGTTTTTGGTCATAAATCAAAAAGTATACAATTAACAAAAAAAATAAAAACGGCTTTGGAATCTACAAATTAAGTCCTATCATTTGATATCCCACTCGATATAATAGCTCTACTTTTGTTTTTCCTCATCCCATATCGGACTCCTTTAAAAAAAAAGTAAAGAAGGTATACATTTTTTTTTCTATCCAATAGGCTCAAGGTAGCGATTTTTAACACTATTCCAAATTTCAAGTCGATAGCATCAGTAGATCCTGAGATATCTTGCTGTGACAGACGGACAGACAGACAGACAGAGTGGCACCATAAGGGTTCCTTTTTTACCATTTTGGTACGGAACCCTAAAAATACTGTGGATTGCGTTAACCTAAACGAAACTAGTTAAATTTAATAACGCACACTTTAGTTAACTATTCTCAGTAAAAGACATGCGTGCCCGTGTTCATTTCCTTACTTTCTTCCAGATACTGTAACGTATCTAAATATTTGCGTCACGTAAACGCTTTTATGGATGCGCGCGCACAAAGACGCGTACCTTAATGAGGTTATCTTATTATAGCGTGATCCAGAAGGGACTTATGGCTGTTGCGACATGGGATTTCATTTGATAATTCGACGAATTTTCTTATAAATAAAAAAACCGGTCAAGTGCGAGTTGGACTCGCGCACCGAGGGTTCCGTACAAAATCGTCAGTAGATATCTGAATAATTCAAGAAAAATTGTATGGTGGGACAAACTTAACTTTGCTCTTGTAAAACTGTTGTCCCCATACATCGACATATGCCGCGGTTAGTTTAGTAGGAGCAAATAAGGTTGTCTTACGATTTTTAGGAATTTCTAAAAAACGCTGCCAGTTAGGAAAACTTATTTTTCCTGTAATATTTAGGATATTATTAATAATTGGTAATTATTACAGATTTTTCTGTTCAGTAACTTCGGAGATAATAGGGGGGGAATGGTATTTTTTTTAACGTTTTTGGTCTTAAATCAAAAACTACACGTCTAATAAAAAAAATAAAAACGATTTTGAAATCTTCATATTAAGCCCTTTCATTTGATATCCCACTCGATATATTAGCTCAACTTTTGATTTTGGACATCCCATTTCGGTCCCCTTTAAAAAAAAAGTAAAAAAGGTATAGGATTTTTTTTCCGTTCCATAGGCTCGAGTTAGCGGTTTTTAACACTATTCCAAATTTCGAGTCGATAGCATCAGTAGATCTTGAGATATCTTGCTGTGACAGACGGACAGACAGACAGACAGACAGACAGACAGACAGACAGACAGAGTCGCACCATAAGGGTTCCTTTTTTACCATTTTGGTACGGAACCCTAAAAACAGAAAGGATAATAGGCTACTTTCCTGACAGATCAAATCAGTTACTTTTTATGAAGTGTCAAAACGCACAGATAGTATGAAGTTTGCATGGAATAAAAGTGAAATGACGTCATTTTACTCAAACATTAAATCATCTTCTTTAATTATAGGTTTTGATCTTTTAAAAATCGTTTAAAACGATAGGTGATGTTTAGTTCATTTTTGCAAATTTTCGTAAGCTGATTTAATGGCTAGCGTGTAGTAATTTATATTAACTACAGGCAAATACCCTATTGAAGGGTTTATGTAATAAACTCAAATAGTACATGCAGTAGGTAAGCTAAGAAAGTGAGTTACCACTTTACTCTAATACCAGTCAGTATAGTCGAAAAGTGGTAGAAGAGTTCAAAAGTGGTTGACCACTTTTCGGCTTACTCATCAGGTTTCGACGCGGGGCTCCTATTTCTAGGCGGTTAGCCCTTCGGGCATCTGAAACTACCTAACAAACCATCTTACCTAGTGTTTTGCAATCGCAAAGGGTTTCCAATAAGAAAGAGAAATTCTTCGATCGCAACTGGTTTCGTACAAGGACAATAAAGTCTTCGATCGCAACTGGTTTCTTACAAGGACAATAAAGTCTTCGATCGCAACTGGTTTCTTACAAGGACAATAAAGTCTTCGATCGCAACTGGTTTCTTACAAGGACTAAAAAATCTTCGACCGTAGCTGGCTACGAACCGCCGGTTTCGTACGTGGCCGAAGGGGGGTTCCCCCCCAATTCCATCACGGTTCCCTCTCTTTGGCATAAGCTTATGTGTCCGAATGTTTGCCCGAATTTTTGATGCGCATAATTTTCCAGTAGCTTAAACTAGAACCGTTTCGGAAAATCCCTTTTCTACGTTATGCCATTGAGTTAAGGTAGAAAAGGGACGAATCTTATTATTCCGTAATACATTTAAACAAGGTCACCGACATAGAAAACCGGGTAAGCAACCTGAAGTGGCAACGGGCAGAGCACATAGCTCGAAGAACTGATGGCTGTTGGGGCAGAGAGGTTCTCGCACAGACCACCTCCACTAGACGGAGCATGTTACGTTACATATACGACAAGAGATCACCACGCATATGGGCGATTAAATATCGGTAGATATTACTAGTACAACGCGTGTTTCACATCATTTTTATCATTTTATGTTTCGAGATTGTCGTCGGATTGAACAGAAATATTTATTTCACGTTTGGTGCACATACAAGTCAGAAACATGGTCGCAAGTCGCAACTGAACGAGCGGCCGGTCGCGTAATGTCGTAATGCTATACAGGGTGGGAGGGACTATACCGACAAACTTTAACTATAGATTCTAACAACTATTAGGAGTAAAAAAAGTTATGTGATGTATAGTCGAAAAACGCTTACTTTCCGAGATATTCATTATTTTGTAAATGAAAACTCCCAAGTGTGTAACAAGCCCTAATAAATGTGACTAAGATACCTTTACTATTTTTTTTTTAAATCCTTTAACTAAACAGCAATTAACCTTCGCAGTATTTGATGGTAAGCGACTACGAGGCCAAAAAATTGACCTTTCGTTTCCATTTTAGCTTTTTTTTTCTTTTTGATAACTTTTCAGCCAGTAAGGACATGTTTATAACGAGGGGCTTAATTTACTGATTTATTTTGTTCCATAAGACTATTAATGTAAAATGACAAAATTCGACCCATGTTGATGTAACATTATTTACTCGTCACACCACCAGGAATTCATGGCTAAAGTATATCGGTATAGTCCCTCCCACCCTGTACAATCAACCATATATGATGTGAGCGCGCGTCGTCTAACATACTCCGTCTAGTGGAGGTGGTCTGGTTCTCGAGTAGAGACCACGTACTGGCAAGCGCAGCGTGGGACGACCACGATTAGGGTTCCGGGGACTCGCTGGATGCGGGTCGCTTCTACCCTACCCATGTGGAAGTCTATTGAGGAGGCCTGTGTCCAGCAGTGGACGTCCTATGGCTGAAATGATGATGATAACATCTAAACAACTAATGCTGATATTTGGCTATCACACTGTTGATGGGCTGGCCCCACGTGGGCCCCAGGAGGGGAGATTATGCATGCATACATGATTTAGGTACCTGACGTACCCAGCGGAGAGATAACCGTGTTACGTTACTGTACAACACTCTTAATTGCGCACCAAAATTACAGAGATCCTTAATTTTTAACTAAGTTACGCATGCGAAAGAAAATTACAAATTCAATTAAAAACCAAACATTAAACTAAAATACTAAACGAAAACCTTAAAGTAAGAACAATATACACCTAATATAAAACTTAAAGTAAACATTTTTAACTAGATAGCAAAAACTAACTGTAGGTACAGTCACCGTGAAATAGTCTGTAGCATCCAAAGGTCATATCGTCATTACTTTAAAAAACACGTATCTGACACTGACTCCAGGTAAAAACGCGGTAAGTGTATATACCGTTCGTATGTAACTTTTGACGTTTTTCTCTACGACGTTTTTAGATACGAGTTTTTTTCGAAGTAGTGACGATATAATATCGTAACAAACCTTTATTACTATAGGCACAAATATGTGTGACGATATACAGGGTGATTCGGGAGACGTGAACAGGATCAAACCTATGGATTCAGTAAATTATAAGTTACTGTTCCGCACCAGTATCAGTTACATTAAAGTTATTTTTTTTTTGGTAATGAATAAGTACGAAAAGCTACTTTCGTCATTCGTCAAGTACCAATACTCTGTTTTACCCGTGAATGTTTTTAAACGTTGACAATGACAATTTACTTTTTTGATAATCAATGTGCTGTCATAACATTTAAAAAGTTTTAGGCTAAATGCATAATATTGTTTGGTTTACTTGTTTTGCAGCCTAATATTTAATTTTCCAAGATTAAAATACCGAAAGATTGTTTGGACTAGGCGTTTATTTACTAGGTCTGTTCAGTATAGAAACACAAATCAAAGGTTCATTTGGGTAGAAAATTAAGTTAGGTTTGAGCTGCATTCCGCAACAAGACGAACGGCTATCAAAAAGTAGGTTAGGTTTGAACTGCGCCCCGCAACAAAAACGAACGGCTATCAAAAAGTAGGTTAGGTTTGAACTGCGCCCGCAACAAAAACGAATGGCTATCAAAAAGTAGGTCAGGTTAGGTTTGAACTGCGTCCTCCAACAAAACGAACTGCTACCAAAAACTAAGTTAGGTTAGTAAATTATAAGGGCACAGAAGCAAAAGTGGCGCTCGGGGGCGAAGCCCCCCACTATAATAAAACATAAACCAGAGGTTCATATTGTAGGTAGAGAATTAGGTTAGGTTAGGTTTGAACTGCGTCCCACAACAAAAACGAGCTGTTACAAAAAGCACTGCATTCGGACTTGTGTTAAGTATACTAACAAATAAAATAATAGAAGAAATTATTTTCGACGTAAAAAAAGGTATGCCAAAAAATATTCGAGAAAATTGGTTATACCATACTAATGTTATACTTAAAATTCTTTCGACCAAATAATATTAAACCAAAAAATTTTGACCAAACAAATTTCGCCATTTTAATCTTTAGACAAAACGTTAGTATGCAAAAAAATATGTTACGAAAAAATAATAGGCCAAAAAAAATTAGACAAGCCGATATAGATTAGTGTTAGTGTTAGTAGATATTCCAAATTATTGGCTTTAATTATTTAAATTATTTATTAATGTAATTAATTGTAAATGTAAATGTAATGTGATTTAATTAATTTTTATTGTAATTGATTTAATTTTATTTTATTTGTTGTAATTTAATATTTGTTTAATTAATTGTTGTAATTGTGATATTATTTATACCAATGGGTTTATACCTAAATAAATACACATTTTATTATTTATAGACCCGTAACAGACACACAGAGAGGATATACGGAGCAGGGCTCGGAAACCGGTATTGGCTCCATACAAAAATACCGGTATTCATTCCGTTCTTGTCGTTCTTTGGTTTATTATTTCGTTTTTTAACCAGACAATCTAATAATACGAAATCATGTCTTAAATACATTACTGAGCTCTACATAAAAAGCATAAAATAATTCAAAATATTGGGCTATTTCGAGGTTTTTGCAAAATACCGGTTTCGAGCCCTGACGCAGAGACAGTTACTTTCTCATTTATAATATTAGTTTGTATGGTCCCATGTTGGCCCCACGAGGGCACATTGTGTATGCATAGATGAATTACGCGGCGTGCCCCGCCGGGATACCCCCGTGTTACTAGTTAACAGCAAATAACGCAGGCGGAGCAGAGCGATACAGCAGAAATACACACGTTTGTTCACTTCTACTTAATTAAAACATATTTAGGATTTAGCCCTGTGGAAATCAACATTTTAAAAGTTGCAAATTTGGACTCACACTATATGTTGGCGGTAACTTGTGTAAGTAGTTACGGCTGCACATAACAAAAAGCACACAGGTGAGTGTCACCAACGAAGTTGCCAAGCTATACCCTAATTGGTCCATAAAACATATCAAAAAATCAGAACTACGAGGGTGGGTTGATAAGTACCTGTCTTTAAGTACTTCTAGTATCTTGACATGCTCATGTTTCCGGCTATTGTATGACACATTATTTAGAAGTATTTAGGCCAAATTTCAATACAGTCGCATCTTTATTCTTTGAATTGTGGATCACAAACTGCACGATTCCGACGACGACGTGGACGTAACTTTGAAAAAATTAAAACAGTTCGCCGCAAGATCCACACATATTATTTTTATTTAATAGGTAATGAAAAAAATAATATTATGTCTATTTTTGGAGACTCTCTAACTGTTATAGTTCACAGTGTTTTTATTAGAATATAGATTTTTTTTTTAAATAAGAGCCGATTCTTGACAGTATTGGCTCAAAATTGACACCGACTAATAAAACATTAAAAAAAATTGGAAACCACATGTCTAGTGATCAATGATGAAGATTTAGGTGATAGCTAAAGTCCTTGACTTACGTGTTGGTGATTTTAAGAAACTTAAACACATTATTCACAAGAATGGGATAAGCAACAGCGTGTGGCTCCAAATGAGCACCAAAAATGGAATCACGATCTCAACTTGCAAGTGGGTTCAGGAAAAAAACAGGATAGCGAGTATTTATTGATCTATCACCATTGTTTACACTGGATTTCTAGCAAGTTATTTGTATTCACCAAGTTAAAAAAAATAGAAAAAGAAAAAAAGTTGTACCCTAGTAAAGATACCCAGAAGCCTGTCATGCGACTACTTTACAATTTTGTAATTTGTAAGCAAAAAAATAATGCCACAACAATAATACTTAGTGTATTGAGCTAGTAAATAGCTTAGCTACAAATTGTATTAACATAAGGTTTTTCTATCTTTACTCTAAATACCTCAAGACAGGTACTTATCAACCCACCCTCGTACATCATGCTTTGCGAGTTTAGCATTTTAACGCTTGTTATTAATGGATGATTTCCGAGATGAAAACTATTCTTTATTAATGGCAATCATGGTAGGTACGAGTATATATTTATATTTCACCACGAATGACAACATCGATAAAATTGCTTCCCATAAAGTTATAAGTCATACTGTATTATTAGTCATAATTATCGAAAGTCATACTTAGGTATAGTAATTATCCGATCAACTGGGCTAATGTTGTTAACGAATACAATGCCATTGAGAGGTAAACCACAAATTAGGATAACGAGAATATAGTGTCAAAAAAGTATAACTGCCTTGAAAGATCATTAGATTTTAGATTCTATTTACTAGACAGTAAAGTGTAAATGCAGTTATAGATAACTGCGATCTTAATTTGTTTTGCATTTCATATTCGCCTGACGGTCTGCAAGTGCGTATTCCGTAGAGAAAAGACTTAGAGATACTATGAGCTTTCAACAGATTATCGGTTCTATGACCGTAATGATAAGGCGGCAAATACTTTCAAACAAAAAATAAAAATGCATTTTGCTTTTACAGATTTAACGGGGAGCCAGGTAGACCGCCCGGGTTTACTCGTGTTACGCATTGTTATTTTTTTTTGTGGTATTGTATTCTATCAATGGCGTTGTTCGCTCAATGGCATTGTATTCTTTAACAGCATTAGCTCTCTATAAAAAAAAAAAATAAAAATTTAAATTGTTTATTTTGCCGAAAGTGTACATAAAATAATGTTTACCTCTCTTGAACGGATAATTTCTATACAGTATTTGTTTCTCTAAAAATGTAATATTTTCAGGATATTTTAAAATGCTAGCGTATGGAAAACAATAGGTTACGTTTGTTGTATAACAATTCTGAAAACTTCTCGGTTTCATAGAAAAAAGGTTTTATGACTTTCGATAATTATGACTAATTATACAGTATGATTTATAAAAATTATGGGAGACAATATAGACCCGCCTTGAAGGGCCTTGAACCCTACTCCTTACAGATAACCGTGGCTAGATAACTAGTGAACTGTGAAGATTTTTTTTCCTTGGAGATAACTAGTTATCTCCGAGGATTTTATATTCTTCGCAGATAACTTTTTTTTTAACAGTTTTCTGTGAGGAAAGTTCAATCCTTGTAGATAACTGGTTACCTCCAAGGATTTTATATTCTTTGCAGATAACTATTATTTTTTTAAGTTTAGCTAGCTAGCTATCTCCGATGAATACAATTTAATCTCAGAAAACTTAAAAAAATAATATTTATCTGCGAAGAATATAAAATCCTTGGAGGTAACCAGTTATCTACAAGGATTCGATTTTCCTCACAGAAAACTGTTAAAAAAAAAAGTTATCTGCGAAGAATATAAAATCCTCGGAGATAACTAGTTATCTTCTAGGAAAAAAAATCTTCACAGTTCACTAGTTATCTAGCCACGGTTATCTCTAAGGAGTAAGGGGCCTTGAAGGGATCTATATAATAATAATAAATTCATTTATTTCAAGTATCATGGACTCATAGAAATAACATTACAAATTTGTTAGTTTACAGTATTAATTCTTATCTCTAATGTTAAGTACTAGTTATATATAATATAGGCTGCAGGAAACATGCATCCCACAGCAGTGCCTCAAGTATGGACAGTCGAACCCGTCCGCAATTGAGCGCAGGAATGGGGTATATTGTCTCCCATAATTTTTAACGGTGTATTATTTTGCCTCTGTAGTGGTCGAGGAAGACACGTTGACAGAATGCGTCTAATTTTGGCCGTTTGTAGTAAGGAAGTATTGCCGACAGACATGATTCTATTTAACGATGTATGCCCATGTTTATATTGCCCTATCGGCACAGTGGCTTACTCCACAATATTGCCGCACAACTTTGAGGCCGGAGGGGGCTTTAGCTAGCGACCAGAAAGAGTTATGCGATAGAGAGAGACGGTCGGATCCGGTGCGTTCCGTCCAGAGGTCAGCCTGGAACGACAGTTTTGTGAGAGAGAGACGTGCATAGGACTAGTACCTCTAGGACAACTGTGACACGCGACTCTTAGTGCGCGGTAAATGCTACCTATCTCTTTCCACTCAATATAGTGTGACAGTGACAGGTGATGCTCTGTCGCGCGAGAAACAAAGTCGCGGCCAGTCATGCTAGACGTACAGAAAGAGCGTTAGAACGCGTTATGCGATAGAGAGAGACGGTCCGATCCGGTGCGTTCCGTCTAGAGGTCAGGCCCGAACGACAGTTTTGTGAGATAGAGACGTACGTAGGACCTGATGTAACCCCAAATAACTGGCCAAGAGCATGTCGGACCATGCTCAGTGTAGGGTTCCGTAGCCGTAACTATGAGGTAAAAAATACGATGTAAAAAAAGTACAACAACAAAAGAGCGTATCTTCATAGCAATTACGTCCTTTTGTTGAGAAGCGCAGTATATCGGCAATAACTTAAAACCGGTTAATCCGATCTAGTTGAAAATAATTTTCGTTGAAAGTATTAATTGAGCGTAATCTTTGTATTTTTTTATATTTTTCGCACACACGGTTTAGAAGATAGAGGGCGGGGGGGGGCACAATTTTCACGACTTTCGGAACGATTATTTTCAAAGGTATTCACTTAATCAAAAACATTACTTAAGAACCTTAAAATCTTTTTGAAAGAGCTGTCAAACTATATGTACCACACGTTAATATTTTCTGAAAAAATATTTTTTTAGCTTCTGTAACATGTACCTATATGGAGTGCCCCCCTAAAAATATTTATTTTAGTTAGGTATTTAATTACCGAGCTAAATAGCGGCTCATATAAGACACTTATATGTATTCCAAATTTCATCAATATCCATCATGTAGTTTTTGAGTAAAATGCCTGTGACATACGGACAGACGGACGGTCGGACATGACGAATCTATAAAGGTTCCGTTTTTGCCATTTTGGCTACGTAACCCTAAAAAGGAAGGTATGTTGTTTCTTAAAGAATCTGAACGGGATGAAAATTGTAATTCGTATGAAATATGAAAGCGCAAGTTAATTATAATTACAAAAGCAGAGATTTTATCAAAGCTAATCCTCTCGTCCCAAAACGAACAATCTAGAACCACAAAGGCCCTAAATTCATAAATTAACACCTCCATGACATCACTTAGCAATAAACTTTGTCTAATTCGGAATAAAATCCATTTTCTAATGTTCGCAATTTATCAGCCGACTGACTCATACTAAATTGAACTTTATTTCAATACTCTAAGGTCGAGATTGGTTCGTGTAAGATTCTGTAGCGCATTGCTGTTGTGACGTCACGCTGCGTAGTGTAAGTAGGTCACTAGCACCCGGCCGCGTCCAGGGGGGAGCAGGTCAATACATTATGTGTGCGAGAGGTGGCTTCTTAAATCGGCCGCTTAGTAAGCTGTTTTATAATACCGGCTTTGATTTATTTTGGGTCTTTTATAGGGTAGAGTTTGGAGATAGTTTAATCCCATTACATTACATGTAAAAAGATGCAAGTCTCGCAACAAAAAAGTTTTAATATGTAATGTTAAACCAAGTCAGTACCGGGGGGTATCAACAGAACTCGATTTCCACCGACTTGCCTATTATTAGATGTATAAAATGTGTTCCTCCACGGTTAATACCATCAGAAATACGTGGTTAAAATTGGTCGGGTTATTCGGGCCCACGGTGTATGGGCCTTTGGATGCTGCAGACTATTTAATGCTGACTGTACATAATCTTAACGACTTTCCCTGACCAGTAGGCTTATGATGCTACGCTTTGTCGCGTGATAAATAAATGATAAAGCGTTTGTCACGTTCTGACAAATCGTGTGTGGGAGTGACGGATGCTTTATCATTTATTTATCGCGTGACTAAACGTAGCATCATAAGCTTACAGGAAAAGGGAGTTCCTCTGCGCGTAACGGGCGGTAAATTCCACTTACAGCCCGAAGTGACACATACTTAAATTCGTTTATCGTAGCCATTTTGCCCCAGTAATGAAGAGTAACCTTAATAAAGTGAACCAATTTTGTTAAAATAGTTTCAGAGTAAAGTTGTGCGTAGTTCCGATGACGGTGCACGATGCGATTAAAAAGCTTTTAATAATATTAAATTGGAAAAAAATATAGTCAAGTTACCAACGCTCGTGCGATGAGCGAAAACATCGTCAGGAAACGTGCCCACGAAGCATATGACAAGCTTTTATTTACTGTCACCTGTCCCGGTGTCTGTAATAAAATCTTACAAGTTAAATTTCGCCGCGCTGCTACTAAAGTAAACGCCATAATTAGGCGAACTAGTTTGCAGTGGCGTGGCGTAAAAGATATCCTAGGGCAAGCCGGTGCAGATTTGGCGTACATTTTCTTTAAGAGCTCTAGAATAAGGTGGTCAAAAGCCTGATATTAGGCAAGCCGGTAGGAATGGAGTTGTTTGGACGCCACGTCACTGCTAGTTTGACAGTTCCACACCACAAGCACAAATATTGCCAGAGTTAGGCCAGTGATGTTTTGTCGATGTATTAAAAATGAAGACTATGACTGTAACTTAATTTATAACCTAATAAATAAAGTAAGGCGACACACTAATTCTTGAAAAGATTTAAGGATTACACGTTTCATGGATTTGTTTTGTCTTTTTAGACTTATCCTGATGAGTGCAAACTATTATCGATAACCTTCTTATCGATATTCACCTATGATTATTTAATTTTCTGTGAGCCAGGCAACATTTTTATCTGTCAAACTAGTTCGCCTAATTATGGCGTTTACTTTAGTACCAAATTTTGCCCTTCCGAACACCGGCTTAGCTAGCGATCACAAAGAGCACGCGTTATGCGATAGTAAGAGATGGTCGGATACGGTGCGTTCCGACCGGTGGTCGGAAACAAACGCCAGTTTTACATATCGATGGCAAAAAGCGAGAACGTAGTAAGCGCCACTTGGTCAAAAATTTTTTTTTTGCATATTCGGAATCAGCGAATTTTTCTGCGTCGACTGGTCTGGGTCCCATGGCTCTACGACGCTTAGAAAAAACTGGACTACGTTGCAAAACGAATGTATTTTTTTGACGATGCCCACATCTAATTGCTGTAAACATCCAAATAGTAGCAATTTTCTAAACGAGTACATTTACGCTAATTTTGTTTTTTCATAAATCAAAGGGTGTGCCGGTTACAGCGTTGCCGAAATTTTGTTCCGTGGCGGTTACAGCATTTATGCATGTAGTGAAAAAATTACGAAACAAGCTTACTGCAATTATCCTAAAATAAATTATCTATGATTGACGCTTACTACATTTCATTCGAAAATGAATTAACAGCAAGCTACAGTAACGACATTTGAAACACAACGTGAAGTGGGTAGTGCTTGAAGATACAGCAATAAAAATGTGCGCTCGCGGCGATGTGGCTCGTGAATACGACCTGTGATTTAGTCTATCGGCGATCGCCCGAGCGAGTGGGTGTGCGTAGTCTGTGTACTCTGTGTGTCCGTGAAGTGAAATATTTTTTATAATTGAGGTGATAGTTGTGTTCAAACAATTGTTTAAGAATTATGTTGAAAACTTATATAATAAGTAATACTTACATACAAAACATCTTTTATAGTTAGTGGGTTTAATAGGTAGTGAGTTTTATATCGATAAAAGTTACTTAAAAGACAATTTAATGCCAAAACTGAAGATAAAATGTAGAGAGTTTTAAAGTTTTCACGGGAATATTAAACCTCATTACCTATAATATATTTAGTTTTAGCGGATAACAATATTATAGTCTGATTAACCCTAAGAATATTTATGTTTGTTTTTAGCACGATAAGTACAAGGTTGTGATTTTATATGAGAGATTTTATTAGCCTTTTGAAATGTAATAAGCAACGGAGGTTTTAAGTAATTTTCGTAATTATTTATTTATTTATTTAATCTTTATTGCACAATATAAATAGTACAATTGGCGGACTTAATGCCTTAAGGCATTCTCTACCAGTCAACCAATGGGCTAAACAGAAACATTGTTTTGGTGCAGGGCCTTTAACGTCAATTGGAAAACTTAAGATAAATTTACAAATATACCTACAATATACATACATACAGTATATACTTACACAAATACAATATTATATAATATACTTACATATACTACTTTACGTACCTTGTGAAAACATCATGTCGATAATTAGTTTTGGACAGCATTGAAGAGATGCTTGCGCAACATGCGCTTGAATGTGAACTTGCTTTGTGCTTATACAGAGAGAAACGTAATGTTTTATACAGAGAAATTGAGACTAGATAGTATTTGATTATGGTAAGACGGTAATTGTTGCTTCTGATCTTTTAATTTGTAAGAAACCTGCATTTAAAATTTGGAAACATTTTAAAAAAGTATGTTGATAAAAGTTGATTGATCCTTAAGTCGTTTTATTTTCACAGTTTCTTTTTGCCGGTGGACACTTACCACATTTCAGTTAGTCCTATAAAGAACGTAATGACATTTACGTCAAAATTATTGAATCTTAAAATAAATATGCATCTGGTTACAGCATTTATGCTTTATGGAAATAATACCCGTTTCACCATTTTAGTACATTTACTTCTGGCGTTTGCAGCGTTTTCGCGTAACGAAAAAAAGAGTTCAATTGTCGTAACCGCCACTAAGTCGTAAACCAGTCTGTTTTGTTAAATATTAAATATGCCAGTTGAAAGAAAACCATAAGTTATGAATTAGATCCAAATATCAAGCATTTTCGTTCATAAATGAAAGAGTTATGATTTTTTTTCTTGAAATCTAAAAGTTTTTTGGCTCTGGTGTAAAGTTTGCATTTTGGCGGTTACTACGTTCTCGCTTTTTGCCATCGATATACAGGGTGACTGGTAAGTCGACCTATTCCTTGAAAGGAGTTATTCTAGAGCTTATTTGCAATGATTTAAGTCCAATCAACTGGGGGTCAAAACTCAATGGTTATCAAGTTATTTGAGTTTTAACTTATTTTTTTTAAAACCCGCCTTTCGATCTAAAACTGCTAATTGTGAAGAAACTGCTTAAATCAGGAATGAAAAAAGCCAGCGTCTAATAGCCAATACGGTTGGTTACGAAAAATCCAAAAAACATGCCAAAACCTTTCAAAATGTTACCAATAATCGTATCGGTATCGTTACATCCCTAGTTTTGTTAGAGAGAGAGACTTCTGTACATAGTACTATTACTTATTCTGTGGTATTGTATTGTTTCAGGAGCGGAGCGGACTGGACAACATGAGATCATTGGAGCACTACCTGACAGACATAATGCGAGCTGACACTTCAGATCACATGAAAGGTCAGTTTCTCTCATAGATGAAACGTGTAACAATGTACTGTGTAGGTTAAGTAAAGAGTGATTTATTCGCCAACAAACTGTTCCGCAGTTTGGCGAAGACAAGAAACGTGTTTGTGAGAAAAAAAAAGATAAGCTGACATAAATAAACTAAACTATCAATGCAACTCGGGTACCAAAGCCCGGGTATCCGGGTAACCGACTTTATTTGCCTGGTATTTTGACTCAGAGCCCGGGTAAAAAAACCTAGTAATTACTAAAAATTATGCATGTATCGTTTTATTTTAAAGATAATAGGGTCGGGTAGGTAGATAATTATTTATTTTTAAATATAAGAGTTACACAAATAGGAAATGTAAAAAATATAGTAATTAAAAATGTAATCAAAACCTAAAACTAAATAAACATAAAAAAAAAACAATTATAAAAAGAATACCCCGTCCAGCAGGTCTGCCTGCGGCATAGTCCCCATTACGCTGACGGCGTTACCTCTCTGTCTCGCGAGAGCGATTTTTTGAGAGAGGTAAGCGCCAGCCCTGGGTTCCCCCGAGGCGTCGATCAGTCGTTTCGACAGGGCCCTCATCTGACATCCACAGCTGACCAGGGGCCCAGTGTCTCTAGTGCAAGCGCCGCAAACTCAGGCGAGGCCAGACCAGAATCAGGCACGGAAGCCTAGTTTCCAAATCATTTTTAGAGCACTTATTTGAACGTAGGTCACTGTAAAACATATATAATAATATTCAGAACTGTATCTAGGGCTTCCTCTCACTTAGAACACGATAGCGAACACTTCGCTCGATAGAAAAGTAGCGCGAAAACACTATAAAATAAAGTATTTTTTTCATTTTGTTCATTACCAGTTACCTTGTCTGACAAAATTAATACCTGACAATCATGATTTCACAGTCATGCAGGGTATCCTCTCATGTTTGGGTTGATAACGTATACTTTTATGTTAGAAATCGAAGATAATCTGCAATAATCTGCATTCCGCCCGACCCTAGTTGTATGTGAAATGCGACCCAAGGGCTACCGGGCCTTAAGCAACGACGAGTATTTGCGGCGCTTGATTACTTGAGCCTGGTCAGCTGCAGCGCCGGCCTGTGCGCGGGTGGCTTGGATAGTACCCGGGTAGTACCCGGGTTTCATATTTGACCGGGTATCGTATTCCCTACTAAGCAATGCTTGTATTATAGGTACTTGACGACGATAAACATACTTATAAACAAAAATACATGCTTAAATAGATAGAATACATCCAAGACACGCGTACAATACAAATACACGTGCTCATCACACAAATATTTACCGTTACCAGGATTTGAACCCAGGACCTCTAGCGCTAAACTGTTTTCTAATTAAACCATTTCAGGATATAACGCAGTACATACATACAAGATGTAGTGCAAAATGATTTTCCATTGTACTTTATCGGAAAAGTTCGTATTTATCGTGCTCTCTCAATCAGCTTCAGTACCCATCTTACAGTCGCCATTTTTCACTTTGACATTTGACACTAAACAATAAAGTTCCATATTAATGGATATGGAAACGTCACTCATTTAATACAATCATTGATTGATAGTTCGGGTGCCATCGTATTCCGATTGAGATCCGAGTTTTCCCGATGGAAAATCATTTTGCACTACATCGTAGTTATATTCTGTTAAGAAGTATTTTATTTATTTAAGATCGGATCTTAAACTTGAAATATTTGCAAAAATACATAAAATAACAATTCAATTTGTCGTTACCTAACAAGCGAAATAAACTATATTTTACCATTTTCTTTTAATTCAAAATGTGCTTTATCACATTGAAATACGGTTGAATTTTCTTTGAAAACTTTATAGTGGAGCAACCTATTATAGAACTGTTAATATATTGGTCGCTACTTCCTATTTAGCAGTCGCGACAAACTTACTTATGCTGTCAAGCGCGGCGCCACGGTAAAAGATTAACGTTAATGTACTTCACATTTCCTTAGTTCCATATTTCGCCGCCTGTAAAGTTATGTTGGTGCAATATGGGCTATGATGCAAAGTTACGAGTGCGGTCGAACGTTGCGCTACTGTCTACAGTCATGTATAAATTTGTACGGATTTTTTTAGTTCCAATTTTGCCGCGTGCGTAGGTAAATTGGTAAAGTTATGTATTAGATGCAAAGTTATTCCGTCAGTTAAGTCTAATGCAATAGACAAACTTGTAGGTGATTTGATTTTCTTTGCTCAATTCCAAAATAACTACCAATACCTTTAGTTGGTTAATTAAGAGCTATGAGGCAAAATAACAAGTTCCGTTGATAGTGGCGCCACTGTCTAAGCTTGGTGAAGAATTTCTAGGCGATTTATTTAGTTCCAAATTTTGTCATCTTTTGAGAAGTAAATTGGTACATCGAAATAATGCGTCACGTTAAATCAATCAACGTCTAAAGTTAGTGCAATTTTAGTACTTTGCATTTGCCAAAAGGGGTTTTTTAAAAGTCGTACCAGGTGGGGGCCGTGGCGTTCCCTGGGGTCGAAGCACGTCGCTGGCCGGGCCTTGGAGGGGCCGGGGGGCGCTTGGTGTCGAACCAAGTCGCCAGTCCCGGTCCCCTTTGGAGAGAAGGTCGAACTAGGTGGCGGTCATAGCGCCTGGTCGAACCAGGTAGCTAGGCCAGAGCCACCTCAATTTTAAGCTGGTTGCTCAAAGTGAGCAACGAACCAGCGGGATGGTTGAAGCGGATCAACCTGTCCTTATGTGAGTGTGTAAATCGAACTAAGGGAGTTTTAGTTGCCGGTTCGCTAAACCTAGCCCATCTAAGAAGACTCCGGCAAGAAACTTAGCTGAGCCCGAGCAAGGTCGGAGTGAAGTTAATCCAGGACATTCGGGTCCTGGGGCAAGTCGGGACGCGGCCCTTGTGTGCTGTTGTCGCGAGCTCGCAGCTATGATCCAAAAGGTGTCAAAAAATTGTATAAATATGGTGAGGATAAAATTAAATATCGTGCGGAAACCTGCGCACGTTTTCTTGTGTCATGCCTATAGGGAACGTGCACGAACTATAGGTGGCAGCACTAAACGACAAAAGAGACACGGGCGGACAATAAAGGAAACTATCGCCCCTGTCAAATCAAGCTGTCAATGTCAATGATAATATGTAAGTGTCAATGTCAAATATAGTAAGTCGTAGCTACACTGACGTTAATCGTCCTTCATCGCAATAAATTACGGCGTTTCCGTCAATGTGGCCCCAGCATGAGAGGGTACTTGATTTAGATTGGCGGCACCAGTTGGCAATACCTTCGTCGTGCAGAACAAAAAACCGGCCCAGTGCGAATCGGATTCGCATACTGAGAGTTCCATACCACCGTCGAGCAAAGCGTCGGCATAACACTTGTTACATGGTTTCTTGTATGAGGGCCCCTTTTATTTTTAGCTTTATTTAGTTTTTATTATTTGTTGTTATAGCGACAATATCAAAAAATAGACATTCTGTAAAAATTTCAAGTTTGTATCTGTTACGGTTCAAAAGATAAAGCCCTGTGACTGACGGACAGACGGACAGCGCAGGATTCTGTCGACACCCTTTGGGCACGGAACCTAAAAAGTAACATATTTATTCAAGTAAAACGATTTCACATCCTCAGCTCTACCTCTACACGACTGAATAGTTTTGCTGAAAACTTCCTGACTCTATCATCAGGCCAAGTCGAAACAATTATCATTTTGTAATTTTTAAGACTCTACAAAGTGTGTGCAGGCAGAGTTTCAAATTAAAAAAAAAAACAAGTGCGATCGAGGGCTTTTTTTATTACCTCCCGTGTTGTGTACATCATTTTATGTCTATGTCGCCGCCAACTGGTTTAATCAGCCATTTGGTTAAATGCCTAGCATTTTCACTAAATTATGACCCGCCAGCAGGTCGACGAAGCCCCGCTACGCGGAGCTTCTATTTCTGCTCTGAGGGACACAAGCTAACTAACAAACCTAACATAAAATTCAAATGAAAAGGCTAGGCAGTTAACTAAATGGCTAATTAAGCTAGTTGGCGGCGACATCTACACTTGGCCAAAAAGCGGCTTTTTCCGTGTGTCGTTTTACCATTTTATTCTACGTGTAATTAGACAGATAGGTACAACAACAAAAATACATCACTTATTTCCGTATTTTTTATTTGTCAACTTGTATAAAGTAATCGTGATATCTGTGGCCACGCGCTTGCGCAAGCGACGCCGACCTTGCGCTTTGTTTTGCAATTACACATACAGACTGCGCGCGCATCTTGCTGGTATCGAGGTTTTATTGACCGAGCGAGCAAAGTGAGTCTATGAGTCGACTGGGGACCATGGTCAAACGAAAACCAATTAGAAAAACCTGTCAAGTGCGAGTCGGACTCGCTCACTGAGGGTTCCGTACAAATGTGTAGGTACATAAATATTACTCGTAAAGTACCCTATACATTTTGAGTCCCTTAGTAGGTAGTCTATTTTAAAAAAATATTTTTTAATTTTTTTGGTCAAAATAACCGTTGGTCGTTATCAACACCGCCACATATTATAATTAGTATTTGTAATGTATGACCGATAAGCACTCGATAAAATGCCACATGGCGAACCCGCCGTCACTTGTGTTATCGGTACAAATAAACAAATCAGTTTTTTGTACAATTATATTCATTCACTTTTGCTGATAATTTTTAACGAGTTCACCATCGAAATATTATGTTAATTGGAACGAGACCGCCTAACAAAACAGACGTTGAAATTTGCCCCATAACGCCACGGGGTAACAACAGGATGGATTGAGATGAAATTCGGCATGCAAGTAGACTAAGTCCTGAATTGAAACATAGGATACTTTATATCCCGGTAAAGAGTTCCCTTGGGACTTTAGCGGGAATAACGCGGGCGAAGCTGCAGGTAAATATTAGTATTCAATAAATGAAACTGAAAATAGGCTTTGGGTCCTGATAGGCTCAAGGCAGTATTGGCCTCATAAATAACCTAGGTCATTAATATTCAGTCTGAGTCTAGGCTTAAAATAATAGCCCTCGAATTAACCCTAAATCTGTAATAGGATTCAGGCCTTTCGCTTTGTGAATCTAGATTTCCTTAGATATTAAGTCAAATACCTAAGTAAACTACTGTTTGAAACAGATTTCATATAATCTCTTGTGCTATTTTCTTTGTGTAAATAAATTAACTAACGTACGGAACTCTCGGTGGGCGAGTTCGACTCTCACTTGTCCGGTTTTTTACCCGACTGCGGCGAAGCCCAAAGGAGGGTTATGTGTTTGATTTATATGTATGTATGTCCGCTCGTAACTACTCAACGGCACATACGATTTTGATAAATGATACATCATTAGATTCGTCTTGATGGTGCGAGTGTCACTGGGTATGAAGTTTGTTAAAATAAAAAAAATGGCGGATTTTATGCACTTTTAAAGTGCACCGCGGTCGGGTTTTTTTTTTAAATAAAAATGTGGTTATTTCTTGTCCTATTTTCTTTGTGTAAGTAAATGAATTAAAGCACGGAACCCTCGGTGTGCGAGTTCGACTCGCACTTTTCCGGTTTTTACAAGCTTTTATTTAGTTTCGCCTGTCCCGGTGTCAGTGTCTCTGTCATCAAATCTTGCAAGTTAAATTTGACCCACTTCCCGGTTTCCGATTGAACTGAAATTTTGCAAAGATATGTAAATCAGATGACAATGCAATTTTATTGTGACATGAAGCTGATCTAATGATGGAGCCAGATGGTAGCCATCAGTGGCGTGGCGTCAAATATATTATTAGTAAAGCCGGAGCAGATTTGGATTACTTTTTCTTCGGGAGTAGGTACTAGATACTCCGGCCATATGTTTTAAAATAGGCATGCCGGTGGGAATCGGGTTCTATTGAGGCCACGCCACTGGTAGCCATTAGGATCATCTAAATTACACAAGATAAATGCACCATGTTTGGGCCTATTTGATTAGTTGTGACGTGCAGTTTGCGATTACACAATAAAGTACAGTCGGCAATTAAAGCTTCTCCCAAAAAAAATTGTTTTTATTTTGTAATAATTATTATTATCAAGCAAAACGGTTAAAACAACAAACCTAACTATGCAAAGCAACCTGACATTTCAGTTGGATCGCTAGACCGCCTCAAAATAACTTCCTCTACGATCTAAAACCGTCCTTACTCGTGATCACTCAATAACATTTCCATGTTACATCGCTAAATTAAAAACAACCTAAACATTTTCAACTGCCTAACAAACGCTAATTCACTTAATTTATCCGTGTTATACGAGCCACATAATGCGACAAAATTAAATAGCCACATACATGCTTTGGAGTCGAAGTTTGGGATATCGAAGACATTGTTAATTGTACATCGGTAAACGGATTTAAACTTTATTGCAACGTGTTAAAGTCTATGGTCAGTTAACCGCTCCGTTTGTACAAACCGTCGGGTGACAACTAAAGCTCAAACACTAAAATCACAGGTAATCAACCGTATTACGCTTAGAATTCGGTCGATTTTCGCTTGAGATTCTTTTGGTAGTTAATGAGTGTGTTCATCCGACGATGGAACATCGCTACGTCACGATGTTGCTATTGTAAAAGGAACGTGGATAACGAAGGTGCTGCCAACTGGTGCTGCCAATCCGAATCTTGTACTATATCATGCTGGGGCCACATTAACGGAAAACGCCGGTAATATCGCGATGATTGACGATTAACGTTAGTGTGGCCAGGACTTACTATACTTGACAAGCTGCGTTTATCTTCTTACGACCAACCGCGACTGCAACCGATCGCAACAACAATCGGCTAATAAGTTGCTTATGTGTAGTTTGCATATGTGTTATACATATTGAAAAGTTAGTATAGTCGGACTACGCTAAGTTTGCAGAGGTCGAAAAAAGGTTTTATTAGAAAAATAAAATATGGCAACATGAAGAAACAAGCAAGAGGATTATTTAATCTTGGTACTTGGTGATATTTATTCCCTTTATTAAAAAATGTGTCTACATACCTACTGAAATAGATATCTGGGTCAGTCTTTTACAAATCCATCTAGTTCCAACCAAACTAAGCGATTTGTTCCAGGGTCTTGGGTAATTTCTATGTATGTAGTATTATATTTAAATATGTACTTGTATAGAAGCCTTGCTTTGTTTGGTTGGGACTAGATCGATTTCTGCAAGACAGTTCTGAATATTTATTTCAGTAGGTTCGTTTAATAAGTATATAATGTGTCTACAACACATTATATACTTATTAAACGGAAAGATATTTGCCAAGTATCAAGCTAGATTAGCATGAGTGCTAGTATCAAACTTCTGACGTGGCCGAAAATTATTGTTTTAATAGGAAAATTCAGTTAAAGTAGCACATTTCGTTAATTGTACTTAATACCGGGATCCCGGTATTGCACCGTCAATACCGGTATTGAAAAATGGCCCTAAAAAGCCGGGATCCCGTGATCCCGTGATCCCAGGATCCCGGTATTGGAAGCCCTAATCAAGACTAATCAATCCTCTTTCTTGTGATGTTGCAATATGCATTTTCTTTAATAAAACCTTTTTTTGACCTCTGCAAACTTAGCGTAGTCGCTCTCTAACCATAAGCTAATCAAATAGATCTTAATCACTGATTATTGTTTACCTCATTAACAGGGTGCTTTACGTAGCAAACTTACTGCCCTAATTTTTTTCAAAAAACATACACAATTTGTTTATTGTTTCATACATAAATAAACTCAGAGAACCTAGTACTCAGCCCTAAAAATATTGGTACCTAATTTATTATCACCTTATATAGAAGAGAAGAGAAGAGATAGAATAGAATGGATAAATAGATAGATAACGGCAACGTATTTATTCAGGCGTAGGCAAGTTTTCACGACAACGCCTGTCACGGGAAGAGCGTACCATGTTTCACTGTACCATTAGGCCTTTTAATTTGGTCGTATAGCCGTCCTAACTTTGTACGCGAAGAGCTGTCAGTTGGCAAAACGCGGGCGATCGGGGCGCATGCGTGGTTCGTTCCTTTTTCGAAATTAAGAAGCGTTTTTTTGTGATTTGGAGTGCAGTGTTTTTCGTTAGTGAAAAGTGGAAATATTTAGTCCGATTTAGACGTTTTTTGAGGTAATTTAAATGTGATCAGGTTTTTAATTGCTCTGTGGTTTGGTAATTAAATTGATGGATTTTTTTTGGTTTAATGGGTTACATAGAGATAATGTTGGAATAATTTGATTTAAATTTCGTTTGAAGAATTGTGTATCATCAGACGAAAAAAACAATGTAGGGTTGTTAAAAAAAACAATCAGTCTCGCTCGATATCGACATATGCAGTAAATAGGGTTGTCAAAGCATTTTTCAATCATTTTGGCTGCCGAAAATGTTGTAGACATTCTTTTATTTAGTCTTTTGTATTAGTCAATTTTTTTTATCTTATCTGATGTATTATTTATTTCATATTCTAAATATAGAATTGTCATTTAATCAATAACAAATTTTATCAACGATAATAGATATATATATCAAACCAAGCAAACTATGATTCACAAAGAGATAAGAATAGAGAATAGTACATTTTTTAACAATTTTATCCACTAGCTTGCCAGTTTCCGTTCAACCATAGCAGTAGTAATTTTACTTCCTGCAAAATGTACATCGCGCGCTTGAATGTGTGCGCGCCGTGTACGGACGCACTACAAGCAAAGTTTTAAGAATGCGTAAGAATGCTCCAGTGTGGATCGCACTCACACAGACGTGCTATCGCGCGTCTGTGTGAATACGTGTCGCGCGCTCCTAAACGGCTGAAGCTGGACTGCTTGTTCGTCCTTACACTTAGGTTCAACTCTACCTATTGTTATTGACGTAAGGGTGTTCCACACATTTGCTTTTGGTAGCTATAGCTACCAGAGCTTTATCAAAATCCAGTGAGCGACTTAATATAAAATAAAAACAACCGACATCAAACAAATCTATTCAAATAAGTAAAAATTCACGTTATTAAAAAAATCCCGACCGCTACACGTGTGTCTATATTTAAAGTTATCTCGATTTCTTCGAATTCTGACTTGGTGATATTTGGACCAACTGGGAGGTTTACCCAAACAAAAAACCAAAGAGATACCCTTTTGCGAAAAATCGGGAACTTAAAAAAACGACAAATTGAGAACCTCATAACCTTTATCGGTTATAAAAAAAAATCGTTTATTTCAGACTACAGTCCACAGTTGTTAGTACAAACAAGCCATTTTGAAAAGAAGTAATGACGTGTACAGTCAGTAGCAAAAATACAGAATAACGTGCTCAAAACGATCTGTATAAGCAGTTTTTTCTTGACGATAGAGTCGTATGGCAGCATTTTCAAAGTATAAACACAAACAAGTAGTCCAGCTTTGGCCGTTTACGAGCGCGCGACACGTATTCACACAGACGAGTTATCGCGCGTCTGTGTGAGTGCGATCCATACTGGAGCATTCTTAAGCATTCTTGAATCTTCGCTAGTAGTGCGTAATGCGTTCGTACACGGCGCGCACACATACGCGCGCGCGGTGTACCTTTTGTGGGCAGAAAAACAGACAGACAGACAGAGTCGCACCATAAGGGTTCCTTTTCTACCATTTTGGTACGGAACCCTAATTACTGCTATTATACTGTGATATTTTGACCATTTCATCCGACTCTGTTTCTGTTGTTGACTGTACATCAAGGAATAGTATGTTTCTCCCTTGATAGCGTAGTCAATGGCAAAGATAAATATCTACACAAAGTTCCTAAATATGTATACATAAAATCCGGTATCCTGTTTTTTCGCCGAATTATTTTTCCCAACTGTTCCATTTCCCAACTCTCGATTTTCGCCGAAACCACATTTTTTTCTGTGTTTTCTTATGGTTTTATAGAATACAGTAGGTTAGGCTACGTTTGTTTCATGAAAGCGACGCAAAACGCTATTACTCGCCCAATTTTACTCGCTTATCGCCGGCGGTGGCATAAGTGCAATAGTCTTGCGTTGAACCCTCAACTTTTCACTTTAATTGTGACGTGTGTGTGAAAAAACATCACAATCATTACTTAATTTAGGGCTACATACTTAACTAGTAGTTATCAAAGTCTGACACTGTACAGTGCCTAGTGCTGTTTGTATGACTTGTATGGACGGCTGTTGGCTGAGCAAATAGGTCGGTAGCCGTTGGGCAAGCGTTCGTCGCCTTGACACGGCCGTCATACAAAAACTAATTTAGGTCTCACCGTCATACACGTCGCAGCTAAGACAAAAAGCTTAAGGCCTTAGAACTATGTTTATACCACCTCTCTTGTCTCTTCACTCAACTGCTCAAAGGTTAACTGGAAGAGATCCCTTAAACGGATAAGTTCACCTTTGTGTGAATCAACTTTTCTTTGCTTTATGCAAAGATTGCTCTTTCTCCTTATTTGTTCACCTTTTGCATGTTTTAACATGATTTAAATGGAACATGATCTTACATCTAGAGATAGATTAGGTAAAAATAGTAATAAAATTCATTTTTAACAAATAAATAGGGTGACCCAGCGGATGAGCCCTTATTTTCATACAAAAATGGGGGACAGCTATGTCCGCTGGGTCACTGCTTATAAATAAGTTATAATAAACAAATTTAATAAAAAAATATTTGCATTACGTAGCTTTATTATCTGTCTTTTAAATGAGCATACATTTTATTCAAAAAATATCCGAATAAAGATTTCCTTTCAATTTTAGTCAGAGAAGGTGAAATTTTGTTGACAAAGAAAAGTTGATTCACCCCTTTGTACATAAAAGTAGGTACCTTTATTTTCTAACCCTGTACTTTGTCTTATTTTGTGCAATAAAGTGTTTACATACATACATACATACTATGCCCCATAAAAATAGGGTTATTCATATTTAGTCGATTTTTAGGGGTCCGTAGGTACCTCAAAAAGATAAAACGGAACCCTAATAAGATCACTTAGTTTTCCGTATGTCCATCTGGAAGGCGTTGAAATTAAAACCGTAAAAAAATCAAACTTCTAAGTTGAAGTAAAAAAAGATATGACCGTTTATGCCGCAAAAACGTACATTTCCACTCTCTCGAGGAAACCAAAATTTATAGGCTACTTTACGTTTACCTAGAACTATGAAATTTGACAAGTAATACCGTATACTGCAACTATAGGGAAAAATCTAAAAACTATACATTTGTAATTAAATCATAAATAACCACATTTTTATAAAAAAAAAACCCGACCGCGGTGCACTTTGAAACTGCATTAAATCCGCCATTTTGTTTATTTTAACAAACTTCATGCCCAGTGACAATCGCACCATCAAGACGAATCTAATGATGTATCATTTATCAAAATCGGATGTGTCGTTGAGTAGTTACGAGCGGACACAGGAATGGACATACATACATACTTACATACATACATACAGGCCAAACACATAACCCTCCTTTGGGCTTCGCCGCAGTCCGATAAAAATATTAGTACAGTCGAGTTCATCAATATCTGAGCAAAGAACGGATAAAATATCTGATCTAGTTCTTATGCTTCTGACAATAGGGTCTTGTTCAGATATTTTTGGTCCAATCTTTGCTCAGATAATGATGAACTCGACTGCACTTATTTAAAGTATTTGTACGGAACCCTCGGCGGGCGAGGCCGACTCGCACTTGACCGGTTTTTTAAATGAAGGCCTAACTACCTTACTATGGACATCTGTAGATAACGACCCATTATAACGTACCCATTTTTGAGCTCTCCGTCTACCTATGCTATCTGCGCACTCCGCTGCGCGGGCGCACGGCCCCGGCGACAATTGCGCGCGACCTTGCGTTGCGACACGCTAGTGATGCGCCGAGGTCGCGCTCGATAATTGTCACCTATGACATGTTGTCTATGGACATGACAATAGCCAAGGTATTCATAAATATGTCTCGGATCGCAGTGGTTGTGGCCTGAATAGGGATGACGACTGGGTTAAAACTACATATATAATTCTATTTATTTCGTCAGTTAGATTATGGAAAAATATGGGACACGTAGTTTTTGGTTTATCAAAATATTAAAAATCGACAAAGTTATACATCATCATACTTCTGGAGTGGGGGCTTGTGACGTCTCTCCTAGGTGAAAATTGTACCTAGGAGTGACGTCACTCAAAACTTCTAAGCACTCTATCCTCGTCATTTTTTATTTGTCAAACAAAAGAAAAAATACGTGTACATATTTTTTTAATAATCTAACTGACGGACTAAACCATCATAGCATTTATTGAAAACTATAGCTGTACAGATCTTAATAATAGTACATTCAGTCCCATATGAGAGGGCTAGGGCTAGGGCATAGAAAACAGTTTTAAGATAAAATATCCACGTGTAAGGTTTCTTTAAATTTCGACCTAAAAAAAATCATTAAACTTATACATATAGCTTTAAAATAAATATTTGTACATTATTTTATGTCTACACTTGGCCAGAAAGCGACCTTTTCCGTACGCGCAGCGTGCGGAAAAAAACACTTTATGGCCAATGATATTTTATAAAATATCATTGTTTATGGCCAGATGTGGCATAAAATTTTTAATTATCTTGGATCAAATCAAAAGCAGGCCTCTTTTACAGGTCCGAGTCTTTTGGCGCTTCGGAAAATGACCTTCTGGTGAAAAGAAGCGCCAGTTTCTCAATTTTCTCATGAAACTCACCAGTTTTTCAACGTTTTAAATTTGTCGTTTAAAATATATTCACGAAAAAGGGAAAGAGATTCACGTACCATCGTAGAACCCTGTCGCGGAAAGGTCATATATCACTCGAGCTTGAGTGACGGCGATCTGTCATGCAAGCGATGGGCGAGTCGAGTTGTCTGATTCGAATAACCCGAATCAGACTCTAAACGAGTTGATTCGAATCGAGTTCATTCGTAACTCAACTCAACTCGCATACCTAACTCTAGCTAGAATTGATACGGACCGGATAACGAATGCGAGTCATGTGAGTGCACGCGAGTCAGCGATTCGCCAACTCGAAACTCAACTCGACAAATATTCATTTCGTTACGAATACGCTGAACTCGACTCGACTCGCCGATCCGTTTGGGTGTTGCCGCGAAGCGGATCCCATCCGGTTGATGCGAGTCGAGTCAACTCGAGTTTCGAATCGAATTAGCGGCCGAGTCAACTCGAGTTGACCGAGATGGAATAAAATCAACTCGTAACATCGCTACATTTCCAACAGGGTACGGTGGTACGTGAATCTCTTTGCCTTACTGTACGTATATTTTTCCCACAAATATCCTTTTCACATACATGATCAACCACATTGATCTCAAAACGTCGAACAAGTTCCGTAATTAACCCAATTTCACTATAAATCTAAGCCCAAATCCCTCTGTAACCCAGAAACTTAACAATATCAACGGAAACTACACAATTGAAACTTCCAGGCCCATTCTACACCTTAATGCTTAAACTTTAGGGTCCAAATTACGTTGCAGTTTGAAAGGTACGCAAAGTTGAGGATTAGGGACTAAAGGATGAGTAGTCTGTGCTTAGAAGGATGTAAGTGCCGGAATATCCTGGTTACATAATGCAGTTTTGTATCTCGGATGTGTAGGGATTTTCATGTTAATTACTACCTATCGCGTGTTCTACTTCATTGTGTTAACTAAAATTTGCTCGAATTAAATTTAGATTTTGTATGGACACTTTACTTCACTTTTTTATGGCATATGGATACCTTTAGACTCAAAGGACGTAAACGCCGTAGGTTCTAATGGAGCTTACGCCCTTTGAGTCTAAAGGTATCGATATAGCACGTAGAACAGATGGCCGTTGGGGCCGAAAGGTTCTCGAATGGAGACCACGAATCGGCAAACGTAGCGTCGGACGTCCACCAACAATATGGACAGATGATCTGGTTAAGGCTGCTGGCTCACGGTGGATGCAGGTTCAGACCCGTATTTCCCAGCGGCCACTTTGGGCAAGTGCCCAGGGCTCCGCGATCGATAGGGGTAGGGATCTAACAAAATAGTGTTCTGTCAAAGTCATAGGGGCCCCATTATCCTAATATGCCCAGGGCCTCCAGCAGGTTAAAGATAGCCCTGTGCAGGTTGCTTCCAACCGAACTAATTGGAAATCTATGAGGGAGGCCTATATCCAGCAGTGGACGTCCTATGGCTGAAATGATGATGATGATGGACACTTTAAGACAGCCTACAGACTGCAGACTTTTAAATCGGCCCTTAATTTAGTGGGCTGTTAATCAGTATGGACATTCATCGCTAATGTGCGCAACACTATCGAGGTAGAAGAAAAAAGTGTATGTACTAGGGCGTGCAGTACGGGGAAATTTTAGTATGCCAGTACCGGGAATTCCCGGTGCTGCCATACTAAAATTTCCCGGTACCGCACGCCCTAGTATGTACCGCGTGCTAAAAAGAAGTGTCGGCGACCTACTTTACACGCCGTTAACTTCCATTGCCGTCAAGATTATTATCAGATTTGAAAATCTGATAATAAAATACCACCAAATGAAATGGAAAATTCATATTTCATCACTAAATTACAGTTTTGGCGTCAAAGCCAAGCGAAAAACGTTACATGCTTGGTTGTCATACAAATCTACGAACTATTTTCAATCTCGATATATTTCTTATCTCGATATACATATTACTGTGGTGCGCACTCTCATGCATGTTCATACTGATTAACAGTCCGATTAAACAATGGGCCAATAAAAAATCTTTATTCCGAGCGCTGTCTTACACTCTTGTAGACAAGATCATAAAGTCAAGAGGGGAGTGAATAGGTTCTTAAAGGGTCGGCAACGCGCACGTAATGCCCCTGGTGCATGCAAGTTTCCATAAGCTGCGGTGACTGCTTACCATAAGGCAGGCCGTACGCTTGTTTGCCACCTTAGTTGTATAAAAATAAAGTCAGCTTGAGGATCCCTCTATTTGGCATAATAAGTTCATTGTTTGAATGTAGGTATAGTTTGCCTGAATTTTGAATTTCCACAATTTTTCTCTAGCTAAACGAAAAGTACTTTGGAAAATCTTTTACGCAAGTCACTTAAAATAGTAATAATAATTATAATTATTCTGAAAAGTCAATGGTATAATTATATTTAACTATTATGCAATACCAAGATTATCCGATTCACTATTAACTATTGTAAAAGTAAAAAACTAGCGATAAAAATAGTATCCGTCGCATCCCATCACTACCTCATTGTAATTTCCACAAAATGGCTGACCTGTCCATTACCACAATTACCTCTATTTTCTTCGACCGCTACAATCCTTATTAACATAACATTAGAGTCCATAATAGCCTGACATACCGTTCTTGTATACGTTTGTCGCTCTTTCATACTCTATGTATTTGAATTATGTTTAAACGATATGAGTTATCTTTAGCGTGTTTTCACGTAAGTGTAGTTTGCTTATAGTGGCCTTAGATGTTTCAGACTCATCGATTTAGACTGTTTTAGTTATTTATCATTCAACACTCTAAAAAAAATTGGTTGCTCCTAATAAGATTGTGATAGTTATAATCAAGCATCTTGATTCCATACGGCCTAACACGACGTTAGATGCACCAACTATGATATAGATTGTTTATCATAGTTTAATTAACCATGTTATGATTTGATTCAACAAACATTGATGTATAAGGTAACTAATTAAACATGATCGAATCATACAAAGAAGAAAATAATGATAGAAACAAGTAATATATTTGTTAAAATTATGATTCTAGATTGTTGTTTTAATCACTAATGAACTAGCTGTTTTAATTAATCAGCTTTCGTTGATATGTTTAATATCTTGTTTGTTTTATTTAAAGAAAAGATCTCTCTTAGTTGGCTCAGATTTTTTAGAGTGAAGTACATATGTATCAGTTATTTTCCTATTCAATATACAGACATCCAATTGAATATGGTTTTCAATTAGAATGCTGTTCTTTGATCGCAGCAATGTTATTGTTATCAGAACTGCACACGCATGCAAAATATGTGCAAGATCACTTTACAAACACAGTCACATATTCAGGTCAAGTTTAAAAGAGTTAGTGCATTTGTAATGTATGCCTTTTTTATTCGTAATAGGCAAACATTTGATTTGGCTCTCACTTGATAATATGGGATGATGAAGTCGATGATGATGATAATTATGCTGACCCATATACATATTACTTACTATTCACCTTTAACTTAAAAAAAGAACAAGTGTTTTTCCGGGAATTTTCTTACTGAAAAAGAGTTCCACTTTTTTTCCTTAACTCTTATTCCAAGCTTCTAAGTAAAGTCTAACAATATTAAAGTAAAAATTTGTACTAATACTAATATTATAAAAAATGTGTCTGTAAAGATGTTTGAAAGAATCACATTTATTATGGCAAGAGATAAATAATAATAATAAGCAATATGGAGAAAAAGAGATAGATCCCAAAGCACTGACATTCGTTGACCCGTACTAACTCATATTTGCCATAAATAATCTCAGATATTGCAAAATATTGATAACATTATTTTAATAACAAATAAACCCGTGTAGCCCCCCGCATCCTGTGTTCTCATCCCACCAATATTATTAGTGCAAATATACCAATTCCTAGTACGATTACACTGTATTACGCAATCTTCGTCTCATTTCCCACCCAACTTATCTTTATCTTATCTTTGGACAGCCGATTGCATCGATGACCGGATAAAAGATAACTTATGTCCATAGTTTATCAGTTCTTGATAATTACGTGATTTAATGAGATACGAGCCAAGCGTGATCGCATAGTTATTCTCATATAGTTTGACAGATGTGTCACAGGGCGTTATCCAAAAAAATCCCTCCTCCTGCTTTCTCAAAATATGGACTTTTGAGGATTTTCTGGCTCAGAATTGTTCCTACTTTAGAACCTTTAACGTGAAAAAATGTGGTTTTTGGCTGTTACGCGATTACTTGAAGATGATTAGACCGATTTAGATTCCTTAAACTCAGGTTTCTATGGTGGTCCGCTCTGGTATAAGTGGGCCGAGCCGACCAAGCCAAAATACATATGTCATATCACATCATCCTATCTGTTTGTCCTGGACCCGTCATACGTCGCCGCTGTCTGGTTCCACTGGAAGACTAACGCTGGCTCTTAGGTCGGCATTTTGCTGAGGTGGGACCATTTTGTGACAGCATTCAAATTATTTTTTCACACCTCCTATTCAGAAAAAAAGTATTTTGCTCCCTCATAAGAGGGATCAAAGTGATACTTTTCTGTTCAAGGACGACAGGGTATTTTTAGTTTGAACCTACTTAGAATATGCCATACCATAGACAGCTTTATTAGTATATTACACACAGAGGGCGGTATAATAAGGAATGGTCCAGATCGCAGGTGTTTGCGGTCCGAGCCGCAGGCGAGGGCCATAAATATAATATGGAAGTGGTAAATTCGTCCCGTCCGTAAAAAATAATAAACGTATTATAAAATAATAAGAGACTATAAATTTAACAATTTAGCATTTCATTTTATTAAAAATTTGTGATGCTCTTTGATTAACTATATATTTCGTTATTTTGGTAGGTAGCGTTTTTATTTGAATTTCCCTCATAGTCGGTGTGAAAAGCAGTGTGTATCACAAGGTAGCAAAATTATTTTCACCACGGGCGTTAACACTTGAATCCCTCACTACGCTCCGGATTCTACTTTAGAATCCCTCGCTACGCTCGGGATTCAATTGTAGAATCCTTCGCTTCGTTCAGGATTCAATGTACGCCCTCGCCGTAAATACATAATTTTGCTCCCTTGTGACACAATCTACTATTTTCTTCTTATTGCTGCATTTTTATTTTGTGCTACTGTCATGAATAAATGTATTTTATTTCTTTCTTTCTATGGCACAATCCACAGAAATATATCGAGATAAATAAATAAATAACTAAATATAAGGGGACAATCTTACACAAATCGAACTAGCCCCATAGTGAGCTCAATAAGGCTTGTGTTATGGATACTAGACGACGATATATTTAATGAAATGGAATCGAATGGATTTCGATATATTTAATGGAATGAGATGGAAGGAAATATTTTGTCAATTTGTAAGGGAACCAATCGTGTAACGTTTTTCGCTTGGCGTTTGACACCAGTGTAATTTGTCCTGTCCTTTTAGTGACGCAATTTTCAATGCTTATTATCTTTAAAATAATGCAGATTATCCAGTGTCTTAGAAGAATTATCTCTATTAAGCCTAAATATTTCCTCTTCTTCACAATTACTATGATTACAGTGTCAGTGTGAAAATCATGTTATTTTGAATCAGGGTGTGTACAGTTTTTTGTGAAATGATGATTAACCAGCACATGGTGAGCAGCATGGCATATTACGGTAAGTATCTTCCAGTCACACCTGGCCATAAAGTGGCAATAACCGCCCGCTACGCGTGCGGAAAATCCCACTTCCTGGCCTGGGGGACACGTAAAATTTTGTACTAACCACGGGCGGTAATAAAGAAAGCCTCAGATCGCATATTTATCGCCCGGCTCGGGCGTCAAATACCTGCGGTCTGTGTGCCCACCCGTGTTGTGTACATCAGTTTATGTCTACACTTGGCCAGAAAGCGTAGCGTGCGGTAAAAGCCACTTTATGGCCAGGTGTGGCATAAAGCTAAGTGAAACTTTCAACCAATAAGGTGTCGTTAAAATGCATTCATGTTACTTAATAATCCGTATAAATAGTGGAATGTTTAGTAACATAACCTTTCTTGTCGAACTCGGTTAAAATACGCCTTAATGAACGTCACAACTCCAAAGAAAAACCTAAGCGCCGTCATCCTCCAAACAACTTAACGCATTTTAATATACGTCACCAGCAAGACGCAGTGCGTACCGCGCAAGCGCGTTACCATGGCGACGGGAACATGGCCGCCAAACCCTGGGCGACCTACATATCACAGGCTGACCTAACCGCCCTGGATATGCCCTGGATTGGCTATGCGTGCCCTAGGACAGTGACCTACTTAAAACGACAATGTTATTAACAAGACGGGTTAAATTAAAATAGGTCAGTCAGTTTGGTTGAAATGATAAGAAACTGCGCTAACGTGGTTTTAAGAGGCCATAGAAAATTTAAAATGTCAATGGAGATTATGCTATGACAGAAGTATTGATAATATCAACCATATTCAATAGGCTACTTTCCTGACAGATCAAATCAGTTACTTTTTGAAGTGTCTAAACGCTCAGATAGTATGACGTTTGTATGGAATAAAAGTGAAATGACGTCATTTTACTCAAACATCAAATCATCTTCTTATTTATAGGCTTTGATCTTTCAAAAATCGTTTTAAACGCTAAATAGGTGATGTTTAGTTCATTTTTGCAAATTTTCGAAAGCTGATTTAATGGCTAGCGACAGCGTGTAGTAATTTATATTGACTACAGGCAAATACCCTATTATACCTACGTATATGAATGTTTTGTACGATCATTTTATAGAGCGGCAAAAACAAGAAACTCATTTCTGGGAAATTGTGTTAAATTCGACGAGTAAATATAATGTAATTCCGTAAACAATAACAGAGATTACAACTCTAAATTTAGATCTGGCGTAAAGGAAAAACTTATTGCTCGGGCATACTTATAAACGAGTACGTCTTGGAGAGGGATGCATGAGTAATCATTAATTTTTGATGCACATTGCACCTACCACTGGCGTGGCGTAAAATATATCCTAGGGCAAGCCGGTGCAGATTTGGCGTACATTTTCCTTAAGAGCTCTAGAATAAGGTGGTCAAAAGCCTGATATTAGGCAAGCCGGTAGGAATCGAGTTGTTTGGACGCCACGCCACTGGCACCTACTATGCAAAAGAACTGTGTAGTAGTCATTAATTAGCAGTGGCGGCCTTTAAGATATCTTTGGGCAAGCCGGTGGAAATTTGGCGTACTTTTTTCTTAAGAACTGTAGAATAAAGTGCTCAAATGCCTAATATTAGGCAAGCCGGTAGGAATCGAGTTCTTTGGACGCCACGCCACTGTTAAGTAGTTGCCGTAGCAGGGCGTTGTTAGCATTGCTGGTAGCAGAACTAAACATTCACAACACTCATATCTCATATCTGAAACGCGTATGCAGACTGTACATTGAGAAGTGCATGGGTGCTGATGTGTTTGGTAGTTCGTTGGTAGTATTTAACAAACTCTGTTTTACGTTATTGTCATAGTGGTGATTATTTTTATTTTCTTTCTGTAAAATGTATTTAGATTTGTAGTGGTTAAAGTTATGGATGTAACGATACCGATATATCGGTATCGCCGATAATATGTATACAACCGATATTTGGCGAGCAGAATTTGGTGTATGAAAAAAAATCTGCAATAAGTAATTTCGATTTCGGACTTAATTTATGTATTGATCTATTACCTTGTGCAATGATAATTACTATGGTAATTAAATCTTTGGTTCGTAATAAAAAAAAAATGAGTTGACAATTTATTTATTTTTACTTTAAATTTTCAAGGTTGACTCTCTGTTAAATATAGCCAAGTTTTAGGTATAATAAGGACATACAAATAATAAATCTGAAGTTCATACTTCATTAGTTAGCTAAGATATCGGTATCGGTACCGCCGATTAATAACTACAATATATCGGTATCAGTATCGTATCGGCAAAACTATGTATCGTTACATCCCTAGTTAAAGTATTTAATATCTTTTTGAAAATAGAAGTTGAATGGATATTTAAATATAATGTATAAGGTTTTTAATGCACATGATTATGGTCACAGAACTTGTTAATTTTCAACAAACAAAACCGGTCAAGTGCGAGTCGGACTCGCGCACCGAGGGTACGTACAAACTCATAAGTAGATACATAGATAGTTCAAGAAAAACTGTATGGCGATCCATTGACAAAAAAAAATACAAAACATAAATAGCTTAACCTAAGAGACGAGAGGCGAAAAGTGACAGTGAAATATTAACGGCGTTTCCCTTTAATGTATGCATGATAGAGTACAAGATTCGGATTTTCGGCACCAGAAGTCATTGGCAGCACTTTCGTTGTGCACGTTCCCTATATGAATGGAAAGACACCTAGATGAGCGTTTTCCAAAATATATCCCGGGGTAGCTACTTTCTCAAAATATGGTTTTTTGAGGTTTTTCTGGCTCAGAATCGTTAGTACTTTCGTTTTTCTCTTTCTGTCTCTGATGTCGTTTCGCCTTTAAATAATCCTGCACCAACTAAATATCTCTGCTTTACCCAATGGTTGACTGGCAGAGAATGCCTTAAGGCATTAAGTCCGCCAATTGTACTTTTTTTATTATTGTGCAATAAAGTTTAAATAAACCTTATACGTAAAAAAAAGTGTCCCAAAATTTGTATGGATTTTTTTTCTTCCACTACGTCACGTTCATACAAACATAATGCAAAATGGTGACGTAATGGGAAAATAAATTTTACTTTTTACGGACACTTTTTTACGTATAAGGTTCGAAAGTACTAACGATTCTGAGCCAGAAAAACCTTAAAAGTCCATATTTTGAGAAAGTAGCTACCCCGGTATTTATTTTGGAAAACGCCCAGATACCTTATGGACAGTTATTTTATATTTTCAACTAAACCCTTTAAAGTGCTACATACCTACATCGAAGCTCTCAGACGAGACGGGGAAATATTGGCGGGGTCAACCGCCTCGTTGACTGGACTATTTACCGTATAAAATGCAAGCAATCTTATGTCTGGGGATGCTACTCGATCGTGTCTTTGTGAGTTCTTTTCACACTGTGTTGTCTCTTTTCTATAGTCTTGTAGGTACATATCGATACCTTTAGACTCTAAGGGCGTAAACGCCGTAGGTGCTAATGGCGTTTACGCCCTTTGAGTCTAAAGGTATCGATATAGTTCCTTTACTTTCTCAACCACGTATCTGGGTAGTTCCCTGCGATTTTTTACCGTTTTGCTTGCTTCATTACCATCGCCACTATTATTTGCCGTTTTATAAAAGCAATCAGGATCACTATGATAAAAATAGGAGAGGCACGCGACTTCTACAAGATAACCGAAAACGACTCCATAGTTTATAGGGAGCTCATCCATAATGTGGCGATGGTAATGATGCGATTGGTGCGACTGTTTAGTCGCAATCTAACCCTGCACTCTTTCCACTGCGGTCGTCTGCAAACACTAGACCGACGCGATATAAATATGCGATACAAACTGTAGCTGGCAGAACAGCATTATTAAGGAAAGGTGTACTAGGCATGACATCCGGAATATATAATTGTCTACCTGAAAGTCTTAAAGAGAAAACGTCTAGAATAGTCGAATGACAAGAAAATGAAACTTGGGAATCTATTAACAGTTATAACCTTAGCATTATGTAACCATGACGTTTTGCTACCTAGACGTTTTAAATTCAAAACGCTCTATTTATGCAAAATGCATAATGTGTCATTTTACAAACAAGTCAATAAGTTTGAGAGGGGGCAATTTCAAAAAGGTTGCATATCGTTTAAAAGACAAAAAATGTGATTGGTTAGAACCTGAGATATCTGGCTGTGACAGACGAACAGACAGGCAGCGTCGCACCATAAGGGACCCTTTTTTAACATTTTGGTACGAAACCCTAAAATTACAGTTGGCTAAAGAATCGACTTTAGTGAAGTCTGGTATGGACTGAAGGTTAAGGGTTTTTTAATATATAAGGCAGCTAAGGATGTACCGGCAGGGTCCCGTCAAGCGTGATCAGTTGAAGGTCATTGAACGGCCACGTGGTGTCCCGCGCACGCGCTATCCGCCCGTGTGCCGCCCGTCAATCACACACCCAAACCAAAGCACAAAGAGCTTTTCTTGTAGTACCTATAGCTTGGCAACTTCGTTGGTGACACTCACATGTGTGCTACACGAACGGCGACCGACGGAGGCTGCCTCCGTCGGTCGCCGTTCGTATTGACGGTAACTTGTGTAAGTAGTTACGGCTGTACATAGCAAGAAGCACACATGTGAGTGTCACCAACGAAGTTGCCAAGCTATAGTGTGTAATGTTTTTATTGTAAATCCTGAATTTCACAGTGCAATAGTAACCTGTAATGCTGTGTAATAAATTTGTAAATAAATCACGGGAATCGAGTTTCGAAGATTTTCTCGTTTTTTTCCCGGTTTTATCAGATTTTTTTAAAATGTGTCTACAAATTTACGGTTTTCGTTTTTTTTTAATTTCTGCTATATGACATTGCTTCCTGCCAAAGTGCATATTCTAGGTCAACGAGAAGAACCCTAGAAGGTTTTGATTTGATTCCCTAGCGAGCTTCAAAATATGCGGCATAAACTGAACATAAATAATGGCCAATATCTTTTGATTGCGTTAACTTAGAAGTTTGATTTTTTCACTGCTCCAAGCGTTTGCAGACCTGAGTATTTGATATTAATTTCAGTGTGATACCTTGACGCGTTCCTGAGAAAAAGGGTCTTGACAGACGCCCAGACAGACGGACAACCAAGTCATCCTATTTTCCGTTTTTTTACCCGACTGCGGCGAAGCTATGTCCGCTCGTAACTACTCAACAGCACATCCGATTTTGATAAATGATACATCATTAGATTCGTCTTGATGGTGCGAGTGTCACTGGGTATGAAGTTCGTTAAAATAAACAAAATGGCGGATTTTATGCAGTTTCAAAGTGCACCGCGGTCGGGTTTTTTTTTAATAAAAATGTGGTTATTCCTTTTGAGGTACGGAACTCAAAACGAGTGGAACGTTCTTTTTCAGACAATTCCTCCCCTATACTTGTGCAATTTAGTTCACGTATTTTTGTTACATTTATAACTTTTGTATGGAAGCCATAAGAACTCTATAAAACTTCAAAACTCACTTGGAAGACCTGGAAGGGCAGTGCCTTTATGTTCCCAAGTTAGAAATATCGCAGTCAAGTTAAAAAAGTTTCACAATTTCAACATAAGTTTTGAGACTTGATGGTAGTGAATTCACGTTTTTTGGAAAAAAATCACGTTGTCACGCAAAAGTAGGTAAGTACCTTTTGCAAAGTATAAAGACAACCAAGTAGTACGACTTCAGGCGCTTAGGAGCGCGCGACACGTATTTACACAGACGCACGACGCGCGTCTGTGTGAGTGAACGCCATACTGTGGCATGCTCGCGCATGCTCAAATCCTTGCCTGTGGTGCGTCCCTACACGGCGCGCACACACGCGCGCTCCCGATGTACATTTTGTAGTAAGAAAAACTACCGTATACCGTGCCTTTAGCCTCTGAAATACATCATCATCATCATCAGCCTATAATTTATTTGTCCCACTGGGCACAGGCCTACTATTATAGTCTAGAGTGAATGGGCTGTAGTCCCCTCCCCACGCTAGCCCACTACGGATTGGGGACTTCACATATTCCTTTGAATTTCTTCGCGGATCTATGCAGGTTTCCTCACGATGTTTTTCTTTCAGCGAAAAACGAATGGTAAATATCTAATAATATTGCGTACATAAATTCCGAAAAACTGATTGGTACGAGCAAGGATTCGAACCCACAACACACATAAAGGTGCATGTCCGAACCACTCAGCCATAGCTTCGAGAAAGAGGTATAGCTTGAGCTGCTTCCGTCGGTCGTCGTTCGTGTTAGCGGTAACTTGTGTGAGTAGTTACGGCTGCACATAACAAAAAGCACACATGTGAGTGTCACCAACGAAGTTGCCAAGCTATAACTAATATTATATTTATTTGTATATAATTTAACAATGAAAAAGATCAATTGGCAGACTTATTCGTGTATTACGGCAGATTTATTCGCAGTCGTGCAATGTCGTCTGTAGGATAAAAGTACTACCTGGTAACTAATTATATATTCGAATGAAGCGACTCATATAATAATGACGAATAAATATAATGGCGTTAAACCAGTGAAACAAACAATGTAAATAATTTTAGATAAATTGCGGATTCACCATGACAGTAGGGAAAGTGTTCATTTTCCGTTCGATTGAACACTTCGACTGGTTTCCTTTTCAATGTAACATTAAATCTTATTTTAGTAGCCTAAAGTATTATTAAACCGCGATTAGAATACGATTGGGCACATATGTCATTTTTGAATGAATACATGAAATGACATTGTCAATGGTAGAGTGTGCAGATAAATGAAAATACTTGTTTCAGTACAAAAATGTTCTAAATCTTAGGAAAAAAACATAAATTATATTATCTGCTTAAATTAAATAGAAATAATGTAACAATAGGGTATTTGACAACAATCAAAATAAATTCATTAACTATAACTGGCAAATTACCTACGCTTCCAAAACAGCCCGGATAAAATCATTCAAACTTATTTTCGTGCCGTCAACGATTTTACAATGACGAAAACTAAAAATAAGGCACCATGTTGAGCATGACGTCACAAGATAGTATTTCATACTAAACTGCATACTTTCGGAGCGTTTTGACACTTCATAAAAAGAAGCTGATTTGAACTGTCATCAAGTAGCCTATTATGCGGAAAATAATGACAGATTTGTCAAATACTGTATTTTTTTTTATAAAACAAATGACACAGCATTTTAAAAGTATTATTTCTTTTTTTTCACGATTAGCAACCGATTGTCCATAAACGGTTGTAAGGTTGTTACACCCTGAATGTCATTTGAAGCGGCCGTTACGACCAACCGGCTGGCAGCGTTTCTGCCCCGTATCGTTGGTAAACTAGCGTGTCTAAGCACTCACATACTGTATAAATGTATGTCTTTCGGTCCAATAGCTTTGTCATACAATCAGAAAACGTCTATGTGAGATTCTTATAGTTAGGTGGGGCAAAATTCTTTTTGATGCTTTGTGCCACACCTGTCCATAAAGTCGCCTGCGGCTCGGGCCGCAAACATCTGCGATCTCGGCCTTTCTTTGTGTTACCACCCTAAGTCCACCTAACAAATCATAGGCTGCGGTGACTGCTTACCATCAGGCAGGCCGTACGCATGTTTGCCAACATAGTTGTATAAAAAAAAAACAGTTTTTGGATTTTTTTCAAAATGGAGTGGACCGCCTGTTGCCTACCTTTTTAAATTGTTTTAATTATGTAATGTACCTACCTCTTGTAATGTGTTTTTCTCGTACGTGCAATAACAGTATATTACACAACTAGGGTGGTAATACAAACAAAGCCCGAGCTGCAAGCGAGGGACGTAAATATGCGATCGAGAGCTTTTTTTACTACCTCCCGTGTCGTGAACATAATTTTATGTCTACACTTGTCCAGAAAGCGTCTTTCTCTCGCGTTCATATTTGTATTGTATTGTATGCGGTTATATCAAAATGACCGCTGCAGTAGTGTCTATAAAACGTCTTGTGTAATGCAGTAACAAGGTTAGCTAGCGCTGACAAATAGGCTTATCTATGAATAGGAGCATTACAAAATGGATTACCTACTTGCATTGGGGCCGCGTCTTAAGGCTTTTCAGTGGCGTACGCTCCAGAAAAAACCGGCCAAGTGCGAGTCGGGCTCACCCACCGAGGGTTCCGTACAAATACTTTAAATAAAGGGCTTCCGTACAAGGATAATTCTCAAAAAACGATGACCGTAGTTAGGCTTTATAAAACAAAGTGCTACCTTTAATTTTTGTGTAACGGAAGTTAACCATATAAATTGTATGGTAAGTTTCGTTACACAAAGGAACAAGATTAAGATGTTGTTTAATAAAGCCCTAACTACGGACATCTTTTTTTGAAAACAACCCACAAATACTTTAAATAAAGACTATATATAGACTATATTTTGATAGTGTGGACATTTCGGATTCGTCATTTTGAATATGAAGACATTATGATAACCTGGACAGTTTGATACTCTAAACTCTAGAGTCTAGACCATTTATTTTAAGGTCCTGGGGTAGGCAGCAGTGCCGTGGCGTCTATAGAACTCGATTCCCATCGGCTTGCCTAATATTAGGCAGTGCAGCACTTTATTCTACTGCTTTTAAAGAAAATTGAAGCCAAAACTGCTCCGGCTTGCCCAAGGATTTCTTCAACGCCACGCCACTGGTAGGCAGTGTATTTTTTTCTTTAAGGGTACACGCCATTGCGGCTTATACGGAGGAGTTCAGAACTTCTACTTTAATTTCGTCTTAGTATACTTTGACCCCTCACTCTGACACTCACCTGTGTGCTTTTTGTTATGTGCAGCCGTAAGTACTTACACAAGTTACCGCCAACACGAACGGCGGCCATTCGTGTTGGCGGTAACTTGTGTAAGTAGTTACGGCTGCACATAACAAAAACCGGTCAAGTGCGACTCAATCGCGACGCGCGGTCAATCGGACTCGCGCACTGAGGGTCCGTACAAACTCATAAGTAGATACATGAATAGTTCAAGAAATACTGTATGGGAATCGGTTTAGTAGGAGCATAAGGGTTCCTTGTTTACCATTTTGGTACGGAACCCGAAAACCAAGCGAGTGCAAAGCGTGAGCAAAAGCGTCTCCGTTCCAACTTGTGCAAATGTTTAATTTTGTATTAAGTACTTTAATTTCTTATATGTACTTATATAACAATAGGTATAGAAATGTACTGTGGGGCTATTCTTCAGAAATATGTCTGCGGTCACCTCATTCATCTGGCCCCTTTTAGGGTTCCGTACGCAAAGGGTAAAAACGGGACCCTATTACTAAGACTTCGCTGTCCATCCGTCTGTCACCAGGCTGTATCTCAAGTACCGTAATATTCACAGATTGACAGTTGAAATTTTCACAGATTGTGTATTTCTGTTGCCGCTATAACCACAAATACTAAAAACAATAAAATACATGTTTAATAATATTTTATCAATTTATTGTATTTACATCTAGCGCCTTTCGAAGATTTACGAGCAAAAGCCTCCTATCGAGAATTAATAGCAATTTTAATATAGATAATGGTACGGAACCCTTCGTGCGCGAGTCCGACTCGCACTTGGCCGGTTTTTCATACTAAATGTATGGAGACAGAATGAGTCGCAGACATATTTCTGAAGAATAGGCCTGCTATAAGTAGTTAAAGCTTAGGCCCTGGATAAGGGCTCATAACGCCCGGGCGTCAATGGCGCCGTATTGATTTCCACTGACCTACTTGTGTGCCAACGTTACGTAAATAACTTTGTTAAAAACCGGCCAAGTGCGGGCGCCGCGCGCCGAGGGTTTCGTGCCTCTTACTTAACTATTATACAGAACTAGCGACCCGCCCCGGCTTCGCACGGTGTTTCTCTATTATATTATGCATGTATTATACATATAAACCTTCCTCTTTAATCATTCTATTTATTAAAAAAAACCGCATCTAAATCCGTTGCGTAGTTTTAAAGATTTAAGCATACATAGGGACATAGGAAGCGACTTTGTTTTATACTATGTAGTGATAGTGATGATTCGGAAGACGTGAGCCAAACCAACCCTACGTAAATTATAAGCTACTGTTCCGTTAGTACAGTCGAGTTCATTTACATCTACACATAAGAGAATAAAATATCTGAACACGCTTTTATGCTCCTGAAAATAGGGTCGTGTTCAGATATTTTGGTTCCCGTAAGTGTGTAGATGTAAATGAACTCGACTGTACCAGTAGGTATTGGTTAGATTTACGTCTTTTTTTGGTGCTGAAAACAAAGAGTCAAATTATTTACGACTTTCATGGTCAATCTACAACTAATTATTCGTCAAATACCAATACTCTTTGCTTCCTCTGTGAATGTTTTTAGCGTTGGCATTGGTAAATAATACATATATCTAAGTCATATCTACATATATATAACTGAAAATGTAGGCCTCTAGCCTTAGCCAACACAAAATTACTGGAGGCTGAAAATGGCCTGAATTGCTTCGAGAAAAGGATGGTACGGTAAAGGGCCTACTATCTAGCGTCATAAACACTGGCTAGGGATAAGGTTGGAATGAAGCTTCCCCCAACTTTAAAGAATCTCGTAAGCCTTTTTCAATTATTTAAATTAGAATGAGGTTTACAAGGATTCCGCTAATGTTAGGGGTGGTTTATGATAGGGATTGAGAGAAAAAAGATTTTTCGATCTAAGTAAAGAAATCTAGAAACATCTTTAATGTTGTAGTATGTATAGTCAGCGAGGAATTCTAAATAACATTGAAAGCGCCATAAATACCTATATCGCAAAAACTCTAGCGTTACGGGTCTAAAAAGGATACATTTTGTATTTACTTTTTTAGCTCAAGAGCCGTTTAATCTTTCATTAACAACTAGCCGTCCTGGCAAACTTCATTTCGTTTCAGAATTTTTAATTTTTTAAGTGTAGATATTAATAGATATTCTGTCATTCGGGGCAGAGAAAAAACCCAAAAATCTAAGATCATAAAAATCGGCCGACCCGTTCCCGAGTTATAGCATACCACAAAATCGTCTACTTTGTCCCGCACGAGACCACTATGGCAGCTACCTTACAAATGTATAGAAAGTCCTAAATTACATTTATCAATTTAGAAACCAAGTTATAAAATATTGACATGCCAAAAATTACTTCCTAACTTTGTTAGAAGTATGAAAAAAATGGTGTCTTGCGCGGGACATTCTCGTGGAATGCTCCAGTTATAAATGGTGTAACCGACTTTGTTTAATGTATATAGATGTCTCTGACCAATGCCCCTTTTGCCCAATAAACATGAAGAACATAAACCAATATCATGGCTATTGAGGTCAGGTGACAGCTGTGGGCATAGAGCCGCAATGAGGCACTTCCGGTCACTGCTGGCTGACCTAGAGTTGAATGGCGAGCAATGCAACTGCTTTCGGTATTACGTTAGAATGAGATCCACCCGATTTTACCAGCCCCCTTTTTTTAGGATCACTTTGCTGTCCGTCTGTCAAAACCCTTTATCTCAGGAACGTGGAGGTATCGAGTTGAAAATAAAAGCATAAGTATACTTAGGTCTAAGGTCCCTTGAAGCTCTGAAAAAAAAAACTTCTAAGTTATCGTGAAAAACAGATACGGCCGTTTATGCCCCAAAAAACGTAAATTTCGACACTCTCAAGGAAATCAAAGTTCAAAGGGTACTTTAATATGTTTATTTACACTATATTTATCGCACTTGTCCAGTTTTTAGCACCTGACTTGACCTTCAAGTCCTACTGACTCTTTGGTAAGAATCGGTCCAAGTGGGGGCTTACAAACCCGCAACCAGGCTCGCTAGCCGCGACCACCTTGACTTTTCGCTGATTATTCAAAGTGAGCAACGAACCAGCGGGAATGATTGAATCGGTTCAACCATTCGTTATGTAGAGTGTGTGATCGAGCTACTGGGAGTTTTAGTTGTCGGTTCACTAGCCCTAGCCCAGCTAAGAAGACTTCGACAAGATACTTAGCAGAGCCCGACCATGTCAGAGTGAAGTTAATCCAGGATCCTGGGGCTAGTCGGGTCGCAGCCCTTGTGTGCTGATGTCGCGGTGTCTTGGTGCCTTCGCCGGCGGGTGTAGCCCCGGATCCATGCCTTTTAACCGGGTCAGGAACTTGATCGTGGCGCCCCCTTTCTCCAGCATTTGAAATCATCATCATCACCAATCCATGTATCAAAATCTCCTCTCGATAAACATACATTTTAGGTAGGATTGCAACTCACAAGAACTATATATAAACCGTTTTCAGCTAGGTACACTGACCTTGGTTCGAGTGCCCTAGCACGCCAACGTTTTACTCCCGTGGTACTGGCTGAAGTTCATCTGCGGCTACCTACCACCATGCAGTCCGACTATTATTACAGTTACACGACGCGTACGTCTGTGTGAGTGGGATCCATACTGAAGCATTCTTACGCATTCTTATCTCTTTGCTTGTAGTGCGCTCGTTCACGGCGCGCACACATAGAAGCGCGCGATGTAAATTTTGTAGGAAGAATAACAACATTTTTACTAAAAAAAACCCGACCGCGGTGCACTTTGAAACTGCATAAAAACCGCCATTTTGTTTATTTTAACGAACTTCATGCCCAGTGACACTCGCACCATCAAGACGAATCTAATGATGTATCATTTATCAAAATCGGATGTGCCGTTGAGTAGTTACGAGCGGACACAGGAACGGACATACATACATACAGGTCAAACACATAACCCTCCTTTGGGCTTCGCCGCAGTCGGGTAAAAAATATTGCTATTATACTGCGGTTCGGTTGTTTTTGAGCGATAGAACCGAAAAAGTATCACAGCCCACGAATTAGGCACGTATAATGGACAGTGTAAACACAACCTCGACGTTGCGTCACATTTGGCGCGGCGGCGTGGCATTGGCCCGCTTGCGAATGCCCGCGCCTGCGCACTGGCAGCCTAAATGTAAGCTACTGCTTATCAGCTGATATGTTGCGATCGGTTGAAGTCACGGTTAAATGTATGAGAAAATCTTGCCTAGAATCAAAGTGAAATAAGTTTCTGTCCAAAAATGTTTTTGAGGCAAGCTTTTATTGCGGACTGTACTTTGTACGTTTCTATAATCGCAAACTGCACGTCAAAATTAACCAAATCAGCCCAAACACAGTGGATTTATTTTATGTAATTTAGGTGATCCTATGACTACCATCGGGCTCCATCGGATCAGCTTCATGTCATAATAATTGCATTGTCATCTAATTGACATATTTTTGCAAAATCCCTGGTTATCCATATAGTGCGTCACACTCACACCCATGGGGGGGGTCTAGCCAAATGTAACAGCCTATACTAACAAGGTCAAATATGTTAGGATAAAGTGTGACATGGGGTGGGGGGCGTCTAAAAGCCTGAAAAATCGTGTGACGTACTGTGTGGATAACGTCAAATAGGAAGTGGGTCAAATTTCACTTGCAAGATTTGATTACAGACACAAACAGACACCGGGACAGGTGCAGCTAAATAAAAGTTTGTAAAAAAGTGTTACTGCAACCAATCGTACGACAACTTGGAGATAAAATTGCAAGGCGTATAATAAGCGGATTAATCGCTATAGGGAACGTGCAGAACGAAGGTGCTGCCAACTGGTGCCGCCAATCTGAACCTTGTACTCTATCATGCTGGGGCCACATTAACGGAAACGCCGTTAATTGTTACGATGAAGGACGATTAACGTTAGTGTAGCCACGAGTTACTATTACTAATCTCTGCTTTGCGCAGTTTTCTTGTACTCCGATTTTTCCCTCTTGCTGGCTCATAAACCTCATTTCATTCGCACGCTGAAATAATTAAAAATAAAATTAAAGTAACCGACTTAAAATTTGTCTATTGAATTAACAAATGCAAGAGTTGACATAAACATACTCAATTTTTTATAGTTGCACCCATAATGTTTTAAAAGTTCCCTCGATTTACCGAAGATCCCATCATCAGATCCTGACCTGTTTGCAATGGGAGCAATCAGACTGGACCGGACTGTACCCTTTCAAACAAAAAAATCTTTTAATACAAAAATAACATTGTGACTAACTGAGAACCTCCTTCTTTTTAAGTTAGTTAAAAAAATTAAAGAATTTTGTAAATCCTCGTAAATATTTAAAAGCAAATATTAGCAGATATTTAAAACTTTTTTTGAAACAGACAGCCAGACAGCAACCTCAAAAAATACAATTTAAAAAGTTAAAAAATCTAGTCGTAACTCGCAACTGAACTTTTCCACAACTCTACAGAATATTAAAAAAACAGCTCTGAAACTTTTAAGGAAAATTACAAAAAAGTTTTAAGTCAATATCTATCTCGTTCCTTTTATATCTGGCAGTTTGTTTTTTCAATATTTTTTCAAATTACGAACGATCGTCGATTTTTTCATTCGCTCGACGTCGCGGTGGCAGGCGCTCGTATTTATGAAATAAAAATAAACCAATAGGAAATTCGGCAATAAATTGCAAATATTACAGTTTTGCTGTGTGAATTGAATATTATTATGTCTCTGCATACGATCCCGCCTTTGATCACGCCGTTTATTAGAGGACCGAGATTCCCTTATAGAAAAAGTGAGTACTGTTTGATATTAAATTTTACATGCGTGTTATTTTTCGACCTGTTTAATTTACAAGTTATTAATGTTACATCCGCCTATTTTGAATTAAGTACTACCAGTTTTAGACATTTTTAAGGAAAGTTTCTTTTATAAAAAACAGCGAATTTAGCGACAATTTCATTGATTGTATGAATCGCGATTTGGTACTTTAAAAGTGTTGAAAAAATCATGCTGTTCGGACATTTACTCAACTTTGACAGGTATTTAATATCAATTTTTGACAACACTGTCATAATTTAAAGACATGTTGGCCGACGCTCTACACTACTGGTTGACACAGCCGCCTATGACTAAGTGCGCCGTTAAGCAAGCCCGAAAGTTATGTCCGGACAAGTTATTAAACTCGGCGATGTATGCTCAGGCTCGCCCAAATGTACTAATTGGGTCGATTTAGGGCGTGTTTCTAGAGTTTTTTTTCAGAGCCGTTAATTTTTCTAAGTTATCAACAAAGCAACAACTATGATAAATTTTCATATGAAAACACGTACCGTACCGTAACTAATTCTAAATCCTATAAATGTGAAAGTTTGTGAAGATGTTTGGATACTTAGAATAGAATAGAATGTTAATTTATTTGCAGTAACACACACAATGGTTATAACAGTAAACATGAATAATTCGATGTATGTTACTACATAACGGGGTAACAACTGGATGGATTGAGCTGAAATTTGGCATGCAAGTAGACCAAGTCCTGGATTGAAACATGGGATTATTTCCCTGGAACAGCGCGGGCGTGGCCATGGTAGTATAAAATAATTCCGCCAAGTCTCTCCCTGGCGGTAGGGTGTCCAGAAGGCTGGCAGCATTGCCACGCTTAATGGCAATCCTGATTCTTTCTGCTAGGAAGAGTAGGAAGGAGCCAGCCCTCTGGTCACCCGATACTTTGCGCAGACTTATATTTAGAATTAGCTTAGAGTTAGATAGATACCCTTTTTGTTATGTAATTTGTTTTGTTGTATTTATTAAGTTGCTATTTATGCGTTTCAACAAATATATTTACTGGAAAAACTATAGAATCTCTAGAATTGATTACGGAAATACCACAATCTTTTATTCGATTCCGGCCTTGATATACAGTCACGGTCAAGTTTAATTTTCCAATATATTTAGTCTCTATCATAATCATCTAATTCAGTGGGTCTAGTGAAAAGAGGCACAAGTAATATATTTTAGTTCTTCCTCGTTTCCTCATGACTGAGGGTCGTGACCACGTGAGGCCGTTGCTCTATGCATCAAAGCTCTCCTCTCCACACGGTTTTCTGCCTTCCTGATCGACGCCTGTAGGAGTCCCCTGGCATGCTTCCTTTACGGCATCGGACCATCGGGTCGGTGTGCATCAGTTCCACACAAACCATGTATTAAAGTAGACCCAACAAATGCTTATACTTCGCGTGCCATGACTTTTGCGCTTTGCGCAAATTACCTCATAGTTGCACTCGGGTCGTTCAAACTGTCAAACGCAAACATCTGACACGCAACGTTCTCATACAAATCGAGGCTTTGGGTTTAAAATCACTAAACTTCATTTTACCTCATTATCAATATTCCCAGATCTCAAAACTTCATGGCCTCAAAATACCTAAATTGCAGAATGCCTAAATTTTTTTCACAATCAACCGAAACCTTAATATCGCCGATGTTCAAAATACCTTAGGCTCATAATACCTAAACTTCAAAACAGCATTATGGCAAAACAACATATGCTTAAAACAACCAAACCTCAAAATACCTAAATTTATACTATCAAATAAACACTCGTAAAAGGTTGAGTTGTTTTGATATTTTGTCATTTCTGCCATTCGGTAATTAAAGGATTGTGCATTTCAATCTTCAGGCATTTAGAGAATATGCCGTTTTAAGTCAAAGTCATAATGAATTTCGTTCATTTTAAGAATGTTACAATTTGACATTTAGGTTTTATGAGCTCATGGTAATTTGAAAATAGGGTGTATTGGCAAATAAGGTATTATGAGATTTAGTGATTTTAAGCCCAAAGCAAATCGAGGAACTTTTTCGTTCTATCTCGTTACAGTTCTGTGGTGATCCATCACATATTATAACATAAGCACAAAAGAGTTCAAATCTTAGGCACTGGTCCCACGGTCGGCGAGTAAGCGAGCAAAGTTGGGCGAGTAGCATTACATTGCGGATTTGGAAAGGTTGATTAATCGCACTGTGCCTGGTCAGCCCGTAATGTTACTGCGGTGGGACCAGTGCCTTACAATAGTATTGTACCCAGTTAGCAGTGGCGTGGTGTAAAAGATATCCTAGGGCAAGCCGGTGGAGATTTGGCGTACATTTTCCTTAAGAGCTCTAGAATAAAGTAGTCAAAAGCCTGATATTAGGCAAGCCGGTAGGAATCGAATTGTTTGGACGCCACGCCACTGCTAGTTAGCACTTGTCGAACCGCCGGCGAGTAAACGAGTAAAACTGGGCGAGTAACAGTCCATTGGGGGCTGACCAGGCACAGTGTCATCAATCGACTTTTCCAGATCCGCAATGTAATGCTAATCACTCAGTTTTACTCGCTTACTCGCCAGCGATGAGACAAAGTGTGTATATGTGACTTGTGTAGTGTGTACCCCTTTTCACTTAAGCCACAGATTTGTTACCCGACTTATATAAAGGTGTATAATGTTTATTATCTGTGTTACGGCAACCTTCGTTAGTTGGACAAAAAGTATCTATGTCAGTTGAAACTCGGCCCTAGTGATCAGGTCAGCGAACCTTGACTCTAGGCGGTCATGCGTTCAAGTTTTGACAAAAACTTGACTCCGCTAAATCGCATTGTTTAAGATTATAACTACTTAACCGACATCAAAAAGGAGAAGGTTCTCGGTTCGTGGAGAAATTTAATTATGAGTTTTTATAGTTAGCCAGTTTGGAAAACTCTTTTTTTGTTAGTAGCGTATTAGGATCAGGCACAAACATGTGCCTCAAGTTTTCTGTTACGTAGTATACGTAGGTCGCTTTTTAGCGATAAGACCGCCTATTGTCTACCAGTAGCGTGGCTTTCAAAGAACTCGATTCCTACCGGCTTGCCTAACATCAGGCATGTGAGCACCTTATTCTACAGCTCTAAGGAAAATGTACGCCAAATCGGCACCGGCTTGCCCAAGCACATCTTTCACGCCACGCCACTGTTGTCTACCGTTTTAAATTGTTTTGTTTGTTTTCTACACACGCCATTAGATACATACGTATACATTTCAGGGTATTCAAAAATATCTTAACTTGAACTCTAATGCACTAAACATCAAAACATCTTCACAAGCTTTTACATCTACACCGTGGGCCCATATAACCCGACCAACTTTAACCATAGATTTTAACAACTATTAGAAGTAAAAAAAGTTATGTGACGTATAGTCGATTAACGCTTACTTTCCGAGATATTCATAATTTTTAAAATAAAAACTCCCAAGTGTGTAACAAGCCCTAATAAATGTGACTAAGATACTTCTACTGATTTTTTAAAATCCTTTAACGAAACAGCAATTAACCTTCGCAGTATTAGATGGTAAGCGATTACAAAGCCAAAATATTGACCTTTCGTTTCCATTTCAGCTTTTTTTTCCTTTTTAATAACTTTTCCTCCAGTAAGGACATGTTTATAACGAGGGACTGAATTTATTGATTTGTTTTGTTTCATAAGACTATTCATGTAAAATGACAAAATTCGACCTATGTTGATATAACGTTATTTACTTGTAATACCATCAGGAATAGGTGGTTAAAGTTGGTCGGTGTATATATAGTTATGAAACAAAGTCGGGTTATTTACACCATTTATAACTCGAGAACGGGTAGACCGACTTTTATGATTTTTGTATTGTTGGGTTTGCATCTGTCTCGAATAACAATGACTGTTAAAACATCTAAAAATTTAACATTAGAACGAAGTTCGCCGGGACAACTAGTTTATAACATTAGCAGGATAGGATAGGATTTATATTTGTTCTTGTGCCCAAGGGAGAATCGCCGGATTCCCACAATTATAAAGTAAATACAGGCACGTGCATCTAAACTCATTGTTCGCTTGAATTATCTAGAATTATGCCATTTCAAGGATGAAAATAGTCTGCCAAGTGCTACGTCCCACGGGGATCGATCCTGTTGGCTAATTCACATTTGGCTGTGAATATCGTCCCAAATATCGTCGCTGGGCATGCAGGAGTGCTATGTGGATTTATAGTTTTTGAAACATATATGTAAGCTCCAGCTTAAAAAAAGAAAATAAACAAACATCGTAACACATACAGACGATATAGGTAATTTGATACGTGAATCCTACTTTGCTGAAGATATCGGCCATGCAAGTAGACCAGACCAAGTCTTGGATTGAAATAGTTTGACCTTACGACACGTTTAGCCTCGTGGGAGTGACACCGCGCTTACTAAGCTAGAGGTCCCGGGTTCAAATCCTGGTAAGGGCAAATATTTGTGTGATGAGCACGAGTATTTTGTTCCTGAATCATGGATGTTTTCTATCTTACTTAAGTTGTCTAGTAAAATGTGGACTGCTTAGTTTGGGACTAGATCGATTTGTGTAAGATGTCCCGTGATATTTATTTATTTTGTTGGGATAATAGGTGTAGCGATGGGTCAAAAATAAGTATGTAAGTAGTTAACAGTTTTTCGGGGTCAAAATTCGTCGATCAGCTCGTCGTTTCGAGCTTGGGACGTCGTGTCGTCGAAAACATTCAATCAAAAAATAACTTTATGTCAGAGTAGATAGATTAAAAATCAAAATGTAATTTTCCACGACATGATGTCGTATCGTGAAACGAGGCCGTGTCGTAGCACGACGCGATATCGTATCGCGTTAATGTCTAAGGGCCCTAACAGCGTGACCTGACTTTCGATTACGAATGATATTAATTAGTTCACGGGTTCAAATTATTATATGGACGGGACTGACGGCAAGGTTATGAATTACTTTACTGCGCAAATCGCTTCGTCGCATTATGGCCGATTTATTATAAATTAGAAGATACCCGCTTGCAAGTGTTAATCGGTTTCAAAATCTTACCTGTACACTAAATATTTTTATATACGATATGTAGGGCAGGAAGTGATGACTCGAATTTATTTTTAACTTAACTTTACCCGAAATTAGGGATGTAACGATACCGATATCGCCGATTATATACAACCGATATTTGAAGAGCGCGAAAAGAATTTGTTGTATGAAAAAAAATCTGCACAAAGTAATTTCAATTACTGACTTGTTTTATGTATTGGTCTTGTGCAAGGACAATTTCTATGTTAATTAAATCTTTGGTTCTTAATTAAAAAAAAAATTGAGTTGACAATCTATTTATTTTTACTTTACACTTTAAAGGTTGACTCTCTGTTAAATATAGCCAAGTTTTAGGTATAATAAGGACATACAAATATCTGAAGTTCATACTCCATTATTTAGCTAAGATATCGGTATCGGTATCGCCGATATTTACTATCGGTATCGTATCGGCAAAACTATGTATCGTTACATCCCTACCCGAAATATAAGACGTTTTAGCTGAAAACGTGATTTCCGTTAGCCATCCGGCTACAGATATAATGTTTCAATTCAAAATTGTGTTCAGGTACCTACTCAATAAGACTGATAAGGATAGGTATATTATAGCTGAGTACCGCCAATCGTTAATCATGCCAATAGTGCTGGGGTCTAGGCCCCAGGGCCGACAGGAAAGCAGCCATAAAAGCGAGACCCACTGGATTTGGGGAGCGATAACCGCGGGGTCACGGGTTCGATCCTGTTACTGGTGTTTATTGATGTGATTCCGGAACTGAACAAGTCAACAACTTAAAAATAGCTTTAGTTAAACAGTTGTATCTTTTATTAAGTGGACCTCCTGACTCCATCTTCAGACCTTCAACTAAATCAAAATTATCATAATGGACACAATCGATTCTGTAAGTTAAAAAGCTATTGCATGATTCGCTCATGCCCAAAATACCACATTTTTCTAATAACCAGATTCTCGATTTATCAGATTCCTGTCTTACCACATTCCCATTACACTAGATTACCTATAAAATCGTAAGTTACTCAAGGATCTAAATGATTTTGATAGATTTATTATTTCGAGAATCTGGTATAAGGATAATCTGATATAACTAGTATTCTAAGAAATGCGGTATTTTGGGAACTAGCGGTATGATTTGAATCAAATAAACAAACAAAAAATACGGGCATTTCTGTCCGACTGTTTGTCTGTCACAGGGCTGTATCTCTTTAACCGACGGTAATATGCAGACTCGAAATGTTCACAGAATACGTATTTCTATTGCCGATATAATAACAAATAATAAAAACAAAAAAAAATAAAAGGGGGTCCCGTATAAAAACGTGTTGTTTACTGTTTTTTGCTCGACGGTTATACGGAATCCTTCGTGTGCGAATCCGATTCGCACTTGGCCGGTTTTTTTAACACGTCCCTATCCCGGTGCCCCCAATGTGGGGTCATGAAGGTTTTTTTCAGGAGTCCGTGCTTCCAATATGGGGCCACTTCCCCATACTGATTGCACAGTTGGGACTTGTGACATTGTCCAATAGTTTCGTATGGGGACAGTGAACGTAATGACGATATGGCGCTTCTTGGGTGAATCAGACTACTTAATGTTGACTGTACTAAAATAGTCTTGTTACGATCTTATTAAATGTACAATGTACTTGTACAAAAGGCGTTTTCTGCCGCGTTCACATGCACCTGTATTCAACTGTGTCAGCTTGCAATAGGTATTCGACCTTGGCTCGTACCTACTGATTAGCGCTGTTAGCCGGAGGCCGCTGCGTTCACATGACTCGCTTCAGCAAAGGGTTCCGTACCTTTTTACTCAGATAACTACCGTGATAGTTACTCAAACATATTGACTCACTTTGCAAAAAAGACACTACTCGACATGTTTCGTTTCATTCGGCATTCCCTTACTCGTAAGTACTCGCGAACGTGGAGTCGTCTTTTTTACAACGTGATCCGTTTTTAATTCAATATGGTTACGTACCTGTTTAAATTACTTACGTCCCGGGTCGTAAGTAGCCTTTTTCAGCCCGTTTCATAAAGAGAATAACCCAGTTCCCGCAGAGAATGACGCTTACGGCCTTGGGTGACGTAAATTGTTACCATTTGGTATTGTTATAAGATCTTTCTCATATTTATTCCCCAAGGGCTTTTTTTGGTCTAAAAATTATGTCTCTTAACTTTATTACTAAAACATATCTAGTTACTCAATACGTTCACTGCCCTCGTGACAATGTCACAAGTCCCAACTGTGCAATCAGTATGGGGAAGTAACCCCATAGTGGAAGCACGGACTCCTGAAAAAGCCTTCATGACCCCACATTGGGGGCACCAGGACAGGGAACGTGGTAAGGTAAATGTCCTAGTGTTTGACATGCTAATATTTCACACCCTTCTGTCGCCGCTATTGCTAATGGCTTAGGTAACATTCAAGATGGCAACCACTGAGACAGCGTCCAATATGCGGTCTACCTTATGTCTTCGTTATTACCTCTCACGGTCTCAATTACAATAAGGATGACGACTGGGTTAAAACTATATAATTCTTATCGGTCTAGCCTAGCCCATTGAAGGAATCTTTACAAAAACAACGTAACTGACTAGACTGGTTGATACTTATAGAGAAACATTATTAATGAGAGAAAGTGTCAACCAGCTTAATTAGTTGTTGTTTTTGTAAACATCCCTTTAATTTATCGAGAAAATTATTTACAATTCCTTGCTTAATACAATCAGTGCAAAAAGTAGCTCGGCGTACAAACTCCATTGTTTTTTCTTCTTTGAGTCTGTCAACTAGGTACGCACCGCGTTGGCCCGCAGCCAAATAGTTTACTATTTTTCGGCCCAAAGTCATTGACTCGGGCCGTAGCTCCTTATGTCATCCATTTACGTCGGTTATTTTGATTTAACAAATCGCCCGAAAGATTTGTTTCGTTCACCGTCGCTAAAATTACGCTGACGGGTAGACTCTTTGGCTCTGAATGCAGTATTTTAAGTCCAATAAATGTTTGGGCACGCACACATTCATATAGTGTATTCATTCGATGTAGTGTGCATAAGCGTCGATTGACATTGTGTTGAGAATGAGCATTTTCAGGCGTATAGTTATTTTAAAGTGATCGCATACTTATTGGCTAGGCTAATAAGTGGGATTTGTACCTACGTATGTCTACGGTACGGATGAATAACAGGAAGGATGGAAGTGTCAAATCAAATCAAATCAAATCAAATCAAATGTCTTTATTTGCTTAAAATGTGGTACAATGGATGGTATCTTACAAATATATAATCGGGAACACGCACATTTCACCAGCAGCTGGCATGCAAACATAAAATAAAATATAAAGGTTCCTGTGACAGACAAAACCAACATAGCAATAATGAGTAACAATGTCAAAACGATTAAATAATTAAAATGTCAACGGTAACAATACAATTATGGTTCAATGTTTGATTACTCTTAATTAACTAAAATACAATAAATAAATACAATGACAGCTATTCTACATGATCAGTATAAATCCAATGTCAGGATTATAAATGTAAATGCCAGGATTATAGATATTAAATGTCAGAACTATCCCGAATCAAAATTGGCTAAAGCTACTTAAATCTAATAATCAGTCAGTCTTTATAATAATTGAAATATTCGTCAATGCAATAAAAACATTGTTCAATTAACCATTTTTTAAGTTCGCTTTTAAACATATTAATTGGCAATTCTTTAATGTCATCATGCAAGCGATTATAAATACTGATTGACATACAATAGGTACTATTCCCATATAGTTTTGTTTTTTTAACAGGAACAACGAGACGATCTGGATATCTAGTATTAAATTTACATGTGTCCTTATTCTTTTTATATAGCTCTGGATGCAATTTAACAAATAGACAAACCTCGTATATATATATGCTGGGCACGGTTAAAAGCTTCAGCTGTCACTCGATATTTCACGCGAAGGGCCATCGTGTGACGACAACTTTTGATTAAATCATGTGCAGCCGCGATACCGTCTATCGTTTATAATAAAAGGTAACTGTGATCACCACCGCTTGCTGCTACTCGTATATTTGCTGTAACATGAATGAAAAAAACGGCCGCGGCCGAAACGCTCTGAAAGCGATCCCATAACGCTAGTCGGGTTAGCACTATTGGTTTCACAGCTTATCGCACGGCAGAGCTTTAACTGTCACTTTCACACTATATTGAAAGGAAGGGGATAATTAGAATACGACAAGTATGTCGGAGACGTCCCTACGGCTATCGACGCGGTTTCGGCTTATGTCGGTCAGAAAATTATGTCCACGTAATAAGAGCGAAAAAACGTCATTCGGAGGCGCGCGCAAGGCCGATCGCCGACGACGACAACGTTTTTTTCACGTCGATAATGTAGGGAGACCCTAGGAGTCCGTAGAGCGCACGTTGATTGTACCTATTGCAAGCTCTGTTCCTATTTTATTTCTGATAAACATGGATATCAATGCTAACGTAATTTCTCTATTGTTGCAGGCAAGTCGCCATTTTTTCCCGGTGTGGAGGAGGCGGCTCTAGCGAGCGGCGCGGCGGCGGGCTCGCCGTCCGTGCCCTCCGACCAGGCGCAGGACGTCGTGTCGCGACTCAGCGCCGCCGGTGAGTATCCAAATACAGCGTGACTCGCCGCAGACCTAGACAGAGGAAGGAGTTGGCTGGACGTCGTGCTGCGACTCAGCGTCCCCGAGGAGTATCTAAATACAGCGTCATTCGTCGCAGACCTAAAGAGAGGAAGGAGTTGGCTGGACGTCGTGCTGCGACTCAGCGCCGCTGGTGAATATTCAAATACAGCGTCACTCGCTGCAGACCTGGAAAGAGTTCAGTAGACGGCGCTGTCACAACTCAGCGCCACTGATGAGCCACAGAAGGGTTCAGGTAATGAGGGGCTCACTTTTCGTTCTCTCTGAGCAGTCGCAGGACGTTTTGTCGCGACTCGGCGCCATAGGTGAGTGTCCAAATACAGTGTAACTCGCCGCAGACCTGGACAGACGAAGTTCGGTAGGCGGCGTATGCAAGGTTCAAGTGACAAGGCTCGCCCTCGATATCGTGCCGTGACTCAGCACCGGTAAGTATCCAAATACAGCGTGACTCGTCCCAGACCTGGACAGAAGATGTACAGGCGTGTCATAACAAAATTTAGCGACGGTGTTGAACCACAGCAGACTTCGGGGAACGAGGGTTGACCTCCGCGCTCTCTGACCAGGCGCAGGATGTCGTGTTGCGATTCAGCGCCGCCGGTGCGTATCCTAACACAGTGCCGTCTCGAGATGTGCTTCCTGCGACGTCTACGTGCCACGGACTACGCTACTGAGCGCTTCAGTGATGCATTGCGGATTACGTCTCCAAATACTAATCGCAGCTGTGATAAAGTTAAAACAACCTACATATTATAGCCAACTAGACGCAGGACGTCGTACTCAGCGTCGACGGCGAGCATTCAACCACACCGTGACGTGCCGTAGACAGCACAGTATATGTAGTTTCACGAGGGTTGAGGTGAATGATTACACACACGGCTACATGAAGTACTCATTGCAAAAAAAGTGAATGAATGAAATGAATGAGTGAGTAAATAAACACAAGGCTATAGTTTAAACATACTTTTTGGTCTTTCTTGCAATTCACTGTTGAACCTGCTATCGGTACGAAAAAGAACAGTAATTTCAAAATCCCGCTGTTATTACATGACAGTGTTGTTGTGTGCGTGGCCTCAAATCTCGTGAAACTACCTATACCTCTACAGGCAATGAGGCTCTCCCTCCATGTCTTCCAACCAGATGCACGACGCCGTATCATGCGCGACTCAGCGCTGCCGGTGAGTATCTGACCACTTCTAGGTTCAGACCTCTATTGAGATCTCGTGAGCCTCAAACAAATAGGAGACAAGGCTGTAGTCTACTCTGCTTTCCGACATTTCGCTGACCTGGCGCCGTTGTTCCAGGGCTGTCCATGTGCGTGTCGGCGCTGGGGTCGCCGGCGCGCTCCTCGCCGGTGTCCGCGGGCTCGGAGCACGGCGAGCGGTTCAGCCGCAAGGTCTTCGTCGGCGGCCTGCCCCCCGACATTGACGAGGGTGAGTACCGACAGTGCCCGAAAGCCATATCTATAAAGTATAAAGACAACCAAGTAGTACTTCGGCCGTTTAGGAACGCGCGACACGTATTTACACAGACGCACGACGCGCGTCTGTGTGAGTGAACGCCATACTGTGGCATGCTCGCGCATGCTCAAATCCTTGCCTGTGGTGCGTCCGTACACGGCGCGCACACACGCGCGCTCCCGATGTACATTTTGTAGGAAGAAAAACTACCGTATACCGTGATATCTATCTATGACACTCGGATTGAGAGGCAGTGCCGTAAATAGGGCGGTGCCACCGGTGCCCAGGGCACAGGGCGTAGACTCTGGGGGGCGCGAGAATGGCCAGACCAGGCAGGACCCTAGGTAAAAAAACAAGGGCGCAGTTATAGAAGCTCGCACAGGGCGCAGAAATAGTACATTACACAACTAGGGTGGTAATACACAGAAAGGCCGAGATCGCAGATGTTTGCGGCCCGAGCTGCAAGCGAGGGACGTAAATATGCGATCGAGAGCTTTCTTTATTACCCCCGTATTGTGTACATCATTTTATGTCTACACTTGGCCAGTATGCGGCTTTTTCCGTACGCGCAGCGTGCGGAAAAAGCCACTTTATGGCCAGGTGTGGCATAAAGGTTATTTAGGTCACTGTTGAGAGGCATGTTGGAAACGCTCACCGATTTAGGGCAGGCTGTTTTTTGTATGAAGACGAGTCATTATATACTTCATCTTTGCCACTTTACCGAAAAGTTCAGTCCTTTAGGCTTATGACGCTACGCTTTGTCACGCGATAAATAAATGATAAGATAAAGCATCCGTCACTCTCACACACTGTTTGTCAGAACGTGACGGATGCTTTATCATTTATTTATCGCGAGACAAAGCGTAGCATCATAAGGCTACTGGACTGTCGTGGATGTTATTTACTTGTCATAGAGAAAAGCTATGTCAAAAATCACTAACTGCCATAATACAAGCTGAAATCGCGTTAAAATCAAATATAAACCCTTTACCCTCGAATTACACTCGAATAACCTATGATTATACCTACCTACTTCACTCCATCGGCAGAAATTATCAATACTTTAGTCATAGTTTGCGTTGAAAACATTTTCTAAGGCCTGTTAAGATAGGCCTTTTCGGCTTAGCTGGGCAGAATAAGACAAGAGTGCCAGAATAACACAGGATCCACGCAATGTGCCCGTGCCTGTTCGCCAGATACCCAACCCCTCTGTTTCGACTTTTTGTAATCAATCAGTCAGTTAGTATCTAAACTAGGGGCCTCAAAAACCTAATGTTCAACATTAACACGTGCAAAACTACCGGACAGTGTCACAAGTCCCAACTGTGCAATCAGTATGGGGAAGTCACCCTATAGTGGAAGCGCGGACTCCTGAAAAAAACCTTCATGACCCCACATTGGGGGCACCGGGACAGGGACCGTGTTCAGATGCGAGTGGGACGAGCCCAAATAGGGATGAGGACTGGGTTAAAAATATAAAATTCTATTTAGTCCGTCAGTTAGATTATAGAAAAATATGAGACACGTATTTTTTGGTTTATCAAAATGTTAAAAATCGACAAAGTTATAGATCATCAAACTTCTGGAGTGGGGGCTTGTGACGTCACTCCTAGGTGAAAATTGTACCTAGTCACTCGAAACTTCTAAGCACTTTATCCTCGTCATTTTTTGTTTGTCAAACAAAAGAAAAAATACTTGTACAATATTTTTTAATAATCTAACTGATGGACTAAACAGTTTTTTTTAGTCGTCTAGCCTATTGCATAGATAGCGCTTGGTAATTCGGGACATAACTTTCGAGGTAGGTACTGCTATACTTATACTTAGTACTCATAGAACTAGGCCATATCACAAGCACGTGCCTAAGTGAGTTTGAAGCGCTAATCGATAGCCGATTGCCAGCGGCTAATGCAGTTAGACGCTCAACCCTAACGTGAACGTAACTCAGTTGATCAAGACATTGCTAATGTCAACCGACAGTTTCCTGATAAATCAGGTCAGCATATTTTTATGCGGTTGGGTTTCCTTCCCAAAGTTGCTTCCTTATCATTAGTGTTTCGTCTTCATTTCATATTCGTCCACGTTGCAAGGTTGTCCTCATCTCAAAAGCCCTCAGGTTCACTTTGTCCACATTCTCTACTCGTCCACATTCCCAACTTGTCCACATTCTCTACTCGTCCACATTCCCAACTTGTCCACATTTCCAACTCGTCCCAGCGAAATGTGTGAATTTTTACAACCTTGCAGAGAACTAGTAGGGATGCGGACGAGTTAGGAATGTGGACAAAATGGGCATGTGGACAAAGTGCACCTGAGAGGACAGGTTATGCTCTGTCGCGTGACATGCGAAGTTACCAGTTGTGCTAACTGTACTGGGATGGCTGACTGGAAATGCGGACGAGCTGGAAATGTGGACAAATTGGAAACACAGAAATACATCGAGGTTAAAAGAAACAGTGTACGTAACTCGCGTGCTAAAAAGAAGTGGCTGCGAGCTACATTGCAAGCCGTTTATTTCAGTTGCCGTCAATATTATTACCAGATTTGAAAATCTGATAATAATGGTATAATTAATTGTTCAAATACCACCAAATGAAATGGAAAATTTATGTTTTCCATCACTAAATTACACTTTTGGCGTCAAACTTCAAGAAAAAACATACGATTGGTTGCCATACAAATCGACGAACTCTATTTCATTCTATCTCGATCTATTTCTGTGATTGGGACTGTGGACGAAATGACAATGTGGACGGAAATTGGAAATGTTCGAAATGAACCTAAGTACCTATCGTCACAGTATAATAGCAGTATTTTTTTCCGGCAAAAGGTACCTACATCGGGCGGGCGCATGTGTGCGCGCCGTGTACGGACGCACCACAAGCAAACAATTACCAATGCGCACCAATGCTCCAGTATGTAGAGCACTCGGACAGACGCGCGATCGTCTGTGTAAATACGTGTCGGTCTAAACGGCCGAAGTCGGACTACTTGGTTGTCTTTATACTATGGTATCGTTTTCAAGAAGTGACAAACTGACTGCCCATAGACCGTGGTTTTACTACGATTGATTGATATCCCAACTGACCTTACATGCATAATTACACACACGAACTCACGCAAACCACCCCTTGATAAAAAGGCAGCACTTGGCCAATCAATACTTTTTACCCTACAGGGTGTCTCACGGTGTTGGGTCAAGCGAAATATAAAAATATGATTTTATCTACGCCAATTGATATTTGTATACCGATCCAAAGTTGAGCTGCAAACCAAAGTTCAAAGTCCATTCATCCTTATCTGTCCTTAGCAAACAACTTTACAGCCTCAAGATTGTGAATAGTAGAATTTTACGGAATATTCGCTATTTTTCTGTAATTTTTTTATAAATCTCAATATTCTTCTTCGTGTGAAGGGATCAAAAATATTAACCTACATTTTTCTTCGCTAGTATTTCGCCGCCTCTATCCCTAGTCACATCTCAATTAAAGTGCTTGTATTCAGGCCTATTTGTTAAAGAAACCAAGATTACAATTACAATATACTTATATTTCTTTTTCATCACACTTGCTCGAAAATGGTGTCATTACACGTAGGTTCTGCAGGCCGTAAATGACCTATTACGCCCTAGGGCGTAATGGTTTTCTTTTTAAATTTGAAACGCTGGTTCTGTTTTACTCTTATTTGTCATGTTCAAAGGAAACGCCAACTTGTTTAACTTTTATCACTGAAATATTTATTTAAAGAACTGTTATTGCAAATACATATGTAAACACATCTTTCGGTAACATTAATTAAATGTTTAAATAATGTATTTCAGTATTTTGCAAATATAAAATGAACTAAAATGGCTTCTTAGGTCTTTATCGCTATGGTTTCCGAACGTGACTTGACATTCGCATTGTCTATGGACATATATGTCACTAATGTCACTGTCAGTTTTAATATTTTCTTGTCATACTGGGACGATTAGTAAGGTTATATTATTAAGATTTCCTCACAAGTGCGATGAAAAACATTGTGTGTGCCACGGGCGGTAAAGGAATTACAAACTCGTGTTATTAAAGCCCTCGGTTTCACCTCGGGCTTCTAGCAAACACTCGTTTGTAATTCCTTACTTACCGCCCTAGATACACAATGTACTATTTCGAGACAAGTCTAATAAGGTTGTTTTATTCAATAAGATAAATAATGATGGACCGACTCTAATACTCCACGAAACCAAAATAGTCCAAAGAAATGCAACTTGCCCCTTAAATTCTAATACTTTGAATTAAGCACTGCAGTTATACATGACGTGCGGGCTTTTATCTCTGACTTAAACACCTCAGGGCCGCTTGACACGGCTTCCCGCGGCACCCTGTATACTAAGATAATTTTGACACTTGCTTTGTGGTGTCAGTAGGCGAGCATTGTGCCGGCCCGCCATTGTCATGTGGCATTGTGGGGAAATTGGGTCAGTCCAGCGCTGGGATGTGGCGTGATCGATACTGTATTGGAGTGGGGCGTAGAAATTATTTGGGCTGGGTTTTAGAGTTCCGTATTTGGATGGCTCTTACACATAAACACGATATGATATCTACTCAGTGTGGGCCGGCTAGCGACCTGGTTCGACCCCAGGGAACGCCACGGCTGACCGGCTTGAATAAAGGGTCGCGAGTTAAATATTCTTCAAAAAAAAATGATATCGCGTCATACTACGATGCAGCATCGTTTCACGATGCGACGTCGTGTCGTGGAACACATTCAATCAAAAAACAACTTTATGTCAGTGTAGAAAGATTAAAAATTAAAATGTGATTTTCCACGACACGACATCGTATCTTGAAACGATGCTAGCTAGCACGATGCGATATCGTATCGTGTTTGTGTTCTTACACAAAGGGTGGCAATGGGAATCTACCAATAAGTCTCTGCAGTCCTGTTCGTCTGTCTGTCCGTCTGTCACAGGTCGTATCTTCTGAATAGTAATAGGTAGAGCTGGTAGAGACTTGAATTTTTCCCAGAATGTGGATTTCCGTTTCCGCTACAACAAAAACCAAATAGAATTAAATACGCTCACGTCCAAGAAATATCTTTATTGTTGGCGTGTTATTGTTCGACGGTGGTACGGAATCCTTCGTGTGCGAATCCGACTCGCACTTGGCTGATTTTTTACAAGCTTTTATTAGTTTCACCTGTCCCGGTGTCTGTATGTAATCAAATCTTGTAAATTAAATCTGACCTACTTTCCGGTTACCGATCGAGGTGAACACTTCATGCATATGGAAATCCAATGACAATGCTATAATGTATTATTATCTAATGTTGGAGCCGGAAGGCAGCCACAAGGTTAGGGTTCATTTGATTGGTTTTGAATTAGATATGCAGTTTGAAAATATATAAAAAAAGGTAGGTACAGCCAGAAAGCTCGTCCCCTGACGAAATCAAATTAAATGAAATAAATAAATTTTACTAGGGTGACGGCAGCAATCATGGACAGTCAAGCACAGTAGTACCCAGTAATGGACAGCAAATATTTAATGGTTCATAGCCGACTATTCATGGACTTTACCTACCACTTATGACCATCAGTTATCTGAACATAGTGTTGATAGTGTAGTGTCAGTTACTTAAAATGTCGGTTTTACGAGAAAAAAAATGTCCATAGTTACCTTATTTTGCACATAGTCAAATCTAGTGCTATTTTTTTATACATAAAGCGAAAGTAGGTCCGTGATGGCGGTATTTAAGAGTATCATTTCGTCGATGTTTGTAGAGATATTATTATTTAAGCATATCCCTCGGGCGAATACTAAATGAATTTATAATTTAATAAGCTCCGATTTCAGCGAATTAGCACATAAAGTTGGGCGAGTAACTTCATTGCGGGCTGACCAGGCACAGTGTGATCAATCGACCTTTCCAGATCCGCAATGTAATGTTACTCGCCCAACTTTACTCGCTTACTCGCCGGCGGTGGGACCAGTGCCTAAATCTTTACATAGGGCAGGGAGTGGTTCACGCCGCGAGACAGTCGGATCCGGTGCGTTCCGTCCGGCGGTCCACATATATTTACTGTAATACGCAACACTGTATAAGACACGCTGATAGTGCTTCAACTAATTGTACACCCTAAAAATCTTGCAAGGTTTTGAAGGAATTCTTAATTTTCTAAATTACCCCAAGTTCAAAGTTCAAAGTTACCCCAATGCACCTTATTGCTTATACTATAGCTGCTAGACAACGATATACGTGCTTAAATAGACAAAAACATACTTAAATAGGTAACACAGAAAACATCCATGACTCAGGAACACTCGTGCTCATCACACAAACATTTGCCCTTACCAGGATTTGAACCCGGGACCTCTAGCTTCCTATGCGGTGTCACTCACACTAGAGTCTGCGCGGAAAGAGAATAGGCGTGGCGAAAAACGGAACTAACCTAACCAGTATGGCCACAGAACAGAAAATACGGCACATACGGTAGAAAAGCATTACAGCGCCCCCCTAAAATTAATCCTATTCTCTTTCCGCACACTCTAGCTCGTGTTTTTCTAATCTAAAGCGTTAAAGTTAAAGGACACCTTGCAGTAGGTAGGCCCGTGAAGCGTTCGCAACGTCGGTTTGTTGGCGCGGGCGTCGCTCGGCAACCGTGCACGGAATGGCCGATTCTACCGATCCTTTCCGAACAAAGAAAGAGCCTTATCACTGATAAGGCTCAAAGTAAGAAACTGGCCTAGTTAGACGCGTAAAGGATTCTGCATTCTAGGACTAGTTAGTCCTGGAATGCAGAATCCTTTAAGCCTATGTCAAATTCATCTTAATCCATTCACTTTTTACCACGTTATTTAGTAATCAACACCCAAACCTCCAAACATTTAAACATCAAAGTTAACCTAATCCAACCCACACGACAAAAGAACTCCCAATCCTTCATTGATTCTTATATCGTTATTCGTTAGCAATATTTTTGATGATTAAGTATTTATTATTGGTTGATGTTTTGTTAATTTATTTGGAAAATTAGGGAAAAATATTCCCGATATAAACTTAATTGGACGTGGTTTAGCGAAAAGGATCCAACCCAAAAAGTCGTCTGTGAAATCGTACCCTTGGTCAAATAACGACGCATCTGCAAAATGACAACTTTTCAGGATCTGTGTGTATCATGTACTTCGTATGAGTTGTATGACTTTTGAGCAATAAAAAAACTTTTGACGTAAAGTCACATGCATCTTATTTGACCAAGGGTACGAAATGTTGACCTTTTGTTAAAGCATTTAAATTCTATAAATCTAAAATTGTTTCGTGTGGGTTGGATCCTGTTCGCTAAGCTACGTCCAATTATGAAAAATAATAATAGTACTTACCTATTGTTTATCTTTAAAAAAAATGGTAAACAACACGCGTTTCTTGAGCAGTCGTGAAAAATACGACATGACTCGTCACGGTTAACGTGTCCATACGAAATTTTGTATAAACTTTTAAAAATGCTCTGTTGTAATTTTTAGTATTTCCTAATCGTCAAGTTCAAGAGCAGTCTCATTGAAGTAAAACAAAAGTTTAGTTTAGTTATTTTGTACCTACCTACGCGTTTCAATGGTTACATGCTTGAAATAGAAGACACGTAACCTTGTCTTTTTCATGGAAACGACAGTTCGAGTTTACAAATAGAGCACTAAAAGCACGTCGAATCTTGCAAATCGATTTGCACGCTTCATTATTCGATTGACTTGTGACATGCATGTGTAATTTTGGCAATAACTAAAGTCTTCTCAAGCTGACTGGATTGTAATATGTAATATCTATTTTTCGTATATCTTTATTTTCTCAGCTTAGGTTTTTTACAATATATATATAAAAAGTAAAATACAAAATGAAATTACAAAATATAAACACATTATAAAAAACCTAACCTAGGGTGCCGCCGGCAGCGGGGCGGGGCCCAAGCTACCGGTGGTTAGGGCCGCAGAGAGAGGAACCTCCTGACGATGCGCGCCGTGTCCAGAAGAACCGCTTTCTGTATCTGACCCTTGGTCCAGCCATCTAGCGAGAGTCTCTTGAGATGGAGGTCGAGACTCTTCGCTATAAGTCCGTTGGCCGAAACGACTATCGGAACAATGATCGTCGAATCAACATCCCACATTGCGGTAACCTCGTGAGCCAAGTCAAGGTACTTGCTGAGCTTGTCCTTCTCGGCCTTCACGAGGTTCTCGTCATGGGGGATGGTGATGTCGACGAGCACTGCACGGCGCTTGGATCGGTCTATCAGCACGATATCAGGCTTATTGGCTACAATAGTCCTGTCCGTGATGATAGATCGATCCCAATAGAGCGTGGCACGGCCATTTTCGAGAACCGGCGTTGGTGCGTACTTATAGTACGGCACCTCAGACCCCACAAGACCATATCGAACAGCAAGTTGCTGGTGAATGATCCTGGCTACTTGATTATGTCTGTGCAAGTACTCGCCGTTAGCTAGATGGGAACAACCGGAGATAATATGCCTGATAGACTCTCCGGGACGGCGGCATGCCCGACAGATGTCGACCGTACCGTCCTCTACCGTTACCGTTAATATCTATTATTATTATAATAGCAATTATAATTTTTTTATTGCCTCAGCCTCAGGCTGGCAAACAGTCAGACGGCTCACCTATTGGAAAGTGGTCACGGTCGCCTTTGAGAACCCTAATCAATCAATTATTCGTACTTTATTGCGCACACAAAAAAAATGCATATTTATATAAAAACAGTGGTAAACAATATGTGATATCGTAAAAAACGTAATCTCTTCCAGACAAACCTTTAGGTAGCGAAGTCGATGCAAAATTAACAAATAAACATGAGTATACTTCTAGTATCTGATGTAAAATAAGCTCAAGTATCAATATCTATTCCTACAGTAATTCAATGGGCTAGACGACTAAAAAAAACTGTTTAGTCCGTCAGTTAGATTATTAAAAAATATTGTACACGTATTTTTTCTTTTATTTGACAAACAAAAAATGACGAGGATAGAGTGCTTAGAAGTTTCGAGTGACGTCACTCCTAGGTACAATTTTCACCTAGGAGTTACGTCAAAAGCCCCCACTCCAGAAGTTTGATGATCTATAACTTTTGTCGATTTATAATCACTAGGTACATAGTATAAAACAAAGTCGCTTTCTCTGTCCCTATTCCCTATATCCCTATGTATGCTTAAATCTTTAAAACTACGCAACGGATTTTGATGCGGTTTTTTTTAATAGATAGAGTGATTCAAGAGGAAGGTTTACATGTATATTATATGCATTTAGTATCAGCATTGCACCCGTGCGAAGCCGGGGCGGGTCGCTAGTATTTTAATAAATTAAAAAATACGTGTCCCATATTTTTCCATAATCTAACTGACTGACTAAATAGAATTATATAGTTTTAACCCAGTCGTCATCTCTATTGCTAACATAACATAAATTATTCATCCTAATCATCCAAATGTTACCATTTTACCACTTTCATGAGAAAGAATGTGACAAATTATTCCAAGTCCGGGTAAAATGTTGTGTTTGGTGCTACAACAAGCCATCGTATTTTTTCAGATGAGATCACGTCCTCGTTCCGGCGGTTCGGGCCGCTGGTGGTGGACTGGCCCCACAAGGCCGAGAGCAAGAGTTACTTCCCACCCAAGGGCTACGCGTTCCTACTGTTCCAGGTTAGTATCTTCAAATAGGGTATTTCTGCCGTCATAACGTAAAAAGACACAACTAACATTTTTTTTCGACACTGAGTTATATACATATTCGGAATCAGCGAAATTTACTGATTCCGAATATGTAAAAATCTTGATGTCGAAAAAAAATGTTAGTTGTGTCTTTTTACGTTATGACGGCAGATTTGACAACAATCAAAATAAATTCATTGACTCTAACCAGCAAATTACGCTTCCAAAACAGCCCGGATAAAATTATTCAAACTTATTTTCGTGCCATCAACGATTTTACAATGACGAAAACTAAAAATAAGGCACCATGTTGAGCATGACGTCACAAGATAGTATTTCATTCATACTAAACTGCATACTTTCGGAGCGTTTTGACACTTCATAAAAAGAAGCTGTTTTGAACTGTCATCAAGTAGCCTACCTATTCAAATAATTTATTGAGCAGGTTATTCTCTAGAAATATGCCTGCGGTCACCTCCTCTGGCTCTTTTTCATACTAAATGTATGGAGACAGAAGAATAAGACGCAGACATACTTCTGAAGAATAACCCAGCATTTTTAGATTGTACATCAATTAGGTGTTAGAAATATTTGACTTCTATTCTTAACGCAAGAAATCAAACTTCATTTTCTTGTTCGTCGGTATTACTTTTGGTTAATATAGAGTAATCGTGGTCGTTATTTCAGGGGTTGGACGACTGGGTCGGGGGTTGGTTTAGTTGATTGCAAACAATAATGGAGTGGACTGTATTCTTGTATTTAATCATTAAATTCACAATCAAATCAAAGCGCTCCAGAAGCGTGCGTCCATGGCGAACGCGGGGGCGAGAGATAGAGATAGCAGTGCTACCACACCACACCAACATTAATAATCTAGTGTTGCTGTTCTTAGAGCTTTACAGTAGCATGGCGTCCACAGAACTCGATTCCTACCGGCTTGCCTAATATCAGGCATTTGAGCACTTTATTATTATTTATTCTTAAGTAAAATGTACGCCAAATCTGCACCAGCTCGCCCAAAGATATCTGTTACGCCACGCCATCGCCACTGGAGCCTTATCACACGAGTTAGAAGCGAAGTTCCATACAAATGTCGCTCGCGCTCTCTCGCCGCGACTGGTTTCGTATGGATACTCGCCCGCAGCTCGCCCGCAATTGCAAGTGTGATAAGGCCATTAAACTAAAGCAAACGCAACAAAAATGAAACCAAAGTAATTTTTTTTTAATAAATATTAGGGGACAATCTTACACAAATCGAACTATTCCCATAGTAAGCTCAATAAGGCTTGTGTTATGGATACTAGACGACGATATATTTAATAAATACAAATACTTAAATACATAGAAAACATCCAAGACTCAGAAACAAATACCATCACACAAATGCTATCAGCGTAATTCGTCCCATTCGTTTTTGGTTCAATTCGTATTTCGTGTCATTCTATATTCGTCCCACATTCTTTATACATAAAGAATGTGTGACGAATATAGAATGAGACGAAATACGAATTGAACGAAAAACTGATACCACACAAATAATATTTGCTCTTGCCGGGATTCGAACCCAGGACCGTCAGCCTCGTAGGCAGAGTCACTAACCACTAGGCTAAACCGGTCATTCCCAAAATACCGCATTCCTAAAATACCAGATTTTTAAAATACCAGATTCTCGATATATCAGATTCCCAAAATAACCCTCCTTTGGGCTTTGCCGCAGTCGGGTAATAATACACCGAAGAAAATCATTTGGATACTTGAGTAACTTACGATTTTATAATCTAGTCTAGTGTAACGGGAATGTGGTAAGACAGGAATCTGATAAATCGAGGATTTGGTATTTTGAAATACGTTATCTGGTATTTTGGGCATGAGCGGGCTAAACCGGTCGTCAAAGTAATCAAGCATATTTGTAAAATTTTCAGGACGAGAGCTCAGTCGCGGCGCTGATGGAGGCGTGCATCACCGACGACGACAAGCTTTACCTCTGCGTGTCGTCACCCACCATCCGGGACAAGCCGGTGCAGATCCGGCCGTGGCGCCTCGCCGACGCAGATTTCGTTCTCGACGCTTCCATGCCCCTCGACCCGAGGAAGACGGTGTTCGTGGGAGGCGTGCCGCGCCCTCTTAAAGCTGGTGAGTACTAATAACCGATAAGGACCTCTTAACAAACTGCAGATGCATATAGTCGAAGTGTTTGCATCTAGGGTTTGATATTCGGATGCAGTCTCTTGCAAGTTAGTTCCAAACTGCACAAGGTTAGTAACTCAAACAGAATGGGAGGACATTCATTTTAAAGACGGCAGATGCCAAGACGATCACACTTATAGGACTTGTAAGAAGAATAACAATCGCGAGAACCGCGCCTGGTCGAGATAAAGTAATGTTTGATAGTGATTCAAATGAAGTCTCAGGAAAGAAGTCTTTCGAAGAAGATTATAAGAATCAAGAACCTTAATTAAGTACAGTTACTTTCATCGTTTGTTATTGGAACATGCTTTCGATCCAAGGAAGATTACTTCGCCCGCTTAATGCTGGTGAGTTATTCTGTCGCCACCATCAGCAAGACTTCGTGCTCGACGCCTCCATGCCCCTCAACCCGAGGAAGACGGTCTTCGTGGGAGGCGTGCCGCACCCTCTTAAAGCTGGTGAGGTGAGTACCTACCAGTAACGTGGCGTCCAAAGAACTCTATTCCTATCGGCTTGCCTAATATTAGGCATTTGAGCACCTTATTCTACAGCTCTTAAGGAAAATGTACGCCAAATCTGCACCAGCTTGCCTAAGGATATCTTTTACGCCACGCCACTGGTACATGAAACAGGGGGTCCTCCTTGGTAAACGGCAGATGCGAACACAACACACTGCAGAGAAGTTTCTCAAGTTTAAGCAGTCGTTCGAAGAAGCCAGACAAGGCAGACCTCCATTGGGACCGTAAGTCTCTGTGAGAAGGAAGTTTTTCAAAGATGCCAGAAGAAGGGGGCGGCGGAAGGGGCGGGCCGTCCCGGGTGCCAAGCACTGGGGGGTGACACAGTGGGACCGCATTTCATATGTCTGGGGGTGTTTGCCGAAAGCACGTCAGGACGGAAACTTATCGGGCACGTGACGGCTATGGCAGTTTTTTTAATAACAATAATCTAGAACGCCGTATATTATTATCAATATGTAATTATGAAAGCCAAGTTATAAAATATAAACATACCAAAAGTTTACTTCCTTTGAACCTTAAAGAATGAAAATAATGGCGTTACGTGGCCGATATCCTGGTGGAATGGTGGATTGTCTGTTCTTTATTATTTGTGACACGAACGATTGTTGTTGCAGCGGAGCTGGCGATGATAATGGACCGGCTGTACGGCGGCGTGTGCTACGCCGGCATCGACACCGACCCCGAGCTCAAGTACCCCAAGGTGAGTCCTTCTTATTATTACTCTATATTAGTGTCCCACTACTGGGCAAAGGGCTCTCCTCTTTATTTCCATGTCTGTCTATCGATTGCCTCTTCTGTAGGCTTATGCTACGCTTTGTCGCGTGATAAATAAATGATAAGACATCCGTCACTCTCACAGAACGTGTGATGATGCTTTATCATTTATTTATCGCGTGACAAATCGTAGCATCATAAGCCTCCTGATCAGTTAATAAGAAAAGCGTCCAGGTCGTCCCGCCATCTCCGTCTGGGTCTGCCCCTGCGTTGTCTATCTTCCGGCACCCAATAGCCGGGCGGTTTTTTCTCCAACGTCAGCGATACGTGTTTTGGAGTGCAACATTAGTGTTTCGGACTCGATCCGTCCTTTTAATACCTAGGACGCCCCATGGCCCTTTGGCAAACCTTCAGTTTAGACTTCTGACTCTCAGTAGGTAAGTGACTAAATTTGAGCACCGTAGGTTAGGACAGGCAAAATACACATGTCGATGAGTTTCCGCTTTACTAATAGTGGAAGGTTTCCTTTCATTAGCTTCTTCATGGACCAGTAGCTCTTCTAGGCGTTTTCGATGCGGCGATCGACTTCCTCGTAGCACAATTTTATGTTTAGGCAAAGGCTTCGTTCAAAGTCGTATCCCGTCGTCTCGCTCACTCGAGTGTTCTATGAGGAGAGGGCGAGAGAGACGGAACAAGACGAACTTCGAAGACGCAATAGGGATGATGACTGGGTTAAAAATATGTAATTCTATTTAGTCCGTCAGTTAGATTATGGAAAAATATGGGACACGTATTTTTTGGTTTATCAAAATATTAAAAATCGACAGTTATAGATCATCAAACTTCTGGAGTGGGGGCTTGTGACGTCACTCTTGAGTACAATTTGTACTCAAGAGTGACGTCACTCGAAACTTCTAAGCACTCTATCCTCGTCAGTTTTTGTTTGTCAAACAAAACAAAAAATACGTGTACAATATTTTTTCATAATGTAACAGACGGACTAAACAGTTTTTTTTAGTCATCTAGCCTATTGTGCCCCTCAAACTTCAGTTGACAGTCCAATTACGAACTAGGTGACTGCAATCGCTCACATAGCCAATAGTACCAATAGTAGCCAGCATGGCTTCATCTTGGGTGGTCCCATTCGTTTTTTGTCAAGTTCTTAATTCGTCTCATTCTGCTTTCGTCCTCCATTCTTAATTCGTCACTTTCGCCGGTAGTCTTTGTCGTCTTTGCATACAAGACAAACAACAGATTTGACCAAAGACGACAAAGACTACCGGCGAAAGTGACGAATTAAGAATGGAGGACGAAACCAGAATGAGACGAATTAAGAACTTGACAAAAAACGAATGGGACGCGACCCAAGATGATACCGCTCATGCCCAAAATACCGCATTCCTAAAATACCAGATTTTTTCAAACTACCAGATTCTCGATACCTATATCAGATTTTCGTCTTACCACATTGCCGTAACACTAGATTTTAAAATCGTAGGTTACTCAAGGATCTATTAAAGGATGTATTATTTTAGAAATCTGGTATACGGAGAATCTGATATATCGAGAATCTGGTATTTTAAAAACCTGGTATTCGTGGTATTTTGGGAATGAGCGGATGATACCGCCAGCATCGCTTGGGATTAGGTAAATTGGTGTAAGATAGTTGAATATTGATTGTTGTTGTATGTTGTATATTGTATGGTGTGGTGCAGGGCGCGGGTCGCGTGGCGTTCTCCAACCAGCAGTCGTACATCGCGGCCATCTCCGCGCGCTTCGTGCAGCTCCAGCACGGGGACATCGACAAGCGCGTCGAGGTACCTACCTATACCTATACCTATACCTATACCTGTGTGAATTTATTTTGTCTTTTTAGACCTATCCTGATGCGTGCAAACTATTGTCGATAGTATTTTATCGATGGTTACTTTTATGACTATTTAATTTTCTGTGAGCCAGGCAAAATTTTTATCTGTCGAACTAGTTATGGCGTTTACTTTAGTGGAGAACATTGATGATGTGACGCTTGTCTGTGTGTGTGTGCGTGCAGGTGAAGCCGTACGTGCTCGACGACCAGATGTGCGACGAGTGCGCCGGCGCGCGCTGCGGCTCCAAGTTCGCGCCCTTCTTCTGCGCCAACGTCACCTGCCTCCAGGTAACACCGCCTACACCTACCAACACTAACCACCACCTACACTAACCGCACCTACACCAAACAAACCTACACTAACCGCACCTACACCAACCAAACCTACACTAACCACCGCCTACACTAACCAGACTAACCAGAACCACACACTACAGTGACCACACGCTACAGTAATCAGTACCACAAACTACAGTAACGACACGCTACAGTAACCAGAACCACACGCTACAGCAACCACACGCTACAGTAACCACACGCTACAGTAACCACACGCTACAGTTACCGCACGCTACAGTAACGACACGCTACAGTAACCAGAACAATACACTACAGTAACCAGAACAATACGCTACAGTAACCAGACCAATACGCTACAGTAACCACAATAACACGCTACAGTAACCAGAACCACACGCTACAGTAACCAGAACTACACGCTACAGTAACCACTCGTCACCCTCGTTGAAATAACCGGAGCCATATGCTACGTTAACCACTCTCTACAATAACTACTCGCTAGAAGAACCAGTACAACTTGCTACAGTAACCACTCTCTACAGTAACCACTTTCTACAGTAATCACTAGCTAGAGAAACCAGGATCACTTGCTACAGTAACCACTCGTCACAGTAATCACTCGCTGTTGTAACCAGACCAGAACCACACACTACATTAACCACTCGTCACAATTGTCACTCGCTAGAGGAACCAGAACTTGCTACAGTAAGCACTCGTCACATTAATCACTCGCGGTTGTAACCACACACGTTATATTAACCACTCGTCACAGGAACCACTCGCTAGAAGAACCAGAACCACTTGCTACAGTAACCTGACTAAACTTGGAATATTTAATCAAAACAAGGCGAGTGATTCGACAAAACTGCTGTAATCCGTTAGTTCGAAAAAACACACAATAGTACCACAGATAATAAATATGAACAATTGGCTGCGTTCTATTCTAAAAATTTTAAACATAGTCTGTGCGGAAAGAGAATCGGCGTGGCGAAAAACGGAACTAACCTAACCAGTATGGCAAATACGGTAGAAAAGCATTACAGCGCCCCCCAAATCTAAATCCTATTCTCTTTCCGCACAGACTCTAGTTGTTGTTACCCTCTTTTGGTTTGCAGCAAACGGTCATTCGTTCTCTTTGTTTATATGGAAAACCGACCGACTCGAATAGCCTTAATTAATCCTGACATATTTCTGTTTCAGTACTACTGCGAGCATTGCTGGGCCACGATCCACTCGCGGCCCGGACGCGAGTTCCACAAACCGCTCGTCAAGGAGGGCGCCGACCGCCCCCGCGCCGTGCCCTTCCGCTGGTGTTAGTGCCCGGCCGACCGTCCGGCTCCGGCCGACCGTCCGGTTCCGGGCGACCGTCCGGCCCCGGCGGACCGTCCGGCTCCGGGCGACCGTCCGGCTCCGAGCGTCCGCAGGCAAGCGACGCGGGCGCCGACAAACCGCGTAACCACTAGTGCTGAATCTATCTAACGGTGGTGTAACCACTAGTGCTGTTTCTGAGTATCGATGGCGTAACCAACGTATTCTATCTGCGGAGTTGACTACCCTTAAGTGGCGTAACCACTATTGTTGATTCTGAGCAGCGATGGCATAACCGCTAGTGCTGATTCTGAGTGGCGGTGGCGTAACTGCGTAACCACTAGCGCTGATTGTAACTAACGGTGGCGCAACCACTAGTGCTGATTCTGAATGGCGGTGGCGTAACTATTAGTGCTGATTGTTTCACTAACGCGTGACGAATTCTGAATCCCCACGCTTAGTTTATGGCCGGCAGATATAATAACCACTAGTGTGATTGGACGCGTTTAACGAAAACGACCCAATGTAGGTACAAGATCATTTTTAAAATGTGTGAAGGAAGTCTAATTTTTATGATGACTTTATCAGACTATCGTTGGTAACCACTGGAGGCGATCGACTATTGTTGGTAACCACACGTGGCGATCGACTATCGTTGGTAACCACACGTGGCGATCGACTATCGTTGGTAACCACACGTGGCGATCGACTATCGTTGGTAACAACACGTGGCGATCGACTATCGTTGGTAACCACACGTGGCAATCGACTATCGTTGGTAACCACACGTGGCAATCGACTATCGTTGGTAACCACACGTGGCGATCGACTATCGTTGGTAACCACACGTGGCAATCGACTATCGTTGGTAACCATACGTGGCGATTGACTATCATACCATACTTCTGATTTAGGATGGCGTCAACAAAATTCTGTCAATTAGATTTGACAATTGTATATAGCAGTAGCGTAGCGTCCAAAGAACTCGATTCCTACCGGCTAGCCTAATATCAGGCATTTGAGCACCTTATTCTACAGCTCTTAAGGAAAATGTACGCCAAATCTGCACCGGCTTGTCCAAGGATATCTTTTACGCCACGCCACTGGTATATAGGTGCAATATAAGGTGTCTTTAAGACTTTGTTATTAGCCTATGTGGATATGCCATCAAACGGCGAACGGGAATATATTTAAACATTTCTAATGATACCTTCGTAAAGTAATTTTTATTAAAACCCTTAAAAAATATTGGATCTTCCCGAATTGCCTGTTCACTCAGTTTGACAGTCAATCGACACTAGTGGTTACGGTGACGGTTACGTGGTGAGATGCTCTCGGCCATCCCTTTGTCCCGATTTGACAGTTGACAGTTGAAGTATTTCAGCCAAAATCTAGAATTCGTGAGCAATTTTTTGCCGGCATAGACGTATTTCAACAAAAACAAACCCAAACCACATCGGAGGTGATGGTTAGAAAAACGCTTCATCCGAATAACATGTAAAATTTGTCTTTTCGTCAAAATTCTTTTGTAGAAAATTTAAAGTGGATATTTTGAAACTTATTCGGAGAACGTTTTGAATCTACGATTGTATTGGAAGTCGTTGAAATACACCTTGTATCAGATTGCACCGGACACGACAGAATGAAATTAAAACGTTAAAAAGCAACTTTATCCAACGTTTAATATTAAGCAAAATATAAAGGATTCAAGTACAAGAACGTTTTGACACTTGCTAAATTTTCTTTCCCGGCCGCCGGCTCAGTGTGGCCGAGTGAAAAAACTACCATTTTGGTAGTTTTTAAAGAAAATTTAACGAATTTTCGATTTAAGCAAAGATGTATCCATAAACTTAGCTAGCTGTCCGTTCGTCGTTTGTGGGTAAGCTGTACTATTCGTAAGATTAATATAAGACATAAGTGGAATGTCTGATTTCTCAACATAATTGTACCTGTGTAGCTAGAATGAATTTCCTAAGAGATTTCCTCGATTATTTAGATGTCGACTTGGATATTGTTGCTATTTTTTCACTTCGGCGTCCCGTTTGACTCTAGTCTGGGGTTAGACAATTTTACTAAACTAATTCTGTTAGTTTAGTGTTGACAGTTAGATAACTGGGCGTTGAGCGACGGCGGCGCAAACTATTGAAGCCTGTTGTAGCATTGCTGTTTGATCTTCTGTTGCCTCTGGCAAAGGGCCAGTCAAAGCGTCTGTCTCTTTCTGATAAGTGCTTATTGCATGTGTGCGAAAGAGACAGCGTTCGCATCTACAACCGGCTGCTACAAGTTTGTGCGATGTTTGGGAAGGTTTTGTTAGCCTGTTCGTTTCTCTGGGCGGCGGTAGGGACTGGTTTTTAGTACAAACAATAAAAAAAACGTTACCAATTTTGGCTGTAGTCTTGCTCGACGCGAGTATATCTCTTTTCTTATATTTTAGCGTTAAAAAAGTATGATAATAAAAATATTTTTTGGATTCGCCGGGATAGTGCAATAGACCGTAGTTTAGTATACTATAAAAATATATTAACCAATTATAAACTAGTGTAAATATGCGGTGGTTCACGTTTTTACCCTTTGCTTGTCACTCGCGTTTGTTTGAGGTTATATTGAAGTTAAATTAATGAGTTAGTATCGATTTGAAGGGCTTAGTATGTACTTAAAGAGGTGAACGCGGATACTGACGGCTGGACATGTATCCCGACGACCACGGACGCATATAGACTGTAGACAAAAGACTTGCGCGAATTTTTTGAACAATTTTTTTCGTTTGGAAGCGGTTTTTTCGTGTCGTGTTTTTTCTAAATTTTAAAGGTGAGGCTATGAAGTGCCTTGGTGTGTGTGCCCCGCCGGTGTGTTCGTTAGTCCTGGCTCCTTGAAACGTTGCTGGGTTTGTCTGGTCTTTGAGCGTTAAATGCACTTTAATTATTATTTGACACGCATCCGACTTGGTCTTGAAACCTACCATTTTGGCAGCTGGTAACACCATCATTCGGATCGTAGAAGGAACTACCACTTTTTGACAGCTGTCAAGTTTGACAGCTCAATGGTAGCGCCCGGGATCACCGCCATCCCATTACTTTAATTATCTAGTTAATAATCATTTTTTTCTAAAAGTTAAGTAGGTACAATTCGTATTGTTAGTAGATGCATTTTAGTGAAATTATTTGCCATAATACAAGACGCATTGTGGGACTTTTTATATTCATATTATATTGAATCGTGAGCCACTCTGTGGCCCTGTAAAATTTAGGACAAAATATTTGAAATATAATAATATATATTTTCTTAGTCTTTAGAAACTTAGCTATGTATTGATATATATTTCGCGATATAAAAAGTCGTATGAAGCGGTTGCACACGTCGTGTGTCTTATAGTAGGAAATGAAATAATTGCAGTACAGAGTCGAGTTCTAGATTATTCCTCGTGAAAACTTCCCAAAGACACCCGACACTCTTCACTCCGCACCTACGTATATCTTCATTCGAATCCTTTACCTAATACAAATTACGACTGCATTTTCAAACATCTCTATTTACTATTGTTTTATTCGATTTCCTAGTAAATTTCCTGATTTTTTTTGTCAGTTTTTTTGTAAATTTCACTCGTGATGTGTGCATTTCCCGTTATTGGTGGTTCTTTTGTATGAAATTGCTCAATGTTTTTTGTAATTGTTTGGAAGTGCCCTCCCCTCCTAGTGGCGGGACGCGTGAGTGTGACTTGATGCTTGATACATGTCGTGTGGTAGCACTGTCCCATTTTTGTATTTTTATATTTTTATAAAAAACGAAATTGTGAATTCGGACGTGGTTTTTTACTTTACGCGCAACGTTAGACTTCAACACGCTGGTCGGGAACCATAGTTGTATTACAATTAAATGTTAATATAATAGACTAATGCGTTCCGATTCCAAGCAGAGCGCCGGAAGGTTCAACCTGGTTCGGCCTTCGGCGTTTTTAATATAAAAAAAGTTAATTGGTGTTAGATTTAAAATCAACCGAGGTGTGTTTGGGATATGTGGTCTGTTGCGAGCGGTGGCTGTTGAGCTGTCCGCAAAGTTGCGGTTGGTTGTCTATGTTCTAGACGGAGGATATATATTGTTTATGGTTCAACGACTAGGGAGGTTTCGATTTCTCCTTTCTCGTTTTATGTCTCGTTTCTTCTTTATAGTTTAATCGTCAGACTAAAGGAGTTAGTGTGAAGTTAGCGTCGTTTTTCCTATATTTGATCGATTGAGTCGCACATATCGCTATAGCAGTCAGACTGTTGATTAGCTAGAGTAGCTCACTTCATACTCATTCATTCAGTTTGTCGAGTTTTATATCTTTGTCTTGTTAAGTATTTTCGATCGTCTACCATCACGATCGTTCGATTTCACCTCGCAGTATTTAATTTAGATTGATTTAATTTCTATTAAAGGTCTGATTTTGATGGATTTGTAGCGCTTTTCACGTGCGAATTGGTTTTTTAGTTGGTTTCGAGTGTCCTTTAGTTTGTAACTGCGAGGTGACGTTTTCAAGTTTGTTTTAGTTCGTTAGTTTGTAGGTTGTTTTGCTTGGTTCCTTGTTTATCGCCGCTACGGCTTGTTCTCGTTGTTTATACGTTGTCTGTTTTTCTATTAATGTAACTTTAGCTGACGGGTGTTTATTGAACGTTTTTTTGATTTGGGAGCCGCATCACCCGTGCCGCAGAGTTGCTACTGAGGCTACTCCTACCGAGGTAGTGCTACTGAAGTTCGGGTGTAGCGGCTTGCGTCGTCACCGGTCACGATTCTGTCATGTCCCGACTTTAGAATAATCGCAAAAACGCAAATACGATTGTCGGCGATGTCCTAAAGTCGCGACGATCGTTCGACCGATGTTCATATTTTCGGCGTGACATTTGTACTTTTTTAAAATATCGTAGCTATCTTTAAAATGTAAAGAGTTGTTGTTGTTTCGAAGTCGGTGTTTCGTGCCCTCGTCGTTTATCTCTGAGTGAGTTTCTTCGCACTATTTTTCACTGCATGTATATAGTGAATCAGTACGTTGGATTCTTAAGGAAAAAAATAAAAAAGCGCAAAAAAAGAATTTTTTATCGACACCTCAGGAACGGGGTGGGCACGCTCGCGCGCTCCGAGGTCTCGTGCTAGAGGTTTTAGCGAAATTATTAATTAAAATAATAGCGAAAAGTAGCGCAATTCATGAAATACCTACCTAGTTGAAGTATATCGTACGTACGGGGCGGGTTTAGTACCTATACCGTAAGCTAGACAATATTAAGTTTGTATGGAATTTCTTGCACCGTCGTGTGTTACTGGTTTCAACCATTTTGAATTTCGGTATCGCAAGCTGGTATTCTGCACTGATGGTGCGATGAAATTATTTTTTTAACAAATTTTGAAATCGGACGGTCCCTAGCTCTAATACTGCATTATGTTGATCGTATTAAATTAAAAACAATGCAATTAGTATTCGTGGTTAGACATTGTACACACAATTTGCTCTATAGTTTAGGTATAAGTTCTAATTTTAGTATACTTCAAGAAGTCAATAACTTGTCTAATGATCTATCATTTGTACACACGTGTGTAAAAGTGACAAAAAAACTAAATCACTCCCGCTGGGCTTAATTTAGTATCATCAACATATTGACTTTGAAAACGCAACACTTAGGGATACCAGTCTGAATAATAAAAGTTTAAACTATGTTTATAAATGTGAAGAGGATCTATTTCTGAAACTGTTTTTTGTGAAAATGTTTCAGAAACACTTCCTAAAAATTCTATATTTATTCAAGTTTCAGTTCGGTTCTTTTCGTGTTGTTGTTTTCAAAACTATGGTTCAAAAGGGGGCCGTCCCACACTGTATTAAATTAATTTGAAATAAGATTTATATATACTGATATTTTTATAGACGGTTGTTACATAGAATCAATTTTGTTGAAAATTGAAGTCTCATTTCGATTCGATTCCTTTGCTATAATCATATTGGTCATTTTTGTTTGGTTCAACGTCTGTAGTGAATAGACAAACTTAGTGAGACATATTTAAGATTATTTTAAGATTTCCTTTTAGTGTTAAGCATGGGATGTTGATTGGTTAGTTAGGAATGTGGTAGCCTTACAGATATGTTACAATTGCGTCACTAACATAAAGTGGCTTTTTTGCGTTCAGTGCATATGACGTTTGGATTTTTTTTATAGCTATAAGCTTCAAAGACAATCTCAAAGGGGTTTTATTTGGAATTATTTGGCATGTTACTAAATTAAAATAAGGTTGTCGAGTGACCATCCCGCACCAAGTGGGGATAAATTCACCGATTCCTTTTATTTTTCATCTAATAAGGGGATGAACATTTTAAACAACTCACTCCTTATAATAAGTGTGTTTACAAATAGGTTTCACGTTTTTTTGTTTAACGTATTTACGTTTTCTAGTTCGTGTATTATATGTAAAATTGGGTTATCCAGTTGACACATATAACGTTGACTTTACTTTTTGGACAGCCACTTACCTAATTAATACCTTGCCTTACTATAGGCCAATCTACTAGACTTTTGTATATTGAAACATCCTTAGCCAAGGTTTCTGACGCGTTGGACCAAACGAAACTGGTCAGGTTTTGACTCGTTTACATTGTACAGTTAAATTGTTCAGGTTCATTGTGACGACGACCCACGCTTCTGTTCTAGAATATTGTGAAAAATATTAAAATGAATTTGAAACTTTTCCTCTTGTTTTATCTTGTAGAATTGATTGTTGGTCGATTCTAGCGCTTTGATCAATATTTTGTGCAGCGAGTTTGATGTGCACGAAGATTTTTGGTAGAAGACCTCATATGAAATTGTATTGTCACCAGAATAAGAACCTTAGTAACCCATAAATGTGTTTGATGAAAGTGCGTGAATTTGCCATTTTTTAAATGCTGCCATTTTGTTCACTGGGGTAACAATATTGGAAAATGTGTAACAATACAAACTTGTTGCAAAAGGTCCAGTTTTGTTATCCTTTACAATTTGGCGTGTATTGGCTATTGGTGATGCAAGGAATCGAGATTTTTTTTTCATTGTGTGCTTTGACAAATCCTTATTTTTGTAAGTACGTTTTTTTTAAGCCACTCCATATTTACTGACCAAAGACAAGATGCGTCCCAAAGATGCTACCAAAAAGACAGGGTTGCCAGCGCAGCACCCGCAAATTTCCTATTTTACTTAATTCCTGGAGAAGGCTTACCACGCTTTTTGTATTCTTTTTTTATATATCACCCGCTTGTTTGGATGTATTTTTGAATTCCTATTTATTTTTTACCATTTTTGTATAACTTTTTTTAAATTTTATCGATTGTTTTGAATAGTTAGTAGTGTAGTCGTTTGTATTTTAGTTTTTTTGTATTTGTATATTAGTATTAGTTCATTCAGTATTGTTTTTTGAATTTGTATAAGTATACACAGCAACTAGATAACTTTAAGCTTCGCCAATTTAACATTGAGTGCACATTGGCTATAAGACGTTATATTATAAGTATTATTTATGTATAATATGTAATATTGTCAAATGAAATAGATACCGAGTCGCGGAATAGATCCAAATTTCTAAATCAGAGCTTTACCAATGATAAAATATTTAATTCACACGAATTTTTGTATTATATTTATTTACTAGGTGTAACTATGTAGTCTTGGATTTACCTGTGTTTTATTATTTCATAATTAAGAATGATTTATTTTTTTGTTGTTTGAATAATAGTATTACTTAGAATTATGAAGTAACTTGTCGGCGGGGAGGGTAGTTGGAATATTCGTCGCGAGTCTGGTATCGGCTTCCAGGTCTGCTGTTTAATGCATTCTAGTCTTTTTGAAACTGTCACTGAGTGCTTTTATGCGTCCTCGTTTGCCATGGAGTTTTAAATTATTAGAGGCCTCTTGAGAGTTGAGACCTCGTCTTCAGTGGCATTTAGCGATTTCCCGATACTAACTTTTACTACCCTCAGTAAGTAATTTTTTTCCCATATTAAATATGCTTGGAAAGGTACAGTCGGTTACCTCACTTAAGTATCCAGACGCAAGTACACGCGCCTGGATACTTAAGTGGGGCACCGACTGTACAACCCACATGTTCAGAAAAATATAAATATCCACACTGTCAAAGGATCCCCAGAACACGGTATTTACTAGACACGAGTTCTTTTTATAAATTAAAACGGTGGCTACCACTAAATTGCGACATAAATACAGCATGTTCAAATATCTATAGGCAGTTTTCCATGAATATTTTTTTTTACTTAATTTTAAATAATTGGCGCAATAATAATCCTAAAATTATTTGTGCCTTTACAAAAGTATAATAAAGGCTTCTTTACAGTCGGTTAATTAAAAAATATCCACTATTTGAGAACATACAATATGAGAAGAAATTATGCTACTACCACTAATTACTTTTAAAGTGGAGTTTCTATTTCTTTTCATGATGGACGCAGGTTGCAACAAAAGCCTCTAGAGCACGATTACGATAACTTTGCAGAACGGAACATGGCAACACCTCCATTTAAAAGTCACATTTTCATAGAAATTTGACTTCTAAACTGAGGTGTTGCCATGTTCCCCTCTGCAGAGTTATCATAGTCACTCTCTATACTTTGCCATTAAAAAGCAGACCACAGCCGTGCCAAACTTGAACCAGTATTCACTTAATTCTAAACTGTACTGTACGCGTAGATGTTGCCATGCCGGCAAGTTGTAGTATTGTTTAAAACTGAAAAACTTGAATTTTTATATGAATTTTATTATTATAATATGGTATTTTACTAAATATTAGTCCAATATTAAATCTTTACACAATTGTTTTATTATAACCCCGTTTTTTTGTTTTTATTTTTATTTGCAACGGTGATAAAGTGAAAAAGTAATTCTCAGCAGAAATGTATTACTTACATAGTTGTCAATAAAGTCCCAGTAAGACTGAGTTTCCACCAGAGCTGTCCGAGGAATAAATCCACCAATCAACGTGCCTAGCCTCGCTCAGCGCGGCCCGGCATTGGTGTGTTTATTCCTCGCACCCCGCGCCGCCATCTCGCGCAGCTCTGGTGCAAACGCAGCTTAACAGGCTAAGATGTAGACCGCTCATTCCCAAAATACCGCATTCCTAAAATACCAGATTTTGAAAATACCAGATTCTCGATACATCAAATTCTCCGTATACCAGATTCCCAAAATAATACATCCAAGAAAGTTATTTAGATCCTTGAGTAACTTACGATTTTCTAACGTAGTGTAACGGGAATGTGGTAAGACAGGAATCTGATAAATCGAGAATCTGGTATTTTGAAAAATCTGGTATTTCAGGAATGCGGTATTTTGAGCACGAGCGATGTAGACGACCACGCACCAAAAGACGCAGCTTGGGTGCTTAACCCACATTTTGGTCTAAGGCGGATCTCACACTGCAGCGAAAATCGCGGCGACACGCGACTCAGCGATTTTCAACTTTGTATGTAGAATCATCGATTTGTATAGAAAAATCGCGGGGTGGCGCACACTGGCGCGTAAATCGCGGCGACTCGCAACTACTATGCGCAGCTACACGGAAAAAATCGCGGCGACGGGCGATTTCAGTGTGTTCTTCGCCTAAGAACCAAGGTTGCCGAGAGCCCATGCAAATAAAAACGTGAGAACGTTTGCAGTGGAAGCATTTAGGGGTGATCACAGAAATATATCGAGATAAAGGAAATAGTTCGTCGATTTGTATGGGAACTAAGCGTATAAGATTTTACAGACGTTTGACGTCAAGAGTGTAATTTAGTGATAGAAAATATAAATTTCCTATTTCATTTGGTGGTATTTGAACAATAAATTATGTCATTATTATCAGATTTTTCTAATCTGACAATAATATCGGCGACTGAAGTTGACGACGAGCAAAGAAGGTCCCCGGCCTTTCTATTTAGGAAGGGAGGTATACCTTACCCAGTTTGAAGCGAGCTCTTCTACTTGAGACTGCTCGTGTCCAAAATACCGCATTCCTGAAATACCAGATTTTTCAAAAAACCAGATTTTCGATTTATGAGACTCCTGTCTTACCACATTCCCGTTACACTAGATTATAAAATCGTAAGCTACTCTAGGATCTAAATCACTTTGTTGGGTGTGGTATTTTGGGAATCTTGTATACGGAGAATCTGGTGTATCGAGAATTCGGTATTTCAAAAATGTGGTATTTTAGGAATGCGGTATTTTGGGAATGAGCGCTTGAGACTACAATACCATTGAGTGGTTAACCACAAATTATGATAATGAGCTTGTAGTAAAAGAAGATAATAAACGCCTTGGAAGGTTAATATAATTGTTCTACTTTATTTTTTTTGGACAATAGACTACAAAATACACTAACAGAATAATGGCGATCATAACATTTGTTGCATTTCATTTCCATTTCAAACCTACTCGACAAGAAATAAGGTTGAAAATTCGATATATATACAGTCTACTTCTAACCTTTTTTTTGTAAGTATTTGGTTGGCGGTTCGAGAACAAAAGTAGATAATAGCATTGTATAGATACAATGCTATTGTAAGTACAGGTAAGTGGATGAGCTCTCTTCAAACTGGGTAAGGTATATATACACTCTATTCTTCTATCTTGATATATTTCTGTGGGTCTGATGTTCGGCAGTGCACGTATCCGGGTTGAAATGACGATGAAGATGTATTTCACAATCGTCCTTATTGACTAGCGGTAATTTGTGAGTGAGGGCAGGTGTACATCAACAAATGGAGCTGTGGTATACCTCAGGAGTTAGTGCTAGCAATGTGCCAAATGTGCGCCAAAATTGGAGATAAATAGTGCCCGCCGTTCTGACGTCAGGTTGGCGGACTCATTTCCAGTTCTAGCTAATGGCTGCCTACTCAAGGGTGAAAGTAGTGCCTAAGGTTAGTGCTCGCAATGTGCTTCCACATGTATGAAGCACAATCAAATTCAGAGAGCGGTTAAAGAGTAATATGGAATTGAATAAGTATATATATACAGGGTGTCCCTAAAACCAACGTCGATACGAAAAGGGCTGATAGACCAGCTCATAAGAAACCAGATTAAGTAAATTTAACCTCAGTAAAAATTTCTTAGTTTTCGAGATATTGACGTTTTTGCAAAACTCGTGCTAATTGATACCCTGACTCAGTTATGTGTCTGACTCAGTTACTTTGAGAATAAGTAATACTGCCGTCTGATATCTAAAACTAGACTAACCTCTGTAGAACTCCATAGAGGTTAGTCTAGTTTTAGTCATAGGACGGCATAATATTATGACGTTCAGAAGTCTCTCTAATATGACTATCGATCGGGTACGACCACCGGACGGAACGCGCCGCATCCAACCATCTCTCTTAATCTCAATCAATTCTTACTCGCGTACGCTTTCCGGTCACTGTATGCCCCATACAGGGGGCCCAAATTTCACACCGTCAAGCTGGCGTATCCGGGAATTTCACATAGAAAGAATTCGAATTCCGAAATCACACTGTTAACTATATCTCGGCTTCTACGATAGCTAGAGAAATGAAATTTTATGGCCCTAGAGTACTATTTGGGTACTATTTTTTGAGATATAAAGCGTTTCCAAAAACAAAGCCGTTCCAGAGATACAAACGGTGTACGCCAGCTTGACGCCCGGAGCGTACACCGTGATTCAGAAAGTTTAAGGCAAGGACCTTAAAAATAAATGGACGTAGCGTCGCGAACAGATAAGTGAAGCACTCATGATGAGCCGGCAATGAGCCGGCGCTTTGTACGCACGCACGCACACATCAACCAGCATAATGGGCCGGTCGGCTGCCATTGGGCCGTCAACGCACACATGCTCACTTCGGCGGCCATTGCTTGGCTTCACCCGCGTCTTAGACCGCGCGGTATCCTTCTATTTTATACATCCATGGTTTAAGGGTAGGTACTATTTTTTTCACCTAGGTATTTCATCGGTACTATTTATTTGCTGCATCAGATTCTGAATATCTTTACGGTGTACGCTATCTTGACGGACACTAAATAAAATAAATAAAATAAAATAATTTATTTCTGTAAGTAGGCCCTCAAGGGCTCTTTTACATGTCTTACATTATTTTGTCTTCTTTTCTTTTCTTTTGGCGCTTCGGGTAATGACCTTCTGGTGAGAAGAAGCGCCGGAAGAAACTCACCAGTTTCTCTTTTTATCCTTTGATATACATGAGATTTCATTAATACCTTACATTAACTTAAAAACTACATTTATAGAGATGTAAAGGGTCTCTCTATACGTCCAAACAAGACAAATAAAAAATTGAAAATAAATCAATAATAATTAAACTAATTTTTAATCTTTCTACACTGATATAAAGTTGTTTTTTGATTGAATGTTTTCCAGCCGTGTCAGCACTTATCGTTAATTTTTACGCTGCTTGTGAAACAATGCCGTGTCGTAGCACGACGCGATATCGTAACGTGGTTATGTTAAGAGCCCTAACAAATAACAAACGACCTATTTTCTAGTAACCTTGCAAATCGATTTTGGTATAGTTTCGCTGAATTGCTATGGCAACATAGACATACTGCTGTCATACGTGAGGTCATACAGGGTCATGCGATTGATTGAGCGGTGGAGATGTTTTCAAGATTTAATTAAGCGAGTACGAGTTGGCCAATATTTTAGTTTTTATTACACTGCTATTCTTCTACAAGATACAATAAAATAAAGTATGTTAATAATAATCGATGTACGTAATGGTTCGCTGAAGTTTGATAGTGTGTAAATAAAGCATTTATTAATAATACTGACCGTTACAGATTCCCTCCCAGTGATAAAGTAATGAAAAAACGCCCTAGTTAATCTGTCAATTGTCATACGTGCTTGTCTATTCACATATTTAGCATTTATTTATTTGTAAATTTCTCTTTTACAACGATGCTAAACTAAAACAAAATAGTTACTGCAGTGTGACATCAAATACAATGGTTGAAAGTGTGAAACCGACTTACTATTTGGACGAGAATGGCAGCAAATACGTCCTTAACCCTTTCGCAACTACAAGCATCACTGAACTCGGGCAGCAAGCAAACAAACAACGGATCGTAGAATTCAACAACTACTGCCCTCACTGCGACCTCTCGTTCGAGAATGTCGCAGAATGTGAACATCACAACCTAGAAATGCACGGACAGAGAAAACTCCTCACCTGCGACATTTGCACGGCCACTTTCCGACGACAGGACCACTTAAAACGCCACATACAAAGCCTACATTCCAACCAAAAGTACTGTCTATGCCCCGTCTGCAATCAGGACCTGAAACGGCAGGATTTACTATTGAAACACATCAAAAGAAAACACGGCATCGGCCCTCAGGTGTTCCATTGCCGAGAGTGCGAATTTGAATGCGGGAGTCTACCGGAACTGGAAAAACATGAAATGGCACATTTGCTCACCGAGAGACACATCTGTCCGCATTGCGAGACGACTTTTAAGCGGAGAGACCATATGCTCCGTCATGTGAAGTCGCAACACCTGAATCAGTTCGTGGTGTGCCCACTGTGTTCACAAACATACAAGCGAAAGGACCATCTAGTCCGACATGTGCGGGAGAAACACAAAATGGGCTTTCTCAATGGTAAACTTGTTAAGTCGTCGGATATCTTATAGACAGTTATTTTAGTGTGAGATTAAGTTAATTATAGTCACTGCAATGCTATTTTAAATTGTGAAGGCACACACCGTTTAAGGCCACAATCATCCACCAATCAACATGCCTAGCATCGCTTAGCACGGCCGGCATTGGTTAATCTTTTACTCACACTGCTCTGCTACCTTCAGCCATGGAGGATATCCAGCAGATCAAGCTAAGAACTAAGATGACTGTAAATATGTTACACATACAAAGGCATAGGTAGCAATGGGACAGCATCTTCTAGGCCCCCCCCCCCCCCCCCCCCCCCCTGGCCCGTACCTGCTACGCCCATGTACACATAGTCAGATATACATACTTAATTTAACACGTTCACTTCACAACCAAGAACCCGTTGGCGCTTGTGACTTTTGCTTGGCCTCACAAACCAGCCTAGAGGGCTGTACATGCCTCAGGATTGTTATGGCGTGTCTAGATTGGTGCAACACAACATGTAATGCGACATACAATGAAAAAAATTGCCATCCATACTGATGCAATGTATCATGAAATGTAACACACTGCAGCAAATTCCCATAGTCTGGACGCCTTCCGCGCGCAAACTGCGCATTTGACGCGCATGCCACGAGCATTACAAGTTGCGTGCGGAGTGATCCGTGCTTTGTCGCACTGTGTGCGCGGGGGACAAGCGTGGACGGACATATGACGCGGCATCATACTGTTGGAAACAGACGCGCGCGGGAGATGCGCGGGGTACGTCCATGCTTGCAGCGAACATGTAATGAAAGGCAGTATATTGCATTACATGTTGTGTTGCACCAATCTGGACGCGGCATCAGGTTTGTTAAATTTTCTGTCCAGTTGTGAAAGTGTTAAGCTGTATAGTTAGCATTAGGAGTAATTGACAGCAACTGTAAAACTGTTGCAGCAACTTTTAATAACGAGGTACCTTAGAGCAACACGGAAGGGAGTGGAGCAGGAATACTCATAGCTAGAGATGTGCCATTCCCGGGAATATTCCCCATTTGTATGGGGAATATTCCCAGGAACGGCACATCTACTCGTAGCACATTTTTTCCTATACAAAACAGACTTCTTGTGGGGTGAACTTTTTGTGGGGAGGAGGGGTGGTGACTTAGACACACTTACATGAATAATGGTAGGTGGACTTCGGAGCTTGTCACTGTGTTTCATGTTTTGATCAAATATTATGTACCTAATTTTTAAAATGATGATGTCATGATATGAAATGTAATGAAATAATTTATTTCTGCAAGTAGGCCTCAAAGGCTCTTTCACATGTCTGGAATATATATATCGGGATTGGTGATGACGGTTGAAACACTCTAAGATCCACCCCACTACAATACTGATCAAATCAGGGACCGATTTGGAGGCCATGCCCTCCCCCAAATCCCGATCAAATAAATTACAACAATACAGTGACAATTTCTATTTTGTGTGTTGGAAAAGAACTGTCTAGTTGCTCAGAGGGGAACTGGCTAAGGTTACTCCTACAGAGTCCACATTGTGGTCAATTTCAAAAAAAGATGTCAGTAGTTAAAAGATTAATTTAACAAAAAGTTAATCTCGCTCTGTGTAAAGAAATTACCAAACGATTTGTATGGATTTCGTTACACAGAGGAACAAGATTAACAATTTGTTCAATAAACCCTTAACTATGGACATCCTTTTTTGAAAACGACCCTTGTACTAAACTAGGTACATAGAAAACTTTAAACTGTCCTAATATTGTATTGAGTTAATAGTGTATTATTTGCAAAATCAAATTTAATTATCGTTTATTACCATATTAAAAAAATAATATAAAAAATATATAATTTATTTTTAAATCACATAGTTCAGTGTTTTTATTGTCCAACAAACAGCACTGAAACCGATCTATCCTCACTTGTCTTAATTAGTATGTACAACATTCTTACTACAAGAGGCATCTCGTCATCACTATTTCTACTGAGACATCCGCTGCTGAACATAGGCCTCCCCCTACGAACATTCGCACTTATGTCTCTATCGACTTCCGACAACATTAACAAAGTCTGACGACCTGTTTGGGGTCGTCGTAAAGGTGGGTTTAGACCAAACGTACGTTACGGTACGTTTTGTGTACACACAAAGAATTTGGTAGAGTGGGGTTAGAATGTGTTAGAATTCGTTTGGTCTAAACCCACCTTAAGTCGATGGAGACTAAAGATGAAAATAAAAAGCTTTTCGGTGAAGGAAACATTGTGGGGAAACCTGCATACAGCCGCGAAAGAAATACAGGTGTATGTGAAGTCCCCAATCTGTAGTGGGCTGGCGTTGGTACGTACCATCCGATCTCATTCACTCTCGTCTATAAGAGTAGACCTATGCCCAGCATTGGGACGTAGGTACCTATATAGGCTGATGATGAGAAAATGACTATATTACAAACCTAGGGTGAAATGAGGAATGGGGCAGATCGCAGGTGTTTGTGGCGCTCGTGTCCAAAATACCGCATTCCCGAAATACCACATTTTTCAAAAAACCAGATTTTCGATACACCAGATTCTCCGTATACAAGATTCCCAAAATTACACACCCAACAAAGTGATTTAGATCCTTGAGTAACTTACGATTTTATAATCTACTGTAACGGGAATGTGGTAAGACAGGAATCTCATAAATCGAAAATCTGGTTTTTTGAAAAATGTGGTATTTCGGGAATGCGGTATTTTGGACACGAGCGGTTTGTGCGCTCGTGTCCAAAATACCGCATTCCCGAAATACCACATTTTTCAAAAAACCAGATTTTCGATACACCAGATTCTCCGTATACAAGATTCCCAAAATTACACACCCAACAAAGTGATTTAGATCCTTGAGTAACTTACGATTTTATAATCTACTGTAACGGGAATATGGTAAGACAGGAATCTCATAAATCGAAAATCTGTTTTTTTGAAAAATGCGGTATTTCGGGAATGCGGTATTTTGGACACGAGCGGTTTGTGGCGCCAAGATACATGCGATTGAAATGTGGCGCTGGAGAAGAATGCTTGGCATATCCTGGACAGAATTTTGCAGTAACCAGTCCATTCTTCAAGAGCTAAACGTAACATAAGACCGCCTGTCCTCTATAGTGCAATCTCGAATCCTCACTTTCTTCGGACGTGTCCAGACGTGAGCTTTGTCCATTTAGCGCTTGGTATAGGTAATTTCACGAGAGTTGAGGTGAATGATCACACACAGCTACATGAATTACTCATTGCAAAAAAGTGAATGAATGAAATGAATGAGTGAGTAAATAAACACAAGGCTATAGTTTAACGAAACTTTTTGTTTTATCTTGCAATTCACTGTTGAACTTGCTATCGATACGAAAAAAGAACAGTAATTTCAAAACCTCCCTGTCATTACATGACAGTGTTGTTGTGTGCGTGAACTCTCGTGAAATTACCTATATAAGGCAAAGTAGACGGTATTAGACTCCCATGAGGTGGACCGACCAAATCATCTGCCACAAACTGCGCCATGCACAAGAGCACTACGCGCAGCCGTCAAATAATGGCGCCGTGTGGTTAAGCTTGCCACTCAAGACATGACAACCACGAGAGTGGTCGTGGTATTTCATAACTTAACGGTGTACACATTTTCACACCGTCAAGCTGGCGTACCTACTCGGGAATTTCACATAGAAAGTATTCGAATTCCGAAATCACGCTGTTCACTATATCGTCGACCGTAGGCTGAATTAGCGTAAGGGACATTGTTTTGCCTGTCCCTTACCGTAATTCAGCCTACGGTCGACGATATCTCGGCTTCTACGATAGCTAGAGAAATGAAATGTTAAGGCCCTAGCGGTAGGTATTTTTTGAGATATAAAGCGTTTCCAAAAACAAAGCCGTTCCAGAGATACAAACGGTGTACGCCCGGTAGCGTACGTACACAGTGAACAGGCCTTATATTTCAAAACGTTTAAGGGTACTATTTTTTTCACTTAGGGGTTTCGTTGGTACTATTTATTGATAGCATCAGAGTCTGGATATCTTTACGGTGTACGCCACCTTGATGGTGACCTCTGCCAAGAGTGTATCGACTCGACACATAAGTAATCGGGGAACATACATAAAAAAAATCCAAAGAACTGAGAACTTCTTTGTTTAGGTCTAAAAGCCGTTTAATAAAACACTTCTATCGATAGAGTTTTTATTGCTTTACACATTCCAACTACATACTTACAAAAATATACATTGATAGATATTAACTCTCATTACTGTGTTATTTTATTTTACTATCTAGTTTGTTCGGCCAGCATCACAAGAAGGAATATCTAAAACGCATGTTTAGTTTCCAGGTCACCCCGGGCTTAAAGTGGCATTTACCGCCCGGTACGCGAAGTAAATCCCACTTCCTGGCTAGGGGAATTAAGAGCATTTATTAAAAAAAGATGCCATTTTCTTTATTGTGAAGTTTTCTGCTAATTTTGTTATTTTTACTTAGAATTACATGTCACCATACAAAATGACAAAGTCACACATCCAAGTGTGCTACCACTTTGGGGGCACGGACTTATCAGGGCATTTTTATTTTAAAATGTATGGTATGCGAAACTTAAGCTATGTTTAAATACCGTCTAACCTGTCAGTCGGTGACGAAATATATGGAGTTTGACACTAATCGTCAGTTTTGTGACGACCTGTTAAGTGCTAGTTAAGAGGACATTTTAAATAGGTAAATAATCACAAAATTAAAAAATTTAAAATAACCGACTTTCAGTGGACCTATTTTATTTTGATATGAGATGCACGAGTGACTATGAACAGGTCCCAAATCGCCGTATTTCGCGTATTATACGCGTATCGGCGTATTTTGTTTCCGCTACGCGTGCGGAAAATCGCACTTCCTGGCCTGGAGGAGACGTAAAATTTTGTACTTACCACGGGCGGTAATAATGAATATCTTAGATCGCAGGTATTTGACGCCCGAGCCGAAGGCAACGGCGACAAATATGCGATTTATCGCCCTAGGTAAACTAATGTACTATTTTAATGAGGCGTCAACTTTACGACTCGCCCTGTCCAGTAAAACAATTTTTCTGGTCGAGGTAACGTATTCATAATATTCGAGAATAGTACATTACACAACTAGGGTGGTAAAACAAGGAAAGGCCGAGATCGCAATGTTTGCGGCCCGAGCTGCAAGCGAGGGACGTAAATATGCGATCGAGGGCTTTCTTTATTACCTCCCGTGTTGTGTGCATAACAGTGGCGTGGCGTGAAAGATGTGCTTGGGCAAGCCGGTGCATATTTGGCGTACTTTTTCCTTAAGAGCTGTAGAATAAAGTGCTCAAACGCCTGATGTTAGGCAAGCCAGTAGGAATCGAGTTCTTTGAACGCCACGCTACTGGTACATAATGTCTACACTTGGCCAGAAAGCGACTTTTTCCGTACGCGTAGCTTGCGGGAAAAGCCACTTTACGGCCAGATGTGGCATAAAGAAAATAAATACCTCTTATCAATTTACAAATTATTCGTTAAGTACAAGCTAATCGATCTTAATAACAATTCATTAAAATCAGTAATTTCTCGGTTATTTTCCATTTTATTTATGACATTGTAATTTCCATTTTATACGTCGATGTAACATTTCATTCTTTTAAAACAGGGCATGATAGTTAAAAGCCAATAATTACTAAACAACCAACAATAAAGATTAGTATCAATATAGTAGTAGAAGCGGCCTAGTTTCAGTAGTTCGGTGATTTTAGTCTGGTTCAAACAAATATATATGAACCGGACTAAAATCACCGAACTACTGAAACTGGGCCGTAGAAGCGAAGTTCCATACAAATGTCACTTTTGTATGGAAACTCGCCCGTAAATAGCACGTGTGATAAGCTGATAAGCAGTGTTCTGCACTATCGGTGCAAACTTCAACAAAACTTGCCAAGCGGACATAAGAGTGCTTACAGCCATGGAAATATGAACATCTTTATAGTCACGTATTAAAAATCCGAGATTTCGATATAGAGTTAAATTTAACACTGATCTGTCAATAATATTCTTATTTCCTTGCTTGTAAGTTCTCCTTTATGTCAGCTTGACAAGTTTTGTTTAAGTTTTACACCGACAGACGGTCACTGGTGACAAGGCCCTTAGTCCTGCGCGGTCCCTATTATAGTTTTTAATAACCACATTTTTACTATAAAAATATCCCGACCGCGGTGCACTTTGAAACTGCATAAAATCCGCCATTTTGTTTATTTTAACGAACTTCATACCCAGTGACACTCGCACCATCAAGACGAATCTAATGATGTATCATTTATCAAAATCGGATGTGCCGTTGAGTAGTAACGAGCGGATACAGGAACGGACATACATACATACATACAGGTCAAACACATAACCCTCCTTTGGGCTTCGCCGCAGTCGGGTAAAAATCCTCATTGAATCTGTAATCGACGATATGTCAAAATGGACTTAACTTAGAACACAACTGTAACAAGCTAAACAACATACCTAAATAACTAAGAGACAATTAAAAAAAAGTTAATTTGTTTCATAGCTACTATCTCATAGACGGACTACCATGTTAACCATACAGCATCCTCAGAGGATTTTAGACTTTCATGGATAAATTCTAGATTTATAATCTTGCTTAGCTATTTACATAGTTTTAATCTATTTATAGATACAAAAATAAACAAATAAATACAAAATAAGGTCTCATACAATCATAAGATACATAAGAGTAAGACATAATATTAAAAGTTTAGAAGTTATAGAGGGATTTAGTCGGTAAGGTAGTAAAACAGAGCTTGGAACTTTTTTAAAATAAAGAGCAATTCTACAAAAGTTGGTACAGAATTGTACATGGAGTACAGAGTAAAGGTAGCATTCGGCAAGGAAACTCCCAATTAGGGATGTAACGATACATAGTTTTGCCGATACGATACCGATACCGATATATTGTAGTAAATATCGGCGATACCGATACCGATACCGATATCTTAGCTTAATAATGAAGTATGAACCTCAGATATTTGTATGTCCTTATTATACCTAAAACTTGGTTATATTTAACAGAGAGTCAACCTTGAAAGTGTTAAGTAAAAATATTAGAAAAATATAGGTTGTCAACTCAAAATTCAAATTTATTTTTTAAAAAGAACCAAAGATTTAATTAACATAGTAATTGTCATTGCACAAGGTAATAGACCAATACATAAAATAAGTCAGTAATTGAAATTACTTTTTGCAGATTTTTTTTCATACAGCAAATTCTTTTCGCGTTCTTCAAATATCGGTTGTATATTATCGGCGATACCGATATATCGGCGATACCGATATATCGGCCGATATATCGGTATCGGTATCGGTATCGTTACATCCCTACTCCCAATATTCTATAAAAAAAAAAACAGACAAGTGCGAGTCGGACTCGCCCACTGACTATACTTTTTATTAGAGATGGGCCGACTAGTCGGGAACGCCGACTATTCGGCATCATTTGTAGTCCGCCGATTAGTCGGCGACTAGTCGGCAAAAAATGCCGAATATTCGGCACTATTGCCTAGCGGAGAATGTAGGACACAGAAGAAATTAGACCATATTTTTCTTAATTATTATGTACTGAACACGCTGCCTAAAAAATAAAGCGAACTGGACGTTTCCGATTGCACCCGAACACAGCTTATAACTATGATCGGCAATGCCGACTAGTCGGGCGATTCATCGGCAAATTGAGAACCGATTAGTCGGCCGACTAGCTAGTCGGCAAAATCCGTGGTCGGCCCATCTCTACTTTTTATGTATTAATTACAAATGTTTTCAGATTTTTCCCTATACTTGTAGTATAAGACTGTATTACTTGCCAAATTTCATAGTCCTAGGTCAACGGACAGTACCCTTTGAATTTTGGTTTGAGAGTGTCGAAATTTACGTTTTTTTCGGCATAAACGGCCGTATCGTTTTTTCACGTTAGATTAGAAGTTTGATTGTTTCACATCTTCAACGGACCATAGACCTGAGTGTATGGTTTTAATTTAAACTCTATACCTCCACGCGTTTCCGAGATAAAGGGTCTTGACTTGACAGATGGACAGACAGACAGACAGACGGACGCACAGACAGACAACAAAGTGATCCTACAAGGGTTCCGTGTTTTTCTTTTGAGGCAAGGCACGGAACCCTAAAAATGTAACAAAAAACCAACAGCAGAGTTTTAGTGAGTAAAATTAGTGTGACAGATTATTTACAACATTTATATAAGCATATCTTCTACAATCTCCAGTTTCAGGTAAGGTACTTTGGGGGACTCTTAAAGATTAGTTTGCCCACCCATAAAAACCCATTTTATTGAATAAATATATTCCCAAAAACAACATAATGTAAATTAATCCGCTTTTGTGTAATAGTTTGGTGTTGTTTTTGACAATTTATTAATTCAATAAAATAGGTTTTTATGAGTGCTTTAAGTAACCTTTAAGGGTCTAAGTACCCAGACCTTAGGGTAGTTATATTTAATGCAGCATAGATAGTTCAAAATTTGTAGCATTACAAAAATACTTGCTTTGTAAAATAAAATAAATCATGTCATTTAATCAAGTTTTGTATGGGTAAGGCTCAGGAGCGTTTTAACGGCCCTTTCCGGTGTACTACCAAGTATTCAGATTATACAATAGCAAATGCTATTATTTTATCTATATTCCTCGATAGTATTAATAGTGCGTTACTTCTAGGTGGTAAAACAAAGAATGTCTCAGATTGCAGGTATTTGACTATGCGATCTGAGGCTTTCTTTATTACCACCCATGCTAAGTACAAAATTTAACATCTCCCCCAGGCCAGGAAGTGGAAATTGCCACTTTATGGCCAGGTATGACGTAAAGTATATTTGTATTGTAAATTTTTCATCATGTGTTATTGCCAGTGACTGTATCACAGATTAGGTACAGTACTACTTAAAGCTATGAAACCGCTGAAACTGAAGATTGTCCAAAAAACTAAATGCTAAAAATTACTAAACTATAACGCGTTTCCTGAATCATAACTTCTTATGGATGCGGTTGAGATGGTTCTGCAGCGACTCCTTCTCTTTAAACTTGACGGAGCAAACGTCGCACTGATGGGTAACATTCTTGAATGTATGCTTATTCTTCACATGTTTAGCTAATCTATCCTTGCTTGTAAACTTCTTATGGCAGTTCAGACACGAATTCTCCATCATTATCTGCTTTAGCTTCAGATGTCTTCGGAGACAGTGACGAGACTTAAAGGTTATAGCACAGGATTCGCATCGAGACTTGCTTTTAGCTTGGTGGTGAGTTTGACAATGTAAATCCAGGTTAGCCTTCTTTGTAAACACTACTTGACAGTCATTGCACTCGAACGTCGCTTGTTTCTGCTGCGTCTCGTGATTCGACGTCATGTGGCGAAAAAACTGGCTGTTCTGAGTAAACTTGAGTCTGCAATATTGGCAAGTGTAGATGTACTTGTGTTCCTCGGTCGCTCGCGGTTGGAAAAGCGGTGGGTCGTCGCTTTTCTTTAGTCTAAACGCCGCTCGTGTTATTCGTATTTTCGGACCAGTACGGGCCGGCTTTTTATTCATAACTAAGCCGATTATATTCTTTATTCGATCACACTATCATAACTAAATAGGATGGGAACGAATTGATACTTTACACACGTAAGCACTTTATTGGAAGGACGGATTTTGTTCACTGACGCTACTTAGACTTTGAACTAAACTTCTTTAAATAATAACTGCACTTCTCGTTTGTGTTTTGACGGAGGAAGAGGTGAATTTATCGATTTTACTGGAAATCTAGCTTTCACACGATTTGCGTGAATTTTTGAAGACAGAGACAGACACTTGAGAAACGTCAAAAAATACGTTTCGTTAGGCGTTTTTTAGTTTCGTTAGCAAAATTGACTTGCACTTGACCTAGTTTCGTTCGTAATATTAAAAGAAAGTTCTTAACGATGTGTTGAAGTTGAACTATTCGGATAATTATTTCGATAAAATAACAATTGAAATGATTTTTCCATAATTCATGTTTTGTTTCTATTAGAAATTGTTAGCGAGTTTCCAAAACAAAAATGTTTACTAGCAGTACATACAGATGTCGCTGAACAACCAACAACCCACCAAGTACGAGTCACACTCGCGTGCCGAGGGTTCCATTATGCTTTCATTAAAGTGTTGTCACAAGACACGTTAATGTTTCTTTCTTCACAACCGTTCTAAAAGCTCATTTTTCGTTTATGAAAGAAAACAGAGAATCGAAGTGTTTTGAATCTGGCCGCATCTTGTCATGAGCCCTAAAATCCTGAAATTTTCCTGGTTCGAGCCCAGTGACCGCAACGGCCAACCACCCGGCCCGACAATCACAATGCTCGGAAGTGGGTTGTGAGTTTGTCAGGTTTAAAAAAAAAAAAAAAAAAAACATATCCTGAGACATGGTAAACCAAGCTGCGATCGAACAAAAAACACCAGAAAAACACTTATTTTGTTTCTATTGTTTATTGTTATAGCGGCAATAGAAGTACACATTCTGTGAAAATTTCAAGTCTCTGCCTATTACGGTTCAAAAGATACAGTTCTGTGACAGACGGACAGACAGACAGCGGAGTCTTAGTAATAGGGTTCCGTTGGCACCCTTTGGAACGGAACTCTAAAAAATACTGTATGTATGTGCCTCTAATATTTATTTCAAGGAGTTCCCTCGATTCCTCATGTACCCTATTATCAGAATTGAATTTTGAAGAGATGGGGCCATCCATTCTAGAAGTATATCTTTCAATTCATTTATTTCTAAATCGGTATATAAATAACAGGGTTCCGAGTTAAAAAAACAAGTGCGAGTCCGACGACTCGCCCACCGAGGGTTCCGTATAAATACTTTAAATAAAGAGTATATTTTTTATGACTTTATTACAAATGTATAGTTTTCAGATTTTTCTTTATACTTTGTAGTATAAGACGGTATTACTTGCCAAATTTCATAGTTCAGAGCGTTTACGATGCAGCGCGTAACTCAATATCGGCCACTAGATCGGCGATAGCCGTCAGCAATAGCGTCACACAAGCGCGCGCAGTCTATGTGTGCGTAAGTTGCGTAGCCGCCCGGGAGTATAGCGCGATTATGACATTTTGATACTTGAATCAAATAAAGTGCAGCGGTAAAGCGGCTAAAATGTTATTGCTGTATGTTGATTGACTTGTAGTCACTAAAAACTCTTTCATTTAAATGTTCCAGTTACGTTATTAACAAATATTTAATACGTATTTGTTCATTAATTTAACGAATAAAAAAAATTCAATGATACCTACAGTGTCGAAGTTTCGCGTGACTTCAAGCCTTTGGTACGATTTTAGCCGACTTCAAAAAAAGAAGTTCTCAATTCAACGGGATTTTTTTATATGCAAGTATGCATTTACAATTACTCGAAGACGGAAAATCATTTTCTTAAACGCTTTTATTTATTTTGCAATGTATTTATGTAACTCTGTTTGTTCGGCTGGAATACTGCAACTCAGTTTTAAAGCAGATAGGTATTTTCAACCGATTCAGCTGAAATTTTGCAAGAATATGTAAATTAGATGACAATGCAATATTATTATAAGATGAAGGTGATCTGATGATGGAGCCATAGGATCATCTACCGTGTTTATTCACCATGTTTGAGTTCATTTGATTAGTTGTGACGTGCAGTTTGCGATTATACAAAAAAGTACAGTCGGCAATACAAGCTTGTCTCAACAAAACATTTATTGACAGAAACTTATTTTTGTTTAAAAAGCTTACCTCTTGATGGTAAATCAGTTTTTTTTTTTGCATTTTTGATGTGCTAACTATGGCAATGACACGTTTGCAGGATGTTGCTGATTTTTTTATATGTTCTGTTTCACAAAAAATAGTAATGTAAAATTAAATAATTCGTCCTATGTTGATAAAATATTATTTACTTGTAATAGTCCTTACTGGAGGAAGAAAGAAAAAAGTTCAATGTAACCAAACGGTAAATTTTTTGGGCTCGGAGTCGCTTACCATCAAATGCTACGAAGGTTATTTTTTGTTTAATTAAGGAAATAAAAAATAAGTAAACGTATCGTAGTCGCATTTATTAGGGCTTTTTACATATTTCGAATTTTTCATTCTAATAATAATAAGCGCTATATGCTCCAGGCGTGGAAGTGTTAAAGGGCATAACGCCGCGAGTACCCTCGGAGAAAGCGCAGCACACCTCTCGACACCCTGCAGCCCTCGGCAGCGGTGTTGCCCCTGGGCCATTGCTCATAATGTCGCTAATTAACAGGGGCCCATCAGCGGAGGGCAAGTCACGGTCTGTCAGTGCCGCGAAAGCCATGAGACACTTTTCCTGACAGACGCCGTCATGTCTCAATCCATAGCCCAGTATCTAGTCCATAATTCCACCACCATAGCCCAGTAGAGTTAGATTCCATCAATCAACAATAGTCCCTGCATCTGGCGAGGGCTGTCTCTGCGTGCGTCCCATGACACGGGCAGGGACAACATCCGCTGGGTGTACACGTCGCCTTTCATTAAATTGTCGAAAGGGGCCTCTACGCGTTGGCTTCGGCTCCGCGCACGCCTCCCAAAGGGCCGGGACACCATTGTCCCGTGTACGGGAAAGACATATAAATATGTATCTTGGAAAGTACGCGTTTTTTGACTATATATAACGTTTTTTACTTTCAATAGTCGTTAGAATCTATAGTTAAAGTTTGTCGGGTTACTCGTTCCCTCCGGGTATACCGTAGACGAATTCGGTAAGTCAAGATTTTCAAAAGTGTGCAATTTATATATTTTTTCGATAGTTCCCGACGTAACGATCTAGAAAATACCCCTATTGCATTTTTATTCCCTGTAATTCTTCCAAAATGTCGTGTTAATCTCACTTAAAAAAAAGGACGCCCCGGACTGACAAAATTAGTGCCTAAATTCGTAAAAAAAAAACAAATGTTTTTGATTAAGTGAATATATTTGGAAATAATCGCTCCGAAAGTTGTGTAAATTGTCCCCCCCCCCTCCATCTTCTAAACCGTGTGTCCGAAAAATATGAAAAAAATCATGGCTTACGCAAAAAAATTACGCTTAATTAATACTTTCAACGAAAATTATTTTCAACAAGATCGAATTAACCGTTTTTAAGTTATTGCCAATAAACTACGCTTCTCAACAAAAGGACGTAACTGCTATGGAGATACGCTCATTTGTTGTTGTACTTTTTTTACATCGTATTTTTTACCTTATAGTTACGGCTATGGAACCCTACACTGAGCATGGTCCGACATGCTCTTGGCCAGTTTTTATTTCTAAAAAACTAACACCGTGTGTCTCGGATTTCCATAGATCTGGCTTTACGGGGGTCTATAATTTCCTTTAGTAGACAGTCATTATAAAAACGGATTAATTTTGGCTCCATTTGCTGATTCCAAAATGAATCATCTTTATAAATTCTTTCCACTTTTAGCGGAAGTGTTTCCCCCGTCCAGACTGCAAACAAGCACACATTGCTCTTTGAAATGTGTAATTGCCCCTGGATCTGGTAGAACCAGTCGTGCCTCTGGTTCACATTTCCATCAGGCTTCCAGAACTTAATTAACTTTCGTTTGATGGCGTCTTCTGGGTCCATGCCATAAGCTGAACTGGGGCATTTTATTTCTACAATGCCCCCTTCATACACACCGTCAGGCGAAGCTCCGAGAAAAAAATACGTCTCATCAACAAATAATCCGCATTTTTCTATAATTATTTGTTCTTGCGTTGCCAATTGTTGAAGGGCGGTTTTCTCGTGCGTCTTCCCATGTTGGATACTAGCAACGTTCTGAAGAGAATATGAATACAACATTGATTTAACCAACGGTGCTGAGTTGGTATTTGGGCGCCTTTTGCACACTTTACTGAAAGATGATGCTGTTAACAGACATCTTCTAAGTTCCAGCCATAGCGCACTCTCTGCTTGCAGCACTGTATCTCGCTCAATTTCATGTCGATTATTGACCTGGAATAGAATTGTATTTTGTCAACATACGTATAGTTTATGTGATCTTTTTTCTCAACGCCATACTGATAGGAACTCTCTTTCGACATATTTTAGATTAACATGCTTAATCGTAAATCTACTGTTCGTCGGGCAAGACCTTGTCAACACGGTGGGTGATATGGTGTAGAGCTATTTGAAAATAATGCGCACCTGTTCTTTGAGGTTGTTTAAGAATATACTTTTCGACGCTTCGTAATCCTCTTCGGACATGTCAGGCTTCTGGCATTCCTCACCGTAATGACCTTTAAAAATACCAAACAAGACTTAAAAATTAGTAAAATAACAATACTTATCCTTCAGACAGACTTCGCTGAACACAACGTAATTATCATAGGCGTATACGAAACCTATTACCTTTATCATTATCAAAGCCAATCTTCTTTTTGAATAAGCGGCGTGGCTTTAGTTTTTGCTTTTTATTAAAGCGTGCCATTTCCAGGCGTTTTAATGATTTTCCTGTAAAGAAAATCAATATTATGTATATCACATTTAAGATATATTATAAAACACGCATAAGTACTAACTTTCGAGTTTGTTATCCTTGCTACTAATTTACCTGGACTTTTTGAAAATCTGGATTTATAAATCATATACTGTGGGCGTGCAGTATTAAATGATACCACTGCGGCACGACATCGAACAGTATATGAATTTTTCAGCGAAAAGTTGACTCGTTTGCCTCCCACTAATTTCGCAACTATGCTATTGAACTGCTCAGCCCTATTGTTGTTCACATTGTGCAACAAACTTTTGGAGTGCAAAGCAATATGCCTTGTGTTCTCCATTATTTTGTTGAATAAGGCCTTTAGCTTAGGTACCTCATTAGGTTCTTCTTTTCTGCTTTCAGAACAGTAATACGTTTCACAATCCGCGTGGTCGCCAAACACGTGCTTTGGGCTATTAAGTATGTCCTTTTTCAAACTGATGATTTGTTCTGTGATTGTAACGCACTGTGCTTTTCTAAAGCGAGCCGCTGATTTTATTGCAGTGCGGAGTCTTTGTATGCGATCAGCTGTCAACAATCTCCTTTCCGATAGCGGTATTGCGGTGTTTTTAATTAAAGCTAGTAGTTTTCCGCAATAATTTCTCAGGAGATGATTGGAGCATTCGATTTTCTCCACTTGTACACTTGAATACGGTCGGCTCTCCAGTATTTTTTTATAAGTGCTCGCATCGCCGTCAGCAATCAACGTTCCATAAATGAGGTTACGGTTTTGAATGGAAGTTTTAAACCCCTCCACTATTACGGCTTGCTCCATGCTAGTGGACGAGCCACTATGGTTTTTTTGGCAGTCATGAGGTACAGGTGGCCGGCTTTTAACTGCTGCTTTGGCACAAACAACGCAATATTTATTTTTAACATCCATATAAAGAACTTTGCCTGTTTTGTACCCAATGATTGCTGCAACTCCTGAGGATGCTGAGTAGTTTGTTTTGTAAGACCTTTTTGACCAACAGCAATCGGCTACAACCGTTATTACTGGAATCCCATCTTTGACGTGGCCACATTTAATAGCCTCTGCCGCTTCTTCTTTCGCAGCTTCCATCATGCTATCTTCTGCAGCGGCTTGCCACCATTTTGCTTGTTCGTCATGGCACGTTATATATGTTTTATGCGATAAAGTAGGCAAGTCCATTGAAGCAAGAAACTCGTTCATATTAGACCATCCACCGCCAATCATCAAAGCTCCCATAACGGCTCCGTTATTGAGTTTCATGTCGTCAATACTATTATCAGTATTACAGATAGTGAACGTTGAATTACACATATTGCATTTGAGAATAAAATTTGACTGTAATCCGGCTTTAATTTCTTTTATAATATCAACATTACTTATGGTGCAACCAAAAGCAGGATTATGCTGACTAACCGTTTTTAACTGTTCGAAAAAATACTGTAAGTCCAGTATCCGACGCCCTTTCAAAGAAAAAGCAACTGGGGGCGTAGATTCCATTTCAATAGTCTGCAAGGCAATCACGTAAATAAATATAAGATTATTTTAATTCAACCAAAGGTACTATAATATACGATAAAATAAAATGCGCTAAATTTTGGATATATTCCATAAAAACAGATAATGTAACAACTTGAAAAGACGAAAAATTCCCGCCATTTTTATTTCAATTCGAATATCTCAAAAAAGGGTGAATCGATTTTGATAAAAAAATTCTAAGAACCATTCGTGGTCATCCAAGTGCTGAACATACCATATAAGAGAAAAAATATATATTTACAAGTTCTGTCGTTTCCGTATCCAGTTCCAAGATATTAGTGTTAGAGGTATGCTCATCTATGGCGCATGATGTTTGTGTACTAGATACATCAATTGTGGTAGTTTCCGTGTTAGTAGTGTCTGTGCTAGATATCAAATCTTGGTCAGTGTTTGACTTTGATGGTGTTAAAATTCCCTAAAAGCACATAAAAAATAAAACAAAATGTTTTCTTAATCTTTGTACTTATAAAGAAAAATAACCTCTAAAAAAACTGCTATGCTTACCTGTTGTATTTGATCTTGAACAATGATTTCTGTATCATCTAAATTTGCGACACTGCCACAAGTGTCTAATGTTTGAATTGGTTTTAATCTACAACAATGGTCTCACAATTTTATAAATAAATATTAAATACCTTTTTTGAATGGCACAAATACCAAATTAATAAATGAACTGGCACGCACGTGGACTTATTCAATGAATACGCACGTGGACATATTCAATAACTATTCGCATAAAACTTAAAAATTAAAATCTCACAAAACCACAAAAAATTAAATGGCGACAAATTTCAAAACCATTTAGACTTTTTACCTCTTAGCTTCTCTGGCTTTTTCCATATTGCCCTTATGATCTCTTTTTCTTTTTGATCGTGATGATTCTTTTTTATTACCCATTTTACTTGATCTAAAACAATTATATAGCTGAACCGTAAAACGTTTCTTAATGAAGTATAAAAAAATCATAAACATTACTTTCTACCCAAACGCGAGGGATCTACTGCAAGCCGTTACTTGGTTCTTGTCACTACCTTCCAAATGCAGCATCAGGTCATGACCATCGGCTGACAAAGAGGGCTCGACTAGACAATACGTTTGAGCCCAAACACGGGGGATCTACAGTAAGCCGTTACTTGGTTCCTGTCACTACCTTCCAAATGCAGCATCAGGTCATGACCATCAGCTAGACAAAGAGGGCTCGACTAGACAATACGTTTGAGCCCAAACACGGGGATCTACAGTAAGCCGTTACTTGGTTCCTGTCACTACCTTCCAAATGCAGCATCAGGTCATGACCATCAGCTAGACAAAGAGGGCTCGACTAGACAATACGTTTGAGCCCAAACACGGGGGATCTACAGTAAGCCGTTACTTGGTTGCTGTCACTACCTTCCAAATGCAGCATCAGGTCATGACCATCAGCTAGACAAAGAGGGCTCGACTAGACAATACGTTTGAGCCCAAACACGGGGGATCTACAGTAAGCCGTTACTTGGTTCCTGTCACTACCTTCCAAATGCAGCATCAGGTCATGACCATCAGCTAGACAAAGAGGGCTCGACTAGACAATACGTTTGAGCCCAAACACGGGGGATCTACAGTAAGCCGTTACTTGGTTCCTGTCACTACCTTCCAAATGCAGCATCAGGTCATGACCATCAGCTAGACAAAGAGGGCTCGACTAGACAATACGTTTGAGCCCAAACACGGGGATCTACAGTAAGCCGTTACTTGGTTCCTGTCACTACCTTCCAAATGCAGCATCAGGTCATGACCATCAGCTAGACAAAGAGGGCTCGACTAGACAATACGTTTGAGCCCAAACACGGGGGATCTACAGTAAGCCGTTACTTGGTTCCTGTCACTACCTTCCAAATGCAGCATCAGGTCATGACCATCAGCTAGACAAAGAGGGCTCGACTAGACAATACGTTTGAGCCCAAACACGGGGATCTACAGTAAGCCGTTACTTGGTTCCTGTCACTACCTTCCAAATGCAGCATCAGGTCATGACCATCAGCTAGACAAAGAGGGCTCGACTAGACAATACGTTTGAGCCCAAACACGGGGATCTACTGTAAGCCGTTACTTGGTTTCTGTCACTACCTTCCAAGTGCAGCGTCAGGCCTTGATAATCTAGCTACACTAACAAATACATGCCTACGATTCCTACGAACATCTATCTACTTGAGCATATCTACTTGAATGAATAATTTCATAATTACCAGTAACCAAGTATCACAGTCGTTCATACACCAAAACTTTAGATACTATATCGAAACCTGTAGACTAATCGGGCGTAAATGCCAGTGGCTACAATGGCATTTACGACTTTTGAGTTTAAAGTTTTCTGTAGTTCTTCGACCTTCAAGCTCGACACGACGTAAATATTTTTTTAAAATCGGCGATACGTCCGTTCTCTAAAGAGCCGCGGCTCGGAATGACGAGCCGAGGCGCACGCGTCACGTTTTATAGGTAGTTTTGAATGAATCTAAATACATATTTTATTAAATTTATTGTTACTTTTTTTGATTGATTATGATACAGGATAAGTTGTTTTGTCATATTCATGTATAAACAGACCTTTTGTTTAGCAATTAGTTAGCCAAAACGTGCCATAAAGTTAACGAAAAGTAAGTAGTTTTCATCAATCAAATTAGTTGAAGAAAACATAAAAAATCGCAAATTTGGTCAACTGAGGAAATAGAACATTTTATTACGTTTCTAAAAATGTACATCATGTTTCATAACTTCAGACAGTTTAGGCTTTAAATGCCGAAAATGACAGCATGTTTTGGCAAATTTTGAAAACGTGCATGAAAGAAGTGCCCACAATCGTAATAAAACATAAGAATATACAAAATTTAGTCAATTGACCCCAAAACTAATGAGTTGCCTATTATGTTGGTGTGATATTTTTGGTGGAAACTGTTAACGTTACCACGAAAACTATGCGCAAAATCATGGCAAATCAACGATTTCGCGTTTTTCCATCGTAAACCCTCTTTTGATTTTTTCACAACTTCAAGGGACCTCCACGCGTTCCCAAAATAAAGGTTATTGACAGACAGAAGACGGACGGATGGAGGGACGGACGGACAGACAGACAGAGAGAGAGACAGACAGACAGACAGTCAGACAAACAGATAGACAAACAGACAGACAGAAAGACAGACGAGCAACAAAGTGATCCTATAAGGGTCCTTTTGAGATACGGAACCCTTCATCATCATCATCATTTCAGCCATAGGATGTCCACTGCTGGACATAGGCCTCCCTCATAGATTTCCACTTAATTCGGTTGGAAGCAACCTGCATCCACCGTGAGCCAGCAGCCTTAACCAGATATCATCTGTCCATCTTGTTGGTGGACGTCCGACGCTGCGCTTGCCGATTCGTGGTCCCTATAACGGAAACGGAACCCTTAAAACAATAAATTTGAGAAGTTCCTTTTTTGGAGTGATTAAAAAGAAGTCCTCTTTGATGCCAAGTTCTATAGACTCGAAATTTGTATTAGATAATATCATTGTAGATTTCATAATGATTATAAAATTATTATCTACAATCAAGATAGTGCGCTAACTCTGCAATATTCTTTGTAAATCGATTAACAAAATATCATCTCATGATCACGTACGAATTAAACGTGCCATTTAAAAAATAAGACCGAGTATTTACCTCTTTAGTCATAAGAGTGAAACTCCTTTGACATCAAACTTTTTAATTTACCAAAGGCATTTTACAAAACGATTGATATAAAAGCGTAGACAATAAACGGTGAAGTTATAGTTTTAAGAGCAAAGGAAATGAGTGTGATCAGCCTCGCGCTTTTTGCCGCCATTTTCGGCATTGCTTGGGGGGATGAAAAATATATAATTTCGACTAAGCAGGGCAAAGTGGAGGGTAGTTTGGCGTCTAACGGACTTTATTGTGAGTTTTTGGGGATCAGGTATGGAGTGCCGGTTAAGTTTAAGGTAAGAGTTTTTTTTTTCTTAACTTACACCTTAAAGTTTAATTATTTTTTCACTTGTTTTGTTACTGAATGTTCTAAGCTGAGCCAGGAGATTTTTGGCGTGAATGTCCATTCTTGAGACAATGCTTTTGGTGAATCAGGGACTCTATACAGCGTGGAAGTCCAATACGAGCAAAAAGTTAAACCAGATATAGCGTTCAGTAGTGTTATCATTAATTAATATGATTTTTTAAATTACACTTAATTAGTGACTCACTAATTAATTTTTGAAAATTTACCGAGCAGCAATGTACCGCATACATGCTTGTTATGACATTGCGAGATACGAGCTTTTTTAAAGTAACTGTCAACTAGCGTGTTTGTCAACTTATTGTGTTGCGTTACATTGCGGTCCGAATTACTTTGTATGGTAAATATTTTCATTGCAGTTTTAAGCAAAAGTTATCTAAATATACTTCTTAGGTCCTATGCTGACCACCGTTTCAATATTCGCCCGTATTACATTTCCACGCTGTATATGTCAAAAATACACCATTAGGGCTTATTCGGAACTTCAAATCTAAGGATAGGGATGAAATAGTACATTACATACCGAGGCCAGTAACGTAAGAAATGCCTCGGATTCGTCCCGGCTGCAATTATCTGATACGCATATGACTGACTTCTGAATTTGTGTATTCTCAAGTACCCAAACAATTAAAAATAATTAGGGCGACAAAAAAAAAAAAATTTAAACCTGTGTAGGTAATTAATGTAATTAGTATAAACTTAATCTCCCCAGGCACCACAGGAGCCGCCTTCTTTCTCGGACGTGTACAAGGCTGACTCGCGGGCCGTGCTCTGTCCGCAGTTCCCCTCCAACGACCCCCTCGCCGCTCCCAGCGATAGCGAGGACTGCCTCGTCCTCAACATCTTCACCCCCTCCCCCGTAACCGGCCTCAACACCACCCTCCCCGTCATGGTGTTCCTCCACGGAGGCGGCTTCGGCGTCGGCGCTGGCTCTCCCAGCTTCTACGGGCCTCAATACCTTGTCAGCCATGGGGTTGTCGTTGTAACTATAAACTACAGACTCAACGCTTATGGCTTCCTGAATTTAGGGATTGAGGGTGCTCCAGGCAATGCTGGGTTAAAAGATATCAGACAGGCTTTAAGATGGATTAAGGAGAATATACGTAACTTTGGCGGTGATGTGGATAATGTGACAGTATTTGGACAAGGCAGCGGCGGCATCGCTGCGCTATATCTTACCTTGTCAGAATCTACCAAAGGCCTCTGCCATAAAATCATATCACAGAGCGGAACGTTTTTCACGCCAGATTCCTTTGACTATAACCCTTTAGCAACCGCCAGCCAAGTCGCAAAATCCCTAGAAGTTATTAGTTCTGACCCGGAGAAACTCCTCAAAGTGTTCACGGAAACTCCTATTATGAAAGTGGAAGAAGCGATAGCGAAGCAGATGCATCCAAAATCTGTCTTCCTACCGTCTGTCGAGAAAATATTCAACGGGGAGGAACCATTTTTGACCGACATCCCCTTCAATATTATATCAGCTGGGAAAAAACACAAATCCTTCAATCCAGTACCTATCATCACTGGTCTTAACACTGTAGAGGGCTTAATAAGCACTTTAGACTACAATACTATAACCAGTCAAATGGACAGAATAAAGAATGAAGATTATTCGGCTTTAGATCAGCGCTGTCTCATCGTCCCTAAAAACGAACAAGAAGAATACAGGAATGTCATGAAGGAAACTTACTTCACCAACGTGTCTTCAGACGAAGCGTTGATCGGAGGTCTTATCAACTTAAACTCCGACTTTTCCTACGTCGGCCCGATGTCTCTGTTCGCTGAATTGTACTCCAACGCCTCTAGTCTTCCAGTTTACGAGTTCATCTTCAATTATATAGGGAATAGGAATCTGGGGAGACTGCTAACGAACAGCAGTTTACCAGCGACCGCTAACAGAGACGAACTGTTCTATATCTTCGAACTGGAACGGCTGCCGTTGCCCATGGACGAAAACGACGCGAGGATCGTCACGTTTATGACCATGATGTGGACCAACTTCGCCAAGTTTGGGTAAGTTCAAGTTTTAGAATAGACATGTTTTGTCACCTTCAAATTCAAATAGCTTTTTATTTACGACGGAACGGAACGGAGTCGGTATTATGCGATTGGGATTAGAGGTTGTGTGTGTGTATGTCTGTTACCTTGTTCCTGGAAAACTACTGGGCCGATTTTGATGCTGTTTTTGTTTGAAAGGTGACTTGGCCGAGACTGTATGAGAATGTTATTAAGTTACAAATGGTATGATTCCGTGGGGCGACTCTTTAGTTCATTTTCATGTATTTCCTCAGAAAGAGAGAGCAGATGAAAATCTAATACAGCTAACCAGTCGGCAGACCATCTTCTGAGGGGCCGATCCACTGCATCTTCCGATTCCTATCTCCATCGGAGAATCTTGCCCATCAGCAAAATACTAAATTACCTTTGATTTTCAGCACGCCGACGCCGGACCCCGCGAGCGGGGAGTGGCTGCCTTTCCCCCACCACCTGGAGATCAACCTGGAGCCACAGTACGTGGCGCCCCTCACGCCTGACCGCGCGTACTTCTGGCGCGCATTCTTCTACAAGTATGGCGCGGGGAAGACGGGAGCCAGCGAGTAATTTGAGACAAAGAGGCCAGACTACTTGTACTGAGAATTGTTAGCAACAGTAACTTCTAAACTGTTGTAAGCGTTAATGGTTCTTTTCTTAAATACAAAAATTCATGGAACGTGATGAAAAAAGTGCAAAAACACCTTCAGAAGAGAACTGTATTGTAATTACTTTTAGTATTTATTTTCTAGTGATATTTGTATCATGTGGTGTGAGAATATGATAATAAAGCATGTAAATTATTACTTCTTTCTCTTTACCTTCCCTTACTCCCACCACCTGGAGATCAACCTGGAGCCACAGTACGTGGCGCCCCTCACTCCTGACCGCGCGTACTTCTGGCGCGCATTATTCTACAAGTATGGCGCGGGGAAGACGGGAGCCAGCGAGGAGTAATTTGAGACAAACAAGCCAAAGACTACTTGTGCTGAGAATTGTTAGCAACAGTAACGTCTAAACTGTTCTATGCGTTAAATTGGTTCTTTTCTTAAATACAAAAATTCTTGGAACGTGATGAAAAAAGTTCAACAACACCTTCAGAAGAGAACTGTATTGTAATTACTTTTAGTATTTATTTTCTAGTGATATTTGTATCATGTGGTGTGAGAATATGATAATAAAGCATGTAAATTATTGCGCCCCTCACCGAACGCGTAGCGGGCGGGAAAAGCCACTTTATGGCCAGGTGTGGCATAATAGTACATTACAAAACTAGGGTGGTAATACAAAGAAAGGCCGAGATCGCAGAAGTTTGCGGCCCGAGCTGCAAGCGTGGGACGTAAATATGCGATCGAGGGCTTTCTTTATTACCTCCCGTGTTGTGTACATCATTTTATGTCTACACTTGGCCAGAAAGCGGCTTTTTCCGTACGCGCAGCGTGCGGAAAAAGTTACTTTATGGCCAGGTGTGGCATAAAATAATAAACATATACAATTTTACTCCTTTTTCATCCACTTCCTTTTACTCCTTTAATTCAGACTGAAGTTAAAAAAACATTATAATTATTTATCATTCTTTTATTTATAAAATCTAACAAATTTGTTATAAAACAACAACTAAGTACTTCGATATATTTCTATCTTAATTTTATAGGTACTAACTAGAAACAATTATATTGTGCAAAATTATTAACAGATCAAACAAAAATACATATTTATATTATAATAAATATTTTATTTTTACATAAATGTTTTAATTCACTCTACCTATAACATTACAAATTGACTTTTTATCATTTAATCAATTGACAATTTATCAATTCACCGATAATAAAACGTTCGCAACATTAAATCAAGCCATTGTCTTGATAATTTTGTCATTTGACAAATTAAATCGTACATTTTCAATTGAAAAATTTTAATCTCAAGATTTTCCTTAAACTATCTAAATATAAGGTTTACTATTGGATCGCATAAATTTAAAAGGCATAATGCATCATTTCGCATATTTCATCATTTGGCATAAAGCTTTTTTTTCTGATCCCGTAAACTTTTCAGGATTATTATAACGCAAACCTAACCTAACCTAACTTATTTAACAGGATGAGGCCTTAAAGAGTCCTGAAAATTCTACAGTTTAAGAAAAAAATGCATTATGACGAATGATGAATTATGCCAAATGATGCATTATGCCTTTTAAATTTATGCGATCCAATAGGTTCCCTAAATATAATGTATGGAACGATACCGTCGATCAAAAATGAGGTTGAAATTTGCCCCATTACGCCCACTTTTTGAAATCAATACGATACGATACAAAAAATTGTGATTGGTTACAAACTTAAACTAAGGTTTGTAACAATTTTTTGTATTTCCAATCATAATATTTAAGTATTTTCTTCAGTAGGTACTAAATACTAGCTTCGCCCCCTTGGAATGTATGTCGTGGGGCAAATTTTGAACGTCTGTTTACGCTTCCATGCTTATTATATTTCGATGTCTTATCTATATACAAAATTCTAGCCATGAAAATGGCAAAAGACGCGCAACTGACGTCAACCATTGCAATTGAACAATTTGACTGTCAATCAATCGCCAACTGTCAATCAACCAACCATGTCATGGCGTCATTAGCCAACTGTCAAAATTGAAATCCACAAGTCCTCTTTACCCGTTCAGCTTGAACTGTCACTGCTGTCACTGGAAATATGTCTCTTCTTACTTTTCTTCTTCTCCTTCTTTTCGTGCCTGTCAAAATGGAATTGAAATTTAAAACCCGATATTAAGCCTCCATTTAGTCAGGGCGAGAACTCGTACGCTCGCATACATGCGATTTTCATTTCAGTGCGGCGGTTAATCGATCAACTGTACTCATCGTACCTAGGTAGCCCGCAATGTAATCAAACTCGCATACGAGTTCTCGCCCCGTCTAAATGGGGCCTAAGACACAAGGATAAAACTTAAATAACCTCCGACTAAAAAAAACTCCATAAATAGCACCCCTCGTTTTCCGTCGGGGGTTAAAATTAAAATATGTATCTACGAGTGAATGTGACTGCGGTTACGATTGCGACTGCGACTGCGATAGCGATTGCATCTGCGATTACGATTATAATTCAGACCTGCTTTGTCACGCGATAAATAAATGATAAAGCATCCGCCACTCTCACACACTATTTGTCAGAACGTGACGGATGCTTTACCTTTTATTTATCGCGTGACAAAGCGTAGCGTCATAAGCCTATTGTATTTGAGCTAGCTCCAGCGCTGGCTCACGCGGTGCACACAGTTGCGATTGCGACTGCGATTGCGATTAGGTATAATTTCGAACTGTGCTTGCGCGGGCTCCGGCGCGGACTCTCGCGGTGCACCCACTTGCGACTGCATCTGCGATTACGATTATAATTCCGACCCGTGCTTGCGCGGGCTCCGTCACGGGCTTTTGCGGCGCACCCAATTGCGATTGCGTTTGCAACTGCATCGGTGATTACGATTATAATTCAGACCTGTACTTGAGCGAGCTCCAACGTTGGCTCACGCGGTGCACACAATTGCGATTGGGACTGCGACTGCAACTACGATTGCGATTATAATTCCGACCTGTGCTTGCGCGGGCTCCGTCACGGGCTCTCGCGGCGCATCCACTTGCGACTGCGATTGCGACTTCGACTGCATCTGCGATTATGATTATAATTCCGACCTGTGCTTGCGCGGGCTCCGTCACGGGCTCTCGCGGCGCATCCACTTGCGACTGCGATTGCGACTTCGACTGCATCTGCGATTATGATTATAATTCCGACCTGTGCTTGCGCGGGCTCCGTCACGGGCTCTCGCGGCGCATCCACTTGCGACTGCGATTGCGACTTCGACTGCATCTGCGATTATGATTATAATTCCGACCTGTGCTTGCGCGGGCTCCGTCACGGGCTCTCGCGGCGCACCCACTTGCGACTGCGATTGCGACTTCGACTGCATCTGCGATTACGATTATAATTCCGACCTGTGCTTGCGCGGGCTCCGGCGCGGGCTCTCGCGGCGCACGCGCTGGTGTCAAATCCCCGAGTCGTCGGTCGTGTGTTGGATGTTGTTCATGGACTCTTCAGATGACGCGGATTTCTGCTTCTTCTTCGCGCTGTAATCAAACGATTAAGTTTTATTCCGCAACTATATAGTAATTATCCGTTCAACAGAGCTAATGCTGTTAAAGAATACAATACTATTGAGAGGTAAACCACAAATTAGGATAACAAGAATATAGTGTCAATAAAGTATAACTGCCTTGAAAGATCATTACATTATAGATTCTATTTACTAGACAGTAAAGTGTAAATGCAGTTATAGATAACTGCGATCTTAATTTGTTTTGCATTTCACATTCGCCCGACGGTCTGCAAGTGCGTATTCCGTAGAGAAAAGACTAAGAGATACTATGAGCTTTCAACGGATTATCGGTTCTATGACCGTAATGATAAGGCGGCAAATGCTTTCAAACAAAAAAATAATAATGCGTTTTGCTTTTACAGATTCAACGGGGAGCCAGGTAGACCGCCCGGGTTTACTCGTGTTACCTACGCATTGTTATTTTTTTTTTGTGGTATTGTATTCCCTCAATGGCATTGTTCGCTCAATAGCATTGTATTCTTTAACAGCATTAGCTCTCTTGAACGGATAATTTCTATAACTCAGGATCTTCAGGACACGAGTCAGGCATTTACTGAACTGGCGAGCTCTTCGACCTCGTACTCGCGTACGATCAGGCGCTACTAAGGCAGTTAAAAAAATCTTCCCTCTCACAATCACAGCCTTACCCTTGTCACTGCTATCTTACTCTCTCCTCTCACAATCGCAGTCTTACTCCCTTTGCCGTGTCTCACACAGAATCAGTCTCAAGGTGGTTTTCCACCGGCAGAGCGAGACGAGACGAGACGAGGATTGAATTGAAATTTGTATGAAGTTTTCAATTCTCTCCTCGCGCATCGCGCAACTTGATACAAATTTCAATTCAATCCGCGTCTCATCTCGTCTCTACCTGCCGGTGGAAAACCACCTTTATAGTCCTCTCATCCTCTCTCACACACAATGGCACCCGACCGTCTCTCATACGTAGCCACCTCTCTCTTCAATCACGCCTACCCATATAATTAGTGAATACACCCCACACAATCATGTAGTCACATTTGTAATCTTACCGTCCCCTCTTACAATCACATTCCCCTTGTGACTTCTATCTAAATTTGAATTAGTAAGCCAATTTTATGTACGTACTAACCTAGAATATTTTTATTTGAATTGAATATTATAATTTGATTTTGATATTAATTTTATTTTAATTTTGTTAATTTAATTTTGTTATTGATTTTAATTTAAGTTTAAATTTAATTTGCTAAGCCCTAACAGGGTCCATGCTGTACCTGTAATACTACAACATCTTGTAATACCATGGTTGCAATAAATAAACATACATACATACATACATCTTACCCTGCTCTCTCACAAATACAGCCCTACTCTTGTCACTCCTATCTGAACCACCCTCACGACCACAGCCTTAACCCTGTCACTGTTGGCCTTCCCTCTCACGATAGTCTTACCCTCGTCTCTTCTCGTTCTCCAGCGAGACCTGGTCTTTGAACAGGCGGCTCAGCTCCAACTCCTCGATCTCGTCGTTGTTCGTCAGGATGATGGCGCTGAAACGGACATCATATTGATGGACGGATAGTCATATCGACGGTGACGGTAAAATAACAAAAAGAAAAGAATCAGACATGTAGAAGAGCCCTTATGGCCCTAATAAATAAATAACTTTTTCATCACACTTGCTCGAAAATGGTGTCATTACACGTAGGTTCTGCGGGCCGTAAATGGCCTATTACGCCCTAGGGCGTAGTGGTTTTCTTTTTAAATTTGAAACGCTGGTTCTGTTTTACTCTTATTTGTCATGTTCAAAGGAAACGACAACTTACTTTTTTAACTTTTATCACTGAAATATTTATTTAAAGATAACTGTAATTGCAAATACATATAAACACATATTTCGGTAACATTAATTAAATGTTTAAATAATGTATTTCTTTATTTTGCAAATATAAAATCAACTAAAATGGCCGTTACCGCTATGGTTTCCGAACGTGACTTGACGTTCACATTGTCTATGGACATATGTGACAAATGTCACTGTCTGTTTTAATATTTTCTTGTCATACTGGGTCGAAAAGTAAGGTTATTTTATTAAGATTTCCTCACAAGTGTGATGAAAAACATTGTGTGTGCCACGGGCGGTAAAGGAATTACAAACTCGTCTTATTAAAGCCCTCGGTTTCACCTCGGGCTTATAACAAACACTCGTTTGTAATTCCTTACTTACCGCCCTAGATACACAATGTACTATTATGCCACACCTGGCCATAAAGTGGCTTTCTGGCCAAGTGTAGCCATAAAATGATGTACACAACACGGGAGGTAATAAAGAAAGCCCTCGATCGCATAATTACGTCCCTCGCTTGCAGCTCGGGCCGCAAACATCTGCGATCTCGGCCTTTCTTTGCATTACCACCCTAGTTGTGTAATGTACTATTATGCCACGCGTGGCCATAAAGTGGCTTTTACCGCGCGCTACGCGTACGGAAAAAAACCGCTTTCTGGCCAAGTGCAGACATAAAATATACACAACGGGAGGTAATAAAGAAAGGCCGAGATCGCAGATGTTTGCGGCCCGAGCTATAAGCGAGGGACGTAAATATGCGATCGAGGAACGCGCTACGCGTACGGAAAAAAACATTCAAGCGCGCGATATACCTTTTGCAGGAAGACAAAATACTATATTATATGTACCTACTATGTGTGTGTGTATGGAGAAAGAGTTGTCACGGGTTGTTTGTTCGGTGTGAGAAGGCTTAGAATATAAGTAAAACGTAGCGTTTAGCAAAACTGTTGTTGTTTATTTAGGCTTAGTCGCGCTGCCCGCCCGTTAGGAGGGTTAGCGCCGCTCCCACAAGGGCGGGGGGATGTCGATAGATCAACCCTTCCACGCATTTTATAGTAAGAATTATCTAAAGTAAACTCCATAATAGGGAATATGCAAGAATTCTTTTTAAGAGATTTCTTAACAAAATATGAAAATAACGTAAAAAAGATGACATTCAGTCAAAATAAAATTGAAATCGACCGAGAAATACGGAAGATATAAACATTTTAAAGCACTAATCAGACAGCGATTAGAGAGAGAGATCCGATATGGACTATGACGTCATAGCACACGGCCGCCATACAATCTCCATACTATATTCTGTTTTGCGAGAAAGAGATAGAGATAAATCTTTGTTGTGTTATATCTTGGTTATTTTTATAGTTATTCGAAAAATATTGTTTTCCTACTGTTTTTTATATGAACGAGCTTTTATTAAAGTAATTAAAAAATATCATGCATATTCCCTATTAGGCGAACTAGTTTGACAGATAAAAATGTTGTCGCGCTCACAGAAAATTAAATAGTCATAGGTAATATCGATAAAATGTTATCGACCATCATTTGAACGCATCAGGATAGGTCTAAAAAGACAAAATAAATTCATGAAACGTGTAATCCTTAAATCTTTTTAAGAATTTATTGTGTCACTTACTTTATTTATTAGGTTATAAATTAAATCACAGTCATAGGTCAGCGAAATCTAACGCATTTCTTTATTTTTATACAAAACATCGCTGGCCTAACTCTGGCAACATTTGTGCTTGTGGAACTGTCAAATTAGTTCGCCTAATTATGGCGTTTACTTTAAGGTGTCCGAATCTTTGTTCAATCTCTTGACGAACATACGGACACCTTAGATAATTCTTACTTTACAGGCGAGTTTACAGTGGCCCGTTCCACGATGCTACAAGTTACAATTTTACAACTGTAACCTACAAATAGTACATTGTGTATCAAGGGCGGTAAGTAAAGAATTACAAACGAGTGTTTGTTACAAGGCCGAGGCGAAGCCGAGGGCTTTAATAACACGAGTTTGTAATTCCTTTACCGCCCGTGGCACACACAATGTTTTTCATCACACTTGTGAGGAAATCTGATTAAAATAACTTTACTTAACCTAAATAAAATTGTAAATCTGACAGTGACATTAGTGACATATTCCATAGACAATGCGAACGTCACGTCACGTTCGGAAACCATAGCGGTAAAGACTAAAAATGGTTTATTTTATATTTGCAAATTACTGATATACTATATTTAAACATTGAATTAATGTTACAGAAATATGTGTTTACATGTATTTGCAATAACAGTTCTCTTTAAATAAATATTTCAGTAGGTAATAAAAGTTAAAAAAGTAAGTTGGCGTTTCCTTTGAAAATGACATATAAGAGTAAAACTGAACCAGCGTTTCAAATTTAAAAAGAAAACCATTACGCCCTAGGGCGTAATAGGTCATTTACGGCCCGCAAAACCTACGTGTAATGACACCATTTTCGAGCAAGTGTGATGAAAAAAATATTATAGTAACGCTGGTGAAATACCACAACACCATTGGTTGGTTTGACCAATGTTGCTAGTTTAGACTTGTTAAATTGTAACGGGAAACGTGTCCCAAAAGGTCGGCAACGAGTCTACAAAAACGCCAAAAAACACGTTTCTTGTTTATAAATACACATTGTGTATTTATGTAAAATTTTAATTCTACTATTAAGACGGATGGACAGCGAAAGCTTAGTAATTGGATCCCGTTGGTACCCTTCCATTGGGTAGCTACGGAACCCTAAAAGAAAGAACAAAGAAAAGTGAATAAATGTATTTTCTTTCTTTCTAAAACAATCTGAACATGAGCACAATGACGTAGAAATTCACCGGTAAAATTTATTTTAGCATACAATTTATATGGCAAGGACGAAAACCTAGTTCGCGGGTTGCAAAATAAGTTGAAAAATGTCAATTACCTAATTAAAAAAAAATTGGGGGACAATCTTACCTACACAAATCTAACTAGTTTGGGAACTAAGCAATGCTTATACTGTGGGTACCTACTAGAAACATCCATGACTCAGGACAGGAACAATTTACTCATGTTATTTCTCATTTCTCGTTTCCCATTTTGTATTTTGACGTTTGGAGATCCTTTACACCTCCTAAACATGTTTTGACAACGGAGACCCCTTACATCTCCATTAATTTTAGTGTATGTCTCTCTATTTTCCATATTTCTTTTTAATTTATCTTGTTTTGACCCCTAGAGACCCTTTACATCTCTAAAAAATTTAGTTTTATGTTTATTGAAATGTATACCTATTAGTTAAGCACATGTTTGATTAATTGTATTACTTATTGAAATTGCATTTTCACAATTAATGTAATGCTCAATGTTTATTTTAAAAGAGAAACTGGTGAGTTTCTTCCAGCGCTTCTTCTCACCAGAATGTCATTTGCCGAAGCGCCAAAAGAAAGAATCAGACATGTGAAAGAGCCCTTGAGGCCTACTTACAGAAATAAATTATTTCATTTCATTTCATTTCATTTCATGCTCACACAAATATTTGCCCTTACCAGGATTTGAACCCGGGACCTCTAGCTTCGTAGGCGGTGGCACTCCCGTGTTGTCATTAATAATATCTCGATATCGATATTATCTGTTGCGCAGCACTAGCCGCTTTCGGAACGCGGTGTCAAGGTGACGATCGACCCCATCTGCCCATCTACATACATACATACACTGTCCTAACTAATAGGCCTGAACTTGGCCTGTCTACGACTGTCATGTGATGATTACACCTATATTACTATGCCAGTCGTCTTTATTGTAATGAAATGCGGAGATAGAGAGAAGACAACATTAAGGAACTTTGACGTGCAATAGTTCTTAAACTACACGTTGAAATTGAATAATTTAAAGTATTGAAAGTCTTATTATGCCCTATACAAGGTGCTCGCGAAACCGCGTAATTTTGCCAGCGTATTCCTGATCATGTTTAGAAAAGAAAATGTCGTATAAAGTAAGGTGAACACAGATTAGTTTTCGAGTCTTTAAATATTTTAGATTTGTAACATCTCTAGTGTTAGGTAATTAACTTTATAATTGCGATGTTGCTTGACCGACACACTACGGAAATTGCTGTTTAATGTTTAATGTCAAGTGTCCAATTTTCACTTTGATTTGACATTTGACGCTAATCAATAAAGTTCCACATTAATGGATATGAAAATATCACTCATTTAATAGAATCATGCCAGCGCCTCCTAAGGGATTGTGTTACTGGTGAACCAATAATAATTTATTTAATGTGTATATGAAAAGTAAAAAAAGTTAAAAATCATATTTCGACTTGTGTTCATATAATGTTATTTAATCATTACGACCTCAGCTATATGCTGGTAAATTTATGCGGGTTCCTCGCGAACAACCTGTATATCCCTGAAAATTCAGGGTTTTAGCTTTAGCCAGCACAAAATTACGGGAGGCTGAAAATGGCTACGAGAAAAGGATGGTGCGGCCGTGCCTTTTTTTGCTCGACTTGGCGGAGGCGCTGCTGTGCCCCCTGATAAAAAATCTAGTGATGCTTGTTCGCTCACCGGATCCGGCCGCCCTCAACCCTCTCCTGCCGCTTGTCAGTGATGACGGATATAGACGTCTCACCCTCGTGCTTCCTGTGTTTACTGGATTTGTGGTGTTTTCTGTCGACAAAAATGTTTTTACGATGACTTCAACCATTGAATCAGAGACACTAGCATATTCACCGTCATGGTAGAACAGTATAATAGAAGTAATTTTTAGGGTTCCGTACCAAAATGGTCAAAGAGGAACCCTTATGGCGCGACTCTGTCTGTCCGTCTCTCACAGTCAGATATCTCAGGAACTACTGCCGCTATCGATTTGAAATTTGGAATAGTTATGATATTATTATACAATTGCTACCAAATAAAGTAGATAATAAAATTTATGCTACACCATAAAGTGGCTTTTTCCGCACACTACGCTTTCGGAAAAGTCGCTTTCTGGCCAAGTGTAGACATAAAATGATGTACACAACACGGGAGGTAATAAAGAAAGCCTTCGATCGCATATTTACGACTCTCGACTGCGGCTCGGGCCGCAAACATCTACGATTTCGGCCTTTCTTTATATTACCACCCTAGTTGTGCAATGTATTCTTATTCTTATAACACATTGCAAAGGTAGTCTCCCAGTAACTCACTTGTGGTCCTTGTGTTTCTTGTCTTTCTTGTGCTCGGATCTGTGCTTGTGCTTGCGGTAGACGGAGCCCGCCCCCTCGTCCGTGGTCTCCAAATGTAGCACGTATAGTCGGTAGATTTGCAGCAAGATTACCTGACAAAGTACAACAGATTGTGGGACGAGAGAGAAACATTAAATAAATAAATAAATAAATATTAGGGGACAATCTTACACAAATCGAACTAGTCCCATAGTAAGCTCAATAAGGCTTGTGTTATGGATACTAGACGACGATATATTTAATAGATACAAATACTTAAATACATAGAAAACATCCATGACTCAGGAACAAATATTCGTGCTCATCACACAAATAAATGCCCTTACCGGGATTCGAACCCAGGACCTCCTGCTTCGTAGGCAGGGTCACTACCAACTAAGCTAAAGCGGTCGTCAAACATTGATGCGTTTACGGCGAGGGTACAATGGAACCAGATACAGTTGCAGTATAATACTTAGCAGTAATTTTTCTGCCTATAAGAGAAATAACTGGCCAAGAGCATGTCAGACCATGCTCAGTGTAGGGTTCCATAGCCGTAACTATAAGGTAAAAAATACGATGTAAAAAAAGTACAACAACAAAAGAGCGTATCTTCATAGCAATTACGTCCTTTTGTTGAGAAGCGCAGTTTGTCGGCGATAACTCAAAAACGGTTTAACCGATCTTGTTGAAAATAATTTTCGTTGCAAGCGTTATCTCTTTGTAATTTTATTTATATTTTTTGGACACACAATTTAGAAGATAGGGGGAAGGGGGAAGACACAATTTTCACAACTTTCGGAGCGATTATTTCCAAAGATATTCATTTAATCAAAAACATTACTTAAGAACCTTAACATTTTTTTGAAAGAGCTGTCGCACTATGTACCACACGTTGATATTTTCTGAAAAAATTTTTTTTAGCTTTAACATGTATGGAGTGCCCCTCCTAAAAATATTTATTTATTTAACTACCAAACTAAGTAGCGGCTGATACAAGAAATCTATATATTCCAAATTTTATCAACATCCATCGTGTAGTTTTTACCCGACTGCGGCGAAGCCCAAAGGAGGGTTATGTGTTTGCCCTGTATGTATGTATGTCCATTCCTGTGTCCGCTCGTAACTACTCAACGGCACATCCGATTTTGATAAATGATATATCATTAGATTCGTCTTGATGGTGCGAGTGTCACTGGGTATGAAGTTCGTTAAAATAAACAAAATGGCGGATTTTATGCAGTTTCAAAGTGCACCTCGGTCGGGTTTTTTTTAGTAAAAATGTGGTTATTGAGTAAAATGCCTGTGACATACGGACAGACGGACGGACCGACAGACGGACAACAAAGTGATCTTATAAGGGTCCCTTTTTCCCTTTTGAGGTCCGGAACCCTAAAACAATACTACCGATTAAAAAACTCTTTCTCCTTTTTGTAAGGACGGTAAAAAAAAGAATTCTTGAAATCAGTCAAGTCGTCTTCGAATTATTGGAAGCGGGACAACATATTTTAAAAAAATCCAACGAAGTGAAAAAACTAGAAGTTGGCTAAAATAAATAAAGTCTTTGTATTACCACCCTAGTTGTGTAATGTACAATTTCTGTTCGACGGAGCTAGAAAGCGGCATCTTTGTTTAGCGCAGCGGCTGGCAAAGTGATGCTTTCCGGCCGGAGGGCAGAAAATACATGTTACTCGTAATTACCAGTGTGTTCTTGCAGGTGAAGAAGATGTTCATATAGTTGATGATCTTGTAGTGCGCTATGATGAGCAGTCGGAAGGCGAGGAACGGCGCATCCTGCAGGGCGATGTTCATCATGATAGCGCACACCTCGATCGAGCAGCAGCAGGCGCGGCTATTTCTGAAACGTCATCATCTTTAACGTTGTCAACATCTTTAGCATTGACAATGTCACCGGCATCGCCATTGTCTTTAGCATACCTCTAGTTCAAATGTGTCACTAAAGTGAAAAAAGTGATATGAATCTTTAGCTCTCAAAGATATGCATCACTCTTTTAGCTCAGTAGGTCCATGGTGTGTCAACAAAAAAACAACCTTAAAAAGGCTCAAACTTTGAAGGGTGTTTTTTTAAGTAAAATACGAGTTTAAGCCGATATAACGAAACACGTGCTTATTATTTTTTCATGTTCTCAAACATAATATCAAACCAGTAATTAACTAGCAACTTGCTTGTATTTTTTTCTGTAGAAGTTGGAGGGTTTAGTCACTTTTCAGTACTTTGGAGGTCAGTTTGAGATTGGGCAGCTAAAAAAATACGTGTCTATTATTTTAGACTACTTTCTAACATATATCAAAATAAATCAGATCGGAGCCGGATAGTTGGGTACTTTTCCCTGTAAATAACGGGGTAACAGCTGAATGGATTGAGCTGAAATTTTGCACGAAAGTAGACCAAGTCCTGGATTGAAATATAGGATACTTTATATCCCCGTAAAGAGTTCCCTTGGGATAATAACGGGAAATAACACGGGCGAAGCAGCGGGTAAATGCTAGTGTGAAATAAATAATAGCTAATAAGCGTTAATCCATCGATTCATAGAGGAAGAAATAGTACATTACACAACTAGGGTGGTAATACAATTAATTATTTCTTTATTAGGGTCATTATTTGAGCGTTTCACCCGCCTCACTTTCGTGGACACATTATTGTCGAAGTTCCCTCAGATTCTAGTCTCATATATCGAGCTATTTGATAGATATCCGGTACTACTAACAAATACCTTAAAATTACATTAAAATCTACCGGAATCTCAACAATAATGTGTCCACGAAAGTGAGGCGGGTGAAACGCTTGAATAATGACCAATTACCTCCCGTGTTGTGTAGATCAATTTATGTCTACACTTGGCTAAAGAGCCACGTTTTGGCCAGGTGTGGCATAAAAATATTTAGTAAATACATTTTATAACCTGGCAATTATTTATTTCACTTAAAGCTGTAATCGGCGATTCTCACGAAGTATGTCTGCGGTCACCTAATTACCGCGATGCTATTTTCATACTAGATGTATGAAGACGCGGTAATTAGACGCAGAATACTTCGTCAGAATGGCCGTAATTTACTCGTAAACAAACCAATTGCGGTACAACTTACGGAATAAATGGAGATTCTCTTCTAGAAACCTCTAGATTCACCTAGAAATTGTGTAAGTGTATGTGCAATCGACCAAACGCTTGCATTGTGTGATATTATTATTATAGTTAGCAGTATATATATATGACAATTTTGACATATTTTGTACAGCCAGAAGCACTTATCAATGCCACAGAAAAATCTACATAGGACTGTATCCTAAGTAGCACTTAAGTTGTATAAGAGGTTATATAGCCATTAATACTCCAGTTTGAGCGGTATAAGGGATTGTACAACGACACTGTGACTGACAAGGACCTTAATTAGTACATTACACAACAAGGGTGGTAACACAAAGAAAGGCCGAGATCGAAGATGTTTGCGGCCCGAGCTGCAAGCGAGGGACGTAATTATGCGATCGAAGGCTTTCTTTATTACCTCCCGTGTTGTGTACATCATTTTATGTCTACATTTGGCCAGAAAGCGGCTTTTCCCGTACGCGCAGCGTGCGGAAAAAGCCACTTTATGGCCAGGTGTGGCATAATAATACATTACATACCGAGGCCAGTAAAATAAAAAATGTGTCTGTTCTCGGCTTTGCCTCGGCCGACAATTACATGTGATCTGAGGCTTTCTTATTTACTGACCAAGGTTTGTATACTATTTTCTGTTCGACGGAGCCAGAAAGCGGCACCTTCGTTTAGCGCAGCGGCCGGCAAGGTGACGTTTTCCGGCCGGAGGACGAGAAACATGTGATCTGAGACTGGATCACATGTTTGTCGTCCTCGACTTTGCTTCGGCAGACATGAGATCTGAGACATTTCTGACATTACTGACCTCGGAATGTAGGTAGTGTACTATGGTTCTTTGTGCCTAATAAATAAAAAGTTCTTATATAACTTGTGTGCTACTTAGGTATCCATGTTTACACATTAGCATTTGGTACGTACACATTTATCATAATTTAGATTTATTTAAGTAAGTACTTTGCGCCTGTAATTTTGACGGTGAAATTGTATGTTTTCCTCAGTCCATCCGCGGAATGATAAAATTAAAAAAATATTCGCGAATTAATCGATTTACATTGTTTAATTGCTACTGACTGTACTATATATAGGTAATTGAAATTGACGAGATCCGAGTCAGTTTTCCAGACTCACTTGTGGTAATATGCCAAAAAATGTGCAGAAAAGCAGAGGTGACAGAGAGAAGAAAAGTGCAATGTGAGATATCGTGACTACTTAAAAAAAACTCGTATCTAAAGTCGTCGCAAAGACAAACATCAAAAGTTACATACGAACTTCATATACACTTAGGTACTGCGTTTTTACCTGGAGTCAGTGTCAGATACGTGTTTTTTTAAAGTAATGACGATATGACTCCTCTATTCCCATTATCATCATTACCACCTGGAGATCATCATCATCATTATCTTATATACGTCTCACTGCTGGGCACAGGCCTATTCTCATACACAAGAGTGAATCACTACAGTCCCCACGCTAGCCCATTGCGGATTGGGGACTTCACATACACCTTTGAAATTCTTCGCGGATGTATGCAGGTTTCTTAACGATGTTTTTCCTTCGCCGAAAAGCTAATGGTAAATATCCAATAATATTGTAGAGACCTGGCTGTCTCTATAGAAGAATTATAAATTTAATTCAAATATCTATATACCCAGCACCTCCACCATACTGTAGGGGGTCTACTCAGATGAATTAAGAAGGGAATATAATTATACTGATAAATGTAAGACTATTTAACTGTCGAAAGGAATACATGATGTTAGTTTGGTGGCACTAAGATAAGAACTGAATCAATATTTTATATAAAAACATCACCTTAGACTGACGGATTTTTAAATTATATTTTTAATAGGGATGTTGACTAATGTTGAATTTTACAACATAATATAGTCACATGGATTGGAAAATACTAAATTATTATAACACAAAAGAAATAAACAAAAAATGTATAAAAAATATAAAGTAATGAGACCAGAGACCACACAGTTTAAAAAAAATGATTTTTTTTAATCGTCTTAAAGAAAAATTAAAGACAATTTCGGAATGCTTAAATAACACTGAAAAAATAAATGTATGACAACAAAGTATGTGCTTAAACGCACTTTCTCGTGCTCAAAATGGCAAAATGCTATTTTTTTCATACAGACTTAGTACAGCGACGGAACGGATGACGTTATAAGTTCCTACCGTTTTGTATAGAGCGTTTTCAAAGCTCAGTGCGATCTGCTACTTTTGATTACAATTTGTGGCTGTTAAACTTATACAAATGTATTAGGTGTCATCTATATGTCAACAAATATCTATATATTTGTTCCTCGCAAATAGTAGAATCGATTTACGACAGAAAAAAATCGAGTCAACAGGCGAATTCTTTTGTAGAGACGGCCAGGGGCCCGTTTCACGAAGCTACAATATCATAATCAGCCAATTCAATTCAATTCATTTATTTTACGACCAAATTGGATAAATGTCAGTATATAAGATATAAGCCCATAAGAGAAGAGTGTCTACACAGAACATGAACTAGCGCGAGTTAGATGCGAAGTTCCATACAAATGTCGCTCGCTAGAGTCTGTGCGGAAACATAATAGGATTTAGATTTGGGGGCGCTGTAATGCTTTTCTACCGTATTTGCAAAAAAATGCCATACTGGTTAGGTTAGTTCCGTTTTTCGCAACGCCTATTCTCTTTCCGCACAGACTCTACTGGTTTTGTATAAACTTGGAAATGGAAACACGCCCGCAACTCGCTCGAAAATCACACGTGTGATAGGCACTAAGTCATAGAGGAGCCATTAGAAATTTAAAAAGTTTCTAACTGCTAGCTAGCTGGAAGAAGCTACACAACGTATGATACTCAACACACTGGATTAAAGTGTGTCTACGATAACGGCAGTGAAATATCAACACCCAGTGCCGTAAATAGCCTTTTCTGCGCCCTGTGCGAGCTTCTATAACTGCGACCTTGTTTTTGTTTTAGATATTATAGGTACCCTAGGTGGTACGTGGTCTGGCCATTCTTGCGCCCCCCAGAGTCTACGCCCTGTGCCTGGGCACCGGTGGCACCGCCCTATGTACGGCACTGTCAACACCTCCATTTAAAAGTCATATTTCTATAAAAACATGACGTAAATGGTGTTGCCAAATAATTCCACTGCAAAGTTACCTTAGACGCACTCTATTCATCAAAATTATTTTTGTATTTTTCCTTTAAATAAATAAAACCATATCGTTGCTAGTGGGTCTATGAGCTCGTGAGTCTGTCAGCCCCCTGGCACTGCCATTTTGAAAAACATTCGAAAACTGAATCGACAAAAAAATCTCAATAATTATCAAACCTGTTCACAAAAAATCTCGAGAATCGGTTGAGAAATGCGATCCGTAGAGAAAAATAGCCGGGGGGACAGATAGACATATGAAAGAATTTTTGTCCACGCGAGAACGGAGACGCTTCGCTCGCTCGGTAAAAATATGGGTCTCATTTATTTTAACAAAGTTTTGCTTGTTGCAAAATAGTCACTGAAACAAGTATGATTTCGAGTAAGTAAAAAAATAAATGGTGAAAGGAAAAATACAAGAAAAAAATTGAAGGTTCAATTTATTGATTTACAAATATTTTGAAAACGGAAAGCGAATGTTTCCAGTGTGTGAGTTTCACCATTGATTAATAACGGAGCAAAGATTTTCCATAAATAGATAACAAAATCCAAAAATTTGTAAAATACAAATTATTTTTATTTATTTGTTCAGTTATTTTAGTTACAGTACCTACATTGTGCGCCTGGAAGGAAATCGTAATAGTACATTACACAACTAGGGTGATAAAATAAAGAAAGGCCTTTCTTTATTACCTCCCGTGTTGTGTACATCATTTTATGTCTACACTTGGCCATAAAGCGGCATTTTCCATACGCGTAGAGTGCGGTAAAAGCCACTTTACGGCCCGGTGTGGCATAAACAAAATTATTTAAGTTAGTACCTAGCACCAGAATCAGTATGCGCTCAAACCAAATCATGTCTTTAGAAAGGATATAAGTACATTACATAATTAGGGTGGTACTTAATACAAAGAAAGGGCGAGATCTCAGACAGCTCGGGCCGCAAACATCTGCGATCTCGGGCTTTCTTTGTTTTACCACCCTAGTTGTGTAATGTACTATTTTTGCAAGCCTTTATTAAAGTAGTTTCACCTGTCCCGTTGTTCAGCTGGCTGTTTTTTGGTCTCGAATTGGAATTCGGAGTTTAGAAGAAATTATTTTTTTAATTGGAAAATATTTGCTCCTTGTTGTGCTATGTGTCGCGTTGCGGCGTGCGTTACGTACATGTCGGACCTATTAGCTGTCCCGCGCGACTTGCGACTTTTAGTCGCAGTCAGCACCACCGTGAACTGCACCAGCGACCACGACCAGATCGCCAGCGTGAGGAGCACCAGGACCTTCTCCGATGCGACCTTCTCGTCTTTGAACGAGTCGAAGAACTCGATGATGTCGGCTGCTGTACCTGGTTTGGAAATGGGGGGAAATCTGATGAGCATAATAAAATGGTCCACATTATAGGGGGTTTAAGAAAATAAGCATCTTTTCAAAATGCTAACCACAGAAATATAGGAGGTAGAAAGAAAAAGTGTATGTTACACAAGCAGTAGCTGGCTGAGCTGATTGCTGGCAAGGTCCCCCTTCGGCAGCAGCCAGCGGCCCACGAACAGGGTCAGCCTCAGGAACCTCCCCACCACCTCCGTAACAACCCTATCGTAACTTCTGGCTCGGTATATTCCTGTGCCTATACTCACCTATGTACACAAGCAGTAGCTGGCTGAGCTGATCCCTGGTCAGGTCCCCCTTCGGCAGCAGCCAGCGGCCCACGATCAGAGTCAGCATCAGGAACTGCTCGATCAGCGTCACCCACATGTCTGTGGGGATCTTCGCCGCAACGCCGAACCCTATCTCTGTCTGGAGACACAAACAAAAATCATAACCAACGTCAAACATAGGTAAAGTCGGTTATTTTCTTACTTTTTCATCGATAAAACTGCCTGTTGTCTACCATGTAATGTATCTTTTATAACTGTTCTTCTACTCCGATCGACTAAACTGACCAACTGAAACAGATAATTTAGTTTTGTTTCCCAACGGCTGAACGGCCATTCTCACGAAGTATGTCTGCGTCTAATTACCACGTCTCCATACATTTAGTATGAAAACAGCGTCGCGGTAATTATGTAACCGCAGACATACTTCATGAGAATGGCCGTCAACTATTTAGTTAGTGGTAACTAACTAGTTAGTGGTTCGATAGGAATAATTTTTTATTATCCTGCCGAATCCTACACCGGAGACGACGATGCAACGGGGCCACGCCGTTTCGTCGCCTCAATAGATATTTTATGTTTACGTTTCATGACGCATTGGTTTTTTTTACTGTAATGTCATGTTAACATGTATTAATAAATAAATAAATAAATAATTGTTTTTTCCTGTCTATTCAACCATCCTTACCTACAAGCCTGGCCATTTGGTTTTATAACGAGAACGATACAATTCTGCTACAACTAGGTTTTGCAGCGGTAAATCTCTTTCTACGTACATTACCGGATCCCGATGTTGTCATATTGGTTCTGTACAAGGCATGAAAAATCCTACTCCAAATCTGGGTAGGTATTGATCTGATCACAATAATGGAATATCTTTCCTCTTATACATTCCTTTAATTAATTATATACTACTAATTAAGTACATATTTAAGCCTAACTATCCTTAAATTCTATAACAATATCTACGTAATTAGATAAAAAATCCTATTATAAAAACACAGTTTTGGAGTAAGAATTATTTGTCCTGTCCCAGTGCTGGTTACATAAATTGGTTATGTACGAGGAAAAAGCAAAAGGGAAAATTTCACGAGGCCAAAGTGACAGGCAACAGCTTGTAGGTATCGGGAACGTGCACGACAAAGGTGCTGCCAACTGGTGCCGTCAATCTAAATCATATACCCTCTCATGCTGTGGCCACATTGACGAAAACGCCGTTAATAACGTTAATTTATCGCGTTGAAGGACGATTAACGTCAGTGTAGCTACGACTTACTGTATTTGACATTGACACTTACATATTATCATTGACATTGACAGCTTGATTTGACAGGGGCGATTGTTTCCTTTATTGTCCGCCCGTGTCTCTTTTGTCGTTTAGTGCTGCCACCTATAGTTCGTGCACGTTCCCTAATGATGATAATTCGCAGGACATCACTAATAGTCGGTGATATTAAACGGAATAGGTAGTGATTCCAAATGACACCACTGGTGGTGTCGTTCTGGTGGTATCGAGTGGAACGAACGAACTAAAAAGTCTTTAAATTCGCGACGTAAGTAATTTCTATATTTGTCTTGTTGGGAATAATTTATTTACAAAATTATTACCTGATCAACTAGTTGCTTTCATAGGAACAAATGACTTCATAAAGTTCCATTCTGCACAACTAGTTGATCAGTTTAGTTGATTGGAGTGGAAAAACAGTTTTTCATCACACATGCTCGAAAATGGTGTCGTTACACGTAGGTTTTGCGGGCCGTAAATGACCTATTACGCCCTAGGGCGTAATGGTTTTCTTTTTAAATTTGAAACGCTGGTTCTGTTTTACTCTTATTTGTCATTTTCAAAGGAAACGCCAACTTACTTTTTTAACTTTTACTACTGAAATATTTATTTAAAGAGAACTGTTATTGCAAATACATCGCACCGTTAGAATGAAAGCGGCCTAATACAATTTTTTTTACAACCGAGTTAAAACCGTTTTAGGTAATTTTAAGATTGAAATTAAATTAGCAAAATTTTTGAATTAGGTCGCTTTCATTCTAACGGTGCGACATGTAAACACATATTTCTGTAACAATAATTAAATGTTTAAATATAGTATTTCAGTATTTTGCAAATATAAAATAAACCATTTTTAGTCTTTACCGCTATGGTTTCCGAACGTGACTTGACGTTCGCATTGTCTATGGAATATGTCACTAATGTCACTGTCAGTTTTACAATTTGATTTAGGTTAAGTAGGTAAGGTTATTTTAATCAGATTTCCTCACAAGTGTGATGAAAAACATTGTGTGTGCCACGGGCGGTAAAGGAATTACAAACTCGTGTTATTAAAGCCCTCGGCTTCGCCTCGGCCTTGTAACAAACACTCGTTTGTAATTCTTTACTTACCGCCCTTGATACACAATGTACTATTTTATGCCTGTTATATTTTCTAGTGTTAAATGAAGTATAATTTGTATCTTACTAAATCGACATTTGAGGACTTATTTTCTTAGAAAAGGCATAGGCTCTATTGTAAGCTTTCGCTCTCTTCTGAGCTTACCTCGACCATGGTCGCGTTTCCGGTCGGCTTCTCGAGCCTCACGTCCACCTTGTGGAGCTCCAGCAGCCAGATGGCCGGCACCACTAGTCCCAGGTAGATGAACACCGACGGACAGAACCTGGGGACAACCATATAGTTAGAAAAATGGTGAGGTGGAAGCTATATTACATACAAACAGATAAAAATTTGCATTATCTATATACAGGTCGATTTACAAGAGCTGGCACGAATAGATTGAACGAGTGAATGATTAACGAACGAACGAGTGAGTGAATGATTAAATAAGTGATAATCGTATTTGTAGATTATCTCGTCTCATAACTTCGTAACCCAGTCTGTATTGTGTATTTAATGAACAACTGAAAAGCCCTTCCTGCACAATGCCAACCTTGTTTGCACACTGACGCGGTGAAGTGTGGAAATTGCATCGAAACATCTAAATTTCGTATTAGTTAAAAAAAACTCATACTGGTTATAAATGTCAATGTTAAGTCCAGTAAGTCGTGGCTACACTAACGTTAATCGTCCTTCATCGCAAAAATACCGGCGTTTCCCGTTAATCTTGCCCCAGCATGATAGAGTATAAGTTTCGGATTGGCGCCACCAGTTGGCAGCACATTCGTTGTGCACGTTTCCTATACGAACTTTTTTTTTATTTATTTATTTAAGGTTCACCAACAATTGTTAACGCCAATACAGGTCATAATTACAAGCGTGTACCTACTACCTACACATAGGGATGGGTGTCACAATCACTTATAGGTAAACACCGCATGCGAAACAATAACTATTCTTAATAGTACATTGTGTATCTAGGGCGGTAAGTAAGGAATTACAAACGAGTGTTTGTTATAAGCCCGCGGTGAAACCGAGGGCTTTAATAACACCGTGGCACACACAATGTTTTTCATCACACTTGTGAGGAAATCTTAATAAAATAACCGTACTTTTCGACCCAGTATGACAAGAAAATATTAAAACAGACAGTGACATTTGTCACTTTGTGTTTATATGTATTTGCAATTACAGTTATCTTTAAATAAATATTTCAGTGATAAAAGTTAAAAAAGTAAGTTGGCGTTTCCTTTGAACATGACAAATAAGAGTAAAACAGAACCAGCGTTTCAAATTTAAAATACCATTACGTCCTAGGGCGTAATAGGCCATTTATGGCCCGCAGAACCTACGTGTAATGACACCATTTTCGAGCAAGTGTGATGAAAATACTTATACATAACTTAGAAGTAAACAATATTCTAACAATGAGCTCGGGGCAAGCCTGATACTATCCAAGTGTCTTGTAAGCTTTAAGATTCAGGACAGTTGTAATTAATTTACCGGGACGGTCATAGTGAATGTGTACTATAGGTAATTTCACGAGAGTTGAGGTGAATGATTACACACACAGCTACATGAAGTACTCATTGCAAAAAAAGTGAATAAATGAAATGAATGAGTGAGTAATAAACACAAGGTTATAGTTTAAACAAACTTTTTGGTCTATGTTGCAATTCACTGTTGAACCTGCTATCGGTACGAAAAAAGAACAGTAATTTCCAAATCCCGCTGTCGTTACATGACAGTGTTGTTGTGTGCGTGGCCTCAACTTTCGTGAAATTACCTATACGTCAACTTTGAACGAATACATTCGAGTGTAGGCTGGTTCGCAGGTTATCTCAACGTAAAAAGGTTACGAAACCTTGTGCGAGCTCTGAATAAGACAACAAAGCATGGGTGGGGCCCATTAGGCTGTCGCAAGCTATTAGGGCTGTCATCATCATTGATGAGTAAGTAAAGCTACACTTTACATCTCTAAAAAAATTAGTTTTAAGTGTATTCGACGGAGCCAGAAAGCGGTATCTTCGTTTAGCGCAGCGGCCGGCAAGGTGACGCTTTCCGGCCGGAGGGCAGAAAAACATATTTTCCAGCAAGACGAAGTCGTGACGCACGACGTTAGGGGTGTTCAGTTTATTGACTTTCTCTACCTGTTTGAACGTATTGGCGAACGGTGATAATTCCACGAGTTTGCCATTGTTTCCGCCCCCGCTGATTACCCGCGCCTCGCCGACCTTCACCCCACTGCCGATACCTTCCTCCCTAGGGTTGCCAGATGGCTGGGATCCGAAAATTCTCCCTACGTTATTTCAAACCTTATGTCAAATTGCCAATTGGCTATTTGACAACCTTTTTCTGTGATATGATATAGAAACACCTCTCAATAATAGAAATATTTGTATCATACAACCTCCCTTAAAGGGATAAGTTCGCCTTTGTACATAGGGATATTTTTTAATCCTGTACTTTGTCTTATTTTGTGCAATAAAGTGTTTACATACATACAAAAACTCACTGAAATACTACAATGTTAAAATCACATTTTTAGACTTGCCTAAAAACGTGCTGAAACGCTCCATAGCAGAATAGAAGCCCATTGTAACGTGACGTCACAAGATACGTTGTTTGGGGAAGTCAAGAACTTTGTTCTGCAACTATGGTAAAGCTTGCGTTTATCGTAACTGTTTCATAACAAAAGTTACCTTAGTTTTTAATATTTTATACTTTTTAAATAGACTTTCCCACCCAACCTTGCAGACTCATAATAGTACATTGTGTATCAAGGGCGATAAGTAAGGAATTACAAACGAGTGTTTGTTACAAGGCCGAGGCGAAGCCGAGGGCTTTAACAACACGAGTTTGTAATTCCTTTACTGCCCGTGGCACACACAATGTTTTTCATCACACTTGTGAGGAAATCTGATTAAAATAACCTTACTTAACCTAAATAAAATTGTAAAACTGACAGTGACATTAGTGACATATATCAAGACGACAAGTCACGTTCGGAAACCATAGCGGTAAAGACTTAAAATGGTTGATTTTATATTTGCAAAATACTGAAATACACTATTTAAACATTTAATTAATGTTACAGAAATATGTGTTTACATGTATTCGCAATAACAGTTCTCTTTAAATAAATATTTCAGTAATAAAAGTTAAAAAAGTAAGTTGGCGTTTCCTTTGATCATGACAAATAAAAGTAAAACAGAACCAGCGTTTCAAATTTAAAAAGATAACCATTACGCCGTAGGGCGTAATAGGTCATTTACGGCACGCAAAACCTACGTGCAATGCACCATTTTCGAGCAAGTGTGATGAAAAAAAAGTTACACATTAGGTATCAAACTCAAAACTTTAACATATTTCCTTATTTTGCTTATTTTAACAGTATTTTATATATTTTTTACAAATTTCGGTAACAGACTAGTACGGAGTACCCAATTTCTGTACTACATAAATAAATGCATAATAGATTATGGTTATCCAAATCCAACCCCACCCCTCCCTCCTCAATGGAACCAGTACCCAACGAGGTGCGGCGGCCAAAGTGTCTGAAAAATATAAAAGCTACAAGTACAGGTGCCTCTGCTCCGAATACATTTTTATGCCAGTTGGTGTCGAGTCGAGACCCTTGGCCCGTGGGGTCACAATTACACAACGCTGGTCGACTGCACTGGTGACTGAAAGGCTGGCAGCTTCCTCGCACAGCGAATTAGCATCGCTAATGGCTATACAGCGGGGAAAGGTTGGCAGCATATTCGGCACTATGCCGAGGGGCCCAATTGTTAGGGTTACGTACCAAAATGGTAAAAAAGGAACCCTTATAGTGCGACTCGTACGTGGTGTACTTCGTAGGGTATATTTCACTTTAAACTATTTACTTTTACACTTGTTGGTTGATTGGTTAATTATTTGTTACTTGTTTTCAACCTGTCAATCTCAAGTTGTAGTGTCTAATTTTGGTCCTTCGAGCCGGATTATTTGGCAGGGCCTGAAGGAGTGAGCGTGGGCTTACCACCTTCAGTGTAAACCGGAGCAGTGGGCTCAGGGAGTATCAAGCAACGGTACCAGCTAGTGGAGCTGTGGTCTGCAGTCGGAGCCAGGAGTCGGCCCCGGGCAGCATCCTGCCGCAAGCAGCTAGCATCTTCCGAGGAGTGGAAGGAGGGCGAGTGTAGAGAGAAATCCAAGGAGAAATCCAAAGAGTTCAATAAACCCAGCGGTCGGCAACCCGCGGCCCGCGGGCCGCACGGCCCGCGAACCCCTCACTTGCGGCCCGTGAGCCTCCCTGGCTATTTTGTACGTAAAGATCATTATGTTTAGAATCGTATTAAGTCACAAATTATTCATAAAGTGCGGCCCGCGTCAATTTCGTTACCTACTATGTGGCCCTTGGCTGCTAAAAGGTTGCCGACCGCTGAATAAACCACTCGGGACGAACAGTTTGTTTGATTTGGCCTAGATCCAAGAATGGATTAACAAAAGTCCACCATGATGATGATGATGTGTAGATGTAAATGAACTCGACTACACATGAGCTTACCGATCTAGCAGCCCTAAGCCGCCGGCACTTACACCCTCTCGCAGAGCGGTGACATTTGCAGGCTTTGTCAACGGCCACTCGGCGGGAACGCGATTACAGGCCCAACCAGTGCCGTAAATAGCCTTTTCTGCGCCCTGTGCGAGCTTCTATTACTGTGCCCTTGTTTTTTTAGATATTATAGGTACCCCCGTCTGGTCTGGTCATTCTTGCGCCCCCCAGAGTCAACGCCTTGTGCCTGGGCAGACTTGGCACCGGTGGCACCGCCCTATTTACGGCGCTGGGCCCAACCACTACACGGTGCGACGTCGAGTCGCGACACGATGCGACCCTCCAACCAGTAGGCTTATGATGCTACGCTTTGTCGCGTGATAAATAAATGATCCCATCAAAAGCATGACATGTAAAAAGATGCAAGTCTCGCAACGCAGTTCTTCTACAACAAAAAAGTTCTGAGATGTAATGTTAAACCAAGTCTGTTATTTATTCGATTCCGATTTCCACCGACTTGCCTTTTATTTCACCGTGGAGGAACACATTTTATGATTTTATAGTTCTTAAATAAAGAATTCCTTGTGGGTCTGCTGGATAAAGTGTTGTCTGCGTGCCGTGTAGGTACGAAACGAACGCACCACAAGCAAAGAAATAAGAATACGTAAGAAAGCTGTATGGATCACACTCACACAGATGGGCTATTGTGCGTCTTTGTAAATACGTGTCGCGCGCTCCTTTCGGCCGAAGATGGACTAGGTACCTACTTGTTTGTCATTATACTTTGTCTCTAGTTAGTGTATAGAGACGCACTACATATAAACTTGTTTTCGCGAATCCCCTTATTTTCGCAAAATTGTATTTGGCCGAATACTCTTTCTTTAGGCATAATTGTTGTTTTACAGATACCGTTGACTATTCAGAATAATTATAAAATATAACGGTTCGTAATCATTTGGTTAGGTTTTTAGGGTTCCGTACCAAATGGTAAACAAGGAACCCTTATGGTGCGACTCTGTCTGTACGTCTGCTGTCCGTCTGTCTGTCCGTCTGTCACAGCCAGATATCTCAGAAACTACTGCTGCTATCGATTCGAAATTTGGAATAGTATAAAAGTAGCTAACCCGAGCCTATTGGATGTAAAAAAAATCTTGTAACTGTTTTACTTTTTTTTAAGGAGGTCCGTAATGGGACATTGAAAATTGAAAGTAGAGCTATCGAGTGGGGTATCAAATGAAACGACTTAGTTTGTAGATAAAAACACCGATTTTATTTTTATTCTCAAATGAGTACTTTTTGATTTATGGGGAAAACGTAAAAAAAAACCATCCCCCCCCCTATTATCTTCGAAGTTACTGAACAGAAAAATCTGTAATAATTACCAATTATTAATGTCATCTTAAATATTACAGGAAAAATATAACGGTTTTCCTAAATTGCACCGTTTTTGTGAAATTTGCAAATTGCAAAAACCGTAACACATACTTATTTGCTCCTGCTAGTTATAAGATGTTTATCATGTCCAATCCTATAGAGTCAGGTTAGCGATTTTTAAAACTATTCTAAATTTCAAATCGGTAGCAGCAGTTCCTGAGATATCTGGCTGTGACAGACAGACCGACAGACAGAGTCGCACGCACCATAAGTGTTCCTTTTTTACCATTTTGGTAGAGAACCCTAATATGGGAGACAATATACACTCTAGTAAATCTTACGCCTCTTTGCTTTTCGCTCATATGTGACTTATTCCCTTTTTTACTGGAGGCGTTGATTTGTCTGTGATCCAAGGTTAAGCGGGCTGCTCAATGAAGGGGTGAACCCGCCGCCCGAGTCACCTTGCTCCAACGACATTCACAGGTTTCACAAACAAACACCTGCTCTAATAGGTGGACAACAATCTTATAAGGGTTCCGTTTTTCCTTTTGAGCCACGGAACCCTAAAAACGAAAGATATTTACATAATGATGGCATTGTACTTTGTACGTAGAGTCCGACCGAAATTTCGGTTTCGGCCTAGTAAGTAAACGCCTAATTTTTTTATTTAATTAATTATGAATATTTTATTGCCGTTGACATTTTATTCTTCCTATTCTTGCATTTGAAATTATCCTATTTATTGTTATTTGAAATTATTATTATGAATGTATTAATTAATTTATGCCACACTTGGCACGCTGCGCGTACGGAAAAGGCCGCTATCTGGCCAATTGTAGACATAAAATGATGTACCTACACAACACGGGAGGTAATAAAGAAAGCCCTCGATCGCATATTTACGCAAACATCTGCGATCTCGGCCTTTCTTTGTATTACCACCCTAGTTGTGTAATATACTATAATTAAATTGACATAATCCACTGTAATACTAACATTAGTTGTTTAAGTTTTACTTGTAAATACTAACACATATGGACTCAAGGTCTGAAATAAATATATATATATATATATATATTCATTCTAGTTTCGGCAAAACAACGGGTTTTAGTGTTGGAGATTCAGTGGATCAGTAAATAGAAACCACAATTACAAGTTCCAAGTATTATTTTGCACCGCGCGCTTGAGCGATCGAAACAGAATAGACAATTCTTTGGTGTGACAACTGTCTAACTTAAACGCTTATTAACAGCCAGCTACCTTGGTTTATATTGGTACATAAACGAACTCTATGTTCCAACATTTAGCTTAGTTGAGTCGTTTTCAAAAAAAGATGTCCGTAATTAGACCTTAATTAAACAAAAAAGTTAATCTTGTTCCTTTGTGTAACGAACGTTAGGTACACAAAGGAAATAGTTAACGCTTGGTTTAATAAAGCCCTAACTACGGACATCTTTTTTTGAAAACGTCTTAGTTTCAGTTTCGGCTGCTAACCGGCCGAAACTAAAGCTGAAACCGAATTCTAGAGGTTTCGCGCTGCGATCGGGCAGTCGTTATTGCAAAAAGCACCAATAATTTATTTGAAATTAGGATGTGATAAATTACGTTGTATTAATGATTAGTTGAAATAACAGAGACAGAATTATTAATATAGTCTGATATGTTATTTTAAAATTTGACTGACTGTTTTTTCGTAAACAGGTACTTATATGGAAGTTTCGGTTCCAAGTAACGCCCCACGTATACCGAACGCATAAATGTATGCATTCGTTATACTTAATAACAATATGCGGATTTCAGGTATGCCAATTCAATCGGTATGTAAATTAACTAGTATGCGTTTTTATGATTATGCCATCTAATCGGTATGCTTAATCATCGTATGCCTAAACTGTTATGCATTTTAATATTAGGTTTATTAAGTTATGCCTAATAAGGGACACCCATATAAAGGAGTTAATAAAAAAAAAGCTCCTAAAGTGGTATTAGAACTTTAATGAACGATGTTATACAGTTTTTAGAGTTAGAATAGTGTTAATCAAAGCAAGTATAGTTAAGAGTTATAGCTTTAACCTGTTTGTAGCACTCAAACCCTTACAAGAGTGCTCGCTGACTCTTGTTAACTCTTATTGTTGTTTAGTGGTTGCCGTAGAGTGTCTTATAAATCCTTAGGTATTATATTGACTTTAAGGTGCAGGCAGGGATTGTAAAACAGAGCCTTAGCATCAACCAACTCACTTATGACACGTAATACCGGCAAAAGTATTAGCTGAGGGTGAATTAACTCTCTTGTACAGGCCTTAACACCTATATACCACTGCTCTGCAGGCTTTGTATAACCTTAACCTGTAAAACCGTGGGCCTCTTTCGTGGTTATAAGAGAGTTAGAGCATGCTATAACTCCACTGTAAAGGCTAGTCTTAACACTTTATAGTGTATATTACACAACTAGGGTGGTGATACAAAGAAAGGCCGAGATCGCAGATGTATGCGGCCCGAGACGCAGGCGAGGGACGTAAGTATGCGGTCGAGGGCTTTCTTTATTACCTCCCGTGTTGTGTACATCATTTTATGTCTACACTTGGCCAGAAAGTGGCTTTTTCCGTACGCGCAGCGTGCGGAAAAAGCCACTTTATGGCCAGGTGTGGCATAAATACTCGAATGGAACCGATATACCAGCGACATACATGTTATTTTAACGCTAGCGTACTAGTTGGGTATAATATAAACGCCTTGGCTAAAGAAAATCTTAAAAAATTACTCACCATTTCCATTCCTGACTCTCTTTGATGGTTAGCGTGAAAACTCCTTCGAAAATGAGCAGCAAAATAGGCGATGCTAGATACCAATATATTATGTCGTCTTTAAACACAGTGACTTGCCAGATAGCTATAATGCCATGGCACGCAAAAACCAGTCTGGTTATAACAGCTTTTATAGTAGCTAACACTTTTCCAACTTTCGCCATATTTATTTATTTTTCACTCGGCTGATTGGCCGTATGCCTTAGTCAGAGTATGCTCGAAAAGTTCAATTTAAAATGGCCGCGCTTCTCTTTATTTTTTCACAATTAGCTGATTGGTTCACAAATTGTAGAAGAAAGTTTAATTTGAATTACGCGTTTAGAAATTCAATTAGTGTCATATTTTTAAAGGCTTTTTAAGGCACTGTTTTATAGAAAAATGCGTAGAAAAAAACTATTTTTGTTTTTATTTCTCTAAGAGCACTTCGGTTTTATTTATTTTTATTATTAGTAAATATTTAAGGCACTATGCGTATAAAAAAATTAAATTTGAAGGTGCAACGAAGCACCTGGTTTGGACTACCATCCCGAATGAAAGAAATTTGCAGCTACTCATCCCTATACCCAATTTATATTAGCTTCACATACATCGCGCGTTTTTTACCACAAGAGAAAACATTTTCGCTAACTCGAGCGTCAACTGACGGCATGTTTTGTCAAAAACTCGTCCCGAATTTCGACTTTTGCGCGCGCAAATCCAGAAAGAGCCAATCACAGTTCTTCCAAGAAAAGGGGATTGGTGTCAATTTCCCAACTAATATAACAGCTTAGAAACCTTTATCGACACCTTAACACCTTAGAATAAAGGTGAAAATTGGTTGTTTTTGGATTTACAAACTTTAAAGGTAATGTTGTAAGTCGGAGTCCATTTAGCAAGTATTAGCTTGACCCGATGTTGGTTTTGAAAGGGGTCAAAGCAAATTTTCAGGTGACACGTATATGTTAACGATTTTTCTAGAATGGAGATGAAAAGCCTGGTTTGCAAAACTAGGATTCCCTGGCAGGCAAAAGAGACTATCAAAATGTGTATGTATATATCTAATACTAAATATTTACATACTAAATGTACCTACAGTTTAATAGTATTCTAATCTTATTAACTAGTATCGCTTTGAATCAAATGTGACATGCTAGCATCTGCGTCAGCAGAACTGTAAACTGGGCCAAAATCACATTATGTATGTACCTAATTTCACGAGAGTTGAGGCCACGCACACAACAACACTGTCATGTAATGACAGCGGGATTTTGAAATTACTGTTCTTTTTTCGTACCGATAGCAGGTTCAACAGTGAATTGCAAGATAGACCAAAAAGTTTGTTTAAACTACAGCCTTGTGTTTATTTACTCACTCATTCATTTCATTCATTCACTTTTTTTTGCAATGAGTACTTCATGTAGCTGTGTGTGTAATCATTCACCTCAACTCTCGTGAAACTACCTTTACGCGTCGTGTAGGTACATACGAACGCACTAGGAGCAAAAAAATAAGAATGCGTAAGAATGCTCCAGTATGGATCGCACTGACACAGACGCGCTAACGCGCGATGTGTGAACACGTGCCACGCGCTCATAAACGGCCCAAGTTGTTCGTCTTTGTACCTACTTGGCCAAAATCAATGTTGCAATCTTCAAGAAGCAGCTTTAGCATTCAAGACTTACGTGAATCGTATCGGATGGTCCATACAAGGGTCAATTGCAGAAAAAATGTACCTTTTAGTTTTTTCAGACAAAAAAGTAAAAGGTACATTTTTTTCTGCAATTGATAAACAAACGAAAATAGGGTTAATAATAGACTTTTTCTACTCCTGTACTTTTATCTGTGTTTTACTTGGTCACGAACACTAATATAAGAACATACATAATATGAGTTCAGAGAAGTCTATACTCTATTCCCCATAACAGCACTAGTGTCGTTATAGTCACTTTACGTTATTGCTAGCAGCCACAGACTTCTAAATCTAGGTTAAACTTAGGTCAAGGATTAAGCGCTCAATTCTAACTTTACGATAAAAATATGCACAACTACCAACTTAACAAACAATTAAATTCCTACGGTTCTTAAGAAAAACAAAACTTTCCGAACTAAATTCATTGATGCCAACATAAAAAAAAGTATATTTAATATATTCACTGCGTGTCAATTTAAAATTAAAAAAAAGTTTACCATAGACACATACTGTCAGTCATACGTCATATTTGCCTTGTTTGCAGGTTATGCCTTGTTTGTATTTTATATTTTAAAAAACCTAGTAGTCGTAGAAAAAGTATTTTATGCAACTTTGTATAATTAAGTCAAAAAACGCTCATTGCGTCTCTATTTGCGATACTCGCCGCATTCGCGGCAACTTCTAAACAGCAACTTCTAAAAAGTCAGAACAAACATCGACGAAAGAGACACTATGCGGACAGCAAAGGAAACTTAGGGATCATCCACCACGATTTTTCAGACTTTTAGACCCCCCCCCCCCCATATCACACCTTTTCCAAACATATATGACCTTGTTAATATAGGCTGTCACATTTGGCTAGACCCCCCCCCCCCCCATGGGTGTGACGTACTATATGGATGACCCCTTATCAGGCCTGAAATAATGTCATACTGGTTATAAATGTCAAGTATAGTAAGTTGTGGCTACACTAACGTTAATCGTCCTTCATGGCGACAATAACGGCTTTTCCCGTTAATGTGTCCCCACCAACATAATAGAATACAAGCTTCGGATTGGTGGCACCAGTTGGCAGCACCTTCTTTGTGCACGAATCGGCCGTATAATGTCAGTGCCATCTATTAGCACATTCGAAACTAAAGCTTTAATTACAAATAAATATTTTTACTAAAAAAACCCCACCGCGGTGCACTTTAAAATTGTATAAAATCCGCCATTTTGTTTATTTTAGCGAACTTTATACCCAGTGACACTCGCGCCATCAAGACGAATTCAATGATGTATCATTTATCAAAATCGGTTGTGCCGCTGAGTAGTTACGAGCGGACATAGGAAAGGACATACATACATACATAAATACATACAGGTCAAACACATTACCCTCCTTTGGGCTTCGCCGCAGTCGGGTAATAACCACTTTTTTTTTAAATAACCGACTTTCAATAAACCAATTTCGATAAGAAATGCACGAGACTATGAAAAATAATCAAATCGACGTATGAGTGCCTATAATATTTGAAGAGTTCCCTCGATTTCTCCAAGATTCCATCATCAGATCCTGATTTAGTTGCAATGGGACTGCCACTGAGGTAGACCCTATCAAACAAAAAAAGAATTTTTCAATGGGACCGCCTCTAAAATATACCCTTTCAAACAAAAAAATAATTTTCAAAATCGGTTCACCCGTGTTCGGGTGAACAAACACACAAAAAACATACAGACGAATAGAGAACCGTCCTTCTTTTGAAAGCCGGTTAGCAATACTTTTTTTCTTTTTTTCTCATGATATTTTGCGCAAATAAATAAATAAATAAATAAATATTAGGGAACAATCTTACACAAATCGAACTAGCCCCATAGTAAGCTCAATAGGCTTGTGTTATGGATACTAGACGATGATACATATACATACAAATACTTAAATACATAGAACACATCCATGACTCAGGAACAAATATTCGTGCTCATCACACAAATAAATGCCCTTACCGGGATTCGAACCCAGGACCTCTTGCTTCATAGGCAGGGTCACTACCTACACCAACTAAGCTAAAGCGGTCGTCGTAATAATTTGTATTAGCTATAAAATGAAACGCATTTCAATCAAATGTCATATCATTAAATAAAAACTACATCGCCAAAACGCAAAAGGGCACATCCAACATTTTTTTTCGACACTGAGTTCTATACATATTCGGAATCAGTAAATTTCACTGATTCCGAATATTTATACAACTTAGTGTCGAAAAAAACAGAAAAAAAAATGTTAGTTGTGCCCTTTCACATTATGGCAGCAGTTTTAGTTGTATAGAGAATCAAGGGATTCGCTCACTTCACCTTAAGTATTTAATTTGGCAACATTGCAAGGTAGGTTAACCCTTTGTCTGTGTAGTTTCGAAGAAAAAAGTAGCGGAATCAAGCCTCATTTGCGCTGTATTAAGCAAAAAACAAGCAAAAAAAAATATCATTAAAAATGCAAAAAGACCGCCTAAATATTATATCGTCGAGATCGTTATCAAACACAGACTAGGGGTTGAGTTCACGAGAATAGATCGACCGAGTTGGTGACATCATTCATTCGTTCACAAAGACGTTCGTTCAAAATTCAGTTCGATCACTCTTTGTTATTCTTATTCATTCAAATTCATTATCAAGTACGTAGTTTGCTAGTCTGCGTATTCCGGCGAAGTCGCGTCGCAGGATTTTTTATTTTCCTTATGTATTTGCCGGCGTTTTGCGTCTCGTTTATAACTATTCAAGGTACGTAAACTTTATGATGATAATTTGTTGTCTTTCTCAAAGAAAAACACTGAAAAATAGTCAATAAAGGTAATATTCATTTGAATCTTGATACGATTAACCGGATGAATTTTTGGATGTTTACTTGATGTTTACATATAAGTATATATTTTTTTATAAATAATTAGATTTCGCTAGTGTACGCCAAAAATAGACCACAAGCTTCTGTGATTAGGGAATTCCGAAGCGCGTCATGCGAAAAATAGGTAAAAGTGGTCTGTCTGATTATTATTCGGGCGGCGGGTCGCCGAACTAAGGTCATATGTATTTTGATATCAAGCCGTTTTAGTATTTAGTATTATTTTTCTTTGTTTTCAACCATATTAAAATAAGTTCTTTTATGCCACACCTGGCCATAAAGTGGCTTTTTCCGCACACCGCGCGTACGGAAAAAGCCGCTTTCTGGCCAAGTGTAGACATAAAAATGATGTACATAGCACGGGAGGTAATAAAGAAAGGCATCGATCGCATATTTACGTCCCTCGCTTGCAGCTCGGGCCGCAAACTTCTGCGATCTCGGCCTGTCTTTGTATTACCACCCTAGTTGTGTATGTACTATTTTCGACTGATTTGTTTTGTATGTTTGCTATGCAATCGTTTTACCGACTTCATAAAAAATTACTTTAGTCGATTGTATTTTTTTTCATCAGAATTCTGTCGCTTATTTTATAATTAGGTTAGTTCCAGATTGGTTCCATTTTTGTCATTAACCCATGATCATAGCAGCGGTTACGTAGCAAAATATCTAAAGATCGAATGTCATAATAAGCTCGATACACATATGTGTATCGTGTATCGTGCTTATTATGCACATGTATGTCTAGAATGTCAAAAAAATATATAAATAAATAAATATTAGGCGACAATCTTACACAAATCGAACTAGCCTCATAGTAAGCTCAATAAGGCTTGTGTTATGGATACTAGACGACGATATATTTAATAGATACAAATACTTAAATACATAGAAAACATCCATGACTTAGGAACAAATATTCGTGCTCATCACACAAATAAATGCCCTTACCGGGATTCGAACCCAGGACCTCCTGCTTCGCAGGCAGGGTCACTATCACTACCAACTAAGCTAAAGCGGTCGTCAAAATGAATAATATTCGTTGTGTGTTGTGTATAAACGTTTGAAATACATTACATACAACACGATTGGTCGAAACGAAAGTCAAAAGATAAATTATTTAAAATAAAATTGAAAAAATGGCACATAGAGAAATGTTTTTATAGTTATTTAATTATTTAAATTATTAAGAGGAAACAGGAGGGCAGTTTTTCCATACAAACGTAGTCCCCTGTTTCCTCCCTGGATAATGCCAGTAGAGCAATCATTTTTTGTCCAAAAATCTATGGCTACTATTGATATGTTCCTATGTTTTTCTTTTTACGATAAATTGATTCTAAAAAGAGATATTAACCTTCAAAAACCTAAAAAAAATGCCAGATTTTCCGCTGTGTTCACACATCCAGAAAACAAATTTGACTAGATTATTAAAAAAAAGTAAAACATAGGAACACGGCTAAAGCCTTTCTTTAATGTTCAATGAAAAAATTAGTTAAATAGGTTAAGTTTTGGGGAAGAAATCAGGGGACTACGAAACGTTGTTTTCTTGAAATTTTAAAAGGTATTTTCGGTCCAAGCTGCAGTTGTCTCTATCGCGCTCTGCGGGGGAGAGGCGGGCAGTGCGGGACAGCGACACATTTTACAAATACCTAATTTTCAATTCTCTCGGCCTTACTGTTTCCTCTTAATGTAAATCATTATTATTAAACTAACATCGAATTGAATTTTATAAACCATAATTATAATTAGATGCATAGTAGTTATATTTTAAAATGCTTTGTTCTTTTGTGTGTAATTTTATAATGTGTGTGTCCCCATAAGTATTATGCATGCCAATCCGTGGCTAAGCTCCTTTAAACTAATCAAATGTCATCTGAATGTATTACCAACCAAGGATCATTAAAACAAGAGGACTGTCATTCTCCGTACAAAAAGCTGTTCCTCGAATTTACAACGTCATCTATGTATTTATAAGCTTGGTAAAAGAATTATATTCAACTTTGCAAACGTGACACAGTATTTAAATGTTAGAATTTATTTATTATTAGCTGTTTACGAACTAATTGTTACTATACTATGTTTCTTTGTTCTGTTCAATCGTCGTTAAATATAAAAAATTTAATGTTTAGTTTTTAGCGCCATCTAGTTTTTGCCCGGAAATCCCCTAGCGGTCGGGTTACAATCCAAAGTATGGAGAATGACAGTCCTCTTGTTTTAATGGTCCTTGGTATTACCGTGTTTATGCAAATAATTTTCTCATTAATTATACCTAATATCGAAGTACGAAATGAATATGCTTAGTCGGCAATCTCCTTTGACACGCGTATTTAGAAGCTGGTATAGATCAAGTATAGATTAACATATATGAAAACACTGCAATTCTGACAATATTACGTAACGTGTCAAAGGTCGGTTTGATAACCTCCTTTTTTCATGTCTGTTAATAACTACCCTTTGACCTTCCCGGACTTTCAGACGTAAGTAAATGTCGCCATCGCTCGTGAATAATCTGGGTTTGGGCGGGACCAAATGTTGCCCCTCTAGAGGGGCTTAGCCAGCGACCAGAAAGAGCATGCGTCATGCGATAGAGAGAGGCGGTCGGATGCGGTGCCTTCCGTCCGGTGGTCGGACCTGAACATCAGTTTTGTTAGAAAGAGCAACTTCTGTACGAAGTACAATAGTATTTTTCTTGTTCTTGACTATATTATACAACAAAATATTACCTCAACCCTTCCTCTATTTATACCCCAGCACTAACTACTCTCGTGTGTGTGTACGTATGTTTTTTTTCTCTCGTACAAAGCTTTTTAAATTATAATAATTAAATACTTACACACACACAGTCAGCAAGAAACGTCAGTCTTGGTAAAAAAAATAATAATATCAATCAATCTTATATTTTTAATTTAATCCTTATTCTGTGATTTGAGGTCAAATCGTCGGGATTGTCTCCGCAGAATAACACGCAAGGCAGGTCGTGCGATTATTTCAATATTTGCGAGTGTAATCATTTCTATAGCTAGTCTTTTAATTTGTCCACAGACCAATATGAGGGCCAAGGGCGGCAAATCCAACAAAGATGCGGCCAAGTTAAGCCGATGCCTAGTGCAGTTCGTGAAGACGCTTTCCAGTGAGGCAACTTCTCTAGCTATCGCAGATTTGACAACTGCCCTTAACAAAGAAGTCAAAGAAAGTATTAAGGTAAGACCAACTGTAACCAATAAACGCTCATGTGATGGAAACGTAGGGAAAAGGAGAGTTGGAGGAAAAACTACAAATAAACGGAAATTCGATGAAGATGATAACGATCCAGGAACTGTAGATGATAAATATGATAAGGGAAATAAGAGATCTCGAGGAGAAACTGAAAACTATTCCAAATTGAATTGCAAATTGTGCGGTGCTACGTTATCCAATAGATTTTGTTTGAGTCGACATTATAAAACTGTTCATTCTAAATCTTCCGGAGCTAATAAAGGCAAGCACGCTGGATCAAAGGTAAAACAAAAGGATTTCCGTAAAAAGAATAAAAGTGGGAGTACGGATCGGTACTGCGAGCAGTGTGATGTAACGTATAGTAGCAAAGCCAACTTAAAACGACATGTTATGAAAAAACACACAAATGAAAATCTCAGAGAAGAGAGTCCAAGTTCAAGAGAAAACAGTCCTAACCGTGACAGCAATAAAAACAGAAAAATCAAATGGCAATGCAAAAGGTGTATTGTAACATTCAGTACCAAAGGCAACTTGAACAAACATATCAAAAAAAAACATTCGTCGGTAAATCCAGGAGATCTGGAGCGAACGAGATACTGAATCTAATTCCAGTTCGGGAAGTTTTTTTGAGACCTTTAATAATACTGAGAATCCAGAAGATCTGGACGCAAGCGAATGCGAACCTAAACCTGCTTCTAACGATAAAAAGACACTAAAGCGTGTTACGTTCACCAGCAAAGCTAATTCGGAAAGCCAAGTTGAAGATCTCCATGCTACCAAGAGTGCAGATGTACGTGCAAGCGAATGCAATTCTAACACTCATAGCGATTCTGTTGCTGAAAATGAAAATAAGAAATTAGAGACGGAGATTGAGAACCAAGAGGTGATTATGGATCAGTGCTTGACATGCGGGGTCCTCGCGACTACGACTGATCGTTTCTTCGATCACGCACAGTTACACCAACTTAACGACTACAGACCAATTACAGAAACCTGTGATTTATGCGGATTTGCTTTTGAAGCGGAGTGTTTCGCTGATCATTTCAAGTATAACCATGATATTAAAATCATACCATTAATCTACGACCCGTATAAATTACTGACTGAAAATTGGTTTGAAATCTTCCAAGGCGTATCCGAGACGCAAGTAGACAGAATTAAGTCTTCGAGTAACTACCCGCACATTAGGAGAGTTAAAATCAATTCGGATGGCGCTTTTGGAATACCGTTATACCAGTGTAAAAGGTGCGAGCTGTATGTACATCCAAGGGAAGTAGAAGGTCACTGTAATAATAATAACGCTTGTGTTGAAAATAAACTTCAAGGTCACCATTGCTCTGATTGCAACATATTCTTCAACACATTTGTGGCTGTATCAGAACACAAAAAAGAACACAAAGAAGGTTATACTGCGGGCAGTTTCAGAGTAGTTATATTCAACTGTAAAGAAGATGAAATTATCAACAGAGCCTTGCAAAAGCTCAAAATCAAGGAAGTATTAGACGTAGTTCAGGAAACCACAGAAGGAAAACAGCACAATACAGAGCCCAAAGATAATTCACCAAATGTATTTTGTGAACACTGCAATAAATTCGTAAAATGTTTTAATTTTGATGATCATGTAGTGACAATGCACCAGAATAATCAATATACAGCGGCCGAAGATGAATTCAACCAGGGAGTTTTTGATCAAACCGATGCCCAAGATGAAATCGTCAAACCTTATGATAATTTAACCGATGAATTAGAAAATGATTTAACCCGCGATTTGCAACATCTATTCAACGAGGTCGATAAGGATTTGAATAAAACTAATTCTGTACCTAAGAAAAGTATTGCTACAAGTAACGATAATTCGACAAACAACAATGAACAATGTGCAAAAGATAAAATTTGTAATGATATTGATGGTTTTATTGATGAAAACTCTCAGGATAGTAATAAAAATGATTCAATTGAGCCTCAGATTGATTACTATTCAGATTCATTTAGCGATACTAGTGAAACAGAGCAGGATAATGAGAATATTGATATCTATGCAAATATATAAACACCAATGATACAACTGAAACTCGACAAAATGAAGACATTCTCAAGAACGATAGCAATTTAACTAAGAATAATACAAACGAAAATGAGAGTGCTGCTAATACAATTTTGGAAACAGCAGAAGAAACGGACGATGAAGATATTTCAAATAAAACAGTTAATTTTGAAACTGAAAATAAAGACAATGATGCTATAGAAACAAATCCAAGCGATAGCTCATTCATAATAATACCAGGTAATACCTCATCAGATCTGGCTACTGATTCAGAAAAAGAAAATAGATAAGATAGGAAAATAGAGACCTGATCTTATAGGGAACGTGCACAACGAAGGTGCTGCCAATCCGAATCTTGTATTCTATCATGCTGGGGCCACATCACAACTACCGTATACCGTGACCCGACTTTATTTTTATTAGAGCTTTTAGTCAGGGGTTTTTGAAATGTTTAACTTTAGTTTTTTTACGTTTTTTTGTTGCGTAAATAAGATGGTATACATAAGTAAAATAAGAAAAAAGACACCTGCGCATTTTTTTATTCGTATAAAGTTACAAACTACGCGGGCAGATGGTTAAATTTCGATGCAGAATAGTTCCTGTCGATCTATTTATGTAGTCATATTGTATAAGTAATTTTAGGACTTGTATTTTAGTATTTAATCGTGTAATTAACTGTTTCTATAAAATTGGTTGTTTTTTAACCGACTTTCAAAAGGACGGTTCTCAATTCGTCTCATCATCATCATCATCATCAGCCTGCGGCAGTCCACTGCTGGCCTCTCCCAAGACGCGCCACTTTGCTCGATCATCAGCTATACTCATCCAGTTGCTGCCAGCCGCCCTGCGCAGATCATCGCTCCATCTAGCCGGGGGGCGTCCCACACTGCGTTTACCTGTACGCGGTCTCCACTGCAGTACTCTCTTGCTCCAGCGATTGTCAGTTCTGCGGCAGATGTGGCCAGCCCACTGCCACTTCAGCTTGCTTGCTCGAGTAACTATGTCGGTAACTTTGGTTCTCTGACGGATTATTTCGTTACGGATTTTATCCCTCAGAGAGACTCCAAGCATAGCCCTCTCCATAGCTCGCTGAGCAACTTTTAGCTTATGGACCAGCCCCACCGTCAGTGTCCACGTTTCGGCACCATAGGTCATTGTAGGTAAGACGCACTGGTTAAAGACTTTTGTTTTTAGACTTTGTGGTATCGGCGACGAAAATACATGGCGTAGTTTCCGGAATGCTGCCCAGCCCAACTGAATCCTCCTATCGGTTTCCTTCACGAAATTGTTTCTACCCAGCTGTAGGGTCTGACCTAGGTAGACATATGTTTCGACATTTTCGAGAAGTATTCCATCGACGGTGATCGGTCCGGGCACGATGTGCGTGTTGAACAATTCGTCTATACTACCTATATGTTCTTTATTATTTTCTATGTTTGTTCACCTATTACTCGAAGACGGCTGAACCGATTTGGTATTATTTTGTTTGAAAGGGTATTCCTCCGAGGTGGTCCTATTTCAACCAAATCAAGATCTGATGACGGGATCTTGGAGAAATCAGCCTCTATTAAGTTATTATTTACTTAGTTTAACTTGCCCTCCTGTATCTGTAAGGTAAGGTAGTTGCATTTATGGTATTCGAATCTAACATTATAAGACGTGCATCTATACGACTGATCTAAGTTCATAGTCTATCTTTGTCACTCCCGTTGTCAAGACCAAAGCTTGTCTCTTTCAGTCTATTGGCCATGGAGTCAAAATGGCGGCATATTTGTTAAATGAGGGTGTTTAGAAATCATAAACCCACCAGCTGGCAGCAGGGTGGCGAAAGGTCTTTTTGACAGTAGGCGTCAAGATCCACCAATCACACCACCTGATTTTGACATCTACTGCCAAATAGACCTTTCGCCACCCTGCTGCCAGCTGGTGGATTTCTGATTTCTAAATACCCTCATTCTGGTAACAAGAAAACAGGGCATACCTACCCTTCTCGCGATCGAACAACGATACGTCACGATAATGTTGCCAATGATTAAAAACTTTAGTAATTTAAGGAAATGTATCACCCATAATGAATTATAAAATAAATAATTAAAATAAATTATTTGTTTTTACGTTTTTTATTTTTTCCTGCGTCGTTTTTCGTTGGGTGCCAACCAAAACTCATGACATTAATTACCTAAATACTCTCAAAGGATTTTTTTAGTGTTTGTTAAGTCCGACGCGTTTCGGCACGGAACGTTAAAACCTTTCATATGGCAGCACCTGCTGTCAATTTGACCAAGGACCTTAAAATAAATAGCCGGACGGAGGCTCGCCAACAGAGAACTGAAGCCATTTCTAATGCGCCGGCTGCTTGTACTTACGAGCCGCACGCACACAACTACTAGTTTTTTCCTATTGCAAGCAGCACACACAGGTAGCCGGCCGATCAGACATTTAGTGACGCTCCGTCCGGCTATTTATTTGAAGGTCCTTGCGCATAAACCTTTTTGCAACTTGCATCGGATTGTAGGCGTGCGAGCGAGTATTGTTCCCTTTGTACAATTCTGTGGGTCAATGAAAAGTGGTACAAGTCACATACAGAGCCCCGTTTCACGAAGCTACAAGTTACAATTTTACAAGTCTAAACTAGCAACATTGGCCAAATCAACCAATGGCGTTGCTGTATTTGACCAATGTTGCAAGTGTGGACTTGTAAAATTGTAACTTGAAGCTTCGTGAAACGAGGCCCTGGTAGTGCCTTGATAGTCCGAACTTCAAAAAAACAACCCCTATTTGGACTCACGGAGCGTTCGGATTATAGTATGTTAGAAAGAAAGCATATTCTGAATGTTTTTTTTAGAGATTCCGAAATTACATTAACTGAGAAACATATTAACAGAGTAATTTAATACGACATAATCGCCCAGGTTCAATTTATTGACCAAGCAATTTTTTCGGACAATGACAATTTTAGTCAGCCCAGCCCAAACTAGGCTGGTAAAGATGCAATCGAGAGCTTTCTTTATTACCTCCCGTGTTGTGTACATCATTTTATGTCTACACTTGGCCAGAAAGCAACTTTTTCCGAACGTGTAGCGTGCGGAAAGTCACTTTATGGCCAGGTGTGACATAAAGACCTAAAAGAGGCTCCTTTAGATAAAGACGCACCACAAAACCGTGCTAGATGGAAATTGCGGACAAGGAAGGCCGACCCCAAGTAAATGGGTCATTATTTGAGCGTTTCACCCGCCTAACTTTTGTGGACACATTATTGTCGAAGTTACCTCAGATTTTAGTCTCATATCGAGCTATTTGGTACATATCCGGGATTACTAACAAATACCTTAAAAACATTAAAATCTAACGGAATTTCGACAATAATGTGTCCACAAAAGTGAGGCGGGTGAAACGCTCAAATAATGACCCAAATGGGACAAGGTCAAGAAGAGATTTAGGGATGATTCTGTTAGGGCTTGGGTATGAATAAAAGGCGCATGTAAATAAAACTCTATATTAATATAATATAATAATCCATTATTGTGAATGCACTCCCGGCTTATGGCTTGAGCCGCTTATAGTTAGCGAGGTGACTGTTCAGGTGCTGCGCCAACTGGTCGGCGCGTTCGAACGACGCCTGTAAAACACAGTTAATTGTTATAGTACATTACACAACTAGGGTGGTAATACAAAGGCCGAGATCGCAGAAGTTTGCGGCCCGAGCTGCAAGCGAGGGACGTTAATATGCGATCGAGGGCTTTCTTTATTACCTCCCGTGTTGTGTACATTATTTTATGTCTATACTTGGCCAGAAAGCGGCTTTCTCCGTACGCGCAGCGTGCGGAAAAAGCCACTTTATGGCCAGGGGTGGCATAAATTTGTTTTATTTTATTACTAGCATTTAGCCGCGGCTCCGCCCGCGTTGTTCCCGCTACTGTCCCAAGGGAACTCTTTGCCGGGGTAAAAAGTATCCTACTTTCACATTTATAATATTAGTAGGGTTATATTTTTATTTTATTTAAAAGAACTCACAGTTATCATGACAGGTCTTAACCTAATACAGTACTATTCTTATTCTGTGCCGCGGGCCGGATTAGGATGCCTCCGGCCCGCGGGCCGTAGTTTGGAGACCCCTGAGTTAACCAAATGGCTAATTAAACCAGTTGGCTGCGACATGTATGTACCTTGCATACGACGCATCTGTACAGCTGGCGCGCGTGGTTGTGCGCGTGCCTGGTGAGCGAGTGTGCGTGCGTGAAGCGCTTGCCACACTGGTTGCGCCACTTGGGCACCTTGCCCGACCCTCTTTCCCCTAGTCCGACCCTCTTTCCCCTAGCCCGACCCTCTTTCCCTAGTTCGATCTCTTTCTCTAGTCCGACCCTCTTTTCCCTAGTCCGACCCTCTTTCCCCTAGCCCGACCCTCTTTCCCTAGTCCGATCTCTTTCTCTAGTCCGACCCTTTTTCCCCTAGTCCGACCCTCTTTCCCTTAGTCCGACCCACTTTCCCCTAGTCCGACCCTTTATCCCCTAGTCCTACCCTCTTTCCCCTAGTCCGACCCTTTTCCCCCTAGTCCGACCCTCTTTCTAAAGGGGACCGGGACTGGCGACCTGGTTCGACCCCAGGACCCACCCGGCCCCCACCTGGTTCGACTATTGCCACGCCCAATAAGGGATGCAAGTTTGTCAGGCTTAAAAAAAATGACCTTGCAGACGACGCATCTGTACAGCTGGCGCGCGTGGTTGTGTGCGTGCCTGGTGAGCGAGTGTGCGTGCGTGAAGCGCTTGCCGCACTGTGTGCAGGCGTGCGCGCCGGAGGCGGACTCTGCGCGCGCGCAGGTGAGGCGGTGCCGGGACAGTTGCTCGTAGCGTTGGAACGAGACGCCGCAATCCGTGCAGCGACCTGGGACAAATCAAACATTAGAGCCACACATTGGGCCACAGACCGGCCAAGTGACCGTCAAGATATCCAGCATGATGCCAATAAATAGTACCCAAATAGTACCGATGAAACTCCTAAGTGAAAAGAATAGTACCTTTTTGAAATATAAGGCCTGTTGACGGTGTACGCTACCGGGCGTCAAGCTGGCGTACACCGTTTGTATCTCTGGATCGGCTTTGTTTTTGGAAACGGTTTATATCTCAAAAAATAGTACTCAAATGGCCATAAAATTTCATTTCTCTAGCTATCGTAAACCGTAGCGGTAAAGGCCTAAAACGGCCATTTTAGTTGATTTTATATTTGCAAAATACTGAAATACACTATTTAAACATTTAATTAATGTTACCGACATATGTGTTCACATGTATTTGCAATAACAATTATCTTTAAATAAATATTTCACTGATAAAAGTTAAAAAAGTAATTTTACGATTCCTTTGAACATGACAAATAAATAACCACATTTTTATAAAAAAAAACCCGACCGCGGTGCACTTTGAAACTGCTTTAAATCCGCCATTTTGTTTATTTTAACAAACTTCATGCCAAGTGACACTCGCACCATCAAGTCGAATCTAATGATGTATCATTTATCAAAATCGGATGTGTCGTCGAGTAGTTACGAGCGGACACAGGAACGGACATACATACATACATACTTACATACATACAGGCCAAACACATAACCCTCCTTTGGGCTTCGCCGCAGTCGGGTAATAAGAGTAAAACAGAACCAGAGTTTCAAATAAAAAAATAAAAAAAAAACAATTACGCCCTAGGGCGTAATAGGTTATTTACGGCCCGCAGAACTTAAGTGTAATGACACCATTTACAAGCAAGTGTGATGAAATAGCACATTACACAACTAGGGTGGTAAAAAAAAGAAAGGCCGAGATCGCAGATGTTTGCGGCCCGAGCTGCAAGCGAGGGACGTAAATATGCGATCGAGGGCTTTCTTTATTACCTCCCGTGTTGTGTACATCATTTTATGTCTACACTAGGCCAGAAAGCGGCTTTTTCCGTACGCGTAGCGTGCGGTAAAAGCCACTTTATGGCCAGGTGTGGCATAAGAAATGTGTCTCACCCGCCCGGTCGTCGGCGGAGTGCGTGGCGGCGTGGTGCGCGAGCTCGGCATCGTCCTCGAAGCACTTGCGGCACACCTCGCACCGCACCGTCATGGCGCCGCGGTGCGCCGATGCTCTGGGGAATTAATTGTACATGGTTTTACCACAGAATATAAATAGAGCAGTATGGAAGCTACGCTTACTTTTTGAAATAAATACCTACGCTCCATTAGAGCGTTAGGGTTGTTTAAAATGAAAAGATCGCAGGCTGTCTGGGCGCGCGCACGTAACAAACGCAAAGCGCGACCGCTCGCCTCCACGCGGCACTCGCAACTGACGGTATAGTCTATCCGGTGCCGTAAGAGTGAAAAGCCATAAAACTTGATTACAATAGCATGTTTAGTTCGAAAGGTGACAAGTCGTAATACGAACAAGTGAATTTCGACCTAAGCACTGTTCTATTAAAGTTTAAACTGCTTTTTATGTTTCAAATACAAAAGATATCTTCACACCTGCATAGGGTTGTCAAAACTGTAATACATATGGCACCTGAGTAAGTTCAGCGGTTTTTTTTAATGATATGGGCCCTATTTCTATAAAAAGTCCATTGTACACATTTTTAACAATTTGCTTACTCTCGCTATTTAAACGAGTCCGAACACGAGTACAGTCGGGTTCCTGTTTATCTAGCAACGGACGAAACATTTTTTTTTAATAAAACAAGTAATTCTCGTATACACGTAACCACCACGTAACCACTAAACCAGATTATAAGTATAAGAATACTAGCTGGATTAATTTCTCGTAGTAATTCCCGATAAGTAGTTGCAACCCTACCCTCCAATGTTTTTATTGCATTTGCAATTTTTGCGCTGTCATTTGATATTGTATCTTAGTGCTAACTGTTACGTTAGCTTTTTGTATACGTAAGAAATCACTTACGCTCTTTCTATAATAGATAACCAATTAGCTCCTTTTTATGACTCTTTGCCCTTAAGCCGGCGGTCAGACTATACCACGAGATTCCCTTAGGGGCCTTGTAAAAGCGCGCGTCTATGTGTGCGTGCGTTTCGATCGTTTTGTTTGCAGCTTCCTTACTGCTTTAGCTTATATATATTCTGTGGTTTTACATAGGGATCAGTAGCGTGGCGTGGCGTCCAAAGAACTCGATCCCTACCGGCTTGCCTAATATCGAGCATTTGAGCACCTTATTGTACGGCTTTTACAGCGCCACGCCACTGATAGGGATGTACAAAATCATAGCAATGTGGTTGTTTTTCTGTCGCGGGGGCGCTGCAAGTTTTTTATCATTATTATAACAAAACGGGACTTAATCGCGTAAAAACATGATATTACCTCGACGTTTCGGACGTGCCGTGAAGTCCATGGTCGCGAAGGGACTGGCGAGGCGGGTGTCAACATCTTCTAGCCGCGCAGGTTTTCCAAACTACCCGCACTTGGTCTTGATTAATACTTTGCATATTAGGGTTGTCACTCGGCCGACACACAACACTAACAACATCAGGCGATTTGCCGGAAGACACTTGATGATATTGACACATGCTGATGACTGGATTCCACGACGAAGAAAGCTTAAACCCATCTTCCCGATTGAAATTGCGGTGTTTTTTGATTTCAACCGCTTCACGGACAATTCTACTATAGTAATTGCGTTATAGTAATTAAGTCCCGTTTTGTTATAATAATGAGTGACAATCGTGAAAGTTTAAATCAATATTTTTTTTATCATGTCTAAGCGTAAATTTCGCCTCTCATCTCTTAGGTTAAGTTATTTATTAAATGTTTTGTATTTTTTGTCAATGGATCCACTGAAAATCAGCGTCGTCGGCACCCTGTGCCCCGACACATGCTGAGTGGCCTCCTTTTTGGACACATCTCAATATTGTACACGCTTCCATTACTAATACCATACCATTTCAATATTGTAATAGATCCAAATAAATATTTCTTTCTTTCTTTCTTTCTTTCTAAATCTTAAGCAAGTCAAAAAGTTTGGGAACCTATGATTTAGAGCAAAAAAAGGAGGAAATTCAGAGGGGTCTATCCCTCAGCTGTAAGCTATGACGCCTCAGCGGAGCGTCGGGGGAAGGTCACTTGTTTATCACGCTGCCATCTCATTTATAGGGGACTCACTACTCTCCAACTAAGAAGCCAACTACAACCAATCCAGTTGAAGGTATCGTTATACTCCCCCTCTACTGTAGGGGAGTTGGGGAGCACTGTGAGAGGCACTCACTTGTGGTCCCAGAGACTCCCGCGACGGTTGAATATTTCGTTACACACCCCTCCACTGGGAGTTGGGGGGGGGGGGGGGGGGCACTCACTTGTGGTACCAGTTTCTCGCGGCGGTTGAAGGTCTCGTTACACTCCCCCTCTACTGGGGGGAGTTGGGGGGGGGGGCACTCACTTGTGGTCCCAGAGTTTCTCGCGGCGGTTGAAGGTCTCGTTACACTCCCCCTCTACTGGGAGGAGTTGGGGGAGCACTCACTTGTGGTCCCAGAGTTTCTCGCGGCGGTTGAAGGTCTCGTTACACTCCCCCTCTACTGGGGGGAGTTGGGGGGGGGGCACTCACTTGTGGTCCCAGAGTTTCTCGCGGCGGTTGAAGGTCTCGTTGCAGCAGTCGCACTCGTAGCGGTCGGAGCTGCGCGTGCGCTGGCGCGCGCCGCCGCCGCCGCGGTTCTGGTGCACGCGCCGGTGGATTCTGCAACGGTCATCAACAGGTTTATTAACCAAAGTGGCGTGGAAGTGGTTAGAGGGTCATCCACAAAGTACGACACACGATTTTTCAGACTTTTAGACCTCCCCCCCTCCCCATATCACACTTTTTCCTAACATATTTGACCTTGTTAGTATAGGTTGTCACATTTGACTAGCTAATAAAATACTACATATTGCAAAAAAACACAGCGGCTTATGCAGGCCCAGCGACGACATGTCAAAATCATCCAAAGACCTTTGTGGTCTTTGGATGATTTTGACATCGAGTTAAAAAGACCTTGCGCCACCGTGCTGGCGCACCAGCTGGTGGATTTATGATTTCTGATAACCCTAATTGAATAATGATAACTCACTTGAGCGTGACTCGGGTGGAGTACCACTTCTTGCAGACGTGGCACTGGAAGCTCTTGTCCGGGGACTCGTCGTCAGACTCGCCGGTCCGTATGTGGCGCGAGTAGAGCGACAATACTCACTTGAGCGTGACTCGGGTGGAGTACCACTTCTTGCAGACGTGGCACTGGAAGCTCTTGTCCGGGGACTCGTCGTCAGACTCGCCGGTCCGTATGTGGCGCGAGTAGAGCGACAATACTCACTTGAGCGTGACTCGGGTGGAGTACCACTTCTTGCAGACGTGGCACTGGAAGCTCTTGTCCGGGGACTCGTCGTCAGACTCGCCGGTCCGTATGTGGCGCGAGTAGAGCGACAATACTCACTTGAGCGTGACTCGGGTGGAGTACCACTTCTTGCAGACGTGGCACTGGAAGCTCTTGTCCGGGGACTCGTCGTCAGACTCGCCGGTCCGTATGTGGCGCGAGTAGAGCGACAATACTCACTTGAGCGTGACTCGGGTGGAGTACCACTTCTTGCAGACGTGGCACTGGAAGCTCTTGTCCGGGGACTCGTCGTCAGACTCGCCGGTCCGTATGTGGCGCGAGTAGAGCGACAATACTCACTTGAGCGTGACTCGGGTGGAGTACCACTTCTTGCAGACGTGGCACTGGAAGCTCTTGTCCGGGGACTCGTCGTCAGACTCGCCGGTCCGTATGTGGCGCGAGTAGAGCGACAATACTCACTTGAGCGTGACTCGGGTGGAGTACCACTTCTTGCAGACGTGGCACTGGAAGCTCTTGTCCGGGGACTCGTCGTCAGACTCGCCGGTCCGTATGTGGCGCGAGTAGAGCGACAATACTCACTTGAGCGTGACTCGGGTGGAGTACCACTTCTTGCAGACGTGGCACTGGAAGCTCTTGTCCGGGGACTCGTCGTCAGACTCGCCGGTCCGTATGTGGCGCGAGTAGAGCGACAATACTCACTTGAGCGTGACTCGGGTGGAGTACCACTTCTTGCAGACGTGGCACTGGAAGCTCTTGTCCGGGGACTCGTCGTCAGACTCGCCGGTCCGTATGTGGCGCGAGTAGAGCGACAATACTCACTTGAGCGTGACTCGGGTGGAGTACCACTTCTTGCAGACGTGGCACTGGAAGCTCTTGTCCGGGGACTCGTCGTCAGACTCGCCGGTCCGTATGTGGCGCGAGTAGAGCGACAATACTCACTTGAGCGTGACTCGGGTGGAGTACCACTTCTTGCAGACGTGGCACTGGAAGCTCTTGTCCGGGGACTCGTCGTCAGACTCGCCGGTCCGTATGTGGCGCGAGTAGAGCGACAATACTCACTTGAGCGTGACTCGGGTGGAGTACCACTTCTTGCAGACGTGGCACTGGAAGCTCTTGTCCGGGGACTCGTCGTCAGACTCGCCGGTCCGTATGTGGCGCGAGTAGAGCGACAATACTCACTTGAGCGTGACTCGGGTGGAGTACCACTTCTTGCAGACGTGGCACTGGAAGCTCTTGTCCGGGGACTCGTCGTCAGACTCGCCGGTCCGTATGTGGCGCGAGTAGAGCGACAATACTCACTTGAGCGTGACTCGGGTGGAGTACCACTTCTTGCAGACGTGGCACTGGAAGCTCTTGTCCGGGGACTCGTCGTCAGACTCGCCGGTCCGTATGTGGCGCGAGTAGAGCGACAATACTCACTTGAGCGTGACTCGGGTGGAGTACCACTTCTTGCAGACGTGGCACTGGAAGCTCTTGTCCGGGGACTCGTCGTCAGACTCGCCGGTCCGTATGTGGCGCGAGTAGAGCGACAATACTCACTTGAGCGTGACTCGGGTGGAGTACCACTTCTTGCAGACGTGGCACTGGAAGCTCTTGTCCGGGGACTCGTCGTCAGACTCGCCGGTCCGTATGTGGCGCGAGTAGAGCGACAATACTCACTTGAGCGTGACTCGGGTGGAGTACCACTTCTTGCAGACGTGGCACTGGAAGCTCTTGTCCGGGGACTCGTCGTCAGACTCGCCGGTCCGTATGTGGCGCGAGTAGAGCGACAATACTCACTTGAGCGTGACTCGGGTGGAGTACCACTTCTTGCAGACGTGGCACTGGAAGCTCTTGTCCGGGGACTCGTCGTCAGACTCGCCGGTCCGTATGTGGCGCGAGTAGAGCGACAATACTCACTTGAGCGTGACTCGGGTGGAGTACCACTTCTTGCAGACGTGGCACTGGAAGCTCTTGTCCGGGGACTCGTCGTCAGACTCGCCGGTCCGTATGTGGCGCGAGTAGAGCGACAATACTCACTTGAGCGTGACTCGGGTGGAGTACCACTTCTTGCAGACGTGGCACTGGAAGCTCTTGTCCGGGGACTCGTCGTCAGACTCGCCGGTCCGTATGTGGCGCGAGTAGAGCGACAATACTCACTTGAGCGTGACTCGGGTGGAGTACCACTTCTTGCAGACGTGGCACTGGAAGCTCTTGTCCGGGGACTCGTCGTCAGACTCGCCGGTCCGTATGTGGCGCGAGTAGAGCGACAATACTCACTTGAGCGTGACTCGGGTGGAGTACCACTTCTTGCAGACGTGGCACTGGAAGCTCTTGTCCGGGGACTCGTCGTCAGACTCGCCGGTCCGTATGTGGCGCGAGTAGAGCGACAATACTCACTTGAGCGTGACTCGGGTGGAGTACCACTTCTTGCAGACGTGGCACTGGAAGCTCTTGTCCGGGGACTCGTCGTCAGACTCGCCGGTCCGTATGTGGCGCGAGTAGAGCGACAATACTCACTTGAGCGTGACTCGGGTGGAGTACCACTTCTTGCAGACGTGGCACTGGAAGCTCTTGTCCGGGGACTCGTCGTCAGACTCGCCGGTCCGTATGTGGCGCGAGTAGAGCGACAATACTCACTTGAGCGTGACTCGGGTGGAGTACCACTTCTTGCAGACGTGGCACTGGAAGCTCTTGTCCGGGGACTCGTCGTCAGACTCGCCGGTCCGTATGTGGCGCGAGTAGAGCGACAATACTCACTTGAGCGTGACTCGGGTGGAGTACCACTTCTTGCAGACGTGGCACTGGAAGCTCTTGTCCGGGGACTCGTCGTCAGACTCGCCGGTCCGTATGTGGCGCGAGTAGAGCGACAATACTCACTTGAGCGTGACTCGGGTGGAGTACCACTTCTTGCAGACGTGGCACTGGAAGCTCTTGTCCGGGGACTCGTTGTCGGACTCGCTGAGCTCGTCGCGGGCGGTGGGCGCGGGCGCGGCGAGGCGCTCGGGGTCCGACTCCGACCCGGACGACACCGGCCCGCTGTACGACCACGCGCCGAACGATCTGCGAACGTTAACCTTTATAATCCACTCTTTTTCTTACTTATTGGATGCCATTGACGTATACAAATGACAGGGCTAAGCGAGCGCGCAGACGGTTCAAACGCTTTGGCGGTATAAACACCGCCAAATCAGTGCGACACGCGGCACTGGTCAGCTGGTCTTTATAGCTGCATTTTTTGTTACGGGGAAAATAGTTCCAAACTGTTCGGATGGGCTTATGCTTACTTTTGAAATTGTTGGATGCTATATTTTGCCCATGACATCTGCGTAGAATACTTTATATCCCTTTCTTGAAAAATTATCGAATCGCCGTTCCCTGGGTTAAAAACTATCTTATAACTTTCCTAAGATCTCCAACCCTCTAGACGCCAAAATTCATCTAAATCGGATCAACTATTTAAGCGTGAGAAGTTAAGCAGACAGTTACTTTCGTATTTTTATTTTAAAATGTACGGTTAGGCGAAACTTTAGTTGCGTTTAAATACCATCTAACCCTAACCTGTCAGTTGTGAGAAAACATACCGTTTGACTGCAATGGCTATTATTCAAGACTCCCGAACACATGACTGAGGAGCACACCAGTATTTTAAGACCTTCATTACGTAACAGTTGCATAAACTACTAATAGTTTGGAAAAAAAAGTGTCTGTATAAAAGAACTACTGTAAAGTGTGTACACACCTGTCATCCTCAGCGGGCTGGTGTGTGTTATTCTTCTTCTCGGACTCGGACTCGCTGTCCGAACTGTCAGACGAGCTCGAGGACGAACTCGACGACGAACTGGACCCACTTGACGAACTACCTGCAATGACAAATAAAGTTGTTAGTTCCAGTGCGAAAATCGGCCATTACTAATTCACGGGAATGTTGTTTGGCCCCGCTGGACGAACTATCTGCAACGTAAAGTAACATTTTAGCTACTGATAGAAAAGTGGGGCATTACTACTTTACAAGAATGTCGTTTGGTCTTTTTTACAAGTTTCCATTTGCAACGTTCGCATGTAAGTTGTGGTCTCTAAATTTGCAAACCTTTTTTCGACCACTTCCTGGTATCAGATTGAGCTGAAATTTGGTATACTTTTGTAAGTTCGGTGTCAATGCTAGATTATGGTACCATCAAGCGATGTCATGCTGGAGCCGGAAGGTGGCCATAGGATCGTCTTAACTACTTAAGAGATTTGTTGACGAAATCTGTGGTGGATACACATTTTATTCGTGGACGAAACCTGCGTAGCGGATTTGTAAGGTATGAATGTTCATTTATATTGTGGTTTTTTGAATTTTATTCTTGTTACTACTTTATACTTAAGTTAGATTCACCGTGTTTGTGCTGAAGAGAGAAACTGTGGATCAGACTAGCACCGAACCAGGTCAAATGGCGCGAAAATGACGAGTAACTCTGCAGCTGGTTTAGCATGGAAATGATGATGATAATATGAATGAATTAATGAATATACGTTTATTTCGCATACAAATACACACAGATACTAGTATGTGGCGACACTGTCACCTAGCGACACTCGTTGGAAGACGACAGTACAGCAATTCCACGACAGATGGTGCTTACATCAACGCCCATACAAACGGCACAATTCCCATACTGCCCTGTATCACACTATAGAAGTGTTTATAACGCTAACACTACATATACCACTTCCAACCGACTTCCTTCGGACTTCGGCCCCAGGCACAACAACCGCCTGGGGAGAGATCTCTCTATTGTCCTCTCTTCCACAGGTATAAGGTAATAGTTACTTAAAATAACAACAACGCGCCGGTTCTCTAGAACCTTTCTAGCGCGTACAATAAGGATCTGGAATGAACGTCCTGCTAAGATTTTCCCACTGCGCTACAATATGGGATTTTTTAAAAAGGGTGTCATCAAATTTCTTCGAGACCGGCAACGCATTGGCAATGCATCTAGTGTTGCAAATGTCTATAGGCGGCGGTGACCGCTTTCCATCAGGTGGGCCGTCTGCCTGTTTGCCAGTCTATAGCAATAAAAAAAAAAAAAAACTAGTATAGAAGATGCGTTTTGTCACTGGACACTTACCTGAACCGGAACTACTGCTGTCTGAATCGGAGCCCGAGCTGTCTTCTAGTTTCTCTACTCTGTCCAACTCTTTCACCGAGGCGCGACCTGAAAACATAACGCACATACAGCTCATAAGACATTTTCACTCATTCATTAGATTAGACGACTTTTTTCTTAAATTATATGATTTAATTAAACTGAATAGAATTATTCATGAAGCATGCACTGAATAGGGACGAATGGCGGAGAAAGAAGGCCTTTACCTAAAGTGGGTACGAAGTACTATTACTATATAAAACTTAATAGTACTACCAAGGACCATTAAAACATGAGGACTATCATTCTCCATACTAAAAGCTGTTCCCCGATATTTACAACGCCATCTATGTATAAGCTTGGTATAAGAATTATATTATTTGCAATTATTCAACTTTGCAAGCGTGACGTATTTAAATGTTAGAATTTATTTATTATTAGCTGTTTACAAACTAATTGTTGCTGTACTATGTCTCTTTGTTCAATTATAACATCGTGAAATGTTTAGTTTTTTAGCGCCATCTAGTTTTTGCCTGGATATCCCCTTGCGGTCGGGGCACGATCCAAAGTATGGAGAATGACAGTCCTCTTGTTTTAATGGTCCTTGGTACTACGCACATAAATCTCTCTTTGGCTGACGTTAGTGTCCGACCGCCGGTCGGAACGCACCGGATATGACTGTCTCTATCGACAAACTGACACTTGACAGAAATATAATAGGCTAGATGACTAAAATAAGTGTTTAGTCCGTCAGTTAGATTATTCAAAAATATTGTACACGTATTTTTTCTTTTGCTTGACAAACCAAAAAATGACGAGTGCTCAGAACAGACACAGTGCTTAGAAGTTTCGAGTGACGTCACTATTTGGTACAATTTTCACCTAGGAGTGACGTCACAAGCCCCCACTCCGGAAGTTCCATGATCTATACATTTGTCATCACGAGAATCGGTTGAGAAATGTAACCTGTAAAAGGGAATAGGCGGACATCCGGACATATATACTTTTTAGTTCTAAGAAACATTTTTATTTAAACTAGACTGTTCAATTTACTCCCCAAACTGCGGGAGCGGTGTATGACTATTCGGCCATTCTCACGAAGTATGTCTGCGGTCACCTGATTACCGCGACGCTGTTTTCATACTAACTGTATGGAGACGCGTTAATTAGCCTGTTGACTCGATTTTTTTTCTGTCCTAAATCGATTCTACTATTTCTGAGGAACAAATATCTATATGACACCTAATACATTGGTATAAGTATAACAGCCCCAAATTGTAATCAAAAGTAGCAGATCGGACTGAGCATTGAAAACGCTCTATACAAAACGGTAGGCCATTATGACGTCATCCGTTGCATCGCTGTACTAAGTCTGTATGAAAAAAATAGCATTTTGCCATTTTGAGCACGAAGAAGTGCGTTTAAGCACATAGTTGTCATACATTTATTTTTTCAGTGTTATTTAAGCATTCCGAAATTGACTTTAATTTTTCTTAAAGACGATAAAAAAAATATCGTTTTTTTTTAAACTTTGTGGTCTCATAACTTTATATTTTTTATACATTTTTTGTTTATTTCTTTTGTGTTATGATAATTTAGTATTTTGCAATCCATGTGACTATATTATGTAGTAACATTCAACATTATTCAACATCCCAATTAGACGCAGTCATACTTCGTGAGAATCGCCGTATTACCAATTCTGTGGTAATAATAATGAAATGTGGCTTACCCTCAGAGCTCCGCACAGACAGAACCTCGTCGTCATCCCTCTTGTCATCGGGCTTCTTGAAGTTGGCAGCCAACAGGTGCGCCTCGTACATGTCGTCCTGCAATGTACTACACTCAGTACAAGGAATGTCGTTATTATACAAGGGTAATTACGCTTGGCGACACATACAAGCTACGACTATTAAAACATGAGAATTGTCATTCTCCATACAAAAAGCTGTTCCCCGATATTTACAACGCCATCTATTTATAAGGGGGGCCGTCTGGTTGCATAACAACTATTGTCATATTATTAATTGTCATAACAGTTTAAGCATAAAGTTGATGCTCATATATTTTTTTTGGCATAAATTGTCCTATGGCATAATTGTTCCGTGTCATAATTATACGGAGTCATAATTGGTTTAACCATAATGTAAATTGTCATACATTTATTTAGTCATAATATTGATGATTATAAGTCGTTTTTGCAATAATTGTAAATTTCATACATTTATTAAGCCATAACATTGATGATTATAAGTGGTTTTAGTAATAATTGTAAATTACATACATTTACCAAGCCATAATATTGATGATTATAACAATCGTATTGCATAAATTTTGATAATGGACTTGCGATGGTTCTTCAAAAAAGAAACGATTTATATTATTGAAGTATTTTTAATTTCTACTCATTACACAATATTAGTGACCTCACACAGAACCAAATCACTGCCAGAAAAGTAGGTTAGGTTAGGTTAGAACTGTTATCTCACACATAACCGAATCGCTGCCAGAAAAGTAGGTTAGGTTAGGTTAGAACTGTGACCTCACACAAAACCAAATCGCTGCCAGAAAAGTAGGTTAGGTTAGGTTAGAACTGTGACCTCACACAGAACCAAATCGCTGCCAGAAAAGTAGGTTAGGTTAGGTTAGAACTGTGACTTCACACAGAACCAAATCGCTGCCAGAAAAGTAGGTTAGGTTAGGTTAGAACTGTTATCTCACACATAACCGCATCGCTACCAGAAAAGTATATTAGGTTAGAACTGTGACGCAACATAAAAGAGAACTTTTAAAAAAACTTTTAAAATTAGGTTTATGCGTTTAGCAATTTATGCTTTTACTTAGTATGGTTAAAGTGTTGTATGAGCAACCTATTTATGCGTTTAGCATTTTATGCATTTACTTAGTATGGTTAAAGTGTTGTATGAGCAATCCTTGTATGCCCATTATAAAGTATGCTTGAATAAATGTATGCATATCAACTATATGCCCATTACACAGTATGTCCATAAACATTATGATTAAAATCGTTATGCGCATAAATGTATGACTATTTACAGTTATGCGTAATGATGAGTATGACGAATCCTCGTATGCGTATCAAAAATATGACCTTAAACTTTATGCAACCCGACCCCTACCCCTATTTATAAGTTTGGTATAAGAATTATATTATTTACAATTATTCAACTTTGCAAGCGTGACACAGTATTTAAATGTTAGAATTTATTTATTATTAGCTGTTTACGAACTAATAGGGAATATGCATGATATTTTTTATTTACTCTAATAAAACCCCATTCATATGAAAAACAGTAGGAAAAAAATATTTTTCGAATAACTATAAAAATAACCAAGATATAACGCAACTAAGATTTATCTCTATCTCTTTCTCGCAAAACAGAATATAGTATGGAGATTGTATGGCGGCCCTGTACTATGACGTCATAGTCCATATCGGATCTCTCTCTCTAATCGCTGTCTGATTAGTGCTTTAAAATGTTTATATCTTCCGTATTTCTCGGTCGATTTCAATTTTATTTTGACTGTATGTCATCTTTTTTACGGTATTTACAAATTTTGTTAAGAAATCTGTTAAAAAAAATTAATGCATATTCCCTATTGTTACTGTACTATGTTTCTATGTTCAATTATAACATCATTAAACGTTTAGTTTTTTAGCACCATCTAGTTTTTGCCTGGATATCCCCTTGCGGTCGGGGCACGATCCAAAGTATGGAGAATGACAGTCCTCTTGTTTTAATGGTCCTTGGCGATACATACAAGTTTACAAGGATAAGATGTGAGAAATTTTAAGTAACTAGGGACTTCCTTCTGATATTATATTTATCGATCGATAACTGTTTCAAATACTTATTTCGAAGTGACATTTCATAGGGAACGTGCACGACGAAGGTGCTGCCAACTGGTGCCGCCAATCTAAATCATATACCCTCTCATGCTGGTGGCCCCATTGACGAAAACGCCATTAATAACGTTAATTTATCGCGTTGAAGGACGATTAACGTCAGTGTAGCTACGACTTACTATATTTGACATTGACACTTACATATTATCATTGACATTGACAGCTTGATTTGACAGGTATCTTTTGTCGTTTAGTGCTGCCACCTATAGTGCACGTTCCCTATAGTTGATATTAAGTTCACCAGATAAAATAGAAGCGAAATTTAAAAAACGACCCACAATATATATTGAGTTAAAAACGGCTCGCTCAAGTTGTATGTATGTATGTAAACTCTTTATTGCACAAAATAATACAAGTACAGGGTTACAAAATAAAGGTATATGTACAAAGGCGAACTTATCCCTTTAAGGGATCTCTTCCAGTTAACCTTTGAGCAGTTGAGTGATGAGACAAGAGAGGTGGTAGACAAACAGGATCATGTACAAGAGATTATAGAGGTATTTATGTGTAAATAGATAATATGACTACATATACATTATTAATATATAAATACATACATATATATACATATATATATATGATTATAAACATAAATAAATACATAAAAATATACAGAACCTGTAAACAACAACTAAAAACGTGTCAAGTATTCAGTCAGAGGGCAACCACAACTTTTTGAGTTTTCCCTTAAGCGAGGCTACAGACCGACACTGCCTGAAAGACGGTGGCAATTTGTTCCATAATTTCACAGAGTGTACCGTGAAAGATTTGCCGTAAGAGCGATGATTATGAAGAGGTATTGAGAGAGACAGATCAGCACTAGAGCGCAGCCGGTGGCCACTATCATCCGCCATAAATGTAAACCTCTCGGTAAGGTAGAAAGGAGAGGAGGGGACAAACAAAACATTAAAGAGGAGAGACAAGGTATGTACGTCTCTACGGCGACGGATTGGTAGCCACTTGAGCTGCGTGCGGAAGGAGGACACATGGTCGAATTTGCGGAGGCCGAAAATGTATCGAATGCAGACATTTTGCAAACGCTCAAGCTTGTCAAGCAGTTCCTCCTTTAAATCAAGGAACGCAGTATCCCCGTAATCCAGAAGAGGGAGTAAAAGAGAACGAGCAAGAGTAATCTTTGTTTGAAGCGGGAGGAAATTTTGGAGGCGCCTAAGAGAGTGCAAAGAAGCAAAGACCCTTCTACTGATATCGACCACATGGGCTGACCAGGAAAGAGTCTGGTCCATAGTGATACCCAGATTCTTGACTGTAGAGGAGAAAGGGATATGTGATCCATCAAAGAAAATGTCAGGTATCACTTGGTCAGACAATTTGGAGATGAAATAAGGACTACCAATCAGAATAGCTTGCGACTTCTTCGCGTTTACCTTTAACCCAAAGGATGAGGCCCAATCATTTATTAAACTCAGATCTACATTTATTTGTCCAATCAAAGACCCGAGATTATCAATGCTAGCCGCTGCATAGATCTGCAAATCATCGGCATAAAGGTGATATGAAGAAGAAAGAGATTTGGTGATTCCGTTGATAAAAATGGAGAAAAGTAGAGGAGAAAGCACTCCTCCCTGAGGGACACCAGCGGTCAGGTCACTCCAATTGGACAGTCTGTCTTCGAGCTTGACTCGCTGACGCCGCCCAAAGAGGTAGTCGCGAAACCAGGCTAGAGCTGTAGGGGACAAGTTGAGATTTTGGAGTAATGCTAGGAGAATGTCAAAATCGACGGTGTTAAAAGCACTACTAAAGTCTAGCAAAACCAGGACGGTCAACTTTTTATTTTCAATACTAAGACGAATGTCGTCAGTGACCTTAACCAGAGCAGTAACAGTGCTATGCCCAGGGCGGAAACCGGATTGGAAGGGATTAAAAAGGTTGTGTCTATTGAGGTGAGAGGAAAGTCGGTCATTTACAAAATGCTCAATAATTTTAGATAGGATCGGAAGAATAGATATAGGACGATACTGGGAAAAGGAAGTGGGATTTGATACTTTTGGAAAGGGGATGACGTGTGCATGTTTCCATGCCGAAGGAAAGGAGCCAGAAGATAAGGAACAATTAATAATTTGGGCTAAAGTGGGGGCAATGTACTCCGCCACAAGCATAATCATGTCCAAGCTAAGATTATCTTCACCGACGGCTTTCGTCTTAATAGTTTTGAGAATGGCTAATACTTTTTGTGGCGAAATATTACCAATATCAAACGTAGATGTTTGAGTCGCACGGTAGTTTTCTAAGTCTAAATGTTGCATGCGAATAAGATTGTGCGTACCTTGTCTATATTCGCGTATTTCTCATGGATGTGTCTCAGGGCTCGGAGGTTCTCGTCGAGACTGAGCGAGTCCGAGGCCTGACTCGGCGATCCTGGTACAGAAACGTTTATCTTAATTCAATGGTGGTATAGTACATTACACAACTAGGGCGGTAATACAAAGAAAGGCCGAGATCGCAGATGATTGAGGGTCGTAAATATGCGATCGAGGGCTTTCTTTATTACCTCCCGGCGTTGTGTACATCATTTTATGTCTACACTTGGCCAGTAAGCGGCATTTTCCGTACGCGTAGCGTGCGGAAAAAGCCACTTTATGGCCAGGTGTGGCATAATAGTACTTGATATAAGTGCGAAAAGTATTTCCCACGAGTCCCGAGTTGTACGGGCCCGAGCCGTCAGGCGAGGAACAATATTCGGGACGAGTAAATATGACACTTCCGCACGTATATCAAACGATGTTTTTTAATACATTTGCGATAAAATTACAATGAAACGAAAACATGGGACCGATTGTCACCATTCAGTCAAATCAAAAGAAACTATTTTGGGAGGAAACATAAAGATTTTAATTCAATTTAAACATGAAAAAGCAAGAAATATATTTATTATTTTTACAAGCTCCATTTACTACATTTAGATACCTATAGAATCAAAGGGCGTAAACGCCGTAGGTTCTAATGGCGTTTACGCCCTTTGAGTCTATAGGTATCGATTTATTACATTGACATTGTTTTAGTTGTAACAGAGTCTGTAAATAGACACTGTAATCAATGCTATAGATAGAATATAATATCAATCTAACAAAATTTCATACCAAAAAATCATTCAAAAGTGAATCATACCAATGGCTCAAACTTTGAACTCAATTTGCCACAATAGGGTATTTGACAACAATCAAAATAAATTCATTAACTCTAATCAGCAAATTACGCTTCCAAAACAGCCCGGATAAAATCATTCAAACTTATTTTCGTGCCATCAACGATTTTACAATGACGAAAACTAAAAATAAGGCACCATGTTGAGCATGACGTCACAAGATAGTATTTCATACTAAACTGCATTCTTTCGGAGCGTTTTGACACTTCATAAAAAGAAGCTGATTTTAACTGTCATCAAGTAGCCTATTCACGCTTGAATATGCGCAATGCTGCGGTATGTCTTATAGTTTCAGACTCTCCCATACTGACCGATCGAAATGGGCCACTCTATATATTCATCTTCAACACTCCTTCATTATTTCTCTCCCTCTCCTTCTCTTAGCCCGCTCCCTCTTCACATGTACCTATCTCGCTCACTCACCAAGGTCGGGCTCGTCGTCGCTGTCAAGCGTGATGGGTTCCGAGTTGTCCGGCATCAGGTTACTCCGAACGCGGATCTCTGAAAATCAAACGATACTTTAAACTAGGGACGTAACGATACATAGTTTTGCCGATACGATACCGATACCGATATATTGTAGTAAATTATCGACGATACCGATATTTTAGCTAAATAATGAAGTATCAACTTTAGATATTTGTATGTCCTGTTAATTATACCTAAAACTTGGCTATACTTAACAGAGAGTCGACCTTGAAAGTGTAAAGTAAAAATAAATAAATTGTCAACTCAAAATTCAACTTTTTTTTTTAATTATGAGCCAAAGATTTAATTAACATAGTAATTATCATTGCACAAGGTAATAGACCAATAGATAAATTAAGTTAGAAATTGAAATTACTTTTTGCAGATTTTTTTTTTATAGAGCAAATTCATTTCGCGCTCTTCAAATATCGGTTGTATATAATCGGCGATACCGATATATCGGTATCGGTATCGTTTCATCCCTGGGCGTTTTCCAAAAAAACGTGTCCGAAAATTTGTATGGATTTTTTTTCCACTACGTCACGTTCATACAAGTGTATGAACGTGACGTAGTGGAAAAAAAATCCATACAAATTTTCGGACAGGTTTTTTTGGAAAACGCCCCCCTACTTTAAACATTACTTTATGAAAGCGAGAGAGAGCGCTAATCATGCACTCCATGAAAATATTTCGTAAGAGACACCATTTTAATACTTCCGAGAAATAAATTCGAGACAGCATTATCTCCCGTGTTACCTCCCATTGTACCCACTGGGTTGCTGCGGCTCGTGGTTGTCTCGCGGGGCCGACGGCGCTCGCCCCCATGTCGGCCCCTGCCGACAGCATTATCGCCGCTCTGCCGTCCTATGTCTAAAACTAGACTAACCTCTATGGAGTTGTATAGGGGTTAGTCCAGTTTTAGATATCGGACGGCAGCGCTAGTGTTACCTCCGACCGTACCCACTCCGTTGCTGCAGCTTGTGGTTGTCTGTCTCGCGTGGCTAACGGCGCTCGCCCTCTGTCGGCCCCTGCCGACAGCATTATCGTCGCTAGTGTTACCTCCGCCCGTACTCACTAAGTTGCTGCGGCTTGTGGTTGTCTCGCGGGGCCGACCGCGCTCGCCCCCCTGTCGGCGCCTGCCGACAACATTACCACCGCTAAAGTTACCTCCGACCGTACTCACTGGGTTGTTGCGACCTGTGGTTGACTGTCTCGCGTGGCCGACCGCGCTCTCCCCCTGTCGGCACCTGCCGACAGCATTATCTCCGCTAATGTTACCTCCGACCGTACTCACTGGGTTGTTGCGGCCTGTGGTAGGCTCGCGGTTCCGACGGCGCTCGTCCGGTGTCGGCAAGGGCCGACAACATTACCACCGCTAAAGTTACCTCCGACCGTACTCACTGGGTTGCTGCGGCCTGTGGTTGGGGTCTGTCTTGCGGGGCCGACCGCGCTTGCCCTTCACACGCTCCGGCGTCGGCGCCTGCCGACAACATAATATGGTATTTGACAATCAACATCTCCGGCTTCTCCTGAGGATGCCTCGTAGAGGCGAAACACGTGTCGAGTTTTGTATTTTTCGTGATGGTTTGTTATAATTATTTGCATGTTTTTTCGTCATGTAAATGCATGAAAAAATACGCAAGTGATTATAGCGGGCTTGCACTTATTGACTAACACGTTACCATATCGCGGATTAGCAAAGCAATATTTTTGTTTTAATTAACATGGATATCCGCAAAGTAACGCCTGATTCAATCAATTATTCAAAACATAATTGTTTTTTTTAACAGGTTTTAAATTTCGATTGAGCTGTTGTATCCTTTATCTACCATATTGACGACGATTAAATTAGGTTTTTTGTTCCTTGGGGGCCATTCATTTATTACGATTTTGTATTTTATGATGAATGATTTTATTTTTATACTTATTATGAGATTGACCTGTAAAGTTATTTTACCAATAAATATGAATATGAATACGTAAGACGATTAAGGGCCCCCCCTTAATCGTCTTACGTATTCATATAGGGGGGATCAACCATGTCTTATTTTTTCTTACAGGGGGGTGGGGAGGGAGTTTTGATCGTTCTTACGTAAGATCATAAAAATGCGCCAAATAATCTTAACTTTTGAAAAAGCGCGCAAATCCGCGCGAGAGCGTAAGCGCGTGCTCGGTTGCGTGTAAAAAATTTACTAAAAAAATAAAAACGATTAGTATCTGCAAATAAAAGTTCCTACAAAAATGATTCTTTGAAAAATTAAAATTAAAACAGCCCAAACGTAAAATAATTTTTCCTTTAGATTCTTACGTAATAAATATTAAATAGGGGGGGAGGGGGTCAGCCGATTCTTATTTTTTCTTACATAAGGGGAGGAGGGGTTCAAAAACTGGCAAAAATCGTCTTACGTAATAAATGAATGGCCCCTTGCGTCAGAATTAGGGTTGCTAGATTGAATTACCCTATTACCGGGAGCAGGAAACAATATGTCGAGATTTTGAGACTTTGGTCGGGAGATGCCCCGCGCGCTGGACGCGCGAGCTTTTTAGGGTTCCGTAGCCAAAATGGCTAAAAAGGAACCCTTATAGTTTCGTCATGTCCGTCCGTCCGTCCGTATGTCACAGGCATTTTACTCAAAAACTACAAGACGTATACTGATGAAATTTGGAATATAGATGTCTTGTAGATGCCGCTACTAAGTTTGGTAGTTAAATAATAAAAATAAAAAAATCTAGTGGGGGCACTCCATACATGTAACAGACGCTAAAAATTTTTTTTTTTCTTCAAACATCAACGTGAGGTGCATAATTCGATAGTTCTTTTAAAAACATTATAAGGCTTTTATGTACTATTTTTTGATAAAGTGACTACTTTCGGAAATAATTGCTCCGAAAGTTGCATAAATTGTGTCCCCCCCCTTTAACTTTTAAACCGTAAATCCAAAAAATATGAAAAAAATCAGGAAGGTAACGCTTACTAAATACATTCAACGAAAATTATTTTGAATAGTAAGGAATAAACCGGGTAGGGGTCGGGTTGCATAAAGTTTAAGGTCATATTTTTGATACGCATACGAGGATTCGTCATACTCATAATTACGCATAACTGTAAATAGTCATACATTTATGCGCATAACGATTTTAATCATAATGTTTATGGACATACTGTGTAATGGGCATATAGTTGATATGCATACATTTATTCAAGCATACTTTATAATGGGCATACAAGGATTGCTCATACAACACTTTAACCATACTAAGTAAATGCATAAAATGCTAAACGCATAAATAGGTTGCTCATACAACACTTTAACCATACTAAGTAAAAGCATAAATTGCTAAACGCATAAACCTAATTTTAAAAGTTTTTTTAAAAGTTCTCTTTTATGTTGCGTCACAGTTCTAACCTAATATACTTTTCTGGTAGCGATGCGGTTATGTGTGAGATAACAGTTCTAACCTAACCTAACCTACTTTTCTGGCAGCGATTTGGTTCTGTGTGAAGTCACAGTTCTAACCTAACCTAACCTACTTTTCTGGCAGCGATTTGGTTCTGTGTGAAGTCACAGTTCTAACCTAACCTAACCTACTTTTCTGGCAGCGATTTGGTTTTGTGTGAGGTCACAGTTCTAACCTAACCTACTTTTCTGGCAGCGATTCGGTTATGTGTGAGATAACAGTTCTAACCTAACCTATTCTACTTTTCTGGCAGCGATTCGGTTATGTGTGAGATAACAGTTCTAACCTAACCTACTTTACTGGTAACGATCCGGTTATGTGTGAGATAACAGTTCTAACCTAACCTACTTTTCTGGCAGCGATTCGGTTATGTGTGAGATAACAGTTCTAATCTAACCTAACCTACTTTTCTGGCAGAGATTTGGTTCTGTGTGAGGTCACTAATATTGTGTAATGAGTAGAAATTAAAAATACTTCAATAATATAAATCGTTCCTTTTTCGAAGAACCATCGCAAGTCCATTATCAAAATTTATGCAATACGATTATATTATAATCATCAATATTATGGCTTGATAAATGTATGTAATTTACAATTATTACTAAAACCACTTATAATCATCAATGTTATGGCTTAATAAATGTATGAAATTTACAATTATTGCAAAAACGACTTAGAATCATCAATATTATGACTAAATAAATGTATGACAATATACATTATGGTTAAACCAATTATGACTCCGTATAAATATGACACGGAACAATTATGCCATAGGACAATTTATGCCAAAAAAAATATATGAGCATCAACTTTATGCTTAAACTGTTATGACAATTAATAATATGACAATAGTTGTTATGCAACCAGACGGCCCCCCGAATAAACCGTTTTGAAGTTATTGCCGAAAAACTTCTAAACCAAAAGGTTTTAAGTGCCATTGATTTACACGGCATTTAAGACCTTTTGCCAGTTGTTTATTTTTAGCTTTATTTAGATACGGCTATGGAACCCTACACTGAGCATGGTCCGACATGCTCTTGACCAGTTTTTTTTTTTTTTTTTATGTGTGGTAGACAAGCATTTGACTCCGATCGCACCTGATGTTAAGTGACGATGAAGCCTAGGATGTAGCATGCTTGTCTAGAAGATGTCTATTCACTCTCAACTTGAAGATTTATTTTTAGCCTAAAAGAGCACAAATTTTCGCTGGCCGGACCAGCTTGAGTGGATCGGACTAATTTTAAAATGAAGTCGTTTGTCAGGATAATTTTCTTCTTTGTCGACAGGACATACAAAAAATCGGGAGAATCCCGCCAATTCCCGACCATCTGGCAACCCTAGTCAGAATGGTAGCGGTTCGTTTCACAGTAAGGATATAAGTACTAACCGCATCCTTGTTCACGCCAGGCGTCCGCTTGGTGTACTTGCGTTTAACCCGTGGCGTCGTCTCGCCGGCCGACGAGGATGCCGCAGATTCTGCAACAGACACAAATACATACACACCGGGCCTATGATCGTCGTCGCTACCGTTACAATAGAAAAGCACGGAAAAAATATACTGGAAATATTTTGATAATTTAATGTGGGAACACCTCATTATTGATCTTTGTACTGTTTCTGTATTATTTTATGTGCAATAAAGCGTTTACATACATACATATTTATTAGGGTTATTGATAAAAATACCAAATGCTTTAAAAAACTTAGTCGTTTTCAAGAAACGATGGCCGTAGTTGGGTAATTAAACAAAAAGTTAATCTTTTTCCTTTACATAACGAAATTTACCATAAAATTGACATAGTTCAGTTTCGTTACACAGAGGAAAAAGTTAGCACTTGGTTTAATAAAGCCTGCGGACATCTTTTTTGAAAACGACCCTAAACGTGACCTAGTGTAGTTTAGGCCGGATTCGAACCGCCTGTTTTCCTGGGACAACGTGCTAACTACTACACCACCTGGAAGATATGAAGGGTACAGTCAAGGGCAAAGATAAATATCCACACAAAGTTCCAAAATATGTATACATTAACCTTACTGCCTGTTACGTTCCGACATTGAATCGGAACGCGCCCTTTGTCAATGTCAAACTTGACAGCTAACGAAAAGCGCGGTCTTCATGACGTTTGGGCTGTCATGTCGACATTACGTACTCGATTTTCGACACGGAGCGCACCATGCGATCGGTCTCCTGTTTTGTGGTCGAAATAACGGGCTTTTGGTTGTGAATTTGGTATACATGAACAATTGGTGTAGTTTAAGGTGTGAGACTATATTCGCGAGTGAATCCGCACATACTTTTGGCGTCCGGACCGGTGTTTTGTTTCGCCGCGTGGCGACCCGGGGCTGGTGCTTCAGCAGCAACGAGCAGCTGAACCTTGACGAGACTCTGACAGTGACTGACCTGACTGTGATTTACTTGACCGAAAAAGCCCGCCTCAGCGCTCGAATAGGTAAGTACCGGTTGTCATTGTGGTTTCGTTTGCACTCCGTACCGGGGTTAAATTTCGTCCGGGACATCCGGGTTCCGTACGAAACACTGCCATAATAAGATCTCTGCCGTCCTATGTCTAAAACTAGACTAACCTCTATGGAGTTGTATAGTTAGTCCAGTCTTAGATATCGGACGGCAGATCTGTATCATATTTTTGAAATTTTGTGGTGTATACATATTGGTGCCTTTGACTGTACACGGAAAGAACATGTCTAGTCACTTTTTACAGTGCCCAGTACATATATAGAGAAATACAATTATACATAGAATACATTCGAGACTGGAACAAATCCTCGCCTGCTTTAACCTGGGATTCGAACCCAGGACCGTTAGGTTCATTGGGTATTATCACTAAGGGTTATTCTTCAGAAATATGTCTGCGGTCACCTTATTCCTCTGGCTCTTTTTCATATTAAATGTATGGAGACAGAGGAAAAAGTCGCAGACACATTTCTGAAGGATAACCCCTAAGCTATGCACGACACGACCTTTATTTAATCAAAGAGTTAAAAATAGTACATTACACAACTAGGGTGGTAATACAAAGAAAAGCCGAGATCGCAGAAGTTTGCGGCCCGAGCTGCATGCGAGGGACGTAAATATGCGATCGAGGGCTTTCTTTATTACCTCCCGTGTTGTGTACATCATTTTATGTGTACACTTGGCCAGAAAGTGGCTTTTTCCGTACGCGCAGCGTGCGGAAAAAGCCACTTTATGGCCAGGTGTGGCATAAAACAATTATCAAAACCAGCATATCACTTATTCAAAAGCTTATAACATAAATAAATTCAGGAATTTGTTACAACAACCAATAAGATTTTTTTACGATTGCAAAACCCTACTTAATGAAATTATTATTCTGTGAAATTATAACAATAGAGAATAAATCTTAATTACAAACATTGATTAGTTTATTAGTAAACGAGTAAAATAGTCAACAATGAACATTTATAAAAAAAAAAAAAAAAAACATACAGACGAATTGAGAACCGTCCTTCTTTTGGAAGTCGGTTAAAAAAGCAATTCATTAAAATTTGGATGCAATTCTCTACCAACCATTTAAAAATCTACCATGCGATAACTCATCTACCAATAAATATTATGATATATTCTAAAAAATATTATGATAGTAAGGTATGATTAATTAAATATGAAATCAATACAAATATTTTCAACTCTTTGTAATAAAACTATTTAAAAGGATTTAATCGCGCATGGGTCGTTTACAAAAAGAGATTTCCGTACTTGGGGCTTAATTTAACAAAAATATAGATCACGTTGCACAATGGAACATTTTGTTAAACTAATCCCTTAACTACGATTTTTTTCTAAACGACCCGTATATCACTTAATTTTACATCCCGACGTTTCATAACCTTTTACAGCATTCGTGGTCGCCGGTAGACGAATGCTGCAAAGAGCTGTAAAATTAAGTAATATACCCGATTTAATCCGGTTAAACTGAAGATAATATCTGTTTCAACTTTATTTATGCCATGTGAAATAAAATATATACCCCACGCTAGGCCGTTATGACGTTTTTAATGTTAGCCAGGGGTACACGTAAAATTATGTCCACGGGCGGTAATATACAAAACCCCAGATCGTATATTTATAATCCTCGTCTACGGTTCAGAGCGCATACATATGCGATCTGAGTCGTTCTTTATTTTACCGCCCTAGGACTATTGTCACCGAGCCGTAAGTAGTATTTACGGCACGTTACGCGAAGAGAAAATCCTAATATTTTAAATTCGTTACATAAAAGTAAAAACTTACTTTTTGGATCTAATCATACCTCACACTACGCTTTTTAAATTTTTGTTCTGATAGTAAAAACATTCATTAACATTTATAAAATAATAATAATCAATCACCTACATATAAATAAATACATTTATTATAATTACAACAAAGCCAATTCATTCGGCCAATATACTTTAAAATAATTTGATAATAATATTGATAATTTTAAGTCCGGCGGGACAGGGGGTCTCTCTCGGCTGCTTGGATTGACTACAAGAAGGCCTATGATTCGGTGCCTCATTCATGGCTGGAGAGGATCTTGGAGCTGTATAAAATCAATACAGCTTTAAAATCCTTCTTAGGCGCATGTATGAGGCAGTGGACCACAGTCCTTCGTCAACCAGGTGGTGGGGATGGCCCCCCTGGTCCGCATGACTTTATAAGGATTGAGAGAGGTATTTTCCAGGGTGACAGTCTGAGTCCCCTGTGGTTCTGCCTGGCCCTGAACCCACTCAGCACTCTTCTGAAGGATTCAGGACTGGGCTGTCGGCTCCGGAGAGGGGGTGAGGTCATTTCTCATCTGCTGTACATGGACGACCTCAAGCTATTTGCACCCAAACGCCCAGACTTGCTGGAGTTACTGAAGGTCACAGAAACCTTCAGTAGCGCCATCAAAATGGAGTTTGGTGTAGATAAGTGTGCGGTCATGCATGTACAACGAGGGAAAGTCGTAAATTCTCCGAATTTGCAACTTTCTGAGACAATGACTCTCAGATCTATCTCCGAGGCTGAAACCTACAAGTACCTTGGTATGTCACAGGCCTTGAGTATTGCGGACAGGGACACTAGGCAGGCGGTGAAGGAGCGCTTCTTCTGTCGCTTGACAAAAGTACTTAACAGTCTTTTGTCTGGTGGCAACAAGGTGCGGGCCTTCAACGCATGGGTGATGCCCCTGCTCACTTACTCCTTTGGCATACTAAGGTGGACTCAGACTGAGCTGGACGCCCTGGATAGGCGGGCCCGTGTGCTGCTCACTACACACCGCATGCTACACCCACGCTCGTCAGTTATGAGACTGTACATCCCGCGTAAGTGTGGCGGCCGTGGCTTTTTAAACGCCAAGGACCTCCATAACCGCGAGGTGTGCAGCCTCAGGGAGTACTTCCTAAACAACGAGTGTGGGATACATCGCGATGTAGTAGCAGTAGACAGAAGCCTTACTCCTCTTTCCTTGGCAAACGAGAACTGGCGTAGACCTAAGGTGCTTAGCACCGACGACCGCAAGGACATATGGAAGAGTAAGGAGCTACACGGGCGGTTCTACAAGGCCCTCACGGGGCCCGATGTAGACCTGCTCGCGTCGGTGAACTGGCTACGCTTCGGTGATCTCTTCGGGGAAACTGAAGGTTTTGTCTGTGCAATTGCGGACGAAGTTATGATGACGAACAACTACCGGAGATATATCCTGAAGGATGGTACGGTCGACATCTGTCGGGCATGCCGCCGTCCCGGAGAGTCTATCAGGCATATTATCTCCGGTTGTTCCCATCTAGCTAACGGCGAGTACTTGCACAGACATAATCAAGTAGCCAGGATCATTCACCAGCAACTTGCTGTTCGATATGGTCTTGTGGGGTCTGAGGTGCCGTACTATAAGTACGCACCAACGCCAGTTCTCGAAAATGGCCGCGCCACGCTCTATTGGGATCGATCTATCATCACGGACAGGACTATTGTAGCCAATAAGCCTGATATCGTGCTGATAGATCGATCCAAGCGCCGTGCAGTGCTCGTCGACGTTACCATCCCCCATGACGAGAACCTCGTGAAGGCCGAGAAGGACAAGCTCAGCAAGTACCTTGACTTGGCTCACGAGGTTACCGCCATGTGGGATGTTGATTCGACGATCATTGTTCCGATAGTCGTTTCGGCGAACGGGCTTATAGCGAAGAGTCTCGATCACCATCTCAAGAGACTCTCGCTAGATGGTTGGATCAAGGGTCAGATACAGAAAGCGGTACTTCTGGACACGGCGCGCATCGTCAGGAGGTTCCTCTCTCTGCGGCCCTAACCACCGGTAGCTTGGGCCCCGCCCCGCTGCCGGCGGCACTCTAGGTTAGGTTTTTTATAATGTGTTTATGTTTTGTAATTTCATTTTGTATTTTACTTTTTATATATATATATTGTAAAAAACCTAACTTAAGAAAATAAATGCATACTGAGATTGATAATTTAAACAGAGACCTAAATTAAAATTCCCTCGATTTTAAAGAGAGTGTATCTACTTAACGTAACAAAGACATTGTATAATACGTGATAAATGCCATTATTCGCCATTGTAGAAGTGTACCCGTACAGTGGCATTGTCTGTTATTATGATGATTATGGCGATCGTCGTTTATTAGTAGGTAGCTCTACCAGCGTTTCAACCGCTCTCATTTTCCTGCTCTCATTTTTGACCATTTCCCTGTAGGCTCGCATTACCATTTTCGTTATTTTCTAGAAGTACTGTTATTCTATAAAATAATCGAAAACAATAATCTGAGCTTAAAGGGAAATTCTCAAAGATGTAACCAAGTGAGAAGAGTTGAGACACTGATAGAACTACCCAAATATTGTATAGTTTTCAATATTTTTGGCATTATGCGACATTATCCTAAAGACTAAAGATAAAAATATCAGTAAATTATAATAATTTTACAAATATTTCAATGAGAAGGCTCAAATACCTTATTCTGTAAAAATTACTTCGCATACTTAACATTTTCATGGCTGATTATACACCTACAATGCCATTATACACAAACAATGCCTTCGTACATTAAATTAAAGTGTTCTCTTTAAAAATTAAAGGCTATACCGCCTACAATGCCATATACCACCTACAATGCCTTTGCACGTTAAGTAAAAGTGCTCTCTTTAAAAATTTAAGGCTTTAACATACAGAATTCTCCTACACTCATGCACGGGCCTATATTTTAAACTATTACCTTTTCGTCGCATAAACTTGGTATTCCTCCGTATAACGACTTTTTTGTCGCTGATCTTTCTCGCCACTCTCTGGGGGGCTTTTTTGAGTTTTTTTTGCGGTAACTTTTTCGCGCGCGACGTAAGTACTTTGGTCGTTTTCAGTACTTTAGCTTGAAAATACATAGATAATGATGGCTAATGTACATGGGAGGGAATAAAGAAAATTCTTGAAATACAAAAAAAATGCCCATTGCACGGAACAAACCTAAATACGGATGAGAATTAATACAGGGTGTTTGGCAGATGGATGGACAAACTTACACAGGGGATAGGTGGGACCATTTGCTATGTGGTCCACCAAAAAATTTTTTTTTTTAATTTTCTTCAATTTACTTCGTGTGCACCAAATTATTAAATTTGTGAGACTCTAGTATCAGTTTAGATAAAAATAAAATAAAGATAAAGTCCGTTTCATCATTTTTGAAAAAGTTATGGAGGTTTTAAGTTTGAAAACCGAAAATTTTTAAATAATAAAAAAAAAAATGTAAAAAAAATCATAGGGCCCAGGTGAAAGTTTTGGGGTGGGCCACGTAGCAAATGGTCCTACCTATCCCCTGTGTAAGTTTGTCCATCCGTCTGCCAAACACCCTGTATAAATAGTTTTTGGAGTATTCCACGGAAAAGCTACGTAAAGAAGCGACATTACCTTTATAATACTTTTGAGAAATAAAATTAGGAAACTGAACACGGTAATATTAGAACTTGGGTTTAAGATTGACAGTGTTTCTAAACAGCTAATACGTTTTATTAGCGTTACGTAAGCGATATAAGCAGGTGTAGTCATGGAATTCCTCTTTTGGAAATACATATATAGTTTAGATGGTTAAATAGGAGATGAAAACTTGAATGGAATATTCACTAGATACATAGTGTAGTTTGCTTTTTTTCTAAAAATCGAATTTTTAGAAGCAAATCACCCTCTAATTTGCCTTCTTGAAATCACAAGCTTTTTTGAGATATTTAAGATGGCAGAAAATATGGCCGATGTCCGAAATTTACCTTGTAGTGCGTACATTTGACATAGAAAAGCGTATTTTTCTGACGCGATAATAATCAAATACAAGAATTATTTTTATTATGAATGTGTTTTGATTACAGTGAAAACTATTACAAAGTTTTGTACTTTTACAATGCCTATCGTCCCTATAAAATAAAAATCAAAAAAATCAACTTATTCAGTGACATAACTCTTTCGCGGTGCTTCTATCTTTTGTAATACAAGAATTTTCTATATTCCGTTGATGATCAAACCACTTGAATAACTAAAGTGAATACTGACACCCGAGTTAGTAGATTATTACACGCGTACAGTCAACTCACGAAACAGGTACCCGTTGCACGTTCATGTATGACAGGGTTTGTCTGTAGCTGAGTGTACGCAATAATTAAATACAGCCATTCGGTAATTCTCGTTTATTTAAATATTCACTTACTAAATTAAACCTAAATTATGGGACTTTTTAAAAAAAAGATGACCGTACTTAGGGCTTAATTTAACAAAATGTTAATTTTGTTCCATTGTGTAACGAAAGTTAACCATATAAATTGTATGTTAACTTTAGTTACACAAAGGAATAGATTAACATATTGTTAAACGAATCCCTTAACTATGGACTTTTTTTTAAAACGACCCTTATGACGTTTTGTCTTTATACAAAACGTGCCGAAATTAAGTGAAAATTAACGAATCGCTTTATTCACTTCGTACTGTGTTCGGAGTATTGTTTTCGGGATATTTTGTGTTAATTAAAAAAAAAATTGTTGTATACCTCTGAAATATTTCTTTTTATCGATGACTTCGCGTGAATATTCAACCATCACAATCTGGTCACTTGCCCCTGGGACACATTGTATAATATGATGATTTTCATTAACTAATGAATTGCTTCGATAATACACTTCAATAATCCTTGTCATTAATTTGTAAGCTTAAAGGTGCGTTCTTTTTTACAAGTCTGTTCCGGTGTCTGTTTTTAATCAAATCTTGAGAGTAAATTGAGCTTAAATTTTGCAAAGATATGTAAATCAGATGACATTGCAATATTATTATGACACGAAGCTGATCTGATGGTGGAGCCAAATGGTAGGCATAGGATCATCTAAATTACACAAACTAAATTCACCGTGTTTAGGCTCATTTGATTAGTTTTGACGTGCAGTTTGCGATTATACAAAAAAAATACGATAAAAGCTTGTCTCAAAAAACATTTTTTTTACAGAAACTTATTCTATTATTTACACTTTTATTGTATGTCCCAAAATCAATACTCTATTGGTTTTCTGTGAAGTGAGGTGATTAACTGGTTAACACAAAAAAAACGGTGTTAAATAAAAAATAATGCTCGAAAATATATAACTAATAGAACCATATTACTTGGTAAACTAAACTTTTATTCAATTTCAAACATTCAAGAAAACTCGACTCAAATATTTTCAAGGTAAGAATAGCCATCTTTTGGGTAAGCGTGCTACATCTTAATTCATATTATTACTTATTACAATGTTAATACATTGGTCTACTGATGGTCACTTACATGTGTCGTTTGTATGCAAATCAATAAATATATTTTTACGTAAAAATATAAACAAAGCACTTTAAAAGATCGGTTCCAGTTAACTTTTAATTGAATTGAAAAAGAAAAATATTCATATTTTCGAGCACCATTCTAAAACAAGTGAGTATTTATTCGTTAGCACCAAGTGAGGTTATTCAACTTCAAATAAATAACTTTTTAATTAAAAAAAAAACACTTACCACCAGTTCCACGACGTTTGTATTCTCTTTTAGCCTTTCGCTCCAATGCCTCTGTAAAAGAATTAATCCTATTAATAATGAGCAGTAGTACCATAAACTTTATTACCAAAAACAAGAAAAAACTATACAGGGTGAATTTTAAATCGTGAATCGTAACCACGTTTACCGGTAAAGCTACTTAAGACTAATACAGAGCACTGGTGTTAATTACAATTAAAGACCCGCTTAATTAATTATGAACAAAATGGTGGAGGCGCTTATACCATTAATCGTAACAAAACTGAATTATTTTATGAGTAAATACGATTTAAATAGGTACTTATGTTGACAATGTCGACGATGTTGACATTAGTGACAATACGTGCCAAAATTCTATCCAGCCAACTTCAATATTAGGAGGTTGGATATCTAATGTTGAAATTTTCATGACAAGTACGAAACATGAATGTAGGGTGACCACGAGATTTTAAAAATTAGGATAAATCAAAAATAGTGGACGAAATAAAAACATACTTAATTTAGGTTTAAAAGCATTGTAAGTTATTGTTAACTATGTATAGACTAAACAAAAATTATTAGGATTCACGATTTAAAATTCACCCTGTATAATAATTTATAATATCCGGAGGCTATTGCCTTTATTTGGGAAGTGGGTCGTCGAATTAGGGAGAGGGGGTCTGACGCCCGCGCGGGTTCGTACCTGGTGCAAAGGCTGTCCATCGCCATTCAACGTGGCAACGCGGCCAGTGTAATGGGTACCTTTGCGCCAGGGACGACTCGAGGGGCCCTTTTTGACTAGACTTAAGGGTAGGCTTAAGTTAAGTGCTGTACTGACCTTTTGTTTTTTATGAAATAAATTTTGTGTAAAGATTAAAAAAAAAAAAAATATCCATAATATAAATAAACCTTAACAATGCTGGGTATTGGGTACTAATCATAAAACATAATTTAGATAATTATCTCAAATAAATTTTCAGGGGCATCAAAAATGACATTGGGTAAACTGTAGAAATAGGGGATATGCATGTATTTTTTATCGCATTTCTTAATAAAATATGAAAATACCATAAAAGAAAGCATAAAGTGAATATAAAATTTAAACCGAGAAATACGGGAGATATAAACATTTTAAAGCACTAATAATTTATAATGTATACATAATACAATAATTTTACTAGTATTAAAAAAAAAACATATTACCATTTTGTGGAACCCGTCGCGTTTCCCCTATGCGAGCGTGCAAATAATTTAAGTATTAGGGTCAATGTTCATCGTTTCTATTGCGGCGTTTTTACCCGACTGCGGCGAAGCGCAAAGGAGGGTTATGTGTTTGACCTGTATGTATGTATGTCCATTCCTATGTCCGCTCGTAACTACTCAACGGCACATCCGATTTTGATAAATGATACATCATCATTAGATTCGTCTTGATGGCGCGAGTGTCACTGGGTATGAAGTTCATTAAAATAAACAAAATGGCGGATTTTAGGCACTTTTAAAGTGCACCGCGGTCGGGTTTTTTTAGTAAAAATATTTAGTTATTATCAAATACCGTTCAAGCAAATATCATTGCGAAGAATGGCGTTTAGTTGAGTTTTCAAAGGAACCAAATTTGGCATCATTATTCCGTTTATCCACCCTAAACTTGACAAGGGTCTTTAGCCTTTTAATAAGGTTCGTAGCTCCGAGTCTTGGCTCTTAAATAAGACTAGGCTTGGAGGCTAAAGAGCTTAATAGGCGTTTAGCCCTTTAGGCGTCGAGATTCGAGCCTAACCTTGAAAAAAAAATAACTAGAAGGCTCGAGTCTTAGAATACTATTCTGGCCAGCATTCTGACCCAGTACTCTGTCTAGTCTTGTCCACTCTGGGCGTCTACTCAAGTTAACTAATTGTAAGTAGGAACGTTACTTTTACCCTAATTGACAAAGTAGGAAAGTTACCTTGCTCCCTGGCCCGCTTTCTGGCCATATCTTGTCCACTCTGGGCTTCTACCCTAATTGACTAAGTAGAAAACTTACCTAGTTCCCTGGCCCGCTTCCTAGCCAAGTACTCAGGGCTAGTCTTGTCCACCCTGGGCCTCTACTCTAACTGATAAAATAGGAAAGTTACCTAGCTCCCTGGCCCGCTTTCTAGCCAAGTCTTGTTCACTTTGGGCTTCTACCCTAATCAAGTGAGTAGGAAAGTTACCTAGCTCGCTGGCCAAGTCATGTCCACTCTCGGCTTCTACTCTAGTTAACTAAGTAGGAACGTTACCAAGCTTCTACTCTAATGGACAAATTAGGAAAGTTACCTTGCTCCCTAGCCCGCTTTCTGGCCAAGTCTTGTCCACCCTGGGCCTCTACTCTAACTGACAGTAGGAAAGATACTTAGCTCCCTGGCCAAGTCTTGTCCACTCTAGGCTTCTACCCTAATCGACTATGTAGGAGACTTACCTAGTTCCCTGGCCCGCTTCCTACCAAGTACTCTGGGGTAGTCTTGTCCACCCTGGGCTTCAACTCTAACTGACAAAGTGGGAAAGATACCTAGCTCCCTGGCCAAGTCTTGTCCACTCTGGGCTTTTACCCTAATCGACTAAGTAGGAAACATACCTAGTTCCCTGGCCCGCTTCCTAGCCAAGTACTCGGGGCTAGTCTTGTCCACCCTGGGCCGCCCGCGCTTCCTCTTCTCACCGCTTTCGTTGCGGTTATTCATCACCGCCGCTGGAACAACATTACAGACGTCCAAAATTCTAGATCAAATCATTTATTTTTGCAGGCCTCAAGGGCTCTATTACGAATAGGCTAGATGACTAAAAAAAACTGTTTAGTCCGTCTGTTACATTATGAAAAAATATTGTACACGTATTTTTTGTTTTGTTTCACAAACAAAAACTGACGAGGATAGAGTGCTTAGAAGTTTCGAGTGACGTCACTCTTGAGTATAAATTGTACTCAAGAGTGACGTCACAAGCCCCCACTCCAGAAGTTTGATGATCTATAACTTTGTCGATTTTTAATATTTTGATAAACCAAAAAATACGTGTCCCATATTTTTCCATAATCTAACTGACGGACTAAATAGAATTACATATTTTTAACCCAGTCATCATCCCTATTGTTCCTGAGTCGTCATATTCCTAATTGGTCATATTCCTTATTCGACACTTTCCTAACTGGTCATATTCCTAACTCGTCATATTCCGGATTCGACATATTCCTAACTCGTCATATCACGTACATTTGCCTGCACAAATTTACTATAGAAATCCTCTGTGGTAAATGATAAGAACCTCTTTAGACGATTTCATTTGACTGTACAATGACTAGTTAGAATATGACGAATCAGGAATATGTCGAGTTAGGAAAGTGTCAAATAAGGAATACGATCAATTAGGAATTTGACGAATCAGGAACAAATCTCTATTACAGGTCTGTTTGTACCAGCGCTTCGGAACGAGCTTCTGGTGAGAATCTATCTATAGGGAACGTGTAGGAACTATATATAAATAAATAATAATAATAAATAAATAAATATTAGGGAAAAATCTTACACAAATCGAACCAGCCCCATAGTAAGCTCAATAAGGCTTGTGTTATGGATACTAGACGACGATATATTTAATACATACAAATACTTAAATACATAGAAAACATCCATGACTCAGGAACAAATATTCGTGCTCATCACACAAATAAATGCCCTTACCGGGATTCGAACCAAGGACCTCTTGCTTCGTAGGCAGGTTCACTACCAACTAAGCTAAAGCGGTCGCCTATGTATATATAGGTGGCAACACTAAATTGACAAATAAAGTATGCGGACAGTAACCGCTTATCAGGGCTGAAAAAATATCACACTGGTTATAAATGTCAAAGACACTTGTCAAGTACAAAATTTAATTCTCTACAATCATGGTCACTCTAAAAGTAAGATAAAAGCTTTTGAACTATTATGACATCACTGTGATTATGAAGAGAGTAAATTGTCATTGTCATTTTGGGAATGTCGACGTTTAAAAACATTTACAGGCAAAGCGAAGAGTGTTGGTACTTGACGAAAGTATAGGCTACTTGATGACAGTTCAAATCAGCTTCTTTTTATTAAGTGTCAAAACGCTTCGAAAGTATGCAGTTTAGTATGAGATACTATCTTGTGACGTCATGCTCAACATGGTGCCTTATTTTTAATTTTCGTCATTGTAAAATCGTTGATGGCACGAAAATAAGTTTGAATGATTTTATCCGGGCTGTTTTGGAAGCGTAATTTGCTGGTTAGAGTTAATTAATTTATTTAGATTGTTGTCAAATACCCTATTCTAACTATAGATTGACCATGAAAGTCGATAATTTAAAACTTTGTCTTCAACACCAAAAAATACGAACTTTAATCTAACTAATACTGGCACGGAATAGAAGCTTATTATTTACTGAATCCGAAGGGTTGATCTTGCTCATGTCTCCCAAATCACCCTGTATAGAGTCTAGACGGAAAGAGAATAGGATTAATTTTGGGGGGCGCTGTAATGCTTTTCTACCGTATGTGCCGTATTTTCTGTTCTGTGGCCATACTGGTGAGGTTAGTTTCGTTTTACGCCACGCCTATTCTCTTTCCGCACAGACTCTACGCACGTTCTCATTGACGGTTACAAGTCGGCCATCTTGTGCGAGCCGTAACGCTCGATAGTGCGGTGTACAGAATATCTAACTTTAAAACTGTCACGACCAGCCAACTAATTTAAAACTACCTCAGAAACCGACAGAAGAAGAAGGCCACGCGCGGTACGAATAAAAAAGCCGATAGGGAACGTGCACGAACTATAGGTGGCAGCACTAAACGACAAAAGAGACACGGGCGGACAATAAAGGAAACTATCGCCCCTGTCAAATCAAGCTGGCAATGTCAATGATAATATGTAAGTGTCAATGTCAAATATAGTAAGTCGTAGCTACACTGACGTTATTCGTCCTTCAACGCGATAAATTAACATTATTAACGGTGTTTTCGTCAATGTGGCCCCAGCATGAGAGGGTATACGATTTAGATTGGCGGCACCAGTTGGCAGCACCTTCGTCGTGCACGTTCCCTATATCTGAGCAAAAATTACAAGCGCCCGCTAGGCGGGTTGTTGGTGCGAAAGTGAGAAGTAACACTAACTGTGTGTAGCATAGCACTAACCACCTAACCACTAACTGTGTGTAGACTAATACTATATCGTACTAACAAATCTATGGACCACTGCTTATAATTGTGTTGTCTGAAATAAATGATTTTTATTTTTTTTTATTTATAGCTATAAAGAACCCCACAGACTGTCAGTCATTCTGACAGCCAAAAAATAGTTCATTCTGGAACAATGCCGGAGCGTTCGTCAACCCAAAGGGCGTGACTATAAATTCATAAAAAATTTTATGTCAAATTCCACACCGTTCACAAGTCACAGCCTTCAAGGAGTGACGTAGTTACTGCCCACAAGTTGATGTAATTAAAGGAAAAAAATCTATAAAAGGAAATACTTCAGTCAACATTGAGTCAGAAGCAAACATCTGCGAACTGTTACCACAGCCCAAGTTTTTTTAATAGTAAATAGGATAGTTTCCTGACAAAGGAAAACGGCTTCTTTTTATGAAGTGTCAAAACGGTCAAACAGTATGCCAACTTCAAAAAAATACAATCAAGTGAGGTCACTGACGTATTATATTTTTTTGTAATTTTAAAACCGTGAAAGGCGAGCAAATAATTAAACCTGGATTTATTTGGGATAAGTTTTGGAAGTTGAATTTGATAATTAGCGCCGAATAATTTATATTTACTACAGAAAACTACCCTAGTGGCTGACAAACAAACGTACAGCCTATAATTTCAAAACTACAAAGATTTACTTATCAAATGTAAAGAGGTCTTTAATTTTGATAAGTGCTGATTCAGTATACTTATTTATTACTTTTATAACAAATACGTGAATAATGAATGGGTACTGCTGAATAAAACGGGTACAAATAATAAGATTAAGATCAAAGTTTAGAAGAAAATTATAGACATGATTAAATGTACAATAAAATACCTGCGAAATTTCAGGAAGAAGTTTCGAATAAATATTAATGGAGTATGGTAAATTATCAAAACAAATATTATTTAATAATTATTTACTATGGTACTGCCACAAAGACAGTTATTGAATATGTTTTAAAATTTAAATATGAGTATTTTACTTATATTTGTGTTTATTTCGGGTAAAAACAATAAAAAATATCACACAATACGAAAGCACCATTAACAAAAATCCCTCCCAATAGTCCCGAATATTTGAAGCAAAAAATTTTGATAATTTTTTTGATAGCCAATAAACGTTTTTACAACTTACCCATTTCCTTGGCCTGTTTTCTGGCGGCCAGATTGGCCAAGTATTCCGGGCTGGTCTTGTCGACCCGGGGCCGGCCACGTTTACGCTTCACCGGCGTCTCCGACACGGCTAGGGGTAAAAAAATGGGGTCAAACTCAAACGGGGTAAAATAAAAAAAATGCGAAGACTAATAATTACACTGTTTTAGGGAAAAATTAAAATACCGCTAAAAGTAACATGGTTATTGATGTAAAGATGAAATACTGATTGCTTTTACTCTGACAAAATAACTGTTTTTTTTTCTTTTTAAATAAAAAATAAAATACTGCTATAAAGATGAGATACTTCGAGATAAATCTAACACCGCATAATGACTATGATATTTTCTATACACCGTTTTTTTTTTAATAAAAAAATGCCACAGAAAGGATATACAGACTAAGAATAATAAAATAGGCGGATGAAAAATACAATAAACTAAATTGTGAACAAAGACGGCTCTAGCCCATCTAGCGCCCGTGTGTTATACCCTATACCCCCAATACCCTGGCGTCCTTTAATAAGCAAAAGTATCGTGTCCGTCAAGATAGCGTACACCGTAAAGATATTCAGAATCTGATGCCGCCAATAAATAGTACCCAAACAGTACCGACGAAATACCTAGGTGAAAAAAATAGTACCCTTAAACTTTCTGAAATATAAGGCCTGTTCACGGTGTACGCTACCGGGCGTCAAGCTGGCGTACACCGTTTGTATTTCTGGAACGGCTTTGTTTTTGGAAACGCTTTATATGTCAAAAAATAGTACCCTAGGGCCCTAAAATTTCATTTCTCTAGCTATCGTAGAAGCCGAGATATAGTGAACAGCGTGATTTCGGAATTCAAAGTCTTTCTATGTGATATTCCCAGGTACGCCAGCTTGACGGTGTGAAATTTTGTACACCGGGGTAACCCGGGTAACTGACTATTTAGAGTCGGGTAATACCCGGGTTTCTTATTTGACCGGGTATTGCATTACCCAGTTCGGATGCGAAAACGCCGACAGACGGCAGCCCTGCTTCGACCTTAAATAGCTGTCGCGCGCTCCTAAGGGCCGAAGTATGCCTACTTTTCTATCCTTACACTACGGTTTAGACTTGTAAAATTGTAACTTGTAGCTTTGTGAAACACAATCCAGCTGTGTCAATTCGGAGACCATGGCAACAGTTCACTTATGTATGTGACATGGTCAAGTTGAAAAATATGTTAATAAATGTATACCTCAGAAATAATCCCTTTTCTGTGCGGGGCCCTGAGACTTGGGACGTTTGAAATGAATTAGGCTATTTTATACCACACCAGGCCATAAAGTGGCTTTGTCCGCACGCAGTCAAAGCAATATTTTTGTTTTAACTAACAATTAACTGCAAAGTAACGCCTGATTCAATCAATTACTGAAGATATCTTACTTGGTGTCACAACAGGCGTGTCTTGTTTCGGCTTGGCAGCATATAACTCGGGAGGCACGAAGTGAGAGACTGGAGACCGGTAGTCCACAGCGAGAGGAAGACCGCCGGGGCCTGAAAAAATAATAATACACATAGGGGGCAATCTTACACAAATCAAGCTATAGTAGGGGCCTCTCACTAGGCTAAACTAAACGTGTCGTGAAAGTAAGGGCGCGTCCATTGAGCAAGTGTTGTTTTTGGGACTAGGGCGATGTGTTTTCGCGAAATAAGCCGCGTATCTCAGCAGCTTGGGCAAAAATGGTAACAACAAAGTACACAACCATTAATTTAACAAAATGTTAATCTTGTTCCTTTGTGTAACAAAAGTTAGCCATATAGATTCAATGGTAACTTTTGTTACCCAAAGGAAGGATATTAACCTTTTGTTAAATTAAGGAGGAACGTTAGAGAAAGTTACCAATTTTAGCCGCTCAGATGGCGTTGTACGTCGTTTGCGTAGTGTTTTTATTATTTTTAGCTAAACCCAACCAAATATTTACTATTTCTATGTCTTGGCGGAACCAGTAAAAAATGATGAGCTTAAATCGCAACCAATTTCAGCTCTACAGTCTTCTTGTGGACAATAAAACAGGTTTTTTAAAAATAATCGCAATTTTCCACATTCTCGCACACACGGGTACCCGTTGACAGTCATTAGTGTCAGTGACTGTCAATAATTATTATTATGACAGTATGACAGGTCATGTTTGTTTACATATTATTTTGGCGCCATTTTAATCTATTTGATAAAGATTTAGACGTTCAGGTGATGTTGAAATAAGAAGTTTTAGTTTCATACTACATATATTGTTAGGTATCCAATATATTTTTATATTTCTGATTTTTTGATTATCTGCACATGTTTGTTACTTCTTTCTTTGCAAATTGACCTCTCACATATGAATAGTTAGTTGTGCATGTAACTTACATGTAACTAGTATACTTACTGACCTAAGTTAGTATACTTTTATAGTATACTTACTTATTAGCCAAGCCAAGAAAAAAACATATTTTATATCGTATATTATTTATTTATTTTCATTGAGAATTGTCGCGTCAAACTTACTTACTCCAAAATGCTAAAATTCCACTACTTACAAGCAACTTTTGTGAATATCTTGCTACTCTGTCATACATTTAGGATCTGTTATTATTGCGCTGTAAAAAAAGTTTGATTCACGGGTTCGATAGAATATTATTCATAGACTTCGGTAGAATACAAAGCCAAGCCTTTCAGCTGCCTCATATCGCTTCTTAATTCTTGAACGCGCTAGGTAGGCGATCTCCAGTCTGGCTGATTCCAGCCGAACATCTCCATGCAGAGCTATAGCTTTTCATAGCAGGGGTGACGGCAACGAACTTCTGATGATGACGCAAATTAGGATTTACTTGGGTAATCCATCTGGTCTCGAGTGTGCGTACGTTTGTTTTCATTATTTTTAGTAAAATGGCAGTACGCTCCGGTGACTACTTCACATCAGGCAGGCTTACCACCCAAGTAGTATGCAAAATGTTGCTCAAGGAAATATTTAACTAACTGTTTTCTATTCAAATAATAAAATAAAATTAATAACAAGGAATATCTTTGCTATTGTATGAAAAATGTTGACAACTTCAAATGTAAATGTGACTGTTGTAGGCAACATATTTTTTTAATCGAGCATGGGAGTGCAGTAATGAAAAAGGTTTTTTTCAAACGATACATTTATGGTCAATGATAGCAAACTCTTTTAGCTTTTAAAACTAATGGACTGCATCGAAAAATCCAATATTTTTTACTAAGAATAAGAGCTCGTATTTATATCCGTACTCAAGTATTTGTACAATTTTTATCTTTACGATAAAAACAGTTACAATGCAATACCACCTCCTTCTTGAACTCAGTTTAGGAAATGAAATTTGTTGATGGAGATAAACTTCGACACCGGCTGACAGCACTTTATTTTTTAATTTTTATTAGCTTAGCGGCCAGAAGTTTTAGGAGTAGGTTTTAAACAATCTAGGCATTCTTTTGACACCCAGAATCAGCTGTTGTTGATAAATGCCGCCCTTTTGTTTACACCGACACGATACTCTACACTCACACAAACAACGGTTTGATAAAAAAATTATTAGTTTTCAAATGGATTTATTTAGAATATTTCTCATTTTTTCGGTATTTTTTTCTTATTGGCGGAATCAGAAGGAAAAGTACTATCGAACTAATAATGTTTCAAGTACAGAAAATGATCACGGCTGGAGAAAAACGGGACTGAAATTTGTATGAAAATTCTCTAAAACGTTCAACCTTAATTCCTTAATTTTTTTGTTTCAAGCAGATCACACAAATTTAAAAAAAAATTAAAAAAATATTACCAAATATATCTCCTTTTGGCTCCATCTTCGGTTTCTTGTCGGGGCTGTCCTTGCTGCCCTCGGAGCCGGGGGAGGACTCGCGCTTCACCGGGATCACGTCAAGCTGGCTCTCGCACAGCGCCATCTTGTAATTGCTGGAATTAAGCAATTCATTGATTACTTTTTGACGACTTGAGCGAAGGGTCTCCATTTTAACTTGGGAAAAAATCCTTTCATAAATGTCTGTTTTCCTTCCGGTTTCTTCAACTCAGCTGCTTATAGTTATGATTCAGATTAACTAAATTATAAAAAATATATACAGGGTGGGAATGAGTAACCCGACAAACTTTAACTATAGATTCTAACGACTATTGAGAGTAAAAAAAGTTATATGATGTATAGTTGAAAAATGCTTACTTTCAAAGATATTCATCATTTCTAAAATTAAAACTCCCAAGTGTGTAACAAGCCCTAATAAATGTGACTAAGATTCTTTTACTACATTTTTTATTCTGCTAGCTGAACAGCGGTAAACCTTTCCTAGCATTTGATGGTAAGTGAATATGGTGCCAAAAATTTACCTTTTATTTAATTTAACTTTTTTTTTCCTCAGTAAGGATTGATTGTACAATATGATTCTTCCAAAAAAGTAACTGGGGAGAGTCGAAAATAAGTAAGAACAAGTTAAACAGTTTTAGAAATTCTTCTTTGACGGTTTGTTTGCACATCACAGTAAAACTAATGCATGAATTTCCATGAAATTCAAGTTATCTGCTTTGCTTTTTTGTTAACTGGTAAAGAATGGCACAAAGTTCGCCTTTTATATAATAAGACTTTTTACAAGCCTTATTGAGCTTACTATGGGGCTAGTTCGATTTGTGTAAGATTGTCCCCTAATATTTATATTTATTTATTTATTATTTTGTGCAATAAATTTTAAACCTATATACATAAAACAAAGTTGTGTTAGTTACACCATTTATAACTTGAGAGTGGTCCGGACCGATTTTTATGATTATAGATTTTTTGGGTTTGTCTGCCCCGAATTACAGAATAACTATCAGTGGTGTGGCATTGAAGAAATCCTTGGGCAAGCCGGAGCAGCTTTGGTTTTGATTTTCTTTAAGAGCACTAGAATTAAGTGCTGAACTGCCTAATATTAGGTAAGCTGATGGGAATCGAGTTCTATGGACTCCACGCCATTGATAACTACTAAAACATTAAAAATTCTGAGGTGGAAGGTTTGCCAGGACAGCTATTAAATAAATAAACATAATTATGTGTGCGGGTAGAGTATGACCTTGGTTACTATAAAAGGATCCTATCGTTTTAAGGAAGTGCTGAAATAGTTTCAAGAGAACTTTTTATGGTGATTATTTTATATGAACACATATTACTTTGATGACGTTTTATATAGACAAAATAATTTGATTTTGGATACCATTGGATTTTAAACCATGTTTTGTCTGGTTTTTTAATTAGCTTAATTCTCTTCAACCAGAAAAGAATTAAAACATATCAGAAATATTTTACATAAGTTCCTCAAAATTTAGGTTTCATTAATAATTTTCCTTTAAAGATAATTTTGTTTACATATTTTGTCATCATTTGCTAGTGTTGATAGATAATTTATTAAAAGGAAACAGGATTATTGAAGGAAATACTTATTATAGTATACAGATAATAAAAAATGCAGTTAATAATTATAAAAGGCAGCTCATACCTTAGAAAAGGTAGTCTGATTTCTAAAAACCATTCTCATCCAACAACAAATTTCCCAATTTTATGACTAATAAACTTATTTCATTAATGTTAAAGCCAAGGTTAGGTTATGTATGTAGAAATATCTTGAAGCAAATCAAATTCTACACGAATAACAGCTAATTTCAATGATAATTAACTAGCATTTAATTGTTCCGACGTAAGAGAATTACGAAAGAAGACTAAGAAATATTGACAGCAGTAAACACCATTCTTATTAAACTAAGTTAACCCACTCCCAGACGCACGAAATAACGTAAAAATGTAATTACAAAGCTTATCAACATCAGCTAACACAGTAAAAATAATACAATACACATAAAACTGTGCCATGAAACTTACCTCAGTCTTACAAACAAGTAACCATTTTGTGAAGAATATATTCACGAATAAAACCCTTTCTGTATAATATAACAACGTAAAACTCACACAAAAACAACTATCACAACAAAATATAGTTCATTTAAACTTAAAACAACACGATAGATTAGGTTTTAAACAATTCAATGAGAACAAATAACTAAGCTACTTTAGACTGTAGAAGTACATTAGAAGTGCAAAGTAAAGCTTGAACATAATACGTAAAACACACGATTTTGCTAACAATTGAATGCACGCACTACATTATTGTGCCGTAGGATAGCTTTTAAAACTGATTACAAAAGTTTGTGACGCTGATTATCGTAGATATAAACAAAATACGCGAAACCTAAAAACTGACCCGACGTCCATTACACTAGCAATAGGGTGATGCTACTGCCTACGAAATGTATGAAAAAGATAAATGTATTTTTTGTTTGGCAACACTGTCTATAATGCGACCATTTCATAGAGAATCGATTCCGCTGATGTGTCATCGACATTTTTGTCCAAAACAACCATTAGTACTATTTTAATTTGTTAGGAATCACCTAAAAGGATCTCTGCTGTACGTAAATGAGGTAATTTTCTATGATATAATCCAAACAATATGGACTTAAAGTGAAATGAGCTATCAACTTTCAGCTTTTTGAACATTAAGAAAAATTAAAGGTTGGAAACTGATTACCAATACTATCATTCGGACTTTACCGTATACTTTCACCGACTCCCAAATTTAGTCGATTAATGTTCAAAAATTTAAATAGTTGTAAATATACTCGTAATAGAAATGTTTTTAATCCCATTTTCATTTTTCAAATTTTAGTGATGCGACACGCTTTTAAGAAAAATTAAAACTATCGATGAAAAGTTTTGATTTTGTTTTAACATGCAACATTTTGTTGGGTGTGGGACTGGCGAGTAGAGGAAAAGGAAAGACAGTGTGGAAAAACGATAGTTATAGGTAGGTCGGGTGTCGAGTTGGCATTGTATTATTACCTACTCGACGTCGTTATCGGCTGTCGTGTTATCGCTGTGCGACTGAGGCGCCCGAGGTTATTTCTTTTGTGTGGCTCCGCATTGCAACTCGCCGACGGGTTTCATTAAGCGGTTACGTATTCAACCTGTTATTGCTGAGGAAATTATAGCATTCATTTTCTCTTTTTGGCCAGTATTCGAATATATACCTAATCCATTAAATTTGAATGCTATTTTCTACAATTTGTAATTGTTAATTAGGTGTTTTATTGAAAGTAATTAGGTGCGTCGATTAAAGTGACTCTGGTTAAGGAATTACTTATAATGTTCTCTTAATCTAATTGATTTAACTAATAGAGTTAATTAGTTAAATATACTAAAGTGTTAATTTGTTTAGTTATCCATGTTATTTTGTGAGCAAGTACCTACCTATGTAGTTCTAATACTTCTAATAAGCAGCCAATATACAAATGATTGTATATGTGCCTTCATAAATGCATTTTTGTTTGGTACAAATATTGAAAACAGAGCTGAATTGTTATCTAAAGAGTACATCAAATCGATCGGACAAACCCACCGCTGGAAATAATCAATACTCAGCGAGGTTAGACGTTAAAGATTATTAGAAAGAGACAATAAACCTAAGTGTGAATTTACGTAATGTTTTGTTCGATAGACTATTCATAATATTTGTAATCGGACGATGCTTTGCGATATTATTGTTGTTTCTTCTTATCTAATTTAGTGTTAAAAAGTAACGACTTAGTTTTCGTCTATTGAATCCGCTGAAATGAAAAAAATAAAACGGGGCGCTCAAAAAAATCTGGCACTTTCATACAACAAACGGGTATTATTACTGATGAGATGAGATGACGTAGTAAGTAAGTGTAAATCACTACAAAAGGGAAGAAATTATTTTTTTATGTTATAAGTGGCAAACGAGCAGACGAGCTGCCTGATGGAAAGCAGTCAACGTCGCCCTTGGATATCTGCAATTCACCAGAGGTGTTACCTATACGTTGCCAATCTTTGAGAGCCCTGTTTACTGATTTCTAGTTGAGTTTACTTACTATGATAATTATGAAAGTATTTGACCTCGAGAGATTATTTAACAAAATAGTTACTACTTTCGGGATAAAGACCCTAAACCCTGTCGTTTATTTATTATCTCTGTAGATGTCTATGCGTCTAGAAAAGAAATAATTAGCAGCAATACGACTATAGCATTTCTTGTGTTGCGATATTTAGGTACATTTAGATATATGAAAGTGACTGAAGCATGTTGAGGTTTACTTAATGTGTACTCTGCCGTTAATTCTCTTTTCAAGCATACAATTATTGCATGCTTGAACTGCAAATGGAACTTTTCAAAATATGTCCTTAGTATGTAAAAATAAAGAAAAACACCATGGCTCAAAACAAACACAAGTGTTATGATCGTTGATGTACCTATTTACTTGCAGGTTCAATGTCCTAGTTAAGTTCATGGATCTATTAACCATTTAGAGACGTAGATACCAAAATTGGCTTAGCCGGGATAGTCTAGCTATGCTGATGAAGATCTAGTCGGCTAACAGTTATCATACAATACAACACATTTTACATTATCGTTAACGTAGACTCAAATGGCGTAAGGGACATTTATTTGCCGAACCCTTAACCCAATTAAATGTACAGTTGCCGATATACAGTACAATGTAATTATTGATTAGACGCTCATTTTGTTACTTTAAGATGAATTTGATATTTGGGCATGAAGAAGTAGATACCTACGTTAATTTTCCGAGTGAACTTTAATTCGTACAAAGATGAGAAGAGATATAAGGTAGAGAATATATCGACACGGGTTAACTAACAAAAATCCATAACAGACGTGGCTGTAAAAGACCTGCCTCCTTTCCTATGTCCTCCACCCATCTTGGTAATACAGCTTGACGTCTGGGGCGTCTAGAGTTCGGAGATCAACGGCCCGGCAGGTTAGGTACCTATAACAGAGGACAAGTTGATTGTACTCTAATTCTTTTTTTTGTAGACGACGCCCAATTTTTATCATTTAGTTATTATGCGCATTGATACCTGTGATGTTAGGTGGGGAAGAAGACCTAAAACCTCATCAAACACCACCAAGATTGACCTGCGGGTGACCAAAAAATGTCTGTAAAAATGTCGCTTGATTCATGGATCCTTATAAGGTTTCTCTCGGTACCGAGTTTTACTTTTCATAAAAACCTGTTCGAGAAAGTACACTAAAAGGTCCAGTTTATTACCTATTCAATTGATACATTTACCGCGCCGATATTAAAATAAGTACAACCAAAGTACAACTGTTTGGTAAGGTAAAGGATGCTATTATAAAATAATAATATCGATAAAATCAAAAGGTCGACAAATAAAATATATCTACCTACAATTACAATCTCTAAACGCCACATAAATTTCGAGCTTAAATTCAAGTAGGTAATTTATTTTGCAAATAGGCCGTAAGACCTCTTCTACAAGTTTAATTCACTAATACCTATTGCTACCGAGCTCAGTGTTTGTCACACTGCGATTTTCAAATGATGCGAAATGATAAACATTGCAATTGGATTTTAATTTATAAAACTTGCCTCTTGCTCTAGAAATCTACAGTAAGGTTTAAGAAACCAGACAAATATGGTAATTTAATTTATTTTGGCAGTTTAAATGTCATATCGTAGAGACGACTACGATAACTTTGCAGAGCGAACCATGGCAACACCTCCGTTTAAAAGTCAAATTTGACTTGTTAAAAATGTGACTTTAAATGGAGGTGTTGCCATGTTCTGCTCTGCAAAGCTATCGTAGTCGCACTCTAGCGTTGTTTGTAAAAAAAAACCAAATGTCAACAAACATTGCATGACAGGATTGACAGGAGAGTTACCATACGAGCCAAGACGACAGTCGGCATACGATCAATACGATACGGACGACCTTACCAAACGCAAAGCACGACTTGAAACTCCGTACCATTTTCGTTGTCATTTCAAAATAAACAGAACTGTCAACTTGTGCAATTATTACAACAACAAACATTTAATTATGACGTCGAAAATAATCAACAAATTGAATTATAATAAAATGAAATGTGTTTTATTTTATAGTTCAATGCACTTTATTTGCGCGAAATGACATTGAGAACTTTGTAAAAGCCAAAAATAGGTACTTATATATAATTTTAGTAAAAAAACGTTTAGTTTCAAATGAAGCCAATAGATGGCGCTAACCTTCAATCGATCCAATTGCACGTAATTCTGGTTTTTTGAGACTTCTCGGATAAAATGTATCAAGCTATAGAAAACTCATTCGACATATAATTGTTGCCCTGGAACCAAACAATGACCCTTTTTAGGTTAGTGTGGAATACCGACCGAAACGAACCACCTTTTTTATAAAGTGTCAAAGTCAAAACCATCAGATAGACTCTGCGCGGAAAGAGAATAGGATTTAGATTTGGGGGCGCTGTAACGCTTTTCTACCGTATTTGCCTTACTGGTTAGGTTAGTTCCGTTTTTCGCCACGCCTATTCTCTTTCCGCACAGACTAGCTTCGTGAAACGAGGCCCTGGCTAGGGTCGCCGGAAGTCGATGGAGGCTGGAGGCGTGCGAGCGTTCGATGTGGAAGTCTTCGGGGGCGGCCTATGTTCAGCAGTGGACGTATCAAGGTTGAGATGATGATGATGCTGAGATACCACATTGCTGCATTCAACTGTAGGTATTTATACTGATCTAACTACGGAGATATGCGGGATATGACGAATCCATCCGTGTTACACATGGACACAAAATTGTACACAATAAACTAGTCAGCAGTATCTTCATTATCATCAGAGTATAATGGCAGTAATTTTTCTTTTATCATATATAATATGTATGACATATGTACAGTTAGATAGACCATCCAGCTTCATACTTAGAAAGAGCTCATATGTCTCAGGAATAAATATATTCAATCATTTACCTGAACATATTAAGTCCCAAGACCAAGATGGAATCATGTTTAAAAGGAAACTTAAGGAGTGGCTACTAAGCAAAGGTTACTATAATTTGGATGAATACTTTAGATAAATCCAATGTAAGTTTCTTTTTCCAATCTAGTTCTTAGTTAAATAATTTGACTCAAATTTCTTATTGTTTTGTTTCTTTATTTTACGCCCGAAATGGGTAAACTGTTGGACTTTATTGTTTTATGACATGCGAACTCAATTTACACAGGTTCTGACAATAAATGCTATCTTATCTTATCTTAAGGTATTTACATCGCGCGCTTGAATGTGTGCGCGCCGTGTACGAACGCACTACAAGCAAAGATTTAAGAATGCGTAAGAATAGTGCAGTATGGTTCGCACTCACGCCAAAGTATAAAGACAACCAAGTAGTTCGTCTTCGCCGTTTAGGAGCGCGCGACACCAGAGCGTGCCTAAGGCACAGGGCTGCCGCTCGTCGGTTCTGTAAAATACCTACTTACTACGAACGTAACTTTTATTAGGTTGACCTCGATGGAACGAACAATCGTTCTGATCGCACACATCTGATGTTAATGTTATTAAGTATAATAGTTTAAATAAATTAGTATTGGTATGTGTACATGTAAGTAACGCAATGATATTTCGGCTCGTTTCATAAAACCACTCTCGTGTTTAAGGCATTTTATGTATCAATAGAATCAACTACTATATAATTAGTACACGTTTAAAAAATCTGTTAATTTTACTCATCACTGTCAAACAAAATAATCATCTACTCTATTTAATTGGTATAGTTTGACCACAAAACTATCAAACATTCTATAAACGACTTAAAATATAACATTTATACTACTACTAATAAAATACACACCTTTCGGGATCCTTAGGAATGCAGAAATATGACAATTCTGGATTTTGCGCATTATTCTTCAAACATCCGAACACACTACAGTATATACGTCTTCTATACTTTGCTTCGTCCGCAGACATTTTGAACGTTCGACCGCTCGCGACGATTGCTCAACCCTGACTAAGCACGCGGCGATGCTTGCCTGTGGTGCGTCCGTACACGGCGCGCAAACGGCACGCACACATGCGCGCTCCCGATGTACCTTTTATCGGAACATAAACTACCGTCTACCGTGCTCACGCGTTAACGCGATAGAGAGAGACGGTCGGATCCGGTGCGTTCCGTGCGGTGGTTGGACCCGAACAACCGTTTTGTTAAACAGAGATTTATCACCTTCATTGTACCATAATTCTAGCAAATGAAAAACTTTGACTTTGAGAGACTTTGCTACGTATTAATTATGCTGTGCTGCGTGGTGCTTCGGAAGATCCTGGGACCAACTAAGAGAGAAGATGGCACATGGAAGATACGGATTAATGCGGAGATTGAGGAGTTGATTGCCGAGTTCCAATATTACACAATAACAAAGTCCCATAGACTTCGCTGGCTCAGTTATCTGCAAAGAATGGTAGAGGGTCGTGCATCGAAAAAGGCATAGGTACATGGGGCGACCAGCCGGCCGTCGACCTGTGGGTCGTCCTAGGTATCTAGGGTTGCCAGGTGGTCGGGAATTAGCGGGATTCTTCCGATCTTTTGTATGTTCTCCCGACTCCCGACGAAGAAGACAATCTCTCGACAAACCACTTCATTTTAATACTTAGTCCGATCCACTCAAAGTGGTCCGGCCAGCGAAAATTTCTGCTCCTTTAGGCTAAAAAAAAATCGTCTAGCGCGCCGGGCATCTCCCAATACAAGTCTCAAAATCCCGACATATTGTATCCTGCTTCCGATAATACGGTAATTCAATCTGGCAACCCTATAGGTATCGCTGGGGAGACGTGGTCGAGGCGGATCTGCGTAAGCTTCCTTTCATTACAAGAATTACAACATCAGGTTATGGGCCCAGCGCCCAGCACGCTTCCACTGCGCGGTCATGGTCGGCCGTGGTCGCGTACTCCAGGACTTTACTGTGCCCACGGTTAGAGTCTGTGCGGAAAGAGAATAGGCGTGGTGAAACGCTGCAACTAACCTAACCAGTATGGCAAATACGGTAGAAATGCATTACAGCGCCCCCAAATCTAAATCCTATTCTCTTTCCGCACAGACTCTATCCGTTCCCCGTCCGGGCTTTATGGCCTGCCCACTGCCACTTCAACCGTGCAATCCTGCGAGCTAAACAAGCGAGCAAGCTAAGCAAGGATTGCTCGTTTCTAAAAGGTATTAGATTAGATTTGCTACGCCCCATCATGATACAAGAAAAACAGGTAGTAGTCGGACTACGCTAAGTCTGCAGAGGTCGAAAAAAGGTTTTATTAAAAAATATAATTATGGCAACATGGAGAAACTACAGCAAACTATGGTACTTGGCAATAATTCTTCCCTTTATAACAAAATATGTCTATATACTTTTTTTTTTAATAAAACCTGTTTTGACTTCTGCAAACTTAGCGTAGTCCGACTATATATTATGTTCTTCCCGAAATGTCAATGTTGCCATTGATTAAGACCTACTCTTTCCATAATTTAAGAAAATTGACTACCCATAAATAATTACTTATGGACTAAATTACCGGCCCGCGAAATTATCGAGCTTGTGACGTCAGCATATCTGAGGTCAATAACGTCAATTGACCTGTATGTAGGTCCGTTCCTATATCCGCTCGCTCATAACTATTCAACGGCACAACCGATTTTGATAAATGATACATCATTAGATTCGTCTTGATGGCGCTAGTGTCACTGGATGATGAAGTTTGTTAAAATAAACAAAATGGCGGCTTTTATGCACTTTTCAAGTGCACCACTCTCGGGTTTTAAGTAAAAATGTGTTTATCTTGTACCATGCTACGCTTAAAGTAAGTTTTACAATCAAATTGATATACTGCGTGTATTTATTGGTACTGTTCCGCGATCAACATCAAAAACATGTACTCAATTCTCGACCTTATTAAAACGGCATAAGCTCCAAAGTGTATACATATTTTTGGACACGTATTTACGTGACTGATACGCCACATGGCCTATGACCCGCCGTTATCGTTGGTGAGACGAAACTTAGTGCAGAGTTTTATTGTAAAATGTGATTTCAAAATTCAGTGGAGTACGCACGTGGTTCCTTCGGAAAAAATAAATAAAAATTGTTTTTGTTGTGATAATGGAAGTGTAATTTGTGAAATCAAGTAAGTATCTCGTAATTTTTATTTAATGTACGTTTAGACGCGACTTAAGCTATGTTTAAATAACGTCTAACCTGTCAGTAGGTGACGAAATATATGGAGTTTGACACTAATCGTCAGTTTTGTGACGACCTGTTAACTGTTAGTTAAGGGGACATTTTAAATAAAAAGTCCATCCATAATAAACATCTAAAATGAAAAGAAAAATTAAATATTCGCGTATAAAATGTGTATTGAAACAGTTTTTGGAAAGGAAACAGAAAAAAATCATTCTGTAATTCTATTTCTGGTATACCTTACTTTTAATACCTGGATCTACTTAATTTTTTGAGTGTTTTTAATTTATTTCATTGCATATTTGAGAAAAGCTTATACTTACCTCAGCGTGAAATGGGGTTGCCAGCCTCGTTACTATCTAGCCTCGCTTTCGCTCGGCCATCTATGGCCGAGGACCCCTTACTTCCTGGCCTCTGTACTCTCTGTAGTAATGTACTAATGTTGACCGAGCGAGAAGTGCTTAAGCTGAAACGGAAACGTTGCCGTTCCGTTTCAGTTGCAGCAAGAATGTATCCGTATGTCTATCTCTCCGGATGTCCGGCTGTTTTTATCTACAGGTCGAATTTCTCAACCGACTCTCGTGAGCAGGTTCGATAATCTAAATATACAGCGTGGGAGGGACTATACCGACAAACTTTAACTATAGATTCTAACAACTATTAGGAGTAAAAAATGTTATGTGATGTATAGTCGAAAAACGCTTACTTTCCGAGATATTCATTATTTTGTAAATGAAAAATCCCAAGTGTGTAACAAGCCCTAATAAATGTGACTAAGATACCTTTACTATTTTTTTTAAATCCTTTAACTAAACAGGAATTAACCTTCGCAGTATTTGATGGTAAGCGACTACGAGGCCAAAAAATTTACCTTTCGTTTCCATTTTAGCTTTTTTTTTCTTTTTGATAACTTTTCAGCCAGTAAGGACATGTTTATAACGAGGGGCTTAATTTACTGATTTATTTTGTTCCATAAGACTATTAATGTAAAATGACAATATTCGACCCATGTTGATATAACATTTTTTACTCGTCACACCACCAGGAATTCATGGCTAAAGTATGTCGGTATAGTCCCTCCCACCCTGTATAAAAAAAGAAACTGTTTGACTGACATATCAACGCACAGCCCAAACCGTTGGTTCTAGAAATTCCAAATTTGGCAAGTAGGTTCCTTATAAGGTCTAGAGGTGCCCTAAGAAAGGATTTTTCAAAATTCACTCCCTAAAGGGTTCAAATAGGGGTTCAAAATTTCTATGGAGAGTCTGCGATTTTTGAAGTAAGAGGTTTGAAGCTTGATGTCTGGACTCTTCATTAAAATAAATTAAAAGTGGTTTCACCGTTTTTCGTAATTCCTCCTCTAAAAGGTTTAAATGGGGGTTGAAAGTTTGTATCGGCACTCTACGATATCCCATTAAAGAGTTCCCTTGGAAGAGTAACGAGAACAACGCGGGCGAAGCCGCGGGAAAATGCTAGTTACTTATATATAATTTACACCTCCAAAACTTAATATTTTGACAACGGAGACTCTTTACATCTCATTAATTTTACTATCAACTTATTTTCTATTATTTTAATTGTCTTGTTTTGACGCCTAAAGACCTTTTACATCTCTAAAAATGTAGTTTTAAGTTTATTGTAACGTATTAATGAAATTGGGTGTAGTAATGTCATATTTGTTGTTATATTTCAATATTAAAAAAAAAAACTGGCCAAGAGCATGTCGGACCATGCTGTGTAGTGTTCCATAGCCGTAACTATATATAAGGTAAATAAAAAAAACTGGTCAAGTGCGAGTCGGGCTGTCGCACCGAGGGTCCCAGCACCCACCCAGTCCGACCAACTCAGGGTGGTCTGGCTAGCGACCTGGTTTGACCCCAGGGAACGCCACGGCCAACCACCCGGTCCGACAATCGCTACGCCCAGGATGGGTTGCGAGTTTGTCAGTTTCAAAAAAAAAAAGTTAGTTTAGTAGGAGCAAATAAGTATGTGTTACGAATATTGCATATTTCTTAAATACGGTGCAATTTAGGAAAACCGTAATATTTTTCCTGTCCTTGGAATCTTGACCCTCGTTCCGGGTCCGGCGCGATCCAGCGTGGTAACGCGGCGAGCGTAATGGGCACCTTTGCGCCTGGAATGGCGCGGGGCGGGCTATTTGAGTAGGATTCGTTGTATTATTTTTTGTCTCTTTTTATTTGTTTTTACTTTGTTACGCATTTAGTCTTAATTGTACATAATTTTATTTTAAGGTTTATTTTTAATATGAAGTTAATTTAAAATAAATTTAATTCAGTATGCTATTAATAATTGGTAATTATTACAGATTTTTCTGTTCAGTAACTTCGAAGATAATAGGGGGGAATGGTATTTTTTTGAACGTTTTTGGTCATAAATCAAAAAATACAAATAGGTACAAAAATATAACGGTTTTCCTAACTTGCACCGTTTTTTAGAAATTTACAGAAATCGTAAGACAACTTATTACCCGAATGCGGCGAAGCCCAAAGGAGGGTAATGTGTTTGACCTGTATGTATGTCCGTTCCTGTGTCCGCTCGTAACTATTCAACGAACCGATTTTGATAAATGATACATCATTGGATTCGTCTTGATGGCGCGAGTGTCACTGGGTATGAAGTTCGTTAAAATAAACAAAATGGCGGATTTTATGCACTTTTAAAGTGCACCGCGGTCGGGTTTTTTTTAGTAAAAATATTTAGTTATTTACTCCTACTAATAACCACCATACAGTTTTTCTCGAACTATTCACGTATCCACTTACGAGTTCGTACGGAAGCCTCGGTGCGCGAGTCCGACTCGCACTTGACCAGTTTTTATTTAAAATGAGATGGTCATCTAATCCAGTATTAACTAAAGAAAAGTAACTACGGGCCCAACTCTCTAGATCAGATGCTTCCGATATACGAAAAGCCGGCCAAGTGCGAGTCGGACTCGCGCACCGAGGGTTCCGTACAAACTCATAAGTAGATACATGAATAGTTCAAGAAAAACTATATGGCGATTAGTTTAGTAGGAGCAAATAAGTATGTGTTAAGATTTTTGCAAATTTCTCAAACACAGTGCAAGTTAGGAAAACTGTTATATTTTTCCTGTAATATATAGGATGACATTAATAATTGGTAATTATTACAGATTTTTCTGTTCAGTAACTTCGAAGATAATAGGGGGGGAACGGTATTTTTTTTAACGTTTTTCGCCATAAATCAAAAACTACTTATTTAAAAAAAAATACAAAAATACTGTTTTAATCTACAAATTAAGCCCTTTCATTTGATACCTCATTCGATATAATAGCCCTACTTTCAAATTGCAAAGTCTCATTACGGACGGACCCCTTTAAAAAAAAAGTTACAAGAATTTTTTTACATCTTATAAGCTCGGGTTAGCGGTTCTTAACACTATTCCAAATTTCAAGTTGATAGCATCAGTAGATCCTGAGATATCTTGCTGTGACAGACGGACAGACAGACAGACAGACAGAGTCGCACCATAAGGGTTCCTTTTTTACCATTTTGGTACGGAACCCTAAAAACTAATTGATAGGTTGATTTAATTTGAATAATTCTAAATAAATCTGATTTAATTTTCCAGGTAACTATGGAAGAAGAGGAATCTGACAGTGATATATTAATAATAGACCAAGATAAAGAACCAGAAGAAATTGATGACGACATGCGACCATTTGATGATGTACAAACAAATAAAAAGTTTACTAATGAAGGTAAAGGTATTGAACAAAAAATTGTTCATAAATTGTCTTATTTAACGGATGTAAGACATAGCAAAGCTGACGATCTTGATACAGATGTTCATAATGGCTATCGAGGCCTAAATGTCACTAGTAAAATAAGAAAAGAGTGCCCTGTACATGAAAATATGTATAAAATGAATGACTACCGATGTGGTAGAGGCAATATCAACGAAAGTAACGCTTTTGCCATCAATAATAGAGTTATTTATGATGATAATGTGCTTAAAATGGCTGCACACGCTGAAACTGTACGTCGCATGGAAGAAAATAAAGCTGCTGAAAGAGAAGTCTACGAATCTGATATTTATGAATCTGGATATGCCATGGATGATCATACACAACATACAAACACCTACAGACCATACATAACGAAAGCTTTCAGTCCAAAAACTCCAAATATAGCTCACAGGCTTCCAACAGTATCTGTACCACCAACTAAAGGCTGTAGACCAGAAATTGATTTAAATATACATGATGATCGACAAGCTATATTAAACAAGAATGCATACATTTATGCTCATAGACCAGAAGGTCCAGAAGAAATTTCAGATATATATGACTATAGAGATGATATAATGCACCAGAACCCGTATCGTAGTTATAAACGAGAAGGTGCTTTAAACGTTAACGACTGTAGGCATAGTACTGTGAATAGGAATGCATTTTACAATACTCATCGCCCAGAAGAAATTGGAAGTATAGATGACAGTAGCTTTGGTCCTAAAAGCAGGAGTGAGCACAGCCATGTTCACAGAACAAAATACGTGTCGAGCTTAAAAGACTATTGGCATACTACAAGGAACAGGAACGCATATAGCCGTACTCATAGACCAGAAGAAGTTGTAAGCATAGGAGACCATAGATACGCTCCATTGAATGTATACAGGCATGCTCATAGATTAGCAAGTGACTCTATAAACGAAAACGACTATAGACTTGCGATAGAGAATAGGAATGTGAACAGGTACGTTCATGCACCAGAGGATGCTATAAGCATAGATGACTATAGACAGGCTTTAATTAATAGGAATTCATACTATGCTCATAGACCAGAAGTTACTTTAAGCCACGATGGCTATAGGCACGCCGAAATGAGTAGACATGCTTACGACGAAGCGTACAGACCACAAGTAACTTTAGACGTCTACAGGTCACGAGCAGAGTTAACCAATCTTTATAGACCCGATGTCGTTAGTATGGATACCTATAGATTAGAATCGGAGTTAAATAGGATTGCTAACCCAGAAACCGAAAGTGTGTCTGCACATAACCCACTAATAGCTCATTTCAACTCTTATAGACCCGATCATATTAATGATAATAATATAGGTAGGCAAGAGGAAGCAGCGCTCAATCTGGTTCGTAGACAAGAAGGGTCATCCAAAATAGGTCATAGTAAATTTATTGTGGAGACTTGTAAGAATCCCAGCTCTCTACAAACGACATCAAACCTGAGAAAGTATAGGATCCAAGAACCATTAACTGTAGATAAAAATAAAGCAAGCAATGAAAATCCTGGTACATTAGCAAAACCAACGTACATACATAATAATATCCAAAGCCATAGTACGGCCACAGAGAGTACTAGATACAATGAAGCTGTATTACGTATAAATGATAATCCAAAAGCTGTGTACATGAATGCATGTCAACCAGGAGTACCAGTACGGACAAATAGACCAGATACCGTAATATTGAGTACAAGGGCCATGCTCGAGGCCGATACTAGTAGGCAGACACAGACAGATGTCCCAGAAAGAGCAAATATAATTACAGATAATGTCCATAACAATAATCGTACAGCTAAACAATGCAATGATATCAAAGAAACTATATTGGATAGAAGTGGCAATAGCAATCATAAAGATGAAGCAACGGCAGGTGTTGAAAATCGTAATATAAGAGATGCAACTGAGCGAAAAATTAATAAAAAAGCACAAGTTAGTAACGTACAACTCCTGGTTGTATTTTTCACTCGTGTAAAAGATCTTGTTATTGAAACCTTTCCAGAATTTGCAAAGTCCCTTCAAAAGGAAATAGAAAATTTGGGAAAAGTATCAAAAGATGGAAAAAAGAAAACAGTCATACAATACATTTGCCCTCTCTATTGCTCTGTGTCTACTTACTCTTTACCTTGTTTTGATTATGTGACAGAAGATAACAAGGTAGAAAAGCATACAAACCATGTTGATATATGTGATGTTTGTAGTTGCATTCAAAACTGTTATAAATTGTATAAGAAAACATATTTAGATCTGCTATTAAAGCATTTAGATGGAAAAGAAGCAGAAAATAAAAATGAGGATAATAGAAAGAGTGTTGACTCAATAGATTTAAGTGGAGTTGGAGCAAAAAGCGTAACGCAAAGAGATGACTGTGATGAAAAAACAACGAGGAAGGAAGAAATTAATGAAGCACGAATTGATCCAGAACATTCTAAGATGGATGATGATCTACTTCAAAACGTCTGTCCTAGCTTGCATTCAGAAACAGATAACAATAATCATACTAATATAACAGCTCAGACTCATTTTATGGTTGGAGAAGATGTAGAAAAAACAATATTCAATGAACTGTCGACGTTAACTTATAATTTACAAAACAATATTAAAAATGGGATAATATTAACAAATTTGAAACTGACTAATAGTGACGACGGATACGAAAAGAAAACAATAAATGGGCATTTAAATAAAAGCGTTAACAACCAAGTTACATATGAAAAAATAAATAAAAAGGCCGCTTTAAAGATAAATGATAAAATAGACAGCGATAATAAAAACAAAACGGATGACCATACCAAAGATGAACCAAAAATTGTATTTACTTTATCTTTGAATGAAATAAATAATGCAAATATAATGTCATCGAAACTTAAGAAGATAGGTCGGAAACCAGATTCTGTGTTCACATGTCCTATATGTACTTGTTTATTTATTTATTATACTTCATTTATTAGTCACATGCAAAAAGACCATAATGTAAATGGAATAGATAATGATATACCAGATGGCTGTATAGCTAGAAAGTGTCCCTTTTGTGGAATGTATTCGAAACAAAAACATCATAACGATCATGTGAGAAGATATCATCCAGAAATATTTACGCATAAGGGAGAACCTAACAAAATAAAGATGCAGAAAGAAAAAAAGAAGAAGTCGAATAAAAGAAAGTTTATTTTTATATGTCTGGTCTGTAATGAGCATCTTATGTCGTACGAAGTGAATTCTCATAGGGAAAATAAACATAAAGGGGTTAACATCCCGAAGATGTTTACTAAAAAGTTATCAAGTCCAGATTAAAAAGAAAATAACCTAAAAAGTTATAGTAATTTTTTGTAAAAACATGTATCTATGAATCTTCTGTAATGAATATAGCAAAATAATAAAATTGTTGGCTATTTGTTGAAATTAAAACCACTAAATGTATTACATACTGGGGTTAAAAACTACGAATTGGTGACTGTAGATGTTGCCATGGCTCGCAGCACCTTTTGATAATTTGTAAATAAAACTTGTGTAATTATTGACAAGAAAAACAAAAAATACTCCTTTCTCCACCGCATATTGGGACCGAGCACGACGAAGGTGCTGCCAACTGGTGACGCCAATCTAAAGGTTCTGCCGTATATTTGACATTGACAGTGCTGCCACCTATAGTTCGTGCACGGACCCTATACATTTTTTCTTCCATCAGCTTCGCAGTTTTAACCTAATTCCTTGAAATCATATATAATATTGAATAATATTATGAATAGTAAGTATGTGTATGTGTTTCTACAGGGTATCCCATAAATGACACGTCACAGTGACACTGGAGGTAGACCAGGTCAAGAGGTACCAAACCAACTTAACATGACCCACCGACCGTAATTTTTTTTCACTACTGGTGGTTAAAGTCGAAATTAATGTCGCTGTGAATTAATTCAAGATCAAACTAGTATTTTTTTTTAATTTTACTTAATTTTTGGATAAAATACCATTTCTGTAACCTTAATTAACAATGCATGTTACCGTACACATAAAAAAACTATCCTTGACACCTTTCCGAGTGCACACTGGCACTAATAATGTTAAAAACGGTCAAAATTCATGAAAAACTTTAATTCGACAATAACTCAAAAACCGTGCCACTTTTACTGGGGTCATGTTAAGTTGGTTTGGTACCTCTTGACCTGGTCTACCTCCAGTGTTACTGTGATGTGTCATTTATGGGACAACCTGTATACTTCTTATGAAGCGATCTTCCTGCCTACACTGTTATCTACCTCATCATCTCAATGATCATCATCATCTCATCTCCTCAGTGCACATTAATATTATACACTCACAGACAATGAATTCGGGTAATGTTCTATACAGGCTGGGAGGGACTATACCGACATACTTTAGCCATGAATTCCTGGTGGTGTGACGAGTAAAAAATGTTATATCAACATGGGTCCAATATTGTCATTTTACATTAATAGTCTTATGGAACAAAATAAATCAGTAAATTAAGCCCCTCGTTATAAACATGTCCTTACTGGCTGAAAAGTTATCAAAAAGAAAAAAAAAGCTAAAATGGAAACGAAAGGTAAATTTTTTGGCCTCGTAGTCGCTTACCATCAAATACTGCGAAGGTTAATTGCTGTTTAGTTAAAGGGTTTTAAAAAAATAGTAAAGGTATCTTAGTCACATTTATTAGGGCTTGTTACACACTTGGGATTTTTCATTTACAAAATAATGAATATCTCGGAAAGTAAGCGTTTTTCGACTATACATCACATAACATTTTTTACTCCTAATAGTTGTTAGAATCTATAGTTAAAGTTTGTCGGTATAGTCCCTCCCACGCTGTATAATTGTTCATAGAAAATGACCCGAATTCATTGTCCGTGAGTGTACGTAGACGACCGCCTTACTTAGTTTTTAATTCGTTTTTTTACCTAATTTTAGAATTTGCTATGTTATCCTTCCTTGGATGGTTAAGACTATTTGCCATTTTTGTACTTACATACATACATAATATAAATATGAAATAAAGTAAATGTATTACAAATAAAAGTATGTATCCCATTCCACAAATCCACATACTTATATCTAGTAATAAAACCGTGACCTGATTATGTTTGTATGTAATATCTTCCGCAAAATGAACTGGGGAAAGTAGGTAGAGAAATGCAATTTTAAAATTCGTTATTAGGGCTCCGTACCTTAAAAGGAAAAAACGGAACCCTTATAAGATCACTTTGTTGTCCGTCTGTCTGTCTATCCGTCTGTCAAAACCCTTTATCTCGGGAGCGCGTGGAGGTATCGAGTTGAAAATAAAACCATATACTCAAGCCTACAGCCCCTTGAAGCTGTAAAAAAATCAAACTTCTAAGTTAACGTGAAAAAAGATACGGCCGTTTAAATGCCGGAAAAAACGACACTCAAGGAAACCTAAATTCAAAGGGTACTTTCCGTTGACCTAGAACTATGAAATTTGGCAAGTAGCCGTCTTACTACAAGTATAGGGAAAAATCTGAAAACTATATTTTTAATTAAATAATAAAAAAAAATACTTTACTAAAATAGGGTCCTTTAATATACGTACCTACAAATTTGTACGGAACCCTCGGTGGGCGAGTCCGACTCGCACTTGTCCGGTTTTTGTCTCTAAAATACAGGTCGATTCACAAGAGCTGGCACGAATGGATTGAACGAAAGTAATGTCACTTGTCACTGTTTAGTGCTTCTTATACGTTCTGCCATATCTTTTACCTGCTTTGTCTTAATAATGTGCAGATTAATGTGTTTTTATTTTTTCTTCAATACAAAATATATTGTTTACAAATTATTTGGATCCTCCCGTATAAGAACGTCACTCAACAGTGACAAGTGGCATTACTTTCGTTCAATCCATTCGTGCCAGCTCTTGTGAATCGACCTGTATCTATCGTTATTAATTTAATTCATAACTTCCATTGTAATAAAAATCCTGTAATAAAATGCAAAATAATAGTTTATGAATTGTTTGTCTGTTCGTTCGCGCATCATGCCAAGACTACTGGACCGATATCCATGAGATTATGACTCCGGTAGGAGTAGCTCACTAGCGGCGATTAGTACCAAATTTTACCTCCCCAGGGGGGCTTCAACTTTCGACCAGAAAGAGCGCGCGTTAAGAGGAAACAGGAGGGCAGTTTTTCCATACAAACGTAGTTCCCTGTTTCCTCCCTGGATAATGCCAGTAGAGCAATCATTTTTTGTCCAAAAATCTATGGCTACTATTGATATGTTCCTATGTTTTCCTTGTTACGATAAATTGTTTCTCAAAAGAGATATTAACCTTCAAAAACCTAAAAAAAATGCCAGATTTTCCGCTGTGTTCACACATCCAGAAAACAAATTTGACTAAATTATTAAAAAAAAGGAAAACATAGGAACACGGCCAAAGCCTTTCATTAATGTTTAATGAAAAAATTAGTTAAATAGGTTAAGTTTTGGGGAAGAAATCAGGGGACTACGAAACGATGTTTTCATGAAATTTTAAAAGGTATTTTCGGTCCAAGCTGCAGTTGTCTCTATCGCGCTCTGCGGGGGAGAGGCGGGCAGTGCGCTGTCCCAGCGACACATTTTACAAATACCTAATTTTCAATTCTCTCGGCCTTACTGTTTCCTCTTAAGGGCTCTGCCCACTACACCGTGTCATACCATGACTTTACTACGAACGTATCAGGTACAGTTGTCAAATACAGGTCGGTGACGGACCGTGCTAGTGGGCAGTCTCATGAGACTTTTCCGGGCATTTTCCAAAATAAATCCCGGGGTAGCTACATTCTCAAAATACGTACTTTTGAGGTTTTCCTGGCTCAGAATCGTTAGTACTTTCGAGCCTTATACATAAAAAAGTGTCTGTGTGTGTGTGTGTGAATAGGCACTATCTAGGACCTAGATAGTGCCTATTCACCAGTGGCGTGGCGTAAAAGATATCGTTGGGCAAGCCGGTGCAGATTTGGCGTCCATTTTCCTTAAGAGCTGTAGAATAAGGTGGTCAAATGCCTGATATTAGGCAAGCCGGTAGGAATCGAGTTCTTTGGACGCCACGCCACTGCTATTCACCCTCTGGAAGATATCAAAGTTACATACGATAATAATTAGGTTTAGTAAAACTCAACAATTGGTTTGCAACTCATATTTAAGTACAATCAAAAATATATATATACAAACATACTAAAGAGTATTTTAAATACATGACAAAATTAATTTAATACTTATTCATAGATATATGTATAAGCTAAATATTAAGTTAACCACCAAGGTTTATTTACTGTATAATCTTCATGATTCGACTGTCTATTATCACCATAATTACTCTGTGGTTTATGCGTTGCTTGATTATTATTATATCCATAATTATTATTTCCATTATAATCGGATTGGCCCCGATTATTCGCTCCATAATTTTGTGAATTATAATTATTATTTGCATAATCATTATTATACGCGACAGGTTTCCGAGTGGTGTAATAATTTTGGTTGTTTTGATGGCTGTTATAATCGTCATTATAGTTGTACACAATACTGTCGCTTCTATTTGGTCTTTGTGTTGTTGTATAACGAGTCGGCCTATTGTTAGTGCCTTGTGGATAATTATCATAATTTTGTTGGTTATTAGGCTTACCTCTATTATTATCATCTTGATCCCTGTTACCATAATCTTGACCAGTATTGTAATTTACATTTCTATCAGGCCGTTGCGTAGTATAATCTTGATTATTACCTTGCGGCCTTTTATTATTATAGTTAATGTTTGGCCGCTCAGTAGAAACACTATCTTGTCTATTATTACTCCCATAATTTGCATTATTATTCCAAGAATTACCGGAGTTGTCATTATTATTGCCATAGTTCACATTATGCGTGTCAGAATTAAAGTTATTGCTGCCATAATTCGCACTATTATGCCCAGAATTTGCATTATTATTTCCATAATTTGAATTATTTGATGTATGATTCCTGACGTTTCGTGAGCCGAATATCTGTGAGGCTATGAAGGCGCGTTGCAGCTTTGCGTAGAGGCCAGGGGTCTCGGCTGCGCCACAGGACCTGCCCAATGACGTCACGCCGATGATACGCCAGATGCAGTCTTCTTGCAGCTGCGCTGGGCCTCCAGAGTCACCCTGAAACGAAAAAAGAACATTAGCGGTGCTTGCCTGATTGCTCCGAAATTGTAGTCTTTTCAGGATATTTGAATAAGAAAGAATACAGCACACAGATTAGAGAATATAACCAGATATTTCACTCTCGCGCATACAAAAAAACAAGAATTCCCACGCTCGCCACTAAACAATAGAGTCGTTCGACGGGCGCGCCAAGCCCCCACCCACAGCCACAGCACGCTAAACTTCACGCAGTACAGTACGTTTCCCCACTACTCGCACGTCCTTTGATATTGGCCGATCGGCCGGCATCAACGGCGTTTGCGTATGTCAGGTTATTTGTGTTACTGTGATGATTCGTCTGCCTTACTGCAGATCGGCTTCGCCCACCGCGCGGGAAGCCAAAATCGAGTGAAATACACCTAGCAGTAGCGTGGCGTAAAACATATCCTTGGGCAAGCCGATGCAGATTTAGTGTACAATTTCCTTAAGAGCTGTAGAATAAGGTCCTCTTATGCCTGATATTAGGCAAGCCGGTAGGAATCGAGTTCTTTTGACGCCACGCCACTGCTAAAGTCGCCGTCAATAAAATTTGCTAACTATGTAAACAAAAGGCGTAACTTTGTTTTGTCGCTGTTTCTCCTTGAATTTTCACACCACCTCATCAAACACCACTGAAATCATACACTATTTAAACGATCGTTGCCGTAAAATACAAAACGATACAATAAATAATTGAATCTTGGATATTTTATTAAAAGTTTAAAATGGTTTTATACATAGGTTATTATGACATAATGGAATGACGTTTTTGTTTCTTTTAAATTCTACAATTCTCTATGATGATAGCGTTGTGACTAAAGTTGGTGACATTGTAAAGCTGCTACACACTACCTAACTTACGCTCTGTACCTAAGAAAATAAAATGAAATATTTAGACGGCATCATCGATAGAGCTACGGATGAAATAACGGCACCTTTTGTGATAAATACTGGTGGATACATAATCTTCAAGTAACGATTCGTCTTCTGATTAAGCAAATTAAAAATACCTGTTTCTTGCGTTCGATACTTTAATAGTCCATATGTTTTGACATAAAAGAGTAAAGGTAAGAGTCTTCCCCATGACTAGTAAATTCATCATTCAGAGACAATTTCAATATGGCGGTTTATTTACAAAGTTAGCAAATTCTATTGACGGCGACTTTACCAAGGACCATTAAAACAAGAAGACTGTCATTCATTCTCCATACAAAAAGCTGTTCCCCGATATTACAACGCCCTCTATGTATAAGCTTTGTATAAGAATTATATTATTTACACTTATTCAACTTCGCAAGCGTGACACAGTATTTAAATGTTAGAATTTATTTATTATTAGCTGTTTACGAACTAATTGTTACTGTACTATGTTTCTTTGTTCAATTATAACATCGTTAAACGTTTAGTTTTTTCGCGCCATCTAGTTTTTTTCCCGGATATCCCCTTGCGATCGGGGTACAATCCAAAGTATGGAGAATGACAGTCCTCTTGTTTTAATGGTCCTTGCTAGTGCCTATGGGTTCTTACTTGGGAACCGGGATTTTGTTTCACATTTATCTTTACCCACCTGACACGTGTCTTTCCCGCCCCTCTCCTCGCCGGCGCATATCTGGCTCTCGCTCGAGGGTCCGTCCGGCAGCTTGCGCGACGTGCCCAGCACGTCCTGGCAGCGCGCCATGTCCCACACCGGCAGGGACACGCTCCGGAGTTCATGCGATTGCCCGCCGCCTTTAACATTTGTAATATGCACTTGAGACATGACTAGAGAATACACATGCGCAAAATATGTCACTAAAGTGAAAAGAGTGATATGAATCTTTAGCTCTCAAAGATATGCATCACTCTTTTAGTTCAGTAGCTCCGCGGTGTGTCAACGGCTCGCTGGCTCTTATAAGCTCAGTAACTCCGTGATGTGTCAACAGCTCACTAGCTCTTAGAGCTCAGTAGCTCCAACTCCAAATATTTCCGAACGAAAGAGAGAGCAGTAATAGGTATACGGTGATAAGACAGAGACGAAAAATTCATGTTGATCGTGTCTTTTCTTGCAGCTCTCGGCTCAATGGAGCTACTTTAGAGGGAGTGAACGAGTGAGTTGAAAGATATACTGAGTTGTTTGAATCGGAACTGCGCTAGTGAGCCGGTGAGCTAGACCAACTGATATAGCTCTTTTGAATCACTCACTCGCGGGCTACACACACATGTCTACTTGAGAAATATAATTTTCCACCTGTATTAGTAGCATGCAATTTATAAAGACAATAACCACATTTTTACTAAAAAAAACCCGACCGCGGTGCACTTTGACACTGCATGAAATCCGCCATTTTGTTTATTTTAACGAACTTGTACCCAGACAGACTTGTACAAGACGAATCTAATGATGTATCATTTATCAAAATCGGATGTGCCGCTGAGTAGTTACGAGCGGACACAGGAACGGACATACATACATACATACAGGTCAAACACATAACCCTCCTTTGGGCTTTGAAGGGTAGAAATTAGTAGGGTAGGTAGCAGTGGCGTGGCGTAAAAGATATCCTAGGGCAAGCCGGTGCAGATTTGTCGTATATTTTCCTTAAGAGCTCTAGAATATGGTCAAAATCCTGATATTAGGCAAGCCGGTAGGAATTGAGTTGTTTAGACGCCACGCCACTGGTAGGTAGTGTGTTAAGATACGCCTACTCTATTACATCTCTACCCTCCTCCCCTTAGTAGGGCAAAAATTAGAGATTAGGAAGTGTCTTTTTGTCTCTATGGATTATGCAATGCATGCCACTGCGTCTTTCCACCCACTTAAGAATTTCGAGAGAAAAATTATCATATGTCTCTTCCCAGGGTCTTTATCCATCTCCATACCAAATTCCGTCTAATTCAGTTCAGCGGTTTAAGCGTGTAAATATAACAGACACGCAGATAAAGAAACAGAGCTACTTTCGCATTATTAATCATAACTTTTGACAGCAACTTTGTCTGCGGAAATTAGGACTTTTCTAACCTTTACTTGAGAAATGATTGATTCCACTCTCCGCTTTTCACTCCCCGCTCTCCTCTTTCCCATCCCCTTAAGGGATGTTTTCCATGATAAAAAACTATCATGTCTCAACTCACGGTCTGATCCGTCCGTTCCACCACGCTCTGCGTCAGTGAAAATGCCCTTACGGTTTACGTAACACGCTGCTGTTATAATTATCCCTCGGCTTACCGTATTGAGTGCGGCCCCAGCCAGTAGCGATGATGGACTTCCCCACTGCTGGAGCAGTCCCCAGGCACGCCGGCTTGATCATCTCAGAGAACCTGAAATGTAAAAACAATGAATGAGTAAAATTTATTATCTTCATGTCAAACTTTGAGACACAGAATAGTAGCAGACAATTATTATTCCTACAAAAGGTACGTCGCGCGATCGCGTCTGTGTGAAAAGTGTGTGTTGTGTGTGTGTGGGTGAGATCGTGTGTGTGTGCGTGTGTGTGCGCTCTTAAACGGCCGAAGTGGACTGCTTGTCCGTCTTTTGTTTGAGACGTCCAGTGCTGAACATATCTCTTCCCCAGACTTCCACAATGAGCGGTCGTATGCTTTTTGCCTCCTTCCGGCGATCTTAACTAGGTCGTTTGTCGGACAGACGGAGAGCGAGGCTAGTGGGGTGTCGGTGGACCGCTCTCTGTGACGATCTATGATAGGACTTCCCAACCAAGGGGGCACGCCCCTCTTGGGGTGCGTAGAGAAATGTCTATTTAAAGCGTAAGTAAATTAACTGTTGGAGCATTCCACCAGAATGTCCCGCACACGACGCCATTTTTTAGGGTTTCGTAGCCAAAATGGCAAAAAAGAAACCCTTATAGTTTCGTCATGTCCGTCCGTCCGTCCGTATGTCACAGGCATTTTACTCAAAAACTACAAGATGTATACTGATGAAATTTGGAATATAGATGTCTTGTAGATGCCGCTAGTTAAATAATAAAAATAAAAAAATCTAGGGGGGGTCACTCCATACATGAAACATGTGTTTTTTTTTCAGCAAAGGTCAACGTGAGTTACATAATTCGATAGTTCTTTTAAAAACATTATAAGGCTTTTATGTACTTTATTTCGATTAAGTGAATACTTTCGGAAATGATCGCTCCGAAAGTTGCATAAATTGTGTCCCCCCCCCCCTTTAACTTTTGAACCGTAAATCTAAAAAATATAAAAAAAATCAGGAAGGTTATAACGCTTAATAAATACATTCAACGAAAATTATTTTGAATAGTAACGAATAAACCGTTTTGAAGTTATTGCTGACAAACTTCTCAACCAAAAAGTCTCAAGTGCCATTGATTTACACGGCATTTAAGACCTTTTGACGGTGGTACGGAACCCTTCGTATGCGAGTTTTTTCATACTTCTAACAAAGGTAGGAAGTGAATTTTTGGCATGTCAGTATTTTATAACTTGGTTTCTATTTCTAAATTGATAACGTAATTTAGGACTTTCTATATATTTTTAAGGTAGCTGCCATAGTCGTCTCGTGCGGGACAAAGTAGACGATTTCGTGGAACGCTCCTGTTCCGAATTGCCATTCAATCGCTGCTGCTAAAAATGTGTGTTTCCTATTTTTGTTGAAACTTAAGCGGCCCGTGCAAATATTATTTTTGGTTCTGGGAGGCTCAGCGAATTAAAGGGGTTGAGAAACCCAGGGGCTGATTTATGGGGAGGATAATTTCTAGCAGTGGAAGTCGATGGCTGATAGAAGCGTACTTACTTAACAGCATTGACCAGCTTGACTAGAGCCAGGTCGTAGTAAGACCGCGGTAGCTTGTACTTAGGGTGGCGAATGACCGCCGCGACCTTCACCACCAGCGCCCCAGGGTCGTCCAGGTATGAGGAGCCTAGCTGCACCGCTCTGGGAGGCCCACTGTGGAAAATAATTGTTTTTTCATCACACTTGCTCGAAAATGGTGTCATTACACGTAGGTTCTGCGGGCCGTAAATGGCCTATTACGCCCTAGGGCGTAGTGGTTTTCTTTTTAAATTTGAAACGCTGGTTCTGTTTCACTCTTATTTGTCATGTTCAAAGGAAACGCCAACTTACTTTTTTAACTTTTATCACTGAAATATTTATTTAAAGATAACTGTTATTGCAAATACATGTAAACACATATTTCGGTAACATTAATTAAATGTTTAAATAATGTATTTCTTTATTTTGCAAATATAAAATGCCGCTTACCGCTATGGTTTCCGAACGTGACTTGACTTCGCATTGTCTATGGACTTAAATGTCACTAATGTCACTGTCTGTTTTAATATTTTCTTGTCATACTGGGGTGATTAGTAAGGTTATATTATTAAGATTTCCTCTCAAGTGTGATGAAAAACATTGTGTGTGCCACGGGCGGTAAAGGAATTACAAACTCGTGTTATTAAAGCCCTCGGTTTCACCTCGGGCTTATAACAAACACTCGTTTGCAATTCCTTAGATACACAATGTACTATTTCAACACACTTGCTCGTAAAGTTGCAATTTTTTCTTTGGTCTTACGCCCGGAATGCGGTTTATTACACACTAGTGCGTTTTACTTTTCATTGCCGCACTAGTGTTTTTCTTATTCCACTTTTTTTTTAATATCCGTAAAGAGGTTGTTACCTACCAAAAGATTTATTATTTTGTAAATAAATCAACTTGTTGTAGTCAAAATCCGATAAGATAAGATTATACTTCATCTAATTATCTATTTAAGTATTTAAAAAATACAATATTAACTACCGTAAATTCTTATTAGAAATACATAATTATTTAGTTTAATATATTGTGGCTGAATGGCTGCGTTCGGTGCGTCCAGACTGGACTTAACCTGCGCGCGCATAGTTATTCAACCAAAGATACGGCGCGCGAAAAAATAAACCTCCGCGCCATTTTGTGCAAACATTTGTTCGTTTATAATTTGCTGATTTGTGACTGAAAATGTCGAGTACAAGTGAAGAAGTACAGTTAGATTTGCACCCAACAACAAGCAATCAATTTGGAGGAACCTTCTAAGAAGTTTTGTCCCGAACCGCAACCTTCTACCTCATATGCCAGTGATTTTTGTGTGCCGCCTACTCTGACTAAAGGAGAATTAGAACGCCCATCCACCTCCTATGGGGATGTATCACTATCTCCAACATTTACAGTTACTCAAGAACACCACAGTGAAATTTTTAATAATACTATAGGTAACACATACTGTGCAACATCCAACAAAAACTGTTGCGTATCATTTTAGTAATTGTACTTTCAATAATTGCTTTAGTAATTAAAAATGTATTTTATACCTACCTAATTGTTTTTTTCCTCGCAAGTGTGTTGAAAAACGTCGTATGATACGCGTGTGCTTTGTTCATTACAGTCTTGGCTCTATTACAGCCCTCGCCTTGCGGCTCCGGCTGTGCAATACCGCCTCGACTGTAATGACCAACTTCGCACACTTGTATCATAATGTACTATTATGTCACACCAGGGCCTCGTTTCACGAAGCTACAAGTTACAATTTTACAAGTCTACACTTGCAACATTGGACAAATACAGCAACGCCATTGGTTGATTTGTAAAAATTAGACTTGTAAAATTGTAATTTTTAGCTTCGTGAAACGGGGCCCAGGGCGTATGTGGCATTTTCCGCGCGCTATGCGGGGCGAAAATCCCACTTCCTGGCCAGGGGAGCACATAAAATTGTATGCTAATAAAGGGCAGTATTAAGAAAACTTCTAATCGCCTATTTATGGCCCTTGCTTGCGGCTGCTATCTTTGGCAATCTTTGTCTTATCTGCTACGTTACTAATGTTACTATTCCGTTGCTCCGATCAGTAAATATAATGAAAAAATATTTATTTTCATACTACCATTTATTATCCAAAGGGAACTCTTTACCGTATCCTATGTTTCAATCCCACACTTGGTCTACTGATCTACTTGTATCTCAAATTACATCTAAATTTATTCATTGTTAGTATGTTATTTAGTAACAAACATTCAAACCTCCAAACATCGAAACATCTTTACAAACTTTCACATTTATAATATTAGTCGGTGTGTGCACACTCGACTTTTCGTGACAAAATAAGACGTCTTAGATTTAAAATTGTGAAAAAAGTATCTTACTTGACGACTGTGTTGTCTCGATCCTGGAAGGAGCAGTGAGCAGCCGTCAGCACGAACTGCTCACTGACGAGCGAGCCACCACACTTCCAAGAGTACCCGCCACCCTGGAGACGAAAACTTTTTTTATAATTAGTGGAATAAATATAAGCAAACGAGTAGGCGTATTGAGTAGAGTCGACTCAAAAACGAAGAGATCCGTAGAAGAACTAGGGTTACCAAAATAGCTCAATGGATTGCAAACCTTAAGTGGCAATTTACTAGAACTGATGGCCGTTGGGGCATTTAAGTTCTGGAGTGGCGACCACGTACTGGAAGACGAAGCGTTGGCAGGCCTCCCACAAGGTGGACCAACTATCTGGTGAAAATCGCGGGAAACCGCTGGATGCGGGCAGCACAATGCCGACAGTGGTGGAGATCCTTGGGGAAGGCATATGTCCATCAATGGACGTCTTTCGGCTGATATGATGATGATCATGATGATGATATAACGAGTAGACTGGCCCCACTAGTCAGTCCGATTGTGGAATGTGGATAATGCAATGCACAAGACAATGTACAAAAAAAATTAGACTGGTCCTCCAATGGAAAGTACCTAGTAATCGTCACCCATCGATACTCGTAATTACATTACATACTGAGGCCAGTAAATTAAGAAAAGCCGAGGACGGCAAACATGTGATCTGAGGCTTTCTTATTTACTGGCCAAGGTTTGTGTACTATTTTTCTGTTCGACGGAGCCAGAAAGCGGCATCTTCGTTTAGCGCAGCGGCCGGCAAGGTGACGCTTTCCGGCCGGAGGACAGAAAATTATAGTTAATATGGCATATTACATTCTGGGTAGTTTACCTTGCTCTATCATAAACCTAATCTCCATTTTCCATCAGGTCAGATGATCGTACGTAAACTCATTAATTGTTAAAAGATTGCTGATGACGTTGTCTCCCGTCATAAGTAAAACACTGGAGCTTGACTTACCTGTATATTCATCCAGCCGAGCAGCGCCATATGGGGGAACTCTTGGATGCTGACGACCTTGCCCCCCACCACTAGGGGCACGTTGGTGGGCGTGCACTGGGGCACGCTGATCTGGACCGGCTCCGGGGAGGGAAGGAGGGGGATCGCTTGGACCGCCTTCGACCCTAAAGCTTTGTACTCGTCACACTCTGAAAACAGACGTTATGTTTTTTTTCATCACACTTGCTCGAAAATGGTGTCATTACACGTAAGTTTTGCGGGCCGTAAATGACCTATTACGCCCTAGGGCGTAATGGTTTTCTTTTTAAATTTGAAACGCTGGTTCTGTTTTACTCTTATTTGTCATTTTCAAAGGAAACGCCAACTTACTTTATTAACTTTTATTACTGAAATATTTATTAAAAGAGAACTGTTATTGCAAATACATGTAAACACATATTTCTGTCACATTAATTAAATGTTTAAATTAGTATTTCAGTATTTTGCAAATATAAAATAAACCATTTTTAGTCTTTATCGCTATGGTTTCCGAACGTGACTTGACGTTCGCATTGTCTATGGAATATGTCACTAATGTCACTGTCAGTTTTACAATTTTGTTTAGGTTAAGCAAGGTTATTTTAATCAGATTTCCTCACAAGTGTGAAGAAAAACATTGTGTGTGCCACGGGCGGTAAAGGAATTACAAACTCGTGTTATTAAAGCCCTCGGCTTCGCCTCGGCCTTGTAACAAACACTCGTTTGTAATTCTTTACTTACCGCCCTTGATACACAATGTACTATTATTTGCCTATTTTGTGTCTCAAAGGCGGACAAAGACGAACGAGTAGTCCAACTTCGGGCGCTTAGGAGCGCGCGACACGTATTCACACAGACGCGCGATAGCACGCCTGTGTGAGTGCCATTCATACTGGAGAATTCTTACGCATTCATAAAACTTTGCTTCGTTTGTACACGGCGCACACACATTCAAGCGCGATCTACATTTTGTAGGGAGAAAAATTACTGCTAGAGTCTGTGCGGAAAGAGAATAGGCGTGGCTAAAAACGGAACTAATCTAACCAGTATGGCCACAGAACAGAAAATACGGCACATACGATAGAAAAGCATTACAGCGCCAAAATTAATTCTATTCTCTTTCCACACAGACTCTATTATACTGTGTCAAAGGTCTCCTCGTCTCTCTCCTTCCACTACTCCTAAATTGATCCAACCTGATTTAATTTAGTCATTTAACATATCCCAGGACGCGATAAATTATAGTGCTGATTTTGTGGGACGTTATTAGGAGATATTCCTGTAGTGTAATCTTAAGTTTGCAGAAACCTGTGTGTGGTGCTTTAAACCCCTAAAAATTGCAGTATTTTTCCAGTTTTAGGGTTCCGTACCAAAATGGTAAAAAGGAACCCTTATGGTGCGACTCTGTCTGTCTGTCTGTCTGTCTGTACGTCTGTCACAGCAAGATATCTCAGGATCTACTGATGCTATCGACATGAAACTTGGAATAGTGTTAAAAGTCGCTTGCATAGAATTTTTTACTTTTTTTAAAGGGCTCCGAAATGGGATGTGTAAAAACAAAAGTAGAGCTATTATATCGAGTGGGATATCAAATGAAAGGGCTTAATTTGTAGATCCCAAAACCATTTTTGTTTTTTCTTAATTTTGTACTTTTTGATTTATGATCAAACTAGCATTTTCCCGCGGCTTCGCCCGCGTTGTTCCCGTTACTGTCCCAAGGGAACTCTTTACCGGGACATAAAGTATCCTATGTTTCAATCCAGGACTTGGCCTACTTACATGCCAAATTTCAGCTTGATCCATCCAGTTGTTACCCAGTTATTAGGTAACAAACATCCAAACATCTTCACAAACTTTCACATTTATAATATTAGTGGGAAACGTTCAAAAAAATACCATTCCCCCCCTATTATCTTCGAAGTTACTGAACAGAAAAATCTGTAATAATTACCAATTATTAATATCATCGTAAATATCACAGGAAAAAGAAAACGGTTTTCTTAAATTGCATCGTTTTTTAGAAATTTTCAAAAATCGTACACATACTTATTTGCTCCTACTAAGCTAACCGCCATACAGTTTTTCTTGAACAATTCACATAACTACTTACGAGTTTGTACGGAACCCTCGGTGCGCGAGTCCGACTCGCACTTGACCGGTTTTATTTAATCTAACGCGATTTTTACATTCGACGCGACGCTATGTAGGGAACACCCAAATACTCCGAATTATTTTATTCCGAATTTACTTATTCCGAATTTCAAAACTCCGAATTTCATAAATCCTAAAAAATAAAATTCCGATTATTGAAAAACACGATATTTATTATACCGAATTTCAAAAATCAGATTTTTCTATATTCCGACATTTATTTCTCCGAAAAATTAAAAGCTCGATGTACCCTTTGTCCGTAAAACGGAATTCCGATTTTCATTTGTCCGAAATTTCGTTACTAATTCGGAATATTGTCATTCGGAGTTTTGAAATTTTGTAAACTCTTAATATTATTGAAATATGAGGCGCAGGTTTTAAAGTCTGAAGAAAGTCAGGACTTTTTTGACAAAATTTGATAATTATTTTTATAGTTTTGCCTTAAAAAATACGCTACGTTCAAATAACAATAATGGCTGAGATAATATTGTATTTTATATGCATTGGAGAATATGTAACAAAACCCGAATCGGAGCACCCCACTATCCACGTGGTCTTGTCTGCTCTACCCCTAGAGTGTATATAGAAAGCCGGAGGCGCGGAGGGGGAGCCTGTGCTTTGATACGCAAGGGCGAAGGGGCTGCTCTTCCCGCAGCGGCGGAGCAGTTGCGGAGTCCGACCGACTGTTTTTAAGTCCTGTATCTACGTTTATCATTATTTAGTCAACATTTTTATTTTTCGATATTTTGGAATTCGGAGTTTTGATAATCGGAATTCGTACTTTTGATGTATCGGATTATTATAGATTCGGACTTTTCATTGTTCGGTGTATGGAATCTCGGACTTTTGAAAATCGTTATTCTTACAGTTAGACGTTTTGTAATTTCGGAATTTTAAAAGTCGGAGTTATGAAAAATCGGGATTTTAATAATAGGAATTTTAATCCATTCGGAATTTTAAAAATCGGTATTTTGATATTCGTGATTGTGAATATCGGAATTAAGTTTTTCGTATTTATGTAGTGTACCCCGCTATGTATTTTTTTTTCAATAGTTGACGTTCTAATATGAAGATCATCAAAAATGTAAAGATAGGTATGTAACTATGTACTTACTTCTCTCAGCTAACTCGATGTATCTTTTCTTCTCCACAGTGCTCATATAATCTTCATCAGGCCCAATAATGACTTCAGGACTCGTATCATCATCCGGGAACGCTATAGCATCTTCATCTTTCGGTCTCGGATCAACCCCGTAATTAGGCCTCTTTGTCACCGGCCTATTCGTAATAGGAGGCCCATTAGTAACCACAGGCTTCACGCCTTTATTAAAAGGATTCTCTGTATAATAATTATTGCTACCATAATCGGGTTTATTTTCATAATTCGGCTTCTGCGTGTAATAATCGCCTATGGCGTTTATTTTACCGTCGTATTCTCTATTATTGCTGTTATAATCTTGTGAATTTTGTGTCTTTTTGTCATTGTTAATGAGTCTTCGTGTAGTTGCTTTTTTTCTTGGTTTAACGGTTGTAGTGTAACTATTATTAATAGAAGTAGTGGTCTTTCTTCTGTAATCTATTTGGTCTTTTTCTCCCAATTGAGGTAGGAAAGCATTGCTTTTTCTGTCATTATCGTATGCCTTGGTGGTTTCTTCTTGTTCGGTGGTCTGTTTGTAGTAGTTTCTGTTCGCGTCAGTCCTTCGTGTGCGTGTGTCGTATACTGATCCGAAAGACGGTTTGTTTGTCGCAAATGGCTGGAAACCTTGGAAGAAGTCTGAAACGAAACATAAATATTGTTAATCTTCAAACCTAAGTACCTACATAACTATTACGTTAACCTACACATTTTTAGGGTTTCGTACCTCTAAAGGAAAAAACGGAACACTTATAAGATCACTTTGTTGTCTGTATGTCCGTAGGCTTATGATACTACGCTTAGTCACGCGATAAATAAATGATAAAGCATCCGTCACTCTCACACACTATTTGCCACGTGCCGGATGCTTTATCATTTATTTATCGCGTGACAAAGCGTAGCATCATAAGCCTACTGACCCTTTATCTCGGGAACGCGTGGAGGTATCGAGCTGAAAATAAAACTATAATACACTCAGGCCTACAGTCCCTTGAAACTGTAAAAAAATCAATCTTTTTTTAGGGTTCCGTAGCCAAAATGGCAAAAACGGAACCCTTATAGTTTCGTCATGTCCGTCCGTCTGTCTGTCTGTCTGTCCGTATGTCACAGGCATTTTACTCAGAAACTACATGATGGATATTGATGAAATTTGGAATATAGGTGTGTTTTATGAGCCGCTACTTAGTTTGGTATATAAATAATTAAAATAAATATTTTTAGGGGGAGCACTCCATACATGTTAAAGACAGTAAAAAAAAATTTTTTCACAAAATGTCAACGTGTGGTACATAGTTCGACAGCTCTTTAAAAAACACTATAAGGTTCCTAAGTAATGTTTTTGATTAAGTGAATGTATTTGGAAATAATCGCTCCGAAAGTTGTGTAAATTGTGTCCCCCCCCTCTATTTTGTAAACCGTGCGTCCAAAAAATATGAAAAAAATCATGAAGGTAACGCTTAATTAATACTTTCAACGAAAATTATTTTCAACAAGATCGAATGTACCGTTTTTGAGTTATTGCCGATAAACTGCGCTTCTCAACAAAAGGACGTAATTGCTATGAAGATACGCTCTTTTGTTGTTGTACTTTTTTTACATCGTATTTTTTACCTTATAGTTACGGCTATGGAACCCTACACTGAGCATGGTCCGACATGCTCTTGGCCAGTTTTTTTTTTAGAAACTGATAAACTCGCAACCCATATGGGCATAGCGATTGTCGGACCGGGTGGTTGGCCGTGGCGTTCCCTGGGGTCGAACCAGGTCGCTAGCCGGGCCACCCCGAGTTGGGTCGGACTGGGTGGGTGCCGGGGTGCCTGGGGTCGAACCAGGTCACCTTGTCCAGGTCCACCTCGATAGAATCGGGCTAGGTGGGGGCCTGAACGCCTGGGGTCGAACCAGGTCGTTTGGCCAGGGCCACCTTGACTTTTCGCTGGTTGCTCAGAGTGAGCAACGGACCAGCGGGAAGGATGAAGCGGATCATCCTGTCCTATCAAACTTCTAAGTTAACGGCTTACTAGAGGTGCTAAAGGTATCTTTTAGCAAGGCTACGTCCAGCTATTTATTTCAAGTCATGGTTGCATTATTGCCTGGTCCGATAGTACGAAGGGGTGTGGCTTCCAAAGAACTCGATTCCTACCGGCTTGCCTAATATCAGGCATTTGAGCACCTTATTCTACAGCTCTTAAGGAAAATGTAGGCCAAATCTGCACCGGCTTGCCCAAGGATCTGGGGGCACGGCAGTGGAACCATTTCGCCGCATTTTCAGGCCCCTATTTGAGAACCTCTGGATAAGACCAGGATGCAGCAATTTTCGTCATCCAGTAAGCTATAATCACATACTTAAAATCCAAAATTTCAAGTCTGTAGGTCATGTAGTTCCGAAGTTAAGCGAAAGCAAAGTTTCGCATTTATGACACTCACTCACTCACTCATGATCATCAGAATAGAACTAGTACTTCCCATAAACGCAGAGAGCTGAAATTTTGTACAGAGTTAGGGTTTAATGGCCACATAAAGAGAAAACTATAAAAACTAGGATAATCGAAGATCTGGAGTACCTGGTGCCCCTGATTAGAAAATACAAGAGCCCAACCAAAAATAAAAAGAAAAAAACTGTGTCAAATAAGAAAATCTAATAAAATAAATCAATATGCCCACGTTTCTACAAAAAGAAGTGAAATCCCACCAAAAACATTCTGTAAAAAACTAGCCAAGTCTCGATGGAGCTGCTTGTTTATCTCTAAAAAGTAATGAAATCTAGACAAAGTCGTGCCAATTCTAAGGTTCCTTACTGCGATTTCTTTATTATTATAGTTAATGTTGTGTGACTTGGCCGTTGAACATTCTCTATACGTTAGTGGGTACAAGTCAATTTGCGTTTACGTAATTAAATTATACATTAGTGGGCACAATCAACAACAGCCTAAAATGAGACACTAGCGTCCAATTACCAATACCAGTATGGGCTATTATCTCGCTTAAGAAACATAGGTAGTTACAACAAATATAACATTACGTGTAAACAAAATTGACTTGAAAAAATATATATGGCTACATGGGGAAACTACAGCAAGAGGATTTTTTATAATTCTTCCTTTTATTACAAAATATAATTCAAATATTTCAAATATCTGCAAGTTTAACTTTGTGTTTTAAGATAAAATATTGAGACAGGTCTCATCTGAGCGCCGCCATAGATAAATTATGTAAATATCTCGGAATAAAACTAATACAAAATTATTCATATGCGATAAATTAAGAGTACTGCTAGGCAAATTTGTTCATTTAAGTTCTAGAGAACCTGTCAGCACAGCACCTTAAGATGTTTATATATGTCACTAGTAGATTCACTACTAGATAGCTATGGCCTTACAACCAAGACGAATATAAATAGATTAGAAAATATGCAAGTAAGATTTTTAAAACTTCTAGTAAATAACAAAACCAAAAATAAATGTATAAACGTTAATTATAATCGTCTTTTTAAAATATGTAAAATATTACCTATATCAATAGTTTGCCGGCAGAAATTAGACGTGAGCCTAACAAAAACCGATTTAAAAGACTGTTAAAAAAACACAATTTGCACATTAACTTAATATACTAATTAGTTTATACAGGGTGGGAGGGACTATACCGACAAACTTGAACTATAGATTCTAACAACTATTAGGAGTAAAAAAAGTTATGTTATGTAGGTATAGTCGAAAAACGCGTACTTTCAGAGATATTCATTATTTTTTAAATGATAACTCCCAAGTGTGTAACAAGCCCTAATAAATGTGACTAAGATAGTTTTACTCATTTTTTTAAATCCTTTAACTAAACAGCAATTAACCTCCGCAGTGTTTGATGGTAAGCGACTACGAGGCCAAAAAATTGACCCTTCGTTTCCATTTTAGCTTTTTTTTTTCTTTTTGATAACTTTTCCTCCAGTAAGGACATGTTTATAACGAGGGGCTGAATTTACTGATTTATTTTGTTCCATAAGACTATTAATGTAAAATGACAATATTCGACCCATGTTGATATAACATTATTTACTCGTCACACCACCAGGAATTCATGGCTAAAGTATGTCGGTATAGTCCCTCCCACCCTGTATAGAGACTCATGATCCCACAGACAAACCTTACTAAAGGTTTTGTGGGACACTGTTCCTAAATGTATGTGAAACTAGGTTTAAATAAATAAATAAAATAAAATCAAGTGCTTTATCCTTCAATAAACCACCGGCTAGATACTCACAGTACTTACACTTAGCCTTATTGACTATACATTTATACTTTATTTTAAACTTGCTGTTCATTGGGCAAACAGATTTTTTAAAATACGCATTATATGGTCTCTAGGTCTGCTAACTGCCTACAGACCCTAAAGCTATAGTCCCAAGCAGCACATTAGTGAATTTTGCAGCTTATCTTATAGCTTTATGTTCTAAATGAGTGGTTTAACAGTGTTTGACTACACTTATAGCTTTAAACACAACTCAAACTTGTATACGAGTTCATCCTGTCACTTATAGTTGCTTAGGAACGTTTTTTGTTTCTACTTTATTACTTATAGTTGAGTAAAGTCGATTTTTCTACTTAAAGTTGCATGCAGGTTGTAATTGTCACTGAATAAGAAGCAATATTGATATATAAGGCCCTAAAGTTACTTATGAGCCACTTTTATATATAAGTGGGAACATACCCTTATTTGGAACTTTTAATTCCAAATGACTAGTATAATAGAGTAGTATATCACCAATAGTGGCTAAAGAGATAATTTTACGGCCCTTTTGGAACCTAAAGTGATTGCAACTTTAAGGCCTAGAAGGGTCGTAAAATTATCCCGTAATTAATGAAGTTTTAATCAGTTACCAAACAGATGTATAAATCCAAAATTAAAATGGCAGATCACATTCACTTTAAAAAAACACAACTTACCGACTTAATTGTTGCCACGTCACTCAAAAGAACTTTGGCGTCCCATTTATCACTCATTGACTGAACTGAAATATTCATCGTTCAGTAAATCGTCGTTCACTGCGCATAACTTTCACCCATAGTTCTAATTGCCACTTAATGTAATTGTGAGATCTCTTATGGATTCAATTTAGAACCTAAAATCGTTCAATAAAAATCGTCGTTCACTGCGCATAACTTTCACCCATAGTTCTAATTGCCACTTAAGGTAATCGTGAGATCTCTTAAGGATTCAATATAGAACCAAAAATAGGCTGCAATTTTTCTCCCCGTGGCTCTATATTGGTTGCATAAGGGTTCTTTCCACCTATATAGAACTTAGTCATGGCTATATATTTCACTTAAGTACCTAAATAGATATGATATACGAGCTATTTCCCACCCAGCTGTGCTACTTGGGGTGGATGAATAGTAATAAATTACAGCTATATTATTTTAGTAATATATTTATTAAGTTTATTTTAATTTCATCTTGTATTCATATAATCACTGCACACTTTGAATAGATTATCTCTCCATTCAGTGGTTAGGCACTTCATTTTTCTAGTTAGGGTAGTATCCCTTAACATTGTAGGTGTTGGGATAGTCCTCTCCCTCGTGTAAGATGTTGGGCTGCTTGAAGTAAGTCTCATACACTGGATGGTCAAATGGATAACCCATTGGCTTGGTGTCAGGCCAGAACTTGCCGATCTATTCAATCTCCTTAGGCACAGGCGTGTACGGGTCCGCGAGAACATAGATTTGGAAGGGGAAACCGCCCTTCACGCCCTCAGTCGCAGGGACAGAGTCCTCCCTGTACAGGAAGTCTTGGGAGTTACGCTCGATCTCGTTCTGTCCAGGGGTGAGCTTATAGACGAACCAGTCCACTTCAATGAAGTTCATATCTTCAATTCTAATAGGATTTCCAATGCTGTCGTATTTAGGGGCCATGTAGAACTTGATCACGGCGTTGGTGGCAACGTTAGACTTGACATTGACTTTGACGTTGAAGATCTTGTGGTTGAGACGGGGATAACGGACAATGCCATCATTTCCGCCTTCAGCCTTCAACGCGCTGATCTCGACTCCTTCAATGTGAATCTCCGGATCTAGTTCCGAAATAAATAATTAATTACGTCACACCTTGCTGACCATAAAGTGGCAATTGCCGCCCGCTTCACGTGCGGAAAATCCCACTTCATGGCCTGGGGGAGACGTTAATCGCGATCTGAGGCTTTCTTTATTACCGCCCGTGGTAAGTACAAAATGTTAAGTCTCCTCCAGGCCAGGAAGCGGGATTTTCCGCACGTGCGGCCTGCGGTAATTGCCACTTTATGGCCCGGTATGACGTAAAATGAAATAATGAATAAAATGTATAAGGGCCGATACAGACGGACTGCATCACAACTGCGCAGTTGGCGTGCAGTTGTGATGCAGTTCCCATACAAATCGCAGCTGGCATGCAGTCCGTCTGCATCGGCCCTAAGATTTACACTCCTTTACCAGTTGGGATAGGCTGGCTGGCGGCGAGAGCGACCTGCATTCAAATAAAAAAATTCAAATATGTACAAAGTTAAAACACGTTTCTTAATGACTTAGTTAACATTTTTTGACCGCCAACCCTGCTGAGACTATGAAATAGGTAGGCAAAGCATGTTTTCCGAATGCACCCGGAACGATGGTATCTGAAAGAGTCCGACCGTACTTTTGGTTTCGGCTAAAACAGGAGTTTTGGTTCGGCTGTCATCGAGTCGAAACTACGACACGACCGTAACCGAAACTGAATTCGAAAGGTTTCGCGCTGCGATCGGTTCGGAACAGTCTTTACTCGTATTTAAAAAAATCACAAATTATTTATAAATTTGAAATAAGAAGTGATCATATGTTTGTTATATCTGTCACCGTAAAATTGCGATCACTGTCAGTTTAGAATCTAACTCGTCAGATTATAAACTGTCGATAAATTGTAAACTGTACCATACTGCTTACAATATAACGTATTACATTTCGGTAGTTTATAATCTATCCATCAGAATCCGTCGAATTGTGAACGACCTTGCACTTATCAACAAGAGTTTACAATCTGTCGGATTTCATCACCCGTAAAATTGTAAACTGTCCCTGATTGGTTGGTTTTGGCGGTGGGTCGTTCTACATCCATAGAGCTAGGAAACAAATATAGGACATAAATAAAAGAAAAGCCAAATTTCTGTAATGTGCGTACTTTCATACATGTTCATACTGATTAACAGCCCGATTAAATAAACTATCGGTCGATAAAAAGTCTGTAGTATGTCTAACAGAAGCCGAGGGTATAAATGCTCGTTTATAATATAAGTGTGATATGAGAAAAATACTTATTTACCAAGACGACTAGGCAGAGGCACAGGAGTTTCATGATGCTCTCTTCAGGTTCCTATGAACGTAGAATGAGTTCGAAGCGAATGCTGATGGCACTTGATTCCAGTGCCCTTATATACCTATACCCCTGGTGCAGATAATACTAGCAACAGCTGAATAAACATTCAATTTAATATAACGCACACTGCTGGGGCAACAAATATCATTTGCATATTGTTTATAAGATATTAATTATTATTATAGGGTACTGCAATACAGTCGTCATATTTAATAAAAAATAAAATAAGCCTTTATTGGTAGGTAGGTGTGATAAACGATATTTATTATATATAGCATTAACGACTGCCAAGGAATTCTAAATATTTTATTAGAAGAGAACAGTTGATAAATTATATGCCTCAGCTCAGACAGGGTGTTGGCCCGGAGAGCCGTGGGAGACGCAGGTTCGAATCCTGCCTGAGCCATATACATAATTTTTCAACTTTTTTCTTCTAATAAAATATTTAGCTTTAATAAATGTTACGACAGTTTAGAGGAGGCCTTTGTCGAAGGACAAGCTGTTACAGCAGAGTGCACCGATTGCCGATAGTAAACATGTAAGGATTTAAGATCGGGGCAAGTACGCCAACGCGGTAAGGGCGCCTACTATGAAAATATCGAAAAGTACAGTTATTATGAGTATACTGACTCTGTGCCAGAAGACGAAAGTCTTTGGACAGTGCGTGTTGCCAGTGACGTCATTCGCAATGGGACTGGGCGGCGGGGCGTGCACGGGGCGGCGGGGCGTGCGGCGTTCATGTTAAAATATAAACAAATGTATGTGAGCGTCCAGAGTGCACGCTGCACAAAACCCTTTGACGCTGCCCGCCCCGCCGGACGCGACGCTGGACGCTCGCCACTCAGGTCTGTGTACGGCCTCAGTGCCGAGCGTCGAGCGTCGCGTCCAGCGTCGCGTCCAGCGTCGCGTCCGGCGTGGCGGGCAGCGTGTATGGGTTTTGTGCAGCGTGCACTCAGGACGCTCACATACATTTGTTTTGAACGCCGCTGCACGCCCCGCTCGAGCGTCCACTCAGTTCGTACACTTGCACTAACGCAGCTAGCTCATAGTCGCGCAACGTGCAATGGAAACGGCTGCGTGATAGAATTAGAAATGATGAGATCTGCAAAAGAACCAAAGTAGGTAACAGACATAGCTGAGAGGGTTGCACGGTTGTGGGCAAGCCGGTACGGATTACGGATAACCGTTGAGGCAGTAAAGTCCCGCAGTGGGATTTTTTATTTATTAATTTTATTTTTTTTTGAAGCCTGTCTAAGTTGCAATCCTCATTGGATTTAGCAAAACTTGGACCAGGCGGGGGCCGTGGCGTTCCCTGGGGCCGAACCAGGTCGCTGGCCGGACCACCTTGAGTGGATCGGACTAGGTGGGGGCCGGGGGCACCTGGGATCGAACCACGTCGCTAGTTCCGGTCCACCTTCAGACGGTCGGACTAGGTGGGGGCCGAAGCACCTGGGATCGAACCAGGACGCTAGGCCCGGGCCACTGGCCCGGAGTGGCGACCACGCAGAGGTAAGTGCTGCATGAGACGGCCCCAAACTCGGTGGACAGATGACCTGGTAAAGGTAGCGAGGAGCCGTTGGATGGGGTCTGCTCAGAACCGCACTTTGTGGCTTCGGGGGAGGCCTCCAGTCCGTCCAGCAGTGAGCGTGGCTGATAGATATATATCTACTAATAGTACCGCTATTTGAGCAGGTGTATTAAAAAAAATACATTTTTCATCACACTTGCTCGAAATTTCACATTACACGTAGGTTTAGCGGGCCGTAAATGGCCTATTACGCCCTAGGGCGTAATGGTTTTCTTTTTAAATTTGAAACGCTGGTTCTGTTTTACTCTTATTTGTCATGTTCAAAGGAACCGCCAACTTACTCTTTTAACTTTTATCACTGAAATATTTATTTAAAGATAACTGTAATTGCAAATACATATAAACACATATTTCGGTAACATTAATTAAATGTTTAAATAATGTATTCCTTTATTTTGCAAATATAAAATCAACTAAAATGGTCGTTACCGCTATGGTTTCCGAACGTGACTTAACATTCGCATCGTCTATTGATATGTCACAAATGTCACTGTCTGTTTTAATATTTTCTTGTCATACTGGGTCGAAAAGTAAGGTTATTTTATTAAGATTTCCTCACAAGTGTGATGAAAAACATTGTGTGTGCCACTGCCGGTAAAGGAATTACAAACTCGTGTTATTAAAGACTCGCATTATAACAAACACTCGTTTGTAATTCCTTACTTACCGCCCTAGATACACAATGTACTATTATGTATACAGAACCCAATTGTTCTATAATTATCTACCACCTGGCTATAAAATGCATTAGATATACTTTTTATCACAATATTTTTGCAGCTTGCGTTATACGTATATTTATTGTAGCTCCAATGTCATTTCGGTTAATACAATCCCATCAAAAACATTACATGTAAAAAGATGCAAGTCTCGCAACGCAGTTCTCCTACAACAAAAAAGTTTTGAGATGTAAAGTTAAACCAAGTCAGTACCGGGGGGGTATCAACAGAACTCGATTTCCACCGACTTGCCTATTATTAGATCTATAAAATGTGTTCCTCTATGGTTAAATAACAGGCAAGGCGGTGGAAATCGAGTTCTGTCACGCCACTGGTAGGTACTTGGTAGTTCACACACACGATTCTTTGCGGTTAAGCTGGTAGCTTCTATTAACATAGTTACGTAGGTACTTAAGAGGAAACAGGAGGGCAGTTTTTCCATACAAACGTAGTCCCCTGTTTCCTCCCTGGATAATGCCAGTAGAGGAATAATTTTTTGTCCAAAAATCTATGGCTACTATTGATATGTTCCTATGTTTTCCTTTTTACGATAAATTGATTCTCAAAAGAGATATTAACCTTCAAAAACCTAAAAAAAATGCAAGATTTTCCGCTGTGTTCACACATCCAGAAAACAAATTTGACTAGATTATTAAAAAAAAGGAAAACATAGGAACACGGCCAAAGCCTTTCTTTAATGTTTAATGAAAAAATTAGTTAAATTGGTTAAGTTTTGGGGAAGAAATCAGGGGACTACGAAACGTTGTTTTCATGAAATTTTAAAAGGTATTTTCGGTCCAAGCTGCAGTTGTCTCTATCGCGCTCTGCGCGGGAGAGGCGGGCAGTGCGGGACAGCGACACATTTTACAAATACCTAATTTTCAATTCTCTCCACTTTACTGTTTCCTCTTAAGTAACCTACGTCGCACAATCATCTTGAAGTACTATCCAAGCAATTATATTACGTAATAACAACAACACCTGACCAGTTTTTTGAATAAAATCATCATTAAAATGATGTAAAATGCGAGTAATGTTTATCATTAACTAGACGATACTCGCTTCGTTAACAAAGGTGAAAAATCATAATGATAATGATAATGATAATGATAATGATAATGATAATGATATGATAATATATTTATTTGCAAAGAATATGGTACATAATAAAGGTGACAAGAATCAGATGTCCAATCATATTCGGTTGCGCAAGCAACGTACAAATTGGGTACTTAACTTACTTTACATTTAAATGATCATTAGGAAAACTATAATAATAATAAATAAATGAATGTCAATGTGATTCATACTTTTAACATTAATAAATGATTTAACATGAAATTAATCCTAAAAAAAAAAAAAAAAAATTATTTATGAATCTAAGAATTCATTAACCGAGTAGAAACAGTGCTCCTCTAAATATCTGTCAAAGTCTCTTTTAAACGATTTGTCGTCCTTATCTTTGAGGCTATTCGGTAATTTATTAAATATTTTGATAGCCATGTAATAGGCATTTTTCCTAAAAACTGTGAGATGTGGTCTTGGAAGTGACAACTCATTCTTCCCACGACATCTAGAATTATGAGCTTCAGCTCTAGTTTGAAAGAAACCAGGATGTTGTCTAACAAACACACAGATTTCTTTTATGTATAAGCATGGTAGGGGTAGTATGCGTAACTTTTTGAAAAGTGGTTTACACGAATCTCTATATCCCGCTCCACATAGAACACGAATGCATTTCTTTTGTGCCTTAAACACGTCATCGACATTTACTGAGTTACCCCACAACAGTATACCGTATCTCAGAATAGAACCTACATATGCATGATAAGTGCAGAGAGCTGCTTCCAGAGATGCTACCTTTTTTGTTCTATACAAAGGGAATATAAATTTGTCGATCCTATTACATATAGATTCAATGTGGTCTTTCCAATTGCACAATCTGTCCAATGTGAATCCTAAAAATTTTGTTGATTCTACCTCTGTCACAATCTCATTGTTATGTTTAATGGATAAATTTATAGGTTTCCCTCTGCACGTTTGAAACTGCATGAGTGTGGTTTTGCTTACATTTATTTTTAAGTTATTAGTTTCCAACCAATGAATAACCTGCTCGAGAGCCTTGTTAATGTCCGATTCAAATGATTCCTTATTGTGACCCTGAATGGCAATAGTTGTATCATCTGCATATAATATACTAGGATGATTTATACAGGCCGGCAAATCATTAATATACGCTAAAAATAATAGAGGTCCTAGTATACTACCTTGAGGAACTCCGGAAGTTTTGCACCTAAAATTTGATCTGGAAACCACCTTTTCATTTTTAATTTGTGTGGTAATTTCTGTGCACTGCTGCCGGTTTTCAAGATAACTTTTTATCCATGATTTGGCATTTCCTCTAATCCCGTAGTGATCTAGTATTCTAAGTAGCTTTTCGTGGCAGACAAAATCGAATGCCTTGCTCATGTCAAGGAATAGTACCGCAATGGGGATCCTATTGTTGAGGCTCTCGGTTATTATTTTTATTAGAGAAAAACATGCTAGTGTTGTCGAGCTACCTTTTCTGAAACCATATTGGTTCTTTGATAGTATACTAAACCTAGAAAAATAGCCATTGATTTTGTCGTACAAAACTTTTTCGAACACTTTAGAAAGAACTGGAATCAAAGTAACGGGTCTGTAATTGTCCATGCAAAATTCGTCGCCTTTTTTAAATAGGGGCTTAACAACGGACAGTTTCAGCCTCTCTGGAAATTTACCTTCTTCCATTGACTTATTTACAATGTACGTTAACGGCGGAACCACATTGTTAACACACAGTTTTAAAAGATTAGTGGTAATTGCGTCATAACCTGTAGATCTTGTGTTCTTCAAGTTCAGTATAATCTTCCTTGTAGCGTCTTTCGAGATGGGGCTAAGATATATACTGTTTACTGAGCTATTACTCTGGATTTCCGGTTTAGTATTCTGATCGATGAAATTGTGTGTACTTGACATGTCTATAAAGAAATCATTAAATTGATTGCAGATGTCAGAGGGGTCATCATATACTACATTATCCTTTATTATTTTGTCGAATTTACTGTGATTTTTAGTATATGATATATTATTTTTTATTACTTCCCAAGTAGCCCTACATTTATTCTTTGCATTATGTATGTAGTTGCGGTTATTGACTTTCTGCGCTGCAAGCATGCATCTCCTTAACGTTTTGCAGTACACTATATATGTATTGTGGTTTTCCTTTTTGTTGCTTGCTGTTTTAATATATTTATTATATAGTAATCTTTTGTTTTTACAACTTCTTTTTAGACCTTTTGTCATCCACCGATTTTTTACTGGTTTATTAACAATTTTTACTCGAATAATAGGAAAACATAACTCAAAGAACAAAATGATAAGGTCGTGGAATGTGTTAAATGCCGAGTTTGTGTCTGATTCATCATACACCTCGTTAAAGGACAAGGCATTTATGCAAGAATAGAATTGTTTTAAATTATCTTGACTAAAATCTCGTTTGTACTCAAACCAGTGATTTCTTGATGAGGTGCGTTTCATAGGTATAGACAAGAGTTGTGCTGTGTTATGGTCTGACAACGCCAGTTCATGGACCTCCGATTTGGCCCGCACAATGTTACTAACTATCAAATCTAAACAGGTCAATTTTCGTGTTGGTTGATTTATATGGTTTTTCATCCCATAGTTAGTAATTATACTATTTAATTCGCGGGAATACTTATTTATCTTTAAACTATCTATATTCCAGTCGCCGCAAAGAACAATTTTTTTGTTTCTTTTTTTTGTTAATATATTTAGAAGTTGCCGCAGTTTGTCAAAAAATATGTCTATATCGGAGTTTGGCGTCCGGTATATACATATAATAATTAACCCGTTTTGAGTTATTTCTATTCCACACATTTCGAAACTATATGGTGTACTTAAAAGGTTTATTTCATGTATAAAAATATATTCAAGATTCTGTTTCAGTAGAATGCATGTGCCTCCACGTTTTTTGTTCGGACGTGAGTAGAAATTTACCATTTTATACCCATTCAATTTCATAGATTGTTCAGTACCTGGCAGAAAAAAGGTTTCGCTTAAACATATCGCGTCAAGATTTGTATTTTTTTCTTTGCAAAACTCTTGGATTGCGGCCTCAAGCAAGTCTTTCTTGTGCAATGCCCCTGCAATATTTTGGTGAAAAATATTAAATTTATTTTCAATGTTATTCACGAAAAAAATTTTTTTTTGGTGTAACTTTGTCCCTATTTTTTTCGGGTGTAAAATTAGAACTATTTTTTCTTAATGTTTCGGTCTTATTTTGACCCCTAAAACCGTAGTAATAGAATGGCACATTATTTTTCTGTTTTGGAGTCTGAAGGTCAAATGCCTGTGGGTTCGTTATCACATCCGATTTTTCATTTAGGGATATTATGTCATGGAAAGAACAACTTTCACCATCTCCGATGTTGTTTAATAAGGTTTTCAAATCGTCAAATATTCTTAAAAGAGCTCTGTTGTTAATTAAACCTGTCACTTTCGAAAACATGCGATATGTATATTCCAAGTTTTTATTAGTGTCTAGCATATACGCATATTCATAAGTAGTCAGATCTGAGTACAACAATTGATTAAATGTTTCTATTCGTTTGTTAAACAAGTTACTACATTTTTTTAGTTTGAAGGTAGGTGTGCAAATTATTATATTTGTATGCGTAATATGCTGAAGCGTATCTCTAAGAAAACGAACAAGGTCTGGGTAGTTATACGTGTTGTGGAAGTCCTCATCGCCTATACAAATTACACAAAAGTCTTTAGTGGTAAAATACTGCAGTTTAGTGTGGATTCCTTGTAGCAGCTGCTGTATTCCTCCGTGTGTAGTGATGTAGTGACATATCTTGTGGCCGCTAAACGTGTTCTCCGCTGTTTTTAATATGGTGTTACGATTATTACTGCTAATAATGCATATCTTTGATGGTAAGTGTTGTTCAGTTTGTAATTTTGGTATTTCTTTCGGCGTAGTTAGACATATCTCACTCTGCTGATTAGAGACATCCTTTATTGGAGTTTTTAGCTCGTTTGTGTTCTTTTTTGGCGTGGATGCACTGATTGTACGGTCCTTACGGCTAAATATAATGGTATCATTAGCACTATTTTGCAGTGAGGAAATATTCGTGTCCTTTTTGTGATAAATTTTCGGTGTATGGAAGTTTTGGAGTATGTGACATACAGTACTGGAACGCTCCGTACTTGAAGTTCGTATATGACACAAACGATTGATGTTTCGATAATTAGGTGTACATGACATTCTTAAATGATGCTTGGATGAGTTTTGTTTGTTCTTAACTATATCTGATACTGTCACTGTTTTATACAAGGCAATTTGCTTCCTATATTCTTCATTTGTGTTTTTTAGCGCAGAAATTTCAAGTGAAAGTTTTGAGATTTCTTCGTTCGCTATGTCTAATTCGGTATATAAATTGTCGACTTCTTTTTTTAAGTTTCTTATTTGTGATAAATTCCCAAACGATATGTTTGGCAAACTTTTTTCGCTGCTGTTCAATAATATACTTTGCGCCATCATTATAGTACTATCCGATAAATTTAACCTATTTCTATATTTTCGGACTGTAACGTTATCAAAAGAAGACATTGTCGGATAGGTATTTGATATATTTATCTCAAAATAAACTATTAGATCATTTGTCTTCAGTCATTGAACTCGTAGTTTCTTAGTAGTTCGCCAGATGGCGTTATTTTTTCACATATTAACAGTATTAATCATGAAAACGGTGTTAATATCCAAAAATATCCTTTTATCAGTTTTCCGCACACTATTTATAGTTTGGTGTTGTCACGCACATGTGTTTCACTGTTTTTTCACTGTCAATTTCAAAATGACTTGCCGTTGGCTCGTCGGTATATTTGTTCAGTTTTCACAGTAAGTACACGGTTTAATGTTTTGAGAACACTGTATACACAAATTAACTTAATTAGTAGTCTAGTCATAATCTTCTTTAACTAGTTCACACTAGTTATATTTGAGTGTTTTCCAAAAAAAATACCGGGGTAGCTACTTTCTCTGAAATATGGACTTGTGAGGCTTTTTTTGGCTCAGAATCGAAGAATAAAAAAAAGTATCCTAATTTTTTTTCCATTACGTCACCATTTTGCATAGTGTTTGTATGAACGTGACGTAGTGGAAAGACAAAAATCCCATACAAATTTTGTGACACTTTTTTTTACGTATAAGGTTCGAATGTACTAACGATTCTGAGCCAGAAAAACCTCAAAAGTCCATATTTTGAGAAAGTAGCTACCCCGGTATCTTTTTGGAAACGCTCATTTGTATATGACTCTGTTTATTATATTGTATTTCCCGTTCACATAACAATAGTACATCTGCACCGGCTTGCCCAAGGATATCTTTACGCCGCGCCACTAGTACTGGTACCTAGCTAACCTTAAAAAATTTACAAGAAAATAGTATTTTTAGAGGTCAATAACCTATAAAACTAAACAGAGCCACAGAATAAGTACTATGTACCTACAGCAGCCTTTTTCCCTAACAAAATGGCCGTTGGGCGTTCCAAAATAAATACCGGGGTTGCTACTTTCTCAAAATATAGACTTTTGAGGTTTTCCTGGCTCAAAATCGTTAGTACTTTCGAACCTTATACGTAAAAAAAAGTGTCCCAAAGACTATAACCGTGTAAGGGAACAAAATATGCCCCTGACGTTATTAGCCAATGAATACATCCTATGTATTGGTAATAATGCTGGTTATTAATCTGCCAAGTTTTATCCCACCCACCATTTTTTTTACACTGATGTGACATCTCTTTCTGTACAAATATATATTGGTCTGAAATCAATCGGCTTGGAGCAACATGGTGATTTTTTAATAAACTTCAGGTGCCTAATAGGAGCAGTATTATAAGAGCAGTATTGAAAGAGGTTTCAGTAAAAATATTATTGGTAGATTATTGAAAGAGGTTTGTTGCCTTTACCTTTAATGAATGAATGCTGGCAGGTTATTACCATACTTTGAAATCCCGAGAAAACATTTTTTTATGAAAATGTTAAATACGAACTAAAGATGAATAAAATATTTTATTCGAGACGTTCGCTATAAAGCCTGTATTACCTAGTTTACGGGAAAAGACAAAATATTTTTGAAGAACATCTCAACTTGGAATTACATACAGATTGAACACACTCTGTATTTGAAATTGTAAGTAAATATTTCTTTTATTTCTAACGAACGCCCCGCTGTTGAAATATTGTAAGCTCACATAACAGCAAACAGAACGGTAATCCATCATTTTACAGAAAATCATTTCACCGATTATCGTTTCCTATAACACTATTCGCAGAATTTTATTATCACATAAGAATCATTCATCGAACTCTGTTAAAACGCTCATACATTTGCTCGAATTACCTTTTACGGAAGAATCGATTTATCGAATTTTACTTCATTATTTTATTTGTTGATCGACATAGTAGTTCATCGAACCGCTTTTACTATAATTTTGGTCTAACTTAAGTTTCAGTACCCAAAAGTCTTATTACATAGAAAATCGTTTCACCTGTGTTACTATATTTGATAATACGTTTCAATAACAGTACATTTTAACGCCCTATTTGAAACGAACTGCTACCAGAAAAGTAGGTTAGGTTAGGTTTGAACTGCGACCCCAAACAAACCGAAATGCTGCCAAAAAGGTAGGTTAGGTTAGGTTAGGTTCTTATAGTAGGTTTAGGTCGACCCGGGTCAGTAGGTTAGGTTGGTTCATTAAAAAAAGGGGCCGTTTGGGGAAATAACTTCAATCAAAAACATACAGGGCCTGAGCGACAAAGGGGGGACGGGGGGGCGGAGCCCCCCACAAGGGGGGCTCGGGGGGCGAAGCCCCCCGCATTAAGAAAAACTCAAACCATAAGTTCAATTAGGTTAGGTTAGGTTAGGGTTCGAACTGCGTCCCCCAACAAAACCGAACTGCTGTCATAAAAGTAGCTTAGGTTAAGTTGGAACTGCGACCCCAAACAAACCGAAATGCTGCCAGAAAGGTAGGTTAGGTTAGAGTAGGTTTAGGTTAGGTTTGAACTGCGACCCCAAAGAAACCGCGTCAGCGGGGCGTCGTCGACACGCTGGCGGGTCATGAGACTGTCAAACAGTTAGGTAACGTTACTACGATGAAACATTTTTCGTGGCAATACTAATATATGGAACGTACCATCTGTGAATCATGTTTCGATAAATTAATACTACGACTAACTAATTATTCTATGAAAGGTAAATTCGATGAACAGTTAAGCTACGATTTGAGACAAATTCGAAACGATTTACGATGAATAGTTGATCGATTATTCGAAAAGAAATGAATTGATGATTATGTGATTAGAAAAAAATATGAAATGACATTCGTGGAATAGTTTTCGGTGATATGAAATTCGATGCCAGGAAATTCGATACAATGATAGACACCCAAACAGAACAGTAAGGTTTGGGTTTCTGCAAGTATGTATTGAAAATGTTCTGCGGTCAAAATACTAATAATGCAGAATAACAGTCGCATATGATTTCGCGTTGATTTTAACAAACTCTATACTGTACGTAGGTTTTTATATTTTTATCTATTCTATCTAAGTACAAAAGGCCGGCTTAATGTTAATTCACCTAAGAGCTTCTTCATGAGATGTTCGCTTTGGCGGACCGACGAAGAAGACGAGTGTGGTCAACCCATGCGAACGGCTCATGAAGAAGCTACACGGTATAGTGTCGAGCAAAAGATGTAGATCAATTTTCAACATAACGCGTGAGGGACTCAGTTTCATTACGTTTTATATGCCTGTCTTGGTATCTTTGCTCTATTTCGTATTCATGAATCTGGGACGAATTAAAACTACTGCAACTTGTGACTTTTCAGGTGGCAATCAATCTTATTTGGCTAGAGGTTTTACGTTTATTTTGTATTGTTGATTAATAAATACAACATTTTCATTTTAAATTGACTTTTAATGTAGATTCAAGCTAGTCAATCCCTAGAATGTACTCCATAACGGACTATAGGTACGCTTAAATAATCTGTAGAATAATGAAGATTTATATAAAATATCAATTATACTCGTAGTTCAAACGAAGACACAGTTCAGTGACCATCAGTAGACCTTAATACATTGTAATAAGGGTGACAACTGGTCAGTTAGCGGTGTCTTCGATTGTACGTGTATACCTTGGTGATGTACTAGGCCGGTATACTCAAAATTAAAAAATCACCATGTTGCTCCAAGCCGATTGATTTCAGACCAATATATATTTGTACAGAAAGAGATGTCACATCAGTGTAAAAAAATGGTGGGTGTCGCTGAGTCACAAGTGTCAAAAAAAAAGTTTGAAATATTTGACATCAAAAATGACCAAGTTAATGTTGACCTAGAGACGTCTTGTTCTTTGCGAATTTATTCCCCTTCAAGCCATTAACAACATACGTTAATCAGAAAAGAAACGGACCAGTAGTTTTCAAGATATTTAGGAAAGTAAAAAAAACTTTCAAGTGACATTGCAGGGAAACTATCAATAATTATGACATAAAACTTGGCAGATTAATAACCAGCATTATTACCAGTACTTAGGATGTATTCATTGGCTAATAACGTCAGGGGCATATTTTGTTCCCTTACACGGTTATAGCCTTTATTTTCCCTTTACGTCACCATTTTGCATTGTTTGTATGAACGTGACGTAGTAGAAGAAAAAAAATCCATATCAATTTTGGGACACTTTTTTTTACGTATAAGGTTCGAAATTTCGAAAGTACTAACGATTCTGAGCCAGAAAACCTCAAAAGTCCATATTTTGAGAAAGTAGCTACCCCGGGATTTATTTTGGAAAACGCTCCGTTAGCGTTCGACGACTGGACGGAGCTGACCCCATCCGACCGTCTCTCTCTATCCCATAACGCTTGCTCTTTATTTCCACGCATACTTAGTTGGCGATATTTAATAATAATAGCCGCGCAACGGAATCGCGGAGTGAGTCAGTCCTGACAGAACTTTTATCGATAGACCGCGACGAATAGTAGGGGCATTCCACCAGAATGTCGGGCACGATGACGCCATTTTTTTTTCATACTTCTAACAAAGTTAGGAAGTACATTTTTGGTATGTAAATATTTTATTACTTGGTTTCTGAATTGATAATGTCATTTAGGACTTTCTATTTGTTTTTAAGGTAGCTGCCATAGTCGTCTCGTGCGGGACAAAGTAGACGTTTTCGTGGAATGCCCCTTAGTGCATAATACGTCCTTGGGGTGAAAAAGGTTAACAGAAACAGGTAAATGCACCTCGAACCTAATTGACATTTAAAACATCCTTTACCCTAGTCAAAGAGGACAGGGCGATTGATAAAATAATCTACTGTTAAAATAAGCGAAAAAAATGTACGCGAACATTATAAAACGCTTCATAAAAAATCGCTACATGAAGAAAGACGAATAATTAAATTTGCGATCATGAAAAAATGCGACTTGAAAATTCGCTACTATGAATGTATTTTGAAAATTATCGAACAAACCCTTCAAGGACTATAGACCTCAGTTTTGGATTAATTTTCAACTCGATAACTTCACGCGTTCCTGAGATAAAGGTGACAGACAGACAACAAAGTGATCCTATAAGGCAGCGGTCGGCAACCTGCGGCCCGTGATCCACTCACTTGCGGCCCGCGAGCCTCTGGCTACTTTGTATGTAAAGATTGATACATTCAGAATTGTATAAAATCACCAGTTATTAACATAGTGCGGCCCGCGTCAATTTCGTTAGCTACTATGTGGCCCTTGGCTGCTAAAAGGTTGCCGACCACTGCTATAAGGGTTCTGTTTTTCCTTTTGAGGCAGGGTAACCTAAAAATAGTAACATCGTTGTTGATTGGTCGACTTACCGAAAAACTGCGCGTTCGCCGTCGCCCCCAAAACGAGTAAAAGCGCGGCTTGCCCGACCCGCGTCATAATTGCCGATCTGGAAATGAACATAATACCAGTTTTAACGTAAATGCCATTTAATTTGGCAACGGCCAATCTATTAATAAACAGGAAAACACCTTGATTTAAACTCACGTCGATAATTTTAAGACATTTTTGACTTAAAAAATTGGAGCCTTCAGCACAGCAAATCATAATATCCCCCACCCTATCGAGGTTGACACCGGGACAAGCGACCTGGTTCGACCCCAGGCTCCCCGGCACCCACCCAGTCCGATTCACTCGGGGTGGTCCGGCTAGCGACCTGGTTCGACCTCAGGGAACGCCACGGCCGACCACCCGGTCATATAATCGCTACGCCCACTAGGGTTGCGAGTTAGTCAGGCTTCATACTTTATGACAGTTCTTTCTCCATACTCTTTATAATGGTGACGCTGTCACTTTTGAATATTTTGTAGCCTTTGTCCTAAATTCTAAACTAAAGTAAAGTAAGTTTTTTTTTATGTTATAACTGGCAAACGAGCAGACGAGCTGCCTGATGGATATCTGCAACACCAGGGGTGTTACCTATACGTTGCCGATCTTTGAGAGCCCTGTTTACTCGTTCCTTGAAGTACCCCATGTCATAGCGCGCTGGGAACACCTCAGGTGGGAGTTCATATGAAGAAATATTCCATTAAAATAATAATAATACTAAAGGAATACGTGTTGTTGTTTATTTTCGGATTTAGGTAGGTGTAACACAAGTGGAGAAAATGTACTGTCATAGGGATGATGATTCGGCGCGGCGCGAGGAGTAGGTATATCGAAGGCAAAAAGCGGAAATGTAGTAACCGCCAAAGGAAGCCCTTGGCGGTTACTACATTTCCGCTTTTGGCCATCGATATAGGTACAGTCGAGTTCATCATTATCTGAGCAAAGATCGGATCAAAAATATCTGATCAAGTTCTTATGCTTCTGACAATAAGGCCTCGTTCCTCGGCCTTGTTCAGATGTTTTTGGTCCAATCTTTGCTCAGATAATAATGAACTCGACTGTACTACGTACAGAAGTCTCTCTCTCTCTAACAAAACTGACGTTTGGGTTTGACCATCGGACGGACGCGGGATCCGACCGTGTCTCTATCGCATAAGGCTACGGCTCCACTGAGGCGGAGATGAGCGGAGCGGAGAGGAGACGTGTAGGAATCCGATCAATCACATTAGCAAAGTATAAAGACGAACAAGTAGTCCAACATCGGCCGTTTAGAAGCTCGCGATACGTATTCACACAGACGCGGGATATGTATTTTTACCCGACTGCGAAGCCCAAAGGAGGGTTATGTGTTTAACCTGTATGTATGTATGTATGTCCGTTCCTGTGTCCGCTCGTAAGTACTCAACGGCACATCCGATTTTGATAAATAATACATCATTAGATTCGTCTTGATGGTGCGAGTGTCACTGGGTATGAAGTTCGTTAAAATAAACAAAATGGCGGATTTTATGCAGTTTCAAAGTGCACCGCGGTCGGGTTTTTTTATCAAAAATGTGGTTATTGAATAAAAAATGCAATCAATTGCACGGATATCTGGCAAAGAAGACTTACTCGGTCGGGTTGGTTCATGATAATCAAATGATAATAAAAAGACAGGAAGGTGGGTAGATTAGCATGAGCACTAGTAGTAAGCTTGTACTATAGATGTAGTAATATTATTATAGTGGAATTAAATTAGTGGAAGGGGGAAGTCCAAAGAACGCCATGGTGAGTGGTTCGGCACCACTCGCATTCAGATCATCAGTTATCTTACGCAATAATCAATACTACAAGAAACATGCTCTGCCCATGGCATTTATGATTTAAAACTACATTTCGGTCACTTTGGTTCTTCCACAGATCAAAACGCTATTTTCTAATTCGATCAACTGGATATAACCCACTCCATCTGTCCTTGAATGACTTAGAATATTCTTATGAGCCTTTACAACGAAGCCCCAAGCCCTCAAAAGCAGTCCAGATACGTAGATTTAACTTTGAGGAAAAGGTTAATCTGAGTCGTCTTGGTTTGGTGGCAGCGCACGATATCTTATCGTTAAATATTTGAAGACGAATGTTTCTATTGGCAGTGATCTAACAATGGGTAAATCCACGGTGACTCACGTTACTTCATATCACTATTCGTAATAATATTGTCGTATATTTGAAAACTATTTCTATCTATATTTCGACATTATAATTTTTCGAGCAATCGTGTTGTATGTATTTCGAACGTTAAAGACAACGAACATTATTCAATCAGATTTTCGACATCTAGAGAGGGGTTGAAAATTTGTATAGCTCGATACAAATTTTCAACCCCTATTTACAATAATAAATAACAACAACAGTATAAAATCCTAAGTACTAACCTAATATTAACCTAACCTAATTATAATATATGGGCTCGCCTAGGTCGACGCCTTGCGGGAGGGTGCCCATAAGGCTGGCTACGTTCCCTCGTTGAATTGCAATTCCAATTCTCTGCCCCAGGAACGAGCCAGCCCTATGATCTGTGGAGCAGTCAGCTAATCTTTTTTTTATTTCTTTATATAGAGTATCTATCTATATTGAAAACTTGATAATAATATCGCAAGGGACATTACTGCGAATAATTTATCGAAGTAGGTACTTTATCTCCATGAAATCATAAAAATAAGAGAAAAGTGGAAAATAACTCTGTGACTCACGCTACATAAAATGGACATGGAGTTTTATGCCATTTACGTTTATTGATTTCCGCCTTTGATTTTTGAATGAATAGGTTCTAACAAAATAACAAAACAATTAGAAAGAAAGAAAGAAAGAAAGAAATACGTTTATTTAGCACAAACTTATTAAAACAATTACAAAATTAATAAAATATAGAATTATGCTAAAAAGGTCGCCACTCAGCTTAATGCCACAAAGTAAATTACTTACTTCGCGACGCTGATTTTCAGTGACGCCTGTAGGTCTCTCATTAGCAAATATTATATAAGAACAGTATACATACAGTGTTTTTTTAACTAAACAAATCAATCAGATATCTTTACCTAAACAAACAAACAAACAATTACATTTACGTTTATTAAAATACATTATAATGATGGCGTTAAAGAGTGTGGGTGAGTGCGTGACTGTGTGTGTGTGTGTGTGTGTGTGTGTGTGTGCGCGAATGTGTGTACGTATGAGTGCGCGCGCGCTGCTAGTGTTGGGACTTCTGCTTGTCTATTAAGTACTTCTTGATACGCAGTTTAAAAGTCACTAAGCAGCCGGAGTTTCTTATTGGCGGTGGCAAGTCATTCCAACACTTCGTGGCAGCGAAGCGGAAGCTGCCACGAAAAGCAGCGGTACGGTGAGCGTGGCACACAAGTCGTGGCGCGTGTCTAACGTGGCGTTGGGAGAATGCAAGCTTTTCGTATAAATATGTTGGTTGTTTATTTACTATCACCCCAAACAATAAAGACGCCAAGTGTAGAGTGCGCCGGGCATCCATATTCAACATGTCGTGTCTATTAAGAAATTACATAAAAAATCAAGCTTCTTTAATTGTTAACCAAATGAAATCACAGTTATAATTTTTTTTTAATATAATATAAAGCTTTACGAACTCACGTTACATCGATTTTATTTTACGTTTTTAGTTGCTTCCGCAAACAGCATTTAAAAAGTCGAAAATTATGACAACGGTTGACTTGTTATTGACTTAATGTTATTAAATTTCTTCTCCTACCCTTATTTGTTTATTTTACAATCAACAACATTCCAAATTCAATAGTTTATTTTTTCGATGTCGTGATCGAGTTACGCGGATTGACCCCAATGTATTTTTACCCGACTGCGGCAAAGCCCAAAGGAGGGTTATGTGTTTGACCTGTATGTTTGTATGTCCGTTCCTATGTCCGCTCGTACCTACTCAACGGCACAACCGATTTTGATAAATTACACATCATTAGATACGTCTTGATGGCGCGAGTGTCACTGGGTATGAAGTTTGTTAAAATAAACAAAATGGCGGATTTTATGCACTTTTAAAATGCACCGCGGTCGGGGTTTTTTTAGTAAAAATATTTATTTATTCCAGTGATCATTAACAGGGCCGCGCCGCCCCTGTGTGCGAAGTGTGCAACGCACACAGGCGCCTAAGCAATAGGGGCGCCGGAATTCGAAACACGACGACAATAAATAGGTTGCTTCATAGGTTTGCACACAGGCGCTGCCGGGGATCGTCGCGGGCCTGATCATTAAGTGCAAAGTGATACTACAATATTCAGTACTACTTAGGCACGCTCTGCACACGATACACACAACAAATAATTGTCAAATAGGAGTTCCTCTATGAAGAATTCGCCTACGAGTACCTAACTGGCGCTATAGCCATAACCACAAAAAGAATAGGTAATGGACCGTTACCTATTCTTTTTGTGGTTATGACTATAGCAAACTTTGAGGCCCCGTTGGTTTTTTTTTCACGACTGGTGGTTAAAATTAATGTTTCGCTGTGAATTAATTCAAGATCAAACTATATTTTTTTCAATTTTACTTAGTTTTTGGATAAAATACCATTTCTGTAACCTTAATTAACAATTCATGTTACCGTACACACAAAAAAACTAACCTTGACACCTTTCCGAGTGCACACTGGCACTAATAATGTTAAAAACGGTCAAAATTCATGAAAAACTTTAATTCGACAATAGCTCAAAAACCGTGCTACTTTTACTGGGGTCATGTTAAGTTGGTTTGGTACCTCTTGACCTGGTCTACCTCCAGTGTCACTGTGACGTGTCATTTATGGGACACCCTGTATAACGCATTAAATATGAATTCATACCGATAAAACCGAGTTCAATTCTAATTAGCACGTAATTTCGTGATAAATACATATTTTGTTTTCCAATACCGCGATCCCGGGACCCCGGTATTGAGGAAGAAGGTTCCGGTATCATACCGAGATTGCGAAACGTCCGGTATTTGGAAGCCTAGTAAGTAAATATACTATTTCTTCCTTCAAAAGGTACATCGCGCTGTATGTGTGCGCGCCGTGAACGAACGCACTAAAAGCAATGATTTAAGAATGCGTAAGTATGCTCTCCAGTACGGATTGCGTTGTCTACGCCTAGACCGTGAATACGTCCTAAATGGCCGAAGCTTGGCTACTTGTCTGTTTTATACTTTAGCGCAACACGCTCAAGGTGTGTAGTTTTCATTAAGGCGAAGAACACACTGAAATCGCCCGTCGCCGCGATTTTTTCCGTGTAGCTGCGCATAGTAGTTGCGAGTCGCCGCGATTTACGCGCCAGTGTGCGCCACCCCGCGATTTTTCTATACAAATCGATGATTCTACAAAGTTGAAAATCGCTGAGTCGCGTGTCGCCGCGATTTTCGCTGCAGTGTGAGATCCGCCTAACGATATTATTCTGTAAATCACGATAGTAAAGCTCTGGGCACATGTCCACAGCACGGCGCCGTACGCAGTGACGCGGCGCGGCGCGCGCCTTAAGGTGGATTTAGACCAAACGAATTCTAACACATTTGTGTGTACACAAAGAATTTGGTAGAGTGGGGTTAGAATGTGTTAGAATTCGTTTGGTTTAAACCCACCTTTAGAAAGTGTATGGCGAGCGCGCACTCTAAAACATCTGAGCCAACTAAGAGAGATTTTCTCTTTGTTGGCGTTAACTTAAATAAAACAAACAAGATATTAAACATATCAACGAAAGCTGGTTAATTTAAACAGCAAGTTCATTAGTGATTAAAACAACAATCTAGAATCTTGATAATTGTAACAAATATATTCCTTGTTTCTATCATTATTTGCTTCTTTGTATGATTCGATCGTGTTTAATTAGTTACCTTATACATCAATGTTAAATCAAATCAGAACATGGTTAATTGAACTATGATAAACAATTAATATCATCTTAGTTGGTGCACCTAACGTCTTGTTAGGCTCGTATGGAATCAAGATGCTTGATTATAATATAACTATCACAATCTTGTTAGGAGCAGCCAATTTTTTTTTTAGAGTGCGGTGCCGTTTCACGGCTTACGGCGCCGTGCCGTGGACATGGGTCCGCGCCCTTACACTAGTAACCTGTTCTTTAATATAATCGTTAATAGCCGCTTAATGAATCACAAATTCTTTAACACGTCACTGATCGAGGACTTCCTTGGACGCTGGGACTCCCCGCGCTGACCTATTTTGCATATTGTTTGTATTGTACTCAAATAGGTGTGGGAATTTATTGTAAACTAGCTTCGCTCGCGTTGTTCCCGTTACTGTCCCAAGGGATCTCTTTACCGGGATTTAGGACCATTAAAACAAGAGGACTGTCATTCTCCATACAAAAAGCTGTTCCCCGAATTTTTTACATCTCCATTAATTTTACTATCAATTTATTTTCTATAATTTCATTTGTCTTGTTGGACGCATAGAGAGACCCTTTACATCTCTATAAAAAGTTTTAAGTTTAAGTTGTAGTTTTAAGTTTAATGTAATGTATTAATGAAATCTTATATTAACGCCATATTGTTGTAATACTTTTTGGTTAAAAAGAGAAACTGGTGAGTTTCTTCCGGCGCTTCTTCTCACCAGAAGGTCAATTACCCGAAGCGCCAAAAGAAAAGAATTAGAGATGAGACATGTAAAAGAGCCCTTGAGGGCCTACTTACAGAAATAAATTATTTTTTTATTTTTTATTTTTACAACGCCATCTATGTATAAGCTTGGTAAAATAATTATATTATTTACAATTATTCAACTTTGCAAACGTGACAGTGACACAGTATTTAAATGTTAGAATTTATTTATTATAAGCTGTTTACGAACTAATTGTTACAATACTATGTTTCTTTGTTCAATTATAACATCGTTAAATGTTTAGTTTTATAGCGCCATCTAGTTTTTGCCCGGAAATCCTCTAGCGGTCGGGTTACAATCCAAAGTATGGAGAATGACAGTCCTCTTGTTTTAATAGTCCTTGCCGGGATATAAAGTATCCTATGTTTCAATCCAGGACTTGTTCTAGTTGCATGCCAAATTTCAGCGCAATCCATCCATCCAGCCCGCCGCCGTAACTTAGTAACAAACATCCTGATATCGAAAGATCAAACACCTTCACAAACTTTCACATTTTTTATATTTTTTCATCCGTGCGGGAACGGAGAAAGAATACTTTTTTTCCCGCGGCCTGGGTGGCCTGTCGTAAGAGGCGACTAGAAAACCCACAGCTAGGTGGTAGGGCTTAATGTCCGTCTGGATGGCTACCACCCCCGGCCTTAAGTATGTCGCAAAACAGCCTTGCTGTGTTCCGACATTAAAGACCGGGTTCCAGTCCCCCCTTCCCGAAATGTTACATTGTCCGTGACGGCTGGAACTGGGCTGGTGCTTAAGGTCATTGCAGGCTCGTAGGTGTGACGGGGGGGCGCGGGGATCAGGGAGACCCGGTGAAACGGCTGTCCGCTGGCCGCCCGCCGGTTAGTAGGGGACCCGAACCTGGATTGTATCCGTACCAGGAGGCTGTCCCGCCAACTGGTGTAAAGTCCCGGGAGTCATTGTCGTGCCGGAGTCGGAGACCGGATGTGGATCCCGGCGATGATTTCTGGGAGGGACCGGGGGCCCTTCCGTTACCCCGCGCCCACTCTTCACGTAACCCCCGAGTTTGAGTGACCACTGCTATCTCCCTTATTTTTCCATTTGTCACGGGTTCTGTAGTATTTCCCCAGACTCCCCCTTAAAACCCAATCATGAGCCGTGAAAAGAAAAACAATAAGTTTAAAACAGCGGTACCCAACTCCACACTTAAAGTGGACTTTTGCAACATTAGGGGCATTCACTCCAATTTAAACGCCGTCCACCATCACCTAGAAACGGTAAAGCCGGACTTGTTGTTTTTGACGGAGACGCAGATATCCTCTCCAGATGAGACGTCCTATCTCCACTACCCTGGGTATAACCTGGAACATATGTTTCGCTCAAAAGCTGGGGTATGTGCATTTGTCAGAGAGGATATCTGCTGTCGCCGCCTACATGGCCTTGAAAATAAAGACCTGTCTATTTTATGGCTACGCGTAGATTATGGTGGTTCCACTCGCATCTATGCGTGTCTATACAGGTCACACGGCAGAGAATGCGAAAGGACTGAGATAGCTCACTTCTTTGGGCACATTCAGGAAGCGACCGACAAGGTTTTCGAGCAATATCCCTCGGCCGAATTAATTCTTCTGGGTGACTTCAACGCTCACCACGTTGAGTGGCTGGGTTCTCCCAGAACGGATCTGCCAGGGACCTCCACGCGTGACTTCGCTCTCACTTATGGCCTCACTCAGTTAATTTCGGGGTGTACTCGTATACCCGATAGAGTGGACCATGAGCCTTCTTTACTGGACCTTCTGCTAACCACGCACCCAGATGGCTATCGGATCTCGATCGATGCCCCTCTCGGGTCGTCTGATCATTGTCTGGTCTCATCTGTGGTTCCTCTCTCGCGTTCTAAACGGGCTGGCCCCACCGGGACCCGAAGAGTTTGGCGTTATCGGTTAGCAGACTGGGATGGTTTGCGAGAATTTTACGCATCCTACCCATGGAGGCAGCTATGCTTCTCGTCAGATGATCCTGATGCTTGTGCTGATTCAGTTGCTGATGTGGTATTGCAGGGGATGGAATGTTACATTCCAAACTCAGTGATCCCCATCGGTGGTCAGAATCAGCCATGGTTCAACAGGCCAAGTGCTGAAGCGGTCCGCCTAAAGCAAGAAGCCTATAGAGCCTGGACCTCAGCTAGAGCCGCTCAGGATCCTAATACGTCTGACCTCAGGAAGAAATACAATGCCGCCTCTTGGTCCGTAAAGAAGCAGCTAGCGAGAGCTGTCTTTGAACATGTCGGCAGAATTGGCGACCGACTTGCAGGTTATCCCTCCAGGAGTCGTGCCTTCTGGTCGCTGGCCAAAGCTGTCGAAGGGAACTTTTGTCGGTCATCCCTTCCTCCATTGCGCACACCTGGCGATTCCCTGGCCCATACCGCAAATGACAAAGCCGAACTTTTGGGCAAACTCTTTGCGGCCAATTCGACTCTCGACGATGGGGGAGCTTTACCGCCTACTATTCCACGGTGTAATAGCTCTATGCCGGATGTACGCTTTACCCAATCAGCGGTCAGGCAAGCTCTTCGCTCCCTCGACGTCAACAAGTCATCGGGGCCAGATGGTATTCCTGCGATCGTGCTCAAAACATGTGCTCCTGAGTTATCTCCAGTGCTTACCTGACTTTTTACCACCTCTTACCGCACTGGTCGTGTCCCGCCTTCGTGGAAGGTTGCCCTTGTCCACCCTATTCCGAAAAAGGGAGATAGGTCAGACCCGTCCAACTACAGGCCCATAGCGATAACTTCTTTGCTCTCAAAGGTGATGGAGCGAATAATAAACGAACAGCTCTTGGGGTATCTGGAGGATCGCCAGCTTATTAGCGACCGCCAATATGGCTTCCGCCATGGTCGTTCAGCAGGTGATCTTCTGGTCTACCTCACTCACCGCTGGGCTGAAGCTGTTGAGAGCAAAGGAGAAGCCTTGGCTGTTAGCCTCGATGTCGCTAAGGCCTTTGACCGGGTTTGGCATAGGGCACTTCTTTCGAAGCTGCCATCATACGGGATTCCCGCGGAACTTTGCACGTGGCTATCCAGCTTTCTCGATGGGCGCAGCATTAAAGTTGCTGTCGACGGTTGCTGCTCCAGTACAATGCCCATCAACGCTGGCGTACCCCAAGGCTGTGTTCTGTCGCCAACACTGTTCATCCTGCATATTAATGACCTGTTGTGTGACAACAACATTCATTGCTATGCGGATGACAGCACCGGCGACGCTCAATACACCGGCCGTGCAAATATCCCTCAATCAGTTGTGGAAGAGAGTCGGGTGAGACTTGTGTCTGAAATCGAAGCCTCCTTAGAGCGGGTTTCCGAATGGGGCCGACGAAATCTCGTCTCGTTTAACCCTATGAAGACACAGGTCTGCGCATTCTCTGCCAACCCCATTTTGTCCAGCGCCACAGTTTCAAGGAACATCCCTGTCTATCTCCAATAGCATTGGGATCCTTGGCGTTGACATTGCCAAAGACGTGCAGTTTCGGGGTCACCTGGAAGGCAAGGCAAAACTTGCCTCAAAAAAGCTGGGTGTTCTAAACCGGGCCAAACAGTACTTCACCCCGCGGCAGCGCCTTGTGCTTTATAAGGCGCAAGTCAGGCCTCATATGGAGTACTGTTCACATCTCTGGGCTGGAGCACCAGCTTATCAGCTTGACCCCCTCGACGCCATCCAGAGACGCGCCGTCCGCATTGTCAACGATCCCATGCTTACTGACGGTTTAGAAACGCTTAGCCTCCGGAGAGACTTTGCATCTCTCTGCGTCTTCTACCGTTTGTATAATGGGGAATGTTCCAAGGAACTGTTTGGGTTGGTGCCTACCGCATCATTCTACCATCGCACTACTCGTCACCGGCAGGCGGTTCATCCCCATTTCCTTGAATCATTACAATCAACAACGCGCCGGTTCTCTAGAACCTTTCTAGCGCGTACAATAAGGATCTGGAATGAACTTCCTGCTAAGATTTTCCCACTGCGCTACAATATGGGATTTTTTAAAAAGGGTGTCATCAAATTTCTTCGAGACCGGCAACGCATTGGCAATGCATCTAGTGTTGCAAATGTCTATAGGCGGCGGTGACCGCTTTCCATCAGGTGGGCCGTCTGCCTGTTTGCCAGTCTATAGCAATAAAAAAAAAAAAAAAAAAAAAATATTTAGTGTGATTACAATTACATGTGTAGCTCGCGAGTGAGTGATTCAAAAGAGCTGTATCAGTTGGTCTAACTCACCGGCACACTAGCTCAGTTCCGATTCAAACAACTCAGTATATCTTTCAACTCACTCGCTCTCAACTCAAGTAGCTCTATTGAGCCGTGAGCTGCAAGAAAAGACACGATAAACACGAACTTTTCGTCCCTGTCTTGTCACCGTATACCTCAGAGGTTCTTAAACTTTTTTTGGTTACGGACCCCCTACGTTATTTCGATAACCTTACGGACCCTTTCAATATACAATCGGAGAAAAAAAAATCAAGGGCTCACGATAGTTTGTGTTGTAGGCATAGCCACGGACCCCCGGCTCTCGTATCACGGACCCCTAAGGGCTCCATGGACCACAGTTTAAGAGTGCTCTCTCTTTCGTTCGGAAATATTCGGATTTGGAGCTCTGAGCTATAAAAGCTAAGTGAGCCGTTGACACGCCAAGGAGCTACTGATCTAAAAGAGTAAAATATATAATTTAAATAATAAAAACACCTATTTTTATTATTTAAATTATGGCGACCCGAATTCATTGACCGCGGGTGTAGGTATTTGTTCGTCTTTATACTTTGTTGCAACTTTTATTTCCTTATGCTTGGTCATTTCTACTACTATTTACTAATATTCTAACAATTAGTAACTGAGTCACAGTGACTCAAAGTTGAACATCCTGACCACATTCCAAATGACTTAGTTATTGTTTTCAAACAAATTGTGACTATTATAATATTAATTAAACAACTTAAACGGATAAGTTTCGTGTCCGTTTAAGTTGTTTTATTACTATGAGTGATATTCGCGGAAACCGAAGACAATATTATTATAATATTGTTTTCGGTTTCCGCGATATCACTCATGGTAGTAAAACAATTTTGAATTCTATAATTATTGGTAAGGCCAGGGGGTGTGGGACGCGACATGTGTCGACACATTCGCCCAGTCCCACATACAGGCAACTCGCGTTCAGGCCGGCGCTGCGGCTGATCAGGCCCAAATTCTCAAGCGCCGCAAGTACTCTTGTTTATTAGAGAACTATGAATTTGCGGCGCTTGCAGTGGAAACTCTGGGGCCTTGGTCAGCCGACATGAAATTATTCATGAGGACCCTGTCATCCCGGCTGGTCCGCGCCTCGGGAGACCCCAGGGCTGGCGCCTATCTAGTCCAACGAGGAAACGCTGCCAGCGTCATGGGGTCGATGCCACAGGCAGACCTTTTAGAAGGGGTTTCCTTTTTATAGTTTTATTTTATTAGTTTTAGTTTTAATTTTCTAGAATAGTTTTATAATGTTTAGTAAGTAGTTTTATTTAATTTAAATTGCATCGTTTTCCAATAGGATATTTTTTAGTTTCTAACTTTGTACAAAATAGTCTAGTACACTATTATTGAATTAATATTTTTTAATTTTTTGGATATTATACTAATGGGTAAGGAATTATGCGTTAAAATGTAAAAGGGACGGACGGTTTATTAGGCATCACAAAGATGGCCCATTTATTGATTTACATTAAGTGACAAAAACCCGAATACCTATCGGCCATTCTCACGAAGTATGACTGCGTCTAATTACCGCGTCTCCATACATTTAGTATGAAAACAACGCGGTAATTAGGTGACCGCAGACATACTTCGTGAGAATGGCTGCTATCGGGTTCGATTTGTATGGGGGAGGTGAGCACTGAAAGGAGTTAAAATAACCAGTAGGCGTATGATGCTACGCTTTGTCACGCGATAAATAAATGATAAAGCATCCGTCACTCTGGCACACTATTTGTCAGAACGTGACGGATGCTTTGTCATTTATTTATCACGCGACAAATTGTAGCATCATACGCCTACAGACGTATTCCCTCATCTTATATTATCTTGGTAAAAGGGGTCCTTGCGGATACACTTCGACCCAATGGGATCTTTTGTGTAATTACCCCTTACCGCATCTACGCCATGGCCTGTTCCACCATCTCCATAAATCGGATGATGGATGGACCCCATTGGTAGTGCCTGGAATTCATCTGGCTCTGGGTAACCAGTTCCAAATTCTTTCATTCTAGTTCTGGCGAGGGCATGACATTCGCACACGTATCCCTCAAGTTCGGATCAAACTCAGCGCACGCCCAACAGGCACTGGTTCCTCCGCCGGCGAGTAATCGAGTAAAGTTGGGCGAGTAGCATTACATTGCGGATCTGGAAAAGTCGATTGATCACACTGTGCCTGGTCAGCCCGAAATGAACTGTTACTCGCCCAACTTTACTCGCTTATTTGCCGGCGGTGGGAGTAGTGCCATGATGATTCATTCCCCTTTCGTTCTCATTGTTTATGAGTTACGACCGATAAGTATACCCGACATACACTTATAAGTATAACGCGACCGCAACCCAGCCTATAAAACACAGTTATAAGTACAATAACGACCAATTCTGCTTTATAAGTTGTTAATAAAATTTTATGCGTGTTAATTATCTCCTAAAAAGAATAGTTAGGAATTGTGCCATTCGGTCAAAATCGAACGTGCCCGTAGCTACGTTAACCTGGATAATAACTTCCCAGTTTATAGTGCAGCTAGCTACTAATTCGATCAATTATGTTTGAAATGTGTTTTATTTTATAGCTTGATATACAAGGTGTTTCATTGAACGTAATACAAGTCATGTTTTTTAAACTCCTCTCCCTGGTGCTAAAACCCTGTGCTAGGTCTCGTGTTGTTAAAGTGATCTTAATTAATTAATATCACTGTTTTAATTATTCATATTTTTTTGGGTATCATCGTGGTTAAGAAGAATTAAGAGAAAAAAGTTTGAATCTAATTTTGTAGTCAAAACTTACCTGTTTGCTTATCTAGGTCGATAATTTATTAATAAAATGCATGCATTCTGACACATTATTGATGTTATTGGTCATAACAAACAAACAGGTCACGTAAGCGTGACGTCATGAGAGGTGCCCACACTACGAGATTGTAATTTCCTAATTCTGTAAGCAAACTAGGAAAAGTTAATTATGACGTATTTTTATAAATCAATTTGCCGTATAATAAAAGTATCATGCAAAAATAGCATGCTCGATATTTTTATGGTAAGGTTTTACCGGTAACCGGTTTTTTATGGTACCCGAATAATGAAGGCTTCCGCGAATGAATTTCGCTGCTATAGGGAACGTGCACGAACTATAGGTGGCAGCACTAAACGACAACAGAGACACGGGCCGACAATAAAGGAAACTATCGCTCCTGTCAAATCAAGCTGTCAATGTCAATGATAATATGTAAGTGTCAATGTCAAATATAGTAAGGCGTAGCTACACTGACGTTAATCGTCCTTCAACACGATAAATGAACGTTATTAACGGCGTTTCCGTCAATGTGGCGCCAGCATGAGAGGGTATATGATTTAGATTGGCGGCACCAGTTGGCAGCACCTTCGTCGTGCACGTTCCCTATAAGTAGGACGACTAGGATGTAGGTATAGACTTTTGGTACAACAGCAATGCCGGATATCCACCCACTCAGACTCGATTATGCAGATAAGGAGATACAATGACCTTGCAACTTATTTATACTCGTAATGTGCAGTCGAAGAGACCGCCACACGACGACCTTCCTTCATGCTTTTTCTTTATGTATTTTTTTTATGGTTTCCAAGGAGTTTCTATTGATCCAACTTATATGAAAAGGTAGGTAATTATACAGCGTGGAAGTCCAATACAAGTAAACAGTTAAACCAGATATAGCGTTTAGTAGAGTCTGTGCGGAAAGAGAATAGGATTAATTTTGGGGGGCGCTGTAATGCTTTTGTACCGTATGTGCCGTATTTTCTGTTCTGTGTCAGACTGATTAGGTTAGTTCCGTTTTACGCCACGCCTATTCTCTTTCCGCACATACTCTAGTGTTATCATTAATTAATATGTTTTTTAAATTACACTTGACCTCGTAATTAATTTTTGAAAATTTACCGAGCAGCAAATGTAGGTACCGCAGACATGATTGTTATGACATTGCGAGATACGAGCTTTTTTAAAGTAACTGTCAACTAGCGTGTTTGTCAACCAGAATGTGTTGCGTTACACTGCGTATTTTGTATTGTAAATATAGATCTTTAACATAGATGAGCACTGAGAAATAATTACGGAGCTTTAATATATGGTATAAACGATTGGATTTTGTTACACTTAAACTTTGCCACGAAGTACGTCTAGAACCTGCCTCCTGAATACGACGAACCTTAGATTAAAAATGTCATGATTAGGAAATGTGATGAGGTAAGGTCGGTGTTAGACCGTATCTTAGACTATAACATTAACAAGTTAACAAGTACCCAGAAAACAATGAGAATTCCCAGCATACACTTCACGAATTCTTACACCGACACATTGACAACGTGAAAAAAAATCAGCCAATATACATTGGTGGTTTAATTTTAATTGGCAAATACAGGGTGGGAGGGACTATACCGACATACTCCAGCCATGAATTCCTGGTGGTGTGACGAGTAAATAATGTTATATCAACATGGATCGAATATTGTCATTTTAAATTAATAGTCTTATGGAACACAATAAATCAGTAAATTCAGCCCCTCGTTATAAACATGTCCTTACTGGAGGAAAAGTTATCAAAAAGAAAAAAAGCTAAAATGGAAACGAAAGGTAAATTTTTTGGCCTCGTTGTCGCTTACCATCAAATACTGCGACGGTTAATTGCTGTTTAGTTAAAGGATTTTAAAAATTAGTAAAACGATCTTAGTCACATTTATTAGTGCTTGTTACACACTTGGGAGTTTCATTTAAATTCTCTGAAAGTAAGCGTTTTTCGACTATACATCACATAACTTTTTTTGCTCCTAATAGTTGTTAGAATCTATAGTTAAAGTTTGTCGGGTCACCCGTACCCACGGTGTATATAGATACAAGAAATCAAAGTACATAGAATAGAGTTGCTGGGCCGGAAATCCAGATGTACCGGTTTCGATTCCCGGTCTGGACACAGGTGAGTGCCATTTAATTTTTCTTGTAGGTACTTTGATTTCTTGTGTATCTATATGTCGGATATTCTCGTGAGACTGACTGTCGGGTCAGGATGGGTTAGCTGCAGAATCCTGGCCGTTGAGGTATGTTGGTTAAAGAAGTGGATTCATGTCAGATCAAATCATTTATTCGTCTGATTCTTTTGGCCGCTTCGGTAAATGACATTCTGGTGAGAAGAAGGGCCGAAGAAACTCACCAGGTTCTCTTTTCAATCATCAGGCATTACAATAGTTGTTACAATATTATGGCGTAGATACTCAAGAGAGCAAATAGACAATTACGTTACACAATATGATTCTTTTCACTATTAATCGACAGAATTACAATTATCAAGTAGCAACTTTAACTACTGGCAGACGAACTGACAGAATCGTAAGACAAGTGTTGTCGCCACGACAGTCAGAAAGAGAATCGACACTCTTGTCCAACGAGCCCGCCCACGTGCAACGCAACCGGTCGTTACGTCACACGGCGTTCGCGCCATTTTAAATCTACTTAGTACTACAGTAGTCAATTGAGGATCTTAGATTTCTTGAATTATCGCTGCTGTCCCCGACACATACAAATGTAACATAAAAATGTGGTGTAATTTACCCGCATTAAAAACTAATAAAGGAACGTCATCTTTCTTTCATATACCTTAAAGGGCAGACTATAGGTACAGGTTGAAAAGTGATAAAGACACGTGTCGTTTGGAAAAGTACCGGCTGTTGCGCACAATTATTTATTAGGGTTAAAAAAAATGGTAAAAAGGGAACCCTTATGGTGCGACTCTGTCTGTCTGTCCGTCTGCCACAGCAAGATATCTCAGGATCTACTGATGCTATCGACTTGTTTGGAATAGTGTTAAAAACTACTAACCCGAGCCTATTGGACAGTAAAAAAATCTTATACCTTTTTTTACTTTTTTTTTAAAGGGGACCAAAATGGGATGTCGAAAATCAAAAGTAGAGCTATTATATCGAGTGCAATATGAAATGAAAGGGCCAAATGTGTAAATTCCAAAGCCGTTTTTATTCTTTTTTGATTTAAGACAAAAAACGTTAAAAAAAATACCATTCACCCCCTATTATCTTTGAAGTTGCTGAGCAGAAAAATCTGTAATAATTACCGATTATTAATACCATCCTAAATATTACAGGAAAAATAAAACAGTTTTCCTAACTTGCCGCGTTTTTTAGAAATTCGCCAAAATTGTAAGGCAAACTTATTTGCTCCTAACTAAACTATGTTTGTACGGAACCCTCGGTGCGCACTGCGCAAGTCCGACTCGCACTTGACCGGGTTTTTTACTAACACAATACTAATTGTTATTTAATTGATGTTGCGTTAAAGAATAGTTAATAGGTCTGGGAAAGACATGCGATGTTTACCAACTTGATGTTTATATCGAAGCAAGCTCACTTTAATGTTTCATTCCTTTTTTTTATCAATTTTTTTTTCTGTTTTGTTGAAACTTTTTTAGGGTTCAGAATAGTTCTCTATAACAATAAATAATAAAAACAAAATACATAGAATAAAAACTTAACCCCGACTTGCACTTGGCTGTTTTTTCCCATGCTTTATTATATATGTGTTTACAGACTTACAGACAGTATAATAGCCAAGAAACATTGAAGTTTTTATTTATCGATCTGTCTAAGGAATAAGACTTTTCCTTATCAACGTTCCATAGCGATTTTCCATTTAAAAAAAGCAGACAAGTGTAATTCCGACTCGCCCACCGAGGGTTCCGCGCAAATACTTTAAAGAAAGGCTATATATTTTATAGTTTCCAGATTTTTCTCTATACTTGTAGTATAAAACAACAATAGTATAAGTATAAGGTCAACGGAAAGTGGTGCCCTAAAAAATTGCATTCCCTTAAGAGTGTCGAAAAAAATGTTTATTTGCCAAAAGTGCTTACCAATGACCGCCACACTAGGGTCGGAATATCTGGCTTATAATATAAGGTTTAGTAGCACGATGATTGTTTATAATTATGATGATTAGCTCTTAAAGTAATGATGATGATCTGTACGAGACGCGACCGACCTACCTACTTCCTACTTTTTATATCATTTTACTTGTCTACATATATGTAATTTGTGTAAACATAAATGTTCATTGGCTCAGCATATCCTGCCGGTTATACCTATGGCTTATAATATTATGCCTGTATACCTCTATTTTCTTAAGGTAATTTTCTTAAAATACATATATAATAACCACATTTTTACTAAAAAAAACCCCGACCGCGGTGCACTTTGAAACTGCATAAAATCCGCCATTTTGTTTATTTTAACGAACTTCATACCCAGTGACACTCGCACCATCAAGACGAATCTAATGATGTATCACTTATCAAAATCGGATGTGCCGTTGAGTAGTTACGAGCGGACACAGGAACGGACATACATACATACATACAGGTCAAACACATAACCCTCCTTTGGGCTTCGCCGCAGTCGGGTAAAAAGTAAAATGCAAAATGTACATACAATATATAAACACATTATAAAAAACTTAACCTAGGGTGCCGCCGGCAGCGGGGCGGTTCCCAAGCTACCGGTGCTTCAGGCCGCAGAGAGAGGAACCTCCTGACGATGCGCGCCGTGTCCAGAAGTACCGCCTTCTGTATCTGGCCCTTGATCCAGCCCGCGAGAGTCTCTTGAGATGGTGATCGAGCTTCGCTTTATGCCTTAACCATAACTTTGGCCCACAGACAACCTCTTTGGCCATAGGGATTAACTCGATTCAGGTTTTATTATAGCATTTATATTACGGTACATATATAGCATTTATATTACTATTTACAATGTGACGAAGCGTGTTGCGGAGAATGTTTTTTGTAATTGCTTGACGAAGCATGTTGTGAATATTGTTCTGTTCTCCATACTGACGAAACCTGTGGTGGATACTAAATTTGTTTATGGACGAAGCCTGCGTAGTGGATTTGTAAGGTATGTGTATGTATACTCTTTTATACTGTGGTTTTTTGAATAAACATTTTTCGTAAACTAAGAAAAGTGAGACATTATTGTTTGCACTATAATAAATATTCTATATTGTTTGTAATGATAATGATTATTTTAATTCAGTTTACAATGTGGGCCTTTGCCCACATTGTAAACTGAATTAAAATAATCATTCCCTACATTTGTCCAAAGTACCCCGACGTTACGGTACCTAAGTTGTTTTTGTAAACATCTACCTTCAATTAAATCGTATGAAGTGTTTTTAGGGTTCCGTACCAAAATGATAAAAAAGGAACCCTTATGGTGCGACTCTGTCTGTCTGTCTGTCCGTCTGTCACAGCAAGATATCTCAGGATCTACTGATGCTATCGACTTGAAATTTGGAACAGTGTTAAAAATCGCTAACTCGAGCCTATTGGATAGAAAAAAAGTCTTATACCTATTTTACTTTTTTTTAAAGGGGTCCTAAATGGGATGTGGAAAAACAAACGTGGAGCTATTATATCGAGTGGGATATCAAATGAAAGGGCTTAATTTGTAAATTCCAAAGCCATTTTAATTTTTTTTGTTAATTTTGTACTTTTTGATTTATGACCAAAAACGTTCAAAAAAATACCATTCCCCCCTATTATCTTCGAAGTTACTGAACAGAAAAATCTGTAATAATTACCAATTATTAATATCATCCTAAATATTACAGAAAAAATATAACGGTTTTCCTAAATTGCATCGTTTTTTAGAAATTGTCAAAAATCGTAACACAGCAAATAAGTATATTTGCTCCTACTAAGCTAACCGCCATACAGTTTTTCTTGAACTATTTACGTATCTACTTACGAGTTTGTACGGAACCTTCGGTGTGCGAGTCCGACTCACACTTGACCGGTTTTTTTAAATGAGATGTGAATACAAGTTTCTAGAAATAACTACCTTCCTAACTATTTGATTACTTCCATATTGTTTTCATTGATAATGTACTAAATACGGATCACTCATGATTAAGAGAACGTACCTAGTTATAAATGCAATAACGTTCCATGCCACATGCAAAATTTATTGGATTATGGACTTTGTTTTTAAAGACAGAAGGTTGATACTTTGTTTTGTGGATTGGAACGTTGTTGCATAACTTCGTTCGTGCAGAATATACTCGAAAAATGTCGAGATATTGTCACCTATTTAGCGATTCTAAAAAAAATTACGTCAATTAACGGTTCCTTAATTGATTCCTATTTTGTTAACGACTTTTCTGACAGTAAACGAGTCCATACATATTTTTGTAATTTTTAGAAATTCTCATTTACCTACAACGTGAGTGATTATTTTTTAATCAATAATGATTGAGCATCACGGTAATTTTCTGTATATTTCCATTCAGTTGAACTTTTCACAAACTCTGACTTGCAAACAAAACCATTGGGTATTTTCCGTTGATCTAAAACTATGAAATTCGACAAGGTTATTCTTCAGAAATATGTCTGCGGTCACCTTATTCCTCTGGCCCTTTTTCTTACAAAATATATGGAGACAGAGGAATAAGTCGCAGACATATTTCTGAAGAATAACCCTAATACCGTCCTATATACTACAAGTATAGGGAAAAACTAAAAACTATACATTTGCAATTAAATCATAAAAAACATAGGGTGCATTGGGGCAAATCCGAGCACGGGGTAATTCTGAAAATTAACGATTTCTCATAATGCACGCAACATATATTTACTTTAATTCACGTACTAGACACACTGATAGTGCTTCGACTAATTATAAAACTCAAAAATATTAAATAGTTAATTGAAAATTCGTAATTTTCAAAATTACCCCAATGCACTATAGTTTATTGTAAAGTATTTATTTGTACGGAACCCTCGGTGGGCGAGTCGATTTTTATTTGGTTTATTTCACTTCTAGTGCTCATATTTTATATTTGCCATTTGCTGTTTTATTTTTATTTTGAGTTAATAAACAATGATTTTGTTGAAATCTTTTATGATATCGTGCCTATTATGTACTAGTTAATAGGATCCAATTTTAAAAGTATCTTTACATCAATATGTTTGTTATTAATGTTTAGCCATTAAAAATAAAATAAAAGTACTCGTTAATACTTTGATATTTTAAATAGTCCCTATTTGTCTCCTAAAAATATTAAAATATAGATATGTACTTACATTTTTTTTTAACTTAAATACATCCAAAGGTATTATCGATCACCACAACACTCCGCACTATTCCAATTTTATTTAACTGTTTATTTTTATTTTCACCTTTTTTCTGGCTTAAAATGTTTATTGTTTATTAGTTACGAAATAAACACTTGATTTTGTCTATTTTAATATTTTTTTCACTGAAGTGCTACGCCAGTGCGGCTGGGTCGAAGTGTTGTCACATACTAATGTATTGTAATATGATTCTCGCTTAGTGAGTCTGCTCCTTAGTAGGGTTGTTGACACAGAAATATGTCGAGATGAAGGAAATATTTCGTCGATTTGTATGGAAACTATGCATGTAAAGCAAACGTGTGATTTAGTAACGGAAAACAATTTGTATGCCACACCTGGCCATAAAGTGTCTTTTTCCGCACGCTACGCGCACGGAATGGAATCAATATTAAGAATTTCAAAAAGGTTGCTTACAGTTTAAAGGCCAAAAAAATGTGAATGCGTGATTGGTTACAAGACTACTGACTTGAGAAATACATTTATGCCACACTTGGCCAGAAATCGGCTTTTTCCGTACGCGTAGACATAAAATTATGTACACAACACGGGAGGTAATAAAGAAAGCCCTCGATCGCATATTTACGTCCCTCGCTTGCAGCTCGGGCCGGAAACTTCTGCGATTTCGGCCTTTCTTTGTATTACCACCCTAGTTGTGTAATGTACTATTAATGCTATGTTTTTTCTTCAAGACTAAGTACTAGCTCCTCTCCTTTGGTACGTATTTCGTGGGGTCGATTTCGGCCGTCAGTTAAGGCCGACACAGACGGACTGCAACACAACTGCAACTTGTATAGAAACTGTGCAGTCGGCGTGCAGTCAGTGTGCAGCTGGAATGCAGTTCCCATACAAATCGCGGATGGTATGCAGTCCGTCTGTATCGGCCCTTACGCTTCCATATTTATTATATTTCGCTGCCTTGCCTATTACTATTAGTAAACTAGTGGCAACCCTACGGGACCGGGCGCCATTATAAGCGCGCGCGCACGTGACGTCACAGTTACGCGCAGATAACGCTGCGTCAGCAGATTTACTGTTTAATTATTCACATCAATAAATAATTATGGACAGGAAAAATGGGTCATTTTTGGGAAAATGGATGTTTTCTATGTATTTAAGTATTTGTATCTATTAAATATATCGTCGTCTAGTATCCATAACACAAGCCTTATTGAGCTTACTATGGGGCTAGTTCGATTTGTGTAAGATTGTCCCCTAATATTATTTATTTATTTTATTTATTTATTTTTGTGTCAATTCCGCTACCCAAAGGTTCTGGAAGAGATCGCTTTTTAGCGATAAGACTACCTTTTTAAATTGTTTTAATTATACATATAATGTACCTCTTTTTAATTAAATTTTCACAGATGAAATTTATGATTTTCTCAGCCTACCCGCGACCACGAACGCTGAAAAGGGTTACGAAACGTCGGGACTTAAATTAATATACGCGATTTAATCCGTTTAAGTTGTATTATTACAATGTACCTCTTGTTAATCTGTTTTTCTGGTGTGTAATAATAATTAGAAACACTCAAAAAATCAAACTTTATTTTCTAGAGACATTAAAAGCAAAGTAGAAAATAAATAATACAACAATAGAAAACAAATAAATATTAGAATTACAGAATTAAAAATTTCCAATTTTCAAACGGGGGGGGGGGGGGGGGGGGGTATTTTTTAACGTTTTTGGCCTTAAACCACAAACTACATGACTAATCACTTTCATTTGATACCCCATTTGGATGGAGTCGCACCATAATGAGTTATTTTTTTTTAACCATTTTGGTACGGGAGCCTTAAAACTTGACATGTTCATGACATATTGATTTAAACTTTCACGATTTTCACTCATTATTATAACAAAACGTAATGTTTTTACGCGATTAAGTCCCGTTTTGTTATAATAATGTTCATGACAGTTTTGGCATAAGCAAATACCTTTTACCGGTTTATTTGAAGCTAGTTATAAGGGTTCCGTACCAAAATGGTAAAAAAGGAGCCCTTATGGTACGACTCTGTCTGTCCGTCTGTCACAGCCATATATCTCAGGAATCCGACGAAATTTTCAAATTTGGAATAGTTTTTTATAAATCGCTAATCCGACTCTATTGGATATAATCAAAAACCTTATAACATTTTTACTTTTTTAGACGGGGTCGAAATGGGACGTTAAAGATTTAAAGTTGGGCTATTATATCAAGAGGGGTTTCAAATGAAAGGACTTAATTTGTAAATTCCAAAACCATTTTTTTTTCTTAATCATATCATTTTTGATATAGGACGAAAAACGTTAAAAAAATACCATTCCCTCTATTATCTTCGAAGTTACTGAACAGAAAAATCTGAATAATTAGCAATTATTAATATCATCCTAAATATTACAGGAAAAATGTAACGGTCTTCCTAAATTGCATCGCTTCTTCGAAATTCGCAAAAGTCGTAACACAAACTTATTTGCTGCTACTAAACTAACCGCGACCTATAATGTCGATGTATGGGGACAACAGCTTTTCAACAACAAAGTTAAGTTTGTCCCATTACACAGATTATCTTGAACTATTCACGTTATCTACTTACGAGTTTGTACGGTATACCCTCGGTGCGCCTGTCTGACTCGCACTTGACCGGTTTTTTAGGGTTCCGTACCAAAATGGTAAAAAAGGAAGCCTTATGGTGCGACTCTGTCTGTCTGTCTGTCTGTCCGTCTGTCACAGCAACATATCTCAGGATCTACTGATACTATCGACTTGAAATTTGGAATAGCGTTAAAATACGCTAACTCGAGCCTATTGGATAGAAAAAAAGTTTTATACCTTTTTTACTTTTTTTTAAAGGGGTCCGGAATGGGATGTGGAAAAACAAAAATAGAGCTATAATATCGAGTGGGATATCAAATGAAAGGGCTTGATTTGTAGATTCCAAAACCATTTTTTATTATTTTTTTTATTTTGTACTTTTTGATTTATGACCAAAAACGTTCAAAAAAATACCATTCCCCCCCTATTATCTTCGAAGTTACTGAACAGAAAAATCTGTAATAATTACCAATTATTAATATCATCCTAAATATTACAGGAAAAATAAAACGGTTTTTCTAAATTGCATCGTTTTTTAACGTAACACATACTTATTTGCTCCTACTAAGCTAACCGCCTACAGTTTTTCTTGAACTATCCACGTATCTACTTACGAGTTTGTACGGAACCCTCGGTGCGTGAGTCCGACTCGCACTTGTCCGGTTTTTTTTATTGAGTTTCAGCTTGGGCAAAAATGTTGCCAGATGTCCATGAAATCCGGGTTTGTCACGGGAATGCCCAGTGGCGTCGCGTGGGTTGGGTATTGCCGCCCAGGGCCAAGCGCAAAAATCGCCGCCCTCAGCGCCTACCCTACTCTATTAGGTAGTGAAGAAAATTGGTACAGTCAGTTTACCTATATAATTCTTTATTTATTTAATTAAAATTTGGGAAGGGTGATGGTGTGGGTCGCCACCTGTGTAGAAACACTAGCCCCTTCTCATATCCACGGAACCTGCAATCGTGCAGGCGCGGCGGCCGAAGCGGCCGAAAATGTCATAAATACAGGGGTCTCGGCGCCGAGTGCAACTTCATGCCGTTCGGCGCCGAGACCCTTGGCCCGTGGGGCCCCAGCGCCCACCAGCTGTTCCAAGAAATGGCCAAAAAGCTGGTTGACGTCACAAGGGACCAACGAGCTGGCAGGTTCCTCGCTCAACGTATAAGTATAGCGATACAGCGAGGCAACGCTGCCAGTATCTTCGGAACCATGCCAAGGGGGCCGAATTTTTTAGATATATTTTAGTTTTAATTTATGCTTTTATTTTAGGTGTATATTATTTCTACTTTAGGGTTTTAGTTTAGTATTTAGTTTTTAATTTAATTTGTAAACTTAATCCAATTAAAATTTTACTTTGCGTGCTTTTTTTAAAGCAAAGTCGTGTATACAATTGTCAGTGTCAATTTGTATATCACAAGGGACCACTTTGGGAACCTATGATCTAGGTTAATTTCGTTGACGCTCAATAATTCTCGAATTTCTACGGTTATTTTAGGGCGACGACCGCTTTACCTGCCTACGAAGCAGGAGGTCCTGGGTTCGAATCCCGGTAAGGGCATTTATTTGTGTGATGAGCACAAATATTTGTTCCTGAGTCATGGATGTTTTCTATGTATTCAAGTATTTGTATCTATTAAATATATCGTCGTCTAGTATCCATAACACAAGCCTTATTGAGCTTACTATGGGGCTAGTTCGATTTGTGTAAGATTGTCCCCTAATATTTATTTATTTATTATTATTTATTTTGTCTATATTTTTTTTATATGTGATAGACAAGCATTTAATAATTCAGTAGATTTCTCAAAAATCAGTTAGATCTACTGCTTTATCAGTAGATCTGGCAACACTGGTGACATGGCGCCAGCGCGCCAGTGTCGCCTTTTTTCTTACAAGTCAAATTGAATTAAGTTCCAATTCTAATACAAATAACATAGAAATAGGTAACTGGAAAACGTACTTGTTTGGGATTTAAAATTTGAGAGCAAAAATTTTCGCGGGAGCGATTTGGAAAAGGGTTTCCTTATTTTAGTTCCTGTATAATTGGGTAATTGACTACAGGATACTTGGCAGATGGATGGACAAACTTACACAGGGGATAGGTGGGACTATCTGCTACGTGGTCCACTCTAAAAATTTCGCCTAGGCCTTATAGGTACTTAATTTTTTTTAATTTACTTCAATTTACTTCGTGTGCATCAAATTATTAAAGGAAAGTAAATTTTTGGTCAGCCGTTATTAAAATTGATCCGCAAAAAAAAATAAGCAGTTAAATCATTTGGGCAGCATACAAAGATTTGGCTGGCAATAAATAAAATTGGGCGGCAACTCTTGTTCAGCAAACAGTTTAAAAACGGTTAGCATTTTAACCAATATTAATCTGCTTTTTTTATCATTTGGCTGCCTAATAAACAGTCGAGCTGCAAAATAATTACTTGGGTAGCAAGATTTTACAATTGGTCAGCAGAGAGTTTAATGGAGATATACAGGGTGTCACTGTGATATATACTGGGTGTCACTGTGATATATACAGGGTGTCACTGTGTTATATACAGGGTGTCGCTGTGATAGATACAGGATGTCACTGTGATATATACAGGTGTCACTGTGTTATATACAGGGTGTCACTGTAATGTATACAGGGTGTCACTGTGATAGATACAGGATGTCACTGTGATATATACAGGGTGTCACTGTGTTATATGTATACAGGGTGTCACTGTAATGTATACAGGATGTTACTGTGATATATACAGAATGTCATTGTGATATATACAGGGTGCCATTGTGTTATATACAGGGTGTCACTGTGATAGATACAGGATGTCACTGTCAGCAGAGAAAACATGTCTGTAAGCAGTTTAATTGAAATATACAGGGTGTCATTGTGATATATACTGGGTGTCACTGTGATATATACAGGGTGTCACTATGTTATATACAGGGTGTCACTGTGATAGATACAGGATGTCACTGTGATATATACAGGGTGTCACTGTGTTATATACAGGGTGTCACTGTAATGTATACAGGGTGTCACTCTAAAAACGAAACAGCTCCCAAAAATAGGTAGGTTAGGGTTATTTTTTTTTTGATGGCCCTAAAACGAAACGGCTCCCAAAAATAGGTAGGTTAGGGTTATTTTTTTGATGACCCTAAAAACGAAACGGCTCCCAAAAATAGGTAGGTTAGGGTTATTTTCTTTTTGATGACCCTAAAAACGAAACGGCTCTCAAAAATAGGTAGGTTAGGGTTATTTTTTTTGCTGACCCTAAAAACGAAACGATACACGTTGTGAATAAATAATATAACTTCTAAACATTATGAGATGTATAAAAAATCGAAATACCAATTTTATATGAGCCCATCACAGTGACACCCTGTATACATTACAGTGACACCCTGTATATAACACAGTGACACTATGTATATATCACAGTGACACCCTGTATATATCACAGTGACATCCTGTCCTGTATCTATCACAGTGACACCCTGTATATATCACAGTATCACTCTGTATCTATCACAGTGACAACCTGTATATATCACAGTATCACTCTGTATCTATCACAGTGACACCCTGTATATATCACATTATCACTCTGTATCTATCACAGTGACAACCTGTATATATCACAGTTACATCCTGTATCTATCACAGTTACACCCTGTATATAACACAGTGACACCCTGTATATATCACAGTGTCACCTGCTACTTGACAGCTGACAATTACCGAATGACAAAATGCGCACACGATTGGCGGCAGAATAGTTGCGCCCAGTTAGGTTTTATTGCCCCCTTTTTTTTGATGAACAAAATGAAATATTTTGCTTACCTACTGATTGCTTACCAAAATTTGATTTACCGTAGATCGCTTAATGCAGCTCAAATATTTAATTTGCTGACCAAAATAATTTAGAGCAGATCAGTATATCATTAATTGCAGCCTGATTTATAAATGTTTGCTTACCATAAGTTGCTTACCAACTAGCTATTTTGGCTGACCAAATACATATTTCTGCTGACCAAAATATGAATATTTTGCTGATCGATTAAATGATACCCATTATTAAATTTGTAAGGCTCTAGTATCAGTTTCGATAAAAATAAAATAAAGATGAAGTCTGTTTCATCGTTTTTGAAAAAATTATGGAGGTTTTAAGTTTTGAAAATGGATTTTATTTAAATAAATTAAAAAATGTAAATAATATCATAGGGCACCGGTGAAATTTTTTGGGTGGGCCACGTAGCAAATGGTCCTACCTATCCCCTGTGTAAGTTTGTCCATCCATCTGCCAAACACCCTGTATAATCGAAATTTGTAAAAATTATATAAGATCCTGTTAACTAAAATAAGCAAAATTAGGAAATATGGTAAAGTTTTGAGTTTGATACCAAATCTGTTTTTTACGATTGATGATGTTACATGCAAAATTTGTTGGATTTGTTTTTAACCGACTTCCAAAAGAAGGACGGTTCTCAATTCGTCTGTATGTTTTTTTTTATTTTTTTTATTTTTTTTTTTGTGTGTTTGTTCACCGATTATTAAAGACAGAAGGTTGATACTTTTTTTTGTGGGTTGGAATGTTATTGCATAACTACGTCCAAATATGCCAGTTGTAAGTATGTCAGCTTCAACAGTCAACTTATGTACCTCAACCACACAAATATATCGATACCTTTAGACTCAAAGGGCGTAAACGCCATTAGAACCTGCAGCTTTTACGCCCTTTGAGTCTAAAGGTATCGATTTAGTGATGGGTCGCTACCGGTAACTTACTAAAGGCGGGAATATTCCCAGTAACATTACTAGTAATATTACCCACGATCGGTAAGATTGGGTAATATTGAAAAAAATGTTAGAAAGTAGATGTTTTATTCTTGTTAAGTACTAACAGAGTTTACATTGCACCGATTTTTAATGATAAAAGTTACAAATCTTTTTTAAGTTAGTAAATTACCAATCTTACCAGTAGGTAACATTCTCAATGTTACTGGGTATTTTCCTAATGTTACCGGTAATATTACCAGGTAAGATACGAAACTACAGTTTTACTTGAGATTTATTGATCAATTACTTAGTTCAAGGAGCAATATATGAATATCTGGAGGCACGGTAGTGCCCCGCCAAGTCGAGCAATACAAAGGCACGGCCGTACCATCTTTTTTTAAAAGCCATTCAAGCCATTTTCAGCCGCCTGTAGTTTTGTGCTGGCTAAAGCTAGAAACCTTGAATTTACAGGGATATACAGGGTGAATTTTAAATCATGAATCGTAACCACGTTTACCGGTAAAGCTACTTAAGACTAATACAGAGCACTAGTGTTAATTACAATTAAAGACCCGCTTAATTAATTATTAACAAAACGGTGGAGGCGTTTATTACCATTAATCGTAATAAAACTGAATTATTTTATGAGTAAATACGATTTTTAAATACCTACTTATGTTGACAATGTCGACGATGTTGACATTTATTGACAATACGTGCCAAAATTCTATCCAGCCAACTTCAATATTGGGAGGATCTAAATAAATTCTAAATCTAAATAGAATGGATAGATTGCGTTGCAAAACTTACACCTTTTTACATGTAATGTTTTTGATGGGATTTCATGTCTTTTTGTAAGTGGTCTTCCTTTATTATTACATTCCAATCCATTCTATTCCCATAATTTGAACTACAAAAGTAACTTTGTAATCGCATGTATTTGTATAGGATTACAAACTTACTTATGCAGTTTATATTGATGATTATGAAATTGGAATATTTTTAGGTTTTGCATGACATGATAGCCTTACAGCTAAAAATTTGGAGCTTGTGGTTCTGCTAGAAGTACCTTAGAATTATGATGATCATCAGTCAGTCAGTCTGTGACAAAACTAAGGAACTTTGACGTACAATAGTTCTTAAACTGCACGTCGAAATTATATGATATTGAAAATATATTTAAGTTTTATTATGCCCTATATATCCCTGTAAATTCAAGGTTTCTAGCTTTAGCCAGCACAAAACTACAGGAGGCTGAAAATGGCTTGAATGGCTTTGAAAAAAAGATGGTACGGCCGTGCCTTTGTTTTGCTCGACTTGGCGGGGCACTACCGTGCCTCCAGATATTCATATATTGCTCCTTGAACTAAGTAATTGATCAATAAATCTCAAGTAAAACTGTAGTTTTGTATCTAACCTGGTAATATTACCGGTAGCATTGGGAAAATACCCAGTAACATTGAGAATGTTACTGGTAAGATTGGTAATTTACTAACTTAAAAAAGATTCGTAACTTCTATGATTAAAAATCGGTGCAGTGCAATGTAAACTCTGTTAGTACTTAACACGAATAAAACATCTACTTTCTATCATTTTTTTCAATATTACCCAATCTTACCGATCGTGGGTAACTTACCGGTAAGTTACTAGTAATATTCCAGTTGGAAACTTACTGGTAACGGGAATGTTACCGCCGACCCATCACTATTGTACCTCGCGTGCTAAAAAGAAGTGCCTCGGACTTTATTTGCTCTCTGTCAACATTATTATCCGATTTTGAAAAACTGATAATAATGCTACATATAATAAAAGTATGGAGAATGACAGTCCTCTTGTTTTAATGGTCCTTGCTAACAGATAACCGAAGCTGTAGTAAACTGGTCGCTCGACGGTCCAGACGCGGCGGACAATTAGCAGCCCGGTACGCCACGTACATGTCTTCTTCTGCCTATCGGTTTCCCTATTACCAGGGTCCGCTTTCCGACTTAGTCTGCTACAAGTGCTACAACTATATGAAATAAACATGATATTTCTTTATTAGTTTTTAATACGGGTAAATTACACTTTTTTATACCAGTCATTGTTAAATTAAATTACCCAGTGCTAAATAGTCCAGTACTAGCTCAACTATCAAATGGTATTGTTTACCACTAATGACACTATTAAATCTTATTGTCTAGCACTAACTACACTATCAAATCGAGTTATTCAGCACTAGCTACACTACCAAACCTTATTGTCCGTCACTAACTACACTATCAAATCTAATTATTCAGCACTAACTACACTATCAAATCGAGTTATTCAGCACTAGCTACACTACCAAACCTTATTGTCCGTCACTAACTACACTATCAAATCTAATTATTCAGCACTAACTACACTATCAAATCGAGTTATTCAGCACTAGCTACACTACCAAACCTTATTGTCCGTCACTAACTACACTATCAAATCTAATTATTCAGCACTAACTACACTATCAAATCGAGTTATTCAGCACTAGCTACACTACCAAACCTTATTGTCCGTCACTAACTACACTATCAAATCTAATTATTCAGCACTAACTTCACTATCAAATCTAATTATTCAGCATTAACTACACTATCAAACCTTATTGTCCACCAAACTACACTATCAAATCGAATTATTTAGCACTAGCTACACTACTAAATCTTATTGTCCACCACTAATAAATCATCACCACTAATAAATACACTATTAAATCATCCAGGAATTCCAGTTCCAGTCAGAGCTCTCGTTTCCCCTGCCCCCACTGCGACAAGGATTACGCTACCCAGGGGAACTTGAACCGCCACGTGATCTCCATCCATGGAGGCGACGACCGCGTCGTGGCCGACATGAGGAGGATTAACATCAACCAGAACCTAAACATCTTCTTTTAGTACAGCTCAAAGACATAACGTTAACGTTAATAGATTAGATTACTATATATAAACATGATGTTTCTTTGTTAGTTTTTTTCTAATCCTGTACTTTTATCTGTCTTTTACTTGTTCACGAACACTAATATAAGAACATACAGAGTTCAGAGAAGTCTATACTCTATTCCCCATAACAGCACTAGTGTCGTTATAGTCACATTACGATACTGCTAGCAGCCACAGACTTCTAAATCTAGGTTAAACTTAGGTCAAGGATTAAGTGCTCAATTCCTACTGTTTTTAAGAAAAATTAAACTTTCCAAACTAAATTCATTGATGCCAACATAAAAAATATTTTTTATATCGTCACTGCGTGTCACTAGCGATTATACGTCAAATTAAAATAAGTTTACCATACACATACTGTCAGGTCAGTCATACGTCATATTTGCGCATTGGCTAAATTTCAGCCAGGCAGTTAACTAAATGGCGTCGTTTAGTGAAAAGGCTAGGCAGTTAACCAAATGGCTAATTAAACCAGTCGGTTGTGACTGTGACTTGTTCTTACGGTGCCAATTTTGGCTTTAGCCGTGTGAATCATGCATGAGCAATAATTCAATATACAGGATGGCCCATTTCGATCGGTCAGCATGGGACCATGTCATCGATTATAGGTACAAGAATAACTGCATACATAGATTTGAAAAAAAAACTTGTACTTTATGCGGGAATCGAACACGGTCACTTTGAAAAAAAAAATTTACAATCGAACCAACTGAATCATGACCCACTTTGCTGACATTTCGTTTGAAACTTTCCAACTTGTAAGGTCTATCGACACACTTAGGACGTTTTAGATCCTAGCAAAATTACGTCAATATAGGTCGGAGACAATTTAAACCTTTGTTTTCATTGCAATAGAAACACATTTTACAGTCAATGTTTGAATCTCGAGCTAGCTCTCGCTTAGATAACCTTAACTTTTTGATGATGGAAAAAATATATTTCATAAATACAATGTTCTAAATGTGCGTCAAATGTCAAGTTATCAGTTGTCAGCACGTACTTATATACTTATTATACTCTTTGGTTGTCAGTCAATGTGAAAGAATAGAAACTAAATTGTAAAATGCTTAATCATTCTAAATGATGGCCAATTTAAAAGAACAGAGAGCTCGGATTATAGTCTCAAGTGAGGAAGGCTATGGCATACGAAAAAAATCACGCGAATAGAATATATCTCGGAATACAGTGAAAGTGCACTCCATAAATGTCAGTGTCTAATAAAATGATAACAAGTTCCTCACCATGGAAATCTATCTTTAAGCAAATTTCGACCTACTTGCATTTAGGAGTTTTAGCAAAATGAGCTTATGGTGGGTCATGATTCAGTTGGTTCGATTGTCCATTCTCTCTCTCTCCCTTCCTAGCTATTATCCCACATGGTGGTGGGGTCAGCTCAAAAATTAAATTTACATTATTTCTACCTATTTGGACATCGGTTGTAGGTCATAAGCAGTAAATGTTACTTGGAAACATGATATCTAAAACGAATAAAATCCATTGTATTTACATACACATCCCGTACATATCCCGTAAACATAGCCCCTCAATTAAGTCTCATACTTTTAAAATAATCAGAAGTATGTTTTTTTTTAGGGTGTCCCTTATTAGGCATAACTTAATAAGCCTAATATTAAAATGCATAACAGTTTAGGCATACGATGATTAAGCATACCGGTTAGATGGCATAATCATAAAAACGCATACTAGTTAATTTACATACCGATTGAATTGGCATACCTGAAATCCGCATAATGTTATTAAGTATAACGAACGCATACATTTATGCGTTCGGTATACGTGGGGCGTTACTTGGAAAAAAGTAACTTAATTGGTCGTTGTTGTTTACAGAATCCCTACTTTTTGGGATTTATCTACTAGTACTATTGTTTCTAATACAATAAAATATGTTCCCATTTTTATAATGTTTTTTTAAAGTTTGTTGGTTAATATATTCCCCCTATTTATTCATTTGTTTTTATGCATGTATATGTAGGTTTGTATTTGCCCCTGCGATTATTTATTTTTGGTAATTAGCTCTCCCTTTTGTTATCCTTCACACCACCTACTATTCTGGTTTATTTTTGTGTCAATTCCGCTACTCAAATGTTGTCTGGAGGATATATCTGGGAGATATCGCTTTTTAGCGCCTGGCCTACCTTTTTATTTTAATTATTTTCGCATATTTTTGCACAAATAGCTGCGATCTGAGACATTTTTTATTTAACTTACCACCTTAGGTGTGTATTATAAATTGTAATAATGCCTACGTAGGTTTTATAAACCATCCAGTTTTTTTGATGCCTTACCTTAAAGCAGCGGTCGGCAACCTTTTAGCAGCCAAGGGCCACATAGAAGCTAACGAAATTGACGCGGGCCGCACTTTGTTAATAATTTGTGATTTTATGCAATTCCAAATAGAGCGCCTTTACATACTAAATAGACAGGGAGGCTCGCGGGCCGCATGTGAGCTGTTCACGGGCCGCATGCGGCCCGCGGGCCGCAGGTTGCCGACCGCTGGCTTAAAGGGATGTTTACCTTGTTGTTGTTGTTGTGGTACTTTCTTTATTACCTCCCGTGTTGTGTACATCATTTTATGTCTACACTTGTCCAGAAAGCGGCTTTTTCCGTACGCGTAGCGTGCGGTAAAAGCCACTTTATGGCCAGGTGTGGCATAAATATATTTTTTTTTTACTTTTAGAGATTTTTTTATCTCCACTGTAGTTGAGCCACTAGGCCACTAACGGGGCGTACCTACTGGGCGTTTTCTTACATAAATAAAATTGGCTTGTCAACATAATATTCGCACCGTTAGAATGAAAGCGGTCTAATACAACATTTTTTACAACTGAGTTACAACCGTTTTAGGTCATTTTAAGATTGAAATTAAATTAGCAAAATTTTTTAATTAGGTCGCTTTCATTCTATCGGTGCAGTATATTATACTATAATAGTGTAGGTATTTTAATAAATAAATTCGAGAGAAAGTACTTTTACGTAATTAAACTGGAAGCGACAGTTAGTTTTCAATACAAGTATGGATATGTCACTTTAAACATACTTGTACAAACTCTGCGATATCAATTTTTCGATTGAGCATCTAAAATTAAAATGTCTGATTAGACCTATTAAAATTATACTTTTTAGTATTTATGAACACTAATGTTATACCAAATAATTGTTATACGTTTTAATAGTATGCGAATTAAAATATGCGTTTTAAAATATACATTTTAATATTATACGAATACACAATTATGCGTAACAACGGTATGCATTGTCAAAATAGGAAGTTTTACTGTATGCGTTTTAATATAGACCCTTTTTTTTATTATTAATTTATCCCATTTTTGTTGGCTAAACATGAATATCCTACCATAATAATAAACAAAGAGGTTTAAAGATTGTCAAATGAACACTTTCCTCTTTGGTTATCCGTCACATGCCGCAATATTTATGAAGAAAACGTGTTTTGATTTTTTTTTTTTTTTTAATTTATTTCTTGACCATGGATACTGAGTCCTTCAGCCGGAATAATAGATTTGAATTACAATTTCAAAAAAGCGATACACAACATTTTCGTAACAGCGATATTGCTTAAATTAAATCTAACATTTTCTACACAGTTTACACTCAAAGAAAAAATATTATAACCTTGACTGAAATAAATCGACTACAACACAACATGTAAAAATGGAGTAACTAGCAAAAGTTCATGACACTACATCAAACCTTTTCCACCGTGTTCAAAATAAATTTAAACACAGGTATAAAGTATACAGTGTTACACAACAAATCTTGGACGAGGCGGGGAACACTTAATGAGTTTTCTTCTGCAATGTCACTAATGACACTGACAAGCAGCAATCGTTGGATGGCAAACTTTTCGCACTGGAATATAATATGTTTAATGTCCGCATTTTCCTTGGAACAATATGTACATTTAGCGTCAGTTATTATATTCTTCCTCTTCAAATGTGCTGGAACTAAACAGTGTCCAGAACGTAAACGATTAATGCACGCTATGAACTTTCTATTTATATATGTAAAGCAGTTATACCACGGTGTTGTTGGTAAGTCTCTTTGTATTTCAGCGTACCATTGCCCTTTCTCTAGTATCTCTGTATTGTAGTTCCAATATTCTTTCCATCTTCTCTTTAGACAACTCTTAAACTGAGAATAATAGTCTGTAAACGGCACTTCGAAAGAGTCTGTTAAATCGACATCGTGACCCAGACGAGTTGCCTGGTCTACAACCTCATTGCCAGTTATGCCACTGTGGGAAGGTACCCACACAAATTCTATACATTTTTCTAAGTTATATAACATATCCTTAATCCTATATACAATATAATTTTGTTTATATGCTAAGTTGCAATTACACAATGCTGTTAGAACACTCTTAGAATCACTTACAATTAAGATATTTACATTATTTACAGTACTATTTACATATGTTAAAGCCTCTAATATTGCCCAAGCTTCAGCAGTAAATATACTGCATGTGATAGGTATTTGAAAGCATTTAGTTAATTTCATTTGTGGGTCATAGTATGCTGCTTTAACATTCTCACTTTTAGAGCCATCAGTGTAGATAGTATAAAATTCTGACTTTTCATTTAAAAATTCTAGGAACTCGAACTTATTTTTAACAGCATCTAAATTACAGTTAATGTTTAAATAGTTCAGTAAAGAGTTATATGGGCATTTATAAATTGGCCACTTATTACTTGTGAACATGTTATTTGTCAGGTTTTTAATGTATGACATTATGACTGGTATTTCAGGTAAGGAGCCTGAAATCAAAGTATTTGCCGAGATGTTGCTTGCCCCAGCTGGCTGTACTATTTCTACAGGATATGTGACTCTATCAAGGACAACACTATTCTCATTAGCCAATTCCTTTAAACAAAATCGCTCAGCCAGCTGTAAGCGTCGCAAGGACAAAGGAGGTATACAATTTTCTACTTCCATACAGTTGATAGGAGTGGTACGCATAGCTCCACTTATTACTCTCAAACCAATATTTTGTATTACATCCAATTTTCTTAGCAAGTTACTATTTGCGTTCATGTAAGATAAGGAACTGTAATCAAAATGACTTCTGACTATGCTTTTGTACAGCATGTTCAAAGTTTTTGGGTCAGAGCCCCAAAAAGTTCCTGCTAAACTTCTCATCACATTAATGCTTTTCATAGCATTCTGACAAATGTATTGTATGTGTTTATCAAATTTTAGTTTATCATCTATTACTACACCTAGAAATTTATGGTCATTGGCTATAGGGATGATATTATTATTATAAGAAATATTTACAACAGATTTAGCATGTGGATCTCTACTAAAAACTAACACTGTGCTTTTCTCAGAACTTATTTCTAATTTTAAAGTGTTGCTATAATAATTATACAGTTTACTTAATGCAGTGTTAATACTGTTAATGGCTGTGTTCAGATTTTGATTCTCACTGTACAAAAGCAAGTCATCTGCAAATTGCAATATTTTAACTTGAGGTGTATTTACATAATCTAGGATTTGAGATGTGTACATGTTGTACAACAAGGGTGACAATGTAGCACCTTGCATTGTTCCTTTATTAGTTTGCCTAGGCCCATGTAACTTATTATTAAATTTTACATATAATGTTCTGTTGTGTAAAAAACCAAAGATCCAATTTATTATTTTACCTGGCAAGCCCAATTCATGCAAAACATGAATTAGACTTTCAATATTAACATTATCAAATGCACCTTTGACATCTAAGAAAACACAAATCACGTTAGCATGACTAAGCTTAGCCTTTTTGAGATCAGATATGAAAGATACAAAGCTTTCAGAGCAACTTCTGCCTTTTCTGAATCCAAACTGAACATCCGGCAGCTTTCCTTGAGTTTCAGCAAAGTAATCAAGTCTTAACTTCAGCATGTTCTCAAAAAGTTTACCTAAGCATGAAGATAAAGAAATTGGTCTATATGATGATGGATTATTTACAGCTTTATTGGGCTTTAGGATGGGAATAATACATTGAGTTTTCCATGAAGCTGGTATCAGCAAGTTATCCCATAGAGTATTATATATATTTAATAGAATTTCTAAAGCATTAGGATGTAACTTTTTGATCAACATGTATGGTATGTTATCCAGCCCTGGTGTAGTATCTTTTCTACTTTTGAGAGATATATGCAATTCGTTTAATGTAAATGGTCTATTGAGAAAGGCATTACTGTAATTATCGGAGGAATCATTTAGAACACTATTTACATTGTTTTTATTAATATGAGTTGAATCTGAGATATTATCTAAAAAAGTTGGCACCCATTCATCATTGAGAAATCTATTGTGAGACGAACCAAATCTTTTAAATCTTCTGATGTAACCCCATATTCTAGAAACTGGTGTCATTCTGTTAAAGCTACTACACAAGTTGTGCCATGAGTTAACACTCTCTTCCTTTAATATTCTTTTCTTTTGAGCATCTACCTTTTTGTAATTTATGAAGTTTGAAATACTAGGTGAAGTTCTATACTGACTTAGGGCTTCTTTGGACTTTAGAACAGCATCACTACATGTTTGGTTCCACCAGGGAACAGGCTTTCTCATGACTTTTGTAGTTTGCCTGCATTTCTGATTTGGCACTGTATTTGATCTAAGGTCATATAAAATATCTATAAAATTATTATACAAAGCAATTGGTTCTGTGTTATTAATATCTAAATGAGAAAAAGAAGTTTCTGATAACTCATAGTATTTGGTCCAGTCAGCCTTGCTATAAATGTATTTTTCTTCCACAGGACGAACTTCATATACGGAAGGCTTTACATTGACTACTACCTGAGTTGGATAATGATAGCTACCCATTGGATCATCATGAACTCTCCATTCACAAAGAGGAGCTATTGCTGGGCTTACTAGGGCTACATCAATAGCGGATGCATTTCTGTTTGGATATTGGACTGTTGTTGCACTACCATCATTCAAAATACACAAGTCAAGTTCATCAATGAGATTGTATAAACTATTGCCTCTACTATTATTTGATTGACATCCAAAAAATATATGGTGTGCATTTAGATCTCCCATAATTATACATGGCTTAGGGATTTCAAGTAAAACCTTTTTCATTTTGCGGATACTAAACTTACTAAAATCATTATTGTGAGGGCAATATACACACAGAATGTGCAATTTGCCCATAGATGTATCTACTGCAATACAGATATTTTGAATGGATTCATAAAAAGTTGTGTTTACTATATCATAATGCAGATTTTGTTTAATTAATATACCTACAGTAAACGGCCATAAAGAATGCACATCGGCAATCATCGCATTTCCGAATACATACGAATGCTAATTTCCATGTACATCAATTATTAGATTAATTGTTCATCAGAATTTGAATTTAGAACTAAGTACTTTATTGTTGTTTTGTTTTGATTTCACGTGGAATATATAGAGCTGTAAAACATGATGTAATTATATTTAATTATTGCTTGTTGGGGAAAAATAATATAGATATACATATATTCACGCCCACATTCCTAAAAGGGGTTGACTGAGCATTAGCAACTGAGGTTATACTACTAGCATATTTAAATGTAGGTTTAAAGATCGACAAAAAGTGTAATATTGCGGTGACGGTATATAATCATTGTAGATAATTTCACGTGACTGGCAAAGTAACGGCTTGCCTTTTTTTCCTATAGATGCCATAGTACAAATTTAATTTTGTAAAAGTTTTAGCTACTCTATATATATATTGACTTGGAGATGCGACTGCACTCTCTCGCATTTGAACCACGACTGACAAAACAAACGTCATGGTGTGTGCGACACAGATATCGCTATACGAAGTCGAAATTAGCCGATTGCCTCTTTTCAAAGGACGATGTGCATTCTTTATGGCCGTTTACTGTACTCCATTGTGTGAATTAACTGAATTTTTATATATAAAGTTATATGGTGCAAAATTTGGAATAATACTATTGTCTTTAAGCCAAGTTTCATTTAATAGACATATATCAACATTATGTGCATGAAGAAAATCTATTAATAATGCTTTCTTACTCTGTAAGCTTTGTACATTGAACTGTGCTATATTTAAATATAGATCCATTATTTAATTAATTAAATTAGCTAAAAGTATCTCTTTAATTCTTTTATTTGTGACTGGTGTATCATTCTTGTCATTTCCGAGAGTAATTAATGACTTTACTAGAGCATTAATAATAATGTCATTATTCAGGATTTGTTGTGCATTCAGATTCAGAGAGGAGTGGTCTATGCTTGGCTTACTACCAGTTGGCTTGTTAACAAGTGCCGGGAACACTTGAGGGTCTGCTATCAATGGGGCTACGGGTGTTGTACTCACCACAGTGGCATAACTTCTATTGAGGTTTAGGTATTTGCTCTTCTTTTCTTCCATTTTCTTCTGTTTGATGGGGCAATCCCTAGAGATTGCCAAGTGACTACCGTTGCAGTTGATGCATACAATTTCTTCTACGTCACATTCTTTGTATGAGTGCCGGCCGGAGCACGACGAGCACATTTGTTCTCCGCGACAGACTCTTGCTGAATGATTGAACTTCAGGCATTTATAGCACTGAAGTAGTGGAGGTATGTACATATGAATCGGATATCTGAACATTTGTATATAGGCATACTGGGGTAACGTTGTTGCTGCAAATGTGACTGCAATTGTACCAAGTGGCACAAGCTTGCCTTCAACCTTCCTCATAAACCTCTTGATGGATATTACCTCCATGTCACAAATAATGTTTTTATACACGTCCGCATTGGTTAATTCCTTAGGTACATATCGTATAACGCCTGTCACTTCGGTGAGGTGGGCTGGAACAAAAGCTTTGAGCTTGTTCCGCCCTAGGAAGTTGTCCATTTTGAGAAAGTTATTTGCTGGCGAAGGCTTCTTAAAAGTGATGCCTATCTTGTGAGCGTTTACTCTGTGTACACCTACTATGCCTTTCACATTGTCCGTAAACAGTTTCGTCAGTGTGATGGGATTTTTGTTTCCTATTTTTTCATTGTCTTGCGATTCCACATACACTACACACTCTGTACTATGGTTCTCGGGAAGTTGCCGTTTATAGTTCGGTTTTGTGAATAATTTGTAGTTTTCACCAGTTTCTTCCAATTTTCTTTTTTTCGGCTCTTTGTCACCGGGGGGCTGCCCCCCGGCGCTGTTCTCACCCATTAGACTACAATTTACACTTTATTTACAAAATTTACTATTTACAAAAGAAAAGAAAGAATATATCAATATATACAAGAGAAAAATAATTATCGGAAAATTTAAAGCGCCCGCTTTATTTGACTTCCCGCCAAAAAGTCACGTGTTTTGATTAGTAATTGTCAGTTGTCAAAGAAAATACGAGTGACAGGTATGACACTTAGGTATTTAATGGAGTGTAACCACACTTTAGGACTTTAATTATTTGTTTTGTTAGAAAATTAGCAATAATTCAATACAGCAAATTTTAACATAGGGGTTAATGTGTTACACTACATTGCATTAACTGAGCCATAATCAAGTGTTTTGTATTACCAATTTGAAGTCGCCCTGTAGTACAAGTTTTTTTTTCAAATCTATGTATGCAGTTTTTCTTGTCTGTGGATAATAGAAATAAAAAGAGCTGCTTTTAAGTTGTTCCAATTTTTTATTACCTATTCAATTTTATTATTAGCTGCGCTAACTACTTGCGCTTCACTAGCAATCACTGCCTCCGGCACCACCTTCTCCTTTGCCTCCGGCACCGCTTTCTCCTTTGCCTCTGGCACCACCTCCTACACTGCCTCCAGCACCGCCTCCTACACTGCCTCCGGCACCGACTTGTCCTTTGCCTCCTGCACCGCTTTCTCCTTTGCCTCCGGCACCGCCTCCTACACTGCTTCCAGCACCGCCTCCTACACTGCCTCCGGCACCGCCTTGTCCTTTGCCTCCGGCACCGCCTCCTACACTGCCTCCAGCACCGCCTCCTACACTGCCTCCGGCACCGCCTTGTCCTTTGCCTCCGGCACCACCTTCTCCTTTGCCTCCGGCACCGCTTTCTCCTTTGCCTCCGGCACCGCCTCCTACACTGCCTCCAGCACCGCCTCCTACACTGCCTCCGGCACCGACTTTTCCTTTGCCTCCGGCACCGCCTTGTCCTTTGCCTCCGGCACCACCTTTTTCTTTGCCTCCGGCACCGCTTTCTCCTTTGCCTCCGGCACCGCCTCCTACACTGCCTCCAGCACCGCCTCCTACACTGCCTCCGGCACCGCCTTGTCCTTTGCCTCCGGCACCGCTTTCTCCTTTGCCTCCAGCACCGCCTCCTACACTGCCTCCGGCACTGCCTTGTCCTTTGCCTCCGGCACCACCTTCTCCTTTGCCTCCGGCACCGCTTTCTCCTTTGCCTCCGGCACCGCCTCCTACGCTGCCTCCAGCACCGCCTCCTACACTGCCTCCGGCACCGACTTGTCCTTTGCCTCCGGCACCGCTTTCTCCTTTGCCTCCGGCACCGCCTCCTACACTGCCTCCAGCACCGCCTCCTACACTGCCTCCGGCACCGACTTGTCCTTTGCCTCCGGCACCGCCTTGACCTTTGCCTCCGGCACCACCTTCTCCTTTGCCTCCGGCACCGCTTTCTCCTTTGCCTCCGGCACCGCCTCCTACGCTGCCTCCTACACTGCCTCCGGCACCGACTTGTCCTTTGCCTCCGGCACCGCTTTCTCCTTTGCCTCCGGCACCGCTTTCTCCTTTGCCTCCAGCACCGCCTCCTACACTGCCTCCGGCACCGCCTTGTCCTTTGCCTCCGGCACCACCTTCTCCTTTGCCTCCGGCACCGCTTTCTCCTTTGCCTCCGGCACCGCCTCCTACACTGCCTCCAGCACCGCCTCCTACACTGCCTCCGGCACCGCCTTGTCCTTTGCCTCCGGCACCACCTTCTCCTTTGCCTCCGGCACCGCTTTCTCCTTTGCCTCCGGCACCGCCTCCTACACTGCCTCCAGCACCGCCTCCTACACTGCCTCCGGCACCGCCTTGTCCTTTGCCTCCGGCACCGCTTTCTCCTTTGCCTCCAGCACCGCCTCCTACACTGCCTCCGGCACTGCCTTGTCCTTTGCCTCCGGCACCACCTTCTCCTTTGCCTCCGGCACCGCTTTCTCCTTTGCCTCCGGCACCGCCTCCTACACTGCCTCCAGCACCGCCTCCTACACTGCTTCCAGCACCGCCTTGTCCTTTGCCTCCGGCACCACCTTCTCCTTTGCCTCCGGCACCGCTTTCTCCTTTGCCTCCGGCACCGCCTCCTACGCTGCCTCCAGCACCGCCTCCTACACTGCCTCCGGCACCGCCTTGTCCTTTGCCTCCGGCACCGCTTTCTCCTTTGCCTCCGGCACCACCTTCTCCTTTGCCTCCGGCACCGCTTTCTCCTTTGCCTCCGGCACCGCCTCCTACACTGCCTCCAGCACCGCCTCCTACACTGCCTCCGGCACCGTCTTGTCCTTTGCCTCCGGCACCGCTTTCTCCTTTGCCTCCGGCACCGCCTCCTACACTGCCTCCAGCACCGCCTCCTACACTGCCTCCAGCACCGCCTTGTCCTTTGCCTCCGGCACCACCTTCTCCTTTGCCTCCGGCACCGCTTTCTCCTTTGCCTCCGGCACCGCCTCCTACGCTGCCTCCAGCACCGCCTCCTACACTGCCTCCGGCACCGCCTTGTCCTTTGCCTCCGGCACCGCTTTCTCCTTTGCCTCCGGCACCGCCTCCTACACTGCCTCCAGCACCGCCTCCTACACTGCCTCCGGCACCGCTTTCTCCTTTGCCTCCGGCACCGCCTCCTACACTGCCTCCAGCACCGCCTCCTACACTGCCTCCGGCACCGACATGTCCTTTGCCTCCGGCACCGCCTTGTCCTTTGCCTCCGGCACCACCTTCTCCTTTGCCTCCGGCACCGCTTTCTCCTTTGCCTCCGGCACCGCCTCCTACACTGCCTCCAGCACCGCCTCCTACACTGCCTCCGGCACCGACTTGTCCTTTGCCTCCGGCACCGCCTTGTCCTTTGCCTCCGGCACCACCTTCTCCTTTGCCTCTGGCACCGCTTTCTCCTTTGCCTCCGGCACCGCCTCCTACACTGCCTCCAGCACCGCCTCCTACACTGCCTCCGGCACTGCCTTGTCCTTTGCCTCCGGCACCACCTTCTCCTTTGCCTCCGGCACCGCTTTCTCCTTTGCCTCCGGCACCGCCTCCTACACTGCCTCCAGCACCACCTCCTACACTGCCTCCGGCACTGCCTTGTCCTTTGCCTCCGGCACCACCTTCTCCTTTGCCTCCGGCACCGCCTCCTACACTGCCTCCAGCACCGCCTCCTACACTGCCTCCGGCACTGCCTTGTCCTTTGCCTCCGGCACCACCTTCTCCTTTGCCTCCGGCACCGCCTCCTACGCTGCCTCCGGCACCGCCTCCTACACTGCCTCCGGCACCGCCTTGTACTTTGCCTCCAGCACTGCTTGCGCCTGTTCCATCATCACAGTCTTTAGCACCAGCTTCACCTTTTCCTGTTAAAACATAGGTGCATTTTAAAGTGGATTCGTTGTATACCTACTACATTAAAATTTCGAACAAGTAAATAAGTAATGGTAAGGGTTGTCCAAAAACACTATTACATTTCTCTCTAATTAAATTTCTACACAGTTTGTCTACCAAAAATTGATTTAACATGTGATGTGAGTAATATCGCAGTCACTATTAAGATGTAGTTTACTAACCCTAGGTAATATAAAGAAAGGCCGAGATCGCAGATGTTTGCGGCCCGAGCCGCAGGCAAGGCAAAAAGTGTAGACATAAAATGATGTTGTGTACATCATTTTATGTCTACACTTGGCCAGAAAGCGGCTGTTTCCGTACGCGCAGCGTGCGGAAAAAGCCACTTTAAGGCCAGATGTGGCATAAAAGACTCTAGTTATAATGGTATATAATAGTATTTTATGCAACAGTTGTATAAGTGGGTTCAAAAAATGGGAATTGCGTAAGTTGCGATACGAGCCGCGAACGCGGCGAGTATCGCAAATAGAGACGCAATGAGCGTTTTTTGACTTAATTATACAACGTTGCATACAATACTTTTTCTACGACTATGTTTTAAAATATAAAATACAAAATTAAAAGCATAACCTGCAAATAAGGCAAATATGACGTATGACTGACAGTATGTGTCTATGGTAAACTTTTTTTTTAATTACTGACTGACGTGACGTGACTATATTAAAAATACTTTTTTTTATGTTGGCATCAATGAATTTAGTTCGGAAAGTTTTGTTTTTCTTAAAAACCGTAGGAATTTAATTGTTTATTAAGTTGGTAGTTGTGCATTTTTACCGCAAAGTTAAAATTGAGCGCTTAATCCTTGACCTAAGTTTAACCTAGATTTAGAAGTCTGTGGCTGCTAGCAATAACGTAAAGTGACTATAACGACACTAGTGCTGTTATGGGGAATAGAGTATAGACTTCTCTGAACTCATACTATGTATGTTCTTATATTAGTGTTCGTGACCAAGTAAAAGACAGATAACAGTACAGCAGTAGAAAAACCTTAGAGCAACGCGTTGTCTGTGGCTGTGGGTCAGTTAACAGTGTCTTTAATTTAGTGGACTAATCGTAACGCCCCATGATCACCTCTGGGTTATTCCACGGTAAGGAAACGTGAGTCATAATTTTCATCAAGTTTTAAATCATAATGACGCAAATTAAAGTGTTATTATATCTCTAAAGAAGTGTCACTTATCATTCCTAGATATATTATAGTACATTACACAATTAGGGTAGTAATACAAAGGAAGGCCGAGATCGCAGAAGTTTGCGGCCCGAGCTGCAAGCGAGGGATGTAAATATGCGATCGAGGGCTTTCTTTATTACCTCCCGTATTGTGTACATCATTTTATGTCTACACTTGGCCAGAAAGCGGCTTTTTCCGTACGCGCAGCGTGCGGAAAAAACCACTTTATGGCCAGGTGTGGCATAAACACTATTTGTATCTTTAATGAAAAAAACACGCAATGAAATTGTGACTCGCGTTACATGTACGTGGAATGATACCCCTTATTCACCATCTGACTACCCTCGGTGCACAAAGTACTAGCGTTACTTTTAAAAATTGTATGTTTTGCTTGACTAACTGCTTTATGAATTATGAACTATCTTTCCTTGGTATTGCTTTGTATGTTTTTCTACTCCTGTACTGTTATCTGTCTTTTACTTGGTCACGAACACTAATATAAGAACATACATAATATGAGTTCAGAGAAGTCTATACTCTATTCCCCATAACAGCACTAGTGTCGTTATAGTCACTTTACGTTATTGCTAGCAGCCACAGACTTCTAAATCTAGGTTAAACTTAGGTCAAGGATTAAGCGCTCAATTTTAACTTTACGGTAAAAATGCACAACTACCAACTTAACAAACAATTAAATTCCTACGGTTTTTAAGAAAAACAAAACTTTCCGAACTAAATTCATTGATGCCAGCATAAAAAAAGTATTTTTAATTTAAGTATATTTTAAATTAAAAAAAAAGTTTACCATAGACACATACTGTCAGTCAAACGTCATATTATTTGCCTTGCTTCCAGGTTATGATTAATTTTGTATTTTATGATTTAAAAAGTCTAGTCGTAGAAAAAGTATTGTATGCAACGTTGTATAATTAAGTCAAAAAACGCTCATTGCGTCTCTATTTGCGATACTCGCCGCATTCGCGGCTCGTATCGCAACTCACGCAATTCGCATTTTTTGAACCCACTTATACAACTGTTGCATAAAATACTATTATGTTATGAACCATTGGCTTTTTCAATTTTTTTCTTATTCCTCTGTCCTATGGATTTTTGGACATTAAAATAAGAAAAATTACAGATATTATAGTTCTTTTAACTGAATTCCAAAAAAGGAGAAGGTTCCTAAGTCCCTACCTAGGGTTCCACAGTTCCACACCAAAAAAAAGGAACTCTTACAAGATCACTCGATTGTCTGTATGTCCGACTGTCACAGGCTTGCTTCTTTTGAAAAGGGGGGTCCCCATACAAGAAACGTGTTTCTGCCCGTTTACCACAGGTCCCGTATCTTGTGATTCGTAATAGGTAGATGCGTAAATTTAAAAAATATATATAATATTTTTATTGCTGCTATAAAAAAAATAATAAAAACGAAATAAAACTGAAAATTAATAGGGGTCGCCTTACAAGAAACGTGTTTTTGGTGTTTTTTGCTCGACGTTGGTACGTTGGAACCATTTGTGTGCGAATCCGACTCGCACTTGGCCGGGTCTTATTTTAATAATACATATATCAACAAATATTATGACGGATATAACGTCAGTTAGATTATGGAAAAATATGGGACACGTATTTTTTGGTTTATCAAAATATTAAAAATCGACAAAGTATAGATCATCAAACTTTGCAGTGGGGGCTTGTGACGTCACTCCTAGGCGAAAATGTACAAAGGAGTGACGACACTCGAAACTTCTAAGCACACTATCCTCGTAATTTTTTGTTTGTCAAACAAAAGAAAAAATACGTGTGCAATATTTTTTAATAATCTAACTGACGGACTAAACAGTTTTTTTAGTCATCTAGCCTATTGACCTAACCTAAACTAAAACTAGGGTTGTGAGAGCAGTTGAAACATTGGTAAATCTACCGCGGTGAGGGTAATGACTTATTTACTTATTGGTAGAGTATACCTACTTAATCCTGACATTTTACATTTATAAGCCTGACATTGTATTTCATGTACTCGTATTTATGCCACACCTGGGCATAAAGTGACTTTTTCCGCACGCTGCGCGTACGGAAAAAGTCGCTTTCTGGCCAAGTGTAGACATAAAATGATGTACACAACACGGGAGGTAATAAAGAAAGCCCTCGATCAGTAACCACTAGAAAAAAACAGAAAAAAGTAATGCGAGCTTAGGGAAATAGTCAAGGGCATTTCTCCAGAAATATGTCTGCGGTCACCTCATTCATCTGGCCCATTTTCATACTAAATGTATGGAGACAGATGAATGAGTCGCAGACATATTTCTGGAGAAATGCCCTCAAAATGCGACCCAGCGGTTGAAACGCTACTGAGTATGAGTAGGAGGATGAATCAACTTTTAGACCCACACTTTTGACGTCTTTGGCGTTACCGAAAATGTCTCTGGAATCGAACTTCTAATATGATATTTATGCCACACCTGGCCATAAAGTGTAGACATAAAATGATGTACACAACTCGCTTGCAGCTCGGGCCGCAAACATCTGCGATCTCGGGCTTTCTTTGTATTACCGCCCTAGTTGTGTAATGTACTATTGTATGATACCATCCATTGTACCACTTTTTTTCATTTGAAAGCTAGTCCCAAACTAAGCAATGCAAGCAATAGATACTTATATACAGATAAATACATACTTAAATAGATAGAAAACATCCATGACTCAGGAACAAATACTCGTGCCCATCACACAAATATTTGCCCTTACCAGGATTTGAACCCGGGACCTCTAGCTTCGTAGGCGGTGGCACTCCCACTGAGCTAAGCGTGTCATCCCATTTTAAGCAAATAAATAAATTTTCTGCCCTCCGGCCGGCAAGCGTCACCTTGCCGATTTCAGATGCCGCTTTCTGGCTCCGTCGAACAGAAAAATAGTATACAAACCTTGGCCAGTAAATAAGAAAGCCTCAGATCACACATTCCATGAGATCTGAGGCATTTCTTTTACGACCGCTTTAGCTTAGTTGGTAGTGACCCTGCCTACGAAGCAAGTGGTCCTGGGTTCGAATCCCGGTAAGGGCATTTATTTGTGTGATGAGCACGAATATTTGTTACTGAGTCATGGATGTTTTCTATGTATTTAAGTATTTGTATCTATTAAATATATCGTCGTCTAGTATCCATAACACAAGCCTTATTGAGCTTACTATGGGGCTAGTTCGATTTGTGTAAGATTGTCCACTAATATTTATTTATTTATTATTTATATATTTATTTCTTACTCTACTGGCCTCGGTGTGTAATGTACTATTGTTTAGATTTACCTACCTTTGCCATTGCCCTGGAGGCCACCGCTGATCTTCCCCGCGATGTCTCCGCCCACATCAAGCGCAGCTTTTCCTTTGCCGCCAACATTCTATATACACAAAATACATGAAAATCTTGTTCAAAAAGACTTTAAGAGCGTCGACTGAGAATATTCGCGTGTAATGAGTACTAGAGAATAAGGATGCGACCACCAGGGATGTGCAAGGATACGTTACGTAGCGAGGGATGTGTTTGTCATGAACCAATAGAAAGGGCCGAGACAGACGGACAGCATTTGAACTGCAACCCAGCTGCAAAATGGCAGTTCAAGTGCAGTTCTGCTGCAGTTGGTGTAACTGCATCCAAACTGCAAACCGACTGTGCAGTCCGCTTGCATTTGCCGTGCAGTCCTGTCAACCGCACACCGACTGCAAGCTGGCTGCACGGTCGTAATGCAGTTACATTGCAGTTGGAACGACTGCAGCAGAACTGCATTATAACTGCAATGCCGCCTCTTGCATAACCCCGGTTATCTATTCACTTTACGAGTTCGAAGATTTCGACGTCAAAGCAAAAGAAGCAGCAATAATAATTCGTCAAATCTCATACTGAAATACGTGTAAACATTATGAGCCGTTCTATTGCAGTCGTATTGCAGTTGCTTCAACTGCAATACCACTGCATTACGACGGTGCAGCCAGCTTGCAGTCGGTGTGCGGTTGACAGGACTGCACGGCAAATGCAAGCGGACTGCACAGTCGGTTTGCAGTTTGGATGCAGTTACACCAACTGCAGCAGAACTGCACTTGAACTGCCATTTTGCAGCTGGGTTGCAGTTCAAATGCTGTCCGTCTGTCTCGGCCCAAACAGCTCAGCGAAGCGAGGATAGGTTGTAATAACCTAGTATAAGGTGGCAGGGATACAGGTCTAAGACAAGTAATACCACTGATTCCAGTTAGGTGTAAGAGAGTTTATTAAAGAATGCTCTTATATTTATAGTGCGTATACAATTGGGTTAACGCTGATACAAGCAATATGCGTTTATGTTGCAGTAAACTATTGTTACTGATAGTTATCTATTACCATACTACAAGGTAAATGAAGTGTTTCTATTGGTTCATGACAAACACATCCCTCGCTACGCATCCTCGCACATCCCTGGTGGAAACGCAGCCTAAGTAATAGTACCTACTAAGTAGATAAGTTTTTTTTTCTAAAGGTGGATTTAGACCAAAACAAAGAATTTGGTAGAGTGGGGTTAGAATGTGTTAGAATTCGTTTGGTCTAAATCCACCTTAAGAAAACTGACGTTCAGGTCCGGCCGCCAGACGGAACGCACCGGATCCGACCGTCTTTCTCTATCGCATAACGCGTACATGACTTTAATTAAAACAATAATATTGCTTTGCTAATCCGCGATATGATAACGTGTTATTCAATTAGTACTTGCGTATTTTTTCATGCATTCACATGCTTATTTCATCAACGGACTGTCAACATCTCCAGCTTCTCCTGAGGATGCCTCGTAGTTAGGCGAGACACGTGTCGAGTTTGGTATCTTTGGTGGTGGTTTGTTATATTTATTTGCATGTTTTTTTTATTTTTTCTACTCCTGTACTGTTATCTGTCTTTTACTTGGCCACGAACACTAATATAAGAACATACATAATATGAGTTCAGAGAAGTCTTTACTCTATTCCCCATAACAGCACTAGTGTCGTTATAGTCACTTTACGTTATTGCTAGCAGCCACAGACTTCTAAATCTAGGTTAAACTTAGGTCAAGGATTAAGCGCTCAATTTTAACTTTACGGTAAAAATACAAAACTACCAACTTAACAAACAATTAAATCCCTACGGTTTTTAAGACAAACAAACTTTTCCGAACTAAATTCATTGATGCCAACATAAAAAAAGTATTTTTAATTTAAGTATATTTTAAATTAAAAAAAAAGTTTACCATAGACACATACTGTCAGTCAAACGTCATATTTGCCTTGTTTCCAGGTTATGATTAATTTTGTATTTTATAATTTAAAACCTAGTCGTAGAAAAAGTATTGTATGCAACGTTGTATAATTAAGTCAAAAAACGCTCATTGCGTCTCTATTCGCGGCTCGTATCGCAACTCACGCAATTCGCATTTTTTGAACCCACTTATACAACTGTATAAGTTACTATTAGGCATAAAATACTATTGCATGTTTTTTTATTTTGCATGTGAATGCATGAAAAACTACGCAAGTAATTATAACGGTCTAGCACTAATCGACTAACACGTTATCATATCGCGGATTAGCAAAGCAATATTTTAGTTTTAATATAACATGGATTTCCGCTAGGCAGCGCCTGATTCAATCAATTATTTACATGATGTTTTCATAGCGTATTGGCTGTTTTAGTTTCTCTTACTCAGAGGCGTTTTTACTTTCAAACCTGATACACAAAAAATAGACACCTAAACTTCTTCTTCGGTCTGGAATGGAAAATTTGGGAAACCATTTTTCGTGTAGGTATTAATTAGGTTTCAAAAGTACAAACGAGTCTCAATAAGAAGAATTCAAAAACAAAATTTTATGAAAAGTACTAGTATTTAAAAAAACTTGGCTTTTTTAATAATTAAAAAATAACAATAAGTAATATATTGCTAATAATAGATTAGCAAAGTATCTATCTCTGGCTGTTTGGGGTTCTGTCGTTGCCTTTACCTGTGCGCGTATAAGGTAATCAACCACAGGTCGGCGTGCGAAAAAATAAATCTTGCGCCATTTTGTACTATCTTTGTTTGTTTACCATAACGCTGGTTTGTGATTGTTGCAAAAAATTACGACTACAAGTGACTAAGAACAATAAATTAATGCCACACTTGGCGCCTTCTGGCCAAGTGTAGACATTAGTACATTGTGTATCTAGGGCGGTAAGTAAGGAATTACAAACGAGTGTTTGTTATAAGCCCGAGGTGAAACCGAGGGCTTTAATAACACGAGTTTGTAATTCCTTTAGCGCCCGTGGCACACACTATGTTTTTCATCACACTTGTGAGGAAATCTTAATAATATAACCTTACTAATCGTCCCAGTATGACAAGAAAATATTAAAACATCAAAGTGACATTAGTGACATATGTCATAGACAATGCGAAAGTCAAGTCACGTTCGGAAACCATAGCGATAAATACCTAAAATTGTTGATTTTATATTTGCAAAATACTGAAATACACTATTTAAACATTTAATTAATGTTACCGAAATATGTGTTTACATGTATTTGCAATAACAGTTATCTTTAAATAAATATTTCAGTGATAAAAGTTAAAAAAGTAAGTTTGCGTTTCCTTTGGCCATGACAAATAAGAGTAAAACAGAACCAGCGTTTCAAATTTAAAAAGAAAACCATTACGCCCTAGGGCGTAATAGGTCATTTACGGCCCGCAAAACCTACGTGTAATGCACCATTTTCGAGCAAGTGTGATGAAAAAAATTATGTAGGGGCAAGTGCTGTACGTGTGGACGGTTTTACCTGTGGACACTACTCATACAGAGAAAACGAATAACCATAGTCAAATACCAATCACTTATTTGAAAAGTATTTTTTTCATATGGCAACACTAGCTAATCGCCATCTTTACTGATTACAGAAACTGTGTGTTTTGAGGCTGCCGAAAGTTTTTGTGACAAAAAGTAATTTTTTACCTTCTTTTAAAGCATGTTTTATGTAAAATCTCTAAATGTTGCGGGTGTCTTTGCAATGGCATATTAATTTATATGATGTAAACGTTATTTCTACAAGATTTCGTTAATCGTAGGTAGCATTTATAGTGACCGGTATGAATTCAAAATAAAAACCGCCGAAATTGTACCTGTGGATACCTCCGTGAATGTACCTGTGGACTGTCCATAGGTACAGTTATACTGAATGTTCCTGTGGACAGTAAAATTAATATACAATATTTTTGTTTGTTTTAGTGCCTCGTAGTAAAGCTGGGAAAAATAGAGACAAGATATGCCTAGACACTCTGACTGCAGCTGTTTGGGAAGTAGAAAATGGAAGTTCAGTAAGGAAAGCCGCAGAGAAGTTTAAAATCCCAAAATCGACAATCTTTAAAAACATAAAATTAAATCACTGTCAAAATATTGGTGAAGAAGGCTTAGAACTCCTAAAAAATGATGTCAGGAGGATATTTAGCGATACTGAGGAGCAACAGATATATGATTACTTAAAAAAGCAGCATTACTACACACAGCATATTCTTCTGCTGACAATGGAGGCATTTTAAAATCCCATAATTATACTTGAGATTTTGCTAAGAATATTAGATTTCAAGAAGAAAAAAAGTAACTGTGATATGCAGAGCAACATATAATTACATGTTGTTTAATTGTATGTTGTTAATTACGTTATTCTAGAAGTTTATTCTGTTTAAAAGTATGTTGTTGATTAATGTCCGTAGGTACGTTACCGTCCATAGGTACGTTTTTGGAGTCCATAGGTACAGACAGTAGATGTACCTATGGACAAAATGAGTGTTTTTTTTAAAATGCTTCTATCCGCCATCTGCGGATAGCTAGCGTAGAAAACATATGTGGACTTTGAAGATTGTTTAATTGTGATTAAAACAAAATAAAGAATTCATTTATAATACGCGTAGTTTTTGTCTAACAACTGATTAAAAGTCAAATTCTGGAAAGTGTCCACAGGTTGAGCACTTGCCCCTACACAACACGGGAGGTAATAAAGAAAGTCCTTCACTTTCAGCTCGGGCCGCAAACATCTGCGATCTCGGACTTTCTTTGTTTTGCCACCCTAGTTGTGTAATTTATTACGAGTAGGTATAGCGTAGGTACAATAACTGACGGAGATGTAAAGATTGTGTTCGCAGACTTTGACGAGCTGAAATATAAATCGTTGCGATACTCACTGTAGGTTTGGCCGCTGCCAAAGCGACCTGAAAAGAAAAATAAATAATTAGTAATAAACTAAGTAGACAAGTGTATTCTTATTGGACTTTTTACCCGACTGCGGCGAAGCCCAAAGGAGGGTCATGTGTTTGACCTGTATGTATGTCCGTTCCTATGTCCGCTCGTAACTACTCAACGGTATACAACCGATTTTGATAAATGATACATCATTAGATTCGTATTGATAGCGCGAGTGTCACGGTGGTGATGAAGTTCGTGAAAATAAACAAAATGGCGGATTTTATGCACTTTAGAAGTACACCGCGGTGGGGTTTTTATTAGTAAAAATATTTTTAGTATCCTAAAACTATTAAGGACACTAAAAAGTCTAATAAGAATACACTAGGACAAGAAGAGACGGGGGGCTTGGCTCTGCATTAGGACTATCTAATGCACGTCTCTCCTTTCACGTTTTCCTATTATTTTTTTAGGGAAAGCAATTGGCTACTTTACAACTTTTTTCTGTGATATATTATAGAAACACGTCTCAATAATAGAAATATTAGTGAAAAAACCACCTCAATATCATAAAAACTCACCGAGATACTACAATGTTAAAATCACATTTTTAGACTTTCCCAAATACGTGCCGAAACGCTCCCTACTGAAGCCCGTTATACAGTGACGTCACTACTCATACGTTGTTTGGGGAAATCAATAACTTTGTCCTGCAACTATGTTAAAACTTGCGTTTATCGTAACGGTTTCATAACAAAAGTTACTATAAATTTTATGGGTTATTTAATGGTATTAATAGTTTTTAGCAATTTTATACTTTTAAAATGGACTTTCCCGCCCAACTTTGGAGGCTCATAAAAAAAGTTACACGTTAGGTATCAAACTGAAAACTTGAACATATTTCCTTATTATGCTTATTTTAACAGGATCTTGTATAATTTTTACAAATTTCAGTTACAGTCAAGTAGCCAAAGGTACCCGGTCAAATATGATACCCGGGTATTACCCGACTGTAACCCGGTCGCATTACCTTCAATGAACTTAAGATAAGCATCTTACTAGTGATTGAAGAGGAAGGTTTATATGTACACCGTGGGCCCGTATAACCCGACCAACTTTAACCATAGATTCTAACGACTATTAGAAGTAAAAAAAGTTATGTGACGTATAGTCGATACATAATATCTTTATTGAAACAAAAAATAATCTAAAAACTAAAACACCGATTTGCCATATCCACAACGCAGGTTTCGTCAGAAGTACAAAATGAGTATCCATAAAAAAAATCCTCGTATCTAAAACATAAAACTAACACAGAAAACGATCCGCAACATGCTTCACAACATCATGCTTCAGCATCTTACTTAACAAGTTCATTGTATTGTGCTTTTCACACGACCCGGTTGCCGGGTAGCCGGCGGCACATGGCCATACACTTCGCCGCCGGGCACCCGGCGCTGGCTACCCGGAAACCGGGACGTGTGAAAAGGCCCTAAGGGACTTTATTTAGAGTCGGAAATACCGGTTTTCATATTTGGCCGGGTATTGCATTCCCTAATCTACATATTCTGATATTCACACAAATGCAGGAGTCGCAAATTGTGTAAATAAGTAAAGGCTTAACGGAGCTGGCTTCGTCATTTTGACAGAAGCTCCTTAAAAAAAGAAAAAATGTGCAAAACTAAAAATACCTAAATTAATACAGGTGTTTCTATAATTGAAGAGATTTCACCAAGATCACTTCATCAGACCCTGACTTAAAAAAAACATTGTTCGCTATCGGTCTAGCCGTTTTGAAGTAATCAGGGAACATACGGTAAACGCCTTAGTGTTTGAGTAATTTTGAAAAACTATAAAAACTGAATCGAAGAAAAAAATATATAATTATGGAATTTCCTCACAAAATATCCTGAGAATCGGTTGAGAAATGTGACTTGGAGAGGAAAACAGCGGGGATAGACAGGAAAAAACATTATAAATTAAAATAAAATAAAAAAGATTAGGCCAATTCGCCTGTTGACTCGATTTTTTTTGTCGTAAATCGATTCTACTATTTGTGAGGAACAAATATCTATATGTCACCTAATACATTTGTATAAGTATAAACGTCACAAATTGTAATCAAAAGTAGCAGATCGCACTGAGCATTGAAAACGCTCTATACAAAACGGGAGTCGTAGGTGACGTCATCGCTTCTATCGCTGTACTAAGTTGTATGAAAAAAAAGCATGTTGCCATTTTGAGCACGAAAAAGTGCATTTAAGCACATAGTTGTCATACATTTATGTTTTCAGTGTTGTTTAAGCATTCCGAAATTGACTTTAATTTTTCTTTAAGACGATATCGATATGAATATATGATAAGAAAAATATCGTTTTTTTTAAACTTTGTGTCTGATGACTTTATATTTTTTATACATTTTTGGTTTATTTCTTTTGTGTTATGATAATATAGTATTTTTCAATCCATGTGACTATATTATGTTGTAAAATTCAACATTAGTCAACATCCGAATTGTATACATTATTTTAATTTTATTTTTTTATTACTAATAGGGATGACGACTGGGTTAAAACTATATAATTCTATTTAGTCCGTCAGTTAGATTACGGAAAAATATGGGACACGTATTTTTTGGTTTATCAAAATATTAAAAATCGTCAAAGTTATAGATCATAAAACTTCTGGAGTGGGGGCTTGTGACACCACTCCTAGGTGAAAATTGTACCAAGGAGTGACGTCACTCGAAACTTCTAAGCACTTTATCCTCGTAAATTTTTGTTTGTCAAACAAAAGAAAAAATACGTGTACAATATTTTTTAATAATCTAACTGACGGACTAAACAGTTTTTTTTTAGTCGTCTAGCCCATTGTACAGTCAAGGAATTTAATTTCCAACCCACCTAAGGTCCAATGTCGTATAGCATACTGTCATCATAAGAGCTAGCTAGAGTACGACGTTACTTTGACATCACACGCATTGTTTTGAGTCAGTAACCAGGTAACAGATTAACAACGTTGACATGGTGAACTGAAATTTGGAACGTCAAGGCACTGCCTAAAAAGGACGACAATCGCGGAATCGAAATTCGAAGGAAGTCCATCCTTCTCGCTCTTGCAATATTCGAATGAAGGTGGATTTAGACCAAACGAATTCTAACACATTCTAACCCCACTCTACCAAATTCTTTGTATGTAAACAAAGAATTTGGTAGAGTGGGGTTAGAATGTGTTAGAATTCGTTTGGTCTAAATCCACCTTGAAAGGAACGCAGATAACGAAATTTAGATTATAGACGTTTGCGGTAGACTTTCCGGAGTCTGGATTCGGAATTATTTTAAAATTTTCTCTATTGACACTGACACCAACTGACACGTATTCGTGATTAGATGAGCAAATGACTTCGCAAAGAGGTTATCTGTAATGTGCAGTGACAAATAATACGTATTGACATTTAAATACTATTACTGAAATAGAAATTTCGACCTTAATGCATCGTGAATGCTTAACAACATTTCAATGAAAAGGGTAGGATATTAAATTCCTTGACCCCTCTACTGTAGTCACGGTTAAATTTATAAAAAAAAACTATGAAGAGGATGGAAATGAAATTTGGCATATAACAAGGTCAATTTCTGGATTGAAACTTGAGATTGCAAACCGGTTAACCGGTTTTTGGCAACGGTTAAAAACCTATTATCGAGTCCAGAAACCGGTTTTAGCCGACTTGTAAGGAACGACAGTAAATGGACTGAAATACATTATTTTTATTTGATACCTTTATGACTAAAAAAAATAAAATAAAAAAGACAAAAAATTAAATTGCGAATAGTAGTAAAGTTAAAAAAAAAGGCTTACCAGCGCGAGGAAGAACACGAATTTGAGAGACATGTCTCTTTTACTTTTTGAGATTCTATGCTTTCCTTGGAAGTACCAGCGTTTATATACCCCCCAATTTCGTTGCTAAGTAAATGATAGCACAAGTGTTATAGAGACGTCATATTTTGGAATTCGACATGCGAGCAATTGAAATTGAAGCAAATATTTAAATAGTTATAACTGCCTGTTTCTATACAAATTCGGTCAATGCTACCATATTTTTCGTAAAACGAACGTTTAAGTGAAAAACATCTAGAATACTGCCGATGCTGATTCGTTACGCATACAAGGTTATTATACATACATAATGAGAATATGGTGGAAAATATGACTAAAATCTATAATAAGATATGAACATATACTTAACGAAATAATACTGTTGGAAAGAGATCGCTTTATTAACAGTTACCGGCACGGTGGAAAACTTTAATAAAACTTGTAAAGCTGATAAAGGAGAACTTACAACCAAGGAAATAGCAATATTATTGACAGATCAGTGTTAAATTTAACTATATCGAAATTTCGGATTTCCAATACTTGAGTAAAAAAGTAAAGTAAAGTAAAAGTAACTTTATTTGCACACACATAGTACACATACATAAGGAAGATATAATTATAACTGTAGGAGATGCATGCACAAAACAGGACTTATAGTTGCAGATCTTAAACAGGGGTTCCCAAACTAGGCTCAGCCTGTATCTTGGGCAACCAGGTAAATTTAAAATAAAGCAAGAATATTGCCTATGTACGCAATGCGAGATGTGCGGTACAATACTAAGCGCTACACGAACTTATTGCACACCTCCATTGTATAGCCGATTAAATCATTTACAGTAAATAACAGGTAAGTCCAAGGAAATAAAAGGAGTTCAAAAGTATTGAATATAATGAGAAAAAACTAACTAGCTTAAGAACAACGCGTACAGTCAAGTGCAGATACATAGTACCTACGTACAAATGCTCAAGAATACTTTTGTTCGAATGCATTCGGTATTGGATAAGGACTTTACACCATAGTCTACGACAGTTTATTCGATACATGTTAAAACACACGCACGTAGAAATAAAAACCGGTCAAGTGCGAGTCGGACTCGCGCACCGAGGGTTCCGTACAAACTCAGAAGTAGATACGCGAATAGTTCAAGAAAAACTGTATGTCGATTTGTTTAGTAGAAGCAAATAAGTATATGTTATGATTTTTGCAAATTTCTAAAAAACAGTGCAAGTTAGGAAAACAGCTATATTTTCCCTGTAATATTTAGAACCTGACGTGTAATGATTCTATTTAATAGCAAGGACCATTAAATCAAGAGGACTGTCATTCTCCATACAAAAAGCTGTTTCCCGAATTTACAACGCCATCTATGTATAAGCTTGGTAAAATAATTATAATATTATTTACAATTATTTAACTTTGCAAACGTGACACAGTATTTAAATGTATTTAAAATTATTTATTATTAGCTGTTTACGAACTAATTGTTACTATACTATGTTTCTTTGTTCAATTATAACATCGTTAAATGTTTAGTGTTTTAGCGCCATCTAGTTTTGCCCGGAAATCCCCTAGCGTGAAACATGCCATCGCTTAGTTTTGCTACTCGCCGCTAGGGATTTTCATTTTCAAGTTTTTGTAAATTTCTAAAAAAGTATTAAAGTTAGCAAGACCGTTCTATTTTTCCTGTAATATTCAGGTTGATATTTATAATTAGTAATTATGACACATTTTTCTGATCAGTAACTTCGGAGATAATAGGGGGGGAATGGTACATAAAAATGTATAAATCAAAAACTACTTTTTCATGCATCTGCGGCACCATGGTGGAGGGTAACGGCCACCACGCTTTAAGTTGTTGTCGTTGTGCTGGACGATTCCCTCGCCATCACTCCCTCAACGACATCATTCGGAGAGCTCTAATATCAGCGAACGTACCATGCATGCTAGAGCCTCCGGGTCTCAGCCGGACGGATGGCAAGAGACCTGATGGTTTGACCCTAGTGCCCTGGCAGAGAGGCAGATGCCTGCTGTGGGACGCCACGTGCGTCAGCACTTTTGCTGCCTCGCACCTTGGGCGCACCATCAGGTCTGCAGGAGCAGCCGCTGAGGCGGCGGCATCTAAAAAGCGAGACAAGTATTCGTGTCTCGCTAATTATATATTTGTCCCGTTCGCCGTCGAGACGACCGGATGTTGGGGGTCTGAGGCCAAAAGCTTCATCGGGGAGATTGGGCGCCGCTTAAGGGAGAGGAATCTTGACCCTCGCTCCGGGTCATTCCTGGTTCAAAGGCTGTCCATCGCGATCCAGCGTGGTAACGCGGCGAGCGTGATGGGCACCTTTGCGCCGGGAATGGCGCGGGGCGGGCTATTTGAGTATAGGATTAGTTGTATTATTTTTTGTCTCTTTTTGTTTGTTTTTACTTTGTTACGTATTTAGTCTTAATTTAAGCATACCAAAATTAACTTTAATTTTTCTGACGGTAAAAAAATATCAAAATTTTCAAACTTTGTGATCTCATAACCATAACTTTATAACTTTTATATATTTTTTGTTTATTTATTCTGTGTTATGATAATTTAGTATTTTCCAATCCACGTACGACCATATTATATTGTAAAATTTCTTTTTCAAGAAAAAAAATAAAAATGGTGTTTTAATCTACAAATTAAGCCCTTTCATTTGATACCCCACTCAATATAATAGCCCTACTTTCAATTTTCAAAGTCCCATTACGGAGCCTTTTAAAAAAAAAGTAAAAAAGGTACAAGATATTTTTTATGTCCAATAGGCTCGGGTTAGCTACTTTTAACACTGTTCCAAATTTCAAATCGATAGCATCAGTAGTTCCTGAGATATCTGGCTGTGAAGGACGGACAGACAGACAGACAGACAGACAGAGTCGCACCATAAGGGTTCCTTTTTTACCATTTTGGTACGGAACCCTAAAAACATCAGAGAAGAGTCGATCAGTGAAAGGTTTCTTCAGTCTTTCTGTAGTCAATCGTTAAAAGCCAGTTGTGAGTATAATAGTACATTACATAACTAGGGTGCAGTGGCGTAAAAGATCATCATCATCATCATTTCAGCCATAGGACGTCCACTGCTGGACATAGGCCTCCCTCATAGATTTCCACTTATTTCGGTTGGAAGCAACCTGCAACCTGCCTGCTGCGTAAAAGATATCCTTGGGCAACCCGGTGCAGATTTGGTGTACATTTTTCTTAAGAGCTATAGAATAAGGTGCTCAAATGCCCAATATTAGGCAAGCCGATATGAATCGAGTTCTTTGGACGCCACGTACTGCTAGGGTGGTAATACAAAGAAAGGCCGAGATCGCAGAAGTTTGCGGCCCGAGCTGCAAGCGAGGGACGTAAATATGCGATCGAGGGCTTTCTTTATTACCTCCCGTGTTGTGTACATCATTTTATGTCTACACTTGGCCAGAAAGCGGCTTTTTCCGTACGCGCAGCGTGTGGAAAAAACACTTTATGGCCAGGTGTGGCATAATAGTACATTACACAACTAGGGTGGTAATACAAATACTTTTATTTTTTATGCAGTTTTGATTTGGTGTGCAATAAAGTAATTTTAGAATGAGAATGGTGACGCTGTCCTGTCCTTTATCCAACAAAACTGACGTTCGGGCATTGAAGTATATAAAGGACGAGCGCGCAGACGGTTCCAACGCGTTGGTCCTAAAAAGCAGTTTTAGGACCAACGCGGCAGTGGGACGCGCAGCGCACAGCGCAGCCGGACGTTATAAAAATGCCAAATTTCGTGGTAAAAGGCTCCATTTACTGTTACGGGGAATATAGGTCCGAGTGGATTTTCGTCCGCGACATTTGTATGCCATACATTTAGTTTGGCATTCAAATGTTGCGGCCGAAAATCGACCCACCCGAACTATACAGATAACCCTATCCTAACTTTTGAAATCATTGCGTGCGATGTCGATGTGGAAGCAATGTGGTTTCAACAAGACGAGTCGATGTGGAAGCAAAGTGGCCACTTGCCACACAGTCGGAGAAACGATGCAATTACTGCATGAAACATTTCCTAGTCGTGTGATCGATATCTCGATTCGGTAATCAGAATTGGCCCCCTAGATCTTGCGATTTAACGCCTTTAGACTTCTTTTTATGGGGTTATTTAAAGTCTATGCAAATAAGCCCACAACCATTCATGCTTTAAAAGACGAAATTCAGCCGCATCTATGCCAAATGGACATAGAAAAATTTGACAAAAGAGTGCGTATGTGCCAGCAAAGCCTAGGAGGACATTTGCCTGACGTATTATTCCACAAATAACCCTATTTTATGTATTTCAAGACTTTATATACAAATAAATAGTAACGAAAAAAAAATGTGTTTTTCATCAATTTCAAATCTTGCGTCCTTTTTGGGACACCCTTTAATAGCATTGTTTTGAGATATTTTAGAGAATATCATGTAGTTCAAACCCTAAACATTCAGCTGTCAAATAGTTTTTTTTTAGGGTTGCTAACACTAAAATACAAAAATGGCGGCAAATTGAAATCTTGCGTCCTTTTTGGGACACCCTTTAGTTATTATTAATTCTATTCGAAATATTTCAATAGTAGTGCAACAAGTCGGCTGACTTCAGTACAATAACAGAAATAACAATAAAAAAAAATGTTGTATACCTCTGAAATATTTCTTTTATCACTTGCCCCTGGGACACATTGTATGTCTGCGACTCATTCATCTGTCTCCATACATTTAGTATGAAAAAGGGCCTGATGAATGAGGTGACCGCAGACATATTTCTGGAGTAAAGCCCTAAACTAGCAACATTGGTGAAATTGACCAAACATTTGACCAATGTTGCTAGTTTAGACTTGTAAAATTGTAACTTGTAGTTTCGTGAAACGGAGCCCTGGTCGCTGGCGCCTCGGGAGCAAAGTATAATAAAGACAACCAAGTAGTACGACTTCAGCCGTTTAGGAGCGCGCGACACGTATTTAATTTACACAGACGCACGACGCGCGCTTGTGTGAGTGAACGCCATACTGTGGCAGTCTCGCGCAGTCGGCAATGCTTGAGTGTGGTGCGTCTGTACACGGCGCGCACACATGCGCGCTCCCGATGTACCTTTTGTTCGAAGAAAAACCGTATACCGTGTCGGGAGGGGCAACATTTGGTACTACTTGACTCAGGGACATAGGGCTCTCAGAAGGGAATTCCATTTAGCACGATCCTGCGCAAGCTCCTTCAGTTCCTTCCTCCCGAGGCTTTCAGTGTCGCTCCAGGTACGAGTGCACCCTGGTTCTCTTCTCCCGGGAACTTCCCACGTCTACCCTTGTTTAGATCAGCGGTCGGCAACCTACGGCCCGCGGGCCGCATGCGGCCTGTGAACCGCTCACTTGCGGCCCTATATTCCAGTTTGTACTGCGGTCACTATATTCCGAATAGTCTAAAATCACAAATTATTAGCAAAGTGCTGCCTTTGTCAAGTACCTTAGCTACTAGGTGGCCCTTGGCTGCTAAGCGGTTGCCGACCGCTGGTTTAGATCATCGAAATATAATAAGTATGGGAGCGTAACTGACGCTCAAAATCGAACCAAATCGGCCAAAGGGGCGGATAAATACTTCGTTTTGAAGAAAAAACTACAGCGTCAAATGAAGGGAATTTCTCCCTTACTCCTTACAGATAACCGTGGCTAGATAACTAGTGAACTGTGAAGATTTTTTTTCCTTGGAGATAACTAGTTATCTCCGAGGATTTTATATTCTTCGCAGATAACTTTTTTTTTTAACAGTTTTCTGTGAGGAAAATCCAATCCTTGTAGATAACTGGTTACCTCTAAGGATTTTATATTCTTCGCAGATAAATATTATTTTTTTAAGTTTTCTGAGATTAAATTGTACTCATCGGAGATAGCTAGCTAGCTAAACTTAAAAAAATAATAGTTATCTGCAAAGAATATAAAATCCTTGGAGGTAACCAGTTATCTACAAGGATTGGATTTTCCTCACAGAAAACTGTTAAAAAAAAAGTTATCTGCGAAGAATAAAAAATCCTCGGAGATAACTAGTTATCTCCAAGGAAAAAAAATCTTCACAGTTCACTAGTTATCTAGCCACGGTTATCTGTAAGGAGTAAGGGGAATTTGTAGGCTTATAACCTAAGATAAGATAAGATAAGATAAGATAATCATTTATTTGCAATAAACATTACCATAAGCTTATAACCAATCACAATTTTTTGTCTTTTACCTAAACAATATGCAGAATTTTTGAAATTGCGTCTTCTTCAACTTAGTATTAACTAGCATTTTCCCGCGGCTTCGCCCGCGTTGTTCCCGTTATTGTCCCAAAGGAACTCTTTACCGGGATATAAAGTATCATATGTTTCAATCCAGGACTTGGTCTACTTGCATGCCAAATTTCCGCTTGATCCATCCAGTTGTTACCCCGTTATAAGGTAACAAACATCCAAACATCTTCACAAACTTTCGCATTTATAATATTACTAGCATTTTCCCGTGGCTTCGCCCGCGTTGTTCCCGTTATTGTCCCAAAGGAACTCTTTACCGGGATATAAAGTATCATATGTTTCAATCCAGGACTTGGTCTACTTGCATGCCAAATTTCAGCTTGATCCATCCAGTTGTTACCCCGTTATAAGGTAACAAACATCCAAACATCTTCACAAACTTTCGCATTTATAATATTACTAGCATTTTCCCGTGGCTTCGCCCGCGTTGTTCCCTTTATTGTCCCAAAGGAACTCTTTACCGGGATATAAAGTATCATATGTTTCAATCCAGGACTTGGTATACTTGCATGCCAAATTTCAGCTTGATTCATCCAGTTGTTACCCCGTTATAAGGTAACAAACATCCAAACATCTTCACAAACTTTCGCATTTATAATATTACTAGCATTTTCCCGCGGCTTCACCCACGTTGTTCCCGTTATTGTCCCAAAGGAACTCTTTACCGGGATATAAAGTATCCTATGTTTCAATCCAGGACTTGGTCTACTTGCATGCCAAATTTCCGCTTGATCCATCCAGTTGTTACCCCGTTATAAGGTAACAAACATCCAAACATCTTCACAAACTTTCGCATTTATAATATTACTAGCATTTTCCCGCGGCTTCACCCACGTTGTTCCCGTTATTGTCTCAAAGGAACTCTTTACCGGGATATAAAGTATCCTATGTTTCAAACCAGGACTTGGACTACTTGCATGCCAAATTTCAGCTTGATCCATCCAGTTGCTATCCCGTTATAAGGTAACAAACATCCAAACATCTTCACAAACTTTCGTACTTATTTATAATAAATAAATAAATATTAGGGGACAATCTTACACAAATCGAACTAGCCCCATAGTAAGCTCAATAAGGCTTGTGTTATGGATACTAGACGACGATATTAACGACGACGATGGATATTAGTGGGATGTTTGTCATAAAGCTCATAAATGACTTTAGACTCAAACATAGTAAACATTAAGTTGGTTATCAGCCCCACTGCTACATAAGACGTATTGATTTAAAATAACTGGCCAAGAGCATGTCTGACCATGCTCAGTGTAGGGTTCCATAGCCGTAACTATAAGGTAAAAAATACGATGTAAAAAAAGTACAACAACAAAAGAGCGTATCTTCATAGCAATTACGTCCTTTTGTTGAGAAGCGCAGTTTATCGGCAATAACTCAAAAACGGTACATTCGATCTTGTTGAAAATAATTTTCGTTGAAAGTATTAATTAAGCGTTACCTTCGTGATTTTTTTCATATTTTTCGGGCGCACGGTTTAGAAAATAGAGGGGGGGGGGACACAATTTACACAACTTTCGGAGCGATTATTTCCAAATACATTCACTTAATCAAAAACATTACTTAGGAAACTTATAGTGTTTTTTAAAGAGCTGTCGAACTATGTACCACACGTTGATATTTGCTGAAAAAATTTTTTTTTTCTGTCTTTAACATGTATGGAGTGCCCCCCCTAAAAATATTTATTTTAATTATTTATATACCAAACTAAGTAGCGGCTCATAAAAGACACCTATATTCCAAATTTCATCAATATCCATCATGTAGTTTTTGAGTAAAATGCCTGTGACATACGGACAGACAGACAGACAGACAGACAGACAGACAGACAGACGGACGGACATGACGAAACTATAAGGGTTCCGTTTTTGCCATTTTGGCTACGGAACCCTAAAAATGGGCGTTATGGGGCCAACGTCATTTTTATTCGGCGTTTTAGCTCCATACATTACATTCCGATGGTTTAGATCAGTGGTTCCTATCCTAACCTTTATTGCCACATCACCCACAGGCCCCCCTCTAGATTTGTATCATTACCCCTCCCAAAAATAGGTAATACAGACAAGTATATGAAAGTACTCAAAGAAAAACGACTTAATATGAGTATTACCCCTGAGAAAACTTAATTTTACCCCTAAAGGGGTAATCACCCCCAGGTTCGGAACCACTGGTTTAGATAGATGGTATTCGCAACACATGTCCTATTCATCGCCACTTTCTTATAATTATCTGGTATCTATCAGTTACGGACGTCCTCTACAGGGCATAGGCCTCCCAGTTAGGCTTGCCAGATCGAAAATATTATCGGGAGAAAAACAATCGGGATTTTGGCACTTTGGTAGGGAGAAACAATCTTAAAACTAAATTATAGTGAATATATCAAAAACAACAAAATTTAACATTACTTATTGTCGTCCGGTGCCGATATAAATGTCTACGTAAATAAATACTAACAAAAAACAGAAGTCTTTTAATTTCATTTATCAAAATCGGTTGTGCCATTGAGTAGTTACGAGCGGACATAGAAACGGACATACATACATACATACATACAGGTCAAAACATAACCCTCCTTTGGGCTTCGCCGCAGTCGGGTAAAAAGGACGGTTCTCAATTTGTCGACTTTGTTCACCGATTATTCGAAGACTGCTGAACCGATTTTTTCTTGTTTGAAAGAGTATACCTCCGAGGTAGTCCCATTGCTACTAAATCAGGATCTGATGCCGGGATCTTGGAAAAGTCGAGGGAACTCTTCAAATACTATAGGCACACATATAGTAATTTGGGTATTTTCATAGCGTCTTGTGCATTTCTTAGGTATAAAATGGCCGTTTTTGATGTCCGTTATTAACAGACTTCAATAAAAAATGACGGTTTTCAATTTCGCTTCGCCGCAGTCGGGTAAAAAGGGAAACTCACTGCATCTAGCGGCGGCTTAGTAATTATCATGGACACTAGATATATAGTAATTAGGGTCTCGTTTGCTCACTTTTTAGATGGAACCCTAAAAAGTAACAGCTTTTCATTTATTTTATTTTTTCAAGCCTGTGATAAAGTTGTATGGCCTTTGCACACCTACCAAATTTTATCACCAACATATTATAGGTACCTACATACGAATTCTACGATCGGTCGTAAGCCGGCTGACTGAAGTTGTGTAGGCAAATTGCGGTTGTTTGTTTCCCCTACTCAACACAGCAGCCGTTGGATTGGGTGTGAGTTACACCGTGTGACCCACGGTGTATGGGGTAGACCGATTGCAGGACATATTTATGATAAAATTGCAGTGTGTTGAGGCCAGTTCCTAGTCTAAACATAAGTATAATTTCTTTGTTTGAATTTGGCGTTGTGGTAATGGAGTTTAAAATTTTACAATAGTAAACTCTAGCTATCTTCATCGCCCCAACCATCACCCGTTACCGAGTGTCCACCGCGTACAGCAGCGCCTTGGACTCTGTATAATACGCATACACGTTTGCGATGTGGCGTTAAAGGTTTGCTTCCGACGCATAAATAGTCCTTGTCGCCTTCGTCCGACACCACCGGTCCTGTGTGTAGAGCTCATTCCTTTTATATCCAACCACAACTTCGATCTATCGTAGCAACGAGTAGGCAGTAAAATTGCAAGGTAGGTAGCTGAAGACTGATCTGTCGATTTAAAGTTACCTGCTTGGAATTTACTTCGTTGTTTCTGAACGAGCCCGTCTCATAAGTCGCTGCTCTGTGGTTTAAAAAACTTGCTGTCAGTGTCACTTGTTATGTTTGTCAAAAATCAAAATGGACTCACGATAGACGCTTTACATGCATCACAAAAAATAGTAATCGATATAGTTAACAATTTTGTGTTAACAATTAAGTAAAAAATTGTATTTTAGTTCTAAAAATGGATGACCTGTGTACAACATGCCTGTGTTCCGGGCGAAACCTCTATTTCCTCGAAGATACAGAGTGCTATCACATTTATTTACAAATTTTAAATGAAATCCAAGTAAGTGTGCCTTTTTATTCGCTTTTTTAGTTAATGCCTGAAACTCTGTGGCAAAACAATCTTGTTTCATGTGGTTCTGGTTAAGATTTTCGAAACAAAAATGAAAAAGTGAATCTGTGGCACTAAGTAAGTACCTTGGCGTATCTTTATGTTTATAAACTAGTAATTGATTGTATTACAGCCTTCAACCTTCAGGCAGGTTGAAGCCGATCAACAACTCGCGTTACCTCTTAAACTTTTGTTACAGCAGGTGTCAGAGATGCCGCCCCGTGTGTGCTGGGAGTGCCGGGCCGTGTTGCGCCGGTTCCAGCGCTTCCGGAGCCAAGCGCGCCGGTGCCAGCGGCTGTTAAGCGAACAAGCAAGTAAACTTTCACTTGATCCTAGTCATGGGTATCCTTGTCTTAGTGATTTGGGTATCTTTAAGGGTTCTGTACCAAGATGGTAGAATAAGAACTCTTATGGTGCGACTGTCTGTCCGTTTGTCACGGCCAGATAAATTTGAAATAGTTTTAAAAATCACGGCTCCGGAGCCTACTCGACACAATAAATATATTAAACCTTTTTTACTTTATTTTTAAAGTAGGCCAAAATGGGAGGTCGAAAATTTAAAGTTGTGCACAATATCTAATGAAAGGGATTAATTTGTAGATTCCAAAGGCATTTTTTTGCTTATTCATGTACTTTTTGATTTAGGACGAAAAACATTATAAAATTACCACTATCCCCCTCTATTGTCTTCGAAGGTACCGAACAGAAAAATTTGTAATAATTACCAATTATTAATATATCATCCTGGATATTACAGGAAAAATATAACGATTGTACTAACTTGTAACACAACCTTATTATTTGCTGCTACTAAACTGTCCACGACCTATGTCAATGTATGGGGACAACAGTTTTACAACAGCAACATTAAGTTTGTCCCACCTTTTTTTTTAAATTGCTGGTCTGAGTTTGGTCTGTTTTTTAAAACGACCATGTACCATATGGTTTATCTTGAACTATTCATGCATAATTTTTATCAAAGCAAGTTGAAAGACTTATTGTCCTTATATTATCATCATTATAATTTAAGACCTTGACTCTTGTCCTTGAAGTAATTTCCAGCTAAAACTACATCTTGCCTTTTTTCACTTCTCAATGCGATGAAACATTTATGATTTTTTTTTTCACCTGGGGGCAATTATTTATTTATTTATTTAAAACTTATTTCACAATACAAGAGTACAAATGGCGGACTTAATGCCGTGAGGATTCTCTACAAGTCAATTATGTCTTTTTTCAAAAGCGATAGCAGCCCCCTGCATAGCCAACGCCCCCAATTTCTTCCAAGGCCCCCACCCCTACCCCTGGGAATCCGCAGCGCCCACTAGAAGGCGGTACGGACCACTTTGGGAACCTAAGCTAACCTAACTCTTCCCTTAATTTAAAAAAAAATGTTTAATTTATACAATGCCTATTCCAGGGTGTTCCGAAATATGCTCTCTGCCAGCCTCCCCGGCTGGCCACGGAACTTGTGTCCTCTGTCAGCTATCCTCCACTGGACGTCAAGTGTGAGCCCGGAAACAGCGAAATTTCAGTGGAAATCATGGACAATATAAAGGTAACGTTTTAAACTCTGGCACAGAATGAGTAATACTATGTATGTACAGAAGTTTCTCTTTCTAATAGGGATGTAACGATACATAATTTTGCCGATACGATACCGATATTTGTAGTAAATTATCGGCGATACCGATACCGATATCTTAGCTAACTAATGAAGTATGAACTTCAGATTTATTATTTGTTTGAGTTATTATACCTAAAATTTGGCTATATTTAACAGAGAGTCAACCTTGAAGGTGTAAACTAAAAATAAATAAATTGTCAACACAATTTTTTTTATTATGAACCAAATATATAATCAACATAGTAATTATTAGTGCACAAGGTAATAGACCAATATATTAATTAGGTCAGTAATTGAAAGGCCTTTTTGCTGCTTTTTTTTCATACAACAAATTCTTTTCGCTCTCTTCAAATATCGCTGGTATATTATCGGTATATATATCGGTATCGGTATCGTTACATCCCTACTTTATAACAATGCTGACGTTCTGGTCCGACCACCGGACGGTACGCTCCGCATCCGACCGTCTCTCTCTATCGCATAACGCGTGCTCTTTCTGGTCGCTGGCTAAGCCCCTCCAGAGGGGGAATATTTGATACTAATAGCCGCACGGCGAAATCGCGAGTCTTGACTCAGGCCCGGCCATCAATCACGTGAGGTTTTATGTTTTATCGGACGCTTTTTGACTTCCCCCTCCCCTTTTAGTCATTATTGGCTCGTAAACGAGTAGATGTTCATTATCCATTATACTGTGTTCTATCAAATAGATTATTTCACTTTGACTGTTTTTTTGGACTGCATACCACTACTGACAGCTATATAGTTTGGGTACAGCGCCCTCTAGCAGGTTCACTAGGAACTAATGAGGGCTACCGTTTTTGTGCTCACCAGTTGGCGCCACTGTCGCGATATTGATGGCAAAAAGCGGAAATGTAGTAACCGCCAATTGTTTTCTTTGGCGGTTACTACATTTCCGCTTTTTGCCATCAATATGAAGTCAGTTTGTTATTACGGGTGTGAAAACGAAGTTTACATTTCAATCGTATTATGCCTTTCAAGGTGGCCCTGGCCAAACGACCTGGTTCGACTCCAGGCGTTCAGCCCCCACCTAGCCCGATCATATCAAGGTGGACCGGACAAGGTGACCTGGTTCGACCCCAGGCACCCCGGCACCCACCCAGTCCGACCCAATTCAGGGTGGTCCGGCTAGCGACCTGGTTCGATCCCAGGGAACGCCACGGCCGACCACCCGGTCCGACAACCGCTACGTCCGGGTATGGGTTGCGAGTTTGTCAGTTGCTAAAAAAAAAAAGTATTATGCCTTAAAACCGTACCATAAAAATATCGAGCATGCCGCAGTATTGCATTAAGTTCGGAAAAAAGAGGACATATAAGTTACCGAATTATGAAACTGTCTCAAAGCACTGACATTCGTTGACTCGTAACTCACATTTGCCATAAATAATCTCAGATATTGCAAAATATTGGTAACATTATTCTAATAATAAATGAACCCGTGTAGCCCCCCACAAACACGACATTTGACATTTTGGAGACCTCACGCTACACTAGCGCCTCTAGCGGTGAAATTCATTCGCGGTAGCCTTCATTAGGTAGCAGTGGCATGGCGTAAAATATATCCTTGGGCAAGCCGGTGCAGATTTGGCGTACATTTTCCTTAAGGGCTGTAGAATAAGGTGCTTAAGAGGAAACAGGAGGGCAGTTTTTCCATACAAACGTAGTCCCCTGTTTCCTCCCTGGATAATGCCAGTAGAGCAATATTTTTTTGTCCAAAAATCTATGGCTACTATTGACATGTTCCTATGTTTTCCTTTTTACGATAAATTGATTCTCAAAAGAGATATTAACCTTCAAAAACCTAAAAAAAAATGCCAGATTTTCCGCTGTGTTCACACATCCAGAAAACAAATTTGACTTGATTATTAAAAAAAAGGAAAACATAGGAACACGGCCAAAGCCTTTCTTTAATGTTTAATGAAAAAATTAGTTAAATAGGTTAAGTATTGGGGAAGAAATCAGGGGACTACGAAACGTTGTTTTCATGAAATTTTAAAAGGTATTTTCGGTCCAAGCTGCAGTTGTCTCTATCGCGCTCTGCGAGCGAGAGGCGGGCAGTGCGGGACAGCGACACATTTTACAAATACCTAATTTTCAATTGACAACCTTTCATTTTTTTGAGCCTTTAATTTTATTGGTTCTCTGTATTCGGTTTGAAAAGACGAATACGCTGATAGTTTACTTGTTTCACCAGGGTTTGTATTTAATTTATAATTAATATATTAATATTTACTTATTCTAAAAGGACGTAACTACAGTTCTACGGTAGAATAGACCATTACTTTAGTCTTATCGCGATCGAAAAAAAGTAAGCGATCTGACATTTGACGTTGTCATAATGTCATCATTGTCTTAAACTGGTCTGTGGAGTATTTTGTTCGTTATTAATATAATATAATTCCTATATTTGTGCAAAAAGATAAGACTTTTACGACGATTTTGGCTGTGATAAGGGATACCGATATTGCATTGTATATAAATACGACACCTGGCTTTCATACGGATTCAACGGACGATAATAAACAATAATAAACATTGACTATTTAGGATAGAGTACATGCGTGACAACGAAGCATTCAATGCTGCTGAAATTCGAGGTGCTAAAATTTTGCATTCAACTAGAGACGCATACGTTGATATGATAATGCTATCGGATACGTGGCTGTCAAAAGACAGGATGGGAAATGTTTAGTTAAGTGCCGTATTACTCCTGAACATGGAATTAGAACGAAAATGTATAAAATAAAATGTATACGGTCACGGCGACCATTTGACTAAAAGAAAAAAACAGGTTGCTCAACCCGTCCCACTATTTACTAAAGACGATTTTATAAACGAGTGCAAGAGAAGGAAAATCAGTGATGTATTGATTACCGTTTTTAATTTAGCAATAAAATGCAGTATAGAAAATGGTAGTGATTTTACCTATTATCAATTCAAAACATTCTGTGAAGAAAAAATTACTGAGAAGATCAATGATATACAAAATAACACACTGGGTCAAAAAAGCACCAAACTCTGGCACAATTTATATTTCTTAAAGTTATGGCGTGTGCACTAAATAAATAAATTATTGTTATTAGTAAAAGAACATGGTTTATTTTCCATTTTTTAATTTTGTTCTCTTATTAAAATAAAACGCTCGTCTCCAAAATATCGCATTTCTGAAACACCACATTTCTCAAAAAACCAGATTTTCGATTTATGAGATTCCTGTCTTACCACATTCCCGTTACACTAGATTATAAAATCGTAAGTTACTCGAGGATCTAAATCACTTTGTTGGGTGTGTTATTTTGGGAATCTTGTATACGGAGAATCTGGTGTATCGAGAATCCGGTATTTTAAAAATCTGGTATTTTGGGAATGAGCGAAATAAAACACACTATAGCTTGGCAACTTCATTGGTGATATGATATAATGTGCTCTTTGTGATGTTACCGACGGAGGCAGCCTTCGGAGGCCCCCGGAGGCGGTTACTTGTGTAAGTAGTTACGGCTGCAGACATAACAAAAACCACACATGGGAGTGTCACCAACGAAGTTGCCAAGCAAAGAAAGGCCAAGACCGCAGAAGTTTGCGGCCTGAGCTGCAAGCGAGGGACGTAAATATGCGATCGAGGGCTTTCTTTATTACCTCCCGTGTTGTGTACATCATTTTATGTCTACGCTTGGCCAGAAAGCGGCTTTTTCCGTATGCGCAGCGTGCGGAAAGTCACTTTATAGCAGGTGTGGCATAAATGAATTTATGCAACACCTGGCCATAAAGTGGCTTTTATCGTACGCTATGCGTACGGAAAAAGCCCCTTTCTAGCCAAGTTTAAACATAAAATTATATACATAACAGGGGTGGTAATAAAGAAAGCCCTCGATCGCATATTTATGTCCATCGCTTTCAGTTCAGGCCGCAAACTTCTGCGATTTCGACTTTTCTTTGTATTACCACCCTAGTTGTTATTTATTATGAGACTACAGTCAAATGTATATTCGGCAAATAAAAACAGCAAGACAGGTATAATACATTCATTTATTTACCCCTTTTTATTATTATTGGAGACTAAACATTTATTGCATCAATGATTGCTTGGATATTTGCTAGATATTTGGTTTTACTTGAGTAGATTTTGTGGCAGTTTTTGGAGTGCAAATTACAGACTTGTCTCCAAAAACAGGTCCTACACATTTCGCTTTTGACACTCTTGATGGCCCTGGTTCATCTTCGTTATAGTTTCAGTTGTGGGTTTGGATATTTTTTTTAAAATGGCACACCGAATCTCAGTTTGGCGTTACCTTTAGATATCTTCCACGATTCATGGGTTTCAAGGTCATATTCCAACTGTAAAATTTAAAAAATACACATTTTTTTTGTATTGTACTGATGAAATGTATAATAGTACATTACACAACTAGGGTGGTAATACAAAGAAAGGCCGAGATCTCAGATGTTTGCGGCCCGAGCTGCAAGCGAGGGACGTAAATATGCGATCGAGGACTTTGTTTATTACCTCCCGTGTCGTGTACATCAATTTATGTCTACACTTGGCTAGAAAGCGGCTTTTTCCGTACGCGCAGCGTGCGGAAAAAGCCACTTTTTGGCCAGGTGTGGCATAAACAGGTAAAAGCGATGTCTTATGCCAATACAAAAACTTACATCAAGATAGGGTCCTTCACAGATGACTAGTGGTTTCTTTGGACTCACTACTTTCCCTACTGCTCGATACCACTCCGCTTTATTTTTATGCGCCCATATACCTTGTCGATCCATACGGGTTTATCTATAGTAGGACTACTTACTAACTAAAATATAGTATTTTATGCAACAGTTGTATAAGAAGGTTCAAAAAATGCGAATTGCGTGAGTTGCGATACGAGCCGCGAACGCGGCGAGTATCGCAAATAGAGACGCAATGAGCGTTTTTTGACTTAATTATACAACGTTGCATACAATACTTTTTCTACGACTAGGTTAAAATATAAAATACATGGACGTCACGCGTGTCTCGTCCGGTCTCTCCGAGTGTGTACAGCCGGCATGACAGTTGTGTCTATGGTAAACTTTTTTTTGATATGGCTGGTGACACGATGTGACGATAATTAAAATACTTTTTTTTATGTTGGCATCAATTAATTTAATTCGGAAAGTTTTGTTTTTCTTATGAATCGTAGGAATTTAATTGTTTGTTAAGTTGGTAGTTGTGAATTTTTATCGTGAAGTTAGAATTGAGCGCTTAATCCTTGACCTAAGTTTAACCTAGATTTAGAAGTCTGTGGATGCTAGCAATAACGTAAAGTGACTATAACGACACTAGTGCTGTTATGGGGAATAGAGTATAGACTTCTCTGAACTCATATTATGTATGTTCTTATATTAGTGTTCATGACCAAGTAAAAGACAGATAACAGTACAGGAGTAGAAAAAAATGTTAATAATCTTTTAATTTTACTTCGGCACGCTACGCATTAAAGATCTGACAATGTCAAATTCAAAATGATGACAGCTTATTTTTTCTGTGGCAAAAGGCACTGGAATTTCATCTATTGTGCCGTAGAACTGGTAAAATGAGAACATATTTTTTATTTATTTGTATTTTTTATATTAAGCGATATAAAAAATATATAAAAATAGTGTAGTGTTCAGCAGGCAAAATGCTTTCGAATCGCATATACATTTTGAAGTGTTCTTAAAATGAAATGTTGTCAATTCTCTCCACCTTACTCTTTCCTCTTAAGGGCTGTAGAATAAGGTGCTCAAATGCCTGATATTAGGCAAGCCGGTAGGAATCGAGTTCTCTGGACGCCACGCTACTGTTAGGTAGATACGTAACGTATTTTATGCAGTTAAGATTTCTTATACCAATCAATTAAGCCAACTAAGTATAACATAGATGTTACTTTTTGTGGCAGCGAGTTTTTTTTTGTGTTTTATTGTTTATTTTTCCTGTTTTTTGTAACTTTTTACCCGACTGCGACGAAGCCCAAAGGAGGGTTATGTGTTTGACCTGTATGTATGTATGTATGTCCGTTCCTGTGTCCGCTCGTAACTACTCAACGGCACATCCGATTTTGATAAATGATACATCATTAGATTCGTCTTGATGGTGCGAGTGTCACTGGGTATGAAGTTCGTTAAAATAAACAAAATGGCGGATTTTATGCAGTTTAAAAGTGCACCGCGGTCGGGTTTTTTTTAGTAAAAATGTGGTTATTGCTGTCATAAATAATAGTACATTACACAACTACGGTAGTAATACAAAGAAAGGCGGAGATCGCTGAAGTTTGCGGCCCGAGCTGCAAGCGAGGGACGTAAATATGCGATCGAGGGCTTTCTTCATTACCTCCAGTGTTGTGTACATCATTTTATGTCTACACTTGGCCAGAAAGGGGCTTTATGGCCAGGTGTGGCATAAATGTATTTTCTTTCTTTCTTACACAGATGGCGGTGTTCTTAACAGTGATGTAGGTATAACGTTTTATGTTTTTTTTTTTCACCATTAGGTGGAGACAGAAGACACTATAGAGCACTGTGAGCCGGAGACGTTCGTTAATGAACTGGAGTTGGAGAAAACTGAAGAACTGGATTTGAAGAAGGTAACTTTAATAGGGAACGTGCACACCAAAGGTGCTGCCAAGGACCATTAAAACAAGAGGACTGTCGGATGGAGAATTCCATACAAAAAGCTGTTCCCCGAATTTACAACGCCATCTATGTATAAGCTTGGTAAAATAATTATATTATTTACAATTATTCAACTTTGCAAACGTGACACAGTATTTAAATGTTAGAATTTATTTATTATTAGCTCTTTACGAACTTATTGTTACTATACTATGTTTCTTTGTTCAATTATAACATCGTTAAATGTTTAGTTTAGTTTTTAGCGCCATCTAGTTTTTGCCCGGAAATCCCCCAGCGGTCGGGTTACGATCCAAAGTATGGAGAATGACAGTCCTCTTGTTTTAATGGTCCTTGGTGCTGCCAACTGTAGGCAATGCAATACCTGGTCAATTATTATGAAACCTGGGTATTACCCGAGTCTAAATAAAGTCATTTACCCGGGTTTTCGGGTACCCGGGTTGCATTACCTACGATGAAATTGCCGGCATTGCCGGCCGTGTTAAGTAAGATAAGCAAGCATGTGATATTTTACGCGTGTGCTTTAACCTTTCGTCTGTGTTTGATAAGGATCCTGATCACATATTTAGGCACTCTTTTTGCATTTTTTTACAGATAGAATTTTTTGCTCAATACGGCGCATAAGAGGCTTGATACCGCGATTTTTTAAAAACGCAGACGAGCAATTAAGGCGGCCGACGTTACATTTTATTTAGTATCTTTATCCTTTAGTATGTTATGTCAAAAATTTGCAAATGTTGTTTACACATAGTAATAAAACAACTTAAACGGATTAAATCGCGTATATTACTACATTTTAAGTCCCGACGTTTCGTAACCCTTTCAGCGTTCGTGGTCGCGGGTAGACTGAGAAAATCATAAATTTCCTCTGTCAAAATTACTGTTGTGCAAACCTACCCACTTTAAAAAATACAAATTCAATATTAGTGTTGCCAGATGGGCCTAATGTGTAAAGATGTTCACACACATGCCAGAAGGGCTTAAAAACCTAACTTTAGAAAAAACTAGCCGCTAAAGCCAGCCGTTTAAGTTGTTTTATTACTATGAGTGATAATCGCGGAAACCGAAAACAATATAATGTTGTTTACAGCCAAGCAAAAAGAAGAAAAAGAAATTAAAAGCGGGAAAAAAGAAGAAAACTAAAATAGAAGAGCCACTGTCCGACGGGTTCAGTGATAGGGAGGTTAATTATGATGGCAATTTAACAGAGAACGACAAAGAAGATATGGAAAAGTGTGTATGTGCCCAGTGCGGACTCACCTTTGATGACCAGGGGACCATGGACAAACATATACAGAAAGATCATTCTAAGGTATTTACAATTATTCAATACAATACGTTTATTTTGGAATAATCTGAATTAATCTATAGTTGGTTAGTAACATTAGGTTGTATGAAGGCGGACTCAATTTAATTTTATTATTAAATTTCGCCAGATTTCTTAATTAACTTATTAGGCTACAACTTGCAGCTCGGGCCGCAAACTTCTGCGATCTCGGCCTTTCTTTGTATTACCACCCTAGTTGTGTAATGTACTATTACGCAGTTAAGCAGAAAGTAGATAATCCAAGTATACGAAACTTACCTCTGGTCGCCTTCTGCATAACTATGGTCAATTATAAGGGGTCATCCATATAGTACGTCGCTCCCATGGGGGGGGGGGGGGTCTAAAATTCTTAAAACTCGTGTGACGTAGTTTGTGGATGACCCCTAATTACGTTTAATAAATTTAAGTCACAATCAACTTTATTAGACTAACAACACGGTTTATATTATATTCCAACAATTTCTATGTTGTTAGTGAGTTTTGGGTGTCATCGGACATTTTGGTTGATATTAATAGGTCGATCAACTTTTTCTTGTATCGCGTTGCCATGGTTACGTCCCCTGGACAACTCTAAAAACACGATTTTGTATAAGTTCTGTAGAGTTCAAATTCATTAAACTTAAATTTTTGTCATAGTTATAAGCCCATCATTTTATGGACTATCTCCTATGCACATTACTAGCATGTGGGTGAATCAACTTTTCTTTGTCAACAAAATTTTACCTTCTCCGACTAAAATTGAAAGGAAATCTTTATTTGTATATTTTTTGAATAAAGTGTATGCTCATTTAAAAGACAGATAATGAAGCTACGTAATGCAAATATTTTTTATTATAATATGTTTATTATAACTTGTTTATAAGCAGTGACCCAGGGGACATAGCTGTCCCTCACTTTTGTATGAAAATAAAGGTTCGTCCGCTGGGTCACGCTATTTATTTATTAAACACAATTTTTTTATTTTTACCTTAATCTATCTCTAGATGTAAGAGCAAATAATAAATCATGGTTAAAACATGCAAAAGGTGAACAAATAAGGGGAAAGGGCAATCTTTGCATAAAGCATAGAAAAGTTGATTCACCCATATATTATATCAGTGTTTTTAAGAATCTCAGACACTGTTGTCTCTTGGACGACGGGACAAAAAAAAACAAACAATAAAAATTGATTGACCCTAATATTGTATTTGCCCACAGGAGCCAGTAACAACAGAACCCAAAGTGGCCAGAACTAGAAGTAAAGAGGTTTTGGCGGAAAAACCGACGTGCACTGAATGCGGGAAAGTTTTTAGTTCGAGAAAAACGTACAGATATCATCTCAAGTAAGTCGAAGGGCCTATGATGGTAGTCTATAGTATGTACAGTCAACATCATTAATATATATGTTACGTTACCAAGCCGACAAAATAGTACATTACGCAACTAGGGTAATACAACAAAGAAAAGCCGAGATCGCAGATGTTTGCGGCCCGAGCTGCAAGCGAGGGACGTAAATATGCGATCTAGGGCTTTCTTTATTACCTCCCGTGTTGCGTACATCATTTTATGTCTACACGTGGCCAGAAAGTGCCTTTTTCCGTTCGCGTAGCGTGCGGAAAAAGCCACTTTATGGCCAGGTGTGGCATAAAAGTCACTTTATGGCCAAGTGTGGCAAAAATGGTTTTTATTAGGCTATATTTTATTAATATGTTCTTTTGAGATGATTTTGAGTAGGGATGTAACGATACATAGTTTTGCCGATACGATACCGATATGATATATTGTAGTTAATATCGGCGATACCGATACCGATACCGATATCTTAGCTAAATAATGAAGTATGAACTTCAGATATTTGTTTGTCCTTATTATAACTAATGGCAATGACTACTGGCTATATTTACCAGAGAGTTAACCTTGAAAGTGTAAAGTAAAAATAAATTGTCAACTCAAAATTCATTTTTTTTATTATTAAGAACCAAAGATTTAATTAACATAGTAATTATCATTGCACAAGATATTAGACCAATACATAAATTAAGTCAGAAATTGAAATTACTTTTTGCAGACTTTTTTTTCATACAGCAAATTCTTTTCGCGCTCTTCAAATATCGGTTGTATATTATCGGCGATACCGATATATCGGTATCGGTATCGTTACATCCCTAATTTTGAGTGTGTTTGTATTGCAGTGTGCTACATAAGGGACAAAACAGATATCCGTGCCCACGGTGTGGAAAAGTGTATCAGTGGAAATCGAACCTTGGACGCCACCTCAGAACTCATAAGGTAATACTTAATTCCTTATGGATTTCAAACGTAATAAATAATGTATGGATGCATGCAAAAGAAAATTACAAATTAAATTAAAAACTAAACATTAACCTATAACCTCAAAGTAGAGAAAATATATGTATGAATACAATACAATACAATCATACTTTATTGCACACCAAAAGAAAATTACATTGCAAACTTATATAAAAATAGTGGTAAACAATAGGCATATAGGTATAGGGGTATAGGTATGAATTTCGTTATTATTGACTTATATTAATTTGTTCTCTTGGGCTAGGTTAAATTTAAATGCAATTGATGTTCTATTAATGTGATTATGAGTTTTTATACTTGAAATGAAATAAATGATTTTTTTTTGTTTCCCATTATTTTTAATTCAATCGCTTTTTTCCCCATCCTATGTATTACCAATAAACCGCAGTCGAGTGTAGATTTCCATCGGTTCGAGCTCGATAGTATCACTAAGTAAAATAATAAAGAATACCATCTTTCAACTCAATCGGTTTAATACTTTCGGAGCAAATCGGCTGTGACAGACAGACAAACAGACATACAGGCAGACAAGTGATCCTACAAGGGTTCTGTTTTTTCCTTTCGAGGTACGGAACCCTAATAAATTGATTGTTATTATTGATGTGTTAGGCCAGGGACGATGGGGAGTTGTATTGCGCGTTGTGCGACAAACGGTTCGCGTCGGTGGCCACGTACCGCCAACACCTGCGCGTGTCGCGCCGACACGTCTCCGAGAGCGAGTTCAGGTGAGTCTCCACTACATACAGATGTAGGGCAATAGTAGATTGTGTCACAAGAGAGCAAAATTATGTATTTACGGCGAGGGCGTATATTGAATCCTGAACGAAGCGAAGGATTGTACAATAGAATCCCGAGCGTAGCGAGGGATTCTAAAGTATAATCCGGAGCGTAGTGAGGGATTCAAGTGTTAACGCCCGTGGTGAAAATAATTTTGCTACCATGTGACACATACTGCTTTTCACACCGACTATGAGGAAAATTCAAATACAAACGCTACCTACCAAAATAACGAAATATATAGTTAATCAAAGAGCATCACACATTATTATTAAAAATGAAATTTTATAGTAGTAGTAGTTATTTTATAAAACCATTATTATTTTTTACGGATGGGACGAAAACACCACTTCCATATTACATTTATGGCCCTCGCCTGCGGCTCGGACCGCAAACACCTGTGATCTGGGCTATTCCTTATTATACCGCCCTCGGTGTGTAATTTAAGTCTATGGTATGGCATATTCTAAGTAGGTTCAAACTAAAAAAGTACCACTTTGATCCCTCTTATGAGGGGGCAAAATACTTTTTTCTGAATAGGAGGTGTGATGTGAAATAGTAGATTGTGTCACAAGGGAGCAAAATGATGTATTTACGGCGAGGGCGTATATTGAATTCAAGTGTTAACGCCCGTGGTGGCAATAATTTTTCTCAAACATGGCATGAAATGTTGACATTACGTGCCTAAAAATAGGCCACAAAGTACCTCGTTTCCTATGCGGCTTGACACTTGGCACGGAATGGAATTTCATACTTACATTGCCGGCCTATTTTTTTTTTAATTTCCATTCCACATTTATTTGGGCCACAGCATCACGGCATTCAGCCATTAAAAAAACAAACAACGATTTTTGCTATATTTTCCAGTTTTATTTATTTAAAATTGACATGAACATAGCAAATAACACATTGTAAACAATTTCCAATTATTATAAATTGCAAACTAAACCACAAGAATACACATTTAAAATATTTCATCTAAATATTCGCGTTAAAAATGTGAACTGAAACAGCTTTTGGCCGAATTTGCATTGTCTATGGATATAATGTCACTAATGTCACTTTCTGACAGCCAGTTTGCTTGTGTTATAAAATATTAAGTAGGTTATTATAGTAAGTTTATTTATTTCATTGCATGTTTGAGAAAAGCACTATACATACCTCGGCGGGAAATGGGGTTGCCGGCCTCGTAACTATCTGGCCTCGCTTCGCTCGGCCAGCTATATGTACTCGGCCGGCAATTCCTTACTTCCCGGCCTCTGCAGTAATGTACTATTGCTACCTTGTGTCATATACTGCTTTTCACACCGACTATGAGAAAAATTCAAATACAAACGCTACCTACCAAAATAACGAAATATATAGTTAATCGAAGAGCATCACACATTATTATTAAAAATGAAATGTTAAATTTGTTTTATAGTCTATTATTATTTTATAAAACGATTATTATTTTTTACGGATGGGACGAAAACACCACTTCCATATTACATTTATGGCCCTCGCCTGCGGCTCGGACCGCAAACACCTGTGATCTGGGCCGGGGGGGTATCAACAGAACTCGTTTTCCACCGACTTGCCTATTATTTAACCGTGGTGGAACACATTTTATAGTTCTCAAATAAAGAATCCTCCACGGGTAAATAAATAGGCAACTCGGTGGAAATCAAGTTCTGTTGCCACCCCCCCCCCGGTACCACAAAATATAAATAGAGCAGTATGGAAGCTACGCTTACTTTTTGAAATAAATACCTACGCTCCATTAGAGCGTTAGGGTTGTTTAAGATGAAAAGATCGCGGGCTGTCTGGGCGCGCGCACGTAACAAACGCAAAGCGCGACCACTCGCCGCCATGCCGCACTCGCGACCAAAGACTACAATATTATACTAGGTTATAGACAGGCAACTCGGCCAAATTTCTAATCATCGTACTTGTGCTGCCATCTATCCTTCATTACACGTCAACAAATCTACACACACATATACACCCACACCCACACACATACATACACGCATACACACATATATATAGCTACGTATATATAGGTAATTATAGTTTGGCATGGTATGACACATCTAAGAAGTTACGTTGAAATAAGTTTCTAATTACAATCACCAAGTTTAAATAAAATGCGCCCAATAAAGCAAATTAATTTAAATTTAGTGACCTCAACTAAAAACTTATTTCTACGTAACTTCTAAAACGTGCCACACTGCATAGTTTGAAAGAGGATTACTAAAGAGCAGTGTAAATAAAAACACCAGTTTCCGTTTTTTAGTTTTACTTATACCTACTTATTTCAAAGGTGAATTTATCTTCGCATTCGTTTTTAAATTGACAAGAAAATGTACTTATCATCTTTCCCTTAAAAGTCAGATCCACAACTGTGCTTCGATATTTTAAATTTTTCTGTACCTCTAGCACAACTGTGACACGCGACTCTTTTTCGCGCGACAAATGCTACCTATCTCTTTCCACTCAATATTGTATGACAGTGACAGGTGATGCTCTGTCGCGTGAGAAACGAAGTCGCGGTCAGTTATGCTAGACGTACTGGATTGCTAGCAGGATTCCGAAATCTATGCAATTGGATCCCTGAAAAAGAAAAAGTATTAAAGATGATATCAACGCCGAAATACGCAAACCTATTTAGTACCACGAAACATTTATTATAGAATTGGTAAAAGGTTCACTTTGTTGGATATTCATAGGCGATTTCAATTCCGTGATTACCGTGTCTAAATTATAGTAGACCAGTAAGCTTATGATGCTACGTTTTGTCACGCGATAAATAAATGATAAAGCATCCGTCACGTTCTAACTAATAGTGTGCGAGAGTGACGGATGTTTTATCAGTGATAAACTATCACTTATTTATCGCGTGACAAAACGTAGCATCATAAGCTTACAGCTTTGATAAAAACCCATAACATTATAATTACCTTCTCCGTCACGAACTTTGCGGCCGGGTAGTCAGAAAATTCTGACCGACATTTTGTTTAAAACAAAACTTAACACAGCAAAAGGGTAACAGCACATACAACGGGGGAATTAATGCTCAACTCGACGTTGAAATGAAATAAATAATGGAAAATACTGCACTCGATAAAATTCCCGACATTTTTTATTTGATTGATGTCAAGCAGCACCGATTTCTTTTTTTTGGGAATGTTATGGCCAACCAGCACCGCCTTGACAGACTATTGTTGCCATGTAAAAAACAATAAATAATATCATGAGTGGTTAATTTTAATCAATTGAAATTTAAATTAAAATATATTTTTAGATTCACACGATTTTTATATGTATTATCTGGTATATATCATTTTTATTTAATTACATTCACATCATTACTATGTTAAAAGAAGGCCAAGTGGTACGTGTAATGTAAGGTAGATGGCAATCAAAGCAAAGCGGTTCACTTTTTTTCTATTGAGTTACCGGGGCATGCTCGCGACTGACGGCACCGCGAGATTCCCTTAGGGGCCTTGTAAAACCGCGCGTCTATGTGTGCGTGCGTTTCGATCGTTTTGTTCGTAGCTTCCTTACTGTTTTAGCTTATATATATTCTGTGCCGGTACTGACTTCGTTTAACATTACATATCAAAATTTTTGTGGTTGTTGGTTGAAGAGCTGTGTTGCGAGACTGGCATCTTTTTACATGTAATGTTTTCGATGGGATAAATTATTCTAATGTAAAAAGACACGCGAAAAATTGCTTCAATTAAAAAAATCTATATCTTATCTCCGATAAGGTAAAAAGTAGGGATGTAACGATACATAGTTTTACCGATACGATACCGATATATTGTAGTAAATAATCGGCGATACAGATACCGATATCTTAGCTAAATAATGAAGTATGAACTTCAGATATTGGTATGTCCTAATTATAACTAAAACTTGGCTATATTTAACAGAGAGTCAACCTTGAAAGTGTAAAATAAAAATAAATAAATTGTCAACTCAAAATTCAATTTTTTTTTATTAAGAACCAAAGATTTAACTAACATAGTAATTATCATTGCACAAATGCACAAGGTAATAGACCAATACCTACATAAATTTTGTTAGAAATTGAAGTTACTTTTTGCAGATTTTTTTTCATACAGTAATTCTTTTCGCGCTCTTCAAATATCGGTTGTATATAATCGGCGATACCGATATATCGGTATCGGTATCGTTACATCCCTACTCAATAGCAAAAAAAATTGTAGCTTTTTAGTGAAAAGCTACAATTTTTTTTGCTTATGAGGTAAAATACTAACAAATCATAATTTCCAGTTTCGTGTGCAACGAGTGCGGTAAAAAGTTTGTGAACAAGACTCGTCTCCGAGACCACGTGGACTGGGAACATCTGAAGAAGATCAAATTCCGCTGCCAACTCTGTAACAAGGTGACTGATTACCAACATTTTTACTTACTTATCGAAAATCATGAATCATGACATTTTGTTACTAATTTTCAGCTTTAAATCGTTGAAATACAGTGTTTTTATTGATTTCTGTTAACTTCGAGGGCATATTCCATATCTAAATAAGTTAATTTCTCTAGAAACTAATGTTGTAACTCATACCGTTTTTAAAATATTCATAATCTTAATTTAATCACCAACCAGTATAAATGAGCTGTCATAATCCCAACACCGTCACAGTTGACGTTAATTTTTGATTAACTCAGAAGTGTCTTATAAAATGGTTATCAACTCAATATTATTTTATTTTGTATGAAAAGTAAAAAAAAAATATCGAATTTAACAAAAAGCGATATACCAGGTAGCTTCTGTTGACGTACGTAAACTGTCGAATTTAACGGAAATAAAAAATAACTGGCCAAGAGCATGTCGGACCATGCTCAGTGTAGGGTTCCATAGCCGTAACTATAAGGTAAAAAATACGATGTAAAAAAAGTACAACAACAAAAGAGCGTATCTTCATAGCAATTAGGTCCTTTTGTTGAGAAGCGCAGTTTATCGGCAATAACTCAAAAACGGTACATTCGATCTTGTTGAAAATAATTTTCGTTGAAAGTAATAATTAAGCGTTACCTTCGCGATTTTTTTACACAACTCTCGGAGCGATTATTTCCAAATACATTCACTTAATCAAAAACATTACTTAGGAACCTTATAGTGTTTTTTAAAGAGCTGTCGAACTATGTACCACACGTTGATATTTGCTGAAAAAAAAAATTTTACTGTCTTTAACATGTATGGAGTGCCCCCCCCTAAAAATATTTATTTTAATTATTTATATACCAAACTAAGTAGCGGCTCATAAAATACACCTATATTCCAAATTTCATCAATATCCATCATGTAGTTTTTGAGTAAAATGCCTGTGACATACGGACTGACAGACAGACGGACGGACATGACGAAACTATAAGGGTTCCGTTTTTGCCATTTTGGCTACGGAACCCTAAAAATACGGTGTATAATAAGTATGGAAGCGTAACTGAAGCTCAAAATCGGCCTCACGGAATACGTACTAACGGGGCGGAGATAGTGAGTAAATCCATGGCAGAATGTAACGTAAGTTACCAATATTTCGCTTGTTTTGTTATTGATGGTGCCAATTTGAGCGTCCATGTATGTAGGAATCAAAGCAACACTTGTCTAGAGCAAAATTAACACCGAAATTTGCATCACAAATAAATACACGCGATGAAATGGTACCTTTTGTTACATTTTCATGGAATAGGGAATATGCATGAATTTTTTTTAACAGATCGACGACAACAACGTACCTGGTGCAAAGTGCTAAGTTGTCCTTCTGCAATTAGAATCATATACGTTGTTGTCGTCGAGATATCTTAACAAAATTTGAAAATACCGTAAAAAAGATGACATACAGTTAAAATAAAATTGAAATCGACCGAGAAATACGGAAGATATAAACATTTTAAAGCACTAATAAGACAGCGATCAGAGAGAGAGAGATCCGATATGGACTATGACGTCATAGTACACGGCCGCCATACAATCTCCATACTATATTGTTTTGCGAGAAAGAGATAGAGATAAATCTTTGTTGTGTTATATCTTGGTCATTTTTATAGTTATTCGAAAAATATTTTTTTCCTACTGTGTTTTATATGAATGAGGTTTTATTAAAGTAAATAAAAAATATCATGCATATTCCTTATTACCCTAGTACTTAGTACTGAAAAAAAAAACTGTAGCGGCAAATGAAATTTTCGCGTCAGTAGGTTTGCAACCAATGTATCAAGGGCGGTAAGTAAGGAATTACAAACGAGTGTTTGTTACAAGGCCGAGGCGAAGCCGAGGGCTTTAATAACACGAGTTTGTAATTCCTTTACCGCCCGTGGCACACACAATGTTTTTCATCACACTTGTGAGGAAATCTGATTAAAATAACCTTACTTAACCTATATAAAATTGTAAAACTGACAGTGACATTAGTGACATTATCCATAGACAATGCGAATGTCAACTCACGTTCGGAAACCATAGCGGTATGTGTTTTTTTATTTTTGCAAAATACTGAAATGCACTATTTAAACATTCAATTAATGTTACAGAAATATGTGTTTACATGTATTTGCAATAACAGTTATCTTTCAATAAATAATTCAGTAATAAAAGTTAAAAAAGTACGTTGGCGTTTCCTTTGAACATGACAAACAAGAGTAAAACAGGACCAGCGTTTCAAATTTAAAAAGAAAACCATTACGCCCTAGGGCGTAATAGGTCATTTACGGCTCGCAAAACCTACGTGTAATGACACCATTTTCGAGCAAGTGGGATGAAAAAACTTATTCCTTCTAAATCGATATATGTATTTATGTGTTAAATACAGTATTTTTTTACTTGTTCCAGCCATTCAAGTGTCACACGTCTTTGTACGTGCACATGCAGAATGTGCACAGGAATAAGGAAAAGAAAGATAACTTGTGCCATGTCTGCGGGAAGTCTTATCAGGTGAGACGATGCGATGGTAATATTCTGTATATTCCGGAGAGATGGCGCTGCTATCGCGGTAAAGACTAACTGCACATATAATTAAAGATAAAAAAGGGAAATTATGTTTATCTATGAGTATAAAGGACTTCAGATTGAAGAAAATAGACTAATTTTCGGGACAGTGCGTTATATAAGGACTAGACAGTGTAAAACAGTGAATAGTGAGACATAAAATTACAGCAGGTGTAACGGCAAGGACGTTTCAAATTTCTTACTGGAAAATAATCACAAGACTTTCTTTTGGAATAAAGTGATATGTGTGACTCGAGTGCCAAACTACTAATGACTGAATTTTTAAAAGTTGATGGTAAACAAGTGAGAAGTGTAGCAAACGTTTTCAAAATATAGTTTCCAGTATAGTTTCACCTGAACATTGTACAGAAATATAGTGCTGAAATATATGTCTGGACGGTTTTTTCGTAAATAGACAAGTACAAACATTGCGGCATGTGGATGTTAAACTCAAATAAACTGGTCACTATAAATGATTTATATTAAAAATACCAATAAAACAGTAAAATACTGCCCGAAGAAATAGCGCCATCTATTGACACGTTAGTGAAACACCGTGACCTTTGAGCGAGATAAACTATATGAATAGGCGGAGGAACACAAGAGATAGCATGCTTACTTGCGCTTGCGTTTTAGAATATTATCTGAGTTAAGAAACGATAACTCCGCCCACTCGGCGATATCATCTGCCGTAAAAATAGGCCTAGATTCCGGCGAAAGACAATATTCGCACAATTGTAATTTGTAAATAATCGGCAAGCGTTAAATAATTTCACCAACATGTCATCCTTTGATAATATTACTGTAAGGAAACACACAGCTAGACGGTATTGCTTGGAAAACACGATATCAGATTCCCAAAGTATTCCAAATGTTAGTAATGCGAGTTTGCCTAACATATTGACTGAAGACTCGTCCTTTATAAATGAGTTAAAAAATCAGGTGGGAAATCTACATGGCGAGTTGGAAATTGCAAATGAGGAAATTACAAAACTTTCACTAGAGATTTCAGAGCTGAGAAGGACAAACGAAATGTATAAAACCAAAATTGGTCTGTTTAAAACTGTCACAGCTTCAGATATAGTCAGAGAAAAACTTTATTCTCCGAAAATGGTGACTAGGATGTCTTACACACCTGCTTACAGGAAAATAAATCAACTTTGCAGCATGAGATCTTCGAGTGCACAGCGCACCAACACAGTATGTAAGATTCTAGAACATCTTCAGACGTCTGAGTATTCTCCTGAAAAAATACCTCTGAATACATCACAACAAAATAGTGCAGATGATACGATCATTTTTGGAAGTGGAAAAAAGAAACGGTCCATTACGGCATCGACTCCAAAAAAAACAGGCTGCCAAACTCAAAGCCCAAAATCAAGCCCAATTAATAAGAATACTCCACTTCAGAACCTACCCCAGGACCCACCTCAGGACCTGCAAAATAGTAACACAATATTGGACAAATTGCCACGGAAGTTATGTATCATCAGCAGTAACATGATTAACCCTGTACTAAAGACGGCTGAGAGAACGTTTAAGTCACATGAAATATGTCATTATCTGTTCCCCCACGGAGGGATCTCTAGGCTTTTAGATTGCATCGATAGTAAAATCAATAATTTCACTATGAAAGATTGCTGTATCATTCTTTTAGGACAGGAGGACTTTTATAATACACATGACTACTACAAAATGGTGTCTCTAATTAGGGAAAAACTTATGTCTATATCGCACACAAATATAATTATCTGTACGCCAACTTTTAAGCTCCAAAAAGTATGTAATTTATTCAATAGTAGAATTGAACTCTTTAATAAATTATTGTATTCAGATATCTTGACGTACAATTATGCTTATTTATTGGACTCTAGCAAAAATCTGGAATATACGTATAAAACGTTTTCGAAAAGGAGTGGTCACATAAATAATAAAGCTCTGTTAACTATTTTTAAAGACCTTAAGAGCTATGTAACTGAACTTGACTCCAGTGATATCTGCTTACCTCCTACTTATAGTGTGTCTAAGAATAATTCAAAATCAAATGTACCTGTTCCCTCCCCAGGTCCTCAAAAGGAACACCACGATAGTTCTTCTTTTTTAGAAAAGAGCCATCCAATGGAAAAAAATCCATAGAAATAACACAAACAAAGTTATATGTATTTTTTCAAAATATATGCGGTATCACAAATAAAAAGAATGAACTTGAGTTGTATTTGCATAGTTTATCCCAAAAAAAACACTATGTTTGCATTGGAGAGCACTTTCTAAATAAAATCTCGGCGCCACTGCTGAGCTTGGCTGAATATAAACTTGCCACATATAACACTAGATCAAAAAAGAAACGAGGAGGCACTCTAGTCTTAAGTCATATAAACAGTAATTATGAGGAACTTCCAATATGTGTAAAATTGTACAAGGATGAATTTTTTGAAATCTGTGGTATTAAGGACTGTGAAACTGATGTAAATATAATCTGTTGTTATCGGAATCCAATTGATGCGAACTTTGAGTTTTTTATGTGTAGGCTTGAACTGTTATTGGAACACTTTTTCAGCAAAAAATGCATCATTTGTGGTGATTTCAACATAAATTTGCTGAAAGCAGATAAAAAAACCGCGGATTTCCTGTCGTTGCTTACGTCCTATAATTTTAGACATCTTATTAAGAAGGCTACTTTCATACGTAACGAATCGCAAACGTGTTTGGACAATATTTTAACCAATTTGCCAGAGATTAGTGTGACTTCGACACTGGTAGATCAAAACGGTCTAGCAGACGGACATGCAGGCATTCATGGCACTTTCACCGTAGATAAGACCGGGAAATCGAACATGAACAAGCCCTTATGGAAAGTTGTCAGAAGGATCAACACGATTGGGAAACAAAATTTTCGGGATAAACTTTTAGGACTGAACTGGGTAGATATAGGTGTAAATACGTTCATTCAAAAGTTTGGTAGACTTTTTAAAGAGAGTTTTAAAAATAAAAAAATTAAAATATCTCCCAATACAGGAAGTAAAATAAAATGGATAACTAAGGGCATAAAAGTATCAAGTACCATGAAACGTGTTCTAACTACCCACAAGTCTGGCATTTCTGACTCAATTACAGATTATAAGAAAAAATATTTAAATATATATAAGCGTGTAATTAGAAATGCAAAAAAAATGGCAATTCAGTCACAGATAGACAAAGCGAAGGACTCATCCAAAGAAATCTGGAAAATTGTCAATAGACATCGCAACAAGGGTAAAACCAGTAAAAATGACAATCAATTTCTAAAAATAGAGCATGAAAATGGGACTGCTGAAATAGTAAACTGTCCGGAAGATGTATGCACTGTTCTATTAAATAAGTTTACTCAATCAAATGACACGTACAATAATTCCGACAATGCTCTCAGACTACTACAGTCACATGTCCCTAGAGTGCAGGAAGATATCATTTTTGACCCTGTAAATCCGGCTGAAGTGGTTTCCATAATAAAAAATCTTAAATCGAAAACCTCTAGCGGATATGACGAGATTCCTATTGTTGTTATTAAAGAGAACATAGACATACTGGCGGAACCACTGGCTTACCTTTTCAATGAGTGCTTTGACACAGGGACTTTCCCGGAACAGTTTAAAGTCGCTAAGGTGCTACCAGTACATAAGAAGGGCTCCAGACAAGACCCGAAAAATTATAGGCCCATTTCACTCCTGCCAACACTATCAAAACTTTTTGAGAGGCTCATGAAAGACAGACTTATGAAGCATCTTCACCGGCATAATATACTAAGCGAGAGGCAATTTGGCTATCAAAAGAGCAGAGGCACAAATGAAGCAATCAACACACTAATTCAGGACGTCACTCGACAACTCAACAACAAAAACAAGGTTGCAGGATTGTTTCTGGATTTGAGCTCTGCCTTTGATACCGTCGATCACAATTTTTTACTCGATAAGCTGGAGCACTATGGGATTAGGGGTAAAGTGCAGGCGCTGTTTCGCTCTTATCTTACAAACAGAAAACAATTTGTTGAAATAAAATGGATAAAAGATAATAGCGAAACAGTGTATCACTCTAAAATGGCCAAAATAGAAAGGGGAGTCCCACAGGGCTCAATTCTGGGACCAATCTTTTTCATTATATTTACCAACGATTTAATATCCTATATTAGAAATTGTCTCAAGGATACAGAACTGGTGTTGTTTGCTGATGACACCAACGCTATTATAACAGCCGAAAACATCCAGCAGCTAAATGAAAGAGCAAGTAACGCAATGAGAGCATTTCAGATCTGGTTCGACGTAAACAATCTGAAACTAAATAGTAGCAAAACCAATGCTGTGCTTTTTAAGACTACAACTAGTAGAAAAGACGCTCTGCAAATTGTTTCTGACGGGACCACGATCAAACAAGCGGACTCTGTGAAGTTTCTCGGCGTTTACATCGACTCCAGCCTAAACTGGAAAGATGAACTGGAAGCGGTAACCAATTCTATTAGTTCTGCGTGCTATGCACTCAGGAGTCTTCGGGATGAAGCTGATCTGGCCCAGCTAAAAATGGTATATTATGCTTTGATCGAGTCAAGGATACGATACAGCATAAAGTTCTGGGGGAATAGCTATAAGTATAATGTTCAGGCCGCTTTTGTAGCACAAAAAAGAGCGATCAGAATTTTAGCTAGGGTATCACAAACAACGTCTTGCAAGAAGTTTTTTACTGAATACGAGATACTGACTGTTCCGAGCCTTTACATTCTTGTGGTACTTACCAATTTAATTAAGCACATTGGCAATATAGAAACGCCCGAAGAGAGGCAAATGCGTCTGTCCACTAGAAGAAAAGACCTGCCTCGATCGATAAACACTAAACTCAGAGTAGTAAAGCACTCGGCAGGTTATCAGGCGGTAATTTTGTTCAACAAGTTGCCAATTGAGTATAAGTTGTTGACTAGTGTAAATTTGTTTAAAAATAAGCTCAAAGCGTTTTTGCTGAAACAGTGTCTTTACTCCGTGGATGATTTTTGCAATGATTGTAATGATTTGTGAATGTGTTAAATATAATATGTATGTGTATATGTTAGGAAAATGACATAAATGTAAATAAATATTGGTAGGGAATTTGTTATTTGAAAATTTAAGTTATTGTTAGCTCTTGTTAAGTTAATATTAAGTATTTAGCTTGAAGTTATAATTTTAATATTTATGCATAAATTTCAATTTTCAAACGCAATGTATATTGTTTATGAATAAATGACTTATGACTTATGACTTATGACTTATGTATATTAGGCTAGACAACTAAAAAAAACTGTTTAGTCCGTCAGTGAGATTATTAAAAAATATTGTACACGTATTTTTTCTTTTGTTTGACAAACAAAAAATGACGAGGATAGAGGGCTTAGAAATTTCGAGTGACGTCACTCCTTGGTATAATTTTCACCTAGGAGTGACGTCACAACCCCCCACCTTTTTCGATTATTATAACAGTTTTTTTTAGTTGTCTAACCTATTCTATATGTTTACGCCAAATCTGATTTGATGGCTAGCGTGTAGTAATTTATATTGACTACAGGCAAATACCCTATTTATAATCAAATAATATAGTGCCTTATATTATAAGCAATATGATTATGTGTAACTTATCAATATTACTTCTTAATCCTACGTGATGTATGTGATGACTTTGCACAGTTTTAATATGTATATAAATTCGTCGGCCAATATTGCTAACCGTATATTTTCACAACTTTCAGAACGCTGCCAAGCTGAAATACCACATAGTAGCGATGCATACGCGGGAGACTCCATACCAGTGCGGGCAATGCGGAGCCGCCTTCGGATGGTACTCCAGCCTGTACCGACACATACGCGAGGTCCACTACAAGGTACCGTCATTAGTACCATAGCGTGTACACTCGGCAGTACCAGTGCGGGCAATGCGGAGCCGCCTTCGGATGGTACTCCAGCCTGTACCGACACATACGCGAGGTCCACTACAAGGTACCGTCATTAGTACCATAGCGTGTACACTCGGCAGTACCAGTGCGGGCAATGCGGAGCCGCCTTCGGATGGTACTCCAGCCTGTACCGACACATACGCGAGGTCCACTACAAGGTACCGTCATTAGTACCATAGCGTGTACACTCGGCAGTACCAGTGCGGGCAATGCGGAGCCGCCTCCGGATGGTACTCCAGCCTGTACCGACACATACGCGAGGTCCACTACAAGGTACCGTCATTAGTACCATAGCGTGTACACTCGGCAGTACCAGTGCGGGCAATGCGGAGCCGCCTCCGGATGGTACTCCAGCCTGTACCGACACATACGCGAGGTCCACTACAAGGTACCGTCATTAGTACCATAGCGTGTACACTCGGCAGTACCAGTGCGGGCAATGCGGAGCCGCCTCCGGATGGTACTCCAGCCTGTACCGACACATACGCGAGGTCCACTACAAGGTACCGTCATTAGTACCATAGCGTGTACACTCGGCAGTACCAGTGCGGGCAATGCGGAGCCGCCTCCGGATGGTACTCCAGCCTGTACCGACACATACGCGAGGTCCACTACAAGGTACCGTCATTAGTACCATAGCGTGTACACTCGGCAGTACCAGTGCGGGCAATGCGGAGCCGCCTCCGGATGGTACTCCAGCCTGTACCGACACATACGCGAGGTCCACTACAAGGTACCGTCATTAGTACCATAGCGTGTACACTCGGCAGTACCAGTGCGGGCAATGCGGAGCCGCCTCCGGATGGTACTCCAGCCTGTACCGACACATACGCGAGGTCCACTACAAGGTACCGTCATTAGTACCATAGCGTGTACACTCGGCAGTACCAGTGCGGGCAATGCGGAGCCGCCTCCGGATGGTACTCCAGCCTGTACCGACACATACGCGAGGTCCACTACAAGGTACCGTCATTAGTACCATAGCGTGTACACTCGGCAGTACCAGTGCGGGCAATGCGGAGCCGCCTCCGGATGGTACTCCAGCCTGTACCGACACATACGCGAGGTCCACTACAAGGTACCGTCATTAGTACCATAGCGTGTACACTCGGCAGTACCAGTGCGGGCAATGCGGAGCCGCCTTGGCTCACTCTGCGATATCGCCGCGTTGCTACTAGTCTAAATCTTGCCCCTCCAGAGGAGCTTAGTCAGCGACCAGAAAGAGCACGCCTTATGCGATAGAGAGGAACGGTCGGATCTGGTGCGTTCCGTCCGGTGGTCGAACCCGAACGTCAGTTTTGTTAGAAATAGTACATTGTGCACCCGCTAAGAGACCACTTCAACTGTCAACTTTTTCAATATAGTCTTCCACAGATAATGCTAAGAACTGCGTTTAGTTTTTAAACTTGACAGGCAATGCCGCCAGATTGTACCGATTTTCATAATAAAATTTAAAGTAAATTAATTTAATTGCATTAAAATATTTGCAAAAATTACTGAAATAATAGTAAAATATACCATATAAGTTTTATATACACTAAAATTGGTTTTGTAGCCAAGTTTTGAAGATCTGAAATAAGCCTTGGCTGATTTGAAACCTCCTTAGTCTGAAATGACGTACGGGTAGGTCCTATATTTTAAAACTAAACTCATAACTCCCACGGGAGTTATATATTTTCATACAGTTTTTCCTCCCGTGGGAGTTATAGATTTTTATAACCCACGGGAGGTAAATCGGCTCGAGCTGGTCTATAAGCCCGCGTGTTATAACACCCTTTACGAGCAAGTGTGATGAAAAATAAATTTCTTATGTAGTAGGTACAATTACTTTGTGGTATGACCTGAAAATTAACTATTATCTACTCTAAATAACTGATTAGGTATTTTGGTTACCCGTTTTTCAAATTGTTTCTGCTCTAATGGAAATAAAACTACTTGTTTCAGATGAAAATGCAGCCGAAAAAGTCAAAGAAGGGAAAGAAGTTGGAAGACATCATGGTCATACCTCCCCCTCCCCAACTTCCGGGCCCAGTCTGAACACATTCCATGTTTATTAAAAAAATCGCTCATGCCCAAAATGGGCGAATCAACTTTTATACCCACACTTTTGACGTAAATAAATAAATAAATATTAGGGGACAATCTTACACAAATCGAACTAGCCCCATAGTAAGCTCAATAAGGCTTGTGTTATGGATACTAGACGATATATTTAATAGATACAAATACTTAAATACATAGAAAACATCCATGACTCAGGAACAAATATTCGTGCTCATCGCACAAATAAATGCCCTTGCCGGGATTCGAACCCAGGACCTCCTGCTTCGTAGGCAGAGTCACTATCAACTAAGCTAAAGCGGTCGTCGCTTGACTTGCGGTGACGTCTATGGCGTTACCGAAAATGTCTCTGGAGTTACCGAGAAATCGGGCTTCTGATATATTTGCATGTTTATGAGGTTCATAAGACGGGACTTTCAACGTTTTAACATACACCATCAATTTAAATATAGACAAACCATTTTTAAGGGCGTTATGTTTCAACGAAGATCAAAAGTTGCGGACAGCTTTGTGTGGGTTAAAAAGTTGATTCACCCAAATACGAGATTTTTCAAAATACCAGATTCTCGATTTATCAGATTCCTGTCTTACGACATTCCCGTTACACTAAATTATAAAATCGTAAGTTACTCAAGAATCTAAATGATTTTGGTGGATGTATTATTTTGGGAATCTGGTATACGGAGAATCTGATATATCGAGAATCTGGTATTTTAGGAATAGTATTTTGGGAAGGGGTCATCCATATAGTACGTCACACCCATGGGGGGGTCTAACTAAATGTGACAGCTCGGTACTAACAAGGTCAAATATGTTAAGAAAAAGTGTGACGGGGGGGGGGCGGTCTAAGTCTGAAAAATCGTGTGACGTACTTTGTGGGAGACCCCGAATGTGCGAAAAAATGACATCAGTTACGAAATCGGAATAAGTTTTCCACTGACTGAACTTCACAATTAGTTTTAAGTGACACAACTATTACTAGTTATGATAAGTAAGTTTTTAGGCTTTTTAGGTAACCGCGAGTGTATTAAGGTGATTCGATTTCCATAAAAACCAAAAGAAGGTCATTGTTTGCCTCTACAGCAGGGTTTATTTGGCCGAGCCTCCCCGAACCAAATATAATATTACATACCTATACAGATGCAAGAAATCAAAGTACATAGAAAAATTAAATTGCACTCACCTGTGTCCAGACCGGGAATCGAACCCGGCACCTCTGGATTTCCGGCCCAGCGACTCAAAACCAATGAAGAGACAAAATACATAGAAAAATTAAATGGGACTCACCTGTGTCCAGACCGGGAATCGAACCCGGCACCTCTGGATTTCCGGCCCAGCGACTCAAAACCAATGAAGAGACAAAATACATAGAAAAATTAAATGGCACTCACCTGTGTCCAGACCGAGAATCGAACCCATGACAATGAAGAGGCAAAATGTTTCTTTCATATAAAGCAAAAATAATATTTTCATGCCCCCCTTAAGTTTCAGCAAAAATAAGAAACACATTATGACACTGACTTGTCGAAACATGTATAGCAGCGATTGAATGGCAATTCAGAATAGTTAATTTACCTACGCTACGCGTTAAATAGTTTTTTTTTTCGAAATGTATTCCCCCCCCCACCCCCTAAATTTTTTTACGCCCCCCTTGGTTGGAAAGTCCTGTTCTATGAATTATATTTGAAATGTGTTTCATTTTCTAGTTTGATACGCTATATTTGCGCGAAAAGACATGAGAGCTCGCAAAAAGTCAAAAAATGTAACCTAATTGGAATGGAAAAGCGACAGATTCGTATCACGTTAAAGTTTAAGATAAAAGAACAGAAAATTGTGATGTAAATATTGAAATAAAACTTTTGTATCTATCTAGTAGTTTCATTCTCTCTCAATTCCTTGATTCGATGCTAAAAGTGCTGGCAATAATTATGGCGAAAAAATATTTATGCCACACCTGGCCATAAAGTGGGTACTTCCGCAGGCTTTTTCCGGCTTTTTCCGTACGGAAAAAGCCGCTTTCTGGCCAAGTGTAGACATAAAATTATGTACACAACACAGGAGGTAATAAAGAAAACCCTCGATCGCATATCTACGTCCCTCACTTGCAGCTCGGGCCGCAAACTTCTGCGATCTCGGCCTTTCTTTGTTTTACCACCCTAGTTGTGTAATGTACTATTCTTTTTGTTATCCTCAAGGACCTTAAAATAAAACTTTTGTATTAATCTATGGTTATCCCACTAATTTTATAACTGCGAAAGTTTGTGAAGATGTCTGGATATTTGTTACTAAATAACGGGGTAACGACTAGATGGATTGAGCTGAAATTTGCCATGCAAGTAGACCAAGTCCTGGATTGAAACACAGGATACTTTATATCCCGGTAAATAGTTCCCTTGGGACAGTAACGGGAAAAACGCGGGTTAATGCTAATTATAAATAAAACAACTGACATAATCGAAAGCCTTATATTATCACTTAAATTAAAAACACTGTACTCTGTCAAATGACGTCACATTTCCATTTGGCAACCAAGTTACGAAATGGGAATTTCCCGTGTTCAGAAACCAGTTCCAAAATCAGTTACAGTGCATTAGGTAACCAACGGAAATTCGGCACTTGGTAACTAGTTACGAAATGAGTTAATTTCGTTCGAATTTTAGTTTCGAAATTTAAGATATCGGGAAAAGTGGAACCCCTCAGTTTAAGTTTTTAAGAAATATGAGGACTGAGGAGTTTATAAAACGGATATAATTTTTTTCTAAAACTCAACATCAAGAACACAGTACTGGCGAAACATTAGCTGTTAATCATTGTAAGAAAACAGATGCCTAGTGTTCCTGATTCTGAGCACAAATATCTCAAAACTGGCCATTCCAGGGAAAAAGTGCACACTATTTTTTTTCTTTTACACACTTTCGTCAGGCAACCACTAGGGGCAGCTGCCTCTATAATCAGTGTTTCTAGTAAGAAAGGGAATAAGTCAGATGTAAACAAGGCACAAAAGAGCACAGCCAGGTCATTCCACTTAAATGTAACGCGAGTCACGATTTAATTGCGTTTTTTTTTCATTAAAGATACAAATTTTAGTGTTAATATATCTAGGGATGATAAGTAACACTTCTTTAGAGACATATTGACACTTTAATTTTCATCATGATGATTTAAAATTTAATGAATATTGTGACTCACATTAACTTTTGCCGTGGAATGACTCGGCCCGTTGTCACCACATGGAAGGATAAAGGGGACGTGGAAGATCACCGATCCAATGGGCAGATGCCGTAAAGGAAGCACGTCAGGGAACTCTACCGGATAACTTTATAAGGCAGAAAACTGTGTGGACTGGAGAGCTTTGCATAGAGCAACGGCCTCATGTAGTCACAACCTTAATGAGAAAATGAGGAGGAAAAGACAAAAGAATGCAAGTCTCATAACAGGACTTACACCTCTTCGCTTTTGGCTCATATCTGACTTATTTCTTTTCTTACTTGAGGCACTGTACTGCTGGACTGACAAATTTGGATTGTTTGGAACAAGCTTAAAATCCAATTAGCCATTGAAGAGATAGACCAGCCGACATCAGTGAAGATTTTTAGTCCTCATTGTTCTTTATTCTCCGAGTTTCCTTCATGTTGTGATCAATCTACTTCTTTTTATTCATAGGCCGGGGCGCCTGGTTAGGTTGTCTGGCGAGTGGGGGCGCGGGCCGGCGGGCGCCGAATGCACCTCGGGCGCCGCCGCGGGCCGCGCGCATGTTGCCGCCCCCGCGGCCTTTGGATACTTCGCTGCGGCCTCGGGATTTCACCTGAAAATTCAAGAAATTTTGATTGGAGTATAAATAAGACTATTAATTTTGATGGACCGCGATCTCCCATGTCTACTACTTAAATTTGAAACTAGCTGTTGATTGGAAACTATCAGAAAACACTTAAAACGTACCTGGGTTTCTTCTTTAACCATGTCTATAACTTCATCAGGAATACGCAGATACTTGATCGTAGAGCCTCGAATATAGCACTCTGGCATACGCCAGAACTTGTCGCCGTCTCGCGACGTACAAATTACTTCTCTCAGGTTGATGTTCATCCAATTATCACACGAAACTAGATGTCCGTTGTACGTCTCGCCATTTTTAAGTTCTACCAGCATTGGATGGTTTTGAGCGGTTCGTAATAGCGATAAAGGGAGCATTTTGATGCGACTAAAAAATTAATTACAGAAATAACTGATGGAATTGGTTAATATAAAACGATTTTATTTATTTACGCAAAACAAATTTCAGCAATTGCAGCGTAACGTCACGCACGAAATAGGTTAGAAATTTATTAGGTATTTTATAGAACTAGCTAAACTGTTTACGATGAAGTTTTTATACCGTTTTTTATCGAAGAACTCTTTTTATAAGTGTAATATATATGAGTTAGTAAAATTTTTAAATGATGTAAAGTAAAGTTAAAACAAAGTCTAAATCTACAGTGATTTCAATCTATTAACTAATTATAATATGTATCTAAAACTTGTTCTATAAAGAACCCTTTCTTGCAGTTGACAACTTAGAGGCGTTTTTTCCATTGTTGGCTCGCTTACCCTACTTAACATTCTTATCAGCGTTTTTAACAAGCACTGTATGTTAAAAACGCTACATCAAAAACGATGAAAACAATAGCTCAAACAAATTGTTTTGAAAAAACTGTCAGTTGGTTTTGTCATATTTTTGACAATACGTTTATTACGTTTCCCGTTCGAGAAGTAGCAGACCGTTCGTATTTGTTTAAAACTGCATAATTTAACTCTTGTAAGTAACTATAAACGTTTATTTTCACTAAAGTGCATATTAAAAAAGTTTCTTGCTTATTTTATGCCTTGACAACCACTTTTGGTACCAAATCCCATGCGGTCCATTACCGTAATTAACTATACTTTTTATGTTTATCTTTCGCATGATAACTGTACATTAGCCATCCAGACGCACAATTACCGGGCAGAAAGGTTCCCACTACCTAGTCTGACCTGTTTCAAGGTTAAATTAAGTTTAATTGTCTCATTTTCAGGTGAAACTTTAAGATGCCGCAAGCGCGTCGAAAAACGCCGTTTAGCGGCAAAGCTAAAAAGCAGCAGCTGCAATTTAAGAAGCAGAATAAAACACTGTTGCTATCCTGTAAGTAAATTCATCACTTATCCGCGACCTCCACCATAATTCCTTTGTTTGAAATAAGGTTTGATCACAGTTCTTGCAAGATTTACTAAACATCGCATGGTCACAATGTTTTTGGGGTTAACAGGCTTACTCTAACCACGTTGAAAGCTTGTAAAATCGTAAATACTGAAAATTCTATATTTTTTTAATAATCTAGGTTGATACTTTTCGACACGCAGTTCTTATATATTCATTTATTTATTAAGGCGGCCAACAGTCGGGAATTTCATGTTTCTGTCCTGCATGTTAATATTGACTAAAAATGTCCCGGTAAAGGCTAAAGTGTCCCGCATGTCCCACATTCCAGCCAGCATGGGGTGGATGTTTGGTGTGATTCTGGATCATTTCAAAAATTCAAAAATTTCAAAATTATTTATTTTTAACAAGTGTTGGCAGTTAGTTGTGGAACCCTCCTTTGAAGTTAAAAACTTGTGTTAGGAGGTGTTCGCTCTTTCATCCATCATTTAAATGATTGGCAGATATTTTTAACCCCAGGGTTATGGGTCGACCATAAGAAAGTATTAAAGTTAGACAAATGGTTTTTTTTTTGTTCATGTGAAGTTGTCTGCCTTATTATTTATTTCCGAGCTCTCGGGTTTGGTTTTCAGTAGGGATGCAACGATACGGCTATTACGATACCAATACAAATGACGAATACATCGTAATGGCCAAATACGATAACGAATTGACAATATTTCAAATTTTCTACTCCTTCATTTTCTGAGCTGGATAGAAAATAGGTGGAATTTTAAGCTACCCGTATTTTTTCTTTTTCGTTTTAACTCAATTTTTCAATTAAAAATAGCAGTTTGAAAAGTAGCTCATTCTAAAAGGGCGTATGTAGAAAATGACGTCACTTTCCCAACTAGAATCCAGAGCGACAATTACGATTTAAAAAAACTAGAATCCAGAGCGACAATTACGATTAAAAAAATAACTGTCAGGCGTTACAGCGTTGTCAACATAGGAAGTTCGGGAAGACAACGATGCTTTTGCTCCTCTTATTTGGGCTGGATTATATTTATCACTTGCCGATGTGTACTCCATCATCATAATTTCAACACGCGGCAGATTCGTGCTATCAGCCTGAGAAAAACCTTCTGATGTCTTCATTATATGAAAAAAATCGGTGTCCGGTAAAAGAATGCCAAGTTAATAATGTTTGAATGCGTTATCGGAGTCCAGTGGGAAAGTGCCAAGTCTTTTAAGGTCTTCGAAAACGTGCAAATGAACCAACGGTAAGAAAATTAAACTTCTAAAGCCGCTAAGCAGTTGTAACAATTTTCAAAACAAATAAACGTCAGACGGCAAGTATGTCAGAAAATGACAACCGGATACCATACACTTTTTAATCGTTTCAGCACTAAGGTCTCTCTCGATAATGCAGGGAAAATGACGTCACACTTCCGGTTCACACTAATTGACGATTTTTTCCAAAATGAATGGGAAAAAAAATCCAAAAATATTTTTTTTGAGCATAAAATACAGTTTTACCCAAATGGTTTTCGAATTAAGATCTTTTGAAAATATGAAATGTTGTCAATTACGATACATTACGAATGCATTACGATATTTGTTTAATACCATTTTGATGAATTTATTGGAAGCTTTGTTGTATGTTATTTATTATTGTAAGACTAAGTAAAGTAAAAGTATAAAAAAAGTTATGCATTTTTAATAGAGATGGACCGACTAGCTAATCGGCCGACTAATCGGTTCCCAATTTGCCGATTAATCGGCCGACTAGTCGGCATTATCGATCATACTTATTAGCTATGTTCGGGTGCAATCCGAAATGCTAAGTTCGCCTCATCTCCCCACCATTTGTTGTCACGCGTTCGTGTTTTGATCAGTTTATAATTAAGTTGATTTTGTTTTTGTGTTTGAGTAAAGTACGTAAAAATATAAAATAATTTTGAAAATTATGGTTTAATTTCTTCTGTATCTTGTGTGTATTCTCCGCTAGGCAATAGTGCGGATGCGACGCGTTCAGAAATTGACGCGTTATGCGTTTCGTTTCACCCGAAACAGTAAAAATTTAAAAATTTTGAAATAAATGTATCGTAAAAATATCGTATCGTAATATTTACGATAACGAATGATCGTAAAGGTTTACGATAATCGCCGATATACGATTATCGTATCGGTATCGTTGCATCCCTAGTTTTCAGGGCCGAACAGTCAGTCTAGCTTGGTCTTATTTCTGGGTAATTGTTTTCGAGTATTCATGTATTTTTTTCCCAGCAAACCTCCAACACCCTGGTGCTTTAACTTTTTACATATAAGTGTCATCCGTAGTCACTTTACGCTTCAATTTTTATTTATAATAGTGAAAATTTAAACATTTTGCGTCTCGGGCAGCATTCTAACCTTCTGCAGGTTTGGCAGAATTAGTAGCTTGTACGAGACGCATGTTCGAATCCTGCCTGAGGTATGAAATTTTTAAATTTTCTCTGCTAGCAAATATATTTAGAATTCATAGGCAGATGTTAATGCCAGTGCCGTAAATAGGGTGGTGCCATCGGTGCCCAGGCACAGGGCGTAGACTCTGGGGGGCGCAAGAATGGACAGACCGCGTACCACCTAGGGTACCTATAGTATCTAAAAAAAACAAGGTCGCAGTTATACTAGCTCGCACAGGGCGCAGAAAAGGCTATTTACAGCACTGGTTAGCGCTATAATAATAGTACATTACACAACTAGGGTGGTAATACAAAGAAAGGCCGAGATCGCAGTAGTTTGCGGCCCGAGCTGCAAGCGAGGGACGTAAATGTCCGATCGAGGGCTTTCTTTATTACCTCCCGTGTTGTGTACATAATTTTATGTCTACACTTGGCCAGAAAGCGTGGCCAGGTGTGGTATGAAGAATCATAATACTCTATGGCATATCTGTAAAATATTGTAACATTTATTGACAGCATCATCAGGCCAGCCGGGTCAGGATGTGGTCTCTGTCAACTACCAGCCGTCAAGAGGTGGCAATAGAGGCGACCGGAACAGATATGCGCTCAAGTTCTACAGGGAGACAGAAGCTGAACTCAACATGAAGAAAGAGGATGCTTTGTAAGTTGAACTCTTGTGTGGCTCCTCTGGTGTGGCAGATGTCTATGGGCGGCGGTAATCGCTTACTATCAGGCAATCTGTCTGCTTGTCTGCCCTCTATGACATAAAGAAAATCACAGAATAATTCAGCAAGAAAAATAATTTTTTTTCATCCTAAATTACACCTGTTCTCAGGGCTCGGAGCCAGTAAAATATAAAAATAAATATAAAATAGTTCATTTCTGCAAGTAGGCCCTCAAGGGCTCTTTTACAAGTCTGATTCTATTTTTTCTTTTGGCGCTTCGGGTTAGTGACCTTCTGGTGAGAAGAAGTACCGGAAGAAACTCACCAGTTTCTCTTTTAAAAAAAAAACGTTTAGTATTTTGTTAAAACCCCGAAATAGCCCAATATTTTGAATAATTTTATGCTCTTTATGGAGGGCTCAGTAATGTATTTAAGTAATGATTTCGTATTATTAGTGTCCGATAAAAAAATGAAATAATAAACCAAAGAACGAAAAATACCGGTATTTTTGTACGGAGAAAATACCGGTAACTGAGCCCTGCCTGTTCTATTGATGATGATTACATTTTTTGATTCGAACATTGTTTTTTGCATAGTGGTAATGTTACAATGTATTTGGCCCGCGCAGTTCGAAACCAATCAAATTCAGTTTCGGTTTTGGCCGTACTATTGGCCGGATGGCAGCCAAATCCGAAACTATGCCGAAACCCGTTTTTTTGCCGAAACTAGGGCGAAATCGAAATTTCGGTCGGACTCTACTGTCGTGTATATACTGCTTCATTGTAGATTCCAATTTTGACCATGTTTCATAGTGGCGACTAGGGCATGCAATACCGGTTTTACTTATATTGGCCAAAACCGAAAAACCGATATCACCCATGCAAATAAAACCGGTATTGCATGCCCTAGTGGCGACTCCATAAAAAAGAAAAAAACGTACCGCCCACCTTCTAATTTCTTCTTACAAAGTGTACAGACGCCATCAGATATATTTGAGCTGTCAGTGTACTCATAAATATCTGAACACGGCTCTAATGCTATGAAAATAGAGCCGTGTTCAGATATTTATGAGTACACTGCAAGCTCAGATATATCTGATGGCGACTGTACTACCCTACTATAGTCTGTCCTGTTAGGTATTTAAATAAAGGTAAACAAGAACCACGTGACTCGGGTCGTTCAGCCAATCAAAGTAACGTTTTGTACCTGTGGCGCAATACTACTGGCTGAACGAGCAGAGTCACGTGGTTTTTTGTTTACCTTTGTTTAAATACCTAACAGGACAGACTATAGCCTTAATTGGGTAGAAATTAGAGGCAGGGTATTTTATCCTTATGGACCCTGATGTTTATCACTTATTTCAGTACCTTATGAAACACCTTAAGAGAAAAAAGTGCATTTACATGATTAAGAATAGGGATGTAACGATACCGATATCGGCCGATACATCGGCGTCGCCCTTTATATACAACCGATATTTGAAGCGCGCGAAAAAGATTTGCTGTCTGAAAAAAAAAACTGTATATAGTAATTTCAATTATTGACCGACCCGGTTTAACTGACTTCATTGTGCAATGATAATTACTTTGTCAATCTCTTTGTTTCATAATAAAAATAAATGAAAATCTTGAGTTGACAATTTATTTATTTTTACTTTACACTTTCAAGGTTGAGTCCACAGAAATATATCGAGGTTTTTTTTTTTTTTTTCTTTGGCGCACATGCCCTGGATGTGGGGTGTATTTGCCAATGTCGAAGTTTGGAATCAGACGCGCAAGGAGAGTGTTCGGTCGTAGTAATAATTTTGATTTTTATGAATGGATCGGACGGGAATCCTAAAACAAAACAGACATTACAGGACGAAAACAATTTTTTTTTTTAAAGGATTGGATGACAATTAGTGTAGAGAGATAATAGACGTAGAAAATCGAGTTGTTTATAACTTAATAACATGCTCCTGAACATATTTTAAAAGAAGAGCAGTAACAGCTCTGTTCATATAAGACAGTACAAATTGTGTATTAAAAACAAAGTTTATTTCACCAGGAAAGCTCTAAACCCTGTCCCGGAGACAGAAATGGAGGTGGACCCTCATGACTTCTTCCCGCAAGACCTGGCGTTCCCCAAGCGCCCCCCGTGGGACTTCAGCATGAGCCCTGCACAATTGGACGCACAGGAGCACAAGTATTTCACTGTAAGATCTACTATCATTAGAAATTGTTTGTTTGTTTTTTTTTTGAAACTGACAAACTTGCAACCCGCGGGCGTAGCGTTTGTCGGACCGGGTGGTTGGCCGTGGCGTTCCCTGGGGTCGAACCAGGTCGCTAGCCAGTCCACCCTGAGTTGGGTCGGACTGGGTGGGTGCCGGGGTGCCTGGGGTCGAACCAGGACACCGTGTCCGGTATTAGAAATTGCATTACCGCTATTTAATATGGGCACAGACTAAATAATAGTTCTACCAAGCACCATTAAAACAAGAGGACTGTCATTCTCCATACTTTGGATCGTGCCCCGACCGCAAGGGGATTTCCGGGCAAAAACTAGATGGCGCTAAAAAACTAAACATTTAACGATGTTATAATTGAACAAAGAAACATAGTGCAGTAACAATTAGTTCGTAAACGGCTAATAATAAATAAATTCTAACATTTAAATACGGTGTCACGTTTGCAAAGTTGAATAATTGTAAATAATATAATGCTTTTACCAAGCTTATACATAGATGGCGTTGTAAATTCGGGGAACAGCTTTTTGTACGGAGAATGACAGTCCTCTTGTTTTAATGGTCCTTGGTTCTACGTACAGAAGTCTCTCTCTCTGAAAATTGCTTAAAAAAAAATATATATAGAGATTTTCTTCAACCGAGATAAAGTGCGATTAGGTGAAATGCTACAAGAAATTTTTGCTTTTGAGTTTTGAGGTAAAAAAACTAACAAACCAAATTTGCTACTAGTAGCTGCGTAGCAAAATCGCGGAGTGAGTCACTCCTGCCCCAGGTTGGCCGGACGAGATAGCTTATTAGCGATAAGACAACCTGTTTATCATTTAATATGCTGTTTTTAGGGTTCCGTACCAATATGGTAAAAAAGGAACCTTTATGGTGCGACTCTGTCTGTCCGTCTGTCACAGCAAGATATCTCAGGATCTACTGATGCTATCGACTAGAAATTTGGAATAGTGTTAAAAATGTCTAACCCTGTATTGTACAGAAAAAAAATCTTATACCTTTTTTTAGATTCAAGCTTTATATGATCTTCCGTTTTGGTGTAATATATGTCGCAGCCAACTGGTCTAATCAGCCATTTGGTTAAATGCCTAGCATTTTCACAATTATGACCTATTTCTGCTCTGAGGGACGCAAGCTAACTAACAAACCTAACCTAAAATTTAAATCAAAAGGCTAGGCAGTTTACTAAATGGCTAATTAAACTAGTTGGCGGCGACATATATAATATTGTATTGTATTCAGGCATCGGATATTCCTGCGCCTATTTACCTAAACTTCGGCGTCGGCGTAGGTATTTGAATGGTATGGAGGCGGACTCAATTTTTTTTTTTACTTTTGTTAGTAAATTTACCGGGATTTCGGAAATTATTTACAAATATCTCAAACTCGTACTTAGAGTTAAATGTATTTAGTAAACCGAATAAATTACTGAATTCATTGATACTGCTACAGTTACTTTATGTGGCAAGCGCATACATCAACTTGAGTACTTACAAAACTAACCTAAAAAAAGTAAAACCTAAACATTTTTGCGATATATTACATTCTCGTAACGTTTTATGCAATCCTGGAATCCCGGAACTTATATTATTTAAAAATATATTTTTAAGAAGCCAACTCCATACTTGCTTAGTTTTTTCCGGGAATTCGCCAACTTTAGGTAAATAGGCGCAGGAATATCCGATGCCTGATTGTATTGTATCAAATAACAGAATCTCGTTGCGTTCTGTAGCAGTAAATTATATTTCAGGAATATATAAATACTCTACAAGCCACCGACCATTGGCAGAAGATGTCATATTTCGAGCTGAACTTGGAAACTTGGAGGCAACTCTGGAGAGTGCTGGAGATGTGCGATATATTGCTGCTCATAGTGGACGTGAGGTTTGCGGTGAGTCAAGTATTTTTTTAGGGGTGCTAATTAAACAGACTTCTTTTTAATAGCATTATTCGCCTCTAAAAATCTACATTGCCATCTAAATTACTAAGTCAGCCACAATTACCGAGCGTCTGAATTATACTATCTTAGCCACTACTTATCTTCTATGTAGGCCACTCTAAATACAACTCAGCATGGTGGTTATTTTTTAGCATCTAAACTTGTAACATGCATTCAAGCAGTAGACATCTAAAATCTTAATATATGCCATCAAAAAAGATATGCTATTAGCTTCTAATTTTTTAACTCAGTACGCTTAAAATATAACTCAACCCACATTAATTAATCGTCAAAATTTAGCTAAAATTGTCATCTAATAGTAAATTTTGGCCACTAATATTACCTAGAAACTGTTGAGGAGAGACATCAAATTAGTCCATTACACAACTAGGGTAGTAATACAAAGAAAGGCCGAGATCGCAGAAGTGTGCGGCCCGTGCTGCAAGCGAGGGACGTAAATATGCGATCAAGGGCTTTCTTTAGTACCTCCCGTGTTGTGTACATCATTTTATGTCTATACTTGGCCAGAAAGCGGCTTTTTCCGTACGCGCAGCGTGCGGAAAAAGTCACTTTATTGCCAGGTGTGGCATAAAGTAATTTAAAAAATTAAACCGTCTCCAAAAAAGGTTAACATAAAAGTTTTATGGTAACTTCTTTTTTGAGGTCGGTGCCAGCCTTAGTTTTAAAGAAATATTTACATGAGTACATTATGTAATGTATGTACTAAGGCGCCAGCCGACCTCTAGAAAAGTTACCATAACACTTTTATTTTAACCTTTTTTGAAGTCGGTTTAATTTTTTAAATTACTTTATGCCACACCTGGCAATAAAGTGACTTTTTCCGCACGCTGCGCGTACGGAAAAAGCCGCTTTCTGGCCGCCTTTTTCGTTCAGCCTATTTAAGTTTTTTGTTAAAGTCATTTCCCCCAACGGCCCCTTTGTTATAAACCAACCAAATTTCTAGCACTTGTAAAATTTTCGACGAATGACTTTAAATCGGAGCGCAGCTCGTTTTTAATGTCAATAGTGACTTTCCGTATCTCCGGCGCTGCGGGAACAGCAGCCCTTCCGCCCTTGCATGACGGCGCACGGTCACTTCGCTCGGCTCCGCAGCTTCGGCTTGTTGGTCGCCTTCGGCGACCAGCCTCAGCCGCTCGCCTCACTCGTTCCCGCGCTTCGTCATGGCGGGCGAGGGCTGCTCTCCCTCCGCGCCTCCGGCTTTATAAAAACACTCTAGGGCGCGCAGTGTCGGCACGCGTCCTAACCAGCGAGAGCCCTAGATTCGGATTTGCGCAGGCTAATATCGTATACATAATATTCCATCATTGAAAATTTTACATTTTACAATCCGTCATTTATCTTGGTAATTATCAAATTTAGAGAAAAATTACCCATACAAAACACGCTTATTTTAGACAAAAAAAATTTAGTTAAAATGATATTCGGCTATATAATGATTAGTTAAAATAAGAATCGACAAAGTGAGTTTTAGATAAAATAATATTCGACAAAACAAGAGTTATGCAAATGATAATTTAGGTAAAACGAGTTTCGACAAAACAATAATTATGAAAAATGAATTTATACATATTGACTTTAGACAAAAAATTCATTATAGTAAAAGTTGTCAGACAAACTGAAATTAGACAAAAAAAATTTAGACAAGTCAAGGGAATACCTAGAAAAGCATTACAGCGCCCCCCAATCTAAATCCTATTCTCTTTCCGCACAGAGTCTAACGAAATTTTGTATGTGGAAATGGTAAAAAAGCTTCCTAACCCAAAACCTCGTACAATTTCGTACGAGCCTAATAGTGTCCCCGTACCTCGTACAGCAGACCACAAATCTCGTATTTGTACAAGGAACCTCGTACGTCTGGCAACCCTGGTGACTAACTCGTCGGTACATGAATGGCGCTCTCTGATTGGTGCAAATGGCCGGTCACTGTCGTCTCGCGCACTCGCGCCAAATTTTGAAGTGGCTATTTTCTCGATAACAGAATATGATGTATTATTTTACATACTAAGTTATAATAAATGATGTTGTCAATGGAAGCTTGAATTATATTTTTTTGAGGACTTTGTGTTGAAGCCGTAAAACGTAAAATGGTGATGAAATGTAAAATCCATGGCTGAGTTAGTAAATTAGGTGGCAATATATAAACAAGAAGGCAAGTTAAGATAATTGTTGATCTTTGTTTGACGCTTTCTAAAGAATATTTAGTTGGCGTTGTAAAAGAGACGAATTAATTTATTAGAGGCTATCTCATTTTCCCGTTGCTTAGTTATAAAATGAGAAGTTTGAGCACGTGGCCAAGAAATAAATCTGCGGCTTGACTTATAATTTCCCTTTTTTTAGTACATTACACAACTAGGGTGGTAGAACAAAGAAAGGCCGAGATCGAGCGGCTTTTTCCGCACGCTACGCGTTCGGAAAAAACCGCTTTCTGGCCAAGTGTAGACATAAAAAGATGTACACAACACGGGAGGTAATAAAGAAAGCCCTCGATCGCATATTTACTTCCCTCGCTTGAAGCCCGGGCCGCAAACATCTGCGATCTCGGCCTTTCCTTGTTTTACCACCCTAGTTGTGTAATGTACTATTACAATAGGCTTGTGTCCTAAATTGTGTTTCTGATGTAAATGGATTCTACTATTTATGAGGAACAAATATATACCCATAACTACTACACTTGGAAAACACGAGTTTTTTTCAAAATAGTGACGATATGTGTATAGGCTACTTGACCTCTTTTTAAAGTTTATCTTATATTATTAACTAGCATTTTCCCGCGGCTTCGCCCGCGTTGTTCCCGTTATTGTCCAAAAGGAACTCTTTACCGGGATATAAAGTATCCTTTGTTTCAATCCAGGACTTGGACTACTTATATGCCAAATTTCAGCTTGATCCATCCAGTTGTTATCCCGTTATTAGGTAACAAACATCCAAACATCTAAACATCCTCACATACTTTCGCATTTATAATATTAGTGGGATGGGAAGTGCGATTATTATCTGATTTACGGAAAAATAATATTACCCTATTTTTTTACGAACTGGAAAACCGCAAAATTGTAATTTAAAATTTAAGCTAAGTTAATCTTAATTAATTTAATTCTAGCTATGTTAATCTTTACATTATCTGTGGTGTGACGTCATTCAAGCCAAAGACCAGCATTTGACATTTATCTAGCGTTTATGGGGAATGCTAATAGTAATCAATCAATCAAAACGAAACGATTACGATCACAACCTCAAAAAACCGCCAAGTCACTTATGTCAATGTCACAGCAAAGCAAAGCTACATGGCGAGTTTCACTCGTATAAGGTTCGACATGAAGTTAGATTACGGTCCTATTACGTCACATCATGGCCGGAACCGTTTTCATAGTTCAAATTAAAAAAAATAAAACAAATGTAGCCAGCCACCTTTAATAAACTGTAATCGAAAAATATTGATTTCTTAAATAAATACTACAGAAAATAATCATTTATTGCACCAACTTTGATATGAGTCTAGTAGCCTATTCAAGCTTATGACATATGATGTTAAATATTTTGCTACATAACCGTTTTACCCCTGAATAAAATGAAGGGGAGACCCAAAAAATAAAAAAAAAACGACAAAATATGAATCACCCTAATGTAGGGTAATAGGCTGATGATGATTTTTTTCCAGGGCATGATGTTCCCCCCATCCCTCTACCAACACGTGATGCAGCAGCAAAAAGACATGATCTTAGTCCTCAACAAGGTGGACTTAGTGCCTGCAGCCGTGGTGGTTGCCTGGAAGAAATACCTTATGGAGAGCTACCCTGGCCTCAGAGTTGTTTACTTCACATCGTGCCCAGGGTACAACTTAAATGGAGCGACTAGTGACAAGGCTGGTGAGTTAACTTTATACTGTTTTGTTTGTTTTTAAAATTTCTTTATTGGAAAAATAAATACATTTTACTTACATATTTAGTGTACATTTTATCCTAAATAGTAAAAACATGCATTATTGTTAGTTTATTGAGTAATTAACCCATTTTAAACTTTTTAAATAGGCGATTTAAGGCCTATATTATGTTTTTTTAATTTAATACTATGATTAACGCCCACTGGGGAATGCTGCCCCCCCAGTGGGCGCTGCGGATTCCTAGGGGCCTTGGAAGAAATTAGGGGCGTTGATGCTATCCAGGGGGCTTTATCGCATTTGAAAAAAAAACTCAAATCACTATCAGCTACAGTACAAACTATTCCTGGCGTTGGTACAGTTAGCGTCAAATAGTATGTAGCATCCAATGCGCCATAAATATCGTAACTCGTCTTTATTACTAACTAGCGACCCGCCCCGGCTTCGCACGGTGTTTCTCTATTATATTATCCAGGTATTATACATATAAACCTTCCTCTTCAATCACTCTATCTATTAAAAAAACCGCATCAAAATCCGTTGCGTAGTTTTAAAGATTTAGTTAAGCATACATAGGGACAGAGAAAGCGACTTTGTTTTATACTATTTAGTGATCATAGGCACAAAGCCGTGTTACGATATATATGGCGCTTAGGATGCTACGGACTATTTGATGCTGACTGTACTATCCCCAGATCAAGCGTCGTTTTACACTCCCCCCCCATCGTTGAAAAAAAATTCACAACAATATGGTTGTTTTTTGTCGTGGGGGGGCGCTGAAAGTTTTTATCATGGGTGGCAAGTCAAAGTTTGGGAACCTATGCACCAGAATGTCAATTTTTTCGGGGACGTGACGGCTATCCTTAAAAACCGATAGAAAGTCTAAGAATACACCATCAACTATCTAAAAAGCCAAGTTATAAAATGTTAAGATACAAATCGAAAGATTTTCTAACTTGAAAATAATGACTTTAGAGTCTGTGCGGAAAGATAATAGGATTTAGATTGGGGGGTGCTGTAATGCTTTTCTACCGTATGTGCCGTATTTTCTGTTCTGTGGCCATACTGGTTAGGTTAGTTCCGTTTTTCGCCACGCCTATTCTCTTTCCGCACAGACTCTACGCGTCCGACATTAGGGTAAATATTCGAGCGTTTTGACCGTGCGGTTTATGGCATGGTCAATATTATTTCGCGATTATTACCACAATGGAAAAGTAAACCATCCAAGTAGCCATCATTTTGATCAGTCCATACAAATTCGTGAACTATTTCTAATTCGATACAAGGTGTTTCATTGAACGTAACATAACTCATGTTTTTTAAACTCCTCTCCTTGGTGCTAAAACCCGTGTTGTTAAAGTCATCTTAATTAATTACTATCACTGTTTTAATTGTTCATATTTTTTTGGTCTCATTGTGGTTACCTTACTTAGCGTTAAGAGAAAAAAGTTTGAATCTAATTTTGTAGTGAAAACGTACCTGGTTGCTTATCTAGGACGATAATTTATGAATAAAATGCATGCATTCTGACAAATCATTGAAGTTATCGGTCATAACAAACAAACGGGTCACGTAAGCGTGACGTCATGAGGGGTGCTCACACGACAAGATTATAATTTCTTAATTCTATTAGCAAAGTAGGAAAAGTTAATTATGACGTATTTTAATAAATCAATTTGTGCATGTTCGCGGTCGTTAACTGATCCGGAATTGCTTAATTTGTATTACGTTCAATGAAACACCCTGTATATTTCTATGGTGTTGTCATTGTGTCAATCACTTTTTGCATCGTTTACATAACACAGCACAGACATACAGAGACACTGCTATGGTAAAAATGACAATAGTCATTATAATTACTGCTCTCATTGACACAGTATAATCAGGATTCACAGGGTAAATTTTATCGTCAATTTCAACAACTTTACTATACAACGATTTCATATCGGTATTGAAAATCATAGTGCTAGGTAGTGACCAAAACTCTTGCCCAACTGTTTTCTTAAGCTTGTGATACACCCAGACCTGATAGATCTGCTTTGGACCAGGCGTTTTCATATAAATCTGACAACATTCAACAGTGCAGGACACCTGTGATGCGTCAGCCTCAATTTTTTTTTGACTTGAGTTACTGTACGTTACTTTATGATCAAAGTCGTTGTATTGAAGATGTTCACCGCCGCAATAGATGTCGGGCGATCGCCATTTCAGCAGTGTACCGTTTGTACTGGAATTGCCGATGAATAGTCCCAGAGGAGATGCAAGTTGTACTGAGGAACAGTGGTCAATGCGGAAGGATTGATGAGAACAGCCAAATACGTTGCAAGACCGCATCAAAAAGGGTAACTCTGTGATATTATTGAAATAGTTGCGCCAAACAAAGTATTTAGATGTACTGGGAGTTGTGTCGTTATAGAGTTGAGTTTCGTAATCTTTATAGAACAAGGTAAAGGTGACTTCGCTTAGCGAATGCCACGAACAATTCAGGTGCTGGAGGTTTTGTGAGACGCATCGGAAATCTGTAACCTCAGGGTGGCCCACAACCTTTACAAAAATTACCGATTCCGATGACTCTATAGAACAGACATACCTTTGCACCCCAGTTTGTTCGAGTTTCAGTATAGATTTCACTGCAGTATTGTTCACTTTGTGTATTTCCATTTTACTAGTATTCTGTATATTCTCGTATATGTTGATCAGTTCAGCGATGGGCCCGGAACAAATGATTTCCAACAAGTCACCGTATTTCATAACATATTTGTCCCATGTGTATTCTATTTTTCCGTCATAGATCATATTTTGGGATTGTATTTCCATTCGGGGGGTGACTGTGATGCGAATTATCTTCATGTTTTTAGGAAACACCTTGTCAATACAAGCAATGTCCGTGTGTCCTTTCATTCTTTTTGTCTTGTTCCTTCCTAATGAGTCCTCAAGGGAGTACCATAATGGCGGATTATCAGAAAATCTGATCTTGACTGTATTGGTGTCTTCAGTTAATATTTCCTGACGTTCCCCATCAAGATGGATAAGTTGGACTGCAGGAGACCCGGTGCATACAACTTCAATAGAGTCATCATATATTAATTCATACTCTTGCTTTGGCTGCCATCTATATCTTGGTTCTATCGTTTTGTTTTCCAATTGAACATACAATAATGGTTCCACAGTAATCGTTACATTGCTATTGCTCTTGGTTTCTAAGTCTGTGCACACGTATTGCGATATTTGTAGATCAGGTTTACTCGCAATCCATTTTATAGTGTTTTCAGTTTCGTTTTCTGAGAGACTCTGTAGTATTTCTCCGTTCCTCGTCAAGACTAGGTGACTGGACGGTGAGCCGGTGCATGACACCTCCCAAGAGCTTCCATACTGAAAGATATTTTTTAATTTTCTGAAGAATACTCGATGTTGTTTATAATGTTGTTTTAATATTATATCGGAGGGAGTTACGTCTATCGCGGGTGTAAACGAAATAGACACTGAAGTTTCACAGTTATTATACAAATCGGTGCACACGTATTGTGATTCTCCTAGACTGTTTGGTTTTTCTATAGTTGCATAAATTTCACCCATACTAGTATCCGTTGTTATTTCTTCACCATCTTTCGTTATCTTGTATGGTCTTGAATAATCAATCGCTTCGCCTCGACAGTGCATGTACACAGAGGTGTCATATGGAAAGGATACTACCTTTTCATCGCCGGAGTCGTCGGTGCTAACCAGTATTTCGGGTGATTCATAGACGCACTCATCTAAAGTTATGCTTTCAATGGTTCCTTCGTTCTCCGTAGTTTGTGAATGTATAACCGCAACGCATATCGCTAGGATCATTTGGATCAGCCTCACTGTATACATAGCGACCAGCCAGACACGCCACGCGACTAAAAATTGGGTATATACTATTCTAAATAAAACAGGAAGATATCCTATATCAGTTTCCTTGTAATTCCGCTAATTTAAATATACTGGAGCAGGAAATCGGTTGTATTAATACCGTTTATCTATGTGGTAACTGCGTACATACCTCACGCACACATACCGCATAAGGGGACACTAGGATATGGGACTAAAATATCACATTAAATTTTACCGAGATATTTTCCTCGAACGAACAAGGCAAAGCAAAAAGTGACATCCTGTTTAAAATATGTGTCTGATTATTGATTATTAGGGAATAGAATAATAGTACATTACACAACTAGGGTCGTAATACAAAGAAAGGCCGAGATCGCAGAAGTTTATGGCCCGAGCTGCAAGCGAGGGACGTAAATATGCGATCGAGGGCTTTCTTTATTACCTCCCGTGTTGTGTACATCATTTTATGTCTATACTTGGCCATAAAGAGGAGCGCAGCGTGCGGAAATGGCCACTTTATGGCCAGGTGTGGCATAAAATAATTTATTGGCAGAAAGTGAGTGGTTATAAACAGATAGTAAAAATAGTAATTTAGATCGTAATTTTTTTTAAGCCTGATCAACTTGCAATCCTTACTGGATGTACCAAAAACCGAGCCAGGTGGGGGCCGTGGCGTACCCTGGAGTCGAACCAGGTCGCTGGCCGGACCACCTTGAGTGGATCGGACTAGGTGGGGGTTAGTTCGTCAGAATCAGCCAGAATATGACGTACAATATTTCCTATTCTCCTTGCATGCCATACAGTAAAGTTAGGGCCTGTGCGCCTGCACACGGCATCTTTTAAACGCGCTGGCGGGCATTTCTCCAGAAATATGTCTGCGACTCATTCATCTGTCTCCATACATTTAGTATGAAAAAGGGCCAGGTGAATGAGGTGACCGCAGACATATTTCTGGAGAAATAAAAAAAAGAAAAAAAATGCCCCAGCGACGGGCGTTTCGTAGCACTGTCTCTTTTTGTTTTAAGGGTATAAAAGAGACAGCAAAACGAGACGCGCGTCGTCGCCGGGTATAAAAGTCGCCGCGTGCATACGCCCATAGTTATGTCGATATGCATTTATATAAAGTCGCCGTCAATAGATTTTGCTAACTATGTAAACAAAAGGCGTAACTTTGTCTTGTCACTGTTTCTCCTTGAATTTGCACAACACCTCATCAAACACCACTGAAACCATACACTATTTAAACGGTCGTTGCCGTAAAATACAAAACCATACAATAAATAATTGAATCTTGGATATTTCATTAAAATTTTAAAATGGTTTTATACATAGGTTATTATGTCATAATGGAATGACATTTTTGTTTCTTTTAAATTCTAAAATTGTCTATGATGATAGCGTTGTGACTAAAGTTGGTGATATTGTAAAGCTGCTACACACTACCTAACTTACGCTCTGTACCTAAGAAAATAAAATGAAATATTTAGACGGCATCATCGATAGAGCTACGGATGAAATAACGGCACCCTTTGTGATAAATACTGGTGGATACATCATTTTCAAGTAACGATTCGTCTTCTGATTAAGCAAATTAAAAATACCTGTATCTTGTGTTCGCTACTTTAATAGTCCATATGTTTTGACATAAAAGAGTAAAGTAAGAGTCTTCCCCATCACTAGTAAATTCATCATTCAGAGACAATTTCAATATGGCGGTTTATTTACAAAGTTAGCAAATTCTATTGACGGCGACTTTAGGGTGGATCCTAAGTCGTTAACAAAACAAGGTGGCCCTGGCCAAGCGACCTGGTTCGACTCCAGGCGTTCAGCCCCCACCTAGCCCGATCATATCGAGGTGGACCGGACAAGGTGACCTGGTTCGACCCCAGGCACCCCCGGCACCCACCCAGTCCGACCAACTCAGGGTGGTCCGGCCAGTGACCTGGTTCGACCTCGCGAGTTTGTCAGTTGCTAAAAAAATAAAAAAATCGTTAACATAAATATGTGTTTCTTAGTTTGTACCTTTGGTGTAAACACGTGGACGTGACAACATTCAAAAATATGTAAACGATTTTCATTAATTAATAAATGGTTTTAAATTTACTGAGCCTCATGATCACCCCATTTCCTATGTTGAACTACAATAGACCCATAGCATGTTACTAAGATTAATAATTCAATCATTTAATCTTATCAATCGAGTAACTGATAGATAAATTAATTCTACATAACAATAGTTAAGCACTTTAAGCTATAGAACAAGTCTGGCCGAATATAACCACAACCACAAGTTTTAAAGTTTATTTGTTTGCTTCTAGAGTTAATGCAATGAATTTGCCTCAAAATACTGCGTTAGAAACAATAATTTCTGTTCACGACTTCGGATTCCCCCTGTATATAATAGTACTTCGTACAGCTCAGAAGGAAACGTAGTTTAATTCAATTCAATTCAATTCGTTTATTTCGGAATTAATCCATATTTGGTTAGTTACATTAAGACTTATCACTGGGTTAGTTAATGCCCATATTTTCTCATTGTAACACTAATGACGACACGTTTAGCTCAGTGAGAGTGCCGCCGCCTACGAAGCTAGAGGTCCCGGGTTCAAATCCTGGTAAGGGCAAATATTTGTGTGATGAGCACGAGTATTTGTTCCTGAGTCAATGGAAGTTTTCTATCTATCTAAGTATGTATTTATCTATGTAAGTATGTATATCGTCGTCTAGTAACCATAGTACAAGCAAAGTAGAAAGACAACCAAGTAGTTCGTCTTCGCCGTTTAGGAGCGCGCGACACCAGAGCGTGCCTAAGGCACAGGGCTGCCGCTCGTCGGTTCTGTAAAATACCTACTTACTACGAACGTAACTTTTATTAGGTTGACCTCGATCCAACGAACAATCGTTCGAGGTCAACCTAGTAAAAGTTACTTATTTCAATATGAAAGTATCTGATCGCACACATCTGATGTTAATGTTATTTCAATTATGTTTATTCCAATTATTACAAATTGTTATGACGATCCTTATTGGGAGACATGATTTGATTATTATTTGCTAATTCTGTTTTTATTGTATTTTGAAATTGTGACATTTTTACGTTTATTATTCTAATTTTGTTGACGATCCTTATTGGGAGACATGATTTGATTATTATTTCCTAATTCTGTTTTTTGTATTTTGAAATGATGACATTTTTACTTTTATTATTCTAATTTTGTATATTGACGATCATGACGGGAATGCTTGTAACTTTGTACTACAAATTTATACTGTTATTTTCTCATGAAATAAATGATCTATCTATCTATCTATCTATTAAGTATAATAGTTTAAATAAATTAGTATTGGTATTTGTACATGTAAGTAACGCAACGATATTTCGGCTCGTTTCATAAAACCACTCACGTGTTTAAGGCATTTTATGTATCAATAGAATCAACTACTATTTAATTAGTACACGTTTAAAAAATCTGTTAATTTTACTCATCACTGTCAAACAAAATAATTATCTACTCTATTTAATTTGTATAGTTAGATCACAAAACTATCAAACATTCTATAAACGACTTACAATATAACATTTATATAGGTACTAATAAAATACACACCTTTCGGGATCCTTAGGAATGCAGAAATATGACAATTCTGGATTTTGCGCATTATTCTTCAAACATCCGAACACACTGCAGTATTTACGTCTTCTATACTTTGCTTCGTCCGCAGACATTTTGAACGTTCGACCGCTCGCGACTATTGCTCAGCCCTGACTAAGCACGCGCCGATGCTTGTCTGTGGTGCGTCCGTACACGGCGCGCACACGGCGCGCACACATGCGCGCTCCCGATGTACCTTTTATCGGAACAAAAACTACCGTATACCGTGGTACAAGCGTTGCTTAGTTTGGGACTAGCTCGATTTGTGTAAGATAGTCCCCCGATATTTATTTATTTTCTCCGTTGCTTAGGGCTCCAGGTGCGCCGGCGCCGCGGTCGCCAGCGAATGTGCGCAGAGGGCGCCACCAAGCTACTGGAGGCCTGCAAGGACATCGTTGGAACCGACGTGGACCTCAGCTCTTGGGAGAATAAGATCAAAGAGGAAACCAACGTGGAGTTCGATTATGAGGACCAGGCGGAAGTTGGTGAGTTAACAATACCGATTAGCCACAGAATCACATCGCATCACACTAATATTATTTATGCATTTAAACTTAATTGCACAAAAGAAAACTTATCGTACAAAAGGCGAACTTATTATAAACTAGCATTTTCCCGCGGCTTCGCCCGCGTTGTTCCCGTTATTGTCCCAAAGGAGCTCTTTACCGGGATATAAAGTATCCTATGTTTCAATCCAGGACTTGGACTACTTACATGCCAAATTTCAGCTTGATCCATCCAGTTGTTATCCCGTTATTAGGTAACAAACATCCAAACATCCTCACAAACTTTCGCATTTATAATATTAGTGGGATGTGAATGTTTGTGAACATGTTTGGATGTTTAGATGTGTGTTACTAAATAACGGGGTAACACTTGGATGGATTAAGATGAAGTAAACCAAGTCCTGGATTGAAACATAGGATACTTTATATCCCGGTAAAGAGTTCCTTTGGGACTGTAACGGGTGAAGCCGCGGGTAAATGCTAGTACAGTAGTTCCTAACCTTTATTACCACATCACCCACATGCCCCCTCTAGATTTGTATCATTACCCCTCCAAAAACTAGGTAATACAGACAAGTATATGAAAGTACTCAAAGAAAAGCGACTTAATATGAGTATTACCCCTGAGAAAACTTAGTTTTACCCCTAAAGGGGTAATAATTACCCCCAGGTTTGGAACCACTGTGCTAATAAGTGCCATGTACAGAAATTTCTAACAAAACTGACGTTTGGGTCCAACTAACTCGACCGACTCGCGCGCTAAAAAGAAGCGCCAGGGACCTTCTTTGCTCGCTGTCAACATTATTATCAAATTCGAAAATCTGATAATAATGGTTTAATTAGTTGTTGAAATACCCACCAAATGAAATGGAAAATGTATGTTCTCCGTCACTAAATTACATTCTTGACGTCAAACGTCGACCGCAAAATCATACAATTTTGGTTCTCATACAAATCGACGAACAATTTCCTTCTATATTTTTTTCCTTCTATTTCTGTGACTCAGTCGGTTATTCATACAAACAAAAGCTTATATCTTTTTAAGTTACTAATTTTTTATGAACAGGCGAAACGATACTCCAGCAAGCCGACACGACGTTCTACAAACATGAAAAGTACAAAAGCGGCGTTCTAACTATCGGGTGCGTGGGGCAGCCTAATGTGGGGAAGTCGTCGCTCATGAATGCGGTCATGGGACGGAAGGTGGTTTCCGTGTCCAAGACGCCTGGACACACCAAACACTTCCAGACCATTTTCCTAACCCCACAGGTATTTTTTTTTACTTTTTGCTCTTGAGGTAGGTCTAGTTTGCAAAACTTTCCAAGATAGTCGATTTTCCCTAGGTATGCTAATATTTACAAAGTAAAATACTGAGAGTGGCACCAGTTGAAGTCGGTTTCCACCGGCTTAATATGCATATAGCGCAAGTTTGGGTGCGTGGGGCAGCCTAATGTGGGGAAGTCGTCGCTCATGAATGCGGTCATGGGACGGAAGGTGGTCTCCGTGTCCAAGACTCCGGGACACACCAAACACTTCCAGACCATTTTCCTAACTCCACAGGTATTTTTTACGATAGTTTTGCAGCACCAGACCAGCGGCAAGCTTCGTATAACTTGGATCAGGGGTTCTCAAACTTTTTTTTATACTCGACGCCTTTGACAGGCTGTAATCTTTGCGACGCCCTTGTAAAAAAGATATCTATGAGTCGTTCTAGTTTTAACTTACGGCAGCTTTAATGTCCCGTGTCGCGACGCCCCTGAGACAGTGTCATGACTCCCGGGGGCGTCACGATGAACAGTTTGAACCCCTGACTTAGATTATGTACTTTATGCCACACCTGGCCATAAAGTGGCTCTTTCCGCACGCTGCGCGTACGGTAAAAGCCGCTTTCTGGCCAAGTGTAGACATAAAATGATGTACACAACACGGGAGGTAATAAAGAAAGCCCTCGATCGCATATTTACGTCCCTCGCTTGCAGCTCAGGCCGCAAACTTCTACGATCTCGGCCGTTCTTTCTATTACCACCCTAGTTGTGTAATGTGATATTTCTTAATTGAGCAGAGAGTTTAGTTTTGTATTTATTAAATATGATCGTCGTCTAGTATCCATAACACAAGCCTTATTGAGCTTACTATGGGACTAGTTCGATTTGTGTAAGATTGTCTCCTAATATTTATTTATTTATTATTTTATACTTAAAACACATTTCGATTACAGTAAAATAACCTATTGTCACTATCCTGTTTCATTGTTGATTAGAATAATCGTACGTTATCTGCTATTTTAAGGAAAACCACATTGAGTCTGAAATATACGATTCGTACTCATCGAAATAGATGTTTAAATGTTTGAAACGATAGAGTTTAACAAAACTGACGTTAAAATTTGCCCCATAACGCCCACTTTTTAAAATCAATACGTGTTGTGTATCAAGTGGTGTTTATAACCAACTTAACCTTTCAAACACCAACGACGGATATATCCGCACCACAGGTTTAACGCCAACGACTGATTAATCCGTCACAGACCGCAGTGCTATATAAACTTACATACACAAGCATAAAGTTCAATCCCGGTTTGCAACTTTTCTATTTGACGTAGCGTCGAAAAGGTTAATGTAGTAAACATTTGTGAGGCTAAAGTCATAAAGGACAAATATTTATACAAAGTTCAGTAGACGGATAGAGGTTGCATATCATTCGTACTGACGTGAGAAATGTACTCGTATTTGTGTTATTCTTCAGAAATATGTCTGCGGTCACCTTATTCCTCTGGCCCTTTTTCATACTAAATGTATGGAAACAGGTATAAGTCGCAGACATATTTCTGAAGAATTACCCATTTAATGCTATAGGTTTTTCTTCAGCACTAAGTACTAGTTCGGTCTCGCCTGGCGACTCGTTTAATAAACCCATATCGATCGAGAGTGTCAAAGCCAGCCAGCAGAGAACTGAAGGCATTTCTAGTCCGCCGGCTGCTTGTACTTACGAGCCGCACGCACACATCAACTAGTTTTTTCCTACTGCGAGCAGCACGCACACATTGACAACCAGCGGACTAGACATGATTCAGTTCTTTGTTAGAGAGGCTCCGTCCGGCTATTTATTTTAAGGTCTTTGGTCAAAGCTCTAATTGTGATCCACAGGTACGACTGTGCGACTGCCCTGGTCTGGTATTCCCCTCGCTCGTCCCGCGGCCCGTTCAAATCCTCATGGGGGCGTATCCTATCGCACAGCTACGGGAGCCCTATACTACTGTCAGGTACCTCTACTTAAGAAGAAGAAGATACATTTATTTTGCAACCAATAACACCATTATTGCTTATAAACTAGGATACAAACTTAATCTATTCTTAAAATTAATGGCACGATGGTAACAAAAATGGAACCCACTCAGTATGTGCCGCGACACTCATGAGTAGAGACCGGATTTGAAGTAGCGATCTCAATATAATATGGATATGACTGGTATAATTTATTATTTTTTCTACACACAAAAATAATGTAAAACGTAAAGACCTTTTTGGAAGCTTTTGTAAATATTGGGCAATAATTATGTTGAAAAAAAATGTTGAAATAGTTTATTTTTTAAGTTCTTCTTTAATATTTCTTCTGCATAATGCACAGTAAAATTAAGACCTATACAAGGTGAAATTTTGGTGGTTGTTTTCCGTTTAAGGGCATGTTCAGTCTGATTAGGAAAAAGTGGAAGTTTTTTTTTTTAACGCGAGAAAAAAATCATTTTCTATGGAGCAGGTCGTTCAAATTAGCCGACCCTCCATACAAAAGACAAATTTCTTTTTACGTCAAAAACATTTTTTTTCTTATTTTTCCTAATCAGAACACGATACTGAACATACCCTTAAACGGAAAACAACCACTAAAATTTCACCTTGTATAACCAACATGACGTGTATTTAACAGATTGCACTAGTCATATCCATATTAATATTGAGATCGCTACTTCAAATCCGGTCTCTACTCGTGAGTGTCGCGACGCTGATCTTCCGTGGGCCCAGAACAGAGTATGTGCAACAGCGTGCTGTGTACGTTCGTATGTACCGTGTAGCTATTGTACCGTGTAGCTAGCTATAGATAGACTGCTTTCGTCGCTCATGAATATCTGCAACACCAGAGACGTTACCTATACGTTGCCGATCTTTGAGAGCCCTGTTTAATACCAAATTTGAAATCAAACGAACGTCAGGGAGTGGTCTAGTGGATGATTTACACATGCATTCAAAATTTCAGGTGTCAGACTGGTGGACCACTAGGAAAATGCCTAAATGTAATGTTAATGACTTTGTATGTTAGTATTTTCTTAAAGGAACTGGTTTTTTTTCTGTTTAGATACCTTGGCGAGAGACTAAACCTGCCCGCCCTTCTACGTATAGACCATCCAGAGAACGATGACACCTGGTCTCCCAGAGATATCTGCGACGGCTGGGCCAAGAAACGTAGCTACCTCACCGCTAAAGCCGCCAGGTACTACATTTTGGTGCCGTGACCAGGATGATATTATATTTTTGTTTTTTTTTTCTAGCCTGGTTATGTCCTGCTGCTGGGCAATGGCCTTCTTTTTTCAGCCACTCGTCTCGGTTTAATGCATGCTCCTCCTACCGGACTTGAAATTAATCCAGGTCATCCCGCCATCTCCTTTTCACCCAAACCGCCACAACCAGACCTCCGGACCAGGATGTTACATGAACAAAATTATGAACCGATTTTAATGTTTTTTTGTGTAGTTTAAAAAATCGCCGTAGTCATAGTATTCTTTGTTCCTTTAAGTGGTGAACAAAAAATATGGTTAAACTAAAAGTAACAATATTTTTACTAAAAAAACCTGACCGCGGTGCACTTTAAAAGTGAGTCAAATCCGCCATTTTGTTTATTTTAACGAACTTCATACCCAGTGACATTTGCGCCATCAAGACGAATCTAATGATGTATCATTTATCAAAATCGGTTGTGCCGTTGAGTAGTTACGAGTGGACATAGGAACGGACATACATACATCAATACGTCCTTTGGGCTTCGCCGCAGTCGGGTAAAAATCTCCTATATAAACCCTGCTAGGGCACTACAATTTATCTTAGTTTACCTAATGTCTTAACTATTCATAAATACATACTAAGGAGTTCTCCGTAAATGACAAAAATAAGAGATGAAAATAAACAGGATGTAATCATTAAGTGTTTACAAGCGATTATCTCATAAATATAAAATAAGTCACAAAACGTTTAGTTAATATCGAAAAACGTAGTTACGATGTTAATTAAATGTTTTTGACATCTTTCCCTGCTGAGCCGAATTTAATACATTTTGTTATTGAAAGGGTTTCGAAGTAGGTTCTTTAATAATATAATCTTGTAGTATATCTGTAGATATCTAGGTTAAAATCACTACATAGTATAAAACAAAATCGCTTTCTCTGTCCCTATGTCCCTATGTATGCTTAAATCTTTAAAACTACGTAACGGATTTTGATGCGGTTTTTTTTAATAGATAGAGTGATTGAAGAGGAAGGTTTATATGTATAATACAATAGAGAAACACCGTGCGAAGACGGGCGGGTCGCTATATTCAATAAAATTCAAATGTTTTTCAGGTTGGATACGTATCGAGCAGCGAATAGCCTTCTACGGATGGCCCTGGACGGGAAGATTTGTCTATGGCTTCGGCCGCCCGGTTACACTGCAAATAAAGGTAACAAATATTACTAGTGGCTCTAAATAAAATAAATCCCGATTTTTTTATTAAAGCATTAACGACTGCCAACGAATTCTAAATATTTTATTAGAAGAGAAAAATTGAAAAATTATGTCTCGGGCAGGATTCGAACCTGCATCTCCTCGGCTATCCCGGCCAACATGCGCCTTAACCAACTAGGCTACCGAAATACGAGTTGGGACCACAGTGCCATACATATGGGTTGTAAGGACTCAATGGTAGATGGTGCTACATACGTCACCCAGAATGACGTCACAAATGAAGGGACTGGTTGAAAGATTCGATGACTTGGACAGAGTTTCGGTAGCCTAGTTGGTTAAGGCGCCTGTTGGCCCGGATAGCCGAGGAGATGCAGGTTCGAATCCTGCCCGAGACATAATTTTTCTAATAAAATATTTAAAATAAATCCCATCAAAAACATTACATGTAAAAATACGCTACCCCCCAGCCAAGATCACGTCTAATTTTTGTAAGTGTTATGAGCCACGTATAAATACACTTAGAAAATATTGTTGCCTTTGGCTTTCCCGTTGTGTAACCCCCCCCCCCCCCCCCCTTATCGTGATCATTCGTGATATTTTTCTGACCCCCCCCCCCCCCCCCCTTAGACGATCAAATGATTTCTGGACGAGCCCTCACTGTAGTTTTCTGAGTAAATATGTTTTGTACCTTTTGTAATATGTTTATGCCACACCTGGCCATAAAGCGGCTTTTTCCGCACGCGGCGCGTAAGGAAAAAGCCGCTTTCTGGCCAAGTGTAGACATAAAATGATGTACACAACTTCTGCGATCTCGGCCTTTCTTTGTATTACCACCCTAGTTGTGTAATGTACTATTTTATGGTGTGCATTAATAGGGATGACACCTCAAGAAAAGTATATTGTACATGTCAGTTAAAGTCTTCAATCATTTACCGACAGACTTAAAGTCTCTTGACTTCCCAGAATTTAAAAATAAATTATTCAATTGGTGCTTGAATAAATTGTACTACAATATTAATGAACATTTTGCGAATAACAATGACCTGTGATAAATAATTTAGCCTAATTTTTGATTAATCTGTTTTTACTTTTTTTTTTAATTTTGTAATATTGTACATTGACATCTTCTCACTATTTTCCCTGCATGACATTGATAATTATTTACTTTTGACTTTTTCATTACTTATTATATTTTTCTATCATTTTACTTTAATTAATTCCAATATAACAATACTTTCTTCAATGACATGCAACGAAAATAGGAAATATTGTACGCCATATTCTGGCTGATAGTGACGAACTAAAATACTATTGTTAACATCTATTTATAACTACTCACTTTCTGACAATAAATGATTCTATTCTATTCTATTCTATTCTGGGTTAAAACTATATAATTCCATTTAGTCCGTCAGTTAGATCATGGAAAAATATGGGACACGTATTTTTTGGTTTATCAAAATATTAAAAATCTGCAAAATATTAAAAGTGGGGGCTTGTGACGTCACTCCTAGGTGAAAATTGTACCAAGGAGTGACGTCACTCGAAACTTCTAAGCACTCTATCCTCGTCATTTTTTGTTTGTCAAACAAAAGAAAAAATACGTGTACGATATTTTTTAATAATGTAACTGACGGACTAAACAGTTTTTTTAGTCGTCTAGCCCATTCTAATCCTGTGAATCCTGTCCAATGTCCACAGAATCATTCGAGTCTTCCGACGAGTTGAAATACGTGAAATGGGTGCAAGCCCTCACATCCGACCAACCGGCGGTTACCAGCGAAAGTTCGGACGAACAGACAGACTCGCAAACAGACGCCGACGATGGCGATAGCGGCGACAGTGTGGAAGACATCGCTATTGCTAATAAGTTCGCCGCTCTAGCCCATGACATGTGAACGTAAACGTATTATTCGATCTAGAAATAACTACTTTTTTTCTTAAAAAACCCGACTGCGATGTAAAAAATTACCGTGCAATTTCCGCCATGTTGTATTTTTTTTTTTTTACAAATTTTATGTACCTAGTGACACTCGCGCCATCAGTCGAATCTAATGATGTATCATTTATCAAAATCGGGTGTGTCATTGAGTAGGGGGTCATCAATATAGTACGTCACACCCATGTGGGGGGGGGGGGGGGGGGGTTTAGCCAAATGTGACAGCCTATACTAACAAAATATGTTAGGAAAAAGTGTGACATGGGGGGGGTCTAAAAGTCTGAAAAATCGTGTGACGTACTTTGTGGTTGACCCTTAGTTGCGAGCGGACATACATACATAGAGGACAAACACATAACCCTCCTTTTGGGCTTCGCTCAGTCAGTGCAGTCGGGTAAAAAACGTTGTTCTTCTAAATATACGAAGGTCTTTAATAATACAACAATGAGCTTCGCAATTAAAAGTATAATCATATAATGCTAACTTATTACTTTGTCCTTCGAAGCAGCTATAAAACGATTGTTATAGGTCACACTCAGCTACATGAAGTACTCATTGCAAAAAAAGTGAATGAATGAAATTAATGAGTGAGTAAATAAACATAAGGCTATAGTTAAACGAAACTTTTTGGTCTATCTTGCAATTCACTGTTGAACCTGCTATCGGTACGAAAAAAGAACAGTAATTTCCAAATCCCGCTGTCATTACATGACAGTGTTGTTGTGTGCGTGGCCTCAACTCTCGTGAAACTACCTATACGTTAAGGTGATTCAAATCGGTCAGTTTTTAGTATAAAGAGAGTCATAATTTGCTTCCACGAGATGAATCGTGATGAAAACGTGTATAATTTTATAGCTTGAATACATTTTGTCTGCGCGAATTGACACGAGAAATCTCAATAAAGTAGAATAGGGAATATGCATGAATTATTTTCACACGTTTCTTAACAAAATATGGAAAATACCGTAAAAAAGATGACATAAAGTCAAAATTAAATTAAAATCGACCGAGAAATACGGAAAATATAAACATTTTAAAGCACTTATTAAACAGCGATAAGACAGAGAGATCCGATATGGACTATGACGTCATAGTCCACGGCCGCCGTACAATCTCCATACTATATTCTGTTTTGCTAGAAAGAGATAGACATAAAACTTAATTGTCTTTATATCTTGGTTATTTTTATAGTTATTCGAAAAATATTTTTTTCCTACTGTTTCTTATATGAATGAGCTTTTATTGAAGTAAATAAAAAATATCATGCATATTCCCTATTAACGTGCAATTTGCCCTTTGAGGTCAGCGCCATCTATTATCATAGTTTGAAACTAAACTTTATTTGGTAAAAACGTTTTTTTTTTTTTTTTTTGCGAGTTCTTATGTAATTTCGCGCAGAAAAAAAGAACTTAATTTATTTTGATTGTTGTCAAATACCCTATTCTACCGATACCGGATCAAGCAGACACGCATATGCTTAAATTATTTTACTAATGTTCTTCCAGCATCGAAATTATTTATTTGTACTAATATTTCGCTTTACGCCTTGGAATTTTGCATTTCTCTTGGTAAATATGACTTACGAATAATCTTAAGACGTTATTAAATATAGAAAAATAATAATTATAATTTTTGTAAAGTGATTAATATCGACTAATACTCCGAGACGCTTCGTACGTTCGTCTCGTGTCCTTGGCCCCGTTTCACGAAGCGACAAGTTACAATAGGCTTGTGTCCTAAATTTTGTAACTGATGTAAATGGATTTATGAGGAACAAATATATACCTATAACTACTACACTTGGATTACTATAACAGCCAAAAATTGCAATCAAAAGTAGCCGACCGCACCGAGCGTTGAAAACGGCCCATACAAAATGGACGCACCCTGTGACGTCATCTCTTGTCCACGCTGTACTAAGTCTGTATGAAAAAAATAGCATTTTGCCATTTTGAGCACGAAAAAGTGCGTTTAACATAGTTGTCATACATTTATTCTTTTAGTGTTATTTAAGCATTCCGAAATTTACTTTAATTTTTCTATAAGACGATAAAAAAATATAATTTTTTGACGTGACAACGTCTTATAAATTGGTTTGCCGGGTGACACTTCAAGAAACTGCGTTACGCTCCGCTCACGTTATGCGCTCACAATGAGAGCGAGTGAGAGGCACACGTCCCTTCCACTCGGGCATGGTTAGTCGTTGTCACGTAAAACTTTCGCCCGTATACCGACTTTACAGGCAACCAATTTTTTTTAACACTGTGGTCTCATAACTTTATATTTTATATATATTTTTTGTTTATTTCTTCTGTGTTATGATAATTTAGTATTTTCCAATCCATGTGACTATATTATTGTGACTAAACTAGCAACATTGGCCAAATCAACCAATGGCGTTGCTGTATTTGACCAATGTTGCAAGTGAAGACTTGTAAAATTGTAACTTATAGCTTCGTGAAACGGGGCCCTTGTCGCTCTTTTTTATAAAACATTGAGTGAGCGAGATGGCAAGAGCGTAAAAGCGACTTAGTGTGTGAACCTAATAATTATAGTAACTATTGCATTTATATTTATAACGTAATTAAAATCCAGATAACGTTTGTTGGACTGAAATTATTATTATTCTGCTAAGTATCTTTATGCATTGAATTTTAAAACGTGGCTGTCCCAGTGCCCCCAATGTGGGGTTATGAAGGTTTTTTTCAGGAGTCCGTGCTTCCACTATGGGGTCACTTCCCCATACTGATTGCACAGTTGGGACTTGTGACATTGTCCGATATTGTATGCTAGCTTAATTAGCCATTTAGTTAACTGCCTAGCCTTTTCATTTAAATTTTAGGTTAGGTTTGTTAGTCAGCTTGTGTCCCTCAGAGCAGATAGAAGCTCCGCGTAGCGGGGCTTCCTCGACCTGCTGGCGGGTCATAATTTAGTGAAAATGCTAGGCATTTAACCAAATGGCTGATTAAACCAGTTGGCTGCGACATGGGAACAGTGTACGTGGTATTGTCCAGGCTAATTCAAAATGTGTTCGTCAAACTAGTTTCTAATATAATTTGATCAGTTTAGCAACCAAACTCTCAAAGCACTTAGTAATCAATGACTCTCAAAACACCGAGCCAATATCTCAAAAACCAAGAGATTTTTACTAAATTAATTTTCTTAATCTGGTGGCTTATGAGTTGGTCTATCAGCCCTTTTCGTATGGACGTTGTTTTTTTGGGACATGCTGTTTACAGACTGATCGTACCTACCTACTATGTAGTCCAGTCAAATTGTATTAGAGACGAGATTGAACGGCGGAGTCGTGAATTAGTAATGATAAAACTTCGTAAGTTACGTCAATTTTTTCAGTTATTGTCGTTGCTATATTTATTGCTAAATAAACTATTTTATTTAAATTACGTTGTTTAATTTTTTAACATGTAATTTTGGCTGGAACGTGCACGACGGTGCCGCCAACTGGTGCCGCCAATCTAAGTGTTGTACCAAAGTATAAAGACAACCAAGTAGTTCGTCTTCGCCGTTTAGGAGCGCGCACAACCGGCGCGTGCCTAAGGCACAGGGCTGCCCCTCGTCGGTTCTGTAAAATACCTACTTACTACGAACGTAACTTTTATTAGGTTGACCTCGATCGAACGAACAATCGTTCGAGGTCAACCTAGTAAAAGTTACTTATTTCAATATGAAAGTATCTGATCGCACACATCTGATGTTAATGTTATTAAGTATAATAATTTAAATAAATTAGTATTGGTATGTGTACATGTAAGTAACGCAACGATATTTCGGCTCGTTTCATAAAACCACTCTCGTGTTTAAGACATTTTATGTATCAATAGAATCAACTACTATTTAATTAGTACCTACACGTTTAAAAAATCTGTTAATTTTACTCATCACTGTCAAACAAAATAATTATCTACTCTATTTAATTTGTATAGTTTGATCACAAAACTATTAAACATTCTATAAACAAATTAAAATAGTACATTACACAACTAGGGTGGTAATACAAAGAAAGGCCGAGATCGCAGAAGTTTACGGCCCGAGCTGCAAGCGAGGGACGTAAATATGCGATCGAGGGCTTTCTTTATTACCTCCCGTGTTGTGTACATAATTTTATGTCTACACTTGGCCAGAAAGCGGCTTTTTCCGTACGCGCAGCGTGCGGAAAAAGCTACTTTATGGCCAGGTGTGGCATAATATAACATTTATATAGGTACTTTAGGAGAGACTGGTTGGTAGTTGAAAGTAACTCCTAATTAAATGATACTCAGATGCGGCGTGTCGGAATCGGAATGCTTTATTTTTTTTTTTTTTAGAAACTGACAAACTCGCAGCCCCTCCTGGGCGTAGCGATTGTCGGACCGGGTGGTTGGCCGTGGCGTTCCCTGGGGTCGAACCAGGTCGCTAGCCAGACACCCTGAGTTGGTCGGACTGGGTGGGAGCCGGGAGTGCCTGGGGTCGAACCAGGTCACTTAGTCCCGGTCCACCTCGATATGATCGGGCTAGGTGGGGGCTTAACGCCTGGAGTCGAACCAGGTCGTTTGGCCAGGGCCACCTTGACTTTACGCTGATTGCTCAGAGTGAGCAGCGGACCAGCGGGAAGGATGACTCGGGTCATCCTGTCCTTATGTGAACTTGTGTATCGAACTAATTGCTTTATTTACAAAATACGGCTTTATTTATATTAAAATTTACACTTACAACTAGACTACAAACAAGTGAGATTCGCTATTTCTACTATTTACAATATATTAAAACAAGATGGCAATAAGATCATACGATAATCACGCGATGGGGCGTTTTGAATTCTCGCTACAATATAAAACTAGGCAGCGCCAAAGTTTACGCATCAATCCGTTGCTCACTGCCGGGGATGCGCGACGTCTCGTGACCGGCGGGCGCCCGCGCCGCGACAGTCACTCGTCGTTCGCTGCGGTGAACACGTCGCAGCTGCTGTACTGTTTCTCGCGGACGTTAATCGGAAACGTTCTTATCAGAACGTCTTCCTGTTTCTACGCAGCGTCAATCTTATAGTAGCTACAGCTACAGTACTAATAAAATACACACCTTTCGGGATCCTTAGGAATGCAGAAATATGACAATTCTGGATTTTGCGCATTATTCTTCAAACATCCGAACACACTGCAGTATATCTCGTCTTCTATACTTTGCTTCGTCCTCAGACATTTTGAACGTTCGACCGCTTGCGTCGAGAGCTCAGCCCTGACTAAGCACGCGCCGATGCTTGTCTGTGGTGCGTCCGTACACGGCGCGCACACGGCGCGCACACATGCGCGCTCCCGATGTACCTTTTATCGGAACAAAAACTACCGTCTACCGTGGTAGTAGGTACCCTCTCATGCTGGGGCCACATTGACGAACACACCGTTAATTTATCGCGATGAAGGACGATTAACGTCAGTGTAGCTACGACTTACTATATTTGACGTTGACACTTGAAGAGATCATTTGAATAGGCTAGGTACTTTCCTGACAGATCAATTCAGTTACTTTTTATGAAGTGTCAAAACATTCAGATAGTAGGAAGTTTGTATGGAATAAAAGCGAAATGACGTCATTTTACTCAAAAATCAAATCATCTTATTTATAGGTTTTGATCTTACAAAAATCGTTTAAAACGCTAAATAGGTGATGTTTAGTTCATTTTTGCAAATTTTCGAAAGCTGATTTAATGGCTAGCGTGTAGTAATTTATATTGACTACAGGCAAATACCCTACTGACAGCTTGATTTGACAGGCATGATAGTTTCCTTTATTGTCCGCCCGTGTTTCTTTTGTCGTTTATTGCTGCCATCTATGTACCTATAGTTTGCGCACGTTTCCTATACCTACAACTGCCAATGTTCTATTTGCCAACTGTTTTATTTAACAACTCACGATTTTCTCTGAAACCCATATTTTTTTTGGAACTTTGATAAAACAAACCTAACCTAAACTACTATCTATTCTATAAAACCATAAGAAAAAACACTGAGAATAAAAATGGTTTCTGAGAAAATCGAGAGTTGGAAAATGAAACAGTTGGCAAGAGAAACATTTGGGAAAAAATCGGCGAAAGGGCAAGATACCAACTTGTGTATTAATTAACTATAAATTATAGTTAATTAATACAAAGTGAAAAGGGGTACAATAGGCTACATGACTAAAAAAAACTGTTTAGTCCGTCTGTTACATTATGAAAAAATATTGTACACGTATTTTTTGTTTTGTTTGACAAACAAAAACTGACGAGGATAGAGTGCTTAGAAGTTTCGAGTGACGTCACTCTTGAGTACAAATTGTACTCAAGAGTGACGTCACAAGCCCCCACTCCAGAAGTTTGATGATCTATAACTTTGTCGATTTTTAATATTTTGATAAACCAAAAAATACGTGTCCCATATTTTTCCATAATCTAACTGACGGACTAAATAGAATTACATATTTTTAACCCAGTCATCATCCCTATTCACATATAACCTAGGAGCAAAAGAGCTCTTAAGCCATACAATAGAGTTGTGCCGTTTGTTCCTGGTATAAATGTGACTTGTATTGTACCCTTCACTAGACCCACAGTAATGTATTGTATTAGTAAATAATAGTTTTCCCGGGTTAAACTGCGTGCTATTTCCCAGCTACGCTTAACATGCTATCCGACTTCGCGTACCGGCCTAATCAGCCGTCAACAACAGACAACCCTCTTCACTGAAACTTTCGTCCAATCTGGATCAAAGGGTTCCTGCCGTCACGATTTATCCGTTTAACCTGTTTTATATAAGGTATGTATGTCTGTATGATATATCGTCGACCGTAGGCTGAATTATGGTAAGGGACATTGTTTTGCCTGTCCCTTACCGTAATTCAGCCTACGGTCGACGATATATCATAATATAAATTAGGTATCAATATTTGTAGGGCTGATAGTACTCAGCTTTCTGAGTTTATTCATGTATAAAACAATAGGTAAACAAATTATGAATGTTTTTTGGAGAAAATTAGGGAAGTAAGTTTGCTACATGTATGTATGTGTGCGCGCCGTGAATGAACGCACTCCAAGCAAAGCTTCAAGAGTGCGTATAGGTAATTTCACGAGAGTTGAGGTGAATGATTACACACACAGCTACATGAAGTACTCATTACAAAAAAAGTGAATGAATGAAATGAATGAGTGAGTAATAAATACAAGGCTATAGTTTAAACAAACTTTTTGGTCTATCTTGCAATTCACTGTTGAACCTGCTATCGGTACGAAATTACTAAATATTTTTACTAAAAAAAACCCGACCGCGGTGCACTTTAAAAGTGCATAAAATCCGCCATTTTGTTTATTTTAACGAACTTCATACCCAGTGACACTCGCGCCATCAAGACGAATCCAATGATGTGTCATTTATCAAAATCGGTTGTGCCGTTGAGTAGTTACGAGCAGACACAGGAACGGACATACATACATACATACAGGTCAAACACATTACCCTCCTTTGGGCTTCGCCGCAGTCGGGTAAAAAGAACAGTAATTTCAAAATCCCGCTGTCATTACATGACAGCATTGTTGTGTGCGTGGCCTCAACATTCGTGAAATTACCTATAAGAATGCTCCAGTATGGATTGCACTCACATAGACGTGCTATCGCGGTGTGTGTGAATACGTGTCGCGTGCTCCTAACCGGCCGATGTTGGACTACTTGTTCGTATTACTTAGCGTATACTGTGCCAGAGCCGAAGATTCTTATTCTAAATTTACAGCCCCGTTTAAAAAGTCCCCAGTCGAGAGGTTTGTAAAATCAATCGCTTAGTTAACTACTGTTGATTTTCCGCGCCGTGAGCCGCATACTGATTGAGGGGAGGGAATTGATTTGCAGGAACGGTACCCGAAAATTAATGTCGCCTAATAAAACTGACGTTTTACGAGTTAATCTTTTGATAACTGATAACATGATATTTGGGTCTTACACAGTTTTTATATTTATTTGTAAATAAAACCGGTCAAGTGCGAGTCGGACTCGCTCACCGAGGGTTCCGTACAAACTCGTAAGTAGATACGTGAATAGTTCAAGAAAAACTGTATGGCGGTTAGGTTAGTAGGAGGTGGTAGGAGCAAATAGGTTTGTGTTACGATTTTTGCAAATTTCTAAAAAACGGTGTAAGTTAGGAAAATCGTTATATTTTTCCTGTATTCGCGTCTTTCCCATGGACATCACCAAAATTATGAAGTCGCTTAAAATCCTACTAATACTTATAATAGTACTACGTTTATGTGACTGTTACATAATAAAAGATATTTAAATACGAGTGTGGGTTTATGAGATCAGCCTACAGGTGTTTTAATGCCTAATTAAGTAATTAGTGACATAATATGATAGGTATGTTGAGTAAAGTTCGAAAATCGCAATTACAAGATGTCAAATGGAGGCACCTACCTAAATAAAAATTGAATAGGTACTTTTTTTACGCATGCCGCGAAACCGTAGTTTTTTTTTAATTCATATTATATACTTAGGCCAGTATGGTAAGAAAACCTTAGCTTCGTCTCGGCCGACAATCACATGTGATATGGGGCTTTCTTATTTACTGGCCAGCCGACAATCTGAGGCTCTCTTATTTACTGGCCAAGGTGTGTATACTAGTCTGTTCGAGGGAGCCGGAAAGGGTAAGTAACCTCGTTTAGCGCAGCGGCCCGAAAGTTGACGCTTTCCGTCCGGAGGACAGAAAATAACAATTGAAGGTATTGTCATGAAATTTGGCATAAAAACAAACCAAGTCCAGGATTGAAACATCGTTGTACAGTCGAGTTCGTTTACAACAACACACTTACGGGAACAAAAATATCTGAACATGACCCTATTGTCAGGAGCATAAAAGCGTGTTCATGTATTTTAGTACTCATATGTGTTGATGTAAATGAACTCGACTGTACTTTATATCCCTGTAGGAAGTTCCCTTGGGATAATAAATAAAATAATAAATAGTATTATAATAATATTAGGAGACAATCTTACACAAATCGAACTACCTAGCCCCATAGTAAGCTCAATAAGGCTTGTGTTAGGGATACTAGACGACGATATATTTAATAGATACAAATACTTAAATACATAGAAAACATCCATGACTCAGGAACAACTAGTCGTGCTCATCACACAAATAAATGCCCTTACCGGTATTCGAACCCAGGACCTCCTGCTTCGTAGGCAGGGTCACTGCCAACTAAGCTAAAGCGGTCGTCAATAAATAAATAAATAATAAATAAATATTAGGGGACAATCTTACACAAATCGAACTAGCCCCATAGTAAGCTCAATAAGGCTTGTGTTATGGATACTAGACGACGATATATTTAATAGATACAAATACTTAAATACATAGAAAACAACGTCAATAACGGTCAGTAACGGGAATAACGCAGACAAAACCGCCGGTAGACACTAGTATAATAACGAAAGGTCTAGACTTAGAGACATCGTATCGTAAACTAATACAAAATGACGGTAGGTTAAATCGTAGCTGGGGTTACCTCGTGGCCGTTTCGTGCGCAATTAGGGACACTTACCGTTGATTAAGTTAACCCTTCTGCAGTCCGAGCCAGGTAGTCCAGTCGGGAAGGGTTAAAGAGTATATTATAGGTGCGACTTCGGCTGTGTACGACGAAGATAAACCACACAAAGTTCCAAAATAATGTAGGTATACATCAGTGGCGTGGCGTAAAAGATATCCTTGGGCAAGCCGGTGCAGATTTGGTGTACATTTTCCTTAAGGCGAGGTAAGACGAGAATCGGGCGCGGAAGCCTAGTTTCTAAATCATTTTTAGAGCACTTATTTGACTCGTAGGTCACTGTAAAACATATATAATAATATTCAGAACTGTATCTAGGGCTTCCTCTCACTTAGAACACGATAGCGAACACTTCGCTCGATAGAAAAGTAGCGCGAAAACACTATAAAATAAAGTATTTTTTTCATTTTGTTCATTACCAGTTACCTTTTCTGACAAAATTAATACCTGACAATCATGATTTCACAGTCATGCAGGGCATCCTCTCATGTTTGGGTTGATCATGGTTGGGTGTGTCGTATACTTTTATGTTAGAACTCGAAGATAATCTGCAATAATCTGCATTCCGCCCGACCCTAGTTGTATGTGAAATGCGAGTCAGGTCCTACCGGGCCTTAAGAGCTGTAGAATAAGGTGCTCAAATGCCTGATAATAGGCAAGCCGGTAGGAATCGAGTTCTTTGGACGCCACGCTACTGGTATACATAAACCTGACTGCCATAATAAAAAGACTAGCTTAATTAGCCTTTGTTTGAGACACAGCAAGACACCGCGCCGGACACCGCACCGGGTTGCATTCCCTACTACAAGGTGTTTCATTGAACGTAATACAACTCATGTTTTTTAAACTCCTCTCCCTGGAGCTAAACCCCTCTGCTAGGTCTCGTGTTGTTAATTGAGATGAATTAATTAATATCACTGTTTTAAATATTCAACTTTTTTTGTTCTCGTTGTGGTTACCCTACTTAGAGTTGAGAGAAAAATGTTTGAATCTGATTTTGTAGTGAACACTTACCTTTTTGCTTATCTAGGCCGATAATTTATAAATAAAATGCATGCATTCTGACAGATTATTGAAGTTATTTGTCATAACAAACAAACAGGTCACGTAAGTGTGACGACAGCCCTAGATTTTAATTTCTTAATTTTGTTAGCAAACTAGCAAAAAAAAGGTATGACGAATTTTAATAAATCAATTCTCGCCTTTTGTTCTCTGTCGTTAACTGAGCCGGAATTGCTTAATTTGTATTACGTTCAATGTTACACCCTGTATAGTAATAAAGTGTGTCAGATGTTTTTTGCACGCCCGGTTTCATCATACGTTATTGCTGGTAACTGCACTCATTGTTAACTTCAATGTTGCACCTATAATGTCTATTTAGCCTTTAATTGACTGGTAGAGAATGCCTGGTGGCATTAAATGCGTCATTAGTACTTTCTTGTATTGTTGGAATAAATATCGACGACACGTTTTGCCTAGTGGGAGTGCCACCGCCTACGAAGCTAGAGGTCCCGGGTTCAAATCCTGGTAAGGGCAAATATTTGTGTAATTTGCACGGGTATTTGTTTCTGAGTCTTGGATGTTTTCTCTCTGTTTAAGTATGTATTTATCTGTATAAGTAGGTATGTATATCGTCGTCTAGTACCCATAGTGCAAGCATTGCTTAGTTTGGGACTAGCTCGATTTGTGTAATTTTTTTTTTGGTTGGTCTGTGTCCCGTTTGGTCGATGTTGACTACTTTGGGAAATCGAAAGTTGTCTCCGACGGAGAGGGGGGGGGGGGGGGGGCACAAGCAATATTTATTTATATCTCTTTGGTTAATGAGTAAAATACATACATGCCATTATTTAATGGTATTCACTGATATAGGTTATTTACCACACAAGAAGAGCGGAGCGTTTTAACACAGATATAATAATACCTACTTAAAAAGAGGCACCAACACTTTCTCTAAACGGAATTTTTGTGTTACTGAATATTATATGTCAGATATTCGCTCGTGAGTGACTGTGTCAGGTCAGGATGGGTTAGCTGCAGAATCCTGGCCGTTGAGGTATGTTGGTTAAGAAGTGGATTCATGTCAGATCAAATCATTTATTCGTCTGATTCTTTTGGCGACTTCGGTAATGACATTCTGGTGAGAAGAAGCGCCGAAGAAACTCACCAGTTTCTCTTTTAAATCATCAGGCATTACAATAGTTGTAAAAATATTATGGCGTAGGTACTTGAGTGAGCAAATCTAGACAATTACGTTACACAGTATGATTCATTTCACTATTAATCGACAGACTTACAATTATCAAGTAGCAACTTTAACTACTGGCAGACGAACTGACAGAATCGTAAGACAAGTGTTGTCGCCACGACAGTCAGAAAGAGAATCGACACTCTTGCCCAACGAGCCCGTCGACGTGCAGCGCAACCGGTCGTTACGTCACACGGCGTTCGCCGCCATTTTAAATCTACTTAGTACTACAGTAGTCAATTGACGATCTTGGATTTCTTGAATTATCGCTGCTGTCCCCGACATATATATATTTTTTTAATTTTTATGTCCACTGTTTTTACCACAACAGTCCAAAAGTGATGCTAAATCATAGAAAAAAAATTAAAAAGGTTTTGGGATCTAAAAATTAAGCCTTGTCATTTGATACCCCATTTGATATAATAGCCTTACTTTTAATTTTCGACATCACATCTTTGGCCTAGTTTCAGTAGTTCGGTGATTTTAGTCCGGTTCAAACAAATATACATACATACTGTCCCAAAACTCAACGATAAGCCGGCACCAGAGGATGGAGCTACTTATGATTAGTCGAGAAAAAATAAGGAAAAAAATATATCTCAAATTATTTTTTCTCGACTAATCATAAGTAGCCGGCACCAGAGGATGGAGCTACTTATGATTAGTCGAGAAAAAATAATTTGAGATATATTTTTTTCCTTATTTTTTCTCGACTAATCATAAGTAGCTCCATCCTCTGGTGCCGGCTTATCGTTGAGTTTTGGGACACGTTGTATACCTATGAATGAACCGGACTAAAATCACCGAACTACTGAAACTAGACCACATCTTTAAAAAAAAGTAAAAATGGTATTAGAATTTTGATATGTTCAAATAGATCAGTGATTTTTAACACGATTCCAAGCCTATTTCTTGTAAATGAGCGTTTTCCAAAAAAAATACCGGGTAGCTACTTTCTCAAATTAAAATTGGGACACTTTTTTTTACGTATAAGGTTCGAAAGTACTAACGATACTGAGCCTAAAAAACCTCAAAAGTCCATATTTTGAGAAAGTAGCTACCCAGGTATTTTTTTTGTAAAACGCTCAAATGCCATACGATTAAATAAAACATTATTCCAAATTTCAAATCGTTAGCAGCAGTAGTAGTTTCTGAGATATCTGGCTGTGATAGATAGACAGACAGAGTCGCACCATAAGTGTTCCTTTTTACTACTTTTGTACGGAGCCCTAAAAATAGCCTAAAACTATGAGCGATTCCAATATCTAAGCCCTCTTAACAAATTCATACCTACCATCTCAGCCATCTTCCAAAGTCTAGACGTTAAATAATTTAAAAAACTAAATGTGCAGTGGGCGGGACTCCACCACGCCCCCTTCCCGCCCACTGTATCCTCCTACTTCAGTTTCTCACGGCACTCCACACTGCGCGGACGTGTGTACACCGCCTAAGTCTAAAACAAAAAAAAGTTGTTTATGGTCGTTTCGCGCGTAAATAAACGTCAAAATTGACAGTTGTAGTGATGAGACCGAGCTGGTATTTGTTGTGGCGTTTTTTCGGTGGATATCGGATTTATTTGTTTGTTGTTTGTTTGTAAACAAACGCACGTGGAGGTCGTTGAACTTTGACATTGTGTGGTGTGTTTAAGTTGGTTGAGGATTTTTTAGTTAGAGGTTGTTAAGTGAATAATAAATACATTTATAATAATGATTAAAATTGCAATACATGTGACAGTGAAGTGATTGTGAAAGTTAAATTATTTAAAACTATTAAATATAACAATACGGATTATACTTTGTTACGGTGAAAGTAAACTAGTATAAAAAATATAATCACACTATAATTGTATATACAACTCTTTATTGTTAGGAATGCAATATAATTAAGTGCTGTTTTCAATAACTATAAAAGACGATACATTTTTTATTAAAAGCTTCTGTGCCGTCGCTAAATAAATTACCAGAACTAAATTGCAAAGTGACATTTGAATAAAACCAAAATAGCGAACAGATCTAAATATATTTACAACTTATAACATAAACATTTCCGTACTTCTGTCAGAAAAGCAAATGATTCTTTCCAAAAAAAGATCACTAAAATTACCAAATTGGATGCTCTAAGATCCATTGAGGCCCTGGCCGGGGCCTCAAGCCCTAGACCCACCCCTAAGGCCCCCAAAACCCTCCTAGTACACCCCTTCAACAACCAAACAGACAAACGAACAAAAACCTACTTACTAGAACTTCCGAAGGACTTAAAAAGAAAAACGCCTCTGCTTGAAATCCCAAAGGACTTTAGAAAGAAACCGAAACCGTTCACGGAACCACCCAAAACCGAAATCACAAAAAAATCAATTGCTAGTGTTGGGATTGGGACCGAGACACTCGAAACCAATGATACCAATAATATGAAAACGACATCCATGCAGACTGAGAAATGCTGTCAAAGTCACCGGTGCTGTAAGGGGTGTGAGGTGACAGTTGACAAGTGTGACTGTCAGGCTGTCAAAGTGATATTCGCGCCTGCCATGATGCCGTCCATTTTCGGGAATGTTCCAGGGCTCCCGTATCTTGTGAAGCAGCCTGTCAAAATGCACGAGATGGTAAGTTGATTGCATGATGTTGACCCATCCCATGTATAACAACTCAACAGCCATTTTGAGTAAGTTTTTAAAATAAATTTGTTACGACAATATTATACATAACGGAACTTCAGTTTTGATTTTATTGCTTTATTTTTTAGATAAAACGTCATTTTCATAATACTAAAGTTTATGAAAAAATTTGGATTATGGTTGTGCCTACAAAAAAATTCAGGCATTCTGATACCAGCATAAATAGACGCAATTGACTTTCTACTCACACAATTTAAACAAAACAAGTAACTTATTTTGATGATTTAAGCTATAACTTGCTAAAAAATCTCGTCTGTGTCCATATTTGACTAGATCCATACACTTTGGCTTTATTTAGGGTCGGGTAAAACCCGGGTAGGTATTTTGTTTCAGAAGGGGTTAAAAAAACTTAATAATAATTAAAAATTAAGCATGTATCGTTTTATTTTAAAGGTAATAAATAAAATCTAACGTCGGCCGCCTTAAATTCATATTCAAATTCAAATTCAAAATTATTTATTCAAGACAACAGAGATCCATATATTGTTAGTAAATACTTAAATAGCTAGGTTAGTTGATTAAACTATTAATTAATTATAATGTCTAATATATAAATATTAAAGCAAACGCGAAAAAACATCACATACCTACTTACAATACCGGCAAGTTCACTGTAGGTAATGCAGCCCGGGTACCCGAAACCCGACAACCCGGATAATTTACTTTATTCAGAGTCGGATGATACCCGGGTTTCATATTTGACCAGGTATTGCATTCCCTAGTCGCAATGTGAAACGTTGCCCTGTCATAGCACGTTGCTCGTCGTAGATTTCCACGACGCGACGTCGCAACGTGAAACGATGCCGTGACGTGGCACGACGCGATATCGTAACGTGTTCATGTGTAAGAGCCCTTAGGCAAAGTAGAAATACGTACAAGTAGGTAGTCCAATTCGTTTAGCGTTAGTATGCGTTTTGGAGCGCGAGTTAACGTGGGCCCCAAGATACGCGGTTCCCACGTAGATATTAGACACTCTGGTCTATGTCTGTTAACAGGGTCTGGCCAGCGTCTGTTAGTTTTAAGTTATTATAAGTTATCTTTACTTTCTTCAGGCATCTGGCTTTTAGAACTTTTTTAGCAATGTTCCTAGCTTTTAAGAAATGATTGTCTTATCAACATATGCAATATTTTTCCTCACAGCCGGTTTCTGTTACCAATAACTTATCGTGTCTCCCTTTCGTCCCAGTTAATTTTAAAATGTATTAGTTACAAAAACCAACCCCACCTATCCTTTTGCTAAATCCCTATTTAAACAAGGGTAACAGAACTGAAGCCATCACTTTCACTAGAGTTAACGTAGAGTTAAGACTGTAATCGTAGGTATAGTTTTTTAATTCTACAATTAAATAATGTAACGCGGGACTCACACGATAAAGCGGTGGCAGGAACGACACCGCCATCTATCGGTGCGATTTATTTCATATATGTTTGCATTTTGTGGTGAAAGTTTAAATAGACAAAGTGATTATAAACACAAGTGCGTTCTCTTGCTCCCAGACACCAAAAATCCTATAAACTCATAAAATAGGTAACGAGACTAAACAAACACCCGTTTCAATAATTAAATTACATACAAAAGGCGTTTGTCAATACCTAACTCGCGCGACAGTATTCACACAGACGTGCGATAGCACGTCTGGTGTCCTTCGACTTCGTGGCCTGGAACATTCAAGCCCGCGATGTACCTTTTGTAGCAAGAAACTTTACTGCTTTTATACTATGGCTTAGGGCTACTTGGCTACCGTTGTTTCCGGCCGCTATCTAGTCGGAAGCGGACACGGGAGCCGGAAGTGACATAAATCAGTCCAGTGCCGACATATCCGTCCGTAAGCCCTTAAAGTGATGACAGTCGGCCGGTTTATACAAACAAAAACAAAAAGAGGGTCTCGCTTCCACGACGCTGCTACCGGCTGTATGGTTTCATTTATTTAATTTTAATCAAGGATCTTAAAATAAATAGCCGTACAGAGCCTCGCTAACAAAGTACTAAAGCATGCTTCGGTAGTTCTAATAGCGTTTCAACCGCTCTCACTTTCCTGGTAGAATTATGAAGCATTTCCTTGTAGACTCGGATTACTATTTTAGGCTATTTTGTAGAATACCAGTACCTGTAGAAAATAACAGAAAATGGTAATCCGAGCCTACAGGAAAATAGTCAAAAATTCTACCAGGAAAGTGAGAGCGGTTGAAACGCTATTAGAATTGCCCGCTTAGGGTGACGGCGCCAATCATGGACACGTTAAGACTATTCAAGGGCTTTACCAGTTATGACCATCAGTTATTTAAACATAGTGTTGATCAGTAGCGTGGCGTTCAAAGAACTCGATTCCCACCGGCTTGCCTAACATCAGGCATTTGAGCATTTGATTCTACAGCTCTTAAGAAAAATGTACGCCAAATCTGCACCGGCTTGCCCAAGCACATCTTTCACGCCACGCCACTGGTGTTGATAGTTTAAAAATGATGTGGTGCTCCCTGGCAACCCCACTGTCCGTTTTTTGATTTATTAAGGCATAAAGTTGATGTACCCAATATGTACTGAATTTGTACTTACTTAAAAAAATATGTACCTCAATAGATTACGAGTACAACGAACTGAATTTGGGGTTGCTGGAGAGCATCTCCCCAGCAACCCCATTTCGTTTCGGCAACCCCACTGTCCGTTTTGTGATTTATTAAGGCATAAAGTTGATGTACCCAATATGTACTGAATTTGTACTTACTTAAAAAAATATGTACCTCAATAGATTACGAGTACAACGAACTGAATTTGGGGTTGCTGGAGAGCATCTCCCCAGCAACCCCATTTTTTGTTTTCAGTATTTCACGTGATTTTTCAGCAAATAATAGGCCAGAAAAAAATGTACTCTCACACGCCGTTTTTCGTTTTTCGAAATTCACCTCTCAAGGGGGTTAAATAGGGGTTGAAAGTTTGTATGAGGAGAATATATTTTTCAAAGCAAGAGATCTAAAACTAGTGCCGACTATTAGTGCAGAATTTGTACCCCCGTACCCCGTTTACTGTTTTTCAAAATTCACCTCCTAAGGGGGTTAAATAGGGGTTGAAAGTTTGTATGAGGAGAATAAATTTTTCAAAGTTAGAGATCTAAAACTAGTGCCGACTATTAGTGCAGAATTTGTACCTCCGTACCCCGTTTACTGTTTTTCAAAATTCACCTCCTAAGGGGGTTAAAAGTTTGTATGAGAAGAATATATTTTTTAAAGGGAGAGATCTAAAACTAGTACCAACCAACCATTAGTGCAAAATTTGTTCCTCCGTACGCCGTTACCGTTTTCAGAAATTCATCTCCTAACGGGGTTAAATAGGGGTTGAAAGTTTGTATGAGGAGAATATAATTTTGAAAGTAAGAGATTTGAGACTAGTGTCGACTATTAGTGCTGAATTTGTATCTCCGCACCCCGTTTACTGTTTTTCAAAATTCACCTCCTAAGGGGGTTAAATAGGGGTTGAAAGTTTGTATAAGGAGAATATATTTTTGAAAGTAAGAGATTTGAGACTAGTGTCGACTATTAGTGCTAAATTTGTACGTACTCCCACACCCCTTTTTGTATTTACCAGTGGCGTGGCGTCCATAAAACTCGATTCCAACCGGCTTGCCTAATATTAGGATATTAAACACCTTGTTCTACCGATGTTAAAAAAATTAAGCCTAATTTACTCCGGTTTACCTAAGGCCATCTTTGAAGCCACGTCACTGGTATTTACATACAATAGGAGCGAATAATTAAAATGTACGGTACCTAGTATTCCTTAAACTGGACAATATTTGTTCGGCTACATTTAAAAATAACTCATGTTTTGATTTCTATCACATTTTAAAAATGTTATGCCACACCTGGCCATAAAGTGGCCTTTTCGGCACGCTGCGCGTACGGAAAAAGCCGCTTTCTGGCCAAGTGTAGACATACAATGATGTACACAACACGGGAGGTATTAAAGAAAGCCCTCGATCGCATATTTACGGCCCTCGCTTGCAGCTCGGGCCGCAAATTTCTGCAATCTCGGCCTTTCTTTGTAGTTGTGTAATGTACTAATTTTAAGCCGCTATGTATATTGAAGTCTCCGCCTGTGTCAGCGCATCAGCGTTGAGCCCCTTCTGCTCGCCCAGGCGCGGACTACACCATGTAACCGCTCTCCATTGCAGCTCATGGGAACAAGTAGTTGCACATCTAGCTCTGTAACACATTACTAAAGTTAAGGATAACAGTTCCTCACAGCACCAAGCAACATTTTACTTTGAATTCGAAAACGCTGACAGAGAAGCTTGGTTACAATACAAAGGTACCTAACTATATGGGCAATCTCACATTACTCATGGCTCCCTAATTACATTACTTGCCGCCACGGTGAGAGGTTCCACTTCAGTAACGTACACTGTACATGGCTATACACTTCGCCGCCGGGTTCCCGGCGCCGGCTACCGGGACGTGTGAAAAGTCACGCACGGTGTAAGCCACCTTGACGGTCACAGCCCCGTCGGTTATGACCAGGCATCGGATATTCTGACGCCTATTTACCTAAAGTTGGCGAATTCCCGGAAAAATCTAAGCAAACATGGAGTCGGCTTCTTAAAAATATATTTTTAAATAATATAAGTTCCGGGATTCCGGGATTGCATCAGACGTTACGAGAATGTAATATATCGCAAAAATGTTTAGGTTTGAACTTTTTTTTTGGTTAGTTTTGTACTGTACTCAAGTTGATGTATGCGCTTGCCACTTGAAGTAGCTGTATCAGTATCAATGAATTCAGTAATTTATTCGGTTTACTAAATATATTTAACTCTAGGGACAAGTTTGAGATATCTGTAATATGTACAGGTAGAAAAAAAAAGTTTTTTAATTAACATATATTTTCATAAAACCTTTAAAAACTACCTGCGTTCTTATTAGTAAACTTATGGCAACAAACATTGCGACAGTGCAATTGTTTGATTTGCCGTCCTTTTCTACCCTACTAGGTATACATAGCGGCTTAAAATTAGTACATTACACAACTACAAAGAAAGGCCGAGATTGCAGAAATTTGCGGCCCGAGCTGCAAGCGAGGGCCGTAAATATGCGATCGAGGGCTTTCTTTATTACCTCCCGTGTTGTGTACATCATTGTATGTCTACACTTGGCCAGAAAGCGGCTTTTTCCGTACGCGCAGCGTGCCGAAAAGGCCACTTTATGGCCAGGTGTGGCATAACATTTTTAAAATGTGATAGAAATCAAAACATGAGTTATTTTTAAATGTAGCCGAACAAATATTGTCCAGTTTAAGGAATACTAGGTACCGTACATTTTAATTATTCGCTCCTATTGTATGTAAATACCAGTGACGTGGCTTCAAAGATGGCCTTAGGTAAACCGGAGTAAATTAGGCTTAATTTTTTTAACATCGGTAGAACAAGGTGTTTAATATCCTAATATTAGGCAAGCCGGTTGGAATCGAGTTTTATGGACGCCACGCCACTGGTAAATACAAAAAGGGGTGTGGGAGTACGTACAAATTTAGCACTAATAGTCGACACTAGTCTCAAATCTCTTACTTTCAAAAATATATTCTCCTTATACAAACTTTCAACCCCTATTTAACCCCCTTAGGAGGTGAATTTTGAAAAACAGTAAACGGGGTGCGGAGATACAAATTCAGCACTAATAGTCGACACTAGTCTCAAATCTCTTACTTTCAAAATTATATTCTCCTCATACAAACTTTCAACCCCTATTTAACCCCGTTAGGAGATGAATTTCTGAAAACGGTAACGGCGTACGGAGGAACAAATTCTGCACTAATGGTTGGTACTAGTTTTAGATCTCTCCCTTTAAAAAATATATTCTTCTCATACAAACTTTTAACCCTCTTAGGAGGTGAATTTTGAAAAACAGTAAACGGGGTACGGAGGTACAAATTCTGCACTAATAGTCGGCACTAGTTTTAGATCTCTAACTTTGAAAAATTTATTCTCCTCATACAAACTTTCAACCCCTATTTAACCCCCTTAGGAGGTGAATTTTGAAAAACAGTAAACGGGGTATGGGGGTACAAATTCTGCACTAATAGTCGGCACTAGTTTTAGATCTCTTGCTTTGAAAAATATATTCTCCTCATACAAACTTTCAACCCCTATTTAACCCCCTTGAGAGGTGAATTTCGAAAAACGAAAAACGGCGTGTGAGAGTACATTTTTTTCTGGCCTATTATTTGCTGAAAAATCACGTGAAATACTGAAAACAAAAAATGGGGTTGCTGGGGAGATGCTCTCCAGCAACCCCAAATTCAGTTCGTTGTACTCGTAATCTATTGAGGTACATATTTTTTTAAGTAAGTACAAATTCAGTACATATTGGGTACATCAACTTTATGCCTTAATAAATCAAAAAACGGACAGTGGGGTTGCCAGGGAGCACCACATTAAAAATGTAGTATCACTTACTTAAAATGTGGGTATTACTGAAAAAAATGTCCATAATTGTTTTACAAAAAAAAAATGGCTTTTTGAGAGTTCTGTCGTTTCGCGCAGAAAAAGCTGTAAAACTCATTTTAATTATAATTGTGGCATCGGAATTGAAAGATGACCCTCTTTTTGTCTGTAAGGGAAACAAACCGACTTGAATCGCCTCAAATGCATAAAGCCTTGTGCAGTACAGTCTGCCATTAAAATTATTGAGCACTTTAGTAAGGCTGCCGAGTCCTTGGCACTGTCCCATGTTTTTTTATGTTATAAGTCGCAAGCGAGGAGCCGAGCTGCCTAATGGAAAGCAGTCATCGTCGCCCATGGATATCTGCAACACCAGAGGTGTTTGTTACCTATACGTTGCCGATCTTTGAGAGCCCTTTTGACGCCTAGACCCTTTACATCTCAAAAAAATGTACTTTTGCGTTTATTGAAATGTGTTACTTAAGTATTTGTTTGATGAATTGTATTAATGGAATTGCATGTAATATTTTTTCACAATTATTGTGATGCTCATTGTTTTTGAAAAGAGAAACTGGTGAGTTTCTTCCGGCGCTTCTTCTCACCAAAATATCATTTACCGAAGCGCCATAAGAATTAGTCATTTGCGAAAGAGCCCCTTGTGGCCTACTTGCAGAAATAAATTATTAAAAAAAAAATATTACTTAAAAATAAAATGAAAACCTTTCAGCAAAATATCCTCGCATTGTTTTGGGACACCCGGTACACTTTCGGCTTGAAAACCATTTTATTTTTTGAACGAGACCTTTATGTTGCAGGAATGCTTAATTATGAGTTGGCTGGTCCATGCTTATGTCATAATCTCTTGACTAAAGCCTACACTGGATCTGTACAGATGATCCGAGCCCAGATAATCTTATGTAAAATTGAAACCTCCCCTAAAAAACCTATGAATAAAATTATAGTGCGCGGGAATTTATACGGCGCGGAGCGCATTTACATTTATTGCGAGGATATACGTGTTCCTGCGACTGTATTTATTGCTCCGGCTTGTCAACCGACGCTGAAAAAGAGGTTAGCTGCTGTGCAAGACTGCACATCCTTTTTTGTAAGAATTTATAATCTATGTTTTTATACCTTTTCCTTTACGTTTTTGACTTACCTATATTATTTATGTCTGTACACTTTTGTTTGCTAAAAGAACCAGTGCCTTTTCTTTAGTAGTGTATAGGTGTATTGGGGTAAAATTTCGCAGCTAAGGCCTATTTACAATGCAATGCAATGCCTGTTGGGAATTAGAATGCAACCTTATTTCATAAATACTAACCTCCAAGTTGGTAACATTGTTTCGAGTGTTTTTTATTCGCTTCTGTAAAAAGGTCAAACCGAATAAACGTTTTTCCTTGTATCTTACCATTTACTTTTTCTTTTCGAGAGTGCAAAGCGGGTGGAGGGGGTAGCCTAAACGATCACAGCGCTCGCTACGGCTAAAATTGACATTTTTGTCGCTGACTTTTCTCACTGAAAACAACAATTTTAATATTATTGGCAATAATGTTACTGACTACCATTGTCCAAAATTGTGTAATATAGTAAAATAACACAAGATTTCATTAATATTTTTCACAATATTTACTTACTTCTTGTTTGACAGCGGTGACAATATTGTCCATAATGGCCGCCTATCACGTGGCGCTGTCGTCGCGCTCGGTCCCAATACTAACAATACCTGTAGAAATTAAGTCTGTAAGCAATACTAAATTCATAGTACTTTAAGAAAATACTAGCTGCCCCGGCGAGTTTCGTTCCGCATTAGAATTTATAATTTTTTAGATGTTTTAATAGTTTTCTGTCATTCGAAGCAGAAACAAACCCAAGAGATCAAAGATCATAAAAATCTGTCCACCCGTTCGCGATTTATAAATGGTGTAACTAACCCGATTTTGTTTCATAGGGTGACGACAGTAATGGACAGGAACCAATTATGGACATTTTTTTCCCGTAAACCTACATTTAAAGTAACTGATACTATGTGTAAACCAGTGGTGGGCAAACTTTTCTCATGGCGGGCCAATAAGAAATTTCAGAGGAAGCCAGATAGCCAGAACTATAGCAAACATTAATTTTGTTTTATCAGGGGCCATTTATGTACTACTTATTTCGAAGGACCGCCGGCGGGCCGGATGAAACCCTCCCGCGGGCCGGATGAAACCCTCCCGCGGGCCGGATGAAACCCTCCCGCGGGCCGGAGATGGCCCGCGGGCCGTACTTTGCCCACCACTGGTGTAAACTATTTACACTATGCTCAGATAACTGATGGTCATAACTGGTAAAGTCCATGAATAGTCGGCCATTAAATGGTTGCTGTCCATTATTGGGTACTACTGTGCTTAACGTGTCCATGATTGGTGCCGTCACCCTATGTTTGTATAGATTAAACTGAAATGTGTATGTGTGCGTATGCGTGCATGTCTGAGATCTATGAGTCTGATCTGATAACAATGGCCGTATTAAGTTAGGTACCTATCAGTGGCGTGGCATCCATAGAACTTTATTCCCATCGGCTTGCCTAATATTAGGCAGTTCAGCACTTAATTCTAGTGCTCTTAAAGAATTATCGATGCCAAAACTGCACCGGCTTGCCCAAGGATTTCTTCAACACCACGCCACTGGTAACTGTAATGTTAAATGTTATCATTCTAAGACATTTTTTAAAGAAAACAAAATAAATACTTGACTTTTTAGCCGTTAAAATAGTTTCCGACTTTCCATTGCGTGGTATCGCCTGTTATTTCTTCCCCTCTTCGCCAAAAAACGTAAGCGCCGTGGTTTTTGTATTAAAAACCCTCCTTTTGTGTAAGAAGTATGGGATCACCATAAATCTATCCAATTCCGGGCTACAACGATACGCACTTACCGACGAATTGAAACGATCACGCTATCTGCCCGTGGTTAGTCCAGTGAATGGTATACTCCAGTCAACAATATATTTTTCACACCTCCTATTCAGAAAAAAGTATTTTGCTCCCTCATAAGAGGGATCAAAGTAGCACTTTTCTGTTCAAGGACAACAGGGTATTTTGAGTTTGAACCCACTTAGAATATGCCATACCATAGACTTAAATTACACACCGAGGGCGGTATAATAAGGAATGGCCCAGATCACAGGTGTTTGCGGTCCGAGCCGCAGGCGAGGGCCATAAATATAATATGGAAGTGGTATTTTCGTCTCGTCCGTAAAAAATTATAATTGTTTTATAAAATAATAATAGACTATACATTTGACAATTTAACATTTAATTTTTAATAATAATGTGTGATGCTCTTTGAGTAACTATATATTTCGTTATTTTGGTAGGTAGCGTTTGTATTTGAATATTCCTCATAGTCGGTGTGAAAAGCAGTATGTGTCACTCGGTAGCAAAATTATTTTCACCTCGGGCGTTAACACTTGAATCCCTCACTACGCTCCGGATTATACTTTAGAATCCCTCGCTACGCTCGGGATTCTATTGTATAATCCTTCGCTTCGTTCAGGATTCAATATACGCCCTCGCCGTAAATACATCATTTTGCTCCCTTGTGACACAATCTACTATTGTTAGGCTATAGGTGCCTAATATAGCGAAAATACTAAACACATTTGAAAACACAAAATAGAAGCGTAAATAGCCGTATGTATGATAGGATGATTCATATTTTTTCGATTATTTTATTTTTTGGGTCTCAACCCTTCATTTCATTCTAGGGCATGAATAAACATACCTGTTTTTTTTATTCAAGTTTAAGAGGTAGCGACCTCTTAGTGAAATCGTGATGATAAGGTCATAATTCTGTTCTCATTAATATTATATATTTCTAAATTGTATACACAGAACCTTTGTTTTTTTAGCTAAATGTAACAATTTACATATTTGTCAATTGCATTTTATAGTTTTAGGAAAAAAATCCCTTTAATATTTTTTTTAAACATTTTGGTTTTTAATAGAATATTGTTAATTATCAAAAAAAATATTTTTAATGTTTTTTTTTTAATTTTTTCTTAAGCGGTACTTACCCCTTAAACTAATGTATAGGGAACCGTTAAGAAGATACTAAAAATAATGTATGAAAATAAATGGCAAGTAGTTTTAGTCAAAAGTATTGATAATTATATCAAACTAGGGGTACCTCAGGGTAGAATCTTAGGACCTCTAGCTTTCCTCATATATAAAATGTTTACAAAAAATACACATTATAAGTTTTCATTCAAACCGTTCTTGTTAAAAAGTCCCATCGAGCGCTTAGAAAGTGTATCATCAAAACGTATCCTAAACGTGCGTATTTTAAGTTTCAAGCCCAAAATCTTGGGAAGTTTTATATTTAACCAGTGTCTTCAAACTTTGGACATTGTCTGAAGTTAGAAGCATAACGGGAGCTCAAGGGGCGGAGGGCTTCACATAAAGCGATTTGCTAATTAGAGTTTGCTCGTATTTTTTTTCTTTAATGCCCCGTCATTGGTTCAAGTCATGAGCGGATAGCGGGTAATGGTCGAAATTTTAAATCATATTTTTAATACCTATTCATAGAATAATTTGTATTACAATTTGTACAGTGTACTATAATATACATATAACCCGAATAAATAAATAGATCTTTTGGCAAGTGACAAAGTAGCAAAACTCAGGTTTCTGTAGCCCAGTGGACACAACTATGGCCAAAACTGACGCCACGTGACTGACTAACACTACGAAGCTAGAGGTCCCGGGTTCAAATCCTGGTAAGGGCAAATACTTGTGCGGTGAGCAGGAGTATTTGTTTTTGAGTCATGGATGTTTTCTATCTATTTAAGTATGTATTTATCTATATAAAGTATGTATATCGTCGTCTAGTACCCCTATGGGCTAATCCCAAACTAAGAAATTGTACTATTACAAGTTAATGTGGGATTAGCTCAATTTGTGTAAGATTATCCCCCGATATTTATTACAGTCGCACACTATTTTTAGGGTTCCGGACCAAAATGGTAAAAAGGAACCCTTATGGTGCGACTCTGTCTGTCTGTCTGTCCGTCTGTCACAGCAAGATATCTCAGGATCTACTGATGCTATCGACTTGAAATTTGGAATAGTGTTAAGAACCGCTAACCCGAGCTTATTGGATGTAAAAAAAATCTTGTAACTTTTTTACTTTTTTTTAAAACGGTGCGTAATGGGACTTTGAAAATTGAAAGTAGGGCTATTATATCGAGTGGGGTATCAAATGAAAGGGCTTGATTTGTAGATTTAAACCGTTTTTTTTAAATAAGTAGTTTTTGATTTATGGCGAAGAACGTTAAAAAAAATACCAGTCCCCCCTTGGAAGTTACTGAACACATGTTCAATTACTGCTCATGAATCACACGACTAAACTCAAAATTGGCCGAAACCCGAAACCCGAGTTTACGGTACATTGTACTTGAAACAGTCACATATCCCCTTGTTTCCCATAAAGTTATATAAGTCATAATTATCGAATGTCATAAAGTATGTGTTTCTCAAAAAACGGTAATATATTTAAGGATATTTTAAAACGTTAGCATATAGAAAACAATAGATTATATTAGTGTTATCTGATAACAATTCTGAAAACTTAACGGTTTCGTAGAAAATGGGTTTCGATAGTTATGACTAACAGTACAGTATGACTTTTAAAAATGATGGGAGACAATATAGACCCGAATGGCTAACCTCACCACTCACCTTACGTTTTCCGCTAACTCGTATCCCTGGCACTCTACCCCGAGGGGGAGCCGTCAGTGTCCGCTCTAATAAGCATACAAATGTCTCCTCGCTAATAGCCGCCCGAGACGCCATCAAAGCGTCCTGATTAAACAACGACAACTTTATAATAGGACACATATTTTACGCCTCAATACAAAACGTTTGTGTCGGGTTCTTATTTTAAAACGACATGCTAGATTACGAAGCTAATTATGTGGCGTTCCTTTTTACACCCTGTATAATGGAACTTGTCTACATAAAATTTGAAAGTGTTAGTGCGTGTGAATCGACCTGTATGGAATATTAGCCAAGGTTTGGACGTTAGAAAGAAATAACCAAGTGTGTGATATTGACATAATGTCCGAGAGGGCCATACATCAGCGGCAAGACGGGTGTTGCGTATCTGTCGGCGGCAGCCCTTCAGGACGAGGGGACCGTCGCGCAGAAAATAGTTAGCTATTTATTAAATAAACAGTTTCAGAGGCCTTAGAGGGTGATTCTTGTAGGGCAACATTCCTTTGGCCACCAATCACATCTCACTTACATTATGGTGCCGTGACCAGGATAATCATCATCATCATCTACATCAGCGGTCGGCAACCGGTTAGCAGCCAAGGGCCACATAGTAGCTAAGGAACTTGACGCAAGCAGCACTTTGCTAATAATTTGTGATTTTAGACTATTCGGAACATAGTGACCGCAATACAAACTGGAATATAGGGCCGCAAGTGAGCGGTTCACAGGCCGCATGCGGCCCGCGGGCCGCAGGTTGCTGACCGCTGATCTACATCATTATCATTATAGATTGGTCTAATATTTTAAGTAGTCAAGTTTTATTCAATTAGTTACACAATAGGTATTTGATATCAACTTAGGTTAGAATACCTTGTTTGAGATCGGACGTGTGGTTGTAATTTATTATAGCCACACATTTTGGATAGTATGTTACACAACTAGTGTGGTAAAATAAAGCTTTCTTTATTACCTCCCGCGTTGTGTACATCATTTTATGTCTACACTTGGCCAGAAAGCGCCGCTTTGAAAAACATTACACTCGACGGATGTTTCTGCAGGGTGAAAGATTTGCTCGAGTCACGTAGAATTAGGTAAAGGACATTCCATGATGCATAATGAATTATATTTATTTTGCACTGTAGTTTAAATTTTTTTCATCATTTGCACGCTGGTACTGGCTAAATACATGGGTCTATTCATTATATTTAACACGATTGTACTGTCTTGGCTAATAAATATTTGAATTTCAATTTACCTAATAGGGAATATGCATGATATTTTTTATTTACTTTAATAAAAGCTCATTCATACAAGAAACAGTAGGAAAAAAATATTTTTCGAATAACTATAAAAATAATCAAGATATAAGACAACAAAGATTTATCTCTATCTCTTTCTAACAAAACAGAATATAGTATGGAGATTGTATGGCGGCCGTGTACTATGACGTCATAGTCCATATCGGATCTCTCTGTCTAATCACTGTCTGATTATTGCTTTAAAATGTTTATATCTTCCGTATTTCTCGTTCGATTTTAATTTTATTTTGACTTTATGTCATCTTTTTTACGGTATTTTCATATTTTGTTAAGCAATGTGTTAAAAAAAATTCATGCATATTCCCTATTAATGGCACGAAGTACGCCGGGACAGCCAGTAATATTAAAAAAAACCATTTTTTTAATACACTTGATCAAAAAGTGGTACTTTTCGTAGCTGTTAATCGTGCGCAAAGTTGTATTTTGCGCACTGGTGCTTTTTACTTTCCAGCTAATTTTTGAACACTAAATAACACATTTATTTGCAAATAAGTAAAGTGCAAAGTAAGTAAAGTGCAAGCCATGTTTTTGATTCATCGACATTTTTTTCGCAAATGTATTAAAAAACGTCGTTTGATACACGTGCGGAAGTGTCATTTCCACTCGTCCCGAGTATTTACCCTCGCCTCGCGGCTCGGGCGAATACACCTCGGGACTCGTGAAAAATGACATACTTTCCGCACTTATATCAAAATAGTACATTACACAACTAGGGTGGTAATACAAAGAAAGGCCGAGATCGCACAAGTTTGCGGCCCGAGCTGCAAGCGAGGGACGTAAATATGCGATCGAGGGCTTTCTTTATTACCCCTCGTGTTGTGTACATCATTTTATGTCTACACTTGGCCAGAAAGCGGCTTTTTCCGTACGCGCAGCGTGCGGAAAAAGCCACTTTATGGCCAGGTGTGGCATAAAGTACTATTTTTTAACACCGTTTCTGCCCGTCTGTACCCAAGTCAAGTGCCCGCGGTTATCAGCGGACCGCAGGCCAGAGCCACCTGACCGGACTCCAATATATTCTTAGGATGTTTTTCTTTCCGGTGTTAACCTAATCTCAAGGGTGAAGTGCTATCGATTTACAGGGAGGGTTATAGTTTGATGGAAACAGGAACGCGAACTTTTTAATGGGCATTCTTGTCCAGTAAACGATTAATAACACCGATATCCGATATCTGAACGTACGCGTATTTGGGCGTTTTCCAAAATAAATACCAGGGTAGGTACTTTCTCAAAATATGGACTTTTGAGGTTTCTCTGGCTCAAAATCGTTAGCACTTTCGAAACTTATATTATGGAAAAAAGTGTCCCAAATTTATTTTACGTATAAGGTTCAAAAGTACTAACGATTCTGAGCCAGAAAAACCTCAAAAGTCCATATTTTGAGAAAGTAGCTATCCCGGGATTTACTTTGGAAAACGCCCATTTACACGTGTTCCATAGAATAAGTAATATTCTAATTCTACGTACAAAAGTTTCTCTTTCTTACTGATGTTCGGGTCCAACCACCGGCGGAACTGACGGCGTCCGATCGTCTCTGTCGCATAACGCCGTGGCTCCGAACCTGGGGGTAATTACCCCTTTAGGGGTAAAATTAAGTTTTCTCAGGGGTAATACTCATATTAAGTCGTTTTTCTTTGAGGAATTTCAAATACTTGTCTGTAAGTATTACCTATTTTTTGGAGGGGTAATGATACAAATCTAGAGGGGGCCTGTGGGTGATGTGGCAATAAAGGTTAGGAACCACTGGCATAACGCGTGCTCTTTCTGGTCGCTGGCTAAGCCCCTCTAGAAAGGGCAAAATTGGTAATAGTACCGCGGCGAAATCGCGGCGTGAGCCACTCCTGATAATGGCTAAAGTTAAACCAACAATGACTCGGTAAAGGCAGTATTTTTAAGCAAGACGTTAAGAGGCCGGGTGAGTCCTCACGTCGCCATAATAAAGCAACTCTGAACTGGCTTTTATTATACCTACGCGCCTGCTGTTTTATACAGGGTGCTACCGGGCGAAGGGAAAATATCCATTATTGTATTTATCGTATGGCGAATAATACGCTGCGTGCGTATAATCTAAGTTTACAGATAGTAGTCAATAGCTTCGCTCGTTAGGTTTTTTAAACCCTGTACTTAGCTATTTTTCCGAGCGTATCGATACATAGTTTTGATTATCGATTTTATTTGATAAAGGTACCTGATCTATTTATATACACGTTTTCAATGTGTTATGATGTTAGGACATGATGGAAACATCGAGGTAAATAAGTCATGTATTTATGCGATTAAGTCTAATTTTGTTATAATAATTAGCGAAAATCATGGCCGAAAAAATATCAAAACTCCTTTCTTAATTTCAATTTTATGTACATACGTAATCTGATTTATTAAAATATGCAATGTAATAAAATATTATAAAAGAAGATTTTCAAGTAAAATAAAATTTAAAATAAGTAGCCTTTAATATGATAGTGTTAAGCCGGCTGGACATATTAGTTTTCTTGTATTTTTTATTTAATCAGAATTTCTTAAACAATTTGGATTCGTTAGGCTTGAATTGTGGTATTTTTTTTATTTGGTCATAGCAAGAGTTAAAATAACAATGCTTGATTTACTGCGAATAGGGTTTTGATTTAAACTTTCACGATTTTCACTCATTATTATAACAAAACGGGACTTAATCGCGTAAAAACATGCTATTACCTCGACGTTTCGGACGTGCCGTGACGTCCATGGTCGCGAAGGGACTGGCGAGGCGGGTGTCAACATCTTCTAGCCGCGCGGGTTTTCCGAACCAAGACCAAGGGGTAATCAAGACCAAGTGCGGGTAGTTCGGAAAACCCGCGCGGCTAGAAGATGTTGACACCCGCCTCGCCAGTCCCTTCGCGACCATGGACGTCACGGCACGTCCGAAACGTCGAGGTAATAGTATGTTTTTACGCGATTAAGTCCCGTTTTGTTATAATAATGTGCGAATAGGGTTGCTAGGTCGCCAAACCTAATAGCCGGACTGACCAGCCAGTTTGGCCGGACATTTGGGTAAAAAGGCCGGACACCCTATATTATTGAGGATTGTGTCTCAGTATTAATAGGTACAACAAAAAAATTAGCCGGACACACAATGAAAAAGCCTAACTATGTCCGGCTTTGTCCGGATGCCTGGCAACGCTAACTGCGAAAAAGAGTTAAAAATTATAATATTTTTTTAATGTTTCGCAACATAATTTGGCACAGATTGCGGAGCAACCTGTATGGCAGGCGTCGGGGCGCCCTCCGCGCTCGTGCGATGAATATGTAACGCACCTGGTTTATGTGTTGTGCGAACTGTTAACGCATTACCCTTCTTTATGTTATCATTTGGCAAAGTTTTGAAATATAGTGCGACTACGATAACTTTGCAGAGCGGAACATGGCAACACCTCCATTTAAACGTCACATTTTCATAGAAATTATACTTTTAAATAAAAAAAAAAATAAAAAAATAAAAAAAAAATAAAATGTGTATTTATTTAGGTATAAACCCATTGGTACAAATTATATCACAATTACAACAATTAACAATTAATTAAACAATTATTAAAATTACAACCAATTAAATTAAATCAATTACAATAAAAATTAATTAACTCACATTACATTTACAATTACAATTAATTTCATTAATAAATTAATAAATAATTAAAGCCAATAATTTGGAATGTCTACTAACACTAAGACTACCACTTCATGACAGACACCTCACTCTTGAAGTAACACGTACGTTACGTACGTTTAAACGGAGGTGTAGCCATGCTCCGCTCTGCAAAGTTATCGTAGTCGCACTGTACGAGTATATACCTTTGGGGTAGAGGTTGTTTGTGTGTGTGTACTGTGTATTTATACCCTATGTCCGTAACCGTTTTCCTGGACTCCTACTGAATCGATCTAAGCATCCAATAGTACATTGTGTATCAAGGGCGGTAGGTAAGGAATTACAAACGAGTGTTTGTTACAAGGCCGAGGCGAAGCCGAGGGCTTTAATAACACGAGTTTGTAATTCCTTTACCGCCCGTGGCACACACAATGTTTTTCATCACACTTGTGAGGAAATCTAATTAAAATTAACCTTACTTAACCTAAATAAAATTGTAAAACTGACAGTGACATTAGTGACATATCCATAGACAATGCGCAACGTTCGGAAACCATAGCGGTACAGACCTAAAACGGTTGATTTTATAATTGCAAAATACTGAAATACACTATTGAAACATTTAATTAATGTTACAGAAATATGTGTTTACATGTATTTGCAATACCAGTTCTCTTTAAATAAATATTTCAGTGATAAAAGTTAAAAAAGTAAGTTGGCGTTTCCTTTGAACATGACAAATAAGAGTAAAACAGAACCAGCGTTTCAAATTTAAAAAGAAAACCATTACGCCCTAGGGCGTAATAGCTCATTTACGGCCCGCAAAACCTACGTGTAATGCACCATTTTCGAGCAAGTGTGATGAAAAGATCTTTACAAACTTTCACATTTATAATATTAGTGAGATAGAGGTTTCGAACCATTCAATTCTATTAATATATTTTGAAAATAGGTCTTAATCTGTTAAGGATAATTCAGTTGCAAGATTTGACCTGAACCAGCATACATACAACAAACATTATAAATTAATATAATATAAAAAGCTTGTAAATATTAATTAGGAAGTCACGAGAATGATTAAATAATAATATAAATACTATATGTATTAAAAAATTGCCCTATTTTCTTAGGTAAATATATTTTAATAAAATTATTTATTTCTATAAGAGTAACACAAATAGGAAATGTAAAAATTAGGTAAATTAATTGAATTTGTTAGTTGGTCTATCTTCTTTGATGTTTACTGATTCTTTGTCATTTGCTCAAAAGTTAGCTGGAAGAGATCCCTTATAGGGATAATCCCTTTGTACATAACCATTGATCTTTGTACTGCTTCTGTATGATTTTATGTGCAATAAAGTGTTTACATACCATACCCTGCCTACGAAGCAAGAGGTCCTGGGTTCGAATCCCGGTAAGGGCATTTATTTGTGTGATGAGCACGAATATCTGTTCCTGAGTCATGGATGTTTTCTATGTATTTAAGTATTTGTATCTATTAAATATATCGTCGTCTAGTATCCATAACACAAGCCTTATTGAGCTTACTATGGGGCTAGTTCGATTTGTGTAAGATGGTCTCCTAATATTTATTTATTTATTTATTTATTTATTTATACCAGTGGCGTGGCGTAAAAGATATCCTAGGGCAAGCCGGTGGGGCATTCCACCAGAATATCGGGCACGTGACGCCATTTTTCTCATACTTCTAACAAAGTTAGGAAGTACATTTTTGGTTTGTCAATATTTTATAACTTGGTTTCTGAATTGATAATGTCATTTAGGACTTTTTATTTGTTTTTAAGGTACCTGCCATAGCCATCACTTGCCCGACAAAGTAGACGTTTTCGTGGAATGCCCCCGGTGCAGATTTGGCGTACATTTTCCTTAAGAGCTGTAGAATAAGGTGCTCAAATGCCTTGATATTAAGCAAGCCGGTAGGAATCGAGTTCTTTGGACGCCACGCCACTGTTACATACATACATAAATAAATAAAGCTTATTAATTATAATCTGTAAAATCCTCAGCAATCTCGGTATATTACGCATGGGATCATTTTCGAGCCGCCGTCGCGGGATTCGGCGCGACTCGTCAAGATCAGTGCGATTCAGAAATTTGCCGTCAACTTCGTCCGTAACATGATCGTGAAGTAATAATAGTTCTTAAGGTCGATTTTTTATCTACAGACATTGAGCGTGCCAGACACGTGCCGTGGGAGACAAAATGATAATTTATTCTTCTAATACCATCTCTATGAACGTATTTATACAGGTCGATTCACAAGAGCTGGCACGAATGGATTGAACGAAAGTAATGTCACTTGTCACTGTTGAGTGACGTTCTTATACGGGAGGATCCAAATAGTTTGTAAAAAATGACAACACTTCTTCATTATTCAAGAAAATAAAAACTACATATAATTTGCACATTATTAAGAGTAAGCAGGTAAAAGATGTGGGAGATAGGTAAATTTGGCGGTTCGCTAGAAATATTTTCCTTTTATGGAGTTTTCGTTTAATTTATAACATGTTTTCACACTGACGCCGCAATCTACGAAATCAGGGCGAAAATATGCGAAACTCATACGAAATTGACAACATTTCATATTTTCAAAAAATCTTAATTCGAAAACCATTTGGGTAAAACTGTATTTTATGCTCAAAAAAAATATTTTTGGATTTTTTTCCCCATTCATTTTGGAAAAAATCGTCAATTAGTGTGAACCGGAAGTGTGACGTCATTTTCCCTGCATTATCGAGAGAGACCTTAGTGCTGAAACGATTAAAAAGTGTATGGTATCCGGTTGTCATTTTCTGACATACTTGCCGTCTGACATTTATTTGTTTTGAAAATTGTTACAACTGCTTAGCGGCTTTAGAAGTTTAATTTTCTTACCGTTGGTTCATTTGCACTTTTTCGAAGACCTTAAAAGACTTGGCACTTTCCCACTGGACTCCGATAACGCATTCAAACATTATTAACTTGGCATTATTTTACCGGACACCGATTTTTTTCATATAATGAAGACATCAGAAGGTTTTTCTCAGGCTGATAGCACGAATCTGCCGCGTGTTGAAATTATGATGATGGAGTACACATCGGCAAGTGATAAATATAATCCAGTCCAAATAAGAGGAGCAAAAGCATCGTTGTCTTCCCGAACTTCCTATGTTGACAACGCTGTAACGCCTGACAGTTATTTTTTTAATCGTAATTGTCGCTCTGGATTCTAGTTTTTTTAAATCGTAATTGTCGCTCTGGATTCTAGTTGGGAAAGTGACGTCATTTTCTACATACGCCCTTTTAGAATGAGCTACTTTTCAAACTGCTATTTTTAATTGAAAAATTGAGTTAAAACGAAAAAGAAAAAATACGGGTAGCTTAAAATTCCACCTATTTTCTATCCAGCTCATAAAATGAAGGAGTAGAAACTTTGAAATATTGTCAATTTAGATGTTTCGATGCAATTTCCGTGTTTCACGGCGTCAGTGTGTAAACAAGGTTGCGATTGTGTAGATTCGACGTATCATTTCATCGAAAGTAAATTTTCCCTAGAGCCGTTTTTATCTTGAAATTAAAATAAAACAAACCTAACCTAATGGTATTTACAGGATGACTCTTTAAAAATCTTGAAAAGTTAACGGTCTCAGAGAAAAAAGTTGTCGATGAAATAAAACATTCGATGAAACAAAAGGCACCGGTCCGTAGGGATTATTCGTAGTTCATATTAATGTACAATGCCGACTGGGTTACGAGGTTATGAGAAGAGTTAGTCTAAAAACACGATTATCGCTTGTTGAACCAACCTGTACTTAATCATTTTGTGATGCACACATAAACATTATCATTCACTCGTTCAATCCATTCGTGCCAGATTTTGTGAATCAACTTGTACCTATCGTAACGCGGCGGCGCAGACGCCGACGAACACGAGCCATGCCCGGCCAGTATGTGCGGAATAGTACATTAGTTACCTAGGGCGGTTAAACAATGTCTCAGATCGCAAATATTTGACGCCCGAGCCGAAAGCAAGGGCGATAAATTTGCAATCTGAGGCTTTCTTTATTACCGCCCGTGGTAAGTACACAATTTTACGTCTCCCCCAGGCCAGGTAGTGGGATTTTCCGCACGCGCAGCGGGCGGTAATTGCCACTTTACGATAAACGAATAGCGCAATCAGGTTTGTAGACTTTCTGTGCGTTTGGCACTTAATAAAAAGAAGCTCATTTGATTTGTTATCTATAGAGACCGGATTTGAAGTAGCGATCTCAATATTTAATATGGATATGACTGGTATAGTCGCATTCCATGAAAATATTTCGTAAGGGACACCACCGTCTTAATACTTCCGAGAAATAAATTCAGGAAGCCAATTATCAGCATTGTAATATCATAACTCGGCTTTAAGATTGGTAGAGTTTTTTAGCAGCTATTACGTTTTATTAGGGTAGCTGCCATAGCGTTTCGTAAGGGACAAAAAGTTGACGATTTCATGGAATGCTCCTATAATTTATTATTTTTTCTACACACAAAAATAATGTAACTTATCGGAACAAAAAAGTAAAAACCTTTTTGGAATACTTATCCTATTCTGTCCGCTTTGAATCGCTCACGTCCTACGTTGCCCTAAAGTGGAGCTTGACTGTGAATTTGTGAATGGCACAGGCGAGATTTCACGCCACAACGGATTCAATTTCGAGGGGAAGCAGGAGCAGGACAAACTGTTTTAATTTCAAGCTTTATTCTTAAATATAAAACAGAATTAAGGGAGGCGGAAGATGTTCCGAAGATGGGAGCAAAAAGTGAGTTTGACCCTTTTCAATTTTTGCGACAAAGCGACAAAGATCTGAATGGTTTATGTACAAAGCTTTCGGCGGTGTAAGTCAGATTCCGTTTTCAGCAAATTCCATGGAGCTCAGATTCCGATTTCGTCAGGTGCCACATATGTCTGATTCCGATTTCGACAGATTCCTAATAGGTCAGATTCCTAGTAGGTCAGATTTCGAATACGTCAGTTTCCTATTTCGTCAGATTCCTAGTAGGTCAGTTTTCTATTTGGTCAGTTTTTATTTCGTCAGATTTAAATATCTTATGGCATTAAGTTCGTCTTTTGGACGATGAGTTTTCTTTTGTGCAATAAAGTTTAAATAGATAAATAATTTCGTATTGGTGGTCAGGACGAGGTGACCAAATGGTTATATACAGGGTGTTACATTGAACGTAATACAAATGAAGCAATTCCGGCTCAGTTAACGACCGAGAACCAAATGCACAAATTGATTTATTAAAATACGTCATAATATTTTTTTCCTAGTTTGCCAACAGGATTAAGAAATAACAATCTCGTAGTGTGGGCACCCTTCATGACGTCATGCTTACGTAACTTGTTTGTTTGTTATGACCAATAACTTCAGTAATGTGTCAGAATGCATGCATTTTAATCATAAATGATCGACCTAGATAAGCAAAAAGGTAAGTTTTCACTACAAAATTAGATTCATTGAACTTTTTCTCTTAACTCTAAGTCGGGTAACTATGACGAAACTAAAAAAACGTGAACAATCAAAACAGTGATATTAATGAATTAAGACGAATTTAAAAATACGAGACCTAGCAAAGGGTTTTAGCACCAGGAAGAGGAGTTTAAAAAACATGAGTTGTATTACGTTCAATGAAACACCTTGTATGTATAAGGTGAAATCTTTTACGTGATACAAGATAATTAAACCTCAATCTATCCAGTGGCGGACTAAGCCCGTCAGAGGCCCGGGGCGACAAAGCTAAATGAGGCCCCCCAGCTTTAAAAAAAAACCGGTCAAGTGCGAGTCGGAATCGCTCACCGAGGGTTCCGTACAAACTCATAAGTAGATACGTGAATAGTTCAACAAAAACTGTATGGCCGTTAGCTTAGTAGGAGCAAATAAGTATGTGTACGATTTTTGAAAATTTCTAAAAAACTGTGCAATTTAGGAAAACCGTTTTATTTTTCCTGTAATATTTAGGATGATATTAATAATTGGTAATTATTACAGATTTTTCTGTTCAGTAACTTCGAAGATAATAGGGGGGGAATGGTATTTTTTTTGAACGTTTTTGGTCATAAATCAAAAAGTACAAAATTAAGAAAAAAAACATAAATGGTTTTGGAATCTACAAATTAAGCCCTTTCATTTGATATCCCACTCGATATAACAGCTCTACTTTTGTTTTTCCACATCCCATTTCGGACCCCTTTAAAATAACTGGCCTAGAGCATGTCGGACCATGCTCAGTGTAGGATTCCATAGCCGTAACTATAAGTAAAAAAAGTACAACAACAAAAGAGCGTATCTTCATAGCAATTACGTCCTTTTGTTGAGAAGCGCAGTTTACCGGCAATAACTCAAAAACGGTTAATCCGATCTTGTTGAAAATAATTTTGGTTGAAAGTATTAATTAAGCGTTACCTTCATGATTTTTTTCATATTTTTTGGACACACGGTTTAGAAGATAGAGCGATTATTTCCAAATATATTCACCTAATCAAAAACATTATTTTGAAACCTTATAGTGGTTTTTAAAGAGCTGTCGAACTATGTACCACACATTGATATTTGCTGAAAAAAATTTTTTTTAGCTTCTTTAACATGTATGGAGTGCCCCGCCTACAAATATTTTTTTTAGTTCTTTAACTACCAAACTAAGTAGCGGCCCATACAAGACACCTATATTCCAAATTTCATCAATATCCATCATGTAGTTTCTGAGTAAAATGCCTGTGACATACGGACAGACGGACAGACGGACGGACGGACATGACGAAACTATAAGGGTTCCGTTTTTGCCATTTTGGCTACGGAACCCTAAAAAAAGTAATAAAGGTATAAGATTTTTTTTCTATCCAATAGGCTCGAATCAGCGACTTCTAATTAGACTAAATAAACATACATAGTATGTATGTATGTAGGTATGTATTACATACCTACAATATGGAATGGATATGGGTGAGGAAAATAAAATACGAATCGCTCGAAAAAAAATTGCTAAAATAAATCAAAGATAGTTTTACAAGTTACTTTACAATTTGAAAAAAGGTTTATCCGTTCGCGAAAATATCAGAACACACTAATAAACTATTAAATATCAATGTAGAAGAAAACCGGTCAAGTGAGAGTCGGACTCGCGCACCGAGGGTTCCGTTCAAACTCATAAGTACATACATGAATAGTTCAAGAAAAACTATATGGCGATTAGTTTAGTAGGAGCAAATAAGTATGTGTTAAGATTTTTGCAAAAGAGATTGACCACTTTGTATGGGAGTTGGACCAAGTGCTGCCCAGACTAAACATACAGTGCATTATGCTCCTTAGGCTAAAACTAGACTGTATACTAAAGCGCTTTAAGATCTATCCCAGGAGTCATGAAAAAAAAACTTTTTGATGGGCACTAAAAATTAATTATATCTTACATTAAAAGTAACAGATTTTACTGTAATCTCGTCGTCTAATCGTCGTCATTGTCATCGATAATAATTGTATCGAGGAATTGAGCAGGGCGCCGAACAACGTCTTGATGCCTCGCCCACCCTAAGAACCAAACTAGGCAAGGCACATAACATGCGCACAACAGCCAATTGTTCTCCAGCCCGTGAAACATGCACAGCAATAGTTTCGTTTGCACTCTAGCCCACGATCTCGATTGTCCTCATCGATTAATAACAGTGGTTAAAATGTTGTACACAACACGGGAGGTAATAAAGAAAGCCCTCGATCGCATATTTACGTCCCTCGCTTGCAGCTCGGGCCGCAAACATCTGCCTTTTTGATCTCGGCCTTTTTTTGTTTTACCACCCTAATTGTGTAATGTACTATTGATAATCGCTCTCAAACAAAAAACTGAAAGTGCAAAGTAAAACCGAAAGCGCTCGCACGCTAAAAAACCTTAAAAACAAAAATTCATTTATTTTTTTTCTCCTGGACCGATTTTGAAAATATATGTATTTTCTAATAGAAAGTAACGCAAGGAACTCGTTAGAGGTATTTTCATCTCTGGGCAGCATTTTGGTCCAAACCTTGTCAATCTCCTTTCTCAAAAACGGTGAAAGTTAGGAAAACCGTTATATTTTTCCTGTAATTTCCATTGTCAGTCGTCAGTCGCGCCGAACCAATCAACCACCTGTTCGTGTGGTACAATAGCCAGAGCTGATAAATTGAAATATCTCGGCCTAATCATTGACAATAACTTATCGTTTAAATATTACATTTCTGCTCTTTCAAATAGAATTAGGAAATGTATTTACGTCATGAAGAAGCTCCGCGACTGCGCATCCAGCCATGTACTGCGTCTTGTTTACCATGCATTGTGCCAATCAAATATACAGTACTGTCTTGCAATCTGGGGCAGCGCTGCTAAAACCACAATGCTGCAGGTGGAGCGAGCGCAGCGTGCAGTCATCAAGGTGATGCTTAAGAAGCCCTTTCGCCATCCCACTAATGCTCTTTACCGAGACTCTAAATATCTGAGTGTTAGGAGGCTCTACGTTTTAAAAGCAGCCACACGAGCTCACGGTATTGTGTCCAACTGGCAATGTTACCCTCAACTTCTGGCCAAACGCACTTTCAGAGTCCCCCTTCCACAGACCAGATCCAGATTTGCTCAGCGTGCACCAGCTCATATGCATCTGCGCATTTATAATAACATCTGCCAGTTGCTCGACATGCAAAACTGCACAACAAGTAAGGTTAAAGAGATGGTGAGAAAGTGGCTTTTGTTCTTAACTTATAATGAGACTGAGTCCCTCTTACGTGCTCGCCCTTAACGCTTTATCGCAATTTCATACCCCCCCCCCCCCCCACACACACACACACACACACACACACACACATTGTGATATTTTGCTCTGCCTATTTGTAAATTTCACTATTTTGTTTACTTAGTATGTCACCACTCCATGCAAATATTGCAAATGTTAAAAATTCAAAAAGTTAAGTTGTTAACAAATCTAGTTTATGAATTAACAAACTATTTTTATAAGAAACCTACGCATTGTTAAACCGATATTGGATAGTGCACTCCAAGACCCCGAGATACAGGCTCAGCCTAGTTCGGGGTCTGCTGGACAATTATACACTGTTATATTCTCGTGTGTTTATGAAATAAAAAATTTATTTTATTATTTATTATATTTATAATATATAGGACGACCGACATTAATAATTGGTAATTATTACAGATTTTTCTGATCAGTAACTTCGAAGATAATAGGGGGGAATGGTATTTTTTTTAACGACTTTTGCCATAAATCAAAAACTACTTATTTAAAAAAAATTACAAAAATAGTATTTTAATCTACAAATCAAGCCCTTTCATTTGATACCCCACTCGATATAATTTTCAAAGTCTCATTACGGACCCCTTTAGAAAAAAAGTTACAACAAGATTTTTTTACGTCCCATAAGCTCGGGTTAGCGGTTCTTAACACTATTCCAAATTTCAAGTCGATAGCATCAGTAGATCCTGAGATATCTTGTTGTGACAGACAGATAGAGTCGCACCATAAGAGTTCCTTTTTTACCATTTTGGTACGGAACCCTAAAAACAGGTTTAGACTAGTTCAGTTCGTGGACAAGCGCAGGGCGCGCGCTGCGCTTATCCGTACACAGATGGAATTCTCTCAGCGTATTGGACGCGTTCAGCAAAGTTAAAAGAACATTAGTACCGCGTAAAAATTCTAGATGGCTGTAGTGTTTTGATCTTGATGAAATTATGTAGGTACTAACTACTAAGCACATTTTTAAAGTCTTGTTTAGGATTTGATCAGGAGAACGCGGAGGCATTTGGGGCCCCCCAAAGACCGGGGGCCCGGGGCGGGCCGCCCCTTCCGCCCCCCTGTTAGTCCGCCACTGAATCTATCCATGATTTTGAGCAACTTTTAGTATGGGGTCAACTTTATAAATGCAAAACACCAAACAATAAAACTTTCAACAACTTTTAAAAATTATGTAATCCTTAGATTTTGTCTTTTTCATAGAAATTAAATAGTATTTTCAATGTACGTTAACATCAGTCAAATTTACGTCGCTTGTCACGCTACAAATAAAAAAAACCCAATACAAATAAATTTTAAAGTCTAGTAAAAATTAAAAAATAAGTTATTTTTAAATGTCGCTGAACAAATGTTTTAATTATTTGCTCCTACTACGGGCAACATTCGGTATATTTACGCTAATTAGAGTATTTTATGCCACACCTGGCCATAAAGGTGACTTTTTCCGCACGCTACGCGTACGGAAAAAGCCGCTTTCTGGCCAAGTGTAGACATAAAATGATGTACACAACACGGGAGGTAATAAAGAAAGCCCTCAATCGCATATTTACGCTCGGGCCGCAAACTTCTGGGATCTCGGCCTTTCTTTATATTACCACCCTAGTTATGTAATCCCACTAATATTATTAAATGCGAAAGTTTGTGAAGATGTTTGGATGTTTGGATATTTGGATGTTTGGATGTTTGTTACCTAATAACGGGGTAGCAACTAGATGGATCAAGCTGAAATTTGGATGCAAGTAGTCCAAGTCCTGGATTGAAACATATGATACTTTATATCCCGGTAAAGAGCTCCTTTGGGACAATAACGGGAACAACGCGGGCGAAGCCGCGGGAAAATGCTAGTGTACTATAATTCATTCATCCATTCATGAAAGCTAGTACGGAACCCTGATAACTTATAAAAACCCTCCCCGTATTGTTTTCTTTGCTCGCGACAAGCGCTCGTTAGTTGCTCCGGCATGCAAATTGAACCGTATGATGTTTCCTTTGTCTTCAACGTTTATCAAAGTGTATTTATATCCAACTGTTTATTCTGGAATAAGGATAATGTATACAGATTTTTTTTTGAGCGAATGTAATGTGATTCGTCTCGCTTCTCCATACAATTCGTTATTTCTCCATGAAAATGAAAAGGGGGTTAACATTCCCTTTTGAGGCAAAGAAACATAAAGATGGTTATTTATTACATAAATGAACCTTTTTCATTTTCATTTTCATTTTTTCATTACTAGAGTTTGTCTAATGAAAGCTGAACCTGAAAAAAAGCGGCATATTCAAAAATCTTCATAGTAGTTTATTAGATACGGGCCTTAGTAGTGTCCCTTAGTGCCACCAAAATAAGAAAAGTATCAAAATCGTTTATTCTTACTTTGATCGGTAAAGTAAAACTATGTGAAGGTTTTTGAATTTGCCGCTTTTTTCAGGTTCAGCTCTCATTAGACAACTCGAATCTACGGCTCTCGAACTCGGCGGTAAAACGAAGAATGTCTCAGGTCGCAGGTATTGACGCCCGAGCCGAAGGCAAGGGCGATAAATATGCGATCTGAGGCTTTCTTTATTACCGCCCGTAAAAAAACTTACGTATGCCTCGCGGAGTAGCTCACTCCGCGATTTCGCCGCGCGGCTGCTAGTACCAGAGAGAGCACGCGTTATGCGATAGAGAGAGACGGTCGGATCCGTCCGTTTGACGTTCCATTTTAGAAAACCAGTGAAGTGCGAGTCGGACTCGCACACCGAGGGTTCCGTACAAACAAATACAGCTATTTAAAAATATAGTCTTTAAATAAAGACCATTTTTGGAACTCGTGCACCGAGGGTTCCGTACAGATACTTCAATTTAAAAATACAGTCTTTAAATAAAGACAATTTTTTATGATTTAATTACAAAAGAACAGTTTTTAGATTTTTCCCTATACTTGTAGTATAAGACGGTATTACTTGTCAAATTTCATAGTTCTAGGTCAACGGAAAGTACCATATAAATGTTGGTTTCCTTGAGAGTGCCGAAATGTACGTTTTTTGCTGCATAAATGGCCATATCTTTTTTTACGTTAACTTAGAAGTTTGATTGTTTCACAGCTTCAAGGGGCCGTAGACCTGAGTATATGGTTTTAGTTTCAACTCGATAGGTACCTCCAGGCGTTCCGGAGATAAAAGGTTCTTGCCAGACGGACAGACAGACGGACAACAAAGTGATTTTATAAGGGGTTTTTCCTTTTGAGGTACGGAGCCCTAAAAAGGACATAATGAGCATAAGAAACGGATTAAAAGAAGTAGTTGAAAAAGCTACCACAAGATGAGAAACAAATATTCGGGGCCGGCGAATTGAGAATCGCCTCCTAAAAAATCATTTATTTGCATAAACACGAGTATACATAGTATTTTAAAGGTGTTAAAGATATAAAAGTCCATCATGTTTCCCCTTTCGGCTTAAATTGTTATTTACATTATAAATACTCGAAGTACAATAAATAAAATCAAATTTAAATAGCCATGTCATTTAATGGTACATTACACAACTAGGGTGGTACTACAAAGAAAGGCCGAGATCACAGGAGTTTGCGGCCCGAGCTGCAAGCGAGGGACGTAAATATGCGATCGAGGGCTTTCTTTATTGCCTCCCGTGTTGTGTAGGTACATCATTTTATGTCTATACTTGGCCAGAAAGCGGCTTTTTCCTTACGCGCAGCATGCGGAAAAAAACATTACACAACTAGGGTGGTAATACAAAGAAAGGCCGAGATCACAGGAGTTTGCGGCCCGAGCTGCAAGCGAGGGACGTAAATATGCGATCGAGGGCTTTCTTTATTGCCTCCCGTGTTGTGTACATCATTTTATGTCTATACTTGGCCAGAAAGCGGCTCACAAGTCACTTTATGGCCAGTACCTCAAGCACAACCGTGACACGCGACTCTTTGTCGCGCGACAAAAGCTACCTATCTCTTTCCACTCAATATAGTGTGACAGTGACAGGTGATGCTCTGTCGCGCGAGAAACGAAGTCGCGGCCAGTTATGCTAGACGTACAGGTGTGGCATACAATTTATTAATTTTATAATAGCATTTTTCCTTAAATCCTTCATTAATCCTTGCTTAAATTTAATCATACTAGCATCCCAAATTGCCTTTGGTATCTTATTATAAATTTTAGGCGCCATACCAATTCCTTTTTTGGAGTCAATCAAAAAATTATCCTCGCTGATCGGAGTACAGGGGTCGGCTGGAGTGTCAATTACCTGCAGAGGAATGTCGGACGGTGACTTCATTTTGTGTCTGAGAATGCGAACTGTTTCAAAGTATTTTGATCGGGTTTCCATATTATCAGGCAAGCAAAGTCCCAATAGTATATTTAAGGCATTCGCAGAGAGATATGACTGCCATTTTGGGTTGGGCAGATTAAAAGTGGGGAAACTCCGCAACGTCTTTTCGTCCAAAATACCTCAGTGCCAATCAGTGTGTGTTACCAGTGATGACATATGGATCCGAGACGTGGTGCTTCACTATAGGCCTTATGAAGCGCAGCGTCGGACGTCCACCAACAAGATGGACAGATGATCTGGTTAAGGCTGCTGGCTCACGGTGGATGCAGGTTGCTTCCAACCGAACTAATTGGAAATCTATGAGGGAGGCCTATGTCCAGCAGTGGACGTCCTATGGCTGAAATGATGATGATGAGATTAAAAGTGTAGCTCAGTATGTCATTTAATGTAATTATAATTTAAATAGTTAGAATGATTTAGTGCTAAGTTACTAATACATTAGTACACTGAATTTGTAAGACCTACAACACATTATGGATATGTAAATTGTCCGAAATCAAAGAATAATGTTATTATTGTATGTCTTTCCTGTTCACGGAACAATGATGTTCCGGACCTTTATGAGGCGTGCGCGGAGCCGTAGCCAACGCGTAGAGGCCCTTTCGATAATTTAATTTAATGTTTATTATTATATTTAAGGGCCTTACCACACTGGCGATTTGCGAACGTGTTTTCATACAAAACTTGATGAAAGCCCGCTCGAAATTTGTATGAAAACGCGCTCGCAACTCGCTCGCAAATCGCTGGTGATAAACAGTGTTCGGCACTGTTCAGTATTGAAACTCTTTAGGGTAGCAAACTCTTCCGTTTGTATTCTTTTTAAGTAAAACATATCAAGACGAATCTAATGATGTATCATTTATCAAAATCGGATGTGCCGTTGAGTAGTTACGAGCGGACACAGGAACGGACATACATACATACTTACATACATACAGGCCAAACACATAACCCCCATTTAGGCTTCGCCGCAGTCGGGTAAAAATATTGTACACGTTTTTTTTCTTTTGTTTGACAAACAAAAAATGACGAGGATACATTGCTTAGAAGTTTTGAGTGACGTCACTCTTTGGTACAATTTTCGCCTAGGACGTCACAAGCCCCTATTCCGGAAGTTTGACGATTTTTAATAATTTGATAAGCTAAAAAATACATGTCCCATATTTCTCCATAATCTAACTGACGGACTAAATAGAATGATATATTTTTAACCCAGTCGTCAGCCCTATTCCGAGGCGGTTCTTTATTGTTAGAAAGGTGATTTGAAGAGAGTTTCGTTGAACGGCTTTTTATTTTTTGTACAACTTTTCTATATACTCGTATGTCATATGTTTAACCGGGTGGCTCGAATCACTTTCTTCGCAATCGGTTGAAACACCAGCCCCGCACTTGCAAAACCGAAGCGACAAATTTAATAACACGTAATGCCCCCGCCATCTGGCGGAGAAAAAACGAGGGTCCCCGGTCAATTAGTGACGTCTGCGTTGTGTCGGCGGGTCCAGCTACTGATTCCGAAAGGGCAGACAGACATGCTTCTATATATATAAAATGTATCAATCTAATGGTCAGAGATGGCGTAGATTGATATACTTTTATAAATAAATCTAAAAAAATTGTCTATAACAGGGCATCGTCATATACAATCGCGTACCCAAAGGCTTTAGGACTTTGGAAGGAAAAAGTTTAAGAGAAATTTAAATAACCACATTTTTATTTAAAAAATCCCGACCGCGGTGCACTTTGAAACTGCATTAAATCCGCCATTTTGTTTATTTTAACGAACTTCATGCACAGTGACACTCGCACCATCAAGACGAATCTAATGATGTATCATTTATCAAAATCGGATGTGTCGTTGAGTAGTTACGAGCGGACACAGGAACGGACATACATACATACATACAGGCCAAACACATAACCCTCCTTTGGGCTTCGCCGCAGTCGGGTAATAACTGGCTGCTTAACGGATGGTTCTATAGTGTGAAAATTTTTTTCGAGTCATGTAGAATTAGGTAAAGGACATTTTATGATGCTTATATTTAATAATTAAGGTCAATGTGGCTAATTCCGTCTGGTGGGGCAATTCCGTACAGCGGTTTTTGCGGCCAAATAAACAATAGTATGCACTTGATGACTCGACTGGCACAGGAGTGAAACTTTCACACTAACTGACGAAATTAGAAGTTGGTTAGAATGCTAGTTTAGCCGTAAAAACCGCTGTACGGAATTGCCCCACCAGACGGCATTAGCCACATTGACCTTAATTATATTTATTTTGTAGTCTTGTTTGAATTTTTTAAACCATTCGCATGCTGGTACTGGCTGAATACATGGATTCATTATATTTCTCCGGGGGTGATCCGTGGTGTCTGTGGGCCCTTTTTGAAAAATTATATTTGTCTATGTTGTTGTTTTTTGTTTGTGTCGCGTCTTAATGTAATTCTATGGAGCTTGGCTCTGGAATAAATTATTTTCATTTCATTTCATTTCATTTCATTTAATACCATTGTACTATATTCTTGGCAAATAAATGGATTTTACAAATTTTGTAGTATGAGTTAAGAGTTCGCGTCTTTCCTGTGGACATCACAAAATTAGGAATGAATGAATGAATGAATGAATGAATGAATGAATGAATGAATGAATGAATGAATGAATGAATGAATTTATTGCGTAGGGGCTTTAAAAGCCTAATTTTCTAGCTGGACCCTATAGGCGAATAACTCTACTCTTCTACTTCTAGGCCTATATGATAAAAACATAGTGATGTGTTTTCGGATCGTTAACTATAATTGTTTGGTCCACAGGAAAGATGTTTTTCGAAATCCGAATGACTCCGAACGAATCCGGGTGAATCAACTTTTTTTTCTCCTTATTTGTTCACCTTTTGCATGTTTTAACATAATTTAAATGGAACAAGATCTTACATTTAGAGATAGATTAGGTAAAAATAAAACTCGTTTTTAACAAATAAACAAAGAAAGTTGTTAAATCAGAAAGAAGGAACAAGAAACATGAATTGGAATTACCGATGACAAAATTAGAAATGTACAAGAAGGGTCCGTTTTACCGATGCATATCAATAACAAATAAACTACCCGACACAATAAAAAATTTAGCGAAAGACAATATTTTTAAAAAGGAGTTAAAAAAACTGTTGATCAACAAGTCCTTCATTCCATAGACGAGTTCTTGAATGACTCATCCTTGAACAAATAAAAATGGCTAAATATATCGCTTATTATTATTATTATTTCTTCTTTTACTGTTATTAAGTGTAAATAAATAAATAAAATAAATAAATATTAGGGGACAATCTTACACAAATCGAACTAGCCCCATAGTAAGCTCAATAATAAATGAAATCGAATTACTTAAATGAATTGAATTATTATTTTATGAATTATTATTTTTTTGATAAATGTCAATAATTTAATAATATAATCTTTTAATTATTATTATGAATTTAAAATGTGATATGTTAGCTTTAATTATTTGCTGTGCCCTAACAGGGCTCATGTTTTGGGACCTAACCTTAACTTAATGTAAGACCTTATGTATACCACATGATTTATGCAATAAATGAATTATGAATTAAATAGTGTGACCCAGCGGACGAGCCCTTATTTTCATACAAAAGCGGGGGACAGCTATGTCCGCTCGGTCACTGCTTATAAACAAGTTATAATAAACAAATTATAATAAAAAATATTTGCATTACGTAGCTTTATTATCTGTCTTTTAAATGAGCATACATTTTATTCAAAAAATATCCGAATAAAGATTTCCTTTCAATTTTAGTCTGAGAAGGTGAAATTTTGTTGACAAAGAAAAGTTGATTCACCAATTTGCTAGTTAAATTAAAACGCCTTGTGGGGACTGTATCGCGCGCACCAGGTATGATTGTCGGCTATACAGGAGTACAGTGGGATGATATAAAAACACCCCCCCTCTCTCCCCCCTCCCTCAGGCGAGTCGTGAACAGGCACAAAGCCGCGGCGGCCGCAATCGACCCCTTTGTCGTTCAGATTAATATTTAAACAAGGTAATAGGGCTGGGATAAGTCGATGGTTTGTGACGGTATAATCCACGCTTCCATATTTTATACTTTATATTAACATTTAATTTCTTAATTAAAAACAAATACAATCATACTTTATTGCACACCAAAAGATAAATTACAATGCAAACTTATACAAAAACATTGGACTTATACAACAAAATAAACTTAAACACTTTATATTGTGAATTCAAATATTTATTTGCCGCTAAAATAAATAATGTATGGTACGGTAACGTTTAACAAAAGACGTTGGAATTTCCCCCACAACGCCCATTATCTAAAATCATTACGTCTTATGTATCAAGTGTTATTATATTAATAACCAACTTGATGTTTACTATGTGTGAGTCTAAAGTAATTTATGACAAATATGAGTATTTAGTTTGAAAAGACTTCATTTTTTGATACCTAGGTTACGTATAGTTTACCTATAATATAAAAATCGGTGATTGGTTACAAAGCAAACGGGCGTGAGAATTTCATTTGCCGCTACAGTTTTATCTTCAGTACTAAGTACTAGCTGAGTCATAAATTGAGCTTTGAAACCGTCTCACTTCTGTGGACACAGTTTTGTGGAAATCCCTGCTGATTTTAATGGAATATCATATTATTTATTAGCAGTCCGGGATCACTACCAAAAAGATTAAAACGTCGCAAAAATTTGCAGGGATCTCGACAATAATGTGTCTACAGAAGTGAGGCCGTTTAAGCGCTCGTTTTTTGACCTGTGGCGACATCGCCACCTAGTGACTTATGCTGGAAGCAGTGGACTCGACATCGACTATGGATACATGGCGCTCACATCAACGTCCATGCAAAGAGCGTCATCTCCATACGGTTCTACACCGCGCTATAGAAGTTTCTTAACTCACTTCATATATATGACGAAGCGTGGATTTAATTAGTAGTCAAAATCCAATTTAAAATGGTAATCAAAAATGGAAACATGTTTTAATGATTTTAGGGCGAGATATTCAGTATCCCGAATGGAGTAGTTCGGGCACTCAATGACAATGACAACTGGAGAGTTTTGACAGTTGTTGACAGTTAGAGAAACGCGCGCGTTCTTGGCGCGATATGTGGAGATGGAAGCTGTGGTGTTCGCGAACTAATCCATTGGCTCTTAAACTGGTTTTAAATCACAGTAATTTAGTGGAAAGTGTGTTCACATAAACCTAAGTGATTAGTTGACGTAGAGGAGTGTGTCCATTTCCGAATGTTTCCTTGATATACGCGCCCAAATAGTAACAATGATTGAGACCGGTCGGCTAAGCTATTTGTTCACTTCGTCATATATAATACTTCTATAAACAAGCGTGTAACAAGAAGTAAAAGGTGTATTTTAATAAAAGAAAGATAGTAAGACGACTATTTTATAGCTACCTGAATCACGCCATTTGGGAGAAATCGAGTGGCGTCAACAACAAGTTTTGTCTACCGTCATTTGTAATTTTTTGAATGAATCTTTTCTCCCACATGTAGATAATCGATATATACACCGCCGGGAGTGGAGCCCGCACTACTCGGCCGCAGGCGACGACGCGTTCCAATTAGCTAAAGCAAACACGGGAGGGAATACCTCGCAAGATTACCGCCCGCGTAGAGAGTTAGCGCCCGCTACGGTTACTACTCATCATCATCATCAGCCTATAAACGTCCCACTACTGGGCACAGACCTACTCTCATAGAGTGAATGGGCTGTAGTCCATACGCTGGAATTTGCGGGTTAGGAATTTCACATACACCTTTTTTTTAGAATCTGACAAACTCGCAACCCTTTCCCGGGCATAGCGATTGTCGGACCGGGTGTACGGCCGTGGCGTTCCCTGGGGTCGAACCAGGTCGCTAGCCGGACCACCCACGGGTGTCGACTGTGTGTGTCGACACGAGGGCGGACTGGGTGGGTGCCGGGGGTGCCTGGGGTCGAACCAGGTCACCTTGTCACATAGGTACACCTATGAATTTCTTTGCGAATGCAAGTAGGTATAAGCGCAGGCAAGCTTGTCCCTCGAAGGGATCTCTTCAGTATTATTCCAGCTGCCGTTGTTTGGCTTTAATTTTAAACTCATCTTGTATTCATTAGTCGATTTCTTTGTGAATTTTTTAGCGACCCCTTCCTGGGGTTGGCGGGGAAGTTTGTGTTGTTTTACGAACGCCTGTAGGTAGTTCACAACTCGACGTCAATCTAGTCACTAATATAATGACCCGAGCAATAGTATTAAGACAGGCCGTAGACTGCATACTTTTCATCGGCCGATAGTTTAGTTGGGCTGTTAATCAGTAAAGGTCTCTGCCCATTACACCGTATCATAACTGACCGTACTATGAACGTATCAGGTAAAATAATAGTACATTACTGCAGAGGCCGGGAAGTAAGGAATTGCCGGCCGAGTACATAAAGCTGGCCGAGCGAAGCCAGGCCAGATAGTTACGAGGCCGGCAACCCCATTTCCCGCCGAGGTATGTATAGTGCTTTTCTTAAACATGCAATGAAATAAATAAACTTACTATAATAACCTTACTTAATATTTTATAACACAAACAAACTGGCTGTCAGAAAGTGACATTAGTGACATTATATCCATAGACAATGCAAATTCGGCCAAAAGCTGTTTCAGTTCACATTTTTACCGCGAATATTTAGATGAAATATTTTAAATGTGTATTCTTGTGGTTTAGTTTGCAATTTATAATAATTGGAAATTGTTTATAATGTGTTATTTGTTATGTTCATGTCAATTTTAAATAAATAAAACTGCAATATATAGCAAAAATCGTTTTTTGTTTTTTTAATGGCTGAATGCCGTGATGCTGGGGCCCAAATAAATGTGGAATGGAAATTTAAAAAAATAATTTTTAGGCACGTAATGTCAACATTTCATGCCATGTTTGAGAAAAATTTAGTTTTATTGAAAAGTAAAGGACTACCCACTAACACGTTCCGTCACCGACCAGCATTTGTCATATTGTGCCTGATACGTTCATAGTACGGTCATGGTATGATACGGTGTAGCGGGCAGAAAACTTAGCACACGTAATCGGTTTTATGCCGCACCTGGCCATAAAGTGGCTTTTTCGTCACGCTGCGCGTACGGAAAAAGCCGCTTTCTGGCCAAGTGTAGACATAAAATGAAGTACACAACACGGGAGGTAATAAAGAAAGCCGTCGATCCCATATTTACGTCCCTCGCTTGCAGCTCGGGCCGCAAACATCTGCGATCTCGGCCTTCCTTTGTATTACCACCCTTGTTGTATAATGTACTATTAAAATTCTCTAAGGCTACTTAAATTTAAAAAAGAAATGCATATAAGGCACTTAAACTATCATTAGCTACTTTTAAAATAAAATTGCATCTGAGGGCTATTCTTCAGAAATATGTCTGCGACTCATTCATCTGTCTCCATACATTTAGTATGAGAAAGGCCCAAGTGAATGAGGTGACCGCAGACATATTTATGAAGAAATGCCCCTGAAAAGAAGGAACAACGCAAGAATATTGAACAATCAAGTGCCATATGGCATTTTCGCATGCTGAATGGAGCCTGCCGTGTCAAACAATGAAAACGCCGGTCTAATTGGGAACTCTTTATAATGGCTACAGAAAAATCCATACAAAGGGGAGGGCGGGTGAAATGGACAACCAAAATCGCTGACCGGTTGATTCATGTGCTTTTTGCCCCGGTCCCCCGATATTTCAATTAACGTTGTCCAGATAAAATCTATAGGTACGTAGAGGGACTATGTCGGTTTGTTTTACCGCCTATTATGCCGATACCGGATTGACTTTTAAAATGATGAAAAGAGAAACTGGGGAGTTTCTTCCGGCGCTTCTTCTCACCAGAAGGTCAATACCCGAAGCGCCAAAAGAAAAGAAAAGAAGAGAAAATAATATAAGACTTGTAAAAGAGCCCTTGAGGGCCGACTTGCAGAAATAAATTATTTTATTTTATTTTATTTTATTTATAGATATAACAGTATTGGAATTTAGTTACTAATTAAATTAAAACCCTAAAATAGAAACAATATACACCTAAAATAAAAGCCTAAAGTAAAAAATTAAAAAATACCTAGCTAAAACTAAAGTATATCTAGAAAATTCGGCCCCCTTGGCATGGTGCCGAAGATACTGGCAGCGTTTCCTCGCTGTATCGCTATACTGATGCGTTGAGCGAGGAAGCTGCCAGCTCTTCGGTCCCTTGTGACGTCAACCAGATTTTTGGCCATTTCTTTGAACGGGAAAATAGTAACGAAACTGAGAAAAAAAGAATCAGTTTCGTTACTATTTTCCCCTATACGTATTTAGTTTCGAAACTGAGATTCAACATTTTTACTGAAAAGTTGGGACATTTAGACATTTCATTAATTTTATCAAATTATCTCGGCTTATATATACTTTCACACACACATACACACACACACACACACACATTGCACGCACTGTCATGGTGTTTTCAATAATTTGATAAGATATGTCTTTGTTTATTTTTAATTTATTTCTAGCATTGATACTACTGGCTGAAATTTATAACGTGAATCGTGATAATAAAACCTCAATCTATCCATGATTTTAAACAACTTCTACTATGGGGTCAACTTCGCAATGCAAAAAAATCTGCTGTTTCCGAGAAAAATTCATGAGTCGGTAGACCGAAATGTATCAGAGAGTTGTTTTTTTTTTATTTACAAGACTGACCCTATAGTAAAAGTTGTTCAAAGTCATGGATAGATTGAGGTTTTATTATCATGATTCACGTTATAAATTTCACCAGTATAGGCTTTTGAGAATTCACTGCAATTACAAATTAAGTCATTGGTAATTTTTAACTTGACCCCACGAGGCAGGCCTAGCTTTAGTGTGGCGGTCACAGGTGAACTTGCTATGTATAATACGTACTATCCTCCCATCTCTATAACAAGATCAATAAAGTAAACAACATATATCCTCTACGACTATCACCCTGTAAAAAGACCTTGTCAAAATGGTTAAAAACACTCAGTTATGAAGAAGTTGAAGGACTTTTGTATTAGGCAATCTGTCAATAAAATGTTACGCTCTGTTAAGTTTGTTAAGCTAATTTTTGTTTGTATTTTATTTTATTATGTCCTGTTGTTGAGTAAGTTTAATACCTCATTTTAAATGTTATTTAGATAAGTACTTAGTAATTAGTAACTAATTATACCTAGTTAATACAGTTGTTTTTGTTAAAAATAACTAATTTGTTATGGAAGAGCGGGGTCTCCTGACACAGGTGTTTATATACTTACTAGGAGATCCCAACCTTTGTACTGTATGCCTCGTAAGTTTAACAAAATAAACATTTTCATTTTCATTTCATTTCATGTATACTTTTGGCAAATAAACCATTTTTATTTATTTGTTTATAGTTTTATTTTATTTGCTGTTTTCTTTTCTGTATGTTCTCTAATAAAGAGAATAAAATAACTTATTCATATGTTTGATAATAGGTGTCTCGCCCTCGGTGTAAATCTGCGATATTGCGTGGGACAGTCGGGGTTGCGAATATTGCGAGCTACACGTGTCACCGTTATATCTTTTTCTCATTTCCCCCGTACCCATAAATTGGCTGTGGTAGGGAGATTTCAGAAGCTGGGTGGTTTTCTTTTTTACTTGCATTTACCGAGTAAAAAAATCGAATTCAAATGTTCCCTCGATTACTCCAAGATCCCATCAACATTTGGATTGCAATGGGTGGTCCCATTGCAATCAAATCAACATCTTCACAAACATTCACATCACACTTCACTCACACTCACACTAATATTATAAATGTGAAAAGTTTGTGACTAAATAACGAGGTAAAACTGGGTGGATTGAGCTGAAATTTGGCACGCAAGTAGACCAAGTTCTAGATTTGATTATAGAATACTTTATATTCCGGTAAATAGTTCCCTTGGTTCAGTAATGGGACCAACACGCGCAAAGCCGCGGGTAAATGCTTTAGTTTGGCAACTTCGGTGGTGACACTCACCTGTGTGCTTTTTGTTCTGTGCAGCGGTAACTACTTACACAAGTTACCGCCAACGCGAACGGCGACCGAGGAGGCAGCCTCCGGAGGCCCCCGTTCATGTTAGCGGTAACTTGCGTAAATTAAATAGTTACGGCTGCACATAACAAAAAGCACATAGGTGAGTGTTACCAACGAAGTTGCCAAGCTATAGTTTATGATATGAGTGTGATGTGATATTGTTAAGCATAACGAGCTGGAGGGAGTTCAATTTGAAATTGGTTTTATTTTATCTCTCTATATATAATAAGTCTAAACACTTAATTTTTTTTATAAAATACTTCACACTCGAACTTTCGCGGTGAGCGGAACATGAATTGACTTTACAACCGTTTGTATAATATATGGACTCCCCTGAAGGATTTAGCGCAGTCTAAATATTATATCTACAGACAGTATTTTGACTTATAATAACGCCAAATCTATAAAAAATATAAGTCAAAGTCAATATGAATTTGCTAAAAGCGATAATAAGTTAAGCTAAAAGTGAAACTCGTTTAAAAAAATGACTGTTGCCGGAGTAGAGATAGTAACTTTTAAAAGCCTTTTTTATATGCATAGATATAAACCACGCTTGTGCATGCACAAGGTTCCGCAAGGTTTTTTTTACTTTAGGGTCGAGTGGAAATTAAATGCCATTTACTGGTAGAATATTATTTAAATATAGGTAATGTTGGTTATTCTTTTATCGCAAAAGGAATACAAGTATCAAGGTGTGGTTTAAGTAATTGTTATTGTTGTAATATTGTAGAACACGAAAAAAGAAGAGAAAGAAAAGCGTCTGTAAAAATATAAAAAGGTAAGGCGATATGAAAAGAAGAGCGTCAGGCAGATTCTTCGTGTAAATCTAGGGTAAAGGGAGAAACTTTTTATTTCTAAAATGCTGTCAATATCATAGAAAATATTATAAACGGTCGAGAATTCGATTGATTGACAAATATTGTTGTGTGTAGCTTTTGAAGTCTAAATTATTAGACATTTCCTATCTCTATAATAATTCTATATTTTCCTTAGAAATAATTAAAAGTTATTTTATTCTAACGAAACCCAGACTTAAGGGTACTTTATGTAGTTTCTCTACCTGGGTAAGAAGCGTTTTCCTGAAGTCAATATACTGCGTTTCCTATCAGTGCTGTGGCCAGGGGTGCGTAAGTTAGCCATAAAACAAGAATTCATGGCGGCGGCAAAGTGGCCGTATGTCATCTGCAGCGGAGGTGCCAGAGCCAGAGGAGCTAAATTATATAAAGGGGTTATAACGTGTATGTATATTATATACTGCATCTATCTACTGATGTATACATGTGTATAATAAAATCGTAGAAAGACTGTGTACTTATGTCGCCGCCAACTAGCTTAATTAGCCATTTAGTTAACTGCCTAGCCTTTTCATTTAAATTTTAGGTTAGGTTTGTTAGTTAGCTTGTGTCCGTCAGAGTAGAAATAGAAGCTTCGGGCTTCGTCAACCTGCTGGCGGGTCATAATTTAGTGAAAATGCTAGGCATTTATCCAAATGGCTGATTAAACCAGTTGGCTGCGACACTTACGTCAAGTCAAACTCACGTCAGTAGCTTTGTCATTCAATCACAAATTTATGTCTTTTAAACGATATGCAACATATTCGCAATTGCAGTCTTCTCAAACTTAAGAACCAATATAAAGGATATATTCCTTTGTCACTACTTTGAAAAAAAAAATCGGTTGTCTGTAAAGTCGGTTTACTGACGATAGTCGAACGTGATAACGTTGACCTTGACCCTGACTTTGACTTTGACTTTGACTTTGACTTTGACTTTGACTTTGACATTGACATTGACATTGACATTGACATTGACTTTGACTTTGACTTTGACTTTTTTTGTTTGCGTGAGAGGGGCTGTGATCCTCGCTCCGGATCGTATTTGGTTCAACAGGTCTCATTAGCTGTTCAGCGGGGGAATGCTGCTAGCATTATGGGGACCTTTGAGCCGGGTACGGTGCGGGGCGGAGTATTTTAAAGGGGAGGCAGTGTTGACGAAGCGTGTTGCGGATTTGTATTTTGTTTAGGTTAAGATCCATTATTTTTATTGACGAGCCGTGTTGGGGATATTATTTTGTGCCTATACATTAGAAGTCGACGAAGCATGTTGCGGATTTTTTTTATTGTAGATTGGTTCAATAAATTTCATTACTTTGACTTTGACTTTGACTTTGACTTTGACTTTGACTCTGACTCTGGCTCTGACTCTGACTCTGACTCTGACTCTGACTCTGACTCTGACTCTGAAACTAACTCTGACTCTGACTTTGACTTTGACTTTGACTTTGACTTTGACTTTGACTTTGACTTTGACTTTGACTTTGACTTTGACTTTGACTTTGACTTTGACTTTGACTTTGACTTTGACTTTGACTTTGACTTCGACTTCGACTTCGACTTGAGTACCAGCCGCCCTTTTCTCAGCAGCAGCAGTGATTTTTTGTCACGATTGGCCGCCCCTAATATCTGGCCGCCCTAGGCCCGGGCCTACTAGGCCTTAGGGCAAATCCGCCACTGGTCTCTTGTCATTCAATAGAGATTTTTGACAGCCGTATCTTAGGGAATAAGGGCTATTTTATTAACAATTTGTAAGAAACTATCGTCTTAACGACTTTAGTGCTGGAATAATATAAACTGCCTATTTGACAGGTAACGACCCTGCAAGGTAACGGCCCATGACGTCACACTTTTTCGTGCGTGCAGCCGGCTCCATCGAATTATAAGACGTTATCACGTCAAAAACTCGTAGGTATCTAAAAACGTCGTACAGAACAACGTCAAAAGTTACATACGAACTTCATATACACTTACTGCGTTTACCTGGAGTCAGTATCAGATACGTGTTATTTTTAAAGTAATGACGATACATATTCGTCACATAGTAAACAAAAAGTCGGTTATCAATACCACTTGATACCTACATAAGACGTATTGATTTTGAAAAGTAGGCGTTCTGGGGCTTAACGTTAATTTTTTTAAACGTAATCGTTCCAAATCACCGAAATATATCGAGGGAGAATAGAAGTTAAAAGTGTATGTACCGCGCGTGCTAAAAAGAAGTGGCGGCAACCTACTTTGAATACCGTTAACTTCAGTTTCCTTCAATATTATTAGCAGATTTGAAGATCTGATAATAATGGTATAGTAAATTGTTTAAATACCACCAAATGAAATGGAAAATTTATGTTTTACATCACTAAATTGCACTTTTGGCGTCAAACGCCAAGCGAAATGGGCATTTTTATTTTAAAATCTACGGTTAGGCGAAACTTAAGCTATGTTCCAATACCGTCTAACCTGTCAGTCCGTGACGAAATGTATGGAGTTTGACACTAATCGTCAGTTCTGTGACGACCTGCTAACTGTCAGTTAAGAACGAGCTTTAAATAAAAAAGCCCAAATACGTTACACGCTTCTTTGCCATACAAATCGACGATCTATTTCATTCTATCTCGAATATTTCGATATATTTCTGTGTTCCATACATTATATTTCGATGATTGCAAATGGCTATTATTCATTTATGGAATTTCGAGAAAAATTGAGATGTAACGTCATCTCAATTTAGCAGTAACATCTTTCCTCGCAGCCCCTGTGCGCGAGGCGTGAAGAGCGACAGAGCTCGCTGGCTGCACAATTGTACTGTCTTCTTGATCCTACTCCGAACACAGCATCTTGATACTTGAGAGATTCGTATAGTTTCGATACAAGTGTATACAACGTGATAAAACTTGTAATAGACAATTTTGCGATAAATACATAGACTTAAAATAATACATCTTAAACGCTTTAGACCAGAAGCGGGGGCAGGGCGCGTGTGGTCTAGACAGGGCACCCAGTAGGTGCCTGAGGGAAGTGACAGGCGACCCTTGCGCAGGCAGCATTCTCAATGTCATTACCTAAAGCGGCAGCAGTGCCCCCGCCAAGTCGAGCAAAACAAAGGCACGGCCGTACCATCCTTTTCTCGAAGCCATTCAGGCCATTTTCAGCCTCCCGTAATTTTGTACTGGCTAAAGCTAGAACCCTGAAATTTTAGAAATATATAGGGCACAATAAGACTTATACATATTCTCAATATCATTCAATTTGAATGTGTAGTTTAAGAACTATTGCATGTCAAAGTTCCTTAGTTTTGTCACTGACTGACTGACTCACTCACTGATTATCATAATTCTAAGGTACTTCTAGCAGACCTATAAGTTCCAAATTTTAAACATAGTTAGTTTTTAGCCTATAAAGTCGTTAAAAACCTAAATATGTTGTAATTTCAGTCACAACTGCACACGTAATTTAACCGTGGAGGAACACATTTTATAGATCTAATAATAGGCAAGTCGGTGGAAATCGAGTTCTGTTGATACCCCCCCGGTACTGACTTGGTTTAACTTTACATCTCAAAACTTTTTTGTTGTAGGAGAACTGCGTTGCAAGACTTGCATCTTTTTACATGTAATGTTTTTGATGGGATTTTAGATTTTCTTCAAGTATCAAGCGCGCTCCGCCGCCGTACCGGAGCGCCTTATCGCGAGATGTAGCATGAATTTTAATATTTAATTAAAAACTTTTGGAGGGCTGCCGTTAACATGTTCGTCAGTAATGGCGGCGATGTTCCGCGAAATTCCGTAAATGGCGCGTAATGTGCACAAAGATCGATGATTAAGGTCCATAGCCGTGACTTCGCTTGTGCGCGACAGAGCGCATGAGCTTTTCATGAGCAGAAACTTTAATTTTTAGGGTGCCGTACCCAAAGGCTGCCAACGACACGCTATTACTAAGCCTCCGCTGTCCGTCTGTCTGTCGGTCACAGTGCTCTATCGTTTGAACCGTAATAGCAAGGACCATTAAAACAAGAGGACTGTCATTCTCCATACAAAAAGCTGTTCCCCGAATTTACAACGCCATCTATGTGAGCTTGCTATAAGAATTATATTATTTACAATTATTCAACTTTGCAAGCGTGACACAGTATTTAAATGCTAGAATTTATTTATTATTAGCTGTTTACGAACTAATTGTTACTATACAATGTTTCTTTGTTCAATTATAACATCGTTACATGTTTAGTTTTTTAGCGCCATCTAGTTTTTGCCCGAAAATCCCCTAGCGGTCGGGTTACGATCCAAAGTATGGAGAATGACAATCCTCTTGTTTTAATGGTCCTTGATAATAGGTAGACACTTGAAATTATCACATAATGTGTTCTATTGCCGCTATAACAACAAATACTAAAAACAAAATAAAGTTAAAAATAAAAAGGCGACCGGTTTAGCCTAGTGGTTAGTGACTCTACGAAGCTGACGGTCCTGGGTTCGAATCCCGGTAAGAGCAAATATTATTCGAGTGATTATATTTGTTTCTGAGTCTTGGATGTTTTCTATGTATTTAAGTATTGTATCTAGTAAATATATCGTCGTCTAGTATCCATAACACAAGCCTTAATGAGCTTACTATGGGATTAGTTCGATTTGTGTAAGATTGTCCCCTAATATTTATTTATTATTAATATTTTTTTATTTATTTATTTAAAAGGGGTCGCCATACAAAAAACGTGTTATTTGACTTTTTTTTGTTGACTGTGGACCCTTTGTGTGCGAATCTAACTCGCATTTGTCCGATTTTTTAAATGTATTAAGTGGCAAACGAGCAGACGAGCTGCCTGATGGAAAGCAGCCATCGTCGCCCGTGGATATCGAATGGAAAGTGGTAGATAGTATTCTGCCGTCCTCAAACTAAAAGACCGCTAATTTGTATGAATATTCATACAAAGTAGCGGCCATTTAGTTTGAGGACGTCAGTATTTGTCGCACGACAAAGAGTCATGCTTGATTTGTGCTGGAGGTCAGGGCAATAAGGTAAATGTCCGAGTGCCCGACACTGTCAGGGGCGTATTTTAAAATTTGGCGCCCCGGGTCAATATGTTTCGCTGCCCCAAAGTTGGTTGAATGGCGCCATAACCAAAACAATAGGCAACCGGCCAGGGGCGGTTACGCCGCCCTACTTGTATGACAATTTTTTTATCCCTTTTTATCCCGGTAATCCCTTGAGATATCGGGAATAACGCAGACGAAGCCGGTGGTAAAAGCTAGTCTTCCAAAAAACCATAAGCAAATTGCTTTGAGAAAGCATCAGCCCTGAAATTAGCCCTTAATTAAAAATAACAGAGCATTTCCCGAGCGATTGAATCAGTGGTGATTCATAGCCTTGTCGTCAACCTCGTCCTAATATAATTTTGTAATAACAGTTAGTAATCTGGAATATTAAATCGGTCCATTATAATGTGTAAGATGTGAGTTTGGTCTTTTGACATGTGGCCAATGACGTAGGTACCTATTTAGGGATGAGGCTAAACTTAATCGATTGTTAGAATAAGCGATTACGATTGATAGTGGCTATAAGAGGCAATCGATTGTATGATCAGAAATCTATTCTAAATTCTTGAAATAATCGACTTGTTACTTACTCATAATTCATCGACTATTGTTTTCCATGTAACTATTTGATTTTGATCACTATCACTACATAGTATAAAACAATGTCGCTTTCTCTGTCCCTATTCCCTATATCCCTATGTATGCTTAAATCTTTAAAACTACGCAACGGATTTTGATGCGGTTTTTTAATAGATAGAATGATTCAAGAGGAAGGTTTATATGTATAATACATGCATTTAGTACCAGCATTGCACCCGTGCGAAGCCGGGGCGGGTCGCTAGTGGGATAATAAGTCATAAATTTCGAGATACGATTTCTATTTTTATTGATTTACTCAAATTACAACAGATTCCAAACAATGGTATTAGTAAACAGTTGTATAGTCTTTAGGTTGGCTTTGAGTACGATCCACATAAAGGAAACAAAGCGATTGTTTGTAAACCCCAAAAACACGACACACTGTAAAAATTTGTTCGACTCTCAGGTAGTTAGGTCTGCCACCATTACTTAAAAGGGCACATCTTATACAAATTTCCTATATAGTTGTGTCTTTTAAACTACCGGGGGCAGAAGTAAATACCAGGGGTGTAAATTGATAATACGGCTAAAGTCACAAATCTATTAAAGCAATTTTAACTCTTGGCAATCGCTCTAGAGTTGAGTTGTCCACTGAAATGTCAATGCACAAAGACTTTATCTGTATCTATGACGCAAGCTTTTCTTTCATGACGGATGATAATGAGGTACAAAACTACACAACAGTATTGTTGTCTTTAAGTGGATCGTAGCCAACCTAAATACTGTCTGCCGTGGAGGCTGCCTCCGTCGGTCGTCGTTCGTGTTTGCGGTAACTTGTGTGAGTAGTTACGGCTGCAAATAACAAAAAGCACACATGTGAGTGTGACCAACGAAGTTGCCAAGCTATAAGTACTTACCGCGCAAAAAAAAACTCGTATTTAAAAAGTCGTAAACAAAATCGTCAAAAGTTACATACGAACGTCATATACACTTACTATGTTTTTACTTGGAGTCAGTGTCAGATACGTGTTTTTTTTTAAAGTAACGACGATTTGTAGATAGACGAGATTGGCAGTAAAGTGCTGAATAAGCCTGGCATTTGTCGAGCGATTGAATCGGAGGGGTGAAGAGGGATGAAGGGGGCTAATTACGAGTCGACTTGATCTTGATTCAACCCCAGCGGGGTAGTTTGAGTTTTGAGTGTTATTGTGGGGTTTAATTGATTGTGTACGGGGTGGTTAACTTGTGATTGTGATTGTCTTAAAAGTAGTTCTGGTATGGTGGTTGAAATATATCTAAATTATTGAAATAACTACAATTTAACCGCTGATTTATCTTCAATGTCAATTTTTATTCGCAAACTTAAACTCACACACACACACACACATAACACGCGTGTGAAGTGAGCCCCGTTCATAGTTTGCCTCTCTATTCACTAGTTAGTTTTTATTTCTTCTGTAACACTTTCAATGCTTGTGTCATATTAAGAGTTAAGATTAAGGATTTATTATTATAGTTATGTGAGAATAATAAAAAAAATACGTTTTCATAAAATTAAGACACAATTTTGTATTAATGTGGGACATTAACAGCTATACATTTTTTTGATTTACTGACACAAAGTTAGAAACGAAAAAAAAACATGAAACTATTTTTGTCTGTCGCAGTCCCGCCTAGTTAATAGCTAAATGGGCTAGACCTAGACGACAAAAAAAACTGTTTAGTCCGTCAGTTAGATTATTAAAAAATACTGTACACGTATTTTTTCTTTTGTTTGACAAACAAAAAATGACGAGGATACAGTGCTTAGAAGTTTCGAGTGACGTCAATCCTTGGTACAATTTTCTCCTAGGAGTGACGTCACTAGCCCCCACTCCAGAAGTTTGATAATCGATAGAACTTTGTCGATTTTTAATATTTTGATAAACCATAAAACACGTGTCACATATAATTTTCCATAATCTAACTGACGGACTAAATAGAATTATATATTTTTAACCCAGCCCATTGAAATCGATTAATCACGACGATGTGATTACAAATGTGTGATATTTGCCGTGACAGAGCGAGAGATGTTGAAATACGCACGTTGTTAATACGCCAAGTTGATAAATAGGAGGCGACGGGAGACTTTGTTCTGCGGTACACTACACATGATACACAGTGCCGTAAGGAAGAGCCACAGATATATATCGAGATAGAAAGAGACGGTTCGTCGATTTGTATAGGCGTTTGACGCCAAAAGCAGGCATGTCTCACTCCGCGATTTTGTTTCGCGGTAATTATTATCATTCCTTGCCTAATGCATTAGGCAAGCCCAGGGCTGCGCTGACACCCGGCAGCGCCTGTATGCGAAACCTATGAAGCCCAAAGGAGGGTTATGTGTTTGACCGGTATGTATGTACGTGAGTATGTATGTTACCCGACTGCGGCGAAGCGAAGTGTATATGTATACCTCTAATTCACTAGGAAGTTGAAGCTATAATAATATTTTTTATTCTAGCGGTGGGCGTAGCGACCAGAAAGAGCGCACGTTATGAGTTAGAGCGAGAAGGTAGGATTCGGCACATTTTTGTGACACGAACGTGGGTTTTGTTACACAGTGCGACTTCTGTACGAAGTACTATTATTTATTCTGTGCCGAATTATACGAGGCCAATAACATGCCAGCGCTGGGTGCCAGTGAAACGCTGGCTTCGTTTTTTTTTAAACCTGACATACTTGCAAGCCTTACTGATCCCGGGCATTACTGATGAGGCCGGGCACCTGGGATCGAACCAGGTCACTAAGCTCGGACCACTGAGAGGGTCGGACTAGGTGGGGGATATGCTGGCTTCGTCTAAAGGCCGAGCCATACTGCACTGGCTGCGTGTGCACGCACTGTACTCTGCAGTTCCTTGACTTTGAGCGTGACTAGCCGCCATTTTGAAAAACATTCATACTATACAACGCGGACGCCACGCGCACGCAGACGTGAACGCAGCCGGTGTGGCTGGATGTGGGTCGGATACCGTTATTTGCTCCATACAAAAATATCGTTATTTTTTCCGTTCTTTTCGTTCTTCGGCATATTATTGTTTTTTTAATCGGACAATCTAATAAAACGAAGGTTATTACTTAAATACATTATTGATCCCTATATAAAAAGAATAAAATAATTCAAAATATTGGGCTGTTTCGGGATTTTTGCTAAATACCGGTTCCAAGCCCTGAATCTGGCTTAGCTATGGAACCAAAGATTGCTGACTGTCCTGTCAGTCCGTGTGTCCGCTAACAATATAAATAGTGAGCCCATTAGTCAACCTTCATCACCGACAATGGCTGCGTCTGTCTGTCGTTAAAATAGCTTGGTCTTGTTGCATGCTCGCGTCTTGTTAAAAATGACACTGCTATGTACACAAAGGATATAATAGTGCTTATTTTCTATTTTTAGGGTTCCGTAGCCAAGATGGCAAAAACGGAACCCTTATAGTTTCGGCATGTCCGTCCATCTGTCTGTCTGTCTGTCCGTATGTCACAGGCATTTTACTCAAAAACTTCATGATGGATATTGATGAAATTTGGAATATAGGTGTCTTTTATAAGCCGCTACTTAGTTTGGTATATAAATAATTAAAATAACTATTTTTAGGGGGGGGCACTCCATACATGTTAAAGACAGTAAAAAAATATTTTTCAGCAAATATCAACGTGTGGTACATAGTTCGACAGCTCTTTAAAAAACACTATAAGGTTCCTAAGTAATATTTTTGATTAAGTGAATGTATTTGGAAATAATCGCTCCGAAAGTTGTGTAAATTGTGTCCCCCCCCTCTATTTTCCAAAGCATGCGTCCGAAAAATATGAAAAAAATCACGAAGGTAACGCTATATTAATACTTTCAAAGAAAATTATTTTCAACAAGATCGAATGTACTGTTTTTGAGTTATTGCCGATAAACTGCGCTTCTCAACAAAAGGACGTAATTGCCATGAAGATACGCTCTTTTGTTGTTGTACTTTTTTTACATCGTATTTTTTACCTTATAGTTACGGCTATGGAACCCTACACTGAGCATGGTCCGACATGCTCTTGGCCAGTTTTTATCGTGTTTTGACGCCTAGAGACACCTTTAAATCTCTAAAAACGTTTTTAAGTTTTTGTAGCGTAATGGATCCGGAGATTATAAACATATTTTGGTAAAAAAAACTGTCCCCAGTTGTGTGCTTGTTGCATTTTATGTACTTATATGTCATTTTATGTACCTCATCATGTCACAATTGTTTTAATGTTTTTGAAAAGAGAAACTGGTGCGTTTATTCTGAAGCTACTTCTCACCATAACGGATCGCTTCGCAATCGATCGGTCAATTAAAAGGGTATTATCCCAGATTGGTACAATTTTTTAACCGTTTTAACAAAAAGTTTCTAATTGGTAGTACCTATTTTCCGCTACACGTGGATTGGGTTCACAAACATCGCTGTATGTAGCTTAAAAAAATTAAATTAAAATAAATTCATGCAATATTAAATCAATTATAATATCAATTCATTTTACATCAATTGGTGCATTCCAATAAGGTTCCGATCATATAACAAACATTATTTAAATCAACCCTTTCTGAAGTGCTTATTCAATAAAACAACTTTAATACAACTATTAAAAAAAAAACTTCAACTTTCACAATACCGAAGCTCTCGCGAAAGCTCTTTACCGCTAAAAGCCCTCCTTTTTTAATTTCTCCATTTGTATGCAAAATCGCGGAAAAACTTGGCATTGTTATCAGTAAGATGTTTTACATAGAAATTAAGAGAAAGTTGACATTAGGGGAGGGGAGTTGATTCTGGTAGCAGTCGACATTTATTGGTGTTCGACATTTTGTCGACGGCGTTGTCGGTGTTGTGTTCGACATTTCACACGACAACGCTTGTTTAAGAGATATTCTTTTCCTTGTATTGAACCTTTATTTTTTTATGCCACACCTGGCCATAAAGTGGCTTTTTCCGTACGCGCTGTTTTCTGGAGCTAAAGCAGAGTGGTCGTGTGGTGTGAAATCTGCAAATTTAAATTTCACAAGTCTTAACTAGCAGTAGTGGGCAAAAACTACTACACAGTGTGCTACCGTTTTTGTGCTCACCAGTTGGCGCCACTGTCGAGTAGGCTCCTGTAGTAGAGCTGTCGATTCGAAAAAAAAAATATAAGTTTCCAAACGATGAAACTGTCTCATAACACTGACTCGTTGACGCGTTACTCATATTTGCTATAAAATAATCTCAGATATTGCAAAATATTGATAACATTTGATGATATGATCTTTTTGATGATGTATATGATTTGTGTTAACAAATTTACGGTTTTAGACTATGTTCATGCACCAGTTTAATATTTCTGTTTGGTCCAGCGGTTAACTGGTAGAGAATGCCTTATGGCATTAAGTTCGCAGTTTGTACTTTCCTGTATTGTGCAATAAAGTCTAAATAAATAAACATTTTATATGAAAGAAACATTTTTTGTCTCTTCATTGGTTTTTTAATGCGGGTAAATTACACCACATTCATACATTAGAATGATACGGAAGTCAAAGTAGATGGCAAAGTTGAGGGCGCTTAGTGGGTGCTACGGTGGACGAGTGGTTGAGTCGCTGGGCCAGAAATCCAGAGGTACCGGGTTCGATTCCCGGTCTGTACACAGGTGAGTGCCATTTAATTTTTCTGTGTAGGTACTTTGATTTCTTGTACCTATATATGTAAATAAACATTGACAACACAAACAATGACATTTGACACTTCGAAGAACTCTACACTAACGCCTTTAGCGGCAAAATTCATTTGCGGAAGCCTTTAGACTTGTGAAATCCCTTGTGAGAGCCCTTGAGGGCCTACTTGCAGAAATAAATTATTTTTTTAAATTATCTTGTAATGACGTCGCCCCTGTCTGGTTCCACCGGAAGACCAGCGCTGGCTCTTAGGTCGGCATTTTGCTGAGGTGCGACCATTTTGTGGCAGCAGTTAACTTTATTGTTTTATTTCATTTTATTTATTTTTTACCGCTGTATGCTGCTGCCATAAATAAATGCATTTTCTTTCTTTCTTTCAAATTCAAACTTGCAGCTTTGTAAAACCAGCCATTGCATATGATTATGTATTTAAACAAAACAGACTTGTCACGTTGCGTACGATGTGTTATCTGAAACCTAGACATATTTTTGAAGTTTGTAAAAAAATCACCGCTCGACAATTGTCGTTCGGTTCGAGGATCGCCCCCTCAAATAAGATAATAGAGGCTGAATATTCATCGGCATGAATATTCTCGTTAGCGGCTTTTTTCCGAATTCCGCCTTTTGGAGGCTTTGTGTCGGCGAAATACTGCGGGGACTGTACACGATACAGTCGCTTCAATGTTGTATTTTTTTTAGATAGTGAAAAGAAAAAGTATGTGTTCAATATTTTTTTTATAATCTACTTTACGTGCCAGTTAAACCTATGAAGAGATAGAGAATTTGCTATGAGGATTCTTACATACTTACACATACACACACGCGCACGCACGCACGCGCTCGCGCACACACACGCACACACACACACACACACACGCACACACACACACTCATACACACACACACACACACACACACGCACACGCACACGCACACGCGCACACGCACGCGCACGCGCACGCGCACACGCACACACACACACACACACACACACACACACACACACACACACACACAATAACGGGTACAACGCGGGCGAAGCAGATGCTAATTTATAATATTAGTATGATGTAATAACGCGGCAATCGAATAGAATAAGTAATAGTGCTACATACAGAAGTTTCTCTTTCTTACAAAATTGGCGTTCGGCTCCGACCACCGGACGGAACCCACCGGATCGGACCGTCTCTCTCCATCGCATAACGCGTGCTCTTTCTGCTCGCTGGGGCAAAATTACCTACTAGTAGCCACGCGGCGAAATCGCGGAGTGAGCCACTACAAAAGAAGGGTTATCATTTGTTACCTCGCCATTAATTATGTTTGAAATAAATAAATAAATATTAGGGGACAATCTTACACAAATCGAACTAGCCACATAGTAAGCTCAATAAAGGCTTGTGTTATGGGTACTAGACGACGATATATTTAATAGATACAAATACTTAAATACATAGAAAATATCCATGACTCATCACACAAATAAATGCCCTTGCCGGGATTCGAACCCAGGACCTCCTGCTTCGTAGGCAGGGTCACTACCAACTAAGCTAAAGCGGTCGTCAAAAATGTGTTTTATTTTATACTTAGCTTGCTTGATACATTGTGTCTGCCCGACATGATATCTCTCCCCTTTAATTCAAGATGTTGGCAATAGTTCCCAAAATCTAGCGTTCTTTGGCAGACTTAGCTGAAAGCCGTTAATTTCAAATTGACAAGGCTTTTAACGGCTTTCAGCAGTCTAGCCGCGGGCTGCTACCAGAGCTAGTGCATTAGGGTTATTCTTGAAAATTGTCATCCCCTTATGCATACATCACAGAAATAAATCGAGGTAGAAGGAAAAATGTATGTACCTCGCGTGCTAAAAAGAAGTGGCGGCGACCTACTTTGAATGCCGTTAACTTCAGTTTCCGTCAATATTATTAGCAGATTTGAAGATCTGATAATAATGGTATAATTAATTGTTCAAATAACACCAAATCAAATGGAAAAATTATATTTTCCATCACTAAATTTTTTATTTTTATTTTTCAAAAATTTATTTATTTAACACACAACAATAACATAACTTATACTAAACATAAACAATAATAAAACTATAAAATAAGGCTTAAAGATAAAAAACTTGCTCCAAGTCGCCGTCAGCGGGTAGCGTGCCCAGAAGGCTGGCCGCATTGCCACGTTGGATGGTGATACTTATCCTTTGAGCAAAATAAAGGCCAGCCCTCTGTTCACCAGTGGTGTCTATTAGGCGCGCCGACAAATCTTTATAGAGTCGGCGCGCACTTGGTCCCCATGGTCCAAGTGTTTCGACCCCAAACGCCTCAAATAGGTAGCCACTCCATAGGGAGGCATATTTGCGGCGCTTGAGGTCTTCAGCTGAGGACGCAGCAGTGCCGGCACTGATTTTGGTGCCTGGAAGATGGGTTGGCGCGAGCGTGTCCACTAAATTGCACTTTTGGCGTCAAACGCCATGCGAAAAACGTTACACGCTGAGTTGCCATAGAAATCGACGAACTATTTCCTATCTCGATCTTTCTGTGGCATACATATTGGCGAATACTCAGAAAATCCCGCCTCTTTAAAATGGAATTTTTACCCGACTCCGGCGAAGCCCAATGGAGGGTTATGTGTTTGACTTGTATGTATGTATGTATGTCCGTTCCTATGTCCGCTCGTAACTACTCAACGGCACAACCGATTTTGATAAATGATACATCATTAGATTCGTCTTGATGGCGCGAGTGTCACTGGGTAAGTTCGTTAAAATAAGCAAAATGGCGGATTTTAGGCACTTTTAAAGTGCACCGCGGTCGGGTTTTTTTTAGTAAAAATATTTAGTTATTATTTATTTGTTTTACAACATAACGTATACTGAAATAAAATAAAAAACCGAAGACAAACAAAACCCACGGATAAACTAAAGTGACACAAACAAACTGATTAAGGGTCCGGTACGCTAGGTGATATTCCCTACCCCCTCTCTTATTATTAATGTTATTTTAAAATGTTATGCAAAAAATGTCAACAATTCTACCTTTTTAGAAATCTTATGAACTGAGGAACTAATTTTAGTAATTTTTACGCGAAGTGTCGCAATTTTTTTTTAAGTAATGCCTCAAAGAATAACAAAATTTTGAACAAAATCCAAAAATTTTTGACTTTAAATTCTTTTATTGGTAACATTTTCAAAGGTTTTGGCATGTTTTTTGGATTTTTCGTAATCAACCATTTATTGGCTATTAGATGATGGCTCTTTTTCGTTCCTAATTTAAGTAGTTTTTTCACAATTAGCAGTTGTAGATCGAAAGGCGGGTTTTAAAAAAAATAAGTTAAAAGTCAAATAACTTGATAACCATTGAGTTTTGACCCCCGGTTGATTGGCCTTTAATCATTGCAAATAAGCTCTAGAATAACCCCTTTCAAGGAATAGGTCGAATTTCCAATCACTCTGTATTTCACTACCACTAAGATTATAATTGTCCAGACAAACGTATTTGTCACTATGAATAATTTTAAGTGACCAGTAGCGTGGTATTTATAGAACTCGATTCCCACCGGCTTGCCTAATATTAGGTTCTATTGCTCTTATAGAAAACTGAAGCCAAAGCTACTCCGGCTTGCCCAAGGATTTCTCCAACGCCACGCCACTGCTATCTACTGTCCCTGCAAAATACTATTTATAAAAGGTAACCAAAAAAACCACGTGACACGGGTCGTTCAGCCAGTGGTATTGTGCCACAGATACAAAACGTTACTTTGATTGGCTGAACGACCCGAGTCACTTGGCTTTTTTTAAATACCTAAAAGTACAGAATATAGTGACAACCTACTCTGTCCATTATTATTATTGTAGGTTTGGGCCTTTTATATGCCGCTTCGACCATTGCTGATCTATTGTGGCAGCCCTTTTGTTATACTTATATCTCACTGCAGAGGCCCGTTGAGTCTAGGAAGTTCCAGATTCTTTGGGCAGTGAGTAGTTGTATCTCATCCGGAAACAGAATGTGTCGCCCTAGATGGATACTACGTTTGCGCATGAGTGGTCCGCATGAGCAAAGGATGTGCATGGCAGTCTCCTCTGACTCTTGGCAGAACCTGCACGCTGGATCTTGTTTCATACCCATTTGAAACAGATGTTTGTTCAATTTGCAGTGGCCAGTGAGGATTCTGGTCACTGAGCAAATTTTAAGTCTTTTGAGTGATAATAACTCTGTAGACTTTTTGCTGTTGAACCCTTCAATAAGGGTTTTCGAGTGCTGTTGTCCTTTTACGGACTTCCAGTGCTCGATCGCCCTACATTGTCCATATATATACATTCTAGTGACAGTCTCCTTATAAATACATAATATATAAAAAAAAACCAAAACGTTGACGCACTAGTTTTTAAGCAGAGGGGAGAAGAGAGAGGCACAAATAAAAACCCGATACTAGTAAAAAAGTGCATTTATTTCATGACGAGATGCCCCTTCTTGTCCAAGATGCCCATGCGCTGCATCCAGCCGATGAAAGCCGCTCGCTCGTGGATCTCCGCCCGCTCCATGCCGGCGCACTCCGCTAGGGGACGCTCCTGCCATACTGAAATACCCCAAAAACATATTACCTCACTTATATTCATTATTACTCGCACTTAGGTACACAATTTTTTTGATAATACATGCCGCAGTTTTTATTCTGGCAAAGAAGCGTACATACTTGAGAGATATTTGTTATATGAAATACATTTTGGATATTATGGAACCAAAGACGTCTCCCTCCAGATTAAATTGATAAATGACCCTCGAGTTCCCAAGAGTACCCACTATTCAGGGTATTGGGAAAGTGTGCTCAAAGGTCCTTTTGAAGCATCGTTTTGGTATCTGTGCATGAAACGTTCCGGATCCGTGGGTACAGGATTACATGTATAATAAGCAGTGGTTCTGGAACAGTCTCACTCGGTTAGGGTAAGTGAACGCACAATCCGGCGCGTACTCTTACACCGCAGATTGGGTAAGTATGTTCACAGGATAAAACCGGTTTACAACAATCGACGTGAAAAGATGGTTAGAGATGCATTAGGGTAATAGATTAAGAAACGACAAATGGCCCTCCTGTCCTCAAGAGTTCCCAGCCAGCTGGGCAAGAGTGCTTAAAGGTATTTTTATCTTTAGATGGAACGTACCAGATCCGTCAGTACAGGACTGCATGTCTAATAAACAGTGGTTCTGGAACACTCTCGGACACACTCACAGACTGAGAAACAAGAAATGTCCCTCCAGTATCCAAAAGTTCCCAGCCTACTGGGCAAGTGTGCTTACAGGTCTTTTTGAGGCAACTTAAGGGTATAGCCTGTTGATGGAACGTACCAGATCCGTCGGTACACGACTGAATGTCTAATAAACAGTGGTTTTGGAACACTCTCGCCCGGTTGGGGTAAGTCACCGCACACACCGGCGCGTACTCGTCGGGACAGCGGATTGGGCAAGTGTGGTCGCACTGCGTTCCCGTTGCGCTCGCCGTAAGGGACCTGTCCAGACAAATTACCAAGATACCTATACTTATACTCATATTAATTTATCTACACACATATCAAAAACCCTGTATAAAAGTGACTTTCCACCGGCAGGGCGAGACGAGACGAGGATTGAATTGAAATTTGTATCAATTTGTGGTCATAACCAGCATAAAGATTTTCAACGCTCGTGGTCGCGGGTAGACTGACTAACTGGATAGTCTACCCGCGACCATGAACGCTGAAAAGGGTTACGAAACATCGGGACGTAAAAATGAAGTAAGCTGTATGAGATTTTATCCGTTAAAGTTGTTTTATTACATATTCATTTTTAAGTTTGTCAACTTTAATTGAAGTAACAAAGTAAACAATCAAACTAAACGTTGTTTGAGTTACTAAATATTTCGTTTTCATCTATTGATAATCAAAATACTAGCTTCCACTCTCTTTTCCATAGTTAACACGGTCCCTGCCCCGGTGCCCCCAAAGTGGGGACATGAAGGTTTTCAGGAGTCCGTGCTTCCACTAAAAGTGCGATGCAGAGAAAAAACTGTCATGCAATGACTATAAAAATCTTCAATCGCATACCTCTAGCCATCAGACAATTGCCAACAATTGTCAAATTTAGACGAGCACTATTTAAATGGTTGACAGAAAAATGCTTTTATACAGTAGATGAATTTTTAGAATGTAATAATGCAATGTAATGTATAATACCAATGTAATAATAATTTAATACCTAGTGTTCTTATAGTTTCATGTAACTATTTAGTAATAATTATATAAACATGATTTTTTGCATGCTGTAATAAGCTGAGTGTGCGAGCGATTTTTTCTCTTATATATGTCAACGAAATGTTAACCACACTTAATGCAAATAAATATAATTTCATTTCATTTCAATTTCATTTATGGGGCCACTTCCCCATACTGATTGCACAGGTTGGGACTTGTGACATTGATAGTTTTGTATGGTGACTGAACGTGTTAAACTGGCTACTTGAATTTTTTTTTCTGTGATATGTTATAGAAACACCTCTCAATAATAGAAATATTAGTGAAAAAACCACCTCAATATCATAAAAACTCACCGAGATACTACAATGTTAAAATCACATTTTTAGATTTTCCCAAATACGTGCCGAAACGCTCCCTACTGAAGCCCGTTATACAGTGACGTCACTACTCATACGTTGTTGGGAGAAATCAATAACTTTGTACTGCAACTATGTTAAAACTGGTGTTTATCGTAACGGTTTCATAACAAAAGTTACTATACATTTTATGGGTTATTTAATGTTATTAATAGTTTTTAATAATTTTATACTTTTAAAATGGACTTTCCCACCCAACTTGGGAGGCTCATAAAAAAAGTTACACGTTAGGTATCAAACTGAAAACTTGAACATATTTCCTTATTATGCTTATTTTAACAGGATCTTATATAGTTTTTACAAATTTCTGTTACAGTCAAGTAGCCAATTGCAAATAGATTCTTCTTTTTTTATGCCCTAGGGCCTAAAACTCTAGCTAAATACTGCATCATTTTTGATTTAATTTTGTGTTGGCTGGCGAGGAGATCGTTTTTAAAACCGTTCGGCCATCTTTCTATTTTTCTCTGATTTGTGTATTTTTTCGTATTCTTGGTGTTTCTCATTTCGTTATAATTTCTGAAACAAAATCAATGAATGGATTTTGTTCTGACTTTTTTTTATTACATCTTGAATTAACATGGTTAACGTGTTATTAGGTGAGACGAAAGCTGGTATACTATTACTACCAGATATTATTTAAATGACGATTAAAAACAAAGATATAAAATTTTAATTATATCAGAAACTAACCACTATCGGCTCGCTTTCTACATGGAGACCATCCATTTGATATTAGGGGGAGGGGGGGGGGGGGGGGGGGGATCTGGTCAGCGGATGAGGGCATTGAAAAAATTGACGTCATTTTTGTAAATGTGAAAAGATCCAGAAAATTTTACATACCTAAACTAGCCATGGTCGCCTGGTCGCAACTTTTCGTGGACTACAGTTTATATGCATAGTTTTAACTAGGTACCTTGAGTTAGGGAACCCATTTAGTTCCCAAAATAATAAGTAGATTGACGTAGACATAGACATAGTCCGGGGGTCATATTTTTTTTTTTTAGGATCTGACAAACTCGCAACCCATGCATGGGCGTAGCGATTGTCGGACCGGGTGGTCGGCCGTGGCGTTCCCTGGGGTCGAACCAGGTCGCTAGCCGGACCACCCTGAGTTTGGTTGGACTGGGTGGGTGCCGGGGGTGCCTGGGGTCAAACCAGGTCACCTAGTCCCGGTCCGCCTCGATAGAATCGGGCTAGGTGCGGGCCTGAACGCCTAGAGTCGAACCAGGTCGTTTGGCCAGGGCCACCTTGATTTTGCGCTGATTGCTCAGAGTGAGCAGCGGACCAGCGGGAAGGATGACTCGGGTCATCCTGTCCTTATGTGAACTTGTGTGTCGAACTAAAGTCCGAGGGTCACCTACTAGTTTCTTCAGGGGTCCAGTTTCTCAAAATAAAATGATCATCGCAGTCCGTTTCTTAGTAACTTGCGGTAGGTATTTAAGATCCGCACAAAATAGGTCCTCGGACCATTAAAACATGAGGACTGTCGTTCTCCATACAAAAAGCTGTTCCCCGATATTTACAACGCCATCTATGTATAAGCTTGGTATAAGAATTATATTATTTACAATTTATTCAACTTTGCAAGCGTGACACAGTATTTAAATGTTAGAATTTATTTATTATTAGCTGTTGACGAACTAATTGTTACTGTACTATGTTTCTTTGTTTAATTGTAACATCGTAAAATGTTTAGTCTTTTAGCGCCATCTAGTTTTTGCCTGGATATCCCCTTGCGGTCGGGGTACGATCTAAAGTATGGAGAATGACAGTCCTCTTGTTTTAATGGTCCTTGGCAACTGTGACCGCCGGGTAAGTATCAAGTGGTCAACAATGCAAGTGGTCTGGGCATCAACGAAGCGCCAAAAGAAAATAATCAGACATGTAAAAGAGCCCTTGAGGCCTACTTGCAGAAATAATGAGTGTGAGTTTGAACTCGCCTAAAAATCATTTGGGTAAATTTGCAGACAGTCGAATACGTAATCGTTAATCGATCTATGAAGCAACTCGTCTAAAATCAACTGGACAAATAAGTGGTTTGTCCGAGATGTAACAGGTCTCTTTAGCCACTTGTTTTAAGATCATCTAGACGAATTCGCATATCGGCTAAAAAGTAATTGGTCAATAAAGCAACTTGTCTGAAAATGTATAAAGCGTTTAACACTCAATTAAGAGGTTTAAGACAATTTAAGACGAGTTGCTTCGTGGGCGACTAGATATTTAGATGACATGCATTTTCGACGAATTGCTTTATCGGCGATCAGCTATTTAGACATTTAAGACGAGTTGATAATATGACAGTAGACGAAATAATTTTGTGACGAATTGCTTCATGGACCGATTACGTATTCGACTATCTGCAAATTTAGCCAAATGATTTTTAGATGAGTTTATGTCGTAGACCAACCTTCTTGAAGGCAACCTCGGAGGTTTGTTGTTTTGCTTGATTTGCTGGCTTTGCTTATTACTTCCACTTTTCCTCGCATTCTGAGGTCTTGGCTCGTAGTATTGGATCCACCCTGTAGATTCGCAAAATCATCATCATCCTATAGCTTGGCAACTTCGTTGGTGACACTCGCATGTGTGCTTTTTGTTATGTGCAGCCGTAAGTACTTACACAAGTTATCGCCAACACGAACGGTGACTGACGGAGGCAGCCTCCGCAGGCAGCCGTTCGCGATGGCGGTAACTTGTGTAAGTAGTTACGGCTGCACATAACAAAAAGCACACATGTGAGTGTCACCAACGAAGTTGCCAAGCTATTTATAGTGCTGTTTGACAATGAATTCTGGTAATTTTTTAGATAATTTTTTATGGAAAGTGACCCGAATTCATTGTCCGTGAGTGTATATATTTACTAACCTGGCTGCATCTGTGTGGGGACGTGGCTCCCCACTCCATCGCACTCTTGAAGGGGTGCCGTTCTGTATCCTGAAAACAACAACATTAAAACCAAGTTGGCAGACATTTGGTAGATAGGCTCAAAAGCTGTTGCGTCTTTTTAAAATTATGATAAATTCCGTGAATGTATGTACGTTTGTCCGCGCATATCTTAAAAACTAAAACTCAGATTGCAAAAATCTTTTTTAGTTGGACCAGGTACAGTCCTACTTAGGGAACTGTGCAAATTTTAGCAAGATCGGATTCTAAGTTAAGTGTGTATCTGAAACTAGAAAAACGTATCGTTGGCTTAACAGCGTAATCCAACTACTACTAAAATTAAGAAAATAAAAACAGCAATTTCAAAAAAATTAAACCAATTTCAAAAAAGGAAAAAGTAAAATAATATCGTGACAACTCTCTTCAAAATACTTACTATTGTACTCATACTTCAGTCCGCAGTTAACCTTCCTGAAGTAGCATTCGTTCATAAACAACCTATACTTAGGCCTCTTATTCTGTATCTTCACCCCACACACGGACTCCACGACATTCTCGCAGTCCAAATTCTCGCAGTCTATAGGGTTCTCGTACACTTCTTTAAATTCTTTAACAGCCTTTTCTACTTGCTCGTCGTCTAGTTCGTGTTTTATTTTATCCTCTGTCTGTTCGTTGTTCTTCCCTGGCTTGAAGACTACTCCCTGCTCGTTTGGTGCTTCTGTAATTAGTTGTGTTCAAATTATTTAATATTCCCTTCGATTGTAATAAATAACTTAGACGGATTAAATCACGTATATTACTATTTTTTTTTAAGTCCCGACGTTTCGTAACCCTTTTCAGCGTTCGTGGTCGCGGGTAGAATGAGAATTATCCTGTCAAAATTACCGTTGTGCAAACCTACCGACTTTAAAAAATACAAATTAAAAATTAGTGCTGCCAGATGGGCCTAATGTGTAAAGACGTTCACACACATGATAGAAGGGCTTAATGACCTAACTTTAGAAATTTGCGGCACTTGCCTTAGGCAAAAAGAAATTATTCAAATTATTTATGTCTACAAGTAGCCTCAAAGGCTTTTTTACATGTCTGATTCTTTTGGCACTTCGGCAAATGACCTTTTGGTGAGAAGAAGCGCCGGAAGAAACTCACCAGTTTCTCTTTTCAAAAACATTAAGCATTACAATAATTAATATTACATGAAATTTAATTATAAAATGCGACAAACAAATAACTAAGTAATATACGTTACAACAGACTTAAAACTACATTTTTTAGAGATGTAAAGGGTTTCTAGGCGTCAAAGCAAGTTAAAAAAATAATTAAAAAAAACCTTGTTCTATATTATAGGCCTTTTTTGTCCATTAGGGTCAATTTGGGTAATGGACCGTCATACAGAATCCTTTTGAAGTTAATATAAAAATATTTGGAGGTTTTTGATGGTTTCCATAAACGGACGCCGGACTGTCAACATCTTCAGCATCTTCTGAGGATGCCTCGCAGAGAGGCGAAACACGTGTCGAGTTGTATGTTTGGTGGTGGTTTGTTATATTTATTTGCATGTTTATTTATTTAATAAAAATAATAACATTAAATATAAATTAAATATCTCACACTGTCTGGTTCCACCGGAAGACCAGCGCCAGCTCTGGAGTTGGTATTATGCTGAGGTGGGACCTTTTTGTGGCAGCGAGATTTTCATTTTTTTTTCTGTTTTCTTGTTTATTTTTTCTATTTTTGTAACTTTTTGCTATCATAAATAAATGTATTTTCTTTCTTTCTTATATGTGAAATTGTGAACGCATGATAAAATACGCAAGTCAGTACAATGGACTTGCATTAATTGACTAACACGTAATCAGATCGCGGATTAGCAAAGCAATATTTTGGTTTTAATTAACATGGATTGGCGCAAAGTAACGCCTGATTCAATCAATTACTGAAATAAATGAATTTTCTCAAAAAAATAAGAGATTTCCCAAAATCCCCCAATCCCTCGCGGACTCTATCCGTAGATGGTCTGCTGACTTGATTCAAAATTGGGTACCTATAGTTGAAATTTTTTAAAATGACCGAGTTGTAACAAGAAAATGCATTCAAATAGCGGTTTTATTGTCTAAGTCTTCAATTTGCAATGACGTACGAGGGGTGATTGGAAAGTTCACGGCCTAAGTATGAAATCAAATCCAAAGATTTTATTTAATATTTTTATTTCTCTACGTAGTCCCCGTCGAGCTCTTTGCACTTGTTTCATCTGGAATCCAAAGCCATTATACTACTTTTGAAGAAACTTTCCTCCAGGCCTTCAAAATAGGTGTCCACTTCAGCTTGGACCTCGTCGTTGGTAAAAAAATTCTTACCGCCCATGTGTTTTTTTAAGTTTGGAAATAGATGGAAGTCCGTGGCTGCCTAATCAGGCGAATAGGGCGGGTGGGGCAATAATTCAAACCCACAGTTGTGAATTTCTGCCATCGATTTTATTGACGTGTGCACACGTGCATTGTCCTGGTGAAACAGAACTTTATTTTTGGAGTGTTTTATAATAAAACAGCGTAAGCACGTAGATGCGCAGCGTATCTTTAATTTGCAACTGACATTGCAGTACAGTGTTGCCACATATATAACACCCTCGCACTTATTCTAATTACGCTATAACTATGTACTTAAATAGTTATGTAATTCTAACACAAGTGGTCTCGTAGGTATCGGTTATGTACACTGACTGTGGGACTACCTATATGACGCGACTTAGATCTATAATGGACCATCGTTAGTAATACATGAAGTATAAATAATAAGTAACATATGAAAAGTAACTACTTAATTCTAATTTTACTACAGTTACAGTTAATTTATTTATTTTATTACACAAGGAAAACTTATCGTACAAGGCGAACTTAATGCCATAAGGCATTTTCTACCAGTTAACCTTACTGCAAGGTAGGTAACTATTTTAAAGTTCGCAATTACAAATATATGTATATATAAACTTAATCTGGATTTGTCGGCGACTACATACTATAATGGTTGAAATATTAGTCAATTTCAAATCCGTAGCGCTTGACTTTTTTAGGAATTCGTTTTTCTAATGTTGGCAACGGTGGTTCTGCACACCTGACGCGCTCTGGTTTGCCCTCTTCATGCGACGGCGCTTTCCTGAGCGTTTCCGTTGCTGAGACCGGGGCCGGCAGGTGCGTCGATGCTGGGATCGACTCGGCTGGTGTCGCCGCGAGCGGTGGCGATGGCGTCATCGTTCCGGGCCCGGTGCTTGAGCCGGTTGCCCCGTTGAGGTCGCTCGCCGCCTTTGATAAGTCAGGCACAGCTGTGCTAGACGCGATTGGCCGCTCGTTCTGCGCGGCGCCCCCGGATTCCGGTTCAGTATAGTCCGGAGGACAAACGTTCGAGTTTCTCAAGTGTCGCCGCTTCATTTGATCTACATGGCGATGATGACTAGATCCGTCACTTGTCACAACCGTATAGTCAGATTTCCCTAGTTTATCTGTTATTAAACCATCGGACCATTTTGTACCTGGCCGGAAAGTCCTGTATTGAACAGAGTCGCCTATGTCGAAGTCTCTGAATGGCTTACGCGATCGTTCTACCATTTTGGATTGTTGGTTAACTACCTTAACGCTTCTATCCGGTTTTATAGCATCTAATCGGATACGCAAGTCGCGGCCCTGCAGGAGTCGAGCGGGTGACTCACCGGTGGTACTATGCGGCGTATTGTGATAGTATAATAGAAATTTAAGGATGGCCCGGTCCACGTTGACCGCCTCGTATTTAGCTTTCTTGATAACGTTTTTTATTAGCTTGACGGCCCCTTCGGCTGCTCCATTTGAGGCCGGATGGTACGGTGCCGAGTAAATATGACGCACGCTATTCTTTTCTAAAAAGTCGTTAAATTCCTTGCTAGAAAAGGGGGGGCCCATTGTCCGAGACCAGCAGCTTAGGAATTCCCCACCTTGACCACGCTTGTAATAACTTATCTATAACACATTCTGCTGTCGTACGCGCCATCCTAGACACCTCGATCCATTTAGTTCTCGCGTCAATCGAAACCATATATGTGCTACCGTCTACCGGCCCCAAGAAATCGACATGGACCCTCTCATAGGCTCGTGATGGCCAATGCCACGGCACCGGAGAGCTCGCTGGCGTGCCGGCGCCACAGCCGCGCACGCGTCGCACGAGCGGCACTGCGCCTCGATGGCCTCGTCCACTCCGGGCCACCATACATAACTCCGGGCCATGGCTTTAGTCTTCACGACCCCCATGTGAGGCTCATGTAACTCGCGTAACACCATCTCGCGGCACGCCTCCGGAACTACTACGCGATGGCCCCACATGACGCAATCGAGTTCTAAATATAACTCCTTTTGTCGGTTGAAATAAGGTTGCATTTCCTTAATTTCCGCATTATCCGGCCAACCATTTTTTATATAGTTTTTAACCCTACCCAGCATGACATCCGTGGACGTCCTCGAGCGTATTTCGTTACAATCTATAAAGAGCGCATCCGACGCAAAATGTAAGTACGATTGTTCCGGTAGATCGAAATCTTTACTCCGCTCTATCGGTAACCGCGATAACGCGTCGGCACAGTTGTCCGCAGATTTTACATATTGTATATCGAAATCATAGGCCATTAACAATAATGCCCATCTCTGCATACGACTGGAAGTCATACTTGGTACTCCGGTTTGCGGCCCAAAAATGCTCGTGAGGGGACGATGATCAGTTTTCAAAATGAAACGCCTACCATATAAATACTGGTGAAATTTTTGGGTACAATATACAATTGCCAATGCTTCTCTATGAATTTGGGAATAATTCTTTTCGGCCGCGTTAAGTTTCCGTGATATATATGCTACCGGGCGGTCTCGCCCCTGCCGGTCCGGCTGACTGAGTACCCCCGCCACCCCGCACGGACTAGCATCACACGTTAGCGTCAAACTATTGTTAGGGTCATAGTGCGCTAGTACGTGCCTACCCATTAACATAGATTTAACCCTGTTAACTAAATGATGCATCGCACTCCGGAGTCCAATTAAACCGCGCGCCCTTCTTTAACAGGTTGTGTAAAGGATGTAATATATCACTCGCATGTGGGATAAACTTAGAATAAAAATTAATCATACCTAAGAATGATCGCACCTCTGACACACATGCTGGGGGCGGCATTTTGGCCACGGCGGCGACCTTGCCGGGGTCAGCTTTGATACCGTCCTTGCTCACCACAAACCCCAAGTAACATACCTCGTCGGCGAGGAAGGTGCACTTTGTTTTGTTCAATTTTAAACCTAAATTCTTTAATTTACTCAATACGGCTTCTAATGTAGCTAAATGAGCTTCCCGGGTCTTACCAAATATTAAAATATCGTCACAGAAGCTTTGTGCATTCGGTATATCTTTAACTATTGATTCGCTAATCCTACAAAATATTCCTGAGCTGGACGATACGCCGTACGGTAACCTGTTGTACCTAAAAAGACCCCGATGGGTGTTAATGACTGTTAACATTTTCGAATCCTCTGATAAACAAATCTGATTATACGCCTGTGACAAGTCTATTTTCGTAAACATTTCTCCGCCCGACAAATTGGCGAATAACTCCTCCACTTTAGGCAGCGGATATCTATCTACTACTAGAGCTGGATTTAGCGTCACTTTAAAGTCAGCACACACTCTCAAACCTCCATCCTTTTTAGTCACCGGAACCAGGGGCGTCGCCCAGTCCGCGCAGTCAACGGGCTCAATGATGCCGCTCCGCAGCATAGTGTCGAGCTCGGCATCCACGCGCGCCCGCAGCGCGAAGGGCAGCGGCCGCGCGCGCCGGAACACCGGCGACGCGTCCGAGCGCACGCGCAGCGTAGCAGTCCCACCGTTGTAGCACCCCAGGGTTCCATCGAACACCTCTTTATATCTGTCGAGAATTACATTTAAATCACTATTAACGCTGCTAACGGAGTTGATACTGCCTATGGGGCTACACCTTAGCACTGGTATTTTAATCGACAGTTCGGCTAACCACTGTCTACCCATCAAATTAGTTTCGCCCCGTTCTACAATGTACAAATCTAAACACTTTGTTGTTGAGCCATAGGTCACAGAAGGAGTGATTAATCCGTACGGTCTTATCTTAGTGCCATCGTAAAACTTGAAAACAGTATTAGTGTTCTTTAATTCTTCGTCCTTAAAGTATAACTCAAACGTTTTCTTACTTATAAACGAACTAGCCGCACCCGTGTCCACTTCCATAACTAACTGTCGACCGTTAATACACACAGGCAGACTCACCGGCTGGTACTGACTTAGCGCCATTCTGTAGAATGCCTCCTCTTCCTCCGATTCACTCTCTTCTTCTCCGGTGACAAAATAGGCCCGCGGTCGGCCCCTACTGCCGCCACGCCCCGCCTGTCGACCGCCGGACGACCACCTGGGACAGACTCGTCGTAGGTGCCCCTTCGCCTGGCATAGACTGCACACATATTCTCGGAATTTGCACGTTTGCACATCGTGATTTGTCGCTCCACAGGCAGTGCATGCCGCGGCATTGCCGGCACCTCCAGATGTTCCCCGCACACTAAAACCGGCTTCTCCGCGCTGCGCCGGCGGCCGGCGGCCTGCCGCGCGTCCCGCGCCCTCCCCGCTGCTCGCTACCCGATGTACCTCTTCCTCAGGTTTCCCGGCCGTCCGAGTACCCCACGACGACCCGTCGTTCCCCGCAATGACAGCTGCATTACGCTCCGCCGCCTCTAGCGAACATGCCAAAGTGACCGCTTTAGCGTAGGTGAGTTGCTCCTCCGCAAAAAGTCGCTGTCGTATAACGTCTCCACTTACGCCACAAACGAACTGATCTCGAAGGTTATCAGCTAGGTTTTCCTTAAAATCGCACGTTCGAGCCAGTTTCTTTAACTCCGCAACATATTGCGATATTGACTCACCAACGGCCTGCCTTCTAAGTCGAAAACGATAACGTTCCGCCATGATGGACGGTCTAGGGTTCAAATGGTTTTGTACTAGCTTAACCAAATCCGCATAACTTAACGCCGATGGTTTTTTCGGGCTCGCGAGGTTTAACATGAGCTCGTAACACTGATCTCCGACCACTGAAATTAGAGTCGCTAATTTTTTATCATCAGCCACGGCGTTAGCTTGAAAATACATCTCGAGCCGCTCGCAATATGAGTCCCAACTGCCACTTCCGACATCGAACTCCCTGATTTTGCCGATAGACATTTTATATATTATTTCACACGCGATACTCTTTTAAAATAGCCGATTACTATTTTCCATCGTCGCCAATGGAGTGTTTTATAATAAAACAGCGTAAGCACGTAGATGCGCAGCGTATCTTTAATTTGCAACTGACATTGCAGTACAGTGTTGCCACATATATAACAATTTTGTCAACAATCCAGGTCTTTTTACTTTCAGATCTTCTCGTAATCGGCGTAAAAGGTCGCAATAGTAGTCCGAGTTTATAGTGGTACCTTACTGAAGATAGTCAACCATTATTACTCCCTTTGCGTCCCAGAAGACTAAGAAGACTGATGCCATGACTTTATTCGCCGACAAAATGGCCTTTGCCTTTTTGGGAGGCGGAGATCCAGCACGAACCCACTGCTTTGATTGCTGTTTAGTCTCGGGCGTGTAGTGATGGACCCATGTCTCATCCATAGTAACATATCTGTCCAAAAAGTCTTGAGGATCAGCTTCAAACAAGTCGAGACAGTCGCGTGAAATTGTTAGACGAGTGATTTTTAGTTCCACTGAAAGGAGCTTCGGAACCCATCTCGCCCACACCTTCGAAAAACCTAATTCGTTGACTATAATGTTTTGGGTTCTTTCATAGGAGATACCTACGATGTCAGCTATTTCTCTTACTTTTAATCGTCGGTCTTGCATTATCATCTCGCATATAATTGCCACATTATGTGGATTGGTCGCAGTGGTTGGTCTGCCGGGGCGAGGGTTATCTTTGATATTGACTCGTCCCCGCTTGAATTCAGCTGCCCACTTTTTTACTGTCGTATATGATGGAGAGGATTGCCCCAATGTACACTGCATATCGTCAAAAATTTTTTTTCGAGTCAATCCTTTTTTATGAAGATATTTAATTACAGCACGTTGCTCCAAATTGTCCATAATGAAAAATCTGTTGACTCTTATTTTTAAATCAGACGTATAATTTATTTTTACAATGTCTTACAATTGAAATTTCGCGGGATGAGAACTGAATAATGACAGTTCAAAATGGCGGTAGAAAAAAATTAAAAAGTTTTTTTTTTACTGGTCAGGCCGCGAACTTTTCAATCAGCCCTCGTATTTTGCTAGAACTCTGACATTAAAAAAATTCAACTATACAGACTACGGACGGTGGCAAAGAAGGCTCCAGATCGCATATTTATGGACTTAGCCGAAGGAGACAGCCACAAACAGCTGCGACTTGGTTTTTTTTTACCGGGCCGAGCCGTAGCGAGGGCCACAAACAGCTGCGATTTGGGAATTTTTTTGCGGGCCAAGCCGTAGGCGAGTGTCACAAACAGCTGCGATCTGGGTTATTCTTTATTTTACTAGCCCGAACCGTAAGCGAGAGTCACTAAAATCTACGATCTGGTTCTTTTTATCGCCCTAGGTCTGTAAACATTTTTACAAAACGCACCAGTCTCGACTCTGACCCGCTCGTTGATGACGTCCCCTATAGCGACCCTCTCCATCATGTCCTTAACAGAGTGCTCGTCCCCCCTCCCCCCTCCCAGCCTCCGGGAGAAAGACTGGGCGTCGTTGTTCCCAGAGGGCACGAACACTATGCCGTCATTGGGTTCTGTCGTGCCGGCCTAAAAAAACAATAGTACATTACACAACTAGGGTGGTAATACAAAGAAAGGCCGAGATCGCAGAAGTTTGCTGCCCGAGCTGCAAGCGAGGGACATAAATATCCGATCGAGGGCTTTCTTTATTACCTCCCGTGTTGTTTACATCATTTTATGTCTACACTTGGCCAGAAAGCAGCTTTTTCCGTATGCGGAAAAAGCCACTTTATGGCCAAGTGTGGCATAAAATCATAAGCCCAGCGCCTTAACTACTTGGCCGCTTTTGCGCTGGGCCGGAAATCCAGACGTACCGGGTTCGATTCCCGGTCTGGACCACAGGAGAGTACCATTTAATTTTTCTATGTACTTTGATTTCTTGTATCTACAGGGCGACTTCAAATTGGTAAGACAAAACACTTGATTATGGCTCAGTTAATGCCATGTAGTGTAACACATTAACCCCTATGTTAAAATTTGCTGTATTTAATTATTGCTAATTTTCTAACAAAACTAATAATTAAAGTCCTAATGTGTGGTTACACTCCGTTAAATACCTAAGTGTCATACCGGTCACTCGTATTTTCTTTGACAACTGACAATTACTAATCAAAACACGTTTTCTTCCTAAATATTGCGGCATGTGACGGATAACCAAAGAGGAAAGTGTTCATTTGAAAATCTTTAAACCTCTTTGTTTATTATAATGGTAGGATAATCATGTTAAGCCAACAAAAATGGGATAAATTAATAATTAAAAAAAAGTCTCAGGCAGGATTCGAAACTGCATCTCTTCGGCTATCAGGGCCAACACAGGTGCGTTACCAACTACGCCACCGAAACTCTGCCCAAGTCATCCAATTTTTCAACCAGTCCCTTCATTTGTGACGTCATTCTGGGTGACGTAACATCATCTACCATTGAGTCCTTGCAACCCATATGTATGGCACTGTGACAACTCAAAATCATGTTTGGGTGTAGCACATCGTTATTGCAGATCTCTAGTTGATATAAGTGCGAAAAGTGCGTCTCAAGCCTTGACCCTCGCCTGGCGACTCGGGCCATGACATCTCTGGACTCATGTGTAGCTAATTAGCTATTACAGATAGATTTGTGAGTCAATATAAAAAAAATTGTTATATATAATTTTTATGTCTATAGACTCGTTTTAATTTAAGTTAAATAAGTCAGCCTTTACAATTTTTCAAAAAGTTACATAAAATATCCGTTGGGCCACGATCTTTTTTGGGAAGTTGAAGAGATAGCAAGTGACCCCTTATCCGCTATTTTGATTTGGCAAGCGATGTACCAAACAACCTGTATAACACTAAAATTAAAAAAAAAGTAATTTATTTCTGCAAGTAGGCCCTCAAGGGCTCTTTTACGTGTCTGATTCGTTTCTGATTTGACCGCTTTAGCTTAGTTGGTAGTGACCCTGCCTACAAAGCACGAGGTCCTGGGTTCGAATCCCGGTAAGGGCAATTGAAGCAAAGATTGTCCCCTAATATTTTTTATTATTATTTTATTATTATTATTTTATTATTTTCTTTTGGCGCTTCGGGTAATGACCTTCTGGTGAGAAGATGCGCCGGAAGAAACTCTCTAGTTTTTCTTTTCAAAAAAATAAAGTAATACAACAATATGACATTACTATTAGACTATGTTTCCACCAGAGCGGTGTGCGAGAAAAAAATCGACCAATGCCGAACCGCGCCGAGCGAGGCTAGGCACGTTGTTTGGTAGATTTTTAGGGTTCCGTACCAAAATGGTAAAAATGGAACCCTTATGGTGCGACTCTGTCTGTCCGTCTGTCACAGCAAGATATTTCAGGATCTACTGACGCCATCGACTTGAAATTTGGAATAGTGTTAAGAACCGCTAACCCGAGCTTATGAGATGTAAAAAAATTCTTGTAACTTTTTTACTTTTTTTCTAAAGGGGTCCGTAATGAGACTTTGAAAATTGAAAGTAAGACTATTATATCGAGTGGGGTATCAAATGAAAGGGCTTAATTTTTAGATTAAAACACCGTATTTTTTTTTAATAAGTAGTTTTTGATTGATGACGAAAAACGTTAAAAAAAATACCTTTTTACCTTTATCTTCGAAGTTACTGAACAGAAAAATCTGTAATAATTACCAATTATTAATGTCGTCCTATATATTACAGGAAAAATATAACGGTTTTCCTAAATTTCACCGTTTTTGAGAAATTTGCAAAAATCTTAACACATACTTATTTGCTCCTACTAAACTAATCGCCATAAGTATAGTTTTTCTTGAACTATTCATGTATCTACTTATGAGCTTGTACGGAACCCTCGGTGCGCGAGTCCGACTCGCACTTGACCGGTTTCGTCGCACAACGCTCCACTACGCAGCCTTAAACATTACCTTATGATTTTCCAAGTAATCGGAGTCCACCGTATCCATATGTCCAACATGCCCCTTCTCTTTCCCTCCTTCCTCAAAATCTGTGTCCTCACTCATCAGCTTGTCTCCCTTCCTCTCTCCAACCCTATCGCCAACTCGTTCGCTCTCTTTCCTGATTTTCATTCCTTTATCTGAAAAGAAAATTCATAAGTTACATAAAAATACCTTTAACAACTTTTTCAGAATTAGGTAGTTCTTTTATTTAACTTCATAAACCGAATTCAACAAAGAAGCAATGCATGCTGACAAAAATAGAGACTAAAATAACGAAATCGAAAGCTAAATATACCTAAAAGATAAATTAAACTACCTAAAAACAAACATTATAAACAGACGACGCCCTCAAGTAGTTCTGCCTGCGGCATGGTACTAATAAAGCTGGCGGCATTACCTCGCTGTATACTGGGATTGGCGACTTGGTTCGACCCCAAGCGCCCCCCAGCCCCCTCAAGGTGGCCCGGCCAGCGACCTGGTTTGACCCCAGGGAACGCCACGGCCCCCAACTGGTACGACTTTTGCCACGCCCAATAAGGGTTGCGAATTTGTCAGTTTAAAAAAAAACCTCTGTATAGTTAAATCTTTCTTCGCGAGAGGTAAGCGCTCTGGGATCATTTTGGGGTAAAATAAAAAGTCCCCATACAAGACATATGTCCTTTGACTTTGCCAATCGTTAGACTCATCTTTGTGTAGTTATATCGAGTGCTTTTGGTGTGTGCAGCCGTAATTATGTGCACAAGTTACAGTGGGCCACTAACCGTCTCTGAAAACCTGCCGGTCCGCGTCGGCGTGGCCGGCGTACGTGGTGATGACGTCGGAGGTGTTGTAGGCCATGTGGCCCGCGCGCGCCCCGGCCACCAGAGCGAGCAACACGACCCACATCACGGGGCCGAGTGGCGTTTGTTGCGATACAGTCCGCAGAAAAGCCATAGTCTGTACTTTTAGCTATTAAAAAAACCGGTCAAGTGTGAGCCAGACTCAGGCACCGTAGGCTCTGTATAAACTCGTAAGTAGATACGTGAATAGTTCAAGAATGTGTGACGGTCGGTTGAGTAGGAGCAAATAAGTATGTCGCTCCTTAAAAATCATACCGTCATAAAACGAAAACGCGATTTTTGGGTACAGGGCTTGAAAGTTTCCGAAATATTAATTCTAAAATCACCTTATTTGTAATAAAAGTAACATTTTTATGTTGTGTTTTGTTAAATATGTGACTATGCTTTTTACCGATAGAGTAAATTTTGTCATTTTTGCTAGGCGCGCGACCAAATCTGCTCTTGCTCTTACCGTCTCTGAAGACCTGCCGGTCCGCGTCGGCGTGGCCGGCGTACGTGGTGATGACGTCGGAGATGTTGTAGGCCATGTGGCCCGCGCGCGCCCCGGCCACCAGAGCGAGCAACACGACCCACATCACGGGGCCGAGTGGCGTTTGTTGCGATACAGTCCGCAGAAAAATGTCCTATCCTATCGTCTGTTCATTTAGGTATTTAAAAAAAGGTGAACAAAATAAAATCGGCCAAGTGCGAGTCGGATTCGCACACGAAGGGTTCCGTACTACCGTCGAGCAACACGACGCCAAAAACACGTTTCTTGTATGGGGACCCCTTTTATTTTTAACTTTATTTTGTTGTTATAGTGGTAATACAAATACACATTCTGTGAATATTATCAAGCTTCTATCTACTTATGACCATTATTAAAATCAAGCATAAAAACGCCAATAAAAACACGTTTATTTATTGAATGGTGACCTCTTTTTATTTTAAACTTTTTGGTGTGTTTTAGTAGGTATTTGTTGTTATAGAGGTAACACATTTTATGAACACATAAAGTATCTAGCTATTACCATTATTAAAATCAAGCAAAAAGACGCAAAAAAAACAGTTTTCTTGTATAGGGATTAGGGACACCCTTTTCTTTTTCATTTTTTTTTATTGTTTGTTGTTATAGCAGCCATAGTTCACTCTCGTCTGTGAGAGGACTGTGCCCAGCGGGTGGGACGTATATATAAGCTGATGATGTGTGTCTTTTCATTGATTTTTACGCACTACAGGTCCCCAGACCAGCAGGTAGGGTTGCCAGATGGAAATACCGTGTTATCGGGAGCAGAACACAATATTATGTCGGGATTTTGAGACTTTGGTCGGGAGATGCCCCGCGCGCTGGACGCGCGAGCTTTTTTTTTTAGCCTGAAACAGCAGATTTTTTCGCTGGCCAGACCACCTTGAGTAGATCGGACTAACTTTTAAAATGAAATCGTTTGTCAGGAGATTTTCTTCTTTGTCGGGGTCGGGAGAACATACAAAAATTCGGGAGAATCCTGCCAATTCTCGACCATCTGGCAACCCTACCAGCAGGCAATCGTCGTGCCAACTGTACAACTTTTGTCCATAAAAGCAACAAAAAATATTGCGCAAATTTTGCGTTTCCATTTTGCAGGCTTGACTGTTTTTTTTTGCGGACTGTACTCAGACTAGAACAAAGAACGGTTTTGCAATTTTATTTTCAGTATACGATAACATTCTTACTGAATAATAATGTTTAAAGCAGCATAAAAGTATGTGAAACCAAAGGCTTATAGCGCATTCTGCTTTCAAAGACTTTAGCTATCTGAAACTAGAAAAGTGATTGGCTCAAAAGAGCCTGTAGTCATAACAGTGCTACTTAAAAATGAACCTTAAGTCTAATAAGTAAGGTATTATTTAGAAAAATCTATTATAAAAATATAAGGCCTTTAATGTTAAGCGCGATACGAATCATACAAAACGCAAAATCCTTTTTGCTATAAAGTGGCGCCATCTCTTAGAATGTGTTTGAATTAGCTGGGGAGCAAGGAAGTTAGGTTTCGCTAGGGAGTTGTTGAAGCTTTATCGCTTGATGGTTCGAGGAAAACTTAGATAGATGGCGGTATACACAAACAAGTTAATTTGCACGTATTGAGTTTTTAACCCTTAGCCTTAGGTGCATCCCGATCCCGTATCGTGCATTTTATTTTTGAAATGTTTAACGTGGAAATCAAATTCACGTCAATTTGAGATTTTATGACCAGTTTGACAAGATTTTAAGCTGACATTTTATTTTCTACTCGTGTCATTCGGTAGTATCGTTTGACATCGTGTTCACGGTTTAGTACTTTTAGCACCATATACGTCGACGAAAATGCATGCAAATGGAGCTGGAAGGTGGCCTTAGGATCACTTATCCCATTAATGATTGATATTATAAAGAAATAGAAAAAAGTAAAAAGTAGAGTTTGTGAATATGACCGGATGTTTAGGTGTTTAGATGTTTAGAGGTTTGGATGTTTGTTACTAAATAACGGGGTAGTAACTGAATGGATTGAGCTGTTTAGCATGCAAGTAGATCAAGTCCTAGATTGAAACATAGGATACTTTATATCCCGGGAAAGAGTTCCTTTGGGACAGTAACGGGACCAACGCGGGCGAAGCTGCTGGTAAATGCTAGTTATGTTAGATTTTCATAATAGTACCGATTTAGATGTTGTTATAATTTTTCATATGTATTTCACTTAAATTACTGGTTGCAATAATGTTGGTCATTATAAATATACGGTTTCCGATCGAATAATAGGGGACTTCTGATACGGGTATAAAGAATATTTTTTTGACAATTTATTGCTTGTGATATACAGGGTGTTCCACGGCTACGAGTAGGTCCGTGGGGCCTTGGCGCCCTGAGTCTCTTCAAGGAGTTATCGAAGAGACTCAGGGAAACGACGAGGGAACGAAGAGCTGGCAGCTTCCTCGCTCAACACATCAGCCTTACAATCCAGCGAGGAAATGCTGCCAGCATCTTCGGCACCATGCCGCAGGGGCCATTTTTAGATCTATTTTAGTTTTAGCTTATTTAATTATTATTTAGTTTTTAGTAAATTTAATTTTAACTATGCTTCTATTTTAATGTTCTTTAAGGGTTTTATTTTGTATTAGGTTATCGATGCTTGTATTAATAAAAGATTTGTCTGTGTTTTCAATCTAAAAAAAAAAATTTGTAGGTAAATATTTTAAAAGAGAAAAAGGTAACCTTTAGACATTTAGGCAAAATTCTGAGAAATTTCGTATTTGACCCGGTCAAGACATTGGCCCCGAGTCATCCCTGGTATAATAATCCCTGTTAGACACGGTAACTTTTTCCAACAAGCCATTGTTACGGAGTTTAGGAATAGGATGTTACAAGGCTCGCCGCGGGCGGGACTGTTTCCATTCCACGATACGAGCCGAATAGGGAATGTACAGGAACTAGGGATGTAACGATACCGATACCGATATATCGGTATCGCCGATAATATACAACCGATATTTGACGAGCGCGAAAAGAATTTGTTATATGAAAAAAAATCTGCAAAAAGTAATTTCAATTACTGACTTAATTTATATATTGGTCTATTACCTTGTGCAATAATAATTACTATGTTAATGATATATTTGGTTCATAATAAAAAAAAAGTTTTGCGTTGGCAATTTATTTATTTTTACTTACTTTACACCTTCAAGGTTGACTCTCTGTTAAATATAGCCAAGTTTTAGGTATAATAAGGACATAAAAATAAGTAATTCATTAGTTAACTAAGATATCGGTATCGGTATCGGTATCGGTATCGCCGATAATTTACTACAAATATCGGTATCGAATCGGCAAAATTATGTATCGTTACATCCCTAACAGGAACTATACTGCCGCCCTAATAAAAAAAATAAACCCTTTCACTTGATACCCCATTTAATACAATAGCACAACTTTAAAATTTCGACCTCCGATTTCGGCCACCTTTAAAAAAAAAATAAGTATAAGATTTTTTTGTGTCCACTAGGCTCGGGTTAATGCCTTTTAATAGATACTATTCCAAATTTCAAATCGATAGCAGCAGCAGTTCCTAAGATATCTGGCTGTGACGGTCAAACAGAGTCGAACCGTAAAGGTTCCTTTTTTACCATTTTGGTACGGAACCCTAATTGCATCACAGTTTCATAGGTTTTGAGAAACAATCAATGTTTAATTTGGGATGTGGCATGATTAGATGTACTAAGTTTTCTTAATGATTTTTAGGAACATTTTATAAATTAAGATTTCTTTTTGGAAATGTCATATGTTCCATTGATATAATTTTCAATGCAAAAATGTTAAAAAGTGAAATAAGATTTTTTTGAGATGAGTCCTTTTTAATTAGGACGGCAGTATAGATGGCAGCACTAAATCTGTGCACTATACTTGTGTAAGTATACACTGTGTGTGTATATTGTAAGTATATTTGTAAATTCATCTTATGTTTTTCTATTGACACTAAAAGCCTTGCACCAAGTTAATGTTTCTGTTTATTCCATTGGTTGGCTAGTAAAGAACCGCCTTTTGTACTTTCCTGTCCAATAAAGATTAAATAAATAAATAATTTACTACTAAATAACTAACGTACACGTAATAAATGTTCAACTGGGTTAGGTAGCATTTTTACAATGTAGTTAGTCTAAATCAAAAACCATTTAGAGCATTCTTAAAGCATTTTGTTGTGCTTTAAAAATACGACTATGTAATATTATGTATTTCCAAATATATATTTGGCCCTTGTTCGACGTTTAATACTGGTTAAATCCGGCTCAGTGAACCCACAATTTTAGACTCGATAATTAGTTAATTAATTATATAACTGCGACCCAAATTCTTCCAATCAGTGGCATGAGTTGGCCTATTTTATAGATTTAAAATGTTTAAAAATAAGTATATTATTTTCTGTTACCAATATTATTCAATAGCATTTACCCGCGGCTACGCCCGCGTTGTTCCCGTTACTATCCCAAGGGAACTCTTTACCGGGATATAATACATTACTTATCTAGGGCGGTAAAACAAAGAATGTCTCAGATCGCAGGTATTTGACGCCCGAACCGAAGGCAAGGGCGATAAATATGCGATCTGAGGCTTTCTTTATTACCGCCCGTGGTAAGTACTAGTACATTGTGTATCAAGGGCGGTAAGTAAGGAATTACAAACGAGTGTTTGTTACAAGGCCGAGGCGAAGCCGAGGGCTTTAATAACACGAGTTTGTAATTCCTTTACCGCCCGTGGCACACACAATGTTTTTCATCACACTTGTGAGGAAATCTGATTAAAATAACCTTACTTAACCTAAATAAAATTGTAAAACTGACAGTGACATTAGTGACATATATCAAGACGACAAGTCACGTTCGGAAACCATACCGGTAAAGACTTAAAATGGTTGATTTTATATTTGCAAAATACTGAAATACACTATTTAAACATTTAATTAATGTTACAGAAATATGTGTTTACATGTATTTACAATAACAGTTCTCTTTAAATAAATATTTCAGTAATAAAAGTTAAAAAAGTAAGTTGGCGTTTCCTTTGATCATGACAAATAAGAGTAAAACAGAACCAGCGTTTCAAATTTAAAAAGAAAACCATTACGCCCTAGGGCGTAATAGGTCATTTACGGCCCGCAAAACCTACGTGTAATGACACCATTTTCGAGCAAGTGTGATGAAAAAAATTTTACGTCTCCCCCAGGCCATGAAGTGGGATTTTCCGCACGCGTAGCGGGCGGTTATTGCCACTTTATGGCCATGACGTAAAGTACGTTTCAATACAGGATTTGGTCTACTGCATGCCGAATTTCAGCTCAATCAATTCAGTTGTTACACATCACACACAAACATCCAAACATCTAAACATCCAAATACCATTATATATGAAAGAAACATTTTGTCTCTTCATTGGTTTTTAATGCGGGTAATTTACACCACATTTTATGTTACATATACAGATACAGGAAATCAAAAGTACACAGAAAAATTAAATGGCACTCGCCTGTGTACAAACGAAGACACAGTTAAGTGACCATCAGTAGACCTTAATACATTGTAATAAGGGTGACAAGTGGTCAGTTAGCAGTGTCTTCGATTGTACAGACCGAGAATCGAACCCGGTACCTCTGGATTTCCGGCCCAGTGACTCGACCATTCGTCCACCGTACACCCAGAAAACGCCTTCAATTCTGCACTCTACCTTGACTTCCGCATCTTTCTGTTTTAATAGGAATTAACCTGCTGGCACTGCACCAGCTGGCAGCAGGGTGGCGAAAGGTCTTTTTGACAGTAGGCGTCAAGATCCACCAATCACACCACTTGATTTTGATATCTACTGCCAAATAGACCTTTCGCCACCCTGCTGCCAGCTGGTGGATTTCTGATTACTAAGTACCCTCATTGTCAAGATTCCCTCGTTGTGCATGTGCACGTTGGTTCGCGGGGTGTTGATTATCTGACGTTATGTTTGCGGCAAGTGCGCCGTCATTGGACTTGGTCCCGGCCAACGTGGAGCTGGTCTGCGACTCTTGGCTTTGACTTTGATGGACTATTGACTCCAGATGTGAATTCATGCGAACAAGCAGCCGTCGAGTCGGGAAATTGCACATTGTGTGCCATTGAAACCTTTACTTGTAAGTTACAATACAATACAAATATTCTTTATTGCACACCAGAAAAACATATTGCAAGGGTCCATTACATAATTAAGCTGTAGGTATTAAGTTTTTAAGAGCTCCCGTTTCGGGATGATTGACTCCAAAGTTTGGAGTCAAACTGAGTGGTTACGAGTTTGATCCCTGAAAGAGGCGGATTGTATCAATAAAGTTGCGTTTCCACCTGAGCTGTGCGAGGTTATTCAGAATTTGGCTTGTGCCGAACACTGATTAGCATCCCGAGTTTGACTCCAAACTTTGGAGTCAAACTTGTAACCGCCGGGTCAGGCAGTCCGTGAATTGGAATTAATAATGTCGGATGTCGGCGTTGTGGCCGCGGGCGGGCTCTGTGCCCATTGCACGTGCACGATACGTCTGACACACCGAGAATAAGCAAATATGTCTCCTAAACTGCTTAGAAAAAATATAGCTAAATATAGTTGTGGTCCAGCTTGCTGGACAGAGAAGAAAACCAATGAAGAAGTATTAATGATGGTGAAAGAGAAGAGGACAATCCCGAATATTATTGCAAACAGACGAGGAAAAATGATAGGACATTTGATAAGACACGACAATTTCTTTAAAACAATACTGGAAGAGGGAAAAAGAGGTAGAGAAAGACCTAGACTCAGCTACATGGACCAAGTGAAGGAAAAAGTTGGTGTCGTATCTTATCAAAACGACAAGAAGCTGGCGTGCGTCAGGAAAATTGGAAGCTACTCCACCGACAAGAGTGTAACTCTTAAATTAATGATGATAGTTGTGGTTGGTTTTAAAATAAAACTTTTTTCACTGGTTATACTCACTTTAAGTGCCTTATCACACTTGCGATTTGCGAAAGGTGGTCAAATGCCTGATACTAGGCAAGCCGGTAGGAATCGAGTTCTTTATATCTTTCTTCGTATGACTTATATCTTCCGTGACTGACGCCGTGCCGGAAGCGACAGCGAGCCCGCACCCCGCGACACGCTCGGCTAATTAGGCTCGTGTTCGAGCCAGCCATAGTTGCCATGCTGACGGGATCCCACGTCAGCCTTGCCCTTCGATGTTAGCGGGAGCACGGTTAGATCTAGACAAGCGGGTAAATGCGCTCTGCGCTATCCCCAGGGAACTTTTAATCGGGATAAAAAGGCAATTGAATGGATTGAAATGACATTTGCATATCAGACACGCGGCATATCAAGCCAAGTTCAAGCAAAACTGGCTAGCCCGCGCCGAGTGTAATATTACACGAACCACTTGGTGGCACTTTTCACCCTTCTATAACTCAAAACCTCTTTAACGTAAACACATAAAACTACGTGTGTTTAATTATATCCATAAGGACATCTAGAAGCCCAAATTTCATGAAGCTAGCTCAAACGGTTATAAAGATATGAATGTCAAAAAGTCGTAAATTTTAGCACTGACTGACTGACTGACTCACTGACATATAGTACCTAAACCTAACCTACTTCCAGATGACCTAGAAGGATGAAATTTGGAATCCAGCTCGGTAATTGTGTGTAAGCGTAGGAAAAAAAATCTAAAAATAAAAAAAGTTAAAAAATAGGGGGATCCCCATACAATTTTTTTTATAGTACCTCAACCTAACGTACTTTCAGATGACCTAGAAGGATGAAATTTGGAATCCAGCTCGGTAATTGTGTGTAAGCGTAGGAAAAAATCTAAACATAAAAAATTTGTTAAAAAATAGGGGGGGTTCCCATACATTTTTTTTTAATAGTACCTAAACCTAACCTACTTCCAAATGACCTAGAGGATTTTACATAGGACTTGGCACTCGTTTAGATCTCCATTCTTTTTGCGGCGAAGCCCACAGTCAAGCATGATTTTTTTATTGAACTTGGCTCTCCTTTTTTACATTTATGTTTTTGGTGGGATATTTTTTATTCCAATCTATTGATAATTATGTTACGTTACGGCTTTATTTAGAAATAAAATCAAATGTCTTCACAAATTTTATAACTTCACAAAATTACTAACTATAGTTAGTAATCAATGAGAAATGCCTGGATATGCCGCACGCCTGTTGTTATTTTAATTCTATGAATGTTAACATCTGAACTTTTCGGGGCGGGGGGGACTTTATTACCTCTCATGTTGTGTACACACTACATCATTTTTATGTCTACACCTAGCCAGGAAGTGGCACTTTATGGCCTGGTGTGACGTAAAAAGGTTTAGTAGAATAGTAGAATTGTGTTCATTATGTTATACTTAACTTTTGTAATGTGAAATAACTCTAAAAAGCAAAATGCGTATAGGTAACACCTTTGGTGTTGCAGATATTAAAATAAAAATAAAAACTGGCCAAGAGCATGTCGGACCATGCTCAGTGTAGGGTTCCATAGCCGTAACTATAAGGTAAAAAATACGATGTTAAAAAAGTATAACAATAAAAGAGCGTATCTTCATAGCAATTACGTCCTTTTGTTGAGAAGCGCAGTTTATCGGCAATAACTCAAAAACGGTTAATTCGATCTTGTTGAAAATAATTTTCGTGGAAAGTATTAATTAAGCGTTACCTTCGTGATTTTTTTCATATTTTTCGGACACACGGTTTAGAAGATAGAGGGGGGGGGGGACACAATTTACGCAACTTTCGGAGTGATTATTTCCAAATATATTCACTTAATCAAAAACATTACTTTGAAACCTTATAGTATTTTTTAAAGAGCTGTCGAACTATATACCACACGTTGATATTTGCCGAAAAAAAATTTTTTTAGCTTCTGTAACATGTATGGAGTGCCCACCCTAAAAATATTTATTTTAGTTGTTAAACTACCAAACTAAGTAGCGGCTTATACAAGACACCTATATTCCAAATTTCATCAATATCCATAATGTAGTTTTTGAGTAAAATGCCTGTGACATTCGGACGGACGGACAGACGGACACGACGAAACTATAAGGGTTCCGTTTTTGCCATTTTGGCTACGGAACCCTAAAAATGATTTTTTGCCACAAGAAACACAAACAATTACATCGTATTAAATATCAAAGCTAGCTTAAACTAGTAGCGAAGTGTCATTGACTGCTTTCCAGCAGGCAAGCTCGTTTGCCAGTTTACATAAAAAAAACAGTCGGGGGTTCTTTTTAATTATTAATTTAAGCTTCATTTTTGTACAATATTTACTAGGGTGACAGTGACAAAAATGCAATCGCTGATTATTGGCAACCAAGATTATTTGTACTTTTCTAAAAATACCTGATTAGATGTTCGTTTTGGTTTCAGGGTTCGACTCCCGCGGTAGCACCAGGCCCCACCATCATCGCAGCCAGCAAGGGTGAGTGGCTCAAGTTCATCATTATCAGCGGCCTTAAACATTCGTCGATTTCGGCTATTTTAAGACCAAGCTAGATCGATTGTTCGCTCCCGAAGACCCTTACATGGGCCAATTAAAAAAAAAAAACATTGTGTTATTTCGGAAAACCACACATCAAAAAATATATGAGTCCCAAGGACTCATAGAAAGGTTAACGTTAGAACATTTCACTTAGTGGATTGAGGGTTAATAAAAACTATCGCGGCTCACTCTTCCATTGTGGTAAACATCGAGAAATAATAACATATACAACAATTATAGAATGTACTAGAATGACATGTCTTATAAAACGATAGCGGTAAGTGCCGTACTGCGTGTGTGTGTTGATTTATACAGATGCGTTGCATCTGTGTGAGTCAGAGTCAAACACGAGTTTGAGATTACACTCTGTTTCGATGGTAGTGTCATCGTTGTTGTGCCCCACATGACACTAAAAATTAGCTCCGTAATAATGGTATGGGTTTTGATCGGCAAGTATTGACTTATAGGCAAGTAGCATTCTCCCGCGGCTTCGCCCGCGTTATTCTCGTTACTCTTCCAAGGATACTCTTTACCGGGATACCGTAGAGTCCCGATACAAACTTTCAACCCCCATTTAAATTCTTTAGAGGAGGAATTTTGAAAAACGTTGAAACAACTTTTCATTTATTTTAATGAAGAGTCTAAATATGAAGTTTCAAACCTCTTACTTCAATAATCGTAGACTACAAATTTTGAACCCCTATTTGAGCCCCTTAGGGGGTAAATTTTGAAAAATCCTTTCTTAGTGCACCCCTAGACCTTATAAGGAACCTACGTCCCAAATTTGGAATTTCTAGGACCAGCGGTTCGGGCTGTGTGTTGATATGTCAGTCAGTCAGTTTCTTCTTTTATATATTTAGATAGAGAATAAATACTGCGTTAGCCGTACCGTCATATAGCGTGGTTCACATTTTACGGTGATACCCGTTACCGTCGGCGAATGTGATAATGACGTTGAACCACGCGGTCAAAATGCTCGAATATTCTACCTACTAGCTTAGCTTCATAATTAACTATTTCACACCTCCTATTCAGAAAAAAGTATTTTGCTCCCTCATAAGAGGGATCAAAGTAGCACTTTTCTGTTTAAGGATAGCAGGGTATTTTTAGTTTGAACCCCCTTAGAATATGCCATACCATAGACAGCTTTATTAGTATATTACACACCGAGGGCGGTACAATAAGGAATGGCCCAGATCACAGATGTTTGCGGTCCGAGCCGCAGGCGAGGGCCATAAATATAATATGGAAGTGGTATTTTCGTCCCGTCCGTAAAAAATAATAACCGTTTTATAAAATAATAATAGACTATACATTTCACAATTTAACATTTAATTTTTGATAATGTGTGACGCTCTTTGATTAACTATATATTTCGTTATTTTGGTAGGTAGCGTTTTTATTTGAATTTTCCTCATAGTCGGTGTGAAAAGCAGTATGTGTCACTCGGTAGCAAAACTATTTTCACCTCGGGCGTTAACACTTGAATCCCTCACTACGCTCCGGATTATACTTTAGAATCCCTCGCTACGCTCGGGATTCTATTGTATAATCCTTCGCTTCGTTCAGGATTCAATATACGCCCTCGCCGTAAATACATCATTTTGCTCCCTTGTGACACAATCTACTATGAACCACGCGGTGAAAATGCTCGAATATTCTACCTACTAGCTTAGCTTCATAATTAACTATTCTATTTCCTAAAGTACTAAACAGTGTATCAACCCGAAACCTATTACCGCTTTATTAAGAAAATTTAAAGTAATCCTTTCAATTTAGGTTCTCATAACCGAAATTTAGCTGTAGCTCTTCTTACATATAAAATAAACATACAAAACACACATACGAACGAAAATCAACTTTATCGTGTAACAAATAGAGTTTAAAATAGTTCTGAGTTCGCGTTTCATAAAGGAGTTTCAGTAGCTGAACAAAAAAGGTTGTAAGTGTATATTGGTTTTAAAATGATTTGAGTCATATGGGAAGGACTGTAGGTTGGTTTTCGAATGGCTGGTGGTGTACAGTGCCATAGTTAAGTGATGTATAAAGAGATAGTTAATGCTAAGTTCACCTGTATCCTAACTAGGGATGGGGTCGTGTATTTACGTATGAAAAACGTTAAAAGTATGGACTTTGAAAACATGATTAGGTTGTTTCGATGTTTTTGTTGTGGTACGTGAAATTACTCCTCACGTTACTAAAAAAGCTGGTTAAGTGCAAGTCAGGCTCGCTCACCGAGGGTTCCGTACAAACTTGTAGTATGTAAAATTGTAAATAGTTCAAGATAAACTATTATCGAGAGACGAACTTTACTTTGCTGCTTCGATGCTTTGATACATCGCCATAGGTCGCGGTTATTTTAGTAACTGACAAAATATTATCTACCTTTTCGCATAGATTAGGATATTTCCAAAAAGGGCTACATCGTAGTGAATATATCGATACCTTTATACTTAAAGGGCGTAAACGCCGTATGTTCTAATGGCTTTTACGCCAGTTGAGTCTAAAGGTATTGATATGTCAATTTAGGAGCGAAAAGGCAGAGTCGAAGGATTAATAAGGCCATGTGTGAGGGTATTTGGACTAGTCGTTGAGAACAGCGATTAATTTGGTGCTCTATAAAGCCCGGTATCAATTCCTTGAAAATGGGCGCTCCTAGGAGGTGGAGTGTTTTTTTTTGTTTCAATTTCAATTCCCGGGCAGATGGTATCAGAATCTTGTATAATTTGGGGTAGACCGGCTAGACTGATGAGACTAGATAGTAGTTAAGATTTTACGGCACTAATTGTTTGTATGAAACTTGTACGGAAAACTATTTGACGTTTTTAAAAAGTGGGTAAATAAATGCTAATTGATACTTAAGTCATTTTAATTTTACTGTTTATTTTTGACAGTAGTAACTTAACACATTTAAGTTAGCCCTTTAGTAAATTTAATGGCTTTTGGGTTATTCTTCAGAAATATGTGTTATGTGTTGTGTGTTGTCTGGAAGAGATCGCTTATTAGCGATAAGACCGCCTGTTGTCTACCATTTATGCTGTTTTAGATTTAAGTTTCTGTAATCTTTTGTTTTGGTGCACAATAAAGAATATTGTATTGTATTGTATTGTATGTCTGCGGTCACCTTATTACTCTGGCCCTTTTTCATACTGAATGTATGGAGACAGAGGAATAAGTCGCAGACATATTTTCTGACCCATTTACGTCATGACATTTGAACGTTGAAAATAAAAATGCACCTGGTTACAGCATTAATGCTTTTTGGAATTTTTACTGAACGTACAATTTCAGTACATTTACCTTTTTCACTTACAGCGTTTATGCGTAACGAAAATAAAAGTGCCAGTGATGTAAATGCCACTAAAACGTGAACTAGTCATTTCTGTTGAATTCTGAGTATGCCATTTGAAAGTAACCTATAAGTTATGTACTTGATCCAAGTTTCAAGTAACTATTTCTGTTAATAAATGAAGATATCCTGCTTTTTTTCTGAAATCGAAAAGTTTTTTGGCTCTGGTGTAAGTGTAGTTTGCATTTTGGCGGTTACTACGTTTCCGCTTTTTGCCGTCGTTGTACTTTATTTTTTTGGCAGTCAAATACTGAAACAATTTATCGATATTTTTTTTAATTCTATCGACACTGGCACACCACTAGCGCATGTTGATCGCGGCAAACAGGCGCGCCGGCATGTTTATGTGTTTCTTAATAAAATAACAGCCCAGCCCTTAACTAGGGCACGGGATCTTCTCGCCTAGGTCTAGGACGTTCTAAAACTAGGTCTCATCATCATAATTTATTCATATTCATTTATTGCATCAATATCATGTCGTACATAAGATGTTAGGTTTTATACATTTGTTCACAGACATGAACCCTGTTAGGGGTTTCAAGCTTGATACGTCCACTGCTGAACATAGGTCTCTCCTAAGACTTCCACAACAAACGGTCTGCCTCCATCGATGTCCAGCGACCCTAACCAGGTCCTCCGACCATCTTGTGGGGTGGCGATTTCTTTGGGCTGCGCTTGTGTAGTTTTGTGTTGTGTGTGATGAGCACGACTATTTTTCCTGATGTTTTCTATATATTTAAGTATGTATTTATCTATATAAGTATGTATATTGTCGTCTAGTACCCCTAATACAAGCATTACTTAGTTTGGGAATAGCTCGATTTGTGTCGGATTGTCCCCCGATATTTATTTATTTTAGTAAAAATGACCCACCTCTGTCCACCGTGTCGGAGAGCGCCCACCTCACTCGGGGTAGTCCGGCTAGCGACCTGGTTCGACCCCAGGGAACGCCACGGCCGACCACCCGGTCATGATATCGCTACGCCCACTAGGGTTGCGAGTTAGTCAGGCTTAAAAAAAAAGAGCTCCCATGAGATCTTTTGCCCTCGACTTGCCATTGCACCACCAATCGTGCCATGCAATCCTCGTTATGGGTGTGCCCGAAGAATTTAAGGATTTATATTTGCACAGGCGACGATACATTTTTAATCTAGTATTAGGTTATTTCTCCTAAACATGTAGATATGCAAATTTGTCGACATTTATTAGGCCGGCGGCGGCGGGCACTGAGCGACGAGGAAGGGGCGGGGCCAATTTAAATATACGGCCGCCATTTTTGTTTATGTGCAACTCATTATAGCGGGATGTGTTGCTGGAAATGTATGAAGCAATACGTGCCGACATACACTGAAAAAACAGCGTCGGTTGAATTTACAAAACTCGCGTGTGTTGAATTTAATTTAGTAAAATATACCCTTTTTGTAGTTAATATTACAATATCTACAAAATTAAATTTACGAAACATATCTATGTTGACATAAAAATCGGCGATTACAATTTACTTTAGTAGATTTCACAAACACAGGTGTAAAACTTACTAATCTGTAAAGGTTAAAATTACGACATTTCAAGTTTAGTAAAAAAATACGAAGAATGTTTGTAGGTTCTACGCCACAACAAAGTTAGAATTAATAAACTCACAACGTGTAATTTACAAAACCATTAAGTTGATTCTACAACAGATACTTAAGTAAATAATACTTAAGTTCATATTAGATTGTACGAAACTGTACAGTTTATTTTACAAAAGTCACATAGTGTAGATAGTACAATTTACTAAACATTTCCAGTTGACACTACAGCAGTTACTTTAATAAATAATACTAAATTTTATAATAAATTTTACGAAACAGCATAGTTGCGTTTACGAAAAACATTTCGTGAAAATCACATTACTGGTTTTGTGAAGACTTTTCAAAAGCTACAATAGATGGCATTGGCGTCGCACAAAAATTATGTGTTAAATTAACTACTAACTGGCGTTGGATTTACTAAACCCTGGGGGTTAAAAATGTTACCTTTTCACTTCAGTAAATAATACTAAATTAGATAATACATTTTACGAAACAGCACAGTTGCGTTTACGAAAGACATTTCGTGAAAATCACATTACTGGTTTTGTGAGGACTTTTCAAAAGCTACAATAGATGGCATTGGCGTCGCTACAAAAATTATGTGTTAAATTAACTACCAACTGGCGTTGGATTTACTAAACCCTGGGGGTTAAAAATGTTACCTTTTCACTTCAGTAAATAATACTAAATTAGATAATACATTTTACGAAACAGCACAGTTGCGTTTACGAAAGACATTTCGTGAAAATCACATTACTGGTTTTGTGAGGACTTTTCAAAAGCTACAATAGATGGCACTGGTGTCGCTACAAAAATTATGTGGTAAATTAACTACTAACCGGCGTTGTATTTACTAAACACTGGGGGTTAAAATTATAACCTTTTCACTTCAGTAAATAATACGAAACAGCACAGTTGCGTTTACGAAAAACATTTCGTGAAAATCACATTACTGGTTTTGTGAGGACTTTTCAAAAGCTACAATAGATGGCATTGGCGTCAATACACAAATTATGTGTTAAATTAACTACCAACTGGCTTTGGACTTACTAAACCCTGGGGGTTAAAAATGTTACCTTGTCACTTTAGTAAATAATACTAAATTAGATAATACATTTTACGAAACAGCACAGTTGCGTTTACGAAAAACATTTCGTGAAAACCACATTACTGGTAGGTTTTGTGAGAGCTTTTCAAAAGCTACAATAGATGGCATTGGCGTCGCTACAAAAATTATGTGGTAAATTAACTATTAACTAGCGTTGTATTGACTAAACCCTGGGTGTTAAAATTATAACCTTTTTACTTCAGTAAATAATACTAAATTAGATAATAAATTTTACGAAACAGCACAGTTGCGTTTACGAGAAACATTTCGAGGAAATCACATTACTGGTTTTGTGAGAAGATTTCAAAAGCTATCAATAGATGGCATTGGCGTCACTACAAATATTATGTGTTAAATTAACTACCAACTGGCATTGGATTTACTAAACCGTTGGGGCTAGTAACCTTTTCACTTTAGTAAATTATACTAACTCTGATTATAAATTTTACGAGACAACACAGTTGCGTTTACGAGAAACATTTCGTGAAAATCAATTTATTGGTCTTGTGAGAACTTTTCAAAGGCTACAATAAATGGCATTGGCATCGCTACAAAAATATGTGTTAAATTAACTACCAACTGGCGTTGGATGTACTAAGCCCTGGGGGTTAAAAATGTTACCTTTTCACTTTAGTAAATAATACTAAATTAGGTAATACATTTTACGAAACAGCACAGTTGCGTTTACGAAAAACATTTCGTGAAAATCACATCACTGGTTTTGTGAGGACTTTTCAAAAGCTACAATAGATGGCATTGGCATCGCTACAAAAATATGTGTTAAACTAACTACCAATTAGCGTTGGGTTTACTAAACCCTGGGGGTTAAAAATGTTACCTTTTCACTTTAGTAAATAATACTAAATTAAATAATACATTTTACGAAACAGCACAGCAATGCGTTTACGAGAAACATTTCGTAAACACCACATTATTGGTCTTGTGCGGACTTTTCAAAAACTACAATAGATGGCATTGGCGTCGCTACAAACATTATGTGTTAAATTAACTACTAACTAGCGTTGTATTTACTAAACCCGGTTAAAATTGTAACCTTTTTCACTTTCGAGAAATCGTCAAAACAACTAAGACGAAGTTATAGATCATGATGATCATGATTGATTATGTATCTCGTGGTGTTTTTCTTTGGAAATCAGTAATGGTTTTTTTAATGTGACTTCCAGGTCGTGAAAAATTAGCCTTTGATTAGAGCAAGTCGCTTATGAGAACGAAATTAAAAGAAAAAAAAATTCGGCCTGTTCTTTAATATATTGTAATCTGAACCATTGTATATAGTTGAAGATATTTGAATTTACATTTTGGGATAGAAATAAAATCACATAGTTAACGAAATATTTTAATTTTAATTAAAGTGTCATTTTTATTATATTTTTCATTATCCCTATAATATTCACAATTTCTGCATAGTGAGTTCTAAATCATATTTAATCAGTCTACACAAGTATCACAAAAGTGTCATTATTATTCTACAAGTCTTATTTTTTTATTTATAAACGATTGAAGTTACGTAAATGTCACAAATTTACTCCCATACATTTGAGAAAAGGGACCTTATGACCAGCCATAAGCAAAAATTATTGATAATTACAGTATGGCACGATATTTAAATTATTTATTTACTAATCTTGTGTTAAAACAGAAAACTAAAGAAAAAAGGTTATTAGAACTTCAAATCTTGATCAATTAAGAGTAATTCTCAAATAACGTTATGTTGAATTTTAGTGATTAGTCATAAGGTCCCTTTTCCCAAACGTATGGGATATTATGACCTTATGACAAATTACAGGTATTGATAATTACAGTATGGCACGATATTAACATTATTTATTTACTAAACTTGTATTAAAACAGAATACCGAAGAAAAAGGTTATTAGAAATTTACTTCAAATCTTGATCAATTAAGAGTTATTCTCATAATTATGATCAATGGGCGGAATTCTTCATAGCAAAAATCAAACTGTCACAGGGATTGACCTAACTCTTTCATCGACTTATTACGAAACAGCACAGTTGCGTTTACGAAAAACATTTCGTGAAAATCACATCACTGGTTTTGTGAGGACTTTTCAAAAACTACAATAGATGGCATTGGCGTCGCTACAAACATTATGTGTTAAATTAACTACTAACTCTCGTTGAAATCGCTAAACACCCCCCGGGTTAGGTTAGGCTTAATCAATTTCATCAATATCGGTTCAGTAGTTTTCAAGATAGCACATGGACTGATAAGTGTGTACTAATCATTACAAGATACCTACGCGCGTCGATGTCATCGGTAAACCAGTTGGAATGATGTAGCCGAAATTGTTTTATGAATAACAGTATATTTTATGACGAGGCAGGGGCTAACAAGTCATTATGACACGAAGTCATTATTTTGTACAAGTGAGCGCAGCTAGCGAGGATAAATATATCTCAGTGTCATAATGGCTTTAAGTCACAAATTATAAACTCTAATTTCCACTTGAATTGCAAAACAATACTACAATAGTGAAAACATATACCTAATAACTAGTCATTCTATATCAAGTTTTCTTATCACCGCACACGGCACTCTTCCCGCTACACTATGGATCGAAGATCGACTCTCCATAGTAATATGGACTTATTTTTGTAAGTGTATAACTTTTTGATTGAAGATCATTAATTAGGGTAAAAAATGATTTGGCTAAAAAACCGACGAGTAATAATTTTTTTTCTTTAAATTTGTATAGAGCGTATACGAAAAAACGGAATATCTCAAAAAGTGCAACGAAAATCGTAATATCCTCCCGCATGAATTTAGTACCAATTATTTATGATTTTTTGGCATACTGAAATTTTTTTTAAGTACCTAAAAGTACAGACTATAGGTACGTTGGTTTTAGAGACACCCTGTATATTACATAGAAATGTGGTATAAATTACCGACATTAATAAAAAAGTAATTATAAAAATTAAACCGTCTTCCGGCCGGAAAGCGTCGCTGAACGAAGATGCCGTTTTCCGACTCCGTCGAACAGAAAAATTGTATATAAACCTTGGCCAGTAAATAAAGAAAGCCTCCGATCAGTCCGATCACATGTATTTATCGGCCGAGGCGAAGCCAAGCCACTGCTTACTTTACTGGTCTATGTATGTAATAAACTATTTGAGGTCGACGCCAGTCTCGTAGCGTACCTACTTCCAAATATTAAGACTAACACCGACTTAAAAAAAAATGTGTTTATAAAACTTTTATTTCTTCCCTTTTTGAAGTCGGTTTAATTTTTTAAAGTATTTTTTTTATTTATTGATTTTCTTAATTTCAGTAGTGATCGAATTACGCTGTTAAGTAGGTACACGTTTTTAGTGACTGATAGACACATAACTCTATCTCAAAAACTACTGAACCCATTTTGATGAAAGTACACATTGACATTGAGAATTAAACCGAATGATGATGATATATTACAAAATTAAAAAAATTAAAATACCTGACTTTCGGTGAACCTATTTTGATACGAGATGCACGAGTGAATATGAACAATTCCCAAATCGCCGTATATGTGCCTATAATATTCGAAGAGTTCCCTCGATTTCTCCAATATCCCATCATCAGATCTCGATTTGATAAGACCACTCTGGAGGACAAATCCGTTTCAAACAAAAAAACAATTTTCCAAATTGGTCCAGCTGTCTTCGAGTAACAGCGTAAAAAATGAAAACCGTCCTTATTTTGTGGAAGTCGGTTAATAACCGACTTCAAATGAAGAGATTCGATAAGAAATGTACAATTCACTATGAAATATACCCATTACCCAAATCGCTATAAGTGTGCCTATAATAATAAATAAATAAATAAAAATAAAAATAAATAATAATAATATTTGAAGAGTTCCCTCGATTTTTCCAAGATTCCATCATCAGATTCTGATTTGGTTGCAAGGGGACTACCTCAGAGGTAAAAAAGAATTTTTCAAATCGGTTTAGCCATCTTCAAGTAATCGGGGAGCAAACCTACATAAACTGTTCTCTTTGTTTTGAAGTCGGTTAACACTAGAAACTCATTTGTAATAAGAAATGCACGAGAAAATATAACCAATACCAAAATCGTTATATGTGTGCCTATAATATTTGAAGAGTTCCCTCAATTCCTCCAAGATCCCAATCCCATCATCAAGTCCTGATTTGGTTGCAATGGGACCACCTCTAAAATATTCAAACATCATTCTTCAAAACAAAAAGCAGTTCAGCCGTCTTCAAGTAATCGGTGAACAAACACACAAAAAAACGTCCTTCTTTTGAAAGCCGGTTAAAAAGTCACCGCGACCTGCGATTCTCAGTGTGCCATACCCCGCGATTTTTCTATACAAATTGATGATTCTACAAACAAAGTTGAAAATCACGGCGACTCGTGTCGCCGCGATTCGCGCCGCAGTGTGAGATCCGCCTAAAACAAAACTACCGAGTCGTGCGCCGCGCCGTCCATATGAATGCAATGTTGCCAAACCGCTTTTTTTATTAGCTGAGTTTCGTAGTTTCTACGAAAGTTGTTTAGTATAGTGAGCGACGTTGCCGTTTTGTTGTGTTGGTTGACTGTTTGGCGAGTTGTCGTGGCGGCCGCAGCCATTATGGTTTGATCTGTAGTTGCGTAGAGTTGTGTGCTGCTCTGGTGGTTTTATAAATCAAACATGGAAGAGAATGATAGTGAAAGTGACGTGCTGTTGGTAGAATCTTTATTAGAATGGGGGCTGTGTGCAGCGACAATAAAAAAATTTCAAGGTAAGTTAATACGCCATGAACCTTTAGCTTTAAGTTTAATTAATTTGTTACTAACAACTATGAAGTACCAATGATTATCTCTGATTGTTTTAGATCACAAGATTACATTCAAATTACTTGATGACATTCAGGAAGCCGAACTTAAAGAATTGATTCCTGGTATTAAAGAAAGAAGAAAATTCCGGACTCCAGCTCAACCACCATCAATTCACACAAGTCCCTGGAATCTGGAATTAACAATAGTGTCCAGTCTCTATCTAAATTAGATTTAAACCAAAAATCTCTTGAAGATCAGGAAAGAGATTACGTTACAATAAGAAAACCTAAAATAATGCGACATCTTTCGGAGGAAAATATTTCAAAAACCATATTGAATAGTGACACCTTGAGATCAACAAACAGCATGCCGAATATTTCAAATTTGGACAATTCCGAATCTCAACAGCTAAAAGCGGAAATAAGCCAATTAAAAATTGAATTAATGAGTGCCCACGATGAGATATCTAGACTGAATAGCGAAGTTTTTGCCTTAAAAAAAGAAGTCGACTCTTGCCAGAAAACGATCCTATCTTACAAAAAATTACTCTGTGATGATACACCAAAAAAAAAGTTATTTGGCTCCACTAAGAAACAGAAAAAGAAAATGAAGGAGAAAAGCAGAAGAATTAATAAAAGCTTAGAACTGGGCACGCCTAATCATGATACTGTACAAAGGCGAAATCCACCATCTTCAACGCCACTTACAAGCAGGCCGCACGCCCATTATCAGCAGGACGAGTCAAAAGGAAGCCCTTCTATAATTGAGGCTGAGGTATCAGCACGAGTACCTGATTCGGATGAATACCTTTCCAAAGATAAAGCTGAACTACCAATAAAAAATGCAAAGAAGAACAATATAGTAATACTAAGCACGAACAAAAAAAACAAGATCTTACATATTGCTAATAGTACCTTCCCGAATTCACAAATTTGTCATTATATGTACCCTAACTCCAACTTACAAGGAATGCTCAACAATATTTCCTCTAATACAAAGGAGCTAACAGTGAGCGACTATTGCATTATTTTTATAGGAGAAGAGGATTTCAGATCAACAGGCAACTATTGTGACTTAATAATATACGTAAAAGAAGTGCTACAAACTCTCAACCATACAAACTGTATAATATGCTCGCCGACTTACAAATATAGCAAAAACAAGAATGTCTATAATTGGCGTGTCGAAACATTTAATAATCTCTTGTACTTAGACGTCATGACTAACAGCCACGCTTATCTCATTGATTCCAACCAGGAGTTATCGTACAATTATGACATGTTCAAAAAGATTACGGGAGACATAAATAATAATGGACTTAAGCATATTTTTATGAAGATAAAACAATCAATATTAGACATTGAACAATATTATGGTGCTGATAGAGAAGTTGAAAAACTATACAACGGAAGGGAGGATATGCAATTAAATCAATCGCAAGCACATCAGCCTGATGAAACGGCCACAGAACAAGGTGATGACGGCTCCAACGATATAATAGGGAAATCTTCGCAAATCCATGTGCCTGATAATAAAGCGGCAACTGAACAGCACGACGCCGGCTCTAACGAACAAAAAGAAGCTTCACCACGGATTGACAAAATTGAAAATAGAGTTATAGCCCAGAACTCCGACAAAACAAATCTTCCTGCCGGGCCACAGTCCCCCGACAACAAGGAGAGTGAGTTTTTTCGTGAAAAACTCGAGGAATCTTAATCTTAATAACCACATAGTATTCCATCAAAACATAGCGGGAATATTGAATAAACAAGACTTGCTACAACTCGCAATTGAAAATATAGAATGCAAAAAAGATATTATGGCAATTTGTCTTACTGAAACTTTTTTGAAACCAGGTGATGAAAAACTGTTAAAAGTGAACGATTTCGTATTGAAGTCATTTTACGGTCGACCGAATGAAAGAAGAGGAGGAGTATGTATTCTGGTTCGCAAAGATATAGCATGTAATAACTTAATAATAACGAAGGACTTGTCAGTTTACAAGAGTTTTGAATGTTGTGGTGTTGAAATGGAGAGTAAGAATTTAGTCATAATAGGCTTATATAGAACTCCAAATTCTGATATAAATATCTTCTTTGATCAGTTAAATATCTTACTTAGCAAACTGACAAAACACAACAAGAAACGGATAATAATATCAGGGGATTTCAACATAGATACTCTCAAAGTGAATAAATATTCAAAAACACTACAGGGTATTTTATCCAACTACAACTTGCAATTACATATTAATAAACCAACACGGAAAAATACATGTATAGACCATATAGCTAGTAACTTAAGAACTGCCAAGGGATCTATATGCAAATTAGGATTGTCTGATCATGATACAGCGCAATTGTTAGAATTCACACTAAATATAAAACGAATGAACAAATGTTGGCTTGAAGAAAGAAGGGATTTTAATAAAGATAACATTAAGAAATTTTTAGAGTGCATAGCTTTGTTATCTTTCTCGGAAGTTTTTATGGAAAACGATGGCAACCAAGCATTTTCCTGTTTCCACGAGATTTTAACATTGTTTTTTAAATTGTGTTTCCCTAAATACGTCGTTCATATCACGAATAAATCAAATAGGCTCCACTGGATTACTAAAGGTATTAAGAAATCTTGCGTAGTTAAGAGAAAACTATATTTTCAATACCAACGTACTGCCACTAATAAACATGTTAACAAAAATCATTACACTAAATACGCAAGGACTCTGAGGAAATGTATATCGAAATCGCATCAGCTGGGAAACCAACAGCTACTACACAAATCCAAAAACAAGTGCAAAACTACTTGGAACATAATAAAATCACATTCCTCAAACGAGCCCACTCAAGACCTTATAAAAGAAATAACATACGACGGTACCGTAATAACAAATGCGCAAAAAATAGCATCATCATTCAATGACCACTTCATAAAAATCAATAATAATTCCTCTCTTAATTACGAGCAGTCTCTAACAAATGAATGTAGCGCTACAATGTTTTTGATGCCCTCTACCCCAGATGAGATCTACCAAGTAATCAAGTCATTAAAAAATTCCAATGCCGTGGGTTACGACGAACTAACCACAAACATTTTAAAGAAATGCGCGACGATCATTGCTCCCGTCTTAAGTTATATAATGAATTTATGCTTAAGTCAAGGAATCTTTCCGGATAGGCTAAAATATTCAGTAGTAAAGCCTTTATTTAAGAAAAACGATCCTAAAAATATAGACAATTACAGACCCATCACTCTAATACCAATCTTGTCTAAGGTAATGGAAAAGGCAATATATAACAGGGTTAAGCAATTTGTTACAAAATACAAACTTATAAGGGACGAACAGAACGGTTTCCAGAGCAACAAATCAACAACTCTAGCAAATTTCAAACTAATTAAATCAGTAACGGAGTGCGTAGATAAAAACATACCTGTCGTTGCACTCTTTTTTGACATGAGCAAAGCTTTCGATTGTGTCCATCATAAAAAACTACTATCGAAACTTTATAAGTATGGATTTAGGGGAACAGCTGGAGAATTGATAGCCAGCTATCTCAACAATAGATTCCAGTGTACTGAAATAGCCCAGGCATTAGAAAGCTCAGAAAAAGCAAACGTTAAAGAGAGAGTAAGGTCAGAATATAAGCTCAATAGTCATGGAGTTCCGCAAGGAAGTATTTTGGGACCTATTCTATTCTTGCTTTACATTAATGATTTGCCAAGAGTGACTACGCATGAAACAATTCTATTCGCCGATGATATTACAGTTTTGATAAAGGGTACTAGTAACACTGACTTTGAAAACGAAATTAATGTAACCATATCAAAAATTATAAAATGGCTAGAGGAAAATAATTTAAATGTGAATTTGTCAAAGACCAAGGTGATGCAATTCCATTCTATTAGAGCCACATCGATTGACTTGATAGTGAAATACTCGGATATACAAGTAGAAGAGCTTGAAGCAATTAAATTCTTAGGTTTAACTCTAGATAAACACTGTAGCTGGAAAATGCATGTGGACGAAGTCTGTAAAAAAGTAAATAACTTCGTGTATGCATTACGGCGTCTTAGAGAAATAGGCACATTAGAAATAGCCATGAATGCATACCACGGATATGTTGCCTCTGTATTGCAGTATGGTATATTGCTCTGGGGAAACGCTACAAATATAAACGATGCCTTTCTAGTCCAAAAAAAATGTGTAAGAGCTTTATGCCAAGCAAGATATAATGATTCATGCCGACCACTATTTAAAAAGCATCAATTGCTAACTCTTACTTCCATGTACATAAAACAGATAGCTATATTTGTCAAGCAATACCCTCAATTTTTTGATATTAGTAAATCACTTAGACAGAGAGCAATACCCATAAGAACAGACTTCCGATTGTGTAGACCTTATTATAAATTAAAAATGGTAAAAAAGAATGCCTACTTTATGGCCATAGAAATATTTAATAAGCTGCCAAATGACATCAAAACTCTACCGGATAAATTATTCAAATCAAAAATTCATACATGGCTAGTTGAGAAATGTTACTACTCAATTAAGGAGTATCTGGAGGATGAACCTATTACTTATTAGTGAAATTGTTTAGGTATTTAAGAAACTTAGTTTTAAGGGTTTGACATGTAATGTATTAATATTTACCCAAATAATAGAATTCTGTGTATGTATTGTGAAATAATCGAAATAGGCATGAATTGATACTTAGTATATAGTTTTATGTATAATATTAAGCACTTAATTTAAATTTGCACGCCAGTATAGGCAGAATTCACATGTACCTTCATATCAACCTGTCATCTTATTATTAATTTACTTGGATTCTAGCAAATAAATGATTTGAATTTTGAATTTGAAAGAATACTGTTCAGACGCGGTCAGCAAAAACTAAACGAAATAATTCATGTAAGTACCTACCTACTTCAAGGTCAGTTTAAGTTTAAGTGAGACCTATAAATATCGGGTAAATACGGGTATTTGATTTACTAACCCAGATTTTGTAATATCAAAGTATTGTTTTGTATATTATACTTAATCTTACTTTAGTAAGAAATACTAAAGTATGATTCGTATGAAATACCAAAGTATGATTCGTATAAAATACCAAAGTATGATTCGTATAATATACAAAACAAAATGTATTGTTTTATGTTGGTTTTATGTGTTGTTTTGAATCTTCTTGTGATAACCATAAGGTCGATCGCTGTCCGTCTGATGTCCGTCTGTCTGTCCATCTGTCCGTAGGCTGTATCTCATGAACCGTGATAGCTAGACAGTTGAATTTTCACAGATGATGTATTTCTGTTTCCGCTATAACAACAAACACTAAAAACCAGAATATAACAAATATTAAAGGGGGCTCCCATACAACAAACGTGATTTTTTTGCTCGTTTTTGCTTTATATTGATAATGGCAACAGGTAGACGCTAGAAATATTCATAGAATATTTAATTATATATATAAATTAAAAATAAATAATAAAATTAAAATAAAACAAATATTTGAGGGGGCTCCCATACAACAAACGTGATTTTTTTGCTCATTTTTATAGATAATGGTACGAAACTCTTCATGCGCGAGTCCGACTCGCACTTGGCCGGTTTTTAATTGAATTACACAACATCTAATTTTTTTTTATTTATTCAGAAACAAACGGTCATTAAAGTTATTATATTATTTAGACCTACAGTTCCCTTTATTGACATAATAAAGATTTAGTGTTAATTGTTAGTGCATGTATCGATTGGACTATATAACCAGTATTTTGCCAGGCCGAGTTTTCAATATCCAGTTAACATCATCTATTACCTATTAGATAAAAGTTAGGTCTACCCGGTTAAAAAAATAAAAATAAGAAAGCATGAGAAAAACAAAGTGTTAACTATATAACTATAAGAGAAGGGTTCTTTAACAGGAGATTGGAAACTCGCCCTTTATAATAACATTAAAAACTAAACACCACCATTATCTATTTGTAATTAAGTGTAATGACAAAAACATAGTCATCCTTAAAAGGAAAATATCTATTTATATACATATATTCAAACTTACTTATAATTGACGCACTTTAAATTATTATTACAGGACACAGCATCTGAAGATACACAAAGCTTGAGCTCAATCGATGTATGTAGCACTAGCAGTGGAAATAGTGCAGAGCTGACTGACTGCAAGAAAGTTCAAGCCGAAAAATGTCATGTAAGTTCTTTCGGTTATTTTGGCCAGTTTTTTACCTCACTAGCAACTCTAGTCAAAGTTTTTCCCGCTATTGGGTGAATCAACTTTTAAGGTCAGTGAGTATGAGTTCCGACTTGTCTCACAAAATAATTTCTTTTATAAAAACTCCATATTTGTTTATTAAGCCACCTAGGCTACCTATTATAAAATCAGATTATTTGCAACTTTTAGTCAAGATAAGCAAAAACAATATATATATTTTACAATAATTTTATGGGTAACGCAAGAGACGTCGTTGTCCCCAGATTTTGTATGAAAAACGTGTTACCAGTACCACTGTCACATCAGAAGAGATTGGAGAGCACCACTTATGGCTCAAATTTAATAAGGAGCCATTTGTTGAAATTTTGGAGAAGTGGCACAAGACAAGAGATTACCGTATGAAGTTCTTGGCTTGTCATGAAAACACAATTCATGATATACTCTCTGAATGGCCGAGCTTAAAATTAAGCCTAGGCTACAAACTGGTAAGATGTATTATTTTAAGTTCTGTATTAGGCTTTTTTCCTAGGCCAGTCTTCTTTTATTTTACTTGTAAATGAACAGCCCCTTTTACATGCCTAATGCGACTTATTTTCAGATTGAAACTGACTTTGACGCAATGCATCCCAACCGTGGGCTAAACTTGTTGAAGAAGTGGCCAATATTCATGGATAAGGCTGTACCACATTTCAAAAAACTTAAATCAAGTGAATTAAATATACTTGACGAAAATCCAGTGGAAGGTAGATTTTAACATCTGTATAATGTTGTAAAGAAAACTATATAATTATATACAGGGTGGGCCCTGTAACCGAAGCAAAAAATTAAACGGTACATTATTGAGCTTATGAGAAATTATTTCCAAGTGGTTTTAATTGAAAAATAATAATATTTTTTTAACTTTTTTTTCTTCAAAATAAGTTAACATGTAAGTATTTGTTTACTCATCTGGAGTGATATGTCACTTTTTTATTTTTTAAACAAAAAATAAAAAAAATGAACCATAATCCACACAAAGGGTTACTGCAGATGCTCTAAGGAAGCCTCCTTTTAATTTTTTGCTTCGGTTACAGGGCCCACCCTGTATAAAAACTATATAATTACCCGTCAAATAATTGAGTTTATATTTTTATTTTGTTTTATTATTTATTTTAGATGCCAGAGACTACGTGTATTTTAAATTAATGGCTCACAAAATGCCACCAACTGTAAAAGTGCCAATAAGAGACGACGACAAAAAAAAGAAGCTTTACAAACCCAGCATCGTGGAGTCGCAGAATGCGTTCATTTTGCACGTAACGGTAAGTACATTTAATCAAATAATGTTGTACGTATATATACGTACGTACGGATATATCCGCCTCGATTCAGTGCAATTTATTCAAAATTGAAGTCCCATGCATATTCCCTATTGGGCTTCATACTCTTTCTCAGCATACTGACCTATTGTTAACTTTTACCGTCCTCCGTAATCCTAAATTATTAAGCATATGCCACTTAAGAGTAGAGAGTTTGTCGCGTTTTCACGGCTACCGTAAATTATTGTAATTTAGTTTTGCCTTTATCTCACTATTATATAGGCGAAAGTTTGCGTGTGTGTATGTTTGTTTACCTTTTCATGCAGAAATCATAAGTAAGTCACTAATTGGCCATATTTTTTTTATAGAATCAAAGTGAAGTAAAGAATAAACTGGATCAGTGCCAGAAGGTACATCTGAGCAGAGGAACTACATTCCAACCTCTTATCATTGCCGTCGGGCCGACGACCAAGGACATAAAGGACTTCTACGTGGCAGTCGAACATGTCTTGTATAAAATGGATTCTATGCTGAAAGCGGTAGACGTATGTTTCAAAGTCATACATGTTCTCAACGCCCAGTACCCGACGGAAAGTATAAGTATTTGGACGTTCATTCAAAAATATTTTTATGGTATTGACTGCAAGACTGATAAGAAGATTTCGTCTGTTTCGTGTTTCTTATCCGATCTTTTGTAAATTTGAAACTTATGGTCGTATGATATTCATACGCGGTACATATAATATCCATTTTGGATTTGAGTTATTGTACCTACTCGTTTGCACCACGTTTGAATGCGAATGCGTGTCCGTCAAGATAGCGTACACCGTAAAGATATTCAGAATCTGATGCAGCCAAATAAAAAAAAAATAGTCCCCTTAAACTTTCTGAAATATAAGGCCTGTTCACGGTGTACGCTACCGGGCCGTCAAGCTGGCGTACACCGTTTATATCTCTGGAACGGCTTTGTTTTTGGAAACGCTTTATGTATATCTCAAAAAATAGTATTTTTTTCACCTAGGTATTTCGTCGGTACTATTTGAGTGCTATTTATGGGCTGCATCAGATTCTGAATATCTTTACGGTGTACGCTATCTTGACGGACACTGCAAATGCTGTAGATACCAGGTGCAAACTTAATTCAATCGGGTTTTGTGTTCGTATTTCACAAATTTCATAACTATATACCTAATTGTATTACCCCTTGGTGTGCTAGTCCGGTTCGCACTTAGTATCTCATTACATCTGTTTAATTATACCTACCTACTTTTTGAGAGTAATAAAATACTTTTTATTTAAACCTCGTTATTGTTTATTTTCATGCCTACCCTGATATTTTACACAGGTATAATATAATTAGAGTTGCAGTAGTATATAAGTTATTAGGAATATGATTTATCTACCCATGTTATAAAACCTAGGTTTTATGATATGGGTAAGTATAAATAAATTATATACTACTGCAAGTCTTTTTGGGTTTTGATTTGTTTATTATACGAATCATATTTTTGTATTTCATACTAAATTAAGATTCGTATAATATGCAAAACAACACACTTTTGATTTGTATATTATACGATTCATACTTTGGTATTAATTACTAAAGTAAGAAAGGTATAATATACAAAACAACACACTTTTGATTTGTATATTATACGATTCATACTTTGGTATTTATTACTAAAGTAAGATTAGTATAATATACAAAACAATAGTTTAATATTACAAATTCGGGTTAGTAAATTTTACGCAAGTAAAATATTAAAAACAACAAAAACCGTTTAGTAAAATATATTAAAGATATTTTGTAAATGGCACGTAAGTAAAGTAGTAATAATTACACAATTAGTACAGTAAATTGTACAATCAGCTGTAGTAAACTACACAAAAGCAATTTAGTGGAATTTACTAAACTATACCAGGTAAAATATACTAAAGGCAAGCAATGAGTTTTACAAAACCTAAAGTAGAATATATAATACTCAGTATAGTAGAACATACATGAATTGTTTAGTGAACGATACTATAGTTGTTTAGTGGAATTTACCCATTTATAGTAAGTAGATTATACTAAATTGGGCTAGTATATCTTACAAGTAGTTTAGTAAACGGTTCCAGAGTTGTTTAGTAGAATGCACCTGACTAGATCATGTAAAAAATACTAAAGTAACCATGTAAAATTTACAAAAAACACAGTTAAAAATACTAACTCTGATATTGTACAACATACAAAATCGATTTCATGAACTATACTAGAGGTGTTTAGTAGAAATCACCCACGTAAATTTCGTAAAATATACATTCTTTGGTATCGTGATACGTACTAAAGATGTTTAGTGATATCTATCAAAGTTCAGCATGTCATACATACTTAACAAATTCAGTAAAAATTACTAAACTAATGTCATTGATTTCACGTCAATAAGTAAGGTAAATTGCACTAAACCTCTAATGTAAATTTATCAAATACAGTTTTGTAGGAAATACAAAAGCAAAATAATAATTGCTACTCAAGTAAATTCGTACAAAGTCAGACAATTTTACTAAACTGGTTTTGTAAATAGTCAATCAAAGTATGTTTAGTAAAATCAACAAATCTCGTGTGTAGGTCCCAAATCAACCTAAAACTTTAGTAAAACTTTCGTAAAATCAACCATAGTATTTTTTCAGTGTACAGAGTGACCTTAGCCTTTGGACATACTGACTGGCTTAGATCCCCGTAGAATTACTTCTCAGGAATGCTCTAATACGCATATTTTTAAATTAAGAGCTTGGGTAAATATTTAAATTTTCTAAAAAAAATTAATAATCAAAAAATCAACAAAAAAGTAACGTACTGTATCACTTCTTCTCACCAGAAGGTCATTACCCGAAGCGCCAAAAGAAAAGAAGAGAAGAAAATAGAATAAGACATGTAAAAGAGCCCTTGAGGGCCTACTTGCAGAAATACATTATTTTATTTTTATTTTATTTCCGTATCACACATACGCAATGACAACATTAAATTGAACTCAAAGAGTATAATAATTAAATAGATTGAACTGACAGTAGTGACACCAAATAAGTGTTAATATTTTATAAGAAAAAGTTATCATGCAATTCTATGAGGTTGCATTTGCTGAAGGCGCCGTTGATTGCCATGTGCCTACATACAGAATGCTCAAAAGCAAAAATAGTAATTCGTTAATTTCTCCGTAAGTTCTGATCTAATTGTTATGTGACTTTGTATCATCATTCGCTTGCCCTTTTCCCATTCATTTGGGGTCGGCGCAGCATGTCCTGTTCTTCCATACCTCTCTATCACCCGTCATCTCAGCGTTTACATCCTTCCTAGCCATATCATCTATCACACAACCCACCCACCTCTTTCTTGGTCCTCTTATGAGGCTTTGTATACAAGTTAGAAATACCCTGATCAACATTTACCTTTCAGAATTATCCAGAGGCTAGGGACACCCTGTCACCAGGCTCTGTGTAACATAACTGACCGCGACTTCGTTTCTCACGCTACAGAGCATCACCTGTCATTTTTACACTACAAGTAGTGGAGTATAGGTGGCATTTGTCGCGCGACAAAGAGATGAGCGTCACACTTCTTCAAGAGGGGAGTGAATAGGTTTTTATGCCACACCTGGCCATAAAGTGGCTTTTTCCGCACGCGACGCTACGCGTACGGAAAAAGCCGCTTTCTGGCCAAGTGGAGACATAAAATTATGTACACAACACGGGAGGTAATAAAGAAAGCCCTCGATCGCATATTTACGTCCCTCGCTTGCAGCTCGGGCCACAAACATCTGCGATCTCGGCCTTTCTTTGTTTTACCACCCTAGTTATGTAATGTACTATTGAAGGGTCGGCATTACGCACGTAATTGTTTGCCACCCTAGTTGTAGAGATTGCCCGTATTAGACTTACACACTGTATAAAAAAACCTTGTGCTAGGAGGCATGGTACCAAATTTATAGATAAAATATACGTCAAATTTTTTTTAAAGGAATGTAAATAAAGCATTTTTATTCAATAAATATTTTTTCACATTGCTCCATGATCGAAATACAATATTTAATTATAATAAACACGTTGTTAATCACAAACCAAAACAAAGAAAATTTCTTTGTTTTGGTTTGTGATTAACAACGTGTTTATTATAATTAAATATTGTATTTCGATCATGGCGCATTGTATAATAAAAACCAAAAATGCTTAGGTTATATAAAAAAGGTTAATTAAATATTTGTACGTTGAGCAAAAGATTTTGCTTAAAAATCATACCGTAAGGTCGGGTTACTTTCGCCCTGGGGGGTAACTTTGACCAATAGGGATTAACTCAATTCAGGTTTTATTATTGCATTTAAATTACGGCACATTGCCATGTGGTTGGTTTTAGCTGACCGTTCATGTTTTTATGTTTATTATCAGACGTTATAGATCTGAGATATGTAAGTTGTAAGGTGGGCAAAGTTACCCTATATTTGGCCATAGTAACACGACCTTACGGTAATTCCAGTGAAAAAGCGTAATTAAAGTTTAGTATTCATACAGTATTTTGACTGGTTCAGAGGAATACTAGCAAACATTATTTATTGATTTAATAGTGTGACGTGAACATTTCTTTAAAAAAATAGGAAAACTGTAGATCTACATTTATTTTGCCGTATTACCTTGAATGGAATGGCACTACGGCAATAAAATACGTCTGCTGTTCCATTATTGGTATCATGGCAAAAAAACATAATACCATCAATGGTATTATCTGATGGTACCACGGTTAAGGAAGGGTTGTAACTGCATTTGAATTCACTTCCCTGGTCTTATTATTAATCAATTTCTTTCGTTCGGATTACTTACTATTTTCATTCAATTGATTTCTAGAGGTTCATTCCAACTAACTGAAAACAGTAATCCTAATCTACAGAGAAACGATGTTAAAACTACCTAAGTTCAGGGTCATATAGATTTCGAAAAAACGTATTTCCTGTGGTCAAAACAATGATAGTTAACGACCCGAATACACATCACCATGTTTTTATTATAGCGCCTAGAAATAGAAGAGTAGCCTTTTGCCTATAGGGATCCAGCTAGAATATTAGGCTTTATTTAATGATTTATTTTTTATACAAGTAGGGTGGCAAACAAGCGTATACGGACTGCCTGGTGGTAAGCAGTCACCGCAGCCTATGGATGCTTGCAACACCAGAGGGGCATTACGTGCGCGTTGCCGACCCTTTAAGAACCTATTCACTCTCCTCTTGAAGAACTCTATACTGTAGCCTTCCGGGAAAACCGCGGCAGGGAGCTCATTTCACAGATAGTGCGCGGTAGGAAATTTCTTTGGAACTGCACGGTGCGCGACCATTTTGGTTCCAACGTGTGTGAATGAATATCCTGCCGATGGCGAGCGGTGCGGTGGTAGAAGATGGTCGTAGGCATCATGTCGAACAATTCCTCAGAACACAGCCCATTAGACAAGCTGTAGAATACACATAAGGAGGCGAAGTGTCTCCTAAGACTTAAGGGTTTAATACCGCTTGTGAGTATGGGATCGTCGATTATTCGCACAGCGCGTCTTTGAACCGAGTCAAGAGGATGAGCATGGAGAGGATGGGTATGAAAGATGTGAACACTTAACTCATGCTACAAAATCTGTATGACTCTTCAAATTATAGCAGGTATCTAAAGTGGTAATGCGTCCAGCCTCCTGTGGAATTTCTCGCTCGGCAAGAGTAGAGGCCGTGATTTAAAAGATCTTTTAATAATTACAAGCTTTCATTTAGTGTCACCTGTCTCAGTGTCTAATAAATAATAAAATAAAATTAAAATTAAAATTTTTACATTTGCACATATACCTACTTGTGTAAATTGCATAAATGCAATATTTGTATGACATTTGGAACTCATCTGAATGTATTGAGCTGGAAGGTGACCATAGGATAACTGAAACGACCAAAAACATCAATCACTCAACATTGACGCAACTTAATTAAAATAGACAATAGGTGGATATTTAAGTAAAAATACTGCTAGTATTTTATTACCGCGGCCATCATTTTGTTAAAAAAAACACTGGAAACTGGCAACCGCTAATTATCGTTGAAAAAACTGCTAGCTCGTTACAACGCTGATGGAATGAAAATATTCACCGCAATAACAGCACAGTTGGACAAAACACCGCTGTTTACTTAGGCCAAAACCACAGAATAAAGTACTACTTACTACGTATATTTACGTACAGAAATCTCTCTCTTCTGAAAAAAAACCGGTTAAGTGCGAGTCAGACTCGCGCACCGAGGGTTCGGTACAAACTCGTTAGTAGACAAAAATCGTGATCAAGATTATTATAGAATACACACGCGGACGATGAATTCGGGTCAGTGAAATATCGCCATATTTCCTAAAGTACTCCAGGATTGTGAAATTATTTAATCCCGTTTTGATCTTTAATTAGTTTTAGATATTAATGACGTTAACGGAGTGAAATATCGCAAAACTCACGATTTTTGGATAATAATATTTTTATGATGGGTTAGCGGATATTGGTAATGCAGTCAGGTATTGAAGAATAGTATATTATGTAAATGTAACAAGTGTCAAATATTGAAAAACACCTGTTTCTATTATTAAAATTACGGTGACCCGATATCATTGACCGCGAGTGTATTAAATAATAATAACCACATTTTTACTAAAAAAACCCGACCGCGGTGCACTTTGAAACTGCATAAAATCCGCCATTTTGTTTATTTTAACGAACTTCATTCATACCCAATGACACTCGCACCATCAAGACGGATCTAATGATGTATAATTTATCAAAATCGGATGTGCCGTTGAGTAGTTACGAGGGGACACAGGAACGGACATACATACATACATACATACAGGTCAAACGGGTAGGGGTCGGGTTGCATAAAGTTTAAGGTCATATTTTTGATACGCATATGAGGATTCGTCATACTCATCATTACGCATAACTGTAAATAGTCATACATTTATGCGCATAACGATTTTAATCATAATGTTTATGGACATACTGTGTAATGGGCATATAGTTGATATGCATACATTTATTCAAGCATACTTTATAATGGGCATACATGGATTGCTCATACAACACTTTAACCATACTAAAAAAATGCATAAAATGCTAAACGCATAAATAAGTTGCTCATACAACACTTTAACCATACTTAGTAAAAGCATAAATTGCTAAACGCATAATTTTAAAAGTTTTTTTTAAAGTTCTCTTTTATGTTGCGTCACAGTTCTAACCTAATATACTTTTCTGAGAGCGATGCGGTTATGTGTGAGATAACAGTTCTAACCTAACCTAACCTACTTTTCTGGCAGCGATTTGGTTCAGTGTGAGGTCACAGTTCTAACCTAACCTAACCTACTTTTCTGGCAGCGATTTGGTTCTGTGTGAGGTCACAGTTCTAACCTAACCTAACCTACTTTTCTGGCAGCGATTTGGTTTTGTGTGAGGTCACAGTTCTAATCTAACCTAACCTACTTTTCTGGCAGCGATTCGGTTATGTGTGAGATAACAGTTCTAACCTAACCTATTCTACTTTTCTGGCAGCGATTCGGTTATGTGTGAGATAACAGTTCTAACCTAACCTAACCTACTTTACTGGTAGCGATTCGGTTATGTGTGAGATAACAGTTCTAACCTAACCTAACCTACTTTTCTGGCAGCGATTTGGTTCTGTGTGAGGTCACTAATATTGTGTAATGAGTAGAAATTAAAAATACTTCAATAATATAAATCGTTTCTCTCTCGGGGGAGCCTCACCCCTAGAGAGCGCGTCCCCAGGTTGCGGATAGGGGAAAGCTCGCCAGATATGGAGGGTAGGGGCGAAATAAAATAGCTCCCGCGGACATAACAGGCCGGAGAAGGATACTCCGATACCAAACCCCTGCCCCAGGCTTCTTCGAAATAGTCGGAGCAGAGGCTGTGTCAGTGCTATGCGTCTCGGTTGGGGCGTATAGAAGGGATAGCGGCGGATGAGCACACAGATATCGTGGGCCAACGACGGTTCCCATATGTCTCCGCGACCACGAGACTTACAACCTTGGCGTCAGGTGGCAACCGGCCGTAAAATCCAAGCCAAAAACTTACACTCCTTGTACATGAAAGTAAAACCGAACATGAATAAGTCAAATGCTAGGGCGTCCCCCTTAAGCGACGTAGATGCGATGAGAGCGGAAAAAGCTAAATATGCTAGGGCGTCCCCCCAAAGCGACGATAAGGACAAAAACCAGCGTTCGCTCTCGATAGTATTTGACAAACTCAGACTAGCAACTTGGAATCTCGGCACAATGACTGGACGTAGTAATGAACTCAGTGAAATTCTCATAGCCAGGCAAGTCAATGCCTGCTGCGTCCAAGAAACTAAATGGAAAGGGTCCAAATCTAGGGATATAGGGAATGGATACCAACTTATATATCACGGAACTAATACCAAAAGAAACGGTGTGGGTATTGTATTGGATGAACATCTGAAACAGAGAATTATCGATGTTAAGAGAAAAAGTGATAGGCTAATTTCTGTAAAACTGGCTATGGATGATCAAGTGCCCCTGAACATAATCTCAGCATACGCACCACAAATGGGCTGTCACGAGCAAGAAAAGCAAGACTTCTGGGAAGACTTTGACGATATCATGCAAAACATACCTCCAACTGAATGTGTCCACATAGGCGGAGACTTAAACGGGCACGTCGGAGAAACAAATGACTTCTACAGTGATGTACATGGTGGCCACGGATTTGGCAGTCTAAATCACCAAGGCAAGGATATTCTGAATTTCGCAACCAAGCACTCCCTAAAAATTGTCAATACCTATTTTCAGAAGAAACCGGAACATCTTATTACCTACAAAAGCTCAAACCACACTACACAAATAGACTTTATACTTGCTAACAACTCAAGCCTACAGTCCTATAAAGACTGCAAAGTCATCCCAGGCAATGCACTTACATCGCAGCATAGATTGCTGGTATCTGTCAAAAGACTGCCTAAACCTATAAGAACGCACGTAGATAGAACGGAGAAAATTAAGTGGAAGGAGCTACACGGCCCCAAAGGTACACAACTTCTGGAATGGGTCCGCACCTATACAGAAGATGATATACATACCAACAAACCAGTTGAGGAGATGTGGTCTGACTTTGAAAAATTGTGTATTGACAAAGCTAGAGAAACCTTAGGAGTATCAAGAGGGCCGCTACGTTCGAACAAGGAAACATCCTGGTGGAACGAAAGCGTTAAAGCACTAATAAAGAACAAGAGGGAAGCATTTAAGACATGGCAAACATCAAACCTTGAAGAAGACCGCCTGGAGTACAAGACTCTTAAAAAGTTAGCCAAATCTGCAGTGGCCCAATCTATCGCTGCATCCAGAGAAAATTTCTATAATAAACTAGAGAACGAAGAAAATACAAACACTATCTATAAAATAGCCCGACAACGATACAAATCCACTCTTGACTCTAAATCTAACAAATACATAAGAAACAACCAAGGTATATTGCTCACGGCCAATAAGGATATAAATATGAGATGGAAGGAGTACTACGAGCAACTTATGAATGAAGAGTTCCCTAGCGACATATTGCCTCTCCTACCACCAACCGTAGGACCCATAAATTTCATATCAATTGAGGAAACACGGAAGGCTCTATCAAAAATGAAGTACCATAAGTCCCCAGGGCCAGACCAGATACCAGCGGATATTTGGAAGAAACTGCAGAAACCTGCATTACCATGGCTCACTAAGCTCTTCAATTGTATCCTTATAAATGGCAAAATTCCAGAATCCTGGCGCAATAGCACCCTATGCCCAATATATAAACATAAAGGAGATACTGCTGAATGCGGTAACTACAGGGGGATAAAGCTCACATCACACACACTAAAGATGCTTGAAAGAATTATCGCCAACCGCATAGTCGCTTACACATGTATAACTCAAAACCAGTTTGGATTCACACCTGGAAAATCGACTATCGATGCCATACAGACAATAAGAGTAGTTATGGAAAAACACCGTCTAAACAAGGAAAATCTCTACCTTCTGTTTATCGACCTAGAAAAGGCTTTTGATAGAGTGCCCAGAGGTCTGGTGTGGCAATCGATGAGAGCCCAGAATATACCTGAGTACTATGTAGCACTAATCCAGGATATGTACAAGAACACCAAAACTCGTGTCAGGAGTCAGGCTGGCATTAGTGACCCGTTTCGCGTCCAAGTGGGAGTGCATCAAGGATCGGCACTAAGCCCACTACTATTCAACCTCTGTATGGACTATATCACACGAGACACACAGAAGCCAACACCAGAATGTATTCTATACGCAGACGATATAGCCCTAATATCAAACAATGCCACGGAACTCCAGGAAACGTTTAATCAGTGGGTAAGACAAATTGAGCGCCACGGACTACGCATAAGCCGCAGTAAGACCGAGTACATGGAGTGCGACTACGGAGGGGCAACAGAAACGGGTTGTAATATCTATATCGACAGCAGCACACTGCCTAGAGTGGATCACTTCAGGTACTTAGGCTCGATGCTTTCCCCAGATGCAAATGTTGATAAGGATGTCACCCACCGCATTAACACAGCCTGGCTTAAGTGGAGATCATTGTCCGGTGCTCTATGCGACCAGAAAATGCCCATACGCATAAAGGGAAAGCTATACAAAACTGTGGTAAGGCCAGCACTGACATACGGGGCAGAGTGCTGGACTATGAAAAAAAGTACACGAACAGCAGCTACATGTCACCGAGATGAAGATGCTCAGATGGGCAGGAGGAGTTACCCGGCTGGACAAAGTGCGTAACGAGTATGTTAGAGGATCGTTCAGGGTTGCACCCATTGACGAAAACACAAAAAGCACCCGCCTTCGCTGGTACGGCCATATCCTAAGACGCGAGGACGATCACGCCGTCAAGAAAGCCCTTAACATCCCAGAACGACCGCGAGGAAGAGGACGTCCACCTGCCACCTGGTGGACAAATATGCAAAAAGAGATCCAACAAGCGAATCTGAGCACAGAGACAAGCCAGAACCGAGCTCTCTGGCGCAGACGTACAAGGAGACCCGACCCCAGATAAACTGGGAAGAGGGGTGGCCAAAGAAGAAGAATATAAATCGTTTCTTTTTTGAAGAACCCATCGCAAGTCCATTATCAAAATTTATGCAATACGATTGTTATAATCATCAATATTATGGCTTGATAAATATATGTAATTTACAATTATTACTAAAACCACTTATAATCATCAATGTTATAGCTTAATAAATGTATGAAATTTACAATTATTGCAAAAACGACTTATAATCATCAATATTATGACTAAATAAATGTATGACAATTTACATAATGGTTAAACCAATTATGACTCCATATAATTATGACACGGAACTTTACACGAACACGGAAAATTATGACATAGGACAATTTATGCCAAAAAAAATATATGAGCATTAACTTTATGCTTAAACTGTTATGACAATTAATAATATGACAATAGTTGTTATGCAACCAGACGGGCCCCCAGGTCAAACACATAACCCTCCTTTGGGCTTCGCCGCAGTCGGGTAAAAAAGCCCTTTTACGCCCGTTTTTAAAGCGGGTAGTGTGCACAACGGTCATTTTGACAGAGAAAAATTATGTTTTTCGCAGCCTGCCCGTGACCACGAACACTGGAAAGGGTTACGAAACGTCGAAGCGTAAAAATGAAGTATTATACATAATGTAAGTCGTTCAAGTTGTTTCATTACTGTTGTAGTTAATATTGTCTTCGGTTTCCGCGATTATCACTCATAGTAATAAAACAACTTAAACGGATTAAATCGCGTACGTGGCGACACTGCCACCTAGCGACACTCGTTGGCAGAAGAAGACAGTACAGCAATTCCACGACAGATGGCGCTTACATCAACGCCCATACAAAGACTGTCATCACCATACAGTTCTACAACCCGCTTATCGAAGTTTCTAAACCCAATGAGGGTGTTTAAAAATCATAAATCCACCAGGTGGCAGCAGGGTGGTGAATGGTCTTTTTGACAGTAGGTGTCAAAATCCACCAATCACATCACCTGATTTTGACATCTACTGCCAAATAGACCATTCGCCACCCTGCTGCCTGCCACATGGTGGATTTATGATTTTCAAACACCCTCATTCCAATATATAACACTTCCAACGATCTTGCTTCGGACTTCGGTCTCCAGGCACAACACCCGCCTGGAGAGAGATCTCTCTATTGTACTCTCTTCCATGCGTATATTACTACATTTTAAGTCCCGACGTTTCGTAACCCGTTTCAGCGTTCGTGGTCGCGGGTAGACTGACTGACTGACTGACTGGTAGTCTACCCGCGACCACGAACGCTGAAAAGGGTTACGAAACGTCGGGACTTAAAATGTAGTATTATATGCGATTTAATTTATTACTACTGTTGTAGTTGTTTAAAGATTAAAATTATTATAATGAATACATTATTAAAGATAATGATTGTATGTAAATCCCTTCTTTAGAGAAAATCAGAATTCCGCCATAGCAATGAATATTTAGCTAAAAGCAGTCAAACGCGGATTATGGCGTTACTGAGGCCCGGTGGTATCGGTTAACCAGGGGTTAACTGTTGGCTAAACTGTTGTTGAACCTTAACGCTGCCGCCATAACGCAAAAGGGCACAACTAACATTTTTTTTCGACCCTGAGTTACGTATATATTCGGAATCAGCGAAATTTACTGATTTCGAATATGTAAACATCTTAGTGTCGAAAAAAAAATGTTAGATGTGCCCTTTTGCGTTAGGGCGGCAGAACGCCTAGAGACCCTTTCATCATTCGCTTGCCCTTTTCCCATTCATTTGGGGTCGGCGCAGCATCTCCACTCTCTATCACCCGTCATCTTCTTCCACTCTCTATCACCCGTCATCTCAGCGTTTACATCCTTCCTTGCCATATCATTTCTCACACAATCCATCCTCCTCTTCCTTGGTCTACCTCTTTCAGAACCTTCGACATTCATACCTAACACTAATCTTGTCACATGACTTTCATGTCTCCGCATCACATGCCCATACCACGCTAAGCGATGTCCTCGTAACTTTTCTACGGGCGGCGCTACTGTCAGACTTCCTCATACATATACTCATTCCTCGTCACACCACACGTCCATCTTAACATTCTCATCTCCGCCACATGTAATCTCGTTTCATCCGTCCTCTTGGCGGCCATTCAGATCCATATGACGACAGGTCTTATTGTTTTTTATATTTGTACTTTTCGTGAGTGAATGTTAATAAAACCCACTTTAAAATATCGTTTAGCTGATTTATGGGCTTTTTTATTTAAAGTGCGTTCTTAACTGACAGTTAGCAGGTCGTCACAGAACTGTCAATTAGTGTCAAACTCTATACATTTCGTCACGGACTGACAGGTTAGACGGTATTTGAACATAGCTTAAGTTTCGTCTGACCGTAGATTTTAAAATAAAAATGCCCTTATAAACAAAATCAACGTAAATGAAGAAAAAAAATTAATAATCGAGATATTACTGATGGTAAATCGGAGCAATTTGACCAGTAGGAAAATAAAACATACGTCCTGCATCACAACTAAATACTAATATGATAGATTTTTAAAGGTAGGTAAGGGAACAAATAAATAATCATTAAGGTATCAAATAAAAATAATATATTTTAGTCCATTTACTATGGTTTTTTAAAAGTCGGTTAAAAACCGGTTCCTAGGCACGATAACCAGTTTTTTAACCGTTACCAGAAACCAGCAGTTAAGCGGTAAGTTAAGCGCTGTGCCACCGACCCCATCACTATTAATTACCTGACAGCGGTGAAGATGAATATTTAATCACACAATTAGTTCCCGGCACTAGGGACGTACACACGTACGGTAGGTACACTAGATGTAATGCCTGCTTTAGTACAGTCGCCATCAGATACATACAAACATCTGAACACGACAGGTGCTTTTCACTCGATTTTGGCCTCCCGCGCGGTGGGCGTAGCCGATCCGGTCGCCGGCAACCAACACGTCACAGTTTCACAATATAATTATCGTGACAGTACGCAAACGCCGTTGATGCTGGCCGAACGCCGCTAGCGAAAACTATGCGAGAACGTGTACTGTGCGAAGTTTCCGTGCTGTGGCTGCGGCGGAGGGAACGCTCGCGTCAAAACAATAGGCTTCGACACGAGCGTGGGAATCCTTGTTTTATGTATCGAAACGCGTGACACTGAAATATCTAATAACAACATACATGGTAAGAATCCCGTTGTTAATAGTAGTTATTATGTGAATGACCATGTTAGCTTAAAATCCTATACTGAAATATCTGTTTATATTCTCTAATCTGTGGCACGACTCTATTCTCAAGGCGTTTTCGTTGGGGAGTCCCTATGAAAATTTTATTAGTGCCCCAAAAAAATCTATGTCTGATTCATAGCATAGATCATAGGGTATTAAGATAAGTGTACAATTAATATAGGCAAAAAAAGCATGCACCGTTAGCTTAGGTATATACGCCAGAGTACAGTAAATTGCTACGATTAGAAAGAGCTTAAAAAGTTATAGTTATGAACACATAGTTATGTACAGTAAGGGCACCAATATGCATACACCACAGAGTCACAAAAAGTATATATACAGCTCTTATTATCAAGGCAGTAAGGTTCACGTATACACACTTTGGAAACCGGCGCGGATACCTATATCCGCCCTTGACTGTACTGTACAGTTAATAATCTTCTGTGTGCAGATACAGACATTTCATTTAACAATGGGCTAGACGACTAAAAAAAACTGTTTAGTCCGTCAGTTAGATTATTAAAAAATATTGTACACGTATTTCTTCTTTTGTTTGACAAACAAAAAATTACGAGGATACAGTGCTTAGAAGTTTCGAGTGACGTCCCTCCTAGGTACAATTTTCACCTAGGCGTGACGTCACAAGCCTGCACTCCAGAAGTTTGATGATCTATAACTTTGTCGATTTTTAATATTTTGATAAAACAAAAAATAGTAGAACTAGTGACACACTCGTATATCGCTAGTACCTTTAAAATGAATACAAATTCAAATCTCCAGGGTTTGCTCGCCAAATAAATATAACTGGTACTGCTGATACATTAAACAAATCAAATTTATCTTATTACTGGTGTGTCATTGGATGACACCCTCGATCAAACGTGACATATCACAAAAGCCACGCTATCATATTACTAGTACAAGGACGCAAAACGATTTTTTCTAATGGTACTTGAAAATAACAGTGGGTCACTAGTACTGTTAGTATTATCGGACGATGGTACTAAAAACAACACGTGTCTCTAGTACCATTGATGGAACTAGCGGGATACAAGTGTGCCACTAGTTCCATTGATGGTACAAATCAATGGTAGGTACTACAGCAATAAAGGGGTTTGATCAAGAAGATGACAACAAGCATGGCAGCTACTGGGCCAGTGTCGAGCACTCGGACCTTTACTAAAAGAGCACGTTAACGCAAGATCGTGTAATTTGCGTATGTACCGTCGGGCGGACTGTAAGTTAGTTATTCAGCCGCCATGAATTTTGCACGGTGACCGGCGCCGAGCGGCTGCGAGCGACGAGCGATCGCGAGCAGATAGTACATTACACAACTAGGGTGGTAAAATTAAAAGTGCATACAATCCGCTATTTTGTTTATTTTAACGAACTTCATACACTCACGCCATCAAGACGAATCTAATGATGTATCATTTATCAAAATCGGTTGTGCCGTTGAGTAGTTACGAGCGGACATAGGAACGGATATACATACACACATACATACATACATACAGGTCAAACACATAACCCTCCTTTGGGCTTCCCCGCAGTCGGGTAGTAAAGGAAGGCAAAAATCGCAGATGGTTGCGGCCCGAGCTGAAAGCGAGTGCAATCGAGGGCTTTCTTTATTACCTCCCGTGTTGTGTACATCATTTTATGTCTACACTTGGCCAGAAAGCGACTTTTTCCGTACGCGCAGCGTGCGGAAAAAGACACTTTATGGCCAGGTGTGGCATAAAATATATTTCCGCTGTTCGCTCGTCACTCGCCCCACCGACCCTCCCCCCGCCCCCCGCGTGTGAGTGTAAACATACCTTGATTTCCCAGTAGGCCCACCCCCCACCCCGCACGCAAAGAACTTACAACCTGTTACGCCGGACAAAGTCAAATTCAAAGTCAAAGTCTCAGTTTTAAGTACATGAGTATTGTTAAGTTTAAAAAGTTAATTACCAGCAAGAGTGACTCACTCCGCGATCTCGACGCGTGACCTTGCGGCAAAGTATAAATGCGAAAAAGTAGTCCAACTTCGGCCGGTTAGGAGCGCGCGACACGTATTCACACAGACGCACGATAGCACATCTCATTCTGAACCGGACCGAACCGGCAAATTAAAATTATTCAGATACTAGTCTTTCCCATATTTCTATATGGCGCAGAGATCTAGACCCTTAAGGCAGCTCTCCGAACGAAGATCGATGCTCTGGAGATGTGGGTATGGCGGAAAATGCTCCGTATACCCTGGACTGCGCGCCGCACAAATATCTCTATAATAGCCCAACTTAAACTAGAAACTCAGCCAAGGCTATCGACCATCTGCCTCCAACGTGTGCTACAATAATTTGGTCACACAGCTCGAAAAGATCCGGGCGATTTGGAGAGACTGATGAATGAATGAATGAATGAATTTATTGCGTATTGATATTTGGGTTACATTACAGATGGATAATACACTTAGTTTCACCAACATCTACCTTTGCGGGCGTACACAGAACATTTGTCATAATATAACCCCCGGAATAATTATTACATTTATTATACTAAAATCTATTTCGGCGACCAAAATAGCAGTATCTCGGTATCAGTGGCGTGGCGTCCAAAGAACTCGATTCCTACCGGCTTGCCTAACATTAGGTATTTGACCACCTTATTCTACAGCTCTTAAGGACAATGTACGCCAAATCTGCACCGGCTTGCCCAAGGATATCTTTTACGCCACGCTACTGCTCGGTATAAAAATGCGAATTAAAATTTAAATAAACGAACACAATAATTAACATTTTTACAATGTCATAATTCAAAACTGATGGCGATGGGAAAGATGGACGGCACTAGACCACGGGGAAGAAGCCAAGAAGCCCAACACGATGGTGCGTTCAGATATCCGACCAACTGGATAAGACACTCAGCAGCGCGCTGCACAAAGCAACCGACAGGGAGAAGTGGAGAGCTGCCATCAAAAATATTTATCGGCGGAGTCACGATCCTCAGCAGTGAACCGACTTAAAAGAAGAAGACCGTCTTATACTACAAGTATAGGGAAAAATCTGAATTAAATCATAAAACTAGACTTTACTAAGGGAATCAATATTTATAGGGTAACTAGCTAGTTACTTTAATCAAGGACCATTAAAACAAAAGGACTGTCATTCTCCATACTTTGGATCGTACCCCGACCGCAAGGGGATATCCAGACAAAAACTAGATGGCGCTAAAAAACTAAACGTTTAACGATGTTATAATTGAATAAAGAAACATAGTACATTAACAATTAGTTCGTAAACAGCTAATCACTACATAGTATAAAACAAAGTCGCTTTCCCTGTCCCTATGTCCCTATGTAATGCTTAAATCTTTAAAACTACGCAACGGATTTTGATGCGGTTTTTTTCAGTAGATAGAGTGATTGAATAGAAAGGTTTATATGTATAATACATGCACAATATAATAGAGAAACACCGCGCGAAGCCGGGGCGGATCGCTAGTAATAAATAAATTCTAAAATTTAAATACTGTGTCACGCTTGCAAAGTTGAATAATTGTAGATAATATAATTCTTATACCAAGCTTATACATTGATGGCGTTGTAAATATCGGGGAACAGCTTTTTGTATGGAGAATTACAGTCCTCTTGTTTTAATGGTCCTAGCTTTAATGTTTGTACCTACAAATTTGTATGGAATCCTCGGTGGGCGTTTCCGAGTCGCACTTGTCCAGTTTTATTGTTTCTATATCTCTGTTTTCGCATACAAAAAATCATTAAAGCCTGTATGTTTTACCTTTTGTTTATCTCGCAGTGTAGCTCCAGGGCAGCAGAAAGAATATCCCATAAAAAGTAGAAAATTGCGTGGAAAAATTCGTTTCACGTTATAATTAACAATTTCTCTGTATCTGACAATTATGAGTGGATAGGAAATGGTCGTTTGTGTAGCTTGCGAAGGTTTTTGCTTTTGTTTTCATTTTATATCAAAGAATAATGATAATGGACGATTTAGTGGTCCCACCGCTGGCAAGTAAGCAAGTAAAGTTGGGCGAGTAGCGTTACATTGCAGTAGAGCCTGACCGAACTTTCGGTTTCGGTTTTGGCCTAGTTTCGGCTAAAAACCGAAACCCGGTTTAGTGTCGGTTTTGGTTGCGATTCAGCCGAAACTACAGCTGAAACCGAAACTGAACTTGAGGGGTACCGCGCTGCGATTGGAGTATCGGATACCATAAAACGGGGTGAGTAGGGACAAATTGGCATTCAAACCTCGATAACATTTTATTTTTACATAAGTATGCAAACTGAATTGTATATGTCGACGCGAGACCGTATTAATTAAGTAATAGCATCGTTTAATTTGTCTTATTGTAAGTTCTGATTGGGAGAATGTAATGATTTCTAAGGCTAATTAGTGTTTCATGGTAATAAGGTATCTCAAGTTCAAATTCCAGTCTCGTTTTGTAAATAACAAATGATTAGTTGTTAGTTCAAATTAAAAACTAATTCGAACTTGTTTAATCGTTGGACCATTTGGCGGTATCGTAAAACCGACCGAATGTTTCAACTACAATTCAAAGTAAACTTAATTCAATGATTAATCAACGCTATAAATCATTTGTGAATTTACTAGGTTAATTAGTTACTAAAATCTGCTAATGTTCAAATAATTGTGGTTTAAAGTAATGTTTTGACCAAGTAGTGTCACTGCCCAGCGCCATCTTGCCGTGAGATTATAAAAACCGATGGCACTGGGGAGTAGCCCTCTTTGCTTGTCCAGTCCTCCTTGAGGGAGGACGATTGTCAAATTCGGTGAGTGTCTTAGTTAAGCTTTGCTGTGATTAGTGATAAGTGTATTTCGTAAGTTCTGTGAAATAAAACTAGTAGTACTTGGATGTGGCTTCTTTATTTGCAATGAGTGACAATGTTGGTGGAAGCGGTGACGTCGGCGAAGCTGGCGTCCCCGTTTCTACAGACCCCGCTGGCTCGAACCCCTCGTTATCAGAAGTGCGGCCGTCACCCACTTTGTCTGGTCATTCCGGTTTAAACAATGAAACTAGTAATAGTTTTGTCAACGGGGTTCCAACGGAGTTTTTCTCACAAATGTTGCAAATGATGAAGCACGTATCCGATCGTATCACGGCACAACCCGATGGGAAAGTTAAAATTAGTGACGTATTTTTGCCGTCATACGATCCGGACGCAAACATCGGAGTACGTGAGTGGTGTCAGCATGTCACCACTGCCATGGAAACCTATAAACTGAGCGACTATGATGTGAGAATGAAAGTAGGCAGTTTGCTGAAGGGTCGCGCCAGATTGTGGGTTGACAACTGGCTTGTCTCAACCACCACGTGGCAGGAATTGCGTGATGTTATGATAACAACTTTTGAACCTGAAAATAGGTATTCTCGTGACGTTGTTCGTTTCCGAGAACACAATTACGATAATTCAAAGGACATTGCACAATTCCTGTCACAGGCTTGGGTGTTATGGCGACGTATTACTAAAGATAAGTTGACTGATGATGACGCAGTTGAGGCCGTAATTGGCTGCATTGGAGATGAACGATTGAGAATTGAGCTGTTGAGTGCCAGGGCCACTTCGGTACCAGAGTTAATTTCGGTAGCATCATCTATACGGCGTGTTAAACGTCCTCACCCCAGTACATCACATGTACAGCAAGGCCCTGTCAAGCGGCAGCGATTCTTGGACAAACCATCGTTATTCTGCCAAGTTTGCAAAAAACCTGGTCATGATACACGAGATTGTCGTAACCGTGATAAAAATGAAAATCCTCAACCGCGTCCATCATCCGATAATAAAATTCCGCCTCAAAAAGATAACAGGCCGACATGTACATTCTGTTCGAGGGTAGGACATACTTTCGAAACCTGTTACAAACGCGAACGTGCGGTAGTATCTAACGTGAATTGTGTGGGTACGTCAAAATTGAATTCTATGCCGGTGGTAGTTGGCAATTTGAAATTGCTTGCGATGTTCGATAGTGGGGCCGAGTGTTCGGTAATACGTGAATCATTAGCAGCAAAATTGCCCGGTAAACGAGTAAGTGTTGTTAAATACTTGAAAGGCATAGGACAATTTACGATAATTTCACTTTCGACATTGACCGCTGTTTGTGTGATAGATGATTTACGTATAGAGCTTCAATTTCACGTAGTCGCAGATTACGAAGTGTGTTCAGACATTCTGATAGGTATGAATCTCGTTGATAATACTAACCTCAGTGTAGTAGTGAATTCCCAGGGTGCAAAATTGGTTCATCAACCGGTGGTCCACCACATCCGATCACAAAACGAAAAATTTGACAGTATTGATTGTGACTTAACTGATGAAGATCAAATTAATGAACTCAAAATATTGCTCAACAAGTTCCAACATCTGTTCATCCGTGGCTACCCTCACACGCGCGTCAATACTGGCGAGCTTGAGATACGTTTGAAAGATCCTAGTAAATGCGTTGAGCGTCGGCCATATAGATTGAGTCCAGTCGAAAGAGAAAGAGTGCGTGATATTGTCAATGAATTACTGGAACATAATATCATTCGCGAGAGCAAGTCGCCCTTCTCTAGTCCGATCATACTAGTCAAAAAGAAAAATGGCAGTGATCGCCTTTGCGTTGACTACCGCGAGCTGAACAAAAACACTCTGAGGGATCACTACCCACTGCCAATTATCTCGGATCAAATAGATCAACTAACTGGAGGTGTTTATTTCACCACATTTGACATGGCAGCTGGTTTCCACCAAATACCTATCTCTGAGAACTCTATTGAAAAAACAGCGTTCGTGACTCCAGATGGAATGTACGAGTACCTTTCCATGCCATTTGGACTCAGCAACGCTTGTTCTGTATATCAGAGATGCATAAATAGAGCTCTGGCAGAACTCTTGAACTCGTCAGACCAAGTTTGTCAGGTCTATGTAGATGACGTGCTCTCAAAGTGCAAAGATTTCTCTCAGGGCCTCTCTCATATCGAGCGTATATTAATTGCTCTACAGAAAGCCGGTTTCTCGATTAATATCGACAAAACTGCCTTCTTTAAACGCTCCATCGAGTATTTGGGCAATATAGTGTCAAACGGCCATGTAAGCCCAAGCCCAAGGAAAGTGGAGGCTTTAACGAAGGCACCACTTCCGCAAACAGCTAAGCAAGTTAGGCAATTTAATGGCCTCGCCGGGTACTTCAGACGTTTCATTCCCAATTTCTCGCGAGTAATGGTACCACTTTATGAACTAACAAAAAAAGACGCCAAATGGGAATGGAACGAGAGGCACGACGAGGCCCGAAACCAAATAGTACAACACCTGTCTACGGCGCCTACCCTTGCACTATTTCAGGAAGACGCACCGATCGAGCTCTACACAGATGCGAGCAGCCTCGGCTACGGAGCGGTATTGGTCCAGATAATCGGGAACCGTCATCATCCAGTCGCGTACATGAGCCAGCGCACCACAGACGCCGAGAGCCGCTACCACTCCTACGAGCTCGAGACCTTGGCGGTGGTGAGGGCCATAAAGCATTTCCGGCATTACTTGTACGGCCGGAAATTCAAGGTAATAACTGACTGTAACGCCTTGAAGGCATCCAAGCATAAAAAAGATCTGCTTCCACGAATCCACCGGTGGTGGGCCTTCTTGCAAAACTACGAGTTCGAGGTCGAGTATAGAAAAGGTGAGAGACTGCAGCATGCCGATTTCTTCAGCAGAAACCCAACAGCTGAAACATTGGTTAACACCATGAACAGAGACACGCAGTGGCTACAAATTGAGCAACGTCGTGACGCGTTACTCCGTCCGCTAATAGACAGTATGTCCACCGATAACCCAGCTGAAGGCTACGTCCTAGAAGAAGGTGTGCTGAAGAAAACGGTCACGGATTCTATACTCGGTACGTACAAACCCATTGTCGTGCCAAAGTCATTCCAGTGGAGTTTGATAAACTCTTTTCACACATCGCTCCAGCATCCAGGATGGGAGAAAACACTTCAAAAGCTGCGAGAAACTCACTGGTTTGCCAACATGAGTACCGTTGTCAGAAAATTTGTTGACAATTGCGTAATATGCAGAACTTCCAAAGGGCCCTCCGGTGCGATTCAAGCTCAGCTTCACCCGATACAGAAACCTGCTGCAGCATTTCAAGTTATCCATATGGATATTACAGGCAAGCTCGGTACAAGAAACGCTGAAGGTCTGGACGAGTATGTGATCGTTACAATAGATGCATTCAGTAAGTACATACTACTCAGCTACTCAAACGACAAAAGCCAAAGCAGTAGCCTCGCAGCACTGAAACGAGTAGTAAATTTGTTCGGGACTCCAGTACAGGTTATAGTCGATGGCGGTCGGGAATTCCTCGGTGAGTTCAAAGCTTACTGCGAACGTTATGGAATCGACGTGCACGCGATTTCGCCAGGAGCAAGCCGAGCAAACGGGCAAGTCGAGCGTGTAATGAGTACGTTAAAAAACGCACTAACAATGATCAAGAACTACGGTACTGAAAATTGGCAGACTGCATTAGAGGCGCTTCAACTTTCATTCAACTGCACTCCGCACAGAGTAACCGGCGTTGCACCATTAACTCTGCTGACTCGCCGCCAACACTGTGTACCGCCGGAACTTCTAAAAATGATAAACCTCGATAGCGAATCAATTGACTTTGATATGCTCGAGCAGCACGTGCAACAAAAGATGGCTGCCGCAGGCGAGTATGACAAACTGCGTTTTGACAAGAACAAAGCCAAAATACGTCCATTTCAAAGAGGTGACTATGTCCTTATCAAGAATAACCCCCGAAACCAAACTTCTCTAGACCTGAAATACCGTCGGGTGAGAATAGCTTTGTGCTATACGCCATGAAGGTAGGTTTGCAGGAGAGCGAAAATAAACAAAAACGTGTATTGTAGATAGAGCTTTATTTAATCATTAATTTAAACTTCACAGTCAAAAGGGTATTCTTCTACACTATTGTAATTACAACAGATACTCTACGAAAATAATGTTATAAGTGAAATATTTAGCGTTTTCTTATTGCTATATCCACTTTTGATGAGTAGTAGTTTATCGTGCAATGTATGATATGACACAATTAGTTGGATATGGCTCAAGTTATTTAATTATTATGTATTTATCTATAATATACATATTATGTATAAGTATGTATATCGTCGTCTATTATACATAGTAGGTACTTACAATCATTGCAATGCCTCATTTGGGACTAGATCGATTTGTGTAAGATTGCCCTCATAACTTTATACTAAATTATTAGTTAATAAATTTGATGATTATCCCATATAATCAGAAATAATAACATTCTTTTTTATTTTAATAAGATTTCATAAAATGATTTATCATCTTTGGGTATGAACTTCAACATAGATATAATATCTGATCTTTTTTTACTGGTGATTTTATTGACGCTTTTTTCGTTCGGAATTGTTTGTAACAGTAACGTTTCGTCAGTTACTATGTTTATTTTTGATTTCCTTTTCGGTCTGGGTGTTTGAAGGTGATTTGGTATTATTGTAACCATGTCTTGATCAAAATCGTATCTGCATTTAAAATGAAATGGATTGGCAGAGGTATAAATGATGTGCTTTATTTTTAAATAGTGTATGTCAGTGAAATTAAATTTTGTGGCAATGCTTTTGTAATCAAATAAGTCATTTATATGTAATTGCAATATTTGGAATTCGCACTTATCTGACTTTAATTTTAAGAAGTGTCGGATAAATGATATTGGTGAAAATATCTCAATATTACGGAAATGACGTTCAATCATGCTGTGAATTGTGTCTATTTCTTGTATGACACTGTGTCGTTGCAATTATCTTATAAGTGTTAAACAAAATTTACGTACTTATTTCTTACTTATGCAGACTGATAAGTAAGGTACCTGGTATTAAATTCGTATTAAATTTAACACACATACCTGTATTCTTCATCTGTTATTCGGGGCGGAGAACTAAATTCTTCATCACTTTCATTAGGCATAATGAATAAATATGGTATCTTATTATTATCACTTTGCTATTACCACAATTAAAAGTCAAAGTGTTTATTTAAGACGCATTCGAGATGACATGGTCAGTAATGATCGCAATAGACTGATATTACACATGAATATAGTAGGTAGGTAAATAAACGTGAGTCTACCTACATCAATGAACTGATTATATGGATATAGCACAAAATCGAACGATGGCGTGTCGCTTGGCACACAGTTTAGTGGGTTTTAAGTGAACGTTTGTGTCATATCCGGATAAAGCACAAAATGATAATTATTGTTTATTTTGTAACGTGGATATGGAACAAATTTAGTATTATTTAATAAGTGTAAAATTGTTATTTTGACATGACGATTCGTGCTAAGTATAACTTATGATATGTTATGATTTAACATCACTTAAAGTCAATTTGTTAAAAAATGGATGTGACACAAAGCTATTCTCACCCGACGATACAGCGAACCATACGAGATTTACAAAATATTAGAAAATAACCGCTACATGGTGAAACGAGTAACTGGCAGAGGGCGCCCACGCAAGGTTGCCCACGACCAACTACGCCGAGCTCCGCAACCTGGTGAGCAGACCGTGTCGACGAGTGATGACCAGAGCCATCAGCAGCCTACAACCCAGCTCGTTGATGCACCGAACGAACCACTGCCGTCCACATCCCATGCTGCCCAGCTATTGGATGCCTAAATAAAAAGAACCGCGACTGGTGCAGAGCACGCACCGTCTCGCAAAATGGCCGTGTCGACGCGAGACCGTATTAATTAAGTAATAGCATCGTTTAATTTGTCTTATTGTAAGTTCTGATTGGGAGAATGTAATGATTTCTAAGGCTAATTAGTGTTTCATGGTAATAAGGTATCTCAAGTTCAAATTCCAGTCTCGTTTTGTAAATAACAAATGATTAGTTGTTAGTTCAAATTAAAAACTAATTCGAACTTGTTTAATCGTTGGACCATTTGGCGGTATCGTAAAACCGACCGAATGTTTCAACTACAATTCAAAGTAAACTTAATTCAATGATTAATCAACGCTATAAATCATTTGTGAATTTACTAGGTTAATTAGTTACTAAAATCTGCTAATGTTCAAATAATTGTGGTTTAAAGTAATGTTTTGACCAAGTAGTGTCACTGCCCAGCGCCATCTTGCCGTGAGATTATAAAAACCGATGGCACTGGGGAGTAGCCCTCTTTGCTTGTCCAGTCCTCCTTGAGGGAGGACGATTGTCAAATTCGGTGAGTGTCTTAGTTAAGCTTTGCTGTGATTAGTGATAAGTGTATTTCGTAAGTTCTGTGAAATAAAACTAGTAGTACTTGGATGTGGCTTCTTTATTTGCAATGAGTGACACTGTTGGTGGAAGCGGTGACGTCGGCGAAGCTGGCGTCCCCGTTTCTACAGACCCCGCTGGCTCGAACCCCTCGTTATATATAATAATAAAAATTCCGGTCGTTTGTATCTTAGTTTTTTTTTATGATTTTGGGTGGTTCCATTTCATAACTTTAACGATAAACACTCCTCACCCTCGTAGTTGGGGTGAGATGGGATTTCATACTAAGGTGAGTTGGGCAAATTGTTGGATCGACACTTTTGGATTATGAATATTACTCTATAGCTCCATTTGTAATAGGGATATATAATTTAGGTAGCAGTAGCCTTTAAAAACCACCTCACCCCTCTGTCATCCCTACTCACCCCATTTAACGGTAGTCTTTATATCAAAAAGCACTGATAATTTATTTGAAATAAGAACTTATACTCCATATATATTTTTTGAATTGGATTCCGGAGTAATCTGGAGGCAATTAAACTGAAATAAAAAAAAATTAAAATATGTATAAATTAATGGCACCAATTGACACTTAGAAATTAAAAAAAAAGGAAAAATAACCCACCCTAATGAGACTCCAGATGTCTAAATGAAATGAAATATTTATTTGCTATATATATTGGTAGGTAACATTGGTGGTCTTGAAATCTGATACATTAATCCTTATATCTAGACTTAAATAAGTAACCTAGTTTCGTTAGTTACAGCAATACCAACAGAGGAAAGATAAGGTTATTGCCGAATTACTACGATGAATGGAGGGCCGAGCGTTCCGCGAGGAGCGTCAACACACAACTAGATCCTATACCGGGAATTTTGAATGAATGAATGAATATACATTTATTTCGCATACAAAACACACAGATACATTTATAACAGAAAGAGAGTATACATCGATTTTTTTTTCTGCGAAAAAAGAGACCACTCAGCTTGGTGTCAAGTCACAGAAGGTGGCTCAACGCTGGTATTATGTGGTTCCAAATATAGGGCGAAACAAAACTGCACGTTACGCAGTTACACTTTACAAGACTAAACAATTATTGAACTTAAGAACTACAGACATCAAAAATATATATTACCAAGTTGTACCTCAAATAATCCATTGAAAATACTCGCATAATGCAACAAAGTATAAATATAATGAAATAAATAATTTAACGAGAGATCGGTTCACAAATACTTATGTGATAAATAGTCTATGTTATGTCTCACCCTGGACATAAGAAGGCGCTGCTGGATGAATTTGTTGATCTAACAAATAATTTTTAAGCTTTTTTTTAAAAACGTGTAAAGATGAGACATTTCTAATTGGTGGCGGGATATTATTCCAGCATTTCGTGGCGGAATAACTGAAGCTGCCACGAAATGATGCACTTCTATGTCGGGGATTGATAAGACAAGGACTTTTCACGTCCCGGTTCTTCTCTCGGCTAAAAATACCGGGAAATCCCGGTACTTTCGGCTCCGGCATTTCCTGGCGAGCAAACCCTACCGCGGAGCCAGGACCCTCTGCTGGGGCTCACATGTGATTGCCTTTTGATGTATGATGCGAATGTTACTCATTATTTAATTACCCATAGTTTAATTTAATTTAATCGTTAAGGAAAATAACTTACACATGCCAGAATGGGCAGAATATATTAGGTTAACTTTAATATAACTATAACACCTTGTATACCATTATTATTTAGTGAATAAACATCATTCATTCATCATTCATAACAAAAATCATAATTTCTTTGAAATATGAGATGATAATATTGCACTAATTTTACTTATCTCAGTAACTCAGTACGTTTTTAAGATAAAACGACGCACAATTTCTCGTTTCTTATTAATACGATTATTTAATACAACGGAAGGACAACTTTTGAGTAAACTAGACCACAGGACCGTCTTCCGGTTTTATATTAACTACCGAGACGACAAAGGCGAAAACAAAATGCTATAAAACGCAAAATATGAACAATGTAAGTGTCGTTTTCAAAAAAAGATGCCCATAGTTAAGGGATTTATTTAACAAAATGTTAATCTTATTCCTTTGTGTAACGGAAGTTACCATACAATTAACTTAACTAACCCTTAACTTTCTTTACACAAAGGAATAAGATTAACTTTTTTTTACATTTAAACCCTCAACATCGTTTACGCCAGACCTGGCCGTAAAGTGGCTTTTACCGCACGCTACGAAAAAGCTGCTTTCTAGCCAAAGTGAATGATTTGAATGAATGAATTTACGTTTATTTCGCGCACACAAATACATTAAAACAAAAAGAAAGTGTAGACATAAAATTACGTTCACAACACAGGAGGTAATAAAAAAAAGTCCTCGATCGCACATTTACGTCCCTCGCCCGCAGCTCGGGCCGCAAATATCTGCGATCTCGGCCCTTCTTTGTTTTACGACCCTAGTTGTGTATTGTACTATTTTTCACCTTAAACGTTTTAGGTAGGTATCTGGTTATTTTTGTTGTTAAAGCGTAAAATAAAATATTGTCCTGCTCTGCCGACGCTGCCGTCACGCGCGGCGGCGTGACAATCTGTCTGTTTGTCCATTATTAAATACGTTCCTTACGCGGGGGACCATACATACATACACATACAAGTCATACATAAAGTGGATGATGCAATATGTTTGTTTTGCAGAACTTCTGGGTGTTTCTGAATATGCGTTATAACTGCAATATAGTATATTACACAACTATATAGGGTGGTAATACAAAAGAAAGGCCGAGATCGCAGATGTTTGCGGCCCGAGCTGCAAGCGAGGGACGTAAACGTGCGATCGAGGGCTTTCTTTATTACCTCCCGTGTTGTGTACATCATTTTATGTCTACATTTGATTTAATTGTTTGCTCGTATTAGACTTCCACGCTGTGTCCAGTAGGCTCGGGTTAGTGACTTAAAACTGTTCTAAATTTCAAATCGATCGCAGCAGCAGTGGCTGTGACAGACGGACAAACAGACAGACAGAGTCGCACCATAAGGGTTCCTCTTTTACCATTCTGGTACGAAACCCTAAAACCGGTTTATAAGCGAAGAGTTTCACAACAAACAGCTAAAAAACCTTTTCGATTTTGTAAAGTCAGTTAAACAATCGTTATAACTAGTAGTTAGCCCTGTAATAGTACATTACATAACTAGGGTGGTAATACAAAGAAAGGCCGAGATCGCAGAAGTTTGCGGCCCGAGCTGCAAGCGAGGGACGTAAATATGCGATCGAGGGCTTTCTTTATTACCTCCCGTGTTGTGTACATCATTTTATGGCTACACTTGGCCAGAAAGCGGCTTTTTCCGTACGCGCAGCGTGCGGAAAAAGTCACTTTATGGCGAGGTGTGGCATAAATACCAATTATGCACAAACTTCTGCGATCTCGACCTTTCTTTGTATTACCACCCTTAGTTGTGTAATGTAGTATTCCGGCCTTTAGAATAATGGTTCAGAGAAAAGGCGATATTTTCCAAAATCCGTGAGATTTCAGAGCTATTGCCCGCTATTACTAAGGTGAAAGGAACACGCGTCTCCAAGCAACCATGTAGCATTGAGAAACAAGGGCTTTATTAGAGGCAGAGCTACTGTTAATAATTAGTGAGCAAACAGGCCAAGCGCGAGCCACGCATGCGTACTAGGTACCCAGAATCTACAATGAAACCAGGTGAATGTACTACGTTTTCTATCAAGTCATGATAAAATAACAACGTTACATTAGCCAACAATATCTGATTGGTGGCTTGGATAAGGTCGCAGAGAGGGCGCTAGTTATTACTTACCATCTAGTATTAGATGTTTTTACCCGACTGCGGCGAAGTCCAAAAGGCGGGGTAATGTGTTTGATCTGTATGTCCGTTCCTATGTCCGCTCATAACTACTCAACGATACACCTGATTTTGATAAATGATACATCATTAGATGCGGTCTTCATAACGCGAGTGTCAAAAAAATAAAATGAAGGATTTATGCACTTTTATGTCACACCTGGCCATAAACTGGCTTTTTAAAAGCCGCTTTCTGGCCAAGTGTAGACATAAAATGATGTACACAACACTGGAGGTAATAAAGAAAGCCTTTGATCGCATATTTACGTCCCTCGCTTGCAGCTCGGGCCGCAAATATCTGCAATCTCGGCCTTTCTTTGTATTACCACCCTAGTTGCACTATTTAACGCGCCGTAGTTTTTGCACCGCAGTCGGTTTTTAGGGTTCCGTAGCCAAAATGGCTAAAAAGGAACCCTTATAGTTTCGTCATGTCCGTCCGTAAGTCACAGGCATTTTACTCAAAAACTACAAAACCTATACTGATGAAATTTGGAATATAGATGTCTTGTAGATGCCGCAACTAAGTTTGATAGTTAAATAATAAAAATAAAAAAATCTAGGGGGGGGCACTCCATACATGTAACAGAAGCTAAAAATTTTTTTTTTCACAAAATGACAACATAGTTCGACAGCTCTTTTGAAAACATTTTAAGGTTCTTAAGTAATGTTTTTGATTAAGTGAATACCTTTGGAAATAATCGCTCCGAAAGTTGTGAAAATTGTGTCCCCCCCCTCTATCTTCTAAACCGTGGGTCCGAAAAATATAAAAAAAATTACAAAGATAACGCTCAATTAATACTTTCAACGAAAATTATTTTCAACAAGATCAGATTAACTGTTTTTGAGTTATTGCCGATAAACTGCGCTTCTCAACAAAAGGACGTAATTGCTATGAAGATACGCTCTTTTGTTGTTGTACTTTTTTTACATCGTATTTTTTACCTTATAGTTACGGCTATAATGAGCATCCACGGCCCTGAAGCGGCAGCCGCGTCTGTGCAGTACGAGCGGCGCATGAGACGCCGCGCGCGGCGGCGGGCGCCGGCCGCCGCGGACGCCGCGCGCACCAGGGATGAGTCACCGTAGCCGACGGCTAAGAGCGGGGCGCGCGTGACGTCAGCCGCGGGCGGGGCGCGGAGACGAGCGGTAGCTATCGCGTCTATAAAAGCGGCACGCGAACCACGAACACCAGCTTTTGATTGCTCGGCGCGCCGGCGTAAGGACGTCTAGCAACCAAATGAATCCCTAACCTTTCCTGGCGCAGTGTGTGCATCAACGCATTTGCGACGTCCCTCTCCCCCTCCCGTAAGAAGGGCGCCGTGTGTGCTACAACGCATCGCTGACCTGACGACGGGAGTGTCTCCAATTCTTGGCCTGTCTGGCGCCGTGTGTGCTCTAACGCATCGCGACAGGGGCTGGGAGTCCTGAAATTCCCGTCAAACCCCGTGTTCCTCCGTAGATAGAACTAACGTCTCTTCAAGACCCTAAACCATTACTAGACCGCTCCGCGAACGTAAATAACGTCCCACGGGACCTTGAAAACCGCTACCGCTCGGCTCCCGTGTAAACCCACTCTGGGACTCGCCCGGGAATTCATATCCCACATAACGTTTCAGCCATAAGCCTTCAGGCATAACGTTTCAGTCCACTCAAACGGCCTCCCGACCGTTCTGGTTAATTTCATTAAAAACGGTACCCGGCCATCAGCCGCCCGACACGATTGTTAGCAACTTTTTTATAGCCGAAAGCCTTCAGCCGGCAGACTGTACTCCGTATATAACTTTTCAGCAATAAGCCTTCAGCACGCTAAACTTAATAAAAGCCCATACGGCAGCAGTTATTTTCTGGCCCTTCAGGCCCGTTGTTTAATTATAGGAGATTCTTAAAGGAAATAAAAGACAGTTTTTGTTATATCTATAATCGTGGTGTTTGCATTCACTCTCCCTATCTCTGGTTACCCGATTGAGCTACTCAGGAAAACCCTCTAAGTCTAAGCTAGGCTGAGGGATATGCGACAGTGGCAAAACGCCACATCACATTTGGCGCCCAACTAAAAGACTCACATGCGAGTCATACAGCTCAATAAAACCAGGGATAAAGAGAGAAATAAAATATAAAAACTTCCTAGAGAGAATATAACCGAATAACTTTGTTTTGTGCCATAAATAATCATTTGTTTCAGCTTAACGAGTGCTTAATAACCTTTTCTTTCAGTTTAACGTATCTCTATAACCATTTTTTTTTACAGATTAACAATTCCATATAACGTTTTTTTACCTTAGCGATTCCGTTTTTCCGATACAGCATTTTTTTTGTGCACCGTAAAAAGTTCCGATAGTAGTGATTTAGGCTAGAACTAGGCCCTCAGGTAATCGCTAATGCCCACCTCCGAGATATACCGCTTAAAGAGAAACGAGTTAATGAAAGAAGCCGAAGAAAGGGGTATTCCGACCGAAAATCGAACCGTAGAACAAGTAAGAAAACTTGTTGCCGAAGATATAAAGAAAACCGAGTTATTAAAGGAAGCCGAAACAAAAGCTTCACCGTCCAACACCGTTGAGCAAGTAAGAAAACGTGTCACCCAGGCGACAGAGGAAGCCGAAGACTTCCAGACGCCGCGCAAGGGAAATCCACCAAGAATGGCCGACAACGAACGAGATACAAAGGCGAGTACACTCTCAAAACTGATAAGGGAATGGAACCTGTCGTTTAGGGGTACAGATAACGCCGTAGAATTTCTAGAAAGGCTAGAAGAATTAATCGAAGCATGCGACGTAGAATATGAAGAAATACTACGGGCGCTGCCAAGAATCCTGCAGGGAAGAGCCCTGCTGTGGTACAGAAATAACGCCGCATCCTGGAAAACATGGGGTGAGTTCCTGGAATTATTTAAATTGTACTATTTTCCGAGCAATTACGAAGATGACCTAATAGTACAAATAGTGGCTAGAAAACAGAGATTCCGAGAGAAGTTTACCGAATACGTGACCGATTTGCAAACACTCATGAGACGCTACGCGAAGCTGTCCGAAGCAGAGCAACTGCACCGAATATACGAAAATATGCAGAGAAGCTACAAGTTTTACATACAAAAGCAAGACTACCAGAATCTTCCGGGGCTGCTAAAACTAGCCGCCGACTACGAAAACATCGTAGTGACGCAATACAATAACCAAGACACACAGGAGGACAACCAAGCAGATCGAGGCACCAATTATCCAGAAGCAAGCACGAGCGAAAATAGACGAAAACCAGTGACACAATCCCCGAGCAGGGAACACTTCAAGGTAGGAGAGACAACCAGAATACATCCGAAATACGACCCTTCCACCTGCTGCTGGTCCTGTGGAAAACCAGGACATGATACAAGAATGTGCCGAGGTACTAAACAAATATTCTGTAGCAAGTGCGGGAAGCGTGGAGTCCTAAGCAAGAACTGCTGTAGAAAAGAAGTACGGAGTAAGCGAGAACCCCTAGGGTCAGTAATGGAGCAGCTAAGAGAGGACAACCGTATTTACACCGAGATTCGCATCATGGGAGACATCTACGAAGCTCTAGTGGATACCGGCTCGACGAACACTTATATAAATGAGGAGGATATACAAAGTGTGTCGAGAAAGCAATCAGAGAAACCGACAAGCAGAGAAGCATACTTCTAGCCGACGGGACAAGAACGCAGGTAAATAAGTGTGTGACGGTGGATATAGAAATAAAACAAGTACTTATACGACACTGTGTACGAGTTCTCCCGGCCACCACACACATAATCCTCGGAATGGACATCCTCCGAAGAGTCGGACTGCAAATCGTGTGGAAAGGAGAAGGAAATAAATCCGAAAAACCCTTCCAAGAATCATGTCATATTCCTCTGCAGAATAACTACAACGTACATAGACGCCCTCGCCAGCAGGAGCCACCGACCGCAATACACAAACAAAAGTGTAAACCGACCGTATATAATTCGGAAGTTAACAAAGTGCCAAGCGAGCATAACCGTAAAATAAAACGCCGAAAAACCGAGAAAAGCCACATCACATCTAACTCCAACGCACATACACGAGGGGAACGCCAACAGGAGCCACCGACCATAATACACAATCAAAAGTGTAACCGTAAAATAAAACACCGCGAAATCGAGAAACACCACATCACATCGGCCCCGAAAAACCGGAATAATAACCGAAAATCGCAGGAGCGTGCGCCGATCCTGATCCACCGACCCGACCAGCCGCCTCAAAGAAATATATCCAACCGTATGTATAATGAATATTTAAACCGACCGATAAATACCGCAACCAATAAGAAAACACCAAGAACATCCGTAAAAACCATAACATTACACAACCGGATCCCGCAACACCAAAAGAAAGCGTCACACTTTCATCCGCAAGCGTATGAACAGCACAACCAGAAAAGAAAAGGGGACCCTAGAACGAGAGATCTAGAATTAAAAACACATCAGCGTAATTTACAACGCCGACAACCGAGGCACCCAGTTAATATTAACAAACCACAGCAAGTACTATCCGAAAATTTCAAAACCGAAGTGAGTACACTGACCCCGTCAACCCAACAATCAGGTCGTGAATCCGGTCATGCAAGGAGAAGGAAAATATACTGGAGAACCCTCTGCAACTCGCAGAAATCAACAATATACCGTAATCCACATAAGGATCCCTGGCCTGATTACAGAACCGATTAAACCGCACCTAGCCGTGTAGTAGTCGGCTAAAGAATAACACTACCCCATGACCTCCCGTTGGGTGTCGTACGAGGCGACTAAGGGAAACGCTGGACAGAAGAACTGCCAACAGACATACAACCGTACTCACTAACAAAAGAAAACAATCACCAACCCGCCGACCGAACACAACACCGCAAACAACCAGAAATAGCGTACAAACATACCCAATACCGTACTTGCTAACAGAAACCACCAACCCGCCTACCTAACATGACGCAGACAACCGCACCGAACAACAGAAGGGGAGACCTACGACCAGCAGCGAACGCGCGCGACCAAAACCGTATCAAAATAATACTACAACGTAGTTCCGTCCAGCTAGCGCACAGCAGCGTCAAAAGGTACCTTGCATCCCGCGAAGAAAACGTCGCGTCAAAACATACCCTGTATCCCGGTAGTAAAACGTCGTGTCAAAACATACACTGTATCCCGAGAATAACACGTCGCGTCGAAACATACCCAGCATCCCGTATAATATATAAAACAGAAAGGAGAGAATATTCCGTATGGAAACCACCAAACCGCCGATCAAACAAAACGCCGCAGAGAACCGCAGAAAAAATACGCAACAGTAGAGGACGCCTACGACCAGCAGCACACACGCACGTACCAACAAAACATCACATCACTATGGACAGCAGCGGGCGCACGCGTATCAACAAAACGCCACAGCTTACTCGCAAAACATAGTTCCGACCAGCCAGCGCACAGCCGCGTCAAAAGGTACCTAGCATTTAGTATATAAAATACCGCCAAGAAAAGTGTTCCGTATGAGATCGCGTTAAAAAGTGAACGATACCCCGGAAGAAAGACGCTGCGTCGATAAACAATTATATATACCGAAAAAAAACGTCGCGTCTAAAAGTGTCAAGATCTACGAACAGAAGACATCGCGTCCAGAGTGTCCAATACCTTAAACAAAAGACGCCTCGTCAAGAAACAAGCATCAACCTAGAACGGACGTCGTGTCGAAGCGTCGAACTCCCCGAACATAAAATACATCACATTTCCCAACAACCGATACCCCGCATGAAAGACGCCACGTCAGAAAACAATCAATACCCCGCATAAAAGACATCATGTACATTAAATAACCATCATAACGAAGAAAACACGTCACGTCAGTGAACAACCACGATCCCGGATATAAGACTTTGCGTCAAACAGTACACAGTACCATGGATGAAAGAAACCATGTAAGAGTGTACCGATTACCCCCAGACAAGACGGCGAGGCAAAAGGTATCCAGCATCCCGCGCAGAAAACGTCGACCCCAAAGGTAAACCAGTGTCATATTGTAGGTACGAAAAACCCGCATCTAGAAACCAAAAAGACAAGAAAACAATTAAAAGGTCAAAAAGACAGACCACTAATTTCCGAAGACCCGCACACAGTCAGCCAGCATCATATGTATGGACCGCGACCCGCGGTTTGACGACCCCTGGAAGATAAGAACAGGATTAAACGGAAAGAAACCTGCAAGTCCGGCGAAGAACAAAACCGAACCAAACTAATGTAGTTTTACTGCGCGTGGCATACCAGTACCTAACAAACAAAGCGGCAATCCATAACCAGAATAACAGATACCGACCTAACATATAACCTAAGAAGGGATATACCGGTGCATAACAGCATACCTACCTGACGGCTAAATTGCAGCCGAAATCATTTACTTAATAACATATAAACCGTGCATAAATAGTGCAAATCATGTGGTAATTAAAAACCGGAATCGTTAATAGATAACTAGCGTCAAAGTTTTAAAACCGTGTATGATTAAAATTGCCCCGTAAAACAAAAAAAATGGTTATAGCACCATAACATAATATTTAAAGATCCGTATATTTAAAAGTACAGTTTTAGTTGAAAGGAATTTTTTATTAATGGCACCGTATATTTAAAACCCCACATAATTAAAATCTCAGTATAAACAATACCGGCTTATACCTATAATCGTTCATAGTAAACAACCAAAACGATAAATAACCGTAAAACAAATTGCATAAATACCGATAAGTAGTAGCTAAGATAGCGAAATAAGATAAAATAAGAGTTAAAAATAAATACCGAGAAATACCGATAAATTATAAAATAAATAACAAAATAACAGTGCCATCTACCGACCGCACCGGGAATTAATTAAAGAGATAAGTACATAACTTGCGCAGACGTTGACACCGAAGTAACAATTAATAACAGCGACACCTATATCAAACCATAGGAACTAGCAACCGGCTCAGTTACGTACAACCGAAGAATACACATTAATTCAGTAAACTTAAAACAGATGGCGTGGTTATTTAAAACGTATAAGTTAAGAAATTAATAGGCAGGCGGAACCCAATTAAATAATTACACAATGAAACATATTAATATGAGTGAGCGGATAAATAAATAAGAGATAAAGAGACAGGGATAGTCACTCCAGAAACATAGCATAAACAAAGCAGTATTTTTTTTTTATGTGGCTTGGGACGAATTAAACATTTTGTTTCCCTTTCTTTCCCTTTCACCGATGCTCTCTCATCTCCCTCCGAAGCATAGAGCATATTCCAGTAACATAAAGTAAACAATTCAGTTGTTATTTTGTTTCTCTTGGTTTGGGACGATTTTATTTTTTTTTATTAACCGTTACTTTCTACCGTTTTCCCCGATGCCGTCTCCATGTGTCAAATAGTTACCATAATAATAACTCCATTTCATCCTCAGACCTAGTTAATACCTAACAGGCTGTCCGTGCCGATTAGAGAGCAGCTGAGCTCGTCCCGACTTGACACATATACTCCGCGATAGAATACATCAGACAACAGTATTAGATCGATCCCAAACATAACTTAATAGATCCAGATGCTCATTATACCGACCAAGCCACACCTTAGGCCCCTGACTCTCCTCACCTCAGCAGGATTTGCCCGGATTAATAGGTGATTTTTACAGGTAAAAATCTCCGTGCGTGGGGAGGGCATATAATGAGCATCCACGGCCCTGAAGCGGCAGCCGCGTCTGTGCAGTACGAGCGGCGCATGAGACGCCGCGCGCGGCGGCGGGCGCCGGCCGCCGCGGACGCCGCGCGCACCAGGGATGAGTCACCGTAGCCGACGGCTAAGAGCGGGGCGCGCGTGACGTCAGCCGCGGGCGGGGCGCGGAGACGAGCGGTAGCTATCGCGTCTATAAAAGCGGCACGCGAACCACGAACACCAGCTTTTGATTGCTCGGCGCGCCGGCGTAAGGACGTCTAGCAACCAAATGAATCCCTAACCTTTCCTGGCGCAGTGTGTGCATCAACGCATTTGCGACGTCCCTCTCCCCCTCCCGTAAGAAGGGCGCCGTGTGTGCTACAACGCATCGCTGACCTGACGACGGGAGTGTCTCCAATTTTTGGCCTGTCTGGCGCCGTGTGTGCTCTAACGCATCGCGACAGGGGCTGGGAGTCCTGAAATTCCCGTCAAACCCCGTGTTCCTCCGTAGATAGAACTAACGTCTCTTCAAGACCCTAAACCATTACTAGACCGCTCCGCGAACGTAAATAACGTCCCACGGGACCTTGAAAACCGCTACCGCTCGGCTCCCGTGTAAACCCACTCTGGGACTCGCCCGGGAATCCATATCCCACATAACGTTTCAGCCATAAGCCTTCAGGCATAACGTTTCAGTCCACTCAAACGGCCTCCCGACCGTTCTGGTTAATTTCATTAAAAACGGTACCCGGCCATCAGCCGCCCGACACGATTGTTAGCAACTTTTTTATAGCCGAAAGCCTTCAGCCGGCAGACTGTACTCCGTATATAACTTTTCAGCAATAAGCCTTCAGCACGCTAAACTTAATAAAAGCCCATACGGCAGCAGTTATTTTCTGGCCCTTCAGGCCCGTTGTTTAATTATAGGAGATTCTTAAAGGAAATAAAAGACAGTTTTTGTTATATCTATAATCGTGGTGTTTGCATTCACTCTCCCTATCTCTGGTTACCCGATTGAGCTACTCAGGAAAACCCTCTAAGTCTAAGCTAGGCTGAGGGATATGCGACAGTGGCAAAACGCCACATCACACGGCTATGGAACCCTACACTGAGCATGGTCCGACATGCTCTTGGCCAGTTATTTAAGTAAAAATGTAGTTATCGAGGTTGGTTAAGAAATGCGCCTGCATCTGTTGAATTAAATAAAGAAATACCTATGAAGTTGAAAGATGGAATGTCAGTAGTCTTGGAAAACGTAAGGAATTGAGCTCGTCTCTGCGAATCTATCATGCTCATAGTTTATCATTTTCTAATTAGGGTTCCGTACCAAAATGGTAAAAAAGGGAACCCTTATGTCTATCTATCCATCTGTCACAGCCAGATATCTCAGGAACTACTGCTGCTATCGATATGAGGAATAGTTTTGAAAGTCGCTAACTTGACCCTATTTGACATAAAAAATAAAGAAATAACTAAATAAATATTAGGGGACAATCTTACACAAATCAAACTAGCCCCATAGTAAGCTCAATAAGGCTTGTGTTATGGATACTAGACGACGATATATTTAATAGATACAAATACTTAAATACATAGAAAACATCCATGACTCAGGAATAAATATTCGTGCTCATCACACAAATAAATGCCCTTCCTTACCGGGATTCGAACCCAGGACCTCTTGCTTCGTAGGCAGGGCCACTACCAACTAAGCTAAAGCGGTCGTCTTGTACCTTTTTTACTTTTTTTTAAAGGGGGCCGTAATGGGAGGTCGAAAGTTTAAAGTTGTGCTATTGTATCAAGTAGGGCATCAAATGAAAGAGCTTCATTTGTAGATTCCAAGGCCATCTTATTTTATTAACCATGTACTTTTTGATTTATGACCGAATACGTTAAAAAAATACCATTCTCCCCCTTTATCTTTGAAGTTACAGAACAGAAAAATCTGTAATAATTACCAATTATTATTATCATGAGAAAAAATATAACGAATTTCTTAAATTGCACCGTTTTTTAGAAATTTCCAAAAATCGTAACACATACTTATTTGCTCGTACTAAACTAACCGCCGAACAGTTTTTCTTGAAGTATTCACGTATCTACTTACGAGTTTGTACGGAACCCTCGGTGCGCGAGTCCGACTCGCACTAGACCGATTTTTTTTTATTGTGCAATTATTCGCTAATTTTTTATAGTCCAAAAAAATGTCCCAGTTTTTTTCCGTTGTGTTACCGTTTTCTACATACTTTGTGTAACGGTAACACAAAGGAAAGTTCCATTAATGTATGGATTTGGGACACTTTTTTATCTATTGGGATGGAAGGCTCGTCATTCTAAGAAGAATCCTCTAAATATTATAGGATGAATATTTTACATCCAAGGTCCGAGCTATAAATCGGCGCCATCTGTCGGCGCCATTTGCAAATCAGGACTTTCGGGGAGAAGTAGGGTTGCCAGATACAGGCATTTAATTTTCAGGACAAATGCACCCATCCCCCTCCGTTCGCAAAATAACAGAAGCGGCTTATGGGGTGGCAACATAGATATTCCCGGCTATCAATTGTAGCTACACCAATATCGAATTCGGTCGATTGGAAAATATACGAAAATAGATACTTAAAGATATTTCAGTAAATCGCTTTACTTGTAAGGGCTTTTTTATTTAAAATGTCCTCTTAACTGGCAGTTAACAGGTCGTCACAAAACTGACGATTAGTGTCAAACTCCATATATTTCGTCACCGACTGACAGGTTAGACGTTATTTAAACATAGGTAGCTTAAGTTTCGCCTAACTGTACGTCTTATAATAAAAATGCCCGTAATATTTTATAGCTCCTCTACACGATGGGCCATCGCTGGCCCAGTGAGATGGCCATGCGATGGTTGATACGCAACTACACGATAGTGATGTAACGAATATTCGTATTCGCATTCGTATTCGCGAATATTCGCAAGATTTTCATTATTCGCATTCGCATTCGTATTCGCAAAAATCGATGCGAATATATTGCGAATATTTTTGGTGCATTTTAGATCCTAAAATACATGGAAAAGAAAAAAATACGGCCAAGTCCGAGTCGGATTTCGAAACTATCAATGAGTAGGTAATTAAAAACTCTGTTAAATAAGTACCGACCACCGAGTTGTTTACCACTATTTTTATATAAGTTTGCAATGTAATTTTCTTTTGGTGTGCAATAAAGTATGATTGTATTGTATTGTATTGTATTGTCCCGAAATAAAATGAAAATAAGATATTTATCTTATGCCACACCTGGCCATAAAGTGACTTTTTCCGCACGCTGTGCGTACGGAAAAAGCCACTTTCTGGCCAAGTATAGACATAAAATTATGTACACAACACGGGAGGTAATAAAGAAAGCCCTCGATCGCATATTTATGTCCCTCGCTTGCAGCTCGGGCCGCAAACTTCTGCGATCTTGGCCTTTCTTTGTATTACCACCCTAGTTATGTAATACTATTTAACCACCGGTTCCAATTTTTCTACCACATGCATAATCATTATCTTTAGCTAACGAATTATTCCAACTTAAAGTTGGAAGGCCGTAGTTTGCTCTGGGATGCAACTTGCGTCAGTACTTTCGCACCCACTCATCTGAATCAGACGAGCAGAATGGCAGGTGCCGCGGCAGAGTGCGCAGCCAAACTAAAACACGGCAAATACGCGAACCTGGAACCAGTGTACGATTTCGTCCCGGTTGCTGTTGAGACCGCTGGGCCATGGTGTGCTGAGGCGAAAAACCTAATAAAAAACATAGGGCGCCGATTGAGAGACAGGGGCTGTGACCCCCGGTCTGGCTTTTATCTGGTCCAACAAATATCATTGGCCATACAGCGGGGCAATGCGGCTGGCATATTTGGCACCTTTGGACCAGGTGTGTCGGGCCGGGATATAATTCAGAAATTTAGAAAAGTATTTAGTTCTAGTAATTTATTCTATATAGTATATTTAATTTTAATTTAGTTTTATCTTTAGGTAGTTACTGTTTTTATATTTTATCTTTCTGTTAAATAAATTGTTTATCACTTAAAGTTCATTACTTATTTTATTGCAAAACTGAATAAAATTTAAGTTAATCGTAATTGAAAACTAAGTATTTAATTTTCATAGTTATTAATTTTGTTTATTTCTAGTATTATAAAGTTTTATAAATAATATTCGTATTCGCATTCGCATTCGCGAATGTTCAAAAACTACACGAAGGGCCATCGCTGGCCCAGCGAGATGGCCATGCGATATTTGACGTTCACACTATGGAATGGGCCATCGTGTAGATGCGTACCGCCATCGCTGGCCCACTCCCTTTGATGTGCGGCCGAAAAACCGACACCGTCGCCATTCCACGGCCATCGCACGCGCCATAAGCCATCCGTCACCACTATGCCTTCTACACGCTGGCCCATCATAGTGGGCCATCACGATGGGCCATCGTGTAGAGGCACCATTACAAACACGCACGAAGCTACGATACGCATCGTACCTACTAGGAACATACTGAAAAACAAAAACTAAAAGTAGGCTATCGAAATCCGGGACAATAAAGTGTAATTCCGGGACACGGGACAAGAACTGTAATTCCGGGACAATCCCGGATTTCCCGGGCATCTGGCAACCCTAGGGAGAAGGGACCTTATGGGGCGCTTATGGTCGTCCTTATCACATTTATTTAAGAGGGCGCTATACCCATGGATATCTATAAAAAATGTACAGCTAGATTCACAAGACCTGCCGCGGGTTTTGTGTGCAACGCGCGTTTATTTCATATTGAATCCGCGTCAGCCCTAGTGAATCGAGCTATAGTTTATATTTAATAGTTATTTATTTGACTGGTGCATAATGAGAGGCATTAATTAAAATTGAAAAAATTCAATTCTGGTAATTTAGTCCATAATTATGTGTTAGTTACAAATAATGTCTTACAACTATGTTACCTAGTAAATACATTCAAGTCAACCAATTATACCTACTCCAATTACATAATAAATTCAAATTAAATGTCAAACAAAATTATTAAATTAATACATGTGAATGTCATTCCACTTAATAATAAAATGACAGTCGGGCTTGGAGTATACACGAGTGTGGTCTTATTGCCTAATTATGTACAGTCGCACACATAACTTTATCTACATGTATCTCATTAGTTTTCTACAATATATACAAATATGGCCTGCATTTTCAAGTGGCACTATTAACTTATACGTAGGTATAAAACCTAAGTTTGAATAAAACACAAATAATAAGAAGTTAAAACTTAATTTATTTTACTTTACTTTATTTTATAACTTCACTTTGTACGGTGCAATATAAAAAATTAAAGTTTCGGTTATCTTTTTCTTTTTATACAACTAGGGTGGCAAACAAGCGTACGGCCTGCGTGATGGTAAGCAGTCACCGCAGCCTATGGACGCTTGCAACACCAGGGGCATTACGTGCGCGTTGCCGACCCTTTAAGAACCTATTCACTCCCCTCTTGAAGAACTCCACTTTAATGTAAACATTAAGATACAGTGTGCTTTAATTTATTCATTAAGATGCAACCACAGGTACGAGTTTCTTAATATAGGGCATTTGCTTATCGTTACTGGACATTATTGTAGGGAAATTGTGATATGGAGGTAAATAAAAAAATAGATGTTTGTGATTTCGTTCGCAATGGAATGAAAAGTGACAATCGTTTTGTTGGTGCACCTGAGTTGGATAAAAGCAGTCTATAGTAATCTTTGGTTGTCAAGCTGTGCATACATAATAGGATAATAAAAAAAAAACTTTGGGCTTCACCGCTGTCAGATAAAGTGAATCTAAAACAGTACCAAATTCATGAGATATACTGAAATCCGAGGAGGCAATAAACACTTATAATACAAGCGACTAGAGAGAGAGTACAAAGAGAAGTGGTCGTTAACATTTGTATTTACCAATGAACAAAGCGACTAGGGAACCTCTTTTATGTGAAGTCGGTTAAAAATGGTTGAAGCGTCTCCAAACGTTTTGATGTCATGCATAGGTGCGTACACATACAAATCCAAATTAAAATTTGTGAATCCTCGACACTGTTTCACTCCCACTGATTCTACTCCTATTGACAAAAGTGAATGGGCTGCAGTCCCCACACTGTCCCAGATCTTTAAATACTCTTTATGCCACACCTGGCCATAAATTGGCTTTTCCGCACGCTGCGCGTACGAAAAAAGCCGCTTTCTGGCCAAGTGTAGACATAAAATGATGTACACAACACGGGAGGTAATAAAGAAAGCCCTCGATCGCATATTTACGTCTCGCACTTGCAGCTCGGGCCGCAAACTTCTGCGATCTCGGCCTTTCTTTGTATTACCACTCTAGTTGTGTAATGTACTATTAAAGTCCATAGAAATGTAGTATAGAACGATAACGTCCCGAACAAAAAAGACGTTGAAATTTGCCCCATAATGCCCACTTTTTTAAACCATGACTAACTTAATGTTTACTATGTTTGAGTCTAAAGTCATTAATGACAAATTAAAATTAAGTTTGAGAAAACGCAATTTCAAAAAGATTGCATATCCTTTAAAAGACAAAAAATTGTGATTGATTACAAACCTACTGAAGTGAGAAATTCTATTCGTCGCTATAGTTTTTTCTTCAGTACTAAGTACTATAGCTTGGCAACTTCGTTGGTGACACTCGCATGTATGCTTTTTGTTATGTGCAGCCACTACTTACAAAAGTTACCGCCAACACGAACAGCTGCCTGCGGAAGCTGCCTCCGTCGGTCACCGTTCGTGTTGGCGGTAACTTGTGTAAGTAGTTACGGCTGCACATAACAAAAAGCACACATGTGAGTGTCACCAACGAAGTTGCCAAGCTATAGCTCCGCGCCTTTGGTACGTATTTCGTAAATTAATTTGAGCATCAGTTTCGCTTCTATACTTATTATAAATTTCGATGGTAAAGTCATGTCATTAAAATTTAACAGAAACAACCACGATATCGAACATTGTAAATATTCCTATTAATTAAAGACATACAATTTAACATTTGACTTGGTTCCATTTTCTGAGTAAATTGTCCCGCGGGGCATTTAAGATGGCAGAAATACTGGAGAAAATCGTCCTCCATTTTAAAGGAAGACAGTTAGCTTGGTAGACAGTTATTACAAAGGCCTTAGATCAGTTATTCTATGTTAAAACATACAATAAGTACAGTCACAAGAAATAACTTATATTGATAGCGGGCGTGCGAAAAAAATACCATTCCCCCGTTATTATCTTCGAAGTTATTGAACAGAAAAATCCCATCCCACTAATCCCACTAATATTATAAATGCGAAAGTTTGTGAAGATGTTTGGATGTTTGGATGTTTGTTACCTTATAACGGGGTAACAACTGGATGGATCAAGCTGAAATTTGGCATGCAAGTAGACCAAGTCCTAGATTGAAACATAAGATACATTATATTCCGGTAAAGAGTTCCTTTGGGACGATAACGGGAACAACGCGGGCTAAGCCGCGGGAAAATGCTAGTCTGTAATAATTACCAATTATTAATATCATCCGAAATATTACAGAAAAAATATAACTGTTTTCCTAACTTGCACCGTTTTTTAGAAATTTGCAAAAACTATTTCAAAAATTAATAAACGATGTAAAAACATTATTATCATCATAATTTTTGCCCAATATTTACAAAAGCTTCCAAAAAGGTTTTTACTTTTTTGTTCCGATAAGTTACATTATTTTTGTGTGTAAAAAAAATAATAAATTATACCAGTCATATTCATATTAATATTGAGATCGCTACTTCAAATGCGGTCTCTAATTAGGAGTTTTAAAAATATACTCGTAACACACAATGTACAATTTGTACACCTTAATAATTAATTACTTAACGACTCGTGAACATATCTCGTAGCAGGTCTACGAGCATGCTACGACGTAGCTCGTAGCGTTACGGCGCGTGTTTGGTTTGCCAATATGGCCGACGTGCAAGCAAATATTATTATTGGCTGTGTTGACTTGGTGCATGAGACTTTTCATACATGTGAATGGGCATGCTGAAAATACATGAATGAATACATATTAGATTAGAAATTTGGTGTGTTATTTAAAATTAGTGTTATTATTTAAGAAAAAAGGGTTCCGTACAAATACTTAAATTTAAAAATATGTTATTAAAAGACAAAATAGTTCTAGGTTAACGAAAAGTACCCTATAAATTTGAGTATCCTTGAGAGCGTCGAAATACACGTTTTTTATGGCATAACCGCTATATCTTTTTTTTAAGTTAATTTAGAAATTTGAATTTTCCACAGCTTTAAGAAACCGTAGTTCAATATTACTTTTTAGAAAAACGAAGGCTCGTTGGAAAAAAGGACCGTCAAATCTTTTATCTACAATGAAACCTTTGTTATTGAAAAAATCAATATTTATCTAAATTAATTAACACCAAGTCTTCACTGTGGTAAATCTTTTCATGTATACAGGATTAAAAAAAAACTTTAGAAAAAAAATACTTAAATTAAAAAAACTATAATTTACTATTGTTTATGGGTCGTTTTCATAAAAGATAACCGTAGTTATGGGATTAATTTAACAAAAAAATATGTTGTTCCTTTGTGTAACGAAAGCTACCATTTTATTATGCTTAACTTTCGTTACACAAAAACGAGATTAACATTTTGTTTAAAAAGTCCTACTACTGACATCTTTTATTGAAAACAACCCTTTTTCAAAAAAATATGTCAGTAGTTAGAACTTTTTAAACAAAATGTTAATCTCGTTTTTGTGTAACGAAAGTTAAGCATATAAAATCGCATGTAGTGACTGTAATAGTTGGTTTTATTCAAAACAAAGTAAAATAAATACGATAAAAAGTACCCTATGTATGAACCGAGGTCATAACCTGTATAACAAAATGCATTGCAATCGGCGCAATAGTGTTTGTGTTATACGCAAACAAACATGACATTTCCACGATTTTATTGTATAGATTGTGGATTTTATAACTATTTATTTGTAAAATGAGGTTTAAATGATACATGTTTTTGTATAATAAGGTTGTACAATACATTTTAGTATATTTGGCACAGTAAAAATATTATAAAATCAATGTTAATAGATTTAAGTATATCCATCCAAGTACTAGGCAGGTCCAACTTCCAGAAAGAGGTTAATCGTCGAATTCAACTCGGCTGGGCAGCGTTCGGTAAGCTACGCAACATCTTTTCGTCCCAAATTCCGCAGTGTCTCAAGACGAAAGTCTTTGACCAGTGTGTGTTGCCAGTGATGACTTATGGAACAGAGACGTGGTCGTTTACAATGGGCCTCATAAGAAGGCTCAAGGTTGCTCAAAGGGCAGGAAAGAGCTATGCTCGGGGTTTCTCTTCGAGATCGAATCAGGAACGAGGAGATCCGTAGAAGAACTATGGTTACCGATATAGCTCAACGCATTGCAAACCTTAAGTGGCAATGGGCAGGGCACGTTGCTCGCAGAACTGATGGCCGTTGGGGTGGTAAGGTTCTCGAGTGGCGACCACGTACCGGAAGACGAAGTGTTGGCAGGCCTCCCACAAGGTGGACCGACGATCTGGTGAAAACCGCGGGAAGCCGCTGGATAATAGCAGCACAAAGCCGACAATCGTGGAGATCCTTGGGGAAGGCCTATGTCCAGCAGTGGACGTCTTTTGGCTAAAAATGATGATGATGATATCCATCTTATAGCCTTGAAAATAAATGCTATATTTCTACATGTACTATATTTTATTAAAATATTTTGAGCCGTTTGCCCTATCCGAATATTTTTATTAAAAGTCTTTCTAAAGTTTAACTGCCTTTGTGCAAAACCTTTTAGCAATTATTTACCTAGTCCAAAGGCTTTTTTAAAAACGTTTCCACTGGGTAAATCATACAAAAATCGTAACAATTTTATTCCATAGTTCGGTTACAAAGGGAATTCTTTTATTCCGTAACTTTTGCTTTATTTAATCTGCCATACCACATTCTTTTAAAACAATAGTAAAATGTTACTCAAATACTGGCAACAATTTTACTTTGTAATGTCCTGGTCGCTAAAACGAAAATACATATTTAAATAAATATTGAGCGGCCATTTGACACATATCGACTTAGTTCCAAACTAAGCAATGTTTGCACTATTGGAACTAGATGGCGATCTGCATACATTTATAGATAAATAGATAGAAAACATCTATGACACAAGAACAAATACTTGCCTTCACTGTACAAATATCAGACTAGCTTTCATTAAAAACCTAGCCTTGAAGTTTCTAATAGACCATTTAAAACATTACCCAATTCATTATACAAGAGTAATCGATAAAAAAACTATGTTCTAGTACTGGTAATTAAATTTACTAACATTCGCGCTGCCAAAATTCGTCGACCGTACACGTAGGACAGAGACAGCACTACCCCGCGTTAGAAAGGGACGGTTATATGGACGAAGCTACGCCGAATCAATGCAATATTGCCTTCCTGCAGACTTCCAGTGTGTCGGTAACGCTCGGAGGGGCACGTTTACGTGCGTAAAATAAAAAAAAATACAAAAAAAAAAACAATTAAAAATCAATTGCACATAAAATTTAGACGGGTTCAAAAAGGACTATATTTTAGTCTAAAAATCGTGGTAGGTTCACTGTGACCGTGTATAAAAAAATTGATATTTTATTCAAATTTGCTCGTTAAAGAGTATAGTGATTTTAATAATCGAATTGGATAAAGCTGGATGTGGTGGTTGGGCCGTTTTTCGTTTGAGTGAGGCGATTGCACCGTATCCTTTGTTCTGCTGGCGTCGGAGATCTAAAACGCAGTAAGTGACACACACAAAGACAAAAGAGCGTGACTAGAGTGCGACCAAAATTTTTTTTTTAAATTTTGTTTTTTTAATATATATTTTTGTAGTTTATAAGGTTTCTTTGGTCGTTTTTTGTTGTCGGTTATTCCGTTTCGGTTCTGCCGTGGTTATTCAGCCATGTTGCAGAGCTCGGATGCGCCGCTATTTCTATACATAACGGCTCGTTTCATAATTATGTCAAAGGAATTGATTACGCCATTTTAGAATAACGATTGAATCTTGAAATATTATTGCACGTTGATTCTTTTTTTTTGAAGTGGGTTGTTTTGTTGTTATTTATATTTTTGCGAACTCTGGACCGATTTTTTTTTGCAGTTTGCTGTGATATAAACGAGAATATATTTTGGCTCCTGTTAATATTGAAAGGTCTTTATAATTTTATTTTTTTCCTGTTTAGAGTTAGAACGTAGTTTAACTAAAAACTACGCAGTATTTCCTGAATTGGTTTATATTTTTTTAAACTGTATGGATTTTGTATGCTACTCGATGGTCGCAAATAAATTGTATTACTCGTAGTTCAACGGAGTCTCGCCATGTTTGTACTCAATACCTACGTTTAGTTTTTAAATTGTATTTTATTATGTATTTTCAAAGTGATTATGTATACCTAGTCTTTGTTTTTTCAAACTAAATACTTGAATTGTGGAGCAGAATTAAAGCTAGTAAAACTGTATATTACAACACCATGGGCGGTAAATAGGTATCCTGAAGGTGAAGGCTACAAACGTCTGAAGTTTCTTGGCTTTCTGTGTGTGGGTGAATCGAGCGTTTAAACCGCCTCACTTCTATAACACATTTGATGAAATACCAGCTGATTTTAATATGATATCAGATTTATTAGAAGTCTGGGATACTACCAACCAGATCAAAACGCCACAAAAAGCATTGATTTTGACAAAAATGTGTCCCCAGAAGTGAGGCGGTTTAAACGCTCGAATGACCCGTGTACCTTAAACTCAGACACAACTGGGCATTTCAACAGAAATATGTCTGCGACTCATTCATCTGTCTACATACATTTAGTATGAAAAAGGGCCAGATGAATGAGGTGACCGCTGACATATTTCTGGAGGAATGTCCAACTATGGCCTAAACTATGCTGCGCTCTCGTATATGAGTCATTTCCAAAAAAAATCTACATAGTTAAGGGCCTAATAAAAACAAAATCACGATCGCTTCCTCTGTGTTACGAAAGTTAGGCATACAAACTATATGGGTAACTTTCGTAACACAGAGGAATAAATTAAGTTTTGTTTTAATTAAATCCCTGAATTGCGAACAATTTTTTTGAAAATGACTCATATATAGTTGCACATTATTCTCAACTATAATAGCTTGGCAACTTCGTTGGTGACACTCCCACACTCTAAAAAATCTGAGCCAACTAAGAGAGATTTTCTCTTTGTTGGCGTTAACTTAAATAAAACATACAAGATATTAAACATATCAACGAAAGCTGATTAATTAAAACATTAAGTTCATTACTGATTAAAACAACAATCTAGAATCTTGATAATTTTAACAAATATATTCCTTGTTTCTATCATTATTTTCTTCATTGTATGATTCGATCGTGTTTAATTAGTTACCTCATACATCAATGTTTGTTGAATCAAATAAGAACATGGTTAATTGAACTATGATCTATGATAAACAATCAATATCATCTTAGTTGGTGCATCTAACGTCTTGTTAGGCTCGTGTGGCATCAAGATGCTTGGTCATAACTATGACAATCTTGTTAGGAGCAACCAGTTTTTTTTTGGGTGTATCTATAGATAGCTGCACATTATTCTTGACTATATAGCTTGGCAACTTCGTTTAATTGCCGTGCCCTATGTATAATTACACAAGTCACCGCCAACACGAACGGGGGCCTCCGGGGGCTGCCTCCGTCGGTCGCCGTTCGTGTTGGCGGTTTTTTGTAAGTAGTGGCTGCACATAACAAAAAGCACACATGTGAGTGTCACCAATGAAGTTGCCAAGCTATTTATATGCAGTATACAGGGTGACTTCTTTTTCGTGATACAGGATCTATCCTTGATTTTGAACAACTTTTACTATGGGGTCAACTTTGTAAATGCAAAAAAAAAATAACTGTTTCATAGAAAAGGTCATCAATAGGTAGACCAAAATGTATGAGAGAGTAGTATTTTTTTGCAATATACAAAGTTGACCCCATAGTAAAAGTTGTTCAAAATCATGGACAGATTGAGGTTTAATTATCCTGTATCACGAAAAAGAAGTTACCCTGTATATTCAATTATTGCTCATAATTTTCACGACTTAAGCCAAAATTGGCGCGGCATGTACACATGGATACGTCATAGTTTTTAGGGTTCCGTACCAAAATAACCCTTTAGAGTTTAGAGGTTTGCTGTCGCCGTTTATACCAAGCATTAGGAATGGACCGAATTGGAAGTAGACAGCTTAGGAATTCACTGAATAGGCAGTGGACAACTTAGGAATAGGATAAATAGAAAGTAGACGAATACGGAACATGAAAAGAGACAATTTAGGAGAAGGACGTTGTCACAGAATACAGTGTGTCCCAGGGAGAAGTGACCGTCGGAAGTAGGTCGACTATTTGCGTAAAATTATCGATAAAAAACTTACTGGGGGGGGTCTATCGACAAAAGTTTTTTTTTTTATTGCTATTTCTTTTATTTTACTACTTTTGCGAGATTTTCTTGGCTTTGACTTTATTTTCTATTCTGTATTTGTTTTTGCATAGCCAATATTGTAACTAATTCGATTAAGCTACAAAATCTAACCAAAATAAATTACACATTTACAAATTTTGGAAATAAGCTAAAAAAAACGATTATTTTTTATTGTTTTGCCGAAAATTCCGAAAATTGTCCCATACTTTGTATTTTTTTACAATTTACTATTAAACTACATGATATTCTCTAAAATATCTCAATACAATGTTATTAGTTATTATTAATACTTTTTGAAATATTTCAATAGTAGTGCAACAAGTCGGCTGACTTCAGTACAATAACAGAAATAACAATTAAAAAAAAAATGTTGTATACATCTGAAATATTTCTTTTTAAAGATGACTTCCCATGAATATTCAACCATCACAATCTGGTCACTTCTCCCTGGGACACACTGTATATATAAGCTAAAGCAGTAAGGAAGCTACAAACAAAACGATCGAAACGCACGCACACATACACGCGCGCTTTTACAAAGCCCTTAAGGGAATCTCGCGGTGCCGTTAGTCGCGAGTGCGCATGGAGGCGAGTGCCCGCGCTTTGCGTTTGTTACGTGCGCGCGCCCAGACAGCTCGCGATCTTTTCATTTTAAACAACCCTAACGCTCTAATGGAGCGTAGGTATTTATTTCAAAAAGTAAGCGTAGCTTCCATACTGCTCTATTTATATTCTGTGACGTTGTACTGAGTGGACGAATTAGGAAACGGACGAATTTAGAAGTGGTCAGGGTCGACCGAAGGGAACACCCACATAAGATTCCGTTTCGTCGATTTTCTATTCATGCAGATTCCCCGTTTATCCAGATTACTACACCTGTGGGCGTATGATGCTACGCTTTGTCGCGCGATAAATAAATGATCCCATCAGAAACATTACATGTAAAAAGAAGCAAGTCTCGAACGCAGTCCTTTTACAAAAAAAAAGTTTTGTGATGTAATGTTAAACCAAGTCAATAACGGGAGGGGGTCCACAGAACTCGATTCCCACCGACTTGCCTATTATTTACCCGTGGAGAGAGGATTCTTTATTCGAGAAGTATTAAATGTTCCTCCACGGGTAATGTTTTTGATGGGATCTCATTTCATTTTGTAAGTAGTCTTCCAATTTCAACTGCAAAACTAACTTTGTAATCGCATGTATTTGAATAGGATTACAAATATAAGTGTGCAGTTGTGCCTGAAATTACAATATATTTAGGTTTTGTAGGACTTGATAGGCTAAAAACTAACTATGTTTAAAATTTGGAGCTTGTAGGTCTGCTAGAAATGCCTTGGAATTATCATTATATTGGATCAGTCAGTCAGTGAATCAGTGAATCAGTAACAAAACTAAGGAACTTTGACGTGCAATAGTTCTTAAACTACACGTTCAAATTGAATGATATTAAAAATATATTTAGCTCTTATTGTGTCCTATATATCCCTAAAATTTCAGGGTTCTAGCTTTAGCCAGTACAGAATTACGGGAGGCTGAAAATAGCCTGAATGGCTTCGAGAAAAGGATGGTACGGCCGTGCCTTTGTTTTGCTTGACTTGGCGGGGGCACTGCTGTGCCGTGTATTCTTAGGTTTAAAGATCATTTATTCTCATTAAGAATTTACAATTCACTTATTATGAGAACTTAAAATTAGACATAAATGTTTGTAATGAGCGAGAACATAAAAAGAGGGTAAACTTAGACAAAATTCTGCCGATACATATTGTCAACGCAGGAAGGTAAACTCCGTGCGCCGAGTCGTATAAACAAGATAACGAAAACACTGAGTTACACTAAGTTACACAGACTGGAAAGTTTTTTTAAAAGTAGTAAAATGTTTTTTTTTAAGTTGCAGTTCATTACGACCCCATAATTTAATTATTTTAAAATTTCTCAGCAGCAATGTACTGTAAACATGGTTGCGGTACGACGGTACCGAAATGTCAACGAGCGTTTAACGTGAGTGTGTTTGCATTACATGGTTTGCAGAACCGGGAAATGTTTGTATAAGCGAACCGGGAATTCCCGGTACTGCCATACTAAAAATTCCCGGTACTGCACGCCCTAGTAGCTACGGGATCATCTAAATGAGGGTGTTTAGAAATCATAAACCCACCAGCTGGCAGCAGGGTGGCGAAAGGTCTTTTTACCCGACTGCGGCGAAGCCCAAAGGTGGGTTATGTGTTTGACCTGCATGTATGTATGTATGTATGTCCGTTCCTGTGTCCGCTCGTAACTACTCAACGGCAGATCCGATTTTGATAAATGATACATCATTAGATTCGTCTTGATGGTGCGAGTGTCACTGGGTATCGTTAAGTTCGTTAAAATAAACAAAATGGCGGATTTTATGCAGTTTCAAAGTGCACCGCGGTCGGGTTTTTTTAGTAAAAATGTGGTTATTGACAGTAGGCGTCAAGATCCACCAATCACACCACCTGATTTTGACATCTACTGCCAAATAGACCTTTCGCCACCCTGCTGCCGGCTGGTGGATTTCTGATTTCTAAATACCCTCATTACATAAGATAAATTCACCGTGCTTGGGCTCGTTTGATTAGTTTTGACTAGGAGGTTGCGATTATGTAAAAATGAATTAATCCTCTTTCTTGTGATGTTGCCATATGATTTTTGTTTAATAAAACCTTCTTTCGACCTCTGTAAACTTAGCGTAGTCCGACTCTAGCAATAATTGACTAACACGTTATCATATCGCGGATTAGCAAAGCAATATTTTTGTTCATAGTAATAAAGCAACTTAAACGGATTAAATCGCGTACATTACTACATTTTACCTGCCACACACACACATCCACACAGTCTACCCGCGACCACGAACGCTGAAAAGGGTTACGAAACGTCGGGACTTAAAATGTAGTAATATACGCGATTTAATCCGTTTAAGTTGTTTTATTACTATGAGTGATAATCGCGGAAACCGAAGACAATATTAATATTTTTGTTTTTATTTAACAAATATTTGAGCCATAATTGCCCTTGACTGAGTTCAAACCCAGGACCCCAATCAGGCTTAATTTAATATCTGATTAGATCTGAAGTGCAGTCTGGACATGCTCGATCAAAACCCAATTATTATTGGGGCCGAATCGGACCAGACTTCATTATTAGGTTAAACCAACACTCTGGCCATCGTTTGATTGATATCCTTAATCATCTTGGACTTAAATCTTAACTCCTTTCTCTCTTCAAGCCAAATTCAACAATATCTACAGTACATAAGATCAGAAATACAGCGAACAATAATTTCACTTACGTTTTTTCGAGAGCATCTCGTCTATATCAGAGGCGATCACAACTTCTTTGCCCAATCGAGCGAAATTCGATCTTGTCTGATTTGGGTTAAGTCGATTTTCCAACGAATTTGTTAGGTAGTTAAGTGTTTTTGGAATTGGGTTATCGTTTGATTGATCCTGTGGACTAATGCGATAGTGGTGCCATCTAGGTTATTTTAGTGTCTTGTCAGATTATACGTGAGGGACGCGATACCCATTTATTATTTTTTAAACGTGTAGTTTTTGATTAAAGACAAAAACCGTTAAAAAATACCATTCGGGGGAATGATCTCCAAAGTTGCTCATCGTCATCGTAATTTATATTGTAGGTTTTTATTATTTTTATATACATAATGTTCTTATAAATGTATTGACAATGCAATGTCGTTACATTAATGTCTCTAAGTGAGTCTCGATAATTAATCTTATATATCGCTCGAATAGCTCTCTCATTTTATTATTTCCAGAGACTGTACTTGTAAGTGGATTTCCTCAAATAGATAAAGAAGTGTCCTTTGGGAACCGTCTCGCTCAATAAGCGTATGCATGTGTGTGTATGTCTGTCAAGCTGTTACAAATACTTCAGGGATTGTGGCGTAGTGTAGATAGGAGGAAATAAGTTTCCTTAAGATGATTCAAGTCATAGAAATAAAAAGCAGATTGGCAATTCACTTCAAAATGATTCTAGTTGCGTGGTTCTCCTATAAAATATTTTTTGAGACAAGCTTTCATCGCCGACTGTACTTTTTGACGTGATAACGTCTTATAATTCGATGGAGCCGGCTGCACGCACGAAAAAGTGTGACGTCATTTGCCGTTACCTTGCGGGGCCGTTACCTTGCAGGGCCGTTACCTGTCAAATAGGTACTTTATATTATTCCAGCACTAAAGTCGTTAAGACGATAGTTTCTTACAAATTGTTAATAAATTAGCCCTTATTCCCTAAGATACGGCTGTCAAAATCTCTATTGAATGACAAGAGACACTGCTGAGTTTGGCAAAAATCTTTAAATTTTAATAGTGGATGCTGCTTTAGCAGTTCCGTTTTACGCCTGCTTTAATCGTTGTTTAAAAATTATTAAAACAAATCTTTGACATTATATTCGTGGAACGGCAGATATTTACACTGGCCACTTAGCCATCATTTTAGCGTGTCAATGTCATTGTAGCAGCTTATTGGGAAAAAAGTCGAAGTCAAAGCAAAGTCAAAGGCAAAGTCAAAGTCAAAGTCAAAGTCAAAGTCAGGGTCAAGGTCAACGTTATCACGTTCGACTATCGTCAGTAAACCGACTTTACAGACAACCGATTTTTTTGTATAATATTGTATTGTCATCTGATTTACATATTCTTGCAAAATTTCAGCTCAATCAGAAATCGGGAAGTGGATCATATGGAACTTGCAAGATTTGATTGCAGACACAGACAGACATCGAAGTAAAATACACCATATTTGATTGAAATGTATTTCATGTATTCAAAAAGCCAATAACCACATTTTTACTAAAAAAAACCCGACCGCGGTGCACTTTGAAACTGCATAAAATCCGCCATTTTGTTTATTTTAACGAACTTCATTTATCAAAATCGGGTGTGCCGTTGAGTAGTTACGAGCGGACACAGGAACGGACATACATACATACATACAGGCCAAACACATAACCCTCCTTTGGGCTTCGCCGCAGTCGGGTAAAAATAAAGTATGATTTCAGCAAAAATCGTTTACTCGTAGTTCCAGATGCTAATACTACACGGTATAATAACACGGTGGACGGACCTCATCAAATCTGTGACACATTCCAGCACAAACGTTAACTCTCACTCCGCTAAACATATAGATACATGGCGCCGCATCACAAGAGAAGCGATGACGCAAGAGTCGACCAAGACATGACCACGATCACTCTGCCAAGAGTGCACGACTAAGAAGAAGAAGAAGATGCTAATACACTTACAGACAATGAATTCGGGTCACGGAAAATGACCCGAATTCATTGTCCGTGAGTTTCGATGGCGCTAACCTTAATTCTGTCTTTGAGAGACTTCTCACGACGTTCCGCGCATATAAAACGTGTCAAGCTGTAAAATAATAGTACATTATTGCAGAGGCCGGGAAGTAAGGAGTTGCCGGCCGAGTACATACAGGGTGTCCCTAAAACGAATGTTTATACGAAAAGGGCTCATAGACCAGCTCATAAGACACCAGATTAAGTAAATTTGACCTCAGTAAAAATCACTTAGTTTTCGAGATATTGACATTTTTGTAAAACTCGGGCTAAGTGATACCTTGACTCGGTGTTTTGAGTGTCATGACTAAAATATCAAGTATTTTTCAAATCTGTTTTTTGATATGGGTAGCCAAATAACTATGCTACTGAACGTTATTCCTATTTCTGTTAATTTCTTCATGCTGTCACAGTAGAATATAAAAAAAAAGTATTTTCAGATTTTTCCAAATGTTACCTCTGACTTCGAACGAGAGTGGTGAAAAAAAAAATACCAACATAACCTGGCATATGACGTAAAAAAATAACGCATTTATTGTAGTTTCTAAATTGGTATAACATTTACTAAAGACTGTAATTTGAGATAATGATATTTTATGCCACACCTGGCCATAAAGTGACTTTTTCCACACCTGCGCGTACGGAAAAGGCCGCTTTCTGGCCAAGTGTAGACATGAAATAATGTACACAACACGGGAGGTAATAAAGAAAGCCCTCGATCGCATATTTACGTCCCTCGCTTGCAGCTCAGGCCGCAAACATCTGCGATATCGGCCTTTCTTTGTATTACGAACCTAGTTATGTAATTTACTATTGTTACTTATAAAGAGAGAAGTGTAAAGGATCTCCAAACGTGTTTAAATGGATTTTAATCCTCTTGGCTTATATAGCGCATTGAGCAAATCGAAACCGCCATCCAATGAAAATATCCAAGTTATAAATGCAAATTCAGCGGAGCCAAGTTTTTCAATAATCGCACGATTCAAAATGGCTTCTATTCCCGTTGGGGCCGCCTCTAATATGACGTTAGTGTGATGTATGTGTGGCGTGTGTGATATGTATGTGTGGGTATGCCCAGGCTCTCGTTGCAGGTAACAAATACATTGGGGAACGTGGAATGTAGAGCAGTGGGCAGATAGTTCATTTGGTATTAAACTGATAGAGCTACAATACTATTTTTTTATCGTGCACCAAAACAGATCATAAAAACAGCATATTAAATGGTAAACAAGAGGCGGTCTATTCGCTAATAAGCGATCTCTTCACACCTTAAGCAAAGTATAGAGACGAACAAGTAGTCCAACTTTGGCCGTTTAGAAGCGACACGTATTCACACAGACGCGCGATAGTACGACTGTGTGAGTGCGATCCATACTGTGCGTAGTGCTGAAGTGCGTTCGTACACGGCGCGCACATATTCAAGCGCGCGATGTACTTTTTGTAGGAAGATAAATTACTGCCTTTATACTGTGCGTTAGGGTAGTAAATTTGGCGCAAAATAAAAACAGAAGTAAAGAGATAGTGCACAAGGAGATGAAAGACGTATTGTTATCAAAGAGAAAAAAAACACATGGGTAGATATTAATTATCTCGGTGTAAATTTAATCCCACTAATATTATAAATGCGAAAGTTTGTGAAGATGTTTGGATGTTTGGATGTTTGTTACCTTATAACGGGGTAACTACTGGATGGATCAAGCTGAAATTTGGCATGCAAGTAGACCAAGTCCTGGATTGAAACATAGAATACTTTTTATCCCGGTAAAGAGTTCCTTTGGGACAATAACGGGAACAACGCGGGCGAAGCCGCGGGAGAATGCTAGTATTTAATATTAATTTATTTCAATTCGATAAGTTTTATGATTGCTTGTTTGGTTAATACTTCTTTCTTTTACTAATTATATACAAGTCAAATTATATACATAAATTATATTTTAATAATGTGTAATATGAGTTTTTATCAAATAAATAAATAATTCGATTGAAAGCTTTAGACGTCTGAAAAGTTTATCGATCTAGGCTTTTCTTTATCTATTTTATTTATGCCTTGGTATTTTTGTTTGGCTTTAAGACTTTTGTGGTTTAATATGACTGTATCATCCATGAATTTTTTTTTTTAGAAATGCTGCGTCAAATATCACTCTAAATTTCCAAATTTCTGATCGGTTGACGTGTTTTGCTTCTGTATTACACTACATCCAATAAAACCTAATATTAGCCTCACTCCACTACTTTTAAACCTCAAACACAATTAGTAATAAAACAACTTAAACGGGTTAAATCGCGTATATTACTACATTTTAAGTCCCGACGTTTCGTAACCCTTTTCAGCTCATCATCATCATTAGGCCTATCTGACAACACTAATTTTGAATTTGTATTTTTTATAGTGGGTAGGTTTGCACAACAGTAATTTTGACAGAGGAAACTTATAATTTTCTCAGTCTACCCGCGACCACGAACGCTGAAAAGGGTTACGAAACGTCGGGACTTAAAATGCAGTAATATACGCGATTTAACCCGTTTAAGTTGTTTTATTACTATCAGTGATAATCGCGGAAACCGAAGACAATATCTCATACACAATTGTGATATCCTTCAATTAAGTGAGGTGCAACAGATACTCGTAACTCAGTGGTTCCTAACCTTTATTACTACACTAGCATTTTCCCGCGGCTTCGCCCGCGTTGTTCCCGTTATTGTCCCAAAAGAACTCTTTACCGGGATATAAAGTATGCTATGTTTCAATCCAGGACTTGGTCTACTTGCATGCCAAATTTCAGCTTGATCCATCCAGTTGCTATCCCGTTATTAGGTAACAAACATCCAAACATCTTCACAAACTTTCGCATTTATAATATTAGTGGGATGATCCACAGGCCCCATCGAGATTATGTTGTTACCACTCCAAAAAATAGGTAATACAGGCAATTAATGAAAGTACTTAAAGAAAAACAACTTAATATGAGTATTACCCCTGAGAAAACTTAATTTTATCCCTTAAGGGGTAATTACCCCCAGCTTCGGAACCATTGAGATAACTTAAAGCTACTTGACAAACCGATTCATTTTATGCCGAGTACAGTAATCCAGAGTAATTAAACCTTAAAATAATCGTGATAAATGTAAGGTGTAATTACTATACTACCATAAAAATTGGATTTGCACACAAGGGGTTCCGTTTTATCGTCGAGCAAATGTATGCAAAGTATGTGCAAATTTCAAGTTTCACCTATTACGGTTCAAACTATAGAGCCCTGTGACGCACGGACAGACGGACAGCGGAGGGTTAGTAAAAGGGTTCCGTTGGTACACTTTGGGTACGGCACCCCTAAATAACCACATTTTTACTAAAAAAAACCCGACCGCGGTGCACTTTAAAAGTGCATAAAATCCATTTTGTTTATTTTAACGAACTTCATACCCCAAGGGGTTCCGTTTTATCGTCGAGCAAATGTATGCAAAGTATGTGCAAATTTCAAGTTTCACCTATTACGGTTCAAACTATAGAGCCCTGTGACGCACGGACAGACGGACAGCGGAGGGTTAGTAAAAGGGTTCCGTTGGTACACTTTGGGTACGGCACCCCTAAATAACCACATTTTTACTAAAAAAAACCCGACCGCGGTGCACTTTAAAAGTGCATAAAATCCATTTTGTTTATTTTAACGAACTTCATACCCAGTGACACTCGCACCATCAAGACGAATCTAATGATGTATCATTTATCAAAATCGGTTGTGCCGTTGAGTAGTTACGAGCGGACACAGGAACGGACATACATACATACATACAGGTCAAACACATAACCCTCCTTTGGGCTTCGCCGCAGTCGGGTAAAAAAGACGCCTATTTCCAAGCGTTTAGCCACAGAAATATATAGAGGTAGAAGGACAAAGGAAAGAAGTGGCGGCCACCTACTTTGAATACCGTTAACTTCAGTTTCCGTCAATATTATTAGCAGATTTGAAGATCTGATAATAATGGTATAATTAATTGTTCAATTACCACCAAATGAAATGGAAAATTTATGTTTTCCGTCACAAAATTGCACTTTTGGGGTCAAACGCCAAGCGAAAAACGTTACAGGCTTCTTTGCCATACAAATCGACGAACTTTCCTTCTATATCGATATATTTCTGTGCGTTTAGAGCTCAAGTGGCCGCGCCGCAGTAAGCTAGCAGTAATGTGGGGCTCGACCCAATTTCTTAATGTATCGGATGCGGTGAGATCGATGCTAACACAAAGCTCAGGTAGAGCCGAGCTTAATGCATAGTCGGAAGCTTTCGTTTGTCAAAAGCTAACGGTTCCCACTTGTTCCACGGTGTGAAAGCAAAGTGAAAAGAAAAATATGTTAAAAATATTTTTATGCCACACCTGGCCATAAAGTGGCTTTTTCCGCACGCCGCTTCGCAAAGCCGCTTTCTGGCCAAGTATAGACATAAAATGATGTACACAACACCGAAGGTAATAAAGAAAGCCCTCGATCGCATATTTACGTCCCTTGCTTGCAGCTTGGGCCGCAAACTTCTGCGATCTCGGCATTCTTAGTATTACCACCCTAGTTGTGTCATGTACTATATTTATCACCTTTAAAATAAGACGATACGTGCATTATTTTTATAAACTACTTACAAGTTTTATAAACTACTTACAAGGTTTATGTACGTTATTATGTAAACAATTTATTGCACATAAAATCATACAAACGCAGTACTATCAAAATCAATGGTTATACATATACAAAAGTGAACTTATTCCTGTAAGGGATCTCTTCCAGCTAAACTTTGAGCAAATGAGAAAGAATAACTAATAACACAGAAGATAAACAAACTAACAAACTTAATTCATTTAGTTACACAAGGAAAATACGGCAAGTTTTGAATACACATAAAAACCTAACATAAATACATTACCAACTATATATTATTAGATTTAATCTAACAACATATATAAACATATACTACTAAAAAAAATTGATATACAGCGGTCTTATCGTTAATAAAATAACTCTTTGATAAAAACCAAAATATAAAAGAAAATACAAGGGATTTCAAAAGTTGACCTAATTTCTTAATGTACCAGACACGATGATGCGGATAAATCTCCTGAGCAAAACTCGGAAAAGGTCAATCTGCAGCTTAAAGCATTATTATTATACTTAGGAAACTTTCTCTCGTATACATTATGTATAGATGAAAAACAGCACTTAGAAAATGAGAACTTATATTACCACACTTAAAAATTATGCACTAAATTTAGCACACTTAGAAAACATGTAATAAACTTTAAAATAAGACGATACGTGCATTATTTTTATAAACTACTTACAAGGTTTATTTAACCCTGATTTTGCGTCAAAATACTCAGGTATTACCCGACAAATAAACTCGGTTACCCGGGTACCCGGGATGCATTTCCTAGCGTGTATGTAACAAATATTCGTATTCGCGTATATTCGCAAGATTTTCAATCTTCGCATTCGTATTCGCTAAAATCTTTGCGAATGTATTGCGAATATTTCTGGTGCATTTTAGGCAAAGAAAAAAAATTGGCCAAGTTTGAGTTGGATTTCGGAACTATCAATGAGAAAATTAAAAACTCGGTTCGATAAGTACCGAAATAAAATAAAAATAAGATATTAATTTTTAACCATCGCTTCCAATTTTTCTAATTATATATAGTCATTAATTTTGTTTATTTCTAGTAGCATAAAATTGTATAACCAATATTCGTATTCGCGAATATCAACGTTGATTGTTCGTATCCGCATTCGCATTCGCGAATGTTCAAAAACCGATATTCGTTACATCCCTAGTGTGGATCAGGTACGGCTAAAATTGAGATTCATCCTAACACAAAGCTCAGTCATGGAGCTTAATGCATCCTCCAAAGCCTTCGTTTGCTTCGTTTGTCAAACGTTTATGGTACCACATTTTTGCAGTCTATTCTGACTCAGATAAGTACCCACAATGCTACCGGCAGGAATCGAACCCAGAATATCTGACAGGCTTTTAAAGCTCCAAAGATGTATTTGATGTTTTGAGTACTTTATTTTTTTTTAATTTAGAAAGAAAGAAAGAAAGAAAGAAAAACATTTATTCAATAACGCACACAAAAACAGGACTTGGGGCAACACAGAAACAGATCACATAACATATGCGTTCAGGAGTGCACAGTGGGTCCAGCAATGTGTGCGATAATGAAAAGGCCTTGACTCAGCATTGTGTTACAGTTGCAGGTGATGCAAGCTGTAACGCTGTTTTTCTGTCAGAGCCTTACGGGGTCCGGTCCGACTTGAGAAAGGCGTAAGCCAAACAATTAATAATACCAAAACAAAAGACAAATAACTACTAATAAATTACATGCAAACTTCAAAATATTTTTTTTTGTAAAACAGCTAAAGCCAGGAAATAAAAATAGAACGTGTCGATATTAAAGTATGTATATATATTTAATTATATATATATATAGTATATCCGGAATAACCAAGAAAATGTTGTGTACGTAGGCAGCGACAAGAGGGTTGGGTTATTGGGTTAAGGGTACACGTTGAGAGCAAAAGCATGCAAATAAATATATATATATATGTCAAGAAATAGTATTAATAATGAAAAAAACTGTAGATATAAATTGATAACGATGCCCACCCGACAGTTTCAGTATCAAAGTGCTTGATCTCCCAATAAAAGTTCCCGTAGTTTACGCTGGAGGCTAAACCTAGAATTGCAATCCCTTAACGGTGGAGGTAAATCGTTCCAGCATTTGGTAGCCTGGAACCGGAAACTGCCGCGAAATGCTGCACACTTGTATTTAGGGACAACGAGGGGCTTGTCGTACATAGCTCCTGTGCGCTCTGCTCGCCGTTTCTGGCGCCAAACGAGCTTCTCCAGGAGGTAGGACGGTTTACCTGTTTTAATGACCCCAAAAAGTAGAGAAGCAAGGTGGAGACGCTGTCTAAATTTCATTTTAAGCTGTTTTGCATTAGTGAGGTAAGGTGTTACCGATGTTCGCGGAGGAATGGAGAAGCAATAGCGAGCGCAGGCATTCTGCACTCTTTGTATTAGTTTTTGAGTTTTCTCATACAGACAAGGGCCAATAACTGTGTCGCAATAATTAAATTTAGAAAGAACAAGAGATTCGCAAAGTTTTACCCTGAGGTCTACTGAGATAAAATCCCGTATGTTGTATAATACCTTGAGTTTATAGAAACAAGAACGAACAGTATTGAGAACATGTTCTTCAAAACGCAAGTGACAATCCATCAAGACGCCTAGATTACGAGCAGCAGACACACGTTCAATAGGAACGCCGGATATCTTGATATCATCAACATCACGCTGAGAAAATGAGGTTACTTGTTTTTTACTTCCAAGAACGAGGTATTTGGACTTGGTGGGGTTTAGTACTAGAGAGTTCTTAAAGGACCACTCAGCAATATTGGAAAGATCATCATTCATTGACTGAATAGCTGTATTGACATTATGTTTATTAAAAGGAATCATTAATTGAAGGTCATCAGCATATAAATGATATTTACATTGCTTGATACAATGTATAATATCGGAAGAGTAAAGAATGAATAATAAAGGACCCAGTATAGAGCCCTGCGGTACACCTCTATTGACAGGGCGAGTTTGAGAAAGAAGGACGGTCCCATTTGATCTCTTTATTTCCACCCGTTGGTGCCGATTCGACAGATAGCTGTTAAAGAACGAGACTGAAGAATTATCAAAACCGTAATAAGATAACTTGGAGAGCAGAAGTGCTATATTAATAGAGTCAAAAGCTCGAGAAAAATCAAGAAGAGTGAGTATCGTCCCATTACCCTGGTCCTGAGAATATAGCACATTGTCAACAACGTCAAGAAGAGCAGTGCTCGTACTATGATGTTTTCTAAAGCCGGATTGTACCTGTGCCAGTATTTTGTTATATTCACAATAGTGTAGAACTTGATCATATACTACTTTTTCTAGAATCTTAGACAGAAATGGTAACAGACTGATTGGACGTAAATCGCGAAAGGATGTGGGATTACTAATTTTAGGTATCGGCCGAACCAGAGCGGTCTTCCACGAAAGAGGAAAAGTCGAAGTGGTGATGGCTTTGTTTATTATGGCAGTGATGACTCTCAAAGTTTCAGGCAAAGTAAGGATAACCATATCCATGGATATTCCATCAATACCCATTGCATTTGATTTCATACCAAGAATTATTTTAGTTATGTCTGATTCACTGACAGTCTTCAAACTGAAGACAGCAGAACCATATCTCTCAAATTCGTAGTACGTTAGCTGCGATATGTCAATGTTAGAGGTGCCGGGAACGTCAAGGAAATGAGTGTTAATACTTTCTGGGTCGATTAAATGGTTAGGAATGCTCTGCGTATCATCGTTAAGGGGTAGAATAAATCGCTTCAAGTTGGACCAAAGAGTTTTTGAATTATTAATATGTCTATTTACTTGATGTTCAAAAAATGCTCGTTTTTCAAAGTATAGACTAGATTCAAATAGTTTTTTTAGAGTTTTATACTGTTCTTTATGCGCGTCACTTTTTGAATTACGATATTTTTTATGTGCGTTATCTCTAAGCTCTTTCATGAAGCGTAAATTGCTAGTAAACCAAGGAGTAGGTTTATGACGAATCGTTACACGCTTTTCCGCCGCGAAAGTATCAAACAAATTTAACATGCACGTGTTATAGGCCAGGACCATGTCACACACGTCCGACATGTTTGTTATAGTGCTCCAGTCATTTTTAGATAACTCAGCATTAAAACTAGCAAGGTCAATGTCCTTCAGCGGTCTGTATTGAAGAACCATTGGAGTGGGTTGTATTTTAAGGGTAGTTAGTTGATTGTAATATATCTTGGCATATAATTCTTTATAAAACCTCAATCAGCACATTTTCTTAAAGTGAGCGTTTCTATAACTATCTGCTGATTTAGGTAAATTTTAGTATATAGTATTATTACAAATATTAAAGTAATATGATGTTTAATTACCCAGTAAACATATAAATAAATAAATAAATATTAGGGGACAATCTTACACAAATCGAACTAGCCCCATAGTAAGCTCAATAAGGCTTGTGTTATGGATACTAGACGACGATATATTTAATAGATACAAATACTTAAATACATAGAAAACATCCATAACTCAGGAACAAATATTCGTGCTCATTACACCATTGTCGACCGCTTTAGCTTAGTTGGTAGTGACCCTGCCTACGAAGCAAGAGGTCCTGGGTTCGAATCCCGGTAAGGGCATTTATTTGTGTGATGAGCACGAATATTTGTTCCTGAGTCAAGGATGTTTTCTATGTATTTAAGTATTTGTATCTATTAAATATATCGTCGTCTAGTATCCATAACACAAGCCTTATTGAGCTTACTATGGGGCTAGTTCGATTTGTGTAAGATTGTCCCCTAATATTTATTTATTTATTTATTATTATTTATTTATTACACAAATAAATGCCCTTACCGGGATTCGAACCCAGGACCTCCTGCTTCGTAGGCAGTGTCACTACCAACTAAGCTAAAGCGGTCGTCAAATAATATCTTAAAAAAATAAGTTGATATAAATCAATATGACAAACAAGAAAACAAACAGAACAAGAACCGAAACATAAATCTTAAACCGCACAATAAACGGTAAATAAACGGTATGTATGTAATTATGTAAACAATTTATTGCACATAAAATCATACAAACGCAGTATCAAAATCAATGGTTATATACAAAAGTGAACTTATTCCTGTAAGGGATCTCTTCCAGCTAAACTTTGAGCAAATGAGAAAGAATAACTAATAACACAGAAGATAAACAAACTAACAAACTTAATTCATTTAGTTACACAAGGAAAATACGGCAAGTTTTGAATACACATAAAAACCTAACATAAATACATTACCAACTATACATTATTAGATTTAATCTAACAACATATATAAACATATACTATTAAAAAAAAATTGATATACAACGGTCTTATCGTTAATAAAATAACTCTTTGATAAAAATCTAAATACGAGTATAAAAGAAAATACAAGGGATTTCAAAAGTTGACCTAATTTCTTAATGTACCGGACACGATGATGCGGATAAATCTCCTGAGCAAAACTCGGAAAAGGTCAATCTGCAGCTTAAAGCATTATTAATTATTATTATACTTAAGAAACTTTCCCTCGTATACATTGTATACAGGGTGTCCCATAACTGACACGACACAGTAACACTGGAGGTAGACCAGTAGGCTTATGATGCTACGCTTTGTCGTGCGATAAATAAATGATAAAGAACCCGTCACGTTCTAACAAATAGTGTGTGAGAATGACGGATGCTTTATCACTTATTTATCGCGTGACAAAGCGTAGCACCATAAGCCTACAAGTCAAGAGGTACCAAACCAACTTAACATGACCCGCCCACCGTAATTTTTTTTCACTGTGAATTAATTCAAGATCAAACTAGTATTTTTTTCATTTTTACATAGTTTTTGGATAAAGTACCATTTCTGTAACCTTAATTAACAATTCATGTTACCGTACACATAAAAAAAACTAACCTTGACACCTTTCTGAGTGCACACTGGCACTAATAATGTTAAAAACGGTCAAAAATCATGAAAAACTTTAATTCGAGAATAACTCAAAAACCGTGCCACTTTTACTGGGGTCATGTTAAGTTGGTTTGGTACCTCTTGACATGGTCTACCTCCAGTGTCACTGTGACGTGTCAGTTATGGGACACCCTGTAGATGAAAAACAGCACTTAGAAAATAAGAAGTTAAATTAACGCACTTAAAAAATTATGCACTAAAGGAGATTGCCGACTTTTGGTACCAATATCGTCATTAAATTGTGTCACAACCAAAACGATACCAAAAACTTAGTTTTATTTTTTTAACCATTGGGATTTTTTTATTACTGAATTTAAAATGGGAAATCTGAGATCAATTAAAAAAGAATGTGTTGTACGATTTCCGCCGCCACCATGAAAAATGTATGATTTCCTTAAAACTGTATTTGACAGACAAAATCGGTCAAAATCTAAAAGGCCTATGACAGTGGCACCACCGTCTACACAAATGTATACAAAAATTTTAATTCCATAAAACTCCGCGGTTCTTTCTTATACGAACTGCATCCAGCTGTCCTATACCCAGGAAAGTAACATGTTTGTCTCGTTCTTTCTTAAGACTACTTCTCACATGAGTGTAAAAGACAAAGCTAACGTCATAGATACGTCTTAATACAATTAATTATGTATGTAGTTTTCTTGATCTTAGCACGAAAATTGACAGCTTGACATTCTGTCTTATTCTAAGTTTAAATATAAGGTACTTTATAAGACACGTCTTTTCACAATTTTGTGTCGAAGGTCGTAAATCATTTTAAATTCTTTATTTGGTACAAATAACTAGTGATATTTCGCTGATACTTCACTATACGAGACATTGAGCGTAAATGTAATGTTACAATATTTTTTATCTCACGATGTATCAAAATAGTTTCAAATAACTTTTTTTATAATAATATTTTAACAATCTGAATAGGCACAATAAAATACCTAAAACAGGTATCCAAAATGGCATGTCATACGACTAAGTTAAGTGAAGTCTCGTCAACGTCAGGAATTAAAGTTATTAGGTGATTTTGTATTTGGCCGGTTGACAAATACTTTGACGATTTGCTACGCAAAAACTCACTTCGAAATCTGGAAATCAATCTCAATTTCCTATGGATCCCCGAATACGATTTTAATGGGATTTAGTGATTAGGAAAGGCAGTTTCTTGTTCTTTAAGATACAGTCGGTTTCGTGTTGACACAATGACTTTTGATTTGGTACGAGGCCCCATAGACGCGTCGGCAATCTCCTTTAGCACACTTAGAAAACATGTAATAAATATAGTACTCTTAGGAAACAAATACTTGATAAATCACACTTCGAAAATTGACAAAAAATCAGTGCCAAGTTATTACAATAGGGAATATGCATGAATTTTTTTTTTACAGATTTTTTAACAAAATATGAAAATACCGTAAAAAAGATGACATACCTACAGTCAAAATAAAATTGAAATCGACCGAGAAACACGGAAGATATAAACATTTTAAACCACTAATCAGACAGCGATTAGAGAGAGAGGTCCGATATGGACTATGACGTCATAGTACACGGCCGCCATACAATCTCCATACTATATTCTGTTTTGCGAGAAAGAGATAGAGATAAATCTTTGTTGTGTTATCAACGTCAGAGGGCGCTGTAGACGTCAACAGCCAAATTTAAACGTCTCTCCGTATTTATTATTGATTTATTTATTTACATATAGTTTTAAGTGACATTTTATATTAATTTCAATAGATTTATATATAGTGTTTAGAAACTGACAATAAAACACATACAAAATGGCCCCAGTGAAGAGCAAAATCACGGCAAATGCGGCGGCGGTTAACAGGTTGGTGGAAGTCATTTCTAATTTAAATACGGACATTTTGCACATGAAAAGGGAGCTAGAAAGTTGCCATAATACTATTATGGAGCAACAGAAGACACTCACCAGCCAGAATGCAGCCATCCAGATGATACTCAGGACAATCACTGGCACAAACAATAACACACTTCACGTACTAAATGAGTCCGGTCCTCAAGGAATCGTGTTCTTGGGTGATGATGACCCGGCCCCTGTTAAACCGCCGCTGCCAGCATCCCCTGTACAGCTGTTGCCTCTTGTACCGGCTGCGGCCGCTTCAGCCGAGCCTACGTCGCGCCGAACCCGACCGCGCCGTGCGGCCACCAACTCGGGCCACCAACGTACTCCACGAGTGGCTACTGAGGCCGCTTCTCGATGCAGCACACTGCCACTACTAGATCAGCAGCAAGCAATTGTATCTTCATCCCCAGTGCCCTCGTATGCGCAAACGGTACGGTGTCCACCTGCGGCAGCCGACCCACCGGCAGCACCTCAACAACCAGCAGCACTGCACCCCCTGGCCGCAGTGCTATCGACCGCACCGGCAGTGGCAGCACCCTCGGTCATCAAACCCCCACAGACGTCCAGCTCGACCTTCACAGGCCTTCGTGCTGCTAGTCCGCGCGTCACCAGCTTGCACGTCTTCAACCTCAGCGAAGACACGACGTCGGAGGATATTATTCACCACGTTCAAACCCAAATGGGTGTTCCATCACCCGTGTGCGAGCAGCTGACCGTCACTCGTGGTAAATATGCGTCGTTTCGCCTGGATGTTCCAAGCGACAAGTTGAAGACCGTCAGGGACGCCAAAAATTGGCCAGCTGGAGTCTCCGTTCGTTTATTTAATGTTGTCCAGCCAAAAAACTCGCAAGTAAAACGTGTACCAACAAAACCAAGGTAGTCTCGAAGTTCGTTGTTATACACCAAAATGTACGGTCAATAATTGGCAAAACATCACTTTTAGACATTTTAACGAGTACGGAACAACCACAAGTGTTAGGTTTAAGCGAAATTTGGAGCCGGAAAAATGAAATTGAACGAGTGAGGTTAAGTGGGTATGCGCTTGCGAATTGCTACTGCCGAACGAGCATTGCTCACGGTGGAGTCGCGCTATACGTGCGCGACGGTATACAATACCGGCAGCGTAATGACCTACACACCTTCGCCGTTCAATATCATTTTGAATTTGCGGCTATTGAAATAATTCACACCAATTTGATAATTATTGTATTGTACAGAACTGGAAATGGTGACTTTGACATTTACTTATTGAATTTGGAATTATTATTGAAAAAGTTAACCGACGAAAACAAAAGATTTCTCATTGTTGGCGACCAAAATGTTGATTATTTATCGGACAACAGCTTAAAACGGCGCACTGGTGATGTATTGAGTGCTTATGGGTTAGGGTGTCCCGAAAAAATTTTTTTTGGATTTCCGTTACACAAGACCTCCTTAAAGTTGCGTAATTGATCGTAGATTACGAAAATAATTTTTATTATATAATAAAACTTTATCTTCAGGGCGCTACCAACCTTCAAAATTTAAAAAAAAGAACATTTTTATGGCATTATTTCTCCACCATTTATTTCGATTCCCGAACTAAATATAAGAAAATTATATTTTTTTCTACTACTTAGATGTATAATACACACGATGTTTTAATTTGCATGAAACGAAACGTTACCGGTGATTTGATATTTGTTAGGTTATAAGGTGCAAATACCCTCAAATTTCAATTTGACTCGCGAGTGTTTTCTTCGTATCGAAATTCATTTAAAATGTTTTAAAAGTATAATTGCAATTATTAGAGTATTTGTGACATTTAAATAATGGGTTCGAGGCGTAGTGAGACTATTTGTGATATGTTGGGCCGATACAAAGAACTTGACCATCGGCAGCTACCAACTATAAGAGACGTCCTTAAATTTATTTTGTTTGTTAGAAATGACCTGAAATTGAAGTCAAATGGAAAAGATCCATCCCAATCAGATATATATGCAATTGTTTCTGAAGAGATCAAAAATATTTGGACCATGGCTTCGCTTCCAATCGTAACTAAAGAACGAGTTATTCAGTTACTGAAATCCTATTTTTTAAAATATAAAAATTTGAAAAGGTATCCCAAAAGTAAACGCAATGATTGTTTCAAAAAAAAATTGGAGTGTTTTTTAGAATCATCTAAGAAACTTTTTGATGTTGCTGCTTGTAAATGCACTTCTTTTGAATCATGTCCTTGTTTGAAATCTAACAAAGTTCCCTTCAATGAGAGAAGTTTTTTGTTGGATCAAAGAAGCAACAGGGAAATGGTTATTGGCGATACTGATAAGAAAGAAACTGCTAGATTAATAAAACGACAAAAAAGACGAAATGAAAATTCAATGAGAACCGCAAAAAAGTTGTGTTTACGTCAAGAAGCTGATTTTGCCATAACAGATTGTGATGTCGCGTGAATCTTCCCCAGAAACGTATCCGACAGCAGAGGCACCCCCGATAGTTACGCCTTCGAGTCAGTCAGGGACACCATCGACTTCAACGGGAATTAGAAAAAATAAAATGCCGTTGCCAACAGTTGCTAAGATCTGTGATAGATACGGTTTATCTACGCGATCTGCTGCTGCAATTGCCTCCGCAGTATTGGCAGACGTTGGCTTAGTTTCTACTGAAGATTTAACATTGGTTATAGATAAAAACAAGATCCACAGAGCTGTATCTAAAGCCCGGACCGAAGCTTCAAAAGGTGTTGAAGATATTGTAATAAAAAGTATTTATTTTGACGGACGAAAAGACAAGACTCTGATTAATGAGAAAATAGGGAATCGTTATTATCGCAAAGATGTTTTACAAGAGCACATCTCAATTTTAGCAGAGCCTGGATCATATTATTTGGGACACACAACGTCAATTCGTGGCACTGCAAAGGCAATTCTTAATTCGATCACAACTTTATTAGAGGATCAAGGTTGGAATTTAGATGATGTGATTTGCGTTGGATGTGATGGAACTGCAACTAACACCGGTTGGAAGGGTGGTGTAATCCAATATTTAGAAGAGTATTTTGACAGACCGCTACAATGGTGCGTTTGTATGCTTCATGCCAATGAGTTACCACTTCGTCATTTATTTTCAACCTTAGATGGTGCCACTTCGGGTCCTAGAGAATATTCCGGGCCCATTGGAAAACAATTACCTGATTGTGAAAAACAAAACACAGTGTGCTATTGTGCTGTGGATGGTAATTTGCCTGACTTGCCACAAAATGTGGTTGATGAATTGAGTACCGATCAAAAGTATCTTTATGAGATATGTCAGGCTGTAACCACTGGTTTCTGTACTCCTGAGCTGGCAAAGCGTCACCCTGGAAAAATTGCGCACTCGAGATGGCTTACTACTGCTAATCGTATTCTCAGACTTTACGTAAGTACTCCAAATCCATCAAGAAATTTGAAATTGCTTGTCAACTTTGTGATTAAAGTATACGCTCCGATTTGGTTCTTAATCAAGCAAAATACATCTTTTAAGGACGGAGCTAGACATATTTTTCAACTTATAATGTTCTCCCGGTTTTTACCCAACAAACTAAGATCTGTAGTAAATTCTGTAATCGAAAGAAATGCATTTTATGCACACCCCGAAAATTTACTTGTCACTATGTTATTTGACGAAAGAGACCACATTCGGGAGCTGGCATTGCAAAGAATAATAAAAGCCAGAGAAGCTGAAAGTGGGAATAATAAACGTAGAGTATTTAAACCACCAAAAATTAACTTCTCTGCTACAGAATACACAGACATTATTGTGTGGCATAAATGTCAAATTACGTCACCGCCTGTTCTTCGACATATTTCAACTGAGGAGCTTCAAATCATGGTGAAAGATAAGAGCTTGGAAATTGTTGATTTTCCTTGTCACACACAATCCGTAGAAAGATGTGTTAAACTGGTGACAGAGGCCTCGCAAAGCGTAACTGACGCTATTTCAAGAGATGGTTTTATTAGAACAAGGTTGCAGTCTCGAGCAGAAATGCCAAATTTTAGTCATAAAAATAAGTTTAAATTTTAAGTTTTTGTTTGTATTTATGTACTTCATTTTGTTTATTTTGCTTACTTGTATATTGCTTTATAGATATAGATAGTAAAATATACTTTAAACATGATTTTTGTATTATTTTTGGTATACGAGATAGGTCAGTAAAAACGTAAAATTTTCAGAAGTTTAAAGGCCGGTAGCGCCCTCAAGATGACACGTAATTCTAGTTTTTTTACCTTTTCTGTAATATGTGCAAAATTACGCAACTTTTGATACCTCTTGTGATAGTATAGCTCAATTTTTTTTTTCTCCCATACATCGACGGGACACCCTATTATGGGTGTCGTAATACCGTAACGTTTCCCACTCGCGAGACCGCAGACTGTGCGTCGTGCATCGACTGCGGTCTATCGAACTGCGCGCGCGACGGTCTTACTGTGACGCCAGTGAACACCGCGATAAGCGATCACAACGCGCAACGTTTTGAAATAACTACGGAGTACGATCCTAAAAGCGACACAAACGCGGTAGTTGAGCGTCGGCTGTTTCCGAAAGATTCGATCCAATTATTTTATTTTGACATTGCTAATTATAATTTTAATTTTATATATGATAACAATTATGACATTAACTATAAATTTAATAAATTATGTAATATTCTGACATACTATATAGACATCCATTTTCCAATTAAGAAGTTAAAATGTAAAAGTAATACTACCGTGCCATGGTTGAGTGACGAACTGGCAGAGTTAATTCGTAAGCACAGTGACCTTCACGAAATTAGACGCCAATACCCCGATAACCCCATATTATCAGATTGCATTGACCATCTCTCTGGGCTTATTAAATCAACAACACTGCAAGCGCGCCAAACTCATATTGAGAGTAGGCTGATGGCATGCAGCAACCAATCAAAGGAAATATGGAGGATCGTCAATGAGGAAGTGGGTACAAAATCTGATTTTCAAAATATCTGCCTTCGTGATCCTGTAACCAACTTGGAAGTAAAAGATAGCGAATTACCAAATACTTTCAACTCGCACTTTCTAGGTATAGCGTCCAAATATACCATTCAGAGTGATATTCTGAAATCAACTCACTACCTTCGTAGGCACTTAAGCTCCTCTGACGCGCCCCTTTTTACTCTGCCAGTCGTCACCCGTGATTTGTTGGACAAGGTTTTGCGCCCCATGCTGAAAAAACGCAGTACCGTTGATGCTTTTGACATATCACTCAATCTACTTTTATGTGTATGGCCGGTTGTTGGCGACGTACTTGTTATTCTAATAAATATGATGTTCGAAACCGGTACATACCCAGATGTTTTGAAAAGTACCAGAGTATGCCCCGTTTTTAAAGGAAAGGGCGACAAGTGCGACGTCAACAACTACAGGCCTATCACGATCGTACCTACGTTGTCAAAAATAGTTGAGTCTATCTTATCGTCCCACCTAATGAGTCATTTAGAATCGAATAACCTGCTTACGGAAAATCAATTTGCGTACCGACAGAAAATGTCTACAACCACCGCGGCGTACAGGATATTCGATTGTATCATGACTGGGTTGGACGATAGGCATAAGATGGCTGGGATATTGTGTGATTTGTCAAAAGCATTTGACGTCATTAGCCATACGTTACTGCTCAATAAATTACATCTATACGGTATTGAGCAAAATGCTCATCAACTATTTACTTCGTTTCTGTCCGACCGCAAACAAGTAGTAAAAGTACATTCAAGCGGCAAGACATTAACGTCTGATATAGGTTATATAAATTTAGGTATTCCCCAGGGCTCTGCTTTGGGAAATACTCTATTTTTAATATTTATTAATGACCTTCCTTCTAATATTGTAGCCGGCTTGTCTGTACTGTTTGCGGACGACACGACTGTCTTAGTTGGGGCAAAGACGTATGAGCAACTCGGTTCTAAGATCACTGAGGCATGTGATCAGTTGCAGACCTGGTTCACAGCAAATGGGCTTTTGTTGAACGTGACCAAGTCCAACATAATGCTCTTTTCTGGTCGAAAGGTACCAACGCCACCGTGCATGGCATGCTGTCCAATGCCACTGTGCGACGAAAGTAAGTTCCTTGGGTTCACAGTCGATTCCAATTTGAACTGGAAGTGCCATGTCGACAGTCTATGCGGTAGGCTGAGTAGTGCTGTCTTTGCGCTGAGAAAATTGAAACCACTCATCTCGGGAGATGCCTTGAAGCAGGTTTATTTCAGTTATTTTCACTCCCTGATGTCTTACGGTACACTCCTTTGGGGTAACTCTACGGACGCGAAAAGGGTACTTATAGTCCAAAAAAGAGCAGTCCGTACCCTTGTAGGAGTTACGCCCAGGCATCCCTGTAAACAACTCTTCATTTCTCAGCGTATTATGACTCACTACTCACAATATCTCTTTGATTTACTGTTATTTGTTCGAAATAATCTCTCCCAGTTTGCACGCGTAGATGTCCCAGGGAAACAGCTTCGGTCTACTGGACGACTGAAAACGGTTCCTCGTCGCATGGCACTTTCCCGTAAGAACCCCCGCGTCATCGGCCCAACTTACTTTGAGCGTTTGCCTGCCGATCTCAGAAATGAGCCATCTGACGAAGCATTTAAGCGTCAACTGAGAAATCTTTTGTTGGATAACCCTCTGTACTCAGTAAACGAGTACATGGAATTAGTTTTTTAATAATTTTTATTTTAGTTTTTGTATATGTTCTTGTTTTATTTTTTATTTTTCCAATTATTACAAATTGTTATGACGATCCTTATTGGGAGACATGATTTGATTATTATTTGCTAATTCTGTTTTTATTGTATTTTGAAAATTTGACCTTTTTACTTTTATTATTCTAATTTTGTTGACGATCCTTATTGGGAGACATGATTTGATGATTTGATTATTATTTGCTAATTCTGTTTTTATTGTATTATGAAATTGTGACATTTTTACTTTTATTATTCTAATTTTGTATATTGACGATCATGACGTGAATGCTTGTAACTTTGTACTACAAATTTATACTGTTATTTTCTCATGAAATAAATGATCTATCTATCTATCTATCTATCTATCTTGGTTATTTTTATAGTTATTCGAAAAAAAAAAATTCCTACTGTTTTTTATATTAATGAGCTTTTATTAAAGTAAATAAAAAATATCATGCATATTCCCTATTAGACATCTTTGAACACATTACTTACCTTATTACGTCGATCAATTTTTCTTGTACCGCGTTGCCATGGTTACGTCTCCTGGACAACTCTGTAAAAACCGACTCTACAGTTAAAATTCATCAAACGTACAGTCGACGTCATAAATATGTTTACACTTTTCGACCTTATTTCCTTGGAATAAGGTCGAAAAGTGTAACCATTTTTATGAACTCGACTGAACATTTTCGTCATAGCTATAAGCCCATTATTTTATGGACCATCTCCTATGCATATTAGTAGGATATATTATAACAGTTTTTTGAAGAAACTCAGACACTATTGCCTCTTGGAGAACGGGACAGAATAACAAACAAAAAAAAGTTTATTCACCCATTTGTATCAACTTTTATAAATATTGTAAACAAGCACTGCCTTTTAAACAATGCCACAAAGGAGAATTTCAACTTTTTCCACCCTTGTTTACTTTGCAAAGCCTAACGTCGACTTTCCCTTAACTTTTTTCTTAATGTAACATAATTTTGTATAAATTAAAAGGGAAAAATAGACACAGTCCGCTAGGGTTGCTACCCCATATCATGGCAAGGCTATTAATTGATAATTGTTTACTTCAAATGTTCATTTCACAGTCAAGGTAACCGTTTTTATTAATAAATAATGTTGGTCATTATCGCCGAGGCTATGTTGCACAGGCCGAGCCGTTAGGCGAAGGCTGCACTAGCCGACACTGTAATGACCAATGCCCACGAGTGTCATACGACGTTTTTCCACACATTTGCGAATAGAAAACAATACTGATCATTTAAAACTTCTATTTTTGTATTTATTTTGTGGATTATCTAACAACACCTCTAGGTATGGTGTAGTGCGGTGCGCGCGCCATGTACGCGATCTCGGCGCGGAAATAATATCCACCGGGTGAGCCTTGAAACGAAAGCGGTAATGTAAAGCAAAAGGCACTTGTGTGTAATAACCTGCGTTCCGCCAGTTTATGAGCTAGTGTGTTGAAAAAAAAAACATAAAACGTTAAAGTGCGGTTGCCAACATTATTCTTGATCGCAATACCAAAAATCAAAGTCAATATTTTTAAAATTTATTATTATACAACCCTAAATCTGCTTACTTTGGCGTAGGCTACCCTATACCATCAGTTGAGTATCAAGTTACCTACATTCCCATATATGTTGAAATTGCATTGGGAAAATCACATTTTGTACGGGAAATGCCATTTCAACCGACCTTGCCAAGATAAGGAGAGGGGCGATTCCATTATCGCGGGTGCAACATTTTGACTCATTCAAGGCCTCCTCCTAATAAAACGAAAAACATTTTTTATAAGAATATTATTTTAAGGATTACTTTTTAACCTCTTTTCTATAGATTTGTGTATAATAATTTAAAATAAATGTTTAAATAGCCACAAGAGAGGGTTACAGTGCTATTGCGGGTGCAACCAAATCGGCCCACCTCTCCGGATCATAGTATAAAAACAGAAATTTCTTTTAATTGTCAAATACTTAAAATGTTTTGTCTATTTATATTGAAAGATAATAAACAATCAACTATAGAAACATAAAAAAAGTATTAAAAATAAAAACTATCAATGAATTATTCACTGTTAAAACGATCGCGGGTGCAACATCGTATTATTCGCAGTCGGTCCTAAACCTTAGAATGCTAAGGTTTTCAAGCGCGTTAACATCCTTAATATGAAGTTAAGTCCATAACAATTAATTTAAGACCTCACCCTACATGATGGTATAAAAAAAGTAACAAATATTGGGACTTGCAAATTGATGTCAAGGTTCGTCTCTAGCGGAATCGCCCAGAGGCAACCCTACTTCATTGTGTGTATTTTAACCCTTTATTACTTACAAATATGTTTCCTAAAGAAACATTATGAGGGAAGGCCCTCATTAGACGGTCTCTTCGACTATACGGAGTTACAACTTCTATAGCAAAATATAATGATTTACAATTCTCTCAATAATAATTGTACTATAATTATTTATGTTTGATCTCCAGTTTATTCATCTAAAAAAGCCATAATCTCCTAAACAATTCAAATACTTTAATCCCTTTTCAAACAAGCCGTCACATTTCGTAGCTGCCTACGGCGTAGCGGTTCTACGGGCTACGCCGTAGGCCTCTCTTTGAAGTGTGTTTGCAGTAAGTGCCATATTGTTTGTAGTATTATAAGCTGTTTTGGAAGCGGTTTGTGTGATACATGTTGATTTAGTGGCTTTCATAGTTGGATTAGATTTACAGTCGGTTCCGTATAGAAATAGACAGAAGAAAAAAAGGGTTCTTTATAGCGCCTGTTTTAGGCTGACGTTCAATAAATAACATCTGTAAAGTAAATACTCAAAAATGAAATAATGATGATGATAAAATACTTTCGTCTAAATTATTCACCAATGCTTTTTACCTCAGAATTTATTATTAAAAAAAAGTGCGAGTTAGACTCGCGTGGAGAGGGTTTCGTACGTTCAAAACAATATAAAACAATTATACTTTATTGCACAGACTTCTTATAGGTTTTCCTGTAATCTATAGGTGTAGGACTATTTTTCATATTTTTTTCAAAATTCTACGTCCATTAGTTTCGCAGATAAGGGGGGGAATGGTCAATGTTTGTCTATTTTCTTAAATAACTTCAAAACTATTGGTTTAAAAATTATAAAAAAAATCTAATAATAATGAAGATTTCCCTAAATAATTAGCTATTTAGCGAATGATTAAAATGTGAATGATTAGTGAATAAGCAGATAATGAGAAATGCATTAAATAATTATTCCACGTGGGCATAAAACGTGCAATAATTACCTATTTAGACGTACTGCACTGTGCAATTTCGGCGTCCGGATCCTTCTCCTTCAGGGCATTTGTGACTGTCATTAGCCAGGTGGCGGGTCTTTCACGCCCACGTTTCGTTGTGGGTAAGTCACTACTTTTTTATGTTATAAGTGGCAAACCAGCAGACGAGCTGCCTGATGGAAAGCAGTCAACGTCGTCCAAAGATATCTGCAACACCAGAGGTGTTACCTATACGTTGCCGATCTTTGAGAGCCCTGTTTACTCGTTTCTTGAAGTACCCCATGTCATAGCGCGCTGGGAACACCTCAGGTGGGAGTACTTTGACCATGTGCTTTGCTGGGCGCCTCTCCACATGGCCGTACCGTCTTAGGCGTTTTTCCTTGACTTATTCGTCTATTGGGGCGATATAGCTGCCGCGGATGTGAATATTGCGGACTTGATCTTTTAGACTGAGTTTTTTCGCTATTAATCCCGTTTTGTTAAATAAATGAACATCATAACGACATTGTGTTTATCACTAGTAAGTCGTGCTAGACAGAAAAGGTAAAAGAGTTCGTATCGCGTTGTTTTTGCCAGAGCTCGACGGATCAGACAGATAAGGTCATTGCCACTTGATTAATTAATTTGCATTTTGACGTGAACTGTTAATAAATTGCTTTTATAATGAACGCTAGTAGCTGTTCTTAAGGTGATTCGTAACACTTGGTTTTTCATAAAATATACTAAGTTTCTGTAAAAAAAAGCTTTTTTATTTTTTAGAGCAAATCGCAAGTCAAAATCAAACAAGCCCGAGTACTGTGAGTTTGATAACGCAGAGTGGCCCCCTTTAAAAAATGCGCGAGTCGGACTCGCGCATCGAGGGTTCCGTACAAACTCGTAAGTAGATACGTGAATAGTTCAAGAAAAACTGTATGGCGGTTAGCTTAGTAGAAGCAAATAAGTATGTGTACGATTTTTGAAAATTTCTATAAACTATGCAATTTAAGAAAACGGTTTTATTTTCCCTGTAATATTTAGTATGATATTAATAATTGGTAATTATTACAGATTGATTTTTCTATTCAGTAGCTTCGAAGATAATAGGGGGGAATGGTATTTTTTTGAACGGTTTTGGTCATAAATCAAAAAGTACAAAATTAAGAAAAAAAACAAAAATGGTTTTGGAATTTACAAATTAAGCCCTTTCATTTGATATCCCACTCGATATAATAGCTCTACTTTTGTTTTCGCACATCCCATTTGGGAACCCTTTAAAAAAAAGGTATAAGATTTTTTTTTCTATCCAATAGGCTTGAGTTCGCGATTTTTAACAGTATTCCAAATTTAAAGTCGATAGCATCAGTAGATCCTGAGATATCTTGATGTGACAGACGGACAGACAGATGGACAGAGTCGCACCATAAGGGTTCCTTTCTTACCATAACATTTTGGTACGGAACCCTAAAAAAGTAAAGACGTTATAAGATTTTTTTTATATCTAATAGGCTCGGGTTAGCGACTTTTAAAATTATTCCAAATTTCAAATCAATAGCAGCAGTAGTTTCTAAGATATCTGACTGTGATATACGGACAGTCAGAGTCGCACCGTAAGGGTTCCTTTTTACCATTTTGGTACGGAACCCTAAAACACCAAGGACATGACACAATCCATGTATGAATGAGAAAAATAAATCCCGCACCCGCCTTATTTCAGCCAATAAACACAGGTCGTCAGTTTGACAGCAGCCGCCATATTGCAAAATGGCGGATTCGAGGCACGTGCCGCGCGAATTGCCGGTACCGGTAACGCGGGACCGGTATTGCCGGACCGTTTCCGTTTTATTTGCTTTGCGAAATATTGTTTGGGAAAGTATCGCTTGCAAGCCGTGAAAAATGTTTACAGTGTAATCATACTAATATTATGAATGTGAGTTTGTGAAGATGTTTGGATTTTTCGAAATCGAACTAGTTCCAAACTAAGCAATGCTTGTTCTATGGGTACTAGACGACGATATACATACTTATATAGATGTCGTATCGTGATAAAATAACAACGTTACATTAGCCATAAATATCTGATTATTGGCTTGGATAAAGTCGCAGAGAGGGCGCTAGTTATGACTGACCATTTAGTATTAGATCCTTTTTGAGTAATGCAGGCAGTTTAGATTAAAAGGAGGAAATATGACGTTGATGGATGAATTGTCAGTCATCTTTAGAGAATGTACGGAATTACGTGGCTCTTTGGGAATTTATCGTGTAAATTCGTTTATTATCACTGCGACATTTAGATTGTGTAAAGAAAGACATGAAGAGCAATACACCAGTACTCAAACTGGTGCGGATACTGGATTATTGGATGATTATTGGACCATACCACTAGGGTGGCCAAAGGTGATCCGGAACCCAAAGGTATGGTTGTAGGCCTTCCTCGTCATAGATAAATAGATAGAAAACTTCCATTGACTCACGAACAAATACTCGTGCTCATCACACAAATATTTGCCCTTACCAGGATTTGAACCCGGGACCTCTAGCTTCGTAGGCGGTGGCACTCTCACTGAGCTGAGGATGTCGGTACGGTCGGTTTATCTATTTAAACTTTATTGCACATAAAAAAAGTAATTAAAAAAAATTAAACCGACTTCAAAAAAGGAAGAAATAATAGTTTAAGCCAAATATTTTTTTGAGGTCGGTGCCAGCCTTAATATATTTGGAATAACAGTACGAGACTGGCGCTGACCTAAAAAAAAACCGTTGACATAAAACTTATTTTTTCCTGTTTTGAAGTCGGCTTATTTTTTTTTTTTTCATTTTCTTTATTTTTTTTCAGTAGTAATCGAATTACGCATTTTCAAAGATGCTGTATGGCTCTCTGGGAAAAAAGTTTGGAGACCCCTGCTCTATGCAGTCATGCGACTGAAACACTTATACCTACCTCACAGTATAATAGCAGTAATATTTCTTCCATCAAAAGGTACATCGCGCGCTTGTATGCGTGCGTGAACGAACGCACCACAAGCATAGTTTTAAAAATGCGTCAGAATGCTCCAGTACGGATCGCACTGTCTGCGCCTCGACCTTGAATACGTATCGCGCGCCCCTAAACGGCCGGAGTTTCACTACTTGTGTGTCTTTATACTTAGTCTGTGCAAGGACCATTAAAACAAGAGGACTGTCATTCTCCATACTTTGGATTGTAACCCGACCGCTAGGGGATTTCCGGGCAGAAACTAGATGGCGCTAAAAAACTAAACATTTAACGATGTTATAATTGAACAAAGAAACATAGTATAGTAACAATTAGTTCGTAAACAGCTAATTATAAATAAATTCTAACATTTAAATACTGTGTCACGTTTGCAAAGTTGAATAATTGTAAATAATATAATGCTTTTACCAAGCTTGTACATAGATGGCCTTGTGAATTAGGGGAACAGCTTTTTGTATGGAGAATCACAGTCCTCTTGTTTTAATGGTCCTTGGTCTGTGTGAAAGTGCTCCAATGCCAACATTCCAGATGGCGGAGTTCATTGATTATTATATTATGTATTATTGATCCTTGGGGACACCTGCGTCTTTCCACGGAAGGCTATATAAAAATTGCTAATAATGTTTAAAATGCATTTCAAAACACACGTAATATAAAAAGAGTAAAGCTTACACCAATGATACAAAACGACTCGTGTTTCGCCTCGCTACGAGGCAGTGGCGTGGCGTAAAAGATATCCTTGGACAAGCCGGTGCAGATTTGGCGTACATTTTCCTTAAGAGCTGTAGAATAAGGTGCTCAATTGCCTTTTTTTTTTCTCTCCTTTTTTAAACTGACAAATTCGCAACCCATTCTCGGGCATAGCAATTGTTAGACCGGGTGGTTGGCCGTGGCGTTTCCTGGGGTCGAACTAGGTCGCTAGCCAGACCACCCTCGGGTGTCCGACCGTGTGATACACACAGTCGACACGCAGGTGTCTCAATTGCCTGAGATTAGGCAAGCCGGTAGGAATTGAGTTCTTTGGACGCCACCTACTGCTACGAGACATCCTCAGAAGCTGGAGACGTTGACCGTGAACATCTTCAGCTTTTTCAACACGTGTTGAATATTGTATCTTTGGTGGTGGTTTGTTCGGGCGAATATTGAAACGGTGATCAGCATAGGACCTAAGAAGCATATTTAGATAACTATTGCTTAAAACCACAATGAAAATAATTACCATACAAAATAATTCGGGCCGCAATGTAACGCAACGCATTCAAGTTGACAAACACGCCAGTTGACAGTTACTTTAAAAAAGCTCGTATCTCGCAATGTCATAACAAGCATGTTTGCGGTACATTGCTGCTCGGTAAATTTTCAAAAATTAATTACGAGGTCACTATTAAGTGTAATTTAAAAATCATATTAATTAATGATAACACTACTAAACGCTATATCTGGTTTAATTGTTCGCCCGTATTAGACTTACACGCTGTATTTATTTGCATGTGAATGCATAAAAAAATACGCAAGTAATTATAACGGGCCAGCACTAATCGACTAACACGTTATCATATCGCGAATTAGCAAAGCAATATGTTTGTTTTAATTAACATGGATTTCCGCAAAGTAACGCCTGATTCAGTCAATTATTTTGGATAGATTGACTTGTAAGGCGGCACCTTTCGTCCATCGACACAAAATGTTCTGTTTGTAACAAAAACGGGAGCATAGTACAGGTCGATTCACAAGAGCTGGCACGAATGGATTGAACGAGTGAATGATAATGTTTATGTGTGCGTCACAAAATGATTAAATGGTTGGTTCAATAAGCGATCAATAATCGTGTTTTTAGACTATCTCGTGTCATAGCTTCGTAACCCAATCTGCATTGTGTATTTTATGTACAACAAAAAATCTATACGTAAACAATCGTATACTTGTTTGCACACTGACGCCGTGAAGCGCGGAAATTGCATCGAAACATCTAAATTTAGTATGAGTTTCGCATATTTTTGCCATGATTTCATATATTGCAACGTCAGTGTGAAAACAGGGTATAAATTAAATAAAAACTCCAGTATAGTAAAATATTTGCGAACCATCAAATTGACCTTTCTGCCATATCTTTTACCTGCTTAGTCTTAATTATGTGCAAATTATAATGTATTTCCATTTTTTTTAAATGAAGAAGTGTTATGTACTTGTTTACAAAATATTTGGATCCTCCCGTATAAGAACGTCACTCGACGGTGACAAGTGACATTACTTTCGTTCAATCCATTCGTGCCAGCTCTTGTGAATCGACCTGTACAAAGAAGGTCGCGTTGTCATTTAAGTTGAACAGTCGTCGATAGTTGCAACTGGGGCGAATGTTCATGATCCCACCTGGCATTGCGGTGCTTGTAGTTTTGATTGAATAAGTTACATATGTTTTTTAGGGTTCCACACCTCAAAAGGAAGAAACGGAACCCTTATAGCAGTGGTTCCTAACCTTTATTACTACATCACCCACAGGCCCCATCGACATTTATGCTGTTACCCCTTCAAATAATAGGTAATACAGGCAATGACATGAAAGTACTCAAGGAAAATCGACTTAATATGAGTATTACCCCTGAGAAAACTTAATTTATCCCTAAAGGGGTAAATACCCCCAGGTTTGGAACCACTGCCCTATAGGATCACTTTGTTGTCCGTCCGTCTGTCTGTCAAGACTCTTTATCTCGGGTACGCGTAGAGGTATCGAGTTGAAAATAAAATCATATACTCAGGTCTATGGTCTCTTGAAGCGGTAAAAAAATCCAGCTTCTAAATACGTACATTTCGACTCTCTCAAGGAAATCAAAAATGTATAGGGTACTTTCCGTTGACCTAGAATTATGAAATTTGGCAAGTAATACCGTCTTATGGGCATTTTTATTTTAAAATCTACGGTTAGGCGAAACTTAAGCTATGTTCAAATACCGTCTAACCTGTCAGTCCGTGACGAAATGTATGGAGTTTGACACTACTCGTCAGTTCTGTAACGACCTGCTAACTGTCAGTTAAAAACGCACTTTAAATAACAAAGCCCTTGTACGACAAGTATGAGGAAAAAATTCAGGTCTCTACCTGTTAAGCTTCAAAAGATAGAGCTCTGTGACGGACAGCAGGTACGGAACCCTAAAAAGTTTTTGTCTTTTTTCGCTCGACGGTGGTAGGGTTTCGCATTCTCGGTTTTTTGTAAATATTTGATTTATCGGGTCTATCGGCCCTGCGCGTCAGGTCACAGGTGCCTGGCGAAGCGCCAACGTTGTGACGAGTTCAAGCTCTATTTACTGCAACATAACGCATCACGGATTGCAACATTAGGCCAATGAAAGCGTTGATTTCGGTATTTTTAAGTGTTAAAACTCTTGTAATAATAATAATTATAATTAATAATAAATGTGTATTTATTTAGGTATAAACCCATTGGTACAAATTATATCACAATTACAACAATTAATTAAACAAGTATCAAAATTACAACAAATTAAATTAAATTAAATCAATTACAATAAAAAATAATTAAATCACATTACATTTACAATTAATTACATTAATAAATTAATAAATAATTAATTAAAACCAATAATTTGGAATGTCTAACACTAACACTTATTCAGAGCGAGATAACAATGTTGAATATTTTTAAATAATAACTCTGGAATGTGACACTGTCACAATGACATATGCCACTGTGAATTCTGTCACTCTGAAACCTGTAACTGTAACAATGACGTAACTTTGGTAGATTTCTTGGAATTGACATAAAATCAGAGTAAACGTAGGTACCTACTGTCGAACGTGGAACCACCGGCAGGTGCTCTTGGCTCCAGGCCAGGTTGATGTGAATTCTCGAACGATATTGAATCGCTTTTACTCTATAATTGTTAATGAGACTTATGTCTTATGTCACAGTCACAGTTATGGGCCATTTTAATTTTTGTGCACATCGTCACTTTCCTTTAAGCAAGGACCATTAAAACAAGAGGACTGTCATTCTCCATACAAAAAGCTGTTCCCCAAATTTACAACGCCATCTATGTAAAAGTTTGCAAACGTGACACAGTATTTAAATGTTAGAATTTATTTATTATTAGCTGTTTACGAACTAATTGTTACTATAGGGAATGTACACGACGAAGGTGCTGCCAACTGGTGCCGCCAATCTAAACCATGTACCCTCTCATGCTGGGGCCACATTGACGAAAACGCCGTTAATTTATGGCGGTGACGGACGATTAACGTCAGTGTAGCTACGACTTACTATATTTGACATTGACACTTAGATATTGTCATTGACATTGACAGCTTGATTTGACAGGGGTGATAGTTTCCTCTATTGTCCGCCCGTGTCTCTTTTGTCGTTTAGTGCTGCCACCTATAGTTCGTGCACGTTTCCTATACTATGCTTCTTTGTTCAATTATAACATCGTTAAATGTTTAGTTTTTTAACGCCATCTAGTTTTTGCCCGGAAATCCCCTGCGGTCGGGTTACAATCCAAAGTATGGAGAATGACAGTCCTCTTGTTTTAATGATCCTTGCTGTAAGTTTATACATTCGATTGGCGGGAACAGGTCTATTCTCATAAATGAGAGTGAATGGGCTGTTTTCTCCACACTGAGTTTTGCTACTCAGTTCTTTTTATAACAAGCTTTTATTTAGTTTCACCTGTCCTAGTGTCTGTTTGTGTGTCTGTAATCAAATCTTGCAAGTTAAAGACCCAATTCCCGGTTTCTGATTGAGCTGAAATTTTGCAAGAATATGTAAATCAGATGACAATGCAATATTATTATTACATAGAGCTGATCTGATGATGAAGCTGGATGGTAGCCATAGGATCATCTAATTACATAAGATAAATCCACCGTATTTGGGGTAATTTGACTAGTTTCGACGTGCAGTTTGCGATGCGTCATAGACGTCAGCTAGTTTGCTTGCCTGAAAATTTTTGACAGATTTTTTTTAAATTGAGTTGATTTTTTTTAAATTATCCTGAAAATGTTTGACAGATTTTTTTTTAAATTGACCTGATATCAGAGTAAACGTAGGCATACTGTTCGAACGTAGAACCGCCGGTCGGCAGGTGCTTTTGGCTCCAAGCCAGGGTGATTTGAATTCTCGAACGATATTGAAACGATTTTACTCTAAATTTGTAAAATGAAACTTATGGCCTGCTCGGAAATTTTAACAGCCGGTTGAAAATGTTGTATTTGGCCGAGTGGGCAAAGTGTCTCCGTTTCAGCTTGGACAAAATGCTTTCGTTTATCTGGGTGTTTGGCTGTTTTCGTTTACAGTAGGCTTATGTATGTATGTAAACACTTTATTGCACATACAGTTATACAGAAACAGTACAAAGATCGATAGTTATGTACAAAGGCGAACTTATACCAGTAAGGGATCTCTTCCAGCTAACCTTTGAGCAAATGAGAGAGAAAACGAGAGGCTCATGATGTTAGGGTTTGTCGCTCGCTAAATAAATGATAACTCATTCGTCACTCTCACACTTACATACTTGTCAGAACGTGACAAATGCTTTGTCATTTAATTATCGATTGACAAAGCTTATCATCATAAACCTACAGGTCGCATTTATCAACCAATTCTCGTGAACTTTAGCAGGTTCAATAATTATACACCGTGGGTACGAGTTACCCGACAAACTTTAACCACGTATTCCTGATGGTATTACAACTATTACAAGTAAATAACGTTATATCAACTCGCTCGGCTTCACTCGGCTACCATAGCTGAATACAGGTTACATAGTCAAATTTAACGGATTTTATTAATAAAATAACCATAAACGGCGAGTTTTGAGAAATTTCCGAGATATTATTGAGAAATTCTCGAGCGAGTTCCGCTAGTCTCAAGACGTCTCACGGCCAAGTGTCTTGGCGCCGCATCTTCTATCTGAGGCCCTTTGATCCCACAACTTCAGATAAACTTAGCAAGTACTTACGGATAGTTCTTGGTTAAGGTATACATGTATATAACCTCATATTACTTAGTAACTAAAGTTGATTCATCCGCAAGTCTACAGGGTTGAGAGAGTAAATAGAACATTGTTAAAAATGTTTTTTTGTCAAATAGAACATTTTAGTCCAAGTAGATTCTTGTATAAAGTGTTGTGAAGCGTTGCGTGAATCCATATTTTGCTACTCATCATCATCATAATCTAAAAACATCCGCTACTGAATATAAGTCTCCTTAAAATACTTACAAAACGAATGCTTGCACGCTTTTTGCTTTTATTAACTTCCGGCGACTTTAATTGGGTCGTCAGATCCTCTTCTTAAGCTACTAGCTTGTGTCTTTGCTTATCCGCTAAAAGTCTAGGTTAAGAATAAATGACAATATGATGTGGTTCATTTGCGTATAATTTCATACAAATTTAAATTTCATAAGCCCACTTACTCTCTACAAAGAAATACGCAATTACGGACAACGAATTTCCATTACTATATTTAGTAAAAATCTCGACACGTTTCACATTTCATCAGATGATAGACAGGTTCCCTACCATTTCACTACCAATATTTTTGATGTTTTATCAGGTACATAAATAAAGCAGTTTAATATTACGATATTTTTCGTTATAAATGAATGATATTGAATCGTTGAATATTGACTGTAGTCATTTTCAACCAAAAAAATATGTTGCGTATTGGAAAAAATTCTCAACCTGTATTCCTTAACGAATCAAGTTCAAGATAAGCAAAAAACTTCCAACAACCTTTCATACTTAAGAAAACATTAAGAGTATAAATAAATGTATTATTTTAACGAGGAATCTCGAGTTTCCTTTAAGAAAATATGTTCACGGTGGCTGCGCTGGCTGTTTGTGTTGGCTCAAAGACTGTGTTATTTCATCTTGTTGTGAAAAGAGTTGTCGGGTAAGAAAATACGCGCCCTGTATCGATGTGGTTTAATCGTTTAGGGGACCGTTTGTCACAAGTAGGGTTTGCAATTCGAATATTCGAACAATCGCTGGAAATAAACTTCGGGTACTTAAGTAATCATTCGAATAAAACGAACATTTCGAATACTAAAAAGTAGGATTAATTAATTTATTTTTTCTTTAATAATCGTCAGGGTTAATTTTTTTATATGAATATTAGACCCAGCTGATTAGTCAGACAATAGAACAATATTTTTGTGAAATATTAAGATCAATTAGAGAAAACCTATAATTTGCCTAGTCCGTAATTGAACATAGTTGTCCCCATGAACGTAAGCATTACATTATTGTATTGTATGCAGAGATTAGTTAGTGGTTGAGTATAGGGATTTTCAAAAAGAAAATATTCATTATAGATAACTTGTTAGTTTATTTTAATGCTGTTTACGTGATTTCAAACGCTTGAAATAAGATTTTTAGTTAACATTCGAATAATTCGAATATAGGAAATCTAAGTATTCATATTATTTAAATACTAAAATTGAACGAATATTGCAAACCGTAGTCATAAGTACGAAATATTGTCAGAAATCTTTACTAGATGACGCTACGGTTTTAAAACGTTCGACGGCGGTACTCTAATTATAGAAAGTACTAGAGTGATAGTCAAATTTCTCCATACAATACCTATGATCTTAAAAATGGCACCGGCCGTATTGCGTGTGTGTATAGAGACCGTGCACTATAGGTGGCAGCACTAAACGACATAAGAGACACGGGCGGACAATAAAGGAAACTATCGCCCCTGTCAAATCAAGCTGTCAATGTCAATGATAATATGTAAGTGTCAAATATAGTAAGTCGTAGCTACACTGACGTTAATCGTCCTTCAACGTGATAAATTAACGTTATTAACGGCGTTTTCGTCAATGTGGCCCCAGCATGAGAGGGTATATGATTTAGATTGGCGGCACCAGTTGGTAGCACCTTCATCGTGCACGTTCCAAGTCAAAGTCGAGTCATCGTTGTTGTGCCCCACATGACAGTAAAAATTTGCTCCGTAATAATGGTATGGGTTTTGATCGGCAAGCACCGTACTGACTTATAGGCAATCGCGAATAAATGCTGCGTTAGCTGTACCGTCATATAGCGTGGTTCACATTTTACGGTGATACCCGTTACCGCTGGTGAACGTGTTTAATCCGATCAAACGATGTAAATACTTGCAGCAATTAGTATACCTGTGGAAGAGAGGACAATAGAGAGATCTCTCTCTAAATGGGTGTTGTGCCTGGGAACCTCCAAAGGAAGTTGGTGGGAAGAGGTGTATATGTGGTGTAAGCGTTGTATATGTACACTTCTATAGTGCGATGCAGGAATCCATGATAATGGTGCCGCTTGTATGTTGATGTAAGCGCCACCTGTCGTCGTATTGCTGTTAGTTTACTTGGATGCCGATTTGCATCTCAATCCATCCAGTTGTTACTCCGTTATTTAGTAACAATCATCCAAACATCTTCACAAAATTTCACATTTATTGTATTAGTAGGCCTAGTAGGATACTTCAGGCGATTTCATCAAATCAGGATCTCATGATGGGATCTTAAAGAAATCGAAGGAACTATTCAAATATTACAAGCACACGTTTAGCGATATTGGTATTTTTTAATGACTCATAGGTATATTTTAAAGTGAAGATTCGTTTGAAGTCGCATATTTAATAAAACTTATATGTCGCAGTGTCGGCGTTCTCCTCACGAAGGAATGTCAAGTTTGTTTATGCTTGAGTGTCTTTGGTTGCGGTGCAGTGACGTTTATTCAAAATTGAGGGAGTTCTGTTATTGGTTGTCAATCTTTTGCATGTCAGAAAATTGGTGAATTGTGCTGAACAAGGAATTGGAGTCAGTGATGGTTGATCTGAGTATTTTGGGCGAAGGAACACGTCCCGCAACCAACCTCACTGCATTCCTTCGTTTATTATGATTAGTTAGTGATACTATGGAGCTCCAACCGATGGAAACGTACACTCGACTGCGTATTAAGGCAATTTGATGGAGGCATCCTGACGACTCCTACCCCCTGACGCCGACATATATAATACATGAAGCATGTTGTACCCTTTATTGCACCAAAAACAAATTTGTACGAAACTCTTATCGCTAAATTGTCAGATACGGTGTCCCGGACCGAGTCCCAACTTTCAGCGTGACAGCATGACTCAGCAGAAGCTTGTTAGTCGTTAGTCGTACTCTTAAGTGACGGGCGGTAGCGTGACACTTACTGCAGGAGTGCTCACTCCGTGATTTCGCCGTGCTACTAGTACCTAATTTTACCTCTTCGGAGGGGTTTAGCCAGCGACCAGAAAGAGCACGCGTTATGCGATAGAGAGAGACGGTCGGGTCTTGTGCGTTCTGTCCGGTGGTCGGACCCGAACTACAGTTTTGTTAGAAAGAGCGACTTATAAGGAACGTGCACGACGAATGTGCTGCCAACTGGTGCCGCGACATTGACAGCTTGATTTGACAGGGGTAATAGTTTCATTTATTGTCCACCCGGGTCTCTTTTGTCGTTTAGTGCTGCCACCTATAGTTCGTGCACGTTCCCTATACTTAACGGTGTCGCAGTTTTGTTCCATTTGCAATTGCTCTAAATAGCAATGCTGATCAAACGGTATACATATTAGGGAATGTAATACCCTCTTAAATTTGAATCCCAGGTATTACCCGGCTCTATATCAAGTCGGTTACCAGGGTAACCGGTTTTCCGAGTACCCGGGTTGCATTACGTACAAGGAACGTGCCGGCATTGCCGATCAAGTTAAGTAAGATAAGCGAGCAAGTGGTATTTTTTCGCGTTTGCTTTAAAGCAGCCGACTTTAGATTATATTTATTATCTTTAATTTTTATTAATTATTAGGGTTTTTTTATATTACGTAAACCCGGGCTCTGAGCCAAAATACCCGGGTTTCACTCGACTCTAAATCAAGTCGGTTACTCGGATACCCGGGTTTTCGGGTACTCGGGTTGCATTCCCTAATACACACAAATCCGAAAAAATTAAATCGCGTCGCGCTATCTGGTAACAGTATAAACGCAGTAATTAAACAAAGAAGCAATTGTCAAGTAACAAGTCTTTTATATCCCTCAATCACCGTCCTGTCACCTTGCAGCGTATTTAGAGTTTTCGCTCACTTAACGCTCCTCTCCCACAACCCTCCCTCCCGCGGCCTCCCATTCCCTTTGTACTCTAACTCACCTAAACCAGCTTATAACTATACGATATTCGTGATACTTAAGCCCTTGTGTTTGAGCGGGGTCCCTTTGATGTGCGCAAATAGATTACTAATCCCTGAAATTTCAATTTAACGAGTATTTTTGGTGTAACCTGCTCTTGTATTCTCTTTGTCTCGTTCGAGGGGTGCATCGATGTTGACTTAGCTCGTGTTAAGGGAGCTAGTTACGAACTTAATTTGCATGCATAGTAAAGAGCAGTTTACCTTTTACATCATTTGAACTAGGAGACGTTCACTTCTGAACATAGGCATTCCCAAAAACTACAGCAACGTACAGTTGCAAGCTTTATCACCGCCAAGTTCCAGCGCGCCTAACTAGGTCATCAGATCATCTTAAATAGGTTTGCTCTTGACCTGAATTCATCATCATCTTCCTGCCCTTATCCCACTTTACTTGGGGTCGGCACAACACATTTTTTCCTTCCATTCTCCTGTATCATTCGTCATCTCTGCACTCACTCCTTTTTTTCTCATGTCTTCCTTCACACAATTCATCCATTGCTTTTTTGGCCTACCAACTGCCCTCCGTCCCTCGACATTCATCCCTAACATTACTTTATCTATATGACTTCCATCCCTCCTCATTACATGCCCATACCAAGCTAACCTACTGCTGCGCATCTTTTCCGTCGCCAGTGCTACTTTCAAACTTCCCCTTATATACTCATTTCTAATCCGATCCTCTCTCGTCACTCCACACATCCATCTCAGCATTCTCATCTCAGCTGCATGCACTCTCCTTTCATCCGTCACATTCATTGCCCAACATTCTGATCCATACATTACGACAGGTCTTAGCTACACATCTGGTTCTGGAAATACCGATGATCGCAAGCTGTTTGCATATCAAATGTAGAAGCGTGTAATAACTTCAGAAACTGTAGTAAATATGCATAACGTGCTTAAAAGTGAGATTGCACTTTTAAACATCACTTAGCCGGCTACTTTGACCGCGAAGATATAGAAGTTATAACCTCAATTTTGCATTTATTTTTATTCGTAAAAGGTGTCCTTAAACAATACAGAGACGGCCAGCTATGTCTGTACCAATAATGTAAGTATTTAAACACTTTATTGTACATAAAATCATACAGAAGGAGTACAAAAATCAATGGTTATGTACAAAGGCGAATAATGGTTAGATCATTTCGACAATTCGGATGGTGATCAATGTTGAATTTTACAACATAATAAAGTCACATGGATTGGAAAAAACTCAATTATCATAACACAAAAGAAATAAACAAAAAATGTATAAAAAATATAAAGTTGTGAGACCACAAATTTAAAAAAAAAACTATATTTTTTTATCGTCTTAAAGAAAAATTAAAGTCAATTTCGGAATGTTTAAATAACACTGAAACAATAAATGTAGGACAACTATGTGCTTAAACGCACTTTTTCGTGCTCAAAATGGCAAAATGCTATCTTTTTCATACAGACTTAGTACAGCAACGGAACGGATGACGTCATAAGTTCCTACCGTTTTGTATAGAGCGTTTTCAATGCTCAGTGCGATCTGCTAAAAAATCGAGTCAACAGACGAATTTAAGTTCCTTTTTTTTTTTTTTTTTAATATTTTTTCATATCGTAATACAAACTTAACAATTCTATAATGTGATAGATTACATTAGCTCATATTGTTTTTGACCTATCTTATTCCCTGTCACATCATGATTGATAGGTACCGCAAAAAGTCACTATTATTAAAAAGTATCCAAAAAAATCCGCGCCAACTATTTGTAAGAAATGTAACGGAGATACGCGAAAAAGGCGTCGAACGTGGACAATTTGCGAAGGAAATGCTTAATTTTGTACGCAAGACTTGACGAGTCTCGGATTATGAGGGTATCTTGCTTTTGTTTATTTTGTATCACGTGTCTTTCTTTTTAAAGAGAATTTTACCGAATGATTCGAAATAAGTACCTATGTGAAGTTGTAAAAATAACCCCTTCAAATACATTACATGTAAAAAGACAAAAATCACATTTCATAGTTTTCAAATAAATAATCCTCCACGGGTAAATAATAGGCAAGTCGGTGGAAATCGAGTTCTTTGGACACCCCTCTGGTACTGACTTGGTTTAACATTACATCTCAAAACTTTTTTGTTGCAGAAGAACTGCGTTGCGAGATTGCATCTTTTTACATGTAATGTTTTTGATGGGATCTCATTTCTTTTTGTAAGTGGTCTTCCTTTATTTATTACATTCCAATCCATTCTATTTCCTATTTGAACTACAAAAGCAACTTTGTAATCGCCTGTATTTGTATATAAGACTACAAAATTATTTATGCCGTTTGTATTGAAATTACAATATTTTAGGTTTTGCATAACATGATGGGCTAAAAACTAATTATGTTTAAAATTGGGAGCTCGTGGGTCTGCTAGCAGTACATTGGAATTATGATAATCATCAGTCAGCGAGTCAGTGACAAAACTAAGGAACTTTGACGTGCAATCGTTCTTAAACTATATTTTCAAATAGAATGTTATTGAGGATGTATTTAAATCTTATTATGCCCTATATATCCCTGAAAATTCAGGATTCTAGCTTTAGCCTGCACAAAATTACGGGAGGCTGAAAATGGCCGGAATGGCTTCGAGAAAAGGATTGTACGGCCGTACCTTTGTTTTGCTTGACTTAGTGGGGGCACTACCGTGCCCCTAGATACCGTCAAGCCATTTTCTGCTGTGTGACAATTTGCTGAGTGAACTTTTTCGGAAAATCTCATACCTATTAGTATTTTTGCTATCGTCACTTACTGACCAGTGAAGTCAAGGTTAAATGCTTTTACGTAAAAAAGATTATACTCATAGAATTAAAAACTGTAACAAAATTACTATAGTTGTATTACTGAAGAACAATTCCTGACCTTTTATAGCAATTTATGCAACAGTAAAGTTGTATAAGTAGGCTCAAAAAATGCTAATTGCATGAGTTGCGATACGAGCCGCCGCGGCGGCGAGTATCGCATGCAATACTTTTTCTACGACTAGGTTTTAAAATATAAAATACAATATTAAACATAGCGCGCAAACAAGGCAAATATGACATATGACTGACAATATGATAAGTATGTGTCTATGGTAAACTTTTGTTTTTAATTTGACGTGTACTCGGCAGTGACACGCAGTGACGATATCAATTTTTTTTTATGTTGGCATCAAAGAATTTAGTTCGGAGAATTTTGTTTTTCTTAAAGACCGCAGGAATTTATTTGTCTGTTAAGTTGGTAGTTGTGTATTTTTATTGTAAAGTAAGTATTGAACGCGTAATCTTTGACCTAAGTTTAACCTAGATTTAGAAGTCTGTGGCTGCTAGCAGTATTTTTAGCGACTTTAACAACACTAGTGCTTTTAAGGGGAATAGAGTATAGACTTCTCTGGACTCATATTATGTATGTTCTTATAAATAAATAAATAAATATTACGGGACAATCTTACACAAATCGAACTAGCCCCATAGTAAGCTCAATAAGGCTTGTGTTATGGATACTAGACGACGATATATTTAATAGATACAAATACTTAAATACATACTTATATTAGTGTTCGTGACCAAGTAACAAACAGATAAAAGTACAGGAGTAGACTTTTTTAAATCGTTTTATTGAAATGCCTCCTTCAATAATTCCGCAGTCGATATTCTAATTCGAGCGACAAACAAAATTCCGACCTGTTGCTTCAAGATGGCGGCTTGTCACTCTGCGGGTTGACTAATGTTTTCCCACCACCAACATATCTAGATCCGCGTCTTACAACTGCCGTGAAACAAATGTGTCGTCGACAAAGCTCTAGTTACACTGGGGGGTTTTTTGAGGTACAGAAAAGGTCCAGCGTAGTCGGGGCCATGGCCAGTGAATCGTGTCGTACAAGTGTTAACAGCGATACGGTTCCAGTTATAGTGGTGAGTTTTTCGAAATGCGAAAGTAGGTGATTGGAACTTACAGAAGTTTCGCACGTCTACGCCGTTTTTTATTGACTTGGGAGTAGGGAACGGAAGCGGTATTTTAGACTAGGTACTTTAAAAAATCCTCTTCATTTTAAACTGTTTTGAACCGACTGCGGCGAAGCCCAAAGGAGGGTTATGTGTTTGACCTGTATGTATGTAAATACGTATGTATGTCCGTTCCTATATCCGCTCGTAACTACTCAACGACACAACCGATTTTGATAAATGATACATCATTAGATTCGTCTTGATGGCGCGAGTGTCACTGGGTATGAATGAAGTTCGTTAAAATAAACAAAATGGCGGATTTTATCCACTTTTAAAGTGCACCGCGGGCGGTTTTTTTTTACCCGACTGCGGCGAAGCCCAAAGGAGGGTTATGTGCTTGTTTAGTAAATGATTAATGAAACCGCCGGCCGTGAAAACTAATTTCGGTCGGACACTAAACAGAATTGATAGTAGTGAGGATTGTGCTGTTTCCACGTCAAAAATTCTTAAGGGCCAAAATTTTCCTAGTAAATAATATTGGTACGACCTCTCCAAGGATGTTCCACCGTGTTGATCCACGGCGTTTGTATTGGAAGTGACACCGCCTACGAAGCTAGAGGTCCCGGGTGCAAATCCTGGTTAGTGGTGTTGTGCCACAGACGACCCGAGTCACATGTTCTTATAACTTGACATGCAATACAACTTATAATGTAATTTTAAAATGAGAAATAAATAATCTAATCTAATCTAATCATGGTTTTTTTGTTTGCCTTTTTTTAAATACCTAAAAGTACAGTACAGACTACCTATATTTGTGTGATGAGATGAGCACGAGTATTTGTTCCTGAGTCATGGATGCTTTCTATCAATTAAAGTATGTATATCATCTAGCGTTTGCTTAGTTTGGGTCTAGATTTATTTGTGCAGGATTTCCTGCGATATTTATATATTTTCTTTTTTTTTTTTCGGAGATTATTCTAACGAACAAAAACGTATGCGTTAAAATGTGCAAGGGATGTTTTTTTACAGATTAGTCATTTGATAAATATAACTAAAAGAGACGTTTTATTAGGCATTAAAAAGATTTTTAGTCCAAATACACTAGGTTTATATTGGTTTAATACATAAAGGAAGTTTAGAATGACGGCTTTAGGTAAACCAGCGTATTTGATATTCAGCTGGCACGGAAAACATATTACTCCTCCCGTTGGCTTTGTTTTTAATTTTCTGTCAAAATTGACAGTAAGCGATTTCGGGTGTGCTCGGCATTCTTAAGCACGCCCGCGTGACACAAGGGTTGTCTAAGGTGACGGGCAAAACTGTCACGCGCGTAGACACAGAATGAGGTAAATGTTGACATTTACCTCATTCTGCGTCTACCCGCTGAATGCCCTGTCACATAACAGTTGGGTTTATTTACAAATAGTAACAATTAGGTACAAACCGTGGTGTCATCCGAAGTAAGCAATTGAGTTGATGATGATAATAATTATCAATTGATGGCTGGATCAAGGGTCAGATGCAGAAGGTGGTACTTCTGGACACGGCGCGCATAGTCAGGAGGTTCTCTCTGCAGCCCTAAACAGCGGTAGCTGGGGCCCCGCCTCGCTGCCGGCGGCACCCTAAGTTAGGTTTTTTATAATGTGTTTATATTTTGTAATTTCATTTTGTATTTTTACACTTTCAAAACAAGACACCTTAAATAAAAGATGCTACTTTGCAGTGGCGTGGCGTTGAAGAAATTTTTGGGCAAGCCGGAGTAGATTTGGCTTCAATTTTCTTTAAGAGAACTATAATGAAGTGCTGAACTGCTGCCTAATATTAGGCAAGCCGATGGGAATCGAGTTCTATGGACGCCACGCCACTGCTACTTTGTTATAAAAGCAGAATTTATGTCAAAGGCGCACATCAAAGAGCAGAGTTGAAAAAACAGCCGAGCGCAAGTTTGCATTTCTGGAGTTTAGTTTGCAAAGGAGTGCGGACATAGCAATGGAAGAGTTATTTTAAGCACATTCTTGTTTATTTATTTATTGTATGGTGTACAGTCAACATCATTAAAATATACAGAGTGGAACGGAACGAGGGACTTTCCTGCAAATATGTCCTTGTTTAGCCTTAGTACATTATTTCCTCCAAATAAACTAAATTAATATCTATCACCGTTTTCAAGTTACAAGCTTGTTAAAATTTCATGCAAAGAACTGCGTGTTCAACCCTACCACGGTATACGATAGTTTAAATCTCCGAACAAAAGGCACATCGGGAGCGCGCATGTGTGCATGCCGTGTACGGACGCAACACAGGCAAGTATTTGCGACTGCGCGCGACTGCCACAGTATGGCGTTCACTCACACAGACGCGCGTCGTGCGTCTGTGTAAATACGTGTCGCGCGCTCCTAAATGGCCGAAGTCGTACTACTTGGTTGTCTTTATACTTTGACCCTCCTTAGAGGCCATACGCGGACACGGGCGGCAGCGTCAAAGTATAAAGACAACCAAGTAGTTCGTCTTCGCCGTTTAGGAGCGCGCGATACCTACGGTTGCCTAAGGCACAGGGCTGCCGCCCGTCGGTTCTGTAAAATACCTACTTACCACGACTTAACTTTTATTAGGTTGTCCTCGAACGAACAATCGCTCGGCGGCATCCTTTGTGCGTGCCACGTGACGGCGGCATGTGTCTCACGCGGCAAATTACAAAGAACACCAATAGACCAGGAGCTCAGTGCAAAATCAATGCTATTATTTATAATACAATTTTAGTAAGTAAGTATGTGACTAAGTATATGAAATAATAGTAAATATAGTTGCGTCTCGACATTTTGAAAGTAAATACTAGTAAGTAGATAAAGTATAGGTACATAATTTGTAAAAGGTTTGTATAGTCCGAATTATTAGTACCTAAAAGTTTTTATTTTGGATAATCAATTACTTAGAAAAACGTCGTTTATGCTAGGTGGTAAAAAATGAAACTTCATTTAACTGTTAGTAAAATGAATGGATACACTTAAAACGCTATTCCTCAAACAGCCGAACACACTCCACTAGGTATACACGATTTCGATACTTCACTTTGTGCATTCGACCGCTCGCAGCGTTGGCTCAGCCCTGAATCGCGCAGCCGGCATTGCTTGCCTGTGGTGCGTCCGTACACGGCGCGCACACATGCGCGCTCCCGATGTACCTTTTGTCGGAACATAAACTACCGTATACCGTGGCAGCGTGTAGCGGTAACGACGGCGTAGTAGGGTTGTACAAACATTAAAAAGTACTATTTTGATAGTTTTGTTTATCTTTATTATTACAAGCATTTAACTATTGCACATCGATTCTACATCAAATATATGACACTATGTTTTCAGGAAGGTCCCTCGTCACATTCCACCTGGTATGCAGATGAATTTAGATATATTTTAATAGGTAGTTTAGCTTTAGTCTTAGGTTTAGTACAATTTATTGTTACTGTTATTAATTATTTATTTAGTTGTTATTAATAAATTTACAGATGAAGTGACAAAATTTTCTTAAATGACAATTACGTTAGGACCATAAGGGTGTACAGATATTTTTGTTGAACTGTATCATTTTGATCATGGCGGTCAAACTTCAGTCAGCCAACATCTGTCTCTTGTACGGTGCGGACGCATTATAACTAGTGCCTTTAAATTTTTCCAGTTTAATCCGTGACTCGGCTTGTTTACTGAACTATCATCAGCTTAAGAGGCTGACAAGACCTACTTTTGTTGAAATTGATGCTATTTATGCAGTTTTTTAAGAAAAACCATTTGTTCTAGCCCATCAAAAAAAATATATGTTAATATTCATCATATTTCGAAGACCGTGGACGGACGCGAAACATAATTTCACGAAATCGGCTCGATAGAAAAAAATTGCAAAGATTGGTCTTAAAATCATCATTAAACGGTTCTATGTCTTTATTTTTTTAACGTATGGGTCTGCAAATAAAAACATGAAGTCAACATATTCATACCTAAACCGCTAACGAGTCACATTTCACAAATAGTCCACACTTTTTTTTATTTCAATTTTTATTTATTATTATCTTCTAAGACCCGGCTGCCCAGAAACAGTGACAGTAGGCTCTCGTTTACTCCGATACAAATAGACAGTGTGCGCTGACGCGCCGTGCTAGACGGACCTATGCTTCTCGTTTGCGCATCGAAAACATCGCAAAAATTTGTTTAACCTTGTGTTAAAAATCTAAAATACTGTATACGTACTTATATAAATCAAAGTTATAATATAAGAAGTGTAAATATTTAGTTAAGTGTGTTAAATGTATGATCACCGCAATAGCCACTGGCCTGTCCAAAAGAATACTCATTCAGTTTTACACCTTCATAGCGTTGAAATGTGGACCTTATGTCACTGGATATAAGGTCCACATTTCAACGCTTCTTCAGATGCGGTTTTGGCTACGCCCATCGAGAAACGTTTTGTTTGCATAGATCTATAAAGTTTTGGAGTCGACGGTAATAGTTATGTATTATGGGAGGCATCAATACACGAGTGGGGTTTTAGGAAACGAGCCGAAGCAGGCATGTCTCACTCCGCGATTTTATTTTGACGTAATTATTATTCTTCCTTGCCTAATGCATTAGGCAAGCTCAGGGCTGCGCCCACACCCGGCAGCGCCTGTGTGCGAAACCCTGTGTATGAAGGCCTAAGGTATATGTATGTATGTATGTACGTATGTATGTATGTATGTTTGTATGTATGTATGTATGTATGTATGTATGTATGTATGTATGTAAGTATGTATGTATGTATGTATGTATGAATGTATGTATGTATGTAAGTAAGTAAGTAAGTATGTATGTATGTTTGTATGTATGTATGTATGTATGTATGTATGTATGTATGTTTGTATGTATGTTTGTATGTATGTATGTATGTTTGTATGTTTGTATGTATGTATGTATGTATGTATGTATGTATGTAAGTAAGTAAGTATGTATGTATGTATGTATGTTTGTATGTATGTATGTATGTATGTATGTATGTATGTATGTATGTATGTTTGTATGTATGTATGTATGTATGTATGTATGTATTATCATACACCGCACTCCAGGGTAATTTTTCGGGCACGTCAGTTAGTAAGGTTTACAAATAAACCAATCAATTTTCGATTTGACAGTATAAGGTAAGGTATTTGTACTAAGTATTTATTATATTGTATATAATATTCAATCTCATTTAATTTAATTACCTACGTAACATACATTATCATTAGCTACTAAAGGTACTCGGAGTTGCATGGTACATATCTGGGGGCACGGCAGTGGCCCCGCCAAGTCCAGCGCGAAGCAAACACTGCCGTACCATCCTTTACTGGAACCATTTCACCCCATTTTCAGGCCCCTATTTGAGAACCTCTAGATAAGACCAGAACGTAGAAATTTTCGTCATCCAGTAAGCTATAATCACATACTTAAAATCCAAAATTTCAAGTCTGTAGGTCATTTAGTTCCGAAGTTAAGCGAAAGCAAAGTTTCGCATTTACGACAGACACTCACTGACTCATGATCATCAGAATAGAACTAGTACTTCCCATAAACTCAGAGAGCTGAAATTTTAAACATAGTTTTTAGCCTATCAAGTCCTAAAAAACCTCCAAATATTGCAACTGCACACATAAGTTTGTAATCCTATACAAATACATGCGATTACAAAGTTTCTTTGTTGACTTGTACCTACTATAACGAATAAAGAATGTTCAACGGCCAAGTCACACAACATTAAGTATAATAATAAAGAAATCGCAGTAAGGTACCTTAAACTTGACACGATTTTGTCTAGATTTCATTACTTTTTAGAGATAAACAAGCAGCTCTATCGAGACTTGGCTAGTTTTTTACAGAATGTTTTTGATGGGATACCAGGTTACGGATACTAAGTATAAATACCTTATACTGTCAAATCGAAAATCGATTGATTTATATGTAAACCTTACCTTACCTTTATGTTTTTCTCGATGACCTTACATTGCAGGTCATCAAGAAAAACATAAAGGAAGTGCTGTATATTTTAATTCAATATAATCGTATTACTACTTACAAAAATACTGTATTTTTTTCTAATAAATCTTAACTACTTATATTACATATCCAAAACTCATTAAATGTGTTTGAAAGTTTTCATTACTTATTTACGTATTACATATCCAAATTTCATTCTATCTGTTCACGCTTTAATTATGAAAATAAATTAAAAACCAACTATATTATTTTAACGACGCCCTGTCTATTTTATTCTGCGCTCTATGGGAAACCTACAGGAGTTTAACGCCATCTACCGGCAGGCGTGTTTATTTCGATCGCGATCGCAAGCCGAATGCAAACAGTTACGCTTCTCGCCGCTCACTTGTGAATAGCGCTAGGAGCAATCAGGCGGGGCTAGGGGATGGGCCAAAATCCTGAATCCTCAAGGGCATTTTGCTGTTGACAGCGTCTTAAGTAACTAAAGTTTTAAATAAAAATTGTTCCTTTAATATGCTGAAAAACTAAACCAGAAAAATCCTAACAATTTGTAGATAAATATTCCGAACGACGGCATGGAAGCCGAGCCTGACAGTGAGGTGCCAATGTTTACGCCCACTGTCCTTTTTTGTCCTTTTCATCTGCATACAAAAGTGCAAAAGAGAGGCCCCTATACTAGCTCGTTATCGTGAATAAGGTATCCCTAGCCCGACACCTATCGTGGTAGGCCGGGACACCTAGCCCGACACCTATCGTGGTAGGCCGGGTTACCTAGCCTGACACCTATCGTGGTAGGCCGGGACAGGTGACCTGGTTCGACTCCAGGCACCCCCCGGCACTTACCCAGCCGTAACCGCAACGGCCAACGACCAACGGCAAACGGCGACAAACAGCGACCAACGACAATCACAATGCCCGGACGTGGGTTGTGAGTTTGTCAGGTTTAAAAAAAAAAAAAAAAAAAAGAATAAGGTATAGTAGATTCTACGCTTAGTGCAATTTAGACTTCATAGGGAGTGCCCCTCTGCCAAGCAATTTGAGATAGTATTTTCGTTCTTTAAAACTAGTTGCAATCGGATTAATCGTCAGAGAGGGGCACAACTTTCGATTTCCCAAAGTGGCCAACATTCACCAAACGGGACACAGACCAACTAAAAAAAAAACATTCACATAAAAAACAGTAGGAAAAACATATTTTTCAAATAACTTTAAACAACAGAACAAGTAAACCGAAACGAGTAAACCGGGCTCTCAAAGATCGGCAACGTATAGGTAACACCTCTGGTGTTGCAGATATCTATGGGCGACGTTGACTGCTTTCCATCAGGCAGCTCGTCTGCTCGTTTGCCACTTATAACATAAAAAAAAAAAAAAAATAACCAATATAATGCAGGTACTTAATTGAAACCACCACGGAAAAGTTTAAGACGTATATTGGGTAAAAGAATCTGGGCACAGTAAATGTTAACACAACAGTACGGCAAGCGTTAGCTAAATGTCACGTTGCTAAAACTAACTAATGCAAAAAATGTATATAAAGCAACACGGGAGCTATGATTTAAAGCAAACAGTAACACATACGTAACGGGAACTATTAATTTCACAATAAACAAAGGCAAAAACAAGCGTAAGGAACTTAGTGCGACAAGGTTCTAACAAAAGTTTTAATACAAACTTAAGCGGCAAAATATAGATTAAAGCAAGTGCAATAAGCGAGTAAACAATAACAAAGCAGTGAGATCTATATAGATTTTTAACAATAAACTAAGTGCAAACTTAACTATAAACACTAAATAACAAGCATAAGCAATAAAGCACTATCTACCTACACGTACAAAAATAATAGGACGCAGGCGAAACACTGTGCACTTTTGATATCCCGTATTACGGAAGTATCGTTATCGCGCAACAGTACCCTAAGTACAAGAAGTGTACTTCCTAACAAAATATTTGCGTTACGACTGAACGATACGTTCCGTGCTACGGAAGCAATACCGGGCGGTCGCGACGCTTGCGTTCGACAAGGCAGTTATCGTCCCAAGTCACTGGGAGCGGCAACGGCGCGAGGCAAACTGACCGGGCGCTTTTTATTTTTTTTTTTTTTTTTTTTTTTTATTAGAAACTGACAAACTCGCAGCCCCTCCTGGGCGTAGCGATTGTCGGACCGGGTGGTTGGCCGTGGCGTTCCCTGGGGTCGAACCAGGTCGCTAGCCAGACCACCCTGAGTTGGTCGGACTGGGTGGGAGCCGGGAGTGCCTGGGGTCGAACCAGGTCACTTAGTCCGGTCCACCTCGATATGATCGGGCTAGGTGGGGGCTTCACGCCTGGAGTCGAACCAGGTCGTTTGGCCAGGGCCACCTTGACTTTACGCTGATTGCTCAGAGTGAGCAACGGACCAGCGGGAAGGATGACTCGGGTCATCCTGTCCTTATGTGAACTTGTGTATCGAACTAATGGGAGTTTTAGGTGCCGGTTCGCTAAAACCTAGCCCAGCTAAGAAGACTCCGGCAAGAAACTTAGCTGGGCCCGAGCGAGGTCGGAGTGAAGTTAACCAAGACATTCGGGTCCTGGGGCAAATCGGGACGCGGCCCTTGTGTGCTGTGGTCGCGGGGAGGTCGACCCCGCTGGCGGGGTCGACGCTGTGTGGGTCGGACTCCGTTTGACGGCCTCACAGCAAGGATTCTTTCGAATCCTGCTGAGATGTCGTCATGACCGGGCGCTGGCCGCGCAGGGTTTATATATGCCTCAGGGGGCTGCGCGGGCGCGCGGTGTTGGTGGCTTACGTACTTCACTAGCGCGTTAACTCGGGCGTATTATACCTTAGCGCGGTGGTTTCAATTATGTCGCATTATACCAAGATATAACACAACAAAGATTTATCTCTATCTCTTTCTCGCAAAACAGAATATACTATGGTGATTGTATGGCGGCCGTGTACTATGACGTCATAGTCCATATCGGATCTCTCTCTATTCACTGTCTGATTAGTGATTTAAAATGTTTATATCTTCCGCATTTCTCGGTCAATTTCAATTTTGTTTTGACTGTATGTCATTTTTTTTTACGGTATTTTCAGTTTAGTTACGAAATCTATTAAAATAAAATAAAATAAAAAAATAAAATTACTGTTTCCTATATGAATGAGCTTTTATTAAAGTAAATAAAAAATATCATGCATATTCCCTATTGTCAAAAATCCAAGTTTTTTGTTATTTAAGTGACAACCTACACTGTACAAAGTTTAACATTTCACCCTGTTTCTCCGGGGCTGGCTGTCCATTTAATTTATCTCCTTATTTCTCTGTTTACATTAAAGCCCTATTCGGAATATTAAAAAGCGGACGAGGAAAACCTTTGTAAGGAAACAATTATACCGCAACTAGACGAAACGTCGTAAGTGACCTTACAGTAGCAATGCACGTATAATCTTTTCACTCTGTGTGGGCGTTGAAACCAGTTGCGATATAGACAAATTTTTGTAGCAAGAAAAATAATCCTATAAGCACATTTAAGAGTTTACTGTTTAGATTATTTGTGTGTCGAGGATTTTGTCTTAACACTAGGGACACCGACTTTCTATTATTTATGCCACACCTGGCCATAAAGTGCGCGCACGGATAAAGCCGCTTTCCGGCCAAGTGTAGACATAAAATCGCCGGTCCCAAGTAAAAAAGTCGGATCTACAAAAACGTCATTTTTGTTTTATTGCGTCAAAGTCAATAAAAAACACTATATTTTTATTATTACAATTAAAATTTATACTTTTTACGTAATTTTCTGAGATATTCAATTTAAAAATGTCGGATCTTGTACAAGGTCCAATTAATAACGTCGTATGTTGCGTTGCGACAGTGTTTACGGGGCGAGGGGGGAAGCGACGCGGTCGGATGTGGCAGTTACCGCTATGTTGTACGGAGGAACGGCCGCTTCATTTCATTTATGAGTTTATGATTTTTATTTTGATACATTTAAAAGGGTATATTGTGTGGGTTTATTTTTATAAGCAAGTTTGGTGGTCCGTACAATAATGTGGAATGTGGTAGTTACGACAGTTTTAATTGTCTTCACAATATTCTTTTAAGTTGGATGTACCACATCCGACTTTTTTTTGTGGAAGCAACTTAAGTGATATTGTCGTAAGTAACACATTCGACATTTTTATATGGAAATGAAATATTGGCTTATGTTGTAACAGGCACATGCGACTTTTTTTTACGCGAATGACATATAGGCTTAAGTCGTAACTAATACAACCGACATTTTTTTACGGAACTGACATAGCTTTTTATATGTCAAAAGGTACACTTCCGACAGTTTTGTGTGGATATTATTATACATTTACTTTTTTGTTTTTTTTTTTATTCACGTTAAGTTAGCATTTGACTTTGATCTCACCTGTTGGTAAGTCAAGATGAAGTCGATGATGGAGCATGCTTACCTAGATAGTGCCTATTCATTCTCGACTTGAAGAGATCCAAGTTATATTTTTCCGGGAAGAGGTCTGCTGGAAGAGAGTTCCACTCCTTAGCTGTCCTAATAAGGAAAGTTGAAGCAAAGCGCTTTGTGCGAGTCGTTGGTAAATCGACAACCCAAGTCCACGCCTAGTCCCATAATGACGAAATGGAGATGGCGGAATCAGTTCATGCAATCCCAACGCACACTTGCCGAAATGTATCCTGTAAAATACCGATAAACTGGCGACCTTTCTGCAGTGTTCAAGGCTTTGCAGCTTTTGCTTCACCAGGTCAGGATCACCTATGCGCTTCTTGGCACGCTTATCGACTGAATCCAAGGCGGCTAGCTGGTACTTGGCGGACCCATCCCAAAGGTGGCAGCAGTACTCCATACACGACCGGGCCTGTGCTTGGTATAACTGGAGCAGTTGTCCTGGTGTGAAGTACCGCCTAACCTTGGAGAGGATCCCAAGCTTCTTGGCTGCAGTTTTGGCCAAAGATTCAATATACAACCCGAAGTTCAGATTGGACGATAAGTTCATGCCAAGAATTTCCAGACGATCTGATATTGGCATGGGTACATCACGGAAAGTCGGAGTCAGGTCAAAATGACCCCGTTTTGTGCAGAACAAACACGCCTGTGTCTTGGTGGCGTTGAACTTGACTAAGTTGGCTTCACCCCCATCGGATACTGCCTTGAGAGTCGAATTCAAGCGATCCACCATCGCCTCCCTACTAGACTGGATTTCGTCACGTTTGGCTCTTGCACTGGATAGGTATCTATCTACAACTGTGCTGTCATCAGCATAACCAAAGGTTCTGGGCATTAGCATGACATTGATGTGCAGCAAGAATAGAGTTGCAGACAGAACAGATCTCTGAGGAACAACGGCATCAGTAGCCCTTTGATCGGAGGTGTAGCTATCGAGAACTACACGAATCGATCGGTTCCTCAGGAAATCTGCGATCCAGTTGCAAAGGCCAATCGGTATGCCGTACGTAGGAAGCTTACCAACTAGACTTGCGTGCCAGACCCTGTCAAAGGCTTTCGAAATGTCTAAAGACACACTAGAGAAGATCCCCAGTCGATCGCCCCGGGCGAAAACCAAACTGGTGATCGCTGAGCAAGTCATTATCTTTTAGGTATGTTAGGAGTCGTTTGTTCAGTACACGCTCCATAGTCTTGCAAAGTATGGAGGTGACAGAGATCGGTCGGTAGTTGGCTGGGTCTGCTCGGCTGCTCTTTTTAGGCATAGACTGCACATTAGCAAGCTTCCAACACGAGGGAACTGCTTCAGTATCTAGAGAGAGGCGATACAGACGAGTTAAAACTGGAGACAATTCGGCGGCACAGTTACGCAAGACAATTGCTGGAATGCCATCGGGACCACTAGCTTACTTTGCTTTAAGTGCTATTATCGGTAATTTTAAGGGGATATAATATTAATAATACTTACCAGTAAGAAATTTACGCTATATTTATAGTATTGCATACTACGTGTGGGTTACTGGTTATGGTTTTATGCATGATAATTGTAGTTTTTTATTCTCCTTTCTAAGGTGCCGCGGAATCACTAATTCCAGAACACTCTGAGTATGAGACAAAATTAATTCAACTGCAAGAATTATTGGGAGATGTTTTTCATGATGAAAATAAATATGGTGACTGCGACAACTTAATGGACAACTTGGACATTCTACCAGTTACCGGTAAACAAATAATACGGTCGAATATACTTCTCCAGCGATTCCAGAAAGAACAGCTGGCACATCTCCGGAAATGAATATTCCAACCTATCCACCGCCTAGACTCTTAGTACCTAACTGTTGAGACTGATTAGTGTTAAATTGAAAGATTTTTATTAAGAAAGGTTTGTTAAATTTCATAATAAGGCTTAAAAACGTTTTATATCCGTTTTTTTAGTAGTTACATATCGATACCTTTGGGTTCAATTGGCGTAAAGGACATTTTGGCGAAAATGAGTTATATATACAGTTTTGTTCAGAATTTCAAGCTCTACCGTTCTGTGTAGTTAAAATTTCGATATCTTTAAAAAAAGTGCCTTTACGACCCAGTTTTTATTCATCGTGTTCGCAAAACTAGCTCAGGTTAAGGGACGTAAGTGTCAAGTTATAAAATACGAATTAAAAGGTGTATCGTAAAGTACGCCGGTAAATATGAATACTGTCGTATATGACCTATTTTTTCTTGTTGTCCTTTAAGCCCTTCATTTCTCATGATTACTTTCCATAAGCGCATAGTCGAGGTGGGCGTTAAGGACATATTTTCTTTTACTTGTCCTTTACGACCTGCTTTTAAATTATAATACCGTAATTTGATAAACCGAATAAGGTTGTAAAGGGCAGGTATTATTTTACTTGTCCTTTACGACCTGCTTAAAAAATGATTACACCATTATTTGATAGAATTAAGGAGGTTGTAAAGGGCATGTATTCTTTTACACGTCCTTTACGACCCGCCTTCAAATTATTATACTTGTTTACATACCGTAATTTGATAAATCGAACAGGGCTGTAAAGGGCAAGTAGTCTTTTACTTGTCCTTTAAGACCTGCCTTAAATCTAATTATAGCACATTTTTTAAAGAAGAGCAGGGTTGTATAGGGATTAGCCTTTATTTTTGGCATTTACTGCCACAAATGTGTGTCTAAATTCTGAAATAAAAGCAATTTACGTAATCGTAAAGGTCTAAACCATCGATACCTTTAATTGGGTTCAATTGGCGTAAAGGACAAAACGCTGGTTTTGAGGAGAAGCAAAAGACAGTTTTATTTTACAAAAAATGGCTACAGTATTTTGGTTTCTCGACCTATAGTTTCGACATGTATATGAAAAATATTTGAAATGCCCGTATCTTTAACCTATGATGGCAGTTCTAGCTGTAAACAATGTATTATGGAAGTTAGATGTCCTTTACAACTGGTAAAAATGCTATCGATGTCATTTACACCCGTGACTTTTTTAGACATTTGGAAATGATGGGGTTGTAAATGACGGTCTCAGATGACTTTGTTCCAATTTCGGGGCGTAAAGTTAACAGCTATGTAATAAAAATTGACAGTGTTCAACTTAGTTTACCTTAAAGAGACTTGAAAAATGTATAAAAAGATGATGAATTCATTATTTTTCATACTATTATACTTATTGTTTACATTAACAGTGTTTTACTCACTACGTACTCGTCCTAATGATTGACATCCTAATGTCGATAATCATTAGCCACTATGTCACTTCCATTATTATGATTTAGTGCTATTGGAAGAGAGTAAAACACTAGTAGGACATTATTAAGTTGTTAAGTTTATTTTGTAATGTGATATGTATGTTAGTTTGTAAGGTATTTATCTATGGGCCTTTGATGCCTGAAATAAATAAATTATTATTTGTATGTCTTTCCCGTACACGAGACAATGGTGTCCCGGCCCTTTGGGAGGCGTGCGCGGAGCCGAAGCCAACGCGTAGAGGCCTTTTCGACAATTTAATGAAAGGCAAAGTGTACACCCAGCGGATGCTGTCCCTGCCGTGTCATGGGACGCACGCAGAGACAGCCTCCGCCAGATGCAAGGACTATTGTTTATTGATGGAATCTAACTCTACTGGGCTATGGCGGTGGAAATATGGACTAAATACTGGGTTATGGATTGAGACATGACGGCGCCTGTCAGGAAAAGTGTCTCGTGCCTTTCGTGGTACTGACAGACCGTGACTTGCCCTCCGCTGATGGGCCCCTGTTAAATAAATAGCGACATTATGAGCAATGGCCTAGCTAGGGGCAACACCGGTGCCGAGGGCTGCAGGGTGTCGAGAGGTGTGCTGCGCTTTCTCCGAGGGTACTCGCGGCGTTTAACACTTCCACGCCTGGAGCATATAGCTCTCGCGACTCCACTCTGGACGGCCGGTTAAGGCAAGCCAGAGGCGGAGGTCCTTACACTCTTACCCATGACCCTCCCTAAGGACCCCCAGGAGCACTCGGGTACGTGGGGTCGCTACTCCCCAACAGCTCGCCACAAGCTGCCCTGCGTTAAAATGTCAATTCACTACCCAAATGATCCCACCACCCTCGCCAACTGTACTCTGTAGTAGCGTCACTTACTGACCGCGCATACAATTTATGTGACGAGGATCATTTGGGTAGTGAATTGACACATTTAAAGAACGTTCTACAGAGAAATCGTTATAATTGGCGGATTATACCACCTAGACGCACCGTTTTGCCTAAGCACCTGCACTATAAAGTTGAACGACAACCGGCGTACCTACCATAAATGTAAAGGGAGTGACAGATAAAGTTGCCAATATTTTAAAAAAGTTTTTGGTGAAGACTGTCTTCACTCCCCACAGAAAACTGGCACAATATCTACGTACGCCAAAGGACCGTTTTCCGCTTGAATGCCCAGGTATTTACAAAATTGACTGCAGCTGTGGTAGCTCTTACATAGGTCAGAATAAGCGCACTATCTCATGCCGTATAAAGGAGCACATCCGAATGTTTAAAAACAACGAACCTCGGAAATAGGCAATCGCTGAACATCTTCTGAACGCGGAAACGAATCATTGGATTGAGTTGCACAACCCATAGATCCTCTCGCTCGACAGAAAAACACTATATACCCAGAATGGTTAAGGAAGCTATCAAAATCCTCAAGTATAAAAATTTCAACCGGGAAGACGGGTTTCAACTGTCGAGCATCTGGTATCCAGTGATCCGTAAGTTCTCCAAGGGAAAAAAGACATGTTCAGGAGTAAATACGCGAAGTGATACTGTAAGTGTTGTGTGTCGTGAACGTGATCGAGTTCCAAGTGAGAATGCGGACGTTAGTAGTATGAATAACGCGCGGACGAAGCGAACCCGAAAGAGGGTAGATCGCTATGGTGTGTGGGTAGACTACAACTAAAAACTCGCTGCATGTCAGTTACTCCGTGATAATGGCGCTTGCAACAGTGCCGAAATATCGGGAACTCACAAAAACAAACATACATGGTAAATATCCCGTCGTTAATAGTAGTTATTATGCCTAGCTGAATTTATCATCTTTTTATACATTTTTCAAGTCTCTTTAAGGTAAACTAAGTTGAAAACTGTCAATTTTTATTACATAGCTGTTAACTTTACGCCCCAAAATTGGAACAAAGTCATCTGAGATTGTCATTTACAACCCCATCATTTCCAAATGCCCAAAAAAGTCACGGGTGTAAATGACATTGATAACATTTTTACCAGTTGTAAAGGACATCTAACTTCCATAATACATTGTTTACAGCTAGAACTACCATCACAGGTTAAAGATACGGGCATTTCAAATATTTTTCATATACATGTCGAAAATATAGGTCGAGAAACAAAAAAACTATAGCCATTTTTTGTAAAATAAAATGGTTTTTTGCTTCTCCTCAAAACCAGCGTTTTGTCCTTTACGCCAATTGAACCCAAAGGTATCGATATCTTTTGAGACTGATTAAATCTTACAGTAAAATAAATGTTTTTTTTTTGCGTTTTGTTAATTTACGAGACGCTAATTAGAATAAGAAAATTTAATTGCAAGAGTAAACTTTGAAAAGTACATGTTTTAAGTTTAATGTTATTTTATGGTAACTACTGTTCAACAAAGTGTGTGTTTGCGCCATTCCAATTGTGTTACCTATTTGTTTTTATTACAGGATAATAAAAAGTATTTCATGAAGAACATTGCCTTATTATTTCATTAAATTCACTTTCTTATAAAAGCTATTCAATTGTCATAACTATCTCATCGTCATCATTATATTCCAAATATTAATGTCTTAAGTGGCACTTGAGACAAAAATAAAAATATAACGTCCAATTAAAAATGTCCTAAGTGACACATCCGACTAACGACAGTAGCTCATGTCCAGAAAATAAAGTCGTATGTGACACTTCCGACAGTTGGCTTATATCCAACTCCGCTTAAAAATGTGACATGTTCGTTTTTTGGCACTTTTAAGAACTTATTTATATTTTTGATTATGCAGTTGTAAAGAGTATTAAAAAATAGTCACTCACTTCAAATTTCATAACAATATTCCATAATTTGACAAATCTATACACAAAAACGTGTTTGGCGAACTTTGATTGCTCCTCCTGTAAAGTCGCCATTTTGCAGATCCGACTTTTTTACTTGGGACCGGCGAAATGATGTAAACAACACGGGAGGTAATAAATAAAGCCCTCGATCGCATATTTACGTCCCTCGCTTGCAGCTCGGGCCGCAAACATCTGCGATCTCGGGCTTTCATTGTATTACCACGCTAGTTGTGTAATAAAAGTACTTACGAACCTTATGCGTAAAAAAAAGTGTCCCAAAATTTGTATGGAATTTTTTCTTTCCACTACGTCACGTTCATACAAACATAATGAAAAATAGTGACGTAATGGAAAAAAAAATTGGGACACTTTTTTTTACGTATAAGGTTCGAAAGTACTAACGATTCTGAGCCAAAAAAACCTCAAAAGTCCATATTTTGAGAAGGTAGCTACCCCGGTATTTTTTTTGGAAAATGCGCGTCTACACTTGGCCAGAAAGCGGCGGCAAAAAGAATTTAAACAATTAGGGGCAGCCGAGATGGATTTATGAAAAACTTGCATTTCACTTATTTTTCTAATTTTATTCCATTCTCCCTTTGTCTCGATTTTTTTTACAATTTTTGAAAGTAAAGTGCTAAAATTCGGATGTTGACTAATGTTGAATTTTACCACATAATATAGTCACATGAATTGGAAAATACTAAATTATCATACCACAAAAGAAATAAACAAAAAATGTATACAAAATATAAAGTTATGAGACCATAAAGTTTAAAAAAAAAAACGATATTTTTTTATCGTCTTGAAGAAAAATTAAAGTCAATTTCGGAATGCTTAAATAACACTGAAAAAATAAATGTACAACAACTGCTTAAACGCACTTTTTCATGCTCAAAATGGCAAAATGCTATTTTTTTCATACAACTTAGTACAGCGATAGAAGCGATGACTTCATAGGGAAGACCCGTTTTGTATAGAGCGTTTTCAATGCTCCGTGCGATCTCCTACTTTTGATTACAATTTGTGGTTGTTATACTTATACAAATGTATTAGGTGTCATATAGATATTTGTTCCTCACAAATAGTAAAATCGATTTACGACAGAAAAAAATTTGAGTCAACAGGCGAATTGGCATATCATTGTAAAGAGTGATGACTAGAGATTTTTTTAAACTACTTGAAATTCTCTATCGCATTTAGTTTTTTTTAACTTAGTTTAAAGTTAATTTTTTTTTCTTTTTTTTTTCTTATTGAACTTTGACTGCTCAATGTTTTAGTCTTTATTTTGCCCCAAAATGACATTTATTAGATTGAACATTTATTAGACAATAATAAAATAGTAAATGTTTACAGTAAAAACTCATAAAAAAAGTATTATAGGGGTTTAAAGGCCAAATTCCGTTCAATTTAAAAAAAAGAGTTAATAATTATTTAAAAAAACATTTTGGACCCCAATTGTCACTTTACTATAATCGTATTTTTTAAATAGGTGACCATACTTGGCCCTTAAGTTTGGCAAATTTTTCAAACACCCTATATTTGAAATCAACGAAATGTAAATTTAATACAACGATACTTTTGTCTTGGTGTAACAGATATTCATATCAAGAAAGCTAATATAACAGTAACTCGCCTAAGCATTGTCTGCGACAACTAACCAGACGAGCGGTCGTTTAGGCGAAACTTTTTAATTAGCTGCCTCCGTCACGAGGGAATGTGAATAACGCACGCGCCTACCGCACGTCGTGACGTCATTGTCATTTTACTGACGAACTAGTAGGTTAACAATGTCTAATTAACTGACTTTACAAAAAGAAGCAGTTTCTCCAGTCGGTTATACATTTTTTAAATACATCAATTAGTTTATTTCCAAGAATATTATGATACAATTTAGGTTAGTAATTGAGGTTAGTTCAGTACTTTCTGCTTGTACAGCGTAGAGATATTTAACTTAACGACTAAGAAACTTGAATTAATTTGATGATACTAGTACGATATTACTACAACATTGTTACAATGAAGACTATTTGGTAAATCAAAGAAAGGCCGAGATCGCAGATGTTTGCGGCTCGAGCCGCAAGCAAGGGACATAAATATGCGATCGAGGGCTTTCTTTATTACCTCCCGTGTTGTGTACATCATTTTATGCACCACCGCTTTCTGGCCAAGTGTAGACACTTGGCCAGAAAGCGGCTTTTTCCGCACGCTGCGCCTACGGAAACTCTCGCCTTATGGCCAGGTGTGGCATAAAATGGTTTTACTAATAAATGATTATGATACTAATACTATTCTTAAATATAAGTCGTACCTTTGGTCAAATAACGATGCATCTGCAAGATGGCAACTTTTCAGGATCTGTGTGTATCATGTAGTTCGTTTGATTTGTATGACTTTAGAGCAATAAAAAAAACTTTTGACGTAAAGTCACATGCGTCGTTATTTGACCAAGGGTACGAAGTTTTTATTGGTAAAAAGATACAAAAACAAAAACAGTACAAAGTAACTAAAATGAAATTAAAATTAAATGAACTAAAACTAGATTAAAACTTAAATAAATCTAATAATGCCCCCTGCGGCATGGTACCAAAGATATATGCTGGCACTAGGGTGATAATACAAAGAAAGGCCGAGATCGCAGATGTTTGCGGCCCGAGCCGTAGGCGAGGGACGTAAATATGCGATCGAGGGCACCCTTTTTGTTGGCACCCTTTGGGTACGGAACCCTAAAAATGGTATCAATCTGAAAGTAAACCCTTTCACTTGAAAAAATAATTGTTCGAATCGTTTCATAAGGGAATTTTAAAGTGAAACACATTAAAAAATAAGGTAACAGGTAATTTTGGTACAAATGTCCGAATGTGCAATGGTCCAGAATGTGTCTTTGTCAAAATGTACTATGGTCAAAATGTATGTAAATGTGTCATTATGAACATTGGATAAAACAATCAGATGTCACAAAAACCTAAGAGCAAAAAGTATGAGAGAAAAAATGAACAAAAGACAAATGGCCAAGATCTCAAAATGTTCAGTGGGTTCGAAAGTACCTTTGTCAAATTGTACAAAAGTCAAAACGCACATTAATTTTAACATGTTTGTAAGATCAAATGACAGAACGATAGCGGGTCATGTTGGTATAAGTGCCACATTGTACAAGTGCCAGAATGCTCAATAGGTGAAAATGTACAACGGTCAAAACGTATATAAATGAAAACATCATATAATTAATAAATTATAAACATTTTCACCATAATATAGTATACTCTGCCTTGTGAATATTGTAACAAAATCACACTTTAACCATCGTTAAAAATATTTTAAGAAGGAAAATCGCATTTTGCATCCTTAAAACTCTCAGACAATATGATATTTGGACCATAATTCATTCTGTCATTAAACCATTTCGATAGCAGCACATTTAGACAGTCGCAGTTTGTAAATTTTGGCAATAGAGTATTCTGTCATAAAAACTTTCAGACCAAATAACATTTATACCATAATGCATTCAGTCTAAGAAACATTTTGACTAAAAGGATTTTTTCCATAGTTTATTTTGTCCTTAAACATTCAGACAATATGACATGGCACAAACATTTGGTACATTTTAACAATATTAAATTTTAAATGTTTATGTATTTTAACAATTGTAGGTACCAACATTACCTGTTACCAAAAATACTTACAAGCAACTAGACAACCTCCTCCGTTTTGTAAAGTTGGTTAAAAGGGTTAAATTAACCAGGTCAAAAAAATCTTTTGAGATACGTAAAAGGAAAGTTAAATATATGTATACGTCGGTCGGTGCGAACCTGCAACGCGTGCCATGCATGTGTGCGTATGTATTGTGCATTGGTGTGAATGTGTGTGTACGTGTAGAGGTGTGCATGTTCGTGTGCGAGTAGGTGTGTGCGCGACCTAATTTTTTAATGAAACGTGGCATAGACCCTCATCAAGCTTTATTAGCTTTCGTGATGTTAGGTTATATCTACACATGGAATAATTTAAATTAACCCATATTTATATTAGGGCAGTCATTGAAGCGAAAAATACGGTCTTACCTCCGAATTTTTTTACTGTGAACCGATTTGCATGAAATTTTGGAATTAGGCTCATCTTACCCTTAACTTCAAAAGTGAAAATGATCTGAACTCCGCCTATTATTTTTAAGGGGTGTAAACAACCCCTTAATGGAAAAATTGACATTGAGCCATTTTATCGCTAGAAAACATGTCTAATAGTAAGTGGTGGAATTGTAAAGTATTTTCTAACATAATTACCTCATATTAAAATAATTTTCAACCCCTTGAAATTGCAAACAACCCCTAAATTGAAAAAATCACAAAAAAATACGTTGGTATGACATAAAAAGATGTAAGTATAGAGTAAGTAATATTTTATATTCTCTATAATAATTATCAAATTTTTAACCCCCTTTCAACCCTTGAAAACTACCCCTTGATAAAAAATTGTTAAATTTTTTTTTTGATAAAATGAAAAGGATTTAAATATTATTCCACACTCTCGAAAATGATTATCATATTCTTAAGCTTTTCTACCCTTAACACATTGGGCGCCATGGGGGTCACGTGTGTCAAAAAATGCACAACAACCAACTTAAGAAACAATTAAATTCCTGCGGTTCTTAAGAAAACCAAACTTTCCGAACTAAATTCATTGATGCCAACATAAAAAAAATATTTTTATTATAGTCACTGCAAGTATATTTTAAATTAAAAAAAAAATTTACCATAGACACATACTGTCAGTCATACGTCATATTTGCCTTGTTTGAGGTTATGCATTATTGTATTTTTTAGATTTTAAAACCTAGTCGTAGAAAAAGTATTGTATGCAACGTTGTATAATTAAATCAAAAAACGCGCATTGCGTCTCTATTTGCGATACTCGCCGCTGTCGCGGCTCGTATCGCAACTCACGCAATTCGCATTTTTTGAGCCTTCTTATACAACTGTTGCATAATAGTATTTTCGTTGGCCCCTTCACTCAAATGTGTTATATATACATATAAGAACGTTGGTATGTATTCATGCCTACGTTTCCAAAATATATGAGCCATATTATGTATATATATACACATTACAATAGTTGTGGGTCTCTATTATACTGCGTACTTTCACATTGCTCCAAATATTCACACTTCGAAATTTTCAGTTACTAAGTAGAAAAAAATATGATAAGTTTTTGGACCATAACTCCTTCAATTTTCATGCTATCACAATTTATAAAAAACCATTGTAAAGGTAATTAAGAGAGCTACAACATCCTTCATTGCAATATATAGTAAAAAACCTTTTTCTAAAACGGTGAAGGGTTAAAGGGCTTAAGAGAGGCTGTGATTGCGCTGCCACGCGCTCTTTAAACAATCATATCTCCGTCAATTTTTGTTTGACAGAGAAAACAAAAAAACTAAATTGTTTGTCAGAAAAATACCTAAAATTTTAATGCGTACACTTTTATACGTATCTGTCGTAATTTTTGAGATATTATGAAAAATAAGTGGGTGTTTTAAAAATTTGAAATTATGTTTTTTTTTTTAATCGTGACTTTTTTGAAAAATATGTGTCCTGAAGCAGCCAAACTGATATTATCTATCAAACTCTTCATAATGAAGTTAATTCTAAGCGGAATACGATTAATTTTATTTTTGGTGGAAATGGCACTTATGAAACCCATTGATTTAAAAGAAAAAACATTAGATGCTCCCCTTATTTGCAATACAGCTCACTTATTTTACGTGCAAAAGACTTTTAATAGTGCTCATTTTAAAGCTTATTTCAAGCACTACAGAACCCTTTTGTATTAAAATGCATAAAATGCATCTGCTCGCCGCTAGATGGCATTGACCACATCGATTAAATTTCAGACAAAATAAAAAACGGCTTTGATCTTTAATATCTAGCTTAATATTGCACTTAGAATACTTTATAAAAAACCAAATTGTTCATTGTTTTACCTGCTACAATTTTGTTCCGTATAAATTTTTCGATAAAACGTATATTTTTGGAGATATTTGCAAAAAACCGATGAAAAACGTGACAAAAATGCGAATTTTCAATTGCCAATAACTTGAAATGTATTGGATTTTTTGAAAAACTTTATAAAAGAGTTTTTGCTTAAAATTAGGCCTTCTATCGATTTCCGAGACGATTTTGAAAAAAAAATAATTCACCCCCAAGAAGGGGTGGCAACCACCCTGGGGGTGGTTGCGGAGTTCAAATCATTTTCACTTTTGAAGTTAAGGGTAAGATGAACCTAATTCCAAAATTGTATGCAATTCGGTTCACAGTAAAAAAATTCGGAGCCATAATGCTTCAATGACTGCACTATATTAGGGGCGTTTAAAAATGTAGTCGACTACTAAAAACGCTCAAAGTTACAAAAATATGTACACACGACTATGTTGAGTCAATAAAGTCGTGTATACATATTTCTGTAACTTTACGTACTTAGTCGATTGCACGTAGTTAAGGGTTTAGTGTAACAAAATGTCAAACATCCCAACTTCCAAACATCTAAACATCCAAACATCTTCAAAAACTTTTATATTTATAATATTAGTAGAATATGATGCGAAGAGGATGGAGGCAGAATTAGGCAACCGTTCAATGTACAAGTCCTTGGGACAGACTTATGTTCAGCAGTGGACGTATCGAGGTTGAAATGATGATGATGAGGATGAGGATAGTGCTTTCTAAACAAAAATTACTTGTATGCTAATGCTAACATATATAAGTAATATAACACACAAAAAAATATATAACACATCAAGGAGGCCCGGTGGTCCGTTTTCGTTCGTCTGTCGAACCGATATGGCAATAATCGATATGAAAAACCTGGTGTGCGAAGCAAAAAGCCAACGACACGAGGTGTTCCCAGGCGGTCACCCATCCAAGTACTGACCTCGCCCGACGTTGCTTAACTTCGGTGATCGGACGAGAACCGGTGTATTCAACGTGGTATGGAGTTGGCGACAATGCAACCGAATAACGTTAGCAGCATGGTTAAGCAGTTAATGACGTCATATTATAAAATTATAAGATTACAAATGGCGGATTTATTGCCTCAAGCCATTATCTACTAGTCACCCCTTGGTCGAGAAATGCCAGTTTACAGACAGATTTCCAAAACTTGTCAAATACAGACCTCTAAGTAATCACCGTCCGTCCGTCCTCGTGACAAAGGTCTTCGGAAGTGATTCAGCAGGCACTTCCGGTCACTTCCGGCCTCGTATCAGGCGTTTCACACTTCCTTCCTTTAAACCGTCGCTATTCGCATTGTGTACGACAAATTGGGATGGACTGTAACCACAGTATAATATCAGTAGTTTTTCTTCCGACTAAAGGTACATCGGGCGCACGCATGTGTGCGCGCCGTGTACGGACGCACCACAAACAAACATTTACCAATGCGCACCAATGCTTTAGTCAGGACTGCGCCATCGCCGCGCCGCGGGCGCGCTTGCGCTCCGCACAAAATGTATCGAAAACGTGTATATACTGCAATGTTTTCGGATGTTTACATTTTTTATAATATTGCGATATTTGCGATACATATTTTTATTGATCACCAATAGGTTAGGTAGTTCAATTTTACTGAACCTACTTACACAAATAACAACGAAAAAAACTATTACCTACCTACTAATATTTTCAATTTGTTTATTTTGTTGTTTACGCACCGTTCAGCGCGCATCGTTCATTTGCGCAACTAGTAAGTAGGTATTTTACAGAACCGACGGGCGGCAGCCCTGTGCCGCGACCTTGACGTGTCGCGCGCTCTTAAACGCCGAAGACGAACTACTTCTTTGTCTTTATACTTTGACTGTACACTGTACAGTCAAAGTTTTTTTATAAACTGACAAACTCGCGACCCTTATTGGGCATAGCGATTATGTGACCGGGTGGCCGGCCGTGGCGTTCCCTGGGGTCGAACCAGGTCGCCAACCGGACCACCCTGAGTAGAATCGGACTGGGTGGGGGCCGGGGGCGCCTGGGGTCGAACCAGGTCGCTTGTCCCGGTCCACCTGTACAGCCTATCTAACAGCTTAGCCTTAAGAATCAAGCTGAATACAACAAACTGTAATATGGACATCGAAATGTTATGTATGGAACGATAACATGTAACAAAATGGACGTTGCAATATGCCACAACGCCCATTTTCTTAAATCAATACGTCTTATGTATCAAGTGGATAACCAAGTTAATGTTTACTATGTATGAGTCTAAAATCATTTATGACAAATATTAGTATACTGACGTGAGAATTTCATTTGCCGCTACAGTTTTTTCTTCAGTACTAAGTGCTAGCTCCGCCCCGTTACTACATACTCCCTAGGGCCGATTTTCAGCTTCAGTTACGCTTCCATACTTATTATATTTCGAAAACAAGAATAAACACTGACTCTGACTGGCTCTTTCTTCTTCTTTTCTATTTCTGTGACTCTTTTGGTATTGCAGGTAGAGTTGTGCCGTTCTCGAGTATTCTCGGAAACGTTCTCAGTTTTGTATGGGAAATGTCCTCGAGAACGTTCTCTCTCCATACAAAACGGAGAACGTTTCCGAGAATGGCACATCTCTAATTGCAGGTATCTATGAGCGACGGTGATTGCTTACCATCAGGCGACCTGTCTGCTCGTTTGCCCCCTATTTCATAAAAAAAAAAACAAAAAAAAGAAAACAAGAATAAAAGAAAAACAAAAAGGAAAGGAAAACAAGAACAGATATCAAAACAAAAATATATGATGTAAATAAATGAGGCCTCAAATTAAACGTAGTGCCTGTTAATTTTCAGCTTTAATTGGGATGATAGACGGAGCAAATCATGAAAATATTTCGTAAGGGACACCACCGTTTTAATACTTCCGAGAAATAAATTGAGGCAGCTAATTATCAGCTTTGTAACATCATAACTCGGCTTTAAGATTGGTAGTGTTTCTTAGCAGCTAATACGTTTTATTAGGGTAGCTGCCATAGCGTTTCGTAAGGGACAAAAAATTGATGTTTTCATGGAATGCTCCTAGAACTCATTTGAATTTTATAACAAACTGTACATACTTATATGGATAGGGAAACACAAAATTATAGTAATAGATTCAAAATATAATTACATTTCTAAAAATAAAACTGACTTCAGAGTAATCAAATTAAGTAAGTTGTGAAGTGGTACTTTGAAACGTTATTACGGTTGCGTATCCAAATCTCCGCATGATAGGCAGAAACTTGAAATTTTCACAGAATATGTGATTCTATTGCCGAATGTGTATTTTATTATAATGAAAGTGTTTTTGGCGTTTCTGCTCGACGGCGGTATGGAAACCTTCGTGTGCGACCGACTTGTACTTGGCCAGTTTTTATTTTATACAGCCTGTTGTAATTAATATGGTATCAAAATAACTATCTATAACAATACTAGCGCCATCTATTCAGTCTCATCTATCAACCCTGTTTGTATTTGTATGTCATTATCTGTGGTCTTGATGAATAAACGTTAGTTCTTTGTTAACTGCTAAACGGTCGTTTTATTAGAGGTTATGGGCCCAGCACGCTTCCACTGCGCAGTAGTTTGTATTAGGTTTGGGTAGTAAGGCGACATATCCGTGAACCGTTGGCGTTAATGCTCCCTGCCGAGTGCCGAACTGAGCGACACGCGAGCCGACACACGGCCCCAACGCCACCTACAGCTAAGCTATACCTACTCCGAATTGTAATTCAAGACCAAAAAAAACCGGCCAAGTGTGAGTCGGACTCGCGCACCGAGGGTTCCGTACAAACTCATAAGTAGATACATGAATAGTTCAAGAAAAACTATATGGCGATTAGTTTAGTAGGAGCAAATAAGTATGTGTTAAGATTTTTGCAAATTTCTCAAAAACAGGGCAAGTTAGGAAAACCGTTATATTTTTCCTGTAATATATAGGATGACATTAATAATTGGTAATTATTACAGATTTTTCTGTTCAGTAACTTCGAAGATAATAGGGGGGGAACGGTATTTTTTTTAACGTTTTTCGCCATAAATCAAAAACTACTTATTTAAAAATCGGTTGTCTGTAAAGTCGGTTTACTGACGATAGTCGAACGTGATAACGTTGACCTTGATCCTGACTTTGACTTTGACTTTGACTAAGACTTGAGTACCAGCCGCCCTTTTCTCAGCAGCAGCAGTGATTTTTTGTCACGATTGGCCGCCCCTAATATCTGGCCGCCCTAGGCCCGGGCCTACTAGGCCTTAGGGCAAATCCGCCACTGGTCTCTTGATAGATAGATTTATTTATTTCATAATACAAAATTACATGATAAATTATACATGACAATTTATATGAATGCGTATTATGATCGTCAGAAGCAAAAATAATTATAATTCAAATTAATAACAATCAAATTAAATACAATGTCCACAAAATAAATTAAGCAAAATAGAATGAATTAAGTACTATATTGTCCCCAATAATGGATCGTCAGTCTATCCTACAATTGAAATACAATACAATGTCTACAAATAATTAAACAAAATACAGTTCAAAAATTACTAGATTGTCCCCAATAGTGGATCGTCAGTCTATGTTATTAAGATACAACAGCTAATTAAATAAGAAATACAGGTTACATGTCCATAAATTCACTAACAGAGTATAATGCCTTATCTAACAAAAAGTTGTCATTCAATAGAGATTTTTGACAGCCGTATCTTAGGGAATAAGGGCTATTTTATTAACAATTTGTAAGAAACTATCGTCTTAACGACTTTAGTGCTGGAATAATATAAAGTACCTATTTGACAGGTAACGACCCTGCAAGGTAACGGCCCATGACGTCACACTTTTTCGTGCGTGCAGCCGGCTCCATCGAATTATAAGACGTTATCACGTCAAAAAAAATACAAAAATACTGTTTTAATTTACAAATTAAGCCCTTTCATTTGATACCTCACTCAATATAATAGCCCTACTTTCAATTTGCAAAGTCTCATTACGGACCCCTTTAAAAAAAAAGTAAAAAAGTTACAAGATTTTTTTTACATCCTATAAGCTCGAGTTAGCAGTTCTTAACACTATTCTAAATTTCAAGTCGATAGCATCAGTAGATCCTGAGATATCTTGCTGTGACAGACGGACAGACAGACAGACAGACAGACAGACAGACAGACAGACAGACAGACAGACAGACAGACAGAGTCGCACCATAAGGGTTCCTTTTTTACCATTTTGGTACGGAACCCTAAAAACTGGTGGATTCTTTAGCGAAAAATAGGAAAACGTGTTTTCTCAGTCAGTAGAGTCTGTGCGGAAAGATAATAGGCGTGGCGAAAAACGGAACTAACCTAACCAGTATGGCCACAGAACAGAAAATACGGCACATACGGTAGAAAAGCATTACAGCGCCCCCAATCTAAATCCTATTCTCTTTCCGCACAGACTCTATTATTATTATTGATGGGTTTTTGGGCCTTTTATGTGCCGCTTCAACCATTGCTGATCTATTGTGGCAGCCCTTTTGTTAGATTTCACTGCAAAGGCCCGTTGAATCTAAGAAATTCCAGATTCTTTGGGCAGTGAGTAGTTGTGTCTCTTCCGGTAACAGAATATGTCGCCCTAGATGGATACTTCGTTTGCGCATGAAGTGGTCCGCATGAGCAGAGGATGTGCATGGCAGTCTCCTCTGACTCTTGGCAGAACCTGCACGCTGGATCCTGTTTCGTACCCAGCCACACAGACTCTATCTTTCAGTTCTAAAATATTATTTAGCGCAGTCTTTAAAGGGCAGAAATATATTGAGATAGAAGGAAACCGTTCGTCGATTTGTATGGGAATAGGCTACATGACTAAAAAAAACTGTTTAGTCCGTCTGTTACATTATGAAAAAATATTGTACACGTATTTTTTGTTTTGTTTGACAAACAAAAACTGACGAGGATAGAGTGCTTAGAAGTTTCGAGTGACGTCACTCTTGAGTACAAATTGTACTCAAGAGTGACGTCACAAGCCCCCACTCCAGAAGTTTGATGATCCATAACTTTGTCGATTTTTAATATTTTGATAAACCAATATTTTTCCATAATCTAACTGACGGACTAAATAAAATTACATATTTTTAACCCAGTCATCATCCCTATTAAGCGTGCAGCGGTTTTCGCTTGGCGTTTGACGCCAAAAGTGTAACTTAGTGATGGAAAACATAAATTTTCCATTTCATTTGGTGGTGTTTGGACGATTAATTATACCATTATTAGCAGACTAGCATTTTCCCGCGGCTTCGCCCGCGTTGTTCCCGTTATTGTCCCAAAGGAACTCTTTACCGGGATATAATGTATCCTGTGTTTCAATCCAGGACTTGGTCTACTTGCATGCCAAATTTCAGCTTGATCCATCCAGTTTTTACCCCATTATAAGGTAACAAACATCCAAACATCCAAATATCCAAACATCTTCACAAACTTTCGCATTTATAATATTAGTGGGATTTTTGTTTGTTGTTTGAAACGCTCGGAGAAATGCCTACTAAATGCCCGCGCAGAAGGCTAACCCAGCGACTATAAAGAGCATGCGATAGAGAGAGACGGTTGGATCCATTGCGTTCCATCCAGAAGTTGGACCCAAACGTCAGTTTTGTTAGAAAGAGAGACATCGGCACTTAGCAGAGGCGGCGTCCAAACTCGATTCCTACCGGCTTTCCTAATATCAGGCTTGACCACATATAATAAATACTAGGGGACAATCTTACACAAATCGAACTAGTACCATAATGAGCTCAATAAAGCTTGTGGTATGGATATACTACACGACGATATATTTAATAAATACAAATACTTAAATACATAGAAAACATCCAAGACTCAGAAACAAATATCATCACAAAGATAATATTTGCTCTTACCAGGATTCGAACCCAGGACCGTCAGCTTCGTAGGCAGAGTCACTCACCACTAGGCTAAACCGGTCGTCAAGACTTTATTCTACAGCTCTTAAGGAAAATGTACCCCAAATCTGCACCGGCTTGCCCAAGGATATCTTTTACGCCACGCCACTGATACGTAGTAATATTACTTTTCTACTCCTGTACTGTTATCTGTGTTTTACTTGGTCACGAACACTAATATAAGAACATACATAATATGAGTCCAGAGAAGTCTATACTCTATTCCCCATAACAGCACTAGTGTCGTTATAGTCACTTTACGTTATTGCTAGCAGCCACAGACTTCTAAATCTAGGTTAAACTTAGGTCAAGGAGTAAGCGCTCAATTCTAACTTTACGATAAAAATGCACAACTACCAACTTAGCAAACAATTAAATTCCTACGGCTTTTAAGAAAAACAAAACTTTCCGAACTAAATTCATTGATGCCAACATAAAAAAAAAAGTTTACCATAGACATACTGTCAGTCATACGTCATATTTGCCTTGTTTGTAGGTTATGCCTTGTTTGTATTTTATATTTTAAAATCTAGTCGTAGAAAAAGTATTGTATGCAACGTTGTATAATTAAGTCAAAAAACGCTCATTGCGTCTCTATTTGCGATACTCGCCGCGTTCGCAATTCGCATTTTTTGAACCTTCTTATACAACTGTTGCATAAAATACTATATTCTGTGACGGTAAATATGCAGTTAATCTTAGGTAATGTAATAAAAATGCATTTAATTTTAGGTAACATTGCTGCCTGTTTATTCTCCTTCCCTCGTAACTCGTAACCTTATAAAGTTAATTATAAAATAAACGTCAGAAATGCCTCGTAAACACACTATGTTGAAGGCAGTTTCTTGTTTCGCATCATAAAAGTTATTAGGAGAGAAATGTGGAGAATAAGGATCATTTCAGCGTCTATGAGGATATTCTAGGAATATCTTTCAAAAATGCCAGTTATATTACGGGGATATTCGAAATTGATCTCTAGGGGAATCAAGGGTAAACAATGAAAATTGAAAATAAACAATAATATTTAAGCCACACCTGGCCATATAAAGTCACAGCCGCTTTCTGGCCAAGTGTAGACATAAAATGATGTACACAACACGGAAGGTAATAAAGAAAGCCCTCGATCGCATATTTACGTCCCTCGCTTGCAGCTCGGGCCGCAAACTTCTGCGATCTCGGCCTTTCTTTGTATTACCACCCTAGTTGTGTAATGTACTATACTTACTTATATTACACACCAAAAGAAAATTACAATGCAAACTTAAATTAAAGGTACAACAATGGTAAACAATACTGCTCAGGCATGACAAAACACTGTGTCTGGTATCGGAAATCCATACATAGTTATAGTATTTTGCCATGATACGGCAGAATATATTACTTACCTATTTGATTACTTTTCTATTTAACTTTATTAATCAATACACGATGCTTACAACTTCACTAACTCATAAAACATTACAGAAACAGGTAAATGTTAATAGATTTTCCGGTTAATTAAAACAAATATTGCTTTGCTTATCCACGATATAATAATATGTTAGGGTCATTCTACTTTTTAGCGCATAATAATCATTGGTGAAATTAAAGGCATTTTTAGACATTTTTTTCACGTAGGTAAATTTGACTTATATTGAAACTGGAACAACTAAATTTAATAGTTCAAATCAAAACACTTTAAATTTATTGATATTTTATCAGGAAAAGCTGGTAACACAGCGGTAAATACACTTTTTCCATACAAATGGCGGGGACATGCGTGACCACTATGCTACCTACTTTAAAGTTAATTATAGTGACTTTTTGAATGTAGTGATAATTTTAAATGTAAGCTAAGTTGTGTAACTGTTTTAATATTAAATTACAAAACCGAGCACTTTAACTTTTTTATAAAAATATTATTAGAAGAGCACTTGTCAAAAAATCGACCTGCGCTTAAAAGTAGAATGACCCGTTAGTTAATTAGCGTTTGCCCATTATAATAACTTGCGTATTTTTTCATGCTGTCACATGCAAAATAAAAAAACTGGCCAAGAGCATGTCGGACCATGCTCAGTGTAGGGTTCCATAGCCGTAACTATAAGGTAAAAAATACGATGTAAAAAAAGTACAACAACAAAAGAGCATATCTTTATAGCAATTACGTCCTTTTGTTGAGAAGCGCAGCTTATCGGAAATAACTCAAAAACGGTACATTCGAACTTGTTGCAAATAATTTTCGTTGAAAGTATTAATTAAGCCTTACCTTCGTGATTTTTTTCATATTTTTCGGGCGCACGGTTTAGAAAATAGAGGGGGGGGGGGGGGGGACACAATTTACACAACTTTCGGAGCGATTATTTCCAAATACATTCACTTAATCAAAAACATTACTTAGGAACCTTATAGTGTTTTTAAAAGAGCTGTCGAACTATGTCCCACACGTTGATATTTGCTGAAAAAAAAATTTTTTACTGTCTTTAACATGTATGGCCCTAAAAATATTTATTTTTAATTATTTATATACCAAACTAAGTAGCGGCTCATACAACACACCTACATTCCAAATTTCATCAATATACGTCATGTAGTTTTTGAGTAAAATGCCTGTGACATACGGACGGACGGACGGACATGACGAAACTATAAGGGTTCCGTTTTTGCCATTTTGGCTACGGAACCCTAAAAACATGCAAATAAATTATAATACACCACCACCATAAATACCAAACTCGGCACGAGTTTCGCCTCTCTACGAGGCATCCTCAGGAGATATTGACAGTCCTGTCGGTATTTAATTACCATGGATTTGTGAATAGGCATCTTCTAGACCAGCGGTCGGCAACCGCTTAGCAGCCAAGGGCCACATAGTAGCTAAGGAACGTGACGCGGACCGCACTTTGTTAATAATTTGTGATTTTAGACTATTCGGAATATATTAACCGGAATACAAACCGGAATATAGGTCCGGAAGTGAGCGGTTCACGCGCCGCATGCGGCCCGCGGGCCGCAGGTTGCCGATCGCTGTTCTAGACAAGCATGCTACATCTTAGGCTTCATCGTCACTTAACACCAGGTGCGATCGGGGTCAAATGCTTGTCTAACACACATAAAAAAACTCCTGATGCAATCAATTAGATTTTCCGGATTTACTTGACATATTTCACACTTGTATCAGCAAAAACATGTCACAAAGTAGGAAATGTCGTAAGTATTAAATCATTTTCTTAATATAACATCATTTTCTTAGCTCCGTCAATCTCACACACTACTTGTCAGAACGTGAATGAATGAATGAATTAACGTTTATTTAGCGCATATATATACATAGAATACACACAAAAAATATTACAATTACAAAACATAAAAAACAGCGCTAAAAAGGGTCACCACTCAGCATTGTGCCATAGCAAGCCATGGCGCTGATTTTCAGTGGTGCCCTAAAACTAAAAACTAACTTAAACCAAGGACCATTAAAACAAGAGGAGTGTCATTCTCCATAAAAAAGCTGTTCCGCGAATTTACAACGCCATCTATATATAAGCTTGGTAAAAGAATTATATTATTTACAATTATTCTACTTTGCAAACGTCACACAGTATTTAAATGTTAGAATTTATTTACTATTAGCTGTTTACGAACTAATTGTTACTATACTATGTTTCTTTTTTCAATTATAACATCGTTAAATGTTTAGTTTTTTAGCGCCATCTAGTTTTTGCCCGGAAATCTCCTAGCGGTCGGGTTACAACCCAAAGTATGGAGAAGGACAGTCCTCTTGTTTTAATGGTCCTTGCCTAAACTAACTATCCTAACTAATTAGACGAACGCAGAGTGACCGTGACGGATGCTTTATCATTTATTTATCGCGCGATAAAGCGTAGCGTCATACACTTACAAGATAGGGTCTGTGTCACTGGTCATGGGTGCTCAGTGGTCCCACCTTAGGTCATTCGAAGAAAGTCATGAGTGTATCCCAGTTTAGTCGTTTAGTAAAATGATTCACTAATACCCAACCTACTAAATAGTTTAAATAAGAAAAATCGAGAAATATGACAGTCACTGCGGTGTATTTCTCGGTTTCTCGACTGTCATCGTGATAAGATGGCAGCTGTAGTAGTTCAGCTTAACGCAGTGCGTATTTCGCGTGTATTGGCTCTTAGATTCCGCAAATTGGGCCACTATAGCTTGGCAAATTCGTTGATGACACTCCCATGGTCCGCGCGGGGAGCGGGGGACGATGACGTATTTAGCACCGCCACACACGATTTGAATTACGTACGGATACGTCTGCAGATATCCCTAAAGACCGTCCACTGTGGTCACGTTTAGTGGGGGCGCCCTTACAAACTGTATCGCGCCTATCTTGAAGCTTTGCTTGTATATTTTCTCTCCCTGTGTGCGAAGGCAGTCACGCGGTAGTTCGCATTCCACTCGTAAAACTAGGGTTGGGCCTAATGAGGCTAGGTTTACCGGTTATTCATTACAATTATGTTTTCTGGAATTACGTTTCGTGTATGGCTCGATGGCATTTTTACCTAAGGTAATTAAAGAGAAATTGGAATTTTTAATAGAGACAATGACGTATGCGTATCGACGAAGATTCGTGTTGATGTCTAGATCTGTTTGTACGTCGAGTTCATTTACATCTACACACTTACGGGATCTAAAATATCTGAACACGACCCTATTGTCAGGAACATAGAGTCAGGCTACGCTAAGTCTGCAGAGGTCGAAAAAAGGTTTTATTGCAAAAAACACACATGGCAACATCACAAGCAAGATGATTAATTAGTCTTGATACTATTGGCAAATATCTTTCCGTTTCATAAGTATATAATGTGTACATACCTACTGAAATAAATATTCGGGACAGTCTTGCACAAATTTATCTAGTTCCAACCAAACGAAGCAATGCTTGTATACATGTACATATTTAAATATAATATTTAAATACATTGAAATTTTCTAAGACCCTGGAACAAATCGCTTAGTTTGGTTGAAACTAGATCGATATGTGCAAGATATACCCAGATATTTATATAGTAGACACATTTTGTAATAAACGGAAAAATGATTGCCAAGGACCAAGATTAAATAATCCTCTCGCTGTATTTTACGCATGTTACCATATATATGTTTTTTAATAAAACCTTTAGTCCGACATAACAGTGTGTTCAGATATTTTTGTTATCTTATTTGTGTAGATGTAAATGAACTCGACTGTATGAGAAAGAAAGAGACCCCAACACGAATCTTGTTGGATGCGAACGTCATCGCGATGTGTAGCCGTATCAGCCTAGATTGCAGGGGTTTGTAGCTATAGCCGTAAGCGAAGGCCATAATTACGTTTCTTTATTGTGACCCGTGGTGTGTTCACATTATGACATCTTCTTGCTAGCCTAGACTTATGATGCTACGCTTTGTCACGCGATAAATAAATGATAAAGAATCCGTCTCACACACTATTTGTTAGAACGTGACGGATGCTTTATCATTCATTTATGGCGTGACAAAGCGTAGCATTATATGCCTATAGGCTAGTACAACTGTAAGTGAGTGGCGCGTAATAGAGACCTGTAGATTTATCACTATGTTAAATGAACAAAGATCGCAAAAAAAAGAAAAGATTGAAAAAAAGAAGAAAGATCGGTTTTATTGAGAATTAGTCGTTCGGTATCGTTATGCTGAGCTAAAGGTACATTCGCGGACTTTAATAGTTGGGCCATTTAGGGTTCACCTTGACAATAGTCGTGTCAGTGGATTGTGTATTATACGTCGACATTTGAACCCTAAATGGCTTACCAATTAAAGGGCATTTCTTCATTCTTCAGAAATATGTCTGCGGTCACCTTATTCATCTGGCATTTTTTCATACTAAATGTATGGAGACAGATGAATGAGTCGCAGACATATTTCTAAAGAATAGCCCTAGAGTCCGTGTCTGTATAATCCGTGGCAATATTGTGATGAAATGGAGCAAGCAAAAATATCAGCCACTACTTTTCCTCCCTTGTTCTTCTTACATAACTGAGTTACATAACTAGCTATGTACAAAGAAAAAATATTCTTCACACAAAACCGGGTAATGTACCAAGAAACCTACCTTCTTTGCACATTACCAGATACAATGACAGTTATGTACGAGGAAGTATACATTCTTCCCACATAAGCTGGTTTTTTACAAAGAAATTGCTGTCCATTTTACAAACCCAAGGAGTTCTCCGACTACTCCGAGTAAGCAATAAATACAGGGTGATTTCGGGGTCGTGATCCCAGCCATTTTTTTCTGACTCAGTAAATGATTGCGATGCTACCTGTATTTATTTTAATTGAAACAAAGATGATTCGTTATTTACGTATTTTTATTTAAAAATTATTATTGACTCAAAATGCGTGGTCACCCTACTTTTAATATTACACCTTTTTAGAAAACAAACTCTCTGATAGAAGTCCATGCACTTGACATAAGTTTTCTTGGGAAATAGTAGGGTGACCATGATCTCGAATTATCGCAGTTTTTTTTGCTGACTAAAATAAGTCGCTGGTGTACTGTTAGTCCTAACCTATCGTGATCCTTAGGAGAAAGTAAGTTAAATGCTTCTTTCTTGCTCCACGACCCCTTAATCACCCTGTATAAACCTGCCGAGTGACTGCTGCAGTTCAGGAGCATTCACTACTCTTTTAATTAAAATCTGAGACTGTGAACGTACAATTAAGAGTGGACTAATAAACTATGTAATACCTACTTATAGTTTGTGTCAAGTCTTCATATTCATAAGTTTGATACCTACACTGGTCGAAGAACCACCTTGGTTTTGTAGTACGAACAGCAATTCCTTCGTACAAAACCGGGTCATGTAGGAAGAATTTGTAATTCCTCAATACTCAATCATTTATTCCTCGTACATAACTGTCACTAAATCTAGTAATGTGCAAAGAAGGTAAGTTTCTTAGTACATTACCCGGTTTTGTACGAAGAATATTTTTTCTTTGTACATAGCTAGTTATGTAACTTAGTTATGTACGAAGAACAAGGGCTTTTCCTATAGCCATAAGGACGTGGCAAATATTTATGAGTGACCGATCTCATTATAATGTATAGGACTGTAGAGGAAGTGAGATTTTCGGGTTGTAATTGCCTCTTACGGCACACATACAGCGATTTGGGTGTCTCCGTTTCAGCTCGGCCAAAAATACTTTCTTACTCGTCTCGTATGTCTGTTCGTCTGTTCTCCTCTACAGGTCGCATTTCTCTGCCGATTTTTGGGTTATTCTTCAGAAATATGTCTGCGACTTATTCCTCTGTCTCCATACATTTAGTATAAAAAATGGCCAGAGAAATAAAAATAAGGTGACCGCAGACATATTTCTGAAGAATAACACTTTTATGAAGCTTTGTGAGCAGGTTCGATAATTATGTATACATTTTTTAGTCGATTCATTTTTTTTTCAAAATGGCGGTGTCTCGTGAAATTTACAGCTCACAGAGTCACTAGCAGTGTGCCTACCATGAGTTGAGTATACGATCGGCGCTAGCGAGTTTCTTGTATCGAGAGTCAGTGCACCTCTCTCGCACGCGCCAATAGTAATAGACTGTCATCGAGCGCTCGATACTCGCTAGCGCCGATCGAAAAGTCAACTCACGGTAGGCACACAGGAGTTTTTTTTTTTTTTTTATGGCATAGCGCTCTTGGCGCATTCAGCCAGACAACACACAGGAGTTGCTCACGCGATTTCACCGCGCGTCTACTAGTACCAAATGTTGCCCCGCCGGGGGGGGCTTAAGGTGGTTTTCCACCGGCAGGGCGAGACGAGACAGGACGAGGATTGAATTGAAATTTGTAATAGTTGCGCGATGCGCGAGGAGAAGATTGAAAGCTTCATACAAATTTCAATTCAATCCTCGTCTCGTCTCGCCCTGCCGGTGGAAAACCACTTTTAGCCAGCGACCAGAAAGGGCGCACGTTAAACGATAGAGAGAGACGGTCGGACCCAGTGCGTTCCGTCCGGCGGTCGGACCCGAACGTCAGTTTTGTTAGAAAGAGCGAATTTTGTACTTAGTACTATTACTTGGGCCATTTATCAGTTTTACGCCACACCTGGCCATAAAATGATGTACACAACACGGGAGGTAATAAAGAAAGCCGTCGATAGCATATACAGGGTGGGAGGGACTATACCGACATAATTAAGCCATGAATTCCTGGTGGTGTGACGAGTAAATAATGTTATATCAACATGGGTCGAATATTGTCATTTTACATTAATAGTCTTATGGAACAAAATAAATCAGTAAATTCATCCCCTCGTTATAAAGTTGTCCTTACTGGAGGAAAAGTTATCAAGAAGAAAAAAAAACTGAAATGGAAACGCAAGGTCAATTTTTTGGCCTCGTAGTCGCTTACCATCAAATACTACGAAGGTTAATTGCTGTTTAGTTAAAGGATTTAAAAAAATTAGTAAAACTATCTTAGTCACATTTATTAGGTCTTGTTACACACTTGGGAGTTTTCATTTAAAAAATAATGAATATCTCTGAAAGTAAGCGTTTTTCGACTATACATCACATAACTTTTTTTACTCGTCACACCACCAGGAATCCATGGCTAAAGTATGTCGGTATAGTCCCTCCCACCCTGTATACGTCCCTCGCTTGCAGCTCGGGCCGCAAACTTTTGCGATCTCGGCCTTTCTTTGTATTACCACCCTAGTTGTGTAATATATTATTGTATTATTCGTTCCCAGTCAGGTGACTGTAACACATTTTTACAGCTGTAACATTATTTGTATATGTACGCGTTTTATAGCGTTCGTGTGCCGCGCAATAATTAAGAATCAAACGAACTTACCTTACGTGATGTTTGATTCCAATTATGTGAGTATCCCAACCGAAGACGATTACTATAGTTTACATGCAGCAGTACATGATATGGTGCTGTCCTTGTCACACATTTAGAGCTATAAATCTTAAAAAGCAAAACCATACTTCCATCTCTCTCCCGCCGGCATCGGCATACCCTCGCCTGCGCTTACCTGACCTCATTTTTTCAGAGTTAGATATTTTGTGTTGTAGACAAGTTTTTTATTTTTTATTTTATCCCTTGGGCTAGGGTGGGATGGGACGATGTAATCGTCTTCGGTTGGGATACTCACATAATTGGAATCAAACATCACGTAAGGTAAGTTCGTTTGATTCTTAATTATATTTCGTATCCCAACCGAAGACGATTACTATAGTTTACATGCAGATGTTCAGAGCATTGTTATGTTCAATATGTGAAAAATGAAAAGTAAAAAACTGGTAATTCCAATCATTATAATGCTGATTAGCTACGAAATTGAGAACAATATTCTGATGACCTAATTTAAAGTTCAATTTACATTTATCAGATTCTTAACTGTTTAATTTTAATGGCATAAATGCAATTAATCCTATTTAGCGAATGTCAGATATAGCATACGTAAAATTATTTTCATTTGATTCCAGGGTGTCTCTACAATATTACTTATTAAGGTAGACATTGGAACGATCACTGCAACCTGCAGCCTTGCAAACAGTCTCCAGATTAACCCCGGCACGGTGCGCGGCAGATTTTCATGCTACCCGTGTACTGTGAGCGCTGAAAATACTTATGTCAATGCCATTGTCTCGTGATACCTTTTTAACCCAGTGTGCTAAGGTCTGAGATCCAACGTTTTTATAAGGCCTTCGTACAAAGAGGTATCCTTTAGTATGATGGCGTCTCAATTCATTTGTCCTACTAACATAAGTTCGAACTGCGAGTGCTGGGCAAATAAGGACTTTCGCGGATATAGGGTAATCTGTTGATTGGTTAACAAGCTCCAGGCCTCGAAGTATTAATTAAATTTGTAACCTTGATTATATTTAACATTCAGATGACTCCTGGAGGAGTATCATCTCATTAGCTATACTGTCCAGTACCAGTGCTAATGAAGGTGAAGCCATAATTACATCATTACTTATTGGCATATTATCTAATTTTATCAGTAGCCTGATCGTGTGCATCCATTGTGCCGAAGCAATGGCGATAAAAGTACAAGTTTTATATGATAAATCAGTTCATGAGACATCTTCATTTCGATAAATATTTAAGAAATGATTTAGAACTATATTTGTACGTGGATTTATATTTTGGGTTCGGAGGTTTAAGTTTGTAAGCCTTTAAGAAATCTATTAACTCAATCATTTGACGTAACATTCGTATTGCGATAAGGCTGATCTGTGTATGATCAAACAGCTATAGCTTAAAATTTTATGGTCAAAAAGACAACATCAAAAAGATCGTCGTCATTAGCGTCATAAACATCAAGATTTCTCGTTTTTTACAGAGAAGCTCCCAGGATTTTAATTAATAAAGTTTTAAATTATTGCTTTAAAAGTATTTTTGCTAAAGAGGCCATCACTATATTTAGTGATTCATGTGGTAGGCCACGCTTTATTATCATATCCCTGATAATTTAGCTGCCACCAGGATAAGGCTGGCATGAAGCGGGAGGCGCGTTCTGAACGGAGAGACTAATAAAGATCCGTCGGAATCAATAAACGTTTTTTCAGGTACGACAAGACTAGACCACAAGGAGTACCATGCTTGTGATGGCCAGTAGGGTACTACAACGATACCTTTAGCTTTATCTGAAATGATTTTTCTAATACTTTGCTCACTAGGCTGAATGGGGGAAAGAGATAAAAAATAATATTTTCCCAACTAAAAGTAAAGGCATCGACTATTTCTGAATAAGGATCTAATTTCGAAGACGCATATCTACTGCAGTAGGCTGTAGTTCTGAGGGCTGTCAAAAAGGTCAAATGCAGGTGTACAGCCTAACATATGAACAATCTGTGAAAATATATGACCAGAAATTTCCCATTCAGTGTCTATATTCATTTGGCTGGAGTCCTAGACTCCCGATCTGCTACTACATTATCGCAAGACTGTATGTACGATGTAAATACATAGACGTTTTTTGACTCGCACAACTGCCAAATGTTTCTTGCATACTTATTTAAATGGGGATATTGTACTTCCCCATTCTGTTAATATAACATGGCAGGTGTGTTGTCTATTCTCAGTAAAACGTTGCAATCTTTTAGATTTGCTGTAAATATCTTCAGTCCATAAAATGCGGCTATAAGTTCCAGCGTGTTTATATGAATGAAGTGTCAGTTCACTGACTGTCCAGTTGCCAGAAGCGTTTGGGCACCACATGTCGCGCCCCAACCAGTTATAGATAGATGCATTACTATACATTTCTAACAAGTAGTTATTCTTGCGGATCGAGGAGAATGTATCATTATATTATTAATCCGCCATGAAAAATGTGGACTTAAATATTTTTCTAGTTTCATTTGTTTGTTGTAATTTTCCAAATGATTCAGAGCTAAAATATTTCTCGTTCGAAGAATTTAGTATACCTACATCCATCCGTAGTTGACGGCTGGACATACGGAGGGCAAAAATCTGATGAATTCAGCTAAATATCAAATTGTAACATGTGTGCGGTTCATCTAGTATCGCCTCCACCACGTGGTCGCGTAATGCCGCGTGTAGCTGGTCGGGCGGCGGCCGCGCGGCGCGTCTGTGCGACGGTCCCGCGGCGGCCGGTGAGGTGCAGGGGGCGGCCGCGGCTCGGCCGCTGCTGCTACTCGTGGCGGCATCCCCCTCGAGTTTAAAGCACCCCGTTGTTGCTGTGCTTCTTTCTACTGATGGTTTGTAAGCAGGACTCACAACTGTCGATTTCATTTCTGAACCGGTTTCAATGATCGCCTTTGAAAACTTGATATGCTCTGTTAAGGCTGAACGGAAGAGATGTTCATCCATTTTTGGTATTTTTGACGGTATCTCTAATATTTTAATTAAAAGTATTTAGGGCTGCGAACCGACGTGACTGAGATTCTCTATAGTAGCTGTTGTAGCTTCTCTATAATAGCTTTATTATGTCTTGAGATACTGTATTCTTAGATGACAGTGCCTAATTTAACACTTGTCCTATTGCACCGAGACTACCGAACAGCTGGCTCTGCTTACTTTGGCCGTAGAAGTCCTTTTATACATTGATTTCCAAAAGGGCTGCTTTGATCTCAAGATTTAGCATCGGAAACCTCATATTGGGGCAATTTTCAGGAGGCAAGTAACGTCTGATTAGTTCCAGGTGAAAGTCCTTAGCTAATCCATTTGCCAAAATGGGTGCCGACTTGGGTGCAATATCCTTATGTAGGTTTTTGCCGTATTTTTTGTTATTAGTTGGGACCTCGCCCAGTAGTTCTAATATTTTCGGTTCCAATGACGGTATAGTCTCGCCACTCTATCTATGGGCACGGCAAGTGCCGCCAGGCGGCGTGGGCGCTTCGATCGTTACGGGCTCGGCCGGCGCGATCGGCGCGGGCGACGTACTCGGCAGTAGTAGGTAGTTGTTGCTTCGCCCGGCTCGGCCAACTCAGGGTCCGAGGCCTCCGTGTCCCCGTAAATATGAATGTATCCTCTACACGGTTCATGTGGAGTATGAAGTCCTCGACACCGTTAAAATGGAACTGATGTTCTGGATAGAACGTGTGTATCCTCTACACGATTTACGTGGAGTATGAAATCCTCGACACTGTTAAAGTGGAGCAGATGTTCTGAATAGAACGTGTGTATCCTCTACACGATTTACGTGGAGTATGAAATCCTCGACACTGTTAAAGTGGAGCAGATGTTCTGAATAGAACGTGTGTATCCTCTACACGATTTACGTGGAGTATGAAATCCTCGACACTGTTAAAGTGGAGCAGATGTTCTGAATAGAACGTGTGTATCCTCTACACGATTTACGTGGAGTATGAAATCCTCGACACTGTTAAAGTGGAGCAGATGTTCTGAATAGAACGTGTGTATTCTCTACACGATTTACGTGGAGTATGAAATCCTCGACACTATTAAAGTGGAGCAGATGTTCTGAATGAAACGTATGTATTCTCTACACGATTTACGTGGAGTATGAAATCCTCGACACTGTTAAAATGGAGTAGGTAGACGTAAACATTCGTATATAATAGTCCTCTACACGGCTCGCATGGAGTAGGTATACAAATGTCAACATTTTGTAACGTGGATGATCAATATGATCACACTTGAAATCTTCAACACGATTTTCGTGGAGCTATACACGTGTAAATACATCTACATGTTTGTTTCTTTTCGCCAGGCAAGGTGATAGTCATAACACAAACCCTAAAATTTGCCAATTTTACTTGGCGTCATAACACTTTTATCACTATTGATGACGAACCCCAACGACTTAAAAAAGTCTTGTAGTTTTTACGTTTGTTAAGTAATTAAATCTATGATCTTACTATATATAAAAAATCGTCTAAGTAGTTAAATGACAATAGGCCCGAAGTACGTAGATATTTCTTTTAATAATTTTATATAAACAAATGGAGCCGTACAAATTCGTTTAGCAAGACATTCGAATCAAACAATTGTGGTCGCCACTTAAAACGCAATCGTTTGCGATCATTTTCATCAACAGATATCAGAAAATAGGCATCATGTAGATCTATTGTTGCCATATCTTGCAATACCTTACATAAAATGTACCTACATGTAAGCAATTAATAAATGAAATGAAATAATCGGTACGTTACGGTAGGGCTACCGCAGTCATCCAACTTAAAGTGATGAACCGTGGTGAATTTGTTTAATTATTTTAAACTTACAATTAGTATGAAACGATGAGTTCCGTTAGGTTTAGGTACTGTGAAAATAGGTGAGACAAATTGTCCTTCACATGGCATACACAGTGATATGAAGTTAGTTACATAAAAACTCAGCAAATCCGTTATACATCTTTCCTAATTATATAACTTTATACACGTATCTTTACTTTTTATTCGTAAATATGTAAGTAACCAGGTTTAATGATTTTGTAGGTAAGATGCGTAAAGGAGATTTGAAAGTACCGTTATTGGCAGTGCCGTATTATCTAAAAACACTTTATAGTAACTAGTACTTTTGTTAAAATGATTACAAATTTACCTTCATAATCCTGGTTGTAATTTCGATCCCTTGATCGCTTTCGTTTTCACTTCACTACACTATTTTTTAACGTTAAATTTCGTGCGACTCGGACAACACCAAAAAATGTAATGAGGTCAGGTAAGCGCAGGCGAGGGTATGCCGATGCCGGCGGGAGAGAGATGGAAGTATGGTTTTGCTTTTTAAGATTTATAGCTCTAAATGTGTGACAAGGACAGCACCATATCATGTACTGCTGCATGTAAACTATAGTAATCGTCTTCGGTTGGGATACGAAATATAACTTACGGTTTACGAGCGCGATAATATATTAATTACCTTGCCTGGTAATATGGAAGTTCTGCGACTTTTGCTCTGACTGCGGGCTGACATGAAACGATCGAGCGAGCAAAGTGAGCTAAGTATGTCGGTACCCAACAAACAAAAAAACCTCTTGTAAGGGTTATAGATTGCCAAAAATAATGTTCATATAATAAGCTGTTTAAAGGGGGTATCATTTAATCGATCAGCAAAATATTCATATTTTGGTCAGCAGAAATATGTATTTGGTCAGCCAAAATAGCTAGTTGGTAAGCAATTTATGGTTAGCAAACATTTATAAATCAGGCTGCAATTAATGATATACTGATCTGCTCTAAATTATTTTGGTCAGCAAATTAAATATTTGAGCTGCATTAAGCGATCTACGGTTAATCAAATTTTGGTAAGCAATCAGTAGGTAAGCAAAATATTTCATTTTGTTCATCAAAAAAAAGGGGGCAATAAAACCTAACTGGGCGCCAACTATTCTGCCGCCAATCGTGTGCGCATTTTCTCATTCGGTAATTGTCAGCTGTCAAGTAGCAGGTGTCACTGTGATATATACAGGGTGTCACTGTGATATATACAGGGTGTCACTGTGTTATATACAGGGTGTAACTGTGATAGATACAGGATGTAATTGTGATATATACAGGGTGTCACTGTGATAGATACAGGATGTCACTGTGATATATACAGGGTGTCACTGTGATATATACATAGTGTCACTGTGTTATATACAGGGTGTCACTGTAATGTATACAGGGTGTCACTGTGATGGGCTCATATAAAATAGGTATTTCGATTTTTTATACATCTCATAATGTTTAGAAGTTATATTATTTATTCACAACGTGTATCGTTTCGTTTTTAGGGTCAGCAAAAAAAATAACTCTAACCTACCTATTTTTGAGAGCCGTTTCGTTTTTAGGGTCATCAAAAAAAAAATAACCCTAACCTACCTATTATTGGGAGCCGTTTCGTTTTTAGGGTCATCAAAAAAAATAACCCTAACCTACCTATTTTTGGGAACCGTTTTGTTTTTAGGGTCATCAAAAAAAATATCCCTAACCTACCTATTTTTGGGAGCCGTTTCGTTTTTAAGGCCATTAAAAAACTAGCCCTAACCTACCTATTTTTGGGAGCCGTTTCGTTTTTAAGGCCATTAAAAAAAATAACCCTAACCTACTTATTTTTGGGAGCCGTTTCGTTTTTAGGGTCATCAAAAAAAAATAACCCTAACCTACCTATTTTGGGAGCCGTTTCGTTTTTAGGGTCATCAAAAAAAATAACCCTAACCTACCTATTTTTGGGAGCCGTTTCGTTTTAGGGTCATCAAAAAAAAATAACCCTAACCTACCTATTTTTGGGAGCTGTTTCGTATTTAGAGTGACACCCTGTATACATTACAGTGACATCCTGTATATAACACAGTGACACCCTGTATATATCACAGTGACATCCTGTATCTATCACAGTGACACTATGTATATAACACAGTGACACCCTGTATATATCACAGTGACACCCAGTATATATACAGTGACACCCTGTATATCTCAATTAAACTGCTTACAGACATGTTTTCTCTGCTGACAGTGACATCCTGTATCTATCACAGTGACACCCTGTATATAACACAATGGCACCCTGTATATATCACAATGACATTCTGTATATATCACAGTAACATCCTGTATACATTACAGTGACACCCTGTTGTATATAACACAGTGACATCCTGTATATATCACAGTGACATCCTGTATACATTACAGTGACACCCTGTATATAAATAACACAGTGACACCCTGTATATCTCAATTAAACTCTCTGCTGACCAATGGTAAAATCTTGCTGCCCAAGTTATTATTTTGCAGCTCGACTGGTTATTAGGCAGCCAAATGATAAAAAAAGCAGATTAATATTGGTTAAAATGTTAACCGTTTTTAAATTGTTTGCTGAACAAGAGTTGCCGCCCGATTTTTATTTATTGCCAGCCAAAGCTTTGTATGCTGCCCAAATGATTTAACTGCTTATTTTTTTTTGCGGATCAATTTTGATAACGGCTGACCAAAAATTTACTTTCCGTTTAAAGGTACATTGATTTTAAAACAACTATGAGAGTTTAGTCTTTATAGTGTAACGTTTAGCGTTATTGGTAGAAATAGAATTTAGCACTAAGAGATAAATTAAAAACTGGATAAAAGTTTTACACTATTTAATTAATAACAAAAAATCTAGAACCGACTAGGTCGTGGGTAAACTAATATATCGAGCTGAGCACACTGCACGCGAAACAAATCCTTGATTGGAGCCACTTCCCTGCACTTGGATCGATGTCGGAGCGGCAGCTGTAAGGTTTCCGGGTAGGTACAGGTCCGCAACGTAGCAACTCCCAGTAGGCGCCAGGGAACCCGCAGCAGGTCAAAAAGGGGTCCGCTTATATCCCCAGACTTGGTCCCTGGAAATCCCGGTATTGGGTATTTTATAAAAAGTCCGATTTCATATATGTGCCTGCGACATCGGGATTTTTGAAGCATGTTTTTTTATGCTGATGGTTTTAAAAGCTGGTTTAGTGAACCCCAAAGCACTAAATGGTGATCTATGATGTGGCAGTCACAAGCAAAATCAACTTTGAAGCAGAAGAACAAAGAAAGGAAGTACAATCAGAATTTTAGTTAATTTAAAGTAATCCAAAACCAAAAATAAGATGATAGAAAAGAAGTACAGGTAGGAAGAAAGTATTGCAAATAGAAAATAGCTACAACTACGCATTTAAATGCATTTAAAGTACTACAATTAATGATTTGCAACTTTCACAATGTACTATTTTTACATAACGGGTAGATTTAACTTTCCAGAACGCACTAGAAGCATACGTTTCATCTAGGTTTGTTACACATAGGCACAATTACTATAATAAAATAATTCTAGTAATTTAGAGTTAGAACTAAATGCGTAAATTGTTGCATTAAGCAAAATTACAACTAATGATTTGAAGAAAACTTATCTAGGTAGTAAATTTCACAATACTCACCCGATTCGGGGAAACACTGGCACTTATTATGTCTTTTAAATGTATCGTAAATTCATATTACTAATAAAATAGTATTTTTACATTTCTGTAGCAAATAATATCGTTCCAATCAAAATAGTTGGTGACCTTATCGGGTCAACTCCGTAATGCAAAATGACCGTGCTAATTCTAATGACTTCGGCCGAGCGCCGCGCTTATCGCAGTGCGTGACGTAGTCTTTTGTGCTTGCATCTAGTTTTATCTAATAGTAAATGCGTGTGGTTATTTCTGTTTGTTCGTTGATTTATTTTAAGCATGTATAGTTTATTTTATTATTATTACGAATAGAATTAGTTGTTTTTCATATTTATATGTTTAGATTAAGTATAAATAGTTTAAGTTTGTATTTTTTTAAATAGATTATTTTAGTGTTTAAACGTAGTTATTTTAAGCTTATTTTTTTAGAAGTAACGTTAAACCGTTACATACCCCCTTTTTTAGGTTAGGATTTTTGTTATAGAAAATCCGCTATCTCTTATACTGCAAAATAGTTATACTAATAATCTTTCAGGCGTCTATCTCAACATTCCTCCCCAAGCAAGCATACTTCACGCATACAAATAGGCAATAAACACACAGTATCCGTGTTTTTGCATCCTAGCAGTCTTGAGTACTTTACGTACAATTATATAAAATACTCTCATATAACTATTATAGGGGTCTTATTTAGGTCTCATAATCTTTCCACTATCAACAATGAAAACGCTACCAAGTTTGTAACTTTGTAGAAGCTACAATCCCATACAACGAATGAAAAGTTTTACTATCCAGTAGGGGACAGTAAAGTAAAATGTATTAGGATGAGAGTATAAATTGATATAAAATGTGATAGCAGTAGACACATTTCGACAGTTTTAATGGAGCTTACAGATTATGAAACAAAGTATTTAGAGATAGATGTTAAAGGGACTGATGAACTAAATTAATCTTTATAGTTAGTTATTTTAAAATCTTTTATATGCCAGTCTCCTAAATTATTGCCTTGCATGTCCTCAAGTTCATATACAAGATTAGACTTTTTAGAAATAATTTTACATTTTATGAACTTAGGGGCAAGTTTTTTTGAAAACATGTTATTTTTGTCACTTTGATAGAATGTCCTTTTCCAAACTATATCTCCAGCATTAAATTCAATATTTTTACGACGAAGGTTATAGTGAGCACTATTTCTAGAGTGAGCTTTAATTATGCAAGACTGCACCTTCTCGAAAACTTTTCTTAAATTACCAAAATGTTCCGCATACTCGTCCCTAGGCGTAAAAATGATATCATTACTGATATCCGCGTCTATATAGTGAGAGCCACAGCTTACTAGCTCTCGACCGTAAACAAGGAATGCCGGCGTGTATCCAGTTACCTCATTGACGGATGAATTTATGGCGAATTGGATTTTGGGGACGTTAGCATCCCAAGACCGATGGTCACCTTCGATGTAAGTAGATACAGCCGTCATAATAGTTTTATTGTAGCGCTCGACACTATTCACTTGGGGAGTGTATTTTGGTGTATACAATACGTTAGGAATTTGGTACTTTAGGTATAGTTGTTTTAATGTGTTAGAGACAAATTGTTTCCCGTTATCCATGAGGACCGTACTAGGTACGCCATGAACAAGGAACACGTTTTCCTCGAGTATCTTAGCTAATATCTCAGAGGTAGCGCGACGGATTGGAAATAAAAGACAAAATTTGGAAAAACAGCATGTCACCACGAATAAAAATGTGTTTTGTTTTCTAGAAGGGGGTAGGGGTCCTACTAGATCCATGCTCAACATTTGAAATGGGCGAGAGCAATCTTTAGGACGGCCCATGACACCAAGAGTTGCGTGATTGACATGTTTGTGAGCACTGCAAGTATCACAGTTTGATATGAAATTAGAAACATCGCGGTGCATATCAGGCCAAAAATATTTTAGGGCAAGACGTTTAAAAGTTTTGAAAATGCCAAAATGACCACAAGTGGGTTCTGAATGATTTTTAGCGATCAATTCAGATCTGAGCTCAATTGGAATCACTTCTTTCCAGTCAAATTCCCTGGTAAGAGGATTCAAACTTTTCTTGTGTCTAAAAAGTTTACCATTGGACACCTTATAGTTTAAGAAGGAGGTTGGAGAATTTTGACAGCCATTATATATATTCAAAAACCAAGCATCATTAGTTGGATGGACCGTGTTGCGTTGAGTTGCACCTTGATCAATGGCAGCAATAGGAACAGAACGGGAAAGACTGTCAGGGACAACATTCTCTGAACCACGACGATGCTTGATTTCGAAGTTAAATGAGGACATTCGAACACCCCATCGAGCCAAGCGACCTGTGGGATTATTAAGATTCAAAAACCACTTTAAAGAAGAGTGATCACTGAAAACGGTAAATTTCTGGCCGTTATCCAAGTAACACCGCCAGTGTTCGATAGCCGTTAGGACTGCCAATGCCTCTCTCTCGGTAGCACTAAAATTACGTTCCTTGCTGGAAAGAGACTTACTCATATAGGCTATCACCTTTTCCTCGCCATTGATGATCTGTACTAGAACAGCACCAATGCCAAAGTCGCTTGCATCTGTGTGTACTTGGAAAGGTTGTGAGTAGTCGGGGCACGATAGAATAGGCGAAGAGATGAGAATTTCTTTTAGTGTGCGGAAGGCTTGTTCGGCTTCAGAGGACCAAGAAAACGGAGGTGAATTTTTAGCTTGTGAAGTTAATTTATTGAGTGGTGCAGCTATAGAACTAAAATTTGGAATAAATCGACGGTACCACGAGGCTGTACCGATGAAACGTCGAACCTCTTTGCGATTAGTAGGAGTTGGGTAGTTAACGATAGCCTCAACTTTTTCGTGGTCTGGCTGAAGGCCATTTGAGTCAACCACGTAGCCCAAATATTTTAACTTCTGCCTGAAAAACTGGCACTTCTGATAGCCAATAGTTAGGTTTGCCATTTTTAACCGTTCCAGCACCCGAACCAGTAGTGAGATATGTTGTTCGAAGGTTGGTGAGACGATAATAATATCGTCGATATAGACAAAGACTTTATGTTCAAACTCAGGACCGTAGAACAACATATCTACTAACCTTTGTTGTGTAGCTGGTGCGTTCGTGAGCCCAAACGGCATGGAAACAAACCGATAGCTTCCTCTAGATGGAATATAAAATGCTGTCTTACACCTGTCTACCTCTTTGATAGGAATCTGCCAAAAGCTTTTGGACAGATCCAAGCTAGATAAATATTTAGCGTCTCGTAGGTTGTCGAGTATTTCGGAGATGTAAGGAATGCTGTAGGCATCTTTGATAGTAATCGCGTTTAGTTTGCGGCTATCTAGACAAAATCTAAGCTCTCCGTTTTTCTTAGGCGTCAGTAGTACGGGAGACGACCAGGGGCTTTCGCAAGGCTCAACCACGTTCTCTCGTAACATTTCGTCAAGCTGTTCCGATAGAATTCTTTGTTTTTCGGGAGACATTCTATAGTATCGTTGACGAACGGGAGCAGCATCACCTGTGTCTATACTATGAGTAATTAAAGAAGTGCGACCAAGACCACGCTCTTCGTAGGATATCTCTCGAAATTGTGTGATTATATTGTCAGCTGTGATTTTTTGTTCGGTCGAAAGGTGGTCGTAATCACATATGTGTGTAGGAGTGTCAATTGAAAGAGTGTCTAGACACTCATTATCTTTGGCTAACATGACACTATCTAAGTGTTTAGGGAATAAGTTAAAGACCCTCCAAAAATCCATCCCTAGAATTAGGGGATTTTGGATCTCAGGTACAACGTAAACTTTTAGAATGTGTAGCTGATCTAAGAACGAGATAGGTAAATTAATTATACCTGCATTATTTAGCTTTTGCCCACCTGCTGCGACAAAATTTAAGTTTTCGGTACCACAAAGTGTATAACCAGCTTCTAAGAACCGCTTGTGATAGTTATTACCTAATATTGTCACACTTGAACCTGTATCTAGCAAGCCATTTACAGATTTACCATTAATATTCACAGCGACATATGGTCTGCTATTTACATGTTCAGACTTCTTGTGTGAATCGTGGATTGAAGTGACTGAATAGCAAGAGAAAAATTTAGATATAAAATCAAGCCAAAATTTCCATTCTTCACTATTAAAGTTGTTACTGGACTTACTGTGAGCTATACGGCCACTGCAATCCACTGTGTTTAGTTTTTTGAAGTACTAGGTTTAGGATTACAAGTAGTGCAATCAGGGAAACGGACGCCTTTCGTGCCACATTTAAAGCAAATTGGGAAATGTGGTTGTTTGCACTCCTTTAGTGAATGTGTGACACTTCTACACCTTGGGCAGTATTTAGTTTTAGGTTGAGCAACATTGGAACAGCTAGGTGTAGCTTGTACAGCGTTAGTAGCATTAACATTTTCTTGCGTAAATTTAGGTTTGTTGTAGTTATAGTTATTATATTTGTTTTGTCCCGAATTAAAATTTCTATACTTTTCGTTATTAGTTGTAGTTGTATAGTTTTTATTATTAGTATAGTAGTCTTTATGTTTTTGTTGTTTAGTATAGGCAAACTCCGGAGCTACAGTCTCTGTTGAAACCCTAGGAGGTTCATGAAACAATGATAGACGAGACTGGATACTCTCGTAGTTACAGCATATTCTTTTTAGAGTGTCCAAGTCTCTGACTTCCGACGAGGCAGCTAGAGTACTTGCGTAGCACGGTCTGATGTTATGCAGGATGATTTCCAGTTTGCCATCCTCAGACAACGGTTTTGACAATCTCGAAAACATCCCATGCATTATAGATAAATATATAGTAATGTTTTCTAGTTCACCCTGCGTGCGAGATCTTATTTCAGCCAAAAGGCGGTAATCGTAGTCGTTTTGACTAAAGTCTTGTTTTAATAGAACAACGACATCATCCCAGGTTTGAACGTTTTGTCTAATGCAACGAAACCAGTGTAAAGCGTCGTCAGTAAAAATTTCATAACCAAACTTTAGCAACCGATCTTTTGAAATATCTCTCGCGTTCACAAATTCATTCACCTTTTGGATGAAAGAGAGCACGCAGGATTTACCAGAGTACCTGAGTTTAGCTATATCAGAGGTTAGGTTTCGGTCACAGGTGACTACCATAGTTTCTTGTTCCGGAGTAGACCCTGTATTTAAGTTTGGTTTCATAGCCAAAATTTCACTGTATTGCATGTTGAAATTTGTGGAGTTAGATTTATACTGTTGAGTTAAGGTCGAATCAACATTAGTGATTCTAATTGACCTATGGTAGATGTGGTGGAGTAGATTTTCGGTACGCGAAAACAAATTTTTATCATATTTAGCCTTTAAAGTCATGATCATTTGTAGAGATTTTTGAAGACTTTCCTTAACCGCGTTAACATCTACCGCAGGCTCTAAGTGTGATTCAAGTATATCTTCAGATGGTATGTCCAATTTTACAATTTGGCTACGAAGCTCTTGTACAGAACCAGCTGTACCGCCTCTTAAAACGACCTCGTACTCAAGCTCGGCCTTTTGTAAAGATAGGGGTTTGATTGGATACGACATTGCTACAGAAATTAGAGAAGTATTCCTAGAATTTGGTGCGTATTGTGATTACAATGATTGAAAAGCAGTAGTCTTGTTGCCGAGTGTGCGGAATTGTAAAATTTAATAATAAAAAGATTAATAATTTAGAATGTGGGTAGATCACAAATATAGAAGAGTAATAATTAGAATACTTTCAAATAACCGCACACAGGGCAACAGCTCAAAATCAGCCTTAAATTAATATTAGTAATGTAAATGTAATAAAATTAATATTGCAAAGTGATCAGATAGCAACCAACACCAAAGAAAACCAAAAAAATGCTAAGGACCTGTTTCAGTAATGCTCAGCTCAATTAAATACCTAGAATGGGCGCCATTGTAACGTTTAGCGTTATTGGTAGAAATAGAATTTAGCACTAAGAGATAAATTAAAAACTGGATAAAAGTTTTACACTATTTAATTAATAACAAAAAATCTAGAACCGACTAGGTCGTGGGTAAACTAATATATCGAGCTGAGCACACTGCACGCGAAACAAATCCTTGATTGGAGCCACTTCCCTGCACTTGGATCGATGTCGGAGCGGCAGCTGTAAGGTTTCCGGGTAGGTACAGGTCCGCAACGTAGCAACTCCCAGTAGGCGCCAGGGAACCCGCAGCAGGTCAAAAAGGGGTCCGCTTATATCCCCAGACTTGGTCCCTGGAAATCCCGGTATTGGGTATTTTATAAAAAGTCCGATTTCATATATGTGCCTGCGACATCGGGATTTTTGAAGCATGTTTTTTTATGCTGATGGTTTTAAAAGCTGGTTTAGTGAACCCCAAAGCACTAAATGGTGATCTATGATGTGGCAGTCACAAGCAAAATCAACTTTGAAGCAGAAGAACAAAGAAAGGAAGTACAATCAGAATTTTAGTTAATTTAAAGTAATCCAAAACCAAAAATAAGATGATAGAAAAGAAGTACAGGTAGGAAGAAAGTATTGCAAATAGAAAATAGCTACAACTACGCATTTAAATGCATTTAAAGTACTACAATTAATGATTTGCAACTTTCACAATGTACTATTTTTACATAACGGGTAGATTTAACTTTCCAGAACGCACTAGAAGCATACGTTTCATCTAGGTTTGTTACACATAGGCACAATTACTATAATAAAATAATTCTAGTAATTTAGAGTTAGAACTAAATGCGTAAATTGTTGCATTAAGCAAAATTACAACTAATGATTTGAAGAAAACTTATCTAGGTAGTAAATTTCACAATACTCACCCGATTCGGGGAAACACTGGCACTTATTATGTCTTTTAAATGTATCGTAAATTCATATTACTAATAAAATAGTATTTTTACATTTCTGTAGCAAATAATATCGTTCCAATCAAAATAGTTGGTGACCTTATCGGGTCAACTCCGTAATGCAAAATGACCGTGCTAATTCTAATGACTTCGGCCGAGCGCCGCGCTTATCGCAGTGCGTGACGTAGTCTTTTGTGCTTGCATCTAGTTTTATCTAATAGTAAATGCGTGTGGTTATTTCTGTTTGTTCGTTGATTTATTTTAAGCATGTATAGTTTATTTTATTATTATTACGAATAGAATTAGTTGTTTTTCATATTTATATGTTTAGATTAAGTATAAATAGTTTAAGTTTGTATTTTTTTAAATAGATTATTTTAGTGTTTAAACGTAGTTATTTTAAGCTTATTTTTTTAGAAGTAACGTTAAACCGTTACAATAGATTTAATTTTATACGGTTAGTTTGTTGGGTTTTGTAATGTATTGGATCCGGAAATTGTATACGTCTCTCGGTAAAAGGTAAAAAAAAACTGGGCCCAGTTATTTGCTTGTTGCATGTTATAAATGTCATCTTATGTAATAATGTCACAATTGTTGTAATGTTGTTTTTAGAAGAGAAACTGGTGAGTTTCTTCAGGCGCTTCTTCTCACCAGAAGGTCATCTACCGAAGCGCCAAAAGAAAAGAATCAGATATATAAAAGAGCTCTTGAGGCCTACTTGCAGAAATAAATTAGTTTGAGTTTGAGTTTGGGTAAGGGTAACAGGTTACGACGTCGTGTCGTAGAAATCTACGACGAGCAACGTAAAAATTCACGACACGATATCGCAACGTGCCACGACACGATAATATACTTTCTTCACCACATTATGTATGTGTGGTATGAGTCGATTAAGAGGGCATCTCAGCGTCCATGTTTGTGTGTTTATTTTTTTTCTAAAAGTTTACCTGAATGTAGATCAGTCAGAAAAAAATCCGTAGCAAACAGTACAAATCTTTACTTTTTGTTAATATTGTTAGACATGTACTGTTTGTGACGTTTTTTGGGTACAACGAAAAATAGAAATGCCCAGGTACAGTCGAGTTCATCATTATATGAGCAAAGAATGGATCAAAAATATCTGATTTAGTTCTTATGCTTCTGACAATAGGGTCTTGTTCAGATATATTTGGTACAATCTTTGCTCAGATAATGATGAACCCGACTGTACCTGTCAACCTTTCATAATTGAATTTCGCAATTCCGTTGGCCTCAACTTTTCTGTCTTTCGGTATGAGAAAAAAAGTTATTATGCCACACCTGGCCATAAAGTGGCTTTTTCCGCACGCTGCGCGTACGGAAAAAGCCGCTTTCTGGCCAAGTGTAGACATAAAATGATGTACAGAACACGGGAGGTAATAAAGAAAGCCCTCCATCGCATATTTACGTCCCTCGCTTGCAGCTCGGGCCGCAAACTTCTGCGATCTCGGCCTTTCTTTGTATTACCACCCTAGTTGTGTAATGTACTATTCTACATTTAATATAAAACAGATTTCAATCATATTGGATGTTGTTTTAAAGTCGATTCTTAACCCTATTTTCGTTGGGAAATCGAGCGACTTGAATCACTTTAAACTCAATTTCAAAGTAGTCTACTTACAAACTAATACCTACTAATATTTAAAGCAATTCTGCTAAAACGACGTAAGTGACTTCGTAGGCAAGGGCGTTGAAGTCTTTTTCCAAAAGTATCATAAAAGGGTTATGCGCCTCTAGTTATAATGGCGCTTAATACCTTTTAAGATATGATAAAATTGTTGGAGAAATCGCGTGACCCGAGTCTCGACGGGAAATGTTGATATTACCGCCATTTTGTTGTACAGTCGACACCGAATATAGGTCATTTTGTAAATTCACTTTGATGAATTCACATTTAACCGATTTTGGAAGGGGTTTGTCACAAATGAAATAAATAAAATCGGTCAAGTGCGGGTTGGACTTGCCCATCAAAGGTTCCGTACAAATACTTTAAATAAAGACTATATTTTATATGATTTAATTACAAATGTGTTTTTAGATTTTTCCCTATATTTGTAGTATAAGACGGTATTACTGGAGAAATTTCATAGTCATAGTTTCAACGGAAAGTACCCTTTGAATAGGGTACTTTCCTGACAGATCAAATCAGTTACTTTTTATGAATTGTCAAAACGCTCGGATAGTATGAAGTTTCTATGAGAAAAAGCATAATGACGCCATTGTGCTCAAACATCAAATCATCTCCTCATTTATAGCTTTTGGTCTTTTAAAAATCGTTTAAATCGTTAAATAGGTGAATTTAAGTTGATTTTTGCAAATTTTCGAAAGCAGATTTCAAGGCTAGCGTGAAGTAATTTATATTGACTACAGGCAAGTACCCTATTTTGGTTTACTTGAGAGTGTCGAAATTAACGTTTTTTGAGGCATGAACGGCCATATCTTTTTCTACGTTAACCTAGAAATATGATTTGAAGAAGCTTCAAGGGCCCGTAGACCTGAGTATATGGTTTAAATTTCAACTCGATAGAGTCTGTGCGGAAAGAGAATAGGCGTGGCGAAAAACGGAACTAACCTAACCAGTACCGTATGGCCACAGAATAGAAAATACGGCACATACGGTAGAAAAGCATTACAGCGCCCCCCAAAATTAATCCTATTCTCTTTCCGCACAGACTCTACCTCCACACATTCCCGAGATAAAGGGTCTTGACAGACGCACAACAAAGTGATTTTAAAAGGGTTCCGTTTTTGCCTTTTGAGGCACGGAACCCTAATAAACCTACGAATTTTTCACGTTAATAAAGAATGATCACTGGAATAGTGATACTTTATCAACATGACAAATCCGCAGGATTTTTAATTCATTCTGTGTACAATTGATGCTAATAACTATAGTACATTACACAACTAGGGCTTTCTTTATTACCTCCCGTGTTGTGTACATCATTTTATGTCTACACTTGGCCAGAAAGCGGCTTTTTCCATACGCAAAAAGTCACTTTATTGGCCAGGTGTGGCATAATAGTAGATACATTACTCAACTAGGGTGGTAAAACAAATAAAGGCCGAGATCGCGGATGTTTGCGGCCCGAGCTGCAAGCGAGGGACGTAAATATGCGATCGAGGGCTTTCTTTATTACATCCCGTGTTGTGTACATCATTTTATGCTTACACTTGGCCAGAAAGCGTATGGCCAGGTGTGGCATAAAATAATTGTACTAAAAACAACCCGACCGTGGTGCACTTTAAAAGTGCATAAAATCCGCCATTATGTTTATTTTAACGAACTTCATATCCAGTCGCGCCATCAAGAAGAATCTAATGATGTATCATTTGTCAAAATCGGTTGTGCCGTTGAGTAGTTACGAGCGGACATAGGAACGGACATACATACATACATGATCAAACATATAACCCTCCTTTGGGCTTCGCCGCAGTCGGGTAAAAATATCGACTTATTTTCTCGCTCGAGTTTCCGACCATGCCCCGGTAACTCAATAGAAAAAAAGTGAACCGCTTTGCTTTGATTGCCATCTACCTTACATTACACGTACCACTTGGCCTTCTTTTAACATACGTAATGATGTGAATGTAATTAAATAAACATGATATATACCAGATAATACATATAAAAATCGTGTGAATCTAAAAATATATTTTAATTTAAATTTCAATTGATTAAAATTAACCACTCATGATATTATTTATTGTTTGTTACATGGCAACAATAGTCTGTCAAGGCGGTGCTGGTTGGCCATAACATTCCCAAAAAAAAGAAATCGGTGCTGGTTGACATCAATCAAATAAAAAATGTCGGGAATTTTATCGAGTGCAGTATTTTCCATTATTTATTTAATTTCAACGTCGAGTTGAGCATTAATTCCCCCGTTGTATGTGCTGTTACCCTTTTGCTGTGTTAAGTTTTGTTTTAAACAAAATGTCGGTCAGAATTTTCTGACTACCCGGCCGCAAAGTTCGTGACGGAGAAGGTAATTATAATGTTATGGGTTTTTATCAAAGCTGTAAGCTTATGATGCTACGTTTTGTCACGCGATAAATAAGTGATAGTTTATCACTGATAAAACATCCGTCACTCTCGCACACTATTAGTTAGAACGTGACGGATGCTTTATCATTTATTTATCGCGTGACAAAACGTAGCATCATAAGCTTACTGGTCTACTATAATTTAGACACGGTAATCACGGAATTGAAATCGCCTATGAATATCCAACAAAGTGAACCTTTTACCAATTCTATAATAAACGTTTCGTGGTACTAAATAGGTTTGCGTATTTCGGCGTTGATATCATCTTTAATACTTTTTCTTTTTCAGGGATCCAATTGCATAGATTTCGGAATCCTGCTAGCAATCCAGAAAAATTTAAAATATCGAAGCACAGTTGTGGATCTGACTTTTAAGGGAAGGATGATAAGTACATTTTCTTGTCAATTTAAAAACGAATGCGAAGATAAATTCACCTTTGAAATAAGTAGGTATAAGTAAAACTAAAAAACGGAAACTGGTGTTTTTATTTACACTGCTCTTTAGTAATCCTCTTTCAAACTATGCAGTGTGGCACGTTTTAGAAGTTACGTAGAAATAAGTTTTTAGTTGAGGTCACTAAATTTAAATTAATTTGCTTTATTGGGCGCATTTTATTTAAACTTGGTGATTGTAATTAGAAACTTATTTCAACGTAACTTCTAAGATGTGTCATACCATGCCAAACTATAATTACCTATATATACGTAGCTATATATATGTGTGTATGCGTGTATGTATGTGTGTGGGTGTGGGTGTATATGTGTGTGTAGATTTGTTGACGTGTAATGAAGGATAGATGGCAGCACAAGTACGATGATTAGAAATTTGGCCGAGTTGCCTGTCTATAACCTAGTATAATATTGTAGTCTTTGTTTCCGACTCAATACACTTTAATCTGTAAAACAGCAGTTTTTTGCCCTCTTATATCTCTTGGTCAGGCTTTAGGCACTTGTCCTACCGCGGGCGAGTAAGCGAGTAAAATTTCGCGATTACAAAATGCTACTCGCGAAATAGGCTAAATGAATCAAGATGCATGTGTGTGTTTTTAATGATAATTTGTTTATTTATGGGCGATTCCGCTGGAGACGCACTTTGACATCAATTTGCAAGTCCCAATATTTGTTACTTTTTTTGATACCATCGTGTAGGGTGAGGTCTTAAATTAATTGTTATGGACTTAACTTCATATTAAGGATGTTAACGCGCTTGAAAACCTTAGCATTCTATGATTTAGGACCACTTGCGAATCATACGATGTTGCACCCGCGATCGTTTTAACAGTGAATAATTTATTGATAGTTTTTGTTTTTAATACTTTTTTTTATGTTTCTATAGTTGATTGTTTATTGTCAATATAAATAGGCAAAACATTTTAAATATTTGACAGTTAAAATAAATTTCTGTTTTTGTACTATGATCCGGAGAGGTGGGCCGATTTGGTTGCACCCGCAATAGCACTTTAACCCTCTCTTGTGGCTATTTAAACATTTATTTTAAATTCTTATACACAAATCTATAGAAAACCGATTAAAAAGTAATATTTTTATAAAAAATGTTTTTCGTTTTATTAGGAGGCCTTTAATGAGTCAAAATGTTGCACCCGCTATAATGAAATCGCCCTTATATGACATAATTTTTCTGTATTTTGAATGTGCATTGTTTTATTTTGATTTTATTGTTTTAATTATTCATTAATGCGATAATATTGTTACTAACACAGCTCTAAGTCATTGTAAATAACCGAATCTCACTCTCTACAGTAGAATTTATTTAACTGAAAATAACACAAAACATTGCAGCCCTATGGTCACTTGAGGACCGGATTAGCAAATGTCTGAGTTTTTTAAAGAGAGCTGTTGCTGTCCCCACGGACCCAGGGTCTCCACGGCAATTTTATATGGGTCTAATGGACGCCGTTTTCTCGTGGTCCCACTGATTTGTCCCATCAGTGGGACCACGAGGAAGACTTATTTCTCGTAGTCCCATTCAGTTCAATTTAAAGAATCTTGAACCTCCTGTATAAAATTCATGACAGTACAGAAATGACAGAAAGTACAACCGAGTGCTGAAGTCGTTTATTTACGACGTGTAAAACATGTGTTTTAAAAAAATATTTTCAAGATACTATATTTTAGTTCTGATGAATATTATTTGTACAATAAGGTAAACGTCCCTGGGGCATTGTAGTTGCTGGTGCTGGCATGATTCCGCGGCGTTTTGTGATCAAAAGATTTCCTTTTGCAGAGTGGGTCCTTGGAACTCAAAGATGGATTTAAGAAGGGGAAAAATCACAATAAATTAATTTTGCTATTAGGGCAAGTTTGGTATCATTTTCGTATGAGTCAAGGACGCCAAATTGAATCCTGATGTTTAATTTGAACTTTTTTTTAACGAAAAAAGGAAAAAAAAACGAAAATAAACGAAAATTGAAATTGAAATGATTGAGAAAGAAAAGGAATGATGGGCAGGGGACAGACGGGCGCGCGGCAGGGCAATGGCCTTGAGCTGCTCCGAGCCAAGGCCTGTTGCCAAGGTCACAGGAACAGAATAGTACATTACACAACTAGGGTGGTAATACAAAGAAAGGCCGAGATCGCAGGTGTTAGCGGCCCGAGCTGCAAGCGAGGGACGTAAATATGCGATTGAGGGCTTTTTTATTACCTCCCGTGTTGTGTATATCATTTTATGCCTACACATGGCCAGAAAAATTAAAACATATTATTGACAATAACACCCCCCCCCCCCCACCCTTCCTGCATCAAAAATCAAGATGGCTCTCCTTAATATATGGTCTAAGGGTTCAGAGGGTTCACTCTGCCAAAGGAATCCTTTTGATCATCAAACGCCGTATTTGGCACTTTTTTGTCTTGTGCACCAGCAACTATTGAGGCGTGGAGCATTGGTACGTTTATTTCTAAGTTAAGTACTATAATTATCATCTATAACTTATACTTTAATTTATTTGCCAATCCGTAAACATTAATAAAACACTTATATGGCTACAACAAAACAACATTTAATTTAATTATATTGAAAATAAACAATTACATAGGCATACTCCTTGCACAATGAAAATTAAAATAAATGTAATATATAAAACGAACAATAACCCACCAAGTTTGTGTCGAGCCAGGGTGCCATTTTGGCTACGAAAGAAAACTGTACGGAGCTAAACGCGAACTATCTTTCTATAACATCGCACGACATGGTGTATACCACATTTTTCACCATGTCAAGCGAAAACCTGAGAAGGTCTATGATGTCTTTCGCATGGCTCTCATTAAAATCTGTGCGGTTGGTCGGCAACTCGAAAATAGGTGTCCACTCTTCTTCTCCAGCAAGACAATGATGACTGCAAACTTGCGTCTCACTTGAAATAAGAAAATTCAACTTGCACAAGAAATTTACTTTTAATACATTTGGCACTTCCCCGATGTCGTTTTGATGGCATCCTGGAAATACACAGCCTTCAGTTTCGGTCGTCCGCAGTAACCGAGCTCCATTATCATTTATGATCCCAGACATTTTATTAGCAGTACCTAAAGTTATTATATTTGACAACACAAAGCAAGCAGTTATACCTATTTCATTGGAAACTGACAAAATACGTCAGTAATTAAAGTATAAGTACTTAATACGAAGGTTTTGTAGACATAGCGGTTGGACCACGAGTATCTCTTACGAGAGGTCTGACATGAATTAATCTCAGATTAGATTAAGAACCACTAGATTTGCAACTGATTAGTTACTTTCGCATTATTAATATTAGGTAGTATGGATAAATAAAAATCAATGTATGTATGTTTGTCCTCGATACGCTCCTAAACCACTGATCGGATTGTGATGAAACTTCGGTATTGTGTTTTGAGGACGCCAGAAAAGGTTTATAGCAAAAAAAAATGGCGGTACGAAGTTTGCCGGGTCAGCTAGTTCTTTATAAGCATTTTCCCTTTCTCCAAGTGCTATTTCTAAAATGATAGTAACAGCCTTTAGTTGTTATTTCTGGAAATGCTGTTAACATAGCATTGATCAAAAGTCCAAATAGTTCGACTACCTACCGAACTACTAGTAGGACTGGATGGAATAAAGGGAATAATATTCTTCAACAACTAATGTTACAAGACCGTAGGTACAAGCACAACAATAAATAAAGTTCAAAGGTAACAAACTTAATATACAGGGTGAAATTAAAATCACTGGCCAAATTTTTTCCTGACACTAGGTTACACTTAAGGAATCTATCTAGCGAAAAAAAAATAATTTTTATTTTTCAATTTTCATTTTTCAATTTTTTTATATTTTCCACGAGTCGTGGTCACCCTATTACTACAAATGTAAACATACCTAGTGTAATGTTTTAATAACAACATCAACAAAACCCTTATCTAACCTACACTAAACCTTATATCGTAGCAATAGGGTCCACTATAGCACAACACTATTGCTATGGTAGGCAATTTTATCAATCTTATAAACGAGGGTAGTCTTAAACCATGCTAGAGGTAAACATAGCAAATGATTAGTCACTCGTCACTCGCCAACCGTAAAATAATAGTCGCGCGCGTACTAAGATTTAAAAAATGTATTCGAACCGGGAATATTACGAAATGGTGCGGTGTTATTTATTAAGTGGTGAATGTTTACGTGGTGCACAAAGATTATACCAGTTGGAATCAGTTCCGCGCCTTCGGAGGCAAGGATTGAATCCAAATGTACCATCTCGTGCGACAATTTTGGCAGCCAATCAAAATTTGCTAGATAGCGGACAGTTTAGACAGCCTGCACATGCACAAGGACGTGGGTTGACGCCTTTAGACTTTTTTCTGTGGGGTGAAATAAAAAGACGCGTCTACGTGAACGAAGCCGAAAGTCTGGACGATTTAAAGCGTAAAATTGTGCGTGCCTTTGACAAAGTGCGTAACAACGTTGTAGTGCTTCGCAAATTAAAAAACAATGTGCATAAGCGTGCCGAACTTTGTTTGGAGGTGCGTGGATTACAGTTTGAACATCTATTGCAGTATAACTAATACTTGCTTCAGTAAGTACCGAGGGTGATTATGTAAATAGTTTAATTGTGTCGATTTTTAATCAAATGTACATAAGTTGATTCAATTTTTTAAATACGCCTGAATGCAAAGATTCCCGACTTAAAATTTACTCATTGTTTTAAACCACGGACCTTTTGTTAATTATCTATTAGTCAGATTTATCATTTTAGATTTAAAAAATGCCTTTGCATTTTGACGGTCCTAAGCCCGTTAAAGTATGAAGGAAAAATTAGCAACTTATGTAGGTAAGCGTCTTATCTCGCTGCAATAGGGTTCATAATATGGTGGCATGATTGCAAGCTGTGGGAGGGGCGGGTTGTCAATGACCTTAACTGATAAGGAAAGCGGGTGTAGTGGGTAGTTTGACGGTTCACCATAACGTACGAGATTTTAAGGACAACTTGATGATGACTTTTTTCAAAAAAAATGTACTGAGCGGTATTAAAACAAAAAACACGTGTTTAATATTTTTTCGAGTTCTTTCGGGTGTTTCAATTTGGCCAGTGAATTAAATTTCACCCTGTATATAATACAACTGAATTAATAACATCCTTATTTGAAATTAAGTTACAAGGGTGCATGGATTTATCTAAGTTTTTCTAAGAAATGTCCCACTGTGATCTCTCCGTGGACCAGTTGCAATTGGTTATTCATTATTATGTCATCCCGTCTGATAAATTCCTTTCGTCTTTCTGTCGTTTCAGATTCTTGGTTTTCCCTTTTAACCAAAATATTTAACAGGCGAAGAATAGACTTTGGTAGACGTTTCTTCATGTCCTTGTTTAACCTAGAGTGCCAACTCTCAATGATGTTATTCGTTCGGTGTCTTTCACCAAACACATTCCATTGTAATATAAACTCATCATTTTTTAGCCATGTTTGCCTCATATACTTTTCAAAAAGCCTAATTTTTGAAGTGTTTGGGCTTTCATCTTTTATATATTTAATGCCATTTGACATATGATCCATGGGTAGCAACGCCAACGCAGTAAATAGACCAACAACACGTCGTTCATGTTTTGAATTCATTTTCAATTCTTTGGATTTTTTCCAGATACTTTTTGTTAAATGGTAATAACATTTTTTTAATTTTATTTCTGGAAATATAGCCAGCAACGCATTGGCGGTAGCTATTTCGAAGTCTAAGTGAAATTTAATTGGCGACCAGTTTCTTATTTCGGATTTAATCATTTGCAATAAAGCCGTGTAAGATTCCTGACTTTTATTTGTCATTAACGCGTAAACAAGTGGAATAACGTGCGTTTCCGATGCTGACTTCGAAATATCACCGTGAATGGATACTAGTTGCGTAAAGGGATCCGGGCAGCTCTGAAATGTGCCATCAATGAAAAACTCATCAATGTTTTTCATTATTTTACGATTCTCAGTGGAACAGAACACGACAATCCGATTATTGTTATAGTAGTAGTCAGCAAGCACAAAATCTGAGAACTGGGCTGGTATGGTCACTTGTTCAACATTTTTGAAATTTGTACGAAGCCGTCTAGTGTACATGGCAGTTTGGACACTTTTAAGATCAGGCAATTTAGTAACGAAATGAATACCGTCGTTTTTCAAATCAGTCATGCCCTTTTTGTATATTTGCGGGATTGGTATGTCGGTTGTACGGGCTTCTTCCTTCATTTTGTAAAGCTTCTCGTCAATTTTGTTCTTGGCATGTCGTATTTCACATGAATGTTTTTTTTGTTTTATAATTTGTTTACCCTGAAATGCAGCAATATTCTACTTCAATATAGGTACATACATTCAGTTTATAATAATCACAACCGCTCACTTCTCCACGCACGCATACAATGATACATACTGTAAGGGTGCATGGGGTGGATTTATTGAAGAGAAACATACAAGGTGTTTCATTGAATTTGAATATTTAAATAATTTTTATAAACATACAGTAGAGATGGCCAGTCTCTACAATACACACAAACACAGACACACAGCAGCAGGACTAAAACTCAATAAAGACTGTTTAGGAACTATGAAAACTCGTACTAGTTCTACGAACAAAATTTCATTTAAGAAACCAATTGCTAAATTATTTTACCTTCATCATAGATATTGCCGTAGTTTAATTTCCGTTCTGAGTTTGTGTTACAGTCAGGATTTAATTAAATTAAATTTCTAGAAACGAATTATATATTATAGGTATACTTATATAATTATTTTACCTTGAGAGTCACAGACCCACGACATTTCACTTTTTTGGCCTGAGTACATTTCCAAATTACGTCTTCATTTTTATATCCCCTATGCCGATAATATTGCCGACCTTCTAATAACATGACTGTTCCACGTTTTCGTTTAACGAAAACAATTTCGTCGCTACCGTCAGCCATGAATGAATTTTATTTCAGTTTAAATTATCAATTACAAAATTTCATAAGTAGGTAGGTACTTCTTATTAATACTGAGAAACTGCTTGTCATTTTGAGTACTTATTTGTCATATATTTTATAATTTATCATCTTCCACTTCACTCAGCATTAGATAAAGTTTGTTAATACGAAGAGGTTCTAATGCGTACATGATATTATACAGGAAGTGAAATTTTATTAATGGGACTACGAGAAATAAGTCTTCCTCGTGGTCCCACTGATGGGACAAATCAGTGGGACCACGAGAAAACGGCGCTAATGGACATGACATGAAATAAATGTTTTCTAATCAATTACATTGGAGATCTGGAAAGGTCAATCGATTACACGGGACCACAGCAGCCCGCAATGTAACGTTACTCGCCCATTTTACTCGCTTGCTCGGCTGCGGTGGGGCACGTCCCTTACTTCTCTGTTAAATAAATATGTTTACTAAAAAAACCCGGCCGCGGTGCAATTTAAAAGTGTATAAAATAAATAAAATAAAATAAAGTTTATTTCATGTAACTGTATGGTACACAAGTTTTAAGGTTGAGACCTCCTAGTAGGTATAAAATCCGCCATTTTGTTTATTTTAACGAACTTCATACCCAGTGACACTCGCGCCATCAAGACGAATCTAATGATGTATCATTTATCAAAATCGGTTGGGCCGTTGGGTAGTTACGAGCGGACATAGGAACGGACATACATACATAAACACATACATACATACAGGTCAAACACATAACCCTCCTTTGGGCTTCGCCGCAGTCGGGTAAAAACCCGCACGCCATAGTATAACATAAATAGACACTTCGGAGTTTCCAAATTTAAATATTTTTATGGGCCCCTTTTTAACGGCGGGTCCCCCGGAGCAAAGTTATTATTTGCGGCATAATAATGACATATATTATGGCCCTAAGCGATCTATTGCCAGTTATGGCTATTGATTTTTAGGATGCGGTCTTTATGGCTTTTAATGCCAAGTTTTTACCGACAAAAAGGGTATTTTTTTATATAGTTTTACGTATTTTTCTGTTTGCTCGTTATTGACACGAGTGGCGAAATCAAAAAGTATAAAATTGGGAATGCTATTTTGGCCCTAAAACGTTTTGAACGTATCAAATGCGGCATTTGCTTGCGGCAAATGAGGTGAAAGCTGACCCTTCCTTTACAGCGGAATTTATATCAAAGGCCTTAAATTTTATCGTCGCTGACAAAAACCTTTTCGCTGGGCGTTTTAGCGTTCCGAATTGGACTGTGGTTGACTTGGCAGGTTCTATAACAAACCGGCCAAGTGCGAGTCGGATTCGCACACGAAGGGTTCCGTAGCGTACCGTACAAAAACGTGAAACAAACACTTTTTAGGGTTCCGTACTTTAAAAGGAAAAAACGGAACCCGTATAGGATCACTCGTGTGTCGGTTCGTCGCAGCCAATTTGCTCCGAAAGTACTGGACGGATTGAGTTGTGGTAAATTAAGGTCGATGATCCAAAGATGGACGTTTAACGGAAATGTTTGAGTTGTAAACTAAAAAAAAGTTAACTACCGTGTGACATACCTATTAAATGAAAAGGCTCACTGTGAGAATGAGAATATTCTCAAAGTTATTTAGGAAAAATAGGGTCATAGACTACTTTACCTACAGATTTGTACGGAACCCTCGACTTGTCCGGTGTTTTATTTAGGGTTCCGTACCCAAAGGGTTGGTACCCTATTACTAAGTCTCCGCTGCCTGTCTATCCGTCTGTCATATGGCTGTGTCTTTTTAATTATAATTTATAAAGACTTGAAATTATTACAAATAACTAATAAAAATAAAACTTACAAGAAACGTGGTTGCTGACGGTTTTTGCTCTTACTTGGCCGGGTTTTTGGCTGATATCGGCTCTAACTCGATTCAAGAGTTAGAATAATGCCGTCATTTTTTTCGCTTATAAATCTCACGTAGCCGGGATGGATATTTATGTACTGCAGCGAGGATCTCACGAGAAGCGATATGTTACTTAGCGGGCAGATTGTACCAACAGAGTTATCGGGCCTTGGAAAATTCTTAAATAATATTATTTACATACTCTCCAATGGATAAGATCCCGTCTAGTCAGAGCATTTTCTTAGGCTCACCGTGCCCTGGCCAAACGACCTGGTTCGAATCCAGGCGCTCAGGCCCTCACCTAGTCCGACCCTATCGAGGTGGACCGGGGTAAGGCAACCTGGTTCAACCCCGGGCGCCCCGGGCATCCACCCAGTCCGATTCACTTGGAGTGGTCCACCACGGCCGACCGACCACCCGGTCATACAATCGCTACGCCCACTAGGGTTGCGAGTTAGTCAGGCTTAAAAAAAGCAAAAAAAAGGCTCACCGAATATTAAAAAAGTTTTTAAATAAAAAAATTACAATGTAAAATTAAAACAAAAATATTACTTTGCTAACCCGCGATATGATAAGGTGTTAGTCAATTAGTGCTAGTTCGTTATAATTACTTGGGTATTTTTTCATGCAGTCACATGCAAAATAAAAAACATGCAAATAAATATCACAAACCACCACCAAAAACACAAAACTCGACACGTGTCTCACCTCTCTACGAGGCGTCCTCAGAAGAAGCTGGAGATGTTGACAGTCCGGCGTCCGTTGATGAAATTACACACAGGAAACTGTTATAAACAGGAGCTCTTATAATTTAAAATAAAACCGGTCAAGTGCGAGTCGGACTCGCGCACCGAGGGTTCCGTACAAACTCGTCAGTAGATACGTGAATAATTCAAGAAAAACTGTATGGTGGGACAAACTTAACTTTGCTCTTGTGAAACTGTTGTGCCCATACATCGACATATGCCGCGGTTAGTTTAGTAGGAGCAAATAAGGTTGTCTTACGATTTTTGCGAATTTCTAAAAAACGCTGCAAGTTAGGAAAACCGTTTTATTTTTCTTGTAATATTTAGGATAATATTAATAATCGGTAATTATTGCAGATTTTTCTGTTCAGTATCTTCGGAGATAATAGGGGGGGAACGGTATTTTTTTTAACGGTTTTTGTCTTTAATCAAAAACTACATGTCTAAGAAAAAAAATAAAAACTGTTTTGGAATCTACATATTAAGCCCTTTCATTTGATATCCCATTCGATATATTAGCTCAACTTTCGATTTATGACATCCCATTTCGGTCCCCTTTAAAAAAAAAGTAAAAAAGGTATAAGATTTTTTTTCTGTCCCATAGGCTCGGATTAGCGGTTTTTAACACTATTCCAAATTTCAAGTTGATAGCATCAGTAGATCCTGAGATATCTTGCTGTGACAGACGGACAGACAGACAGACAGACAGACAGACAGACAGACAGACAGACAGACAGAGTCGCACCATAAGGGTTCCTTTTTTACCATTTTGGTACGGAACCCTAAAAACACCCTTAACACGTTCCCTACCCCGGTGCCCCCACGCTGCCGTCCTAGTCTAAAAGGCGACTTTTTAGTCTGAACTTCCATAGCAAAAAGTCGCCTTTTAGACTAGGACGGCAGCACGGTCATGAAGGATTTTTCAGGAGTCCGTGCTTCCACTATGGGGTCACTTCCCCATCTGATTGCACAGTTGGGACTTGTGACATTGTCCGATAGTTTTGTAAGGGACAGTGATCGTGTTTAAGGTCTCTGCATACTAAACCGTATCATACCATGACAGGAATATGAACGTTTCAGGCAAAATAAATATTCTTTGTATTGAAAAATATGAGACTGTGCCCACTAGAGATGCAACGATTATTCGGCCACTATTCGGTATTCGGCCTATTCGGTCACATTTTGACTATACGGCCGAATACCGAATAATGGCATAGTATTCGACCGAATACCGAATAGTAAATTAACTCAAAGTCGAAGGAAAATAAAGGATGAATAAATATTTATATAACAAATTATAAACAGTAATCTATATTAAATATTTAATACATACATACAAATAAGCACCTAGACATATTTTTATTAAAGCAAAATTATTCAGTTTCAGATATCACTCAACAACAATAACAATAAATGCCGCTGTCTATATTTTTACGTAACTTTAACTTTGCTTCCACATGCAAATAGCATGAACTGAATAATTTTGCTTTAAAATATGTCTAGGTGCTTATTTGTATATTAAATATTAGTTTAATCATCTTTCACATTAATTTCAAACATATATAGAACAGTAGCATAAACAACGAATTAGAAATGAAACTACAAATGAAGTAAATTTTTTCATTGACGCATTTTTCTGTCATAGCCTGCCTACGACGAGTAACAAGTTGCAAAGGGATAGCAGCCAGACTCGAAAACCGAAAAACGAGTACTTTTCGATTAAACTCGAAAACCGAGTTCGGTTTCGATTTTTACTCGAAACTGTCTGAAGTAGTTTTAATTTTTTTTTGTGTAATGATAATGATTAAATTAGTTTGTAAACTCGGGATTAAGTAGGGTAGTAGGGTAGTTTTTAGGGTTCCGTACCAAAATGGTAAAAAAGGAACCCTTATGGTGCGACTCCATCTGTCTGTCACAGCAAGATATCTCAGGATCTACTAATGCTATCGACTTGAAATTTGGAATAGTGTTAAAAATCGCTAACCCGAGGCTATTGGACAGTAAAAAAATCTTATACCTTTTTCCTTTTTTTTTTTAAAGGGGACCGAAATGGGACTTTGAAAATTGAAAGTAGGGCTATTATATTGAACGGGGTATCAAATGAAAGGGCTTGATTTGTGGATTAAAACACCGTGTTTATTTTTTTTTCTTAAATAAGTAGTATTTGATTTATAATGCCAAACGTTAAAAAAATACCATTCCCCCCCTATTATCTTCGAAGTTACTGAACAGAAAAATCTGTAATAATTACCAATTGTTAATGTCGTCCTAAATATTACAGGAAAAATCATAACGGTTTTCCTAAGTTGCACCGTTTTTTAGAAATTCGCGAAAATCGTAACACATACTTATTTGCTCCTACTAAACTAATCGCCATACAGTTTTTCTTGAACTATCTATGTAGCTACTTGAGTTTGTACGGAACCCTCGGTACGCGAGTCCGACTCGCACTTGACCGGTTTTTAATCTACCCATCAGAAACCGTCAAATTGTGAACGACCTTGCACTTACCGACAAAGAGTTTACAATCTGTCGAATTTCCTAGAGGATATGGCACCATAGACCACATACACAGTGAGGCAGATAATACAGAAGACTGAGGAGTAAAATCAGCCCCTGTGCTTAGCATTTGTGGACTATGAGAAAGCTTTTGATTCTGTCTGGTTCTGGAATCCTTACAACGTTGCCAAATAGACTGGCGATACATCCAAGTGCTGAGATGTCTCTACGCCGTCCAAGTACAGAACCAGCAGACTAAGCCCATTCTCCTGCAGCGGAGTGTGAGACAAGGGGATGTCATTTCCCCCAAATTGTTCACGAATGCACTGGAGGATGTGTTTATGACGCTAGCTTGGGAGGATCGTGGCATTAATATAAACGACGAGTACATTTCACACTTGCGATTTGCAGACGATCCCGTCATTTTGGCTTGAACTTTGCAGGATTTAGAATACATGCTGAATGGTCTAGCTGCTTTTTCTCAACACGCCGGTCTTAGGATGAACTTGGACGAAACCAAGGTTATGTTCAACGATATTGTTTTACCGAAACTGACTGCAGTGCAGGACGCCCTTCTCGAAGTTGTTCAGGAGTACGTTTACCTCGGGCAAGTTCTGCAGTTAGGTAAAAATAACTTTGTAAAAGAGGTTAATAGAAGAATACAGCTGGGTTGGGCTGCGTATGGGAAATTACGTCGAGTCTTCTCGTCGTCCATTCCACAATGTCTGAAGACAAGGGTTTTCGACCAGTGCATCCTACCTACCAGTCTTGACATACGGAGCCGAAACGTTGTCGCTCACGGGAAGGCTGAGTACCTACGTAAATTTAAGGTCACTCAGCAAGCTATGGAAAGGGCCATGTTGGGAGTATTTCAGAAGGATCGTATCCGTAATGATGTGATCCGACAGAGAACTAAAATCGTCGACATAGCCCAAAGAATTAGCAAGCTGAAGTGGCAGTGGGCTGGCCATATCTGCCGCAGAACCAACAAGCGCTGAAGCAAGCGTGTTCTCGAGTGGAGACTACGGATCGGCAAACGTAGTGTGGGGCGCCCTCAGACAAGATGGAGTGATGATCTTCGCAAGATGGCTGGCAGAGGTTGGATGCCAGTGGCCGCGGATCGTGCTCGATGGCATGACATGGGAGAGGCCTATGTCGAGCAGTCGACTAATACGGATTGATGATGATGATGGTGGTGCGTATACACAACGTATTTCTGTCATTTTGCTTTTCTGTCGTTTCGCGTGTGTGTCATTTTGCGATGTCAGAATATGTCTTTATCGAATTAAAGGCATTTTTTTATGCAGTAGTCAGTTATTACGTCGATTACTTACGTGTTACGAAACTTAAAAACCTATTTTTAAGGTTTACTTAAGTAAAAATATAAAAATCCGTAATATTATAAGGACGCAAAAAAACTCGAAAAACCGCGGTTATTAACCGAGTTCTATTTCGATTAAAACTCGATCGAGTTACTCGGTTAACCGAGTTTCGAGTAACTCGTTTGCAATCCCTGCAACCTGTACTGTCCTGTACAGAGATTCACGGCGCCGCTCACCCGGGCGTTCGAATTTACTTCATTTTAGGTAAAAACCGTTGGCCGAATAATATATTCGGCCATCGATTCCGCCGAATATTCGGTATTCGGCCAAATCACTATTCGCTGCATCTCTATGCCCGCTAGCACGATCCGTCACCGACCGGCATTTGTCATACCGTGTCTGATACGTTCATAGTACGGTCATGGTATGATACATTGTAGTGTGCAGAGACCTTTAAGTTTTCAAAGAGCGTCGGAAATATAAAACTAAAAGGCCGAACGTTAACTGACGAAGAATGCTGCATTAAGTCCGCTATTTGGTTTAATTGTGCACTAAAGATTTAATGCGGGCCTCCGGCGACCCCTGTTTCTAAAATGGAAATTAAGGGCCGTCCCTAAATAATGCATGTATAATTGTATATATGTATATACAGAAAATACGAGCTGTTTCTACTTACTTATCTACTTGTAAAAATTTAATATGCAAGTCTCGGAACGCGGTTCTTCTGGGGGGGGGGGGGGGTACCCACAGAACTCAATTTCCACTGACTTGCCTATTTTTTACCCGTGGAGGATTGTGTATATATTAGTGACGTAACGAATATTCGTATTCGCGAATATTCGCAAGATTTTTAATATTCGTATTCGCAAAACTCGATGCGAATATTTTGCGAATATATTTGGTGCATTTTAGATCCTAAAGTTCATGGAAAAGAAAGAAATACGGCCAAGTCCGAGACGGATTTCGAAACTATCAATGAGTAATTAAAAACTCTGTTCGATAAGTACCGAAATAAAATGAAAATAAGATATTTTTAACTTCCACCGGTTCCAATTTTTCTACCACATGCATAATCATTATCTTTAGCTGACGAATTATTCCAAATTAAACTTCAATTACTTATTTTATTGCAAAACTGAATTAAATTTAAGTTAATCGTAATTGAAAACGAAGTGTTGAATTTTCATGGTTATTAATTTTATCCGCAAATATTCGTATTCGCATTCGCGTTCGCGAATGTTCAAAAACCGATATTCGTTACATCCGATATGCATTTGTATAGGATTACAAACTTACTTATGCAGTTTGTATTGATTTTACAATACTTTTAGGTTTTGCATGTCATGATAGGCTAACAGCTAATTATGTTTAAAATTTGGAGCTTGTGGGTCTGCTAGAAGTACCTTACAATTATGATGATCATCAGTCAGTCAGTCTGTTACAAAACTTAGGATCTTTGACGTATTTGTTCTTAAACTACACCTTAAAATTGAATGTTAACTTGTTGTTGTTATTGAATGATATATTTGTTCGTGAGTCATGGATGTTTTCTATGTATTTAAGTATTTATATCTATTAAATATATCGTCATCTAGTATCCATAACACAAGCCTTATTGAGCTTACTATGGGGCTAGTTCGATTTGTGTAAGATTGTCCCCTAATATTTATTTATTATTTATTTATTTATCACTACCTACTCAAAACAAAGTCGCTTCCCGCTGTCTGTCTATCCCTAACTCCCTATGTATGCTTAGATCTTTAAAGCTACGCAACGGATTTTGATGCGGTTTTTTACCCGACTGCGGCGAAGCCCAAAGGAGGGTTATGTGTTTGACCCGTATGTATGTATGTAAGTATGTATGTATGTATGTCCGTTCCTATGTCCGCTCGTAACTACTCAACGGCAAATCCGATTTTGATAAATGATACATCATTAGATTCGTCTTGATGGTGCGAGTGTCACTGGGTATGAAGTTTGTTGAAATAAACAAAATGGCGGATTTTGTGCAGTTTCTAAGTGCACCGCGGTCGGGTTTTTAAAAAAAAAAAAAAATGTGGTTATTAATAAATACAGTGATTCAAGAGGAAGGTTTATATGTATAATACTTACATGCATTTAGTATCAGCATTGCACCCGTACGAATCCGGGGCGAATCGCTAGTTGAAAATATATTTAAGTCTTATTATTACCGCTGAAAATTCAGGGGTCTAGCTTTCGCCTAAACGGCTTCGAGAAAATGATGGTACGGCCGTGCCTTTGTTTTGCTCGACTTGGCGGGGCACTGCCGTGCCCCCAGATAGTACGTACAGGTCTTTCCGTCTAACAAAACTGATGTTCGGGGCCGACTACGGGACGGTAGGCAACGGATCCGACCGTCTCTCTCTATCGCATAACGTGTGCTCTTTCTGGTCGCTGGCTAACCCCCCTCCGGCGGGGCACGATTTGGTACTAGCAGCCGCGATAACGCGGAGTGAGCGGTATTCTGTCTCTTCGTCGAATATTTTTTCCGAAATGCAAACTGTTTCATTTCCCAACTCTCGATTTCGTTCGAAAGCAAAAAAAAACTCGGTGTATTTTTTATGGTTATACAGGGTGGGAGGGACTATACCGACATACTTTAGCCATGAATTCCTGGTGGTGTGACGAGTAAATAATGTTATATCAACATGGGTCGAAATTGTCATTTTACATGAATAGTCTTATGGAACAAAATAAATCAGTAAATTCAGCCCCTCGTTATAAACATGTCCTTACTGGAGGAAAAGTTATCAAAAAGAAAAAAAAGCTAAAATGCATTCTCAAAAATGATGTCCGTAGTTAGGGCTTTATAAAACAACCTCTTAATCTTGTTCCTTTGTGTAACGAAACTTACCATACAATTTATATGGTTAACTTTCGTTACACAAAGGAACAGGATTAAGAGGTTGTTTTATAAAGCCCTAACCACGGACATAATTTTTTTTTAAAATGACCCTTAAGGCAGTTTAACCTCCAGAGCCCGTCAAATTTTTCCATTCTGTATATCGGGAATCGGGATAAAAGAATAGTACAGAAAGAGAATATGTCATTAGGTTGAAAAAAAATCTCCAACTAGGCTCATTTAATTTAATGGGCTTTTTTATTTAAAGTGCGTTCTTAACTGACAGTTAACAGGTCGTTACAGAACTGACGATTAGTGTCAAACTCCATACATTTCGTTACGGACTGACAGGCTAGACGGTATTTGAACATAGCTTAAATTTCGCCTAACCGTACATTTTAAAATCAAAATGCCCTAATAAGACTTGAAACGGCCTTCTGCAAAATATGAGTGAAATCTAACAAAATTTAGAGGTCACTCAGTTTTGAAGATTTAAAAATAAAAAAATATAATATGTCCCTAGCGAAACCTATGCGAATAATAATGACGAATGTGGTACAGGACTCGTTTAAAAAGTAGTTCAGGGTTAATTGAACACAATGTTAGTCTTGTTCCTTTGTGTAACGAAAATTATCCATATAAATTGAATGGTTACTTTCGTTACATAAAGGACCATAATGAACATTTTGATAAATTCATCCCTTAGCTACGGATACATTTTTTTGAAATTGAACCATAAAGCAACAGACTAGATTGTGATCGCGATAATCTACTTTTTCTACTCCTGTACTTTTATCTGTCTTTTACTTGGTCACGAACACTAATATAAGAACATACATAATATGAGTTCAGTGAACTCTATACTCTATTCCCCATAACAGCACTAGTGTCGTTATAGTCGCAAAACGATATTGCTAGCAGCTACAGACTTTTAAATCTAGGTTAAACTTAGGTCAAGGATTAAGCGCTCAATTCTAACTTTACGATAAAAACGCACAACTACCAACTTAACAAATAATTAAATTCCTACGGTTTTTAAGAAAAACAAAACTTTCCGAACTAAATTCATTGATGCCAACATAAAAAAAGTATTTTTAATATCGTCACTGCGTGTCACTAGCGAGTATACGTCAAATAAAAAAGAAAGTTTACCGTAGGTAGACACATACGAGTACCTACTGTCAGTCATATGTCATATTTGCCTTGTTTGCGCGCTATGTTTAATGTTGTATTTTATATTTAAAAAAAAAGTATTGTATGCAACGTTGTATAATTCAGTCAAAAAACGCTCATGGCGTCTCTATTTGCGATACTCGCCGCCGTGGCGGCCCGTATCGCAACTCGCGCCACTCGCATTTTTTGAGCCTACTTATACAACTGTTGCATAAAATACTATTATGTACTAAATACAAAGATTGCTTTATCATATACGATTATCTTATTATTGTGTTTTATATTCTGTATCTAATATACATATACATAAAACAAAGTCGGGTTAGTTACACCATTTATGACCCGAGAACGGGTGGACCAATTTTTATGACATTTGACTTTTTGAGTTTGTCTCTGCCCCGAATAACAGAAACTATCAAAAAATTAAAATAACTGAGGCGGAACGAAATTCGCCGGAACAGCTGGTACCTATAACCAAGGACCATTAAAACATGAGGACTGTCATTCTCCATACAAAAAGCTGTTTCCCGATATTTACAACGCCATCTATGTATAACCTTGGTATAAGAATTATATTATTTACAATTATTCAACTTTGCAAGCGTGACACAGTATTTAAATGTTAGAATGTATTTATTATTAGCTGTTTACGAACTAATTGTTACTGTACTATGTTTCTTTGTTCAATTATAACATCGTTAAATGTTTAGTTTTTTAGCGCCATCTAGTTTTTGCCTGGATATCCCCTTGCGGTCCGGGCACGATCCAAAGTATGAAGAATGACAGTCCTCTTGTTTTAATGGTCCTTGCTATAACATAAATAACAATAAACTCCAAAGATAAAACAGTTCCCCATGTATTTCCCGACAACAATATTTACGTAGGTAATGGTATCTATTTCCATCTACTAATTACATCAAAACATTTTTAAACCATGTAAAAATCTTCGAAATTCCACTCCGTATCAAGTCAAGTAACGTTCTACACATTCTTATACATACACATATATATCGTCCGAACAAAGAGAAGCCTGGAACGCATGCGCGGTGTGAAAGAGAGGGGGATATAATCGAAATGTATAACCGTGAATGGGTGCGAGCGAGACGGATGCAGTCGTAAATTTGAACTACTCTAGCAATATTCGTATGGTGTTTAGTAATAATTATAATACTAGCTTTCCGGCAGGATTTCGCTGATTTTGAATGGTAATTTCCGTTCAAATACCCTTTTGAGGTAATTATTGTATTCTATGGTGAAATTGTTGTTGTTGTACAATTCTTTGAATGCGTCAGATAATTATAAATGCTAGTGCTTAATAGAACTGACGTGAGAGACTACATCTTGTTCTCAATTGAAGTTAACCTTCTATCTTATAGCTTGAACGCATAGAGTCCGTTTTATACATAATTAACTTTATACATAATTAACTTTGAATCTTTGAGGCCATATACATTTTAGTTTCTAAGTTATATTATGTGAGTCACAATTTTTTTTACCTTTCTGTAAGTAACTTTTGTTTTGTAAAGCATGTAAAAATTTTAATGATAGTTTAGTAGTCTATATTTCGTTTTCCATTTTGTATTTTGACGTTTGAAGGTCCTTAACATCTCCAAAACATGGTTTGACAACGGAGACCCCGTACATCTCCATTAAATTTAGTATATATCTCTTTATTTTTTATTTTTCTTTTTAATTTATCTTGTTGTGACGCCTAGAGACCCTTTACATCTCTAAAAAGTTTAGTTTTATGTTTCTTGTCATATATGTAATGTAGTTAAGTATTACTAAGATGCTTTGTTTAATGAAATTGCATGTAATATTTTCATAATTATTGTAATGCAATTCTTTTTTGAAAAGAGAAACTGGTGAGTTTGTTCCGGCGCTTCTTCTCACCAGAATGTCATTTGCGGCAAATGATATTCTGGTGAGAATTCTCGGAAACGTTCTCAGTTTTGTATGGGAAATGTTCTCGAGAACGTTCTCTCTCCATACAAAACGGAGAACGTTTCCGAGAATGGCACATCTCTGCATTTGCCGAAGCGCCAAAAGAACCAAAAGAATCAGACATGTGAAAGAGCCTTTGAGGCCTACTAGCAGAAATAAATGATTTCATTTCATTTCATTTCATTTCTGTTTTCTACCGGTTTAGTGAAAATGATCACAAGTTGTATTACGGAACGTGCACAAAGGTGCTGCCAACTGGTGCCGCCCAATCCGAATCTTGTACTATATCACGCTGAGGCCACATTAACGGGACACGCTGTTAATATCGCTATGATGGACGATTAACGTTTGTGTAGCCACGACGTGTACTTGACATTGTCATCATGGGGTCAATTGCAGAAAAAATGTACCTTTTACGTAAATACCAACGCGCCGGTTCTTTAGAACCTTTCTAGCGCGTACAATAAGGATCTGGAATGAACTTCCTGCTAAGATTTTCCCACTGCGCTACAATATGGGATTTTTTAAAAAGGGTGTCATCAAATTTTTTTCGAGACCGGCAACGCATTGGCAATGCATCTAGTGTTGCAAATGTCTATAGGCGGCGGTGACCGCTTTCCATCAGGTGGGCCGTCTGCCTGTTTGCCAGTCTACAGCAATAAAAAAAAAAACTGTCCCAACTTTTCCGTACAAACTTTGAATCTCAGTTTCGTTACGCCCAAACTAAATATAGGGGAAAATCGTAACGAAACTGAGATTCAAAGTTTGTACGGAAAATTTGGGATGTTTAGGACAACTTTTTTATTTCATAAATGAAAAGTGCTCACGATTCTGAGTAAAAAGGTATAAGACACACCATGATCAGACAAAAAAAGTAAAAGGTTTTAACTACTATTAATAACGGGATATTTACCATGTATAACATATAAGTTAGTCATACGAAACAAACTGTTTTATGGTATGTTATCTTTATTACTCCTTGTAAAAACTCTTACATGTACTTTTGAATAAACTTTACTTTACTTTACTTTAATTAGATCTGGAGAATGTGCCCTCGAAATCATTAAAAACACGGTGTAAGTAAGTACATTTATGAAAATTAACGTTATTTTTTTGTTCCAGATAACTGCGCCGTGATCAAAGGGAACAAAGAATCAGGTTATTTACTAATTTTTTCCGTGAATTCGATTGCGAGTTTAAACCAACAAATTATACAATATCTGATTAGAGAAATTATATAATTTTTCGACTAAAATATTAACAATAACTTTACCTGAAAATGTTGGTACTTTAACAGAGACACCTATATTTTATGGGTGGCAAACACGCATACGACCCGCCTGTTATCAATAAATGTGACGTTAAACAAAAGTACTACTTTGTCTGTTAACAATAAGCATAATATCTTTTCATGACAGGCACCGTCATGTCTCAATCCATAGCCCAGTATTTAGTCCATATTTCCACCACCATAGCCCAGTAGAGTTAGAATCCATCAATCAACAGTTCTTGCATCTGGCGGGGGCTGTCTCTGCGTGCGTCCCACGACACGGGCCGGGACAGCATCCGCTGGGTGTACACGCCGCCTCTCATTAAATTATCGAAAGGGCCTCTACGCGTTGGCTTCGGCTCCGCGCACGCCTCCCAAAGGGCCGGGACACCATTGTCCCGTGTACGGGAAAAGCATAATATTGAATTCCATGTTGAATACTAACTATACAGGATGAATTTTAACACATTCCCTGTCCCGGTGCCCCCAACGGAGATTTTTCTAGAAGTCTGTGCTTCCACTATGGAGTCACTTCCGTGTACTGATGGCACAGTTGGGACTTGTAACATTGTCCGATAGTTTTGTATGGGGACAGCCAAGGACCTTAAAGTAAATTTTGACGACCGCTTTAGCTTAGTTGGTAGTGACCCTGCCTACGAAGCACGAGGTCCTGGGTTCGAATCCCGGTAAGGGCATTTATTTGTGTGATGAGCACGAATATTTGTTCCTGAGTCATGGATGTTTTCTATGTATTTATGTATTTGTATCTATTAAATATATCGTCGTCTAGTATCCATAACACAAGCCTTATTGAGCTTACTATGAGGCTAGTTCGATTTGTGTAAGATTGTCCCCAAATATTTATAATTATTATTATATTATTAAATAACCGGACGAAGCCTCGCTTACAAAGATCTGAAGCATGTCTAATAAGCCGGCTACCTATGTGTGCGTGCTGCTCGAAATAGGAAAAAACTAGTTGATGTGCGCGTGCAGCTCGTCAGCACAAGCAGCCGACTTATGAGAAATGGCTTCAGTTCTCTGTTGCCGAGGCTCCATCCTTGGGGACAGTGACTGTGTTAAATGTTAAATCGAAACCATGCTAACCGATAAAGCTGCTTGACATTAACACGGAGCACTAAAGGCGATCACAAATAATAAGCTCATTAATTAATTAATAAAAAAAAACTATGTTTGAGCGATTTTGCCCGTCTAAGCGTGGAAAGACCCCACTACAAACCTTTGTATGATAATATAAGGATACTGAGAAGGCTCCTTTTTTTAATAAAAAAACCGTATAAGTGCGAGTCAGACTCGCTCACCAAGGGTTCCGTAAAAATACTTTAAGTACTTAAAGACTATATTTTTTATGATTCAATTTCAAATGTATAGTTTTCAGATTTTTCCTATACTTGTAGTATAAGACGTTATTACTTGCCAAATTTCATAGTTCTCGGTCAACAGAGAGTACCCTGTAAATTTTGGTTTCCTTGAAAGTGTCGAAATATGCGTATAATCGGCCGTATTTTTTTTACGTTAATTTAGAAGTTTGATTTTTTCACAGCTTGAAGGGGCCGTAGACTTGAGTATATGGTTTTATTTTCAACTCGATACCTCCATGTGTTCCCGAGATACAGAGTATTCACAGACAGACGGACAACAAAGTGATCCTATAAGGGTTCCGTTTCTTCCTTTTGAGGTGCGGAAACCTAAAAAAAATTACACAAAATAAGGTAGATCAAATCAAAACAAATTTGATTCACGATTTAAAATTCACCCTGTATTGCCGGTGACTATCCCTGGAACTTCTCTATAACCTACACATAGTAAATTATAACCTGTATTGAGCAACATAAAGTAAAGCCCGCAGTAGTCCCCTGGTTGTTTGTATTGTGAAATTTCATTACCAGCGAACCCGTTAATTTGGGTCTAGGGGTGGGACGAGTATCGACAGCTTGATGCTCGACAATTTTGATTAGGTTCTCGTCGATAAACTGTACAATAAGCAGTATTTTTTTTTTTGACATGCAAAAGAATGACAAATCAACAACACAAACAACCCTTCCCGTAAGAGGTGACATAGGGGACATTTGTAAATATAATTTTAGGTTCCAATAAGCTAAATTAGGTTTATTTAATCGATTGATGGCGTTGCTACCACCGACGAAATGAGGTCCTTTTGAAAGAAAGAAAAGAAAATATATTTATTTATGACAGCAAAAAGTTATAAAACATAGGAAAAAATAAAAATCAAGAAAACACAAAAAAAATAAAAACCTCGCTGCCACAAACAGGTCCCACCTCAGCATAATGCCAACTCCACAGCTGGCGCTGATCTTTTGGAGGTTCGGACCTCATTTTGTCAGTGGTCGCCGGACGGTCTACATCTCCAGCAGCTCCTGAGGATGCCTCGTAGAGAGGCGAAACAAATGTTGAGTATTTAATTTTTGGTGGTGGTTTTGTTATATTTATTTGCATGTTTTTTTTTCTGCATGTAAGTGCATGAAGAAATACGCAAGTATTTATAACGGCCTAGCACTAATTATCTAACACGTTATCATATCGCGGATTAGCAAAGCAATATTTATGTTCTTATTTAGGTTTATTTGGGGTCAAACCATGTCGCTAGCCGGCCCACCCCGAGTAAATCGGACTGGGTGGGTGCCGGGGGCGCCTGGGGTCGAACCAGGTTGCTAGCCGGACCACCCCGAGTGAATCGGACTGGGTGGGTGCCGGGGGCGCCTGGGGTCGAACCAGGTCGCTAGCCGGACCACCCCGAGTGAATCGGGCTGGGCGGGTGCCGGGGGCGCCTGGCGTCGAACCAGGTCACCTTGTCCCGGTCCACTTCGATAGGGTCTTGACGTGACGGTCCTCTATTCGTTGAAGTTGGCCGAGTCAGTAGGTTAGTTCCTGAGATGTTTGACTGTGACAGACAGAGTCGCGCCATAAGGGTTCCTTTTTACCATTTTGTTACGGAACCCTAATATGTTGAACCTAACTGACAAATGTATAATTTCTACTACACCCATAATGAGGGCAAATGAACTCACCACCAGCGAGAGTTCAACGACCCCTGTCCCATGCTCCCAACACGACATGACATGAATGTGAATTTTTTCCATGATATTTTATCACGTAACGATGTTTCTGCATAATCAAGCATGGTTAATCATTCATAGCATTTTGTGAGCAAAAACGTTGTAGGGCTTTATTTTACTAGCAATAAAAAAATATGAAAATAAAAACTCGTTTCTTGACCAGAGATTCATTACCACAAAAATGTATTTTTTTAAAAAGTCTCTGAATGCGAACAAAAAAAATTTAACTGCGATTTCAATTTTTAATGCAAAAAATAATAAAATATAAACTTTAACTTAACGGTTTACGTCCCCTAGAAGCCGTAAGGTAGGTCGTTTTAAAAAAATCGGACAAGCGCGAGTTAGACTCGCGTGGAGAGGGTTCCGTACGTTCAAAACAATACATATACCACAATTATACTTTACTGCACAGACTTCTTAGAGGTTTTCCTGTAATCTATAGGTGCAGAACTATATTTTTCCATATTTTTTTCAAAATTCTAGATCTAAAAGTTTCGGAGATAAGGCGGGGAATGGTAAATTTTTGTCTATTTTCTTAAATAACTTCATAACATTTAATGTAAAAATTATAAAAAATATACCTATATTTAAAATTGTCACAGTGAGACCTTTCATTTAATGTGTCACACGATATAGTTTGCTAACTTTTTATTTTTATTTTCTAGTTGACCCCCCACAAGTGACTGACCCCCATGATTATAATCCATATATTTCCGTGACACGTCCGTGTTTAGGTCATTAACCTTAATATATGTACCAACTTTCAACTCAATCAGTTTAGTACTTTTGGAGCAAATTGGCTGTGACAGACAGATAGACAGACACACGAGTGATCCTATAAGGGTTCCGTTTTTTCATTTTGAGGTACGCAGCCCTAAAAAGTCCGTAGTCGGGTCTTAATTGAACAAAATGTTAATCTCGTTCCTTTGTGTAACGGAAGTTAACCATATACACATATTGTATGGTATATTTCGTTACACAAAGGAACAAAATTAACATGTTATTAAATATATCCTTTAACTACGGACATCTTTTTTTGAAAATTACATTTCTTGCCTACTAGGGGAGACCGGGTATGGTTGTCTCGCGGGTTGGTTGTCACAGCGGCCATAAAATAATACTAAACGAAACGTTAAGTACATCGATCGGTGCTAAAAGATCGCAAGAGCTGTACATCCTTCCGTACTTCACCAATCGATGCACTTATTCCTTCGTTTAGTATTATTTTATGGCCGCTGTGACAACCAATCCGCGAGACAACCATACCCGGTCTCCCCTACGTGGAGAAAAAACCGCACTTACCAGCCTGAAACCCACAACTAAGAGACGTACAGTCAAGGAATTTAATTTCCAACCCACCTAAGGTCCAATATCGTATAGCATACTGTCATCATAAGAGCTAGCTAGACTACGACGTTACTTTGACATATCATACGCATTGTTTTGTGTCAGTAACTAGGTAACAGATTAACAACGTTAACATGGTGAACTGAAATTTGGAACGTCAAGGCACTATCAAAAAAGGTCGACAACCGCGGAATTGAAATTCGAAGAAAGTCCATCTTTCTCGCTATTGCAATATTCGAATGAAAGGAACGCAGATAACGAAATTTAGATTATCGACGTTTGTGGTAGACTTTCCGGAGTCTGGATTCGGAATTATTTTAAAATGTTCTCGATTGACACTGACACCAACTGACACGTATTCGTAATTAGATGAGCAAATGACTTCGCAAAGAGGTTATCTTTAATATGCAGTGACAAATAATACGTATTGACATTTAAATACTATTACTGAAATAGAAATTTCGACCTTAATGCATTGTGAATGCTTAACAACATTTCAATGAAAAGGGTAGGAAATTAAATTCCTTGACTGTACAATTAAAGGTAACGGTAAAGAGTTCTCTTGGGACAGTAACGGGAACAACGCGGGCGAATCCGCGGGTAAATGCTAGTAATAATTAACACTGATTCCGTGTGACAAAAAAACAAACTCAGCGTGGGCTGCGACAGCCCTGCGAGTCGTGTGCGACGCTCGTTTCCAGTCCGTCCCTTTTCTTATTCTGAACTACATTTTTTGGTGATGTGGATAGCTTCAGAATAAATAATAATACATTGTGCACCGAGGGTAGTAAGAAGGGGATTACTAATGAGAGTTTATTAGAAGGCTTTTAATGAGTCGGGTTTGTAATCCTCTTACTGCCCGTGATACACACAATGTTTTTCATCACATTTGCGAGGAAAAAACATATTTCAAAATAAAAGTTTAAATTAAATTAATTTAATTGAATTAAAATAATTGCAATAATTACTGAAATAATAGTAAAATATACCATATAAGTTTTATATACACTAAAATTGGTTTTATGGCCAAGCTTTGAAGATGGGATATAAGCCTTGGCTGATTTGAAACCTACTTAGTCTGAAATGACGTACGGGTAGGTTCTATATTTTAAAACTAAACTCATAACTCCCTCGGGAGTTATAGATTTTCATACAGTTTTTCCTCCCGTGGGAGTTATAGAATTTTATAATATATATATATATATATATACTATAAGCCCGCGTGTTATAAGACCCTTTACGGGCAAGTGTAATGAAAATAACTTTACTTTTCTCGTATATTATTTACTTACCGAAAAAACAACTCTAGGTACTATTATTTATTGATACCGCGCTATCGATATCCACAGAACATCTCTAGCTCCTTGGCGATCGCAAATATCCTAATGAAGGGCTGTAAATAGGGGCCTATTACGACCCGATGTCAATAACAACGCTGTTTGACGAGGCCGGGTTAAAAAGTTTTACAAAAAAACCCAATTGAAAATGAATATGTCTTTTTGGACCAAGCTTTATAACTACTTTTTTCATGGCACGAACGAGTCAAAGTTAGTGAGTTCCTTCTGATAATTAGTTAATCGATATCTTTTAAGCATACACCGCACTCTAGTGGGCATTTTGCGGGTACGTCAGGTTTACAAATAAATCAATCAATTTTCGAGTTGTCAGAATAAGGTATTTGTACTTAGTATTCGTAACCTGGTATTTGTCCATGCAATTCCTAGTAATTATTATTTTTTGTTACTTCAACTAAAGCTGTTTACACTTTGTTAAGTAGCAAGTGCAGGTGCGAAGTGCAGGCGTAAAGTGATTAGTAAAAACAACGTGTAAACGGTCACGCTGTTAAGTGACAAGTGCGAGTGCGAAGTGCGAGTAAAGTGAATAGACGCTCGGTATATTGTGGCTGTCAAGTAGCCTCCCCCTCATACCCGCATACTCCCCGCGCTCGCAGTCACGGCGGGTTAAGCGCATAGTATGGACAGGAACGGTACAAAAATGGGGCGGACTGAGGAGGAAACGTTGAATTTAATACCTCATTTACGATTTCTGAAACAATGACCGCGACTATCCTTTTTAAAATATTTCGTAATTCCAATCGTTGTTTGTCGTCCATTTTGTTGCTTTGCATCTGCACTAAGTACAACTAAACAATGTGTAAACGAATTCTTAACACTTATCATCCTAAAAACATGTTAACTATTCACTTCTCACCTGCGCTTGCGACTTATCAAAGAGACTTTAGGTATGTCAGAAGTGACTCACTCCGCGGCCTTAGCCAGCGCCCAGAAAGAACACGCGTTAGTACGCGTTATGGGATAGAGAGAGACGATCGGATGCGGTGCGTCCCGTCCGGTGGTCGGACCCGAACGACAGTTTTGTTACAGAGAGACTTATTTATTTATTTAAACTTTATTGCACAATAATAAAAAAGTACAATTGGCGGACTTAATGCCTTAAGGCATTCTCTACCAGTCAACCATTGGGTAAAACAGATTTTTAGTTGGTGCAGGACTTCTGTACGTCGCACTATTACTTATTCTGTGACGTTAGCAATCATTAATCTAATTAGGCATACACAACGCCAGAAAAGGAAACTCCAGCAAGCTCAAAGCCAGCGAGTCTAAGCTTGACTGAAAAAGCGCGTCTATTCAAGAATTCTGTTTCCCTGCAAAGCTGCGCAAGCTTTTGTGAACGACTGCGATGCGCCGCGCCGAGATACGAATTGAGAGCTTTCTGCGGCCTGGATTTGGAGTTGTAGGTGTAGTTCCGATAACATACAAAGATACACACTCGCGGTCAAAGAATTCGGGTCCCCCTAATTTAAATAATAGAAATAGGTGTTTATCAATATTTGACACTTGTTTCATTTACATAATATACTATTTCTCAATCATGGCATGAAATGTTGACATTACGTGCCTAAAAATAGGCCGCAAACTACAAACGAAGACACAGTTAAGTGACCATCAGTAGACCTTAATACATTGTAATAAGGGTGACAAGTGGTCAGTTAGCGGTGTCTTCGATTGTACCTCGTTTCCGGTGCGGCTTGACTCTTGGCACGTAATGGAATTTCATACTTACACGTATTTTTTTTAAATTTCCATTCCACATTTATTTGGGCCACAGCATCACGGCATTCAGCCCTTAAACACACAAAAAACGATGTTTGCTACATTTTGCAGTTTTATTTATTAAAAATTGACATGAACATAACAAATAACACACTATAAACAATTTTAAATTTCAATTTTAACTACACGAATACACATTTAAAATATTTCATCTAAATATTCGCGGTAAAGATGTAAACTGAAACAGCTTTTGGACCGAACGTGACGTGACATTTGCATTGTCTATGGATATAATATGTCACTAACGTCACTTTCTGACAGAAAGTTTGTGTTATAAAATATTATTCAGGTTAAGTAAGTACTAATAAGTAAGTTTATTTATTTCATTGCATATTTGAGAAAAGCACTAGGTATACATGGGCTTTTTCATATTTTTTGTCCGTGCCGTAGTGGACTTCCACCCCGTAAAAAAAAAAATATATTCCTTAGAAATGCTTTTAATAAATTCTCCTTCTTCTACATTCTTTGAAAATCATACTGGTTTCAATATAAATTGCTTAATATGGTAAATATCATACTTTGAACCTAAGTACTACCGCTTTGACGTTCCATTACGCGACGAACTTTAGGTTTGTTTTAAGTAAAGTTCAGAGTGTTGTTTGCAAATCAGTCTTTATTAAATGAATTTTAACACAATAATACTTTTCTATAAATGAATAACATTTGCTGCACTAAGCGTCACAATAAAGTTATTTAATAAAATATGTCCATTACGTTACGTTTTGGTTCTCATCATAGCTTAACAATCATCTTAAGACATACTGAAAAAACTATCAAAAGTTATATTTATCACAATTGGCACATATTATTCTATCAAATGAGATCCAAATAGTATCAATAATACTTAATAATTCATATAAATTCTTAAAAATCAATCTCAGCCACAGTAGGACACCGTGCCGTAATGGAACCATTCGTCACGTAATGGAACCACATGAAAGGTTTACATGCGTCGGAAATAGCTCAAAACCCTATACTAGATTTCAATAGTAAATTTATATAAATTTATATTTGACTCTCTACAACTTTAGTCCTCTTCATTTATGCCGTAAAGTTGAAAATAAACGAGATGATGAAAATATTTTGAATTTGTCGCTTTTTCAAATTTAATTTCCAATATATCGATCCTAGAAGAAAAATTTTGAGGACCAAACTTGTAGAGAATTAAATTTACTACAATTTTTGTCCTAACGGTTTTACTGTAAAATCAAAAATGGCCGAGTTATTCAAGAAAAACCGTTTTTTTGGAAAAGAACTAATAACTGATTATTCACGGGTCAAAATCTATACTGACTGAACTATTTATCCTTTTACTAGTTTTCACGTTTTTTCCATATTATAGTGGTGACAAAATATGTCACAACTATAGTATACTAAATTGCTAAACCCTCTTAAAATTATGTGATATGGAAACTATATAGACTGATTTATGTTCCTTAGCTTGTTCAGATGATAGATAGTTTAGTTTAAATTAGATCAGACAGTTAATTAACAGAGTCAAAACTGATTTCATTTCCTTCCGTTAGTAAGTCATTACCATCTTGGCGAATTTCATTACCAGCGCGTATGTCATTACCTTCAGGCTTATATCTTGAAAAGTAATAAACTATGAAAGGTGCCTTTCTCAATAACATATCCATAAACGAGCGCTAAACCATAAAAACCCCTTTATTAGATCCAATTCAAGGAAATAAGAAAACTCGAGAGAATATCAACAATTTGAACGAAATCAGAGAACTACCCGTGTAAGTCTTTTTTTAAAATACCTTCGTTCATTTTTACTACCTACACTTACTATATTTTTAGCCCGACTAATTCAAATTATACGTTTTTAACGGCAATCAAGGACCTTAAAATAAATAGCCGGACGGAGTCTCGCTAGCAAAGAACTTGAAGCATGTCTAATAAGCTGGTTACCAATGTGTGCATACTGCTCGCAATAGGAAAAAAACTAGTTGATGTGTGCGTGCGGCTCGTATGTAAAAGCAGCCGGCTTATTAAAAATGGCTTCAGTTCTCTTTTGGCGAGACTCCGTCCGGCTATTTATTTTTAGGTCCTTGACGGCAATCTATGAATTTAAAATCAGCGGCATGTAAACCATGACTTTTCTGTCCATACGGCACGTTTTTTGTTCCACTAGTACATTACGTAGCGTAGTGGACGTGACGTAAGTATGCCGGTAGTTAAATACATTGAAATAGTGCTTTGATTACTTGCAATTTACTACTTCTAACTTCTTTACATGTTACCGCACTTATGAATATGTCTAAATTAATAAACGGTTAATCTCAAAGTGGCTTCTTACCTTCAGTATATCCCGTTCGTAGTGGACAGAAATTTTTGGCACACCGTAACGCACGTCCAACTCATCACATTTTTGAAGCGAAACTTACATTTTACACCTAAGTAACGGTTATATTAGGCTCAAAAGGTCACCAGTTATATAGAAACACAACTGTTTTGGTAATTTTTTGTAGTCTATTTGGTAAAAACGCCGTTCGTTAGTGGACATGTCCACCACGTTGGTTTTGGAGGACAGCAAACAAATTGTGATTTTATGATTTTTTTACTCTAGCTGTTAATAAATGTGCTTCAAAATTGGTAAACGATAATATGATCGATTCACACAATAGCCATGTTCAGGCCTAGAAGGAGTCAGATATACGTAAAATTCGCCTCAAAGTTACCAAAGTGTACGTGGGACACCCAAAAATCGGCACCTTTTCTTCGGTTTTTCTGACAAATAAAATACTTTTAGTAGGTTTTAAAGGGATTATTCATCATAATTATACAGTAAATGAGTTACTTTACCATTTTTACAAACAAACATTATACTTTAGAACAATATTTAATAGAAAAAAATTACTCTAAAGTCATGGGACAGCGATATTTGGCTCAAATATTTTTTTCTGAAATAGCCCACATACCTCGGCGGGAAATGGGGTTGCCAGCCTCGTAACTATCTGACCTCACTTCGCATTATATTCATATGTACTCGGCCGGCAACGCCTTACTTCCCGGCCTCTGCAGTAATGTACTATTCTTCAATACCTGACTGTACTAGCAATATCCGCTAACCAATCATAAAAATATTATTATCCAAAAATGGGAATATGGACGAGATGAGAATGTGGACGAGTAGGGAATGAAGACAAAGTGAACCTGAGGGATCAATTCAATACAGTGTGACAGTGACAGGTTATGCTGACTCGCGTGCCAAGCGAAAAAAGAACTCGAATTCGAATGTTGCCACACTTAAACAAATATTAAATGTTACTAGTAATCATCAATACAGACTTAAATATAGGCATATTGATAAAAATTAAATATATCGTGGTAAAAGGTCCGTTGTGATAGTACCTAGATAAATAAATAAATATTGAGGGACAATCTTACACAAGTCAACCTAGCTAGACCCAAACTAAGCAATGCTTGTACAGTGGGTACTAGACGACAATATACATACTTATATAGATAAATACATACTAAAATAGATAGAAAACATCAATGAGTCAGGAACTCGTGCTCATCACACAAATATTTGCCCTTACCAGGATTTGAACCCGGGACCTCTAGCTTCGTTGGCGGTGGCACTCCCACTTAGGCTAAAGTTGTCGTCAAGATTACTAGTTCACAGATCAAATTATCTTTGAAACGGTATTGACGGCGTAGCCTTCAGCTCAGGAAAGCCCTAGGGTGTAATTCCAATTTCATTACGTATGTAACAGACGTAATATTAACACTGTCGTGGCTGTATATCATGACGAATTATTTTATTTTATTAACAACTAGCGTTTACCCGCGGCTTTGCCCGCGTTTTTCCCGTTAATGTCCCAGGGGAACACTTTACCGGGATATAATAGTACATTATACAACTAGGGTGGTAATACAAAGAAAGGCCGAGATCGTAGCAGTTTGCGGCCCGAGCTGCATGCGAGGGACGTAAATATGCGATCGAGGGCTTTCTTTATTACCTCCCGTGTTGTGTACATCATTTTATGTCTACACTTGGCCAGAAAGCGGCTTTTTTTGAAAAAGTCACTTTACGGCCAGGTGTGGCATAACGATTACAAACGAGTGTTTCTTACAAGGCCGAGGCGAAGCCGAGGGCTTTAATAACACGAGTTCCTTTACCGCCCGTGGCACACACAATGTTTTTCATCACACTTGTGAGGAAATCTGATTAAAATAACCTTACTTAACCTAAATAAAATGGTAAAACTGACAGTGACATTAGTGACATTATCCATAGACAATGTGAATCTCAAGTCAGGTTCGGAAACCATAGCGGTAAAGACTTAAAATGGTTGATTTTATTTTTGCAAAATACCGAAATGCACTATTTAAACATTTAATTAATGTTACAGAAATATGTGTTTACATTATTGGCAATAACAGTTCTCTTAAAATAAATATTTCAGTAATAAAAGTTAAAAAAGTACGTTGGCGTTTCCTTTGAACATGACAAATAAGAGTAAAACAGAACCAGCGTTTCAAATTTAAAAAGAAAACCATTACGCCCTAGGGCGTAATAGGTCATTTACGGCCCGCAAAACGTACGTGTAATGACACCTTTTTCGAGCAAGTGTGATGAAAAATACTATTATGCCATACCTGGCCATAAAGTGGCTTTTTCCGCACGCTGTGCGTACGGAAAAAGCCGCTTAAAATGATGTACACAACACAACAGGGAGGTAATAAAGAAAGCCCTCGATCGTCGTCGCTCACTTGTAGCTCGGGCAGCAAACATCTACGATATCGGGCTCTCTTTGTATTACAACCCTAGTTGTGTAATGTACAATCGAACCAACTGAATCATGACCCACTTTGCTGACAATTCGTTTGAAACTTTCCAACTTGTAAGGTCTATCGACACACTTAGGACGTTTTAGATCCTAGCAAAATTACGTCAATATAGGTCGGAGACAATTTTAACCTTTGTTATCATTGCAATAGAAACACATTTTACAGTCAATGTTTGAATCTCGAGCTAGCTCTCGCTTAGATAACCTTAACTTTTTGATGATGGAAAAATAATATTTCATAAATACAATGTTCTAAATGTGCGTCAAATGTCAAGTTATCAGTTGTCAGTCAATGTGAAAGAATAGAAACTAAATTGTAAAATGCTTAATCATTTTAAATGATGGCCAATTTAAAAGAACAGAGAGCTCGGATTATAGTCTCAAGTCAAGAAGGCTATGGCATACGAAAAAAATCACGCGAATAGAATATATCTCGGAATACAGTGACAGTGCACTCCATAAATGTCAGTGTCTAATAAAATGATAACAAGTTCCTCACCATGGAAATCTATCTTTAAGCAAATTTCGACCTACTTGCATTTAGGAGTTTTAGCAAAATGAGCTTATGGTGGGTCATGATTCAGTTGGTTCGATTGTACTATTCTACGATTTTATGACCGTTGCTAAATTTACTGTAAAATCTTTAATTAAAAAAACCCTAAAAAAGTAAAAATAATACAGACTTGTTTTAGTCCAGGGCTATTCAACTTAAAATTAAATTGTGTAATTAAATTCAGTTTGTATAATATTACTAGCATTTACCCGCGGTTTCGCCCGCGTTGTCCCCGTTACTGTCCCAAGGGAACTCTTTACCGGGATATAAAGTATCCCATGTTTCAATCCAGGACCTGGTTTACTTGCATACCAAATTTCAGCTCAATCCATCCAGTTGCTACCCCGTTATGTAGTAACGAACATCAAAACATCTTCACAAACTTTGACATTTATAGTATTACTAGCATTTTCCCGCGGCTTCGCCCGCGTTGTTCCCGTTATTGTCCCAAAGGAACTCTTTACCGGGATATAAAGTATCCTATGTTTCAATCCAGGAAATGGTCTCCGTACATGCCAAATTTCAGCTTGATCCATCCAGTTGCTATCCCGTTATTAGGTAACAAACATCCAAACATCCAAACATCTTCACAAACATTCACATTTATAATATTAGTGGGATTACGTAGAAATCACCGACCTTTTAATATCAAATTAGAATATCTCGTAAACAGATGAACCGATTTTTATGAAAATTAGCTAGAAATAGTCATCATTAAATTAACTTTCAAATAAAACGCGAATTCAAAATCGGTTCACCCGTATCACACACAGATACACACGCCAAACTTATAGCACTCTTCATTTGTTTTGATATGGCTTATTCTCGTTTCAATCTCGGCACTTTAAATATTCTTGTATTTTGTTATACTATCTCCTTCCTTTGTTAAGGATATTTATTTCATGTTCTCGCTATTCCTTCACAATTCGCAAACGCAAAAAGTAAACTCTTATCGCTTACCCGTAACGTTTATTTCAAAATGGCTGACAGAATCTTCGCCATTGTACGCTTTGGAGTGACATACATGACGGCACAGACCATAAAATATTTACAATTTTTTACTAACAACTGTCTGTTATATTCCTTGTTTGGCAGATTATTTAGAAACGATTGAGGTCCTCGGGAGAAACGGTTGGAGTAGAAAATATATGTTAGTAGATTAATATTCAAATATATATGTGTATTTATATATGTAGTCATATTATCTATTTACACATAAATACCTCTATAATCTCTTGTACATGATCCTGTTTGTCTACCACCTCTCTTGTCTCATCACTTAACTGCTCAAAGGTTAACTGGAAGAGATCCCTTAAAGGGATAAGTTCGCCTTTGTCCATATACCTTTATTTTGTAACCCTGTGCTTGTATTATTTTGTGCAATAAAGAGTTTACATACATACATACATGCTAAGAGAAAATAAAAATGGACAAAGGACATAACAGACTGGACTCCTAGATTCCAAACAAAAAGAAAAAGAGGAAGGCAAAGAAAGCGATGGTCCGATGAATTTAAAAAAATAGCAGGTCCATTATAGCAGCGAACTGCCACAATAAGAGAAGAGTGGAAAAAGCTGGAGGAGGCCTTTGTGTCGCAAAGACACGCCGACACTCGATAGTGTGATAGTTATATCGATACCTTTAGACTCAAAGGGCGTAAACGCCGTAGGTTCTAATGGCGTTTACGCCCTTTGAGTCTAAAGGTATCGATATAATAAAATATAATTAAAAACAATGTATATGTTGGCAATAAAGGCTATATACAGGGTGAATTTTAAATCGTGAATCGTAACCACGTTTACCGGTAAAGCTACTTAAGACTAATACAGAGCACTAGTGTTAATTACAATGAAAGACCCGCTTAATTAATTATTAACAAAACGGTGGAGGCGTTTATTACCATTAATCGTAATAAAACTGAATTATTTTATGAGTAAATACGATTTTTAAATACCTACTTATGTTGACAATGTCGACGATGTTGACATTTATTGACAATACGTGCCAAAATTCTATCCAGCCAACTTCAATATTGGGAGGTTGGATATCTAATGTTGAAATTTTCATGACAAGTACGAAACATGAATGTAGGGTGACAATTAAGGTGAAATTAGGATAAATCAAATTAAAAGTGGACAAAATAAAAACGTACTTAATTTAGGTTTAAAAGCATTGTAAGTTATTGTTAACTATGTATAGACTTCAAAAAAATATAACGGTTCAAGATTTAAAATTCACCCTGTATAAATACGGTAGCTAACAATGAGGGCTACCGTGAATAAATTTCGCCACTAGAGGCGTTAGTGTAGCGTGAGGTCTCCGAAATGTCAAATGTCACTGTTTGTGGGGGGTTACACGGGTTTATTTGTTATGAGAGTAATGTTACCTATATTTTGCAATATCTGAGATTATTTATGGCAAATATGAGTTAGGGGTAAACGAATGTCAGTGGTTTGTATAGTTCATACCGGATAACAATAGACTCTAGAGGGACACAGAAGAAGAGATTCCAAACATTTTCTGTAAAGTTTCACATCTTCTTCTTCGCGATGGTCGAGTGACAGCACACGCTAGAGCGAACGCCTCTTCCACTGCCCCGCAGAATCACTCATATTGAATGTTACAAATAAGAATTCACCAAATACTTAGGAATGACAAACTATAACAGAAACAATTAAATTTTAAAAACATACAAGTTCGATGTAACTATTTGAAAGTACAATATAATAATGACAGCTCTGAGCTGTCTCATTTATATTGAGTGTTGCTTATCTCTGGCTCTTTGGGTGTTTTATAAGGATACTTTTTTTATTTTCAGCCAACCAAAAAGTATGGGCATCATCAATATTTTATTTTTGAGCATCTACTTTAGAAATGTCATTTATTGAATGCCAACCTAAAACCGGCACTATAAAGAACCTTTTTTATCTTCTGTCTATTCCTATACGGAACAGACTGTAGTAGCGTGGCGTCCAAAGAACTCGACTCCAAAGTCCAAAGAACTCGACTCCAAAGTATAGAGATAAAGATAACCAAAGTATAAATATATATATTATATACCTACTGAAATATATATATTATATACCTACTGAAATATATATATTATATACCTACTTAATCTTATGTTGATTTGTGACTCAAATGTCCTTTCGGCTTTAAACAATCCTGCACCAACTAAAGTCTCTGTTTTACCCGATGGTTGACTGGTAGAGAATGCCTTAAGGCATTAAGTCCGCCGATTGTACTTTTTTATTATTGTGCAATAAAGTTTAAATAAATAAATAAATAAATAAATAACCAAGTAGTTCGTCTTCGCCGTTTAGGAGCGCGCGACACCTGAGCGTGCCTAAGGCACAGGGCTGCCGCTCGTCGGTTCTGTAAAATACCTACTTACTACGAACGTAACTTTCCTCGATCGAACGAACAATCGTTCGAGTTCAACCTAGTAAAAGTTACTTATTTCAATATGAAAGTATCTGATCGCACACATCTGATGTTAATGTTATTAAGTATAATAGTTTAAATAAATTAGTATTGGTTTGTGTACATGTAAGTAACGCAACGATATTTCGGCTCGTTTCATAAAACCACTCTCGTGTTTAAGGCATTTTTAGTATCAATAGAATCAACTACTGTAACAAAGATAATATTTTACTAAAAGCGAGGACAGCTCACTCCATCCAGCAGCGAGTAGAAGTACTAACTTATTGCACTATTTTCGAGTACAGCTCACTCCATCCAGCGGCAAGTAGAAGTACTATCTTATTGCACTAAACGCGAGTACAGCTCACTCCATCCAGCGGCAAGTAGAAGTACTATCTTATTGCACTAAACGCGAGTACAGCTCACTCCATCCAGCGGCAAGTAGAAGTACTATCTTAAGTGACCCAATATTCCATAGATGGCGCTGGCGTCGAAATAGATCACGCGAACGGTTGTCTAACGTAGAAAATATAAGTAGGCTTAAGAATTTCAAGTATTATGTTGTTTGATCTCATAATCTACTAGATGGCGTTGGGATCGAATTATAAGTAGGCTTAAGAATTTCAAGTATTATGTTGTTTGATCTCATAATCTACTAGATGGCGTTGGGATCGAATTAGATCACGCTAACGTTTGTCTAACTCAGAATACATAAATAGCTTAAGTGATTTTTGCTTTATATCGACTCTCATCTAGCGAATCTCTATGAGTACCAGTGAAGTCTTGGTAACCCAGACCGAACTCGGAGCCATATTGAGGAGCCTTAGGGAATTAGGTAGCTAGATAGTTTATCGACAATTCAGCGCCCCCAGAAGGAGTACCAACTAACTGGCTTTGGTAGCCCAAGTCGGTAGTTCGGAGCCCTACTTGGTAGCTGTTATATTTGTAACGTAGTTAGGTTATTTGGTCGTAATAAAGTCCAAGTTTCGTTATACGCTCGTTTCTCTCGACGTCCGAGTTCCCGCCGTTACACTGGCGCCCAACGTGGGGCCTTATCGGACTTCAACGCGACGGAGGAGCACGTGACGTCACCGAGTTCACGAGTGAAGACGGAATCTTCGACACCGACACCAACTACGTCTACAAAGTCTCGGCGGAGGAGTTCTGGACCTACATTGGTGGTGACGGCTGGTAAACGCGCTGCACCTAAAACCCGAAAACTCCGCAAAACCGACGCAATGCTTTGCAACGTGCTTGAGGTGTTCCTGTCTGCTGTTAATGTCTTCAAGATCGCTGAGAAAATATGTGGGAAGGACGTAATCGAGTTACACCCGAAGGAAGAAGACCTGTTTCCAAGCATCAGCGAACCGACTCTTGGCATAGGAGCAATAAATACTGAGATGGAGTCAGCAAACGAGTCAATTGAGAAGTTGCTGCAAGCCAATGAGACTGTCTTCATATCCAACGGCAAACCAACTACACAAGCCGAACACGCGATCGATACGGATAATCATCAACCCATGGCAGTTCCTCCATATCGATTAAACGCTACTACCTTTAATCAGCTACGAGCGCTCCTGGCATCTGCACCAGACCTGGCCCATGCTTTGGTGCAGGGGGAGAGAGAGGACGCGCATCCTGGAATACGGCAGTGTATAAGGGACGAGTGTACAAGCGCAATTGCTAAGGAAGTTCAAGAAATGACGGAGGAGAAACGCAAGCTCTATGTAGACAAAAAGCGTAAACCCTGTCCCGGTTATAGGCCTGGTGACTTGGTGATGGTGGACTCACACGCGCTGAGTAAAGCTAGTTGTGGCTACAGCGCCAAGTTTGCACCAAGACGAGATGGCCCTTACGTTATTAAAGGAAAACATGGTCCAAGTTCTTTCCTGATTGCTGAGCACAAACGGCAAGATAAAGTAATCGGCGTATATCATGCTTCAGCACTTAAGCCTTACCAAGGAAGCGATAAGCCACACCCAGCTCCGGTACGGCCTATAAGAAAGAGAGGTGGACGCGCAAGGGGCAATTGCCAAGCGAAGGGTAAAGGACGAATCTGTCTCCTTCGCCGGGTCGTCTTCAGGGACAGAGGGGGAGACTGTAACAAAGATAATATTTTACTAAAAGCGAGGACAGCTCACTCCATCCAGCAGCGAGTAGAAGTACTAACTTATTGCACTATTTTCGAGTACAGCTCACTCCATCCAGCGGCAAGTAGAAGTACTATCTTATTGCACTAAACGCGAGTACAGCTCACTCCATCCAGCGGCAAGTAGAAGTACTATCTTATTGCACTAAACGCGAGTACAGCTCACTCCATCCAGCGGCAAGTAGAAGTACTATCTTAAGTGACCCAATATTCCATAGATGGCGCTGGCGTCGAAATAGATCACGCGAACGGTTGTCTAACGTAGAAAATATAAGTAGGCTTAAGAATTTCAAGTATTATGTTGTTTGATCTCATAATCTACTAGATGGCGTTGGGATCGAATTATAAGTAGGCTTAAGAATTTCAAGTATTATGTTGTTTGATCTCATAATCTACTAGATGGCGTTGGGATCGAATTAGATCACGCTAACGTTTGTCTAACTCAGAATACATAAATAGCTTAAGTGATTTTTGCTTTATATCGACTCTCATCTAGCGAATCTCTATGAGTACCAGTGAAGTCTTGGTAACCCAGACCGAACTCGGAGCCATATTGAGGAGCCTTAGGGAATTAGGTAGCTAGATAGTTTATCGACAATTCAGCGCCCCCAGAAGGAGTACCAACTAACTGGCTTTGGTAGCCCAAGTCGGTAGTTCGGAGCCCTACTTGGTAGCTGTTATATTTGTAACGTAGTTAGGTTATTTGGTCGTAATAAAGTCCAAGTTTCGTTATACGCTCGTTTCTCTCGACGTCCGAGTTCCCGCCGTTACACTACTATTTTATTAGTACACGTTTAAAAAATCTGTTAATTTTACTCATCACTGTCAAACAAAATAATTATCTACTCTATTTAATTGGTAGAGTTTGATCACAAAACTATCAAACTTTCCATAAACGCCTTAAAATATAACATTCATATAGGTACTAATAAAATACACACCTTTCGGGATCCTTAGGAATGGAGAAATATGACAATTCTGGATTTTGCGCATTATTCTTCAAACATCCGAACACACTGCAATATACGTCTTCTATAGTTTGCTTCGTCCGCAGACATTTTGAACGTTTGACCGCTCGCGACGATAGTCAGCCCTGACTAAGCACGCGGCGATGCTTGCCTGTGGTGCGTCCGTACACGGCGCGCAGACATGCGCGCTCCCGATATACCTTTTATCGGAACAAAAACTACCGTATACCGTGTCGACTCCTACCGGCTTGCCTAATATCAGGCATTTGAGCACCTTATTCTACAGCTCTTAAAGGAAAATGTACGCAAAATCTACATTGGCTTGCCCAAGGACATCTTTTACGCCACGCCGCTGGCTTTGAGACAGTTTCATCATTCGGAAACTTATGCCCTCTTTTTTTCCGAACTAAACGCAATACTGCGGCATGCTCGATATTTTTATGGACCGGTTTTAAGGCATTAAATACGATTGAAATTTAAACTTCGTTTCCACACTCGTCCCACTCGACAGTGGCGCCGACTGGTGAGCACAAAAACGGTAGCCATCATTGAATGGATTTGCTGAAATTTGGTATAGAACTAGAAGAGCAACACTTGGATTGAAATTTATAGGGACACTAGCGACCCGCCCCGGCTTCGCACGGTGTTTCTCTATTATATAATGCATGTATTATACATATAAACCTTCCTCTTCAATCACTCTATCTATTAAAAAAAACCGCATCAAAATCCGTTGCGTAGTTTTAAAGATTTAAGCATACATAGGGACAGAGAAAGCGACATTGTTTTATACTATGTAGTGATTACTTACCTAGAGAGGTAAAACAAAGAATGTCTCAGATCGCAGGTATTTGACGCCCGAGCCGAAGGCAAAAGATAAATATGCGATCTGAGGCTTTCTTTATTACCTCCCGTGATAAGGATAATATAAACATTGCCAGGCCATGAAGTGGGATTTTCCGAAAGCGTAGCGTGCGGTAATTGCCACGTGTGACGTAAAGATACTTTATATCCCGGCAGGAAATTCCCTTGGGATATCAACAGGAATAACGCAATCCGCAGGTTAACGTTAGTAAAAATATAATCCGTTTAAAATGTGGACAATAATGTCGTAGAAACTTCAATCGCGCTATAACTCTTACGTGTCGAATGCAGACATTGCTCAGTATACGACATACCCGGCTTTAAATATGGCGGATTCTTGGTCTGGCTGTCCCTTCATTAAACATAATGTTAGCTACGAGCTACGTAGGGTGTAGAGTAATGATTGTAAGGACACGCCTTGCTTGCAGCGGGAGGGTCACTTACTATATAGACTGTATAGAACAATTACTTTTTTATTCCGGCTTCATTTGCGTTGCCGTTATTATCTTCAGCGTACTTTTAACCGGGATATAAAGTTCCTATACTTCAATCCCGGCCTACTTGTATACCAAATTTTATTTTAAGCCATAATAACGGGGCCACGCCGTTTCGTCGCCTAAATAGATATTTTATTTCTACGTTTCATGACGCATTGGTTTTTTTTACTGTAATGTCATGTTAACATGTATTAATAAATAAATAATAATATTGTTAGTAAACTTCCAAACATCTTCACAAACATTTATCATGTTAGTCCTCCTTCTCGCGTCGTGTTCCTCATTGCTAAGTATCGTGCAGTTCCCGTGGAATAGGCTTCTCTCTGACGGTGTCCCGCCATCTGTGCCTGTTCTTGGCATCGTGTAGTACGGCGAATAGCCGGGAGTCCAGAGTGGTAGGGATCTATTCTGCTATCTCGTTTGACTGCGGCATCTAGGTCATTTGCCAGAAGCGTCGTTAGCCATAATGTTAGTGGTATTATTTTTATTTCTAATTGCGTTTTCCCTCTTTCGATTTTAGTCGAGGGGTTCCTTGTGTGTTCGATTATTTAATCGGCATAACTTTCCTTCAACTTAAAATAAAATGGTTTTGAGAAAAAAAGCTTCATTCAATAGTAAATCTTCCTAGATGGCAGGTGGATTCCAGCAACAAAACCTGATAATCAGTAACGAGGTGTATATTATGATGACGTTTTTAGGCAAAAGGTTATTTGTTACTTCTCAGTAACAATGCTTTTTAGTTTGCAGTGTTTCATTCATAGTCTTATCGATCACTTTAAATCAATAAATTTCTTTTTGAGAAATAAATAATTCTCTAACCCGATATACAAGTGAGAATATTGACCCATGACCATTACTAGTATGCGTTATTCTAATTTTCAAACTCAATGATAATTATTCGATAATTTACAATTAGGTACAATTATACTGTAGGAGTATTATTATAATTGTAAATTATCGAATCATTATCACTGAGTCTGAAAATTAGAATAACGCATACTAGTAATGGTGATGAGTCAATATTCTCACTTGTATAATTCTTTCCTATTTAAATCGCTTTCCGCTCCGCTCATGAAAGGCCACCGTCTATTGGAGTAAATTTGGGCAAATAGCCCGTAATGCGTCCCACGAACCCTTTTACCGACCCCGAGTACAGTCAACTCCAATATTTCAGTGAAGTGAATTTGACATGACAACGCGGCGACTAACAAAATTAAAAGCTGCCCGCCACTGTCCCCAGCGTGCCTGAGGTATCCTTTTTTCGAGGTTCGGTGTAAATATTCTACAACTATACAATACAATACAAAGGACATTGCCGACGCGTCTATGGGGCCTCGTACCTAATCAAAAGTCATTGTGTCAACACGAAACCGACTGTATCTTAAAGAACAAGATGCCATTCTTAATCACTAAATCCCATCAAAATGTTATTCCGGAATCCATAGGAAATTGAAGAACTGCAATTAAAAAAAGAAGATCTGCAATAATGTTAATGCAAGACAACACCATACACATATACGTATTAATTTAAAACTAGCTAGGCCGCCAGTTCGATAGAAAGATGCTTTCTATTATAATTTCCTAACGAAAAACATTCAATACATTACAATCATACTTTTTTGCATACCAAAAATTGCCATGCAAATTTATATGTAAACAATAGGCCGTCTTAGGAGTCATTCATTAATTACGTAAGGGTCCAGTGGGAGCGCGGTTTCCAAGATCTCTACAAGCCCTTACCTCAAGGGGAGGGGAGTAAAATATTACGTTAGAATGGCGTTTTTCATTCCTACGTAATATTTTATAAGTCGAAATATACGATTTTTAACAAAGAGCGATGCGACCATAATTTTCCATAGTTTTATGCAATAAATCTTAGAACCGGAGGGGGGGGGGGGATTCCAAAAATCGAAAATGCTAGTACTTTATAAAATACACATTCAAACTTCATACATTATATACGCAGCAATCGCATCCAAGATCAGTAGACAAATTCACAATAGCGCTGTCAACCTCGTAATTAATTTGATTTGAGCCCTGAAGTAGTTATCGGACTTTGCTGTGGTATTCAAAACGACGAGCGGACCGACATATATTGATCACAAATGACGAACAGTAATTCACGGCTTAAATTATATTTGGGACGAGATTAGCAGTGAAACTGCTTCCACGGTTACTAAGAAAATAGTAAGGAAGAATATACATTCATTTATGACACCACAAAAAGGTACAAATGAAGTAGAAAAAAAACAAAAAAATACAAAGAAATCTCACTCGACCTCAACATAATGCCCACTTTAGAGCCGGCGCTGGTCTGCTGGTGGAACTCAGTAGTTACTACCAACTTTGAAACAGAATAAGTAATAATACTTACATCTCCATTGATTTTAGTATCTTTATTTTCCATTTTGCTTTTTAATTTATCTTGTTTAGACGCCTAGAGGACCCTTTACATCTCTAAAAAATGTAGTTTTACGTTTATTGAAATGTATATTAGTTAAGCACTTGTTTGATGCATTGTATTATGAAAATTGTATTTTCACAATTATTGTAAAGCTTAATGTTTTTTTGAAAAGAGAAACTAGTGAGTTTCTTCCGGCGCTTCTTTTCACCAAAATGTCATTTGCCGAAGCACCAAAAGAAAGAATCAGACATGTAAAAGAGCCCTTGAGCTACTTGCAGAAATAAATTATTTCATTTCATTACTTCATTTCATTTCAATAGTAATACGTACAGAAGTCTCTCTAACAAAACTGACGTTCGGGCTGACTACCGGAGCGCACCGGATCCGACCGTCTCTCTCTATCGCATAACGCTCTTTCTGGTCGCTGGCTAAGCCAATCCGGAGAAGCAAAATTTGGTACTATACCCTGTACTTTTAGGTATTTAAAAAAAGGTAAACAAAAAAACCACGTGACACGGGTCGTTCAGCCAGTGGTATTGTGCCACAGATACAAAGCGTTACTTTGATTGGCTGAACGACCCGAGTCACGTGGTTTTTTGTTTACCTTTTTTTAAATACCTATAAGCACAGAGTATAGTAGCCCCGCGGCGGATCACGGAGTGAGCCACTCCTGACTGTGATAAGGGCATCTTTGTGGTATAACTACGAACGACGAAGATAGTGGTCCCGAGTTCAAATCCTAGAAAGGACATAATTTGTAGCCCCAGGAATATAGAGATGTGCCATTCTCGGAAACGTTCTTCGTTTTGTTTGGAGAGAGAACGTTCTCGAGAACATTTCCCATACAAAACTGAGAACGTTTCCGAGAATTCTCGAGAACGGCACAACTCTACCCAGGAACATATACGTGGTCATTACGACAACGAGTATTTGTTCCTGAGGCTTGGACGTTTGTATCCATAATACATGTGTATGTGTTTGTATGTATTTGTGTCTTCGGTTTCCGTGATTATCACTCATAGTAATAAAACAACTTAAATGGATTAAATCGCATACATTTTAAGTCCCAACGTTTCCTAACCCTTTTAAGCATTCGTGGTCGTGGGTAGACTGAGAAAATCATAAATTTCCGCTGTCAAAATTACTGTTGTGCAAACCTACCCACTTTAAAAAATACAAATTCAAAATTAGTGTTGCCAGATGGGCCTAATGTGTAATAGTACATTACACAACTAGGGTGGTAATACAAAGAAAGCCCGAGATCGCAGGAGTTTGCGGCCCGAGCTGCAAGCGAGGGACGTAAATATGCGATCGAGGGCTTTCTTTATTACCTCCCGTGTTGTGTACATCATTTTATGTCTACACTTAACTACACACAAAAAGCCACTTTATGGCCAGGTGTGGCATAAAGATGTTTAAACACATGCCAGAAGGGCTTAAAAAACTAACCTTTGAAAAACTAGCGGCGCTTCCAAAAGGCATACTTGATAAGAAAGAATACGCGATTTAATCTGTTTAAGTTGTTTTATTACTACGTTTGAATCCATTTTAGATTTATTTATTCATATAAGAATGTGCTTTGTCTAGTACCCAAAGTACAAGCATTACTTAATACTTAGTAGTAGTAATTCGGGCCTAATTCGATTTGTGTACGTTTTTCCACCAATATTCACTTATTACCCATTTTATGAACTGTGACTACTCAATGAGTTTGGGAAAACGCTCCCCGCGCCTATTGAACCGCTGGTCGCTCCGCTCGTGAATAGCCACTGTCTTATCTATAAATTTAGTCAAATAGCCCGTTATGCTTCGCGAACCCTCTTACGGACCCGAGTACAGTCGAGTTCACAAAATGTTATGTATATTTTTCGCCTACGAATTTTTACTCGTCTTCAGTACAATGTGTCACTAGAGACTGAATTGTTAATTATATTTGCGGTCCTATTGAGCCTAAAAAAATAGTATAAAATAGAAAAATATGTAAGTGAGTGTGAAGTGATAATACATAATAAGAGTACATTACACAACTTGAGTGGTAAAACAAAGGCCGAGATCCCAAATATTCGGCCCGAGCTGCAAGCGAGGGATCTCTTCCAGCTAACCTTTGAGCAAATGAAAAAGAATAACTAACACCAAAGAAGATAGACAAACTAGCAGATTAATTATAATTACTTCTTGCACGAACTAGTAAAGTCTGATACTTAGTTTATCGATGACTAAGGAGTCATATTTCTATGTGACATTTTTGAAAATAATTTGAAGTTTTATTGAAGACGCCTAACGTTAAAGTTTCTTGGAACCATGACGTTTACATTATAGCCAATTTAATTTCCAAATTGTGCTTATAAAAATGACAGGATCAATTGAAATGTACATCGAAATTCAATTTACTCAGTCGCCATTGCAGTGAGTTAATATGACAGATAATTCAATTGTATTTTGTTTAGATTAGTTTTAGTTTCTATCAAAATATACTGAAATTGACAGAGATACGACACGTTATTATATAATGCTTTTGTTATGTGAATGGTTCTCCAGTATTTTATAGAATTACTAGACGGCACTCCGTTACTTTGTTCCAGCATTTTTTATAATTTTCCATACAAACTGTCATCCTCTATTTCAACCCTTTACATATTTATTTGTATATTTTCTCAAACATGCAATGAAATGTTGACATTACGTGCCTTATAATAGGCCGCAAAGTACCTCGTTTCGGTGCGTCTTGACACTTGGCATTTAATGGAATTTCATACAACATTGTCGACCTAGGCCTGCAATGTGTTTTTATTTAAATTTCCATTCCACATTTATTTGTGACACAGCATCACGGCGTTCAGCCATTAAATAAACGATGTTTGCTATATTTAGCAGTTTTATTTATAATAAAATCGACATAACATTAACAAATAACACATTATAAAGAATTTGTAATAATTTTCAATTGCAAACTTAACTACAAGAATACACATTTAAATTATTTAATCTTAATATTCGTGGTAAAAATGTATAGTTACTGAAACAGTTTTTGGAAAGGAAATATTATTTTTTTTATTCTGTAATTCAACAAACAAACACATATTCAGTAAACAAATATCATCACACAAATAATATATGCTCTTACTGGGATTCGAACCCCGGACCGTCAGCTTCGTAGGCAGAGTCACTAACCACTAGACTAAACCGGCCGTAGTCATTTCAATTATTTATTTGTTGAAAGCGGGTAGTTATATAACAAGGGTTATAGGCTAAGCCTTAGAAGAAGTTCTCCACTTTTTACCATTTGAGGCGTACAATAGTACATTGTGTATCAAGGGCGGTAAGTAAGGAATTACACACGAGTGTTTGTTACAAGGCCGAGGCGAAGCCGAGGGCTTTAATAACACGAGTTTGTAATTCCTTTACCGCCCGTGACACACACAATGTTTTTCATCACACTTGTGAGGAAATCTAATTAAAAGTAACCTTTCTTAACCTAAATAAAATTGTAAGACAGAAAGTGACATTAGTGACATATATCCATAGACAATGCGAATGTCATGTCACGTTCGGAAACCATAGCAGTAAAGACCTAAAACGGTCGATTTTATATTTGCAAAATACTGAAATACACTATTTAAACTTTGGATTAATGTTACAAAAATATGTGTTTACATGTATTTGCAATAACAATTCTCTTTAAATAAATATTTCAGTGATAAAAGTTAAAAAAGTAAGTTGGCGTTTCCTTTGAAGATGACAAATAAGAGTAAAACAGAACCAACGTATTCAAATAAAAAAAAACATTACGCCCTAGGGCGTAATAGGTCATTTACGGCCCGCAAAACCTACGTGTAACAACACCATTTCCGAGCAAGTGTGATAAAAATGTTTATAAGTATTCGAGTAAGTACTCGTACATGCCTTCAGTTAAAATGAAGTACTTATAGGTTTAGATTAGCGTCGTGGTTGACGTTGAAACTGTGAATCTTACTGAAAGCTTTTTCTCGTACCACGAGTTATGTTAGAAAAATGGCGGCGGGCCAGCGACTAATTAATGGCCGGCATAAGTTATGCTTACTGCTGGCTGGTTGAGAATGACCTACATTTGTGTAACTACGTATACATGTTTAGTTTCGGCTGCCTTTCTTTGCCTAAGAAACGCCTTAATCATAAAATAAGTAGTACTTAAGTACGTACCAGTAGCGTGGCGTCCAAAGAACTCGATTCCTACCGGCTTGCCTAATATCAGACATCTGAGCACCTTATTCTACAGCTCTTAAGGAAAATATACGCCAAATCTGCACCAGCTTGCCCAAGGATTTTTTTTACGTCACGCCACTGCCACGTACGTAAAGAAGTTTCTCTAACAAAACTGACATTAGGATCCGACCACCGGACGGAACGCACCGCATCCAACCATTTCTCTCTATAGGGAACGTGCACGACGAAGGTACTGCCAACTGGTGCCGCCAATCTAAATCATATACCCTCTCATGCTGGGGCCACATTGACGAAAACGCCGTTAATAACGTTAATTTATCGCGTTGAAGGACGATTAACGTCAGTGTAGCTACGACTTACTATATTTGACATTGACACTACATATATCATTGACATTGACAGCTTGATTTGACAGGGGCGATAGTTTCCTTAATTGTCCGCCCGTGTCTCTTTTGTCGTTTAGTGCTGCCATCTATAGTTCGTGCACGTTCCCTATTGCATAACGCGTCTCCTCAAAGCACTACCACTGAGTTCCATCATCCGATTCATGGACGTGGTGGAACAGGCCATTGTGTAGATTAGGAAATGCAACCCGGGCACTAGGCTTGTGTCGGTCAGGACCGAAGAACTAAAAGGAATGAAATCCCACCTCGGACCGATAAGAACTAGTTCTTCTTAAGCGCTCTAAATCGGTCTTCGGTCCGTTAGTTCAGTAGTCAATACGTCGGTACAAATCGGTTGGGAGCGAATGATCGAATGAGTCAAAATCAAATAATCAATAGCTAGCTCCTTTCTTTCCTTCAGATCTCGAATTTGCTCCTGAACTAAAGGAACTAAAAGACCGAACTAGTTCCTTTGACCGATTGACCGAGATCGGAGCGCTCTTTTCAAAGAACGAGCGGGCACAACTCTACCGGGCACCCGGGTAACCGACAAAGCTTGATTTGGTGTCGGCGGTGTACGTCAGAATCCGATTTCGTCAGATGACAATGTAGGTCAGATTCCGTTTTCGGCAGATTCCATGGAGGTCAGATTCCGATTTAGTCAGGTGTCACATATGTCTGATTCCGATTTTGACAAATTCCTAATAGGTCAGATTGCATTTTCGTCAGATTGCTAGTAGGTTCGATTCCATTTTCGCCAGATCCCTAGTAAAAAAATAAAAAATTAAATTAAATAATTTATTTCTGTAAGTAGGCTCTCAAGGGCTCTTTTACATGTCTCATCTCTAATTCTTTTCTTTTGGGGCTTCGGGTAATTGACCTTCTGGTGAGAAGAAGCGCCGGAAGAAACTCACCAGTTTCTCTTTTTAACCAAAAAGTATTACAACAATATGGCATTACATGGTATTACAACAATAACAGTAGGTCAGATTCCGAGGTGGTCAGTTTCCTAGCAGGTCAGATTTCGAATACGTGAGTTTCCTATTTCGCCAGATTCCAAGTTGGTCAGTTTCCTATAAGGTCAGTTTTAATTTCGTAAAATTTAAATATCTCTAGGTTTATGGGAGCGCTGTTTTGTGACGTGACCTGAAATGACGTCTGCCGTCTTGTAGTGTGAAATGCACGCCATTTTTGACATCACCACAGCCAAAAATCTAGAGATGTTTAAATCTAACGTCGGCTACTTTAAAGTAAACGTGAAAAAACACCGCTTGCATGCTTATCTTAGTTAATACGGTCGGCAATGCCGGCACGTTCATACAATTCGGGGGCATTTCTCCAGAAATATGTCTGCGGTCACCTCATTCATCTGGCCCTTTTTCATACTAAATGTATGGAGACAGATGAATGAGTCGCAGACATATTTCTGGAGAAATGCCCTCGGGTGCTCGAAAGCCCGAGTGCCCTGTAACCGTAGTAACCGACTTGATTTGAAATCGGGTAATATACCCTGGTTTCAAAGACCGGGTATTGCATTCCCTAGTGTAAATGCGGTAAGGGTATTAGAGTCTGGGCGGAAAGAGAATAGGGTGTAGATTTGAGGGCGCTATAATGCTTTTCTACCGTATTTGCAAAAAAAAATGCCATACTGGTTAGGTTAGTTCCGTTTTTCGCCACGCCTATTCTCTTTCCGCACAGACTCTAGGTCGAAGTGTATCCGAAAAGATCCCTATGACCGAGATTAGACTAGTGTCTCTGTGAACTAGCCTGTAGACCTCGCGAGTCTGTTCGCTCCCATAGTTCACAGGGCTCTCAAAGATTGGCAACGTATAGGTAACACATCTGGTGTTGCAGATATCCATGGGCGACGTTGACTGCTTTCCATCAGGCAGCTCGTCTGCTCGTTTGCCACTTATAATATAAAAAAAATAGTTCCGCCATTTTGAAAAATCTCCGATAACTCAGATGACAAAAAATTACACCATCGATCAGGTAGGGGAGACCGGGTATGGTTGTCTCACGGGTTGGTTGTCACAGCAGCCATTAAATAATACGAAACGAAGGAATAAGTGCATCGATTGGTGAAGTAGGGAAGGAGGGGAAGCTCTTGCGATCTTTTAACACCGAGCGATGCAATTATTCCTTCGTTTCGTATTATTTAATGACTGCTGTTACAACCAACCCGTGAGACAACCATACCCGGTCTCCCCTACCTGATCACAAAATTTCAAGAGAATCGGTTGGAAAATGCGACTTGTAAAGGAGAACACCAGATTATCATCATAAAGCATTTTTGCCCAATCTGAAACAAAGACGCTTCGCTCACTAGGTTGACTAAAAGTCGGCTGACGACTATACAGGGTGTAATCGTTAAGTGTAGCCAGGCGATTATTGCGTAAATGTAACAGATATCAGAAAACGTTAAACTGATATCGACAGTACGTTACCCAATGAGTAAAATCACATAAATAATAAATAAATATTAGGGGACAATCTTACACAAATCGAACTAGCCCCATAGTAAGCTGAATAAGGCTTGCGTTATGGATACTAGACGACGATATATTTATTAGATACAAATACTAATAACTTTATAACTTTATTTTAATAAAAACAGCAATATCCCAATTACGGTAGGGAAATTACAGCCTCAAGGAACGTCGTACTAAATGTATGGGAGCGTTTGAACTTAATATTTTTAATAATACTACTATTATTTAAGAAAAGTTATTAATGTGGCTTTACTCATTGAGTAATCTACTTTCGATTTGAGTTTAAAGTTTTCAGATATCTGTTATATTTACGAAATAATCGCCTGGCTACACTTAACGATTACACTCTGTAGAGTGTACTGTAGATGTTAGTGATTTTTTTTTAACCGACTTCCAAATGAAGGACGGTTCTCAATTCGTCTGTATGTTTTTTTTATTTTTTTTTTGTGTGTTTGTTCACCGATTACTTGAAGACGGCTGGACCGATTTGGAAAATTCCTTTTTTGTTTGAAAGGATAGAGTTCCGAAGTTCCGAGGTGGTCCCATTGCAACCAAGTCAGGATCTGATGATGGAATCTTGGAGAAATCGAGGGAACTCTTCAAATATTATAGGCACACATATAGCGATTTCGGTATTTTTCGTAATTTCTCGTGCAGCTCTAGCTAACCGGCTTCAAAACAAAGACTAAATTTGTATCTATTTTATTTCTTGGTTTTTAGTTTAAGTTTTTGGAAGTCCGTTTTTACTTTTTGTTTTAAAATGTTACTGTTGTTTTTTATTATACGATTATGTTACCTATTTCAACAGTACCTAGCTCTTGTATGTACTCAAATGTTTGTAGGTTACAGTAGCGTGGCATCCAAAGAACTCGATTCCTACCGGCTTGCCTAGTGTAAGGCATTTGAGCACTTTATTCTACAGCTCTTAAGGAAAATGTACGCCAAATCTGCACCGGCTCGCCCAAGGATATATTTTACGCCACGCCACTGGTGGGTTACAAACATTTGAGTTATACAAGAGCTACAGCAGTTAATTTTGAACGAACTTTAAGTAGGTTACATAAAGTTCGTTCAAAATTAGCTGCAATGAGTGAACTGTAATTTATTTAATCGGTTTTAACTTTTAGACTCAAACAATATGAAAACGAGCTTAAACATCACCATGCAACCATTAAATACATTTACTTGTTACCTAATTTAAAGCCGCACCTGAATATATGAGGCTTATTTTGTTGTATAACAAGCTAAAGACTTATAAAAAACGCAGCCTAGCCTCTCGTATCGAATGAACGGAGAATTAAAACAAAAATATTGCTTTACTTATTCGCGATATGATAACGTGTTAGTCAATTAGTGCGAGCCCGTTAGACTGACTTGCGTATTTTATCATGCATTCACATGCAAAATAAATATAGAAAAAACACCACCAAAAATACACAACTCGACACGTGTTTCGCCTCTCCACGAGGCATCCTCAGGAGAAGCTAGAGATGTTGACAGTCCGGCATCCGTTGATGTAATGAGGTGTCCGCCATGATAGCCGCCATGACGCCTGATTCAATCAATTACTTAAATGAATGGAACTAGTTATACAGCGTGGGAGGGACTATACCAACAAACTTTAACTATAGATTCTAACAACTATTAGGAGTAAAAAATGTTATGTGATGTATAGTCGAAAAATGCTTACTTTCCGAGATATCCATTATTTTGTAAATGAAAAATCCCAAGTGTGTAACAAGCCCTAATAAATGTGACTAAGATACCTTTACTATTTTTTTAAAATCCTTTAACTAAATAGGAATTAACCTTCGCAGTATTTGATGGTAAGCGACTACGAGGCCAAAAATTGACCTTTCGTTTCCATTTTAGCTTTTTTTTTCTTTTTGATAACTTTTCAGCCAGTAAGGACATGTTTATAACGAGGGGCTTAATTTACTGATTTATTTTGTTCCATAAGACTATTAATGTAAAATGACAATATTCGACCCATGTTGATATAACATTATTTACTCGTCACACCACCAGGAATTCATGGCTAAAGTATGTCGGTATAGTCCCTCCCACCCTGTATACGGAGCTTAGACACTTGCATTAACAAATGGTGTTTATATACCTTCTTCTTTCTTTTTTTCATCATTTTTCTTGGTGTTAGCCTTTAACAACGACAAAATCCTTTCGCAATACCGAACAGACTTATTATTTACTAACAATTTATTATTTTGTTTATATTTCAAATAAAGTTACTTACTCAAACAAAGAGAAACGAAACGTAGCCTCACGCAATAATAGGGCTATTCTTCAGAAATATGTCTGTGACTCATTTATCTGTCTCCATACATTTAGTATGAAAAGGGGCTAGATGAATGAGGTGACCGCAGACATATTTCTGAAGAATAGCCCAATAAATGGAACTTCGCCTCTCAACGAAAAACGAAATTTAGTTACTCGTAAGAACAAAGAAAGCTTAGCTGGGGCATTTCGTGAAAATATCTATTGTCGCTTATGTAACGCTACGGTAGCTAACCTAATAAAACGTAGCAGCTGCTAAGAAAAAGCATCAATCTTAAGGCCAAGTTTTGATTTTACCATACCAATATTCAGCTTTCTAATTCTACTTGTCTAAAGTATTCGTGGAATACTCCAGTTTTTTTACAACCAGACGAAACATAGCCTCTAGCAAATAAAAACGGAGCTCAGCCTCTCAACGAAAAACAGCCCAGCGTAATCCACATACAATAAAAAAACGGCGTTCCAGATAGTGTAGTGATGAAGTAGGGCATGGTGTCACGATGCTCGCCATGTCGACGCTGATGATGCCCGCGGCCACCATGACGACGATGACCAACGCCGGGCCCATCCCGGTGGCGCAGGCGAAGCTCGAGCCCAAGCTGCTGCAACTACCGCACCCCATGATGCTGCACCAGCCACACCAGCACCATGCCAACACCAAGCTAGGTAAGTCAGTTATTCAGTAATCTTACAGGAGACTGAAGAAAAATGCTCAATTTTGCTAAAATCGGAAAGTAATACGACCAGCAAGGTCTATGTGGATGAAAAGAAAAGGCATCTTAGAGCAACAACAAGGCTTAGTAAGTCACTTTTAGAATATCTTACTGCAAGCAGTAAAACATTATACAAAAATCACATTGGGATGGGACCTATGAAGTCTATGTGCATAAAAAAGAATGACTCTATAGAGCCTAGCTATACCCTTGTTTAAGATATTGTATCTTTACGTAACCTAACTTACCCCGTAAAGCCTATCAAAGTAACTAAGGTTACCGTAGTAAAAGACCTTTCATTGCGACTTCTTAATAGCCCGATGGTTGTGGTTAAGTTTAGCTAAGTAACACAGTCCCAAAAATAATGCCAGGTTAGATAGATGAAGTAGGCCATGGTGTTACGGTGCTCGCCATGCTGACGCTGATGATGCCGGCGGCCACAACGACGACGATGACAAAGCCTCGAGCCTAAGCAACTACCGCAAAGAAATCGGTTTGGAATGGTATTTAACAGGTTCCATTCCATCTTTAATCTATACTCGTATCTGTGTAGAGAAAAAAGCGTCTTGGAGCCAAGCCAGCCTGTCAACACAAAGCTTGTGAGGTAACTTATCCTTGAAGTTTCACAGCATATTTATAGTATAACGTGTTGAACAGAGAACAGCTTAAATTAACATAAACTCGATTTTGCTAAGAAAACGCGTTAGCCCTGCAAAGTTTGGGTATATAGGACTACTTAGGGTCAAGCCATTCCGATTTAAGGCTTGATTAAACACACATACTTTTTAACATACCTATTCTATAAGATGCAGTTACGTTGCAACTTATCAGTCAATCGCAAATTGCTTTTTGCTTACACAACTTGCAATCAGAGAGCTCGTTACCGCTGGATCATACGAAATGTTGTCGTTAAAATTGCAAGATTTGTAGAGGCCCCGTGCAACTTACCAGGCTTTATATCATCATCATCATTAAATTTAAGAACTACGCTCTTGTCGGTGGAGTCATCGCCACAATACTCAATTATTATTATTAATCGTATGGCATATCACACGTCGAATACAGTTTATAAATTCAATTTGAGATTCATTAGCCATTTGATGGCGTCGTCGTTGAGATTGATCAGGTCTACGGCGGGGCCCCCTGTGTACCGCGTTAGAGGACAGTCTTCAATAATGTGCGGTATGGTTTGCACTTCGGCACCGCAGTCGCAAGCTGGAGAATCGACCCACCCGCAGCGATGCCTATATTGGGCGCAGCGACCGTGGCCAGTGCGGAGTCTGTTAAGTGTGCACCAAACACGTCTAGGTAGGTCGGCCCCGCTAATTTTGTCTCCGGGGGTTATCTCTGATCCCAGCTTGCCTGTCATTAAGGTACTCCAACACCGCGACCACTCCTGCTTAGTGTTAAAATCGCTTTCGAGCAGATTTTTAATACTCAATTATCCACCAGCTTAACAAAGCAACGAAAATTATACTGCGATTGTAATCTAACGATTATGGAGGGTGAGTTGACAAGTATTCAAACAGGTACTATTACTAAAATCCATTGATTTTTGCATTGTTTCAATTTGATTGCATCTGCAATAAAGCGTTTACATTCTAAGCCATAAAAATTCCCTTCACAGCAAAACCGAAGCGCCATTGCCAACCACAAAACAATGATTTGATAAAAATGCCAATGGCCAATAAATTGGCCTCATTGTTTATTGGCACACTTTCTGTTTGCGTGTGCGTTTACGGCGCCCTAACCGTTGAGACGTCTGGTATTAGGTTTACGATGTTCTGGTTTCAATAACTGAATTACTATATTTGTATGCTTTGAGAATCTCACCAGTTTTGCCATTGTTTTATTACAACCGGTTGTAAAATTCTGCTTTATTAAAGTAAAAACAAGTTTAGAATTTTAATTTAATACCCCGCAGCATAAATGGGGAAACAATGGTTTCAGTCAAATCTCACGAAATTTTAGTATGACGTAGATTCAAAACTCCTGACTTTTTTGTAGGGGTATAACTCTCAGAATTATATATTCGGAAATAATCAAGTTAAGTAATTTTTTAGGGTTCCGTACCAAAATAGTAAAAAAGTAACCCTTATGGTGCGACTCTGTCTGTCTGTCCGTCTGTCCGTCTGTCACAGTAAGATATCTCAGGACTTGAAATTTGGAATAGTGTTAAAAACCGCTAACCCGAGCCTATTGGATGGAAAAAAATCTTATGCTTTTTTTTTAAAGGGGTCCGTAATGGGACTCTGAAAATTGAAAGTAGGGCTATTATATCGAGTGGGGTATCAAATGAAAGGGTTTGATTTGTGGATTAAAATGCCGTTTTCATTTTTTTTCTTAAATAAGTGGTTATTGATTTATGACGAAAAACGTCAAAAAAAAATACTATTCCCCCCCTATTATCTTCGAAGTTACTGAACAGAAAAATCTGTAATAATTACCAATTATTAATGTTATCCTAAATATTACAGGAAAAATATAACGGTTTTTCTTACCTGCACCGTTTTTGAGAAATTTGTAAAAATCGTAATGCATACTTATTTCCTCTTACTAAACTAATCGCCATAGGGTTTTTCTTGAACTATTCATTTATCTACTTATGAGTTTGTACGGAACCCTCGGTGCGCGAGTTCGACTCGCACTTGACCGGTTTTTTTATTTCTGCGATGTGTTTCTTGAAATGGTTCCTTTGAAAAAGAGATATATTGACGTAGTTACTGATGTCATACTATATTTCCGTTACCTACCTACTGTCAATAACGGGGGCAAATCCGCGGGTAAATGCTTTTTTATTAGTAGGATAAGATAATAGGATCTAAAATAAAACTAGATTTAGAAACCAAGTCTTACCTACTGTCTCTAAGTATGGGCCACATATGGGACAAGGGACCTTAAGCAAGTTTACACCTGCACGAAATTGCAAAAACTTTGCTTATAAGGTGCCTTAGCTGAGACATTAGGAATTAACCCCTCCCCCCTCCCCCTGGGCGGGGGAGTTCTTGTTAGCGCGCCTGAATATTTGAGCACCGGACAAGTTCGTGCACAGTTAGGTTTAGTGCAGTAAACATAGAGGTCAGCGCTGTTTGTTGTATTGAAATTAGTTGTCCAGTTACAATGACCGTTAGGAAAAGTTGTGTCAGTAATGGCACATTGCTTGGGCGGTAAAACAAAGAATGCCTCAGATAGCAGGTATTTGACGCCCCAGCATGAGGGTACTTGATTTAGATTGGCGGCACCAGTTGGCAGCACCTTCGTCGTGCACGTTCATTACTTGTGTGGTAAAACTTCATTTTGACTGAAATCGCTGGCAAAAACTAGTTGTGTATAAATATTTCTTGTTTATTTTGAATTATTTCGCGTATTTACGTAGGCAACCTATTCAAACAGCGTTTAATAATCATAGATTCTCTGTATTTAGTGGTTCCCTTTATAAATTATTTAAAGTCCGTCCCAGGATACATGACACAACTTTCATTGTAGATCCTCTAATAGCCAGGTTCAGTGGGTATTCAAACTTTTAGGGTATCCTACTATAAATGAGAAAGTTTGTGAAGATTTTTGGATGCTTAGATGTTTGGAGGTTTAGAGGTTTGGATGTTTGTTACTAAATAACGGAGTAACAACTGGATGGAGTAAGATGAAATTTGGCATTTAAGTAGACCAAATCCTGGATTGAAACATAGGATACTTTATATCCCGGTATAGTTCCGTTGGGACAGTAACGGGAACAACGCGGGCGAAACCGCGGGTAAATGCTAGTCTATAATAAAATTCCAGGTGAAATTAAAAACAACAAAACGATTCCTGGTTTCATTTCAACTCACGATTTAAAAAACTGCTGCTTCAAAAGGCCTATTACTCAATAAATGAGTTGCTGGCTGAAATTTGAATAATATTCGTTTTAATTTATTAGAAAGGCCATTCTCACGAAGTATGATTGTGTCTAATTACCGCGTCTCCATACATTTAGTATGAAAACAGCGTCGCGGTAATTAGGTGACCGCAGACATACTTCGTGAGAATGGCCGAGAAGTAATTTATTAACATTATTGAAAACTGTATTGTAAGGTAACGGCGCCTATTACCGGGGGTATCAAAATCGGCGCCCATTACCGCGGCATTTCAAAATATGCGTTTTATAAGCAAGCCGTTCGTTTTACAATAAAACATATTTATACAAGTGAACCTTATCTAGTTGACTTACGGATCTGTTTCTGCAAGTGTGTGTGATTTTAACAACAAGCTCGTAATACGTCAGTTCCCGCGACGGCGGCGTAGGAAGTGGTTGTGTAGTACAAACGCGTCACGTCACATGCGAGTGTACCCGAACCTTAATTATTAGTTTACGTAATAGCTACCACTATTGAACGAATGCTACGACTGTTTAATGGTTGTTTATAGTTTTGTGCACAACTTGTTCGTGAACTTTATATTTTATTTGGCCTGGAAATGTGTTTAAATTGGAAAATAAAATACAGCGGTGATAGACGCCATTTTTGGTTGGGGAGACTAATACCGTGGTATACCACGGTAATAGGTAAGATGGTAATTTGATTCTTTTTGCTTTATCTTTTCTATATGTTGACGGTTACATGCTCTCTTACAGTTATTTAAATTTTGATCTATTGAAGCTTTTAAAAAACTATTTCCGTGTTATGGAATATATTAAAGAAACCCTTAATTTTTAAACAAAACTTCAGTACTGAATCTGCAGTTTCTATGGAAACCCTGATTTTGTCATGTCGTTTAAATATTGTAATAATTAACTATATTTACATACCAGCTTTTTCATTTTGGTTTTATAGCAAGCTTGTTAAAACGATGTTTGATTTGTAATGAAATTGCAATTGTACCCAAAAGTTTTTATAGGTCGAAATTAGATTTTACAAAAATCCAAATGAAGTCTATTACCGATGGTACGATCACATGACACTCGGTAATAGAATGTATGGGAATCTTTTAGCGACCCATTCAATATTTGTTTGGGTCGGTGATAGATATAACAGAAGGATGTATTACCGAGTGACATTTCAATCTTCTCTTAAAATAAATCATAACATAACATTTTGTTTTGATTTCCAAAAACCTTGATGTACTTACTTACAAATAGGTATAATAATAATGTACGGAACCAAACTCATAAATATTATTTAACCCTCGGTATTGGGTGCCGAATTGTGTATCAGTTTACTATTACCGATGGTAAAAAATGCTGCTTTTTGTACCCTCGGTATTAGAAGCTAAATTCGCGGTAATAGAATTACATCCTATCCATTACCACGGTAATAGAAGATTCTCCCTTTCTGGTTTCAATAATTATTTTGTCAAACATAATAAAATAAAATAAGTTCAAAAAGTAGCGATTCGGAAAATTTAATAGACACTCTAAAATAAAAAAAATAATCTCGGGCGTTAAGGAGCTCTCATACCCATCATTTATTGGAATCATTTGAAAACTACCTAAATACCACGGTAATAGGCGCCGTTACCTTAATTACCTATTTGACTAATTAATTGTATTCTGCCGTGTTACTGTCACCGTGTAATCGTGTGAATCGCAGGCCAACTATATAATAAATCATCTCTCATTTAAATATCATAAATTATAGAAAATTTCCAGTCCCAGGGAACCCATTAGAACTTTAATCGTAGATCCTGTAATTTTAGGTTCAGTGGGTATTAAAACTTTTTAGGTATAACTGATTGTAAAAGGGAGATATATCCGACCCTTATAATATTAAAATTATTAGGGTGACATTTCACCAATTAAAGCAGGGGTCAGGGACCGCGTTTCAAATCCGGACCACCGACCTATTTTGTGTTTTTTTTAAACCACTAGGGTGGCAAACAAGCATACGGCCCGTTTGATGGTAAGCAATCACCGCAGCCTATGGTTGCTTGCAACAGCAGGGGAATTACGTGCGTGTTGCCGACCCTTTAAAAACCTATTTTCTTGGGATGCCAAGCAACTAAAAAGTGTCGATGAACCTTATGCCTGAGGCGGGAGGTACGGTGATAGAAGTGTGACGCTCACTCCGACCTCGCTCGGGCCCAGCTAAGTTTCTTGCCGGAGTCTTCTTAGCTGGGCTAGGTTTTAGCGAACCGGCACCTAAAACTCCCATTAGTTCGATACACAAGTTCACATAAGGACAGGATGACCCGAGTCATCCTTCCCGCTGGTCCGCTGCTCATTCTGAGCAATCAGCGCAAAGTCAAGGTGGCCCTGGCCAAACGACCTGGTTCGACTCCAGGCGTTCAGCCCCCACCTAGCCCGATCATATCGAGGTGGACCGGGACTAAGTGACCTGGTTCGACCCCAGGCACTCCCGGCTCCCACCCAGCCCGACCAACTCAGGGTGGTCTGGCTAGCGACCTGGTTCGACCCCAGGGAACGCCACGGCCAACCACCCGGTCCGACAATCGCTACGCCCAGGATGGATTGCGAGTTTGTCAGTTTCTAAAAAAAAAAAGAAAGTGTGACGGAGGCACGAGCCCAAAAAGTTCCTCAGAACACTCCCCGTTGTACATACGAGCCAACGTCTCTCCTGAGGCTAAGCAGTTCCAAACCGTATGTTAGTACGGGATCGTCGACAATACGAACTGCCCGGCGTTGGATCGAGTCCAAAGGGAAAAGCTGGTATTGGGGTGCTCCAGCCCAGAGATGAGAGCAATACTCCATATCGATACCTTTAGACTCAAAGGGCGTAAACGCCGCAGGTTCTAATGGCGTTTACGTCCTTTGAGTCTAAAGGTATCGATATGTGGTCGCACCTAGGCTTTATATAGTAAAAGCCGGTGACCGGGTGTGAAGTAAAATACGCTCGGGAGCGAGAATGATCTGTACTTTTTTTGGAGGCTTGCGGCCATGGCGCTTGTTTGTGCCGATTAAATCTAGTTTATTTCTTTGGGAACCTATGGGCTAGACCTTATGACATCTGTCACGCGATGTCCTGTGGCAGAATGCAACTAATAAAGGAAGGCAATGCTCGTTTGCCTTTCCCATGAAAAAAAAATTGAGGTACATCGTAAAAGCCGCAAACCACGGCCACTCTGTAAAAAAGTCCCGATTAAAAAAAAATTAGACCTAATAACGAAGTTTTTTGCATGCCAAATTATTGGTTAGACAAGACATGTCTGCATGTGCTAACTCATTACTTACTAGTAATGAATTAATATTTAATAAATAATTAAATTATTTCATTTCATTTCAACACCATTTGTGAAAGTCCATCATACACGTACCGGCCACCAACCGTACATTACACAACTAGGGTGGTAAAACAAAGAAAGGCCGAGATCTGCAAGCGAGGGACGTGAATATGCGATCGAGGATCGATAAATGCATTTATACCACACCTGGCTAGAAAACGGCTTTTTCCGTACGCGTAGCGTGCGGTAAAAGACACTTTATGGAATATAAATTGAAAAAATACATCTTAATATGGAATGTTCGCATATTTACGTCCCTTGCTTGCAGCTCGGGCCGCAAACATCTGCGATCTCGGCCTTTCTTTGTTTTACCACTCTAGTTGTGTAATGTACTATTTCCCAACGTTTAAAAATTATTTAATTTTTTAGTCTAACGGTACACCACTACATTCAAAGGCCTTAGGCGATTGGCTTGCTATTCTGCGCTACAGCGCCCTGTGACCAAAATGTGTGTATACCTAAGGCTCTATAGATGTGTAACTGCCCTATGTAAATGAAGCCTCCGGGCATAGCGTATATACAAATACAAAGCGAAATAGGAGGACGCGTTTTTTAAAATGTTCCCCAGCTGTAGGACTTCAAAGGATGTTTTTAAGTTTACATTGAAAAAGTCCGAAAAGGGCCGATTGCAGAAAAAATTTACCTTTTACTTTTTTTGTCTGATTATGGTGTGTCTTATACCGTTTTACTCAGAATCATGAGCACTTTTCATTTATGAAATAAAAAAAAGCTGTCCAAAATGTCCAAAATTTCCGTACAAAGGGGAACGAAACTGAAAAAAAATGTTTCGCTACTATTTTCCCCTATGTTTAATTTGGGCGTAACGAAAGTGAGATTCAAAATTTGTACGGAAATTTTGGACATTTTCGACAGCTTTTTTTACGTCAAACCCTCCAACTTTGCCCACCGTCCAATCTTTGCCTAGGAAGAAAATATACTATTTTCTTCCTGGGAAAAGATTGGGCGGTGGGCAAAGTTGGAGGGTTTGACTGTATTTCATAAATGAAAAGTGCTCATGAGTCTGAGTAAAATGGTATAAGACACACCATAATCAGGTACATTTTTTCTGCTCTTGACCCAAAAATATGTTAGTATTGGTATTGAGAGTTAAAATAGATACGTCAGCATGAATTATATAGTCAATGTATCTATTTAATGCATAAAACACACAATTAATATAAAAATCATCACATAAGATTAAATCCGCAACGCAGGCTTCGTCAGGTGGGCACATCTTTAAATCGGCAACAGCATTCGTCACACCAAGGACCATTAAAACAAGAGGACTGTCATTCTCCATACTTTGGATCGTGCCCCGACCGCAAGGGAATAACCAAGCAAAAACTAGATGGCACTAAAAAACTAAACATTTAACGATGTTACAATGAGGGTTTTTAGAAATCATAAACCCACCAGCTGGCAGCAGGGTGGCGAAAGGTCTTTTTGACAGTAGGCGTCAAGATCCACCAATCACACCACTTGATTTTGACATCTACTGCCAAATAGATCTTTCACCACCTTGCTGCCAGCTGGTGGATTTCTGATTTCTAAATACCCTCATTGAACAAAGAAACATAGTACAGTAACAATTAGTTCGTAAACAGCTGATAATAAATAAATTCTAACATTTAAATACTGTGTCAAGCTTGCAAAGTTGAATAATTGTAAATAATATAATTCTTATACCAAGCTTATACATAGATAGCGTTGTAAATATCGGGGAACAGCTTTTTGTATGAAGAATGACAGTCTTGTTTTAATGGTCCTTGCCTATACTTACTTTTTAATTATCTTTTGAATATTGCATTCTGTACTTATCGAAATGCATTATGTATAGTCGATAAACGAGAAGTCCATATACAGCTCTAATTTGCCACGAGAATTCCGGGTTCTGCTCATCACTCAACTGCTCAAAAGTTAACTGGAAGAGACCCCTTAAAGGAATAAGTTCGCCTTTGTACATATACCTTTATTTTGCAACCCTGTACTGTAATTTGTCTTACTTCGTGTAATAAAGCGTTTACATACATACGTAAATACATGTAAAACCGCAACGATAGTAGTAAAGTTGGAATGAAAACAGACCAGCCTTTGCAACATTTAAAATACCTCCGTAGTGCCATGGCTAGGTGTAATAATTTCCAATTAATTACCACCCTACGATGATTAAAACCCGAGGCGCGGCCTCACGACACACGGCTCTACTTTATTTAACTACTAACATAATAAATAAATGGAATAAAAAGTTTCTGTCAAAAATGTTTTTTTTTTTTGAGACCAGCTTTTAATGGATCCCCTTGTTTCGGGTTTCTTGTTGTGTCCGAATACTCATTACCTACGCATAATTGTCATTTTACAGATACCATTGACTATTCAGATTAATTCCAAAAGAAACCTAACCTTTTTTTTTGACGCAGTGGAAACGCAGTTAGGCGTACCCCCCGGACTTGGGGAAGCCAGATGTTGGGTGGGGGGTTATGTGGGGCTCACTCCTCCGAGTGAGGAGCCTACCCACTAAAACTACTGCGGCGTCTCCCCTCGTTGCCGTTTTTTGGGGGTGTTTAGGGATCGCGAACATGTCCATTCAGAACACCCCCCGGAAAGAAACCTAACCTAACCCATTCTAATTAACTAACGTAAAAGATATTACGTAGAAATATTTTGCGTTAAAGCTAGAGAAAAATTATGCGAAAAAAAATTATGCGAAATAATATTATGCGAAATAAAATTATGCGAAATAAAATTCGGGCTAACCATACTATCGGACAAAAAAACGTATGTCAAAAACAAGGAACCCGCTTTTAATGCCAACTGTACTTTTTTTGTACAAGGTGAAATTTTAGCGGTTGTTTTCCGTTTAAGGGCATGCTCAGTTCTGATTAGGAAAAAGTGGAAGAATTTTTTCTTAACTCGAAATATCATAATCAAATGAGCTCACGGTCAATAATTTATCTTGTGTAATTTAGATGATCCGGCTACCATCCGGTTCCTCAGATCAGATCCATGTCATAATAATATTGTAATGTCATCTGATTTACATACTCTCGCAAAATTTCAGCTCAATCGGAAACCGGGAAGTGAGTCAAATTTGACTTGCAAGATTTGATTACAGACACCATGATAGGTGAAACTAAATAAAAGCTTGTAATAAAAACACTCAAATGGAGCCTATCACTTTGAAATCACCTAGAAAACTAAGACAGACAGACAGACAGAGTTACTTCCACATTAATAACTTAAGAAAATAAAGATACACGTAATATTTCTATCATCGGAATATAATGCATGGAATGATAACGTTTAACAAAAGCGTTGAAATTTACCCCATAAGGCCCACTTTATAAATCAATATGTCTTATGTATCAATTTGGTGTCTAATATGTATGAGTCTAAACTCATTTATGACAAACTAGCTGTCCCGGCGAACTTTGTTCCGAGTCGGAGTTTTTTTTTTCATAGAAATTGTGTATAAGAAGTAAACAATAAAATAACAATAAATTATCCTAAACTAAACTAAAACCCTAAAGTAGAAACAGTCGGAGTTTTTTTTATGTTTATTTGGGGCAAAGATAAACCAAAGTTCTCGAGTTGTGAATGGTGTAACTAACCCGACTTTGTTTTATGTAAGTATATAAGATATACATATAGATATTGGCATAAAGTTCCAGTAGGTAACAGAAGGGTGACCTTATGAGCAATTATATGGCCACACACATTGTCTTTAGGATACTTCTTATATCTTCGAAGTTTTCTCAATGCACGAAGTATGTCTGCGGTCACCTAATCACCGCGACGCTGTTTTCATACTAAATGAGACGCGGTAATTAGATGCAGTCATACTTCGTGAGAATGGCCGTGCAGCCAGATCAAGATCTGGATCATGGAATCTTGGAGAAATCGAGGAAACACTTCAAATATTGTAGGCACTTAAGGTTATAAGCCGACTGCAGCGAAACTCAAAAGGAAGGTTATGTGTTTACCTGTATGTATGTTAGTATGTATGTATGTCCGCTCACAACTACTCAACAATACATCCGATTTAAATAAATGATACATCAGTAGATTCCTCTTGATTCGCGAGTGTCACTGGGTACCTAGTTACCTACATCCTGAAAACAAAATAAAAACAAAATGGCGGATTTTGCACTTTAATGCGCGGTAATGTTTGTAAAAATGTGTTTATTTTTCATAGTGAATTGTGTATTTCTTATCGAATAGCCACTTAAAGCCGAAGATTTGATTTTTTTTAACTTATTGTTAGTTTTTATTGAATGTAACATTTAAGTTGTAACTTAGTTTGCCTTCTCAAATGCGTAAAAAAGTGAAATAAAGAACTTATTAAGTGATTATGACGATTTTCGTGAACGTTGTGCGTGTACCCGGCCAAGATTGTCGCACGCGAGGAAATAGGGCATTTCGATACCGTTAGACTCAAAGGGCGTAAACGCCATTAGAACCTACGGCGTTTACGCCCTTTGAGTCTAAAGGTATCGATTTGGGCTTATTTACTGTTAACGGACTGTGTTACCTACCAAAGTATAAAGTAGTCCAACTTAGGCCATTTAGGAGCTTGCGACACGTATCCACACAGACGCGCGATAGCAGGTCTGCGTGAGTACGATCCATACTGGAGCATCCTTACGCAATCTTTCGTTGGTGTGGAACCTGCGGGGTGGATATATCTGTCGTTGGCGCCGAAAAAGTTAAGGATGTGTGTTATACAATTCTCTTAGGCGTATCAATTTAAGCACTACCATAGACCTTTTCACCCCTACTTCACGCTCTTTTGAGATAAAGAATATTAGTATGGTCTTTACACCCTTTCGAGATAAAGAATATTAAGTAGTAGGGTTAAGTTGAATACATCCTAAATGTTCACTTCTGCTACCACAGCTTTTAAACTGAGATCGTAGGTTCGAATCCAGCCACGTCCAATGAGTTTCGTAACAATGAGTTTTTGTCAACTTAAGTATATAAGAATAATGTAGGAAAAACATCGTGTAGGAATGCGCTGTTTCAGTTATTGTCGCAAGGGAACTATTTACTGGGATATAAAGTATTCTGTTTTAATCCAGGACATGCACTACTTGCATGCCAAATTTCAGCTCAATCCATCCAGATGTTACTTAGTATTATAATAGTACATTACACAACTAGGGTGGTAATACAAAGAAAGGCCGAGATCGCAGAAGTTTGCGGCCCGAGCTGCAAGCGAGGGACGTAAATATGCGATCGAGGGCTTTCTTTATTACCTTCCGTGTTGTGTACATCATTTTATGTCTACACTTGCTGCGCGTATGGAAAAAGCCGCTTTCTGGCCAGGTGTGGCATAAACATACAAATATCCAAACACCCAAACAACCAAACATCTTGACACACTTTCACATTTACAATATTAGTGTGATATGTTATATGCCATGTGTGTATTATGTTTTTTAGGAGTTTCCTTTTATGCATTTTGTAATGATACTAATTTATAAGTTTGTATTTTTATATGCTGTTTGATTGTAGTCTTTGTGATGATTATGCTTTCAATGTTTATGTCTTTTAATTTTATGCCTAATAATGATAAGGGTTTTCAATATTTCGCCTAAAAGGAATTATGCTTAACCATATTATTACATTTGATATTATGCGAACAGTTAACCTCACAGTCACAAACTACCAAATATTATCACATTTGGTTGCACGGTTGAAGCGTGAAACGGTTATAGATGAAGTTACTTTCGCATTTATAATATTAGTTTGTATATCAAGTCCATCTCATCACAAAATATGTGTTAAAAACAAAATGCTTGTTAACATGACAAGCCCGGCCCAGTGCCGCGACCAATATATCACCCCCCATTCGTGTCGCAGGGGGCGACCCCCCCCCCGGGGGGGGTGGCTTTAAAACGCGCACATTTAATTATAGACATGCGTGGCTTTTGTTGCGAAATATCTCTTTTGTACTTATATCCGATCATAAAATATTTGATTATGAATTTATTCTGAGTCAGATGGGTCGTTTTCAAAATAAGATGTCCGTAGTAAGGGCTTTATTAAACAACATCTTAATCTTGTTTCTTTGCGTAACGAAACTTACCATACAATTTATATCGTTAACTTTCGTTACACAAAAATTAACGTTAACACTTTGTTTTATAAATTGACATCGTTTTTTGAGAATGACCCACATATTTATACAAAATAACAAACTTTAAATGAAACTGTGGAAGAGAGGACAATAGAGAGATCTCTCTCCAGGCGGGTGTTATGCCTGGAGACCGAAGGAAGTAGGTTGGAAGTGGTATATGTAGTGTTAGCGTTATAAACACTTCGATAGAGTGATGCAGAGCACTATGGCAATGGTGCCGTTTGTATGGGCGTTGATGTAAGCGCCATCTGTCATTGATTTGCTGTAACTGTCTTCTTCTTCCAACGAGTGTCGCTGGGTGACAGTGTCGCCACATGTATATACGTCCCACTCCAGGGCACATGCCTACTCTCATAAATGAGATTTAATGGGCTGTAGTCACCAGGTATCCTATTGGATCGGATAAATTTAAAAGGCATAATTCATCATTCGAGATCTCTCTATTGTCCTCTCTTCCCCATACGCCGATGATGATGATAAACATTAACGTGACCTGACCATAAATTTGATTTCGTGAAGAACATACCTGGTTTTCTTGTCCCATGCTTGTAGCTTTCTATTGTCACGTTAACCAACGTATTCCACCACGGAACCCAAACCCGTCGTAATCGAACCCGCACGCAACAAAGCTAAACCTTACAGTTCGTTGAAAAAACATCACACGACTAACCCAACTACCGCACCCAAAACAGCATATGCCACATCCATTTCAAAGCCACTTACGCCGTCTTCGAAACAACATATCGCCCAAATAATATCACCCAAACATGAATCAATGGGGTGAACGAAACTGGGTTTTATAGGAAGACATTAAGGTTGATATTTCAACGGCGATGGGAGGGAAATTGTGCGAAAATTTTGGAACGAAATCGAGTCGAGCGGATGAAAAGAGTGCGAGTGGTGTAAGGTGTGAGGGGAAGCGATTTCACAACTGTGTTACGTAATAGATTTTTTAATCGTTTAAATCTGATTGACTTATCAAACTTGCAAAAACAGTTTAGGGTTTTTAACATCTTGCTCCTTTGTGTAACGAAAGTTAACCATACGTTACACAAAAATACTAACGTTTTATTTAATTAAGCTCCAACCACGGACATCTCATTTCGAAAATGACCCAAATGTGAAAGTTTGTAAAGATGTTGAGAGGTTTAGATTAGTTACTAAATAAGGCCGAGTAACGTGCCGACGGTTAATCAGCGCTGTGCAGTTGGACACGCCCACATTATAACTACGCTGGGCCGTTGCCACCATTAAAAATCATGTAAATAAGTGTAAGTTAAAATAATGTATTTACAAAATAGCATTTAATTTAAAAGTTATTACACAAAAACAGGCATACTCAATTTTGGCAACGTTGTATTTTAAATAACACGGTAACTATTTGAAAAGGCTTATTTTCTATGAATTCCATATAGAAATAAATAAGCCTCTTTGAAAAGACACTCCTCAACTATGATGAGAATAGATTGAGATAAAATTTGGCATACAAGTAGATAAAGTCCTGTACCTGTAGCACAACTGTGACATGCAATTCTTTGCCGCGCGATAAATACTACCTATCTCTGTCCCCTCAATATAGTGTGACAGTGACAGGTCATGCTGTCGCGCGACAAGCGAAGTCGGGGCCGGTGGTGCTAGACACCTGGATCGAAACATAAACCTTGGAATAATAACGCATATAACACGGGCAAAGCTACAGATAAATTCTAGTTTCTAAATTATCGATCGTAAATAAAAATAAGATAAAAAAGTAATAAAATTTTCATACCAAAAATAAAAAGTTTAAAACTCGCAATGAAATTAAGAATCACAATTTTACGTTCTGTCCCCTCGACGTGACTATAATCACCATTTTACGCGCTGGATCACTATGGCGAGCCTTTGCCCTGGCCATTCTCACGAAGTATGACTGCGTCTAATTACCGCGTCTCCATACATTTAGTATGAAAACAACGTCGCGGTAAGTAGGTAGGTGACCGCAGACATACTTCGTGAGAATGGCCGGCCCGAGAAAACTGCCTGCGCGAGGGTCGTCTGTTGCCTCACTGAGCTGTTAATTATTCGATTTAGGCCGGTATTTTCTTAGGGTTGTTGTTTTAAGGAGACACTGAGAGGATCCAAAAGTTCTACGTTGTTAGTTTGCTTGACAATGAGTCGAAAGTATAACACACTGGTTCTAGAGACAGCAGCAAGGAATTCGCTCTCTTCGTCAGTATTTCCTGACAAATATAGCTTAGAACTTAAGACAAGAGTAGCATTGCATTGCAGAAACCCGTTAACCCGCAATGAGCTGTTACTGGCCTAATATTATTATCCCGCGGTGGATACCTTATACCTTACCTACCTCGCACCGTTTATCGCTGATCACTTGCGCCACCATTAAGGGATCGACTAACGAACCGTTCTACAGGCTGTTGCTAAATACGACAAATCTAAGGATAAAAGAAGTCCATATACCTTTTTATGTTACTGCAATTTAAATTTTATGCAACACATCATAGAGTTCATAGTTTAATGCATGTCACACATGGGTCGATGAAAACTTTTAGTCTAAGGCTGCGTATTCATTTGAGCTGTGCTGTAGCGGAGCAGTGTGCGAAGAGGAAATCCACCAATCAACGTGCTCAACTACGTTCAGCCGCATTGTTGAATCTTTTCCTTGCACTCCACTCCGCTGCCTCAGACAGCTCAGGTGAAAACGCAGCCTTTCTTGCTTGTCATGCTTGCGGTAAGTTATACGCACAAAGCAAAGACTAAATTGGCTAATAGATGAAAGTACTAACATGCACACACTCGTAGCAAGCGCTCCCGCTGGGCCTCGTTCTTGAAGCGTGGTAGTAATTCACTTCGGTACTAGTCCCACCGCCGGGAAGTAAGCGAGTAAAATCGGGCGAGTAGCACTACATTGCGGATCTGTAAAGGTTGATCGATCACACTGTACTTCGTCAGCCCGTAACGAACTGTTACTCGTCTAATTTTACTCGCCTACTCGCCGGTGGTGGGACAAGTGCCTTCAGTCCTCCTCCAAGTTATATCCTGCGATCGTTTACTTAGAATTCCAACCCAAGAGTCAGTAGGACTCGTAGGTCAAGCCACAAAATTGTTTACTATATCACCACCATTCACGTAGATTATAGGTACCCAATGGTGCGAGCATCGACTAACTGCATATTTAAAATTTTACTTTTGGCTCTTGATACTTCATCTCTCAGTTCACGAAATAAAGTTGTTTTTTACCATATAAGCACTCGTGATAACAAAAGCCACCAGTAGGTTTGAAGCGGACTTCATAACAAACTCTGTACGGGTATGGTATCTGAATGATAGGCTTAAGAGTCCCTGTGATGAAAGCCCGTCATTTCCGCGCCGTTGTCAGAGTAGATGCTTCTCGGAGCACCTAAGCTCCGAATTAAGAGGACATTTCCAAGAGCGCGCTTAATATATCACAAGTTTAATCCCACGTTTAATCACTCGCTGTTGCGCGTGGCGTCGCTCGCGTTTGTTTTTATTCATAAGAAAAGCAAGTCTGTCATCATCATCATTAGCTAAAAGACATTTAACCCTTAACTTGACAATGTGCACCACAGTTCACAAACTCTTTGGCCATCTTTTTACCCGACTGCGGCGAAGCCCAAAGGAGGGTAATGTGTTTGACCTGTATGTATGTATGTCCGTTCCTGTGTCCGCTCGTAACTACTCAACGGCACAACCGATTTTGATAAATGATACATCATTGGATTCGTCTTGATGGCGCGAGTGTCACTGGGTATGAAGTTTGTTAAAATAAACAAAATGGCGGATTTTATGCACTTTTAAAGTGCACCGCGGTCGGGTTTTTTTTAGTAAAAATATTTTTGTATTTTTTTCCAACTCCTATCGCACGTTATTGTCGAATCCCGGCGAGGCTTTAATTGTAGATATTCCGTATTTTTTGCCAAGTTAAGGGTTTATGGAGATGGATCGAAGGCACTTCTCATGCCACCCTAGATGTTACCGACGGCTTTTGGGGGAGTGACCCCGGTGTTCCGATGTGGTGTGAACGGTACTTGGCTAACCCCGGGCATTCGAGGATGACGTGGGCGGCTGTCTTCTCTGCCTCAATGCAGGCTCTGCACAGAGGGCCGTCAGTAACACGTAAAGTGATCAAGTGTGTGTTTATGGCTTGGCAACTTCGTTGGTGACACTCACATGTGTTTGTGTGTGTTTTTTGTTACGTGCAGCCGTAACTACTCACACAAGTTACCACCAACACGAACAACGACCGACGGAAGCAGCCTCCGGAGGCCCCCGTTCGTGTTGGTGTTAACTTGTGTGACTAGTTACAGCAGCACATAACAAAAAACACACATGTGAGTGTCACCAACGAAGTTGCCAAGCTATAGTAAGACATGTCCAGTGATAGTTTCAGTTAGAAGACGAAGCTGTGGCTCCTTTAGCTGGCATAGCTTAGGCAACAATCCGGGGTTGATTATCGGGGGGGAGGGGCTCTCTGGTTTGCCTGCAGGTACAGGTTAGATTAATACTGAATTGAAAGGGATAGGTATTGCCAAGCGAATCGAATCCTGGCCCGCAGCAATGAGTTTTCGGAACTTATGTACGAAATTTTATTAGATATTTACTATTAACTTTTCGGTGAAGGCTAATCATTGTGAGAAAACCTGCATACATCCGCGAAGAAATTCAAAGGTGTACGTGAAGTCCCCAATCCGAAGTGGGCTAGCGTGGGGACTACATCCCATTCACTCTCTTCAGAAGTATACAGGCTGATGATGTGATGTTTTATAAATAATATATCAATTATATCAGAAATACTTTGTTCTTATAAACAGTATAGCTGATTTGATTTTATCATAAATAAATAATAAAATAAAATAATTTATTTCTGCAAGTAGGCCCCTCAAGGGCTCTTTTACATGTCTCATCTCTTCTTTTCTTTTGGCGCTTCGGGTATTGACCTTCTGGTGAGAAGTAGCGCCGGAAGAAACTCACCAGTTTCTCTTTTCGACCAACAAAAAGTATTACAAATTCATTTCTTCAAAAAAATATCTGTGTTACAGGCACAGGAATCAAAGTTGCTAGCAAATAGGTCACCTCCCTGGACCATTTGACCGTCCTTACTGACAACCCCCGTTTTTAATACGAAAAGGCGAGCAATAAAATTAAAAATTTAAATCCTCCTGTATACGCTAACCCGAAATGCGAGGGGGAATGTTCCGAACGCACTCAAACGAAACTCGACACTGGCAATATTGATATAACGTCCAAATTCCAACGGTCCAAATTGAAATACGCCGTCAAAGCATTTCAGTCTCTTTGCATAAGATACAAAATTGATATTCGCTTGACTACTCCGGGCCTATGAAAATTTGGCTTCGTTAAATTCTCGACTTTACGCTCCAGATTTAAGGTTTCGTTTGGATCGTAGTTTTTTTCCTGGAAAAAAAGCTTTTTAAGATATTGGTTAGCAAAATGTGAAGCGTAAACGTGTTAGCAAGCGATGAACCGCGATATACAGGATGTGCACTGACGAGAGTTTGATGACCTGAATGTATTTCACTCCGGCCCACCGCCTTCAGCTGTATAAGGCGCAGGTCCGTCCACATATGGAATACTGTTCTCATCTGTGGGCTGGGGCCCCCCAGTACCAGCTTCTCCCTCTAGACCGCATTCAACGGAGAGCGACTCGTATCGTCGGCTGCCAAGTTATTTCAGATCGGCTCGACTCCTTGGCACTGCGTAGAGATGTAGCCTCGCTCTGCATCTTCTATCGTCTATATAACGGGGAATGCTCCGAGGAATTGTTCGGATTAATCCCTGCCGCATCTTTCCGCCATCGTTCTACGCGACAATATTACCATCCTCACCACTTAGATGGTTGGCAGTCCACAACTGTGCGTTTTGCTAGAAACTTCCTGCCTCGCACGACTGAACTGTGGAATAAATTGTCGCCTGCAGTGTTTCCGGACCGATTCGACCTTCAAACCTTCAAGAAAAGAGCGTACTCCCACCTGAAAGGCCGGCAACGCACCTGTGACTCTTTTGGTGTTGCAGGTGTCTATGGGCGACGGTGATTGCTTACCATCAGGCGACCCGTCTGCTCGTTTGCCCCCTATTTCATAAAAAAAAAAAAAAAAAAAAAAAAAATGTACTTCCCAATATTCAATGACAGGGTTTAGCCTATGATATCTAAAAACCCTTTTGGCCAATTCCATTAAAATGTAACGGAAGTTACCATGTCATTGCGTGTTTACCCATTTATGGCGCAAATTTAAGTATCAATTTTAATCTAGATAAGTATAACTTTAATCCCTAGATTGATACCTGAATTTGCACCATCAATGAAGAAACACGTGAGAAATTGGTAACTCACGTTACTCTCTGTCGTGAAATTACCCTTTGGGGTCATCCACAAAGTACGTCACACGATTTTTCCGACTTTTAGACCCTTTAGTGTGACTTGGGGGGGTGTCACACTTTTTCCTAACATATTTGACCGTGTTAGTATAGGCTGTCACTTTTGTATACCCCCCCCCCCCCCCCCCCCCCATGGGTGTGACGTAATATATGGATTTTGTGAGGGAGAACATTTTCATAAATTGTCAGTTTCTGTGTAGGTCTATTTTGAAACAAGAACTTTAACATCAATAACCAGACGTAACCTAGCTAACAGATAACTGAAGCACCTCTAATAAGCCGGTCGCTCGATGCTGGTCGATGTTTGCGTGCTGCTCGTAGTAGTCTACTACGCTGGTTGATGTGTGCGTGCTGCTCGTAAGTATAGGTAATTTCACGAGAGTTGAGGTGAATGATTTACTCATTGCAAAAAAAGTGAATGAATGAAATGAATGAGTAAATAAACACAAGGCTATAGTTTAAACAAACTTTATGGTCTATCTTGCAATTCGTACCCTTGGTAAAATAAAGCCGTATGTGACTTTACGTTTTAAGTGCTTTTATTAGGCGAATGTTACACAAATGCTGTAAACTATACGAAACAAAAAGGTTTAAACGCTTCCCCTAAAAAGTCGTCATTTTTAAATAAAAATAAATAAATAAATATTAGGGGACAATCTTACACAAATCGAACTAGCCCCATAGTAAGCTCAATAAGGCTTGTGTTATGGATACTAGACGACGATATATTTAATAGATACAAATACTTAAATACATTTTGCAGATGCGGCTTTATTTTACCAAGGGTACGATTTGTGTAACATTCGCGTAATAAAAGCACTTAAAACGCAAAGTCACATACGGCTTTATTTTACCAAGGGTACGAATTCACTGTTGAACCTGCTATTGGTACGAAAAAAGAACAGTAGGTAATTTCAAAATCCCGCTATCATTACATTACATGACAGTGTTGCTGTGTGCGTGGCCTCAACTCTCGTGAAACTACCTATACAAAGCGACCGGTTTACTATAGCTGCTTCAGTTATCCGTTAGCGAGTCTGTGTCCGGCTATTTATTTTAACACTTTCACGGACACTACTATCAATTAAGCGTGTTAAGTATACAAATACCCTGTCTGTGGACGTACTGTCCGTGGAAGTGAACCCTCCCCCAAACCTTGTTTGAGTTTATTTTCATACTTAGTCGCCGACTCAGTGAAGAAGTTATTTATTTTGGGGATAAGTTGTAGAAAATACAATACAAAGTAATACAGTAGAAATTAAATAGGTAAATTAATCGGATACAACAAAATAGCTATGATAATGATAGTCAGTCTGGCATGGTGTGGAAGGGCGGCACCATCATCGAAACCAAACAACTTCGCTGCTGGCGTCCATTTGTGGCGGGTGCCTCGGATGCACATGCTGGTCGCTCTAATTATTGAGGTTATACGAGCTCTCAGCCAGCCCAAAACGCTGGACAAGGTTCTGTCCCAGCGAGATGCAAGTGCTTCTCCGAGGTGTTTAACAAATTGTGCTGCAAATAACTCCATCCACGGAGGTGACGAGGGGTGTAAAAGTGGCATGACGCAACTCGCAGGCGTTGGCATATTTGTTTTGCTTTTCTGACTCGGCAGATTTCAGGGCAGTCGGCGACTCAGTTGGTTTTTTCTGCAGGATGTAATTTTCACAGTAATCTCCGCGTCTGCAATAAGAGCTACAAGAGCTAGAATTTCGCCGCTAGAGGCGGTAGTGTAGCGTGTGGTCTCCGAAATGTCAAATGTCACTGTTTGTCGGGGGCTACACGGATTTATTTGTCATTAGAATAATGTTATCAATATTTTGCAATATCTGAGATTATTTATGGCAAATATGAGTTACGGGTCAACGAATGTCGGTGCTTTGAAACAGTTCCATCATTCGGAAACTTTCGTCTTCTTTTTTCCGACCTAAATGCAATACTGCGGCATGCTCGATATTTGTATGGTATGGTTTTAAGGGATTAAATACGATTGAAATGTAAACTTCGTATTCACACCCGTAATAACAAACTGACAGGTGTACTTCACGACCCTACTGGACAGTGGTGCCAACTGGTGAGCACAAAAAGGTAGCCCTCATTACGCGCGTTCGAATTGGTTGTTACATGTCGCATCACACGCGATATCTCGCAGTTATCTTACTCGTATGCTATTCGTACACGTTTAAGAAAATGAGTACCGTAAAACGGTCCTACTTTACTCCTACAGGGATAACTATGCTCCAAACCAGAAAACATATTTAACGGGTTACATGTATAGATACAGGAAATCAAAGTACACAGAAAAATTAAATGGCACACGCCTGTGTACAGACCGAGAATCGAACCCGGTACCTCTGGATTTCCGGCCCAGTGACTCAACCATTCATCCACCGTACACTCAGAAAACGCCCTCAATTCTGCTATCTACCTTGACTTCCGTATCTTTTCTGTTTTAATAGGAATTCTTCTGTTTTAAAAAAACGTGGGACACTTTATTTCTTCTATCAGAGACGATAGTACGCGTGATTACGAGTAGAAATGATGTAAAATTTCTCAGATCTAAAAAAAAAGTTAAGTGTACAGATAAAAAAAAAGGCCCACTTACAAAAGTTTATCTTTCTAACAAAGCTGACGTTCGGGTCCGACCATCGGGCGGAACGCACCGGATCCAACCGTCTCTCTCTATCGCATAACGCGTGCTCTTTCTGGTCGCTAAGCCACTTCTAGTATGACCCTAACTAGCATATTTGCTGTCAACTGTCAAATAAATCATATCCCATTTCCCAAAGCACATTAATGCCAGGGCCCCTTAACTGTTCAATAATTAATGAAATTATTTAACACGCTGTCATTAAAGTCATTAACATTAATTGATTGTAACGTAAATACGGTCGGAATATTCGTTAAATTTAACGAGGGCGTTTATTTTATTACTAGATATCGGTTACAAGTTATTATTTAATTAATATGGTTTCGATAGTGCAAATATAATTAGGGAAGCAAGTGATCACCAAACGGCTTAATTTATTTTTAATCAATAGGGAATTGAATTTAGGTATCTATTCTCTTAGATGACTCGGCTCCTACTTCCTATATCACACTTTGAAACCGTCTAGTCCGATCCACTCAAGGTGGTCCGGCCAGCAACCTGGTTCGACCCCAGGGAACGCCACGGCCCCCACCGGGTCCGATTTGTGCTACATCCAGTAAGGATTGCAAGTTAGTCAGGCTTAAAAAAAACCGGCTTTACGAAAAGGAGGTTCTCTAGTCATTTAATGTTTGTTACATCAACGCTATCGTTTATGAATAGATTTAATGAAAACTTATGTTCAATAAAAAAATATGTCATTACAGCATTTCCACTAACATTTGGTTTTTTTTTCTTTCAGGTAAGTTATCCTGGGTTTTAGAATAAGGTGTACCTACTGGCGGAATAAAGGTGAGTCCATCTTTTAATATGAAATTATGAATGAACCTCAAAAGAACGGCTGCAGGGTGGTTTTAAAAAAAATATCCGTAGCTAAGGGGTTAATTTAACAAAACGTTAATCTGGTTCCTTTGTGTAACGAAAGCTACCATACAGTTTATACAGGGTTATTGGTAATTTGACCTTTTCCTTGAAAAGGGTTATTCTACAGCTCATTTTCAATGATTTAAGTTCGATCAACCAGGGGTCTAAGCTCATTGGGTTTCAAGTTATTTGAGGTTTTTTTTTAAATCCGCATTTCGCCGGTAATTGGTAATCCTGAAAAAAACTACTTAAACTGAGAATAAAACAACACATTTATCTAACAACCATAAACGACTGATTAAGAATAATAAAGAAACTGAAATGTATTTTTAAGTAATACCTCGAAGTGTTACAAAATTTGGAACAAAATGCAATATCTTGTGACTTCAGTTCCTTTTATTATTTGTATTTTTTTTTTAAGTTTTGGCATGTTTTCTTTATTTTTCTTAGTCAGTCGTTTTGCGTTTTTTATTCTCAGTTTAAGTAGTTTTTTCACCATCACCAGTTTTAGGTCGAAAGGCGGGTTTAAAACAAATACGAAAAACTCAAATAAATTGAAAACCAATGAGTTTGGACCCCTTGTTGACTGGACTAAAAACATTGCAAATAAGCGCTACCCTTTTCAAGGAATAGATCAACCAGTCACCCTGTATGATTAACTTTCGTTATACAAATTGTCCCTTTGTGTGTTTGTGTTAACCTTTTATTCAACTAAGCCATAACAACGTACATCATTTTTTAAAACAACACATTTCAGTGTAACTATTTAGGTAATAACCACATTTTTACTAAAAAAAACCCGACCGCGGTGCAATTTGAAACTGCATAAAATCCGCCATTTTGTTTATTTTAACGAACTTGATACCCAGTGACACTCGCACCATCAAGACGAATCTAATGATGTATCATTTATCAAAATCGGATGTGCCGTTGAGTAGTTACGAGCGGACACAGGAACTTTGGGCTTCGCCGCAGTCGGGTAAAAATGCGTAGATAACGTAAAGTTAAACGAGTATTTGTTTTTCGAGTACGCTTTCGAGTCAATAGGCTTTAAGTCTGCCATAAAATTTAAATAAATAGAGCTCGAAATCCGCCAATAGTAATAAAGAAGAATTACCAAAGGCGACCGAATCCACCAATCTTGTGATTGTCTTCCATTTGCTAAAATTGGCAAGAAACTGGGAATCGGAATAGGGTGGAACCGTTTATAATAGCTCCTCTACACGATGGGCCATCGCTGGCCCAGCGATATGGCCATACCGTGGCCATGCAATGGTTGATACGCAACTACACGATGGGCCATCGCTGGCCCAGCGATAGGTATGGCCATACCGTGGCCATGCAATGGTTGATACGCAACTACACGATGGGCCATCGCTGGCCCAGCGATATGGCCATACCGTGGCCATGCAATGGTTGATACGCAACTACACGATGGGCCATCGCTGGCCCAGCGAGGTGGCCATGCGATATTTGACGTCCACACTATGGAATGGGCCATCGTGTAGATGCGTACCGCCATCGCTGGCCCACTCCCATTGATGTGCGGCCGAAAAACCGACACCGTCGCCATTCCACGGCTATCGCACGCGCCATAAGCCATCCGTCACCACTATGCCTTCTACACGCTGGCCCATCATAGTGGGCCATCACGATGGGCCATCGTGTAGAGGCAGCATAAGATGTATCGTGGCTCACTTCGCGATTTCGCCGCGCGGCTCTAGTACCAACTTTTGCCTTTCCGGAGGGCCTTAGCCAGCGACCAGCAAGAGCACGTTATGCGATAGAGAGAGACGGTCGGATCCGGTGCGTTCCGTCCGGTGGTCGGACCCGAACGTCAGTTTTGTTAGAAAGAGAAACTTCTGTATCCGTTTTTGGCTTTTTTTCAAAATGGCGGATATTATGGAAGCTTACAGACTCGCGAGGTCTACAGAGTCACTCATGTAATGTTACCTACAGTCACGGACTTCAACTGATGAGCCACTTTGAAACTCCTCAATTTTGTAGTTTTATAACTTTACGAAATTACACGATTGAACACGAAACGCGTGCTCGTAAACAAGATGTCAAAGTACTAATATTTAAGTGTAAATGAATGTAATATTGCGAAACAAATAAATATTTTCTGTTGACCTGTCGGGGACTCGGACGTTTACCTTACTCAACAATTTAGCTGCCAACCCATCGCAATATATAATTACGTAAGCGTAAATGACGCCTAAAATCGGCCCCACGGAATACGTAGGTACTAACGGTAATAGAACATTACTGCAGAGGCCGGGAAGTGAGGGGTCGGCGGCCGAGCACATATAGCTGGCCGAGCGAAGCGAGGCCAGATAGTTACGAGGCTGGCAACCCCATTTCCCGCCGTGGTATGTATAGTGCTTTTCTCAAATATGCAATGAAATAAATAAACTTACTATAATAACCTTACTTAATATTTTATAACACAAACTTTCTGTCAGAAAGTGACATATTATATCCATAGACAATGCAAAAGCTGTTTCAGTTCACATTTTTACCGCGAATATTTAGATGAAATATTTTAAATGTGTATTCGTGTAGTTAAAATTGCAATTTAAAATTGTTTATAATGTGTTATTTGTTATGTTCATGTCAATTTGAAATAAATAAAACTGCAAAATATAGCCAACATCGTTTTTTTAATGGCTGAATGCCGTGATGCTGTGGCCCAAATAAATGTGGAATGGAAATTAAAAAAAATACATTGTAAGTGTAAGTATGAAATTCCATTACGTGCCAAGTGTCAAGCCGCACCGGAAACGAGGTAATTTGCGGCCTATTTTTAGGCACGTAATGTCAACATTTCATGCCATGTTTGAGAAAAATAAGTAGTGCAACTCCGGCCGTTTAGGAGCGCGCGACACGTATTTACACAGACGCACGATCGCGCGTCTGTGTGAGTGCGGTCCATACTGGAGAATTTTTGATCAATTACTTTAGAAATGTCATTTATTGAATGTCAACCTAAAACCGGCACAATAAAGAACCTTTTTTTCTTCCCTGTCTATTCCTATACGGAACAGACTAGCTTTGTAACCAATCACAGATTTTTGTCTTTCAAATGATATGTTTGAAATAGGCTAGATGACTAAAAAAAACTGTTTAGTCCGTCTGTTACATTATGAAAAAATATTGTACACGTATTTTTTGTTTTGTTTGACAAACAAAAACTGACGAGGATAGAGTGCTTAGAAGTTTCGAGTGACGTCACTCTTGAGTACAAATCGTACTCAAGAGTGACGTCACAAGCCCCCACTCCAGAAGTTTGATGATCTATAACTTTGTCGATCTTTAATATTTTGATAAACCAAAAAATACGTGTCCCATATTTTTCCATGATCTAACTGACGGACTAAATAGAATTACATATTTTTAACCCAGTCATCATCCCTATTGCAGTCTTCTCAAACTGAATACTATAATATTTAACTATAACTAAATAAAAAAATGGCTTGTTTAGAAGGACTGCTGTGGAGCAGTCCTTCTAAACAAGCCATTTTTTTATTTAATTTTAGTTACTACTGGTTCATATGGGTCAAATTATATTAAGGATGAATTTAACAGTGCAGTTGTGAATTGCATTTGCATTATTTGAATTCGTAATGAAATTTAATGCATCTGCATTATTTAAAGCTGGTTCGTGCTTGCGGGAAGTCAATTAAGGCAAAAAGCATGAGGCCGTTCGTTGCGAAAGTCTTTGGGGGAGTCCTATGCTGCCATCCTAGTCTAAAAGGCGACTTTTTACTATGAACTTCCATAGCAAAAAGTCGCCTTTTAGACTAGGATGGCAGTATGTTGAGCAGCACTTGAGCAGTGTACACTAAGTTGAAAAGATGATGATGATGATGAATAGATGATTCGTAAAATTCATTCAAATTCCAGCATTCGCTATGGAAAGGGCTATGCTCGGAGTCACTCTGAAGGACAAAATTCGGAAAGAAGTGACTCGTCAGGGAACCAAAGTGACCGACATAGCTTTGAAAGTTAGTAGGTTGAAGTGGCAATGGGCTGGTCACATATGTTGCAGAACTGATAACCGCTGGAGTAAGCGTGTTCAGTAGGCGTATGATGCTACGCCTTGTCACGCGATAAAGCATCCGTCACGTACTGACATATCGATACCTTTAGACTCAAAGGGCGTAAGCTCCATTAGAACCTACGGCGTTTGCGTCCTTTGAGTCTAAAGGTATCGATATAGTATGTGAGAGTGACGGATGCTTTATCACTTATTTATCGCGTGACAAAGCGTAGCATCATAAGCCTACAAGAGTGGAGACCGCGTCTTGGCAAACGTAGCGTGGGACGCCCTCTGGCCAGATGGCAGGACGACTTGCATAAGGGGGCCGGCAGCGACTGGATGCATAAAGCAGTAGACCGGGCTCTGCGGCGTACCTTGCGAGAGGCCTATGCCTAGCAGTGGACTACAACGGGCTGAAATCAAAGTCAAAATGAATCAGCATCATCATTATTAGATGATGATGATTCTAATTCAGTTTGTTTTGACGCTTTGATACCATATACAATTATAAATGTCTAAGAAAATTGCTTTTATTTTAGTTTTAGGGTCTAAAGTATGTGAAAATATGGAGCTCAGGTTTCTGTTAGTTACTATGTAAGTTATTATATAAATGCCCTTTTTAAAGACTGAGGAGTTTCTTACGGTGTTTTTTCTCTTCAAATGTCACAGACATAAAAACCTTGAATCCTTTTTGCAAAATAAACGAGTTGAGTTTAAGCTTGGCCCCTGCTATAAGGTCGATTGACAGTCCTTGACAGACGGTCATTTAGGCGTTCTAGGCGACCCTAATTTGCGTCAATGATAAAATTTAACCGCCTCATCACCCGTCATTCGCGTCATTTAGTGCCGTCCCTTAACTAGGACGAGTTTAAATAATTATGCAAAAGCTCAGTCCAAGAATGTTACGAAAGCGGATGCGGATTTTTTGGGTTTTGATCAAATTATTTAATAACCACATTTTTACTTTAAGAAAACCAGACCACTTTTAAAGTGCATAAAATCCGCCATTTTGTTTATTTTAACTTTTGTTGCCGTTTTATAAGTCGTCATTCTCTTTCTTTATATCGTCCTCTTTTCACACTCATATTATAGGTGCTAACAAATTAGCCATGGATATTTTTAGGGCTGATAGTACTAAGCTTTCTGAGTTTATTTATGTATAAAATAATAAAAAAATTATGTATGTTTTTTGGAGAAAATTAGGGACGTAAGTTCGCGACGTAAAGCACCCTAGTAATGGAGTAAACAATAATCAGTGATTAAGACCGCTTTGATTATCTTATGTTTACTAATTTTTCAATATGAATGAACTGGCCACTTAACAGAAAATAAAATTTATATTAACAGTACGATTAAGTTCGGGTAGAAATTTAATTTATTTATTTTGTTCGGTACATGAAAACCATTAATTATTATAGCGTAAAGTATCTTCCCTTAAAATATCCGTGACTAATTTGTTAGCACATTATACACACACACACTGTACACTCACGGACTTTAACTGTCGGTCACGGACGTTAAGTCAGGAACCCCGCTCTCGCTAGCAATGTAAGACGATTGTCTACGATACTTGTTGCTGATGTTGTCAACGTGCCCTCAGGCTCCACGGAAGACCAGCGCTGAGATATCCTCACGATGCCGCAGCACATGCTGAGTGGTGTCCTTTTGCGGTTGACCTGGCTGCACCGTTAGTTTTGTAATTATGGAAATTTGTATTACTTAGTTTTCTATCTCTTCTTCTCCATGTTGCTTATTATAATTATTTTCTTTGGTATTGGTGCTGTTATCTCGTACCGTAATAAATGTGATTCTTTTTTTCTTTCTTAATTCCGGTATTGCATGCCCTAGTGTCATAAATAGTGTCCACTGCGTTACCAAAATATTTCTTTTTTATGTTCTGTGATCGTCGCGTGTAAGTATGCAATGGGCTAGACGACTAAAAAAAACTGTTTATTCCGTCAGTTAGATTATAAAAAAATATTGTACACGTATTTTTCTTTTGGTTAACAGACGAAAAATTACGAGGATAGAGTGCTTAGAAGTTTCGAGTGACGTCACACCTAGGTACTAATTTCACCTAGGAGTGACGTCACAAGCCCGCACTCCAGAAGTTTGATGTTCTATTACTTTGTCGATTTTTAATATTTTGATAAACCAAAAAATACGTGTCCCATATTTTTCCATAATCTAACTGACGAACTAAATAGAATTATATAGTTTTAACCCAGTCGTCATCCCTATTCTGAATTAGGAAATAATATGTTTTTCGAAGATTATCTTAACAAGAAATTATGAATTTAAATGTAATTGGGACATTTTTATAGGCATCAAAAAGAATTTTGGGCCGCTTAATACCACGCCTGAGAGTATCTAATATCACATTTTCCTTAAGGCTATTTACGCATCTACGCTGATTAATTCACAGACAAAAGCTCTTGAACATCATAAGCCTTGTATTTGTAAAAAGGCCAACTTTGTTCATCTAATTATGGTAAATAGCAATATGGCCGCCTTCTGTAAGTTGCTCTTGAACCCGTTAAGAGATTACTTATTTTTAATTTATGTACATAAAACAAAGTCGTGTTAGTTACACCATTCATAACTCGAGAACGGGTGAACCGATTTTTAAGATATTTGATTTTTTTGGGTTTGTCTCTGCCCCGAATAACAGAATAACTACTAAAACATTAAAATATCTGGGGCGGAACGAAGTTCGCCAGAACAATATAAATGACACGATTATCACATACATACTAAAAATGTCAAATGAAACATTAATATATATTATTTTCTACTCCTGTACTTTTATCTGTCTTTTACTTGGTCACAAACACTAATACTAAGAACATACATAATATGACTTCAGAGAAGTCTATACTCTATTCACCATAACAGCACTAGTGTCGTTATAGTCGCAAAACGATACTACTAGCAGCCACAGTCTTCTAAATCTAGGTTAAACTTAAGTCAAGGATTAAGCGCTCAATTCTAACTTTACGATAAAAACGCACAACTACCAACTTAACAAACAATTAAATTACTACGGTTTTTAAGAAAAACAAAACTTTCCGAACTAAATTCATTGATGCCAACATAAAAGAAGTATTTTTAATACCGTGTCTGCGTGTCACTAGCGAGTATACGTCAAATTAAAAAAAAGTTTACCATAGACACATACTGTCAGTCATATGTCATATTTGCCTTGTTTGCGTGCTATGTTTAATTTTGTATTTAATATTTTAAAACCTAGTCGTAGAATGTCAGACACACAACTGCAAACGTTATTTAGATGACCTACGAATCTAATCTAAGTTCTAACGTAGCGATAGCGTCCCTTATCTAAATTAGATACAAATGTCTGCATCAGATGTGACGAGAGGGCGATCGATAGGTCGTTGACCCCGCGTAGCCGGGAGGTCGCTACGAGACACACGTTTATTGTACAAAACAAATGTTTCTTTATTAAAAAACCGGTCAAGTGCGAGTCGAACTCGCGCTCCGAGGGTTCCGTACAAACTCATAAGTAGATACATGAATAGTTCAAGAAAAACTCTATGGCGATTAGTTTAGTAGGAGCAAATAAGTATGTATTACGATTTTTGCAAAAATCGGACTGGTTGGGGGCCGGGGGCGCCTGGGATCGAACCAGGTCGCTTGTCCCGGTCTACCTCAATTTGGTCATGGTATCTTAGACGAGAAGACACTTTGCACTTTCCCAAACGCTGCCCACTCACCCTTACCCTTAGTATGGAAGAAATCAGAGTATAGGTTGTGCCTTTATGAAGTACCCACTGAATGCAATGGACTATAAAAATCTTACAGAAGCCTTTGACAAAGTATAAAGACGAAGAAGTAGCCCAACTACCGGCCGTTTAGGAGCGCGCGACACGTATTCATACACGCGATAGCACGTCCGTGTGAGTGCGATCCATACTTTACTTTGCTTGTAGTGCGTTCATACACGGCGCACACACATTCAAGTGCGCGATGTACCTTTTATAGAAAGAAAAATTACTGATATTACACTGCGCTTTTGAGGTATGTTCAGCAAAGGAAATCTCGATGTTGAAATGATGACAACATAGAATTTTTAATACTTTTGTTTATCTAAATATCTCTCCATTGTCCGTCGTAGTTCGAACCGTCGATTCTCGAGACACTGGCCAGAAGCCCACATAAAACCTGAAGGTTTAACGACAGGCATAAACTTCGAGTCCGAGGAACAAGCGCAAGCGGTTAAAATATTATGAAAGTAAATAAGTAAATAAATATTGTGTAATGTGTAATATCAATGCTTGTATAATGGGTACTAGACGACGTTATACATACTTATATAACTAACTTACTTACTAACTTAGTAATCTTTAAGTTTATTTTTAACTGACTTTAGAAAAGCAGGTTCTCAGCTCGTCGGAACCGTTTATGTAAATGCAAAAGTTACTATGAAAAATCTCTATAGGTACCGTAAGGTCGGGGCACTTTAGCCAAATATAGGGTAACTTTGCCCATCTTGTAAATCACATATCTGTAAGGTCTGATAATAAACATAAAAGCATGAACGGTCGGCTAAAACCAACCACATGGCAATGTGTTGTGACTTAAATGGAATAATTAAACCTAAATCGAATTAATCCCTATGGCCAACGTTACCCCCCAGGGCGAAAGTACCCCGACCTTATGATATAAAAGGTGAAATTTTAGTAGTTGTTTTCCGTTTAAGGGCATGTTCAGTATCGTGTTATTAGGAAAAAGAAGAAAAAAAAAATCTGACGTAAAAAAAAATTGTCTCTTGTATGGAGGGTCAGCTAATTTGAACGACCTGCTCCATAGATTTTTTTTTTCGCTTTAAAAAAAATATCATCCACTTTTTCCTAATCAGAACACGATACTGAACATGTCCTTAAACGGAAAACAAACACTAAAATTTCACCGTGTATAAAAGCTGCCCAGCGCTGCCTAGCGCTGAACCCCCCCGATGACAATAACAACACTCCCAATTACGACTCCAACTACACACCCACGCTTACACTATTTTGAAAAACAGTTAAGCTAAAAATAAAGTCAACACACTAGACTAGATATAGTTATCGTTAGCTTCGTTATACTTTAAACATAGTTTGCCCGCACGAGTGGGGGACTAGCTGTGCGTGCGCGGATCATCCTGTTGGAGGGCCCCAACGAGGTGCCCTACAGGCATGTCTGGTTACTAAAAAAAAGCCTAGGTCTGAGACATCACAATGTTTTTTATATTCATAGCCCACATATTTCGATAAAAGTTATCATTCGGGGGAACGAGTACTATTCCGAATCACAAAATAATTTGTTTGCACCCCCGGTACTAACCCTGCCCGACCTGCGTGTCGACTGTATGTGGCACACAGTCGAACACCCAAGGGTGGTCTGGCTAGCGACCTGGTTCGACCCCAGGGAACGCCACGGCCAACCACCCGGTCCGACTATCGCTACGCCCAGGATGGGTTGCGAGTTAGTCAGATTAAAAAAAAAAAAGAAAAAAAATTGTTTTCTGGGGATTAGACTAACGATTAAGAAATAATGTGTCAAAATGTACAAGGGACGGTTTTTAAGCATTCAAAAGAATTTTAACTCTAACGCATCCTCTCGTGACTTGGGCCACAGTAATGAGAATCTTATCTCTATCGAGACAAAAGAGATTGAAAGAATAAGAGGAATGGAGATAATTCAGAAGCCGAGAGACGCTGGTATGTACGAATAACCCGGGCTGTCATTCAGCTATTTCAACTATTCAAGCTCGTCCCAGAGATTACTCGACTTCTGTTGCCCGGGCTACACGAGGCTAGTTTTTCAAGCTAGGATAGCAAGCTAGTTCTCTACTAAACTGTCCTGACTTGCTGACCTGGCTTGGAGCATGCTAGTTCTGTTTACACGGGGCTCTATTATTTAAAGCTAGTATTTACTGGAATGACTAGGTGACCACACGTCCAAAATGAACTGCATGCAAAATAACCGCATTTTTACTAAAAAAAACCCGACCGCGGTGCACTTTGTAACTGCATAAAATCCGCCATTTTGTTTATTTTAACGAACTTCATACCCAGTGACACTCGCACCATCAAGACGAATCTAATGATGTATCATTTATGAAAATCGGATGTGCCGTTGAGTAGTTACGAGCGGACACAGGAACGGACATACATACATACATACAGGTCAAACACATAACCCTCCTTTGGGCTTCGCCGCAGTCGGGTAAAAACCTGCTTACTGGCCAACTGCAAAGCTAGCTTCGCCGGCCACATGAAGCTAGTAAACAAGCCAGGATAGAAAAATCTGTGGTGGGGGGACGCTACTAGCCTAAAAATAGAACTCCATCCTATTAAAAACTGTCCTGGCTTGTTAACTAGCTTACTAGCTTAGAAATGAAGACAGTTTTGTCAACACGAAGCCAGAGGCAGGGTATTTCTTCTGTACCTTGGTTTTATGACCTGTCCGATGACTTTGTCACCCTATAAAATCCTTTTTTTTTTTGGATCTGACTAACTCGCCCCCTGGGCGTAGCGATAGTCGGACCGGGTGGTTGGCCGTGGCGTTCCCTGGGGTCGAACCAGGTCGCTAGCCAGACCACCCTTGGGTTATAAAATACTGATCACGCGGAAATTATTGGTGGTAGGATATTTATTTAACAAATAATATATTACTGCTGAGGCCGGGAAGTAAGGGGTTGCCCGCCGAGTTTAATAGATAGTTACGAGGCTGCCAACCCCTTTCCACGCCGAGGTATGTATACTGCTTTTCCCAAACATGCAGTGAAATAAATTAAAAACAATCCAAATTATTGTCTAGAGACACTAAAAGTAAAGTAGACAAAAAATAGAATAACAGAATGAAAAAATTTAAAATTTCCTTCCAAAAACTGTTTCAGTACACATTTTTACCGCAAATATTTAGATGAAGTACCTACTTTAAACGTGTATTCGTGTAGTTAAATCTGGAATTGAAAATGATTGGAAATTCTTTACAATGTGTAAGAGTCGGACTACGTTAAGTTTGCAGAAGTCGAAAAGGATTTTATTAAAAAAAATATATATGGCAACATGGAGAAACTACAGCAAGAGGATTATTTAATCTTGGTACTTGGCAATCATTCTTCCCTTTCCCTCCAAATCCGAATATTTCCGAACGAAAGAAAGAGTACATAATTAGTAAATATACGGTGATAAGACAGGGACGGAAAGTTCATGTTGATCGTATCTTTTTTCGCAACTCACGGCTCTTTAGAGCGAGAGAACTGTAATACAGAGACGCGGGTTTGAATCCCACCTTGGCTACAGTGGGCTTGATTTTTTCTATGTATTTAATCTTCGTAATAAACAGATCGTGGTGTTTTATCACATTAAAAATTCTAAATACATAAACTAAATCAGTACAGAGGTCACGGAGGATGATACAAAACCCAAATTAACTTTAAGACTCTGTGTCTAGCAAGGCGTCACAATTCAAGAACGCCGCTAAATTAGACCGCGAGCTAGAACAAAAATGTCGCAAAGTATCAAACTCGTAATGAGCTCTTTGATATTGCTGCTCCAGAATAATGAGCGTTGTATCACTCGTATAAGTATACAGGGTGGAAGTTTAGTCAGGAGTCACTCCACGATTATACTATGCAAAGTTCGGATAACAGCGACCCGCATCCAGCGAGTCCCCGCAACCCTCATCCGACCACCTTGCAGGAGGCCGTTCCACGCTGCGCTTGCCAGTACGTGGTCTCCACTCAAGAACCTTTCTGCCCCAACGGCCATCGGTTCTTCAAGCTATGTGCCCTGCCCATTTTGCCTTGTGTTTTATGAAATATAAAAATCTGGTCAAATGCGAGTCCGACTCGCGCAGTGGGTTCCGTACAAACTTATAATAGATACTTACCTGGCGTGAGTAGTTCAAGATCGTGGACCAAACTTAATTTTGGTGTACATAAAAAAACTGTTGTCCCCATACATCGACATAGGTCGTGGTTAGTTTAGTAGCAGTTTGTGTGACGCTTTTTGCGAATTTGGAAAAAACTATGCAAGTTAATCGTTATATTTTTCCTGGTATATTTAGGATGATATTAATAATTGGTAATTATTAGAGTTTTTTCTGTTCAGTAACTTCGATGATAAATGGTATTTTTAATATTGTCTTCGGTTTCCGCGATTATCACTCATAGTAATAAAACAACTTAAACGGATTAAATCGCGTATATACACACACAATAATATACAACACAAATACAACACACATACAACACTAATATTGAATTTGTATTTTTTAAAGTGGGTAGGTTTGCACAACAGTAATCTTGACAGAGGAAATTTATGATTTTCTCAGTCTACCCGCGACCACGAACGCTGAAAAGGGTTACGAAACGTCGGGACTTAAAATGTAGTAATATACGCGATTTAATCCGTTTAAGTTGTTTTATTACTATAAATGGTATTTTTTTTACGTTTTTCATCCTAAATCAAAAAGTACATGATTACGAAAAAAAAATGGTTTTGGAATCTACAAATTAAGCCTTACAAATTATTTGATACCCCACTTGATATAATAGCCCAACTTTAAATATTTGACATCCCTTTCCGACCGCTTTAAAAAAAAAGTAAAGTAGTAAGTTATAAGATTTTTAACAAACAGATCAGATAAACGCAACGTCATGATGGGTGATCAGACCACACTTTAGTTCGTACCGGATAACAACTCTAGAGGAACACAGAAGCAGGGATTCCAGGATTCCAAACATGTTCTGTAAAGTTGTAATAATATTTATTTAATGTAAAATTGTAAGACGGTTTGTCAAACCATAGAATAAACTTTCATTTCTTCTTCTGGCGATGGTCGAGTGACAATGCACGCAGAATCACTCATATTGAACGTTACAAATAACTATTCACCAATTACTTAGGAATAACAGACTATAACAGAAACAGTAAACAATTAAAACAACATACAAATTCGATATACTGAACTATTTGATAGTACAATATAATAATGACAGCTCTGAGCGGTGTCATATATTGAGTGTTGCTTATCTCTGGCTCTTTGGGTATTTTATAAGGACACTTTTTTATTTTCAGCCAACCAAAAAGTATGGATATCATCAATATTTTATTTTTGAGCATCTATTTTAGAAATGTCATTTATTGAATTTCAACCTAAAACCGGCACTATAAATAACCTTTTTTTCTTCTGTCTATTTCTATACGGAACAGACTGTAAGAGTTTTTTTTTTTTTTGGTTAGCAAACTAGCAAAAATTAATTACGACGTATTTTAATATAATTCGTGCATTTTGTTCTCTGGCGTTAACTGAGCCGGAATTGCTTAATTTGTATTACGTTCAATGTAACACTCCGTATGTCTGTCCATCTATCCGTCTGCAGTAGCGAGTATCTGAAACCGAAACGTGAGTCAATGGTTAGTTTAGAAAAAAAATATTAAGTCAAAACACTTTCTCTTAAAAATTAGTATTTCCATCAGGAATAGAACTCGCGGCCAAAAGTATTAGAAATGGAAATTTCCGTTTTAAATAAGCAAAAGAGCCATTCAGAAAGTTTCACCTCGAAGTTTCACGACGCGAGAATTCTCGTAAAGTTTCGGCAATTTTCTATTCAAATAAGATGTTTTAATTTAGGCCTTGGAGTTCGATGGGTGGTTAATGTTTAGTCATCATATTAAAGTTATACAGGGTGTATATTAAATACAGACATAATTTAAAATGGTCAGTATAAAAGTAGTAAAATGTGACGTTGCATGGGATGGTGACTCACAACCCACACCCGGGCGTAGCGATTGTCGGACCGGGTGGTTGGCCGTGGCGTTCCCTGGGGTCGAACCAGGTCGCTAGCCAGACCACCCTGAGTTGGGTCGACTTGCGGGTATAATGCCAGCTATGTTTGGTAGAAGTCGATCCAGCAGTTTGAAGAATATCAGCTCTTTTACAAAAAAATGTAAGGCATTTTCGGCATAAAATGGAATTTTTGTAGAAAAATAACATAAAGCATAAAATAAACTTAAATTTAAAAAAACCCCTACAAAAAAACTCTAAAAAGTAAAACATAATATGTACCTACCGAAATGGTCTTTTATGTTTTAAGAGAAGTTGTGGTCCTATTAGTGGGGGACCTATTACATGCAGTACTAAACAGAAGGTCCCTCGACAGGAACTTATCTTAAAACATAAAATACCATTTCGGTAGGTACATATTATGTTTTACTTTTTAGAGTTTTTTTGTAGGGGTTTTTTTTAAATTTAATTATCCGATTATTTCACCTTTACGAACGATACTGCGGGCGGGTGATACTTAAAAAAAAAAACAAAATTCAAAATAAATTATTTCTGCAAGTAAGCCTTCAAGAGATTTTTCTTTTATATGTCTGATTATTATTTTCTTTTCGCGCTTCGTGTAATGACCTGACCAGTTTCCTTTTCCAAAAATATTTTGTATTTCATTTATGTTACACTAAATTTAAAACGACATTTTTAGAGATGTAAAGGGTCTCTTAGGATCAAAACAAGACAAATAAAATAAATAGACTATTAAAATTAATGAAGATGTAAAGAGTCTCGGTTGTCAAAATGTTTTCGAGGTGTAAAGGATCTCCAATCGTCAAAATACAAAATGGGAATGTTTACTAAATAGAATCCAAGACCACATTCAAAGCCTTAGCACTTACTTATAATAAAAATAGGTAAGCAAATGCTACATCCTATGATTTGCGAAATAGCAATTAAAAATAAATCTATATTTTTACACATATAAAACGGTTAATATCTCCGAGCCTATAAGATGGGTATTTTTTTTGTTGAATGTCACAAATATATTTACGAGCATTCCATTATGTCTCCACATAGCTTAATGTGTTTCCACATTAAGCAATGAGGATTCAAAATTTTTCCAGTAAATATGATGATTCCTTAAAAATAGTGCATTAACTTGTGCACAGCGCCATCTCTCTCGCTGGCTTCCCAAGTAGCACACAAGCTGTATAAAAGCTTATACAGCTCTTATAGCGCCTAAACGGGAGGTATAACAGCTGTATAAGCTTTTATACAGCTTGTGTGCTACTTGGGTTGTCACTGCTGTAATAGGAGTGGGGCCAGGGGACACTGGTTCGCGCATGTCTTAGAGTGGTGCTAAGGCGCTAAGCCTTTCAAACAAAATGGTACAGAGGGCGCTAGTATCTCCGATACGAATGCATTCAAAACTTACGTGCGGTGACGTCAGAAGCTAATTGGAGAAATTGGATAACTCGCTGTCCCGGAATGACAGAGGTGCGGGTTCAAATCCGGCATTAGCTGTAGTCGATCGTATTTGATTTTTCAATGCATTTGCTCAATGTATCTATACTTAATTCCATTATGCCTTATCAAACGAAATTGAGCGCCATATGTTTCCGCTCAATTATATTTTAATAATTTTGCTCCCAATGAATTTGGGTCATACACGTTCAGGAAAACGGGCGTCTTTTCTGTGGACAATACAAAAGTTAACGACTTGGGTACATTTTACTTATCCTTTTATCATACAGGTTTTAAGAAAAATACGGTTTGTATAAGTCTATGAGGATCCAGTAAGAAAATTAGGCTTTAAAGCCTAACAATTTTATAATGTCCACAGATAAGACGTATAACCTTAACTCATACTAAAAATATTTTTGACTCGTTGATACGGTATCGCATCGTAGTACGACACGGCATCGTTTCACGATGGGACGTCGTGTCGTGGAAAAACATTCAATCAAAAATCATCTTTATGTCAAAGTTGAAAGATTAAAAATTAAAATATAATTTTCCACTGCACGACGTGGCATCGTAAACGATGCTGTGTCGTAACACGACGCGAGATCGTATCGTGTTGATGTGTATACGAAGCAGGTAGGTAGTTTATTTTGCATTGCAGAGTGAAGTCCATTTCGTTTGCACATCTGACTTTGTGCTTCTTTTTTGTCCGAAATCCGAATAAATACTTTTCTATTATATTCTATACAATCGTGGAATGAACATAAAAATTATAAATATTTCTTTTATACAAAAATATTGTCTTGTCAAGATCAAATTGCTCAATTCGAAGTTTCCGGTACTTATTTTTTTTTCAATTATAATAGTTGTAAAAAAGATTGAAGCATAGTTATCATAAAGTAGTTTTTTCAGTACAATCGAAGACCGACGCAATTTCAACAATAAACTACAGTCAGCAAAAAACGTTATATCCTAAAATAAAAAGTAAATAAAACGGGAGGAAATCATACTCATCAATTTATACTTTAATTCGGTCTACTAGATCCGAGGGATAAATCCAAGTTTGGTCATAAAATTCCCCTCCCCCCTCTCTTCCTCTGTACCCAGGTGCTTTGAGTCATAAAAACTTTGGCCGACTATACTAACTCGGGCCCTGAGAGTTTAAAAGGAGTTTCGGAGTGGTTTAGTAGAAAAAACGCTTTAAAGTTTACTACGATTTGCATTTAGGGTCCGCCATTTTGGATTAAGTGACGTCAGACATACACTGTTTCAGCAAACAACGGCTTACTTGCCGACTGAAACTGGGAGTCATTTAATCTTTTCAATTAATAATAATATGATATTTAAATGAAACTTAACGACTCTAAACATTACCTACATCTACGACACAGGAAAATTAACGAGATACTAAAAATTCTGAAATTGCCCATCAAATGATTTATTTCTGCAAGTAGGCCTCACGGGCTCTTTTACAGGTCTGATTCTATTGGCGCTTCAAGTAATGACCTTTAAGTAACGATTTTAATTTTTTTTTTAATATAAAGGACACTCCCAAATACAATGTTTGACGACAATCAAAATAAATTAATTAGCGTTAACCATGAAATTATGTTCCCAAAACTGTTGGGATTAAACGATTTAAAAATGTCAAAAACTAAAAAAAAGACACCATGTTGAGTTCGTCACAAGCCAGTACCTATTTCATATTAATCTGCATACTTTCTGAGCGATTTGATTTTTCGAAAAAAAAACGGGTTAAATCAGTTTATTTTTACGAAAAGTCAAATCTACTCTTAATTAATTAACACATTTAAAAATGTTTCTCAAGTTCCGTTATTTTAATTATAAAATAACTATAAAATCTTGCTATCGGAATAGTCACTTATACTTATAAGTTCAAGGTCACTGAACCATCGCTGTTTATTTTCCTCCCAAGTCTGTGACCTTGAGGGAGCAACTTTATCCTCTTTTTATGATCATAGTTTCCCCTCATCCAACTGAAATTCGAGTCGCCAACGTAATATAAGAGTGAGTCATGGTCTTGAATATAAGGGAATACTTTTTGGTTTGGCAAACGCCCCGGCTCCTTTCCTATTTTATTATGGCGACAACCAAATTAATTTGGTTACTATTGACGTTTAAAATGCTCAGCTTAGGCTACTTCTTCTATGATTTAAGAGGAGTTTTGATGTTTTTACAATGTTACCGTTGAGTTCGCTGGCGTAGTTTAACAGCATACAGTTTTGTTTATTTGTTTCTCATAGACACTATTGTCACTTCAAAATGCAGAAATTGAAACTGAAATCGTGTTATTTCGCTCTTGTATTTTTAATTTTTTTTAAATTTTTTATCTGTATTGATCACATTTAAAATTCTTCATTGCACATATACTAGATGTTCGCATGCATTTCTTCTTTCTTTAAACGATTTTCGTCGCCTTTTTTAGTAGTTTAAGGATAGCATTTCAAAGAATTTGAAACTCGTGTTTTTAAACTTCCACTATCTGCAGTGGTTTACATTAGTGGATTTTTTATTTATTAGGTAGATGAAAATCAAGTATCTATGTGTGCTGTATCTATTATTTGTAAAGTATACTAGCTTTAAGTCACGGCTTTGCCCACTTTCTTCGGGATAAATCTCAAGGGAATTCCTTACTAAAATATTGTATCCTCTGTTTCCATCCAGGACCTGCTCTACTTGAATGCCAAATTTCATTTCAATCCATTCAATTGTTACCGCATTATTTAGTGACAAACAAGCAAATATCTAAACCTCCAAACGTCTTCACAAATATTCACATATGTTGTAAAACAGGAGGCTTATGAAGATACGCTTTGTCGCTCGATAATTAAATGATAAAGCATTCGTCATTCTCACACACTATTTTCAAAACTTGATGGATGCTTTATCATTTATTTATCGCGCGACAAACCGTAGCATCATACGCTTACAGGTGTTGATAGATAGTAGATAGATATAAAGAATAGGATAGGATAGCATTAAAAGGAATAGATCGTATTTATCGCGTGACAAAGAGTCTCCCGGCACAGTGCCGAAATAAATAAAAGGGGTGGTATTTACCCAAACAGCATTAATAATATCAAAAATACGCACCAAACGGGTTCCTTAAAAAACTGAATTTATATTTTCCCGACGAAATGCGGATTAGCAAGGGAATTATTAAAGGAGGGAAGGATAAAGGAAGGAGACAACATTATTTTGCGGAATTTATTGTTGGGCTAATCTTGTGCCCTAGGGGCTAGCGAGTGCAGGCGAGCCGCGTGTCGGGTTCGGAAATTTGAGAACACAAGATGTCTTACCTAAAATGGACCGAAAATTGATGATGTGATCTTGGCCTAATCGAGGGTTCGATTTTAGAGCGCCGTTTTCAAGCGCGGCAGTTTTTACATTCGAGTTTCAGCAAATATGGTGGAGTCGGTGGTAATTAAAGTTAGTTGTTTCTATAAATGATAGACAGTATCGAGGTTAAACATGATTTAATAAAAAGTTCTCACTTCGAGTCCTTCGCCGTAAAAATCGAGTGACACTAGTGAAATATAAAAACACTGGAAAAACGCCTGAAATCGACCCCGGAACTCTTCAAATGTTATAGGTGCACCTATAGCGATATGATTATTTTTATAGTAATGATGATGATGATGATGACTTTTATAGTAACTCTTCTGTAGTAACTTTGTTAATTGAACAGATAGGTAGATTCATTGTAAATCGCAGTGTTTTACAAATTAAAACTCAACTAAATTCACAAATGATAATTCAAATGTCAAAGGAACAATTAAACCCTTGTAATAAATTACGCCAAAAAATAACTAATATCTAAATCTTGGTCACAAAGTAAAATGTATGGGTTTAAAGTCTGTTATTTTAAAAGTATTAATGTTGTATTCATTATTAGACCTACCCGAAAAATATAGACGGAATATTGTTCGTACAATCACCTAAAAACCTAGGAATAATTAGACATAGCATCAATACACAGAAACTGCTTTACTAAATGCCAATTTAACACATGGGTATTGCAAGCTAGTTAGCGAGTTGAGTAAAAACTATACGTCGTTCATTTTAGATTAGGATTTTAACTCTTGTTTTTGTCTACTTTCTTCGTTTCTCTACGATATGAAATATCGCATAATCGTTATATTCTTTGTGCTTAATTTATTTTGTCATTTAATGTGTATCTTGACCTTGCTAATTGATGTTTTATTTTGATTTTATTATTTATTTTTATTTTTTCATTGTATAATTTGATTTATTCCATTTAATTGACGATCTCGCTTTAAATTCTTATAACTTGAAATGCAATGCAACTTATAATGTAATTTTAAAACGAGAAATATATAATCTAATCTAATAACCGCCCGTAGCACACACAATGTTTTTCATCACACTTGTGAGGAAATCTTAATAATATAAGCTTACTAATGGCCCCAGTATGACAAGAAAATATTAAAACAGACATTGACATTAGTGACATATGTCCATAGACAATGCGAATGTCAAGTCACGTTCGGAAACCATAGCGGTTAAGACCTAAAACGGCCTTTTTAGTTGATTTTATATTTGCAAAATACTGAAATACATTATTTAAACATTTAATTACAATATGCAATAACAGTTGTCTTTAATTAAATATTTCAGTGATAAAAGTTAAAAAAGTAAGTAGGCGTTTCCTTTGAACATGACAAATAAGAGTAAAACAGAACCAGCGTTTCAAATTTAAAAAGAAAACCATTACGCCCTAGGGCGTAATAGATCATTTACGGCCCGCAGAACCTACATGTAATGACACCGCTTTTTTCGAGCAAGTGTGATGAAAAATATTTTTTACTCCTAATGACCTCAGCAATGTGTAATTAAAATGTATCAGATTCCATAAGGGCATCCTACGTACAAACGAAGCCAAGCCATGACCGTCCTAGTGGAAAAGGCGACTTTTTACTATGGAAGTTCATAGTAAAAAGTCGCCTTTTAGACTAGGACGGCAGATAAGGGCATCCTACGTACAAACGAAGCCAAGCCATGACCACCCATAGACTTTAAAACGTTGCAATAACGTTGACATTCGTTAACAAATGTACAGTTAACAGTGTGTGTGTGTAAATCTCCGCTGTAAGTAATATCTTTCCCATAACCACTATCAATCTTCCACAGTAACCTTATCTAAACCCATGTTAAGAAATCCTATAACAGACTTATGCACAATTTTCCTACATTACAAAACAGACCTTAAGCTTTAGGTCACAAAGTCTACTTTTGAAGTTAAATTGTGACAGTAATAAGCTATGAAATGTTATAACAGGCGCGATCAAGGAAACATGAAGTAGGTCAAAGTTACAAAGTAATATGATATGGATGAATATCGTTTGATGTTCGTATCAGAGTGCTATGGAGTTTGAAGGCTTGATAACAAACGTACGTATTTTTTTATGAAATAGGGGGCAATCGAGCAGACGGTTCGCCTGATGGTAAGCAATCACCGTCACCCATAGACACCTGCAACACCAGAAGAGTCACAAGTGCGTTGCCGGTCTTTCAGGTGGGAGGGTTATTCTTCAGAAATATGTCTGCGACTTATTCCTCTGTCTCCATACATTTAGTATGAAAAAGGGCCAGAGGAATAAGGTGACCGCAGACATATTTCTGAAGAATAACCCAGGAGTACGCTAGACGCTATTAGAAGTGCGATGCAAAGATGAAAGAAAGAAGGACCGGGTGGTGCCGTTTTAGGTCGATTTAGGTAATTAGCGTTGTAAACAATTTAAAAAATCGGCCAAGTGCGAGCAGGATCAGCACACGTAGGGTTCTGTAATACCGTCGAAGAAAAGGACGAGAAAAAAAACACGTTTACCGTAGAACTTTTTACTTTATTTTGTTTTTATTATTTGTTGTTATAGCGGCAATAGATATACACTTTCTGACAACATATCAAGCATCTACCTACATACATGTTATAACTTATTATTTGTGCCCAATTTATTTTGACATTTAATGTGTATTTTGACCTTGTTAATTGTTTTTTTATTTTATTTTAGTCTTATTATTTTTTATTTTTATTTTCATTGTATAATTTGATTTTGTAAATTGTTTATTCCATTTAACTATTCCTGTTTTGACATATTCTTTGTGCTCAATTTATTTTGACATTTAATGTGTATCTTGACCTTGCTAATTGATGTTTTATTTTGTTTTTATTATTTATTTTTATTTTTTCATTGTATAATTTGATTTATTCCACTTAATTGACGATCTCGCTTTAAATTCTTATAACTTGACATGCAATGCAACTTATAATGTAATTTTAAAACGAGAAATAAATAATCTAATCTAATCTAATCATATTACCATCATTAAAATCGAGCAAAAACTACGTTTCTGGTCCCCCCTTTTAATTCTTAATTTAATTTTCTTTTTATTATTTGATCTTTTAGCGACACTAAAAGTACATATTTCATGAAAGTTTTAAGTCCCTATATATAATGAATCAAAAAGATACTGAACGACACAAACACGTTTCTTGTATGGGGACCCCGTTTTCTTTTTCATTTTATTTTGTTTTTATTATTTGTTGTTATAACCGTAATAGGAATACACATTCTATGATAATTTCTAGTCTCTACGTATCAGTGGCGTGGCGTAAAAGATATCCTTGGGCAAGCCGGTGCAGATTTGGCGTACATTTTCCTTAAGAGCTGTAGAATAAGGTGCTCAAATGCCTGATATTAGGCAAGCCGGTGGGAATCGAGTTCTTTAGACGCCACGCTACTGCTATCTATTATGGTTCAAAAGCTCCCTCAAAAGGTCCCTGTGACAGACGGGCAGAGAGCGGAGGCTTAGTAATGGGGTGCCGTTGGCACTCTTTGGGTACGGAACCCTAAAAAGGGGTTCTCGAGTCGGTTGCATATATTTCATGTTTTCCTATCTCAAAACTCAGTAATTTAAGAACGGGTTGAAAAGACGTATTTTAATAAAAAAAAACATGTTTTCAAAATCCAAACAAAGTTTTCTAATCGGATGTTTTTTTAAAACAAAAAAAACATCCGATTAGAAAACTTTCTCCTTTTTGTTATGTCCAGTGACTTTAATTTTGGGAAAATATACTAAACTGTTAATTTAGAAAGAACAAGAACTAATGTTATGATATTAATAACTATAATTCTGCCATCGAATGCCAAAATGCCGAATGAAAAAAGCCGAGACGTAGTAATCGCCATTGTTTCCAATGGCGGTTACAACGTTTTTGCTTTTGCCTATTATGTTATAATAACTTTTGTAACTATATCGTTAATTAATTTGCATCTAAATTGGTGTAGGATTGCATTTTAAAACCACGCTAAAGAATAGTAGTACTCCGTGTTTCAGTAAACAAAACATGGCTTTTTCTAGTCCAAACTTCTTGGCTGGTTCTCAGAGGGGTATTGTCATATTTAAAACTTCGCTCATTGTGAAACTTCGAAGATTGGAGCATTGGGGAGTGTATTTTTCAAGTTTTCATTCCACTTTTAGAATTACAATGCTACTGAAAAAGAGCAACTATAGAAGCTGTTGTTTCGAATGAAAACTTACGCTATGAATAAATTAATGAGATTGGTTAGGTATTTTTAGTTAAACCTTTATTGTTTGCTGTCTATCTATCTACCAATGAAGAACGTATACTGTTGGACATAGGTGTCTCCCATAGATCGCCTCAGAGTAGGTTAATTGTCAATTTTTTGCCCGAAATTCATATACCATAAACTTCATTTGCCCGAATGTTTCGTTTACTATAGAAGATTTGACATACTCTTGTTTACCCGAACATAACATGCCATAATGATACGAATGCCATAGGTACATATCGACCGTAGGCTCAATTAGGGTAAGGGACAGGCAAAAAATGTCCCTTACGCTAAACGCGGAAAATCGTAACGAACCTGAGAAAAAATCTCCGTTTCGTTACGATTTTCCCCTATATTTAGTTTGGGCGTAACGAAACTGAGAAATTCAATACATTTCTTCTGCAATTGACCCTGTCGTCTGTCCATCGAGTCTGGGGCCGTCCCACGCAGCGTTGGCTATAGTCCAGGAAACGAGGAGATTCTTTGTATGGAGACCTCGGAATAATTCCTCTGTCGCTGAAACTTTGCAGTGTGATAAAGTAGGGTATAAAGCATACGTTTGACAAATTATCTAGGATTTTTGATATTTCGAAGTTAGGTATTTCTGCCAAAACATGAAAATCGCTTATAACTGCTTGTGGAAAATTCCTCCGTCCGAAATTCCATCGGTATATGATATTATATATTAATAAGAGTATATATTATCATTATCTAGGAAAATTTCGATTTCGAATAGGTAGAAATTTTAAAATACCTATTTTGCATCATAACTTCTTCAGGAAAATTGCTCCGTCAAAATTTATTTTTTTATATGCCCTAAATCCTTTAAATATATCCATTTTCACAATTATCTAGGAAATTTTCCTCATCGATCACACCGTTACAGATTTTCGGCAATAACTCATGGGGAAAAATTGCTCCGTCAATTTTTATTTTTTTATATGCCCTAAATCCTTTAAATATATCGCTTTTCACAATTATCTAGGAAATTCTCCTTATCGATCACACCTTACAGATTTTCCGCAATAACTCACTGGGAAAAACTCCTCCGTCCATTTGTATGAAATTAACTTATTAGACACAGAACATAAAAATATAATATAATTGTGTATTATCCAGTAAATTTTCGCCCTTAAACATTAACTTTCGAATATCGCAATATAATGAACAATATTTAAAAAGCGCGCTTTCAAACAACACCGAGCGCGTAGTGCGGGAGTGGGGTAACCCCGCCCGCACCGTAAAGTTTTCCGTGCCCATTGAGTTATTATGTATACTAGAGTGGGCACCTCAACTTGATTTCTTGTAAAACCTGTTTGAGCCGATCGGCACAAACACGCTTAGTCTGTGCCGGACGGCTGCGGTAGCTGGACGCATTGGAGTGAAAAATAATTACGTCTAAATATGCCGTCATGTTTAGTGAGGTACAATCAAATAAAAGTCAAGGAGTGACTTTTCACACGTAAGTTTACTGCATTTTCGTTTAATCACGCTTAATTTAATAATTTTTGAATCAATTTAAACTCGGCAGTCGCGCCATGTGGTGGCGGCCATGTTTTGTTGAAATCAAAGAGTAAAAAAAAAGGTTTACACAGACGTGACAATATCGAGGTGTTATGTTAATATAGATAATGAAATTATTTTGAAGTTCCCTATCGGATATTAAATTTTATATTATTCAATTTTTTTTTTATATTATATTATGGGACAATCTTACACAAATCGACTTAGTCTCACAGTAAGCTCAATAAGGCTTCTGTTGTTGGTCCTAGGCGACGACATATACAGGGTGTCCCTATACTATGAAGGGAAAGTACCTCAAATATTGGAGATAGGATATTTTACTGAAAGGACACTTTATTTTATTTTTAAAAGTAAGTAATACTGCATTCAAAGATTTTTTTTAAAATTACTTGTTTTGTATGGGAAATAATTTTCTTAACATTTAAATCAAATATTTTTCGCTATTCCTCTCTTTTGGGATAGTATGTTACTTAAGAGGAATTATTTGTTTTAAACCAAAACTGTACACGAGCAACAGTTTTACAGAAACAGGACTGACTGACCATGTGCTATTTATTCACGCATTTTCGGGTTGTGATACTACTTCGGCATTGTTTCGCCTGGGTAAAAAGAAAATGGTACATGTGTTAAAAAAACAAAAGAAATTGCAAGAATATTCCTCAATCTTTAAAGATCCCAATGTAGATAAGGATTCGGTAATTAAGGCCGGAGAAAAAATTATGTCATCCCTATATTCTCCGAATTCTGCAGAAAAACTTCAATCGATTAACGATATTCGATATGAAATGTTTGCTCGATCGATTACGAAGAGCAAATTCAATCTGGCCTCTTTGCCGCCAACTTATGGTGCAACTGCACAACATTCTCTTCGAGCTTACTATCAAGTACAGTGCTGGCTTGGAAATACGAAAAAACCGGAAGATTGGGGATGGAGATTTGGCAATGGATATGAACCAATAAAAACTTTAGATGACCCAGCACCCCCCGAGATACTTTCTATAATATCTTGTAAATGCAAGACTTCTTGTGGGCGTAATTGCACGTGCAAAAGAGCCGCATTAAATTGCTCTGACATCTGTTATGACTGCAATGGCAAACCATGCACTGGTGCTATATTGATCGACGAACATGACGAACCAGATGAGGACGAGACTGCCATAGAAAAACTACTCACATGCTATTCCGAATCTGGAGAGCCATATGACCCGGATATGGAAGAAAGTGAACAAAACATCATACCTGACACTGGGTCAGGTTTGATGTTTGGTTCCCCCCAACATCAGAAAAACGATGTAGTGTCTGATAAGGAAAACATTGAAGAACCTTCGTGTTTAAAAAGGTTAAAATTTTGATACCAAATTTGTAATAGATAAATTCATAAAATAACTTTCAAGCTTTTCAGGAACTTTACAATAACATTTTATATTTAAATAATACTTAGAAAAACTAATTTGTACACTGTGCTTTAGTTATTGCATACAAATGGTGTTGTCTTTACATTTGTACTTGTCTGTGTCTTTGTCTTTATTTTTTACTGTATCCCTCACTTTATCTTCATCTTTGTCTTTACTTTTATCAGCAGGGAGCGTACTTTTCGTGCCGATGACGTAAAAATGACGTCAAGCTACATACAGCATAATTATTTTTAGGTTTTAGATTGATTTATATACTACGAGTTAATTGTTATTGAATAAATAAATATAATTTGAGAAAAATCTTACTTGTTTTAATCAAATATAAAATAACGTAACTATAAATGTAAAAATACAGTATATGTATTTATTTTATTTATTTACATATAAATACCTCTATAATCTCTTGTACATGTTTCTCTAATATTTAATTTAAATTTATTTAATTTAATTTAAATCTAAAAGAGCTATATTTTCTTCTTTTTTGGTCATTTAAATTATATATGACGAAGCGTGGATTTAATTAGTAGTCAAAATCCAATTTAAAATGGAAACATGTTTCAATGATTTGAGAGCGGGCAATTTAGTAACCCGAATGGAGTGGTTCGAAAATTCAATGACATTGACAGTGGTTGACAGTTGGAGTTTCGCGCGCGGGTTTGTCGCGATATGGGTAAATTGATCTTGTGTGTTCGCGAACCAAACCATTGGCTCTTAAACTTGTAAAAATCACAGTAATTAGTGGCAAGCGTGTTCACATGAATCCAAGTGATTAGTTGAAGTAACGAAGTGTGTCCATTTCCGAGTGTTTCCTTGACATACGCGCCCAAATAGTAACAATGATTGAGACCGATCGGCTAAGCTATTTATTCACTTCGACATCAGAAATGGGATTACCCAAGGAATCTCGGAAGTCACATACAGATCAGAGTGAACATATTTCACATAAGTATGAGTGCAAACGATGGGAATCTGCTTTTGGTATGCAACAAGGAAAGTGGACTTGATTCAAGCGATACACTACAAAATTCACACGCTGCTGATCCAGAAATAGCATAAACCAAGTGGTATCTTGATAATCATCTGGCTGTCGACTACAGTAGAGGTTGGGAAATCGAGTCACTAAGAAATCTTCTGTCGGTAAGGTTGTGGAATTATCATATTTGATGATTGAGCACTTGGATAACAGTAAGTAATTAACTTCTCTCTCTCTCTCTGATAAATCTTAATAGAAATGGTTAGTAGGTACATAATCATTGCCCGTGAGTGTGCCCATCAGCCCCGGGCTTGGTGCGGGCTAGTTCTCGGATGTTAGTGAGCAGGCTGTGGTCCCCGTACTGGCACTATGCAGTGGTACATAATTATTGGCATACTCTGTGTCAAGTACATTATGTGTTCATCATCAGCTTAGGAGGTCTTATAAATTAAATTAAAACAGAAGTACTTAATACAGCGATGCAAGACTGGTAAGCATGGCATGTTTAGATGTAATGTGCTCTCCTCTTTTGTATGTCTGTGATCATAATTAAATCTAATTTGATTATTTATTACTCAAATTAAAATTGCAGTATAAGTTGCATATCATGTTCTGAAAATTGAGATAATTTAATGGAATATGTGATTAATACACGGAGGACTTTGGACACTTCTTTTAATCAACTATCACTCTATTTTAATCACAATATTGATTATAAACAAATCTCTATACAAATGACATTTATCTTGCTATCCTGAAGGCTGGGACTGGAGTGAATTGACATGTCGTTCAAAGAACGACATCAACATTCTTACATTCAAATTGAATATGAATCATTCAATTCTAAGCGGCCAGAGTTGATTGTACAAAACCTTATTACAATATCAGTATAGGTGAAGTAAACTTTTACAAGTTAATATCTAAATTTCCTAGCTTTGATGTTTCACACATGCTATAAAGAAATGGTATTCTAAAAAAAAAACAATGATTATGGGTCAATAAATTCACAGGGTTAGGATACACATGTGTCAGAGTAATCGGAGTGCATAGGGTATAACGGTCATGTTAGTTAATAATAAGGGATTCGTCATGTTCGTTACGTAGATGACTATGACAAGACTGTGTGACAGATACTAGCCTGTGTGGCACATACTAGCCTGTGTGGCACATACTAGCCTGTGTGGCATATAATGGCCTGTGTGGCACATACTGGCCTGTGTGGCATACACTGATCTGTGTGACACATAGTAGCCTGTGTGGCATACATTGGCCTTTGTGGCGCACTCTAGCCTATGTGGCACGCATTAGCCTATGTGGCACGCATTAGCCTGTGTGGCACGCATTAGCCTGTGTGGCGCTGACGAGCCTGTGTGGCGCTGACGAGCCTGTGTGGCGCTGACGAGCCTGTGTGGCGCTGACGAGCCTGTGTGGCACTGACGTTAGGTGGAATTAAATTTCCTGTGTGGTAGGGTAGGTATAGCAGTCATCATTTTGAAATAATCTTGTGACCTAAGTAGTATTTGCAAATTAGAGGAATGAACATTCTTTCTGAATAATCAATCTAGTTGGGGGTGCAAATGAGTGTTAGGAATAGAGTCATGCAACATAAGGTTAGTCAGGGTGACCGAGTGGCGTATGGTATAAACCATTGTCTATTATTCAGTCATAAACGCTAAGTGTACGGGAAATAGATTTACACACGAGGACGTGTGACTATGCAGGGTGGCCGTGACGAAGCGTGGATTTAATTAGTAGTCAAAATCCAATTTAAAATGGAAACATGTTTCAATGATTTGAGAGCGGGCAATTTAGTAACCCGAATGGAGTGGTTCGAAAATTCAATGACATTGACAGTGGTTGACAGTTGGAGTTTCGCGCGCGGGTTTGTCGCGATATGGGTAAATTGATCTTGTGTGTTCGCGAACCAAACCATTGGCTCTTAAACTTGTAAAAATCACAGTAATTAGTGGCAAGCGTGTTCACATGAATCCAAGTGATTAGTTGAAGTAACGAAGTGTGTCCATTTCCGAGTGTTTCCTTGACATACGCGCCCAAATAGTAACAATGATTGAGACCGATCGGCTAAGCTATTTATTCACTTCGACATATATATAAATAATGACCTAACATTTAAATAAAAGTTTTTTTTTTAATATTACTTAATTAGGTTCCCGTCGCAATATGCGAAAAAGAGACCCTTATGGGATTCGCTCGGGTGTCTATCCGTCCGTCCGTCGGTTACACGCAGATATCTCCAGATGTACTGAATAATATAGAAAAAAGTTTAAAAAAAGCTTTTATTTATCAAATTGCCTACAAATTACAATTCAAATGACTTTATTAATCATAATTTCATAAAAGTTTAGTTGTATTATATGTACAGATATAATTTTTTCTAAATGAACTAAGAAGAAGAGAATAAACTTTAAATTAAATCAAATCACAAGATTTACATGATATAAAAAGCTTGTCGCGAGATTCCTTAGAATTACTCATATCGAGCTCATGATCATATCGATAGGTACATATTGTATTCATGCATAAAGCTTCTATATCATATAAATCATGTGATTTGATTTAATTTAAAGTTTATTTTCTTCTATTAAGGTCATTTAAATAAAAAAAAATCAAGGGGGGCGGGAGGGTCGTGTCGTCGTCGTCGGTACGAAGAACGATGATGAGCTGCGAGCGGGTATGCGGGCGGGGCGACGCGGCGTCGGCGGTGCGGCGGCGGTGGCCTTGTAGGCTTGTAGTTCTTCTCCACTCCCCGCAGTCCTCCCGCACCCCGCGCTCGGTGCTGTTCGAAAGCGCGCTTTTTAAAAATAGTTTATTATATCTGTACTGATAATACACAATTATTTTGATGTTCTGTGTCTAATAAGTTAATAAAAATGGACGGAGGAATTTTTCCCAGTGAGTTATTGCCGAAAATCTGTAAGGTGTGATCGATAAGGAGAATTTCCTAGATAATTGTGAAAAGCGATATCTTTAAATAATTTAGGGCATAGGTATAAAAAATTAAAAATTGACGGAGCAATTTTTCCCAGTGAGTTATTGCGGAAAATCTGTAAGGTGTGATCGATAAGGAGAATTTCCTAGATAATTGTGAAAAGCGATATATTTAAAGGATTTAGGGCATATAAAAAAATAAAAATTGACGGAGCAATTTTTCCCCATGAGTTATTGCCGAAAATCTGTAACGGTGTGATCGATGAGGAAAATTTCCTAGATAATTGTGAAAATGGATATATTTAAAGGATTTAGGGCATATAAAAAAATAAATTTTGACGGAGCAATTTTCCTGAAGAAGTTATGATGCAAAATAGGTATTTTAAAATTTCTACCTATTCGAAATCGAAATTTTCCTAGATAATGATAATATATACTCTTATTAATATATAATATCATATACCGATGGAATTTCGGACGGAGGAATTTTCCACAAGCAGTTATAAGCGATTTTCATGTTTTGGCAGAAATACCTAACTTCGAAATATCAAAAATCCTAGATAATTTGTCAAACGTATGCTTTATACCCTACTTTATCACACTGCAAAGTTTCAGCGACAGAGGAATTATTCCGAGGTGAAATGCTTCATTAATCGGACTAGGAGTACACAAACATAATTCGTATTCAGACCTTATTACATTTTTATTTTTAACCGATTTTACCAAGGTGAGGAAGGTTCCGTACCCAAAGGGTGCCAACGGAACCCTATTACTAAGATTCCAATGTCCCTCTGTCACAGCTTAGGGCTGTATCTTTTGAACCGTAATAGCAAGGACCATTAAAACAAGAGGACTGTCATTCTCCATACAAAAAGCTGTTCTCCGAATTTACAACGCCATCTATGTATAAGCTTGGTAAAAGAATTATATTATTTACAATTATTCAACTTTGCAAACGTGACACAGTATTTAAATGTTAGAATTTATTTATTATTAGCTGTTTACGAACTAATTGGTACTATACTATGTTTCTTTGTTCAATTAGTTTAGTTTTTTAGCGCCATATAGTTCTTGCCCGGAAATCCCTTTGCGGTCGGGTTACAATCCAAAGTATGGAGAATGACAGTCCTCTTGCTTTAATGGTCCTTCGTAATCGGTAGAAACTTAGATTAGATTAGTGATTCTCCGAGTGTTTTGACCGCCCGGTTCCAAAGTTATTGTTCTTTCGCTTCTATTATCACAATGGAAGAGTAAGCCATATCTTTGATTAAACTACACTCAGTCTCGGGACTGCCTTTTGGTTTCATAAAAAGTTCATCTTGGCCTATTTCTACAATATTTGCCGAGGTGAGAATTCCGAAAAAGCGCAGCTAAAACGCTGAATATTCAACCCTGATTGTGGGCGACTGGTAGACTGTATAATGATGAATGGATGATAAAACTCACGTAGCAAAGGTATTAAATAATTTAATTTCACAAATATTTACAATGATAACTTTTTTTTAATGGCGCACACGCCCTGGAGGCGGGGTGTATTTGCCAATGTCAACGTTTCGAATCAGACACACGAAAGGAGAGTGTTCGGTTGTAGAAATAATTAAGATTTTTGTGAGAGGATCAGACGGGAATCCTAAAACAAAAAATACATTTATATTAGGGACAACACAGACAGTACAGGACGAGAAAGTTTTTTTTTAATGTCAACTTACTCGGAAACAAAATTACTAACACTGACATATCGTCGCTATACTTTACTCAACCACGTATCTACTCGAATAGTTTGATAGAAAACGCACCTGTGTTACGAGTAGAAAAGTGCGATTTTCCTATGAAACTATTGGAGTAGATGCGTGGTTAAGTAAGTATAGCGGCGATATAGAAAAGAATGTGTCACACAAGAAGGTAATAAAATAACTATAAAAATACACAAACAGTTTCCAACACAGATTCTTACATCAAAATAAATACCTCATCGCAAGGTAAATCAATATTTGCTTAATTTTTGAATTGGTGCTCGATAAATACCGCCTCAATTGTTTGCCCTCGAGGGGGGGGGGGGGGTTGGGTCAGCGTGGCCTTAGGGAAATTTCACGGTACAAGTACAGAATACACGGTATGTATAGGTAGTTTCACGAGAGTTGAGGTAAATGATTACACACACAGCTACATGAAGTACTCATTGCAAAAAAAGTGAACGAATGAAATGAATGAGTGGGTAAATAAACACAAGGCTATAGTGTAAACAAACTTTTTGGTCTATCTTGCAATTCACTGTTGAATCTGCTATCGGTACGAAAAAAGAACAGTAATTTCAAAATCCCGCTGTCATTACATGACAGTGTTGTTGTGTGCGTGGCCTCAACTCTCGTGAAACTACCTATAGAAACACGTGTACTACAGGGAATAAGAGTTAGATAGTTCGGCTAGACTAGAACTTTTTTACCCGACTGCGGTGAAGCCCAAAGGAAGGTAATGTGTTTGTTAGAAATTCACGTTTCAAGATAAATGCTGTATTTTTTCGCACATTACACTAGTTATCGACCAAATAACACTTTTGTCACCTCAATGTACTATTCATGACAGCGTACACATAAAAATAAAATGATTTAAGAGCTACTGGAGCACACGCTGGTACTACACATGTTAAAAAACGTGAAAATTTCTAAAAAGCTTTAATTTGCCATTATCTCGAAAACCTTTTACTAAGGTCATATTAGGCTGGTTTGGTGCCTCTTGAGCTCAACTAGCCCCGGTGTCACTGTGACGTGTGATTTATGGTACACCCTGTATATGTAAATATGGATTTATTTTAGATAAATTTTGGAAGCTGAATTTGATAATTAGCGTTTATTTCTACTGCAGGAAACTGCCCTATTCTTTATCCCCTCGTCGGGTCAGTACGGCCTTAGGGAAATTTCACGGTACACTCGGTATATAAAGCACACGTGTGCTACAGGGAGTAAGACTTAGAAAGTTAGGCTACTCTAGATTTTTCCATTTGGACGGGATAGGGGATAAAAAAGGTATTACAAAGTTAACGAAACTTGGTCCGTCTGTTCCTAACATCGTATTTTAAACTAGAGGTGCCCGATTTAATTTACAGAGGTGAAATAAGTTAAATATCTCTTTTGCCGCCGTACTCGACTAAAAAAACCGGTCAAGTGCGAGTTGGACTCGCACACCGAGGGTTCCGTACAAACTCGTAAGTATATAAGTGAATATTTCAAGAAAATCTGTATGGCGGTTAGCTTGTTAGGAGCAAATAAGTATGTGTTACGATTTTTGTAAATTTCTAAAAAACGATGCAATTTAGGAAAACCGTTCTATTTTTCCTGTAATATTTAGGGTGATATTAATAATGGGTAATTATTACATATTTTTCTGTTCAGTAACTTCGAAGATAATAGGGGGGGAATGGTATTTTTTTTGAACGTTTTTGGTCATAAATCAAAAAGTACAAAATAAAAAAAAATAGTTTTGGAATCTACAAATTAAGCCCTTTCATTTGATATCCCACTCGATATAATAGCTCTACTTTTGTTTTTCCACATCCCATTTCGGACCCCTTTAAAAAAAGTAAAAAAGTTATAAGATTTTTTTTCTATCCAATAGGCTTGAATAAGCGATTTTTAACACTATTTCAAATTTCAAGTTGATAGCATCAGTAGATCCTGAGATATCTTGCTGTGACAGACGGACAGACAGACAGACAGAGTCGCACCATAAGGGTTCCTTTTTTACCATCTTGGTACGGAACCCTAATATATCTATCTGTTAGCAAAATTTCACGGAAATACTATTGCATATAGCGACTATAGACGAAAGTGTATGTGTTGCCAGTAATGACATACGGAACTAAGACTTGGCCGCTCACAATGGGACTAATAAGGCGACTCAGAGTCACACAACGTGCAATGGAAAGGGCTATGCTCGGAGTTTCTCTGTGAGTAAAATCATAAATGATGACATCCGCAGAAGCACCAAAGTATGTTTAAAAGGATACCTACTTAAGGAGTGGCTACTAAGCAAAGGTTAATATAATTTGGATGAATACTTTAGATAAATCCAATGTAAGTTTCTTTTTCCAATCTAATTCTTACGCAAATTTCTTATTATTTTGTTTCTTTATTGTACGCCCGAAATGGGTAAACTGTTGGACTTTTATTTTATGACATGCGAACTCCATGTACATAGTTTTTGACAATAAATGCTATCTTATGCTCAGCTGTGCCTTTGTACAAAATTAGGTTAGGTACGTTAGGTGCATGTTAAGATTAAGTTAATTACTTATATTGTAGGGTACATTTACAAAACTAACTTTAAAGTGAGTGCAATTTATCGCCAATAAACGCATTTTTGGCGAGTTAAAAGTAAAAAAATGTACGAGTCTTTGAGATAAATAAATAAAAAAAAATATCTTATCTAGTAATAAACATAGCTCGCGGGATTGCACGGTTGAAGTGGCAGTGGGCGGGCCATAGCCCGGAGAACGGATAACCGTTGGGGCAGTAAAGTCCTGGAGTGGCGACCACGTATAGTAGTCCGATTAATGAAGCATTTCACCTCGGAATAATTCCTCTGTCGCTGAAACTTTGCAGTGTGATAAAGTAGGGTATAAAGCATACGTTTGACAAATTATCTAGGATTTTTGATATTTCGAAGTTAGGTATTTCTGCCAAAACATGAAAATCGCTTATAACTGCTTGTGGAAAATTCCTCCGTCCGAAATTCCATCGGTATATGATATTATATATTAATAAGAGTATATATTATCATTATCTAGGAAAATTTCGATTTCGAATAGGTAGAAATTTTAAAATACCTATTTTGCATCATAACTTCTTCAGGAAAATTGCTCCGTCAAAATTTATTTTTTTATATGCCCTAAATCCTTTAAATATATCCATTTTCACAATTATCTAGGAAATTTTCCTCATCGATCACACCGTTACAGATTTTCGGCAATAACTCATGGGGAAAAATTGCTCCGTCAATTTTTATTTTTTTATATGCCCTAAATCCTTTAAATATATCGCTTTTCACAATTATCTAGGAAATTCTCCTTATCGATCACACCTTACAGATTTTCGGCAATAACTCACTGGGAAAAATTCCTCCGTCCATTTTTATTAACTTATTAGACACAGAACATCAAAATAATTGTGTATTATCAGTACAGATATAATAAACTATTTTTAAAAAGCGCGCTTTCGAACAGCACCGAGCGCGGGGTGCGGGAGGACTGCGGGGAGTGGAGAAGAACTACAAGCCTACAAGGCCACCGCCGCCGCACCGCCGACGCCGCGTCGCCCCGCCCGCATACCCGCTCGCAGCTCATCATCGTTCTTCGTACCGACGACGACGACACGACCCTCCCGCCCCCCTTGATTTTTTTTTATTTAAATGACCTTAATAGAAGAAAATAAACTTTAAATTAAATCAAATCACATGATTTATATGATATAGAAGCTTTATGCATGAATACAATATGTACCTATCGATATGATCATGAGCTCGATATGAGTAATTCTAAGGAATCTCGCGACAAGCTTTTTATATCATGTAAATCTTGTGATTTGATTTAATTTAAAGTTTATTCTCTTCTTCTTAGTTCATTTAGAAAAAATTATATCTGTACATATAATACAACTAAACTTTTATGAAATTATGATTAACAAAGTCATTTGAATTGTAATTTGTAGGCAATTTGATAAATAAAAGCTTTTTTTAAACTTTTTTCTATATTATTCAGTACATCTGGAGATATCTGCGTGTAACCGACGGACGGACGGATAGACACCCGAGCGAATCCCATAAGGGTCTCTTTTTCGCATATTGCGACGGGAACCTAATTAAGTAATATTAAAAAAAAAACTTTTATTTAAATGTTAGGTCATTATTTATATATATGTCGAAGTGAATAAATAGCTTAGCCGATCGGTCTCAATCATTGTTACTATTTGGGCGCGTATGTCAAGGAAACACTCGGAAATGGACACACTTCGTTACTTCAACTAATCACTTGGATTCATGTGAACACGCTTGCCACTAATTACTGTGATTTTTACAAGTTTAAGAGCCAATGGTTTGGTTCGCGAACACACAAGATCAATTTACCCATATCGCGACAAACCCGCGCGCGAAACTCCAACTGTCAACCACTGTCAATGTCATTGAATTTTCGAACCACTCCATTCGGGTTACTAAATTGCCCGCTCTCAAATCATTGAAACATGTTTCCATTTTAAATTGGATTTTGACTACTAATTAAATCCACGCTTCGTCACGGCCACCCTGCATAGTCACACGTCCTCGTGTGTAAATCTATTTCCCGTACACTTAGCGTTTATGACTGAATAATAGACAATGGTTTATACCATACGCCACTCGGTCACCCTGACTAACCTTATGTTGCATGACTCTATTCCTAACACTCATTTGCACCCCCAACTAGATTGATTATTCAGAAAGAATGTTCATTCCTCTAATTTGCAAATACTACTTAGGTCACAAGATTATTTCAAAATGATGACTGCTATACCTACCCTACCACACAGGAAATTTAATTCCACCTAACGTCAGTGCCACACAGGCTCGTCAGCGCCACACAGGCTCGTCAGCGCCACACAGGCTCGTCAGCGCCACACAGGCTCGTCAGCGCCACACAGGCTAATGCGTGCCACACAGGCTAATGCGTGCCACATAGGCTAATGCGTGCCACATAGGCTAGAGTGCGCCACAAAGGCCAATGTATGCCACACAGGCTACTATGTGTCACACAGATCAGTGTATGCCACACAGGCCAGTATGTGCCACACAGGCCATTATATGCCACACAGGCTAGTATGTGCCACACAGGCTAGTATGTGCCACACAGGCTAGTATCTGTCACACAGTCTTGTCATAGTCATCTACGTAACGAACATGACGAATCCCTTATTATTAACTAACATGACCGTTATACCCTATGCACTCCGATTACTCTGACACATGTGTATCCTAACCCTGTGAATTTATTGACCCATAATCATTGTTTTTTTTTTAGAATACCATTTCTTTATAGCATGTGTGAAACATCAAAGCTAGGAAATTTAGATATTAACTTGTAAAAGTTTACTTCACCTATACTGATATTGTAATAAGGTTTTGTACAATCAACTCTGGCCGCTTAGAATTGAATGATTCATATTCAATTTGAATGTAAGAATGTTGATGTCGTTCTTTGAACGACATGTCAATTCACTCCAGTCCCAGCCTTCAGGATAGCAAGATAAATGTCATTTGTATAGAGATTTGTTTATAATCAATATTGTGATTAAAATAGAGTGATAGTTGATTAAAAGAAGTGTCCAAAGTCCTCCGTGTATTAATCACATATTCCATTAAATTATCTCAATTTTCAGAACATGATATGCAACTTATACTGCAATTTTAATTTGAGTAATAAATAATCAAATTAGATTTAATTATGATCACAGACATACAAAAGAGGAGAGCACATTACATCTAAACATGCCATGCTTACCAGTCTTGCATCGCTGTATTAAGTACTTCTGTTTTAATTTAATTTATAAGACCTCCTAAGCTGATGATGAACACATAATGTACTTGACACAGAGTATGCCAATAATTATGTACCACTGCATAGTGCCAGTACGGGGACCACAGCCTGCTCACTAACATCCGAGAACTAGCCCGCACCAAGCCCGGGGCTGATGGGCACACTCACGGGCAATGATTATGTACCTACTAACCATTTCTATTAAGATTTATCAGAGAGAGAGAGAGAAGTTAATTACTTACTGTTATCCAAGTGCTCAATCATCAAATATGATAATTCCACAACCTTACCGACAGAAGATTTCTTAGTGACTCGATTTCCCAACCTCTACTGTAGTCGACAGCCAGATGATTATCAAGATACCACTTGGTTTATGCTATTTCTGGATCAGCAGCGTGTGAATTTTGTAGTGTATCGCTTGAATCAAGTCCACTTTCCTTGTTGCATACCAAAAGCAGATTCCCATCGTTTGCACTCATACTTATGTGAAATATGTTCACTCTGATCTGTATGTGACTTCCGAGATTCCTTGGGTAATCCCATTTCTGATGTCGAAGTGAATAAATAGCTTAGCCGATCGGTCTCAATCATTGTTACTATTTGGGCGCGTATGTCAAGGAAACACTCGGAAATGGACACACTTCGTTACTTCAACTAATCACTTGGATTCATGTGAACACGCTTGCCACTAATTACTGTGATTTTTACAAGTTTAAGAGCCAATGGTTTGGTTCGCGAACACACAAGATCAATTTACCCATATCGCGACAAACCCGCGCGCGAAACTCCAACTGTCAACCACTGTCAATGTCATTGAATTTTCGAACCACTCCATTCGGGTTACTAAATTGCCCGCTCTCAAATCATTGAAACATGTTTCCATTTTAAATTGGATTTTGACTACTAATTAAATCCACGCTTCGTCATATATAATTTAAATGACCAAAAAAGAAGAAAATATAGCTCTTTTAGATTTAAATTAAATTAAATAAATTTAAATTAAATATTAGAGAAACATGTACAAGAGATTATAGAGGTATTTATATGTAAATAAATAAAATAAATACATATACTGTATTTTTACATTTATAGTTACGTTATTTTATATTTGATTAAAACAAGTAAGATTTTTCTCAAATTATATTTATTTATTCAATAACAATTAACTCGTAGTATATAAATCAATCTAAAACCTAAAAATAATTATGCTGTATGTAGCTTGACGTCATTTTTACGTCATCGGCACGAAAAGTACGCTCCCTGCTGATAAAAGTAAAGACAAAGATGAAGATAAAGTGAGGGATACAGTAAAAAATAAAGACAAAGACACAGACAAGTACAAATGTAAAGACAACACCATTTGTATGCAATAACTAAAGCACAGTGTACAAATTAGTTTTTCTAAGTATTATTTAAATATAAAATGTTATTGTAAAGTTCCTGAAAAGCTTGAAAGTTATTTTATGAATTTATCTATTACAAATTTGGTATCAAAATTTTAACCTTTTTAAACACGAAGGTTCTTCAATGTTTTCCTTATCAGACACTACATCGTTTTTCTGATGTTGGGGGGAACCAAACATCAAACCTGACCCAGTGTCAGGTATGATGTTTTGTTCACTTTCTTCCATATCCGGGTCATATGGATCTCCAGATTCGGAATAGCATGTGAGTAGTTTTTCTATGGCAGTCTCGTCCTCATCTGGTTCGTCATGTTCGTCGATCAATATAGCACCAGTGCATGGTTTGCCATTGCAGTCATAACAGATGTCAGAGCAATTTAATGCGGCTCTTTTGCACGTGCAATTACGCCCACAAGAAGTCTTGCATTTACAAGATATTATAGAAAGTATCTCGGGGGGTGCTGGGTCATCTAAAGTTTTTATTGGTTCATATCCATTGCCAAATCTCCATCCCCAATCTTCCGGTTTTTTCGTATTTCCAAGCCAGCACTGTACTTGATAGTAAGCTCGAAGAGAATGTTGTGCAGTTGCACCATAAGTTGGCGGCAAAGAGGCCAGATTGAATTTGCTCTTCGTAATCGATCGAGCAAACATTTCATATCGAATATCGTTAATCGATTGAAGTTTTTCTGCAGAATTCGGAGAATATAGGGATGACATAATTTTTTCTCCGGCCTTAATTACCGAATCCTTATCTACATTGGGATCTTTAAAGATTGAGGAATATTCTTGCAATTTCTTTTGTTTTTTTAACACATGTACCATTTTCTTTTTACCCAGGCGAAACAATGCCGAAGTAGTATCACAACCCGAAAATGCGTGAATAAATAGCACATGGTCAGTCAGTCCTGTTTCTGTAAAACTGTTGCTCGTGTACAGTTTTGGTTTAAAACAAATAATTACTCTTAAGTAACATACTATCCCAAAAGAGAGGAATAGCGAAAAATATTTGATTTAAATGTTAAGAAAATTATTTCCCATACAAAACAAGTAATTTAAAAAAAAATCTTTGAATGCAGTATTACTTACTTTTAAAAATAAAATAAAGTGTCCTTTCAGTAAAATATCCTATCTCCAATATTTGAGGTACTTTCCCTTCATAGTATAGGGACACCCTGTATATGTCGTCGCCTAGGACCAACAACAGAAGCCTTATTGAGCTTACTGTGAGACTAAGTCGATTTGTGTAAGATTGTCCCATAATATAATATAAAAAAAAAATTGAATAATATAAAATTTAATATCCGATAGGGAACTTCAAAATAATTTCATTATCTATATTAACATAACACCTCGATATTGTCACGTCTGTGTAAACCTTTTTTTTTACTCTTTGATTTCAACAAAACATGGCCGCCACCACATGGCGCGACTGCCGAGTTTAAATTGATTCAAAAATTATTAAATTAAGCGTGATTAAACGAAAATGCAGTAAACTTACGTGTGAAAAGTCACTCCTTGACTTTTATTTGATTGTACCTCACTAAACATGACGGCATATTTAGACGTAATTATTTTTCACTCCAATGCGTCCAGCTACCGCAGCCGTCCGGCACAGACTAAGCGTGTTTGTGCCGATCGGCTCAAACAGGTTTTACAAGAAATCAAGTTGAGGTGCCCACTCTAGTATACATAATAACTCAATGGGCACGGAAAACTTTACGGTGCGGGCGGGGTTACCCCACTCCCGCACTACGCGCTCGGTGTTGTTTGAAAGCGCGCTTTTTAAATATTGTTCATTATATTGCGATATTCGAAAGTTAATGTTTAAGGGCGAAAATTTACTGGATAATACACAATTATATTATATTTTTATGTTCTGTGTCTAATAAGTTAATTTCATACAAATGGACGGAGGAGTTTTTCCCAGTGAGTTATTGCGGAAAATCTGTAAGGTGTGATCGATAAGGAGAATTTCCTAGATAATTGTGAAAAGCGATATATTTAAAGGATTTAGGGCATATAAAAAAATAAAAATTGACGGAGCAATTTTTCCCCATTAGTTATTGCCGAAAATCTGTAACGGTGTGATCGATGAGGAAAATTTCCTAGATAATTGTGAAAATGGATATATTTAAAGGATTTAGGGCATATAAAAAAATAAATTTTGACGGAGCAATTTTCCTGAAGAAGTTATGATGCAAAATAGGTATTTTAAAATTTCTACCTATTCGAAATCGAAATTTTCCTAGATAATGATAATATATACTCTTATTAATATATAATATCATATACCGATGGAATTTCGGACGGAGGAATTTTCCACAAGCAGTTATAAGCGATTTTCATGTTTTGGCAGAAATACCTAACTTCGAAATATCAAAAATCCTAGATAATTTGTCAAACGTATGCTTTATACCCTACTTTATCACACTGCAAAGTTTCAGCGACAGAGGAATTATTCCGAGGTCTCCATACAAAGAATCTCCTCGTTTCCTGGACTATCCGTCCGATAATGTCCTCCTAAAAAAATGCAAGAGCGGCAATAAAAGCCGGATTACGTTTATTCGGTAACTTTATGATGATTTGAGTACATTTGTTATTCATTACAAACCGATATAACTTGGTGGAAAACGCTTGGCACTTACGACCTTATGAGCACTAAAGTATCTCCAGGAAGGCTGTTTTACAAAACGCTGTATAAGTTTGGGAAAGGGCGCATATATTAATCACGTGTTTTTTTTCGACAATTTTTGAGTCTAGGTGATGTTTTTTGAGGTTTTAGACTGACCAACCCTCCACGTAGCTTCAAGTGCTTTTTTCGAAATAATCCAGGTTTTAGAATACAAGGATTAAATATAAATAATACCATTTAGATTTTTAGTATTACCGTTTGTGCAGTAACCTGCGTACATATGCTTAGATATTCAAAAGTGTATATGAAGACCTCAACTTACCTGAACGCCGTTATGTAAATTTTGGTACCTTAATTACTTTACTAGTAAATTCACAAATTCAGCGATGAATCATAGGCGTATCAGATCAGCCCACTTTTTTGTAGGTACCCCAAATCCACGCGTAACTTTTCTATGGAATGAAGTAGTACAGAAATAGCGATTTTAAAAAAGAAATGGTTTTTTTGTCATTACCAGAATATTCTAAAAGCATACCCATATCAACGGCCCCAAAATCACTGTTGGCTGTAATACTTTGGTTTCCCGTACGCCTCACTTGATTGATGGACGTGCCCGGAGTTGGCGTTTACGATGTCTTGTAAATTGGAGATAGGGTTTAGGGTGCTTCATACTGAGTACATAAATATTATGATTGACTTTATGCCTATATTTTTAAGATCATGGTTTTGTCTGGTTTTATAAGAATATTTTTATGGATAATTTAGCAAACTTTTATTAGAAAGTTACAATATTAGAAATACTTATAGGTAGTTTCACGAGAGTTGAGGCCACGCACACAACAACACTGTCATGTAATGACACCGAAGTTTTAAAATTACTGTTCTTTTTCGTACCGATAGCAAGTTCAACAGTGAATTGCAAGATAGACCATGTTTATTTACTGACTCATTCATTTCATTCATTCACTTTTTTTGCAATGAGTACTTCATGTAGCTGTGTGTGTAATCATTCACCTCAACTCTCGTGAAACAACCTATACTAGCCTTCCTGGCTGTTGTAAAAATCGGATTAGATGGGGCCGTGGCGTTCCCCGGGATCGAACCAGGTCGCTTGGGCCGGACCACCTTGAAGTTTCGCTGATTGCTCAAAGTGAGCAACGGACCAGCGGGAAAGGTTGAAACGGATCAACCTGTCCTTATGTACATAGAGTGTGTACCTATATCGAATTAAATGTGAGTTTTAGTTGCCGGTTCGCTAAACCTAGCCCAGCTAAGGGCCGATACAGACGGACTGCATGCCAGCTGCGATTTATATGGGAACTGCATCACAACTGCACGCTGACTGCACAGTTTCTATACAAGTTGCAGCTGGGTTGCAGTCCGTGTGTGTCGGCCCTAAGAAGACTCCGGCGAGACACTTAGCTGACACTCCGATGTCTACCTTATCTATTTATTTATATCATTTTTTTCTTGTTTCCTTTAACGCATGCGTCATGCTGCGTCATGATCATGCGGCAGTGAATGTGGACAATGGCACTTGTTGAATGGGTCGGATATTAAAACATCTTTTGTGGCTGTTTTATAGATTTCAAAGTATTGACATTTGGGTAACACAAACGGATTGCAAAGGGTTATGGATATTTTATTTAATACCACTTAAACACGATTACAGATAATTACAAAACTAACGTCAGGAACTCGCAAAAACAAACGTACCTTTACACTCAAAGGGGGTAAACGCCGTAGGTTCTAATGGCGTTTACGCCGTTGAGTCTAAAGGTAGGTACACGGTTTTAATAGAGTGCGAATACGCTAAGTTAGCAGAGGTTCAAAAAAGATTTTATTAAAAAAAAGCATGTGGCAACATCACAAGAAAGAGGATTAATTAGTCTTGATACTTGGCAAATATCTTTCTGTTTATTAAGTATATAATGTGTCTACATACCTACTGAAATAAATATTCAGGACAGTCTTGCGAAATCGAATCTAGTCCCAGCCAAACTAAGCAATGCTTTATACATGTACATATTTTAATATATAATACTTAAATACAAAAATAAATAACTAAGAACCGTTTAAATATGCCCCATAACGCCCAATTTTAAAAACAATAATTCTTATGTATTAAGTAGTGTTGATAACCAACTAAATGTTTACTAATAGGTGTCAGTCCTAAAGTCATTTATGCCAAATATACATATTTTTATTTATATGTTACGAAATGAATAAAACTATCTTCGTTAATTTCGTAATCTTTGTACCTCTTTAGCTACCAAACTGAAGTTCCAATCAACACCTTTACCACCACATATCAATACCTTTGGATTCAATTGGCGTAAAAGCCAAAGTGCATAAATGGCTTTTACGCCAATTGAACCCAAAGGTATCGATAGCCATGTGTAACATTTTTTTATTAAGAAAGACGATGATCGAATACATACACGTCATGCATCACTAGTCAGTAATTTCGCAGTGAACGAGCACTGTGATGGAATCCTTGAAAATATCGCGTCATAACGGCATTATTTGTATCTGCACGTCTAGAAATATTGCCAATAACATCGGCTCTTAAGTTTTTTGGCGACAAAGCCATTTTCAAACGTGAAAGAAAATGAAACTTAGAATAGGATGTCATCTGTCGCTGTCCTTGTCACACTTTACGTGGGGTCGGCATAGCGTGTTTTTTCTTCCATTTTTTTCCATCATTCGTCGTCTCAGCACTCACTCCTTTCTTTCTCGAATTCTCTTTCACACAATCCATCCTTCGCTTCTTTGGCCTAGAGTCTGTGCGGAAAGAGAATAGGCGTGGCGAAAAACGGAACTAACCTAACCAGTATGGCAAATACGGTAGAAAAGCATTACAGCGCCCCCAAATCTAAATCCTATTCTCTTTCCGCACATACTCTGCCAAATATTCATCGTCTCTCGACATTCCTCTACTCTGGTCCGTTGCTTAATAATAATAATAATAAATATTAAGGCACAATCTTACACAAATCGAACTAGCCCCATAGTAAGCTCAATAAGGCTTGTGTTATGGATACTAGACGACGATATATTAATAGATACAAATACTTAAATACATAGAAAAAATCCATGGACTCAGGAACAAATATTCGTGCTCATCACACAAATAAATGCCCTTACCGGGATTCGAACCCAGGACCTCCTGCTTCGTAGGCAGGGTCACTACCAACTAAACTAAAGCGGTTGTCAAACTTACTTTGAGCAATTAGCGAAACTTCCGAGGTGGTCTGGGCTAAGCGACCTGGTTCGATCCCAGGAAACCAAGGCCCAACGCTGCTCGATTTTTGCCAGTAAGGCTTGAATGTATTGCCAGTTTACAAAAAAAACCGGACAAGTGCGAGTTAGACTCGCGTGGAGAGGGTTCCGTACGTTCGAAACAATATAAAACAATTATACTTTATTTTGCAGACTTCTTATAGGTTTTCCTGTAATCTATAAGTGTCCTACACCATATTTTCTTCAAAATTCTAGTTCCAATAGTTTCGGAGATAAGGGGAGAATGATTTTTTTATTTATTTATTTAAGGTTCACCAACAATTGTTAACACCAATTCAGGTCATAATTACAAACGTGTACACATAGGGATGGGTGTCACAATTACTTATAGGTAAACACCGCATGCGAAACAATAACTAGAATGATTTTTGCCTATTTTGTTAAATAACTTCAAAACTATAAATAGAAAAATTATAAAACAAAAATTGAGATTCTCATAGTGAGCACTTTCACTTAATATGTCACACGATATAGTATGATAATTTTTTTTATTTTGTAGTTGACCCCCCAAAAGTGGCCCCCATGATTAAAATTCAAATATTTCTGTAACACATCCGTATTTGGGTCATTAACCTTAATATATGTACCAAATTTCAATTCAATCGGTACTTTCGGAGCATATTGGCTGTGACAGACAGACAGACACACGAGTGATCCTATAAGGGTTCCGTTTTTAGGGTTCCGTAGCCAAAATGGCTAAAAAGGAACCCTTATAGTTTCGTCATGTCCGTCCGTCCGTCCGTATGTCACAGGCATTTTACTCAAAAACTACAAGACGTATACTGATGAAATTTGGAATATAAATGTCTTGTAGATGCCGCTACTAAGTTTGGTAGTTAAATAATAAAAATAAAAAAATCTAGGGGGGGCACTCCATATGTGTAACAGAAGCTAAAAAATTTTTTTTTCAGCAAACATCAACGTGAGGTACATAATTCGATAGTTCTTTTAAAAACATTATAAGGCTTTTATGTACTTTTTTTTGATTAAGTGACTACTTTCGGAAATAATTGCTCCGAAAGTTGCATAAATTGTGTCCCCCCCCCCCCCCTCCCTTTAACTTTTAAACCGTAAATCCAAAAAATATGAAAAAAATCAGGAAGGTAACGCTTAATAAATACATTCAACGAAAATTATTTTGAATAGTAAGGAATAAACCGTTTTGAAGTTATTGCCGAAAAACTTCTAAACCAAAAGGTTTTAAGTGCCATTGATTTACACGGCATTTAAGACCTTTTGCCAGTTGTTTATTTTTAGCTTTATTTTTATCTGTAGCACATTTCCTTATAGATACGGCTATGGAACCCTACACTGAGCATGGTCCGACATGCTCTTGGCCAGTTATTTCCCTTTGAGGTACGGAACCCTAAAATTAGCTGTCACATGATGCGCGGGGCGAAGCACCCCGCGAGCATAATGGTGTTGTACTTTATAGCGAAAGTGCTCGAACTAAAGATGGCAGCACTAAACGACAAAAGAGACACGGGCGGACAATAAAGGAAACTATCGCCCCTGTCAAATTAAGCTGTCAATGTCAATGATAATATGTAAGTGTCAATGTCAAATATAGTAAGTCTTAGCTACACTGACGTTAATCGTCCTTCAACGCGATAAATTAACGTTATTAACGGCGTTTTCGTCAATGTGGCTCCAGCATGAGCGGGTACTTGATTTAGATTGGCGGCACCAGTTGGCAGCACCTTCGTCGTGCACGTTCCGTATCATCAGAGAGGGGGTAGCGGTAGAGGTAGCTCTTGGGAGTTAGTAGTTGGTAGTTCAAGTTCTAAAATTTGCTGTGGGAAGGGAAAGGAAGAGGCGCGTGGGTGAAAAATCTGCATGCAAAGAAATTCGCTTGCGAAGGAAAGCGAGAGTGATTGTCTGGGTGAGCTCGCCCTTTGGGTCTGCGACCCTTGGGCTCGCGTAGGTGAGGCCTGTGATGCCCCGCACCTTCGGTGCTACCGTAGATTTTGACAAAAATGAGACTTGAATGACCTTCAAAATAGGCAATTTTGAAATCGGTCTAAAAATATAACTTAAAAAACTTCCTCCATTTTAATATTGGCTTCGGTTTCCGCGATTATCACTCATAGTAATAAAACAACTTAAACGGATTAAATCGCGTATATTACTACATTTTAAGTCCCGACGTTTCGTAACCCTTTTCAGCGTTCGTGGTCGCGGGTAGACTGAGCAAATCATAAATTTTTTTAGGGCTTAGTTTTTCTAAAGTTAGGTTTTAAGCCCTTCTGGCATGTGTGTGAACATCTTTACACATTAGGCCCATCTGGCAACACTAATATTGAATTTCTATTTTTTAAAGTGGGTAGGTTTGCACAACAGTAATTTTGACACAGGAAATTTATGATTCTCTCAGTCTACCCGCGACCACAAACGCTGAAAAGGGTTACGAAACGTCGGGACTTAAAATGTAGTAATATACGCGATTCAATCCGTTTAAGTTGTTCCTCTATTTTGTGAGGTCGGTTAAAAATAGTCTCCAAAGATTCTCATCACAGATAGGTTTGGATCCTAGTGCTAGTCCCGAGCTGGGCGCAGGTGCGAACCAATTTTTCCACAAAGGTAATCCGAGGGGATCCGGATTGAATTACCCGCGATAACGCGACCACACTCATTGGTTGAAAAAAGACGCGCGGTTCTAGAATCAATTGCAGAAAAAATGTACCGTCAGAATCACGAGCACTTTTCATTTATGAAATAAAAAAAGCTGTCCAAAATGTCCAAAATTTCGGAAGGGGAAAATAGTAACGACACTGATAAAAAAAATTATCAGTATTTCCCCTATATTTAGTTTGGGCGTAACGAAACTGAGATTGAAAAGTACAGACGTTTTGGACAGCTTTTTTTTATTTCATAAATGAAAAGTGCTCATGATTCTGAGTAAAATGGTATAAGACACACCATGATCAGACAAAAAAGTAAAAGGTACATTTTTTTCTGCAATTGACCCATACGTGTTGACAACGAAAGGCCTTATCACACTGGCGATTTGCGAGGGAGTTGCGAGCGTTTTTTTTAAACAGATTTCGATTAATCGACAAATTCTGTATGAAAACAGGCTCGCAAATCGCTTACAAATCGCCAGTTTCATAAGGCCCAAAGGTGCAACTGGTGCCACCAAACCGAATCTGTACTCTATCATGCTGGGGCCACATTAACGGGAAACACAATTTCAATACAAACTGCATAAGTAAGTTCGTAATTACTACAAATACATGCGATTACAAAGTTTGTTTTGTACTTCAAGTTGTAAATAAAGAATCCTTTACGGGTTAATAATAGGCAAGTCGGTGGAAATCGTGTTCTGTTGACTCCCCCCGTACTGACTTTTTTGGTGTAGGAGAACTGCGTTGCCAGACTTGCATCTTTTTACATGTAACGTTTTTGATGAGATTTGATTTTAGCAAAAATGCAAATTGTGAAGACCTTTTACTACTTACTAGATACAAGCCTAATTAAATAATAGCAATTACCCGCAGTTTTGCCTCCGTTGTTCCTGTTTTTACCCGACTGTGGCGAAGCCCAAAGGAGGGTTATGTGTTTGACCTGTATGTATGTATGTCCGTTCTTGTGTCCGCTCGTAACTACTCAACGGCACATCCGATTTTGATAAATTATACATCATTAGATTCGTCTTGATGGTGCGAGTGTTACTGGGTATGAAGTTCGTTAAAATAAACAAAATGGCGGATTTTATGCAGTTTCAAAGTGCACCGCGGTCGGGTTTTTTTTTAGTAAAAATGTGGTTATTATCTAACAGGAACTCTTTACCGACATATATAGTTTCCCTTATTTCAATCCTGGTCTTGGCCTACTTGCATGTATTTTTTGAGCTCAACCCATTCAGTTGTTACTGCATTATTTAGTAACAAACGTCCAAATAGCTTCACAAAATTTCACATTTATAATATTAGTGCGATGTGATTACTACTGCGTATCTAATTACTGTGATATTATGTTATTAATTGATGATTTTTCTTTGCTGCTACATTGTGTGCCGTTTGTAAGTGTAATCAATATTATTTCATAACGTTCAAATGAAACTTTGAATATTGGTTCCTCTTTAAAAACGTCTCAGAGAGGGCACAAAATTAGCTTCTCTATTTCTGAAAACGTGCGTGTATTTTCAGTAATTAGGCTGCCCTCTCTATCGACATAAGCCTCTGCTTATCGAGGGCTGCCACTCCCGTCACATCCACAATAATAATATAATAAGACCACGATAATACTTCTGAACGGTATCGCCCCTATTCCAGTATAATTCGGTCCCAAAATAACCCGAACTAAATTGTTATAGTTCTGTCCTGTCTAAATATGCGATAGGTAATGTTGGCTTAAATTTCGCCCATATGTAGTTTAAACTTTTCGACGGTAAGTCGAACATAAGTGCTGTAAATCAGATGCCTTGTCACAGTGTTAAAACTGAAATGCTGGTGCATGCAGGAGTGGCTCACTCCGCGATTTCGCCGCGCGGCTACTATAGCTTGGCAACTTCGTTGGTGACACTCACCTGTGTGCTTTTTGTTATGTGCAGCCGTAACTACTTACACAAGTTACCGCCAACATGAACGGCGACCGACTGAGGCAGCCTCCGGAGGCCCCCGTTCGTGTTGGCGGTAACTTGTGTAAGTATTTACGGCTGCACATAACAAAAAGCACACAGGTGAGTGTCACCAACGAAGTTGCGAAGCTATAGTACTAAATTTTGCCCCCGCGGAGGGGTTAGCCAGCCCAACACCTACCACTATTAGACGATGTGATGTCGTTGACCACAACGACATCGTATCGTGTAATTAGTGGTGGGTCGTTGGCGGTTGTCGCATCAACGAAACGCAACGCTAAGTTATAAAACGTCAACTAGTTGAAAAACTAGTTGATTTAGTCAACTCCTTTTTGGATTAACTAAGAGAGAAAGCCGCTGAGACGTTACATTTTTCTTATTTTAAGAACACACCAATCTCTTTCAGTTACGTAGGGGAGACCGGGTATGGTTGTCTCGCGGGTTGGTTGTCACAGCGGCCATAAAAGAATACTAAACGAAAGAATAAGTGCATCGATTGGTGAAGTACGGAAGGATGTACAGCTCTTGCAATCTTTTAGCACCGATCGATGTACTTAATGTTTCGTATAGTATTATTTTATGGCCGCTGTGACAACCAACCCGCGAGACAACCATACCCGGTCTCCCCTATTTGTTAAAATCGGTGCGTCGCGCTCGCATTCGCGTCAAGTTCAGTTAAATCAACGAGGAAGGAAACGATTTTTTTTAAACTGACAAACTTGTAACGTTTATTGGGCGTGGCAAAAGTCGTACCAGGTGGGGGCCGTGGCGTTCCCTGGGGTCGAACCAGGTCGCTGGCCGGGCCACCATAGGGGGGCGCTTGGGGTCGAACCAAGTCGCCAGTCCCGGTCCCCTTTGGACAGAGGGTCGGACTAGGTGAAACGAACGTATAATAAGCCTATAGCTACATTTCATACGTTAACTAACGCCGTCAACTAGTTGAATCTATCACTCGAAACGTTTCGTTCGTTGATGTATGAAAAACGGTTGAATCAACTACACTCGCTGTTTCTATTTTAGGGTTTTAATTTAGAATTTAATTTAACTTGTAAGTTTGAAGTTTATTGTAAAGTATTTTAGTTATTTTTCACTGAATACACTTATGAATACGAACTTAAAAAAAAAAAAAAAAATTAAATAATAGAAATAGGTATTTTCCAATAATTGACACTTGTTTCATTTAAGGTGCTTCTAAACGGGCAACATTTTTCTGCAATTTGTGGCCCGGCAACTATGTGCATCTTACTTTAGCATACGAAGTAAGAGAGAGATAACAAGACTTGCCGGCCACAAATTGCAGGAAAATATTGCCCGTTTAGAAGCACCTTAATATACTATTCTACAATACCTGGCTGCATTACCAATATCCGCTAACCCATCATAAAAATATTATTATTATCCAAAAATTGTGATTTTTGCGATAACTCGCTCCGTTAACGTCATTAACTTCATGGGTTTTTACGAGTTCGAGCTAAACCTGAAATTGCAATTAATTTCAGTGTTATTTTTTCAGATAATATCTAAAATTAATTAAAGATCAAAACAGGATTCAATAATTTCACAACCCCGGAGTATTTTAGAAAAAAAAAATATTTTTACTAAAAAAACCCGACCGCGGTGCACTTTAAAAGTGTATAAAATTTACCATTTTGTTTATTTTAACGAACTTTATACCCTGTGACACTCGCGCCATCAAGACGAATCCAATGATGTATCATTTTTCGGTTGTGCCGTTGAGTAGTTACGAGCGGACACAAGAACGGACATACATACATACAGGTCAAACACATTACCCTCCTTTGGGCTTCGCCGCAGTCGGGTAAATATGTCGGTATTTCAATGACTCGAATTCATCGTCCGCGAATGTAGATCGTTGAATCAACGACCACCACTATCGTGTAATTGTGTTTTTGCCCTAAGGCCGACAATATGCCTGTTTGTGCTTATGCATATTATAACAGTGAAATGAAAACCCTATATCTGATCCAATTTCGCACCAATCAGCAAATGTAATCCGACAAAAGAGACGCAAATTGCGCTCATTCAGGCTCTCACTCCCACGTTTATTGAGTTAAGGTGTCTCTTTTCTTCATATAGTGAATAACAAGACCAATAGAGTATGTAAATAATATGATTGAAAATGAAAATACTGTAGTTTAAAATTCTGACTCTGTCAACCTGCATGACGCCATTTTGAAAAAATCTGGAAACTGATTTTACAATAGAAATTTTTTACAAATTGTGTTATAAATCGAGCGTTTGTACCGTCTAACATCTGTGGACATATTTTTGTTGTAATCCCTGCTGATTTTAATGGGATATCAGACTATTTATTAGAAGTCTGGGATCACTACCAAATAGATTAAAACACTACAAAAATTTGCAGGGATTTCGCCAATGTGTCCACAGAAGTGAGGCGGTTTAACTGCTCCATTTTTGACCTAATTATCGAATCCTCACACAAAATTTCACGAGAATAGTTGAGAAATGCGACTTGTAGACGAGAACAGACAGACCAGGCGCCGGGCAAACGAAAGCATTTTTATCCAAGGACCTTCAAATAAATAGCCGGACAGAGCATCACTAACAAAGGGTGTCCTGCCGTTTGACCAAAAGTCATTTGGCAAAATTACACTTGACAAACAACGTTTTGCAAAAAAATGTTTCGCCAATTGATCATTTTACTAATAATCATTTTACAAATGAATCACTTTACTAAATGATCAACAGTTAAATTTACATTTTATAAATAATTATTTGACAAAATGAACATTTAGCAACTGAGTTATCAGACAAAACTACGCTTGGTCTAAAAACGTTTGGTACAATGTATTATTTGACAAGTGTTTCGTTTATTAATAAATCTAATAATAGATATGGTATGGGTCAAATTAATACACAGTACCTATTTGGCAAAAAGAGTAGGTCGTTAGGTTAGGTTAGGTTAGGGTTTGAACTGCGTCCCCCAACAAAAACGAACTGCTGGCAGAAAAATTAGGTTTTTAGTTTAGGGTTTAACTGCGTCCCCCAACAAAAACGAACTGCTGCCAGAAAGACTAGGTTGTTAGGTTAGGTTAGGGTTTGAACTGCGCCCCCAACAAAAACAAACTGATGCATTTAGACTAATCATGGAAAAAACCTAGGTCGTCGGTTAGGTTAGGTTTGTATTATGACCACCAATATATTATTATGAGCGAGCGAAGCGAGCGGAGCGTCATAATGCAAGATTGCTTGCCTTCTATATAATCTTGTAACTTGTGGCGATAAGAGGGTAGCGGAATAAATTACCCAACAGACTAAATCATAATGTTTGAAAAAAGAAGTACTTTTTATGAAATAACATCTTGTTAAATGACATTTGGACAAATGCTTAATTTGCGAAACATATTATTTGGTGAAATGAAAAAAGGTCAATTGAAATTTTATTATTTAACACATTTACCAAGTGTAGTGTTTGCTAATTAATCATTTGCTAATTGAGTTTTTGTAAGATGATACTTTTGTCAAATGTCTCGTTTGCCAAATGGTTATTTGGTGAAACGTTGTTTGTCAAATGACCATTTGTCAATAATTTTTTGGTCAAACATTAGTGAACCCTAACAAAGAACTGAAGCACGTCTAATCGGCCGGCTACCTATCTGTGTGTGCTGCTCGCAATAGAAAAAAACTAGTTGATGTGTGCGTGCGGCTCGTACGTACAAGCAGCCGGCGCATTCGAAATGGCTTCAGTTCTCTGTTGGCGAACCTCCGTCTGGCTATTTATTTTAAGGTCCTTGTTTTTATCTAAGTTGAAAGAGAGACACTGCGTTTGCACCGCTCACTCACAAAAAACTGCACAATGCACAAATGGTTATTAATCATTAAAAGAGTGACAAACCTCATTGACCGAGCGCGTGCGCAGCGTCTCCGTTTTAGCTTGATTTTTCCGCAGTGCCAGGTGATGCTTTGTCGCGTGAGAAACGAAGTCGCGGCCAGTTGAGTACTTGACTGTAATTGAAATTTGTAAAAATTATATAAGATCCTGTAAAAAAAAACCATAATAAGGAAATATGTTCAAGTTTTGAGTTTGATATCTAAGGTGTAACTTTTTTTATGAGCCTCCAAAGTTGGGTGGGAAAGCCCATTTTAAAAGTATAAAATTATTAAAAACTATTAATACCATTAAATAACCCATATAAATTATAGTAACTTTTGTTATAAAACCGTTACGATAAACGCAAGTCTTAACATAGTTGCAGAACAAAGTTATTGATCTGTATGAATATTACAAAATAAACGAATATGAATATGAATATGATTTCCGCAAACAACGTATGAGTAGTGACGTCACTGTATAACGGGCTTCAGTAGGGAGCGTTTCGGCACTTATTTGGTAAAGTCTAAAAATGTGATTTTAACATTATAGTATCTCCGTGTGTGTTTTTTTTTTTTTTTTTAATAGGAATAACTAGTTTTATTAAAAATATAATAATAATAATGTACAGCAAAATAATAATAGTAAAAAGTAGTAGTCTCCGTGTGTTTTTATGATATTGAAGTGGTTTTTTCACTAATATTTCTATTATTGAGAGGTGTTTCTATAACCTATCACAGAAAAAAGTTGTCAAGCCAGTTATGCTATACGTACTGAGATTATTTTCTTGCAAATATGAGTTACGGGTCAACGAATGTCAGTGCTTTGAGACATTTTCATCATTCGGAAACTCGTCCTCTTTTTAGGGTTCCGTAGCCAAAATGGCTAAAAAGGAACCCTTTTAGTTTCGTCATGTCCTTCCGTCTGTCTGTCTGTCCGTATGTCACAGGCATTTTACTCAAAAACTACATGATGGATATTGATGAAATTTGGAATATAGGTGTCTTTTATGAGCCGCTACTTAGTTTGGTATATAAATAATTAAAATAAATATTTTTAGGGGGGGCACTCCATACATGTTAAAGACAGTAAAGAAATTTTTTTCAGCAAATATCAACGTGTGGTACATAGTTCGACAGCTCTTTAAAAAACACTATAAGATTCCTAAGTAATGTTTTTGATTAAGTGAATGTATTTGGAAATAATCGCTCCGAAAGTTGTGTAAATTGTGTCCCCCCCCCCCCCTCTATTTTCTAAACCGTGCGCCCGAAAAATATGAAAAAAATCACGAAGGTAACGCTTAATTAATACTTTCAACGAAAATTATTTTCAATAAGATCGAATGTACCGTTTTTGAGTTATTGCCGATAAACTACGCTTCTTAACAAAAGGACGTAATTGCTATGAAGATACGCTCTTTTGTTGTTGTACTTTTTTTACATCGTATTTTTTACCTTATAGTTACGGCTATGGAACCCTACACTGAGCATGGTCCGACATGCTCTTGGCCAGTTATTTCCGAACTAAACGCGATACGGCGGTATGCTTTTCATTTTTATAGTACGGTTTTAAAGGGATGTAACGATACATAATTTTGCCGATACGATACCGATACCGATTATTTTAGTAAATAATTGGCGATACCGATACCGATGGCTAAATAATGAAGTATGCACCTCAGACATTTGTATATCCTCATTGTAACTAAAACTTGGTTATATTTAACAGAGACTCGACCTTGAAAGTGTGAAGTAAAAATAAATAAGTTATCAACTCAAAATTCAAAGAAATTATTTATAACGAAACAAAGAGACAATTAACAAAGTAATTATCATTGCACAAGGAAATAAACCGATACATAGATTAAGTCAATAATTAAAATTACTTTCTGCAGTTTTTTTTTCAGACAGTAATTTTTTTTCTAGCGCTATTCAAATATCGCTTGTATATAATCGGCGATACCGTTATATCGGTCTGCCGATTATGTATATCGGCCGATACCATATCGGAATCGTTATATCCCTAGTTAAAAGGCATTCAAATTTAAAATGCATAAATACTTTGTTTCCACACCCGGAACAACAAACTGACAGCTGCTTCAGGACCCTACTCGACAGTGGCGCCGACTGGTGAGCACAAAAACGGTAGCCCTAATTGAGTCTAACGTGTCAGTGTTGTTTTATCTGAGGTAAAAATAACCTGTTTAATGCAACCAGGCCGCCGTGACGGTAAATATTCATGGCAGGCACGCGTGGACCTTTTACATACGACGGGTCGAGTACTCGCCCATGTTTTAATCATCACTCTGGCGGTTTGTCCCGTTTCTTTTACGGTTGGCCCAAGGGGCGCCAGTAAGGGCGGATTTAGGGAGGTATGAGGGCACGTGCCCCCTAGACGGCTGTGGAGTTACGGTTATAAATGGGTGTATTTTCAAAAACGTAATTTCGCTGTCATGACATATTGGCGAATACTGAGAAGATTCTGCCCTATTAGAATTGGCACTTTTGGCTACAATGTAGAATCAGTCAAGTTCTAACAAGTAACCAACGAATGCCAGTCTAGTGAGGAGGAATCTTTTAAATATTGGTGGCCAGAGAAATTACGCCAGCGAAAATACACCCAAATGCTACAAGTTTATTTTTATCAGTTAGTGTTGATTATTTTTGCCTGTTTGCCCCTTGTGCCCCCTAGAATAAAATCCTCAAGTCCGTCTGTCCGTCCGGGCAAGTGTGAGTCGGAATCGCACACTAAGAGTTCCATACCATCATCGGACCAGCCAAAGAGCATCAAATACCTGTGATATGAGACATTCTTTATTTTACCGCCCTAGCTAAGTAATGTACTATTTTTCACAGATTTTTCTTTTGTTACAGAGCACTATCACATCTTCGTTGGCGACCTAAGCCCAGAGATCGAGACGCAGAGTCTGCGTGATGCGTTCGCGCCGTTTGGGGAGATATCGTGAGTACACACATAATCTGAATTCATCATCATTCGCTTGCCCTTGTCCCATTCATTTGGGGTCCGCGCAGCATGTCTTCTTTCATACCCGTCATCTCAGCGTTTACATCCTTCATAGCCACATCATCTCCACCATCCACCTCTTCTTTGGTCTGCCTCTTTTTCCAGAACCTTCCACATTCATACCTAATGCTCGTCTTGTCACATGACTATCATCACTCCGCATCAGATGCCTATAACATAATCTGAATTATAATATGGTAAACCAGGACATTTACTTTTTTGCTAGCTTATTGTAGTGTCCGGCAGTTGGGCAAAGCAGCCCATATAAAAACCTAGTAAGTGCTTCAGATCAAATTTTAAAAAGGGCGTAAAAACATAAACACAAAAATGTTTTTACGCCCTTTTTAAAATTTTATGTGGAGCACTTACTAGGTTTCGATATGGGGCAGCTCTGCTCCCCTTGATTTCCAATCGTCCCGGCTCCGAGCAAACTCTGGCCCGCTTTTAAAAACGTCCAGGTCCTCCTGCGATCTTCAATGAAAGATCTACCTTACGTATTAGCTTTTGGCACTGGTCCCATCGCCGGCGAGTAAGTCAGTAAAGTTGGGCGAGTAGCATTACATTGTGGATCTGGAAAGGTCGATTGATCACACTGTGCCTGGTCAGCCCGCGATGAACGCCGGCGGTTGGACCAGTGCCTTAAGAGCCCTTATTGAAGTACATTAAAAACTAGGTTATTTGTGAATTTCGTGAAATGCCGATGTGAAACATTGTCCTCTCAACGCCTAGCTCGTCGACATTTGGCAATAAGCAAAACGTCACTATTGGGCGACCGCCAACACTGCCCGAGTGTTAGCGGATTCTACTAACGGGTTATTCTTTAGAAATATGTTTGCAACTAATTCCTCTATCTCTATATATTTAGTATGAAAAAAGGCCAGAGGAATAAGGTGACCCCAGTCATATTTCTGAAGAATAACCCTAACCCGGACCTTATACAAGTAAACTCCTTTAGTTGGCGTTGTGTACGATCTACTTAAAGAAAACAATACTGTTGTGTGGTTTTGTACCTCATTATCGTCCGTCATAAAAGAGAAGGTGCTTTATAGATAAAGTCTATGTACATTGAAATTTCAGTGGATTATCAACTCTAGGGCCATAGGGACAAGAGTTAAAATTGCTTTAATAGCAACGTGACTTTAAACGTATTATGAATTTACAGCCCTGGAGTTTACCTATCTGAAAATCGAACAAATGCGAAGGCAGCTGAACGCCATTTTTCTATTAATGCACTCGTAATATATGGTTTGGTGTGATCATTTTGGTGTTATCAAACAATCGCTTTGTTTCCCTTAAGTGGATCATACTCAACGCCAACCGAAAGAGTATAACATACTCAATGATACCGACGCTTACTGAGCTCACGGTATCACGGTGGTTTGGTTCAATTTGACTGAATATTTATTAATAGCTCTTCCATTAAAACATCTAGTTCAGTTAGTTGACGTATATATTTTCCAATGACATTGGAAATATCCTTTTTAATAGAAAATTGTACGGTAAAAGATGTTACAAACGTCCCTAACACTCAAATTTTGCTCGGTCACCTTCAACGACTGGACGAGGATCGAGCGGAATATAAGATTCTGAGGAATTGAGAACATTCTGAAGTCACTGAAAACAGTATAAACTAGGGTTTGCTTGGGTACCGGGATTTCCCGGTATTTTGAGCCGAGCAAAGAACCGAGACGTGGAAATAAAAGTGCCGGTACTTTCGGGAGTTTCGGGAAATACATTTCAGCAGCATTTTTCATGTAATTTTTGTTTTCTGGTGTACTATATTCAGTTCTGTGTATCGTTATTCAAACAGTGAGAGAAATAGTGAAAAATACTTATAATTCGAAACGAAGAAGCGCGTAGTTAAATTTTAACCATACACGGGTGGCTTTACTTAATAAACAAATAAAATAGATAAATAACAACTTTTAGATGATTCTCGTTGACCGCTCGTTCGATCGTTGTTAGTGATAAGTGGAGACGAGCGAGACGCCTCTTACTTGGGTTTGCGCCAATACCGCTCCACTGTCCGCGGATAGCGTATTTTGCATTTTGGCTGAATATAAGACGGTGGAACCAATAGAATAAAAAAATACCTACGAAAAATGGTCCGGCAGTAAAGAAATAAATTAAACGTATAAGGTTTCCACCGGGGCCGTGCGAGGCAGCAGAGCGGTGGCAGCGCTGAGCGAGGCTAGACACGTTGATTGGCAGATTTTTTCCTCGCACACTGCTCTGCTACGTCTCACATCTCTGGTGGAAACGCAGCCTAAATTGGTCATCATTATCACAATTTAAGAGCTTTGCTCTTGTTGGTGGAGTAGACGCCATTTTGTGCAGGCCTCAGCTATGCATTTTACGTCCTGGTACGACACAACATTGACCTTTTCTTCTCCGATGTCTGCCTCTCCCTCTCTTTCCTCCTAGGATTGTCTTAAAGAAGATAAATTGGTCATTCTTGAAAATTATCTTACGCCTGTGCATACATATTGCCGGTTATTCAAAAGGTCTCGCCTCTTTAGAATGGCATTTTTTTGGTTATTATGCGGAACTACATAATCCCGAGCGTTACATATTAAACAAAAATGCCATTGTAATGATTAACAGTCTTCTGAATATTTATGGCCAGGAAAATGATGTCCTTAGAATTACCCGAATATATTCTTCCACGTTTTCTCATGGCTCTGGGTCGTACCACATAAGGCCATTACTCTATGCAGGAAAAATGAGATATGGAAGACCCGATTTAGACCGAAGCTGAAATTAAACGCCTGGCAGAGAATTTTAAAAACATACATACGTATTTGACGTATTTAACTGCTATTGGAATATAATACTGTCTATAGGTACCAAATATCGTAAGGGATTTAAGAAAGAAAAAAACTTTATAGATGCAATAATATTAATATGGATATGACTGGTATAATTTATTATTTTTTCTACACATAAAAATAATGTAACTTATCGGAACAAAAAAATAAAAAACTTTTTGGAAGCTTTTGTAAATATTGGACAAAAATTATAGTGATAATAAATAAAAACATCATTTGTTAATTTTTGAAATCGTTTATTTTTTTAAGTTTTTCTTCTTTAATATTTCTTCTGCACAATGCACAGTAAAAAATTAAGACCGTATTAACCAACATGACATGTATTTAACAAATTGCACTAGTCATATCCATATTAATATTGAGATCGCTACTTCAAATCCGGTCTCTAGTCATAAGGTCTCTTATAAATTGTGAGCTTTTATTTGGGCCATTCTCAATCTTGTGCACACTGTCACAGTCGTGGACCTTATTACTACTTCTAACTGATCAAAAAAATGAATGTTGTCATGAATTCACTCATCCATATGATAAAAAGAATTCATAATAATATGACGGTTAGATCAAACGATTACTAGCGCAATAAAGCCACGGTACCTAGTGACTTCATGCACAAAAATGAGAATGGCATATTTATGGGGTTTACAAAAGTCGTTTTGTTTTCTCAAACAGCTCTTGCGTTCTAAAAATGAAACTACACAGCAGCTTTCGAAACTAAATATTAATTCAGATAAATGCCAAAACACTGCATTTTTTATGTAAAAGACTTGCGTCATCAAATCTGTGTAATACTGGCATAAGTATTTCGTTGACCGCTAAAGCATCGATGTAAGCAGCGATGAACTGCAGCATGGCGATAAGCAAAGCGTCTCCTAGTTGGAATCGGGCCAGGTGCCGCCTCACTGTTAGCGGACAAGTCATTCCCGAAGTTACGAACTTTTCGACCGAGCAGAGCGTGAGGTTATGAGTCGATTACGATAGTGTAAATCCCACATTTTATTTAATTTAATTTTATTTAGGTTATAGGTTACGCGGGCTTATTTTCTGAAACTCAACGACAAACATGCACCTATTTTGCGTGATTTAATTTCATTTATTAATTGCTTACATGTACTTTTAATGTAGGGTATTGCAAGGTGTTAAGAGCATACAGTTTGGGTAGTGTACATGATACCCTGAGGGGCATTAGAATTTAATCTTATACTTTCTTAAAAATTAATATTGGAATTTTAAATTATAATTACAACGTTTATGGATGGTATTTATATAGTAGGTAGGTAAACCTGGTTCTAAATTTCTTTGAAATATTTTAAGTAACACAGTACAAAAGGCAAACTTAATGCCATAGCGCATTCTCTACCAGTTAACCTTAGGACAAAACACTTTTAATGTAAAATAATTTAATAAAAAGTCAGAATGACATTTTTTTAAATCGTTCTCTCGCCCGCCGTAACTCGCGTCCCACGACCGAACTTTCTAGAATATTGGAGTGTTACTTGGCAGATACAGCGCCATAAACAATGCGGCGACGGACGGCCGCCTATCCCGCCATTCCAATATGGCCGCCCAAATTTTTTTTTTGACTCTGCCATACTTGCAAGTCTTACTGCTGTTGTAAAAATCGGACCAAGTGGGGGCCATGGCGTTCCCTGGGATCGAATCAGGTCGCTTGGCCCGGACCATTTTTTTTTTGACCCCGGGAAATGCATAAAACTGCATACCACTACGTAACCTAAGGCCATCGGGGGTGACAGCCAGATGTTACGTATTGGTTATGTGGGGCTCTCCGCTCCTGAAGGGATTGGCCTACCCACTAAAACCCAGGGATGCTACCGACCTGTGCCTTCACGGTGATGCCGTGGGATCGCTATCAAACCACCACGACATCACCAGCACCTTCGCCCTAGGGCGGACCCTCTCCGAAAAAGGCACACTGTAGCATGGCCAGTGTGCCTTCCCTCACCAGCCCCCCCCCCCCCCCCCCCGACCAAATGGCCGTCCCCGGGGGAAGCAGGGACCGGCACCAGACACACGGTGTCCCGGTCCCTCCCTCGCCGCCACGGGAGGACAAACGCCCCTGTCTCGCAGCCGTCCACGGGAGGACAAACGCCCCTACCCCGCAGACCTCCCGCCTGTCCTTACGGACCGCAGTGGGCCAGTCCTCCGCCTCCCGCCCCCAGCACATGAGGTAGCGGCAGCCTGTAAGGCTGAGTTCTCGGGACGCAGAGGACTAGTCCACCGCCACCACGCAGCGGCACAGGTCACCCGTCTGGTGCCTGCCCGCAGTGCCCCCCAAAAGGAGACGTCGGAGGGATGATGCCCGTGCGCGACGCTCCGCCCTCGCGTGCCGCACCTGGAGAGTCCTCTAACAGAGGAAACCCGGTGCGGGACCCCCCAACCCCCCCTGACAGGCTCATTCGCAGCATCGGCAAGTGATCAATTAGGAACCCCTAAGAAATCAGGGGGCCGAAGTTTTTCAAATTGTGGAACTAGGAGGTCGCGACCCGCACTTTGAAAAACACTGCTCTAACAGACTCTCCTTCGGGTCCGACGGTCTCTCTCTATAACGCGTGCTCTTTCTGGTCGCTGGCTAAGGCTACCACCAGGTGAACCACTTCTGTTGCAAGGAAGTAGACTTTGGTGCGCCGACGACGCTCGTCGATTTAGGGTTGTGGCGACACTGCCACCTAGCGACATTCGTTGGAAGAAGAAGACAGTTGCATCAATTCCACGACAGATGGCGCTTACATCAACGCCCATACAAATGGCACAATTCCCATACAGTTCTGAATCACACTATCGAAATGTTTATAACGCTAACACTACATATTACCACTTCCAACCTACTTCCCTCGGACTTCGGTCTCCAGGCACAACACCCGCCTGGAGAGAGATCTCTCTATTGTCCTCTCTTCCACAGGGTCGTTTTCAAAAAAAGATGTCCGAAGTTAGGACTTAATTAAACAAATGTTTATACAATTTATATGGGTAACTTTCGTTACACAAAGGAAAAAGTTAACGCATGGTTTAATAAAGCCTTAACTACGGACATTTTGAAAACGACCCAAGTCAATTTTATCTATACTTCGGTTGCCCGAAATGCAGGTCTAAACTGCACCAACATGTAAAAGCAACACTGACGCAAGTTTTAACATGCCTGTCTAGGCTGAATATATCACGGGAAACTATTAAAACTGTAATATCTTATTGACCAGAGAGGTAATGCTGCCAGCGTAATGGGCACCATGCCGCAGGCGGAGCTGCTTGAAGGGGTATTCTTTTTATAATTTTAGGTAGTTTAATTTAGGTTTATTTAGTTTTAGGAAATTTAAATTTTATCTTGTTTGTATTTGTTCGTTTACTGTACTTTCTTTCAATAAAGAAGTATTTATCATATATTCTTATGAATAAACGGTCATTCATTCAAATGAACACACAAACAGCTACCCAAGAGAAAAGGAAGTGGTAAAAATGTAGCTTGCAAGATTTCATTAAGAAGAAACATGGCGAGTAAAAAATACGTCTTATATGTATCAGTTGGGCTGATAACCAACGTAATGTTTAGTAATTTATGACAAATATAATATCAAGTTTGCGAAGGCACAATTTCAAAAGGGTTGCATATTGTTTAAAAGACAAAACATTGTGATTGGTTACAAACCTACTGAAGTGAGAAATTCATTTGATGCTGTAGTTTCCCTTCCAAACTAAGTACTAGCTCCCCCCCCGTTAGCACGCATTTCGTGAGGCCAATTCTGAGCGTCACTTACATTTCCATTCTTATTATATTTCGATGACAAAATAGCTTTAGCCTTTAGTAAAAAACATGAATCCTGAGAACGTAACCTTTTTCGGCTAGTCGTATAAAAACAGCCCAGCTACGGCAAAACAGCCAGGTCACCTGAAAGTCAAATTTTCGCAACAACACTTTAAATCGGCCCTCGGACAAACTCTTATCGGCGATGTAAACATTTTTACGGCGGCATTAAACATTTACGTCGGGGCAGCGAGAGACGCAGGATACGGGTGTCAGTGGGTGCGAGAGGGACAGAGTATAAGGGTCGCGATGAATGGACAATTTCATTTGGTTCAGTAGTCAACACACATCACTCTAAGGTCCCCAAGAACGAGTAGTACCATGATTGGAGTTTTTATTTACACAGAGTGATTTCTGGGTCGTGATCCCGGACCAGTTTTTCTGACTCTATAACTGGTCAATATTATCTTTGATAGCATTTGATCAAAACAGCATTACTTAAAATTTTCTTATTTTCTAGTTAAATGAATCTTAAACTAAGTAAATCATGGTCACCCTATGATTTTTGACATACGCTGTATGGAAAGCGATAAGCGAGTAGGGTGACCAAATTTTCAAATGCAGAAATGTTTTTTTTTCTAATAATCTGAAACATTGTTACAAATATTGATGATAAGAAATTTGTAATTAACATCATTAGATTCATCTTTGAATATTGTATTATGCCTTATTTTCTTGCTCCACGACCCAAAAATCACTCTGTGTATATGTATGTATGTATGTAAACACTTTATTGCACATAAAATCATACAGAAGCAGTACAAAAATCAATGGTATAAGGTTTTTTTAAAGGTTCTCTTAAAAGGGATCGATGATCATCATTCCTCTGTGCACACAAATTATCCGCTGGTGCCTTCGTGATTTCTTTGCATGTAGATTTTTCATCAACGCCCCTCTTCCTTTCCCTTCCCACAGCATTTTTTTTACTTGATTACCTCACCTCCTCTCCCAAGTGCTATCCTTATCGCTACCCCCTCTTTAGTGATAAAGTACAACTTCTTACTCCTCGCGACATGCGACGGCTAGTTATTTTTATTTTATATATAGATACAAGAAATCAAAGTACTTAGAAAAAATTAAATTGCGCTCACCCATGGTCCACATCAGGAATCGAACCCGGTACCTCTGGATTTCGGCCCAGTGTCTTTACCCACCAGCGGAGCAGTTGGCAAGTGCCTTTAATTTAGCAATCTACTTTGACTTCTGTAAAATTCTGGTTTAATGTAAATATTTATTATGAAAACATACAAAAACTAATACAATACTACGTAATTAAAGGTAAATAAATTTAAAATTTATAAACTAAACCCTACAATGAAACTAAAAGAAAAATTACCAGATGAGTTTGGGCCCCCTCAGCAGAGTGCCCATCAGTCCCATCACGCAGGGCAGGCAGTATTCCCGCGTGTTTTTCCGCTATGGCGAGTCTTTGCGCGAGCGCGCTGCCTGCGCGAGGGTCCCCTGATGCCTCCCTCAGGCCCCTACTCAGGGCCCACAGACCGAGTGCTTCGACGCCAAAATTAATGATTAACTTTATTTGTTCCAGTGACTGCCGCGTGGTGCGTGACCCGCAGACTCTCAAATCCAAGGGCTATGGATTTGTGTCCTTCCTCAAAAAATCGGTAAGTGCTTATTTCTTCTCTGTCGTTCCTTCTTTGCTCAGGACTAGAGCTGTAACAAAAGCTGGATAATTGTTATATTGTACTCGTAATATTTAATAAAAATCTTATCCAGTCTGTGCTTTCGTAAACAAATTGTTATTACACATTTTAACGATGGGTCGATTTCAGGCGTTTTTCCAGCGTTTTTTATTTTTATTTCATTAGAGTCACTCGATTTTTACCGCAAAGGCCTATCGAATGGCGACAGGGCTATTCTTCAGAAATATGTCTGCGACTCCTTCATCTGTGTCCATACATTTAGTATGAAAAGGGCGAGATGAATGAGGTGACCACAGACATATTTCTGAGAATAGCCCGACAACTTTTGACTAAATTATGTGTATCGTTTATCGGCCATTCTCCAGAAATATGTCTGCGGTCACCTAATTACCGCGTCGCTGTTTTCATACTAAATGTATGGAGACGCGTGAATTAGACGCAGACATATTTCTGGAGAATGGCCGTTATAATAAAAGTTAACTATGATCACCGCTTGCTGCTCAATACCAACAATTGTTGCTTAACAATTTAAGGCCGCCGCGTTTCCGAACGGCCTAAGACTTTTCATATGATAACACCTGCTAGCTGTCAGTTTTTGACATTGTCTCTAATTTTTGGAGCGAGAGGGCTGCGCGCAGACGAGATTTGTGCCCATTGCTTTAAGTGAATTTGGATAATCTATTTGTTATAATATTAAGTGATTGAATCCCCCTTTTGTACATGCTAATGAACGAAATGTTGGAATCCTGATGTATTGTTTTGCGTGTGCGACGTCTGCAGCTGCGGAATCCGCCGACTTGGAGCTAGACTTCTGACGGTTACTTTGATTTTGGATGGACTATAGACCCCAGACTCTGACCGATTCCTATCACATATTGATTCCTATCGATATTTAGTTTTAAACCTTGTAGTATTAACTGTAAAAGCGCTAGTTACTTGAAAACCATTATATTTATATTAAAACACAATCGATCCAGTAACTGATTATCCTCTCGAGACGCCATTCGGGCGCGAACCGCCGCTTGGAGGCTTGACAGTGCGCTGGGTTCGCAGCGCCCTCTACAACTTAGGCCGCGTTCAGAAATGCGGCTAACAGTAGATATTAAGTTTTCAAGAGTTTTCGTTTTGGGATAAGAATTCAGTGTTGAACAACTATATTTGGTGGACCACGAATGAAACACACGCCCGCGGTCGAAACGATCTGTAGTCGACCCTGATGATGTTGTTGTTGATGTCTTGATGATGATAATGATGACGTGTCTACAGGAGGCGGAGTCGGCGATCACGGCGATGAACGGGCAGTGGCTCGGCTCCCGGTCCATCCGCACCAACTGGGCCACTCGCAAGCCGCCGGCGCCGAAGAACGAGCGTGAGTGTATTATTAGTACATTGTGTATGTAGGGCGATAAGTAAGGAATTACGAACGAGTGTTTGTTAAAAGGCCGAGGCGAAGCCGTGGGCTTTAATAACACGAGTTTGTACCTAATTCTTTTACCGCCCGTGGCACACACAATGTTTATTACCTTACTTATTACTATACCCAGTCTGACAAGAAAATATTAAAACAGAAAGTGACATTAGTGACATATGTCCATAGACAACGCGAATTTCAAGTCACGTTCGAAAACCACAGCGGTAAAGACCTAAAACGGCCATTTTAGTTGATTTTATATTTGCAAAATACTGAAATACACTATTTAAACATTTAATTAATGTTACCGTGTGTTTAAATGTATACATATTGGTGCCCTTGACCGTACAAGTAGGCGCGCGGTGAAATCGCGGAGTGACTACAGCCCAATCTTGCCTATTTGCAAACAAATGATCTGATTTGTAGAACGGCGTAGATTTCGTTCTCTTTTTTCGCTCAGTCAAATATTTGATCTTGTGGCTATAAAGGCGCCATTTTAATTACGCCTCAGTAAAACTAAGCTGTAGGGCTGAAAAGCGCGGATTGGGGTCGTTCTTTCATGGGAATCGATCCCGCGACCCCGCGGCAACCGTGCCAATGTTCGTAATAAGAAAAATGTTGAATTTAGCACGTTACACAACTGGGGTGGTAAAACAAAGAAAGGCCGAGATCGCAGAAGTTTGCGGCCCGAGCTGCAAGCGAGGGACGTAAATATGCGATCGAGGGCTTTCTCTATTACCTCCCGTGTTGTGTACATCATTTTATGTCTACACTTGGCCAGAAAGCGCCAGGTGTGGCATAAAAGTATTTTATAGGATAGTTAGGTATATTTACTCACTCGCTGTGCCCCGCGGTGTTACTCGCGGTTCAAACGTAGCCTATGTGTTAATCCAGGGTGTCAGCTAACTCCATACCAAATTTTATTAAAATCGCTCCAGCCGTTTAGACGTGAAGAAGTAACAAACATACACACTCACAAACTTTCCTCTTTATAATATTAGTGTGAAGTGTGATATTAGTGTGATAACAGTAACTGGCATTTCCCAGCCGCTAAGCAAAGATATATTCTACTTACTGGAAAAGGGAAGAAATTAAAGGGGAAAGTTTGTGAGTGTGTATGTTTGTTACTTCTTCACGTCTATACGGCAGGAGCGATTTTAATAAAATTTGGTATGAAGTTAGCTGACACCTTGGATTAACAAATAGGCTACGTTTAAACCGCGGGTAACACCGCGGGGCACAGCTATATAACTGCAGTCTCAGCTTTATATCAAGTGAATTTCATTATTGTTTATCACTTTCTGGTATAAAAACATTGCTACGCTTAATTTAAACTCCATTACTTACATTAATTACTGACTTTTAAATGAAACAGGTAATAATATTAACCGCATTTAGCAAAATATAAAGGACAATTCGAATGAAAATTAAAAAGTAATGCCCAGGGAGCCTCAATAAATTATTCGCACAAAGAACCTATTTAGATATTCACAAGGCGGAAGATTAAGAAAAGTATACATAAGATTAGGGGTGTTGCAGATGAACTTTTCTTGACATCCGCAGATGAAGATACATTTTGCGTTTAAAGTTTTGTTAGATTAGATTATTTATTTCTCATTTTGAAATAACATTATAAGTTGCATTACATATCAAGTTATACAAATTTAAAACAAGATCGTCAGTTGGATCAAAGAAATTAAATATTAAAGTAGGTAACAAAAACAAAATGGTTAGTGGTTTGGTTAGTGGTAACTGTTGAGGAGTTAGATGCCATGATAATCTTAAAATCTATACCATAGTGTTTTGTATGTATGTCTATGTCTGTTTGTTCTCCAAATAAATAAAATAAAATAAAATAAAACAGGATAGTAAAAATATAACTACAACCTATTTACTTATAGAACAAAACCAAACCTAAAAGTACCTTACGATACTTTAGAGCATTCCATAAAAACGTCTACTTTTTACCAGACTGCGGCGAAGCCCAAAGGAGGGTTATGTGTTTAACCTGTATGTATGTATGTATGTGCGTTCCTATATCCGCTCGTAACTACTCAACGGCACAACCGATTTTGATAAATGATACATCATTAGATTCGTCTTCATGGCGTGAGTGTCACTGGGTAGATACGTTAAGCTAAACAGAATGGCGGATATTATGCACTTTTAAAGTGCACCACGGTCGGGTTTTTTTAGTAAAAATATTTATTGTCGCATACGTAACTCTATGGTAGCTACCCTAATAAAACTTATTAGCTGCTAAGAAACACTACCAATCTTAAAGCCAAGTTTCGATATTACCGTACCGATATTCAGCTTCCTAATTTTACATGTAAAAAGTATTAAAAAGGTAAGTAGTATTGCTCACGTAAAGTTTCCATGGAATATGGAACGTGCACGACGAAGGTGCTGCCAACTGATGCCGGCAATCTAAATCATATACCCTCCCATGCTGGGGCCACATTGACGAAAACGCCGTTAATAACGTTAATTTATCGCGTTGAAGGACGATTAACGTCAGTGTAGCTACGACTTACTAAATTTGACATTGACACTTACATAGTATCATTGACATTGACAGATTGATTTGACAGGAGTGATAGTTTCCTTTATTGTCCGCCCGTGTCTCTTTTGTCGTTTAGTACTACCCGTGTTCGTGCACGTTCCCTATACTCCCTTATAATATCATTTTTGTACGGAAGTCGAAGTAAATGGCAAAATTGAAGGCACGTGTTGGGTGCTCCGTTGGTCGAAGGGTAAAGATGCTGGGCCGGAAATCAAGAGGTACTGGGCTCGATTCCTGGTCTGGACCATAGGTCAGCGCCATTTAATTTTTCTATGTACTTTGATTTCTTGTATCTATATGCATCATTTTTGTAAGTTACAGCTTTATCGCGTACCAACCATTACTAGAGGAATAATAACATTAAAATAGCTGTAAACGTAAAGAAGTATATTAAAAACAAGTTAATTTCAATTTTACCATCAAACTTTGTTTTTTTTATATGTATGTGCCAAAGGAGTGTCCGATCTCGTTCAGCGAGAGAGTTATGATTTTTTTAAGTACAAACGTTTATGCTCCATCCACCCTGTAAGGGATGTCTTTCAGCTAACCTTTGAGCAAATAGAAAGAATAACGTACATCGTGATAATCAACATCATCATGCTTTTGGGCCTTGTTATTTAAGCTGTCCTCTTAACTAGCAGTTAACAGGTCGTCACAAAACTGACGATTCGTGTCAAACTCCATATGTTTCGTCACCGACTGACGGGTTAGACTGGGTTAGACGATATTTGAATATAGCTTAAGTTTCGCCTAACGGTACATTTAAAAATAAAAATGCCCTTTTATGCCATTATGTCCCGTTCCCTTTAATAATTAACGCTGAATTAGCCTGTGTTCCCACCAGGGATGTGCCAGGATGCGTAGCGAGGGATGTGTTTGTCATGTTACTTAAGTTTGCACCTACTTTGTATGTGATGCCAAGGAAACCAGAAACCAGGTGCAAACTTAGCTCAACCGATTAGTATGAGAAAGTTAGGATGATGCGCGGGTTTAAGGGCATTTTAGCATATAACAAACATAATTAGAGGAGGATATGTTACTCAGTTTTGATTTTCACAAAATAAAGGGCACCCTAGCCTACATGTAGGGGAGACCGGGTATGGTTGTCTCGCGGGTTGGTTGTCACAGCGACCATAAAATAATACTAAACGAAACATTAAGTACATCGTTTGGTGCTAAAAGATCGCAAGAGCTGTACATCCTTCCGTACTTCACCAATCGATGCACTTATTCCTTCGTTTAGTATTATTTTATGGTCGCTGTGACAACCAACCCGCGAGACAACCAGACCCGGTCTCCCCTACGCTGAATACATGGAACAAAAAATATTGTAAGACCTATAATGTATAGGTACTTACCTAACACTGTATTCCTAGCAAATAAATCTTTTGAATCTACGCAGTTGCGGATATTTGGGCCATCCCTAATAGAGATATATGTATAAGTCTTACACGTTAAGAGGAAATGGTTTCATGTTATTAAGAGCGATGCCTGAGGTCTTAATAAATATGATTTTTAAGATTAAATACAGTATCAGGGTATCAGAGTCATTCTCGTTTAGATTTGTGACTTGTCACAGCCATGTGCAGAAAGTTAACGTTGGTAATACTTGATTTTTCCTTTTTTAGGGTTTGGTACCTCAAAAGGAAAAACGGAACCCTTGTAAGATCACTTTGTTATCCGTCTGTCTGTCTGTCCAGCTGTCTGACAAGCCCCTTTATCTCGGGAACGCGTGAAGTACGTCTACGGACCCTTGAAGCTGTAAGAAAATCAAACTTTTAAGTTAACGCGACAAAAAGACACGACCGTTTATGCCGCAAAAACGTATTTTTTGACACGCGCAAGGAAACCAAATTTCAAAGGGTACTTTTCGTTGACCTAGAACTATCAAATTTGGCAAGTAATACCGTCTTATACTACAAGACTCTAGGGTAGTAGTCTAGTACTAGGTGGCGGTGGCCACTTTCCTTGCGCTCATGGCGTCTCTATTTGCGATACTCGCCGCCGCGGCGGCTCGTGTCGCAACTCACGCCATTCGCGTATTTTGGCTCTACTTATACAACTGTTGCATAAAATACTATTATGCCACACAAGTGTAGACATAAAATGATGTATACAACGCGGGAGGTAATAAAGAAAGCCCTCGATCGCATATTTATGTGCCTCGCTTGTAGCTCAGGCCGCAAACATCTGCAATCTTGGCCTTTCTTTGTTTTACCACCCTAATTGTGTAGTTCTGATGTACTTTGATATATTTGGTAGCTATTTTTCCGCACGCTCACTAAAGTTAAATGATAAATGGCAGATTTCGATGGATTTCATAATTAGCTCGGTGATTACTTGATTGTCGGCGGATATCCGTGAATTTAAACGAGGCCAATCGTGAATGTGGCGATTGATTTAATGATTCATTCATAATTGACTATGCAGAGGGATAAAACAGAAACCCCGGATGGTTTGCAACTGGGAATCGAATGAAAGAATCCATGATTAATACATTTTTCTGCTCTCCGGCCGGAAAGCGTCTCCTTGCCGGCCGCTGTGCTGAACGAAGATGCCGCTTTCTGGCTCCGTTGATCAGAAAAATAGTAGGTATGCAAACCTTGGCCAGTAAATAAGAAATCCTCAGATCACATGTTTCATTTCTTTTGTGTTTTGATCACATTACATGTGATCTGACACATTTTTTACTTTAGTGGCCAAGGTTTGTATACTATTTTTCAGAAAAAAAAAACTTTTCCTCCAGGGATTAAAGTGGTACTTTTCTGTTCAAAGACAACAGTTTTTTTTTTAGTTTGAGTCCACTTAGAATATGCCATACCAATACACAGCTTTATAAAATAATAATCGATTTCTAAAATAATACATGGGCATTTCTCCAGAAATATGTCTGCGGTCACCTCATTCATCTGGTCCTTTTTCATACTAAATGTATGGAAACAGATGAATGAGTCGCAGACATATTTCTGAAGAAATGCCCACTGTACAATAAATTTATGAATTCAATATTATTCCAACATTTCATTTTTAATAATAATGTGTGACACACTTTGTTTAAGCTTACTTCGTTATTTCAATAGCTTTTTTTTTATCCTCTACTTTGTGTAATATTTTCCACGCCGTAAAAGCCTTAGTTTGGGATAGTAATATTACAAATTATACAGCTACTTTTGTGGTTGACTGTACGTTCGCTCCGTGGAATATATCTGCGACTAATTTCCGTTGGTCGTAAATATGAGCGCCGTAAGCTACATACGTACTTACATACATTAACTTTGTTCGGTTTGAGTTCGTGTATTTAGTTTAGAGAGATAATTTAGACTGTACAAAATAATCGCATAAAAACAGCATATTTACCTCGACGTTTCGGCCGTTTCGTGAGGGGACTTGCAAACATATCTGGGGACGACAGTGCCCCGATCTCCGATCAGTTCTCGATCATATTTTTATGCAATTAAGTTTTGTGATGAAAACTTCACTGATAATTTATTTTAAAATAAGAAGTTATAATAATATATTATGATGATAATGTAATGGTTACTTCATATATCAGAGACTAAATGATTAATATGTTATTTAATAATGAAGACTGACTGATTATGATTGACTGTTTTTTCCCTTGACAACATGGCCTTATATGGAAGTTTCGGTTTCAGTTTCAGCCGAAACTGGAAAAAAGCCGAATTTCGGTTTCAGTCTTGGTCGTCAAAACTAGTTTCGGTCGGGCACTAGTAGGGCCCCGTGTCTGCACTCCTTTACAGCAGTGTCAAGACATGACGACCGCTTTAGCTTAGTTGGTAGTGACCCTGCCTACGAAGCAGGAGGTCCTGGGTTCGAATCCCGGTAAGGGCATTTATTTGTGTGATGAGCACGACTATTTGTTCCTGAGTCATGGATGTTTTCTATGTATTTAAGTATTTGTATCTATTAAATATATCGTCGTCTAGTATCCATAACACAAGCCTTATTGAGCTTACTATGGGGCTAGTTCGATTTGTGTAAGATTGTCCCCTATTTATTTATCGAGAGATCGCGCTGTTTCACGAATCTGTATTATCTAAATATAAAATATAAAAGAAGAAACTGACTGACTGAGATATCAACGCCAAGCCCAAACCGCTGGTCCAAAAAATTCCGAATTTAGCAAGTAGGTTCCTTGTAAGGTCTAGAGGTGCACAAAGAAAGGATTTTTCAAAATTCACCCCCTAAAGGCTTCAAATTCAATTCAATTCATTTATTCAGTCGACCAACATGGCTCATTCATTACTTTACAAACATAAATTATGGCAAACTAGTTAATTAATGAAATAATGACAAATAAATTATAAACTAATAGAAATAAAATAAATATTTAAAAAGTTTACACAAAACAAAACAATACCCCCTACGGTTTGACAGTCAAAATTTGTATGGTGTTTCATGTTTGGACTCTTCATTAAAATAAATGAAAAGTAGTTTCATCGTTTTTCGAAATTCCTCCTCTAAAGGGTTTAAATAGGGGTTGAAAGTTTGTGTCGGGACTACGCTATCCCGGTAAAGAGTTCCCTTGGGAGAGTAACAGGAACAACGCGGGCGAAGCCGTGGGAAAATGCTAGTGTATAATATACACTGAAGGGAACCAAATGCTTAACCGTTTAATCGTCTTCAAATTTTTTTCGTTCGTGGTTCGTCATCAGAAATAATTATTAATTAAAGTACTAGAGGTAGACGAAATTTTTTATCGACATTTATGGATATCGATATTTTTGTTTTCGACTTTTCTTACGATATGAAGTTCTAGACAAATAATACTAAAGAAGTCCCTTAAGACGAAGACTATTAAGTTAATAATTTCCATATACTTAAATAAAACACAAAGCTGGGTATGATTACTAGTTTAGGCGGAAAGCATCGAAGAGAGATCGCGCATCGCGGAGAGTATCGATACGCGAACATACTACTTGCCTTTCCTTTCTGCACCAAAAACTTAAATATGTTAATGCCAAAAATATCGATATTCATAAATTTCGATAAAAAATTTGGTCTACCTCTAGTACCTGTCAGGCGTTTGCCCCTGACATTCCAAGGTCTGGTCATCAGAAATAGTAACACGACCAATTTCAGAACTATGTTGACCTGCCGAACATTCAAATTCCTCGACTGTACCAATGTCCTAAATTTTCACGTGAAAGGGACCCAAGGAATCTAGGTCCTCTATTGTCGTGAAAAGCAATAGTAAGTAATAACTCTGTAAAATAGACCGGAAACGCCGCGGCCGGATGTATTAATGTCGTGCCGGAAATTAGGCGCTCGGCGAGGGTTAAATGTGGAAAAAAATTGGAAAAATCTACATTTGTGTCGTTTTTAGGCGAAAATGTCCACTTTCATTAAGGAACGATAACTAAATTCACTAATTTTACAAACAGATCAAGGGATACTTTACAGGTCTGGTTGGTACAGGTAGGCACTGAAAAAAGCATTAGAAAATAATCATTTGGGAATTTTTATTTTTAAATGTACGATTAGGCAAAACTTCTGCTATGTTTAAAAATCGTTTAACCTGCCTGGCCATTGGTGACGAAATATACGGATTTTGATACTAATCGTCAGTTTTGTGACGACCTGGTAACTGCTAGTTAAGAGGACATTTTAAATAAAAAAAAAAAACCATTTACTTATTTATTTCAATTTTATTGCACAAAAGAGAACTTGTCTTACAAAAGGCGAACTTAATGCCATAAGGCACAAAGTACCCTCTACTACCAAAGCGTGAACTCAGTAGCTCGGAATCCGAATATTTCCGAACGAAAGAATTTAGGTATTACGGTGATAAGACAGGGACGAAAAGTTCGTGTTTTGTTTATCGTGTCTTTTCTTGCAGCTCACGGCTCAATAGAGCGAGTGAGTTGAAAGATAGAGTTGTTTGAATCGAAACTAAGCTAGTGAGACGGTGATATCGTTGACCGTAGGCTCAATTGGGGTAAGGGACGTAGATTTGCCTGTGAGCTACACATGTTCAGTCTTTAGAGCAGCGGTTTGGTGGCAGCTTTAGACTGTGGTAATATCCACTATGTACTTATCTAATACCCGAAGGCAAATGCAAATAGTCTACGAGACGTAGCATTCTCTGATTTACTTTCCAATTTCCTAGCGCGACGCTCCGGCGGAAAGTCAATTTGAAAAATAGGAGTAAACTGCGAAATGTAAGGATTAAAGAAGTTTTATTAAAGTGGTTTGACTTATATGCATTGCATCACTTTCCCATACTACTAATACTAAACTATCGCACTATAATATTAAATAAAATGTGAAGATGTTTGGAGGTTTGGATGTTTGTTACTAAATAACGCAGCAACAACTAATTGGATAAAGCTGAAATTTGGTATGCTACTATACTAAGTCCTGGGTTGAAACATAGGATACTTTATATCCCGGTAGAGCTAATACTGTGTAATCATATAAATAAATAAAAAAATCTCATGTTCCAGTGAACTCCAAGCCGTTGACCTTCGACGAGGTGTACAACCAGAGCTCGCCGACCAACTGCACCGTGTACTGTGGAGGCCTAGCCGCCGGCCTCACTGAGGAGCTGCTGCAGAAGACCTTCCAGCCCTTCGGCTCCATCCAGGAGATCCGCGTCTTCAAGGATAAAGGATATGCCTTCATCAGGTAACATCCAGTGACAAGCCATAATCTTCGAGCTAGGAGTACTATAGCTGCTCTGGAAGCCTAGCCGCTGCCTCACCGAGGACCTATTGCAGACCGTCCAGCCCTCCGGCTCCATCCAGGAGATCCGCGTCTTCAAGGATATAGGATATGCCTTCATCAGGTAGTCTTAGTCAAGAATAGGTGTATTCTCTTCCCTTCTTCTTGTTAAATGTGACTAAAAGGATGCCATCAGAGCTGAAAGAAGGGATAGTGGTAAAAGTCACGGGCATAGTACGAAAAGGGCACGACAAAGTAACATAGATGGCGGCTATTGCAGACTTTTTGAACAGACAGACAATGTACACAAAACCGAAGAATTTTGATGGTACAACCTTCCAGCCCTTTGGCTTCATCTAGGAGATCCGGTCTTCAAGAACAAGAACTAGATTTTCAACAGTGTATTAGACGGAGAAACCAGATCAATACGACCAGGATTACAAAGTTTCTTTAATATGCAGGTCTCCTCACCACGTTTTCCTTCAACGCACGAGTGCTGATTACCACAGCCATATTTAAATAGTATAAGAACAGGTCATCTTCTTCGTCGATCTCTTCATTGCTGAAGGTTATGTCCAGTTTTAAAGACTTTTACCGAGGTCTTCACTATTTTTCGCCATCCGTTCCTGTCTTCGGCTTTTCCCAAGGCAACGGTGATAGGAAGACCAGTTATAGTTTTCACTTGGTCCGTCCATCGAGTGGGTGATCGTCCGCGTGGTCTTGTACATGGTAACCACTGGGATTCGAACCCAGAACCTCCCGACCCAGTGTCCACCTCCCAAACCACTTGGCTACTATTATTAGCCTATTTAAATATTTCTTATTTGAATTGCAGGTTCTCGACGAAGGAGAGCGCCACGCATGCGATTGTCGCAGTGCACAACACTGACGTGAACGGGCAGCCTGTCAAGTGCTCTTGGGGCAAGGAGTCCGGGGACCCGAACAACGCGCAGGCGCCTGGACAAGTAAGTTTGTAGATGGCATTACATCACCCTATCACATCACACTAATACTATAAATGCGAAAGTTTGTGAAGATGTTTAGTTGTTTGGAGGTTCGGATGTTTAGATGTTTGTTACCAAATAACGAAGTAACAACTGAATGGATTGAGCTGAAATTTAACATGCAAATAGACCAGCTCCTGGATTGAAGAGGGAAAGTTCCCTTGGGACAGTAACGGGAACAACGCGGGCGAAGCCGCAAGTACATGCTATAGCATGGCAACTTCGTTGGTGACACTCCCCCTACCGCCATCACGAACGAGGGCCTCCGGAGGCTGCCTCCGTCGGTCGCCGGTCGTCTTAGCGGTAACTTGTGTAAGTAGTTACGACTGCACGTAACAAAAAGCACACATGGGAGTGTCACTAACGCAGTTGCCAAGCTATGGTATAAGATAAAAGTGTATTTACACAAGAATGATACACACAAGGACATTAAAATAAATAGCTGGACGTAGCCTCAATAACAAATAACTGAAGCACCTCCAGTAAGCAGTAATCCGATCGTTTTGTACTCAAGAAGAGCACGCACACATTAACCAGCGTAGTAGGCCACTACGAGCAGCAAGCACACATCAACTAGTGTTAAACGATGGGCTTACTAGAGGTGCTTCAGTTATTTATTAGCGAGGCTTTAAGGTCCTGATGTCAAAGTAGATGGCAAAATTGAAGGCACTTGCCAGCTGCTCCGTCAGTGGAACGGTTCAGACTTAGGGCCGGAAATCAAGAGCTGGCTTGACGCTCGCACAGTGTGGATTGGGGACTTCACTGGCAGCTTTGAATCTCTTCTGCAGAATTCCTTACGATGTGTTTTCTTTACACATATTTGAATTCTAATTGTTCAGAATTACTATTTATTTTGTAAAAAAAAAACAAAAAAAAACATTATTTACAACTTACTGACTAAATAGGTAAACCTAGCCTATTGGGACCTAGAATTATATTTACAAATGTCTCCTATGTCGCCTCCTACGGGCTGGCTGCATTGCTTCGCTGGATGGCAATGCCTATCCGCTGAGCGAGGAACGAGCCAGCCCTATGGTCACCGGAGGACCGGATGAGCAAATAACTGAGTTTTTTAAAGAAAGTAGTTGTCTCCGGTCCCCACAAACCCAGGGTTTCCACTGAAATGTAAATATCTAATCATGTTCCGTACATTAAATTAAATTAAATTAAATATTAGGAGATAATCTTACACAAATCGAACTAGCCCCATAGTATGCTCAATAAGGCTTGTGTTATGGATACTAGGCGACGATATATTTAATAGATACAAATACTTAAACACATAGAAAACATCCATGACTCAGGAACAAATATTCGTGCTCATCACACAAATAAATGCCCTTACCGGGATTCGAACCCAATACCTCGTGCTTCGTAGGCAGGGTCACTACCAACTCAGCTAAAGCGGTCGTCCACATACACATAGGCATACACATAGGAGGGCGGTACATATTACATAACTTCCGAAAAACTCATAGGTAGGAGCCAGGACTCGAACTCGTGCCCTCCGTTTGAAAGGCGCATGCCCAAACCACTCGGCTCCCATAGCTTCTTTAATTACTGAGGATCGCGACCACATATTGTTTGTCTCGAAATGGTGCGGTCATAGGCCGTATGGTCCGCGTTCTGCATGAAGCCGCCAACCTAGACTGTTATGCGTTTTCAAAATAGGAGTTTTAAATTATGCCTATTAAAGGACACCCAGGCAGACCATCTTGCTGGTGCTCTTCCCTGAGCACTCATCCCATTTATTTATAGCTTTACTCGGCCTAAATAAAAAGTCAAAGCAAATGTAAATTCTAAGATTTTTCGAAGGCAAACTTGAAAAAGCAATCAGCATGTAATTAATTATAGAACTCCTGATCTTTCGTATGTTAATTCGGCAAATGGACCTTATTTACATTATTTCTCTAAAGGCCGTAGCAGGATAAGGGAGGAAAAAATGCCCTTGAATGATTAAGAGCTGTTTATTTTTTCTATAGTTGTTTGCATTTAGTTGTATAACTGTGCAAAGTTTGGTTGAAAAATTCCCAGTGGTTCAGCCGGAAAAAAATAAAAACAAAATTTATGAAATTTGACGTATCTCTATAACTATAAATCTTTATCATAATAACTTTAATTCGTTTTGGTTAATTAAATAGTATGTATGCCTTAAAAGAAAATTGAGTCTGTATCTTTACAATTTCTGTAAAAAACATGTAAGTCAAAATTTAAAAAAAACGTTTTTTTGATTCCTGAAGGAGTGACCACTCTAAGTGACATTTCTAAAGAAGCCTTATTTAACGATCTGTCAGTCATATAAGTTTGACGGTTAAAATCGAAAAGCAACAGTGTCAAAATTAAAAAACTATGTTGGTCGGATTCTGTTACATTTTATTCCTAGACTATTCTAATACTGCCAAAGAATTTAAACATAAATATTCTTTGTAAAGAACTAAAAATAAAATAAATTTATGGCATTTACTCGAAAATGTATCAACTTAAAAATGTCTTTTACTTCTTATTTTAATCACTATCGCTATCTTCATTAACGGTAAAATATTTGGTAAAACGATAAGTAAGACTTAATTAGAAATGATGATGATTACCTATTTAAAAAAAAAGTTTTATAAGTTAAAAGGCGACAATTAATACAAATATATTTTTAAGCCAAAATTAATGGAAATGTCAAAAATTTATTTATTTTTAATTCTTTACTAAGAAGATTTATTTTTAAGTTCTTTGGCTGTATTAGAATAGTATAAGAATAAAATAAAAACCGACTTCCAAAAACTTTAACTAAAAACCAAAAAATAATATGTTAATTACCCCAAAGAAATGGATAATCAACGATTCATATATACATATACAGATATTTATAGTTTTTAACCTGTTATTTTTGAAGTTGGTGCCTGCCACGCAAAGCTGAGTTGAGCTCCTTAGCTGGCACCGACTTTAATCGTCAGTTTTTATTTTTTGTTTTAAAAATTTACTTTATTTTTAAATTATTAGTTTACTTTATTTTTAAATTTTAACTAAATAGACTTAAAAAGAAAAAAATCCAAATCGGTTTAGACGTTTTCAAGTAACCGAGGAACACACCTACATAAAAATTGCTCTTTGTTTTAAAGTCGGTTAAGACTGGAAACTTATTTCTAATAAGAAATGCACGAAAAAGTAAGAAAAATACCAAAATCGCTATATGTGTGCCTATGATATTTGAAGAGTTCCCTCGATTTCTCCAAGATCCCATCATCAGATCCTGACTTGGTTGCAATGGGACCACCTCGGAAGTCTGCCCTTTCAAACAAAAAAGGAATTTTCCAAATCGGTTAAAAATATAACAAAATCCGACCAACATAGTTTTTTAATTTTGACACTGTTGCTTTTCGATTTTAACCGTCAAACTTATATGACTGACAGATTGTTAAATAAAGCTTCTTTAGAAATGTCACTTAAAGTGGTCACTCCTTCAGGAATCAAAAAAACTTTTTTTTGAAAATTTGACTTACGTGTTTTTTACAGAAATTGTAAAGATACAGACTCAATTTTCTTTTAAGGCATACATACTATTTAATTAACCAAAATGAATTAAAGATATTATGATAAAGATTTATAGTTTTAGAGATACGTCAAATTTCATAAATTTCGTTTTAATTTTTTTCCGGCTGAACCACTGGGAATTTTTCAACCAAACTTTGCACAATTATACAACTAAATCCAAGCAACTATAGAAAAAATAAACAGCTCTTAATCATTCAAGGGCATTTTTTCCTCCCTTATCCTGCTACGGCCTTTACTCTGAAACAGAATTCTAAATTATGTTTTGATGAGAAATGTAGCGGGGCAAAAAACGTGCTCTATTTTAAGGATTTTATCAATACAATAGGTGCTTTTTGGTCTTCGGATTTGTCCGTGTTTTTTTCATTTACCTACTAATGTTTAGCATAAAAAATTTCGACTTAAAGGAATCCGGACCTAAAGTATGGAAAATGTGGTTTCAATTATATATCCTGAGATTTTGATATGTTATAGATTTCAGAGTTCTGAGCAAAAGTCTCTAGGGGTGCTACCACTGTTGCCGAGTCCCTTTCAGAGTTTTGACTGATTTTGTACTAAATAACAAAGACGAGCCGTTTTGAAAGCTCTTTAAATAGAATGTTGACATCAGTTCTCTAATTTTCAGCTCGGCGGGACAGCGTACAGTCCGTTCAGCGCGGCGTACACCGGCGGCGTACCCCCAGCCTCCTACTGGTACAACACCTATCCGCAGCAGTTGGGTGGATTCCTCCAAGGCGTACAAGGCGTACAGGGGGTACAAGGGTACTCCTACGGGCAGTTTGGGTACCAGCAGCAGTACATGGGGTAAGGATAATTAATAGAGATGGGCCGACTACGGATTTTGCCAACTAGTCGGCCGACTAATCGGTTCTCAATTTGCCGATTAATCGGCCGACTAGTCGGCATTGCCGATCATAGTTATGAACAGTGTTCGGGTGCAATCGGAAACAACTGGCGGGCCATTTGTTGTCACGCGTTCGTGTTTTGACCAGTTTAGTGAGGTTTGTTTACGTTATTGCTTAGCCGGTGTGTTCAGTAAATAATAATTAAGAAAAATATGATCTAATTTCTTCTGTGTCCTATATAGGCAATAGTGCCGAATATTCAGCATTTTTTGCCGACTAGCCGCCGACTAATCGGCCGACTACAAATGATGCCGAATAGTCGGCGTTCCCGACTAGTCGGCGACTAGTCGGCCCATCTCTGATAACTAAGTGTTCGGTAGGTCAGTTGTACCGCCTCGGCTGCCAGTGACAGCGAGCGGCGGCCATAGGTGAGAGCGAGAGAGCGTTTTGACCTCTCGCTCCCACCTATGGCGGTAGCGATACCGCTAGTTAAGTATAAAGATGAACAAGTAGTCCAACTTCTTCTGTTCCTTTTAGTTCGATACACACGTTCACATAAGGACAGGTTGATCCGCTTCATCCTTCCCGCTGGTCCGCTGCTCACTTTGAGCAATCAGCGAAAAGTCAAGGTGGCCCCAGGGCCACTAATACCAGGGAAACAGATCGTTTGGCCAGCCAAACGACCTGACTCCAGGCGTTCAGACCCCACCTAGTCCGACCAAATCGAGGTTGACCGGGACAAGGTGACCTGGTCCGACCCCAAGCGGCCCCGGCACCCACCCAGTCCGATCCACTCGGGGTGGTCCGGCTGGCGACCTGGTTCGACCACAGGGAACGCCACGGCCGACCACCCGATCAGACAATCGATATGCCCAATAGGGTTACGAGTTTGTCAGCTTCTAAAAAAAAACTTCGTTTGTTAAGGAGCGCGCGACACGTAGCTATGCGCGTAAATGCTGTAACGCGCTATTTTTTAAATTTTTAATTTGTTATTTTACAAGGAATTTGAATGTTTAGCAGGCTAACTGAAATTGGTCGTGCTACTATTTTTATGACGCGCCGCGTCTGATGACTATCCAATGAAATTAAACGAAGTGAAATAATTTATTTCTGCAACTAGGCTTCAAGGGCTCTTTCACGTCATGTCTGATTATTTTGGACTACTACAGAATAAGTAATAAATAATAATACGTATAGAATTTTCTCTTTCTAACAAAACTGACGTTCGGGTCCTACCACCGGACGGAAAGCAACGCATCCGACCGTCTATATTCATCGCATAACGCGTGCTCTTTCTGGTCGCTGGCTAAGCCCCTTCGCGGGGGCAAAATTTGGTGCTAGTAGTCGCGGAGTGAGCCACTCCTTCTAATACGAACAAATTAAGAAGACTATAAAACTGCAGCTAAACGTTCAATTTCCTTGAGCACATGCTCATCAATCAGTTGGGTGTCACTCCTCTCCTATTCACGATTGAAATCATTATAATCATACGTCGTTATCGCGTGTGCAAAAACGATTTGACAGTATAGAAAGATTATGAATAACAAGCAATAACAGACGCAAAACCTTTTAAACTCGTACGACTAGGCATAAATGTTCCTCAAAATGAGTTTTGCGTCTGTTATTGCTTGTTTTTCATAATCTTTCTGTACTGTCAAATCGTTTTTACACCCGCGATAACGACGTATGATTATAATCAAGGACTTTAAAATAAATAGCCGCACGTAGTCTCGATAACTGAAGCAACCCTAGTAAGCCGGTCGCTTTGCACTTATGAGCAGCACGCACACATCAACCAGCGTAGTAGCCTACTGCGAGCAGCACGCACACATCAACCAGCGTAGTAGCCTACTGCGAGCAGCACGCACACATCAAGCAGCGTAGTAGCCTACGGCGAGCAGCACGCATACACCAACCAGCGCTAAGCGACCGGCTCACTAGAGGTGCTTCAGTTAACACGTTCACGGACAGTACGTCGCCAGACGTAAATAAAAACCCTCGTGATACGACATTCCGGCTGTGGACGGTGATCTTACTGTGACAAAAGTGGCGTTTCTAGAGCCGTGAATTTCTCATAGCAGTTATATGGAGGCAGGTACCTTGTGCCGTTTTTGGCAAGTCGCTGAGTTCCCTAGTGCTACAACAAAAGCTTCAAGGTAACCCCCAACCTTATGTGTCATACACTTGGGCGTGACGTGTGTTGTAGCACAACACGGCTGTGGACGTTACGGCTGTAGCCGTGCTGCCACAATGGGAGGTATTTGTTTTAATGCATTACATGCCATCTAGATCCGACGTGACACCTTCAGTCAGCTAACACGTTGTGGCATTTCGTCTGTGACCGATAAATATTTTGTATGAGCTTTATTAGTGCCATATCACGCAATTTTCAAAACGGTGCTGTGTCCGTGAACGTGTTAACTGTTACCGAGGTTACTTCAGGTTCTTTATATTAAGGTCCTTGATTTTAATTTTTCCAAAGCTTTTTTGTTGTGTTATAATTCAATATTGATTTAAACTTTCACGATTTTCACTCATTATTATAATAAAACGGGACTTAATCACGTAAAAACATGCTATTACCTCGACGTTTCGGACGTGCCTTGACGTCCATGGTCGCGAAGGGACTGGCGAGGCGGGTGTCAACATCTTCTAGCCGCGCGGGTTTTCCGAACTACCCGCACATGGTCTTGATTATTATTTTGCATATTAGGGTTGTCACTCGACCGGCACACAACACTCACAACATCAAGTGTCTTTCGGCAAATCGCCTGATGTTGTGAGTGTTGTGTGCCGGTCGAGTGACAACCCTAATATGCAAAGTAATAATCAAGACCAAGTGCAGGTAGTTCGGAAAACCCGCGCGGCTAGAAGATGTTGAAACCCGCCTCGCCAGTCCCTTCGCGACCGTGGACGTCACGGCACGTCCGAAACGTCGAGGTAATAGCATGTTTTTACGCCATTAAGTCCCGTTTTGTTATAATAATGAGTGTTATAATTCAGTCAATTTGTTTACAATGGCTGGGCATTTCTCCAGAAATATGTCTGCGGTCACCTCATTCATCCGGCCCTTTTTAAATATAGATGAATGAGTTGCAGACGTCTTTCTGGAGAAATGCCCGGCTATATTCTAAAAGGCTGGTTAACTCTGCTGACTGAGATTCTTTCGCTTTATTTTGTCTGATAATTGAAGTTTCGTCTTCTTTAGCTTCTGCTTGGACATAAAATTCATGATATTTGAACATTTTCATGTATGGATCGAACATCAGAGCTGCTCAGTAAGTGACATTTATATCTAAAACCCTACGAATACCTTTCTAAGTACTACAGAATGGACTCACTGAGTTTTTGCCGACCAGTAAGAGTTCTAAAACACGGATGACATTTCCGCGTCGTTGACTATTAACGTCACGATACGCGGCAACAGTTGCCGTTGGCGTGTCGTTAAGTCAACGATATGAGTCATTGGGTTTCGCCGGCTGCCTTCGACGGCTATCGTTGTGTGTCATTGATTATCGTCGAACCTCCCCAAGGGTACTTTTAATAGCCTGGGAAAGGGCCTGGTAATGCGTAATGCATGTCCACACAGTTAACAAAAAAAAATAAAAAAATGATCGTCGTCGAGGCGTGACAAAGACTGCAGTAGGCACTGGCATTGATATATCGTTCCTTTACTTTCTAAACCACGTATCTAATCGAATAGTTTGATAGAAAAAGCACCTGTGTCACGAGTAGAAAAGTGCGATTTTCCTATGAGACTATTTGATTAGACACATGGTTGAGAAAGTTAAGGAACGAAATGTAATTCGTGGGTAAGAGCCCTCACTGATTTAATTTGATTATAAGTATTTATGCACAAACTAATGGGGATGGAGAATGTCCAATATGAGGTCTTGAATTTACTATTGTTCTACAATGGGGGCTACCAGTTTTTTGGCCACTAGTGCAGCATTCCACGAAAACGTCTAATTTGTCGGGCACGTGACGGCTATTGGTCTTAAAACAAATAAAAAGTCCTAAATGATATTATCAATTCAAACCAAGTTATAAAATATTGACCTACCAAAAATGTACTTCCTAACTTTGTTAGAAGTATGAAAAATGGGGTTACTTGCCCGACATTCTGGTGAAATGCCCCAGTGGTACAGGACTATGTACTGTCATATAATTTTAGATAAAAAAATATTTCTTCGACAAATAATTTTGTAAGGTTATTTACACTACAGCGATCTGGTGAGCTAAAAATCGTAGCCCTCCTAACGCTGAACGATGAAATAAATATTTATCCTTCCCTTTTCAGGATGGGAGGCGTGCAGCTGCCGTGGGCTTTGGGCGGCGGCGTCGGCGTCGGCGGCGGTGTGGTCGGCGGCGGCGTAGGCGCAGGCGGCGTGGCAGCCATGTCCCAGCCGCCGCAGGTGTTGCATTATCCTGTGCAGCACTTTCAGGTCCAGCCGGTAAGGCCGCTCAATATATCTTGTTTGCACACCATTGCGAGCCACATTTCCTAAAAACATTTCTTACAAACCAATTTGTCCTACTGTTGGGCAAAGGCCTACCTTCTCTCCTTCCACTTCTTCTTATCTCTGGCTAGGTTTTGATTAAAAAAATATTTCCCAGAATGTGTTAAAGGTAATGGCACCCAGAAATGTCGTGCTGTTATCGCAGTATAGTCAATGAGGCATACCTATGTCAGTTACAGATCTATGTTTCTCCCTTATCCAAAACTTTAAAAAAGTTTCGAAAATTGTAGCTCTCATTCAACATTACCTAAAATAACTTTAATGTCACCTTTTCTCTGTCTGAGATGTAGTAGAAAACCAGTTGAGGCCAACAGAACTTTTTAGTTTGTGCCTGAGCAAAATCGGTTCAGTAGTAAAGAGGAACTCATTTCAACCTACAATTTGACCAAATTTCAGGAAGGTCGAGTAAACGGGATCTCTAGATATCGTCTTATAAATAAACATACGAAAAAAGAGTGCTGATTTGACCCCCTGCCTAGGTGACTGATAATATAAGAGTGTTTATCAAAGCTAGGTCAGAGATCAGTGGGTACCATGTTGTTGGTTAGATGTCGTTCAGTAGGCTTATGATGCTACGCTTTGTCACGCGATAAATAAGTGATAAAGCATCCGTCACGTTCTGACACATAGTGTGTGAGAGTGACGGATGCTTTATCATTTATTTATCGCGTGGCAAAACGTAGCATCATAAGCCTACAGAAGTCAGTAAGGAAATTGGAGATGTAATGGATGTGAAAGTGAAGATATATTAAGCAGTGGGTGGGTGTAGCCTCAAATTATGTCGACAAAGTTTTACCTGCCCAGTTCTTGCTAGCACCAGGGAGTGGCTCTCTCCACGATTTAGGTACGCAGCCTTGAGGCCCCCGTGAGGGGGCCTTATTATTGTTTTTGTAGGTTTTGGGCCTTTTATATGCCGCTTCGATCATTGCTGATCTATTGTGAGGGGGCCTTAGCCAGCGTCCAGAAAGAGCACGCGTTATGTTATGGAGAGAGACGGTCGACATCGAAACGACAGTTCTGTTAGAGAAAGAGACTTCTGTTCTTGGTACTAGTACTAGTACCACAGATTAGAGAACATAACCAGATATTTCACTCTCGCGCTTTTACATACAAAAGCAAAAATTCCCACGCTCGCCACTAAACAATAGAGCCCTTCAACGGGCGCGCCAAGCCCCCACCTACACCCACAGCACCGTAAACTTCACGCAGTACAGTAAGTTTCCCTACTACTCGTACGTCCTTTGATTGGCCGATCGGCCGACATCACCGGCGCTTGCGTACTGTCAGGATAATTATATTGTGCCACTGTGACGTTCGAAAATCGAGTGAAATAGACCAGCTAGTACTAGTAAATGCTAAATGAACGCTATTCCTTCCAGATCAGTGAGGACGAATGGCTGGCACCTAGCCTGCTGGTGTGAGGGCGGCGGGACTGCTGCTGCCGCGCTGAATGCCTTTGAGCATGCCACCCCCCACCCCCCACTCTTCGAGACCCCCTGCTACTAACCTCCTGACTTCTGTTCTTCTAAAGATTAGCGTAAGACCTAAATTAACGACTTCATATACGAGAAGATTCGGTTCTACGGTACGGTGGGTGTGCTTCAGCGATTTTTTAAAGGCTTAAAGCCTGAAGCCGAAAGGGCGCCGATGAGGCAATGTGAGTCACTTATATCGAAAGATTTGGTTTCTATATGCTTATGATTATAACTACATGAGAATGCGTATAAGGAAATAATTTTAAAAATATATTATAGATATTCATATAACATAAGTAGATTAAGTTATGTTATTATAGACCACGCGGGCACAAATGGTTGCGGTAAAGGTCTTTTTGAGGCGGGTTTTATGAAGCATCAAGCACAAGTCTAGGGTAAGATTAGTGGAAACTGTAGATTTTTGGAAAAATGTTTAGTAGGAATGTAGACGAGTAGCCATCGCAGCCGAGTGAGAGGGTTTTATAAGACATTTTATATTCCGTGGAGCCGGAGCGTGCCGCACGTGCGGCATGCGGCGTGCGCCGTGCGGCACGCCGGCCCGTCTCGCAGTCCGGACTTGCCAAACAGATCACGGCCGCGTAAACTTACTGTTATTAAACATGGTTGTGTCTATACTTAACGGATACACTTTAAAGAAATTTGAGGGAAAATACCGAAAAACTTAGTGAAAAATATTAGATTTATTTATTGAATAGGTGGTTAAGTGAAAAGAAAAAATATTTATTGTTTAGATGTAAGGGCATGTAATCGTCGTAGGTAACGTTGTTCGTTCGTTTCTCCCGCGCGTCGGACTGCCGCGTGGCCGCGCCGCAAGACGCATGTCGCATGACGCATGCCGCAAGACGCACAGGCGCAGCCGCGCGTCGCAGTACAGCTAGTGGTAATACATCGTCTTTTTTGAAACTTTTTGGAGGTAATGTGTCTATCCGCACTACCCAAAAATTCGATATTAATATTTTGTAAATGGTGTATTTTATATATTATATTGAGAAAGTTATCGTTTTATTGATTGTAGTTAATTTTATTTCATCTATTAGCGTTTTGTTCAGCATTAGTCGAAACTCGAGAGACATATCGCTAGAAAAATATTTATATATTATTATATATAGTTCATTTTAAGCTAAGGGTCGAATTGTTGAGTCAATTTAAGTCAGCCAGTCAATAGAGAATCGAGCGCAGCGAGTCTGTTGTAACAGCGCGAAGAGGTACGACCTCTTGGTAAAGATATCAGTGTATGACAAAACATTAGATAGAAAATTTAGGTATAGTCAACATATTATATAATTAGGTACCATTTACAGCTAATCGCTTGGAGTAGTGTAGTGCATTGTACCCACTAGCGTAAGTCTCAGCATTCCTGACGGCGCATGCGCTGTCGTTGCCTTTCTTGTTGCTATATATACTTCCTTCACTATACATACATGTATGTAGGATAAGCTACGCTAAGATAGATTAAGCTATAATCATTATAAACGCCATTATAAGATGGACGATATGTTAGCTAGGTGAAATTGCAAGATATATTAAAGTATATTATATATACAATGTGCAAAATAACTTAAAATATTATATCGTTTAGATAGGCTATTCAAATTTTGTGTATCGTTCCTTTGAGTGTGTTTTATTTTTTACTCCATTCCGTAATTAAGGTATGTTTTAAGGTCCCAAAATAACACCAAATATTTTATAATCCATCATATATATAATTAAAGGTAGATTGGCATATTATAGGAGATAGATTAATCCTAATGTTTCTGTTGATCACTACGAGATGCCTTACGGACTTAACCGTGTGCGCAGCGTGGGGGCGTCCGCTCATACATACACACATACATAAAAACATACAGTCAATTACGTTTATAGCGTCAAACCGGCTTTAGCGATTAATTGCGTCATATCTTGTTGCAGAAAGTCATTCGTACTATGTAAGCGTATCTGTAGAGTACGACCAAATATCGCTAGTAATTTGAAGGCCATTAAATCCGGATTCCACTATATATTCAAACGTACATGTATCCATACAAACGGCGAGATGAGTGCAAAAATGTATTTGTAAAGCGTAGTTAAAACGGGAAAAAATCCGTCGCAAGTCGCAGGGAATGCGTTAGCGCTGTAAATCGCCAATTATATTTTATTGCGGGTGTGTGAAGGGCTTATGGTCAGATAACCCCTTATCTCAGGCCCTGGGCTGAACTCTGTTGTCCATGATACACACACAACACTCAAAATATCGACGCCGGAAAGCAAACACGTAGTAACTAACTACGTGTTACGTGCGTAGTTACTACGAGTTTGCTTTGCGGCGTCGATATCATTATTTACCTACGTATGTCTTTCCCGTACACGGGACAATGGTGTCCCGGCCCTTTGGGAGGCGTGCGCGGAGCCGAAGCCAACGCGTAGAGACCCTTTCGACAATTTAATGAAAGGCAACGTGTACACCCAGCGGATGCTGTCCCTGCCCGTGTCATGGGACGCACGCAGAGACAGCCCCCGCCAGATGCAAGGACTATTGTTGATTGATGGAATCTAACTCTACTGGGTTATGGTGGTGGAAATATGGACTAGATACTGGGCTATGGATTGAGACATGACGGCGCCTGTCAGGAAAAGTGTCTCATGGCTTTCGCGGCACTGACAGACCGTGACTTGCCCTGCGCTACCTACGTATTATTATTATACTTCATAGCATTAAGTGCGCTTGTTCAACTGTAAGTCTATCTGAAGTCTATGTGAAATAAATATAAGACGTACATTACACATATTAGTCTATCAAATATAGGTACTTTTTAAATAGGTACACCAACAAATCATCAAAATAGCGATCCTATTTTACGACTAGGCATGAGCCGGCATGATAACACGTGGTTTTAGTACCCTTCTCACATAGTCCGGGAGCCGGCGCCCCCGCGCCTCGGTGCCAAACCTTCGTTTTTCTTCGGCCTGATCCGTCTCCACAGATAACACCAATTACACATACTTCGGGGCTCCAAGAGCACCCTTATAAGGTGCCCTCTGAAACACTCTTATCGATCTCATTCTTATTAAAGATAGAAAAAAGGATAGAAGTAAAAACAAATGAAGATGTGTCTAGTGTAACACACAAAATGCAAACGCGTAATAAAAACAGATAACAAAATGAAAATCAAAAGAAACACAACAATATTGCTAAAAATTTAAATTTGACAATCGTAATATGGTATTGCTGGAATCCGTCATGATAAATGAATAGAAATCTATAATAAAATATCGTTCATAAATGTTTCTCGTACAAGACTATGTGTATGATCCATAATGTCTACTAACGAGGCATTTATGCAGGCACTGCAAAAGTTAAGTTCTTGTAATCAGTTTTCACTAAAATAGTTTCAAAAATAAATGAGAATTTAAAATGAATCCTAGACTTTGACTCACTAGGCTAAGAAAAGAAAAAGGAGAAAGCATAAGAAATAGCTGTTTAAGAGCAAGCTGATAAACATAAGAAAACATTTATTTTTCTACTCCTGTACTTTTATCTGTATTTTACTTGGTCACGAACACTTATATAAGAACATACATAATATGAGTTCAGAGAAGTCTATACTCTATTCCCCATAACAGCACTAGTGTCGTTATAGTCACTTTACGTTATTGCTAGCAGCCACAGACTTCTAAATCTAGGTTAAACTTAGGTCAAGGATTAAGCGCTCAATTCTAACTTTACGATAAAAATGTACAACTACCAACTTAACAAACAATTAAATTCCTACGGCTTTTAAAAAAAACAAAACTTTCCGAACTAAATTCATTGATGCCAACATAAAAAAAAGTATTTTTAATATATTCACTGCGTGTCAATTTAAAATTAAAAAAAAAAAGTTTACCATAGACACATACTGTCAGTCATACGTCATATTTGCCTTGTTTGCAGGTTATGCCTTGTTTGTATTTTATATTTTAAAAAACCCAGTCGTAGAAAAAGTATTGTATGCAACGTTGTATAATTAAGTCAAAAAACGCTCATTGCGTCTCTATTTGCTATACTCGCCGCATTCGCGGCTCGTATCGCAACTCACGCAATTCGCATTTTTTGAACCTTCTTATACAACTGTTGCATAAAATACTATTGCTATTCTGAAATAATAAAGTAACAAAACTTACAATACATAACAAAGTGAGATAAATGTAAAGACAGTTTTAAACAGCACCATTGAACATTTAAATAATTATAATTCCGAGTGCAAAAGAAACACGTGAGTTCGCGTGTGCTGCAACTGCGCAGCGCTGATTTCCAGCCCCGCCCTTTTCTCATTCTGTGCCACCATACCACATTATATGGTGTCATAAGAGTGTTTCAGAGGCCGCGATAGGTATAGAGGTGTAGTAGTCGTGTCTGTTAGTCCTTGTTTCTAGTCAAGCTAGTCGGTGTTAGATTCTTCGTTATTTTGTACACAAAAAAACATATTTTTTGAAACGTGTAAGGTGATTTCACCGTTCTGCGCTATCTGTTAGCAATATTTTAATGTAAAAAACATATTCAAAATATAAATCGATATCATGAACGGACTGAGAGTATCTTCCAAGAAGGTTGACGATCACGATTTAAAATAAAACTGTGCTTGGGATAAACAGCTAACACGGCTCTCGTGTGGTACGTGGGATTCTTTAAGTGAGTGAAACTTTGAATCTTCCTTCCCTTTCACGCACTGGTTTTAGTGTGCGAGTGAATGGGAAAGCAATATTCGCAGATTTCACTTAACTTTGGAATAACTGACTCGCAAAGTACATCAAATAAGTTTACGTATACATAGTATAGATAGTTTTCTACTGTTACAGTCGGCTAACTAATAAGTAGTTAGTGCTGTGATGCAAATTTTACAGGTAAAGGGTCATCTATACCTGCCATAATTATTCACAAGTCAGAAAGAGCACAGTAGATAATGTAACTACAAAATTATGAGAAATATCAATGTGTCCCAGCTGTTTTTCGCCGGCACTCACACTACCTATATTAAGAGAAGCGACACTCATCAGTGTGTGCGTGCGCCCTATGTTTTTCACAAGGGCTGCCTATAATAGTGAGATGCATGTTGTGTGTTCTGTTTTACTATCTAGCGAGTGCTTAAAGTATGTGTCAAGAGATTATACCTTTGTTCAATGATATTTTTGTTGATTTCAATGTGATAGTACCCAATAAGTTGGCTTTTTATATTCGTTTCAATGGCATAAAATGTCGAAATGTACAAAGATCTTCTAGTCGCTATAATTTAATTTTAGATTACGTTTTACTTCGACGGGCTGTTTCTGATAACTGCGCATCGCGACGTAATATTTTACTAATATATATTGAAAACTGAAACCATGAAAGAATACATATTTAGACGCGTTGCGTTGCGTTACATCTAAACCACACTTTTACATCCTCCAGCGTTTTGCGGAGAAAACAACATGTTTGATGAAAAGTGTGTTTGATAGCCCTGACTGTTATATTTGTTGTTTGTACGCATGTGTGTGTAGGAGTAGTGTCGATTTCTATTTTGAATATTGCAATAAACTGAGCAATAATGCGCAATAGATGTTGTAGTTTTTCGTTCTTTGACCGCTAGACCATTATTATGGCGAGGCTTTCCAACATACCAGTGAAACAGAGTCATCATACTCTAAAGATAATTACTTATTTGTGGGATTTGGGTTTAAATGTCTGATCAAACTTGGCTGGGATAGAGTTTAGAATTAACACAACCATGTTGCGATAGATACTGCAAGCTCGGTGGCTGGGTGCGCGGTCGCTTATAGCGTAAGTACCAGTCTAAACTGGTTTACGTTCAGCCGGAAGATTCTCTAAGGATCCGCGTGACGCATGTTGTTTTTTATTAAAATATTACTTTGCATCTGCCAAACTGTACAACAGTTATAACAAACTCCGTTTCTTTTCTTTATCAATGTAGCCGGACATAAAATATGGTTTGAACGAGGTTTGTCAAGTCCAAACAAAACTGGTTTTGTACTTTTAAAATGAGTTCAATGTTATACACGAATTATGGTTCTGCTGAAATATAATTACCAAGTACTTCTAAAAGTGCTTCTTCTCATTTAGTTTTCTTTTCATCCCACCAGAAACAGTTTAAAGTCGCATTTTGACTTCATTTTATGTCATATGTATGATTGGAAAGTCATCTGCCTCGTTTTATTTCATATGTGTTAATGTTTAAAGGTGTTTCTGAAATTATAAATCTATTTGTATACAAGCACGGTTTAGTTGTCGATTCTGCCCCCCCTTTTTTCTACCGTCCATAAGTGTTGTCGCAAGTAGTCTAGGTATTAGTTCTGTTTGGTTCTAGGTCGGTAGGCGGGCAAGGCAGACCGAGCCTGGGGTGCGATGTAGGCGGTCCGTTGCAATATCACAGTAATATTACACATCACTCGAACGTTACTCGATTTGAACGCTTGTACCAATAAAATACCTCAACTACCAACCAATTAAGATATAGCATTTCGATCTCGTGTAGATGGTTCTTTGGTTGGTTGACCATAAATGAGGAGTTCTTTCTTAATATGAAAATGAATTCATGCCATCGTGAAACTTCAGACCAAGGTTTGCAAGTTAATATTTCGTATCTCATACTTCATCAATCGACTGAGTGAGCTGTTTTGTGTATGACGACCTTAAAATAACACATCAGGTAAACCAAAATATAAAAAAGAACTGGACGGCCAGTATTCACAACACAAAAACGCCCTATCACTAGTGATAAAGAGGTATTTGCTAATAATGCTCCTCTCACGAAACTTGAAGGATAGTAACAGGCAATATCATCGCTATCAAAACCTGTAAAAGTTAACGATAGAGAACGACGTCTTATTTTTGGTCTTAATCAAAATGCTGTTAATTTAACTCGTCACATAAAATACACTGACATTCAATCTCACTCAGACTAGATAGATGCATCAAAAACAACCCGTTACTTTCGTTAGTTGCGAAATTAGAGTTTAAAATGGAGAACTGTAATAAAAAAATAACGTTTTTTCAATGTTTTTGTGCCTATATTCGCTGCATTTCCAAGCATATTGAATACGGTGTTAACTGAGAAATAGCTTAGACAGAGGCAACTGGTATATCAAAATCTTTGTCAAAATCGGTTAAGGAGTTCAGTAATTATTGTGAAATGAAGAAACTAACATACATAAATGTACTTGTATGAAAACGTTACACTCCTGTTACACCAATAGGAATGACAGCAAGGGGCGTGGGGCAGTCGTTAAGCGCGCGAGTTGACAAAAGTCCACAAACGCGCGATCGGCAGAGTTCGGGTCTGCTCGGCTTCTGTCGGATGACGTTGCGATAGTCAGTCAGTAATCGGCACGCGTGGCATTCGTGAACCGCGCGAACCGACCGAAAGACTCCGAGCGCGCGATCGTCAAAGTTCGGCTTCTGTCGGGTGACGTAACGAGTGGTGTTACTGTAACTGTGATTGCGTTCGGATCGCCTCTCGCATGTTTACCGTTTGAGCTTGTTTGAGCTGTCGCCATCTTTGAGCGAAACAATCGACCACAAAGTGTTAGTGATTTACCTTCCCCTATATTTATTGATTAAACTTGATCCTACGCGACTTTATATATTTATATCATAGTGATGTGATCTATTTAAGGTATATCGACCCCAAAAAAAACGACAAAAATATGAAAAATCGGGGCGTGACTTTTTATTTTTTATCCCCCTTTTTATTAGATTTTTTTGACGTTGCATAAAATAAGTAAAGCGTAGTTTTAATGGAAATAGTTGAATAAGTGTATATTAAGTCTCGGCTCGTCTTATCGGCGTGAGCTAAGTTTCGTTGTTCTTTATTAAGTTATTCTGTTATTCGACAGTATCACCGCTAAAATAAACGTCTTGTTACCTTATTTTAAGCTATTGGTTGTGACTTGAGGATCGCTAAAGATCGCCAATGATCGAAATTAGAGTTTATAATATTGTGTTCGATTTCCACGATTTTCACTTATTTAAAAGTATTGAATCGCGTATGTTACCTAATTTCACATCCCGACGTTTTGTAATGAAATTCGTTTTTATGTAACATGTCTTATCCTTTGCAGTAAAAAAATACTCTATTAAAATTAACGTTGTACAAATTATCCACTTTAGAAAATCTAAAGTAAAAATATAGATGTTTGCTTACATTCATGCCAGATAGGTGTAATAGCTAAATACGGTTACATATTATGCCAGAAGGACTTCAAAACGTCAGGATGTAAACTTAAATAATATATTCAACTGAATCTGATTCAATTGTTTAATAAGAATGAAATTGGAGTTGCTAGAAGTGTATATAATACAGGTCAAAATCACCTAAGATTACTTGTGGGACTTTGCAATACTTATATTTTAATACAATGAGAAAATAAATCTATTGTCAGCAGATGCTCTATTCACTTTTCATTAAACTAAAGTGGAATGCTGTCTATTAACTTATAACCTTGACACTTCAGAGTTTATTTTTTTTCGATTGTCAATGGGTTTAGTTTCTCACTGTTAATACATTCTTTTATGAGATTAAAAACTACCAATTGTTCACTTCTAATGTTGCCACGGTTGGGTATACTTAATTGTTGCCATTTATAAATATAGACAACACAACTTGTGCAATTATTGCCAGCTAAAATAAAATAATTAGGAAATGACATTGAAAATAATTTACAATTAAATTACACTAAAAAAAATGTAAACAGCAATTCTATCTGAATTAAGACATTCTTTGTTTAACCGTCCTAGTAATGTGCTATTTTATTTTCTATGGCAGTAACTGCACTAGTTGACAAGAGTATTTATTTACCTATATTATTCACAAATAACAATATTAAGGTACACCAAACCGTGGCGCCATATGTGAGCAGCTTCATGGTTTTAAGTTCACTACAATAATGTGTAGTTTACTTAAACGTGTTTCTAATTATACATTGCACATGCATTTTGAAAAAAAATATATCCAAATATTGATCTAGTCATCATTGTATTTATAAAATAAGTATAAATGGATATTTCTGAAACAAATGATGATATAATTATTTATTAAGCTTAAAAACTATTTTACGTTTTTATTATAATTATAAGTTAACATCGAATATATTTTCTCTGTCAACGAATCTCCGTATATTTTAGTTGTACTATGTATATTTTTAAGCGTTTTTTTTAGAGGTCACAAATGCAACTGTTATGGCAAATCGTTTCTTGAAGAAATCTGGAATTTAGACCTTTATGAAATAAATGCTTAAAATCAAGTTTTAGTAATCATCGCCTTTTTATAGTAGACTAGAGGAGTCCCACTGCTGGGTATCCTCCCCTCCTCATTTCCACTTTAGCTATTTTATGCTAAATTTAATTATGTTTTTCACCAACCAAAACTAATCGTGAGTTTTTTTCAGTCTTGCTCGTTATAATAAAAGCAAAAAGGCTATTTTTGGCTGCGCAAGCGCATATTAGCGGTGTAACTGTCAACCGTTATCGAATGTCTCGCTTCATACCAATCAAAAAGATTTTTTTTATAATTTGAACGCTAAAATTTGACCTTCAATCTAGCGTGGAAACAAGGCACGATGGAGCACGCTTACCGAGATGACTAGCCATAAATTCCATGTCGTATATAAAAAAAAATTAAGAAATGTCCCCTCATAAAAATTACCGGTAAAATTATATTATTAAATAAAACGTACAATCGTTAATGATGACAATTATTTCACATGATACAAAATTTCGTATAAGCTAAGGCAGGAGTGGCTCACTCCGCGATTTAGTCAAATCTTGCCCCTCCGAGCAGCAGAGCTTAGCCAGCGACCAGAAAGAGCACGCGCTATGCGATAGAGAGAGACGGTCGGATCCGGTGCGTCCCGTCCGGTGATCGGACCCGAACGTCAGTTTTGTTAGAAAGAGAAACTTCTACACGTAGTACTATTACTTATTCTGTGGTCATGCGTCATTTTGCAAATATGAGAGAATCAGACTTGGATACAAGCTATGAACACCTGTGCACGTATTCAGCAACAGATAGTCTATGCATTTATAGCACAGATATTCTTTAAATAAAGTTGTGTAGCAGATATAGAATGCGGTATGTAACGAATCATTGAACCCAGCTTATATCACGTTCAAATATTGTTACGTAATCCCATGGAAATTTTCAGAAAATCTTATTTCATTGAAAGGGTTATAACATCCAGATTGGTCCATTAATGAGATAATAACTAAGAAGAAGAAGAGAGGGAGACGAGGGAGGGAGAGAAAAGAGAGGGAGAAGAGAGAGAGTGTGTCATGATGGGATCCATGAGGAATTGAGTGAATTCCTGAAATATTGACTTCATGCATTAAACTCCAACGCCAATTTTAGAACCTGACGTGACCTGTGAGCCCTACTAGCTCTGAGAGGAATCCTGATCAAGCGGGGGCTTGCAAACCTGCGACCAGCGTGATTTTTCGCTGATCGCTGGAAGTGAGCGACAGACCAGTGGGATTGGTTGAAGCTGTTCAACCAGTCCTTATGTAGAGTGTGTGATCGAGCCAATGGGAGATTTAGCTGTCGGTTCGCTACCCCTAGCTCAGCTAACGTAGAAGTTTTGCGTCGAATAGGAAAGAACCTCGAACTCTCCGTACTGTCAAAGAGAGAATGGTTGCCTACCTTGGACATGTACTACGGCATAATCGATATTCCCTTCTGCAGACCATCATGATGGGAAATGTACCCGGGAAACAAAAAGCATCAGGGAGTGGTCAGGGATTAGGACGGTTGAGCAACTGTTCAGATTGGCGCTGGACAAGAAAAAAATTAATAAGCTGACTGCTAACCTTCGGTAAAGGAGAGGCACTTAAAGAAGAAAAAGCCCAGCTAAAACTCCGACAAGAAACTTAACTGACCCCGTCCGTGGTCGGAGTGAAGTTAATGTACGGCATTCGGATCCTGAGGCAATTAGACTCTGAGGTTCCATGAGAAGTTGAGAGGAGTTCTCGAATATCGAATATAAATAATTTCAATTTGCCTGTGTCGTGTCATTGTTCATTTTTTAAAGTTATCGACACTAAACAACAAAGTCTAAAAATATTTTGTGTTGAACATCATTCAACACTAAATATTTTTGGACTCACCGGTGTAGGCTAGTTTTTTGTTATAAAAAACTTATTTTTGGTTGGTTTGAAGGAGGCTTCTAATGTTATTGTTTATTTTGTTAAGTTTACTTTAACTGAAAGATATAACCTAGGTATATATACTCTGTACCTACCTATAGTGTTAAGTTAGGTTAGCTGTATGACATATAAGATTAAGAAGATACGAAGCGAAATAAAAAGGAATAAAATATGTCTGTGTTTTATTTAAACGTTAACTAGGCCTTCCCTTTATTTAACCGACTTCAGAAAGGACATTCAATTTATCTGTATGTTTTTAAGGTTTCATACCCAAAGGGTGCCAACGGAATCCTATTACTAAGCCTCCGCTGTCTGTCCGTCTGTCACAGGGCTCTAGCTTTAAAACCGTTATAGGTAGAGAATTGAAATTCACCTGTTGACTCGATTTTTTTTCTGTCGTAAATCGATTCTACTATTTGTGAGGAACAAATATCTTTAAGACACCTAATACATTTGTATAAGAATAACAGCCACAAATTGTAATCAAAAGTAGCAGATCGCACTGAGCATTGAAAACGCTCTATACAAAACGGTAGGAACTTATGACGTCATCCGTTCCATCGCTGTACTAAGTTTGTATGAAAAAAATAGCATTTTGCCATTTTGAGCACGAAAAACTGCGTTTAAGCTCATAGTTGTCATACATTTATTTGTTCAGTGTTATTTAAGCATTCCGAAAATGACTTTAATTTTTCTTTAAGACGATAAAAAAAATATAGTTTTTTTTTAAACTTTGTGGTCTCATAACTTTATATTTTTTATACATTTTTTGTTTATTTCTTTTGTGTTATGATAATTTAGTATTTTCCAATCTATGTGTCTATATTATGTTGTAAAAGTCAACATTAGTCAACATCCGAATTCACACGTGTATTTCTATTGCCGCTATAACAACAAATAATAAAATAAACTTGTTTGTGTCGGTCACTCATACTCATACTCATACTTATTAATTAAAGAGGCTTCCCATACAAGAAATATGTTTTGCTTGGCGTTTTTTGCTCGATTTTAATAATGGTATAAGCCGAGTGACGAAACTGTCTCAAAGCCACATTCGTTGACCCGTAAGTAGGTAACTCATATTTACCGTAAATTATATCAGATATTGCAAAATATTGATAACATTATTATAATAACGAATAAAACCTTTTTTTTTTTTGAAACTGACAAACTCGCAACCCATACCCGGGCGTAGCGATTGTCGGGCCGGGTGGTTGGCCGTGGCGTTCCCTGGGGTCGAACCAGGTCGCTAGCCAGACCACCCTGAGTTGGGTCGGACTGGGTGGGTGCCGGGGTGCCTGGGGTCGAACCAGGACACCTTGTCCGGTCCACCTCGATATGATCGGACTAGGTGGGGGCTGAACGCCTGGAGTCGAACCAGGTCGTTTGGCCAGAGCCACCTTGACTTTGCGCTGATTGCTCAGAGTGAGCAGCGGACCAGCGGGTAGGATGACTCGGGTCATCCTGTCCTTATGTGAACTTGTGTATCGAATTAATGGGATCGAATAAACCCGTGTAGCCCTCCACAAACAGTGACATTTGACATTTCGGAGACCTCACGCTACACTACCGCCTCTAGCGGCGAAATTCATTCACGGGAGCCCTCATTCTGTAGAAGTATGATGGTATCAAGGCCCAATAAAACAAGAGGACTGTCATTCTCCATACTTTGGATCGTACCCCGACCGCAAGGGGATATCCAGGCAAAAACTAGATGGCGCTAAAAAACTAAACATTATCGATGTTATAATTGAACAAAAAAACATAGTATAGTAACAATTAGTTCGTAGCTAATAATAAATAAATTCTAACATTTAAATACTGTGTCACGCTTGCAAACTTGAATAATTGTAAATAATATCATTCTTATACGAAGCTTATACATAGATGGCGTTCTAAATATCGGGGAACAGCTTTTTGTATGGAGAATGACAGTCCTCATGTTTTAATGGTCCTTATGGTATGGTAGGTTTTGCCGCGCAATAAATAAATGATAAAGCACTCGTGATGCTCTGACAAGAATGTATGTTTAAGTATGAGAGTGACGGGTGCTTATCATATACATGGGCATTGTTTTCCTTGAACCCGATGAAAAAATTGTTAGCGTGGATTTAAATTTAGTCCTTTTGGTTACGCACTCTGTCTACGCTTCAAATTTAAGAAATACGTAACAAACAATATACGATTTTAAGCTAACATGGTCATTCACATAATAACTCCGTGATGATGGCGCTTGCAACGGTGCCGCAATATCGGGAACTCATAAAAACAAACGTACCTACATGGTAAATATCCCGGTGTTAATAGTAGTTACTACGTAAAAAAAAACCGGTCAAGTGCGAGTCGGACTCGCGTACCGAGGATTCCGTACAAACTCATAAGCAAATACGTGAATAGTTCAAGAAAAACTGTATGGCGATTAGTTTAGTAGGAGCAAATGTGTTACGATTTTTGCAAATGTCTCAAAAACGGTGCAAGTTAGTTAAACCGTTATATTTTTCCTGTAATATATATAGGAATGTCATCCTAAATAATTGGTAATTATTACTGATTTTTCTGTTTAGTAACTTCGAAGATAATAGGGGGAATGTCATTTTTTTTTTATTTTTCGTCATAAATCAAAAACTACTTCTTTAGGAAAAAAGTAAAAACGGTGTTTTAATCTACAAATCAAGTCCTTTCATTTAATACCCTACTCGATACCCTACTTGCAATTTTAAAAGGCCCATTACGGACCCCTTAAAAAAATAAAACAGTCACAAGATTGTTTTTACATCCAATAGGTTTGGGTTAGCTACTTTTAATACTATTCCAAATTTCAAATCGATAGCAGCGGTAGTTTCTGAGATATCTGGCTGTGACAGACAAACAGACGGACAGACAGACAGAGTCGCACCATTCCTTGTTTACCATTTTGGTACGGAACCCTAAAAACACAACAACTATTGACTTTTTATTAAGACTGTCAGACTTGCCCTGTTTTTTAAGTATTTTTGAAAAAATGCGTAACCAAAAGGACTTAACTCCACGCTAGCAATTTCTTAATAGGTTACAACTTACAATTACAAGGCAAAATGGGAAGGCCCATTTGTCAGTCAACAAAGTGTACTTAGCAACGTAAGCCTGGAGTTCAGTTATTACGAAATTTCTTAAAAACATGAGTAAACAGCTGTTACCATAATGATTCACGTACATTAATATTAAGGACGCAATATGTTATTGACATGTCAGTTCTAATTTAAAGTAAGTGACGCACATTTAATGTTTTCCATTATGGGGCCCAGTCAAACTATACTTGCCCATCGGTCTGGATGCAACAAATGTCAAAGGCAGACTGAAAAAGAGATGGCGGAAGAACCTAGATAGTTTCAAAAATAAATGACATAACCAATAAATAAAAACAATGTAAAAGATTGTGAGTCTCTCAGTGTATTTAAAACCAAATTGAAAGAACACGTATATAAAACTGTATAATAAATCTCTAGCGATCACGCTAAACATGTTTTAATTATAAGGAATTCTAGTATGTAAGCTCATTTTAAGTGAACTGTATTGTTCTTATGAGTAAAAATAAAGCATCTCTAAACCTAAACCTAACCTGGCCGAAGAGGAGAAGTGGAAGGAATTAGGAGAGGCCTGTGTCATAGCAGCAGCATAGCAGTAGCTAGTAGCAGCTAGCAGTGGTCTAAATGGTTGTTAAGCATGTCGCCAATAGCGGTGGGTTACCCTTACCTGTACGTCTAGCATAACTGTGACACGCGACTCTTTGTCGCGCGACAAATGCTACCTATCTCTTTCCACTCAATATAGTGTGGCAGTGACATGTGATGCTCTGTCGCGCGAGAAACGAAGTCGCGGCCAGTTATGCTAGACGTACTGGCATAATATTGAAATATTTCGCAAAAACACTTTTAACACTTTCATGATCAGACAACAAATTGTTACAAACACCCCAAAAACCAACAGAGCTCGCTAGGTGGGTTTGTCAGGCCAATATAATGCAACACAAAACCGGCCGGCAACTGAGCAAAAGTAACGAGTGCCTGCTAGGCGCGGTATCCATTAAGATCGCCTGATTCGATCACCCAGGTGATCATATTAGACAAATATGTCTTGTGAGGTGATCTTGTTGTACGCTATATCTAGCACGATTCCCTGGGTGATTTTAGTGGACACAATGATATCCAGTAGGATACCCCAGAAAGTAATAGGTATTACAAATTGATACTGCAAGGGATTCTAATAGACGAACTTATCCGGCAAGATCACCCAGGTGATTCTTTTGGATTATGCAACGGTATAAATAAAGTGAGTCCATTGAATATGCCTACAGTCAAAATAAGTAGGGGCCACGCGTGTCCGTACCTACGTAGCCAATAATCAGTAGATCAAAATACAACTAGTGTAAATGGATCATCCGGCTGATTGTTTTGGACATAACAGTCCATTTGAATCCCCTCGGTGATCCTAATAGACAACGTAATCCAAAAGAATCGCCTGGGTGATCTTGCCGCATAAGATCGTCCACTAGAATCACTTGCATAGTAATATTATTTTCTGGGGTATCCTTTTGGATATAATTCTGTTCATTATAATCACCCGAGGGATCGTGATAGACATATGGTCTAGCACGATCACCTGGGTGAACTTACTGGATAAGTTCGTCCACTAGAATCACTTGCAGAATAATATTAATTTATGGGGTATCTTACTGGATATCATTGTGTCCACTAAAATCACCCAGGGGATCGTGCTGGATATGGCGTACAATAGGATCACCTAGCTGATCGAGTCAGATGATCTTAATGGATAGGTACCGCGCTACTAGGCGGGTTGTTGGTCGTCAAAGTGTTAATCAAATGATCATACTTTTATCATGGCATTATGTATTTTTCTGCTAGCAACAATAGAGCCCACACCAGGCATGTAACATTGAAATTCTTGGTAAATAACTGATGTAGTTATAAATTATGTAAAGGAAGACTGTTTACCAGTTTTTCGTAGAAACAGGTGTGTTTTTTTAATTATTTTTAACGGTAAGACTACGTTGTTTGCTATGCTGTCATTTTGTTTAAGCGTGGAGCTCATAATCTAAGATCCCACCATGCAACAAGCTTACCTCATTCTACATTTGAGAGAAAATATTCTGAGTCTATATCAAAGTCGGTCGTCCACTTCTGCACATAGGCCTCCCCTATAGATTGCGACAGAGTGAAATTACCATTGATTTTACCAGTCAAAACAATACAAGATTTTCGGTACTAATCTAAGATTAATCTAACCTAAGCCTATGGGCCCTGGAGGGGAACTACTCTAAGTCCTTTAGTTAGCCCATTTTACTGAAAGGTTTTTTTTTTAATTTTAAACAAACAAAACAGCATTCATAGATTTTTTTAATTTATTTTTTGAACTTTTAGGTGGTGCGATTCTCGGGTGAGACAAGCGAATTTTAGAAAATCTTTGAATGCAGTTTTGTTTCTTTTTAAAAATAAAGGAATGTTTTCTTTCAGTAAAATGAGCTAACTAAAGGATTTAAGGTAGTTCCCCTCCAGAGCCCGTAGATTTCTTCCACCCTGTATTATGGGCTCACCGAGGTCAGTGCTCCGCGGAAGGGTGCCCATAAGGTAGGCTACGTTCCCTTGTTGAATCGCGATTCCAATAGGGATGACGACTGGGTTAAAACTATATAATTCTATTTAGTCCGTCAGTTAGATTATGGGAAAATATGGGACACGTATTTTTTGGTTTATCAAAATATTAAAAATCGACAAAGTTATAGATCATCAAACTTCTAGAGTGGGGGCTTGTGACGTCACTCCTAGGTGAAAATTGTACCTAGGAGTGACGTCACTCGAAACTTCTAAACACTCAGGGCACGTGCCCTGCCTGCACCACAGGGATCGGAACCGGTATCGAATTACCGTTTTATTTCGTTGAAATACCGTTATTTTACTCCGTTCGTGCTACAACCGGTATTTTGATGGAACGGAACGGAATATTTCGGTGATCGCTAAGTGATGAAGAACGAAATGATAACGTTCCTGATGAGAATAAAAACCGGTATTTTCGACGAGCCGAGCTCGCCGAGGGGCTCGCAGGGGTGGTGACGATGTGCGCCGGCATTTACAAGGTCAAATTCCGTGTTTTGAGCGCGTCGCAAGCGCGATGTATTTATTTTCAATTTTTGTCGGGAAAGTTTAAATTCTGGGTGTTGCGCCCGCGCGCACTTTATAATATTGTTTGTTTTGTGATATTAAGTTTTTAAAGATGATACATAGTAACTTTTTAACTAGATTAATTATTTGCAGGTATTTTTATTTTTTATACTACCGAGTGACAAACAAGCATTCTGTCTACCTGACAGAACAAACTGAATGCAAAATTAAACAACACAAATAACGTTCAATCAAACTGATTGATGGAGCCAGGCGTTACTTATATTATTACGGCGTTATTGATATTTTTGTTTTAATTAACGTTCAAACTGTTCAAAGCAAAAATGTTCTGGCCAAGTGTAGACATAAAATGATGTATGTACACAACACGGGAGGTAATAAAGAAAGCCCTCGATCGCATATTTACGTTCCTCGCTTGCAGCTCGGGCCGCAAACTTCTGCGATCTCGGCCTTGCCTTTCTTTGTATTACCACTCTAGTTATGTAATGTACTATATTGTAGAGACTGTGTTACTGATATCTCTGGATCTCGGATTTATTTCGACGTAATCCCACTTTATTTGGATGGACGCCATGAAGTATAATTAACCTGGGGTCTTAAAGTGAGGATAAGGAAAGTAGGTTCAACGTCGCTTATGAATAGGTAAACAAACGAGTGCAACAAATTTACGTCTAGCTAGACGATTATGAGACCTATTTCATAAATAATTAAGTGCAAATTTGTGTGACGAAAAATAGAATCGGTGTTTTACAAAACCTTCGATAGACACCACATGCGACGCTTTTCGGCGGCGAAAGGGCGGACTCCAATGAAAAATGAGCTGTATTTGTATAATGCTAAAGTACAAATTAGTTCGAGTTCAATGCTAAAGACCTTGGAAGAGTTTCTGAGGTAACTCGAGTGAATTCAAAGGAACGGCTTTATCTCGTCCGATCAAAATGAAACGAGTGGTATTCTACAAGTCATTTTACATTATTATCATTAGATATAAACTACAATTACTATTAAATTATTATTATATTATCAACTTAGTTTGCACTTAGCTATTTCAGAACCGCTTAGCAGTACGTAAAACCTTTACGGGCGTTTTGAGTTAACTCGAATTAATTCAAACGATTAGTTTTTAAACTAATATGTAGGTAACTACGTGTAAAAAATAAAACAATCGAAATATTTCTGTACCTGTATGTATATTTATTGCCATTTTTATTCTTAGTACTAGGTATTTCGCTATATTTACTTCCAACTGTATGTTTATAATAATATGACCAAGGACCATTAAAACAAGAGAACTGTCATTCTCCATACAAAAAGCTGTTCCCCGAATTTACAACGCCTTCTATGTATAAGCTTGGTAAAATTATTTTATTATTTACAATTATTAAATTTGCAAACGTGACACAAGTAGGTATACATTGGGCACGCTGACCCACTTCGCACGCCACGCTCGCTTTGCTCGCGCGCTCACTCCGTGGTAGGCGTGCCCAATGTATACGAATAGTTTACGATTTTTTGGATGTAGTTGTTACTAGAATGCAAAAATGCTTCTCGCGTTCACGCTATGTACGCAAGCGTTCAGCGACGCTCGCACCGTCTCTCCATCGTGGGAAGCGTTAGTCCAAGATCAATGAATAATCATAACTTGTTACAAAACTGCGAATGACAAACGTTGCCGTTTGCGTTGAAGTTATGTTAGTTGACTTCAAACCCTGCTTCCCGCATTCACGCTATGTACGCAAGCGTTCTACGACGCTCGCACCGTCTCTCCATCGTGTGAAGCGTTAGTCCAAGTTCAATGAATAATCATAACTTGTTACAAAACTGCGAATGACAAACGTTGCCGTTTGCGTTGAAGTTATGTAAGTTGACTTCAACCCAACTTATGAATTTTTTGCACGCTTTCAACTTTTTATTTACTGACTTGAAATTAATTGTTCAAAAAAGCAAAAGGCTTAAACGCAACGCGCCATGTTTGTTGGCCAAGCAGCCATGACACGTCTGATCCTCTCAATTACACATTACCCAGTAACTATCGTTGTGAGGACCACACACAATTACACGTTAGGTTCCCGAAGGATCGACTAACTATCGTTGTGAGGCGTTTGACACACTCAGGTCATACACAATTACACGTTAGGTTCCCGAAGGATCGACTAATATAGGATGTGCATTTTTATCGCATGACAATTACCTTTGCGTAATTGATAGTAATATGATATCAAGAACTCATTTGGCTCGTGCCGACAGTTTGAATGCAGCGCTTGCAAAAATTACAATCTGTGCAATGTAAAATCGTTAAAGCAATACCTATGTGCTTCCGTTAGGGTTTAGTTTCAATAATACCTGTAGGCGACGCAAATCATTTTTATGTTTTAGGATAGGATAAGTTTATTTTTAACTATTTTGGTACTTGTAATGCCATCTAGTGTTCGTTTTATGCAATAAAGTTTATAAAAACATTGGTGGGTAGCTCGAAAGCCGGCAGCGCGCAGTTGCAAATCACCGCCAGTCAGTGCTTTACCAAAATTCATATCCGCCGCGCTGGCTCCTTGCTCGCACCAACGTTTTCGCGTTTAAGTTTTCAAAATTACGTGTTTTATTGGCCCAATCATCTACAAAACTGGTCTTCGAACCGAAACACAATTAAAACAGTGATGTACAGAACTCCGTCGCGGCCGATAACGCGTAAACAACATCGAGAAATCGAGCGCACGAAATTGCAAATGGCGAGTACTTCTAACGGCGATCCAGCGGAACCTATAGTCCAAACTTCAACCTTCAGCACCGATAGTCATGTACAGCCGAAGGATTTGGAACAAGTGAAAAAGGAAATAGCCCAAAAATCTTTTGTGACGGGCTCAATTACGTCTAAATCAAAGCGCTCAACGTCATCATCAATCGCTAGACGTAAATTATTAGAATTTGAAGCTGCTCAAGCTAAGGCGCAGATCGAGTTGGCACTTATTGACAAAAAACTCGAAGCCGATTTGGCCCAAGTTGATGCCGATGGGTCTCAGAGCGAGGACGGCAGTGAATCTTGTGGGGAGACGCCTAGCGAACGGGCGCGGTCTAACGTCGAGCAGTGGCTAAACCAAGGTCACGACGAAGCTGGCTGTTCTTGTCCACAACACCCGCCAGCGCCGCCAGTAGCACCAGCGCCGCCAGTGGCACCAGCGCCACCTGTGGTACCAGCGCCGTTAATGGCACCAGCGGCACCAGCGCCGCTCAACGCTCCAGTGCTATCAGCGACACTGGCCCCCCGAGCGCCATCCGCCTACGTCAATGTGGTCCAGCGCCCAGATGTTCCTACCGACAGCATCCAACAGCTAGCGCTCACCTTGAAGGACATAATGACGACCTCGTCAACCCAGCGCGAGGATCGTTTACTCAGCCGCCTATCAACACCGCGCGAATTACCTATCTTTAGCGGTGATTGTGTTGAATTTTTAAACTTTAAAAGAGCATACAACGAATCCACACGCGTATGTGAATTTAGCGAATGTGAAAATTTGGAGAGACTACGCAAGGCATTGCGAGGCGACGCCAAGGACACGGTCACGGCTCTGTTGATCGGTAATACTCCGCCCGCTGCTGTTATGGAAGCCCTGGAATTGAGATATGGTCGATCTGACGTCATCATTCTGAACCTAACAACGCAGCTGAAGAAGCTACCTGCGTTACCTACGTCATATCAGAATGACTTAATTGACTTCTCCATTAAAGTAAACAATTGCGTAGCCACCATAGGTGCTCTAAATCAGCCAGATTATTTACGAAGTCCCGAGCTCGCATCAGCCGTGTTAAGTAAGCTACCTAGCACCCTGATTGGTAAATGGACCGATTTTGCCTACCAACGATTAGCCGAGGACCAGCCGAAGTTAAAGTTAATCGCAGACTTTCTCAAACACGAAGCACAAATGTTATCCTTAGTTGGAGTGACACAATTGCGGGAACAAAATAGGGTGAATGAGTCAAAAGTGGCACCGAGACAAGCAAGTGACAAATTCCGCCCTAATCGACCTATATTTGCTACGACTGCAATAGAAGAAAGCAAAATGTGCAAATTCTGTTCTAAAGGTATGCACTCCCTGCCCGAGTGCCGTGTGTTTAAGCGCGCGATGCGTCGTGATCGATGGAGATTTATTAAATCGCAAGGCCTATGTTATTGTTGTCTGACGTCACGACACGATAGGAATGAGTGCCCCGCACCTGTGTGTGATATAGATGGCTGTGGGCTCGCACATCACAAGATGCTGCACTGGATAAAGCCTTCGTCAAATAAATCAGTTCTTGAGGACAACAATTTGCCGCCGCCGCCGCCGTCGGCCCGCGCTCATACTCAACCGTTAGCGCTAGCCGAGCCGGCAGCGCCGGCGCCGGCGCGGGCGCCCGCGGCTCCCGACACCGTGGCGCACGTCGCATCGGACCGTGACAAACTTTCTATGGACCATGTGATGTTAAAAGTAGTGGCAGTGCAGTTAAGTGGACCTAATGGACTAGTGAGCACTTACGCCCTTTTAGACGACGCGGCATCAGTGTCTATGATAGACTCCGATCTAGCAACCGAGCTAGGTCTCGAATGTGAACAGTCTAGTGCTATAAAGTTTATTGACGCGTTTGGACTTGAAGTGTACCAATCGGATGCGCCGTCCGTTACGGCTCAAATAAGTGGACAAAACTATAACAGTTATTTTGACATTAAGTTGCGTAAAGTGTCCAAGTTAAATTTGCCATCACAAGATTTGTCCATAATTAAACATTTAAATTGCCAACATCTATCTCATATCAAAGATTATGTTTGTAATAGTTGTATAGTACCACGCATTCTTATCGGGGAAGATAATTATTTCTTAATTGCACCGATCGAAATTATTCATGGTAATAAACATGAACCATATGGGTCTCGATGCAAGCTAGGTTGGTCAATCCATGGGTATTGCGGTCGCACTCACTCTAACGCTGCCAATGTTTTCCATCTCAGTCATACAGATAGTGATAATATTAGCGAGTTAAACGAGTTAATGAAACATTATTTTTCCTTAGACTCCATTGGAATTTCAACCGTACGGCGCGAGAATAGTGATCATTTAAGGGCGTTACAGATTTTAGATGATACGTCGCGTCTTATAGGCAATCAATGGGAGGTGGGCCTTCCGTTCAAAAAGGACGTATTTACCATGCCAGACTCACGCGAAGCTGCCTCTTTGCGACTCGCGTCCTTAATGCAAAAATTTGTTAAAGACGACGCTTACGCGGAACGGTACAGAACTGAAGTAAACAAACTGTTTTCTAGCGGTTACGCACGGGAGCTACGGGAAAATGAACTCTCGGCGGACCACATATGGTATGTACCACATTTTGGAGTCCAGAACCCTAACAAACCCGGTAGGATACGAATTGTTTATGACTTTGCAGCTAAGGTGAAGGGAACATGTCTTAATAACTATCTCTTAACTGGTCCGGATTTGTACAATTCGCTTATGAACATAATGTTGAAGTTCCGCGAAAACAAAGTGACTATAATAGGAGATATTAAGGATATGTTTTTACGGATAAAAGTTAGACCACAAGATCAACATGTGTTACGTTTTTTATGGCAAGATGCACCCGGCGTGCCCGTAAAAACATATGTTATGCAAAGTTTAACATTTGGCGCGACATGTTCCCCTTTCATAGCGCAATATATTAAAAATAAAAACGAGTTACGGTTCGACGATTTATACCCGGAAGCTGTGCATGTAATTGTAAACAGTCATTATATGGATGATTGTTTATACTCAACTAATAGCGTTGAGAATGCAATTAAATTAGTTAAGGAAATTACTCAAATTCATAAAAGCGGTGGATTTGAGATAAGGGGGTGGTCCAGTAATAGTCAAGAGGTATTAAAAAATATACCTATTGATTCGCTCGCACAAACGGCAATTCAGTTCAAAGATGGAGTTATGAATACGGTCGAGCGCACATTAGGATTGATGTTTCATCCATCAGATGATACTTTTGGGTTTAAAATTTCATTTCATCGGGTGCCAGAGGAAATCTTAAATGGAACTGAACCACCAACAAAGGCGAAAATGTTAAGTTTGATTATGTCGGTTTACGATATTCACGGATTTTTGTCACCCTTTATTATTAAAAGTAAAATAATATTTCAGAATGTACATCGTAGTGGCGTGGATTGGAACTGCCGCATCCGCCCGGATGAACATGCAAGTTGGGTAAGGTGGCTCGAGGAGTTGAAGCTTCTAGCCTCGTTACGCATACCACGCTATTATGGTGCCGCGGGCGAATGGACGTGTTGCTATGGTGACCCGAGGGATGGGGTAAGTGACCCCACAATTATAAATACCGAGTTACACGCATTTTGTGATGCGAGTTTGAAAGCCTTTGCCACAGTCATTTATTGGCGTTTCACTCGCTCCGACGGAACCGTCAATGTGTGTTTTGTCGCGAGTAAAAGCCGAGTGACCCCTCTTCGTCCGGTTTCAATACCGAGACTAGAGTTACAAGGGGCCCTGCTCGCCGCGCGCCTTGCTGCTGCGGTGCAGAGTGGCCATCAAGACATCAAGGCAAATAAACGGTATTTTTGGACGGATTCTAATACCGTGTTACAGTGGATACGTAGCGATCCTAGAGATTATAAGCCGTATGTGGCTCACCGTCTCGGCGAAATTGACGAGTTGACCTCTGCGTCAGAGTGGCAGTACGTCCCGTCCGCTTTAAACGCGGCCGACGTTGCTACTCGTGACGATGCGCCGCCGTTGCAGTACAAAGATATATGGTTTCAGGGACCTCATTATTTACGCGAACCAGAAAGTGAGTGGCCGCAGCCTCCTCGGAGTCTTAAGCCGCTCGATGAATCGGTTTATGAGCGTAAATCCGTAAACGTCATATCTTCGACCGCCTGTAGCCGCGCCTTGCCTGTGCCTGACGAGAACAGGTTTTCATCGTGGATTCGCTTACTTATGACTACCGCCCGGGTGCTATTGTTCATTAAAAAATGTCAACAAAAATGTAATCAAATTGACAACGAACTTATGCAATCGGCGGAGGAACTTTTGGTTAACAAATGTCAATACGATTCTTTTTGCGAAGATATTCAATGTTTAAAACAAAATAAGCCGTTATCGAAAGGTAGCCGACTACTGAAATTAACACCTTATCTTGACAGCGCAGGCTTGCTACGCGTCGGTGGCCGTATCGACAAAACTGTAGGTGTCGAGGAGTCAACCAAACGGCCAATCATCCTTGATGGAAAACATAGGGTGACCAGACTACTCGTGGAGTACTACCACAGACGCGCCTGTCACAGAGCTCACGAACTGGTAGTAAACGAACTCCGGCAACGTTACTGGATTTTGCAGCTACGTTCCACAGTACGCACAGTGGCAGCGCAGTGTCTTTTCTGCAGATACCGACGCGCCGCTCCGCAGCCGCAGCGCATGGGTGACCTGCCACCTGCCCGGCTGCAGCATAACCGTTATCCCTTTGCCTGTACGGGAATCGATTTTTTTGGGCCCATGGAGGTGACAGTGGGTCGTGGTAGGCAGAAACGTTACGGAATGCTATTTACTTGCTTGACAATCCGAGCCGTGCATATTGAAATAACGGAAAATCTTACCACTGACTCCACCATCATGGGATTGAGAAGGATGATAGCTCGGAGACGAACACCCTCCGTGATCTACTCCGATAACGGTACAAACCTGCGCGGAGCGGACACGGAGCTGAGGCGCAGCATCGCCGAACTGGACATCGATGCTCTGCGTAACGACGGGCTGCTGAGAGGCATCGATTGGCGTTTCCTGCCTCCCGGAGCCCCAGAAATGGCCGGGGCCTGGGAGCGGATGGTCCGGTCAGTAAAGGCAGCCCTACGAGCCGTTTTGAAAGAGCGCGCACCCCGCCCAGAGACACTCTCAACGCTGATGGCCGAGGTAGAAGCCTTAGTAAATAGCCGACCGATCACTCACGTATCAACGGACCCAAACTACCCGGAAGCTTTGACGCCTAATCATTTTTTGATTGGCACGTCATCCAATGGACCTGCCTTCGGAAGGTATGAAAACGTAGATCTCCAGCTAAGACGACAGTGGCGAATTGCGCAACGTCTGGCAGATATGTTTTGGTCACGATGGCTAAAAGAATATCTGCCCACCCTTCTGCCGCGACAGAAGTGGACCCGCGAGCAAAGATCATTAGGTGTAGGAGATTTTGTTCTTTTGGTTGAACCTAACTTGGAGCGTGGTTCATGGCGGCACGGAGTAGTGAGTGCGACACTCCCCGGGGATGACGGGCGTATCCGCGTGGTGGATGTGCGCACTCGCACAGGCATATTGAGACGACCGGTTACTCGCGTCGCCCTACTTGCACCAGAGACATCTAGTGACGACTAGTCATCACTAAGGGGGTGGGTTGTAGGCGACGCAAATCATTTTTATGTTTTAGGATAGGATAAGTTTATTTTTAACTATTTTGGTACTTGTAATGCCATCTAGTGTTCGTTTTATGCAATAAAGTTTATAAAAACATTGGTGGGTAGCTCGAAAGCCGGCAGCGCGCAGTTGCAAATCACCGCCAGTCAGTGCTTTACCAAAATTCATATCCGCCGCGCTGGCTCCTTGCTCGCACCAACGTTTTCGCGTTTAAGTTTTCAAAATTACGTGTTTTATTGGCCCAATCATCTACAATACCGAATTGAGCGAATACATTGTTTCATAGTTGTTGTGTCAGCAACTGATAGAATATATAAATCACTCACGCTTTAATTAAGTTATTCAAATGCAATATACTCGTCTTCACAATTAATACGTGGTGTAGCCTGCCTGACATAAAGAACCCTTTAATACACTTCACTTCTCATCTACTATTTAGTAGGTAAGTCCTTTTACATTTATTTTTACGCTTTTATTTTTCGTATTTTTTTTACGCTTTTATACTTTGTCATATATTTTAGTAAACCTGTGGGTTTCTAAAAGAAATTTAGAAGTTATTAATAGCTTCTATTTTCTTTTGGGTGTGTCTCTAGTGTATATTAGCCTCGAAATTAGTTGTGGACATGTAGATCCTACGGTGTAGCAAAATTAAAATTCGTTTACGAAAAGTTACTTATTCTACACGAGCTCTGGTGTAAGCTCAGCTTACATATTGTATACGGATTAAATGTAATTTTTAATTTTTGTTACAGCAAAATGGATAACGTGGATGAAATGACTCCTCTGTTTCTGTCTCAGGTGTATGCTCAGGATCCTTATGCATATAAAGATGAGGACGACGAAAACGAATTAGTAAAAAAAATAAAAAGTGCGAGTCAAAAACAACGAGCTAAAAAAAGGAGCAAAATCGAAAACAAAGTACAGAAACGCAGTATACCAGGTCAACCACCGTCATTTGTTGTTAACAACAAGCCAGGAAAGGGGAATAGATTGATAAAGATACAAATTATAGACTTGTGCGCCGATGGTGATATAGAAATGACGGACAACGAAAATGTCATATTAAGCGCGCAATACATAGCGTCCGATGGGTACGATGAAATTATCGACAGCACGGAAAGTGTTATAAATAAAATATCAAAAAAGTTGAGTGGTTACAGTGTTAGTTATTAAGTTTTTTAATAATTTTAAACGTAGAATATAAATAAATTTAGTACTTTATTTTGTTGTTTCATTCTTTTATATAGATTTAGCGTATGCTACGCTAAAAGCACATCCTAAACGGGGAATCTGATATAGTTCGTTTCATTCCCGAATACGCATGCTTTGACTCGTGTTAGCATATCATTTAAGGCTAGATTTGACAAATCTTCGCATTATCGTGAATTAAACGAACTATACTAATATTTGTACTAAAATGGGATGATTAGTATTAAACAACTGTTTGCGTAGTATGAATATTATAATATTTCAAATTAAAAACTCACAATTTGTCACATTTCGAAAACAAATAACTCAATATTATCATAATACCATTTTTTTATACATAAAACATTTTTTAATGCACATTTTTTTTGTGATGCACACAATTATGCGGTTCCTCTTCGTCCGGAATTTACTTGAGAACGGACGTGTTTGTCGTTTTATCCGTAAAATACGTGCGCTTGAGAACCGACTCTCGCCACTATTTTGTTGAACGCTACGCGCATAATCGTGTGCATCCATAATCGCAATTATTGCCGTTTGTGACTCACCGCGATAGCTAGCGGCCCCGCACTACACCTCGGGGGAACGAGAACACCCTCATAATTTCCCTCTCGTTTACTCCCGCGGCCCTCCCGAAGAACGACGGATCTCGCCGAGTTCACCTGTGCTACGCGCCTGCGAGTCACGTCGTGTGCTACGCGCTACGCGCTACGTGAGGAACGTCAGTGCTACAGCTCCTGTGTGCTACGTTTCGCTTCGCGGCTTCGAGCTTCAACAATGAACAGGTGAAAGAGCGCTGATATGATATGTCATGCGTGTGCGGCGGAGCTTGCTGTAGGTGAGGAGTATCTGGAGTGTAGGGTCACGACCTGTGGTAAGCTGTATCATCGCTTATGTGCTAATAATAAAGAGCTTACTCTGGAGGAGAAGGACTTATGGGTTTGCCCAGAGTGTTGTAATGAACACAAGAAGGGTGGACGTAATTACGAGACCCCCGTCGGTACACCGCTGACCATTAAAAATATCGTAAGTCGGAATAAGAGCGCGGAATTACATTATAAAAATGTATGTGTCTCGTCTCACTGCTACCCTACGTCGACAGACGTGGAGTTTTATCGACGTATTTGAACATTCGACTACCGTCGGCTCAAAGGACGTTAGGGACAAAATGTGCAACGTTACTCGTATTCTTATATTTATGAGATTTTTATGCTAGTATGTGTGTTTTATAATTTGACAGCTCCTGGCAAACAAAGCGGTTGTTAAATGTATGGAAAGTGCTGTCATAGGACCTATGACATCCACTGAGTTATGAGTTCTTAACTCATCCATGACTCATTTCCGCCATCTTGTCCCTTACGCCTACGGTAGTCGATATTTGACCATGATTAAATGTCAATGTGCAATGCGCTGTGCTGATCATGCATTTGCATACCTAAATACGACACTACGTCGAAATACGTCCTTTCTGACAACGCAGTGTCATGCTAGTCATGTGTTTGCACACAAAATTGTGACACTACGGCGATATACGTTTCTGTCTGTCGACGTGTCATAGTGTGTCATGCAGGTCATTAATATCATATTAGTGTTTTTGATAGGATTCACCTTACTAATTCCATATAGATCAAAATATATTTTTATAAATTGATCTAAAAAACTATTTATACGTCATAAAATAAGGGTCACTACTTAAAGAAAACATTAAACCGGTTTAAGTAGGAGCATAAATAAAACATAATTTTGCTACGTTAATAAAAAATTCTCTTGTCAAGTCGAGCTATTGTCTTGATCCGAAAGTGTCAACCCTAGCAATTTTACCATCTCACCCCATTGCTAGGCCTTCTCACCCCAACTACGGTGTGAGCTGGCTTTGCCTACTATTATGAATTTTTCGTTGAAACTATGCAATGAAGCAACAAACTATCATTGACAAACTGAAATTCATACCTCCGGAACACTTTTTTTGTATATAAATCAATGTGCCACGTATAAAAATAAACTTTTATCCAGGTTTGAACTTCGATTTCCAGCCAACTCACCCCGTTTTACGGTACATTATTTTGTTGTTTCATTTTTTTATATAGATTAAAGGACTATTTCCACCAAACGGCCCGCATCGGCTCGAAACGGAAAGAATTTTATGGTCTTTAAACGATACTGAATCATATTTGTACTGTTTTTAAGTCTTTACCAAGCTGCGCACAACAGCTTGACCGCCGGGCGTCTTCCGCGACACGTGATCGTAACCGAAAGTATGCTGCGACACGCGATCGTCTCCGTTCGCTACCGATCGCCCCCATTCGGTTGTCGACGTGTGCGATCGGTACCCGCGAACGGTACCGTACGGTTGTCGGCGCATCCGTTCGTATTCTTTCCGTTCCGATCCGATGCGGGGCGTTTGGTGGAAATAGTGCTTTAGCGTATGCTTCACGCTAAAAGCACATCCTAAACGGGGAATCTAATATAGTTCGTTTCATTCTCGAATACGCATGCTTTGACTCGTGTTAGCCTATCATTTAAGGATAAATTTGACAAATCTACGCATTATCGTGAATTAAACGATCTATACTAATATTTGTACTAAAATGGGTTGATTAGTTAAGTTAAAAACAACTGTTTGGGTAGTATGAATATTTTAATATTTCAAATTAAAAACTCACAATTTGACACATTTCGAAAACAAATAACTCAATATTATCATAATACCATTTTTTTATACATAAAAAATTTTTTAATGCACATTTTTTTGTGTTGCACACAATTATATGCCTCACTTGACATACAATATTTTTCATACAAATGGTGAAAGTTACATGGAATTCTTTCTCCCAAATCTAAGACAATACACTCGGTGCACAAATCCTTAACCCATTTAATTTTTTCTGTTCCCTTCACAAATTTGATAAATGAGAAAACGGGTATGGTGGTTTTACCAAGAAAACTTGAGTATATTCATTTGTGCTAAGAGCAAATCCTTTATTATAAATTCGTTATTACTTGATTTAAATCCTTGAAGGTCAACGAACAAACAGTGAGTGTTCATGATATCTTTTTTGTAATATTACTCAATGGTTTGAACTCTATGATACTATCATTCAAAATAAGGCAATACGCTGAAGTATTGTCAGGTATATCTGCATGGCACTCCAATTCAACACGCACAGCAACAACACCCGATTTCAAAGTGTCACTTTGTCTTGTGCAATCCAAAAAAAACACGACGTACTGGACGATGGCAACACATATAGATCTTGTTGGTTAATTGGTATGCGAATTTCATCGTTCAAATTAAAACTTGTTACATAAGGTTTGTAAGAATGGAATTCGAAACTTTCGATCGTGTTGTCATAACTAATGGTGTTCGATATGTCTAAAATGTTCATTTTAGTAGCCCAATAGATCTAAGAAATATTTTGTTCTCTTTTGTAAGTTGAGTCTTAATAGGTCTTCGCTTCTTGCTAGCATAAAGAGTACTAATATGATTTTCACCTATCACTACGGTTTTGTTGTGGACGATCATTGTTTTTTAAGATGAATATAATTATTTGAACCTCTTTTCCACGTAAATTTGCTAAATCCTGTTTATATCCAATAACCTAATTTTAAGAGCGCTTAAACTGTTTTGAGTTACTGGGAAATAAATGGTGTTTTTAGGCGTTTCGATGATGCGGTATCCAGGTGGTACATTAGGTACAAACTCATGTAATATTTCTCAAAAAAATCAGACGTCCTACAATCATAAAAGTCTTTAAAATAATGAGCCGAAGCATTTTAATTTAGATTAATATTCAATGATATATGTTCCGTTAACTACAACCAACTATTCGTATATATTGCACACGCCTACCACGGAGTGGGCGCGTGAGCAAAGCGAGCAAGGCATGCTAAGCGGGACAGCGTGCCCAAGTCAGTAAATAAAAAGTTGAAAATGTGCAAAAAATTCATATGTCGGGTTGAAGTCAACTCACATAACTTCAACGCAAACTGCAACGTTTGTCATTTACAGTTTTGTAACAAGCTACGATTATTCATTGAACTTGGACTAACGCTTCACACGATGGAGAGACGGCGCGAGCGTCGCAGAACGCTTGCGTACATAACGTGAACGCGAGAAGCAGGGTTTGATGTCAACTTACATAACTTCAACGCAAACGCCAACGTTTGTCATTCGCAGTTTTGTAACAAGTTACGATTATTCATTGAACTTGGACTAACGCTTCACACGATGGAGAGACGGTGCGAGCGTCGCAGATCGCTTGCGTACATAACGTGAACGCGAGAAGCAGGGTTTGAAGTCAACTAACATAACTTCAACGCAAACGGCAACGTTTGTCATTCGCAGTTTTATAACAAGTTATGATTATTCATTGATCTTGGACTAACGCTTCACACGATGGAGAGACGGTGCGAGCGTCGCTGAACGCTTGCGTACATAGCGTGAACGCGAGAAGCATTTTTGCATTCTAGTAACAACTACATCCAAAAAATCGTAAACTATTTGTATACATTGGGCACGCCTACCACGGAGTGAGCGCGCGAGCAAAGCGAGCGTGGCGTGCGAAGTGGGTCAGCGTGCCCAATGTATACCTACTGACACAGTATTTAAATGTTAGAATTTATTTATTATTAGCTGTTTACGAACTAATTGTTACTATACTATGTTTCTTTGTTCAATTATAACATCGTTAAATGTTTAGTTTTTTTAGCGGAGTCTAGTTTTTGCCCGGAAATCCCCTAGCGGTCGGGTTACAATCCAAAGTATGGAGAATGACAGTCCTCTTGTCTTAATGGTCCTTGATATGACCGTTATGACCTAAATAAAATACAAATTTAAATAATTAAAACTTGAAAATCAACAAAAAATATTTTAGTACTATATTTAATTATTTGTTCCTTAATACTAATTTAACTGAACTGGCTGATAAATTGTAGTGATAAACTTGACACGATCCCACATCTCGTCTAGTTTGTCTTCGGGTATATTTTTTATTAGCATCTTGAACTCGTCGACCATTTCATCTCGCTTGTCATTCGCCTGTTGGTCAAACGTTGGATCTGAAAAAAAAACTTAATACTATTATAGTAATTTAATATATAGCTAATTTATGTTTTCTTTCCTATTAGCAGCATTCTTATTGTGCGCCAGAGATTTGCATTGACTTATTATTTTCAAATAAATTTCATGGTCACATCTTTAAAAACGTAGGAAAACACTCACATAATATTCAGTATTTATTTATTTCAAGTATTATTTAAAAAAAAACGTATTCAACCATTTGAATAAAAATTATTTGCTGTTGATTTACTGTTGATGGAAAGAAAAGGGACTTATGGAATTATTTGTTAAATTAAACCAAGTATAAGGTAGTGCCAGTTACTCAATTTTGATTAAAATCGTTAATAAATTGGCTTTACGAGTTAGGTACTCACCGAATTGTTGACGCTTCTGTTTTTTTAATTTATTTATGAAGTCTTTAAAGTCTTCTGGATCATTACATGGCAGTGGCAACAATCGTTTTCTGTTTTCCATCGTGTTAAATGTGTGTAATGATGTCTTCAACTCACGTATTAGCGCACTAATAAGTACGGAGATACTGGTGTAAAATCATATTTGAAAATGCATAGATGGCTCATTTTTTGACTATACTCATCTCTGTCTATCATTCTTATTTATTTCTTTTGCAATAACCACGCCATGCGCCGAGCGCTCTTTTGTTCACCTGGGGACGTTTTAATCATTTATGACTCTAGTTTGGAATATTCTTAAGTTTTTTAATTCACCGCTCGCTCTTTGATGAGAAAGAGGCAAGTACAATAAAATATAACCATGTCGTTGGAAAATACTTCTATTTGATAAATTAAAATGGTAACAAACAACAATAAAATATGAAACTACAGTTTAGCTTAAAAAGTTAACTACCTAAATTTTACTACTTGGTTATACCCTAAAGACTAACTAAGCGGCTTACTGCATAAGTAATACTAAATAATTTGATGATTTTTATTTTTAATTGCAATCTTCGTCGTTCTTTTCTTTTAGTGGTAGAGTATAGTTAGACTTGTAAAAGTGCCCTTGCGGCCTACGTATAGAATAAATATAATAAAATTTAATTTTATTTAATTGTTACAGGTGTTTCAAAAAAACATGTCTTTAATTGGCATTGGCTACGTGCTTTAGGAATATTTGTAGAATGCCTATTATTTAAGAAATACAAGTTTAACTTGCGCTTATTTATAACAAGTCTTAGGTTCTTTTGAAAACAAAATAACACTTCTATTAAATAAAAATTCTGTTAAAATTCTGTTTTAATAAACAAATTCGTTCTTCGAAGTTATTTATATTTTTAATATTTAGTATCCGGATTTCTTTAGAAACGTTCATATTTCAATCACTATTTTAATTTAGTGTCAGCTATAACTATGTTTTGTCACTAAAAGACTATTATGAATATAAATGATTATTTCTGACAACCATGATGTCTTCAATTGTGGAATCATCTAATCTCATTCTTAAATGATTGAGGACAAACTTTAAGGAAGAAAATAGTCTTTCAACGCTTACACTTGTCGGTGGTATGGCTAAAACTACTTTAGCCAAATTATATAAACATGGATTACTAATTTTCTTTGTTTCCCAATAATGTAATATATTACAATCAGACTGCAATACTGGCTCTTGTAAAAAAGTGACCAATTTAAATCTCATTTCGTTCTCCAAAACTTCATCATCAACACGATTTCTATTATTATTGTCTCTAAATGCAATACGGAGGTAATCATCAAAGTTTGATTGATGGTCCTGTGTCGACGTTCCTGGCTGGGATGGTGGTGTTGATTCGGATGAACTTGAAGTATTTTCCTTATTTACTTCATGTAGTCTCTTGTATGTATCTATTAATATACGCCTCGTTCTGGAGGCTTGCTCGATTGTAAGGATCGAGTTTACCCTTGGGTCCAAGTATATGGCTGCCAAAAAGTGTTCGTTGTCGAGTAGCATGATTTGGCGGCTAACCATACACTCTTCTAGCTTCCGGGCAAAGGGGTCATCTAGTTGAGCTAATTGATGGCGACATCGCATCCATGCGATGAAAAAATCACCACAAGTGAGCTGTTCTTTCTGGAGCTGCTTCGATAGATATCTGCAGGGCTGCAGAATGTCTACATATTTATCTAATAAATGCCAAATTTCAGCTGGGGTATGTAAATTGGTCTCGCAAAAAATCTTCAATTTTTGAAGATTAATTAACATATCAGCTGTCGAGTCCCATCTTGTGGCTGTATCTAGTACTGCCTGTGGAAGGTTTTCTTCTTTTAGTTTTAGAGACATGTTTGGCGTGCGTAACCGTCTGATTATTTGTCGACATTCTTCAATAAAACCTTGTATTTCTGTGCATGCCGCTTTTATTGCCAGTTGCAGGCAGAAAATGAAATAAAAATAATATTACTTACAGTGGAACTAGCTACGAACGGACCTAAGGTGGACGGAGTTTGAGCGAGAGCCATCAGATAGACAGGCAAAGTTACTTTCGCATTTAAAATATTAGTCATAAAAATTGAAATGGAATGAAATAAACATACTTTATTGATTTAATGAGTACAGTTTATAAATTAAGTTATAAGCTGTACCTCACTAAATCAATTTTGATAGTTTATTTGTGACTTAAATTATATATATATTTTTTTTCAATATCTTTACATGTTAAAAAAAACTTACCCGATATGTACTGCATGTTCAATCCTAGGAATCTGCGTAATTTGATTGACGCCACGTCGACTTTCAAAGCTATCAGATCATTTTTTATTTCGTTATGGATTTGTAATCGGACTTCATAAGCCTTTTTTCGTATATTTTCTTTTATGTTTTTTACATTGATTGCTTGTACATCCTTTTGAGTCATTCCAGGAATCAATCTCAGCAATTGCACGAAGGCCTCGTCTTCGACCATAGCTAAAGGCCGCCCATGGACAGTAACTAGTTGCGTGCAATATTCCATGACAGCTATGGCATTATGAGTTGGATGTTCTGGCATCTGCTTCTTGTTTTCTTCATTTAAATTGTTAATTTCGTCATACTTTTGTCGGTGTAGTGAAAAAAAGTGGCGAATTAAATTTCCAGCATGATTTCCCTGAAAAAAAAAAACAATCTTGATCATAAAGGTCACGGACAGATAGTAGACAGTATATAGTCTGTCTATCGTTGCGTGCTACAAGTAAAAACAACTCTAACCTCAAAATACTCATTTAAGGCTGTATATTGGCTATTTTTTTAGTAGATATGATATCTTTCTAATAGATTTTTAATCATATTCCGAGCAAAACTGCGTTAGTTTTAGCAATGGTGAACTTTTGGGCGGCTAGAGGCTATGTAAATATATATACATATATATATAATCTTTGGCCAATACGTAGTAGCCTCAATTTGTACAATACTAAAAACAAATAATAGTTACATATTAATCGATCCAATAAATAAAATCTTAACGCAACAAATACTACCTACATAGATATAGTAGCAAATGGCGTAGATTAGCATTAAATAAAAGTAACTAATTAATATACTGACAAATACACTATGTTATTATTTAAACTGACAATTTTAGTTTAATTTTTACTTAAGTTTAGTTTTCTATGTAGTTATATTTAGTTTTATGTGTAGTTAAATTACTGTACTTATATCCAAATTCAACAATTATGAAAATATACGCATGTGATTAAAAAAAAAAAAACTGACAAGATGAACGTATAAAGTAGTTTTATCGCCTCGTCATATATCGTTTTTTGTCTAACTTTCTGCCTGCGCTACAAGCCCTAAACCCTAAAGCCGACACGCTAAGTGTATATTGCGATAGCTGGCTTATATTTTTAAAACAAGTTTATTCACATTAATGGTTTTTAACGTGTACACAAATCATGTTATATTGTATTCGTACTTATTCGAGACTTCGTCGTGAAATTTATTTGAATATAATGGTGAATAAACCATTTGTTATTCGTAAATTTAGTCATCAAATAAATTATGCGACATCGACAATAATTTGGACGATTAATTTGTCATTTGACTAATCATTCGAATAAACAAAAAAATTAAGCCCATTTCTTGAACAAGACCCGATATAGTCTTGGACAGGTTTTGAACGAAATAATTGAAGTTCCTAAATTACCTAAGAGGATTAAGCATAACTTATGCCTTAAAATACCTAGTCTTAATAAAATTATATAATAAGTTGGGGTTCTTAGTTACTCAGCATTCATTTAACTTTATTTACCAACTTTGTAAGGCAAATGATTAAAACAATACAATAAATTATTAATATAAAAGTAAAACTTACCTTAATGTATTTGTTACAACCTTCCATCAAGCACTTCGATTTATTCGTTTCTCCATCATAACTGAACATAGAATATATTCTATTTGCCTTCTTTCGTCCCATTGTAACAATATCATCACCCAGTATGCCACTGTTTCACTCAAGTTCCAAACCAAACGCAAATTAAATGCAAAATACAATGCAATACGAATAACTGCCGGCCGGCGACTAGATGAAAACAAACAAACAAAATAATGGTGAAAACTAAACGACGCGAGCGTAGAATAGAAAGAGATAGCTCTATGATGCAGCGAGGTAAAGCCGAGCTGGTCCTTTGAATTCGTCTATTACCGACCGACCAACCAGACATTTCAACCAGTTGGACGGTTAGTACTTATTTTTCCCAACCGACAACCTGGTTGGTAGGTTAATAATAGAGATTCCCGACGTACACCCTGGCTGTCAGGTTGATACTTTTTTTTTCCCAACTAACCATCCAAGCTGCCAACTAGATGATCGGTTAGTACTTTTTTCCTAATCAGCCAATTCAGCTGGCAACCAGGTGTTCAGTTGGTACTTTTTTCCTCACCTGCCAACCAGACACGCCAGCTGATTGGTCAGTTGGTACTTTTTTCCTCACCTGCCAACCAGACACGCCAGCTGATTGGTCAGTTGGTACTTTTTTCCTCACCTGCCAACCAGACACGCCAGCTGATTGGTCAGTTGGTACTTTTTTCCTCACCTGCCAACCAGACACGCCAGCTGATTGGTCAGTTGGTACTTTTTTCCTCACCTGCCAACCAGACACACCGGCTGATTGGTCAGTTGGTACTTTTTTCCTCACCTGCCAACCAGACACACCGGCTGATTGGTCAGTTGGTACTTTTTTCCCAACGGACCAACCAGACACACCAGCTGATTGGTCAGTTGGTACTTTTTTCCCAACGGACCAACCAGACCCACCAGCTGATTGGTCAGTTGGTACTTTTTTCCCAACGGACCAACCAGACACACCGGCTGGCCAGCCGGGCTTACATCTTAATTACTAAAAAAAAACCCAACTGCGGTGCACTTGAAGTGCATAAAACCCGCCATTTTGTTTATTTTAACGAACTTCATACCCAGTGAAGTCACACTCGCGCCATCAAGACGAATCTGATGATGTATCATTTATCAAAATTGGTTGTGCCGTTGAGTAGTTATGAGTGGACATAGGAACGGACATACATACATACAGGTCAAACTCATAACCCTCTTTTGGGCTTCGCCGCAGTCGGGTAAAAATAAAAATAAAACCATTATAATTATTCAGTATTTATAAATCCTTTAGGTTATATAATTTATAAAACAACTCATAGGTAACTCGTTCTTCTTTGAGTAACAAAAACAAAAAAAAAACACGTTTTACACCCTAAATCTATGCAGCGTGTACATCTGCATAGGACCTAAGAAGTATATTTAGATAACTTTTGCTCAAAACTACAATGAAAATATTTACCATACAAAATAATTCGGCCCGCAATGTAACGCAACAAATTTTGGACGCACGTGTGCGGATTTTCCTTCTCTATATTTTCACCCTGTTAACCGTTGGGAAAAAAGTACCAACTGACCAATCAGCTGGCGTGTCTGGTTGGCAGGTGAGGAAAAAAGTACCAACTGACCAATCAGCTGGTGTGTCTGGTTGGTCCGTTGGGAAAAAAGTACCAACTGACCAATCAGCTGGTGTGTCTGGTTGGTCCGTTGGGAAAAAAGTACCAACTGACCAATCAGCTGGCGTGTCTGGTTGGCAGGTGAGGAAAAAAGTACCAACTGACCAATCAGCTGGCGTGTCTGGTTGGCAGGTGAGGAAAAAAGTACCAACTGACCAATCAGCTGGCGTGTCTGGTTGGCAGGTGAGGAAAAAAGTACCAACTGAACACCTGGTTGCCAGCTGAATTGGCTGATTAGGAAAAAAGTACTAACCGACCATCTAGTTGGCAGCTTGGATGGTTAGTTGGGAAAAAAAAAGTATCAACCTGACAGCCAGGGTGTACGTCGGGAATCTCTATTATTAACCTACCAACCAGGTTGTCGGTTGGGAAAAATAAGTACTAACCGTCCAACTGGTTGAAATGTCTGGTTGGTCGGTCGGTAATAGACGCTTTGAATTCACTCGAGTTACCTCAGAAACTCTTCCAAGGTCTTTAGCATTGAACTCGAACTAATTTGTACTTTAGCATTATACAGATAAAGCTCATTTTTCATTGGAGTCCGCCCTTTCGCCGCCGAAAAGCGTCGCATGTGGTGTCTATCGAAGGTTTTGTAAAACACCGATACTATTTTTCGTCACACAAATTTGCACTTAATTATTTATGAAATAGGTCTCATAATCGTCTAGCTAGACGTAAATTTGTTGCACTCGTTTGTTTACCTATTCATAAGCGACGTTGAACCTACTTTCCTTATCCTCACTTTAAGACCCCAGGTTAATTATACTTCATGGCGTCCATCCAAATAAAGTGGGATTACGTCGAAATAAATCCGAGATCCAGAGATCTCGGTAACAACGGTCTCTACAATAATATAATTTCGTCTATGCAATGTCCTTATTTTTGTTAAGTATCTACTTGCCTCTAATCAGTCAATTTATCCAAATTAAATATAAGTAGGTATGTGTAACCTGAACGTTAATTTGTTCTATCAGGTCGACAGAATGCTTGTTTTTCACTCAATATATAAATTAAAATTATACCTACAAACAATTAAATACACTCACGGACATTGAATTCTGGTCATTTTCTATTATAATTGTCCTTAGAAAATGACCCGAATTCATTGTCCGTGAGTGTAATTAATCTCGTTATATGTATACCATATACCAAATACATCGCGCTAGACACTTGCTAACTAAATTATCTACGAGTGGTTAATTGTCTGAAACTCTACAACATCAGACAATTAACCACACGTAGATAAAAGTTACTACTTTTATAATCCGAATGAATCCGTAACAAAACAACACAACAACCTAAGCAACGCACAAAAGCAAAAAATACAAAATATTGTGCGCACACCGAAAAACGAAACATCCCGCAGGGAAACTCAAGGTAACAAAAAAATAACAACTCGTTCTATCTGGTTACGCAACGAGAAAAAACGTTTAATTTCGTTCCACAGAAACGGAACTTGGTAAAAAACGGTATCGCAAAAGAACGGTTCTTTAACCGGTGATCACAAACAAAAACCAGTACCTTTCCGTTCTCGGGTCAATGAACAAAACCGGTATTCTACTCGGAACGGTTTCCGATCCCTGCTGCACCACCCTCGCTACGCCACTGGCGGGATCTCGGACTAAGTATAATGTTTAGAATAGCACGCAATAGCAATAAATAGGACAATGATAAACTAGAGCATGAAATTTGATCACGTGTCCTGTTTCAATGCTACAATAAAGTAATGCGGTAATTTACCCGCAACATGTAAAAGAGCCCTTGAGGGCCTATTTGCAGAAATAAATTATTTTATTTTTATATTTAACAGGGATCGTACTTTTCGTGCCGATGACAAGCAAATGACGCCAACCTACATACAGGCTGATTTAGTTAAGGTTGTATATTGATTTACCGTTACCGGAAATTACCGGTATTGTTTAACTTATGAATTATTATCTTTTATACTTTCATTGATTGGTGTCAATGGTAGAATACATTTGTAAGTATAAATGTAGGTATACGTCTGTTTTTTTCTTTATTTTAACGGAAAGTTGGAAATATTAATCGGAAATGTGATTTAGGACTATACTTATCCGAATGTATTATATTCATGCGGTCCATTCTATATTGCGTTTCTGATTTATTTTCCATTTTCCCGTTTCAATAAATAAGATAACACAGGCAGACACATCTTGATTTATAAAATGACTTCTACCATTAACACCAACTAATGAAACTATTGATAAAATTAATTCGTAGCTTTTACGATACCGGTAATTTCCGGTAACGACAAATCCATCTAAAACCTAAAGTGAATCATGCTGTATGTAGCTTGACGTCATTTTTACGTCATCGACACGAAAATTACGATCCCCGTCAATTAATTACTCTGATGATTTCATTTTATATTTATTTATGCCACACCTGGCCATAAAGTGACTTTTTCCACACGATGCGCGTACGGAAAAAGCCGCTTTCTAGCCAAGTGTAGACATACAATGATGTACACAACACAGGAGGTAATAAAGAAAGCCCTCGATCGCATATTTACGTCCCTCGCTTTCAGCTCGGGCCGCAAACCTCTGCGATCTCGGCCTTTCTTTGTATTACCACCCTAGTTATGTAATGTACTATTATTTTTATGGAACTTTGTTAAATTATTATTATTAATGTGTTAGATGACCATGAAATCATGTAGATTGACATGTGTAATTTATAATATGAAATAAATTAATCAATCAATCAATCATATTATGGCCAGTTTTTATTTTCCAAGTCTAAATTAACATATGTTGTATTGTTAGAAGAATGCAGTTTGTCTGAAAAGTTTCATAACAAACGGTTTAGTAAAAGTAGTCGAGAAGGCATGAATCAAATAAACAAATACAAAAAGTAGAACATGCTTAATAATAACATGACCTGGACAATAGAACCACGTATTTCGTAAAGGTACTAGCAGTAAACAAGGTCATTATGACTGAATAATATTTATTCAATTTGTATCTAATATGCCGTTAGAAAACTAATTACGTCAAACTGTCCTCCAAAATAACATTTTGTAGCGCGGTACAGTTGGATCTTTGTAATAAAATTATTAAAACGGATTACACTTTCCGAGGCCTTAATTAATCTATTTTTAGGGTTCCGTATCAAAATGGTAAAAAAGGAACCCTTATGGTGCGACTCTGTCTGTCTGCTGTCCGTCTGTCACAGCAAGATATCTCAGGATCTACCGATCCTATCGACTTGAAATTTGGAATAGTGTTAAAAGTCGCTAACTCGAGCCTATTGGGTAGAAAAAAAATGTTTATACCTTTTTTACTTTTTTTTAAAGGGGTCCGAAATGGGATGTGGAAAAACAAAAGTAGAGCCATTATATCGAATGGGATATCAAATGAAAGGGCTTAATTTCTAGATTCCAAAGCCATTTTTTTATTTTTTTTTATTTTGTACTTTTTGATGAAAGGAGTGGAAGGGTGTTTTTTTAGAGGTATAGAACTTTGAAATGGAATAAAACAAAGATGATCTTTTTAAATTGACATGAAATTAACTTTATTCGATAGACAATTTTCTGGCATTATAATTTAAATATGACTTCTGGCATATGACCCCCACGGCTGGCTTGCACGTAGTCTAATCTGGAAGTCCAATTTTCGATTACTTTTTCCAACATTTGTGGCCGTATATCGGCAAGAACGCGGCGAATGTTGTTCTCCAAGTGGTCAATGGTTTCGGGCTTATCGGCGTACACTAGCGATTTCACATAGCCCCACAGAAAATAGTCAAGTGGCGTTAAATCGCACGATCTTGGAGGCTAATTCACGGGTCCGAAACGTGAAATTATGCGATCACCAAACGTTTCCTTCAATAAATTTATTGTGGCACGAGCTGTGTGGCATGTTGCTCCGTCTTGTTGAAACCACAGCTCCTGCACATCATGATTGATCAATTATTGAACGAAAAAGTCAGTAACTATGGCCCTATAGCGGTCACCATTGACTGTAACGTTCTGGCCAGCATCGTTTTTAAAGAAGTACGGACCAATTATTCCACCAGCCCATAAAGCACACCAAACAGTCAGTTTTTTCTGGATGTAACGGTGTCTCAACATACGCTTGAGGATTATCATCACTCCAAATACGGCAGTTTTGTTTATTGACGTATCCATTCAACCAAAAGTGAGCTTCGTCACTAAACAAAATTCGCTTATGAAACTCGGGATCAACAGCGATCTTGTTTTGGATCCATTCACCGAATGTTCGCCTTGCTAGGTGATCTTGTGGCTTTAATTCTTGCACGAGTTGGATTTTGTAAGCACGCAAACCAAGATCTTTCCGCAAAATCTTCCATAAAGTGGATGGACACATATCCAATTCCTGTGCACGATGGCGGATAGACTGATGCGGATCTTCATCTACGCTACGCTCTACAGCCTCAATGGCTTCTTCTGTACGCACTGTACGACATCTCTGAGGATGCGTATTATCATTTAAAGTAAACGTAGTGCGAAAGCGTCCCACGGTTAATCGAATTAATTGTTCTGATGGACGATTATGTTGACCGTAAAATGGACGAAGTAAGCGATAAGTTTTTCGAACAGATCCATGATTTTCAAAATAAATTTGCACAATTTGGAAGCGTTGTTCAGGCGTCAGCTTATTCATGTTGAAATGCCAAACCAAGCTAAACATAAATCACTTGAAAGCTGTCAAAATTGCCGCCAGTTAAAAAAGTGTTGCCAACTTAAAGTTCTATACCTCTAAAAAAACACCCTTTATTACAGGAAAAATAAAAAAGTTTTCCTAAATTGCATCGTTTTTTAGAAATTTTCAAAAATCGTAACACATTCTTATTTGCTCCTACTAAGCTAACCGCCAAACTGTTTTTCTTGAACTATTCACGTATCTACTTACGAGTTTGTACGGAACCCTCGGTGCGCAAATCCGACTCGCACTTGACCGGTTTTTTTTCAATCGTGACTGTCTATCTATCAGCCACGGACATCCAAACCTCAAAACAGCTAAACCTCCAAGGTTTGGATATTTGTTACTAAATAACGGGGTAACTACTGGATGGGTTGAGATGAAATTTGGCATATAAGTAGACCTCAGTAGCGTAGCGTCCAAAGAACTCGATTCCTACCGGCTTTTTTTTTTTTTTTTTTTTTTTTATACAACTAGGGTGGCAAACAAGCGTACGGCCTGCCTGATGGTAAGCAGTCACCGCAGCCTATGGACGCCTGCAACACCAGGGGCATTACGTGCGCGTTGCCGACCCTTTAAGAACCTATTCACTCCCCTCTTGAAGAACTCCATACTGTAGCCTTCTGGGAAAACCGCGGCAGGGAGCTCATTCCACATTCGGATTGTGCGCGGTAGGAAATTTCTTTGGAACCGCACGGTGCGCGACCATTTTGGTTCCAACGTGTGTGAATGAATACCCTGCCGATGGCGAGCAGTGCGGTGGTAGAAGGTGGCCGTAGGCATCATGTCAAACAATTCCTCAGAACACAGCCCATTATACAAGCGGTAGAACACACATAAGGAGGCGAAGTCTCTCCTTAGACTTAAGGGTTCAATACCGCTTGTGAGTACGGGATCGTCGATTATTCGCACAGCGCGTCTTTGGACCGAGTCAAGAGGGCCAAGCTGGTATGCTGGCGCCCCAGCCCACAGATGACAGCAGTACTCCATATGGGGTCGGACCTGTGATTTGTACAGCAACAGTCTTTGCCCAGGAGTGAAGTACCGCTTCGCTCTATTCAGGACACCAAGTTTTTTGGATGCCAGCTTCGCTTTCTCTTCTAGGTGACTTCGGAACTGAACGTCGCTGGAGATTTCAACACCTAGGATCCAGATACTCTTCGAGATGGTAAGGGCCGTGTCTTGGAATTGTGGGGCCACAGTGAAAGGAGTTTTCTTAGCGGTGAACGCGCAAACTTGTGTCTTGGTGGGGTTGAACTGAACTAAATTTCCTCGACCCCAATCGGAGACTCTGGATAGAGTGCTCTCGATTTTTGACACAAGTTGTTCGCGACTTTCTTCCACCTCGGAACGAGGGATGTTTGCTCGGCCCGTGTAAAATGCATCTCCGGTACTGTCGTCTGCATAACAATGAACACTATCATTAGACAGCATGTCATTGATATGCAGCAGAAACAGCGTTGGTGATAGCACGGAGCCCTGCGGGACGCCTGCGTTAATAGCCATGCTTTCGGAGCAGCTGCCATCAACGACGGCTTTTATGCTTCTGCCGGATAAAAAGCTAGCGACCCATTTGCACAAACCCTCGGGCAGTCCGTAAGATGGTAGCTTCAGTAGAAGACCCCGGTGCCAGACCCGATCGAACGCCTTGGCTATATCTAGGCTAACTGCCAATGCTTCACCTCGACTCTCAATGGCCGAGGCCCAGCGGTGTGTGAGATACACTAGAAGATCACCAGTGCAGCGGCCGTGGCGAAAACCGTATTGGCGGTCGCTGATCAAATCGTGTTCTTCTAGGTATCTTAGGAGTTTCGTATTAATCACACGCTCCATCACCTTAGAGAGGAGGGAGGTTATAGCGATAGGCCTGTAATTCGATGGATCTGACCTGTCCCCTTTTTTGGGCACTGGATGCACGTGGGCAGTCTTCCACGAAGACGGAACCTGCCTTTTGGAGTAGGAAAGCGCGAAAAGGTGCGTTAACACAGGGCACAACTCAGGAGCACACTGTTTGAGCACCACTGCTGGTATGCCGTCTGGCCCGCTCGACTTGTGAACATCTAGACAGAGCAGTTCCCGCCGGACATCCCTTTGAGTAAAGGTTATCTCCGGCATGGAGTGTCCGCACCACGGGATCGTAGGTGGTACGGTGCTTCCATCGTCGTTCAACGTCGAGTTTGAGGCAAAGAGAGTACCCAACAAATCGGCTTTCTCTTTAGCACTATGGGCCAAGCTATCATCAGCACATCGCAGGGGTGGTAAGGGCGACTGACAAAAATTTCCTTCGGCAGCTTTAGCGAGCGACCAGAATGCACGACTTCCCGAAGGGTACCTCGCAAGTCGCTCACCAACTCTGCCAACGAAATCAAATTTAGCTCTGGCAATTACTCGCTTACTGGCTCTCGAAGCAGCATTTAATTTGCGTTTCACATCAGATATGTTTGGATCCTTATTGATACGGGCTGTGGTCCAAGCCTCATACGTTTCCTGCCTAAGATTCCTGACTTCTTTGCAGGACCGATTAAACCAAGGCCGTTTTTTGGCTCCTGCAGCTACTAGTACGTTTGGAATGAAGCATTCCATGCCTATCAGGATAGTGTCAGCGACAGCAGCTGCGCAGGAGTCAGGATCTTCTGATGTGAAACAGATCTGCTTCCACGGGTACGATGCGTAAAATTCTCGCAATCCCTCCCAATCTGCTGACTTGTAGTGCCACATGCGGCGTAAGTTGATTGGTCGAGGTGGTTCGAATCGCGCGCATGGTACACTTGTCCGGACGAGACAGTGATCGGATGAGCCAAGTGGTGCATCTACTGAGATAACATATCCATTCGGACTTGTGGTCAGCAGAAGATCCAGTAAGGAGCTTGTGTGATCCTCGATATCAGGTATTCTCGTTGGAGAATGTACCAATTGCGAGAATCCATAGGCCAGAGTAAATTCATGAGCAGACCTCCCTGCATAATCGGTGGACCGAGAATTGAGCCATTCTACATGATGAGCGTTGAAGTCTCCTAAAATCACCAACTCTGCAGAGGGGTATTGCTCGATGACTTTGTCAGTCGTCAGTTGCAGGTGCTCAAAGAGCCGAGCTGTATCCGTGTCACCGCTGTGAGACCTGTATAGGCACGCATAGACGCGGGTGTGGCCACCGTAGTCCACGCGCACCCACATAACTGACAGGTCCCCGACTTCATAGCAGAGGAGACGGCGGCAACAGATATCTTGCCTAACGTACATACATACTCCGGCACGTCTCAGGAATTTATGTTCGAGCTTGTACCCGGGGTAGAGTAAGTAAGACGTATCGGCGGGGCAAGATATTTGCGTCTCCGTAAGAAATAGTAGGGTCGGCTGCGCAGCCTCAAGGTGTTGATGGACTGCGTTTAAATTTGAATGAAGTCCCCTGATGTTGCAAAAGTCCACTTTAGTGGAGAGAGATGCCGCTGGTGAAACACTATTTCTTTTTTTGTTTCTGGCCATAGAGGGTGGGTTTGAAGGTTTTGTAAGGGATTCATTGTGTTGACAGCCTAAGGGACAAATACACGGTGCAAAACCTGCCAAGGGTCGGAATAGGTAGTGCGGTTTTTCGGCGCGGCGTACGGAAGGGCCCCCGGTCCCCCCCATGTAGTAGTAGTCGGGTCCACTCCGGTCTCCTTCTCCGGCACGACTACCATTCCAAGGGATTATTCGCGAGATTGGCGGTTCAGCCTCCCAGGGTGGAGATTAAGTAATCCCTGGGTTCGGGAACCCTACTAACCTGCGGGCGGCCAGCGGTCAGCCGTTTCACCGGGTCTCCCTGATCGCCGCGCCGACACTCCGCGCCTACACAGACCAATAGCCGTGTTGGGAGCATCGTAGGTCCCCCGCTGTCAACACAGCGCATCCCCGAGAGCTCTGGCGACCTTACTCACCACAGGAACACAACACCATACAAGTATGGTGTTATTTGGCTGTGATCTTCTGTAAGGCGGAGGTACTTCCCCAGTCGGGCTGCTCCAAATGTGAACAAGACAATATGTCTTGTTATGCCCTACCACCTAGAATTTTTCCTAATAACAGGCATTTCAGCACCTTATTCTACAGCTCTTAAGGAGAATGTACGCCAAATCTGCACCGGCTTGCTCAAGGATATCTCTTACGCCACGCCACTGGTAGGCCTGGTCCTGAATTGAATTGAAACATGGGATAATTTACGAGTATATCCTGGTAAAGAAATCCCTGGGGACATTAACGGGAATAACGTGGGCGAAGCTGTGGATAAATGCTAGTTTATAGGAAGGCTATGAAAGTTTGAAGATGTTTGGAGATTGGAATGTTTCTTACCGAATACACCTTTGTACCTTAGAATTATGATGTCAGGCAGTCAGTGATAAAACTGTTATTGTAACGAGGTTTTGTTACAATCAACTCTGGCCGCCTGGAAAACGAATGGTTACTATTTGAAATTGAAATTGAATGAAAGAATGTATGTCGTTCGTTGAATGACATAAGCTCATTCCAGTCTAAGCCACCACGATAGAAAGATAAATGTCATTTGTATAGAGATTTGTTTATAATAAGTATTGTGATTAAAATACTGAGAAAGTTGATTAAAAGAAGTGTCCAAAGCCCTCTGCGTTTCAATTACAGGTTATGGGCCCAGCACGCTTCCACTGCGCGATAAGGATATTTTACGTGCAATAGATTTTAAACTACACGTTCAAATTGCCACATGCCACATGCCCTAAATTCCAGCTCTGGATATACGCGGGCGCGGCTACTAGCAGCAGCAGAATGGGAAGCCGGCCAGTGTCTGCACGCTTATCCCTCCGCCTCCTCAGGCACATACCCGGAACCAGACACCCTCAGGCTCCCCGTAAGCATACGTTTAGACATATGTGGTATAGAATAGGCGCTGACTCAGCATGGTGCTGCGGGGTACCCAACGCTGGTCTTCCGCCAGTACCTTTAAAACGAACACTACGCCGAACGACCAGGGCAACTCTGTCATAATTTATTATTATATAATAATAATAAAAGTTTGAAGGTACAATGTGATATACAGGGTGGGAGGGACTATACCGACATACTTTTGCCATGAATTCCTGGTGGCGTGACGAGTAAATAATGTTATATCAATATGGGCCGAATGTTGTCATTTTACATTAATAGCCTTATGGAACAAAATAAATCAGTAAATTCAGCCCCTCGTTATAAACATGTCCTTACTGGAGGAAATGTAATCAAAAAGAAAAAAAAAAGCTAAAATGGAAACGAGAGGTCAATTTTTTGGCCTCGTAGTCGCTTACCTTCAAATACTGCGAAGGTTAATTGCTGTTTAGTTAAAGGATTTAAAAAAAAAATAGTGAAACTATCTTAGTCTCATTTATTAGGGCTTGTTACACACTTGGGAGTTTTCATTTAGAAAATAATGAATATCTCTGAAAGTAAGCGTTTTTCGACTATACATCACTTAACTTTTTTTACTCCTAATAGTTGTTAGAATCTATAGTTAATATATTATTTTGTTATAATAGTTTGTCGGTATAGTCCCTCCCTCCCTGTATATTAAGAGTGAATGTGAAATATTTGTATTTAGTTGATGGCAATCTTATCTTATCTTTATGGTATACCTATGTATAACCTAACTGTCTATCGTTTTGAATTTGTTGTGTTAAACGTGTTGAATTTTAATGTTTATATCTATAATCGTAACTAATATCAGAATAATAAGTTCACTTTGAGAGTATTTCTTAGCTGACTGTACATTTCCACTTGCATTGCGTCACTATGAATTCCACTTCAGTATATAAGGGCGACACAAACCTTCTGAACACATACCTCACCGAAAACCATCATCATGAAGGCTTCGCTGTGCTTCCTGCTTCTGGTATGTAACAATCTGTTTTAATAATAACCATATTGATTACTTGTTTGGCCTAGTGGTAGTGACACCGCCTACGAAGCAATAAACAAAATGAACCACCACCTAAAGGTTGTCTGGAAGAGATTGCTCTTTACCGATAAGACCACCTGTTGTTTAGGTACTTACCATTATTGCTCCATAACTTTTTTTACTGTAATTTATTTTGGAATGCAATACGGTTTTGGGAAATACATGAATGAGTTGGACAGTTTTCAATGATTCTCCAGACCAGTAGGCTTATGATGCTACGTTTTGTCATGCGATAAATAAATGATAAAGCATCCGTCACTCCCACACACTATATGTCACAACGTGACGGATGCTTTATCACTTATTTATCGCATGACAAAGCGTAGCATCATAAACCTAAAGATTTCATAAACGGTAGTTAAAAAACGACGCCCTGGAAATGTGGAGCTGGAGACGCATGCTCTGAATCCCTTGGACTGCGCACCGAACCAATGCTTCAATCCTGAAAGAACTCAACATCAAAGAGAGATTATCGTCGTCTGTGCAAATACGAATCCTCAAATTCTTCGGGCACATCACCCGTAACGAGGACTCCATGGAACGTTTGGTGGTGCAAGGGAAAGTCGAAGGCAAAAGATCTCGGGGCGATCTCCAACACGGTGGACAGACCTCATAATAAAATCTGTGACACATTCCAGCATAAATGTTAAGAGGAAATAGTAAGGCCGAGAGAATTGAAAATTAGGTATTTGTAAAATGTGTCGCTGTCCCGCACTGCCCGCCTCTCCCCCGCAGAGCGCGATAGAGACATCTGCAGCTTGGACCGAAAATACCTTTTAAAATTTCACGAAAACAACGTTTCGTAGTCCCCTGATTTCTTCCCCAACACTTAACCTATTTAACTAATCTTTTCATTCAACATTAAAGAAAGGCTTTGGCCGTGTTCCTATGTTTTCTTTTTTTTTAATAATCTAGTCAAATTTGTTTTCTGGATGTGTGAACACAGCGGAAAATCTGGCATTTTTTTTAGGTTTTTGAAGGTTAATATCTCTTTTGAGAATCGATTAATCGTGAAACGGAAAACATAGGAACATATAAATTGTAGCCATAGATTTTTGGACAAAAAATTATTGCTCTACTGGCATTAACCAGGGAGGAAACAGAGGACTACGTTTGTATGGAAAAACTGCCCTCCTGTTTCCTCTTAACTCTCACTCCGCCAAACATAGAGATACATGGCGCCGCATCACAAGAGAAGCGATGGCGCAAGAGTCGACCAATGACCACGACCAACATGACCACGACCACTCTGCCAAGAGTGCACGACTAAGAAGAAGAAGTTAAAAAAACTGGCCTAGAGCATGTCGGACCATGCTCAGTGGTAGGGTTCCATAGCCGTAACTATAAGGTAAAAATACGATGTAAAAAAAGTACAACCACAAAAGAGCGTATCTTCATCGCAATTACGTCCTTTTGTTGAGAAGCGCAGTTTATCGGCAATAACTCAAAAACGGTTAATCCGATCTTGTTGAAAATAATTTTCGTTGAAAGTATTAATTGAGCGTTATCTTTATATTTTTTTTTATATTTTTTAAGAACCTTACTTAAAACATTACTTAAGAACCTTAAAATGTTTTCAAAAGAGCTGTCGAACTATGTACCACACGTTGACATTTTGTGAAAAAAAATTATTATATATTATTACTTATATATTATTTAACTACCAAACTTTGTTGCGGCATCTACAAGACATCTATATTCCAAATTTCATCAGTATAGGTCTAGTAGTTTTTGAGTAAAATGCCTGTGACATACGGACGGACGGACGGACGGACATGACGAAACTATAAGGGTTCCTTTTTAGCCATTTTGGCTACGGAACCCTAAAAAAGCCGTTTAAGTAAATTTTTTACGTTGATATTTTACTTGTTTCAGGTTGGTTTCCAGTGCTGCTTCAGCGCTCCTACAGGTATGTTGTTTGAATCCTTAACACTTATAATATCAGCCTTTCCCAACCCGCCCAAAACGCCCTTAGTGCCACCTTGCCGTTATCCGCGCACCCCTGCTTTGTCCAACAGAACTTATGTCTGCGTTCACCTAATTACCGCGAGGCTGTTTTCCTACTACGGCCATTCTCACGAAGTATGACTGCGTCTAATCACCGCGTCTCCATACATTCAGTATGACGGCCGTTCTCATGAAGTATGTCTGCGGTCACCTAATTACCGCAACGCTGTTTTCATACTACGGCCATTCTCACGAAGTATGACTGCGTCTAATCACCGCGTCTCCATACATTCAGTATGACGGCCATTCTCACGAAGTATGTCTGCGGTCACCTAATTACCGCGACGCTGTTTTCATACTACGGCCATTCTCACGAAGTATGACTGCGTCTAATCACCGCTTCTCCATACATTCAGTATGACGGCCATTCTCACGAAGTATGTCTGCGGTCACCTAATTACCGCGACGCTGTTTTCATACTACGGCCATTCTCACGAAGTATGACTGCGTCTAATCACCGCGTCTCCATACATTCAGTATGACGGCCATTCTCACGAAGTATGTCTGCGGTCACCTAATTACCGCGACGCTGTTTTCATACTGAATGTATGGAGACGCGGTGATTAGACGCAGTCATACTTCGTGAGAATGGCCGTTATAAGATCACTTTGTTGTCCGTCTGTCGGTCCGTAACACAAGACCCTTTAGCTTGAGAACGCGTAGAGGTATCGCGTTGAAAATAAAACCATGAACTCAAATCTACAGTCCCTTGGAGCTGTGAAAAAATCAAACTTCTAAGTTAACGTAAAAAACAGATATGGCCGTTTATTTTGCAAAAAACGTACATTTCGACTCTCTTAAGGAAACCAAAATTTATAGGGTACTTTCCGTTGACCTATCAAATTTGGCAAGTAATACCGTCTTATACTACAAGTATAGTAAAATCTAAAAACTATACATTTGTAATTAAATCATAAAAACTATAGTCTTTATTTAATTTAAAGTATTTGTACGGAACCCTCGATGGGCAAGTCCGACTCGCACTTGTCCGGTTTTTATTAAAAAAAAAAATCCCGGACCCCACAAGATAGGTCCACGAACCGCCAGGAATATTGAAATCAGTGCTCTTGTGGCTTAGTATAGAGTTCATAATGAATTTTATGCCACACCTGGCCATAAAGTGGATTTAACCGCACGCTGCGCGTACGGAAAAATCCGCTCTCTGGCCAAGTGTAGACATAAAATAATGTACACAACACGGGAGGTAATAAAGAAAGCCCGCGATCGCATATTTACGTCCCTCGCTTGCAGCTCGCGTTCGGGTTCGGGCCGCAAACATCTGTGATCTCGGCCTTTCTTTGATTTACCACCATAGTTGTATAATGTACTATTATCTACACACATATCATAAACCCCTTATAATGCGTTCAAAAACTACAAATTACAAACACCATAAAGTTAAATCCTTACCTTTTATCGATAGTGTTTGACCTATCATGCTTGTTAGGCATTTTTTTTAAATTTCAAACATTGAATAAGGGCGCGTAGCCAAAAGTATAAAATTTAAGTCCCGCTAGCAATATTTTAATAGGGCACAAGAAAAAGTAGAAATGACCATTTTATTCTTCAAATATTGCAGGTGGTATTGGCCATGCTAACGGCGGACTCGATGCTGGGGTAGGGGTGGCAGCCTTACTTAAGGCTAAACTGGGCGGAGCAGGCCATGGCCTGGCCAGCAAAACTGGTGGCCTCGACAAATCTCGTGGTAAGTTTTATCGACTTCAAGAGTACTTCATTACAGGACTCGGATACCGGTATATTCTCCATACAAAAAACCGGTATTTTTTCCGTTCTTTTCGTTCTTTGGTTTATTGTTTAATTTTTTAATCGGACAATCGAATAATATGAAGTCATTATAATGAGCGCTCCATAAAATGCATAAAATAATGGGTTATATCGGGGGTTTTTCAAAATACCGGTTTCGAGACCTGTCATTAACCTAAAAAAGAAACTTTTAACATTAATTCTACGACATATAGCTATAGATAGTTCCAGCACAGTTGAGGTCACGCACACTACAACATGTCATGTAATGACAACGGGATTTTGAAATTACTGTTCTTTTCTTCGTACCGATATCAAGTTCAACAGTGAATTGCAAGATATACCAAATAGTTTCTTTAAGCTATAGCCTTGTGTATATTTCCTCACTCATTCATTTCATTCATTTACTTTTTTGCAATGAGTACTTCATGTGGATTCTGTGCGGAAAGAGAATAGGATTAATTTTTGGCGGCGCTGTAATGCTTTTCTACCGTATGTGCCGTATTTTCTGTTCTGTGGCCATACTGGTTAGGTTAGTTCCGTTTTTCGCCACGCCTATTCTCTCTAAGCACAGACTCTAGCGTATGCATAATCATTCACCTCAACTCTCCTGGAAATACCTATAACTAGTTTAATTTTGGGTTCGAATATTCACGGCAATTTTTTCACGAGTTCCTTTATTTCTGGGCATTTTTTTAAGGTGCTACCCACACACCAACATTATTAAAATTTGATAAATTTTATGTGTTTCCTACTCAGAATCGCGCGCACTATCAACTCTGATAGGAGAAAAAATGTGTCCCAGTATTTTTTATTCCCATTCTGTTACTTTTCCACGTACACAAATGTGTTTTAGTGACAGCGCCGGGACAATACCGTTAACCGATAGGGAAGTGCACGACGAAGGTGCTGCCAACTGGTGTCGGCAATCTAAATCATATACCCACTCATGCTGGGGCCATATTGACGAAAACGCCGTTAATAACGTTAATTTATCACGTTGAAGGACGATTAACGTCAGTGTACTTACTATATTTGACATTGACACTTACATATTATCAGTGGCATTGACAGCTTCATTTGATAGGAACGATAGTCTCCTTCTTTGTCCGCCCGTGTCTCTTTTGTCGTTTAGTGCTGCCACCTATAGTTCGTGTACGTTCCCTATAGCGACGGCAACCAAACACTTCCCCTCGCGCCTTGCTCTGCGCTCGCACTTCATATTTTGTACGCGCCGCGATCCGCGACCATTGTAGATTAGTATTTATATTTTAATAATATAATAGTGTTTACTCCTGTACTGTTATCTGTCTTTTACTTGGTCACGAACACTAATATAAGAACATACATAATATGAGTTCAGAGAAGTCTATACTCTATTCCCCATAACAGCACTAGTGTCGTTATAGTCACTTTACGTTATTGCTATCAGCCACAGACTTCTAAGTCTAGGTTAAACTTAGGTCAAGGATTAAGCGCTCAATTTTAACTTTACGGTAAAAATGCACAACTACCAACTTAACAAGCAATTAAATTCCTACGGTTTTTAAGAAAAACAAAACTTTCCAAACTAAATTCATTGATGCCAACATAAAAAGAGTATTTTTAATTTAAGTATATTTTAAATTAAAATAAAAAGTTTACCATAGACACATACTGTAAGTCAAACGTCATATTTGCCTTGTTGCCAGGTTATGATTAATTTTGTATTTTATAATTAAAAACCTAGTCGTAGAAAAAGTATTGTATGCAACGTTGTATAATTAAGTCAAAAAACGCTCATTGCGTCTCTATTCGCTCAATTCGCATTTTTTGAACCCACTTATACAACTGTTGCATAAAATACTATTACAGACCGCTAAGTTTTATTCGCACTCTAGATATCCCTCTAAACCGAATTAGGGCACTAAACGCAACTCTTGTATGGCGATAACTTAACGCAAAAACGAAGATTATATGGAAATTTTAGGTTAGTTAAATGAGGTGTAAATCCCCGATGTTGGGTCCACCAAAGATGTTGAAGATATGATCTCCCTGCTGATAAAAATGATGAGAACTTCCGCCGCCGTCCCCAGCCTGCTGTAGGTGATATGACCAGCATACGTAAGCCTCCCCAGCGAGGATGCCAGAACCATTGAACATGCTTCCCTTGATTATCGGCCGACGAGTGCCGCCGCCAAGCTCGAATCCCGACTGGCTCCCGCTCGCCTGCGCCGACTGTGCCTTCTGTCCTGCCCCAGCAGACGGCTCCTCTGTGGGCCACCAGCCGCCACGTCTTCCCTAGACCATGGCAGGCATATTGAAGAAGGTGAACGCTCCTCGCTCACCTAGCAGTTAGGATCCCCTCCCCAGGAACACCTCAACAATCAAACTGATTTTCAATCTACATACCGTTTATTACATAGGGCCTAATCCTAAATACGTCACATGTTCGTCTCCCCTGAGAGCGGATAGAAGAAGGGCTAAATGAATGATTTGACCGAATGACTCTTAGAATGAATGACATTATGTGACCAATGGTAGCACAATGAGTGATTGACAGTTTGAGTGCTCTGATTGGTCGATTATTGACTAAATATATTTCGATCAAATGATACGTCGTTGACACGTTTAAGGGTAAACCAGCATTCTATCTTAGTCGTCAGGGTTGACAACGCATTTGTAATATTAAGATTGCAAATGTCCATGGGTGTCAGAAGTCATTTACCATCAGGTGACTTGTGTGCTCGTTTGCCTTTACCATGACAAAAAAATCACATTAAAAATTTAAAACTAGCACTTACCCGTGTTTTTGCCCGCGGTGTTCCCGTTACTATCGCAAGCAAACTTTTTACGGTATCGTATCCCGTTTCAGTCCAGGACTTGGTCTACTTGCATGCTGAATTTCAGCTCAATCTATTCCGTTGTTACCGCGTTATTTAGTAACAAACATCCAAACCTCCAAATATCTAAACATCCAAACATCTTCACAAACTTTCACATTTATAATATTAATGTGATGTGATGCAATTTTCAGGGGCAGGTGAACCATGTGATGATGACAAGGACGTCTACGGCCCTGGCAGTTATCTAGGCCCAGGTGGGGACAATAAGCCAGGCGGTGACAACGGTGCCCATGATAACTGGAGCCCTAGTAAGCTTCCCAGTAAACACAATAAAAACTGGAGCCCCTCTGGTAAGCTTCCCAGTAAACACTGTGCATTTTTGCTTCTTTAACCTTTAACTGAAAGGTACACTACACCGTACCATACCATGACTGTGCTATGACCGTGTCAGGCAAAATAGATATTTTTCGTATTAAAAAGTATGAGACTATGCCCGCTAGCACGTTCCGTCACCGACCGCATTTGTCATACCGTGTCTGATACGTTCATAGTACGGTCATGGTATGATACGGTGCAGTGAGCAGATACCTTTATTGCACTATGCAAGAAAGTTCAAATGGCGGTCTTAATGCCGTAAATTCTCTACCAGTCAACCATCAGGGTACCTACACAGAGGCGTTATAGGTGCGGCATTTAAATTTACGACTAAATTGTACAAAGTAATAAACTGTATTTTAAAGTCTGAACGGAGCACTTAGTGATGGGGCGGCGGTTTCTCTATACGTAGCAATTAGCTCAATGTACACGTCCGTCTCCCCTGAGAGCGGATAGAAGAAGGGCTGAATGAATGATTTGACCGAATGACCCTTAGAATGAATGAAACAATGAATGACATATGTGACCAATACAAGAATACAAGAATACAAGAATACAACATTTATTGGTAAAAAAAAAACATTTTACAAGTCAAGGCATTTATATTATACATTATACATAGGTAGTACTATATATATATATTATATATATTGTAATTTAATTTAATAATTTTTTTTTATAAATTATTTAGATTATATACCAAATTTATTTTAAACATATTAATGTATTATCTAGGTAGGTCGTACCTTTTCAAAGAATTCTTTAAGGCTGTAGCATGCCATGTCTAGCAGCACTTTTTTTAAATTATTTTCAAATATTTTGTCGCTCGCTGCCTGTTTTATATCCAACGGGAGAGCGTTGTAAATTTTGGGGGCCAAGACACGAAGCGAGTTTCGAACCTTAGCGAGTCGTGCCCGTGGCACGAGCAGCAGGTGCTGGCCGCGCGTGTTCCTGCCGTGCTGTTGCCCACGAGTTGTGTACGAGTCAAGGTTACGCCTTACAAACTTACTAGCTTCCAGAATGAGAACGCTAGGTAAGGTAAGTATTCTGTGTTCCTTAAACAGGTTTTGCGCTGGTTGATCGCGAGGTTTTTTTGCAATAATACGGATGGCTCGTTTTTGAACTTTCAGGATTTTTTCTCGATTTGCGGCGGTACCCCAAAGATCGACACCGTAGATTAGGATTGAATGGAAGTATCCATAATACGCCTTTTTTAAATTTTCCGTAGACAGGGTGGGAGCTAGCCTTGACAGTGCGAAGGATGCCGAGCTCAGTTTGTCGCAGGTGGTATCTATATGAGGTGTCCACGTGAGGCCCGAGTCGATTTTAAATCCTAAGTAAGTTACTTGGTCGACTTGAGGTACTGGTGTATTATCTGACAGAATGTCAAGTTTGTCAATGTTTGTTTTCCTTAACTGAAAATGCATTAAATTAGTTTTTTCTACATTAAGTCGCATCCCGTTTATTGAAAACCAAGATTGAATTTTTTCCATAATTGAGCTTAGTTTACATTTTAGGTTCGATAAATTATCGGCGTTAACAATAATGCACGTGTCATCAGCAAATATTACGTATTCTGGGTCTAGGCATGCAGCGGTTATATCATTTATTAGTAGTAAAAACAGGTAGTTTCCCATTGTCGATCCCTGAGGCACAGCGCAGTCGGCTAGCGGTTTAATGGAAGATTTTGAGTTAAGTATATATGTACATTGCTTACGGTTACTTAGAAATGATTCCATAGTCTTAAGAAAGCTACCTTCAATCCCGTAACGCGACATCTTTTTTAAGAGAAGCGAGTGATCGACCATCTCGAAGGCGCGCGACAAGTCGCAGAATATCGCTGCGACCTGCCGCCCCTCCTCGAGATGTGCAAGCACTCGCGACACGACATCGCGCGCCGCGTGCACCGTGGAGCGGCCCGGCTGATAGGCATATTGGTGGTTATTTAGCACCTTGTTTGAAGTAAGATGGTCTAATAATCTTTTACTCAGTAGCCGCTCGAAAACTTTTGAGACGATCGGTATTAGAGATATGGGTCGATAGAATTTAGGTAAGTGCATCCCTCCCTTGCCCTTATAGATGGGTTGCACCTTTATTATTTTGAGGGCGTCGGGATAGACCCCCACTTCCACACAGCTATTGAATAGTTTCAACAATAGGGACACAAGAATTGGTGGTAGGTAGTTAAGAATGTGGGTCGACATATCATTTATGTCTTTCGATCCTTTTAGTTTTATATCTCTAAAAGTTTGAACAATTTCATCAAGAGAGAATGGTTTAAATTGAAATGTAAGTGATTTAGGCTGCAGATACTGTTCGAGATAAGCGAGCGCCTCATTCATGCGCGGTTTCGCATTGTTATCATTAGCCGTTATGTAATAGTCGTTCAGCTGGTCGGCGGCGGCGGCGGCGCGCGCGGCCGGGCTGTCACCCTGACTCTTGCTCACGAGCACATCCAGCGCAGAGTTCCCGATTTTGTTATTTCTACAGGTCTCGGACGCAACAGCACGCCATACACTACGGCGAATGTCATTGGAATTTGATATAAGGTTGTTGATATACTCACTCCTTGTATTCTTTAATGCGCGGGAGTAGCTCGCCTCGAGTCGCAGTAGGTTCGAAAATGACTCCTCATCAATTTGGCCCTGTGATAATTTAACTTTAAGTAAACGTATTTGCTGGCGCAAGCCACGCACATGTTCGTTGACCCACATATTTACAGGATTTTTTATAGGGCATTTTTTTATAGGAAAGTGTATATTAAAGTAGTGTTTTATTACATTTAAAACTGACTCGATCTGTCTACTAGGACAAGTATGTTTCATCAAGAGGTTATTCCAATCATATTCATTTAAACTCATAGTAAAACTACTTTTGTTGCTATTTGAGAATAATCTTTTAACTACGCAAGTGTTAGCTGTATCAGATTTACATATTTTCAACAAAATGGCTACACTTAAGTGATCAGATAAATGCATATTGGTACACAATGCATTACTTATATCAGATTTAGGTATATTTGTATATATATGATCAATACAGGTTTCAGTTAGTTGCGTAATTCTTGTTGGTGAGTGAATAATCTGCTTTAATCCGCATTGCTTTAGAATATGAGTTAAGGTTTTGGTGTTACAATCTTTTGTTAGAAAATCAATGTTAATATCACCAACAATTATTACTTTATATTTTCTTAGAGCGTGCAAATTACACAATTCGTCTAGTTTAGAGAAAAACAAAGGTACGTCACCGCTTGGAGGTCTGTATACACATACTACAAGTAGGTCCAACCCGATGCACTCAATTCCGCAGACCTCAAAGTGCATTTCCACTGACAGATTTGTGACCTCTTTCCGCTCGATGGTAATGATGTCCTGTTTCGCGTAGATGCAGACACCTCCTCCTTTACGCGAAGATCTTGAATACTGGGAGCGTATAGAGTAGTTGAGTATATTAACTGAGGCTATTTGGGCAGCTTCCAGCCAGTGCTCAGTTAAACACAACACGTCTACACGGTTTCGTAGTGCAAGCTCACATTCTAACTTATACGTCTTGTTTTCAAGTCGATTTATATTTTGATGAAGAACAGTAAACGTTTCTTCGTTCTTACTGGGTCCTGTTTTGGTTGTCGCGGGCTGGTTCGCCGGTCCGATCGGTCTTGGTCTCTCTGGAGCGCGGGTGCAGAAAGGGTTGCCATTCAGAGACCCTAACGTTTACAGGCCAGACGGCCGTTGATAAGAAATCCTCAAACACAGCTTGCGGAATACCTATTTTAAAAGAGGTATATGTGTCGCGTTTCGATTGAATTAGTTCAGCGCTGTACTGATAGCCGTCGCGGATCTTTTTAAGGTAGTCAATTATGTTATCAGGCGTTGTACCTTTTTTGAAAAAACACGCGTGGAGATGTTTGTGGACTTCAACTCCTTGAACAATGGTATTCTCAGCTGTTCCCTTTATCACGGTGGTGGGTTTATAAGAACGGCGACGGTGATTTTGAGCGATTTTCCATCCATATTTGTTACTATCGTCTGTCCGGGGCTCGTCCTTTTGGGGTTCAGTCGTTTGGAGGTCTTCTGTCAAGGGCTGATCCGTTGATAATGTTTCAGTCGTCTCATCGCAGTTTGTTTCAGATTGCTGTTGATGACACACATTTTGAAGTTGTGGAGTAACGAGCGAGTCTTGTTTAAACGGTTTGTTTTTAGCCGTTTCTTTCAAATCGGCTGTCGGGGTAGACGTTCGAGCGGGTTCAGCTTTGTCTGGTCGGCTAGATCTTCGTGTTTGATGCGATGGTTTCGATTGCGCTGCAAGTTTCTCCCTCGCTCTCACTGCTGTGGCGCGCTCGGGTCGCGGGGGCGCGTGAGTTGGAGCGGGACGGCTAGTGGGTGTTGATGCGCTGCTAGATTGGCCGGGACTCGATTTCACATTGTTGTTGTCCCTTTTTGTCACCACCGTTTGAATACACCTAGTGTTTTTCTTGAGAATAACGGATTTTAAATCACAGATTTCGCTGCTTATTTCGCGTAGTTTAGCGAAAATATCACTCAATTTTTGTTCTAGAGGTTGTACTGCACTCAGTAATAAGTTCTCAATGGAATCACTGTCGTTTTCCGACATTTTGTTAGTTCGTATGATTATTTAACGGGAGCTGTCAATGCACCGTGCGAACGACCGAGCGCGACTGTATACATTATCAATGGTAACACAATGAGTGATTGACAGTTTGAGCGCTCTGATTGGTCGATTATTGACTAATTGAACAGCCATCATCCCTAGATGGCGCCAAGTACCAAAATGAACGTTATGCAGTACTAATAAAATGAATAATAGAGACCTGTGTTAATTTGCTTTAACATTTTGGAACACTTTTTTTTCTGTTAGAGTAGATTCAGTGTGAAATACGTCCACGCCAACTCTTATGAATCGACCTATACTTGTGATTCTGATCAGGAATCACTACTAGCGTAGAAGCATTCTGTGGATGCCCCGTGAAATCTCGACAAACGTACACAGGAGTCATCCTGTAAATACCATTAGGTTAGGTTAGGTTTGTGTTATATTAATTTCTAGAAAAATATGGCTTCAGAAAAAAATTACTTTCGATGAAATGATATTTCGATGAAACGATAGGTCGATGAAACGTTTGCCGACATTTTAAGGGTAAACCAGCATTCTATCTTAGTCTTCAGGGTTGACAACGCATTTATAATATTAAAATTGCAAATGTCCATGGGTCTCAGAAGTCATTTACCATCAGGTGACCTGTGTGTTTGCCTTTCACGTGACAAAAAAAATCACATTAAAAATTTAAATCTAGCATTTACCCGTGGTTTTGCCCGCGGTGTTCCCGTTACTATCCCAAGGGAATCCTGTTTCAGTCCAGGACTTGGTCTACTTGCATGCTGAATTCAGCTCAATCTATTCCGTTGTGACCGCGTTTCACATTTATAATATTAGTGTGATGTGATGTAATTTTCAGGGTCAGGTAAAAAACCACGTGATGATGACAAGAACGGCTACGGCTCTGACAGTAAACCAGGCGAAAGTTGGGACAATCAGCAAGACGGTGACAACGGTGCCCATAATAATGACTGGAGCCCTAGTAAGCTTCCCAGTAAACACTGTGCATTTTTGCTTCTTTAACCCTTAACTCAAAGGTACACTACACCGTACCATACCATGACTGTGCTATGACCATTGTAACGTAAATCGTTACATAACCTTCGCTATAGAAGCTAAATCTAAAGACGTAACGATTTCTTTTTAACATACACTATAATAAGTTAATTATACACTTCGTCGCGACACTTAATTACATGACGAACTGTACTCGATGCGCATTGCTATTGTTCAAAACCAGCCTGCCGGGTGCTCTCACCCGCCCGCGCCCGCTGCCCGCTGCGGCCTTACTTGTCGTGGTTGGGGACAGACAGATTTGGCTACCGGCGCGGGCGCACGTTCGCTCATCTCAGCGACTTCACGCGTCGCGTCCGCGCTGGTTGCATGCCAATCTGTCTAATTCAATTTTATTTTCGAGTAATGTACTCATTTATATAAATACAGTGTAAACCCCTATATTGGGTAAGTGTTGAACATTTCTTACGCTTTAAATTAAAAGCAGGTAGATTCTAAGGCGTTTCTAACGGCTTTTCCGTTACAGGTTTCTTTGCTCTGATTTCGCTTGCAAATTGAGTTAAAGTCCTATCTCGCTTGTTAATGTCTTTCACATTTTTATCATGCTTAATTGTAATAATTAATGATTTTTAAAGTAATTAAAAATATGAAGATTGTCAATTTAATTTCAGTTCCTTTTGCAAATTTTGTTATGAATTTCCACCTCATTTTGTAAACTCCGTCTGACTGGTCATCCGCACTTCACCAAGCCATTTCACCATCACCATCACGCAGTACTTTCTCTTTTCTTCTGCTTCTGCTTACACCGGTGACAGTCAACGGAGATGAATGCGGAACAATTTTAATTTACACGGACGTAAATTCCAGGGTGCTACCGTACGGTTAGCGTACTTCTGCGGTACAACATCACCATTCCTGGTACTGCCGGCTGACGTCCCTCAGCCCATTCCATCTCCACGGCGTTCCCGAGATCCAGGGAAGTACTAGCGTGGTGGCAGTTACCATCCTGTGGAACCGAGGAGTGAAATCAGACCGGCCTACACGAACCTACCCCCTAGCGGCTTTTTCGCGTGCTCGCGGCGATCGGGAGTAATAAATCTATATTAACGGATTTCTTTTGTTTCATTTATTTACTCCCGACCCTAAAACGTAGCACCGTGTCAGGCAAAATAGATATTTTTCGTATTAAAAAGTATGAGACAATGCCCGCTAGCACGTTCCGTCACTAACCGGCATTTGTCATACCGTGTCTGATACGTTCATAGTACGGTCATGGTATGATACGGTGCAGTGAGCAGATACCTTTATTGCACTATGCAAGAAAGTTCAAATGGCGGACTTAATGCCGTAAGGCATTCTCTACCAGTCAACCATCAGGGTACACAGAGGCGTTATAGGTGCGGCATTTAAATTTACGCCTAAATTGTACAAAATAATAAACTGTATTTTAATATCTGTTTCAATCAATATTGTTATTAATTTAGTTTTAGACCTCTTTTCTTCCTTATGTGTTTTTCTGTATTTTAGAAAACAAATAAATTAGTCAATTTATTTATCTATCTGAACCCCCAGATGCCCCGAGTGGACACCCCGGTGGACTTCCAAGTGGCCTGCCAGGTGGACACTCAGGTGGACTTCCAAGTGGCCTGCCAGGTGGACACTCAGGTGGATACCCAGGTGGACTCCCAGGTGGACACGAAGGCGGAGACATCCCATGTGCAGATAGCATCTCATCAGGTAAAGCACTAATAACTTTATACAAAAAATTCAAACAACCGACTTCAACCTAAACTTTTCAAGAGGTAAACGCGCATGTGACCACAGAATAAGTAATAGTACTTTGTACAGAAGTCGCACTGTCTAACAAAATCCACATTCGAGTCACAAAAATGCGCCTAACTCATACGTTCTCACTCTAACTCATAACGCGCGCTATTTCTGGTCGCCACGCCTACAGCTAGGGTTGTCGACATAAATAAAATTATTATTATAGCTTGAATTTCCTAGTGAATTAGAGGTAGTTAAAAAAATTTTTTCGTGACGTTATTCAACTGTTTTGATACACGTCGTCATACATACTTACATACCTACATACAGGTCAAAGACATAACCTTCCTTTGGGCTTCGCCGCAGTCGGGTAACATACATACTTACTTACATATAATATACATACATACATACCAGTGGGTTGGCGTCCAAAGAACTCGATTCCTACTGGCTTGCCTAATGTTTACATTTGACCACCTTATTCTACAGCTCTTAAGGAAAATGTACGCCAAATCTGCACCGGCTTGCCGAAGGATATCTTTTACGCCACGCCACTGATACATACATACATACCGGTCAAACACATAACCCTCCTTTGGGTTCATAGGTTTCGCACACAAGCGCTGCCGGTTGTCGGCGCAGCCCTGAGCTTGCCTAATGCATTAGGCAAGGAAGAATAATAATTACGTCGAAACAAAATCGCGGAGTGAGACATGCCTGATGTGACTATAAAAATATCCGATTCGCGAACATTTAAACAATCCTCTAAATCTAATCAATGGTCCCACCATCAGATCCTGAGTTGAAGGTTTTTTTTGTTAATATGATCCTCCGTAACAGGGCATGCAATAGCGGCCTGTTGCTGTGCATCGTATATGGCCGGAGCCAGGTGCACTTCAGAGCACGGAAAAACTAATTCGCATGATCTTTTAGCTTTATCGCAATTTCATACCCCCCACCCACACACACACACACACACACACACACACACACACACACACACACACACATTGTTCGCTCTGCCTATTTGTAAATTTCAATATTTTGTTTACTTAGTATGTCACCACTCCATGCAAATATTGCAAATGTTAAAAATTCAAAAAGTTAAGTTGTTAACAAATCTAGTTTATGAATTAACAAACTATTTTTATAAGAAACCTACGCATTGTTAAACCGATATTGGATAGTGCACTCCAAGACCCCGAGATACAGGCTCAGCCTAGTTCGGGGTCTGCTGGACAATTATACACTGTTATATTCTCGTGTGTTTATGAAATAAAAAAAATATTTATTTATTTATGACTGAAGATAGATCGACATATGGACAAATGGTCACCGACCTCCGAAATGGAGATGGCACTTGAGGAAGAAGGTGCACTTCCCTCGATTTTGGCCTCCCGCGCGGTGGGCGTAGCCCATCCGGTCGCCGGCAACCATAACGTCACAGTTTCACAATATAATTATCGTGACAGTACGCAAACGCCGTTGATGCCGGCCGAACGCCGCTAGCGAAAACTATGCGAGAACTTATTGTACTGTGCGAACTATCCAAGCTGTGGCTGTGGCGGCGGGAATTCCCACGCTCGCGTCAAAGCAATAAGCTTCGACACGAGCGTGGGAATTCTTGTTTTTTGTTTGGAAACGCGCGACACGGAAATATCTGTTTATATTCTCTAATCTGTGCCGGAGCTAATAGTCCGGGACCCATTTGTAAAATAGTCTTCAAATAACGATTTTCGTGTGACTCATCTCCGCCATACGAACTACTGGTATGTACTTATTTGGCATATTTTCCTGAATATAAAAAGTGCGGTAGTCACTTCCTAGGGGTATGGAGGGGGTAGCTATGACGTAAGAAAGATGGCGGTCGGGCCTATTCTATTTACGCTATGTTTAGATAACTACTGGGCCGATTTACTCAAATAGGGTCTCAAATGAAAGATAATTAAATGAATATTATTTTATACTAAGAATTAACACTACATTTTTTTAAAATCAAACTTTTTTTATCAGGCGAAAAACTCGGAAACCGTTAGGATTATGGAAATTTGGATTATTATAAAAAAAATAGATACATCTATCACCTTTCTAATGAACTTTAAATTATTAAAATCGAGTTATAAACAAGGAAACTGCAGTCGTCTAAGTGAGCGTGGGTAGCGCCGAACTGACTATGGTACTTAGATTTTGGTACGAATAATCTTGTAAATAACGTAACAAAACGGGTACAATCACAGCAAAATAAAAAAGTATTATGGGTGCTCGACCAAATGTCATAGAGGTTTGCAAGACAAAGAGAGTGGCATTTGTTTTTTTTTTCAAGATGGCGACTTCAAAATGGCGGCCGATTTTCAAATTAGTCCGAGGGGGCTAAAATTCAGTATGGGGGGGTTTTTGGGACCTACGAGTCCAAATCTGAAATCATAATTTTTCCATTCATACAAAAAATATTTTTTTTCATACAACTAAAAAAAGTAAAGTTTGCGAGCCCGAAGGGCGAGCTTCAGGGCGCGAGGCCGAGCCCCCGCGGAGGGCCGCAGGCCCGACTCGTCGTACCCTTGGCAAGCTCAAGGGCGAGCCCACCCAGATCCTTACTAATCCCTAAGTGTCTTTTAGCTCGCCCGAGGGGAGCGTCAGCGACGCGAGGCCGAAGGCCGAGCTCCGCGTAGCACCGAAGGTGCGGAGCGTCACAATACCGCTCCCACTTACGCGAGCCCAAGGGCCGCAGGCCCGAAGGGCAAGCCCACCTAGATCCTTACTACCCCCTAAGTATCGTTCAGCTCTCCCGAGGGCCGCAGACCCTCGGAGGAGCGTCAGCGACGCGAGGCCGAAGGCTGAGCTCCGCGTAGCATCGAAGGCGCCCTCGGGTGAGCTGAAAGACACTTGGGGATTAGTAAGGATCTGGGTGGGCTCGCCCTTCGGGCTTGCGACCTTCGGTGCTACACGGAGCTCGGCCTTCGGCCTCGCGTCGCTGGCGCTCCCCCGAGGGCCTGGGGCCCTCGGGAGAGCTATAAGATACTGTGAGGGTAATAAGGATCTGGGTGGGCTCGCGTAAGTGGGAGCGGCGCTGTGACGCTCCGCATCTTCGGTGCTACGTGGAGCTCGGCCTTCGGCCTCGCGTCGCTGACGCTCCCCCGAGGGCCTGGGGCCCTCGGGTGAGCTTAAATATACTTGGATATAGAGAAAATCGGGACTTTTCGGACGCTTCAGGCCTTCGGTCCTACGCGGAGCTCGGCCTTCGGCCTTGCTTTAGGTTACTTGGGGATGAGGAGAGCTTGCCAAGGGGATGACGCGTTGGGCCTGCGGCCCTCCGCGGGGGCTCAGCCTCGCGCCCTGAAGCTCGCCCTTCGGGCTCGCAAAATTTACTTTTTTTAGTTGTATGAAAAAAAAATATTTTTTGTATGAACAGAAAAAATATGATTTCAGATTCGGACTCGTAGGCCCCAAACCCCCCCCCCCCCCATACTGAATTTTAGCCCCCTCGGACTAATTTGAAAATCGGCCGCCATTTTGAAGTCGCCATCTTAAAAAAAAAACAAATGCCACTCTCTTTGTCTTGCAAACCTCTATGACATTTGGTCGAGCACCCATAATACTTTTTTATTTTGCTGTGATTGTATTGTACCCGTTTTGTTACGTTATTTACAAGATTATTCGTACCAAAATCTAAGTACCATAGTCAGTTCGGCGCTACCCACGCTCACTTAGACGACTGCAGTTTCCTTGTTTATAGCTCGATTTTAATGATTTAAAGTTCATTAGAAAGGTGATAGATGTATTTTTTTTTTCTATAATTACCCAAATTTCCATAATCCTAACGGTTTCCGAGTTTTTCGCCTGATAAAAAAAGTTTGATTTTAAAAAAATGTAGTGTGAATTCTTAGTATAAAATAATATTCATGTAATTATCTTTCATTTGAGACCCTATTTGAGTAAATCGGCCCAGTAGTTATCTAAACAGCGTAAATAGAATAGGCCCGGCCGCCATCTTTGTTACGTCATAGCTACCCCCTCCATACCCCTAGGAAGTGACTACCGCACTTTTTATGTTCAGGAAAATATGCCGAATAAGTACATATCAGTAGTCCGTATGGCGGAGGTAAGTCCCACGGAAATGAATTTTATTCTCCTTATTCTCTTTATCTCTTATTCTCTGGGTCCCGCACTATAAGGACAAAGTTAGAAACAAACAGTTTAGGAGCGCGCGACACGTATTCACCGGTGTGAATTGCGAAAAATTGCGTGCTATCGAGCGTCTGTACGCGCGATAACACGCAATTTTTTTGCTTTTCATACAAAATAATATAATGTCGCACAAGATTGCGACACCTCGTGGCACAGTAATGAACCTATAAATTATTTAGTATCAAAATCCTCGCAAGGTGTCGCTTTCTGATGAGATCTGCTTTACCGACGGAATAGCGAACTGCTTTACCAACGGGGAGCTGAGGTTTGTCGCGCGCTCTGCCATATTAAGCCCTTTTTTCTGATTTCCGACGAAACTGTGTAACGCTCCTATAATAAATTATAAAATATACCCAAAAACCTTATTATTCAAGTTCTTACTGAACAATAATAAAAAATATAAGGTTCTCGAACCGAGATCACGAATCGGCAAGCGCAGCGTCGGACGTCCACCAACAAGATGGACAAATGATCTGGTTAAGGCTGCTGGTGCATGTGGCTCACGGTGGATGCAGGTTGCTTCCAACCGAACTAATTCGAAATCTATGGGGGAGGCCTGTGTCCAGCAGTGGACGTCCTATGGCTGTAGAGTTGATAACCATTTCAAAAGACATTTTCGAGTTAATCAAATGTTAATGTCAACAATGACAGTGTTGGAATTATGACAGTTCATTTAAACTGGTTGCTGATTAATACAGACCAGATTTGAAGCAGCGATCTCATGTGATAGGCAAACACTGTAATCGGCACGTACGTAGATTACCTGATTTAAGAGAGATACAGTGCTATCCATCGATAAGGGCTTTCCTCTCAAGAGCACGTAGATTAGTTATAAAGGGTGTTTTTTTTAGAGGTATAGAACTTTGAAATGGAATAAAACAAAGATGATCTTTTTAAATTGACATCAAATTAACTTTATTCTATAGACAATTTTCTGGCATTATAATTTAAATATGACTTCTGGCATATGACCCCCACGGCTGGCTTGCACGTAGTCTAATCTGGAAGTCCAATTTTCGATTACTTTTTCCAACATTTGTGGCCGTATATCGGCAAGAACGCGGCGAATGTTGTTCTCCAAGTGGTCAATGGTTTCGGGCTTATCGGCGTACACTAGCGATTTTACATAGCCCCACAGAAAATAGTCAAGTGGCGTTAAATCGCACGATCTTGGAGGCCAATTCACGGGTCCGAAACGTGAAATTATGCGATCACCAAACGTTTCCTTCAATAAATTTATTGTGGCACGAGCTGTGTGCACACTTTGGAAGCGTTGTTCAGGCGTCAGCTTATTCATGTTGAAATGCCAAACCAAACTAAACATAAATCACTTGACAGCTGACAAAATGGCCGCCAGTTAAAAAAGTGTTGCCAACTTAAAGTTCTATACCTCTTAAAAAAACACCCTTTATATATAGTATAGTATTGTATCTTAGGAGGTTAGAACTAGAACATAACTAGAGTATAGTGGAGTGAGACTGATTACAAGCATGTCCAAGTATATTGAGTTATTTTGGCTAAAACCACCCATACCGTCCGCACATATTACACTCAATATTAATATGGATATGACTGCTATAATTTATTATTTTTTCTACACACAAAAATAATGTAACTTATCGGAACAAAAAAGTAAAAACCTTTTTGGAAGCTTTTGTAAATATTGGGCAAAAATTATGGTGATAATAAATAAAAACATCGTTTTTAATTTTTTTTACAAGTTTATTTTTTTTAATTCTTCTTCTTTAATATTTCTTCTGCACAATGCACAGTAAACATTAAGACATTATATAACCAACATGACGTGTATATAAGAAATTGCACAAGTCATATCCATATTAATATTGAGATCGCTACTTCAAATCCGGTCTCTACTGATTAAATTAAGTTAATGAATATTTTAAAAACGGTATGAGTTGCAACATTAGATTCTTGGAGATATTAACTCAATTAGATCTGAATAATGTGCCCTCGAAGTTAACGGAAATCAAGAAAAACACGGTGAATACATAAAACAAAGTCGGGTTAGTTAGACCATTTATAACTCGAGAACGGGTCTAGACTGACTTTTATGATCTTTGATTTTTTGGGTTTGTCTTTGCCCCGAATACTTAACTATTAAAATAAATAAATAAGTAAATAAATAAATAAATATTAGGGGACAATCTTTACACAAATCGAACTAGCCCCATAGTAAGCTCAATAAGGCTTGTGTTATGGATACTAGACGACGATATATTTAATAGATACAAATACTTAAATACATAGAAAACATCCATGACTCAGGAACAAATATACGTGCTCATCACACAAATAAATGCCCTTACCGGGATTCGAACCCAGGACCTCCTGCTTCGTAGGCAGGGTCACTACCAATTAAGCTAAAGCGGTCGTCAATATTAAAACATATAATAAAAAATCTGAGGTGGAAAAAAGTTCGCCGGGACAGCTAGTTTATCATAAATATGAAACCTAGTGGTTTATTAATTACCGCCTGTTGTGTCTATGATTTTTCATCACACTTGCTCGAAAATGGTGTCATTACACGTAGGTTCTGCGGGCCGTAAATGACCTATGGCGCCCTAGGGCGTAATGGTTTCTTTTTTTAAATTTGAAACGCTGGTTCTCTTTTACTCTTATTTGTCATGTTCAAAGGAAACGCCAACTTTTTTAATTTTTATCACTGAAATATTTATTTAAAGATAACTGTTATTGCAAAAACATGTAAACACATATTTCGATAACATTAATTAAATGTTTAAATAATGTATTTCAGTATTTTGCAAATATAAAATCAATTAAAATGGCCGTTTTAGGTCTTTACCGCTATGGTTTCCGAACGTGACTTGACATTCGCATTGTCTATGGACATATGTCACTAATGTCACTTTCTGCCTTAATATTTTCTTGTCATACTGGGTCGATTAGTAAGGTTATATTATTAAAATTTCCTCACAAGTGTGATGAAAAACATTGTGTAAAGGCGGTAAAAGAATTAAAAACGAGTGTTATTAAAGCCCGAGGTGACACTCGTTTGTAATTCCTTACTTACCGCCCTAGATACACAGTGTACTTCCCTTCCCTACGTCTTCCCTTTGATAAGGAAGTAGTAATTTCTTTCCACGCATCGAGTCGAAAATGCTACTTTCTGCGTTGGTTGACAAGAAATATTTTTATGTTTCAGGAGGCGACATTATGTCTAAGGGAACTGGAGCAGGTAATTATCTTATTACAGTATAAATGGGCTTGTTTGTCAAAGTGTAAGTTTTATTTGCTTGAATTATGGTACAATTAGATGACAAATGAAAAAAAAGTAGATCCACACAATTCACTATTACGTTGGCATGCAAAAAATCTTTTTCACAAAAAATTTCAACTGATATAATATAAAATTGCACATTAAAAGCATAATAACATGTCATAAATGTAAAATATAATTAAAAGATCCACTTGACAGTCCCACGATAGCATAGTAGGGGAAAGGAAGGTAAAACGGACCACTTAAGGAAAATTTAATTGTGAATAAAATCCAACGGATTTATGATTACGCTTTCAACATTAAATAATTGAGCATTTATTTATTTTTAACTAAATACTTCTAAAATTTTAATCGAACCACAGATTATAAAGATATTGGTTTATTTCCAAAACCTTATATTTGGTCCATTTTGCCGGCTTGTGAAGGTAAAACGGACCACGTATGAAGGTAAATCGGACCACGCATTTATATAAGAAGAAAATGAATATTCATGCATTTAATTTGTAGGAAACGGTTCACAATAAACCTAGCTTTTTGATCATCGTGCTCAGCACCGAAGCAATTATAGTTTGTCTATAAAGAACAAGCTGTACACTGATTCAGCAAACAACCGCGAACAATAAGTAAGAAGATCAAATATCTTCTTGTTCACTGGAGGATGTCCTTACATTGCTTTTCTTTTTAGTAACTTTTTTAATTCATTTCCCTTTACCTTTACTTTTTACCCTTTTATATCTTTCCTATCTTGGTGGTCCGTTTTGCCCGTTCCATTTTGCCTTATTGGTTAGTAATTATGGTTAATTATTTTAGGTCACATGAACGGTAACTTTTGCATATTGCAGTATGAAAATGAAGTCCAGTAAAGAGTTATCAAAACAAACCCACTTAGGAATCAAAATTAGTAACACAAAAAAAGAGGAGCTTGATCGGAAAATGCCTTTTTTACATGGAAATGCTCAAAATGATACTTTTTGTGATATTTTTTTGTTATCAAGTATGATCGCTTCGAGGTCACTGACCGCAAATGCGCGAGAGACGACTTCCAGATTTATGTACAAATCCAAAATCCAAATCCAAATATATTAACGATGTCCATTTTACCCACAGGGTCCGTCTTGCCTTCCTTTCCCAAACCAAAATGCTCTTCACCGTCCGCGGATACCTTATCTTAAGGTGTGGAAGAAGGAACAATTGATTATAGCGCCATCTAGTAAAATATTCTAGAATACTTTGTCAACCTTTTCATTTGTTATAATTATCTGTTTTGTTTCAGTCGGCGGTGGGTTCGACAAAGGTATGTATGAGTGGAACCAGAATTATTGTGTTTGATTATCTTAATAAGGTGCAGTTAACACGTTCGCCGGCGGTACTCAAATTCGGCTGCCCCATATCAAAACCTAGTAAGTGCTTCAGATCAAATTTTAAAAAGGGCGTAAAAACATAAACATAAAAATGTTGTTAAGCTCTTTTTTAAAATTTGTCTGAAGCACTTACTTGGTTTTGATATGGGGCAGCCGAATTATGGAATATACTACGAGTAGAATGACAGTAAAATTTCGTCATACAATACCTATGATCTTATAGAAAGACAGCGCCTGCGTGTGTGTGTTGACTTACAATGGAATTAAGATGCTGCCTGCACCATCCTCGCTACGCCTCTGCTTTGGGGAGACCTATGTTCAGCAGAGGATATGTCCAGGCTACCCACCCAGTCCGGCCCAACTCGGAGTGGTCCGGCTAGCGACCTGGTTCAACCCCAGGTAACGCCACGGCCGACCACCCGGTCCGAAAATCGCTATGCCCATAAGGGTTGCGAGATAGTAAGCTCCAAAAAAAAATGTTGATGGTTTTTAAAAGATCTGGTAATAGGTACGCACGCAGTGCTCCTGGCGATGCAAGCATCCGCAGGGTTTTACCCTTGAATCGTCGAAAAACGTTTCATCGACATATCATTTCATTGAAAGTAAATTTCTCTGAAACTATTATATATTTTTAGAAAGTAATATAAAACAAACCTTTTTTTTAAGAGGGAAAAATGCGTTACGCATACCACCAGGGTGCGGGGACGGACCCTGATAGTTATGTGGGACTCCCTTGTTGGCTGATGAGGCCCAGGTTTACCCACTAAAAACCCCTCTGTGTGCCGCCTCCGAGACCATGTGACGTGTGTGTGTGTGATGTGTGTGTGTGTGATGTGTGTGTGTGTGATGTGTGTGTGTGTGATGTGTGTGTGTGTGATGTGTGTGTGTGTGTGTGTGTGTGTGTGTGTGTGTGTGTGTGTGTGTGTGTGTGTGTGTGTGTGTGTGTGTGTGTGTGTGTGTGTGTGTGAGACCATGGGAACGGTGTAACCACTCCACCAAACAAACCTAACCTAACCTAATGGGTTACAGGATGACTCTTAAAAAATCCTGAAAAGTTAACGGTTGCAGAGAAAAATGTTGTCGACGAAATGAAAATTCGATGAAACGTTTGTCGACGAAACAACAGGCAACGGCGACTGCCTAACATCACGCAGCCCGCACGCTTGTTTGCCACCTCAGTATTCAAATATAAACTTTCTTGTTTTTTCAGGCGTAGACATTGCTCATGGTTACGGTAAGTTCAATCAAACACAAAATAATTGACCGAACGAGCAAAGAGAGAGCTCCATTTCAGCTCAGGCAAAAATCATTTTTGCCTGAGCTGAAACGGAGCTCTCTCTTGGCGGATGTCTGCTGTTCTCCTCTAAAGTTCACATTTCTCAACCGATTCTCCTGGAATTTTGTGAGCAGGTTTTATAAGTATATTTAATGTCAATTCAGTTTTTTGTTTTTTTTTTAATCGTGGAGCCAGCTCACAGAGCGACTAAGTAATATAGGTGAAAGAGACATGTTTTTTTTATTTGTTTTTAATGGTAGTAATTATGTAAGTACCTCTTGTAATGTGTTTTTCTGGGTGTGCAACAAAGTATACTTGTATTGTATTGTGCTCCAGTCAAGGGCAAAGATAAATATCCACACAAAACTCCAAAATATGTATACTCAAGTAAAGTACTCATGTATTGATAATATTATAAAATATTACCTGTCAAGAATTTGGGGTTATAAACAAGTAAATAACAATTATTATTTTATGGAGTAACAAATTAGATTACTTATCTAAATATATAAAAGAAGAAACTGACTGACTGACTGATTGACTGACATATCAACGCACAGCCCAAACCGCTGGTCCTAGGAATTCCAAATTAAGCACGTAGGTTCCTTATAAGGTCTAGAGGTGCACTAAGAATGGATATTTTAAAATTCACCCCCTAAGGGGTCCAAATAGGGGTTAAAAATTTGTATGGAGAGTCTACTACGATTTTAGAAGTAAGAGGTTTAAAACCTCATGTTTAGACTCTTTATTAGATTACAAGAAAAGTAATTTCACCGTTTTTCGAAATTCATCCTCTAAGGGGTTTAAATGGGGGTTGAAAGTTTGTATATCAACGCACCGCCCAAACCGCTGGTCCTAGGAATTCCAAATTAAGCACGAAGGTTCTTTATAAGATTTAGGGGTGCACTGAGAAAGGAATTTTCAAAATTCACTCCCTAAGGGGTTCAAATAGGGTTAAAAATTTGTATGGAGAGTCTACGATTTTAGAAGTAAGAAGTTTGAAACCTCATGTTTAGACTCTTTATTAGATTACAAGAAAAGTAATTTCACCGTTTTTCGAAATTCATCCTCTAAGGGGTTTAAATGGGGGTTGAAAGTTTGTATATCAAAGCACCGCCCAAACGGCTGGTCCTAGGAATTCCAAATTTAGCATGTAGGTTTCTTATAAGATTTAGGGGTGCACTAAGAAAAGATTTTTCAAAGTTAGAATTAAGGAATTCATCTATGTCGTAAAAAGCTTGACTACTGAGCCATTTTTTTTTATTGATTATAGAATGAGTTTGTGCATTCCAGAAAATTAATGCATAAACCTTACTGCCATAATAATAAGACCTGTAGGTATACATATTTTTGAAACTTTGTGGTGTATATATATTGGTGCCCTTGACTGTACATAAATAGGTAAACCACATTTCAGTATCGAACAAAATTTTAGGTAAATTATTATTTTCTTAAGTAGCAAATAATTCCTTTTCTATTATTTCAGGTGGAACAGCTGAAGATTGCGGTAAGAAGAACACCTAATTAAATAACTGTTTATTTATTCTACACCGTGGGCCCGAGTAACCCGACAAACTTTAACTATAGATTCTAACAACTATAAGGAGTAAAAACTGACCAAGAGCATGTCGGACCATGCTCAGTGTAGGGTTCCATAGCCGTAACTATAAGGTAAAAAATACGATGTAAAAAATACAACAACAAAAGAGCGTATCTTCATAGCAATAACGTCCTTTTGTTGAGAAGCGCAGTTTATCGGCATTAACTCAAAAACTGTTAATTCGACCTAGTTGTAAAAAATTCTCATTGAAAGTATTAATTAAGCGTTACCTTCGTGATTTTTTTCATATTTTTTGACACACTGTTTAGAAGATTGAGGGGGGGGGGGGGGCACAATTTACACAACTTTCGGAGCGATTATTTCCAAATACATTCACTGAATCAAAAACATTACTTAGGAACCTTATAGTGTTTTTTAAAGAGCTGTCGAACTATGTACCACACGTTGATATTTGCTGAAAAAAAATGTTCTTACTGTCTTTAACATGTATGGAGTGCCCCCCCCTAAAAATATTTATTTTAATTATTTAACTACCAAACTAAGTAGCGGCTCATACAAGACACCTATATTCCAAATTTCATCAATATCCATCATGTAGTTTTTGAGTAAAATGCCTGTGACATACGGACAGACGGACAGACGGACAGACGGACGGACGGACATGACGAAACTATAAGGGTTCCGTTTTTGCCATTTTGGCTACGGAACCCTAAAAAGAATAAAACTCTACCTAATAATCGGGTTCTTCATAAGCCACTGTTACGTTCGTGGATTAGGTAACGTGATAGAAAAATACACTAATTAACCACTAAATTAGGATCTGGAAAGGTCGATTGATCACACTGCGCCTGGTCAGGCCGCAATGAACTGTTACTCGCCCAACTTTACTCGCTTACTCGCCGGCGGTGGGACCAGTGCCTCAATCTTGTTCATTTGTGTAACGAAAGTTACCATAACCGTTATTATCTAATTATATATATTTTTAGAGTTTCGTACCAAAATTGTAAAAAAGGAACCCTTATGATGCGACGCTGTCTGTATATCTGTCCGTCTGTCACAGCAAGATATCTCAGGATCTACTGACGCTATCGACTTGGGTGCTCCGGTGGACCAGTGGTTAAGTCGCTGGGCCGGAAATTCAGAGGTACCGGGTTCGATTCCCGGTCTGGACACAGGAGTGCCATTTAATTTTTCTATGTACTTTGATTTCTTGTATTTAAATATGTAACATAAAAATGTGGGTAATTTACCCGCATTAAAAAGTAATAAAGAAACATCATGTTTCTTTCATATAATATTAATATTAGCGCCATCTCTTGCTCAATCGTCATGGCGTAAAGCTTCAGGCATTGAGGTGGGATACATGTGTAATACGTGTTCTCATAGATGGCGTTCAGTTTATAAACCTGTTAAACCAGAATGATACAAAAATCAAAGTAGATGGTGAGATTGAAGGCACTTGCTGGGTGCTCCGGTGCACGAGTGGTTAAGTCGCTGGGCCGGAAATCCAGAGGTACCGGGTTCAATTCCCGGTCTGGACACAGGTGATTACCATTTAATTTTTCTATGTACTTTGATTTCTTGTATTATATATGTAATCAAATATTTGGTTTGTTACAGTGGGCGTAGGAATTGGTGCCGGTTTAAGTAAGTAAACATGCTAGAATGATGTAAACGTCGCCGCCAACTGGTTTAATTAGCCATTTAGTTAACTGCCTGGATGAAATTTAGCCGATGCGTCAATGTATCAATTAACGATATGGCTGGCCAATGCTTAGGCCGTTCGTTTAGTAGGGCGAAAATGGGCTTTGATTAGGGTTTCCTTTCTAAATAACTATGACCCGCAGCAGGTCAACGAAACCTGCCCTGAGGGACAAAAAACCTAAATAAATAATGGTGGTCATTATACAGCGTGTCCCAACACTATGCGACATTAAGGGAAAGTACCTCAAATATTGTAGATAGGATATTTTGTAGAAAGAAGACTTTATTTTATTTAAAAAAATAATTGGAACGGCATTCAAACATTTTTGGAAAAATCGCACACGATATCACCATGCAACACGTAATAATTAAATTTTATGGTCTTTCTTTTGTTTAAGATGCTGTGTTATTTAGAAAAAACAATCCTAATTCGGTATAGTAAAATAAAAGAAAATCATGCTTTGTGGGTTCGATTCCTGGTTAAGGCAGGTGATTTTTCAAAAATCTAGGTGTAGATAAAAATAATTTGTTGGTCATAATTACGGGCAAATAGTTTTAGTTTAATATATGAAATGAAATGAAATGAAATAATTTATGAAATGAAATAATTTATTTCTGTAAGTAGGCCTCAAGGGCTCTTTCACATGTCTGATTCTTTCTTTTGGCGCTTCGGCAAATGAAATTCTGGTGAGAAGAAGCGCCGGAAGAAACTCACCAGTTTCTCTTTTAAAATAAACATTGAGCATTACAATAATTGTGAAAATGCAATTTCAATAAGTAATACAATTCATCAAACAACTGCTTAACTATTAGCTGCTTAACATTTCAATAAACATAAAACTTTTTTAGAGATGTAAAGGGTCTCTAGGCGTCAAAACAAGATAAATTAAAAAGAAATATGGAAAATAGAGAGACATAGGGGCAAGTGCTCAACCTGTGGACACTTTCCAGAATTTGACTTTTAATCAGTTGTTAGACAAAAACTACGCGTATTATAAATGAATTCTTTATTTTGTTTTAATCACAATTAAACAATCTTCAAAGTCCACATATGTTTTCTACGCTAGCTATCCGCAGATGGCGGATAGAAGCATTTTAAAAAAAACACTCATTTTGTCCATAGGTACATCTACTGTCTGTACCTATGGACTCCAAAAACGTACCTATGGACGGTAACGTACCTACGGACATTAATCAACAACATACTTTTAAACAGAATAAACTTCTAGAATAACGTAATTAACAACATACAATTAAACAACATGTAATTATATGTTGCTCTGCATATCACAGTTACTTTTTTTCTTCTTGAAATCTAATATTCTTAGCAAAATCTCAAGTATAATTATGGGATTTTAAAATGCCTCCATTGTCAGCAGAAGAATATGCTGTGTGTAGTAATGCTGCTTTTTTAAGTAATCATATATCTGTTGCTCCTCAGTATCGCTAAATATCCTCCTGACATCATTTTTTAGGAGTTCTAAGCCTTCTTCACCAATATTTTGACAGTGATTTAATTTTATGTTTTTAAAGATTGTCGATTTTGGGATTTTAAACTTCTCTGCGGCTTTCCTTACTGAACTTCCATTTTCTACTTCCCAAACAGCTGCAGTCAGAGTGTCTAGGCATATCTTGTCTCTATTTTTCCCAGCTTTACTACGAGGCACTAAAACAAACAAAAATATTGTATATTAATTTTACTGTCCACAGGAACATTCAGTATAACTGTACCTATGGACAGTCCACAGGTACATTCACGGAGGTATCCACAGGTACAATTTCGGCGGTTTTTATTTTGAATTCATACCGGTCACTATAAATGCTACCTACGATTAACGAAATCTTGTAGAAATAACGTTTACATCATATAAATTAATATGCCATTGCAAAGACACCCGCAACATTTAGAGATTTTACATAAAACATGCTTTAAAAGAAGGTAAAAAATTACTTTTTGTCACAAAAACTTTCGGCAGCCTCAAAACACACAGTTTCTGTAATCAGTAAAGATGGCGATTAGCTAGTGTTGCCATATGAAAAAAATACTTTTCAAATAAGTGATTGGTATTTGACTATGGTTATTCGTTTTCTCTGTATGAGTAGTGTCCACAGGTAAAACCGTCCACACGTACAGCACTTGCCCCTACACTAAAATTAATGGAGATGTAAGGGGTCTCCGTTGTCAAAACATGTTTAGGAGGTGTAAAGGACCTCCAAACGTCAAAATACAAAATGGGAAACGCGAAATAAACTACTAAACTATCATTAAATTTACATGCTTTACAAAAAAACAAACTTACAGAAATTTAAAAAAAAATTGTGACTCGCATAATATAACTTAAAAACTAAAATTAAAACATTTTTTCTTAGAGATGTATGTGGTCTCTAAGCGTCTAAACATTGGCAAGTACAAAGAAGAATTTTAATATAGTATAATCTACATTCCTCAGAGATGTATATGGTCTCTAAGATTCAAAGTTAAATTATGTATAAAAACGGACTCTATGCGTTCAAGCTATAAGATAAAATGTTAACTTCAATTGAGAACAAGATGTAGTCTCTCACGTCAGTTCTATTAAACACTAGTATAGCATTATCTAACACATTCAACATAGCCCATGCAAGCGTGAACAGACCGGACCCCACAAACGGCACCCGTTCACGAGCATGACGCGATATATTTAGTACTAGCATTTTCCCGCGGCTTCGCCCGCGTTGTTCCCGTTATTGTCCCAAAGGAACTCTTTACCGGGATATAAAGTATCCTATGTTTCAATCCAGGACTTGGTCTACTTACATGCCAAATTTCCGCTTGATCCATCCAGTTGTTACCCCGTTATTGGGTGACAAACATCCAAACATCTTCACAAACTTTCACATCCCACTAATATTATAAATGCGAAAGTTTGTGAAGATGTTTGGATGTTTGAATGTTTGGATGTTTGGATGTTTGGATATTTGGATGTTTGGATGTTTGTTACCTTATAACGGGGTAACAACTGGATGGATCAAGCTGAAAGGAGATTGCCGACTTTTGGTACCAATATCGTCATTAAATTGTGTCACGACCAAAACGATACCAAAATCTTAGTTTTATTTTTTAACCAGAGGGATTTTTTTATTACTGAATTTAAAATGGGAAATCTGAGATCAATTAAAAAAGAATTGTGTTGTACGATTTCCGCCGCCACCATGAAAGATGTATGATTTCCTCAGATTTCCTTAAAACTGTATTTGATAGACAAAATCGGTCAAAATCTAAAAGGCCTATGACAGTGGCACCACCGTCTACGCGAATGTATACAAAAATATTAATTCCATAAAACTCCGCGGTTCTTTCTTATACGAACTGCATTGTAACTCAGATAAATTAAATCCAGCTGTCCTATATCCAGGAAAGTAACATGTTTGTCTCGTTCTTTCTTAAGACTACTTCTCACATGAGTGTAAAAGACAAAGCTAACGTCATACCTATACGTCTTAATGCAATCCATTATCTATGTAGTTTTCTTTATCTTAGCAAGAAAGTTGAGAGCTTGACATTCTGTCTTATTCTAAGTTTAAATATAAGGTACTTTATAAGATACGTCTTTTCACAATTTTGTGTCGAAGGACGTAAATCATTTTAAATTCTTTATTTGGTACAAATAACTCGTGATATTTCTCTGATACTTCACTATACGAGACATTGAGCGTAAATGTATTGTTACAATATTTTTTATCTCACGATGTATCAAAATAGTTTCAAAGAACTTTTTTTGATCACAACGTTTTAACAATCTGAATAGGCACTATAAAAAACCTAACACAGGTATCCGAAATGACATGTCATACGACTAAGTTAAGTGAAGTCTCGACAACGTCAGGAATTAAAGTTATTAGGTGATTTTCCTCGAAATCTGGAAATCAATCTCAATTACCTATGGATCCCCGAATACAATTTTAATGGGATTTAGTGATTAGGAAAGGCAGTTTCTTGTTCTTTAAGATACAGTCGGTTTCGTGTTGACTCATTCATTTATCATTTATCAAAATCGGATGTGCCGTTGAGTAGTTACGAGCGGACATAGGAACAGACATACATACATACATACTTACATACATACAGGTCAAACACATAACCCTCCCTCGGGCTTCGCCGCAGTCGGGTAAAAACGTAGGTGCAATCACAAAAATCGACCTAGTCCCACATCAAGCAATGCTTATTAGCTACTTTAGCACCTCTGTTTTATCTCGTACCTAATTAAGAAACTGTTAACGTGAAGCAAGGACCATTAAAACACGAGGACTGTTATTCTCCATACAAAACGCTGTTCCCCAATATTTACAACGACATCTATGTATAAGCTTTGTATAAAAATTATATTATTTACAATTATTCAACTTTGCAAGCGTGACACATTATTTAAATGTTACAATTTATTTATTATTAGCTGTTTACGAGCTAATTGTTACTGTACTATGTTTCTTTGTTCAATTATAACATCGTTAAATGCTTAGTTTTTTAGTGCCATCTAGTTTTTGTCTTGATATCCCCTTGCTGTCGGGGCACGACCCAAAGTATGGAGAGTGACAGTCCTCTTGTTTTAATGGTCCTTGGCGTAAAGTAAATTTTTTTCGCCGTTTTCAATGCTTAAAAAAACTCGTGACAAACAGGACAAGTCTAAAAATATAAACCAAATTATATATATTTTTTTTAATTTTAAGCATTCCGTAACCAAAAGGGCAAAATTTAAAGGAAAATAAAAATGCTCACTTAAGGTCTTTGCCGACTACACCGTAGGTAGGTACTATGAACGTATCAGACACGGTATGACAAATGCCGGTCGGTGGCGAAACGTGTTAGCGGGCATAGTCTCATACTTTTCAATACAAATAATATTTATTTTGCCTGAAACGTTCATAGTACGGTCATGGTATGATACGGTGTAGTGGCCAAATGGAAATATACCCACTATTTGGCCTCCTGCGGCCCCGAGTACTTTTTATGTTCCTGAAATAAGATTTTTTTTATACTTTAAAAGTCCAAAACTCACTCCGAAAAGATCCATATTTATAGTAACCATGAGCCGCTGGAGGATAGCCGCCTTTATATGTAAATGCATTAAAAAGGTGAATTGAATTGTATCTTATACAGGGTGTCATTTTTTTCATCGTCCAAATTTTGACAGTGGATTCTTTAGCAAAAAATAGAAAACACGTGTATTTTTAGTCAGTATCTTTCAGTACTAAAATATTGAGAGACAGCTGAAAGATATCTTTAAAAAACATTGAATACCGCGATAGCGCATTGCTCCGGAGACGGCAACGGTGCTTTCGCCGCGACCCTTACCCCGCTCCCGCGATTTGTCGCCGAGACAACTTACGCGTCAATACGCGTAATCCTCACGTAATCATTAATTTTTGGGACAGCAAATTGTATGGTTAATAAATACAATGTGTGGCCTGTAACTGGGGCTGATAATTAAAACGTAGATTCTACTCATCAAACAATAAAACTTTTAAAAATTATTTAATCTTAAGGTTTTATCTTTTTCATACGAATTAAATAGTATTTTCAATGTACATGTCGCTTGTCACGCTACAAACATAAAAAACATACATTGCAGCTTCAAATAAACTTTAAAAGTGTACTAAAAATTAAAACATAAGTGATTTTTAAATGTGACTGAACAAAATTATATGTTGTTCAGTTTGAGGAGTACAATCTTCGTTTTAATTATTAGCACCGGTTACAGGTACGGTTACATTGTATAATTTTACCTACGTTTTTTTTTCAGAAATTGCATCTTTTATTGTTACCTGATGCCTAGAAAAAAGTTGGACGATCAATAAAATTTCACCCTGTATTTTACAGCCGTAATATAGTAAAAAAAAAAACTTATAAGTATTTTTCCAATTACAGATATTGCCGGAAATCACGGTGGGAGCAGCTATTATTAAATACAGTTTGGTAAGAAATGAGATTTGTCATCGTCACATCACATTTTGACGTTTTCTGTACGGTATTTCCCAACTTCACCGCCAATCTCGTGTCTAACATAATCTGACCTGTAATCTAGAAACCACAGTTCCCAATCGGAGATCACGTTGTTATGGTCCGTTAAGTTGGAGCAGATCGATAGGGGTCATCCATATAGTACGTCACACCCATAGGAGGGGGGTCTAGCCAAATGAAAAAATGAAATAAAAAGATGAAATGGGTGGATTTTCGCCATACAAATTGGTATGCGGGTCAATTGCAGAAAAAATGTATATTTTACTTTTTTTGTCTGATCATGGTGTGTCTCATACCATTTTACTTAGAATCACGAGCACTTTTCATTTATCAAATAAAAAAAGTGGTCCAAAATGTCCCAACTTTTCCATACAAATTTTGAATTTCTCAGTTTCGTTACACCCAAACTAAATATAGGGGAAAATCGTAACGAAGCTGAGATCTCACTTTAAAAGCAAAAGGTACATTTTTTTCTGCAATTGGCCCATGCCATACATTTAGTTTGGCATACAAATGTCGCGGACGAAAATCCACCCAAATATGTTAGGGAAAAGTGTGTAAGAGTCTGAAAAATCGTGTAACGTACTTTGTGGACGACCTCATGTTAGTAGTTTATGCAACTGATAACTAATCAGAGACCTTAATCACGTGTATTTTAAGGCTTAATTATGTACAAAAACCACTTCAATATCATAAAAACTCACCGAGATACTACAATTTTAAAAATCTCATTTTTCGACTTTCCCAAATACGTGCCAGAACGCTTCCTAATGAAGCCCATTATAACGTGACGTCACGAGACAGACGTTGTTTGGGGAAATCAAGAACTTTGTCCTGCAACTAATGTTAAAACTTGCGTTTATCGTAACGATTTCTTAACAAAAGTTATCATATTTTTTATGAGATATTTAATGGTATTAATAGTTTTTAATACTTTTAAAATAGACTTTCTCACCCAACTTTGCAGGCTCATAAATCAGTTACACGTTAGGTATCAAACTCAAAACTTTAACATATAACCTTATTTCAATTTACTGGATTTTCGCTAATTATTGATATCAAAACTTTCCTTAACTTTAGTTCCATTGCCTCTTTCTGATGTAGCTATATATTTAATTGATAAATAACAGATATAAAATTTCCTTATTTTCCTTTTTTTAACAGGATTTTATATAATTTACAAATTTCGGTTACAGTCAAGTACCTACCCAATTCTATATAGGTACAGTTTAATTGGCACCCTAATATCACACAATAGTAATAGTACTAGCTAATAAAGTTTCCCTTTCTAACAAAACTGACGTTCTGGTCCGACCACTGGACGGAACGCACCTACCATCTCTCTCTATTGCATAACACACCTTAGCGGTATTATTTCGTTTTCAGATAGAGCTTGACCAGTAAGGAGATTCAACAGTTCGTTATAATTGTTTTTACTAAAGAAAACCACCTCCATAGCTTGTAATATTATGGCTAAATAAAGCTATTTCCATTGATAATACGGTGTTTCCTTTCCTTTTTTTACTCTACTTCATGAAAAGGAAGTTCTATAGGTAGAAGTAGCGTGGCGTTTAAAGAACTAGATTCCTACCGGCTTGCCTAATATCAGGCATTTGACCACCTTATTCTACAGCTCCTAAGGAAAATGTACGCCAAATCTGCACCGGCTTGCCCAAGGATATCTTTTACGCCACGCCACTGATAGGTAGCCAGTTGTATTTCTAACCGATTTCTAAAATAACAGGCCAAGAGCATGTCGGACCATGCTCAGTGTAGTGTTCCATAGCCGTAACTATAAGGTAAAAAATACGATGTAAAAAAAGTACAACAACAAAAGAGCGTATCTTCATAGCAATTACGTCCTTTTGTTGAGAAGCGCAGTTTATCGGCAATAACTCAAAAACGGTACATTCGATCTTGTTGAAAGTAATTTTCGTTGAAAGTATTAATTACGCGTTACCTTCGTGATTTTTTTCATATTTTTCGGACGCATGGTTTAGAAAATAGAGGGGGGGGGGACACAATTTACACCACTTTCGGAGCGATTATTTCCAAATACATTCAGTTAATCAAAAACATTACTTAGGAACCTTATAGTGTTTTTTTAAGAGCTGTCGAACTATGTACCACACGTTGGTATTTGCTGAAAAAAAAATGTTTACTGTCTTTAACATGTATGGAGTGCCCCCCCTAAAAATATTTATTTCAATTATTTATATACCAAACTAAGTAGCGGCTCATAAAAGACACCTATATTCCAAATTTCATCAATATCCATCATGTAGTTTTTGAGTAAAATGCCTGTGACATACGGACAGACAGACAGACAGACGGACGGACAGGACGAAACTATAAGGGTTCCGTTTTTGCCATTTTGGCTACGGAACCCTAAAAAGAAAGTTTCTTGACCGATTCGTTGCGGATGGCACGGCAGGCGTGTCATGAAGGTTGGTGTGTGGCGTAATTCCGCACTGAATGGGTTAACTGTGTGTCCGTCTGTCTCAGGTCTGTCGCCGCTATAACAACGAATGATAAAAACAAGATAAAATTAAAAATCACAGAGGGTCCCTAAACAAGAAACATGTTTTTATTACATTTTTTGCTCGAGGCGGTACGGAACCCTTCGTGTGCGAATCCAACTCGCACTTGGCTTAGTTTTGTTGTAAGTATATATGTTCGATATTTTTTTACCCGACTGCGGCGAAGCCCAAAGGAGGGTTATGTGTTTGACCTGTATGTATGTATGTCCGTTCCTGTGTCCGCTCGTAACTACTCAACGGCACATCCGATTTTGATAAATGATACATCATTAGATTCGTCTTGATGGTGCGAGTGTCACTGGGTATCAAGTTCGTTAAAATAAACAAAATGGCGGATTTTATGCAGTTTCAAAGTGCACCGCGGTCGGGTTTTTTTTTGTAAAAATGTGGTTATTGGTTTCAAAGGTGGTCCTCCTAGGTGGTCCTATCCTATTGCAACCAAATCGGGATCTGATGATAAAATTCTTGAAGGAATCATGAAAACACTTCAGCTATTATAGGCACGTGATGCGGATATTTTACATATTTTTTCTTGTTATAAAAATGGTTCCATTTTTAACAGACTCTTTATACACCGTGGAACCGAGTAACCCAACAAACTGTAACTATAGATTCTAACAACTATTAGGAGTAAAAAAAGTTATATGATGTACCTATAGTCGAAGAACGCTTACTTTATTTTTTAAATGGAAACTCCTAAACGTGTAACAAGCCCTAATAAATGTGACTAAGACACTTTTACTCATTTTTTTAAATCTCTTAACTAAACCGCTATTAACCTTCGCAGTATTTGATGGTGGTGATGGCCAAAAATTGACCTTTTGTTTCCATTTTAGCTTTTTTTTTACCTTTTTGATATCTTTTCCTCAAGTAAGGATTAGGGGAGACCGGGTATGATTGTCTCGCGGGTTAGTTGTCACAGCGGCCATAAAATAATACTAAACGGAGGAATAAGTGCATCGATTGGTGAAGTACGGAAGGATGTACAGCTCTTACGATCTTTTAGCACCGATCGATGTACTTAATGTTTCGTTTAGTATTATTTTATGGCCGCTGTGACAACCAACCCGCGAGACAACCATACCCGGTCTCCCCTATGTTTATAAGATTTATTTTGTTCCATAAGACAATTAATGTAAAATGACAAAATTCGACCTATAACGTTATTTACTTGTAATACCATCAGGAATACGTGGTTAAAATTGGTCGGGTTATTCGGGCACACGGTGTATAGGTACTTGGAGACAATTGGGAAAATACTTTTTTGTTTGGTTTATGAGGTGGTCCCATTGCAATCAAGCCCGGACTTGATGTTTTTATTTTTATTTTATTAAATGATATCTTGGAGTAATCGAGGGAACTTCTATGAACAATTACATAGAAAATGACTCAAATTCATTGTCCGTGTTGAAGTCACATACGCTGCGGTTAGAGCGCCTGCATGCATTGAAGTGGCAATGTACCATGATTTTGATCGCTATGCTAATTACGCAGTTTTTAAAAAAAATTGCTTGTACTTATTGTCTCTTTTTGATTTATCCTGGAGTTTTAATTGATAACCCTTCAACCGGAAATATGGCCCTTGATCGAACCGGATACTGTTGAAGAACGAATAAGGCAAATAATCTGAGGCGTTGAAGAAATACCTATTGGAGTAATTAATTTAATTTTGCTGCAACTACTGTGATGACGTAACCTGTTGGAATGTATTGAAGAGGATCCCCAGGACATTGGAAACCAGCAGTGTTGAGTGTTTTAATTCTTAGTAGGACCCAGCACTTTAATTCAGGTAGTAATAGGTAAAATTATGAAATTCCAGGTCAGTAAATACTGTAGCAATTTTAAACTGTCTTTAACTAAACCATCTATTTGAACGGACAAGAGTTAGAGTCTGTGCGGAAAGAGAATAGGATTTAGATTGGGGGGCGCTGTAATGCTTTTCTACCATATGCGCCGTATCTGTTCTGTGGCCATACTGGTTAGGTTAGTTCCGTTTTTCGCCACGCCTATTCTCTTTTCGCTCATACCCTACTGTTATGTTTGTTAATTGTGATATTAAATCTAGTCAATTTTTTTTTTATTGTTAAATTAGGTTTATTAAAATTAAAATCTAGTCAATTATATTATTCTATTATTTTAATTCATTTAATTATTCTGTGCATCGTATGTACATTGAATTGGCTAGTTAGGGTTCTGGACCAAAATGATAAAAAAGGAATCCTGGTGCGACTCTGTCTGTCCGTCTGTCCGTCTGTCACAGCAAGATATTTTTTAATGAAATTGCTAACTATTGTCAACGTGTAGAAGGAGGTTAAATTGATTTACCGTTATTCGTGTATGCTACGTAGTTACATGAGACATTTTAACTTTAGTATTCTGTGATATTATATTTATTTAGGATAGGAATGGTAGATTAGGGATTTAAAATAACTCAGTATTGTACTTTGAATGTTTTAATGAATTTTATATGAATGATAATTTTATAAATTGATAATCTTTGTTACTCGGACCAATAAGATAATAGTTAGGAATTTATTGAATTGAATGTGAATTTTAATGATAATTAATTGATTGTTTTACATTTTAATCCAAATTTATTTATTATTATATAATTTACCGATAATATCTTATGAACTAAGCTATTTTAACTTATTGACTAAACCGAAAACAAAGCGTAATTTTATTATTAATAAATACTATTTACAATAATTATAATACTCAAATTTGTTAATTGTTTACATTCAAGGTTGATCAAGTTCTCAAATGGCAGATGACCAAGAATTAGTTCGCAAGAGAGACAGTTACAAAGGTCAATTGAAGTTGTTTGCTTCATACCCAGACACGTTAAAGGAATCTTCTTCGTTAACTCAGGCTGACGCAAACAAATTGCAGTTACGTATAGGTAAGATTGAGGCATTGTATGAACTATTTGATGGTGTACAAATACAATTAGAATGCAAAGCTGATAAATTGGATCCACAGATGGCAGAGAGGTCCGACTTTGAAACCAATTATTTTACAGCACTTTCGCGAGCCCAGGAAATAGGTACTGAATATAATTATAATAAAAACGTGAAGACTTCGAGTCATGTAGCAATCGTTGGTCACGTAGTGCCAGTAATCACAAGCTGGTTAAATTACCTTCGATAACCTTGCTATTTTTGTGTGTTTCACAACAAAGGCAGTTCATTTGGAGTTGGTCGATTTGTATCTCGTATAGGATTACCCAGTAACATTTATTCTGATAATGGTACATCAATTGTAGGCGCATACAATGTTTTGTCGAAGTTTTTAAAGGATAACTGTGGTCCATTGGCTGAAGCTACAATTAACGACAGGATAAACTTTCACTTCCCTGCTGCTTATTCCCCACACTCAGGTGGTCTATGAGAAGTTAAGTTCAAATCAACCATTTATTATTATCATTACAAGAACGGCATACACCACTTACACTTGTAACTTACAGACTAACAAAAGAATAAACAACTACAGATTAGACACAGTGAGAACAACAGTATACAACAATATATGCACAGATTACAATTACAATATTACACGATAAAAAGAAACACAAACAAGTATATTTCGACGAGGTATCTCCTCTCATCCGTCAACCTCGCAGTAAGTGAGGCACCTGGACATCAGCTTAGACCATGAATCGACAACCAAGTCTAGATCTATATCGGAGCGCAGGAGCCCATTAATAGCAGCGCGCATGGCGCACAGAGGCGAGTGCCGCCGCGCTGCCGTCGAGCGCGCGGGCCGCTCGTCTGCGAGCTGCAGGCACGCTCGCCGGCGAGACTTGTTTACAGGTACTACAATGCGGCTTAAAGCGTTATGAAGATCTATGCTATCGATCTTGCCTCTTAAAATCTTACACGCTATTGTCATTTGTACTTTGTTTCTCCTAGTCTCAAGCGAATTTAAGCCTAGTGTGCCAAGCAAATATTTTGTTGGGTATAGGTACGGGTAGTAACCGTACAATTTCCGGTACATAAATCGGAGAAATACTTTTTGCACCTTTTCGAGCATAAGTTTATATTTGGCCTCGCTAGGACTCCAGACGCATGCGCTAGCTTCCAGTTTACTTCTGACCAAAGCAGTATAAACAAGCTTGATCACGCCTATATTGGTGAAGTCTTTAAGGTTTCTAGTTACGAAGCCTAATCGCCTATATGACTCTTTAGCGAGGCAGTTAATGTGATCCCTAAATGTCAGTTAGCAGTCGAATTTGACCCCTAGGTCCTTAACGTCTATAACACGCATTAACGACTCTCCGTTTAGCCTGTAATCGTATTGCATAGGATGTTGACGACGCGTGTACGTCATCACCTGGCATTTGCCGTAGTTAAAGTAGAGCTTGTTATCCTTACTCCAGCGATGCACTGACTCCAAGTCCTCCTGTAATTTTTGACAGTCCGACTCACTCCGTATACCAAGCGCTAACTTGAGATCGTCTGCGTACAGAAGACACTTCGCGTGCTGAACATTTTTGACCAAATCATTGACCATAATCAGAAATAGCAACGGTCCAAGACTCGAGCCCTGACTTATTCCTGAACGGGTATGGTAGGGAGCTGAAACATATGGCCCATACTTAACGAATTGCTTTCTGTCTTTAAGATAGTCAGCAAAGAAGTTAAGCAATTCAAAGTTACATCCTATACTGCTAAGCTTTCCTAATAGGACATTATTATCGACTGTGTCGAAAGCTTTGCGGAAGTCGAGATAAATGACATCAGCTTGTATCCCTTTGTCCAGGCATTTACTGATAAAATCTACATGAATCAGTAGATTAGTGTCCACAGATCGACCCGACCTAAATGCGTGCTGTGCTTCGCAGATGTACCGATTTATTTGACGGTATATTTCATTGTGTATGATGCTCTCAAATGTTTTCGCTGCGGAATTTAGCACAGCGATAGGTCGATATCCCTCTACACTAATCTTATCTCCCGTTTTTGGAATTGGTGTAACTCTGGAGAGCTTCCATACAGAAGGATACAATCCTAATTTTAGTGAGAGGTTGAAAATATGGTGTAGTGGTTTAGCAAATATGTCGCTACAAGCGCGCAAGATATACGGAGGGACACCGTCAGGCCCCACAGCGCTATGTGGCTTTAGACGTTTAAGAGCATTGCAAACTTGTCCTGGGTTGACGGAACCGATACTAACACATATGTTTTCATTTACCCCGCTTATAGTACCAATTGTGGTATTGCCGCTTGGGACGGTAAGATTTGGACTATCTGGGAGAAAAACACTACTGAAGTAGCTAGCGAATGCGTCTGCAGCCCGAACGCCGTCATGCATTACACCTAGATAAGAGACTGCGTCATTTAGACTATTTTTTGATTTGAGGCTAGATACGTGTTGCCAGAATTCACGTGGATTAACTATAATATTATGCTCCACTCTCATAACGTGAGAATTATATGCATTGGCAATACGTACCTTCAACTCATTCCTCAAGTCGCTGTAAAGCTGGTAGTCGCCTTGGCTTCCGGTATGTTTCCACAGCCGGTGTAGTTTAGTTTTGCGCTGCTGGTCACTGATTATATCTTTGGTGAACCAAATAGGATAGGTCTTACTGCGGCGCTGTAAACGACGTTTCTTTGGCACGCATTCATTGAAGTATGTGTACAAGGTGTGGTAAAAGCATATTCCTGCCAACCAAGCATTCAGCAACCATATTCCATTTGAAAAGAGTGCTGGGAGATTGTTAACTAATATACGAGGAGCTCAACACTGCCTTGTTGCAAATCGAGGCGATTTTAAACTCTCGGCCACTCAACCTCCTCTCGCCAGAGCCTGAAGACATGCAGCCACTCACTCCTGGTCATTTTCTCATCGGACGCCCACTTACATCATTGCCAGTTCAGGACATCAGAGACCGGAGCACCGGCTATCTCAATCGCTATCAACGCATTGAACAACTTCGGCGATATTTTTGTTCTAAATGGAGCAAGGAATACGTGTCAGAGCTCCAAGCTAGAACCAAATGGCGCCCTAATCAAGAAGCATTAAAAATAGGCACTCTGGTCCTCATCAAAGAGGGCAACCTGCCCCCTTTGAAATAGAAGCTTGGTCGCATTATCGCCATTCATCCCGGAGCTGACGGCATCAGTAGAGTTGCGGATATCAGGACATCAACAGGATCTATACGACGGTCCTGCAGCAAAATCTGCCCACTACCTGTGTCAAACATATCTGGTTGAAAGGCACACTTTCAACGCCCGGGGCATGTTGAAGTCACATACGCTGCGGTTAGAGCGCCTGCATGCATTGAAGTGGCAATGTACCACGCATGATTTTGATCGCTATTCTAATTACGCATAGTTTAAAAAAAAATGCTTGTACACCCTTCCTGTACTGAACTCGTCACAGAGTACACGTCTCTTTTTGATTTATCCTGGAGTTTTAATTGATAACCCTTCAACCCGAAACAGTCCGTAAGTGTATTTTAGGCACAAATACGACAAGTTGCGTAATTTCTATAATAACTCAAGTATTTATTTTCAAATAGGCTTGTTTGAAGTCGGTTATAATTAAATTTTGCCGTAGTAGAATAAATCAAGAAATTTTGTTTTAATAATGCGTTACAATGCGTAACAACTTAGAAAAACTGATAGTGACGGGAAAAGTCGAAGGCAAAAGACCCAGAGGTCGAAGCCCGAAGAGATGGTCCGACCAGATCTCCGAACAGCTGGAGCTACCCATCAGCGCCGCCCTCCACCAGGCGGCTGACCGGATCAGTTGGAGACAGACCGCTGATCGCCTGAAAAGGAGTCACGATCCCCAGTAATGGGGGAACGATTAAGAAGAGAGAGAATGCGTTCATAAACCGTAAATTTCAATCAGCAAAAGATGAGATAATTTGTTACAACAAATTTCTTATCTGTGAAAATGTTATTATTGCACATTCAAATTTCGAATATCTTTGATAAACAAAGCAATTTGATTTGACCCTAATATCAGTTGAAATGTTTTATTCGACATGAAATGTCAATTTCAAACAATTTTGACAAATATCGCACGTTACTTGATATCGAACGATAGAATTATATAATTGTATAATGATAATTGAAGCTACCTCTAGTTTATCTGTAAATGTAGATAAATCAATGCAACTACACGTAATTAAGCCTTTAAACACTCGTGTGATCTTTTTATATCAAAAATATAATTATTACGTTTATCATAAACGAAAGCAAGATTAAACATTTTTGTTAGTTCTTATAAGCCGCACCTTTTTATTCTGTCAAATAAAAACTTTGACTTTATGTCATTTCACTCAGCGGTCAAATCATCTCCTTATTTTTAGTCTGTGATCTTTTAAAAACCATGGAAAGTGCTAAATAGGTGAAGTTTAAGTATTTTTTGTAAATTTTCGAAATTAGATTAACGTAATAGTACATTACATAACTAGGGTGGTAATACAAAGAAAGGCCGAGATCGCAGAAATTTGCGGCCCGAGCTGCAAGCGAGGGACGTAAATATGCGATCGCGTTTGTATACATCCTTTTATGTCTACACTTGACCAGAAAGCGGGAAATAGTCACTTTATGGCCAGGTGTGGCATAAAATATATTTTTATTATTATTAATATTAATTAAACGGTTTTATTTAGCTTGCCGTGTTTGTGTCAAGTTTGTTTGGGTCAAATCTTGCGGCAGATTATTCAACTACTTCTACTAAACCGATTTTTATGAAACTTTGCACACAGATTTTCCGTGACAATACAACATTATGATAAATTCAAGGTGGTCTGATGATGGAGTCAGGAGCTGGAGAGTGGAATTCTCCAACCGCTGCTAGTAACCCCTTGGAGTTTGGTCCCATTTGGATTATATTGCCGAGCCCGTTACATTAAACTTGATCGTGAGGGTCTGATGATGGAGTCAGGAGGTAGAGAGTGGAACTCTTCAACCGTAACTACTAACTCCATCGAGCGTGGGCTCATTCGCTTGGTATTGACAAGCCCGATTCGTTAAACCTGGTGACGAGGGTCTGATAATGGAGTTAGGATGTACAGAGTGGAACTCTTTAACCGTTACCAGTAACCCTTTTGACTTTGATCTCATTTGGTTGGTATTGACGAGCGCGTTACGATAAACTTGATGGCAAGGATCTCATGATGGAGTCAGAAGGTAGAGAGTGGGACTCTTCAACCGTTACTACTCCTCCAAGTGTGGGCTTATTCGCTTGGTACTGTCGAGCTCAATGCATTATACTTAATGGCGACGGTCTGATGCTGGAGTCAGGAGGTAGAGAGTGGAACTCTTCAACCGCTGCTAATAAGCCCTTAAAGTTTGGTCTTATTTAATTAGGGGTATCATTTAATCGATCAGCAAAATATTCATATTTTGGTCAGCAGAAATATGTATTTGGTCAGCCAAAATAGCTAGTTGGCAAGCAACTTATGGTAAGCAAACATTTATAAATCAGGCTGCAATTAATGATATACTGATCTGCTCTAAATTATTTTGGTCAGCAAATTAAATATTTGAGCTGCATTAAGCGATCTACGGTAAATCAAATTTTGGTAAGCAATCAGTAGGTAAGCAAAATATTTCATTTTGTTCATCAAAAAAAGGGGGGCAATAAAACCTAACTGGGCGCAACTATTCTGCCGCCAATCGTGTGCGCATTTTGTCATTCGGTAATTGTCAGCTGTCAAGTAGCAGGTGTCACTGTGATATATACAGGGTGTCACTGTGATATATACAGGGTGTCACTGTGATATATACAGGGTGTCACTGTGATATATACAGGGTGTCACTGTGTTATATACAGGGTGTCACTGTGATAGATACAGGACAGGATGTCACTGTGATATATACAGGGTGTCACTGTGATATATACATAGTGTCACTGTGTTATATACAGGGTGTCACTGTAATGTATACAGGGTGTCACTGTGATGGGCTCATATAAAATTGGTATTTCGATTTTTTATACATCTCATAATGTTTCGAAGTTATATTATTTATTCACAACGCGTATCGTTTCGTTTTTAGGGTCAGCAAAAAAAAATAACCCTAACCTACCTATTTTTGAGAGCCGTTTCGTTTTTAGGGTCATCAAAAAGAAAATAACCCTAACCTACCTATTTTTGGGAGCCGTTTCGTTTTTTAGGGTCATCAAAAAAAAAATAACCCTAACCTATCTATTTTTGGGAGCTGTTTCGTTTTTAGAGTGACACCCTGTATACATTACAGTGACACCCTGTATATAACACAGTGGCACCCTGTATATATCACAGTGACATCCTGCATCTATCACAGTGACACCCTGTATATAACATAGTCACACCCTGTATATATCACAGTGACACCCTGTATATTTCAATTAAACTGCTTACAGACATGTTTTCTCTGCTGACAGTGACATCCTGTATCTATCACAGTGACACCCTGTATATAACACAATGGCACCCTGTATATATCACAATGACATTCTGTATATATCACAGTAACATCCTGTATACATTACAGTGACACCCTGTATACATATAACACAGTGAAACCCTGTATATATCACAGTGACATCCTGTATCTATCACAGTGACACCCTGTATACATTACAGTAACACCCTGTATATAGCACAGTGACTCCCTGTATATATCACAGTGACATCCTGTATCTATCACAGTGACACCCTGTATATAACACAGTGACACCCTGTATATATCACAGTGACATCCTGCATCTATCACAGTGACACCCTGTATATAACATAGTCACACCCTGTATATATCACAGTGACACCCTGTATATTTCAATTAAACTGCTTACAGACATGTTTATTCTGCTGACAGTGACATCCTGTATCTATCACAGTGACACCCTGTATATAACACAATGGCACCCTGTATATATCACAGTGACATTCTGTATATATCACAGTAACATCCTGTATACATTACAGTGACACCCTGTATACATATAACACAGTGAAACCCTGTATATATCACATTGACATCCTGTATCTATCACAGTGACACCCTGTATACATTACAGTGACACCCTGTATATAGCACAGTGATACCCTGTATATATCACAGTGACATCCTGTATCTATCACAGTGACACCCTGTATATAACACAGTGACACCCTGTATATATCACAGTGATACCCAGTATATATCACAGTGACACCCTGTATATCTCAATTAAACTCTCTGCTGACCAATTGTAAAATCTTGCTACCCAAGTAATTATTTTGCAGCTCGACTGTTTATTAGGCAGCCAAATGATAAAAAAAGCAGATTAATATTGGTTAAAATGTTAACCGTTTTTAAACTGTTTGCTGAACAAGAGTTGCCGCCCGATTTTATTTATTGCCAGCCAAAGCTTTGTATGCTGCCCAAATGATTTAACTGCTTCTTTTTTTTTGCGGATCAATTTTAATAACGGCTGACCAAAAATTTACTTTCCTTTAATTAGTATTCACGAGCCCTATACGTTAAAGTTGGTGCCGAGGGTCTGAAGATGGAGTCAGGATATGAAGAACAGATAATCTTCAACCGTTTATAGTACCTAACTCCTTCAACCAAACGGTTGGTCGTTTGGTATTGACGGGCCCAATACGTTATACATGATGACGAGGGCCTGATGATAGAGTCAGGAGCTAGAGAGTTTAACTCGTCAACCGTTTTTAGTAACCCCCTCAAATTCAGGCTCATTTGGCTGGTATTGATGAGTCCAAATTACGCTTGCTAACTAAGGCAATGATGATGAGTCACGAAGTGGACAGTCGAAATCCTTAACCGTTACAATTAACCCTTTCAAGTTTGGGTTTTTTTGTTAATATTGACGGTCGGCTGATGGAATCAGAAGGTAAAATGTGGAAATCTTCAACTGTTACTAACAACGCATTCGAGTTTGAGCTCTTTGTTTGATACTGACGAGCCCAACACGTTACGCTTGCTAACAAGGGCCCGATGATTGTGGCTCTTTCCTAGATATATGAAGCCAGATAGGGTGTAGCAATGTTCATGTATTTGCAATCGTAACCTCCTCCCTCGAGGCTCATTTGGTTGGTATTGATGAATCTTTTACATTGAACGGCGAGGCGGCGGTTTGGCGATGAAGGTTTGATGAGGGAGTTTGGAGGTAGAAAATGGAAGTATTTTGACGTTACTTAATCCCAACGAGTTTTGTGTAATTCGGTTTGTATTGACAAGTCTGGTACGTTATACTTAGTGCCAAGGGCCTGATAACGGTGTGAAAAAACGGAAAGTAAAAATATTGAACTGTTACTAGTAACCCCAAACCGTAGGCGTACATCGTCACAGTGTGGCAAGGCGAGCCCATTCAGGTATTTACAAACAAACACCTTTAACTTGGTCCTTATGTTTGCGTAGGTGCGAGCCACATTGGGATAATATGCGTAGTTGGTGATACGCAGAAAGTTACTCTTCAGCTCCGCAGTATTGAACGTGCAATCATCGGTTTTGCACCCTGAAACTCGCCATTGGTAGACTTTACCTTTAATATTGATTAGTAGCTTTCGCTTTCTAATTCAATCATCAGTTCCTCGATCCCAATAAAGTTTTGAATTCTAAAATAAAGTATTGGACTCATCAATGCCAACCAAATGAGTCCAACCAAGCTAGAGAGGGTTACTAGTACCTATACCTAATGTTGGAAAAATTCTACTGGCTCCTGACTTTCTTCGGGCTCACAAAAATTAAATGAGGATAGTTCAAAATAAGGAATAGTTTGCGCAATGGTTCTTAGTCAAAAATTGAATATTAAACTAAAAACTAGAAAATAAAAATAAGTAAAAAATCTTAGTTAAACGGTTTCATCTTATGTTAAAAAATGTACCAAAAACTAGAAAATAAATTTAGAACTCAAAACTGGATAATTTCGAGAATTTTACATCTGTTAGGTGGAAAATCGTCCAATAAGCGAAATAATTAATAATCTGGGACTTAACATACTATACATCTCTACATATTATGAAACAATATATCCGGCCGCATCTGTTTGTCTGTCCGTATAAACATGAAACTGCTGGACAACGTTGATGCGGTTTGCACTAACTGCTTGATACTTTGAGATGGTGTTAGAATATTGGCGTCGATTCACGAAAGCTGGCGCAACATTTGTACTGAGTGACAGCTATTTTCATAAAAATTCTGTCAAATCTCGCGCCAGCTTTCGTGAATCGACCTGTTCTTTGCTTGATGTGTCTATTACCTGTGTGTTATAATCCAGGCAAGGCATGATGCGGGTGTTATTAATTATGTAAGTAGGAAAACTCATGTATTTGAAAGCCCGTCCAAAGGAATATTATTTGAAATATGCGCCCCACATTTTTATTTAGTATTTTAAGTCCCAGATTATCAGTTATTCCGCTTATTGGACAATTTTCCACCTAACAGATGTCAAAATCTTGAAAACATCCAGTTTTGTGTCCTACATTTATTTTCTAGTTTTTGGTACATTTTTTTAACATAAGATAAAACCGTTTAAACCTTAACTTCGCAAAAAATACCGTAGGTGGGCATTTCTCCAGAAATATGTCTGCGACTCATTCATCTGTCTCCATACATCTAGTATGAAAAAGGGCCAGATGAATGAGGTGACCGCAGACATATTTCTGGAGAAATGCCCAGGTCCACAATTCAAGCCTCGACGGGATTCGACAGTAACGTGCGATAGTAGTTGGAAAAAAATACAAAAAGATGGCCAAAGAGTTTGTGAACTGTGGTGCACATTACCAAGTTAAGGGTCTTAAAAAGTTTTTTTACCTATTTTGTTTTACTACATCCATCGTGTTTGTGCTCATTTTTTTGACAGTAAGTTTACTTTTCCGAGTGAAATATTTTACGCACCTAACCGAATAATACGTAGGCCTAAATTATTTCAAGTCTGCCATAGGTCTTTTATTTACACAACTGCATTACAAATAAGTATCAAACTACCTATTGACATCATACTGTTTGTTTAGGTACACGGAAAATTTTGACAAAAAATTATTTATGCCAAATTAAATACGCACAAACTCACGCCATACCTATTCATAAAGTACAAAAATTTACGTCAAACTATAGTTGATTGAGATATTTGATCAAGTGTATTGAAAGCGTGGCTAAGAACCTATTTCAGTGCCTCTCGTCCAAACTGGCTTCGAGCTGAAAAATGTGGTTTGCCGTTTTGTTACACCCGAGAATGATTTAAAAAAAACCCGACCGCGGTGCACTTTGAAACTGCATGAAATCAGCCATTTTGATTATTTTAACGAACTGTATACCCAGTGACACTCGGACTATCAAGACAAATCTAATGATGTATCATTTATCAAAATCGAATGTGAGGTTCGAAGTTACGAGCGGACATACATACATATTTACATACTTCCATACATACATATATACAGGTCAAACACATAACCCTCTTTTGGGCTTCGCCGCAGTCGGGTAAAAAGGGTCTTGACAGACAGACGGTCAACAATGTGATTCTATAAGGGGTCCTTTTGAGGTACGGGGCCCAAAAAGTTACGGTGCCCATGACGTACCTACAGTAGAATTCATAATCAGGGCGAACTAGATTGACAGTTCTAAACACAAAAATTTTGCCAGAGTTAGGTCAGTGATGTTTTATCGATATAATGAAAATAAAGAATATATTGATATAATGAGTTAGATTCGAGTGGTATCAATTGAAGTTGTAATATTTTATAAGCTATGTACTTTTTCGCGATAAATCCCATTTGTCTTGTGTAAATAAAATTATTAGTTTGTTATTAAAGAATTTGGTTTTAAAATGTACCACGGTAACATGCCAAACTACATCCTTAACCTAACAAATAAAGTAAGATGACACAATAAATTCTTAAAAAGATTAAATGATTACACGTTTCATGGATTTATTTTGTCTTTTTAAACCTATCATGATGCGTGCAAATTATTGTCGATAACAAGTTATCTATATTTACCTATGACAATTTTATTTTCTGTGAGCCGGGCAGCATTTTTATCTGTCAAACTAGTTCGCCTAATTATGAATTCTACTTTAGGCAGAGTTCCCGCACTGGATCGCTATGGCAAGTCTGCGCGAGTGCGCTGCCTGCGCGACGGTCGCCTGTCGCCTCCCTCAGGCGCCTGTCACTTCCCTCAGGCGCCTGTCGCCTCCTTATACTACATATGCGTGTTATTCTATGTTTGTTAGTTTTCCTTATTTGAGAATATGCACATTTTGCGAACTAGGTACATTTAATACTTTATTAGAAGAGAAAAAATTAAAAATTATATGTCTAGAGCAGCGGGAAAATATTTTGAATTCGTTGGCAGCCGTTAATGCTACAATAAAAAAATACATTTAGTATGTTTATGATTTACTTGCTGTACCGGTGAACTTCATTCCGTCTCAGGGCATTTCTTCACAAATATGTCTGCGGTCACGTCATTCATCTGACTCTTTTGCATTTGCAGTGTATAATTTTCAGCCGTATCCAAATAATCAATAATTGTTCGTGAAAACTGATCAATATTCTACTTATGACCCCTGAATCATTATCTTCTCAGCGAATTTGCGTCACACATTTTAATCAGCCTCTTTATATAAGGACGGTCTGGGGCAGGTGTGTTCGCAGTTCGTACAAAGACATCACCATGAAGGCTTTTCTCTGCATCCTACTTTTGGTAATTCAACCGTTAATTCTTAAGCAAAAAATACCACCATTTTAATTTTTGAAGGATATCATTTCCCTGTCCACTAATTCAGATGATAGAGCCTCATTACGATCAGAATAAATTTCAAAATAAGATGTCCGTCGGCTTCATTAAACCAAATGTTAACTTTTTTGTGTAACGAAAGTTAACCATATAAATTGTATATCAACTTTCGTAACACAAAGGAACAAGATTAACATTTTTTTTTTAATTAAGGCCTAAATACGGACATATTTTTGAAAACGGGTCTGATATCGGTGTTTTCTCTATACAAAATAGATGTATTTTTTCCATTATTTGGTTAATTATTTCATTTTTAGGGTTCCGTAGCCAAAATGGCAAAAACGGAACCCTTATAGTTTTGTCATGTCCGTCCGTCCGTCTGTCCGTATGTCACAGGCATTTTACTCAAAAACTGCACGATGGATATTGATTAAATTTTGAATATAGGTATCTTGTATGAGCCGCTACTTAGTTTGGAAGTTAAATAATTAAAATAAATATTTTTAGGGGGGGCACTCCATACATGTTACAGAAGCTAAAAAAAAATTTCAGAAAATATCAACGTGTGGTACATAATGCTTAAGCAATGTTTTTGATCAAGTGAATGCCTTTGGAAATAATCGCTCCGAAAGTTATGTAAATTATTCCCCCCCCTCTATCTTCTAAACCGTGTGTCCGAAATATATAAAAAAAAATACAACGATAACGCTTAATTAATAGTTTCAACAAAAAATATTATAAACAAGATCGGATTAACAGTTTTTAAGTTATTGGCGATAAACTGCCCTTCTCAACAAAAGGACGTAATTGCTATGAAGATACGCTCTGGAACCCTACACTGAGCATGGTCCGACATGCTCTTGGCCAGCTTTTTACTCAGATAATCTAATACGAAGTCATTACTTAAATACATTATTGACCCCTACATAAAAAGCATAAAATATATCAAAATATTGGGCTATTTCGGGGTTAAAACATTTTTGATTAATTTGTAGAGCTTGGCAGGAACTATACAATATTCAAAGATGCATTTCACAAGAAGTGGGATCTTCTGGGGGAAATGATCATTTTCAAGGTGGTTCCTTTATTTACTCTACTAATTAAAATTTTATTGACAAGCTGATATTGTATATTTTGCTTGAAAACCATGAGTCATTCTCAAAAAAAGATGTCCGTTGTTAAGGGATCAATTTAACAAAAAGTTAATCTTGCTCCTTTGTGTAACGAAATATACTATAAAATTTGTATGGATAACTTTCGTTACACAAAGGAACAAGATTAACATTTTGTTCAATTAACCCTTAACTACGGTCATCGTTTCAAAACGATCCACGTTGCGATCTCCTCTTCTTTCCATCCTTTTTTCTTCTTTTTTGACTTCCCCCTTTTGACCTTCTTATTTTTTTTTATACTGTTCTCTTTTTCAGGCTTGCTTCCAAAGTGGCTTTGGAGCTCCAACACGTAAGTTGTACTTATATTTTTGGTTTATCTTTTATTAATCTGATTAATTGTAAATCTATACAAAAAACCAACCTCAGTTTATTAAAAGTAGTTTCAAACACGCTGTCTAGGGGCCGTCCGTTTATTACGTAAGACGATACTGTAACGCACATCTAGAGTCAGATCAATGGAAGAGAGTGTTAGAGAGATGGCAGGATGCGTGATATTTTAGCTTTAATTATATATAGTTTTAATCTATCTATGTTTAATGTTAAGATCTTGTAACGCTTTGGTTTTTATACTGTCATGTTACTTGTGGATCTCTTGTTGAATAAATAAATAAATCGGGCGAGTCTATAGTATATTAGATCTATACTATAATTTGGTCAAAAGAAAAGAATCAAACATGTAAAAGAGCCCTTGAGGCCTACGTGCAGAAATAAATGAGTTTGAGTTTGACTATAATTTGGTTCAAAAGGTGTGTTCAAATCTAATAAAGGTGTACTATTTGCATATTTGCCGCTGTTTATTCGAATGGTATTGTTGTCACAGCAATATAAGTATTTCATTACAATAAACTATATTGTATATTATGAATAAATGATATTTCATATATAAGTATTTCATTAATTATAGTATCAAATCGATGTCTTGACTCTGCATTATGCTCAATATCAAAGTAAATATTTATCAAACGACTCCGCCCAAAACAATTGGCGTGGTAACGTGACATGTGGTTAAGTATGTATTGTCTATAAAATAAAAGCATGCACAAAAAACATATCCGAAGTACTTATATGTGAAGGGTCCACGGAACGAACATGTCTAGTCACTTTTTTGAAAATGAGATTTTAATCTCAAAATGTAGAGCTCGCAATGATCTATAACTTACCACTTGATTACAGGTGGATATCTTAAAATATTATATATTTTTTTCACTTTTAAAGAAATGGTTACCATAGTAATTGTTCCAGATGACTAACTTTCAAATCGCTATAACTCAAAAAGTTACTTAAGTGACTAGACATGTTCTTTCCGTGGACCCATGTATTAGCGACGACATTTTTCTGCATCACATACAAATTTGTATAATATTAGTACCAACAACTCAATTATCTCATCAGTCATCATACAATCATAATAATTTATTAAGGACTGGTCGTTTTTTTACCTTCCTGGTCTTGCCACTGTCTATGTTCCCGTGGATTGTCCAGGCTAAAAGTAAAAAAAAAATATAATTCTTGTCCAATAACAAATACCCAAAATCTAGGCTCAAAGGAATTAACTGAACTTAGAAGATTATGTAAGATAGAAATTCTTCATCACCCAAATCTTCATCTGTTAATTCAGTATTAGGATTTTCCGGCGGAAAAATAGTGATTTCACCAGACAAATTGCCATCGAAATCAATTATTTTTGAGGTTCAAAGGCAACCTCATCAGTAGTCGAGAAGTAAAAGAGTGATAATAAGTAGACATCCATTTTACTACTGCGCGTTATAACGCCACAACTTTTCAATTGTGAAAATTTGCATCAAAGAACGTAATATTAAAAACTATTTATTTATTATTATTTATTTCGCTTTAGTTATTTTAAAACACATCTGAACTTGAAACGACTTGAAATACTGTGACAAATAGCAAGCGAATTTGTTAAAGAACTGTTTTTGATTACAAAAGCTTAATACAATCTTTGTTTATGCAAATATTTTGAGGGTGTATATGTTACCGGCCAAATCCGATTTCAGGCCAAACTAGTTTGTCCTAGGCCAAACCGGTTTATCCGGAGCGTGTCAGAATAAACTAGTTTGTCCTAGGCAACACTAGTTTATCCTAGGTCAAACTAGTTTATCCTGACACGCTCAGGATATACTAGTTTGTCCTAGGACGAACTAGTTTGGCCTTAATAGGTACTTTAGACAACTAGTTCGGCCTAGGCCAAACTGTTTGGCCGGTTTAATCGATCCTAATTTCAGGCCAAACTAGTTTGTCCTAGGACAAACTAGTTTATCCTGAGCGTGTCAGGATATACTAGTTTTACAACACTTACTTTGTGGCGTTATAAAGGTCGGTACTAACAAGTGGGTTAATTAGTGTATTTCTATCACATTACCTACCCCATGGACGTAACATTACTAACACCATAAAGTTAAATCCTTACTTTTTAGGGTTCCGTACCTCAAAAGGAAAAAACGGAACCCTTATAGGATCATTCGTGTGTCTGTATGTCTGTCTCTCTGTCACAGCCAATTTGCTCCGAAAGTACTGAACCGAAGAGAAAATTTGGTACATACATATATTAAGGTTAATGACCCAACCACGGATTTGTCAAGGAAATATATGAATTTAAATCATGGGGGCCACATTTGGGGTGTCAACTAGAAAAAAAAGTTAGCAAACTGTATCGTGTGACATATTAAATGAAAGGCTCACTTACACTGTGAAAATCTCAAATTTATTTTTTTATTTTATATGAATAGTTTTGAAGTTATTTAAGATAATAGGCAAAAATTTACCATTGGGCATTTCTCCAGAAATATGTCTGCGACTCATTCATCTGTCTCCATACATTTAGTATGAAAGAGGGCCAGATGAATGAGGTGACCGCAGACATATTTTTGGAGAAACGCCCCATTCCCCCTTATCTCCGAAACTATTGGAACTAGAATTTTGAAAAAACTATGAGAATTAGTCTTGTACCTATAGATTAGAGGAAAGCCTATAAGAAGTCTGTGCAGTGAACTATAATTGTGTTACATACCTATATTGTTTTGAACGTACGGAACCCTGTCCACGCGAGTTTAACTCGCATTTGTCCGATTTTTATCGATAGATTAGATTAGATTAGATTATTTATTTCTCGTTTTAAAATTACATTATAAGTTGCATTGCATGTCAAGTTATAAGAATTTAAAGCGAGATCGTCAACTAAATAGAATAAATCAAATTATACAATGAAAAAATAAAAATAAATAATAAAAACAAAATAAAACATCAATTTGCAAAGTCAAGATACACATTAAATGTCAAAATAAATTGAGCACAAAGAATATGTCAAAACAGGGATAGTTAAATGGAATAAACAATTTACAAAATCAAATTATACAATGAAAAAAAAAAATGATATTGTTAGACATTTAAAAAACGCAGAACCAAAAGTACAAAATTAAGTCCTCGCTAGCAACATTTTAATACGGCACAAGTAAAAGTAGAAATGACTATTTATTTTTCAAATATTGCAGTCGGTGTTGACGAAGCTAAAAGCGGACTCGATGCTGGGATAGGGCTGTCAGGCTCACTTGGGGCTAAAGTGGGCGGATCCGTTGGTGCGGGCAAGGATCTCGCCGGCAAAGCTGGTGGCCTCGGCAAAGCTGGTGCAGGGCTCACGGATCATGCTGAAAAGTCAATTGGTGGTAAGTTTTATCAACTTCAAGAGTACTTCATTACAGGGCTCGGAAACCGGTATATTCTCCATACAAAAATACCGGTATTTTTTCCGTTCTTTTCGTTCTTTGGTTTATTGTTTAATTTTTTAATCGAATAATACGAAGTCATGACATTATTGAGCGCTACATAAAAAGCATAAAATACTATTAAATAATGATAGAAATGTTAATTTGCGTTAATATTTTGGAACACTTTTTTTCTGTTAGAGTCGATAGAATAGCTGGCGCGGATCCAGTATGAAATAAGCGCTCATTGTATACTAAGTCCACGCCAACTCTTATGAATCGACCTATACTTGTGATTCTGATCAGGAATCACTACTAGCGTAGAAGCATTCTGTGGATGCCCCTTGAAATCTCGACAAACGTACACAGGATTATTTAAAGAGTCACCTGTAAATACCTACCATTAGGTTAGGTTAGGTTTTAGTTATATTAATTTCAAGAAAAATATGGCTTCAGAGAAAATTTACTTTCGATGTAATGATACGTCGATGAAACGTTTGCCGACATTTTAAGGGTAAACCAGCATTCTATCTTAGTCTTCAGGGTTGACAACGCATTTGTAATATTAAGATTGCAAATGTCCATGGGTCTCAGAAGTAATTTACCATCAGGTGACTTGTGTGCTCGTTTGCCTTCCCCAATCCCCATGACAATAAAAATCACATTAAAAATGTAAAACTAGCATTTGATTTACCCGTGGTTTTGCCCGCGGTGTTCCCGTCACTGTCCCAAGGGAACTTTTTATGTTATCGTATCCTGTTTCAATCCAGGACTTGGTCTACTTGCATGCTGAATTTCAGCTCAATCCATTCCGTTGTGACCGCGTTATTTAGTAACAAACATCTAAACATCCGAACATCTTCACAAACATTCACATTTATAATATTAGTGTGATGTGATGCAATTTTCAGGGGCACCTAAAGAACCATGTGATGATGACAAGGACAGCCACGGCCCTGGCAGTAATCCAGGCCCAGGTGGGGACAATAAGCCAGACGGTGACAACGATGCCCCATGTGATGATAACGACTCGAGCCCCCCTAGTAAGCTTTTTTGTTTCTTTAACCCTTAACTAAAGTCAACGCCATAATCAGATGAACTAGTTCGACAGATAAAAATGTTGCCTGGCTCACAGAGAATTAAATATTCATAGTTAAATATCGATAAAATGCTATCGACAATAGTTTGCACGCATCAGGATAGGTCTAAAAAGACAAAATAAATTCATGAAACGTGTTAATACTTAAATCTTTTCAAGAATTTATTGTGTCACCTTAATTTATTTATAAGTTATAAATTAAGTGACAGTCATAATTTTTATTTTTATTATATCGACAAAACATCTCTGGCAACATTTGTGCTTGTTGAACTGTCAAACTAGTTCGTCTGATTATGGCGTTGACTGTTAAAGGTACACTACACCGTATCATACCATGACTGTGCTATGAGCGTTTCAGGCAAAATAAATAAATATTTTTAGTATGAGACTATGCCCGCTAACACGTTTCGCCACCGACCGGCATTTGTCATACCGTGTCTGATACGTTCATGGTATGTTCATATACGGTACAGTGGGCAGAGACCTTTATTGCACAATGCAAGAAAGTTCAAATGGCGGACTTAATGCATTCTCTACCAGTCAACCATCAGGGTACATAGAGACGTTATAGGTGCGACATTTAAATTTACGACTAAATTGCGCAAAATAATAAACTGTATTTTAATATCTGTTTTAATCAATATTGTTATTTATTTAGTTTAAGATCTCTTTTCTTAGTTATGTGTTTTTCTGATTTTAGCAAACAAATAAATTAGTCAATTTATTTATCTATCATCCCTTCCAGGTGGACCTCCAGGTGGCATTCCAGATGGACTCCCAGGCGGATCCCCGGGCGGAGCCCCAGATGGATACCCGGGTGGACTCCCAGACGGAGCCCCAAGTGGACACCCAGGTGGACACCCAGGTGGACACCCAGGTGGACACCCAGGTGGACACTCAGGTGGACACCCAGGTGGACACCCAGGTGGACACCTAGGTGGACACCCAGGTGGACAATCAGGTGGACACCCAGGTGGACACTCAGGTGGACACCCAGGTGGACACCCAGGTGGAATCCCAGGCGGAGCCCCAGGTGGACACCAAAATAATATAATAAATAATATCGACGCCGGAAAGCAAACACATAGTAACTACGCACGTAACACGTATGTAGTTACTACGTGTTTCCTTTCCGGCGTCGTATAAGGTTCTCGAATGGAGATCATGAATCGGCAAGCGCAGCGTCGGACGTCCACCAACAAGATGGACAGATGACCTGGTTAAGGCTGCTGGCTCACGGTGGATGCAGGCTGCTTCCAACCGAACTAATTGGAAATCTATGGGGGAGGCCTATGTCCAGGAGTGGACGTCCTATGGCTGAAATGATGATGATAATGATACAAAATAAATTAATATTGAATATCACCATTTTAAAAAAAAAATTGAGTTAGTCAAATGTTAATGTTAACTATGGCAGTGTTGGAATTAAAACAGTTCATTAATACTGGTTGCTGATTAAATTAGGATAATGAATATTTTAAAAACGGTATGAGTTGCAACATTAGTTTCTTGGAGATATTAACTGAGTTAGATCTGAATAAAGTGCCCTCGAAGTTAACGGAAATCAAGAAAAACACGGTGAATACATAAAACAAAGTCGGGTTAGTTAGACCATTTATAATTCGAGAACGGGTGGCTACTTTTATGATCATTGATTTTTTTGGGTTTGTCTTTGCCCCGAATACTTAACCTTGATCAGGAAGTAGTAATTTCTTTCCACGCATCGAGTGGAAAATGCTACTTTCTGCTTTGGGTGACAAAAATATTTTTATGTTTCAGGAGGCGACATTATTTCTAAGGGAACTGGAGCAGGTAATTATTTTAATTAATACCGTATAAATGGGCTTGTTTGTCAAAGTCAAAGTTTTATTTGCTTGAATTGTGGTACAATTCAGACGAGAAATTAAAAAAAAGTAGATCCACACAATTCACCATTACGTTGGCATCCAAAAAATAAGAGAAGTGAGCATGAAATATAAATAACATTTGCACACTTTTTTATAATTCGATTCATCTAAATTACTATTTCTAGTCTGAGGGACGCAAGCTACCTAACCAAAATAACCTAAAAGAAAATAACTGGTTGTGGCGTGTCCACATTACTATAGTGCGGGACGCGTCCACCATAGGCTTTCAGCCGCCTTTGTTTACCTTATACATATCTGTAGGTTAAGTTTCGTTGGCAGCGTTCCAACATCTAGCTAGCAGTTACCGAGTAAACGCCATCGAATGAACACCTCTCTTATTTACCGTCCTTCTGAAATATAAATCTAAATCGTCACCAACCATATAACGGACATATAACGGTAAAGTGGTGACCCCGACGTGATAAATAATTAATAAATTCGGTGACTCGCGGCGCGTATTAAATCAACATGCCTGACGAAGTGCAACAGCAAGGCGTGCAGGGCGCGCAACCAGCAACATCAGCGCAGATGACGGCCATCACAATTTCGTCGCGGATTCCTGAGTTTTGGCGACAGCAGCCGAGGCTCTGGTTCCACCAGTTCGAGGCCATCGTGGACCCACAAAAGGCAAGTGACCTTCATAAAAGTCAGTTATTAATAGCTAAATTGGGGAGAGACGAGTTACGGGATATAAGTGACATTTTAGAAAGCATGCCAGATAAAGATAAATTCGTAACAATTAAAAACAGATTAATATCAGTTTATGAGGAGTCAGAATCAAGACAGCTGAACCAACTCCTCAATGAAATAGAATTAGGTGACCAAAAACCGTCTCAGCTTCTTAGGCGCATGAGAGAACTGGGCAAAAACCGTGTTCAAGACGACACATTAAAACTTTTATTTATAGGTCGTCTACCCCAATCAATAAGGGCAGTTATCACAGCATGCGACACGGGGATATTAAGTTAGATAGCCTAGCCATTATGGCTGATAAAATTATAGAAAATGCAAAGCCCTCGGAAGTGGCCACAGTGACCACTGCCAATACTGCTACTTCTAGTCTCAAAGCTGAAAATGAAAGGTTATCCCGCGAAATAGCCAGCATTAAACTAGAACTGCTGGCTATCACAAATCAATTAGATACGCCAAACAGGGAATCGAGAAGTCATACCCGCCGCTACAATTCCTCTCGATTATCATCATCACGAACACGTTCAAAAAGCCGTCATAATAGTTCGAATAGGTCGACGACAGCCGCGAGCACAGCATTCATGTCTCAAGTAGCTAAACCAGGCGATGCTAACTATTATTGTTACTACCACTTCACATACGGACAAAGTGCGCGTAAATGTGGTGATCTAGCGAATTGTCGTTTTACTACAGTGTCGGAAAACTAATTCCGACACCGGCACATATTAACAACGTTGTCGGTGTCAGTAATACTTACAGGCTATGCGTTACTGATAGAAACACCGGATCGCAATTTCTAATAGATACTGGTGCTGATGTGTCTGTTTTAGCCGGAAAAAGGCGAAACATTCAGTCAGACTATACTTTATACGCCGCCAATGGCACAAAAATAAAAACATTTGGCGATAAGACTATTGTTGTTGATCTTGGTCTAAAACGTCTACTTAAATGGAAATTTATAGTAGCGGATGTACAAAAATCCATTATAGGAGCCGATTTCCTCGCTGCAAATAAATTAATGGTTGATTTACACGGTAGAAAGCTTGTTGACAAACTCAATAATTTAATGTTAGACACAAGCATATCTAATGATACCGAACCGACCACCATTAGATCAATTGACGTCAACAACGAATATCATAAATTATTAGCGAGATTCCCCGATATCACTAAAAAGGAGAATTTCAAGCTAAGCCCAAAACATGACGTCAGACACCACATTTATACTACAGGTCCCCCAGTTTACGAGAAAGCACGCCCGCTGAACCCAAGGAAATACAAATTAGCCAAAGCAGAATTTGAAAGAATGATGCAATTAGGTATTTGTAGACCGTCAAATAGTCCATGGGCAAATCCTCTTGTATGTGTCGATAAAAAAAACGGACAAGAAACAAGACCTTGTGGTGATTATCGCAGACTTAACGCACAAACGATTCCTGATCGTTATCCTTTGCCAAGACTTTTAGACTTCACGTATACTCTAAAGAATAAAACGATATTTTCAAAAATTGATGTGCGTAAAGCCTACCATAATATACCTATGGCACCGGAAGACATACCTAAAACAGCTATAATTACCCCATTTGGATTATTCGAATTTACTAGATTAAATTTTGGATTACGCAATGGAGCCCAAGATTTTCAAAGACTAATAAATAACATACTTAAAGGTCTAGATTTTGCATTCGCATACTTAGATGACATAATTATTAGCTCCACATCTAAGCAACAGCACTTGAGCCACTTAGAATCTGTCTTAGAACGACTTAACACGTATGGACTTACAATAAATACTGAAAAATGCGAATTCGGAAAATCAGAATTAAATTTCCTTGGCTATCACATAAGTAAGGAAGGCATAAAACCAAGCAAAGAAAAAATACAGGTTATTACAAACTTCCCACAACCAAATACGGTCGAGGAACTTAGACGCTTCTTAGGAATGATGAATTTTTATAGACATAACATTCCTAGGGCCGCCGAAATTCAAGCTCCACTAAACGCATACTTACACAACGCTAAAAAACGCGACAAAACTAAAATCATTTGGACTGAAACTGCGTTAGAAGCATTCAGCCAATGTAAAAAATGCATAAGTGATGCATTAGTATTATCGCACCCCGATGTATCCGCACCACTTAGCTTAATGACCGACGCTTCTGAGAATTGCGTAGGCGCAGCCCTACATCAAAAGATTGGCGATAAATTAGAACCTCTAGGTTTCTTTTCAAAAAAATTAACTGAAACCCAAAGAAGGTACAGTACTTTCGATAGAGAACTTTTAGCAATTTATTTAGCTATTAAACATTTCCGCTACATGGTAGAAGGAAGAGAATTAATTGTATTTTCAGACCACAAACCGTTGACATTTTCCCTGACAAAAAAGGTGTCTGATGGTGAGACCATCAGATTCTCCCAGACGCTTAAGGCAATTAGATTTTATTTCTCAATTTTGTGACAAAATCGAATATATTGAAGGCGATAAAAATACGGTTGCCGACGCTTTGTCACGTATAAACGAAATTACAATGCCCACTTTAATAGATTACAAGTCATTAGCTGAATCACAAAAAAATGACCTGGAGTTACAAAACTTGAAAACTCAAAATAACCTTCAGTTTAAATTAATTGCCATGCCAGACTCTGCTATACAAATAACCTGCGAAACATCAACTGATAACATCCGTCCATACTTACCATTACGCTTCCGAGAACTCGCTATCAAAACAATACATAATGTGAGTCACTCGGGTATCGCAGCTACTAAGAGCGCAGTTAAAAATAGATATTTTTGGCCAAATATGAACACAGATATAAAAAAGTTCGTAAAGTGTTGTATTCCATGTCAGAAATCTAAAATTCAGCGTCATACAATAACCCCATTAGGTGAGTTCGATAATGCTTCACGTTTCGAACACGTGCATATCGATATTATAGGAGCCCTACCCTACTCTAATGATTACAGATATTGCGTTACAATTATCGATAGAGTAACGAAGTGGCCTGAAGTGATTCCCACGAAAGACATAACCGCCGAAACGCTTGCAAAGGTATTCTTAGAACACTGGGTAGCTCGTTTCGGTTGTCCCAAACGCATTACTTCAGACCAGGGTCGTCAATTCGAGTCTGACTTATTCATACAATTATTAAAAAGACTCGGCATTGAACGCGTTCGTACAACTGCATACAACCCTAAAGCGAACGGTATGATCGAACGTTTCCACCGTACCCTGAAAGCTGCAATAATGGCTAGATGCACTGAAAATATTCAATGGTCGCAAGAATTACCTCTTGTTTTATTAGGCGTACGAACAGCTATAAAACAAGATTTAGGCTATAGTCCAGCTCAACTCTTATACGGTACAAATCTTAGATTACCTGGCGATCTATTCATGAACCATAATAAACCTAATGTGAATACTTGTGAGTACGTAACCAAACTATCGCAAGTACTCTCATCCATTCCAAACACAAGTTCTCATAACAGCCAGAACAATAACGTCTTTGTCCATAAGGACTTAACAAACAGTTCTCATGTGTTCCTAAGAAATGAGGCACGTAAGTCCTTAGTACCAGCGTACAACGGACCATTTAAAGTTATAAGGCGACACCCTAAATTTTATACCATAGATGTAAACAATAAACATGTCACTGTATCACTTGACCGTCTCAAGCCGGCTTACCTTTTGATGACTGACGATATGTCGGTCCCATGCTCAAGTGGCACCACGGCACCCGACACTTCATCTCCGGAGGCAATTAAAGTTACGCCGCCTCAACGTGACACTGACGCCACATCAACTACGCCGCCGCCGATAACAATAACAAGATCCGGTCGCAAAGTGAAGCGAACCGTGAGATTCAACTTATAGTTAACTCACTCACTCAATACTCAGCCGTGTTACCTAAATATCATCATGGAAATCCACCAAGCAAATCAGCCACAATGATCGTCGCGCAAAACGCAGTAGCCGCATCAACTAAAGCTGAGCTACGAGCAACATAAATAAGCAGACGAGGAAGCAATTCATTTTAAGTTATCACTAGCAGCCGTCGTACTGGTGAGCATAGTAGTCACGCTGGCCACCCTGTACGTCGGCTGGCGCTATTGCAAGGGGTACATCAAAGCTACGGTGGACAACGCAACGCAGCCGCCGCCCGGCCGCCAACCGGCGCTGGCGCCGGCACAGTCAAGCCAGTTACCAAGTAGTGCAGTGTCAAGTGGAAATAAGTGCGATGATAAAAAAAGTGTCATTATAACCGCGTAAACAAACGAATAACTACTGCGTAAATATAAAAGAGACAATTATGTGTAGCTTTTACTATAACTTTAACAATTAATTTATGTATACAATAACATTAACATTTATTAAACTTTAATTTTACATTTTTATTGCTATTGTATAAAGAATTTTTAACATGTTATTTTTAAATATTTTTTATTTTACAGTTTGTTTAATGTAAATTGCCCATATTTTCTTTTGTTTTGTGTAATTTTTTAACCATGTTTCCTCTAAGGGCGGAGGACTGTGGCGTGTCCACATTACTATAGTGCGGGACGCGTCCACCATAGGCTTTCAGCCGCCTTTGTTTACCTTATACATATCTGTAGGTTAAGTTTCGTTGGCTGCGTTCCAACATCTAGCTAGCAGTTACCGAGTAAACGCCATCGAATGAACACCTCTCTTATTTACCGTCCTTCTGAAATATAAATCTAAATCGTCACCAACCATATAACGGACATATAACGGTAAATGGTCAAGAGCATGTCGGACCATGCTCAGTGTAGGGTTCCATAGCCGTAACTATAAGGTAAAAAATACGATGTAAAAAAGTACAACATCAAAAGAGCGTATCTTCAAAGCCATTACGTTCTTTTGTTGAGAAGCGCGGTTTATCGGCAATAACTCAAAAACGGTTAATTTGATCTTATTGTAAATAATTTTCATTGATAGTAGTATTAATTAAGCGTTACCTTCGTGATTTTTTTCATATATTTTGACACACGGTTTAGAAGATAGAGGGGGGGGGGGGGGGACACAATTTACACAACTTTTGGAGCGATTATTTCCAAGTATATTCACATAATCAAAAATATTACTTTGATACCCTATAGTGTTTTAAAGAGCTGTCAAACTATGTACCACACGTTGACATTTGCTGAAAAAAAAAATTTTGTAACATGTATGGAGTGCCCCCCCCCCCCCCCCCCTAAAAATATTGATTTTTAGTTGTTTAAGTACCAAACTAAGTAGCGGCTCATACAAGACACCTCTCCGCTCCGCTGTATTTATTAGGAGATCATTATTATTAAAAAACTATCAAGTATTAAAAAAAAACTTAATCATTAAAAAAGAGTATCAATTATTAGTTTTGTATACCAAACATAATTATCATGTTACCTCATTTCTCTGTGACTCACATAACATAACTAAAATTAAAACAAAACCTTTTCCGTTAATTTATGTATATTGTTTCGTTTTACAGCAAGCGCTTTGATCGCAGCAAAGTTGAATCTTGACAAAAAGATAAGTAAGTATAAAACTTTAATCAAATTAAAGTTTTTTTTTTATTTAGCCTATATTAGTGTCCCACTGCTGGGCAGCATCTACCCTTGATTTCCATGTCTCTCTATCGATTGCCTGGTCTGCGTTGTCTATCTTCCGGTACCAAATTAGTTACTACACAAGCCAACCTTTCCGGATGCACGCGGCAGACGCGGCCGGCCCAGTCCAACTTTAACCGGGCGGTTTTTTCTCCAACGTCAGCAATGCGTGTTTTGGAGCGCAGAGTAGTGTTTCGGACTCGGTCCGTCCTTTTAATGCCTAAGTTGCTGCGCATAAAAATGTGGTGTAATTTACCCGCATGAAAAACTAATAAAGAAACATCATGTTTCTTTCATATAGAGCCTTTTCATTTGTTATAATTATCTGTTTTGTTTCAGTCGGTGCTGGACTCGGCGCTGCGAGTAAAGGTATGTATCAGTGGAACCATTGTGTTTGATTATTTTATTAAGGTGCAGTTAACACGTCCGCCGGCGGTATCCAAATTATGGAATATACTAGAATGCCAGTAAAATTTCACCATATAATACCTATGATCTTATAGAAAGACAGCGGCAAGCGCCGTACTGCGTGTGTGTGTTGACTTACACAGATGCGTTGCATCTGTGTGGTTCATAGTCAATCTCGAGTTTGAGAGATGTTTTCGTTTGAGATGATTCCAGTCTGTTTCGACGGTAGTGTTATTGCCCCACATTACAGTAGGCTCCGTAATAAAGGTATGGGTTTTGCTCTGCAAGCACCGTACTGAGTTATAGGCAGGGGTCGTACTTTTGATCTCAATGACGTAAAAATGCCGTCAAGCCACATACAACATGATTCATTTCAGGGTTTAGATTGATTTCTTTTTGCCGGAAATTACCGGTATCGTAAACGCTATGAATTCATTTTATTACTACTCTTATTCCTTGGTGTCAATGATAGAAGCCATTTTATAAATCAAGATGTGTCTTCTTGTGTTATCTTATTTATTGAATCGGGAAATTGGAAAATAAATCAGAAACGCATTTTGATATAGAAGCGACCTCATAAATATAATACGTTCGGATAAGTATATTTGACACCAATCAATGAAAGTAAAAAAAAATAATTAATTCATAACTTAAACGATACCGGTAATTTACGGTAACGGTAAATCAATATAATACCTTAACTAAATGAGCCTGTATGTAGGTTGACGTCATTTGCCTGTCATCGGCATCAAAAGTACGACCCCTGGTTATAGGCAATCGCGAATAAATACTGCGTTAGCCGTACCGTCATATAGCGTGGTTCACATTTTACGGTGATACCCGTTACCGCCGGCGAACGTGTTAAGCTCTGCTCAAGAGACGCTAACGCAGCGTAAACGCAGTGACGTGAACACAGAGATACAGGTTGTAACATTGAACGTAATACAACTCATGTTTTTTAAACTCATCTCCCTATTGCTAAACCCCTCTGCTAGGTTTCGTGTTGTTAAAGTGATCTTAATTAATTGATATCACTGTTTTAATTATTCATGTTTCTTTGGTCTCCTCGTGGCTACCCCTACTTAGAGAGTTAAGAGAAAAACAATTGCATATACTTTCGTAGTAAACACTTACTTTTTATTTTATTTATGCCGACAATTTATGAATAAAATGCATTCTGTCTGACACATTATTGAAGTTATTTGTCATAAAAAAACAAACAGGACAGGTAATCGTGACTTCATGATGGGTGACCACACAACGAGATTTTAATTTGTTTATTCTGTTTGCAGACTAATGAAATTTAGTTACGACGTATTTTAATAACTCAATTCACTTGTTGGTCTTTATTTCTTCTGTAACACTCTCAATGCTTGTGTCTTATTAAGAGTTAAAGATTAATATACATATTTTTCATGTGCTTTTGGTTCCACTAACAGTTCCTTAGTGGACATCTGTAATTGGCTTTGTGTTTTAATAATTGTCTCTGTATATTTCTGAATTGTAATGCTGTTGATGTCCCAAATAAATAATATAAAAATAAAATAAAAAATTCGTGCATTTTGTTCTCCGTCGTTAACTGAGCCGGAATTGCTTAGTTTTTATTACGTTCAATCTAACATCCCGTATATCGAGGTAGAAGAAAAAAGTGTATGTACCTCGCGTGCTAAAAAGAAGTGGCGGCGACCTATTTTGCACGCCGTTAAACTTCAGTTGCGTTCAGATTCGAAAATCAGTATAATAAATTGTTCAAATACCACCAAATGAAATGGAAAATGTATGTTTTCCATCACTAAGTTACACTTTTGGCGTCAAATGCCAAGCGAAAAATGTTATGACACGCTTGGTTGTTACACAAATCGACGAAATATTTCCTTCTATCTCGATTAAATATCTGTGCTTACAGGGTGTAATTTGGGTGTAGGTCAATTTGTGTAAGATTGTCCCACAAATGCCACAATAAATTTATTTATAACCATTCTGTATTTCAGGTGCTGAAATAGCCGGTGGTTTCGCAAAACTCGGCAAGTTAATGAAAATCCTATTAAAATTATGAAAGTCAAAGTAAAGTTATTCGACATCCGTGTTGTAGACACCGACGCTCCCTCTTACATCTCACGCCCTGTTGTTTCTGTCCTGAAATCTGCCGACTCAGAAAAGCAAAACAAATACGCCAACGCCTGCGAGTTGCGTCATACCACTTTTACACCCCTCGTCACCTCCGTGGATGGAGTTTTTGCACCACAATTAGCCTTTGTTAAGCACCTCGGGAAAGCACTTGTATCTCGCTGGGACAGCAGAGGCTCCTCTGTGGGCCACCAGCCGCCACGTCTTCCCCAGACCATAGCAGGCATTTTGAAGAAGGTGAACGCTCCTCGGTCACCAGCAGTTAGGAACCCCTCCCCAGGAACACTCCATCAATTAAACTGATTTTGAATCTGGATGCCGTTTATTACATAGGGCCTTAATCGTAAAGACAGTACACGTCCGTCTCCCCTGAGAGCGGATAGAAGAAGGGCTGAATGAATGATTTGACCGAATAACCCTTAGAATGAATGAAACAATAAATGACATGTGTGACCAATGGTAAAACAATGAGTGATTGACAGTTTGAGCGCTCTGATTGATCGATTATATACTAATTGAACAGCCATCATCCCTAGATGGCGCCATGCGTACCAAAATGAACGTTATACAATACTAATAAATATGAATGATAGAAATGTTAATTTGCGTTAATATTTTGGAACACTTTTTTTCTGTTAGAGTCGATAGAAGAGCTGGCTCGGATCCAGTATGAAATAAGCGCTGATTGCATACTAAGTCCACGCCAACTCTTATGAATCGACCTATACTTGTGATTCTGATCAGGAATCACTACTAGCGTAGAAGCATTCTGTGGATGCCCCTTGAAATCTCGACATAAGTACACAAGATTATTTGGAGAGTCACCTGTAAATACCTACTATTAGGTTAGGTTAGGTTTTAGTTATATTAATTTCTAGAAAAATATGGCTTCAGAGAAAATTTACTTTCGATGAAATGATATTTCGATGAAATGATATTTCGATGAAATGATACGTCGATGAAACGTTTGCCGACATTTTAAGGGTAAACCAGCATTCTATCTTAGTCTTCAGGGTTGACAACGCATTAGTAATATTAAGATTGCAAATGTCCATGGGTCTCAGAAGTCATTTACCATCAGGTGACTTGTGTGCATTTCTCCAGAAATATGTCTGCGGTCACCTCATTCATCTGGCCGTTTTTCATACTAAATGTATGGAGACAGATGAATGAGTCGCAGACATATTTCTGGAGAAATGCCCTTGTGTGCTCGTTTGTCTTTCCCATTACAATAAAAATCACATTAAAAATTTAAAAGTAGCATATTTTGTTTTACCCGTGGTTTTACCCGCGGTGTTCCCGTCACTGTCCCAAGGGAACTTTTTGCGTTATCGTATCCTGTTTCAATCCAGGACTTGGTCTACTTGCATGCTGAATTTCAGCTCAATTCATTCCGTCGTGACCGCGTTATTTAGTAACAAACATCTTAACCTCCGAACATCTTCACAAACATTCACATTTATAATATTAGTGTGATGTGATGCAATTTTCAGGGGCACCTAAAGAACCATGTGATGATGACAAGGACGGCTACGGCACTGGCAGTAATCCAGGCCCAGGTGGGGACAATAAGCCAGACGGTGACAACGATGCCCCATGTGATGATAAAGACTCGAGCCCCCCTAGTAAGCTTTTTTTGTTTCTTTCACCCTTAACTAAAGTCAACGCCATAATCAGATGAACTAATTTGACAGATAAAAATGTTGCCTGGCTCACAGAAAATCATACCGGGTATGGCCTGTAATACGAGCTAAAAATTAAACCGTAGATTCTATTCCTCAAATAATAAAACTTTTGTTCAAACACTTTTTTAAAATATGTAGTCCTTAGATTTTCTCTTTTTCATAAAAAGTAATTAGTATTTTCAATGTACATCAAAATCCATCTAATTGACATTGCTTGCCAATCTTGTCACCCTACAGACGTAATCAATTTCGCAATACATTGCGTGTTCGGATAAACTTTAAAGTGTGCTAAAAATCAAACCACAAGTTATTTTTAAAAGTCGCTGAATAAAAGTTGTCTAGTTTGAGGAGTAGAACCTACGGTTTAATTTTTTGCTCGTATTACAGGCCACACCCGGTATAATCATAGGTAAATATCGATAAAATCTTATCGACAATAGTTTGCACGTATTAGGATAGGTCTAAAAAGACAAAATAAATTCATGAAACGTGTTAATACTTAAATCTTTTCAAGAATTTATTGTGTCACCTTACTTTATTTATTAGGTTATAAATTAAGTGACAGTCATAATTTTTATTATATCGACAAAACATCTCTGGCAACATTTGTGCTTGTTGAACTGTCAAACTAGTTCGTCTGATTATGGCGTTGACTGTTAAAGGTACACTATACCGTATCATACCATGACTGTGCTATGAGCGTTTCAGGCAAAATAAATATTATTTGTATTGAAAAGTATGAGACTATGCCCACTAACACGTTCCGTCACCGACCGGCATTTGTCATACCGTGTCTGATACGTTCATGGTATGTTCATATACGGTGCAGTGGGCAGAGACCTTTATTGCACAATGCAAGAAAGTCCAAATGGCGGACTTAATGCATTCTCTACCAGTCAACCATCAGGGTACATAGAGACGTTATAGGTGCGACATTTAAATTTACGACTAAATTGTACAAATTAATAAACTGTATTTTAATATCTGCTTTAATCAATATTGTTATTTTTTTAGTTTAAGATCTCTTTTCTTAGTTATGTGTTTTTCTGATTTTAGCAAACAAATAAATTAGTCAATTTATTTATCTATCATCCCTTCCAGGTGGACCTCCAGGTGGCATTCCAGATGGACTCCCAGGCGGATCCCCGGGCGGAGCCCCAGATGGATACCCGGGTGGACTCCCAGACGGAGCCCCAAGTGGACACCCAGGTGGACACCCAGGTGGACACTCAGGTGGACACCCAGGTGGACACTCAGGTGGACACCCAGGTGGACACTCAGGTGGACACCCAGATGGACACCCAGGTAGACACCCAGGTGGAATCCCAGGCGGAGCCCCAGGTGGACACCAAAATAATATAATAAATAAAAAAAAAAAAAAAATTACCGCTGACAACGACAGACGTCTTTTTTACAAATTTTTTCCGAAAAATCTTTTTATATGTTTTTAGTAGTTTAAATCGCTGTTTATCACTTCATGAAAATCAAAAATGCCATGGAAAAACCGCACCGCTCCCTACGGAAAACGGAAATGGACTAAATACGATTTACATGTTCATGTGAACAGTGACAGCCGGTCATGACAGCGCAACGCTTTAAATAAACACTAAAACGAGCAAAAAAATATGATAACAAGACGTCGAAACAGAGCGGAAACTGCAGCACGCCCACCATCCCCGCCCGCCTCGTCCAGCTCCTCGCCGACCTCGTCCGGCGACGAGTTCGCGACCGCGGCCGACACTAGTGGGTCGAGCGACGACGAGCGCGGGCCGCCGCCTCCACCGCCACGACCACCTGCGCGAAGGGGACGGCCACCGCTGCCGGCACGCTTGGGGCCTGTGGGGCATCCTGCCCCGCCCACGGCCCTCGCTACCGGTGGTGTAGTGCGACGCATGCGATGGACTCAGAGTATGAATGAGAACTGCATGCGCGCCTACTATGGGGCCACAGAGGGAGGTACTAGCCTGACAGCGTACCGTGACCGGATGTTGCTTCTGTTTCAGACTCTTGAACCGACCATCGACGTGTCTGCGCAACGGCTATCGGATCAGGTGCGCGCTATCCAGCGGCTGAAGCGGCTGGATGACGCGACGCTTGATCGACTGCGCCTGGAAGTGCTTGCTACTCGCGCGACCTCCACTTCGACTCAGAATCCGCCCGCTACGACGCCGGTCCCGGTGCCAGCACTCGACCTGGCGCCGGGGGCGCCGCGGGGGGATCCCGCTGCCGATGAGGAGGACGGTGTGAGTAGTGTAAGCACCGAGGTCAATGAGCAATTGAGGAGGGCTTTGGAAGAGGCGATTGAGCAGTACCGACCCACGGCAGACTCTAGGCCGCGTTTACCTCGCCTGCCCACGAATAGGCGTAATCTAGCGCTAGTGGGAGCCCTAAACGCTTTGCTAGACCCGTATATGCGGGCTAGCGAAGATCTGGCTGATACACACGCGATCATGTATTGCGGGGCCATCGCGGCGTGCCGCGTCGCTCGCGTCAAGTTCCCGGACGCTGACCGAGCGCCGCGGACCGTCGGGGGTGTCCCCGCCTGGCAAGTACGGATCGAGCGGCGTATCAGCACGTTTAGGACTCTCATTGCAAAACTGATTTGCTTCAGGGGGGGTAACAACCGCCCCCGTGTTATGCGTTTCGTGACACAAGCCTTCGCAGGGACTGATATCAGACCCTGCGACTACATGGCATGTGTCACGGAGCGCATAGACTTCCTGAAGCAGAAAGTCTATGCATGGGCAAGCCGTATTCGCCGCTATAGAGAGCGTGTGGATCGATACCAGCAGAATCGTCTCTTTCAGAGTGACCAAAGGAAGGTATACCGAAAGTGGGAGGGAGCCGATCAACGTGTGGCCGACGGGCAACTACCGGATCCTACCGCCATGATTAATTTCTGGCGTAGTATCTGGTCGGCGCCAGTCGTGCACACCGAGGGCGAGTGGATGACTGTTGTTGAGCGAGAATGTGAGCCCATCGAAACCATGGGGGCTGTTACCATCAGCCCCGATGACGTGAGTTGTGCGGCTCGTGCGACCCAGAACTGGAAAAGTCCTGGGCCGGATGGGTTACACAATTTCTGGATCAAGTGGTTTCGATGCGCACGTGAACGCTTGGCAACACAATTCCAACAAGCCCTTGAGCTCGGCTCCCTACCATCTTTCCTAACAACAGGTGTTACCTTCCTGCTCTACAAGTCCGGTAGTACCACGGAAGCGAAGAATTATCGACCCATCACGTGCTTGCCCACGCTGTACAAGCTCCTTACATCCATTCTGAGATCAAAAATCAACTCGCACATTGTTGCGAACAACGTTATGGCCTTCTCTCAAAATGGATGTAGGGTTGGGTCACGTGGTACTAAAGAGCTCCTCCTCATCGATACGGCCATTTGCCAACAAGTCCGGCGGGACAGGGGGTCTCTCTCGGCTGCTTGGATTGACTACAAGAAGGCCTATGATTCGGTGCCTCATTCATGGCTGGAGAGGATCTTGGAGCTGTATAAAATCAATACAGCTTTAAAATCCTTCTTAGGCGCATGTATGAGGCAGTGGACCACAGTCCTTCGTCAACCAGGCGGTAGAGATGGCCCCCCTGGTCCGCATGACTTTATAAGGATTGAGAGAGGTATTTTCCAGGGTGACAGTCTGAGTCCCCTGTGGTTCTGCCTGGCCCTGAACCCACTCAGCACTCTGCTGAAGGAGTCAGGACTGGGCTGTCGGCTTCGGAGAGGGGGTGAGGTCATTTCTCATCTGCTGTACATGGACGACCTCAAGCTATTTACACCCAAACGCCCAGACTTGCTGGAGCTACTGAAGGTCACAGAAACCTTCAGTAGCGCCATCAAAATGGAGTTTGGTGTAGATAAGTGTGCGGTCATGCATGTACAACGAGGGAAAGTCGTAAATTCCCCGAATTTGCAACTTTCCGAGACAATGACTCTCAGGTCTATCTCCGAGGCTGAAACCTACAAGTACCTTGGTATGTCACAGGCCTTGAGTATTGCGGACAGGGGGGATCCTGCCGTTTCGCCAAAATATTTTTGGTCAAATGTTTCATTTGCCAAATGTTTCATTTCCCAAACCTCCGAAACCAAAAAAAAATCTCAGTGTATTTTGTTATGGTTTTATAGAATACAGTAGGTTAGGTTAGGTTTGTTTTATGAAAGTTCTGAAAAAAATATGGTTTCGGAGAAAATTATTATTTGGGAAACGAAAAATTTGGCAAATGAAACATTTGACCAAAAATATTTTGGCGAAACAGCAGAGAGCCCGGACAGGGACACTATACAGGCGGTGAAGGAGCGCTTCTTCTGTCGCTTGACAAAAGTACTTAACAGTCTTTTGTCTGGCGGCAACAAGGTGCGGGCCTTCAACGCTTGGGTGATGCCCCTGCTCACTTACTCCTTTGGCATACTAAGGTGGACTCAGACTGAGCTGGACGCCCTGGATAGGCGGGTCCGTGTGCTGCTCACTACACACCGCATGCTACACCCACGCTCGTCAGTTATGAGACTGTACATCCCGCGTAAGTGTGGCGGCCGTGGCTTTTTAAACGCCAAGGACCTCCATAACCGCGAGGTGTGCAGCCTCAGGGAGTACTTCCTAAACAACGAGTGTGGGATACATCGCGATGTAGTAGCAGTAGACAGAAGCCTTACTCCTCTTTCCTTGGCAAACGAGAACTGGCGTAGACCTAAGGTGCTTAGCACCGACGACCGCAAGGACATATGGAAGAGTAAGGAGCTACACGGGCGGTTCTACAAGGCCCTCACGGGGCCCGATGTAGACCTGCTCGCGTCGGTGAACTGGCTACGCTTCGGTGATCTCTTCGGGGAAACTGAAGGTTTTGTCTGTGCAATTGCGGACGAAGTTATGATGACGAACAACTACCGGAGATATATCCTGAAGGACGGTACGGTCGACATCTGTCGGGCATGCCGCCGTCCCGGAGAGTCTATCAGGCATATTATCTCCGGTTGTTCCCATCTAGCTAACGGCGAGTACTTGCACAGACATAATCAAGTAGCCAGGATCATTCACCAGCAACTTGCTGTTCGATATGGTCTTGTGGGGTCTGAGGTGCCGTACTATAAGTACGCACCAACGCCGGTTCTCGAAAATGGTCGTGCCACGCTCTATTGGGATCGATCTATCATCACGGACAGGACTATTGTAGCCAATAAGCCTGATATCGTGCTAATAGATCGATCCAAGCGCCGTGCAGTGCTCGTCGACATCACCATCCCCCATGACGAGAACCTCGTGAAGGCCGAGAAGGACAAGCTCAGCAAGTACCTTGACTTGGCTCACGAGGTTAACGCCATGTGGGATGTTGATTCGACGATCATTGTTCCGATAGTCGTTTCGGCGAACGGGCTTATAGCGAAGAGTCTCGATCACCATCTCAAGAGACTCTCGCTAGATGGTTGGATCAAGGGTCAGATACAGAAAGCGGTACTTCTGGACACGGCGCGCATCGTCAGGAGGTTCCTCTCTCTGCGGCCCTAACCACCGGTAGCTTGGGCCCCGCCCCGCTGCCGGCGGCACTCTAGGTTAGGTTTTTTATAATGTGTTTATGTTTTGTAATTTCATTTTGTATTTTACTTTTTATATATATATATATTGTAAAAAACCTAACTTAAGAAAATAAATGTATACTGAAATAATAAATAATATCGACGCCGGAAAGCAAACACATAGTAACTACGCACGTAACACGTATGTAGTTACTACGTGTTTCCTTTCCGGCGTCGTATAAGGTTCTCGAATGGAGATCATGAATCGGCAAGCGCAGCGTCAGACGTCCACCAACAAGATGGACAGGTGATCTGGTTAAGGCTGCTGGCTCACGGTGGATGCAGGTTGCTTCCAACCGAACTAATTGGAAATCTATGGGGGAGGCCTATGTCCAGGAGTGGACGTCCTATGGCTGAAATGAGATGATATGATACAAAATAAATTAATATTGAAATGATCACCATTTTAAAAGACATTTTTGAGTGAGTCAAATGTTAATGTTAACCATGACAGTATTGGAATTAAAACAGTTCATTAATACTGGTTGCTGATTAAATTAGGATAATGAATATTTTAAAAACGGTATGAGTTGCAACATTAGTTTCTTGGAGATATTAACTTAGTTAGATCTGAATAATGTGCCCTTGAAGTTAACGGAAATGAAGAAAAACACGGTGAATACATAAAACAAAGTCGGGTTCGAGAACGGGTGGCTACTTTTATGATCATTGATTTTTTTGGGTTTGTCTTTGCCCCGAATACTTAACTACGAGTATTAAAACATGTACAAATAAAAATTCTAAGGTTGAATAAACTTCGCCGGGACAACTAGTTAATCATAAATATGCAACCTCGGGCTTTATTAATTACCGCCTGTGTTGTGTCCATGATTTTATGTCTTCCCTTGATTAGGAAGTATTTTTTTTTTTTTTTTTTTTTTTTTTTTTTTTTTTTTTTTTTTTTTTTTTTTTTTTTTTTTTTTTTAAACTGACGAACTCGCAGCCCCTCCTGGGCGTAGCGATTTTCGGACCGGGTGGTTGGCCGTGGCGTTCCCTGGGGTCGAACCAGGTCGCTAGCCAGACCACCCTGAGTTGGTCGGACTGGGTGGGAGATTAGGAAGTAGTAATTTCTTTCCACGCATCGAGTGGAAAATGCTACTTTCTTGCTTTGGGTGACGAAAAATATTTTTATGTTTCAGGAGGCGACATTATTTCTAAGGGAACTGGAGCAGGTAATTATTTTAGTTAGTACCGTATAAATGGGATTGTTTGTCAAAGTCAAAGTTTTATTTGCTTGAATTATGGTATAATAAGACGACAAATAAAAAAAAAGTAGATCCACACAATTCACCATTACGTTGGCATCCAAAAAATAAAAGAAGTGAGCATCAAATATAAATAACATTTGCCCACTTTTTTTATAATTCGATTCATCTAAATTACTATTGGGCTTATATTTCTAGTCTGAGGGACGCAAGCTACCTATCCAACCTAACCTAAAAGAAAATAACTGGCCGAGAGCATGTCGGACCATGCTCAGTGTAGGGCTCCATAGCCGTAACTATAAGGTAAAAAATACGATGTAAAAAAGTACAACAACAAAGGAGCGTATCTTCAAAGCAATTACGTTCTTTTGTTGTTTAACTACCAAACTAAGTAGCAATTCATACAAGACACCTATATTCCAAATTTCATCAATATCCATCATGTAGTTTAGTAAAATGCCCATGACATACGGACAGACGGACAGACGGACGGGAATTTTTTTTTTTTTTAATTATTAAAAGGCATGGGTACTATCTATAAAAACTATCAAAAATTAAAAAAAAACTCAATCATTAAAAAAGAGTATCAAATATTAGTTTTGTATACCAAACATAATTATCATGTTACCTCATTTTTCTGTGACTCACATAACTTAACTAAAATTAAAACAAAACCTTTTTCGTTAATTTATGTATATTGTTTCGTTTTACAGCAAGCGATTTGATCGCAGCAAAGTTGAATCTTGACAAAAAGATAAGTAAGTATAAAACTTTAATGAAAGTAAAGTTTTTTTATTTTTATTTAGCCTATATTAGTGTCTCACTGCTGGGCAGCCTCTCCCCTTGATTTCCACGTCTCTCTATCGATTGCCTCGTCTGCGTTGTCTATCTTGCGGTACCAAATTAGTTACTACACAAGCCAACCTTTCCGGATGCACGCGGCAGACCCGGCCGGCCCAGTCCCACTTTAACCGGGCGGCTTTTTCTCCAACGTCAGCAATGCGTGTTTTGGAGCGCAGAATAGTGTTTCGGACTCGGTCCGTCCTTTTAATGCCTAGGTTGCTGCGCTCCATGGACCTTTGGCGAACCTTCAGTTTGGACTTCTGACTCTCAGTAAGTGACCATGTTTGAGCACCGTAGGTTGAGACAGGCAGAATACACATGTCGACGAGTTTCCGTTTTAGTGATAGTGGAGGATTTCTCTTTATTAGCTACTTCATGGGCCAGTAGCTCTTCCAGGCGTTTTTGAGGTGGGATACAATACATGTGTAATACATGTTCTCATAGATGGCGTTCAGGTTATAAACCTGTTAAACCAGAATGATACAAAAATCAAAGTAGATGGTAAAATTAAGTACACTTGCTGGGTGCTCCAGTGGACGAATTGTTAAGTCGCTGGGCTGGAAATCTAGAGGTACCGGGTTCGATTCCCGGTCTGGACACAGGTGAGTGCCATTTAGTTTTTCTATGTACTTTGATTTCTTGTATCTATACAGGGTGTCCCTAAAACCAACGTTGATACGAAAAGGGCTGATAGACCAGCTTATAAGACACCAGATTAAGTAAATTTGACCTTGGTATAAATCTCTTCAAGTATTTTTCAAATCTGTTTTTTTGATATGGGTAGCCAAATGACTATGCTATTAGACGTAATTCCTATTTCTGTTAATTTCTTCATGCTGTGGCCACAGTAGAATATCAAAAAAAAAATTTTCAGATTTTTCCAAATTTCACCTCTGATTTCGAACGAGGGTGGTGAAAAAAAAATGTACCAACATAACCTGGCACATGACGTAAAAAAATAGCGCATTTTTGGTGTTTCTAAAATGGTATAACATTTACTAAATATTGTAATAGTTTTTGAGATAATGATATTTTTTTACAAAAATAACCTGTACTGAAGTTACTATTCCATTGACTTGGCGCTCAACCAGTCGACCAAAAATTTACTTAAATGTTTGACTACTTTATTCCAAATAAAAAGCTCTTTGATCGTCTTCTCGTTAGTAACCTATTTCAATACAGTTTATCGATTAATGGATATTTTTGGTTTTAACGGACCTACTTTGACGGATGATTACGTTAAGTTTGCACCTAATTTGTAAGTAATGTCTAAGACGCCAGGTGCAAACTTAGTTCAACCGGATCGTATAAGAAATTTAAGATAAAGTGTAACTACAGTACAAGTTATTTTTGTAACAAAATATCATTATCTCAAAAACTATTAAAGTATTTAGTAAATTTAATACCATTTTAGAAACTACAATAAATGCGCTATTTTTTTATGTCATGTGCCAGGTTGTGTTGGTACATTTTTGTTTCACCACCCTCGTTCGAAATCAGACGTGAAATTTGGAAAAATCTGAAAATTATTTTTTGATATCCTACTGCGGCCACACCATGACGAAATTAACAGAAATAGGAATTACATCCAATAGCATATTATTTGGCTACCCATATCAAAAAACAGATTTGAAAAATACTTGATATTTTAGTCATGATACTCAAATAACCGAGTCAGGTTTGACTTAGGTCGGGTTGAGGTCAGGTATCACTTAGCACGAGTTTTGCAGAAACGTCAATATCTCGAAAACTAAGAGATTTTTATTGAAGTCAAATTTACTAAATCTGGTGTCTTATGAGCTGGTTTATCAGCCCTTTTCGTATCAAAATTGGTTTTAGGGACACCCTGTATATGTAACAAAAAAATGTGGTGTAATTTACCCGCGTCAAAAACTTATACAGAAACATCATGTTTCTTTCATATAGAACCTTTTTATTTGTTATAATTATCTGTTTTGTTTCAGTCGGTGCTGGGCTCGGCGCTGCGGGTAAAGGTATGTACCTATCAGTGGAACCATTGTGTTTGATTGCCTCATTAAGATGCAGTTAACACGTTCGTCGGCGGTACCCAAATTATGGAATATATATACTGGTTGCTGATTAAATTAAGATAATGAATATTTTAAAAACGGTATGAGTTGCAACATTAGTTTCTTGGAGATATTAACTCAATTAGATTTGAATAATGTGTCCTCGAAGTTAACGGAAATCAAGAAAAACACGGTGAATACATAAAGCAAATCGGGTTAGTTAGACCATTAATAACTTGAGAACGGGTGGACCGACTTTTAATTAAAACACGTCTCTCTATCGATTGCCTCGTCTGCGTTGTCTATCTTCCGGTACCAAATTAGTGACTACACAAGCCCACCTTTCCGGATGCACGCGGCAGACGCGGCCGGCCCAGTCCCACTTTAACCGGGCGGTTTTTTCTCCAACGTCAGCAATGCGTGTTTTGGAGCGCAGAATAGTGTTTCGGACTCGGTCCGTCCTTTTAATGCCTAGGTTGCTGCGCTCCATGGACCTTTGGCGGACCTTCAGTTTGGACTTCTGACTCTCAGTAAGTGACCATGTTTGAGCACCGTAGGTTGGGACAGGCAGAATACACATGTCGACGAGTTTCCGCTTTAGTGATAGTGGAGGGTTTCTCTTTATTAGCTACTTCATGGACCAGTAGCTCATCCAGGCGTTTTTGAAGTGGGATACACATGTGTAATACGTGTTCTCATAGATGGCGTTCAGATTATAAACTTGTTACGCCAGAATGATACAAAATCAAAGTAGATGGTAAAATTGAGGACACTTGCTGGGTGCTCCAGTGGACGAGTTGTTAAGTCGCTGGGCTGGAAATCTAGAGGTACCGGGTTCGATTCCCGGTCTGGACACAGGTGAGTGCCATTTAGTTTTTCTATGTACTTTGATTTCTTGTATCTATACAGGGTGGAACGGAACGAGGGATCTTTGCGGAACTGGCAGATAGTTCAACCTTAGCACTATATTTCCCCCATAGAAACTATGGAAATATATGTTACCGTTTTCAAGTTATAGCCTTTTAAACATTAATACCAAAAACTGCTTTGTGCCAACCCTAAACAGGTGGCTGGGTCAATGAACTTACTTGTAAACAATCTTTAGACGTCAGGATATTACGTTAACATGTTGCCATTTATCCATTCTGCGTGCACCGCTAAAAAAATCGTTGCAGGGTTTGCAGAGGTGATTGCCTCTGTTATTCTACTTATTATTTTTTTTGGTCTGGTGGAGTATTTATGTAATTTTCTAGTTAATAATTCTAACCACAACACAAAACCCACATGACACGACATGAAACTGACAACCACTCGAAAGTACTCAATCGTCATAAACAATTAAAGAAGATAGTAACCTCTTTCATTATAAGTAAAATGTTTACCTAAACTGATAAAAAGGTTTAAGTTCGTTAACTCGCTTCATAAAATGATTTTCGATTGAATTAATATTGTTCCCCGGTTCATCAGCAATTCATACAATAGCCTGTCCTTGTTTTTTTATTTTATTTTGGTTATCGTCAAAAAATTGAATACGTAACATATTTGACGGATATTGCACTAAAGTAATAGGCTGTCAAAGGACTCTTTATTCGCCCAGACGAGATAAAATAAACGCCTTTTTTACAACTATCTAACCTCTTTGCATGATTGAAAGTCGATCATAAATATGATGTTTGAAATGAAATTGACAAATTGCAAATTACGCGATAAAACCTATTTCCAAAATGCCATTGGGAGCCCGCAATTACCTAAATTTGCTTATGTTATACGGGGAGTGTAATTATAATGCCGCCGAGACGTTACGACGCTACAGACAAAGATATTTGGACTTTTTCTTTGGGGGACTATCAAGGATATAGTGTACAAAACGGAGTGTGACAACGCCGAAGAAATGAGGCAAAGGTTAACCATTGCTTTCGCCAGCCTGCGCCGTAGAAACGTTCGAGAGCGAATATCAGCAAAGGTACACCGGCATACTCGCGCACGGGCTGCAGCCTGCATTATAATGCACGGAGGCAACTTTGAACATAGAATGTGAATCAATAATTATTCAGTTGTAAATAAAGTAGTTATTGTTTGTTTGAACTTGTTCCCATTGCAATCCTACCCACCTCTTTATCACAAAGTAAATATTTTTGTAAACATAAAGTGTCACATTACACTTACATGTAGGTAGATAGTACGTAGTAATAGTAGGGTTGTCACTAAGAAGAACATTAATTAATTTTAATATTTTTACTAATTGTTCGTAATAAAAATCTAAACATTACGAATCGATTCACCATCACTTAAACTAACCCCCCTTTGCGAGAAGGATCGTCGTGTCTTTCCACCCTGTATATGTATCATAAAAATGTGGTGTAATTTACCCGCGTCAAAAACTTATAAAATAACATCATGTTTCTTTCATATAGCACCTTTTTATTTGTTATAATTATCTGTTTTGTTTCAGTCGGTGCTGGGCTCGGCGCTGCGGGTAAAGGTATGTACCTATCAGTGGAACCATTGTGTTTGATTACCTCATTAAGATGCAGTTAACACGTTCGCCGGTGGTACCCAAATTATGGAATATATATATACTGGTTGCTGATTAAATTAAGATAATGAATATTTTAAAAACGGTATGAGTTGCAACATTAGTTTCTTGGAGATATTAACTTAATTAGATCTGAATAATGTGCCCTCGAAGTTAACGGAAATCAAGAAAAACACGGTGAATACATAAAACAGAGTCGGTTTAGTTAGACCATTTATAACTTGAGAACGGGTGGACTGACTTTTATGATCATTGATTTTTTTTGGATTTGTCTTTGCCCCGAATACTTAACTATTAAAACATGTAATAAACATTTCGAGGTGGAATAAAGTTCGCCGGGACAACTAGTTAATCATAAATATGCAACCTCGGGCTTTATTAATTACCGCCTGTGTTGTGTCCATGATTTTGTCTTCCCTTGATCAGGAAGTAGTAATTTCTTTCCACGCATCGAGTGGAAAATGCTACTTTCTGCTTTGGGTGACGTAAAATATGTTTATGTTTCAGGAGGCGACATTGTTTCTAAGGGAACTGGAGCAGGTAATTATTTTAGTTAGTACCGTATAAATGGGCTTGTTTGTCAAAGTCAAAGTTTTATTTGCTTGAATCATGGTACAATTAGAGGACAAATTAAAAAAAGTAGATCCACACAATTCACCATTACGTTGGCATCCAAAAAATAAGAGAAGTGGGCATCAAATATATATAACAATTGCACACTTTTTTATAATTCGATTCATCTAAATTACTATTGGGCTTCTATTTCTAGTCTGAGGGACGCAAGCTACCTAACCAACCTAACCTTAAAGAAAATAACAGGCCAAGAGCATGTCGGACCATGCTCAGTGTAGGGTTCCATAGCCGTATTTATAAGGTAAAAAATACGATGTAAAAAAGTACAACAACAAAAGAGCGTATCTTCAAAGCAATTACGTTCTTTTGTTGAGAAGCGCGGTTTATCGGCAATAACTTCAAAACGGTTAATTCGATCTTGTTGTAAATAATTTTAATTGAAAGTATTCATTAAGCGTTACCTTCGTGATTTTTTTCATATTTTTTGACACACGGTTTAGAAGATAGAGGGGGGGGGGGGGGGACACAATTTACACAACTTTCGGAGCGGTTATTTCCCTAAAAATATTTATTGTAGTTGCTTAACTACCAAACTAAGTAGCGGTTCATACAAGAAACCTCTCCGCTCCGCTGTATTTATTAGATCATTATTAATATAAAAACTATCACGTATTAAAAAAAAAACTCAATCATTAAAAAAGAGTATCAAATATTAGTTTTGTATAACAAACATAATTATCATGTTCACATAACTTAACTAAAATTAAAACAAAACCTTTTCCGTTAATTTATGTATATTGTTTCGTTTTACAGCAAGCGATTTGATCGCAGCAAAGTTGAATCTTGACAAAAAGATAAGTAAGTATAAAACTTTAATGAAATTAAAGTTTTTTTATTTTTATTTAGCCTATATTAGTGTCCCACTGCTGGGCAGCCTCTCCCCTTGATTTCCACGTCTCTCTATCGATTGCCTCGTCTGCGTTGTCTATCTTCCGGTACCAAATTAGTGACTACACAAGCCAACCTTTCCGGATGCACGCGGCAGACGCGGCCGGCCCAGTCCCACTTTAACCGGGCGGTTTTTTCTCCAACATCAGCAATGCGTGTTTTGGAGCGCAGAATAGTGTTTCGGACTCGGTCCGTCCTTTTAATGCCTAGGATGCTGCGCTCCATGGACCTTTGGCGAACCTTCAGTTTGGACTTCTGACTCTCAGTAAGTGACCATGTTTGAGCACCGTAGGTTGAGACAGGCAGAATACTTATGACGAGTTTCCGTTTTAGTGATAGTGGAGGATTTCTCTTTATTAGCTACTTCATGGGCCAGTAGCTCTTCCAGGCGTTTTTGAGGTGGGATACATGTGTAATACATGTTCTCATAGATGGCGTTCAGGTTATAAACCTGTTAAACCAGAATGATACAAAAATCAAAGTACATTGTAAAATTGAGGGCACTCGCTGGGTGCTCCGGTGGACGAGTGATTACCGGGTTCGATTCCCTGTCTGGACACACGTGAGTACCATTTAGTTTTTCTATGTACTTTGATATCTTGTATCTATATATGTAACATAAAAATGTGGAGTAATTTACCCGCATGAAAAACTAATAAAGAAACATCATGTTTCTTTCATGTAGAACCTTTTTATTTGTTATAATTATTTGTTTTGTTTCAGTCGGTGCTGGGCTCGGCGCTGCGGGTAAAGGTATGTATCAGTGGAACCATTGTGTTTGATTACCTCATTAAGATGCAGTTAACACGTTCGCCGTCAAAGCGATTTGATCGCAGCAAAGTTGAATCTTGATAAAAAGATAAGTAAGTATAAAACTTTAATCAAATTAAAGTTTTTTTTATTTTTATTTAGCCTATATTAGTGTCCCACTGCTGGGCAGCCTCTCCCCTTAATTTCCACGTCTCTCTATCGATTGCCTCGTCTGCGTTGTCTATCTTCCGGTACCAAATTAGTGACTACACAAGCCCACCTTTCCGGATGCACGCGGCAGACGCGGCCGGCCCAGTCCCACTTTAACCGGGCGGTTTTTTCTCCAACGTCAGCAATGCGTGTTTTGGAGCGCAGAATAGTGTTTCGGACTCGGTCCGTCCTTTTAATGCCTAGGATGCTGCGCTCCATGGACCTTTGGCGAACCCTTAGTTTGGACTTCTGACTCTCAGTAAGTGACCATGTTTGAGCACCGTAGGTTGAGACAGGCAGAATACACATGTCGACGAGTTTCCGTTTTAGTCATAGTGGAGTATTTCTATTTATTAGCTACTTCATGGGCCAGTAGCTCTTCCAGGCGTTTTTGAGGTGGGATACATGTGTAATACATGTTCTCATAGATGGCGTTCAGATTATAAACCTGTTAAACCAGAATGATACAAAAATCAAAGTAGATGGTAAAATTAAGGACACTTGCTGGGTGCTCCAGTGGACGAATTGTTAAGTCGCTGGGCTGGAAATCTAGAGGTACCGGGTTCGATTCCCGGTCTGGACACAGGTTAGTGCCATTTAGTTTTTCTATGTACTTTGATTTCTTGTATCTATACAGGGTGTCCCTAAAACCAACGTTGATACGAAAAGGGCTGATAGACCAGCTTATAAGACACCAGATTAAGTAAATTTGACCTCAGTATAAATCTATTAGTTTTCGAGATATTGACGTTTTTGCAAAACTCGTGCTAAGTGATACCCTGACTCGGTTATTTGAGTGTCATGACTATAATATCAAGTATTTTTCAAATCTGTTTTTTGATATGGGTAGCCAAATGACTATGCTATTAGACGTGATTCCTATTTCTGTTAATTTTTTCATGCTATGGCCACAGTAGAATATCAAAAAAAATATTTTCTGATTTTTCCAAATTTCACCTCTGATTTCGAACAATTTTGAGGGTGGTGAAAAAAAAATGTACCAACATAACCTGGCACATGACGTAAAAAAATAGCGCATTTTTTGTTGTTTCTAAAATGGTATAACATTTACTAAATATTGTAATAGTTTTTGAAATAATCATATTTTTTTACAAAAATAACCTAGTCAGGTTTGACTTAGGTCGGGTTGAGGTCAGGTATCACTTAGCACGAGTTTTGCAGAAACGTCAATATCTGGAAAACTAAGAGATTTTTACTGAAGTCAAATTTACTAAATCTGGTGTCTTATGAGCTGTTTTATCAGCCCTTTTCGTATCAAAGTTGGTTTTAGGGACACCCAGTATATGTAACAAAAAAATGTGGTGTAATTTACCCGCGTCAAAAACTTATAAAAAAACATCATGTTTCTTTCATATAGAAACTTTTTATTTATTATAATTATCTGTTTTGTTTTAGTCGGTGCTGGGCTCGGCGCTGCGGGTAAAGGTATGTACCTATCAGTGAAACCATTGTGTTTGATTACCTCATTAAGATGCAGTTAACACGTTCGCCAGCGGTACCCACATTATGGAATATATATACTGGTTGCTGATTAAATTAGGACAATGAATATTTTAAAAACGGTATGAGTTGCAACATTAGTTTCTTGGAGATATTAACTCAATTAGATCTGAATAGTGTGGCCTCGAAGTTAACGGAAATCAAGAAAAACACGGTGAATACATAAAACAAAGTCTGGTTAGTTAGACCATTTATAACTCGAGAACGGGTGGACTGACTTTTATGATCATTGTTTTTTTTTGGGTTTGTCTTTGCCCGAATACTTAACTATTAAAACATGTAAAAAAAATTCTGAGGTGGAATAAACTCCACCGGGACAACTAGTTTATCATAAATATGCAACCTCGGGCTTTATTAATTACCGCCTGTGTTGTGTCTATGATTTTACGTCTTCCCTTGATCAGGAAGTAGTAATTTCTTTCCACGCATCGAGTGGAAAATGCTACTTTCTGCTTTGGGTGACGAAAAATATGTTTATGTTTCAGGAGGCGACATTGTTTCTAAGGGAACTGGAGCAGGTAATTATTTTACTACCGTATAAATGGGCTTGTTTGTCAAAGTCAAAGTTTTATTTGCTTGAATTATGGTATAATAAGGCGACAAATAAAAAAAAGTAGATCCACACAATTCACCATTACGTTGGCATCAAAAAATAAAGAGAAGTGAGCATTAAATATAAATAACATTTGCACACTTTTTAGGGTTCCGTAGCCAAAATGGCTAATAAGGAACCCTTATAGTTTCGTCATGTCCGTCCATCCGTCCGTCCGTCCGTCCGTATGTCACAGGCATTTTACTCAAAAACTACAAGACCTATACTCATGAAATTTGGAATATAGATGTCTTGTAGATGCAGCAACTAAGTTTGGTAGTTAAATAATAAAAATAAAAAAATCTAGGGGGGCACTGCATACATGTAACAGAAGCTAAAAAAAATTTTTTTCACAAAATGTCAACGTGTGGTATACAGTTCGACAGCTCTATTGAAAATATTTTAAGGTTCTTAAGTAATGTTTTTGATTAAGTGAATACCTTTGGAAATAATCGCTCCGAAAGTTGTGAAAATTGTGTCCCCCCCCCCCTCTATCTTCTAAACCGTGTGTCCGAAAAATATAAAAAAAATTACAAAGATAACGCTCATTTAATACTTTCAAGGAAAATTATTTTCAACAAGATCGAATTAACCGTTTTTGAGTTATTGCCGATAAACTGCGCTTCTCAACAAAAGGACGTAATTGCTATGAAGATACGCTCTTTTGTTGATGTACTTTTTTACATCGTATTTTTTACCTTATAGTTACGGCTATGGAACCCTACACTGAGCATGGTCTGACATGCTCTTGGCCAGTTATTTATAATTTGATTCATCTAAATTACTATTGGGCTTCTATTTCTAGTCTGAGGGACGCAAGCTACCTAACCAACCTAACCTTAAAGAAAATAACAGGCCAAGAGCATGTCGGACCATGCTCAGTGTAGGGTTCCATAGCCGGAACTATAAGGTAAAAAATACGGTGTAAAAAAGTAGAACAACAAAAGAGCGTATATTCAAAGCAAGTACGTTATTTTGTTGAGAAGCGCGGTTTATCGGCAATAACTCAAAAACGGATAATTCGATCTTGTTGTAAATAATTTTCATTGAAAGTATTCATTAAGCGTTACCTTCGTGATTTTTTTTCATATTTTTTGACACACGGTTTAGAAGATAGAGGGGGGGGGGGGGACACAATTTACACAACTTTCGGAGCGGTTAGTTTTAAATATATTCACTTAATCAAAAATATTACTTTGAAACCTTATAGTGTTTTTTAAAGAGCTGTCGAACTATGTACCACACGTTGAAATTTTGCTGAAAAAAACATTTTTTGTAACATGTATGGAGTGCCCCCCCCCCCCCCCCTAAAAATATTTATTGTAGTTGTTTAACTACCAAACTATGTAGCGGCTCATACAAGACACCTCTCCGCTTCGCTGTATTTATTAGATTATTATTAATATAAAAACTATCAAGTATTAAAAAAAAAACTCAATCATTAAAAAAGAGTATCAAATATTAGTTTTGTATAACAAACATAATTATCATGTTCACATAACTTAAGTAAAATTAAAACAAAACCTTTTCCGTTAATTTATGTATATTGTTTCGTTTTACAGCAAGCGATTTGATCGCAGCAAAGTTGAATTTTGACAAAAAGATAAGTAAGTATAAAACTTTAATAAAATAAAGTTTTTTTTATTTTTATTTAGCCTATATTAGTGTCCCACTGCTGGGCAGCCTCTCCCCTTGATTTCCACGTCTGCGTTGTCTATCTTCCGGTACCAAATTAGTGACTACACAAGCCAACCTTTCCGGATGCACGCGGCAGACGCGGCCGGCCCAGTCCCACTTTAACCGGGCGGTTTTTTCTCCAACGTCAGCAATGCGTGTTTTGGAGCGCAGAATAGTGTTTCGGACTCGGTCCGTCCTTTTAATGCCTAGGATGCTGCGCTCCATGGCCCTTTGGTGAACCTTCAGTTTGGACTTTTGATTCTCAGTAAGTGACCAGATTTGAGGACCGTAGGTTAGGACAGGCAGAATACACATGTCGACGAGTTTCCGCTTTAGTGATAGTGGAAGGTTTCCTATTATTAGCTCTTTCATGGACCAGTAGCACTTTCAGTAGACCTGGGACGTAACGCGTTTTCGGTGAAACGAAACGTAACGGTTTTTTTTTTGACAAGTAACTGTTTTGAAAAATAGTTATTTAAAAAACCGTTTTTTTATTACGGCTTAGTTTTGTTCCAAATTAAATGAAAGCTTAGTTATTAGGTAGGTGAGCAACGTTACGCGACGGCTGTAGCAAGTTTTGACTAGTATCGATACTGATATATGTTTGTTCTAAAAACTTAGTCTGTGATATCTTTATACACCGAGTAGCAGGTTTTAAAGAAACTGTTTTTAGCTGTGGCAAGAAACTGTTACTCCATTTCTTTATAAAAAAAAACCGTTTCTCGAATCTGTTTGTGAAAAAAACGCCCACCTTTATCTTCCGAGCGTTGTTGAGGTGGGATACATGTGTAATACATGTTCTCATAGATGGCGTTCAGGTTATAAACCTGTTAAACCAGAATGATACAAAAATCAAAGTACATGGTAAAATTGAGGGCACTTGCTGGGTGCTCCGGTGCACGAGTGATTACCGGGTTCGATTCCCTGTCTGGACACACGAGAGTGCCATTTAGTTTTTCTATGTACTTTGATTTCTTGTATCTATATATGTAACATAAAAATGTGGTGTAATTTACCCGCATCAAAAACTAATAACGAAACATCATGTTTCTTTCATATAGAACCTTTTTATTTGTTATAATTATCTGTTTTGTTTCAGTCGGTGCTGGTCTCGGCGCTGCGGGTAAAGGTATGTATCAGTGGAACCATTGCGTTTGATTACCTCATTAAGATGCAGTTAACACGTTCGCCCGTGGTACCCAAAATTTGGAATATATTAGAATGACAGTAAAATTACCCCATACAATACCTATGATCTTATCGAACGACAGCGGCAAGCGCCGTACTGCGTGTGTGTATTGAGTCAAACTCTTTGTTTAGTAATTTGCTCCGTAATAAAGGTATGGGTTTTGCTCAGCAAGCACCGTACTGAGTTATAATAGGCAATGGCGAATAAATACTGCGTTAACCGTACCGTGACATAGCGTGGATCACACTTTACGGTGATACCCGTTACCGCCGGTCAAAAGACGGTGACGTAGCGTAAACGCAGTGACGTGAACACAGAGATACAGGTTGTAACATTGAACGTCATACAACTCATGTTTCTTAAACTCATCTCCCTAATGCTAAACCCCTCTGCTAGGTCTCGTGTTGTTAAAGTCATCGTAATTAATTGTTATCACTGTTTTAATTATTCATGTTTCTTTGGTTTCCTCGTGGTTACCCTACTTGAAAATGCATAAAAAATGCATCTACTTTCGTAGTAAACACTTACTTTTTATTATATCTAGGCTAACAATTTATGAATACAATGCATTCTGACACATTATTAGTTATTGTTCATAAAAAAACAAACTGGTCAGGTAAGCGTGACGTCATGATGGGTGACCACACGACGAAATTTTAATTTCTTTATTCTGTTAGCAAACTAATGAAAGTTAATTACGACGTATTTTAATGACTCAATTCGTGTATTTTGTTCTATGTCGTTAACTGTGCCAGAATTGCCTAATTTTGATTACGTTCAATCTTACATCCCGTATATCGAGGTAGAAGGTAAAAGTGTATGTACCTCGCGGGCTAAAAAGAAGTGGCGGCGACATATTTTGCACGCCGTTAACTTCACTTGCGTACAGATTTGAAAATCTGATAATAATGGTATAATTAAGAGGAAACAGGAGGGCAGTTTTTCCATACAAACGTAGTCCCCTGTTTCCTCCCTGGATAATGCCAGCAGAGCAATCATTTTTTGTCCAAAAATCTGTGGCTACTATTGATGTGTTCCTATGTTTTCCTTTTTACGATAAATTGATTCTTAAAAGAGATATTAACCTTCAAAAACCTAAAAAAATGCCAGATTTTCCGCTGTGTTCACACATCCAGAAAACAAATTTGACTAGATTATTAAAAAAAAAGGAAAACATAGGAACACGGCCAAAGCCTTTCTTTAATGTTTAATGAAAAAATTAGTTAAATAAGTTAAGTTTTGGGGAAGAAATCAGGGGACTACGAAACGTTGTTTTCATGAAATTTTAAAAGGTATTTTCGGTCCAAGCTGCAGTTGTCTCTATCGCGCTCTGCGGGTGAAAGGCGGGCAGTGCGGGATAGCGACACATTTTACAAATACTTAATTTTCATTTCTCTCGACCTTACTGTTTCCTCTTAAATTGTACAAATACCACTTCTGGCATCAAATGACAAGCGAAAAACGTTACACACTTGATTGTAATACAAATCGACGAACCATGTCCTTCTATCTCGATATATTTCTGTGCTTACAGGGTGTAGTTTGGATGTAGGTCAATTTATGTAAGATTGTCCCACAAATGCCACAATATATTTATTGATAACCATTCTGTATTTCAGGTGCTGAAACAGCCGGTGGTTTCGCAAAACTCGGTAAGTTAATTCAAATTCAAACTCAAACATATTTATTTCGGACTTCAAATCCATATAGTTGTTAGTAAGTACATGATATAATGGCTTATATATCTAGTGTTAGTACAGTTAATTAAATAATACAAAACAAAACTATATCTATAACTTTTGCGGCCTTACAACGACAGGTGTGTGTAGTTGTATGTACCGCGCAACTAGGGGCGAGTCCCAACGCTGGGCTAGTGCATTTAGGATCCTGTTCGTGCTGCCTCGGCTGCGAGAGAGGAGTGACGCGCACCGTTTCCTCATGATGGCAAAAAAGCAGTCTGTTTGAGCCTCAGCAAACATCGCTGAAGCGCTACAATACTGAGGCAACCTAAACAGCATCCTAAATGCATTAATGAAAATCCTATTAGAAAGTGAAAGTTTGTGTTTGTATGTTTGGAGGTTTGGATGTTTGTTACTAAATAACGCAGTAACGACTGAATAGATTAAGCTGACATTCTGCATGTTTACACCAAATGCTGTAGGCTTATGATGCTACGCTTTGTCGTAACGTGACGGATGCTTTATCATTTATTTATCGCGTGACAAAGCATAGCATCATAAGCCTACTGGATTGAAAAATGTGATACGCGCGTTGTAACGCGCGAACCACACCAAACCAAACCAAACCATAACCATCCATAACCAACCGGTGCCAACCAATATGGTGCCAACCATAGATGAGGTTCCAGGTTTTACATAATTTAGTCGTATCTAATGATAATAAGAACACATAAATAACTAATGTTGTTGTACTAGGTATTGCCTGTACTGTATGTATTACAACAATATGGCTTTAATATAAGATTTCATGAATACATTACATTAAATTTAAAACTACGTTTATAAAGATCTAAAGGGTCTAAACGTCCAAACAAGTCAAATAAAATTATAGAAGTTTCATCGGAATATCATTTCACCGAAAGTAAATTTTCTCTGAAACCATATTTTTCTAGAAATTAATAATAAAACAAACCTTACCTAACCTAATGGTAAAAATCCTGAAACGTTAACGGTTTCAGAGCAAACGTTGTCGACGAAATGAAAATTCGACGAAACAACAGGCACCGGTCCGTAGGCAACGGCACCAAGCAGTCCGCACGCTTGTTTACCATCCCAGTATTAAAAAATAAATATTTCTTGTTTTTTTCAGGCGCAGGCATTGCTGCCGGTTTCGGTAAGTTCAATCAAACACAAAATTATTGACCGAACGAACAAAGAGAGAGCTCCGTTTCAGCTCGGGCAAAAATGATTTCGTATGTCTGTCCGGCGGATGTCTGTGTGTTCTCCGCTACAGTTCACACATTTCTCAACCGATTCTCCTGAAGTTTTGTGAGCAGGTTCGATAATAACGACGGTGGAGGAGAAACCCTTTAAGCGACATTTTGTACACTTTACAGGAGGGTATTTTAAAGTACATTTTTTTGGAAAAAAGTCGTAGGTTTTTTTCTTAGCCAATTTAAAACGTTGACCTCTATGCACGTATAATGTAAAATTGCAAGCTGTATTACACAATAATAACATCATTCTCAAAAACTTAGGAATTTCAGAAATAAGTGTCGCTTAAGTGAAATGGTACGTATAATGTTACCGGGAGAAACATTTATGCGACAACCTCGATTTTCTAGAATTCTAAATCCATACAAGAAGAACGCCTTAAACGACATTTTATATGAATAGACGATGGGAAGAAACACCAAAGGGAGCCTTTTCCTTTCCACCGTCGATAATATGGATTTTTATGTCAATTCAGTTTTTTTTTTAATCGTGGAGCCATGGGCGTTAGCGATGTTACGAGTTGATTTTATTCCAACTCGGATAACTCGAGTTGACTCGCCCATAAACTCGAATCGAGACTCGAGTTGACTCGACTCGCATCAACCGGATGGGATCCGCTTCGCGGCAGCAGCCAAACGGATCGGCGAGTCGAGTCGAGTTCAGCGTATTCGTAACAATATGAACATTTGTCGAGTTGGCGAATCGGTGACTCGCGTGCACTCGCATAACTCGCATTCGTTATCCAGTCCGTGTCAATTCTAGCTAGAGTTAGGTATTCGAGTTGATTCGAGTTGCGAATGAACTTGATTCGAAATAACTCGCTTAGAGTCTCATCGCTAATGGGCGTTGTTATACTCTACAGCTCACAGAACGACTAGGTAATTTAGGTGCAAGGGAAATGTTTTTTTTATTTGTTTTTAATGGTGGTACAGTCAAGGGCAAAGATAAATATCCACACAAAATTCCAAAATATGTATACTCATAAGTACTCATGTATTGATAATATTATTATAAAATATTACATGTCAAGGTTTTGGGGTTATAATTATGTAAATTACAATTATTATTTTATAGAGTGACAAATCTAATCTTATCTTAATATAAATATTTAGGGTTAGATTATTTAACATTATTATTAGTCACGTCAGCAGTCAAAATGAAAGAATGTATCGATGTCGTAAAAGGCTTGACTACTACTGAGCCATTTCTTTAATGGATTCTAGAATGAGTTTGTGCGTTCCAGAAGTTTAATTCATTAACCTTACTGGCATAATCATAAGACCTGTATACATAATTTGGAAACTTTGTGTTGTATACATATTGGTGCCCTTGACTGTACATAAATAGGTAAACCACATTTCAGCATCGAACAAAATTTGAGGTCAAATTATTATTCTCTTAGAAAATAATTCCTTTTTTTATTATTTCAGGCGGAAAAGCTAAAGAAGCCGGTAAGTAAATTATTGTTTATTTACTTTATAAAATACTAAAAGTTTCGTTACGCCCAAACTAAATATAGGGAAAAATCGTAACGAAACTGAGTTTTAATTTTTTCTCAGTTTCGTAACGATTTTGCCCTATATTTAGTGTAGGCGTAATGAAACTGAATAATTCAAAATTTGTACGGAAAAGTTGAGAGATTTTGCACAACTTTTTTTAAGATTTAATTTTTTCTCAGTTTCGTTACGATTTTGCCCTATATTTAGTTTGGGCGTAACGAAACTGAGAAATTCAAAATTTGTACGGAAAAGTTGGGACATTTTGCACTACTTTTTTTATTTCATAAATGAAAAGTGCTCGTGGTTCTGAGTAAAATGGTATAAGACACACCATGATCAAACAAAAAAAGTAAAAGGTACATTTTTTCTGCAATTGACCCTCAAAACAGTCATTATGTTTATTGAGACATGATGCAATAAGGACGTTTTGTTTACTTAGTCTACCGGGTGTTGCCTGTAACAGGAGCAAATAATTAAAACGTAGATTCTACTCATCAAACAATAAAACTTTCGTTTAACAACTTTTAAAAATTATGTAATCTTTAGATTTTATATTTTTCATACAAATTAAAATAAAATATTTATTTACAAACATACAAAAACTAATATATATATATACATGATTTAAGGGAAGTAAAATTAAAACTAAAATTAATAAACTAAATCCTACATTAAAAATAAAAGAAAACATTACAAACTAAGATTTGGCCCCCTCGGCAGAGTGCCCATCACGCAGGCAGCATTCCCGCGCTGTATCGCTATGGCGAGTCTTTGCGCGAGAAAGCTGCCCGCGCGAGGGTCCCCCGTTGCTTCCCTCAGGCGCTTACTGAGCGCCCTGTGCAGACCACGCGCACCCTGACCCCACGGACCGAGTGTCTCGACGCCGAATGCCACAAATTCATATTGGGCGCCGAGACAACTGTATTTTGTGATCTTTAATCGCTCCCGGGCGTCTGCCGCCGCACCGGCTGTTTTGTGGGTCGCCGGTAGGTAGGATGCCGCGAGCGTATCCGCACAGGTGGCATCCCACACCAGCGCCCTGCCCATTCTCCACGGTATCAACGACATCCCGTCGGGGCGCTTACCGTCATCCCGGATAATTTGCGGTTCGAGAGAATAGTATTTTCAATGTACGTTAGCATCAGTCTAATTGACGACGCTTGTCACGCTACAAACATAATTAACATCGCAATACATTGCGGCTTCAAATAAACTTTAAAGTGCACTAAAATCCAAAACATAAGTTATTTTTTTTGCCCTCCGGCCGGCAAGCGTCACCTTGCCGATTTCAAGATGCCGCTTTCTGGCTCCGTCGAACAGAAAAATAGTATACAAACCTTGGCCAGTAAATAAGAAAGCCTCAGATCACACATTCCATGAGATCTGAGGCATTTCTTACTCTACTGGCCTCGGTATGTAATGTACTATTAAATGTCGCTGAACAAATGTGGTTCAGTATGAGGAGTACAACATTATAGTTTTAATTATTTGTTCCTAGTACAGGCAACACCCGGTAGACTAAGTAAACAAAACGTCCTAATTGCATCATCTCTCAATAAACAAAATGACTGTTTTGCACAATGACCTAGTGAGTAATATGTATTAGTTGCACGAACGTCATTATATGCAATCTAGAGCTTGTAAGCCTAACCCAATATTTGATTTGTTACAGCGGGAGAAGGAATCAGTACCGGCTTAGGTAAGTGGACATGATAGAATAATGTAACCCAACAATGATTACCCGGGAACCTATTAGATCGCATAAATTTAAAAGGCATAATGCATTATTTGGCATAATTCATCATTCGGCATAATGCATTTTTTTCTTAAACTGTAGAATTTTCAGGACTCTTTAAGGCCTCATCCTGTTAAATAGGTTAGGTTAGGTTTGCGTTATAATAATCCTGAAAAGTTTACGGGTTCAGAAAAAAAAGCATTATGCCAAATGATGAATTATGCGAAATGATGCATTATGCCTTTTAAATTTATGCGATCCAATAGCAATATTTTTTCTGGTAATGGTACCCTTGATATGAGTATGTTTTTAGGTATAGCTTGGCAACTTCGTTGGTGACACTCACACGTGTGTTTTTTGTTATGTGCAGCCGTAACTACTGCCACAAGTTACCGCCAACACGAACGACGACCGACGGAAGCAGCCTCTGAAGGCCCCCGTTCGTTCAGCGGTAGCTTGTGTGAGTAGTTACGGCAGCACATAACAAAAAGCACACATGTGAGTGTCACCAACGAAGTTGCCAAGCTATAGTAGTGTATGTATGTAAACACTTCATTGCACATAAAATCATACAGAAACAGCACAAAGATGTACAAAAGTGTACTTGTACATGTAAGGGATCTCTTCCCTTACACTTTGAGCAAATGAGAAAGATATTGAATTAAAAACTGATCACTCACGTTGTACAAAAGACGAGACACTCGACAGGGCAGTGTAGTCGCCGGGCAGCGTTCGCGAACACTACTCATGATTAAGGGAATGCCGAATGCTCCCGAAACATGTCGAGTGGATGTCTCGTCTTTTGTATAACGTGAGTGATCCGTTTTTAATTCAATATAAAATTAAAAAAATTAAATTTGTTTATTTCATGTAACATATTGACACATATTTTGTTAGTATTATAATTATAACTTAAACAAGAAACTAAAGGGTTAGTATTGTACATAATAGAATTATTCTTCTCACCACAGTATGATACTAGTGGGAGAGTGCAGCGTCTGACAGTGCGATAAGTAGGGACAATCAACCCTATCCGCTACCATACGTAGGATGTTGTTGGGACTCCCCCGCACCCGGCGCACCAGAGATGCGGCGCGCCCACGCATGGTCGCATGGAAACCATCGACGCATGCCTCCGCGAACATCCCTGATGCGCTACAGAACCGAGGCAGTCCCATCAACATCCGAAAAGCATTATTATATTGGACCCGAAGGGCCTCGTAGGTCCGCTGTGTATAATGCGCCCACAGGCTGCACGTGTAAAGAGAAGTGCAAAAGGCTCTGAACAGCGTCACTTTTACCTCCTTGGCGCACCGCGCAAACCTGCGAGCAATCATATTTGCCCGAACTGACAAGGCCCTCCTCTCCCTTTCGATGTCCAAATCGTCTTTGAGATTGTCCGCAATCACATGACCCAGGTACTTAAAATTATACACTCTGTCCAGAGAACAACCATCGAGGCGGATGGGTGGATACTCAGCTGCACTATTGCGACCGCACTCAAATACCATGTACTGGCTCTTTTGGACATTATATTTAAGTCCATGGTCTAGTGCATAGGTTTCGCATATTCCCAGCAATCTGCGCAGACCACACACCGACGCGCTCAGCAGCACCATATCGTCCGCGTAGCTGATGTTGTTGACACAGACCCCGTCAACATGACATCCGACATGAGTACTGCTAAGCGCCTCGATGAGGCGATCCACATACAGGTTGAAGAGTGTAGGTGAACTCAACCCCCCCTGTCTAACCCCACACTCCAACCTGTAGTCATCGGATTTCGCGTCTGCCCATCTAACACTGTTGACCTGGTATAATATGTTAAGTCTCCCGGTAGTTCTCAAAGAATATTTATTTTGCCTGAAACGTTCATAGTACGGTCATCGCATGATAGTGTAGTGGGCAAATAGTATGTGGCGACACTGCCACCTAGCGAGACTCGTTGGAAGAAGAAGACAGTTACAGCAATTCCACGACAGATGGCGCTTACATCAACGCCCATACAAACGACACAATTCCCATACAGTTCTGCATCACTCTATCGAAGTGTTTATAACGCTAACACTACATAAATACCACTTCCAACCGACTTCCTTCGGATTTCGGTCCCCAGGCACAACACCCGCCTGGAGAGAGATCTCTCTATTGTCCTCTCTTCCACAAGTATTTGGCCTCCTGTGGCCCCGAGTCCTTTTTATGATTAGATTAGATTAGATTAGATTATTTATTTCTCGTTTTAAAATTACATTATAAGTTGCATTGCATGTCAAGTTATAAGAATTTAAAGCGAGATCGTCAATTAAATGGAATAAATCAAATTATACAATGAAAAAAAAAAATAATAAAAACAAAATATGTACCTGAAATAAGATTTTTTTTACACTTTAAAATTCCAAAATTCACTCTGAATAGTCCCATATTTATAGTGACCATAGGCCGCTGGAAATAGCCGCCTTTATACGTAAATGCATTAAAAAGAGAATTTAATTGTACCGACATTTTTTTCATCATCCAAATTTTGACAGTGGATTCTTTAGCGATAAATAGAAAATACGTGTTTTTTCAGTGAGTACTAAAATATTGAGAGACAGCTGAAAGATATCCTAAAAATACATACGTTTGTGGATACCGCGATAGCGCACTGCGCGGGAGACGGTAACGGTCCCCTCCCCGCGACCCCTACCCCGCTACCGCGTTTAGTCGCCGAGACAACTTACGCGTCGATACGCGTAATACTCACGTTATTATTTTTTCATCACACTTGCTCGAAAATGGTGTCATTACACGTAGGTTCCGCGGGCCGTAAATGACCTATTACGCCCTAGGGCGTAATGGTTTTCTTTTTAAATTTGAAACGATGGTTTTGTTTTACTCTTATTTGTCGTGTTCAAAGGAAATGCCAATTAACTTTTTTAACTTTTATCAATGAAATATTATTTAAAGAGAACTGTTATTGCAAATACATGTAAACACATATTTCTGTAACATTAATTTAATGTTTAAATAGTGTATTTCAGTATTTTACAAATATAAAATCAACCGTTTTAGGTATTTACCGTTATGGTTTCCGAACGTGACTCGACTCGACGTTCGCATTGTCTATGGATATTATGTCACTAATGTCACTGTCAGTTTTACAATTTTATTTAGGTTAAGTAAGGTTATTTTAATTAGATTTTCTCACAAGTGTGATGAAAAACATTGTGTGTGCCACGGGTGGTAAAGGAACTACAAACTCGTGTTATTAAAGCCCTCGGCTTCACCTCGGCCTTGTAACAAACACTCGTTTGTAATTCCTTACTTACCGCCCTTGATACACAATGTACTATTTGAAACAATGATGAAATTGTATGATGAAAATGTTAGGTACGGTTTTTCTTCAGCAAATCTTTTCATCTTTTATTGATACCCTTGCCTTGGAAAAATTTGGACGGTCACTAAAATTTCACCCTATATTTTACAGCCGTCCCATATTGTAAAATAACTAAATATTTTTACTAAAAAAAAACCCGACCGCGGTGCACTTTAAAAGTGCATAAAATCCTCCTTTTTGTTTATTTTCACGAACTTCATACTCAGTGACACTCGCGCTATCAATACGAATCTAATGATGTATCATTTATCAAAATCGGTTGTACAGTTGAATAGTTACGAGCGAACATAGGAACGGACATACATACATACAGGTCAAACACATTACCCTCCTTTTTGCTTCGCCGCAGTCGGGTAATAAACTTATAGGTATATTTTTCAATTTCAGGTGCTTTCGGAGGTATCGGTGATGATGCCGACGGCTTTTGTTAAACACAGGTTGGTAAGAAATAAGATTTGACATTTTCTGTACGGTATTTCCCAACTTCACCGCCGTCAACCTCGTGTCTAACATAATCTGACCTGTAATCTAGTACCCTCAGTTCATAATCGGAGAGTCCGTCAAGTTGGAGTAGACTGATAGGGGTCATGCATACAGTACGTCACACCCATGGAAGGAGGGGGGGGTCTAGCCAGGGAGGTCTGAGAGTCTGAAAAATCGTGTGATGTACTTTGTGGACGACCCCATGTTAGTAGTTAATGCAACTGATAACTAATGAGAGACCTTAAGAGGAAACAGGAGGGCAGTTTTTCCATACAAACGTAGTCCCCTGTTTCCTCCCTGGATAATGCCAGTAGAGCAATAATTTTTTGTCCAAAAATCTATGGCTACTATTGATATGTTCCTATGTTTTCCTTTTTACGATAAATTAATTCTCAAAAGAGATATTAACCTTCAAAAACCTAAAAAAAATGCCAGATTTTCCGCTGTGTTTACACATCCAGAAAACAAATTTGACTAAATTATTAAAAAAAAAAAAAACATAGGAACATGGCCAAAGCCTTTCTTTAATGTTGAATGAAAAAAATAGTTAAATAGGTTAACTTTTGGGGAAGAAATCAGGGGACTACGAAACGTTGTTTTCATGAAATTTTAAAAGGTAATTTCGGTCTAAGCTGCTGTTGTCTCTATCGCGCTCTGCGGGGGAGAGGCGGGCAGTGCGGGACGGCGACACATTTTACAAATACCTAATTTTCAATTCTCTCGACCTTACTGTTTCCTCTTAATCACGAGTGTTTTAAGGCTTAGTTATGTTCAAAAACCACTTCTATATCATAAAAACTCACCGAGATACTACAATTTTATTAATACCCAGATACGTGCCAAAACGCTTCCTACTGAAGCCCATTATAACGTGACGTCACGAAACACGTTATTATCAAGAACTTTGTCCTGCAACTAATGTTTAAGCTTGCGTTTATCGTAACGGTTTCTTAACAAATGTTATCATAATTTTTATTGGATATTTAATGGTATTATAGTACATTACACAACTAGGATGGTAATACAAAGAAAGGCCGAGATCGCAGAAGTTTGCGGCCCGAGCTGCAAGCGAGGGACGTAAATATGCGATCGAGGGCTTTCTTTATTGCCTACCGTGTTGTGTACATCATTTTATGTCTAAACTTGGCCAGAAAGCGGCTTTTTCCGTAGGCACAGCGTGCGGAAAAAACCACTTTATGGCCAGGTGTGGCACAAATAGTTTTTAATAATTTTATATTTTAAAATGGACTTTCTCACTCAACTTTGCAGGCTCATAAAAATTTACACGTTAGGTATCAAACTCAAAACTTTAACAAATCCTTATTTTCCTTTTTTTAACAGGATTTTATATAATTTATACAAATTTCGGTTACAATCAAGTACCCAATTCTAGGTACAGTTTTTCACACAGTAGTAATAGTACTAGGTATAGGAAGTTTCACGAGAGTTGAGGCCACGCACACTACAACACTGTCATGTAATGACAGCGGGATTTTGAAATTACTGTTCTTTTTTTGTACCGATAACAGGTTCAACAGTGAATTGCAAGATAGACCAAAAAGTTTGTTTAAACTATAGCCTTGTGTTTATTTACTCACTCATTAATTTCATTCATTCACTTTTTTTGCAATGAGTACTTCATGTAGATGTGTGTGTAACCATTCACCTCAACTCTCGTGAAACTACCTATACAAAAGTTTCCCTTTCTAACAACACTGACTGGTCCGACCACCGGACGGAACGCACTTACCATCTGTCTCTATTGCATTACACGTCTTAGTGGTATTTTTTCGTTTTCAGGTAGAGCTTGACCAGTAAGGAGATTCAACAGTTCGTTGTAATTGTTTTTACTCAAGAAAATCGCCTCCATAGCTTGTAATATTATAGCTAAATAAAGCTATTTCCATTATAATACGGTGTTTCCTTTCCTTTTTTACCCTACTTCATGAAAATGAAGTTCTATAGGGATCAGTAGCATGGCGTCCAAAGAACTCGATTGCTACCGGCTTGCCTGATACCAAGCATTTAAGCACCTTATTCTACAGCTCCTAAGGAAAATGTACGCCAAATCTGCACCGGCTTGCCCAACGATATCTTTTACGCCACGCCACTGATAGGCAGTCAATTGATTACTAACCGATTTCTAAAAAAAGAAAGGTTGTTAATTCATAATTATTTTTATTGTATTTTAAGGGTTCCTTACCCGATGGGTGCCAGCGGAACTCTATTACTAAGCCTTTGCTGTCTGTGTGTCCGTCTGTCTGAGGTCTATTTTCATTTCACAGAATGTTTTATTTTATTGTGTCGCTATAACAACGAATAATAATAATATAATATAATATAACGTTTATTTCCAGATGTCACAGATCCATAGTTTGTTAGTACACACTTAAAAATTATGTTAGTACCATTAAATTCAATTGTGCAATACTTAAGTTAAATTAGACAGTAGGCAATAAAATAATAAATGTATACAATTAAAAATTTTAATGAGATCAATATTCGATAATTATTAAATTAAATGGCTATATTGAAATTGCAATGTCACACGAATTAAATTAAATTAAATTAGATTGGTTAAAAATGGTAACAAACAGTAAAAAAAAAAATAGAATAATAATAGCAATAATAATAATGATCATTGCGGACAGGGACACTATACAGGCGGTGAAGGAGCGCTTCTTCTGTCGCTTGACAAAAGTACTTAACAGTCTTTTGTCTGGCGGCAACAAGGTGCGGGCCTTCAACGCTTGGGTGATGCCCCTGCTCACTTACTCCTTTGGCATACTAAGGTGGACTCAGACTGAGCTGGACGCCCTGGATAGGCGGGTCCGTGTGCTGCTCACTACACACCGCATGCTACACCCACGCTCGTCAGTTATGAGACTGTACATTCCGCGTAAGTGTGGCGGCCGTGGCTTTTTAAACGCCAAGGACCTCCATAACCGCGAGGTGTGCAGCCTCAGGGAGTACTTCCTAAACAACGAGTGTGGGATACATCGCGATGTAGTAGCAGTAGACAGAAGCCTTACTCCTCTTTCCTTGGCAAACGAGAACTGGCGTAGACCTAAGGTGCTTAGCACCGACGACCGCAAGGACATATGGAAGAGTAAGGAGCTACACGGGCGGTTCTACAAGGCCCTCACGGGGCCCGATGTAGACCTGCTCGCGTCGGTGAACTGGCTACGCTTCGGTGATCTCTTTGGGGAAACTGAAGGTTTTGTCTGTGCAATTGCGGACGAAGTTATGATGACGAACAACTACCGGAGATATATCCTGAGGGACGGTACGGTCGACATCTGTCGGGCATGCCGCCGTCCCGGAGAGTCTATCAGGCATATTATCTCCGGTTGTTCCCATCTAGCTAACGGCGAGTACTTGCACAGACATAATCAAGTAGCCAGGATCATTCACCAGCAACTTGCTGTTCGATATGGTCTTGTGGGGTCTGAGGTGCCGTACTATAAGTACGCACCAACGCCGGTTCTCGAAAATGGTCGCGCCACGCTCTATTGGGATCGATCTATCATCACGGACAGGACTATTGTAGCCAATAAGCCTGATATCGTGCTGATAGATCGATCCAAGCGCCGTGCAGTGCTCGTCGACATCACCATCCCCCATGACGAGAACCTCGTGAAGGCCGAGAAGGACAAGCTCAGCAAGTACCTTGACTTGGCTCACGAGGTTACCGCCATGTGGGATGTTGATTCGACGATCATTGTTCCGATAGTCGTCTCGGCGAACGGACTTATAGCGAAGAGTCTCGATCACCACCTCAAGAGACTCTCGCTAGATGGCTGGATCAAGGGTCAGATACAGAAAGCGGTTCTTCTGGACACGGCGCGCATCGTCAGGAGGTTCCTCTCTCTGCGGCCCTAACCACCGGTAGCCTGGGCCCCGCCCCGCTGCCGGCGGCACCCTAGGTTAGGTTTTTTATAATGTGTTTATATTTTGTAATTTCACTTTGTATTTTACTTTTTATATATATATTGTAAAAAGCCTAATCTAAGAAAATAAAGATATACATGATCATATTATTAATTAATATATTAAAGTGCGAGCCACTGGAATAATTTGCCTAATCCAGTAGATAAGTATTGGGCAATCATACTTGTCAGCAATTACACTCAGAATGGAGTTGGTGCTTTGCCTCACTCGCCCAAGTAGAGAGACGATCTTCTTGCGCATGATAGCTTGGAAGCCGTCCGTGCGCCTCTCGCAGAACATACCTGACGCACTACACCTTCTTGGTAAGCCCAACAACATTCTGAATGCATTGTTGTACTGAACTCTGAGAGCGCTATAAGTTCGCTTTGTATACCGTGTCCACAGGCTGCTCGAGTAAAAAGATTGACAATAGGCTTTGAACAGCGTTACTTTAACTTCACTAGAGCATCGAGCAAACCTGCGGACCAGCATGTTACTGCGAACCGCAATAAAAACAAGATAATATTAAAAATCACAGAGGGTCCCCATACAAAAAACGTGTTTTTATTACATTTTTTGCTCAAGGTGGTACGGAATCCTTCGTGTGCGAATCCAACTCGCACTTAGCTTGGTTTTTTACCCGACTGCGGCGAAGCCCAAAGGAGGGTTATGTGTTTGACCTGTATGTATGTATGTATGTCCGTTCCTGTGTCCGCTCGTAACTACTCAACGGCACATCCGATTTTGATAAATGATACATCATTAGATTCGTCTTGATGGTGCGAGTGTCACTGGGTATGAAGTTCGTTAAAATAAACAAAATGGCGGATTTTATGCAGTTTCAAAGTGCACCGCGGTCGGGTTTTTTTTAGTAAAAATGTGGTTATTTGTAAGTATGTTACGTGATTACTCGAAGACAGAATACAGCTGGAGCGATATAGATATTTTGTTTGGTTTGAAAGGTGGTCCTCCTAGGTGGTCCTATTGCAACCCCAAGCCCCTCCTTCCACTTAGCTCCCATGCCTTAAATCCCATGGGACTACGATATAATTTTATATCCTTTTGGTTCCCATGTTTCTGGGATTGAAGTATACTAAGGCATTTCAAACATGCATATAGCAACTTTAATCCTATGAGGATCTTAAGGGATTCTATAATAAGTTTTCCAAACAGAAGATCCTCCCTCCTTCCACTTGGCTCCCATACCTATAATCCCACAGGATTGCATTGTAATATTTTGGTCTCTTCGCTCCCATGGTATCAAAGAATATATTTTTATGTCTTTTGAATCCTATAAAATCCACGAGCAATTAACCATTTTTCCTCTTGGCTCCCAGGCAGCCGGTGTTTGGGATCCAGAAATAATATTTTCCCTCCTGGCTCCCAGGCCGCCGGTGTTTGGGATCCAGAAATAATATTTTTCCTCTTGGCTCCCAGGCCGCCGGTGTTTGGGATCCAGAAATAATATTTTTCCTCTTGGCTCCCAGGCCGCCGGTGTTTGGGATCCAGAAATAATATTTTTCCTCTTGGCTCCCAGGCTGCCGGTGCTTGGGATCCAGAAATAATATTATTCCTCTTGGCTCCCAGGCAGCCGGTGTTTGGGATCCAGAAATAATATTTTTCCTCCTGGCTCCCAGGCCGCCGGTGTTTGGGATCCAGAAATAATATTTTTCCTCTTGGCTCCCAGGCAGCCGGTGTTTGGGATCCAAAAATAATATTATTCCTGTTTGCTCCTAAACCCATGGCTGGTGTTGTCTGCCGTCCCATTTTAACTGCGAACTTGGCTGACACATTGCTATGTTCTTAGTCTAGATTCATATCTACAGGGTGTCCCTAAAACCAACTTTTATACGATCAGGGCTGATAGACCAGCTCATAAGAACCTAGATTAAGCAAATTTGACCTCAGTAAAAATCTCTTAGTTTTCGAGATATTGACGTTTTTGTAAAACTCGTGCTAAGTGATACCCTGACTCGGTGTTTTGAGTGTCATTGCTAAAATATCAAGTATTTTACAAATCTGTATTTTGCTATGTGTGGCCAAATAACTATGCTATTGAACGTATTTTCTATTTTTGCTAATTTATTCATGCTGTGGACACAGTACAATAACAAAAAAAATTATTCGATTTTTTTCAAATTTCACCTCTGACTTCGAACTAGCGTGGTGAAAAAAAAATGTACCAACATAACCAGGCACTTAATGTAAAAAAATTGCGCATTTATTGTAGTTTCTAAAATGGTATAAAATTTACTAAACACTGTAATAATTTTTGAAATAATGATATTTTGTTACAAAATTAACTGTCTGCCGCCTTCATCTCATACGATCAGGTTGAACTAAGTTTGGACCTGGCGTGCTTGACATCACAAACAAATTAGGTGCAAACTTCATGTAATCGTCAATATCTCGAAAACTGAGAAATTTTTATGAGGTCGATTTTACTCAGTCTCGTTTTTTATGAGCTGGTTTATCAGCCCTGTTCGCCATTTTGTAAAAGTCGCGAATTTTGATAGCCTGGATCAGTCTTTCGAAAGTCATGACTTCAAATTTCAGTATTTTCTTAATCTGCTTTTTGTTTTAAACATTACTTAATAATAATGCTATCATACCATATCAAAATAAATTAGATTTTACGTGATTCAAAATATGACCTCGGATTTGAATCGCGTAATACTTAAAACAAATTTACCATGCTAAAATAAAAAAAAAATAATGTAGTTTAAAATAGTAAGATTTTACACACTTGACACCGTAGTTTTTGAGATAATAGCATTTTAATTCAAAAGGAGGTTATACTACAATATTCCATTGGTTAAATTTCGTACCAGAATTTGAATTTCGAACAGAAAAGGTATGATAGCATAATTATTAAGTAATGTTTAACAAAAAGCAGATTAAGAAAATACTGAAATTTGAAGTCATTCGAAAGACTGATCCAGGCTATCAAAATTCGCGACTTTTACAAAATGGCGAACAGGGCTGATAAACCAGCTCATAAAAAACGAGACTGAGTAAAATTGACCTCATAAAAATTTCTTAGTTTTCGAGATATTGACGATTACGTGAAGTTTGCACCTAATTTGTATGTGATGTCAAGCAGGCCAGGTGCAAACTTAGTTCAATCGGATCGTATGAGATGAAGGCGGCAGACAGTTAATTTTGTAACAAAATATCATTATTTCAGAAATTATTACAGTGTTTAGTAAGTTTTATACCATTTTAGAAACTACAATAAATGCGCAATTTTTTTACGTTGAGTGCCTGGTTATGTTGTTACATTTTTTTTTCACCACGCTAGTTCGAAGTCATAGGTGAAATTTGAAAAAAATCGAATATTTTTTTTTTGTTATTGTACTGTGTCCACAGCATGAATAAATTAGCAAAAATAGAAAATACGTTCAATAGCATAGTTATTTGGCCACACATAGCAAAATACAGATTTGTAAAATACTTGATATTTTAGCAATGACACTCAAAATACCGAGTCAGGGTATCACTTAGCACGAGTTTTACAAAAACGTCAATATTTCGAAAACTAAGAGATTTTTACTGAGGTCAAATTTGCTTAATCTAGGTTCTTATGAGGTGGTCTATCAGCCCTGATCGTATAAAAGTTGGTTTTAGGGACACCCTGTAGATATGAATCTAGACTAAGAACATAGCAATGTGTCAGCCAAGTTCGCAGTTAAAATGGGACGGCAGACAACACCAGCCATGGGTTTAGGAGCAAAAAGGAATAATATTATTTCTGGATCCCAAACACCGGCTGCCTGGGAGCCACGAGGAAAAATATTATTTCTGGATCCCAAACACCGGCGGCCTGGGAGCCAAGAGGAAAAATGTTATTTCTGGATCCCAAACACCGGCGGCCTGGGAGCCAAGAGGAAAAATATTATTTCTGGATCCCAAACACCGGCGGTCTGGGAGCCAAGAGGAAAAATATTATTTCTGGATCCCAAACACCGGCGGTCTGGGAGCCAAGAGGAAAAACATTATTTCTGGATCCCAAACACCGGCTGCCTGGGAGCCAAGAGGAAAAATATTATTTCTGGATCCCAAACAACGGCGGCCTGGGAGCCAAGAGGAAAAATATTATTTCTGGATCCCAAACACCGGCGGCCTGGGAGCCAAGAGGAAAAATATTATTTCTGGATCCCAAACACCGGCGGCCTGGGAGCCAAGAGGAAAAATATTATTTCTGGATCCCAAACACCGGCGGTCTGGGAGCCAAGAGGAAAAATATTATTTCTGGATCCCAAACAGCGGCGGCCTGGGAGCCAAGAGGAAAAATATTATTTCTGGATCCCAAACACCGGCTGCCTGGGAGCCAAGAGGAAAAATATTATTTCTGGATCCCAAACAACGGCGGCCTGGGAGCCAAGAGGAAAAATATTATTTCTGGATCCCAAACACCGGCGGCCTGGGAGCCAAGAGGAAAAATGGTTAATTGCTCGTGGATTTTATAGGATTCAAAAGACATAAAAATATATTCTTTGATACCATGGGAGCGAAGAGACCAAAATATTACAATGCAATCCTATGGGATTATAGGTATGGGAGCCAAGTGGAAGGAGGGCCCCAAGCCATCACCATGAAGGCACAGGTTGGAAGAATGCCAGAGTTTTAGTGGCCAATCCCTTCTGAAGCGGAGAGCCCCACATAACCAATGCGTAAGATCTGGCTGTCACCCCCGATGGCCTTAGGTTACGTAATGGTATGCAGTTTCATGCATTTCTCCGGGTGAAAAAAAAGGTGGTCCTGTTGCAACTAAATCAGGATCTGATGATAAAATTGTTGAAGGAATCATGAAAACAGTTCTACTATTATAGGCACGTGATTCGGATATTTTACATATTTTTTCTTGTTACAAAAATGTTTCCATTTTCAACACTCTTTATACACAGTGGGCCCGAGTAACCCAACAAACTGTAACTAAATATTCTAATAACTATTAGGAGTAAAAAAAGTTATATGATGTATAGTCGAAGTATACATTATTTTTTAGGGTTCCGTAGCGAAAATGGCTAAAACGGAACCCTTATAGTTTCGTCATGTCCGTCCGTCCGTCTGTCCGTCTGTCCGTATGTCACAGGCATTTTACTCAAAAACTACATGATGGATATTGATGAAATTTGGAACATAGGTGTCTTGTATAAGCCGCTACTTAGTTTAGTAGTTAAATAATTAAAATAAATATTTTTAGGGGGGGCACTCCATATATGTTACAGAAGCTAAAAAAATTTTTTTTCAGAAAATATCAACGTGTGGTACATAGTTCGACAGCTCTTTTGAAAATATTTAAAGGTTCTTAAGTAATGTTTTTGATTAAGTGAATACCTTTTGAAATAATCGCTCCGAAAGTTGTGAAAATTGTGTCCCCCCCCCCTCTATCTTCTAAACCGTGTGTACAAAAAATATAAAAAAAATTACAAAAATAACGCTTAATTAATACTTTCAATGAAAATTATTTTCAATAAGATCGGATTAACCGTTTTTGAGTTATTGGTGATAAACTGCGCTTCTCAACAAAAGGACGTAATTGCTATGAAGATACGCTCTTTTGTTGTTGTACTTTTTTTACATCGTATTTTTTACCTTATAGTTACGGCTATGGAACCCTACACTGAGCATGGTCCGACATGCTCTTGGCCAGTTATTTTTTAATGAAAGCTCCCAAACGTGTAACAAGCCCTAATAAATGTGACTATGATACTTTTACAAATTTTTTTAAATCCCTTAACTAAACCGCAATTAATCTTCGCAGTATTTGATGGTAAGCGACTATGAGGCCAAAACATTGACCTTTTGTTTCTATTTTAGTTTTTTTTTACCTTTTGATATCTTTTCCTCAATTAAGGACATGTTTATAACGCGGGGCTGAATTTACTGATTTATTTTGATCCATGAGACAATTAATGTAAAATGACAAAATTCGAGCTATATTGATTTAACATTATTTACTAGTAATGCCATCAGGAATACGTGGTTAAAATTGGTCGGGTTATTCTGGCCCACGGTGTGTAGGTACTTGAAGACGATTTGGAAAATGCTTTTTTTGTTTCAGACAGTATACTTATGAGGTGGTCCCATTGCAATCAAACCCGGACTTGATGTTTTTATTTTATTTATTTATTTTTACTTTATTAAATGATATCTTGGAGGAATCGAGGGAACTTCTATCAACAATTATTTAGAAAATGATGCAAATTCATTGTCCGTGAGTGTATTACAGGCACAAATACGGCGAGTTTGGTAATTTCTATAATAACATACGTATTTATTTTCAAATAGGCTTGTTTGCAGTCGGTTATAACAAAATTTTGCCGTAGTAGAATAAATCAAGATATAGTGTTTTAATAATGGGTCATTCTCAAAAAATGATGTCCGTAGTTAGGGCTTTATACAACAAAGTGTTAACTTTAATTTTTGTGTAACGAAAGTTAACCATATAAATTGTATGGTAAGTTTCGTTACACAAAGGAACAATATTAAGAGGTCGTTTTATAAAGCCCTAACTACGGACATCATTTTTTGAGAATGAGCCTAATGCGTTCATAAACCGTAAATTACAACCAGCAAAATGAACTGTTTCATTACAACACATTTCTTATCTGTGAAAATGTTAGTGTTGCACATTCAAAGGAGATTGCCGACTTTTGGTACCAATATCGTCATTAAATTGTGTCGCAACCAAAACGATACCAAAAACTTAGTTTTATTTTTTTAACCAGAGGGATTTTTTTATTACTGAATTTAAAATGGGAAATCTGAGATCAATTAAAAAAGAACGTGTTGTACGATTTCCGCCGCCACCATGAAAAATGTATGATTTCCTTAAAACTGTATTTGACAAACAAAATCGGTCAAAATCTAAAAGGCCTATGACAGTGGCACCACCGTCTACACAAATGTATACAAAAAATTTAATTCCATAAAACTCCGCGGTTCTTTCTTATACGAACTGCATCCAGCTGTCCTATACCCAGGAAAGTAACATGTTTGTCTCGTTCTTTCTTAAGACTACTTCTCACATGAGTGTAAAAGACAAAGCTAACGTCATAGATACGTCTTAATACAATTAATTATGTATGTAGTTTTCTTGATCTTAGCACGAAAATTGACAGCTTGACATTCTGTCTTATTCTAAGTTTAAATATAAGGTACTTTATAAGACACGTCTTTTCACAATTTTGTGTCGAAGGTCGTAAATCATTTTAAATTCTTTATTTGGTACAAATAACTAGTAATATTTCGCTGATACTTCACTATACGAGACATTGAGCGTAAATGTAATGTTATAATATTTTTTATCTCACGATGTATCAAAATAGTTTCAAATAACTTTTTTTATAATAATATTTTAACAATCTGAATAGGCACAATAAAAAACCTAAAACAGGTATCCGAAATGGCATGTCATACGACTAAGTGAAGTGAAGTCTCGTCAACGTCAGGAATTAAAGTTATTAGGTGATTTTGTATTTGGCCGGTTGACAAATACTTTGACGATTTGCTACGCAAAAACTCACTTCGAAATCTGGAAATCAATCTCAATTTCCTATGGATCCCCGAATACGATTTTAATGGGATTTAGTGATTAGGAAAGGCAGTTTCTTGTTCTTTAAGATAAAGTCGGTTTCGTGTTGACACAATGACTTTTGATTTGGTACGAGGCCCCATAGACGCGTCGGCAATCTCCTTTCGAACATCTTTGATAAACAAAGCAATTTGATTTGACCCCAATTGTAATATCAGTTGAAATGTTTTATTCGAAATGAAATGTCAATTTCAAACAATTTTGACAAATATTGCACGTTACTTGATGTCGAACGATAAAATTATACAATGATAATTGAAGCTAACTCTAGTTTATCAGTAAGTGTAGATAAACCAATGAACTACACGTAATTAACCCGACGGGAGTGTGGTGCCGTAAAGTTACATAGAGTGTGTGGTGGGGTGTGACATACCCCAGGACAAAAACCCAAGTTTACTTAGTTTCCCACCAAAATTATGTAAAATGACATCTTTATATTATATATAGGGATTAGGTTAGTATAAAAAATATAATATTAATTCAAATTCTTAATAAATTTTATTATTTTATTAAAGAGATGTGAAACACTGGTTTCGGTAACAAAAATAAACGTACTCATCTGTAATATTAAAAAAAAAATCAAATATTTTTGAAACACGAAAAATCTCTTTATGTTTTAAAGAACAAGAGATCTACAATGAATGAAAAATATAAAAACTTAGATAGTAACAAAAAATAATCAGCATTTTATGTAATTTTGTTGGTATAATGACAATAATTTAACATATTATTTATTTATAAAAAAAAAATTAACTCAATAACTCATTTATTTACAAGTTTATTGACAATAATAAATAACAACAACAGTATAAATCCTAAGTACTAACCTAATATTAACCTAACCTAATTATAATATATGGGCTCGCCTAGGTCGACGCCCTGCGGGAGGGTGCCCATAAGGCTGGCATAAGATGGCCCATAAGATAGTAACATAGGAACCTCTTACTTATTTGCATTGGATCAGTACATTTTTTTCTAGGAAAATTGGCATGGTCTGATACTTTGAATGAACTTCATTTGTCTGATGAGTAATTTAAACCCCGTCAAACATTCTCACTAGTCGTCTTTCATCAGCTTTAAGGGATATTTTTTTATCTAAAACTTAAAAATTAATCATAAATAGTGCAATTATAAGAAGACAAACAATAGAAAAATATGTGGCAGGGTGTAACATACCCCGGGGTGCTAGACAGGAAACCTCCCAGAGTGTCTGGATTCTTCTCATTCCTCTTGATCCGGTTGATCCGCAGGAAAGGGAAGCGTCTTGGCCGGTGCACCCCGGGAGCAACGGCAAGTGATTTCTTAGGGGCCCCTAATTGATCACTTGCCGATGCTGCGAATGAGCCTGTCAGGGGGGGTTGGGGGGTCCCGCACCGGGTTTCCTCTGTTAGAGGACTCTCCAGGTGCGGCACGCGAGGGCGGAGCGTCGGGCACGGGCAGCATCCCTCCGACGTCTCCTTTTGGGGGGCACTGCGGGCAGGCACCAGACGGGTGACATGTGCCGCTGCGTGGTGGCGGTGGACTAGTCCTCTGCGTCCCGAGAACTCAGCCTTGCAGGCTGCCGCTACCTCATGTGCTGGGGGCGGGAGGCGGAGGACTGGCCCACCGCGGTCCGTAAGGACAGACGGGAGTGTCTGCGGGGTAGGGGTGTCTGTCCTCCCGTGGACGGCTGCGGGGCAGGGGCGTTTGTCCTCCCGTGGCGGTGAGGGTGGGACTGGCGCCGGATACACGATTGGACCCCGTGTGTTCGGTGCCGGTTCCTGGTTTCCCCGGGGGACGGCCGTTGGTCGGGGGGAAGCAGGTGAGGGAAGGCACACTGGCCATGCTACAGTGTGCCTTTTTCGGAGAGGGTTCGCCCTAGGGCGAAGGTGCCGGTGATGTCGTGGTGGCTTGCTAGCGATCCCATGGCATCACCATGAAGGCACAGGGTGGAAGCATCCCTGAGTTTTAGTGGGTAGGCCAATCCCTTCTGGAGCGGAGAGCCCCACATAACCAATGCGTAACATCTGGCTGTCACCCCCGATGGCCTTAGGTTACGTAGTGGTATGCAGTTTCATGCATTTCTCCGGGTTAAAAAAAAAAAAAAAAAAGGGTGTAACATACCCCACGGACGTTTGAGTGCATGTACTTTCTAATATTGACCAGCGTAACACTGAGAACACGTCCTAATTCCCTCCTGCAACCCCTTAACTCCAGCTACACGAAGCCGCAAAATTGTAGTGTCATTTCACTCAGCGGTAAAATCATCACCTTATTTTTAGTCTTTAATCTTTTAAAAACCATGGAGAGTGCTAAATAAGTAAAGTTTAAGTATTTTTTGTAAATTTTCTAAATCAGAATTTTTGTTAAGTAATTTGTTTTAACTACATCCATCGTGTTTGGGCTCATTTAATTAGGCTTGACAGGAATTTACGGTTATAAAAATATGCAGTATGCAATTAAAAAGAATAACCTTGTCTTAATTTTTTTTTTACAGTAACTAAAGCTAGTTTACTTTTCCGAGTGAAATATTATAAGCACCTAACCGAATAATACGTAGGCCTAAATTATTTCTTAACTTAGTTGCCAAGTCTGCCATAGGTCCTTTATTTACACAACTGCGCTATAAATAAGTGCCAACAACCTATTGACATCATACTATTTGGGTGGTTGGGTGGTCTGGCCAAGCGAACTGGTTCGAGCCCAGTGACCGCAACGGCCAACCACCCGGCTCGACAATCACAATGCCCGAAAGTGGGTTGTGAGTTTGTCAGGTTTAAAAAAAAAAAAAAAAAAAAAAAAAAAAAAAAAAAAAAAAAAAAAAAAAAAAAAAGCTTAGGTACACGAAAATTTGGACACAAATAATTTATGCCAAATTAAATACGCATAAATTCGCGCTATATTCATAAATTATAAAAATTTACGTCAAGCTATAGATGATTTAGATATTTAATCAAGTGTATATAAGCGTGGTTAATAACCTATTTTGGTGCCGTTCGTCCAAAATGGCTTCGAGCTGAAAAACGTGGTTTGCCGTTTTGTTACACCCGAGAAAAAGGGTCTTGACTGATAGACGGACAACAATGTGATTCTATAAGGGTTCCGTTTTTAGGGTTCCGTACCAAAATGGTAAAAAAAGAACCCTTATGGTGCAACTCTGTCTGTCTGTCCGTCTGTCCGTCCGTCTGTCACAGCCAGATATCTCATGAACTACTGCTGCTATTGATATGAAATTTGGAATAGTTTTAAAATTCGCTAACCCGACCCTATTTGACATTAAAAAAATCTTATACCTTATTTACTTTTTTTTAAAAAGGGGCTTTTCTTAAATGGGAGGTCGAAAATTTAAAGTTGTGATATTGTATCAAGTGGAGTATCAAATGAAAAGGCCAAATTTGTAAATTCCAAAACCATTTTTGTTCTTTTTGTCAATCATGTATTTTTTGATTTATGACCAAAAACGTTAAAAAAATACCACTCCCCTCCATTATTAATGCTATCCCAAATATTACAGGAAAATATAACGGTTTTAATAACTTGCACAGCTTTTTAGAAATTTGCAAATATCGTAACACATACTTATTAGCTTCTACTAAACTAATCACCATTTCTCAAACTATCCATGTATCTATTAATGAGTTTGTACGGAACTCTCGGTGCGCGAGTCCGACCCGCACTTGACCGGTATTTTTTAAATGTTTTAATAGTTATTCTGTTATTCGGGACAGGGCGAAATCCCAAAAAATCAAAAATCATAAAAATCGGTCCATACGTTCCCGAGTTATAAATGGTGTAACTAACCCGACTTTGTTTTATGTATATAGATTTTGTCTTAATGTACACTCAGCCTGACTAACATTTTGCGTTTCTACATTCTGCGTATTGTACATTTTGGGTGTAGTGTATAATTTTTAACCGGATCGAAATAGTCAGTAATTTTGTCGTATGGTTCGCGAAAAATGATCAAACATTCTATTCCCCCTGAAGCATTATTGTCCCAGCGAATTTGCGTCATATATTTAATCAGCCGCTTTATATAAGGACGGTCCGGGGCAGGTGTGTTCGCAGTTCATACAAAAACCTCACCATGAAGGCTTCTCTCTGCTTCCTACTTCTGGTAATGCAACCGTTAATTCTTAAGCAAAACATACCACCTTTTTTTATTAATTTATTTAGACAACAAACAGTCATATTGTGAAAACTTGATATTTCTTGAAGGATATCATTTCCCTGTCCACTAATTCAGAAGATTCAGCCTCATTAGTCTCATTATAATCAGAATCAATTTCAAAAAAAGATGCCCGTAGTTAGTGCTTCATTAAACCAAGTGTTCACTGTTTTTGTGTAACGAAAGTTAACCATATAAATTGTATGTCAACTTTTGTAACACAAAGGAACAAGATTAACATTTTGTTTAATTGAGGCCTAAATACGGATATCTTTTTGAAAACGACCCGGGTCGGATACCGGTATCTTCTCTATACAAAAATACCGGTATTCTTTTAGTTCTTTGATTTATTATTTAATTTGTTAATCAGATAATCTAAAACGAAGTAAAAAGCATAAAATTCCGAGCCGTGATTAAAATGTCATTTTTGATTAATTTGTAGAGCTTGGCCGGAACTATACAATATTCAAATATGCATTTCACAAGAAGTGGGATCTTCTGAATATTCGCCAACGTCTATGCACAGGGAAATGATCATTTTCAAGGATGCCCCCTTTCAGCTTGTCACAAAAATACTAAGAGTACCTACTGGTATCAAGACGGAACAAATTAAAATTTTATTGACAAGCTGATATTGTATCTTTTGCTTGAAAACCATGAGTCATTCTCAAAAAAAGATGTCCGTTGTTAAGGGATCAATTTAACAAAAAATTAATCTTGCTCCTTTGTGTAACGTCACAATATAATGTGTATAGATAACTTTCGTTACACAAAGGAACAAGATTAACATTTTGTTCAATTAACCCTTAACTAACGATCCACGTTGCGATCTCCTCTTCTTTCCATCCTTTTTTTCTTCTTTTTTCTCTTCCCCTCTTTGACCTTCTTATTTTTTTTTGATAATACTGTTCTGCTTTTCAGGCTTGCTTCCAAAGTGGCTTTGGAGCTCCAACACGTAAGTTGTACTAATATTTTTGGTTTATCTTTTATTAATCTGATTCATTGTAAACCTATACTCAACACCAACCTCGGTTTATTAAAAGTAGTTTCAAACACGCTGTCTAGCTAGGTGTCGTCCGTTTATTACGTAAGACGATACTTTAACGCACATCTAGTATAATAAAATATCATGTACAGAAATATTTCGAGGTAGACGGAAAAAGTGTATGTACCTCGCGTGCTAAAAAGAAGTGGCGGCGCCTACTATGCACGCCGTTAACGTCAGTTGCCGTCAATATTATTATCAGATTTGAAACCTGATAATAATGGTGTTTTTTGTTAAAAACCACCAAATGAAATGGAAAATTTATCTTTTCCATCGCTAAATTACACTCTTGGCGTCAAATGTTACACATTTGGTTCCCATACAAATCGGCGAACTCTTTTCTCCTATCTCAATAATTATATTTCTGTGATATGCGAGGAAACTCCATACTGCACGCACATGTAGTATATCATTTAAGAGGAAACAGTAAGGTCGAGAGAATTGAAAATTAGGTATTTGTAAAATGTGTCGCTATACCGCACTGCCCGCCTCTCACCTGCAGAGCGCGATTGAGACAACTGCAGCTTGGACCGAAAATACCTTTTAAAATTTCATGAAAACAACGTTTCGTAGTCCCCTGATTTCTTCCCCAAAAATCTATTTAACTAATTTTTTCATTAAACATTAAAGAAAGGCTTTGGCCATGTTCCTATGTTTTCCTTTTTTTTTTAATAATCTAGTCAAATTTGTTTTCTGGATGTGTAAACACAGCGGAAAATCTGGCATTTCTTTTAGGTTTTTGAAAGTTAATATCTCTTTTGAGAATCAATTTATCGTAAAAAGAAAAACATAGGAACATATCAATAGTAGCCATAGATTTTTGGACAAAAAATGATTACTCTACTGGCATTATCCAGGGAGGAAACAGGGGACTACGTTTGTATGGAAAAACTGCCCTCCTGTTTCCTCTTAAGGAGACTTATTAATGCATGATTTTTTATTGTAGTATTAACAACTGCTAACGATTTCGAAATACTTTATTAGGAGAGAAAAAATTAAAAAAATTATGTCTCGGGTAGGATTCGACTTCCAATAAAATGTTTAGAATTCGTTGGCAATCGTTAATGCTACAATAAAGAAATCATGCTTGGGTGTAGCACATTGTTACTGTGGATTCCTCAATACGAGTTGGGACCACAGTGGCATGCATATGGGTTGTAGGGACTCAATAGAATCGTGTAAGAGTGGCCTACGGGCGTATAGAGGGTCCGACCGTGACCCCCAGAAAAATCTGACTTTGAAGTCTACCGAGTAAAGTTTCGGATTCGATCAACGGCCCGCCTAAACGGTAGTAGTTAGGTGTAGGGTGCTCGACCAAATGTCATAGAGGACCTTGGGCGACGAAAGAGGGTCATAATTTTTTTTCAAAATGGCGTCGTCAAAATGGCGAAAAATTTTATTACGGTAGATCATGCTACATACGTCACCCAGGATGACGTCACAAATGAGGGGACTGGTAGAAAAATTGGATGACTTGGGCATAGTTTCGGTGGAGTAGTTAATGAGCCTGTGTTGGCTCGAATAGCCAAGGAGAGGCAGGTTCGAATCCTGCCCGAGACAAACATACACCGTGTTTTTTTTTAATTCCGTCAAATTCGACATGTTGTTTCGTACGCCAACAGAAGCTGGTAAATCGCTTTTTGTTAAATTCAAGTTTTTTTTTTTATTTTTCATACAAAATAAATTAATCTTGAGTTGATGACCATTTTAAAAGACACATCTGAGTTAGTCAAAAGTCAATGTCAACTATGACAGTGTTTGGATTATGACAGCTCATTTATACTGGTTGGTGATTAAATTAAGATTATGAATATTTTAAAAATGGTTTAAGTTACAATATTAGTTTCTTGGAGAAATTAACTGAATTAGATCTGAAGAATGTGCCTTCGAAGTTAACGGAAATCAATAAAAACACGATGTATAATTTTTAAATTTTTCTCTTCTAATAAATGAGGGTATTTAGAAATCAGAAATCCACCAGCTGGCAGCAGGGTGGCGAAAAGTCTATTTGGCAGTACTGCCGCCTTAAGGAAAAAAACCTTAAGTGACAATTTTTGCGAAATTGAGTTATTGACACCCTCGAAATCAGGAAAAAAAATGTGATTTTTCTATTCAACAGTCATTTCTGCATATCAAACAGATCATGATTTAGACAAGCATAACTACACGGCATTTTGGTAAAATGACTTCCTGTCAGAGAAAGAAAAAGCATAAGTAGCTATTCCTAGATAGAAAAGTTCTTAACTGACGCCTTGTGTCTTTATATTTAGTCTTGAATTTGAGCCAAACATTTATTTCATAAGATGAAAAACCATTTAATGACATTTCTATGAAAAATAACCTTAATTTCACTAAAAATTCCATTCTTGTTAGTATAAAACAATTATTTAGTCGTAACACTCGGAGGTTGAAAAAACATAAGTTGTCAGTTATGTTTCTTCTATCTTGTACGACTCTTACTTATGCTTTTTCTGCTTAGTGTCGGTTTCAATAAAGTGTAGTTGTGGTTTATTTCGTAAAAATTGCTGTCAGTTATGCTTTATCATGCTAGTAGATAGCCCCCCTCCACCCCTCAAGGACAGGTTCACTCGGCGCACGCGGCTCCATCGGTTACTTTCCTTTGAGAGAGCTGCGCGTACGACGCACGTAATTAATGTACCTACTCTGCTGCTTACGTTTAAAATACGACAAGTGGTTAACGTGTATATGGTGACTGTTATAAAGTGTCAAAAACTATTCGTAAGTATACTTATATACTACGTTCCTAACCTTTCACTTTTGAATAACTGTATACCAATTTGTCGCGGTTAATCTTTTACTTGCAAATTGGCTTGGCGCGCGTATTCAAATGTGTACTTATACGTTCCTGAAATTAACATTACCTACTTATTATATTGGTTATTCTGGTGTTTAGTTACGCATCTACTGAGGTTGATGTTAATTATCTACACCCCAGGCCAAACGTATGAAAACAAGTTTAAAATAGGTACTTACCTAAAAAAAATCTCTGATGTTTAGTTAAAAAAGTGTTTTTTTCGACAGTAACATACGTATTTATTATTTCTATTAATATCCCTATCGACTACATTATGTTTTTCTACCGATAATAAGTAAACTTGTGTTCATAGTTTTGTCCTGAGGTGTACCTATTCTATATACTTATATACCTACTCGTAACTTAACCACGATACTTTGGGTGTTAAATAGCTGATGCGTTTAATGGGATTCAACATACAATGTTTTAACATAACGTGGCTTTGGTGCCAGCGAATTTTATGTCGCTAAACACGCACAGAAAAATAATGAGCACAGTAAAGTTGGTTTTACATCGGTACGTGGCACGATGCACCGGGCGGGCGTCATCTTGCCGCGTGCAAAGTCATGCTTGTTTATAAAATAAAACCGGTCAAGTGCGAGTCGGACTCGCTCACCGAGGGTCCCGTACAAACTCGTAAGTAGATACGTGAATAGTTCAACAAAAACTGTAGCCGTTAGCTTAGTAGGAGCAAATAAGTATGTGTACGATTTTTGAAAATTTCTAAAAAACGATGCAATTTAGGAAAACCGTTTTATTTTTCCTGTAATATTTAGGATGATATTAATAATTGGTAATTATTACAGATTTTTCTGTTCAGTAACTTCGAAGATAATAGGGGGGAATGGTATTTTTTTGAACGTTTTTGGTCATAAATCAAATAGTACAAAATTTAAAAAAAAAACAAAAATTGTTTTGGAATCTACAAATTCAGCCCTTTTATTTGATATCCCACTCGATATAATAGCTCTACTTTTGTTTTTCCACATCCCATTTCGGACCCCTTTAAAAAAAAAGTAAAAAAGGTATAAGATTTTTTTTCTATCCAATAGGCTCGAATCAGCGACTTTTAACACTATTCCAAGTTTCAAGTCGATAGCATCAGTAGATCCTGAGATATCTTGCTGTGACAGACGGACAGACAGACAGACAGACAGACAGACAGACAGACAGAGTCGCACCATAAGGGTTCCTTTTTTACCATTTTGGTACGGAACCCTAAAAACAGGGTTTTCCTAACTCCTTATTTTCATAACGCTTATTACATTCTATCGCTGTGTTGTTATTTTTATGGTTGCATGATTTTTTAAAGTTTTGATTTTTTTGAGTGATTGAGCTATAACTAAAACTACCTAACTACATTCTACCTCACTATAACTCAAAGGCCGTGTGTGTGTTTGCTTCTTGGTTGTGGGTATACGTTTTTGTTTTTGTTTTGGTTATCAGATAAATAACAATGCGGCAGTACTCCAGGAGCAGACGGTTGCTTCTAATGGCGAGAGGTGAAATGCAAGAAAATAATGACGAGCCACAAACATCAGCAGCAGTTCATGGAGCGGAAGCATCTGGGTATAGTTATCAAAAATTCCCCGATTTGAGAACATATTTAGCAGATGACGAGTTATTTCAATATCTCATTTGTTTTTTTAAATAAATAATTATGATTCTTAGTTGTATTTTTATGAATTCCTTTAAAGAGATAAATTATAATTTTACTATCTTAACTAAGTAAAAAAACCACAAGTACGAAATTGTGCTTTTTCGGCTTCTAGATTGTTTAGTAACATAAGCATAACTGTGTACATGTGTTTTTCTTTCTTAGTCATCGTAATGCAATACTGTCACAAAAAACATAAGTACGCACTTATGATATTTCTTATTAGAAACGATATATTATTTTTATTTATTCTAAGAGGCAGTAACTGTTTTTTATAAATAACTTATTAAAATAAATAGATAATCGAATAATTTACATTGTATAAAAATTCTACAGTGTTATTTTATTCATAAACAAAAGTTTCAACTTTGTACTTTGAATTAATCCTATTTTAGCAGGAGTGCAAAGTTTTTCGGCTTTTTCTCGAAACATACTTTTTGTCACTTAAGGTTTTTTTCCTTAAGGCGGCAGAGTAGACGTCAAAATCAGGTGGTGTGATTGGTGGATCTTGACGCCTACTGTCAAAAAGACCTTTCGCCACCCTGCTGCCAGCTGGTGGGCTTATGATTTCTAAACACCCTCATTATTTATGCATGTTTGTATCATAGTGGATTGTGCTGATGGCGCGGCAGCGCTGACCGGAGCTCCTGAAGGAGCAGCAGGCGCAGGCGCCGCAGGGCTCGGCAGCCACAGCTCCGAGGTGCGTGAAGAGGCCAGCGGAGCTGCTGGCGGAGCTGAGGATGCAGCGAAGGGGCTCGGAGGGGCCGGCGCCCCAAGCGGTCCTGGTGTGGACTCGCTGACTGGTGCTGGTGAGGACATGTTCTTATTTCTATAGTCTAATATTTTACCAATAAAGTCATTGAAATATAATAAGTATGGAAGCGAAGTTCTAACGGGGCGGAGCTAGCACTTACAAGGAAGGGGAAAAAACACCCCGCTTTGAGGGTGTTTTTTTTTAGAAAAATATGAGTTTTAGGTAAAATGACAAAACACGTGTCTATTCTGTTTTCATGTTCTCCAACATTAATGAAACCAGTAATTAACTAGAAACTTACAAAAAAAAAAATTCTGTACAAGTTGGAGGGTTTAGACACTTTTCAGTACTTTGAAGGACAATATCTCCTAAAAAGTTGAACTTGGGCAGCTTAAAAAAAATACGTGTCTGCTATTTTAGACTATAACATATATCAAAATGAATCAAATTGAAAATGAATCAAGTCGGACAGTTGGGTACCCTTCCTTGTTAGTACTGGAGGAAATACTGTAGCGGCAAGTGAAATTCTCACGTCAGTAGCTTTGTAACCAATCACAGATTTTTGTCTTTTAAACGATATGCAACCTATCCAAAAATGAAGGCATCTCAAACTTAATACTAATATTTGTCATAAATGATTTTAGACTCATACATAATAAACATTATGTTGGTTATCAAAACCACTTGATACATAAGACGTATTGATTAAAAAGTGGACGTTGTGGGGCAACTTTCAACGTTAATTTTAAGAGGAAACAGGAGGGCAGTTTTTCCATACAAACGTAGTCCCCTGTTTCCTCCCTGGATAATGCCAGTAGAGCAATCATTTTTTGTCCAAAAATCGATGGCTACTATTGATATGTTCCTATGTTTTCCTTTTTACGATAAATTGATTCTCAAAAGAGATACCTAACCTTCAAAAACCTAAAAAAAAATGCCAAATTTTCCGCTGTGTTCACACATCCAGAAAACAAATTTGACTAGATTATTAAAAAAAAGGAAAACATAGGAATACGGCCAAAGCCTTTCTGTAATGTTTAATGAAAAAATTAGTTAAATAGGTTAAGTTTTGGGGAAGAAATCAGGGGACTACGAAACGTTGTTTTCATGAAATTTTAAAAGGTATTTTCGGTTCAAGCTGCAGTTGTCTCTATCGCGCTCTGCGGGGGAAAGGCGGGCAGTGCGGGACAGCGACACATTTTACAAATACCTAATTTTCAATTCTCTCGACCTTACTGTTTCCTCTTAACCTAGGGTGACAAAGATAAAGATGATTTATTTGTAAAACATGAGTGAAAAAAAAAAACAAAAAAAAGTGGTCCAAAATTTTTTGTTCCTTTTGTTTTTTCCACAAGGTTTCCTTTATTCGATTAGACTTAAAAAATTATCCTGCAAAATTTAAGTGAAAAACAATATTTAGGGGTCGGTAGGATTTGAAGATTTTTGAGTGGAATTTAAAAAATGTTCCTGCTTACACTTTCGCGAATAACAATAACGAATGAGATACAAAGTAAAAGCCTAGATAGCGCTCGCAATAATTTTGAAATTTAACAGCTATACGCAGGTATTTGATTAATTACTTGCAAATTACTTGTAAATATAGTTACACGTGTTCGTCAAATTTGTCAAAAGAGCATTTAAACTATTTAAAGTCTAACGGAATAAAGGGGACTTTGTGGAAAAAAAAAACATTTTTCCGGACCACCCTAGCCTAGTCTGCAATAAGCGCGTGCGTGCGTGGCAGTTCCAACAGTCTCGTGCACCTATTCGCTGGGTACGCGATGACAGCGCCAACTAGCGGTTACAAGTACCGCGGACTTTTTTTTTGTGTTTTGTGGCTTTTGCTGCAAGGCACTTTGCCAACTAAAAACGTAAATTTCGCTAGTAAAAAGTGACAGCTGGTCTGCTGAAAGTTCCTTTTTTGGCCATGACGCGTGCTGCGATAGATTATATTACCCCCACCTAGTGCTTTGCACCTAGCGAATTGACGGAGTACCCTGCCTGCGCACTGTGGAAGTACTGGTGCGCTGTACTAGAGATGTGCCATTCTCGGAAACGTTCTCCGTTTAGTATGGAGAGAGAACGTTCTCAAGAACATTTCCCATACAAAACTGAGGATATCCGAGAAATCTCGAGAACGGCACAACTCTACGCTGTACACATGGGCTCGAGACGCTGCGTGTACAACATATTTTTAAAATGTTGTAATTTTCAATTGTACTGATTTTATTTTATTTTATTTTACTAACATATATAACTAACACTATGGACATATTCTGAGATAAATAAACGAATAAAGGCTTGTCTAAAGAATCTATTTTTTGACAGATTTTTTTTTTGTTATCAGGAAAGAACTTGGGTGGAGGCCACAACGCTGGAGGATGCGCAAGCGGTAAGATTTTCATCAGACTTCGGTCAAAGTCAAAGTGTTTTATTTTGTTAAACAAAGGTAAAACTGTATACAGCCAAGTGCAGCATCAACTTTTTCTTGTACCTCGTTGCCATGGTTACGTCCCCTGGACAACTCTTTAAATACACGATTTTCTATAAGTCTTCTACAGTTCAAATTCATCAAACGTATATTTTTGTTGTAGGTAGTTATAAATCTATTATTTTATGGACTGTCTCCTTCAGTGCGACTATGCTAGGTCAGAGAAAGGTTTTACTAAAAAAAAATGCATACTAGTAACTCTTTCGAATGTGTGCCCATTCCCTTGGTATTATCAAATCTTCGAGTGGTGGCTTTTGCTCAATTACCACTTCCTGGCCTGAGGGAGACGTAGAATTTCGTACTTACCACGGGAGGTAATAAAGAAAGCCTCAGATCGCATATTTATCGCCCTTGCCTTCGGCTCGGGCGTCAAATACCTATGATCTGAGACACTATTTGTTTGAAACTAAGAAAAATGTTTTTGTGCCCATAGGTTTATGTCCATCTACACCATTGAAGCATGCACCAATTGGTAAGTTGAACTTTTATTTATTAACATAATATAGATAACGGCATAAATAAGGGCTGTTTTCAAAAACGGAAAATATCTCGTTTTTTTGTGTAACGGAAGCTAGCCTACAATTTATAAGGCCAACTTTCGTTACATAAAGGAACTCTGTTTAGTAAAGCCTTACCTACGGACATACTTTTTTGAAACTGACCCATACTCATAAATCGTGTATTTAATTTTGAAAATGGAAATGGTCTTCCAATATTTCCATGTTTTTCCGGGACGAAAGCAAGTCTGTAAAAAGTGACATTTGGATGTCAATCCTGACCCAAGGATTTTTAGTGCTTTGGCACTGGTCCCACCGCCGGCGAGTAAGCGAGTAAAGCTGGGCGAGTAACAGCTCATTGCGGGCTGACCAGGCGCAGTGTGATCAATCGATCTTTCCAGATCCGCAATGTAATGCTACTCGCCCAACTTTACTCGCTTACTCGTCGGCGGTGGCCAATGGGGTCATGCCACGGTAAGAAGTAACGTGAGTCACAATTTTCATTAAGTTTTGATTTAAGTTTGCAACATGATGCAAATTAAACTGTTAATATATCTCTAAAGAAGTGTTACTTATCATTCCTTAATATATTAACACTAAAATTTATATCTTTAATGAAAAAAACGCAATGAAATCGTGACTCACGTTACATTTACGCGGAATAACCCAATGCCTTTATCTTGACAGCCTAAGGAAACTGTTCCCAAGACTACACGAACTTTTTGGTCTGATTGCATGAATTGGTGACAATTTCCTCATAAATATATCAGAAATATATCGAGATAAAAGGAAATTTTTACGTTTAACGTTTTTTCACTTGACGCCAAAAGTGCTTGCTATGACGCCAAAAGTGTAATTTAGTGATGAAAAACATAAATTTACCATTTCTTGTGGTAGTATTTGAACAATGAAGTATACCATTATTGTCAGATTTTCAAATCTGATAATAATATTGATGAGAACTGAAGTTAACTGCGTGCAAAGTAAATCGCCGCCACTTATTTTTACCCGACTGCGGCGAAGCCCAAAGGAGGGTTATGTGTTTGACCTGTATATGTATGTATTTCCGTTTCTATGTCCGCTCGTAACTACTCAACGGCACAACCGATTTTGATAAATGATACATCATTAGATCCGCCTTGATAGCGCGAGTGTCACTGGGTATAATTATTCGTTAAAATAAACAAAATGGCGGATTTTATGTACTTTTAAATTGCACCGCGGTCGGTTTATTTTTAGTAAAAATATTTAGCCAAAATGGCAAAAACGGAATCCTTATAGTTTCGTCATCTCCGTCCGTCTGTCTGTCTGTCCGTATGTCACAGGCATTTTACTCAAAAACTACATGATGGATATTGATGAAATTTGGAATATAGGTGTCTTTTATGAGCCGCTACTTAGTTTGGTATGTAAATAATTAGAATAAATATTTTTAGGGGGGGCACTCCATACATGTTCAAGACAGTAAAACAATTTTTTTTCAGCAAATATCAACGTGTGGTACATAGTTCGATAGCTCTTTAAAAAACACTATAAGGTTCCTAAGTAATGTTTTTGATTAAGTGAATGTATTTGGAAATAATCGCTCCGAAAGTTGTGTAAATTTTGTCCCCCCCCCTCTATTTTCTAAACCGTGCGTCCGAAAAATATGAAAAAAATCACGAAGGTAACGCTTAATTAATACTTTCAACGAAAATTATTTTTAACAAGATCGAATGTACCGTTTTTGAGTTATTGCCGATAAACTGCGCTTCTCAACAAAAGGACGTAATTGCTATGAAGATACGCTCTTTTGTTGTTGTACTTTTTTTACATCGTATTTTTTACCTTATAGTTACGGCTATGGAACCCTACACTGAGCATGGTCCGACATGCTCTTGGCCAGTTATTTTTCCTCCTACCTCGATACATTTCAGTGGTCTAAAAAAGTTTGTTCAATTAACGAATCCTTAAGGGCTGTTACATATAAACACGTTAAGACGTCGCAACGTGAAACGTTGCCGTGTCGTAGCACGTTGCCACGTCGTGACGTGGAAAATTATATTTTAATTTTTAATTTCTCCACACTGACATAATAGTACTTTTTGATATAAGTGCGGAATGTCATTTTTCACGAGTCCCGAGGTGTATTATCCGAGCCGCCAGGCGGGGGTAAATACTCGGGACGAGTGGAAATGACACTTCCGCACGTGTATCAAACGACGTTTTTTAATACATTTCCGAAAAAATGTCGATGAAACAAAAACATGGCACCGGCTGTCAGCGTTCAGCCCAATCAAAAGAAATTATTTTGAAAAGAAACACGCAGAATTTAATTAAATTAAAACATGAAAAAGCAAGTTATTTAGTGTTCAAAAATTAGCTGGAAAGTAAAAGCACTGTGCGCAAAATACAACTTTGCGCACGATTTACTGCTATGAAAAGTATCACGATTTACTGCTATGAAAAGTATTAAGTAAAAGAAGTGTATTAAAAAGTTGTTTTTTGAATGAATGTTTTCCACGTCACGACGTCGCCACATGAAACGATACCGTGTCGTAGCACGACGTGATATCCTGCAAAGACTACGATATTATATGATATCCTGTTGTAGCACAGTAGTATCGTGAATTTTTACGTTGCTCGTCGTAGTTTTCCACGACATGACGTCGCAACGTGATACGATGCCGTGACGTGGCACGACGCGATATCGTAACGTGTTTATGTATAGCCCTAATTGATATTTTATTACCAATATTTGTGATGATTATTTATTATAGGTTGATGTTTTGTTGATTCATTTGGATAATTAGAAAAAAAATCCCGTATTGTTTATCATTAAAAAAACATTGGTAACAAAATTGGAAAAAATAACCACTTGGTGAGAGTTAACGTGCCCATCAGGGTCATCCTCAAAAAATGATGTCCGTAGTTAGGGCTTTATAAAACAACCTCTTAATCTTGTTCTTTTGTGTAACGAAATTTACCATACAATTTATATGGTTAAGTTTCGTTACACAAAAGAACAAGATTAAGAGGTTGTTTTATAAAGCTCTAAAAACGGACACCATTTTTTGAGAATTACCCATCAAGGACCGTAAAATAGCATGGCTAACAAAGAACTGAAGCTTCTCTAGTCCGCCGGTTGTTTAACGCTGGTTAGTGTTCCTCTTCTTCAAAAACTGTATATCTACAATTTCCAGGTGATAGAAACATTTAAAGGTTGCACAAAAGGGTTGAAATTTTATACTTTTTAGTTTTTAGTATATTTAATTATGATGTATTTATTCTTTTACAGTCGGACCAGTTATCGAAACCAAAGACAGTAAGTTGTTCTTTATTTTTTTAAACATCTTAGTAATAGAAATATTTCAATAAGAAACTGATAAATAAAAAAATGATTTCTTTATTTTTTGAAAGCTTGCTAATTGATTAATGATATTCTTATGTTTAATTCAAAGCAAATATTTATAAAATAATTATGTGCCTTGTATAAGATGTTGGGCTACAACGCTAGATGGCGCTAGAAGCCTCCCTTGAGGGTTATAAAAAAAAGAATGGTTTAGTTGAAAAGGGTAAGGGTCATGAGGACTAGTTCGATGAATGACTATATAAGAAACAGGTCTAATTTGCACCCGGTCTCGGCAGCATGTAAAATGCCATAATATTAAAATGACTGGGTATAAAATTGGATTTAGTTGTACAACGTCTTTATTTGCAAAACGGCTGAATAAGCAAAATGTCCTATTAGCTAATCGATTAAGTAGCAGAACACACCAAAAGTAACATAACGGTATAGGCGTATAGCCAGATATTTATAAAATCTCAGTTTCAAAACGCCAACATAATCGAATGACAAGGAAATCACTAAGTTTTTGGAGGACCCTAGTGTAGCCGAGCTTAAGGTTGACCTGCAATATATTTTATGCCACACCTGGCCATAAAGTTGCTTTTTCCGCACGCTGCGCGTACGGAAAAAGCCGCTTTCTGGCCAAGTGTAGACATAAAATGATGTACACAACACGGGAGGTAATAAAGAAAGCCCTCGATCGCATATTTACGTCCCTCGCTTGCAGCTCGGGCCGCAAACTTCTGCGATCTCGGCCTTTCTTTGTATTACCACCCTAGTTGTGTAATGTACTATATTTCATTTTATTTATACCTTTTTCTTTTTAGGAATCGTTGGAGACGCTAAGGATGTGCTCGATGGCGCCAGTCACTTAGGTAAGTAATAGTACATTAGCTACCTAAGGATATAAAACAAAGAATGTCCTAGATCACAGGTATTTGACCTTAGGACCTTATATATGCGGCTTTTACGTCACACCTGTACTCACACTTATACTTTTTTTAATGGCTGCACGCCGTGATGCTCTGTCACAAATAAATGTCGAATGAAAATTAAAAAGGCTTTCTCGCAAGCTTACATTTTGCATGAATTAAATTTTCATTCCACATTTATTTGTGACAGACAGAGCATATAGCAATAACTTTTTTCTACTCCTGTCCTTTAATCTGTCTTTTACCTACTTGGTCACGAACACTAATGTAAGAACATACATAATATGAATTCAGAGTAGTCTATACTCTATTCCCCATAACAGCACTAGTATCGTTATAGTCGCAATACGATACTGCTAGCAGCCACAGACTTCTAAATCTAGGTCAAACTTAGGTCAAGGATTAAGCGTTAAATTCTAACTTTACAATAAAAATGCACAACTACCAACTTAACAAACAATTAAATTCCTACGGATTTAAGATAAACAAAATTTTCCGAACTAAAGTCATTGATGCCAACATAAAAAAAAGTATTTTTAATATCTTCACTGCGTGTCACTAGCGAGTATACGTCAAATTTAAAAAAGTTTACCATAGACACATAATGTCAGTCATAGGTATGTCATATTTGCCTTGTTTGCGCGCTAGGTATGTTTAATTTTGTATTTTATATTTTAAAACCTAGTCGTAGAAAAAGTATTGTATGAAACGTTATATAATTAAGTCAAAAAATGCTCGCCGCCGCGGCGGTTCGTATCGCAACTCGCGCCATTCGCATTATTTGAGCCTACTTATACAACCGTTGCATAAAATACTTTAATGTAACTAATACTGGTGCGGAGCATTGGCTTATAATGGACTGAATTCATAGGACTAATCCTGCTGAAATCACCCCGTATTTATTTTAAGGGCCTTGTTAACAAAAAAAAATTTCTTGGCAGATATAAATAAGACGTCCCAAGCTGTTCTGAACGCAGCCGACCACGGTAAGTGTTTTTAATTATTTTTACGTTTTGCATAGCGTCATTCGTTGACAACTCTTTAATAGGTCAAACTGATTTTACATTTCCTCAATATATATGGGTAATTCTCATATTTGTGTAAACAGCCATTATCGTGGATGTCACTATCGTGGGTTTAATTACTTTTACCAAGGACCATTAAAACAAGAGGGCTGTCATTCTCCATACAAAATGCTGTTCCCCGAATTTACAACGCCATCTATATGAATAAGCTTGGTAAAATAATTATATTATTTACAATTATTCAACTTTGCAAACGTGACACAGTATTTAAATGTCAGAATTTATTTATTATTAGCTGTTTATGAACTAATTGTTACTAAACTATGTTTCTTTGTTCAATTATAACATCGTTAAATGTTTAGTTTTTTAGCGCCATCTAGTTTTTGCCCGGAAATCCCCTAGCGGTCGGGTTACAATCCAAAGTATGGAGAATGACACTTACTATCATCAAAGAAGATAGACAAACTAACAGATTAAATTCATTTATCTACTTACACAAAGAAAGTAGGGCATCTTATCTATTTTATGCCACACCTGGCCATAAAGTGGCTTTTTCCGCACGCTGCGCGTACGGAAAAAGCTGCTTTCTGGCCTAGTGTCGACATAAAATGATGTACACAATATGGGAGGTAATAAAGAAAGCCCTCGACCGCATCCCTCGCTTGCAGCTCGGGCCGCAAACTTCTGCGATCTCGGCCTTTCTTTGTATTACCACCCTAGTTGTGTAATGTACTATAATTATTTTTTGGTAATATAATTATTTTTACGTCACACCTGGCCATAAAGCGGCAATTACCGCACGCTACGCGTACGGAAAATCCCACTTCCTGGCCTGGGGGAGACGTACAATCTTGTACTTACCACGGGAGGTAATAAAGAAAGCCTCAGATCGCATATTTATCGCCCTTGCTTTCGGATCAGGCGTCAAATACCTGCGATCTGAGACATTCTTTGTATTACCGCCCTAGATAAGTAAATGTATTATAATCTATTTTTTTTCTGTGATGTCTCCAGCTGCTATAGGAGTAGCAAAAACAGCCGATCAGATTGTCCCAGGAGTAGGCACCTTAGCCCTTGGAAGTAAGTATTTCACAATTAGTACTACAGAAATTATATCAATTGATTCCTTTTTCGTCATATTCCTGATTGGACATATTCTTGCTTCGGCACATTCCTGTTTAGACGTCGGAATACGTCTAAACAGGAATGTGCCGAAGCAAGAATATGTCCAATCAGGAATACGACGAAATAGAAATCAATCATTATGTCGAGGTAGACGGAAAATGTGTGTGTACCTCGCGTGCTTAAGAGGAAACAGTACGGTGGAGAGAATTGAAAAGTAGGTCTTTGTAAAATGTGTCGCTGTCCCGCACTGCCCGCCTCTCCCGCGCAGAGCGCGATAGAGACAACTGCAGCTTGGACCGAAAATACCTTTTAAAATTTCATGAAAACAACGTTTCGTAGTCCCCTGATTTCTTCCCCAAAACTTAACCTATTTAACAATTTTTTCATTAAACATTAAAGAAAGACTTTGGCCGTGTTCCTATGTTTTCCTTTTTTTAAATAATCTAGTCAAATTTGTTTTCTGGATGTGTGAACACAGCGGAACATCTGGCATTTTTTTTAGGTTTTTGAAGGTTAATATCTCTTTTGAGAATCAATTTATCGTAAAAAGGAAAACATAGGAACATATGAATAGTAGCCATAGATTTTTGGACAAAAAATTATTGCTCTACTACCATTATCCAAGGAGGAAACAGGGGACTACGTTTGTATGGAAAAACTGCCCTCCTGTTTCCTCTTAAACGAAGTGGTGGAGACCTACTTTAACTTCAGTTGCCGTCAATATTATTATCAGATTTGAAGATCTGATAGTGATAATAATGGTATAATTAGTTGTTCAAATACTACTCAATGAAATGGACACGTTTTTTTTCCATCATTATCATTGAATTATACTTTTGGCGTCAAACGCCAAGCGAGAAACGTTACTCGCTTGGTTCTCATACAAATCGACGAACTACCTAGTTCCCTTCTATCTTAATATATTTCTGTGATTATACCAAAATGGTCGCGCACCGTGCGGTTCAATAGTACATTATTTTATTTTATGCCACACCTGGCCATAAAGTGGCTTTTACCGCACGCTACGCGTACGAAAAAAGCTGCTTTCTGATCAAGTGTAGACATAAAATGATGTACTCAACACGGGAGGTAATAAAGCAAGCCCTCGATTGCATATTTACGTCCCTCGCTTGCAGCTCGGGCTGCAAACATCTGCGATCTCGGGCTTTCTTTGTTCAACCACTCTGGTTGTGTAATGTACTATTATTTTATTTTATTGGTATTTAGGATAACAACAGTCGTAATAGTTACATAACACAACTAGGGTGGTATAATTAAAACCTTTTTAGGGTTCCGTACCTCGAAAGGAAAAAACGGAGCCCTTACAGGATCACTCGTGTTTCTGTCTGTCTGTCACAGCCAATTTTCTCCAAAAGTAGTGGAGCGATTGAGTTCAAAATTTTGTACATATTATATTAAGGTCGATGACCCAAACACGTCCGTGTAACGAAAATATAATGAATTTTAAACACTTTTAGGGGGTAAACTAAACACGTAAAAAAAATAGCAAACTATATCGTGTGACATATGAAATGAATGGGCTTTCTGTGGGAATTTTAAATATTTTTCTTTTATAATTTTCTTATTATCTCCGCAACTAATGGACCTAAAATTATGAAAAAATACAGGATATAGCCCTTTACCTATAGATTACAGGAAAACCTATAAGAAGTCTGTAGAATAAAGTATAATTGTGTTGTATTGTTTTGGATGTACGGAACCCTCTTCACGCGAGTGTAACTCGCACTTGTCCAGTTTTCTTCGACCTCTGCAGACTTAATGCAGACAGACTATAATTATTAGCATATGTTATATACTTTTTTTTGTTTCAGTATACTCTGTTCCTTCTGGCATCGCTCATGGCGCCGCTGCAGGTATTTTTCGCAAAAATAATTTGGTGCGGTAGATTTTCGTCGGCGACATTTGCATGCCAAACCAAGGATCATTAAAACAAGAGGACTCTCATTCTCGATACAAAAAGCTGTTCTCCGATATTACAACGCCATATACATAGGTATTAGCTTGGTATAAGAATTATATTATTTACAATTATTCAACTTTGCAAGCTGGACACAGTATTTAAATGTAAGAATTTATTTATTATTAGCTGTTTACGAACTAATTGTTACTGTACTATGTTTCTTTGTTCAATTATAACATCGTTAAATGTTTAGTTTTTTAGCGCCATCTAGTTTTTGCCTGGATATGCCCTTGCGGTCGGGGTACAATCTAAAGTATGGAGAATGACAGTCCTCTTGTTTCAATGGTCCTTGGCCAAACTAAATGTTTAGAGTAACGCGGTCTTTGTAGAGAGTGGCCTTACTTAGTTTTTCCCCTCTGCCAAGCAATTTGCGCCAGTGATCATATTCTTTCTACAAAACTAGCTGCAATTGTATTAGTCGTCAGACTAAATCTAGTAACTCACCTGAAGAGATCTCCGTGAATATGCCGAATTGTTCCGTAATTCGCTGCAAAAGGAGATCTAACACGTTAAACGTACAGTCGAGTTCATCATTATCTGAGCAAAAAACGGATCAAAAATATCTGATCTAGTTCTTATGCTTCGGACAATAGGGTCTTGTTCAGTTATTTTTGGTCCAATCTTTGCTCTGACTGTACAAATAGTTGGTGTTTCCTTTCACATCTAAAGTATTTAGAATCTCATTATCATTATTTACATCCTTTAATCAGATTTGACATTATTTGAAGTTTGTTTACTAGTTGACAAACAAGCAACCTTGCGTTGCCTTGCGTTGCCATGGTGTTCTGCTAAACTTATCAATGTTGTGCGTCACGTCATTACACTATTTCAATGTCAATATGTTGTTCTATTTGTTACGTAGTGATGGACGATTCATGTACGCGTGTGTAAGTAAGTATGCGTTACCTCGTTCCCCCCTCGCCAAATATGGCAGACATTTGTGTACTGGATAAGAGCCTTATGACGTCTTCTTTCCGTGTTGCTTCAAGACTTTAGTCATAATACATTCATGCGGTATTTATTTAGGCGGTAATACATTTATGTATGGCATACAAATGTCGCGGACGAAAATCCACCCGGTTATGAAGTTATGATAAGAACTCGTATTTCGTTCTATTTTCTTGCAGAATAAAATGTGCACATCATTTGATATACAGCGTGACCATAGCCGTTGGACATACCCTGAAATCCGCCTTAGAATTACTTCTCAAGAATGCTCTACTATAAGCATATTTTTTAAATTAGGAGCTTGGATAAATATTTAAATTTTCTAATAAAGTTTAGGAATAAAAAAGTAACATACTCAAATACGCCTAAAACGCCTCAAATATGTATTTACGTTAAAGAGCGTACTCCCACCTGAAAGGCCGGCAACGCACTTGTGACTCTTCTGGTGTTGCAGGTGTCTATGGGCGACGGTGATTGCTTACCATCAGGCGACTCGTCTGCTCGTTTGCCCCCTATTTCATAGAAAAAACTGTATCGTATCACACATACGTAATGACGACATTAATTGGACTGACAGTAGTGACACCCAATAAGTGTCAATATTTTAAAAGAAAACATATTAAAGAAAAAGTTATGCAATTCTTTGAGGTTGCATTTGCTGAAAGGAGTTTTGAAATGTGCCTAAAACTCAAAAGCAAAAGTAGTAATTCGTTAATTTCTCCGTAAGTTATGCTCTAATTGTTATGATATTTTGTATAGGTATTAGTTAGAGATACTCTAATTAGCATGTACCTTTCAGGTTTGTCCAGAGGCTAGGGACAACCTGTATATATTTTTATTCCACACCTGGCCATAAAATGATGTAAACAACACAGGAGGTAATAAAGAAAGCCCTCGATTAAATATTTACGTCCCTCGCTTGCAGCTCGGGCTGCAAACTTCTGCGATCTCGGCCTTTCTTTGTATTCCCACCCTAGTTTTGTAATGTACCGTAAGGTCGGGGTACTTTGGCCAAATATAGGGTAACTTTGCCCACCTTACAACTTACATATCTCAGATCTATAACGTCTGATAATAAACATAAAAACATGAACGGTCAGCTAAAACCAACCACATGGCAATGTGCCGTAATTTAAATGCAATAATAAAACCTGAATTGAGTTAATCCCTATTGGTCAAAGTTACCCCCCAGGGCGAAAGTAACCCGACCTTACGGTACTATAGTGTTTACCAGTTAGACCTTAATCCTGAATCGCATTTTTAATTTGGTTAAAATATTTTTTCTTTATTCTATTTTAGGCGTTTCTGGAATTGCTGTGGGTGTGTCTGGCGGTCCTACTGGTGAGTAGCGCTTAAATAACTTACAAGGAAGGGTAGGTACCCAACCGTCCGACTCCGATTTGATTCATTTTGATATATGTTATAGAGTAGTCTAAAATAGCAGACACGTATTTTTTTAGCTGCCAAGGGCTGCCAAAGGGCTCAAACTTTGAAGGGTGTTTTTTTTAGGAAAATATGAGTTTGAGGTGAAATGACAAAACACGTTTCTATTCTTTTTTCATGTTCCCCAATATAATAATGAAACCAGTAATTAACTAGGAACTTGCTTGATTTTTTTTCTGTAGAATGGTTTAGTCACTTTTCAGTACTTTGAAGGAAAAGTTTTCTAATAACTTTTATAAATTTTTTGTTTATTTATTCTGTGTTATGACAATTCAGTATTTTCCAATCCATGTGACTATATTATATTGTGAAATTCAACATTAGTCCACATCCCCATTCCTCGTGGACCCCATCATCAGAAATCAGAACTGAAATTTGAAAAACATGGGACTAGGGTTTCTGCACGAGCTTTCTCGAACTCGAGAATACTCGAGAATTTTGCCGACGTTCGAGACGGGAAAAAAATGATCAGTACTCGAGAATTCTCAAGTCTCAAGTCAGTAGAGTATTTAATTGTAGTTGCTGGCTTTTACTGTTACTTATCCTAAAAAGCACCGTGTTCATGGCTTTTGGGGGGTTACTGATTTAGCTAGGTTATGAGTTATGAGTAATGATTTTAATTTCTGTTTTTTTCCTTAACTTAAGAAAAGGTACTAAATACAACATTACTATACTGCCGCCATAACGTAAAAGGCCACAACTAACATTTTTTTTCGACACTGAGTTATATACATATTCGGAATCAGCGAAATTTACTGATTTCGAATATGTAAACATCTTGGTGTCGAAAAAAAATGTTAGATGTGCCCTTTTCCGTTATGGCGGCAGTATACTTACGTTAAAATCTGTAAACAACTTGGTATCAATTATCAAAATGCCTAAATTACGAAATGACTGTTCTTTTTTCAATAATAACATATTTGCAATGCGATTGAATTTAATACTTACCTATTTGTTTTTCTCACAAAATATCATAAAATCAAAATTATCTGATCTCAAAATGTGTAAAATTGGTCGTCTGGCACTCACATTGTTTATTTATTACAAAACGACAATGGATATATTTTTATTGCAAAAAAAATACTTTTACTTTACTTTGGGCATTTTGAAACAGAGAGATTAAGAACCAGAAGTATTTCTTTGAAGTCGTATCGTTCTAAATATCAGTCTTATCGGTACATGAGAATTTTGGGAACCAGGCATTTTGGATTAAGTCATTATAAAATTAGGTAACAGGGAAGGTGGTTTTTAGAATGAGAAAAGTCGTAATTTAGGAATTATAGTACTAAAGCAATACGGAATTTAATCAAATTAATGAGTGAGACATGCAGTTACGTCATAACAAAAAATAATGATTTATTGTATTATTTGAACAAGCCTATTCATAGATATTTACGGTTACCCAAGTAATGGAAAAATATAGAGAGTACAATAAAATCTTATACATATGTTTCATTGATTACATGAAGGCATTCGACTCTATCTCACACTCCTACTTATGGGCAAGCCTCGAAGAACAAGGCATCCACACAAAATATATAAATGTAATAAAAGAAATATATAACAATGCCTCTGCAAAAATAAAGTTAGAAAGAATCGGAGACTCTTTTCCAATAAGACGAGGTGTAAAACAAGGCGACCCACTGTCACCCAAACTGTTTACCACTCTACTAGAAACAATCTTCAGACGATTAGACTGGCAAAAACATGGTCTTAATATAAATGGCGAAACCCTTACGCACCTCAGATTTGCCGATGACATTGTTATCATGTCTGAAAGTCATGAAGGCCTACAAGCAATGCTGGAAACCCTGGATACAGAGAGTCGTAAAGCTGGGTTACTTATGAATGTCTCAAAAACAAAAGCAATGAGCAATGGTGCGAAAAAGAACATAAAAATACAAAGTGGAGAAATTGCTTACGTACAAGAATACATATACCTGGGTCGGCTCATAAGCTTTGAGAACCCCCTAATAAAGGAAATCGACAGAAGGATAGCGATTGGATGGAAAAAGTACTGGTCACATAAAGAAGTATTTAAAGGCAGCCTTCCAGTCTATCTTAAAAAGAAGCTAATGGACAGTGCAGTTCTACCAACGGTTACGTATGGATGTCAATGTTGGCCTCTTACCGCAAATGTCATTCAAAAGTTAAGAACATTCCAAAGGGCTACGGAGAGGTCAATGTTGGGCATAAAGCTAAGTGACCATGTGAGATGTACAAAAATACGGAAAATAACAAAAATAGCAGACATTGTACAGTGTGTAAACTAAAGTGGAAATGGGCTGGACACATTGCGAGAACCAACGATGGGCGTTGGAGTGAACGCGTCATACAATGGTACCCAAGGGACGGCCAGAGAATGAGAGGCAGACAGAGGAAACGCTGGTGTGACGATATAACCCAGATTGCTGGCAAAAATTGGCCAAGAGTGGCAAAAGATCGTCAAATATGGCGTACTATGGAGGAGGCCTATGCCCAGCAATGGGCACCAAACTCTTAATTAAAAAAAAAAAAAAAAACAAATATTATTATATAAGTTAGTATTAACAATATGTAAACAAATATTATTAGATTGTAAGTAAGTAAGTTTGGAATAAAGAGGCTATATTATTATTATTATTATTCATAGAAAGACTCGAGACCCGAGAAAACTCGAGAAATTGGCTTTGAGAATTCTCGAAACTCGAGAAAAAAATAGGGTCGAAAAATCAAAAATCCTACATGGGACCAATGTGGACTCTTTCAATTAAAAAATAACTTAGGGTACCGTATCAAAGTGGAAAAACGGAACCCTTATGGTGCGACTCTGTCCGTCTGTCACAGCCAGATATCTCGGCAACCACTGTTGCTATCGTTGAAATTTGGAATAAGTAGTGTTAAAATCGCCTAATGGACATACTTTTATTGCTCGATTCCAAATTTCTGTATGTGACAGAAATTTTGGTACGGAACCCTAAAAACAGTTTATTGCAATTATTTCTTTAAGCCACGGGAGAGTAAAATGTTTCAATTTTTTTCAGGGGTTCTTGGTGGTTGCGCTATTTAAAGATCAATACGGTAAGAATTAAATGGTGAATACCATTTATATATATAATGATTAACCTTTCCTTGTTCCCAGAGTGGCATGCAATACCAGTATTTTTAGTTTAGCTAATTAATATCGGGATCTCGGCGTTGGCCTATACAAAAAACCGGTATTGCATGCCCAATCACAGACTTCGCAGAGAGTACTGTTTTTTGTAATAGGCTTGTGTCCTAAATTTTGTTTCTGATGTAAATGGATTCTACTATTTATGAGAAACAAATATATACCTATAACTACTACACTTGGATTACTATAACAGCCACAAATTGCAATCAAAAGTAGCCGACCCCACCGAGCATTGAAAACGGCCCATACAAAACGGACGCACCCTGTGACGCCGTCTCTTGTCCGAGGACAATGTACTAAGTCTGTATGAAAAAGTTAGCATTTTGCCATTTTGAGCGCGAAAAAGAGTGTTTAAGCACATAGTTGTCATAGATTTATTGTTTCAGTGTTATTTAAGCTTTTCGAAATTGACTTTAATTTTTCTTTAAGACGATAAAAAATATAGATTTTTTTTAAATTTTGTGGTCTCATAACCTTATATTCTTAATACATATTTTATTTATGCCACACCTGGCCATAAAGTGGCTTTTTCCGCACGCTGCGCGTACGGAAAAAGCCGCTTTCTGGCCAAGTGTAGACATAAAATGATATACACAACACGGGAGGTAATGAAGAAAGCCCTCGATCGCATATTTACGTCCCTCGCTTGCAGCTCGGGTTGCAAACATCCGCGATCTCGGCCTTTCTTTGTATTACCACCCTAGTTGTGTAATATGCTATTATTTCTTCTAAGTTATGATCATTTAGTATTTTCCAGTCCATGTGACTATATTATGTTGTAAAATTCAATATTAGTCAACGTCCCCTTTATTTTCGAACGTCGTAAACGCCTTTTTCCTCTGAAACCATTAACCCGTTCCCTGGCCCGGTGCCCCCAATGTGGGTTTATTAAGGTTTTTTTCAGGAATCCGTGCTTCCACTACGGGGTCACTTCCCCATACCGATTGCACAGTTGGGACTTCTGACACTGTCCGATAGTTTTGCATGGGGACAGTAAACGTGTTAAGTTTTCAGAATTTTCATATATCTACCTAAGAGCCTGTCCGACGGAGCGTTTTGCGCGCGAGGGCACTCGCGCGCTTCAATTTATGTTGCATCCAGATCCTGCGTTTTACGTTTAAAATACGTCCACTCGCCACGGACACGCGCATACTACTGAACGCTCCAATGGCGCCAGAGTATCTCGACTCGCGCGGCGCTCGCGCGTAAGACGAGCGAGTCGAGAGTCCGGCGCGTTGCACGCGTTTTACGCGCGAGTATGGAAGCGCGCGAGAGCATCTGGACGGGGTGTATGTAGCTCTAGTACCTCGGGAACGCGCGAGTGTCACGCATAGGGCGTGCAGAACCGGGAAATTTTAGTATGAGAGAACCGGGAATTCCCGGTACTGCCATACTAAAATTTCCCGGTTCTGCACGCTCTAGTCACGCGCGAGTACCCTCGCGCGCAAAACGCCTCGTCTGGACAGGCTCTAACCAAACCTTGTTTCCATTGAAAGCGTTTTAAACATCTGTAACTGCCCGATTGCATTCTTCGTAAAAAATATTGTAATATTGTTTCATTAATATCAAAGTATACAGTAGGAGCGCGCGACACGTATTCACACAGACGCACGATCGCGCGCCTGTGTGAGTGCGATCCATACTGGAGCATTCTTACGCATTCTTAAATGTTTGCTTGTAGTGCGTTCGTACACGGCGCGCACACATTCAAGCGCGATGAACCTTTTGTAGTAAGAAAAATTACTGCTATTTTTATTTTACTATTTTAATATCCTATACGGCATGGGATAAAATGACAATGTTATAAGTTAATTGTACCCTTTTAAAAAAATGATTTCTTTTTCAGATTGATTCTGCCAGAATTCTCAACATCGAACTTCACGAAGATAATTCAAATAAATGTACCAAATAGTTTTCTTTTTGTTGTAACTTTAAACAATTATCAATAAAACTGTGTACATTATACAAAAATGGTTTTTATTACTTTAATTGTTGAATATCGTCACTAATTTCAAAAACACTCGTATTTAAAAACGTTCAAGAGAAAAACGTCAAAAGTTACATACGAACTTCATATACACTTACCTTACTGCATTTTTACCTGGAGTCAGTAACAGATACGTGATATTTTTAAAGTAATGACGATATGCAACGTCCATTGGGATTTAAACTAATCAATAATGGTATTCCAGATCAAAGTACTTAGTAAAAACTATATGTAATAGTACATTACACAACTAGGGTGGTAAAACAAAGAAAGGCCGAGATCGCAGATGTTTGCGGCCCGAGCTGCAAGCGAGGGACTTAAATATGCGATCAAGGGCTTTCTTTATTACCTCCCGTGTTGTGTACATCATTTTATGTCTACACTTGGCCAGAAAGCGGCTTTTTCCGTACGCGTATCGTGCGGTAAAAGCCACTCTATGGCCAGGTTTGGCATAAAATAATTATTTTCCAATAACCATACAGAATATTAAGCAAAAAGTTACTTAACTCTTAATCTATTAACATAATATACTTCGGTAAAAGAAAAGGCAGAAGTGTGTTCCAAAATACTTTATTTACTTTAAAATGAACCAAATATTTCTCATATTCAACAAAAAATATACCTACATAATAATGAATTTGTATGATCTTCGGTAAATTCTTACGTATTTATGTGGAAAAATCCTTAATTTCACAGCATTTGAAGGGTTCACGGAAAGAACATGTCTAGTCACTTAAGTAACTTTTTGAGTAGCGGTTTGAAAGTTAGTCATCGGGAACAATTACTTTGGTAACCATTCCTTTAAAAGTAAAAAAAATATATAATATTTTTAAATATATACCTGTAATCAAGTGGTAAATTATAGATCATTGGGAGCTCTACATTTTGAGATTAAAATCTCATTTTCAAAAAAGTGACTAGACATGTCCTTTCCGTGGACCCTTAATTTGGTGTTTCGAGTTTGTACGGACTATAACGAGGACAAAAATGTACGTTTGATGAATTCTAACCGTAGACAACTATAGAAAACCAGGTTTTTAAAGAGTTGTTTAAGGGCCGTTACCATGGCAACGAGGTACAAAAAAAAGTGGATCGACCTGATTCCATGTTGTAAGGCAATTTTGCTGTAATTATGAATATTGATAACACGCCTTGGGCCTTACGAAGACAATCTGTGATATGTTATGTATAGGTTGTTTCACGAGAGTTGAGGCCACGCACACAACAATACTGTCATGTAATGACAGCGGGATTTTAAAATTACTGTTCTTTTTTCGTACCGATAGCAGGTTTAACAGTGAATTGCAAGATAGACCAAAAAGTTTGTTTAAACTATAGCCTTGTCTTTATTTACTCACTCATTCATTTTTTTTTTCATTCACTTTTTTTGCAATGAGTACTTCATGCAACTGTGTGTGTAATCATTCACCTCAACTCTCGTGAAACTACCTATATTAAAGTTAACTTTTTGTGTTTGTAATTGTAAAATGAACGTAGCTGATCTCTTTAATTAAATTAATTTTAATTTGCTAGAATATTTTCAGACACATCTTTAAAGTCTGAGTTACATTGCTATCGTAATATGAAATGCTAATAATCCGTAAATCAATTGCTGGAGCATTCCACCATGAAAACATTTTTTTTGTCGCTTACAAAACGCTATGGTAACCCTTATAAAACTTGAAGGGTACACGGAAAAAACATGTCTAGTTACATTCTTTCGAAAATGAGCTTTAAACTCAAAATGTAAAGCTCGCAATGAACTATAACTTACCACTTGATTACATGCGAATATCTTAAATTAATATATATTTCTTTCACGTTTAAAGAGATGATCACCATAGTAATTGTTTCCGATGATTAACTTTCAAACCGCTATAACTCAAAAAGTTACTTAGGTGACTAGACATGTTCTTTCCGTGTACCCTTCACTTATTAACTGCTAAAAACACTACCCGATCTTAAAGGGTTGTGATATCACAATACCGATTGCAACAGCGAATACCGACAGCGAATCCAGCTTCCTAATTTTACACGTCAAAGGTAGTGTCGCTTGCATGTGTCCCATGAATGCTCCTGCTACGTTTTTAACAAAATTGAGGCTAGGCGGTTAATCAGAATCTATCAATTTTTAATCACCTTCTTTGCTTGGAACTGCTCGTCCGAGCTATAAGAAGATTTATTTTCCGTCGTAGAGCTTTTCTTTGAAGCTTCCAGCCGTTCATCAGTGATTTTTATATTACCATCACTTATGTCAATTTGCCTTTTTTCAGCGTCAACGTTAGCTTCGTCGTTAGTCGTCTTACTACTACGATCATCTTTAACTTTTTTAGATGCTGATACCTCTTCTACTACCTCTTTGCCGCGATTAGAGGAATCATCTGAGCAATCATCTTTGCTTCCGCGTTTGGAGTTTGAATCATCCGAGCCAGATTTATCAGTCGAGGAGTCTTTAGAATCAGAGTTCGTTTTTTGTGATTTATCATTAGATTCAGATTTCTCATCAGACCTATTTGTTTTAGTGTTATTAGATTCTTCCGAAGTATCGCTTTTTTGTGATTTATCATTAGATTCAGATTTCTCATCAGACCTATTTGTTTTAGTGTTATTAGATTCTTCCGAAGTATCCCTTTTTTGTGATTTATCATTAGATTCAGATTTCTCATCAGACCTATTTGTTTTAGTATTATTAGATTCTTCCGAAGTATCCCTTTTTTGTGATTTATCATTAGACTCAGATTTCTCATCAGACCTATTTGTTTTAGTATTATTAGATTCTTCCGAAGTATCCCTTTTTTGTGATTTATCATTAGACTCAGATTTCTCATCAGACCTATTTGTTTTAGTATTATTAGATTCTTCCGAAGTATCCCTTTTTTGTGATTTATCATTAGATTCAGATTTCTCATCAGACCTATTTGTTTTAGTGTTATTAGATTCTCCCGAAGTATCCGTTCTAGTGTTGGTTTGATCGGAGGTATCACTGGAATCTGACTGTGAAATAACTCCTTTCCATTCCCAGCACTTGACAGCTTTGATTTGCTGCTTTATATAACTGTTGTGTTCTTTTATATCTGTAAAGTAGATATAAGATATTAGTGATAATTACTTAAATTAAATTAAAATCATTAATTTCATGTTACTGATGACACAACCATAGTAAGAAAATAATAAAAAATAAACTAAATAAGAGTACTGAATGGGTCAATTGCAGAAAAAAATTACCTTTTGCGTAAAAAGTTGTCCCAACTTTTCCGTACAATTTTTGAATCTGAGTTTCGTTACGCCCAAACTAAATATAGGCGAAAACCGTAACGAAACTGCGAACTGAGACTGAAAATTTTTACAGAAAAGTTGGGATATTTAAGACAACTTTTTTTTATTTTATAAATGAAAAGTGCTCATGTTTCTGAGTAAAATGACATAAGACACACAATAATCTGACAAAAAATTAAAGGGTACATTTTTTTGCAATTGACCCAAATAGGTTAGTAGGTTATACTTATAATTTAACGCGGGTGAATTTTCCGCAACTCGACAACAGTAAATATGCGGTTATTTTGCGTTCTGAGGCTTTTTATGGTGATATTAACATTGTTGTATCTCGGTGAGTTTTTATGATATTGAAGTAGTTTTTCACTAATATTTCTATTATTGAGAAGTCGTTTTATTGAATAGATGTTTATAGAAATAACTGACTAGACTGTTTGACATCTACTGTCAACCACAGCTTAGTTACATTAAAATCGTTTCTCTATAAGTATCAACCAGTCTAATCAGCAGAGACCGGAATTCTCGTGGCAGTTTTGAGCTGTTATAGTTAGGGCATGTTGACCTGGTTCGATCCTAGGCGCTTCGGCCCCCACCTTGTCCGACCCTCTCAAGGTAGTCCGGGCCAAGCGATGTGGTTCGATCTCAGGATCTCATTTTTATTGCATGTCTATTTCAAATGTCCGAATAGGTAGATACCCTAAAAGTTATTTGGGAAAGATCGCTCATTAGATATAAGACCGCCTATTCTTTAGCTATAATTTTTAATATTTTTTTATTTTTAATCATAATTTTGAATAATGCATTCTGTACTTATCGATATGCATAATTTGTTTAGTCAATAAACGAGAAACCCCTATGACAGCTCAAAAGTGCCACGAGCATTCTGTCCTGCTGTTATGTGCTATAAATCAGTGTTATGTGTTATAATCAGCTCTGTTGTTTTTTACCCGACTGCGGCGAAGCCCAAAGGAGGGTTATGTGTTTGACCTGTATGTATGTATATGTGTATGTATGTATTTATGTATGTATGTATGTCCGTTCCTATGTCCGCTCGTAACTACTCAACGGCACAACCGATTTTGATATATGATACATCATTAGATTCGTCTTGATGGCGCAAGTGTCACTGAATGAAGTTCGTTAAAATAAACAAAATGGCGGATTTTATGCACTTCTAAAGTGCACCGCGGTCGGGTTTTTTTTAGTAAAAATATTTAGTTAAACATGCTTTAAATTGATAGGATGCGGGCCTCTCCAAACATCCCTGATGCGCTACATATGCGAGACAGTCCCATCAGTACCCGGAAAACATTAAGGTACTGACACATTTGCTTAAAATAAGCATGCTTATTTTAAGCAAATGTGTCAGTACCTGCGGCGATGGTAGCGTTTGAGTTTTAAGCATGCTCGAAATAAGCATGCTTATTAGTGGCAATGACTAGACACACATGCCACTAATGAGCACGTGTTCATTAGTGGCATGTTTTAAGCAAGCAAATAAGCAAATGTGCAAACCTTTATTGCACTATCAGAAATTTAGTTTTTTTGAGTGATGTATTGTATTATTAGTTTAAACTTACCTTTGTATCCATTATTCGTGAAATGACCCCAGCAGAAGCTTTCAATTTCTGCAAGTGAAAATAATAATTAAAAAAAAAATACGAATTTATACGGAATAGCTTTTAATCAAAATTCATTTTATTAAAATTAATAATTCGAATAACTTATTATTATTAATATTCTTTAGTAAGTTTTATAGATGAACTGAATTTGAAACTTATATTGAAATTAAACGTATTTTTTAAAATGTAACTAATCAACCGACAATGTTTTTAGTAAAACAAGTAGTAAATTGTAGGTAACTATTTTATTTTATAAATGAACGAAACACATATTTCGATGTACAGAATGATAAACCTACTGTTAATTCTTTAAATATTTATTTAAATTAGTGGACTCTGAAACAGCTTTTTTCTCTTTCTATATGATAATATGTTTTCTAAATAAAAAAAAAGTGATTATGTTTTACTTACCGTCAACCAAGTCATCGCCCACTGGAATAAAAAAAAAACTTTTAAAACCGCGTACAAAAACAACATGGCCGTATCATTGTAGCGAAGTGGAATTAATTTTAAAGAAATTTGTTAAATGACGAATAAAAAATAAATAAAGACCGAAATGCTGGCAGATTTCTCGCACAGCGAATAAGGATCGCCATACAGCGGGAACACTGCAATCGTAAGGCATGCAATACTAGTATTTTGTTGTATGGCAATTACCGGGATACCAGTATTGGATCATACAAGTAATACCGGTTTTGCATGCCTTATTCGGCACCATGCCAAGGGGGCCCAACTCGTTAAATAATTTACATATATAGATACAAGAAATCAAAGTACATAGAAAAATTAAATGGTACTCAGCTGTGGTCCAGACCGGGAATCGAACCAGGTACCTCTGGATTTCTGGCCCAGCGACTTAGCCACTTGACCACCGGAGCACGCAGCAAGCGCCCTCAATTTCACCATCTACTTTGACTTTCGTATCATTCCAGTTTAATAGGTTTTTTAACCTAACTTAACCATTTAATTTTTCTATGTACTTAGATTTCTTGTATCTGTAACTTAAAATGTGGTGTAATTTACCCGTATTAAAAAAAAAATAAAGAAACATCACGTTTCTTTCATATTATGTAGTCGTTCAATAATTTTTAGTTCTAATTTAGATTTAGTTTTATTTTTACTCAAGTTTAGTTTAATAAGTAGATAAATATTTTATTTGTAGTTAGCGTTCCTATTATAATAAATAATTAGTTGATATTTATTTAAAAGAAGAGTAATTAAAAAAACGTAGTTCTTACTTCCTGACTTGCAGCTGTTTCCAAGGGCACCCAAGATTACCGTTACTGTAAAAAAATATATATGAAAATCAAAAAATGAAAAAGATACACGTAAAAAAACTGTTTATCTGTACATGTAAACAAGCTCCATGACTTAAAAAGGTATTGACAGATGGGTTAGGGTCAAGGACTAGGTTGTAGAATGACTATGTCCGCAAACCGTCGTAGTTGTATACAAAACAATACAATCATACTTTATTGCACACCAAAAGATAAATTACAATGCAAATCTATACAAAAACAGTGGTAAACAATAGGCGGTCTTATCGCTAAAGAGCGATCTCTTCCAGACAACCTTAGGTTAGCGGAGTTGATATAAAATTAACAAAACTAAATGAGTGGTGAGGAATAAACGATGCAAAAGTCGGCGATGAATGAGAAGTCCCTATGACAGCTGAAAAGTGCCACGAAAATTCCGGCTTCTGATCACCTCAATTGCTAACAGTAGCGTGGCATCAAAAAAACTCGATTCCTACTGGCTTGCTTGCCTAATATCAGGCATTTGAGCACCTTATTCTAGAGCTCTTAAGGAAAATGTACACTAAATCAGCATCGGCTTGCCCAAGGATATATTTTACGCCACATCACTGATTGCTAATGACTGATCGTTCAATAGACTACTGGGACAGTGTTGATCACTCGGAAGTTTACCTTACCCTTCGTTTAAAAAGTGTTACTGAATGTGACGTGCTAAAGTTTGAACTGCTACCCTATATCCTCGTAAGGCGTAACGTCCCATTTTTAGGACCGCGAAATGTACTAATTTCGGCCCAAGATTTTTTTAACTATTTGAAATCGTCCCAATGTCCTAAAATTAGGACATAAACTTTAAACACGTCTCGGACTCAGTCATTTTCGTCAAGGGTAATTATTTGAGCGTTTCACCCACCTCACTTTCGTGGACACATTATTGTTGAGATTCCGGCAGATTTTAATGTAATTTTAAGGTATTTGTTGACAAATAAACAAAGAAAGTACAGCAGAAGACAGCTCAGAATCATAGCGGGGGTGTTTACAGGTCACTTCGGGGTCAAAGGACTCCTGACCAAGATGGGACTATCATATAATGCTGAATGCAGAATGTGCGGCGAGGAAACAGAGACAATGAAACACATACTGTGCGAATGTCATGCCCTCGCCAGAACTAGAATGAAGGAATTTGGCACTGGCTACCCAGAGCCAGATGAATTCCAGGCACTACCAATGGGGTCCATCATCCGATTTATGGAGATGGTGGAACAGGCCATGGCGTAGATGCGGTAAGGGGTAATTACACAAAAGATCCCATTGGGTCGAAGTATATCCGCAAGGACCCCTATTACCAAGATAAGATAAGATAAGGTATTTGTTAGTAGTCCCGGATATGTACCAAATAGCTCGATATGAGACTAAAATTTTTCGCACGCATTATCGAGACATCCCAGGATATTACCCTACTTCAAGGTGATATCAATAGACTAAGTAAGTGGTGTCAGAATAATCGAATGCACTTAAATGCAAAAAAATGTGTTCACATGAAATTTACACGCAAACACAAAATCACACATTCTGAGTACTTCATTGATGGTCACAAACTTGAAGTAGTTGAAAGCATACGGGATTTGGGAGTTCTATTTGACAAAAAGCTAACATTTGTTCCTCACATAGATAATGTTGTAAGGAGAGCGTCGAAGCAGTTGGGATTTATTATCCGTAATAGCAGATCATTTAGACGTAGTAAAACCAAAATATTGCTTTATAACAGCCTGGTGCGAAGCAAAACCGAATACTGCAGTGTTGTCTGGCGTCCTCACTATGCTACGCATTCTTTAAGACTTGAACGCATTCAAAAACGCTTTGTTCGTCATCTAGCTTTTCAGGCGCAAATTGTAGCTAAGAGGTCGATATCTTATAAACGCAAGTTGAGGCACTTCAAAATTGACGCTTTGGAAACCCGTAGAACAGTCTTAGATGCATATTCATTATATTTTATTACGTTAAATAATACAAATTAATAAACAGAGTATGGTAAAATATAGTAAAAAGAGGAGGAGAGGAGTCTTAGATGCATTGTTTGCATATAAATTACTCCAAAATAAAATAGATTGCCCTCAGTTACTAACGCTCCTACATTTCCGCGCTCCCTCTCGCTTTCCACGAAATCCCATTACACCTCTGTGCCCTCCGCTCAGAAGATCAGTGTCTGGTAGAAACTCACCGATCTGTAGGATGAGTAGGATTATCAATAGTTGCAGTGACGCAGTAGACCGTCCCGGTAAATTAATCACAACTGTCCTGAATCTTAACACTTAAAAGACACTTGGATAGTATCAAGATTGCCCCGAGCTTATCGACACTGGAAATTTCAAATGTCGTAAGGGACATTTTGTCGTAAGTACACTAAATATACCATTGGAATCAGTATTTTTTTCTCTATCGATCTGTTCGATTGAAATTTTGATAACCCGTCAAATAAAAAAGTTATGAGAAGATTAAATTTTGTCGTAACTTCCTAAAATTTAAAGTTGACCCATACAACATAGTGCCATATAAATTTAGTATACAAATTTATATTTTCATACATTTTATGGTTACTTACTTCATTAACCTGGAAACCATAAATATAACTTACAACAGAAATTCGCAATGTACAAATACGCTTTTGGTAGTTACGACAATATGATAATATTTTTAAGAAAAAAACGGGTTATTTCAGATTCGTAACGGACATTTTCGTCTTAAATTCACTGCGTAAGGGACACTATTTCCTAAACTATTAAGGTTATAGATTTCCAATAATTAGTTCGGTGTAGATAAAGTTATTTGAAAATTATAAATCTGAGAATCATCCTAATCGGTTAAGAAACGACCGAGTTACGATTTTTTTTAAATTGAATTTTGTTTTTTGGCTCTCCTGAAAAGTCGACCTTTGTCCCTTACGACATTTGAAATTTCCAGTGTCGTTATTGTTAGAATATTGTTTACTTCTAAGTTATGTATAAGTATCTAAGAATAGTTATTGTTTCGCATGCGGTGTTTACCTATAAGTAATTGTGACACCCATCCCTATGTGTACACGTTTATAATTATGACCTGCATTGGTGTTAACAATTGTTGGTGAACCTTAAATAAATAAATAAAAAAAATAAAAAAATCTGAAGGAACTTCGACAATAATGTGTCCACGAAAGTGAGGCGGGTGAAACGCTCAAATAATAACCCTCAAAAGGAATTTCACTGTCTTTAATATGGATCTATATCGGGATACCTAAATTTTTTTAACCTATTTTTGCATTCCCTAATACTGTTTGTCATAATGATAATTTGTCCTAATACTCACATGCCCTAATATTTGATCCCCTCACATCGGGATCCCTAAATTTTTTTAACCTATTTTTGCATTCGCTAATACTGTTTGTCATAATGATCATTTGTCCTAACACTGACATGCCCTAATATTTGATCCCCTCACATCATTTCTGCCAGCAGTTCGTTTTTGTTGGGGGACGCAGTTTCAAACCTAACCTAAACCTAACTCAACCTAATCTACTTTTTCTGTCTGCTTTTTCCCATGCGGGGGGCTTCGCCCCCCGAGCCCCCCTCGTGGGGGGCTTCGCCCCCCCCGTCACGCCTTTTTAGGCCTTTTCGTAGCTAAGAACTCGTGCATAACTCTAGTTGCTTAGGACAAACGATGTTAGGGATCGCGAGGAATATGCAAAATAACATTAGGAATATTAATAGTTATGGCAAAAAAGCTTCGGACAACAGAGTATTATGGCAAAAATAACATAATGGAAATACCTTATTATGACAACTGATCGTTAGGCCAAATACCCATTAGGACAAAACAGTTAGGGCAAGTGATGAGGGAAAGGCGAATCGCACAAGTATATCATTTTGATAATAGCTGGTCACCAGGGGCGGTCATGGGCCGCAAAGAGGGGGGTCACTGGCCGCAAGAAGGGGGGTCGCAGGCTGCGAGTTGTCGACCGCTGTTCTATGCTAATTAAATAGTACATTACACAACTAGGGTGGTAAATAATATAAAGAAAGGCCGAGATCCCAGATGTTTGCGGCCTCAGTTGCAAGCGAGGGACGTAAATATGCGATCGAGGGCTTTCTTTATTACCTCCCGTGTTGTGTACATCATTTTATGTCTACATTTGGCCAGAAAGCGGCTTTTTGAAAAAGCCAAAAGCCGGCGGAAAAGCCACTTTATGGCCAGGTGTGGCATAAAAAATATTTTGTACTTACAGTGTATGTACAGTGTGATCATATCTTCCTTGCACCAAGAACTGGAGTTTCCTGTAATAATATAAAAAAAAACTTTATTAAGAACGAATTTGGAAACTAGCTACCGTAAGGTCGGGGTACTTTCGCCCTGGGGGGTAACTTTGACCAATAGGGATTAACTCAATTCAGGTTATATTATTGCATTTAAATTACGGCACATTGCCATGTGGTTGGTTTTAGCTGACCGTTCATGTTTTTATGTTTATTATCAGACGTTATAGATCTGAGATATGTAAGTTGTAAGGTGGGCAAAGTTACCCTATATTTGGCCAAAGTACCCCGACCTTACGGTACGTATAGAGCGTGGAAATCCAATACGGGAAAATATTGAAACGGTGGTCAGCATAGGACTTAAGAAGCATATTGTTGTAGTATTTACTTGTAATACCACCAGGAATACGTGGTTAAAAAATTTCGGGTTATTCGGGCCCACGGTGTATAACTTTGTGTGCAATAAAGTGTATACATACATACATACCATCCGCCACCAACGTCAACCGAAATACAGCCTGTAAATCTAATACGGGCGAATATTGAAACGGTGGTCAGCATAGGACCTAAGAAGCATATTTAGATAACTATTGCTTAAAACCACAATGAAAATATTTACCATACAAAATAATTCGGGCCGCAATGTAACGCAACACATTCAAGTTGACAAACACGCTAGTTGACAGTTACTTTAAAAAAGCTCGTATCTCGCAATGTCATGTATGCGGTACATTGCTGCTCGGTAAATTTTCAAAAATTAATTACGAGGTCACTATTAAGTGTAATTTAAAAAATCATATTAATTAATGATAACACTACTAAACGCTATATCTGGTTTAATTGTTCGCCCGTATTAGACTTACACGCTGTATATAGAAATGGCTTCACCGCTAGAGATGGGTTCGCTCAAAGACATCATCGCCGTGACTGACGCGCCGCGCTGGAACGACGTTCCAAAATCACTATAGGTTGTTACTTCATCCTGGTAACTATCTCAGTCACTCGCGTCACGAAAACGTTCAAAAATCGAGCGCGATCTTCGTTTCGTTGGCAGCGTCAGTCGCGCTTATTTGGAAACGCATCTGCGGCCATTACGTCAGTTAGATAACCGAACCATTGATATCGTGATGTGAGTGATAGGCGTGACAAAATCACGGAAACTTTTCACAGTGATTTTCTTGAAATCGGAACGACAGTCACGGCGATACAAATATCACCCTCTTCCCCATCTCTATCACCGCTATTAATTAAAACGTTCACTAACTATCCACTAAGGCCGCAGCCTACAACCTCGTTACCACCCATCTTGCAAACGTCCTGGTTCGACCCCAGGCGTTCAAGCCCCCACCTAGTCCGACCCTATCGAGGTGGATCAGGATAAGCGACCTGGTTCGACCCCAGCCGCTCCCGGCCCCCACCCAGTCCGATCCACTCAGGGTGGGCTGGCTAGCGACCTGGTTCGACCCCAGGGAACGCCACGGCCCACCACCCGGTCATACGATCGCTATGCCCAATAGGGAACGTGCACGACGAAGGTGCTGCCAACTGGTGCCGCCAATCTAAAGCATAAACCCTCTCATGCTGGGGCCAAAACGCCATTAATAACGTTAATTTATCGCGTTGAAGGACGATTAACGTCAGTGCAGCTTACTATACCTATTTGACATTGACACTTACATATTATCATTGACATTGACAGCTTGATTTGAGAGGGGCGATAGCTTCCTTTATTGTCCGCCCGTGTCTCTTTTGTCGTTTAGTGCTGCCACCTATAGTTCGTGCACGTTCCCTATAAGGGTTGCGAGTTAGTCTTAAAAAAAAAACTAAAAAAAAACCCGTCTTGCTGTTTCCCCAGTTTAGCCCACCTCTGTGGATGCATGCGGCCAAAAACCCGCTTTAAAGTAGACCCAACAAATGCTTATACTTCGCGTGCCGTGACTTTTGCGCTTTGCGCAAATTATCTCTTAGTACTCGGGCCGTTCAAACTGTCAAACGCATCAATCTGACACGCATGGGTCTTATAAAAATCGAGGAACTTTTTCCTTCTATATACGTTTGTGCATACATTAGACGTGGCCGGCCCAACATACGTCAAGGGTACGCGCAGACAGAGCGCGGTCTGGCGTTCCGAGTTCTGCGTTCAGAGTTCTGCGATTTGACCGCTCGAGAGTTCCAACGCACACAAGAGGCGTTCTAATTCTTGCGTTCTATTTTGTCCATGTCTTTGTACGTGCAATATGTCGCTAGAAAGTTCATCCCCCGAAAAGCACTGCTTTTGTAGAGCCTAGAAACTTCTAAAAAAGAAGAAAATATTGGGTGCACCTAAATTAACACAACACGACAAGAACAAGGCAGATTCAGTAGTATTTTTCGTTACATAGATTTTTGTAGTGTACTTGACTTAAATCATATAATAATCTTCTTTCTCTAACCAATTCAATCAGTTTTCTATACAGGGTGGGAGGGACTATACCGACAAACTTTAACTATAGATTCTAACAACTATTAGGAGTAAAAAAAGTTATGTGATGGATAGTCGAAAAACGCTTACTTTCAGATATATTCATTATTTTTTAAATGAAAACTCTGAAGTGTGTAACAAGCCCTAATAAATGTGACTAAGATAGTTTTACTAATTTTTTTAAATCCTTTAACTAAACAGCAATTAACCTTCGCAGTATTTGATGGTAAGCGACTAAGAGGCCAAAAAATTGACCTTTCGTTTCCATTTTAACTTTTTTTTTTCTTTTTGATAACTTTTCGTCCAGTAAGGACATGTTTATAACGAGGGTCTGAATTTACTGATTTATTTTGTTCCATAAGACTATTAATGTAAAATGACAATATTCGACCCATGTTGATATAACATTATTTACTCGTCACACCACCAGGAATTCATGGCTAAAGTATGTCGGTATAGTCCCTCCCACCCTGTATTTGCAATTTCTGACATCGTGATCGACGGCAAAAGAACTCTAGAACGCGGCGTTCCGCTTTGACCGCCCGCTGTGTGCATTATCGTAAGGGACTCAGTACATTCGAAAGAACGCAGAAATCGGAACTCCAGACCGCGCTCTTTCTGCGCGGTTACTAAAAGGCTATAAAAAATGCATATAATATAACAATACGAGTACTTACTGTTTACCAGGTCCACCAAAACCCGAATATGCTCGAAGAGAATTAGCGAAATAACTGTAAATAAAATAAAAACAACTTTATGGAGAGTCCGCTACCCAGTTTCATAACAGAGTAATAGTACATTACTAACCTAGGGCGGTAAAACAAAGAAAGTCTCAGATCGCTGGTACTTGACGTCCGAGCCGAAAGCAAGGGCGCTAAATATGCAATCTGAGGCTTTTTTTATTAGAGTCTGGCTAATGAAAGATGAGACTAAAAAATAGCGGCAAATTTAAAAAAACAACGGGTTGCAACACTGTTTATAGGGTGACAAAAACGGTAATGATACTTGAGCCGATTTTTGAGTTGTTGTCACCTTTTTAATTCTTCCGATTTTAGTGAAAATTGGTAAGTACACAGCTTTTATTAGAGTGTTAGTGTTTATTTATGATATATATTTACTCCTCACATTAGCCACGGAAAGAAAAGCAAAAACAATTCAGTAAGTATTTTCGGAAACTGTTACTTTCTTATATTGCATATTGAGTATCAAAATCACCACAGCATACTATCCTCAGAAATCTAATGACGTTTGACACATTTGACGTTTGTATAATGTCGCCATTTAAAAAGTTTGGAATAAATGTCAGTCTCATCTTTCATTAGCCAGACTCTACCGCCCGTGGTAAGTACAACATTTTATGTCTCCCCAGGCCACGAAAAAAAGTAGAAAAAAAAAACCACAAAGGGTACTCAAAATAATATGTACCTATCTATTGGCCTTTTATGCTTTAAGATAAGTAATAAGGATTTTAATTTTTTTCATGTTTTTAAATGTTATTTCTGAACTAAAATTCAATTTTATGCCGAAAATGACTTACATCAATTTGGCAAATAGCTGATACTCTTCAAACTGCTAGATCGATTTTTACCAAACATAACTAAGAACACCCGCAAGGAAACCTAGTTTTACGTGAAAAAAAATCGCATCGAAATGGGTCCATCCGTTTGAGAGCTACGATGCCACAGACAGACACCGACAGACAGAGAGACATTGGCATCATACTGTTTATAATTTATAACACCATCTTTTTGCGTCGGAGGTTAAAATATCATGTCATCTGAATGTAACCATCAAGTTTTTGCATATTAATTCCCATTCATTCATTCATTCTCATTCATTAATTCTTATGAAAAGAAATCATGAAATGATGAACTTTATTCTGCAAGAAGTTTACTGGCTCTTTTTAAAAGAGAAGACCACTGCTGAGGAGCAGGGCTCGGTACCGGTATTTTGCAAAAATCCCAAAATAGCCCAATATTTTGAATTATTTTATGATTTTTATGTGGAGCTGAGTAATGTATTTAAGTCATCATTTCGTATTATTAGATTGTCTGGTTAAAAATAGTACATTGTGCACCGAGGGTAGAAGGGATTTACTAACGAGAGTCTATTAGGAGCCCGACGCCGTAGGCGGAGGGCTTTTAATGACTCGAGTTTGTAATCCCCTTACTGCCCGTGGTACACACAATGTTTTTCATCACATTTGCGAGGAAAATAAAATAAGACAAAAATAAAATTATTTACTGTCAACTTTTTCATATAGTCTTCCACAGATAATGCTAAGAACTGCGTTTAGTTTTCAAACTTGACAGGCAGTACCGCCAGATTGTACCGATTTTCAAAATAAAATTTTAAACTAAATTATTTTAATTGCATCAAAATAATTGCAAAAAACACTGAAATTATAGTTAAACATACCATATAATTTTTGTATACACTAAAATTGGTTTTGTAGCCAAGTTCTGAAGATGTGAAATAAACCTTGGCTGATAAGAAACCTCCTTAGTCTGAAATGACGTACGGGTAGGTTCTATATTTTAAAACTAAACTCATAACTCCCTCGGGAGTTATAGATTTTCATACAGTTTTTCTTCCCCGTGGAAGTTATAGATTTTTATAACCCACGGGAGGTAAAACAGCTCGAGCTGGTCTATAAGCCCGCGTGTTATAACACCCTTTACGAGCAAGTGTGATGAAAATGAAATAATAAACCAAAGAACGATAAGAACGGAAGGAATACCGGTATTTTTGTATGGAGCAAATACCGGTTTCCGAGCCCTGAGGAGAGCCAATCATTCATTCTCGTTAATTTCATTCACTCATGCTTATTCGGGATATTCTGACTTGCACTTACTATCGTAAACGTCGCCATTGCGCCCTTTAGAACATTTCTTCTTAATCAGCTCGAACTGCACCACAACGTCAGTCAACTCATAATGCTTCAGTAGATCTCGATGGTCCTTGTATGAACCTGGATACCTAGCAATGACAGTAACTTATACAGGGTGAATTTTAAATCGTGAACCGTTATATATTTTTTGAAGTCTATACATAGTTAACAATAACTTACAATGCTTTTAAACCTTTTTTTTATTTTTTTAAAAAGAACCTTAATTGTCACCCTACATTCATGTTTCGTACTTGTCATGAAAATTTCAACATTAGATATCCATCCTCCCAATATTGAAGTTGGCTGGATAGAATTTTGGCACGTATTGTCAATAAATGTCAACATCGTCAACATTGTCAACATAAGTAGGTATTTAAAAATCGTATTTACTCATAAAATAATTCAGTTTTATTACGATTAATGGTAATAAACGCCTCCACCGTTTTGTTAATAATTAATTAAGCGGGTCTTTAATTGTCATTAACACTAGTGCTCTGTATTAGTCTTAAGTAGCTTTACCGGTAAACGTGGTTACGACTCACGATTTAAAATTCACCCTGTATAAGTAATTAACAATTTATATGGGTTTTACCTGAAATAAAGATTTTCTATTCTATTCTATTCTATTCTATAAGGGTGCGTTTCCACCAGAGCGGTGCGAGGACCTAGCCTAGCGACCTGGTTCGACCCCAGGGAACGCCACGGCCGACCACCCGGTCCGACAATCGCTATGCCCGGGAATGGGTTGCGAGTTTGTCAGTTTAAAAAAAAATACCAAGACATGAAGAGCAATACAGCAGTATTCAAACTGGTTCGGAATGTTCGGATACTGCATCATTGAATGATTATTGGACCATAACACTAAGGTGACCAAAGGTGATCGGGAACCCAAAGGTCTGGTTGTAGGCTTTCCTCGTCATATACAAATAACTTCGTTTTACCTTTTCCATCCCCATTTGCACCCGTAATCTGGTCCACAGACATCTGAAAATAAAAAAAAGATTGTAAGTAGATTAACAGTCAAAATCAACCGATATGAAAACCTTCATGAAGGGGCTCGTCCTCATCGTGTATGGGGGGCGGGTCAAACAAATATAACAAATGATCATGATGGGGGAGGATGGGTGTCCGAGAAGACATAACGTGTTTTTTTTTACACAAAAAAAAACGAAATTACTCAACAATATTTTTAAGCGTATTTACCCAAATATCATTTATCAACTTAAAAACATCAATAATAAACTTCAAAAAATTATACGTGATCTTGGGTGGGGGTAGGGGGGTAGCGTTACAATCACCAAATATCACAAAAGGGGGAGGTTACAGTCACATGATTTCTGGACGAGCCCAAGGCCCTGTGTCGCCGCGGCTGGTAGGTACATGCCTCAGGAGATCCCAGAGCTGGCACATTCCTCTGGCAAATAATTGCTCTGGCTTTTCAGAGAGGTAATGCTGCAAGCGTAATGGGTACCATGCCGCAGGCGGAGCTGCTCGAGGGGGTATTCTGTTTATAATACTTAGATTTTATTTCAGGTAGTCTAATTTAGTTTTTAGGTCTATTTAGTTTTAAGTATTTTAAATGTTATCTCGTTTTTCCTCTTTTATTGTATTATCTGTGTGTATATGCGGAATAAAGTAGTTTATATAGGTACCTTTAATATATTAGTAATAAGATGAAATATTATAAGGTAGTTTTTTCAAAGCGGCCAACCCAGCCCACTCCTAATTCTACCTTATACAAGGGTCGTTTTCAAAATAAGATGTCCGTAGTAAGGGCTTTATTAAACAACATCTTAATCTTGTTTCTTTGCGTAACGAAACTTACCATACAATTTATATCGTTAACTTTCGTTAAACAAAAAATTAACGTTAACACTTTGTTTTATAAATTGACATCGTTTTTTGAGAATGACCCACAAGTCAACACCGCTATCTTACACAGCTAGCTTAACAACAACTAGCTCTTGCCCGTGGCTTCACTCACTTTAATAGAAGGATCATATTAAAATTACAAAAAAAGTATGGGTATGACTTAAAATGGCGCAGCTCCAAAGGCCGTGCCAGTATAATCTAAGTGATTCTGCCTCCCTCGATGTTTGTCATGTAATATTTATAGACGGTGTGGTTTTATAATCGGAATAAATTGGCAAATTTGCAGCCCTGAAACAGCCCAAAAACTGGAGCGGTCTTTATCCTAGAAGTAAACTAAAAAAATGAACAAAAATGCATTTAGTTTTTTTTTGTAGAACAACATGAAAATGTAATTTATGTAAATAATCATCTTAAGTATATATACAATGTTTGTGACGCACGATAAAATCGGTCGGCAAGGAAAAAAATATGGACGAAAATTAACTGTTCGTTTTTTTTATTAAAAAAAAAAATAAGTTTAGGGGGCTGAAATTTTGCCAATTTATTCCGATTATGAAGCCACACCATCTATAAAAATTACAAGACAGAATTCGATGGGGACAGAATCACTTAGCTTAATCCTGGCACGGCCCTTGCGCTCCTCCATAAAAATTGTACATTACACAACTAGGGTGGTAAAACAAAAGAACCGACCGAGGGCTTTCTTTTACCTCCCGTGTTGTGTACATTATTTTATGTCTACACATGGCCAGAAAGCGGCTTTTTCCGTACGCGTAGCGTGCGGTAAAAGTCACTATATGGCCAGGTGTGGTATACATTTTTTTTAATTTGAATTTACATCATTCATCCAGCCAATACTTGGAACAATTAGTGACGGTGATGAACTTACCAGGTCTTTTACCTCCTCGGAGGCCGCCCAGGAGGCCAGGAGAGCCCACGATGCAGATAATGATCTTAACAATAGAAATGACCACTGAAAAAAAAAATGCTCGGTGAGTATATTTTGGTTTTTTGGTACTGCTCCTCAAAACAACCTTTTGTTTGAATCTAGAGAAGACTTTCATCTCGGAGTAACCCAGTTGAATAAACTGATATGATGATCTGTTTGATTATTTCTACTGACTAATAATTTAACTAATATATACATATAATATTTACCGTAAGCAAAAATGTATCATAATATTATACTTACAGTTTCCGAATAATACTCCAACTGAAACGTAAATTACAGATATCAGATACCTATATCAAATAATTAGGGTACGTGACAACAATTAAAATAAATTAATTAATGCTAACCATCTAATTATATTTCCAAAACATCACAGAAAAAAATTCTCGAGATAAAAGGAAATGGTCGATTTGTATGGCAACCAAGCTTTTGTTGCATACCGTATTTTTTTTTTGTATAATCACGAACTACTCATCAAAAGTAATCAAATGAGACCATACACGGTGAACATATACTATCAATTTAGATGATCTAAGGGCTACCATCCGGCTCCATCATCAGATCAGCGTCATGTCACAATAATATTGCATTGTCATCTGATTTACATATCCTTGCAAAATTTCAGCTCAATCGGAATCCGGGAAGAGGGTCAAATTCAATTTGCAAGATTTGATTACAGACACACATACGCAGACACACAGACACCACGACAGGTGAGACTAAATAATTAGGGTCGGCTTTTAGGGTCGGCAACACCCACGTAATGCCCCTGGTGTTGCAAGCGTCCATAGGCTGCGGTCACTGCTTACCATCAGGCGGGCCGTATGCTTGTTTGCCACCCTGGTTATTTAAAAAATAAATAAAATAAAAGCTTGTAAAATTACTCACGTCCAGGTATTATGATTTCAATTATCAAACCAAGAGCTCTGCCAACTGTAAAATAAGCAATTAATCCAGTTTATTTAAAACATTTACAAAAGACCATCCATAATAATTTTAAACTGTATCTTAAGAAAAAAAAACTGCAAGTAGGCCCTCAAGGGCTCTTTTACAAGTCTGATTCTATTCTTTTCTTTTTTTCTATTCTCTAGAATCTAGATTTGGTAAAATTGCGTTTAAAAAAAGAAATTTAAAGCATCACCTATGTAGTGATAGTGTAATTATATTAGTATACTTACGGCTTATGATTATAAGAAAGACATCGTCTATGCAGCCAGGAAGTTCTGGAATAAATCAAGGAACAGAAATTTAAATAGGGCCTCTAAATTCAAATGCATAACTCAAATACAATAAAATGATAATTATTAATACGCGTAAAAAGTTGATGATGTTGTTGAGTATAAATTATGAAAAACACATAAATTTTGTTTAAGAATCAATATATAAAAACTAAAAAAAAAATCTCAATTTTCATTATTTGTTTGCTAGAACCAAAATATTCTTTCAGTGATTGGTTATACAGTATAAAACCAATTACAAAAGTCCATTAAAACACTGTTTAGTCTAATTTTGACTGGTTGAAAATGCGGTATTAGTCCACCCATTTTATTTTTTTCTACTGTGCGATAAGATTTTTTTTTATTAGGATAAAAACAAAAAAATCCAACCAAACACACCATTAAAATGACTATTATAAGATAAGAATATGTTGATATCAGAATTTTGAATAAATTACTTTATTGGCAATCAGATTCTGAAATAACGCCAAATACTTACTAAGATGGAGGATGTCAATCAGGATAAGCTTGCTGTCTTTTACGATACCTGGAAATAATTACAGTATTATTAAAATACCTACACCGTGCCCCCGAATAACCCGAAAAAATTTAACCACGTATTCCTAATGGTATTACATGTAAATAACGTTATATCAACATAGGTCGAATTTTGTCATTTTACATTAATAGTCTTATGGAACAAAACAAATCAGTAAATTGAGCCCCTCCTCATAAACATGTCCTTAATTGAGGAAAAGATATCAAAAAGGAAAAAAAAGCTAAAATGGAAACAAGAGGTAATTTTTTTTAAACTCGTAGACGCTTACCATCAAATACTGCAAAGTGTAATTGCTGTTTATTTAAGAAAATTTAAAAAAAAAATGTAAAAGTATCTTAGTCACATTTATAAGGGCTTGTTACACACTGGGAGTTTTCATTTAAAAAATAATGAATATCTCGGAAAGTAACCGGTTTTCGACTATACATCATATAACTTTTTTTACTCCTAATAGTTGTTAGAATCTATAGTTAAAGTTTTTCGGGTTATTCGAGGGCACGGTATATATATATATATATATATATATATATATATATATATATATATATATATATATATATATATAAAACTATTTATCATTTTTATGGTGATTCAAACGAACATACAGGTCAGAAGCATATTTGTCCATTACTACTGCATTTATACATTGTGTGACATATATTTGAAAAACATCATAAGTTAAAGCATTTTTCTGTTAACTTCATTAGCAATCAATATTTTGTTTTGTGGAGACAATCTTACACAAATCGACCTAGTCCGAAACTAAGCAATGCTTGTATTATGGATACTAGACGACGATATACATATTTATATAGATAAATCCATAATTAAATAGATAGAAAACATCCAAGACTCCGGAACAACGTGCTCATCACACAAATATTTGCCCTTATCAGGATTTGAACCCGGGACCTCTAGCTTCGTAGGCGAAGTCACTCCCAATAGGCTAAACGTGCCGTCAAATTATGGTATACAATTGTAATTTTTATTTTTACAAGCTTTTATTTAACTTGCAATGTAGTAATATGTAAGTAATAATAATATTCTGTCTTATTGATATATTTAGGTATACAAATAAATTAAAACTACTTTGTAAACTAAACTTAAGTAAGCAAAAATAAGATAAAAAATATACCGCCAAGGCTGCGAATTAGGATATCTGAAAAAAAAAAGAAAATCGTTAAAACCTATGTTTTCAACAATAAAAATGCATCAAATAAAAAGCTACAGATCCAATGATGATGTGTAGATGGCATTAAAAAATAAAGTCAATAGACAAACAAAATAGTATATGACTTACATAGGGCGGTAAAACAAAGGATGTCTCAGATCGCAGGTATTTGACGCCCGAGCTGAAGGCAAGGGCAATAAATATGCGATCTGAGGCTGTCTTTACCGTGGTAAGTACAAAATTGTACCTACGTCTCCCCCAGGCCATGAAGTGGGATTTACCGCAAGCGTAGCGATCGGTTATTGCCACTTTATGGCCAGGTGTGACGTAAATGTAAAGCCGTGTATTACGTAATAATCGTTAAATTGGTTGCAAAATCGTCATTAAAAATACAAATGTATTTGGGCATTTCTCCAGAAATATGTTTGCGACTCATTCATCTGTCTCCATAGATTTAGTATGAAAAAGGGCCAGATGAATGAGGTGACCGCAGACATATATCTGGAGAAATGCCCATTTGTAAAGTTACCTATAGTTCTGAACACAACACCGTCGTTTCTCTGAAAAACAATGTATTTATTCTTGTTAAATTTAAGAAATAATAGTATAGGGCAGGGTTTCCCAAACTGTGCGCCGCGACACCCCGAGGAGTCGCGATTCTCTCTCAGGGGCGTCGCGATACGGAAAATTCAAGTCGCCGGGCATTTCTCCAGAAATATGTCTGCGGTCACCTCATTCATCTGGCCCTTTTCATGCTAAAAGTATGGAGACAGATGAATGAGTCGCAGACATATTTCTGGAGAAATGCCCCGCCATAAATTAAACCTAGAACGACCCGCGCGTATCTCGGTGTACAAGGGCGTCGCAAAAAGATTACAACCTGCCAAAGGAGTCAAAGTATAGAAAAGTTTGGGAACCCCTGGTATAGGGCTTTACTAATTATCGCCCTACCATTTTACAGAAGTGGAATTTCCTTCCCACGCTACGGTAGCAAATTTATTTGAATCTATTTGATGAATGAAGTGATTGATATTGTCTAATTTCCTCTAACATTTCTTCACAACCTTAATTTCACAAAAAAACGTTTCACAAATGATCATTTAATAAATTACGATTCGCAAGCTATTCATGTCACAACCATACCAGTCTTCAAAATCCGCATTTTATAAATGATTGACAAATGTACATTCAGCAAATGTGACACTTTGCAAATGTATTGGATGTTAAATTATCATTTAACAAATTTAATGTTCTTTTCTTATTAATAAACCTTTAAAAAACCCTAAAAAGGGTTTATAAACCTTATACTTTTAAAATAAACGTATTTGCGAATAATAATAATATTTTCACAGATAAGATATTTTTTCATAAAAAACAGCTCATCTTTATGCTGCTTAAGAGGTTTACGAAATGCGTGTAAATCAATAAACTTACAGGTTTCGATTCCACAATATGGTGTCCGCCCCCGCCAGGTGTTATTATCGGCCCTTTTTTATGGCACCCGCAGTCCTTAGACTTGCCAATGGGGATGAGACATGGAGTGGCAATAGCCAACTGAAATAAAAAGTAATAAATAATTATCAATTGGTACACAATACACGGTAATTCGAAAGACGTGAGCACAATCAACCCTATGGTTTCAGTAAATTATAAGCTTCTGTTTCGTACCATTATCAGTAAGAATAACTTTATTTTTTTTGAAATCAAGAAGCTATAGCTTGGCAACTTCGTTGGTGACACTCACATGTGTTCTTTTTGTTATGTGCAGCCGTAACTACTTACACTTGGCGGTAACTTGTGTGAGTAATTACGGCGGCACATAACAAAAAGGACACATGTGAGTGTCACCAACGAAGTTGCCAAGCTATAATAATCCTTTTTTTTGTGAAGCTTGGAAAAAACGTACTGCGACGACATTACCACATCTCAGAATAACTGACGATATAATAACTACTATTAACAACGGGATATTTACCATGCAAGCGCCATCAACACGGAGTAACACGCTCGTGTCGTGTCACGTTACTCCGTGATGATGGCGCTTGCAACAGTGCCGAAATATCGGGAACTCACAAAAACAAACGTACATGGTAAATATCCCGTTGTTAATAGTAGTTATTATGTGAATGACCATGTTAGCTTAAAACTGACGATATTACTTATTAATAGACAAATCGTGTCTACAAACCATAAACTAGGTACACATAGGTAATAATTTTATGCAACAGTTGTATAAGTAGGCTCAAAAAATGCGAACGGTGCGAGTTGCGATACCAGCCGCAGCAGCGGTGAGTATCGCAAATAGCGACGCCATGAGCGTTTTTTGACTTAATTATACAACGTTGCATACAATGCTTTTTCTATGACTAGGATTTGAAATATAAAATACAAAATTAAACATAGCACGCAAACAACGCAAATATGACATATGACTGACAGTATGGTGTATATGGTAAACCTTTTTAATTTGACGTATACTCGCTAGTGACACGCAGTGAACGATATTAAAAATACTTTTATGTCACACTTGGCCATAAAGTGCCTTTTTCCGCACGCTACGCGCTACGCTACGCGTACGGAAAAAACCGCTTTCTGGCCAAATGTAGACATAAAATGCTGTGTACAACACGGGAGGTAATAAAGAAAGCCCTCGATCGCATATTTACGTCCCTCGCCTGCGGCTCGGGTCGCAAACATCTGCGATCTCGGCCTTTCTTTGTATTACCACCCCGGTTGTGTAATATACTATTTTTATGTTGGCATCAATGAATTTAGTTTGGAAAGTTTTGTTTTAAGTAGTAAATTAATTGTTTGTTAAGTTGGTAGTTGTGTATTTTTATCGTAGAGTTAGAATTGAGCGCTTAATCCTTGACCTAAGTTTAACCTACATTTAGAAGTCTGTGGCTGCTATCAGTATTGTTTTGCCACTATAACGACACTAGTGCTGTTTAGGGGAATAGAGTATAGATAGTTCTTATATTAGTGTTCGTGACCAAGTAAAAGACAGATAAAAGGTACAGGAGTAGAAAAAATACTTTATGCCACACCTGGCCATAAAGTGGCTTTTTCCGCACGCTGTGCGTACGGTAAAAGCCGCTTACTGGCCAAGTGTAGACGTAAAATGATGTACACAACACGGGAGGTAATAAAAAAAACCCTCGATCGCATATTTACGTCCCTCGCTTGCAGCTCGGGCCGCAAATTTCTGCGATCTCGGCCTTTCTTTGTATTACCACCCTTGTTATGTAATGTACTATTATTGGTCTGACAAATCTAATAAATTAGTAAAACAGTACTTACCACTGAAAGAAAAACGGCCACCCTCAGACCAACCATGTTGCAGGCTGGACGACAAAGTGGTATCGCAGGGCCGTTCAACCTTTTTATACATTTTACTGCAGAACACAAATTAGGGTTCCACTAGGACTCGCAACAAAACCCAAACTATCATACCCCTTTATGACCCACGTCTAAACTATCATATCCAAATTTCCCAACTTATATTAAAGATGTGAAAATAACTATTTGTCTGAATGTTTGTCACCTTTTTTTCGCGTACACCGTTGAACACACACACACTCACAGAAATATATCGAGATAGAATACTATTTTCGTCGTCGGTTTGTATAGGAACAAAGCATGTAACATTTTACAAAATTCAAAAATTCAAAATACCTACTTTATTTGTGAAACGTAGGTGTTAAGACTCTCGCTTTGCGTTTGACGCCAAAAGTGTAATTTAGTGATAAAAAACATAATTTGGTGGTATTTCAACAATTAATTATACTCAATCAATGAATAAATGTTGTCTTCGGTTTTTGCTATTATATACTATTATATTGCGAAACTGTGACGTTTTGGTTGCCGGCGACCGGATCGGCTACACCCACCGCGCGGGAGGCCAAAATCGAGTGAAGTGCATCTGGTACTACGTACAGAAGTGTTTTCTAACAAAGCTGACGCTCGGATCAGACTACTGGACGGAACGCACCGCATCCAACCGTTTGAATGAATTTAAGTTTATATCGCATACAAATACCTATACGCACAGATACATTATAAAATTATAACAAAAAGAAAGTATACCTACATCTGTGTAGGTTGTCTGGAAGAGATCGCTCTTTAGCAGAGTGCGCGCCAGCCGCCACAGCCTCCTGACCGTTGTGGCAGAGAGACCCTAATCAGGCACTGGACGTTTCAACATCTTAGTTTAGGTACTAACATACTTATTTAAGTTATTTTGTATTACTAACAACATATGGATTAATTTTGTCCGAAATAAATGTTTTTTATTAATTTTTTATTTAGCGATATGACCGCCTATTATTTACCACTATTTTTATATAAGTTTGCAATGTAATTTTCTTTTGGTGTGTAATAAAGTATGATTGTGTTGTATTGTACATCGATTTATCGAAGCATTACTTAGTCTCTTAGTCACTGTTAACATTTCAATTAATTATTTATTTCTAAAGGACTTGCGCTTGACTATTTTATAGACTTTCTTTTTTTATTTGCTCAAGTGTTAAGACAAAATAAACATCAATTAAATAAATTATATTATTTTATTCAACAATGCATATTAGTCTATACTCTTTTATTGAGATATTAACATATTTATGCAATTAATTAACGAAAGTGACATTATTTTTCTTTATAATAATAGTTGCCATGCGCAAATAATTCATGAAATGAAATGAAATGCAATGAAATGAAATGCAATGAAATGAAATGAAATGAAATAATTTATTTCTGTAAGTAGGCCTCAAGGGCTCTTTCACATGTCTGATTCTTTCTTTTGGCGCTTCGGCAAATGACATTCTGGTGAGAAGAAGCGCCGGAAGAAACTCATCAGTTTCTCTTTTAAAATAAACATTGAGCATTACAATAATTGTGATAAAGAAGTATGCGGCCCATCTGATAGAAAGTGACTCTGACAAGACTGGTAGCTTCAATAACGTCGTGTGATTGGTGCTAATTAGTAACTGTCTACTAAAATAAAAATATCTGTCCAAAAAATAATATTGCATTGCCATTTGATTTACATGTTCTTGCAAAATTTCAGTTGAATCGAAGATCGGGAAGTGGGTCAAATTGAACTTGCAAGATTTGATTACAGACATACAGACACCGGGACAGATGAAACTAAATAAGAATAATGTAGCGGGCGGTTATTGCTATTTTATGGCCAGGTGTGACGTAATAGTACATTACATAATATAGGGACAGTTATGCATTGTGTAGCCGACTCGCTAGTTGTCTCCCGACCGTGTGCTTGAATACACGATCTAATTAAGTACATACTGAAGTATCATTCCAACTCCCAGATTACATTAACATAGGCAAAAGGTCCTATAAAAAAAAAGGTCTGTACAAAAAAAGGTATAAAAAAAAAGAAAAAAAAAAGGTATAAAGGTCTATACATAACTAGGGTGGTAATACAAAGAAAGGCCGAGATCGCAGAAGTTTGCGAGGGACGTAAATATGCGATTGAGGGCTTTCTTTATTACCTCCTGTGCTGTGTACATAATTTTTTGTCTACACTTGGCTAAAAAGCGCTTTTTGGCCAGGTGTGGCATAAAAAATATGATACGATAATTTATGTAAGTACGAATTAATTACTTTTTTATATTTAAAATCTAGTCTAGGATCTGTCGGCGCGTCTAGTGGAGGCCACCAGTGACCAGAGGGCTGGCCAGTATTTCGCTCAGCGAATTAGCATTGCCATCCAGCGTGGCAATGCGGCCAGCCTTCTGGGCACACTCCCCACTGGAAGCGGTTTGAAGCAAATTGATTACGTTTAGTTTGTGTTTAATTTATAATTTTAATTATTATTGTGTTTTATTTAAATTGTATTGTTTACTAAATAAATTTAATCAAATCTAGTATAACTTACATTAATAATCTAGAAATTGCTGGTGGCTTCTGAGCCTTATTTATCGATGTGGTTTCAAAATAAGCATACATTGGAACAAGTCTGTTGGTCGTAATGGAGATTAGCTGATTTTTTTACGATTACGACCATTGTTGCCACAGAATTTTTAAACCGACTTTAAAAAGCAGAAGTTTTCCAATTCATTCGCATCTTCCATCTATGTTCCCTGCTTTGTCGTAGACTATTTGACCGATTTGGATTTTTTTTTATTTTATTTAGTAATGTCTTTAGCTAATAAGGAAGGGTAGGTACCTAACTGTCCGACTCCGATTTGATTCATTTTGATATATGTTGTAGAGTAGTCTAAAATAGCAGACACGTATTTAACGTAACGTAAAAAACACCCTCAAAGGGCTCTAAACTTTGAAGGGTGTTTTTTTTAGGAAAGTATGAGTTTGAGGTGAAATGACAAAACACATGTGTATTCTTTTTTCATGTTCTCCAACATATAATGAAACCAGTAATTAACTAGAAACTTGCTTGAATTTTTTTCTGTAGAAGTTGGAGGGATTAGTCACTTTTCAGTACTTTGAAGGACAATATCTCCTAAAAAGTTGAACTTGGGCAGGTAAAAAAAAACGTGTCTGCTATTGTGGACTTATCGGGGTTGAGGTTGCATACCATGAATTCAGTTTTGGTTCTGCTGATGCGCAATCCGTTTGAAGTATGAATGTGTAGGTACATATACTAAAGTACCCTTTTAATTTGGACTCCCTTAGTAATGTCTATTATTTATTGATTTAATTAAAAATGGGGTTTTCAGATTTTTCCATATACCTACTTGTAGTATAAAACGGTGTTGCTTGCCAAATTTCATAGTTCTAGGTCAACGGAAAGTACCCTTTGAATTTTAGTTTCCTTGGGAGTGTCGACATTTACGTTTTTTGCGGCATAAACGGCCGCATTTTTTTCACGTTAGAAAATTGATTTTTTCACAGCTTCAAGGAACTATATGTAGACCTGAATATATGGTTTTAATTTCAACTCCACAAAGTGATCTTATAAGGGTTCCGTTATTTCCTTTTGAGGTACGGAACCCTAAAAATGATAAAAAGGATATGTTCTTAGCGACACATACGCGTATAAATAATCACGAATGTGACATAAAGTAACAGGCTACATGGTGCTTGCGATAATGTTGAAATTCGCCCATTGTAAACAAGTATTCGAATACTACCCAAATTAATTCCATACAGTATTTTGCGAAATTGAATGACCTCTAACTAAATATTATCCAATTTTGCTCGATTTTGCAGAGGGACGTTTAACTGTAGTTATCTGCGACTAAACAGTTGCACCAATCGCATCATTACCATCGCCACATTATGGATGAGCTCCCTATAAACTATGGAGTCGTTTTCGGTTATCTTGTAGAAGTCGCGTGCTTCTGCTATTTTTATCATAATGATCCTGATTGTTTTTATAAAACAGTCAATAATAGTGGCGAAAAAATTGCAGAGAACTATCCTTAAAGTCGAATCGAAAAAAATTAATCTTACGGAGAAAGTAAAACAAAAACCTTTTTTTTTTTGACCACAATAATACTCTTTTCGGAAGAAGTGAATCTCGAGTTTATAAACAATCATGTTAACTACAGAAGTCGTAAGGGTCATCACAAACCAGAAAACTTATCCAATCTTTAGCAATGATACAATAAATTCAGCTTAAAATCTTTATTTGAACATATCAATTGTAACTATTGCAATTAAAGTTAAATCACTTTAAAATATTTCAACGGTTGCATCTTTATCAACTCTTCAAGCATTATTAAAGTTATTTAGAATAATTTTGAGTCAACGAAGTTTTCTATAAGATGTTTATCACCGTTTAAATATTCAAAGTTAAAATCTACGGTATGTCTCAAGATATCAGTTCAATAACTACTGTAAAATTAAGAATCGTCAGATTGTTCGAATGTTTTTTCATGTGAGCGATTATCAGCTGTCTCGGAAGTTTTCTTGCTGTCACTCTGTTCAGCATTACTGAAGTTGTACTCGGTAACTTTACTACCATCAGCATTCACGGTGGACTTGCCACTTCCTGAGCTGGTCTTGCTTTGACTGGCTTCGTCGGTGTTCTTGCTGGTCTTCGAGCTAGCGTCTTTTACGTGAAGTTTAGTGCTGCCACCATCTCCGTCGCCAGAATCGCTTGATTGGTCACCGCCAGAGCTTTGTTCAGAAGCGTTATCGTTACCATTGGTGTTAGAGTTACCGCTGTTCTTGTTACTATCACCATCTTTGTTAGATTGGTTAGAGCTATCTTTGTTGTTGCTGCTATCGCGGTTGTTGCTGCTATCACGGGTGTTGCTGCTATCGCGGTTGTTGCTGCTATCGCGGTTGTTGCTGCTATCGCGGTTATTGCTGCTATCGCGGTTGTTGCTGCTATCATGGCTGTTGCTGCTATCGCGGTTGTTGCTGCTATCATGGCTGTTGCTGCTATCACGGTTGTTGCTACTATCGCTCTCGTCGCTGCTATCGCGGTTGTTGCTGCTATCACGGGTGTTGCTGCTATCGCGGTTGTTGCTGCTATCACGGGTGTTACTGCTATCGCGGTTGTTGCTGCTATCACGGGTGTTGCTGCTATCGCGGTTGTTGCTGCTATCACGGGTGTTGCTGCTATCGCGGTTGTTGCTGCTATCGCGGTTGTTGCTGCTATCGCGGTTGTTGCTGCTATCGCGGTTGCTGCTGCTATCGCGGTTGTTGCTGCTATCACGGGTGTTGCTGCTATCGCGGTTGTTGCTGCTATCGTGGTTGTTGCTGCTATCGCTGTTGTTGCTGCTATCGCGGTTGTTGCTGCTATCACGGTTGCTGCTGCTATCGCGGTTGTTGCTGCTATCACGGGTGTTGCTGCTATCGCGGTTGTTGCTGCTATCACGGGTGTTGCTGCTATCGCGGTTGTTGCTGCTATCGCGGTTGTTGCTGCTATCGCGGTTGTTGCTGCTATCACGGCTGTTGCTGCTATCGCTGGATTTGTCGTTCTCGCTGCTGCTCTCATCAGATTTGTGGCTATTCTTGATCTTTTCCCATTCACCGCGTTTGTCTTCATTGAAGGCACCAGCCCATTTGCCTTGAGTAGTACCTTGGATCGCGATGATGATTTGCTGACGGTATTTAGTCAGATCTGAAAGAAAAATTAATATTATATAATAAATAAAAAAATCACGCAACACTGTTTTGTCATAAGCATAACAAAATTCCAAGTGGTTCCGATAATTTAATTGAACCAAAAGTACAAATTCCAAGACATCGTGGCCTGTTCATGCTAACACGAGTACAGAAATCCTAAACTCCGACTAGACCAGAAATCCGACTAATTTTATTTCTATTATTCTTCGTTATTTTATTATATTTTTAGTTGCTTCAAGAAGCGGTTCCTAGTTTGCCGGAATCTTGTTTTCGTATACTGATTACTTGAAAACAGCTCCACCTATTTGGCCACCTAAATTTCTAGCAAATTGTGTAATTTTTAATTTAAGTAATAGATTTGTTTGATATCACTTATTTATAAAAAAAATGATTAATTGAAGTCTAATAAATTGGTGTGTAATTAATGAAGTCTGGTATTTCTAAAAACTTGTTAAACTCTTCGAAAACTCTAGACTGTAGTGTTTAGTGCTCACCTGGGAATTTCTTGTTCTTGTTGTTCTTGTTAAGAGCGGTAATCCATTCTGAAATAAAAAATATGATTTAAGTATTAAATCATTTTTTAATTAATTTCTTTTTACATGCATTCAAATTTAGTTTGCTTAACTTTGATGGAGAGAGATTTAAATTATGTAAAAACTCGTAATTTATTTATGTACTATAATTTAAATCGCTATTGTTTTCCATGCTTAGTGATTTGAAAGTACTATAAAAAAATCGGTTACTATGTATAGGCTAACTTGAACTTTAGAAAGTTCTTGTATTTTGCCAATCGCAAACCGATTTAGAAACATTCATAAACTGCTCTTACGAATTTTGCAAAAATAAATTAATTAAAAAAAGTTACAAAAACTAATATGACATTGATACTTAAGACGATTAAAAAATTGTCCTAAAAACACTTACCGTCAACGATTTGAACTCCAACTGTAAAAATATAAGACATAATGTAAAAAATTAAAATATTATTAAAGTAAAAAAAATATATTAAAAAGAAATGAATTCAGAATACTTTTTGCATATTGAAGCTTATTTACACTTATTTTATATTTTTCAAATTTTTTCACTACCAAATTTTTCCACTATATTAACTATTAAAAAAAACAGATAGGTCCTTGAAATGCCATGCTTTGCTAGTCCGGGCACTTCAGATCATATAGCATCTTTATTATTTTCTGTATTTATAGAGGGATATTTGTGTATTTTTGTAGTAGATCTTCTTTAAGGCTTATTTCATCGTGGCCATAAATCAATTTTAACAGTTGGTCACATTTTAGAAACTTTTCAAAGAGAGAGATCTCAACAAATCATTTTAGAGAATTGTTGAATCTAATTTCTACTAATAATTTTCTTTTCATATGAACCACTAATCAGTAGACAATTAAAGTTCAATCTGTAGTAAGGTAGGCGTCCGAGTGGTCGACACTGGTCACTGACCCAAAAGTCCACTCTTGAATGTTAAGTCATTAGCAGGGATCGTTATTTTGATGTAGATGACAGGCAAATGACGTCAACCTAGTCATCCTAGGCTTCATCGTCACTTAACATCAGGTGCGATCGGAGTCAAATGCTTGTCTATCACACATAAAAAAAAAAAAAAAACCTACATACAGGCTGATTTAGTTAAGGTATTACATTGATTTACCGTTACCCTAATATACCGGTATCGTTTAAGTTAAGAATTAATTACATTTTTACTTTCATTGATTGGTGTCAATGGTAGAAGACATTTCGTTACTAAAAATGTATAGGTACGCCTGTTTTTTTATTTTAACGGAAAATTGGAAATATCAATCGGATATGCGATTTGATATATTATTATACTTATCCGAACGTATTATATTTATGCGGTCGCTTCTATCTAAGAATCCGTTACTGATTTATTTTTCAATTTCCCGATTCATTTAATAAGATAACACAGGAAGACGTGCGTAAGAGTCATTTCCATTTAATAAATAAATATTAGGGGACAATCTTACACAAATCGAACTAGCCCCATAGTAAGCTCAATAAGGCTTGTGTTATGGATACTAGACGACGATATATTTAATAGATACAAATACTTAAATACATAGAAAACATCCATGACTCAGGAACATATATTCGTGCTCATCACACAAATAAATGCCCTTACCGGGATTCGAACCCAAGACCTCCCGCTTCGCAGGCAGGGTCACTACCAACTAAGCTAAAGCGGTCGTCAACTCGCCTTGTGGCTCGGCCCAATACACCACGGAACTCGTAAGAAATGACATACTTTCCGCACTTATACCAAAAAGCACTATTGTCAAAGTATAAAAACCAAGTAGTACGACTTCAGCCGTTTAGGAGCGCGCGACACATATTTACACAGACGCACGACGCGCGTCTGTGTGAGTGAACGCCATACTGTGGCAGTCGCGCGCAGTCGCAAATGCTTGTCTGTGGTGCGTCCGTACACGGCGCGCACACATGCGGCATTGTTCGGAGAAAAACTACCGTATACCGTGCTATTGTACATAAAATTAAAAAAAAACTTACCGCCTGGCTGGTAGGTCTCTCCAATAGCAGCATTGACGATGATGACTGTAAGAAATTAACACGTTATACATGTCTGAACATACATTGGCTTCAAATTTGCCATAAAAAAATTTGAAAGTAGGGTTAGATTTTCCTTATTCGGCATCTCGACCTTTAACATTTGCATTTAAATAGTCTTGAAAAGTTTATTTGGGGATGGGAATTTTATTACCATCTGTTACTACTAAAACCATACATTTAGCGGTAACAAGTGGGAAAAAATTCTCAGCTATTACCACTAAATCAATTTGGTGGGTGGGTTTAGACGATGTTGTCAGGTGGTCATTTTTGCCTTACAATTTTGATTCTGCCCTATAAAAAATTAAATACTTACTGTTGATAACAACGGTAGTGAGATCATCGTCGGTCCACTGGTCTGATCCCTCTGTAAATACAAAAAATAATGTACCATAACCCACGGAAATAGATGCCGCAAATGTTACTCCTAACACATTCATAACACTTACTAACTAGTTAGGTATGGGTTGAAAATAAAACATTCTATAATTCTGTTATACAGGGTGTTTCCGACATAAGTAACCAAATTCTGATATAAGATAGTTAGTGAAAAATAAAAAATGCCGTGTTTTTTCATTTACTCCCACTTAGTAAATTTTATTTTGAGAAATGGCACTGCGAAGTTGTCTCTAAAAATTAAGAGTCTAACAGTGTTGCAGGCAGTAATTAATAAAAAAAATTACATTCCAAGCAAAAGTAAGTAACACTTATATCAATTATTTTATTCATTTATTTTATTTTATTTATTTATTAATACATGTTAACATGACATTACAGTAAAAAAACCAATGCGTCATGAAACGTAGAAAAAAAATATCTATTTATTTAGGTGACGAAACGGCGTGGCCCCGTTGCATCGTCGTCTCCGGTGTAGGATTCGGCAAACAATCAATGTTACAAAGTCTTAAATTATGGTATTACTTTGATCTCTTCACCAGATTGACATTATTTACCAAACATAGGTTTACTTTTCAAAAAATACCCACCCATTTCTTTTTTCAAAAATCAAATCCTTAAGTTCTACCTAGTGCCTAGTCAAATTTGGATACCTGTAAAAAATTGCCCTGTATTTATGAGACTTGTATTTTACTAAACCCATAGATTTTTTTACTATTTAATTGAATTTTAATTATACTTAGAAAACCACGGTAATACTCAAACATATTGAAATAAAAATGGATCACTCACGTTACACAAAATACTATTCGCCGGACAGCGTTCGCGAACACTACTCATGATTCAGGGAATGCCGAATGCTCCCGAAACGTGTCGAGTGGATGTCTCGTCTTTTATATAACGTGAATTTTAATTAACAAGAAATATCAAACAGTTTGAATACTTACTGTCCATGATCTGGGCAATGATGAGGACGCGAGTGTAAATTACTTTTTCTGAGCCTGAAACAGAAGGTTAATTATTAATGTAACTCTAACACAGAGTAAACCTATCATATCCTATCCTACAATACTACATTTCATACCGAGGCCAGCAAAGTAAGAAATGTCTCAGATCACACGTAATTTCGATAAACATGTGATCTGGAGGCTTTCTTATTTACTGGCCAAGGTTTGTATACTATTTTTCTGTTCGACGGAGCCAGAAAGCGGCATATTGGTTTAGCCCAGCAGCCGGCAAGGTGACGCTTTCTGCCCGGAGGGCAGAAAATATTCTGAATGCAATAGTTTGTGAAGTTGTTTAGGAAATAAGATGTTTGGAGGTTTTGATGTTTGTTACTAAACAACGTAGTAATACTTGAATGGATTTAGCTGAAATTTGATATGCAAGTAGACCGAAACCTGGATTAAAGAAAAATAGGACTTTATATCCCGGTAAAGAGTTCTTTCGGAATAATAACGGGAATAACGTAGGGATAGCGAGTAAATGCTAGTGTTATAATATGGTGCTATAACAGAGCTCTTTCGTGTGTTTAACACGTTTTGACAGGAACATTTCACGGGAACGTAAAGTAAGCGACACTATTTTTTAGATACTTTTGAGAAATAGAATGAGGGAACTGAATATTGGCATGGTAATATTATAACTTAGCTTTATGGTTAATAGTGTTGCGTATATATGGGGCACATGTGACATACCATTCAGGCTGTCGACACCAGCTCCGTTCGTGTATTTATCAATGATGGCTCGCGCTTGAGCGGTGGCATCCTTCACGTTGTAGAAGTTGACGATGGAGCCGGCATTGTCGTATTTTCCGTCGTAACTGCAGCCCCATGAACGACCGTAGTCTGGCCTGCAGATGTATGGGATGTCGCGTGGGTTGTCCCTGCCTGGAATTTTATAGATGGGCTTTTTTATTTAAAGTGCGTCCTTAACTGACAGTTAGCAGGTCGTCACAGAACTGACGATTAGTGTCAAACTCTATACATTTCGTCACGGACTGACAGGTTAGACGGTATTTGAACATAGCTTAAGTTTCGCCTAACCGTAGATTTTAAAATAAAAATGCCCAGATACAATGATTATTTTTTGGGTATGATTTTATTAATTACCTAATAAATGCATTTTCAATGATTGATTGACGCGTTCGGAAACGAATAACCCGACAAACTTTAACCGCGTATTCCGTATTACAAGTAAGAAATGTTAAATCAACATAGATCGAATTCTGTAATTAGATTAGATTAGATTATTTTTATTTCTCATTTTAAAATTACATTATAAGTTGCATTGCATTTCAAGTTATAAGAAATTAAAGCGAGATCGTCAGTTAAATGGAATAAATCAAATTATACAATGAAAAATTAATAGAAACAAAATAAAACATCAATTAGCAAGGTCAAAATACTCATTAAACGTCAAAATAAATTGAGCACAAAGAATATGTCAAAACAACCATTGTACGTTACTAGTTTTTGGGAACAAAATTAATCAGTATAAATTCAGCCCCTCCTCCATAAAGGACATGTTTACGTCCTTAATGGAGGAAAATATATCAAAAAGAAAAAAAAGTTAAAATGTAAATAAAATGTTAATTTTGATGGCCTTGTATTTCCTTACTATCAAATGCTACGAAAGGTTAATTGCTGTTTAGCTAGCAGAATAAAAAATGTAGTATAAGTATCTTAGTCACATTTATTAGGGCTTGTTACACACTTGGGAGTTTTCATTTTAAAAATGATGAATAAATTGGAACGTAAGCGTTTTTCGACTATATATCATAAAACTTTTTTTACTCCCAATAGTCGTTAGATACTACAGGGTGGTTTAAGATAATCTGTACATATTAAAAGGGGTGAAATTCTAATTAATTTTATCGGTAAAAATGACTTTAATTTTTTTTTCTGGGCAAAAATTTCTTTTTACAGATTTTTACAGTTTTCTATGCAATTTTGGGCAGTACATCTGTTTGACGCAGTATAACTTTTGATCTTATTGTTCAAAGCTGTAAGAAAAAATGTTTTTAAGATCAAAATTAAGTGCTAAACGAAAATAAGCATGAAAAATTGGTCACAATATTCGCAAACTTTCGAGAAAAACGGTGTTTTCCGTAAAAAACCTGAAGTTTAGCAGCTGTTTTTCACAATTATAATTTTTTTTGACGAATTTTTCATTAATTCGGTGGTTTTTTGTTATTGCTACTAAATAACGTGTCTATTGCCATGACCTTGCATTTTCTTACCATTTTAAGCAATTAGATCAAAAGTTATACCGCGGCAAACCTTTTCACCCTTTTCATATGTACAGATTTTCGAAAACCACCCTTAGTTAAAGTTTTTTGGGTTACTCATTCCCACTGTGTATACATGGTTGATTACTTTACCTGGTCTCCTGTCTCCAATGATTGAGCCACTGAGACCTGGTGAGCCCAGAACACAGATTCCGATCTTTCCAATGGACACGACCACTGCAATCAGAAATATAAGACATAAATATAAAGAATCGAGAGACGTGATCGAGACTAACCCTAAAGATTCAGTTTATGTTATTGGATAGTCCACCATCATATTTAAGTGAAAAACCCTCACCTTTTTTTTTTTTTTTTGTTAAGTACAAAACTATTTTTTTTTATCATGGTGACACTATAACAGCTAATTAATAATGATAAAACCTCTTTAGCTGTTTTGACTGCACTTTGATTATGAAAAAGGTACATTTTCATTGTAATTTTCGGTATTGACGACGTTAACAAACATTCACAGCTGAAACCAAGGGTATCGATACTTGACTGAAGTATGATAATTATATTTTAGTACTACTAATTTTAATACAGCATCGATTGAAATAAAATAGATTTATTGAACATGAAAAAGGTAGCTCTTAGCAAAAAGGAAGAGTAAAATAGTAACACGATATTAAAATATACTCACAGTTTCCGAAAAGCGTTCCAACTGAAAAAAAAAACAAATAAAAATATATAGTTTTAGTTAGTTTTATTATGTAGTAAAAGTTGTTGCATGTTTAATAGTTTTAAGATTGTGTTTATTTTGTATGAGAATTATGAGATTTTTTTGTCAATTAAATCATGATAAAAATATTAATATATAAAACAAAAGTTGCAACACGCCGTGTTACCGAAATTTAAAACCAGTTTTTGAAAAGAAACAAATCATTTCTACTTACGTCCTGGGAAGACCGCATTGATGATTCCTCCACAACCACGACCCACTAAAAATTAACAATATTATACAACAAAAGTCACTAAATTATTTATTTCACTACAAAGTATATATAAGGTCCTAATTTATTAGTTGCAGATATTTTTATAGCTGATAGTACTCGGTCTCTGGAGTATATTAAATCATGAAACATTATAGCTTTTACGATATTTTTTTGGAGAAAAAGGAAAAACAAATTTGCTACGTAATAACACCCTGTTAATTTGATTACTAAATGAAAACTCATTGAACAGATTCTAGTAGCTGTAACTGGCCACTTCACGTCGATAAATCCCATCCTAATGACATTTGCAGTTTTACCGCCGAACCGTTACGACATTTACGACAAACAATTGTTGACATGACAGATAGTGTTATTGTGACATGTGATAATGCACATGGTGATTTTTTGTAGACGAAATTATAATTAATTTTTTTGTTAAGTAAATGAAATCAAAAAAGTTTTATGAAAAGATTTCTTGATTTCTATTTAAAGTTAATTATTTTAATGTAAAGTATAATGTGTTAAAATATCTGCAACTAATAAATTAGGACCTTATATATATATATTTTTGATAGCCTGTTATTTATTAAGAATACCAAAAAAAGGAAATACGGATATGAAAAACAAGAATTAATTTCCTATAAAGAAAATTATTGGTTTTTTTGTTTCCTCAACTAATTAAAAATATATGTATTATTTATTATTTGCTTAGTCTTTTCCGTGATAAAAATATTAAAAACGACTATTTATTCTAATAAAATATTAAATACATACCGCTAATCACAGCGTTGAATCCATCGTCGAGGATAGCAGGGATTCCTGTAAATAAAAAAAATATTAAAAACTAGGTTTAATTCTCGACTTCGTCAGCAAAGACTAAGGGCTGATTGCTATTAAAGTTCCATAAGCGTAATAATAGTAATTAATTAAGTATATATTTTTACGTTTTTTTTTTGGTGATTTCCGTTAAAGAGTAATTTTCAAAAAATTGTACACAATTAAGGGATTTAACTAAAACAAAACTTAATTTATTCCTCTGTGTTACGACAGTTACCCATATAGTTTGTATGCCTAACTTCCGTAACACAAGGGAAGCGATCGTGATTTTGTTTTTATTAGGCCCTTAACTATGTATTTTTTTTTTTGAAAATGTCTCTAAATTCTACTCATTGCTCCGTACGTAGTACGTAGCACCACTTATAATTTTCTAGTTTTAATAATGGTTCTCCTTGAAATCACATAAGGGGTCATCCACAAAGTACGTGACATGATTTTTCAGACTTTTAGACCCCCCCCCCCCATGCCACACTTTCCTAACATATTTCATCTTTGTAATATAGGCTGTCACATTTGGCTAGACCCCCCCTCCCCTCATGGGTGAGACGTACTTAATGTATGACCCCTATACCTACCCTACATATCTAAAATTATTCAACGCCATGCTATGGCCATGCCAAGAAGGCCCACTAATTTAGATTTATTGATAAGATTTAGTTTTAGCTTCTTGGGTTTAATTCAATTATTAGTTAACTTTAGTTTAATAAGTAGTTTCACTCACTTGTCACTTAGATTGTCACTTTGTAATCCTTTTGTAGCCATTATTGTAAAACATAAACGAGATACTTAATTAGCTAATATGTCCGAATGAAATAGCCGTTTGTCTGTTCTCTAGAGCAGTGTTTTTCAAACTATTTCATGGCACGACCCCCTTTGTATGTGAAAATATTTCGCGACTCCACGATTTCTAACGCGAATTTTTACCCGAATGCGGCGAAGCCCAAAGGAGGGTTATGTGTTTGACCTGTATGTATGTATGTATGTCCGTTCCTATGTCCGCTCGTAACTACTCAACGGCACATCCGATTTTAATAAATGATACATCATTAGATTCGTCTTGATGATGCGAGTGTCACTGGGTATGAAGTTTGTTAAAATAAACAAAATGGTGGTTTTTATGCAGTTTCTAGGTGCACCGCGGTCGGGTTTTTTTTTTATAAAAATGTGGTTATATTCCGTTACACTTATGTTGTTTTTCTTTATTGCCTGAGGTTTCTCGACCCCCGCGACCCCCTTATAGAGGCTCAGCGACTCCCCTATGGGTCGCAATCCACGCTTTGAAGAACACCGCTCTTGGGAAGCTTCTGCTAAGCGTCAAGAACTTACTTAGATGAACGACGTCGTCCAAGATGCTTCCGGCATTTCCAGCGACATCAGTAAGACCTTGAGAAAGGAATCCTAAGAACAAAACAAAACATAAGTTATTGTTTATTTTAATGATAAAAATAGAAAGAAAAAAGAAAGAGAACACACTTATATGACACCACAAAAAGGTGGACAGTAAGTAGAAAAGAAAAAGAAAACACAAAAGGAGACGTAGAAAATAGTAGTTTATGCAACTGATACATAAAAAGGCCTTAAAACTCGAGTGTGCTCGCCTTCGGCTCATTTCTTAAGCACACGATTGCTTTAATGCTTAATTATATTCCTATACAGTTCCATACACTGATTGATAAGCTCTCTCTGGTCTGTACAAAAACTGCATATTAAAAATATCAAATTCCGGTCTTTCTAGCTAACCCGGTTATCAAATGAGATTTTTTCGTACCGTTACCGTACTATTTTATTTGGTTTTCTATGTGCAAAAAAATATTCTTCCTAGCTAATTAGGTTACCAAACGGGATTTTAGTTTTCCTAGTAGAAAACTACCTATTTTAAGAAGAAGCAGTGTTGTTTATGAATACTGATGTAATGAATATTCATTTAATTCGTCTTTACCGCTTTAATATACTAAAGAATTTATGCAATATTCATTTAAGATTGATATAAATACATTTAAAATACATTTCATTTACGTAGTTATCTACGAGAAAAACAAATTCCCGTTTGATAACCCAGTTAGGTACGGAATAGTAGATTGTGTATCTAGGGCCGTAAGTAAGGAATTACAAACGAGTGTTTGTTTTAAGCCCGAGGTGAAGCCGAAGGCTTTAAAAACACGAGTTTGTAATTCCTTTACCGCCCACACACAAATTTTAGTTAATTTTATATTTGCAAAATATTGAAATACACTATTTACACATTTAATTAATGTTACCGAAATATGTGTTTACATGTATTTGCAATAACAGTTCACTTTAAATAAATATTTCAGTGAAACAAGTTAAAAAAGTAAGTTTTCGTTTCCTTTGAAGATCACAAATAAAAGTAAAACAGAACCAGCGTTTCTTTTTTAACTTTTATCACTGAAATATTTATTTAAAGAGAACTTTAAATAAATATTTCAGTGATAAAAGTTAAAAAAGTAAGTTGGCGTTTCTTTTGAACATGACAAATAAGAGTAAAACAGTACCAGCGTTTCAAATTTAAAAACATATAGGTAGAAAACCAAATAAAATAACAGTTTCCTACGATGAAAATAAAATCCCATTCGATAACTGGGTTATCTAGGCAGACTGCCCGTTGTAATTTTTTGTTAGCAGTTTTTCAACATAATATCATGGATTATAATGTGTGTGTAGATAAAACAGTGTATGCAACTGTACATAATTAAGCCCTAAAACACTCGAAGATCTTATTATGAAATATATTACGAGTATATAACCACCCTCGTGTTTTAAAGCCTCTTGGTTATCTACGGGGATCAAGTTTAATATTTGAATAAGACAGAAAACTAAAAGTTTTAAATGTATGACGTTAAAGTTAATTATTAATAGCAATCAACTTACCCAGAGCTTGGAAAAGACCACCACCCTAAAAAAATAAATAGAATTATTAATCTACATATATAGATACAAGGAAACTAACTAGAACTAGAACTTAAAAATGTGGTGTAATTATCCCGCATTAAAAAAACAAATAAAGAAACATCATGTTTCTTTCATATGTAGTGAATTATTAATCGTTTATTTGGTTGCGTGCACTTCCTTCCTCCCACATTTCCACACTACTAGACAACAACACGTTTAGACTGGCTATCGGCCTGCGACTCGGCGTCCATATTGTCATGCCCCATCGATGCTCCTGCGGAGTCCAAGTGGACCGTCTGGGCCACCACGGTCTCGCGTGCACAAAGAGTGCTGGCCGCCTATCCCGCCACGCCTGCCTCCAGGGGCGTATTTTGAAATTTGGCGCCCCGGGCCAATGTACGTTTCGGCGCCCCAGAAGTCAAGGAAAAAAATTATTGAAATGAAAAATACAATATTTTTAATAAATTCTGATCGCACGCACGCAGGCGAGCTATCGCGCGTCTGTGTGAATACGTGTCGCGCGCTCCTAAACGGCCGAAATTGGACTACTTGTTCGTCTTTATACTTTGGCTCGAGAGCGGAACTTAACTTTCTCAAAAATAAAAAAAAACCGTAAAAATTTGGGAAGGTCTAGTTTTTGGTAGTACCTTCTCAGGACGTTTTTACCCGACTGCGGCGAAGCCCAAAGGAGGGTAATGTGTTTGACCTGTATGTATGTATGTCCGTTCCTGTGTCCGCTCGTAACTACTCAATGGCACAACCGATTTCGATAAATGATACATCATTGGATTTGTCTTGATGGCGCGATTGTCACTGGGTATGAAGTTCGTTAAAATAAACAAAATGGCGGATTTTATGCACTTTTAAAGTGCACCGCGGTCGGGTTTTTTTTAGTAAAAATATTTAGTTATTAAAGTAGACTTTTGCTACAATACCCATGAGACTAGAATTGTCTCTGTAGACCCAATAGTTTCCGAGATGAAGCCTTTCAAAATTTACCATTTTTCCGAACTTCGCCATTTTTTGCAATATTCTGTCGTTCTGAATGAATGAATTTAGACCCTGATTCTTCGTAACCCCTGTTATACTATCGAAGCCTTGTACGTTATGTTATGGGATGTTAAAAATGAAAATGAGAAGTGTGAATGATGATGTTTAATGATAAGCTAATAAAAAAGGCAAGGACAACAAAAGTTAATAGGTTTATTAGTTATATAGTATTCAAAAATTAAGTTATTTTAGCCCTCTTGGAAGGGCGGCGCCGATCGCAGTGAGGATGATCAGCAAATCAATGTCCTCACCAAAATAGCGCAGTTCAAAAAATTATGAAATTTGAAAAGCATAATCTCGAAAACTATTGTGTCTACAGAGATAATTTTATTATTTCATATTGTAGAAAATTTTGTGTACCTACTTTTAAAACGTCCTGAGAAGGTACTATCAAAAACTAGTTCTTTAGGGTCATAATCGCCAAAATCTGAAAACCGAAATTTTCACGGTTTTTTTCGATTTTTGACAAAGTTGCATTGGCGCTCGAGGTCACAAACTTAGATTATTCATTCAACATCATAAACAAGTCTGCAAAAAATCATAACTAATGGATTGGCGCAAAGTACCCCGTACTTTCAGGTGACAAGGTTACTGGATTATTCAATGTTTTGCAAAATAGGTTTCAATATTGAAAAACTCCCCCTCTTCCCTCTGCGCCCCGCCCGGGCCCTTATTCAGAGCATGTACTTATTGTACTTACCACGCCGTATGTTTTTAATAACAGACGCGCTCCGTAGATATTGACGAAAATTAACTTACGACCGTATTTTCGATAAAATAAAAAAAGGTGAGAAGTAAAAGTCAGTTGAATGGCGCCAAAACCAGAACAAAAGACAATCGGCCCGGGGCGGCTACGGCGCCCCTGGCCGATTGGCGCCCCGGGCCATGGCCCGGATGGCCCTAGGGTAAATACGCCCCTGCCTGCCTCAACGATATCATCCGCCGGGCCCTTGTCAGCGTCAACGTGCCGGCCCCCCGGCCTTGCACGCGACAATGGTAAGCGACCCGATGGCATGACCCTCGTGCCGTGGCGACTGGGACGGCCACTAATACGGGACGCAACATGCGTGGATACCCTTGCGCCGTCACATCTCGACACAACCTCGCTGAGAGCAGGCGGGGCGGCTGCAGCGGCTGAGGCAGCAAAGCGGCCCAAATACATGTGTCTCACAGATCAGCATGTGTTTGCCGCCTTTGCAGTCGAGACTGGACCGTGGAGTCAAGATGCCCACGAACTCATAAAGACGCTGAGCCAAAAGCTCTTCCAGACAACTGGGGAACTCAGAGCTGGCTCGTTCCTCACTCAACGGATCAGCATAGCAATCCAGATGGGGAACGCAGCCAGCGTAATGGGGACCCTGCCGCAGGGGCCCGATCTGGGGGACATGATGTAGTTTTAGTCTAGGTTAGGTTACATTAATCGTATAGTTTATATTTATATTTTTTTTTACTATTCAATGTACCTCCACTTTCCTCGTCTATTATCAAATAAATAAAATGTTCATTAATCGTTTGAAATAAACATTGGCTATACCAGCTGGGTACGGAGTTCAAAGCTCTTTATTTGTTTCCAATATATTCTTTTCAATACAAAATTGGTGGGGGGAGGGCGGGTCTATGCAACCCACGCATACCGTTGCGTACATAAATTTCTTTCCTTCTTTAGCCTATTAGAGTGTCCCACTGTTGGGCGAAGGCCTCTTCATTAGATCTCCACAAATCCGAGCTCCAACTCCAAGCCTCCGGCCAATCGGCTAGGAGAGCATCTAAGTGATCGTTGTGAAACGTATATCCGTAAAAGCCCTAAGTCATCCCGCCATCTCAGTCCTGGCCTGCCCTGCCATTGCCGCCCATGCTGCGGCACCCAATTGGTGATTATGGCCCATCTATCCGAATGCATCCATGTGCTATGTGTATGTATGAAACATGTGGACTATTTGTTTGTCTTTATACTATGCTCCTGAAGTTGCTCTAAAGCAGAGGTTCTTAACCTTTTAGTAATGAGGGACCATTCGACAAATCTGTGTCTTGCCATGGACCACCAACAACAAGTGGTAATACAATATTTTTTCGGATGGCTTCGCGAACCACTTCGGGTGCTTTCGGGGACCACCTGTGGTCCTTGGACCGGTTAAGAACCAGTGCTCTAAAGTACAATACAATACAAATATTCTACAAATACAATACAAGTACCAAGTTATCTATGTGTCGCCGCTAACTAGCTTAGTTAGCCATTTGGTTAACTGCCTAGCTTTTTCGTTTAACGGCACCATTTAGCCTGGATGCGGTGCCTAGGTGAACATAGGGCCGTCCTTCTATGAAACGGCTAGGCGAACTACTTTCGTTCGACAACATTAAATAACCCGCCTAGCCGAGTTCGTCAAATTCTAGTTGTATAAATCTATTCTATCCTAGGACCTAATCTCACATGGGGCGACGGGGGGGGCGGAGCTCACACAAGGGGGGGCTGGGGGGGTGAAGCCCCCCATGGAAAAAGTGAACAAAACAAACTCCTTTTTTAGGTTAGGTTTGTTACTCAGGTTCTGTCCCTCAGAGCAGAAACAGAAGCCCCCTTCAGCGGAGCTTCGTCGACCTGCTGGCGGGTCATAGTTGTTTAGAAAGAAAACCCAAATTAAAGCCCATTTTCATAGTTACCCTACTAAACGAACGGCCTAAGTGTACGAACTGAGTGGACGCTCGAGCGGGGCGTGCAGCGGCGTTCATGTTAAACATAAACAAATGTATGTGAGCGTCCTGAGTGCACGCTGCACAAAACCCATACACGCTGCCCGCCACGCCGGACGCGGCGCTGGACGCGACGCTCGACGCTCGCCACTCAGGCCGTACACTAAGCGTTGGCCAGCCATATCGTTAGTTGCTACATTGACGCATTGGCTAAATTTCATCCAGGCAGTTAAATGGCGCCGTTTAGAGAAAAGGCTAGGCAGCAGTGGCGTGGCGTTGAAGAAATCCTCGGGCTCGAGCTTTGGCTTCGATTTTCTTTAAGAGTACTAGAATTAAGTGCTGAACTGCCTAATATTAGGCAAGCCGATGGGTATCGAGTTATATAGACGCCACACCACTGCTAGGCAGTTAACCAAATGGCTAATTAAACTAGTTGGCTGCGATGTATTGTGTATTACCATTGATTTTATGATGAGCACGAATATTTGTTCCTGAGTCATGGATGTTTTCTATGTATTTAAGTATTTGTATCTATTAAATATATCGTCGTCTAGTATCCATAACACAAGACTTATTGAGTTTACTATGGTGCTAGTTTGATTTGTGTAAGATTGTCCACTAATATTTATTTATTTATTGACATATACAAAGGACAGGGCTAAGCGAGCGCGCAGACAGTTCCAAAACTTTGGCGGTAAAAATACCGCCAAATCAGTGCCAGTCGGCAGTGCGACACGCGGCGCGTGCACTGCGCAGCTGGTCTTTATAGCTGCAGTTTTTGTTACAGGGAAAATAGTTCCGAACTGTTCGGATGGGCCTATCCTTACTTTTGAAATAATTGTGTATTAGACTGTTAAAACTCACCCCGACTGGGTAAACTCCACCCTCTTGCTGGAATCCGCGGTCTGTTCTGCCACCAGGTCTGACTCCTGAACGAATACGGTCTGATTTAAGCAAACACAGCAAAAAATAATAAACAAATGAAATAACAGAAAACAAACAATTTAAACAGGTTAAATTAGATAACTTTTAATTAAAAAACCCATTTCGTTTAATGAGCGTGTATAGCTATGATACCTTCTACATAATATAGTGATCTCAAACTTCTTTTTATTAAGTTAAGCGGTTAAAATTAAGCTTTGCATAAGCTTTTTTATGAGCCATATAAAACAATACGAAACATTATGACACGCTGCTTGTATTTTTCTTATTTTTACCCGACTGCGGCGAAGCCCAAAGTATGTATGTATGTCCGTTCCTGTGTCCGCTCGTAACTACTCAACGGCACATCCGATTTTGATATATGATACATCATTAGATTCGTCTTGATGTTGCGAGTGTCACTGGGTATAAAGTTCGTTAAAATAAACAAAATGGCGGATTTTATGCAGTTTCAAAGTGCACCGCGGACGGGTTTTTTTTAGTAAAAATGTGGTTATTTGTAGTTTTGTTTATAATTTATATGTTTTATACCACTCCTGGCCATAAAGTGGCTTTTTCCGCACGCTAGCTCGGGCCGCAAACTTCTGCGATCTCGGGCTTTCTTTGTATTACCACCCTAGTTGTGTAATGTACGAATACATACCTCCTAAGATGCCACTAGGTACGCTCCCAACAGCACCTACAATTTGGAACCATTTTAGTATACATAAATAATATGAAAGTATTTCTTAGTAAATTAACTAAAAGCCAAGACAAATAGAAAAAGATGGCTGAGCAATTTAATCACCACGCACCGGGCTAATAAAAAAAAATGTAACATTTCAATTTCTGCCCCAGGTTGTGTATTTTCTCCATTCCGTATTTATAAGAATAAGTTTTAAAATCTATATACAGAAAAATAATAGTATTTTATGCAACAGTTGTATAAGTGGGTCCAAAAAATGCGAATTGCGTGAGTTGCGATACGAGCCGCGAATGCGGCGAGACGCAATGAGCGTTTTTTGACTTAATTATACAACGTTGCATACAATACTTTTTCTACGACGAGGTTTTAAATTATAAAATACAAAATTAATCATAACCTGGAAACAAGGCAAATATGACGTTTGATTGACAGTATGTGTCTATGGTAAACTTTTTTATTTAAAATATACTTAAATTAAAAAATACTTTTTTTATGTTGGCATCAATGAATTTAGTTCGGAAAGTTATGTTTTTCTTAAAAACCGTAGGAATTTAATTGTTTGTTAAGTTGGTAGTTGTGCATTTTTACCGTAAAGTTAAAATTGAGCGCTTAATCCTTGACCTAAGTTTAACCTAGATTTAGAAGTCTGTGGCTGCTAGCAATAACGTAAAGTGACTATAACGACACTAGTGCTGTTATGGGGAATAGAGTATAGACTTCTCTGAACTCATATTATGTATGTTCTTATAATAGTGTTCGTGACCAAGTAAAAGACAGATAACAGTACAGGAGTAGAAAAAGTAATATACATAACATAACATATAAAGTCGGGTTAGTCGGGTGGACCGATTTTTATGATCTTTGATTTTTTAGGTGTGTCTCTACCCCTATAACAGAAAAACTATTAAAACATCGAAAAAAAAATCTAAGGCGGAACGAACTTCGCCGGGACAGCTAGTACTAAAATAAAGAAAAAAATGATAATAAATTTAAAAAAATACCTGAAATTCCGCCAGCGGAACCAAGTATCTGGCCTGGGAGGCCAACGGCAACGTTGCCTCCTGGTACACCGTTCAGCACAGCGCCTGGCAGGCCAACGGCAACGTTGCCTCCTGGTACACCGTTCAGCACAGCGCCTGGCAGGCCAACGGCAGCCCCAACATTTGGTACACCAGCTCCGAGGCCACCAGCGGCCCCTAGTGCACCATGGGCGGCCCCACCGACACTAGCAGCGGCCCCTAAGGCACCATGGGCAGCTCCTGAAGCACCGGCGCCGGCGTTTAGGACACCTGCAAAGACAGATTGCATTGATCATTGTAATCCTACCTATTTATTTATTTAAACGAGAAAAAGAAAACTTATCGCACAAAAGGCAAACTTAATGCCATAAGGTATTCTCTACCAGTTAACTTTAGAGCAAAGCAGATAACTTGTGGGCGGAGCAACTAAAAAAAAATCATGACATCACATAATACATCTACTAAAGTAGTGGTTGTACAAACATTAAAAAGTACTATTTTTAAAGTATTGTTTTTCTTTATTATTACAAGCATTTAACTATTTGCAAATTGATTCTACATCAAATATATGACACTATATTATCAGGAAAGTTCCTCGTTACATTCCACCCAGTAGGTAGGTACACTTTGGTGTGGACTGTACAAGCTGGACGAAACTAAGAACACATGAAGAAGTGCTGCAAATTGTAGGAGAGAAGAGGACGATAGTGACGACTATGGAGAATATACATGGCAAAGTAATAGGCCACCTGGTTCGACACGATATGGTCTTTAAGACAATTCTAGAAGGAAAAATTTAAGGAAAGAGAAGAGAGGTAGACCTCGGAGAAACTTTGTGCAGCAGCTCAAAGAAAAGGTCAATATCGTCTCGTACCAGGACCTAAAATGTATGGCGGAGGACCGCGCAAAATGGCGTCTACTCCACCGAAAAGAGCAAAGCTCTTAAATTATGATGATGATACTTTGGTGAAGTTGTCGGCGAAAAGCGGATTCGTTTCATCTTACCTCCAACAGGGTTTCCTCCCCCTAGAATGCCGTTGAGTAACCCGAAGGTTGGTGAGCTTGACGCTAGGGCCACCTTTAAAAAAATTACAACCAATTGTCATCATCATCATCAACCCATATACGTTCCACTGCAGGGAACATACCTACTAAATTTGTGCAATATAGTCTAAATAAATAATAAATATCCCGGTGTTAATAGTAGACGTCGAGATATTTATTAATTACTAGCATTTTCCCGCGGCTTCGCCCGCGTTGTTCCCGTTACTGTCCCAAATGAACTCTTTACCGGGATATAAAGTATCATATGTTTCAATCCAGGACTTGATCTACTTGCATGCCAAATTTCAGCTTGATCCATCCAGTTGTTATCCCGTTATTAGGTAACAAACATCCAAACATCCAAACATCCAAATATCTAAACATCCAAACATCTTCACAAACTTTCGGATTTATAATATTAGTGGGATTTAGAATAGAAATTTTGAGACGAAACTTTTCGTGTGTTTGGTTTGGAAGTTCAAACGATTCTGACTAAAAAAACTCAAAAAGACAACATTGTAAGAAAAAAAGACACAGTTTTTTGAAACACGCTCATATTCTAGGTTTGGAGCAATCTAGTTGCGATTTTGTAAAAATATGAAGAAATAGTACATTACTGCAGAGGCCGGGAAGTAGGGAGTTGCCGGCCCAGTACATATAGGATAGTTACGAGGCTGGCAACCCTTTTTCATGCCGAGGTATATATAGTGCTTTTCTCAAAGAGGCAATATTTTTTTTCAAGAATCAAACTTTTTATTTCTAGAAAAACTAAAAATAAATTAGTACAAAAAATAGAATTACAGAAGGATAAATTTTCAATGTTCTTTCCAATTTTTACCGCTAATATTTAGATGGAATATTTTTAATGTGTATTCGTGTAGTTAAATTTTCAATTCAAAATTATTGGAAATTGTTTATAATGTGTTATTCGTTATGTTCATGACAACTGTATATAAATAAATCTGAACAAAAAATCAAATATCGCTTATAGTTTTTTAAATGGCTGAACGCCGTGACGCTGTGTCAATGGAATGGAAATTAAGCCTGCAAATTTTGTATGAAATTCCATTAAAGACCGCTCGTCTAGCCGCACCGGAAACGTGGTAATTTGCGGCCTATTATAAGGGACGTAACGTCAATATTTAATTACACGTTTGAGAAAAATATAAAAGACATTGAGTGCTGTGTTAAGAAAATTATGAAAACGTTATACATATGAAAGAATATTGATTTTAAGATTACAGGTAACGAATAACCTAAATGGGCCATAAATTGAGCGTTTAAACCGCGTGACTTCTGTGGACATATTTTTGTCGAAATCCCTGCTGAGTTTAGGATCAATTGCAGAAAACAATAAATTACCTTTTACGTATAAAGCTGTCCCAACTTTTCCGTACAAATTTTGAATCTCAGTTTCGTTACGCCCAAACTAAATATAGGGGAAAATTGTAATGAAACTGGGATTTTTTTTATCAGTTTCGTTAAGTTTTTCCCCTATATTTAGTTCGGGCGTAACGAAACTGAGATTGAAAATTTGTACGGAAAAATTGGGATATTAAGGACAACTTTTTTATTTCATAAATAGAAAGTGCTCATGATTCTGAGTAAAAAGGTATAAGACACACCATGATCAGACAAAAAAAGTAAAAGGTACATTTTTTTGCAATTGACCCTCTAATGGGATATCAGACTATTTATTAGAAGTCCGGGACCACTACCAAATAGATTAAAACGCCACGAAAATTGCAGAGATCTGGACAAAAATGTGGTTAAAAACGCTCGATTTTTGACCCAAATGGTAAAAATACTTACCGAAGCCAATAGTACCAGAAGTCCCCTCATTTTGAATGAGTCTTTAGAACTACCGGAACTTTCGACGAGCCCCCCTTTTATACCCACGTATTATTGCCGAAAATTTGCACAAGTGTCCGGTTATTGCCATTAAAATTTACATTTCCACCTTAATCGGACGGCAAATACAGACCGTGAAACCGAATAATTTTACGTGACAAAAGACTTCTGGTATAATTTAATGTAACCGAAATGCTTAAGAATTTTTTATTCGCTTTCAACCCTGGTGTAATACCTAAATAACGTATTCTAAAAATGCTGAATTTTAAAGAATGCTCGATTTTTGTTTTATCAGTTTTCCCGTACATCAAATTACCAATATAATACATCCTACAAAATCATTTACAATACAATACCTACTAGGAAAAGCCGGTGCAGATTTGGCGTACATTTTTATTTCTTAAGAGCTGTAGAATAAGGTGGTCAAAAGCCTGATATTAGGCAAGCCGGTAGGAATCGAGTTGTATAGACGCCACTCCACTGGTAGATACTTACACACACACACTTATATTATAAATGTGAAAGTTTGTGAAGATGTGTGGATGTTTGTTACTAAATATCGGGGTAGCTACTGGATGGATAGAACTGGAGGATGCAAGCGGACCTGGAGTCCTGGATTAAAGCATAGGATACTTTATATCCCAGTAAATAGTTCCCTTGGGACAGTAACGGGAACAACACGGGCGAAGCTGCGGCTAAATGCTAGTTAAAAATAAATGAAACTGACAGGAACAATTACATTGGACAGGGGACTTAACTAACTAACAAGGCGTTTTTTTTGGCCATTTTTTGCCTTGGCTAGATTACCTACTCGACATCCAAACAGCATAATATTCAAATTTGAGTATGAATATTTAAATTATTTATTTCTGCAAGTAGGCCTCAAGGGCTCTTTTACATGTCTGATTCTTTTGGCGCTTCGGCAGATGACATTTTGGTGAGAACAAGCGCTGGAAGAAACTCACCAGTTTCTCTTTTCAAAAACATTAAGAGTTATAATAATTAATATTACATGACATTTCATTTGCCTTTGCCCAGCAGTGGGACACACTAATAGGCAAGGTAAAAAAAAAAATCATTTATAAAAGCCAAAGTAAAATGGCTCTACGTAACAAGCTCACCATCTACAAGCTGTGCATCAAGCCGGTATTTTCCTAAGCCAGCTCTGCCTTTGCTCATGCCTCCCCCAACCAGCTTAAGACCCTTCAGATCCTTCAAAATAAGCTCCTTAAGAGAGTGGGAGCCCCGTGGTACGCAAAAACGAAATTTACTAAGTATCTTTAAACAAATACCGTCAAAATCATCCAAATTCACAAACATGGCGAAACCCCAACCCCCGAAATGCAGGCGCAGTTTGGATGCGGGCCCTAGGCGCCATTTTAAGTCGCTAAAGGGCGCAGTTTGGACGCGTGCCCTGGGTTTAGGGCTGCGGTTTTGGCATATCGTGCATATGTAGAGTCCAATTTACGATACGGTTTGCTAGCCTGGGGTAATGGTACTGACAAAGATAGAGTGTTTATAGCCCAAAAAAAGTGTATTCGTGCAATCTGCGCCTTACCGCCTCGAGAAAGCTGTAAACCCTTATTTAAAAAACTTGGTTTGTTACCTCTACCATCGTTATATATGTATGAAGTTTGTATGTTTGTCAGTAGAAATAAAGATTTATTTAAAAAAGTAGGTGACTGCAATGAACGTTCTCGCAGAGACCCAGACAGGCTTGTGCTGGATGTGGCCCCGAGATCGGCTCGCTACAGTAAAAGCTGCCTAAAAATGTGCATCAAGCTTTTTAATAAGATGCCTCAAGAATTTAAAACTTTAAATGCCAAAGCACTCAAGCGAAAGCTCTATGAGTGGCTAACTGTGAAAAATTTCTATAGCATTAACGAAATTCTAATGTAAAAATTTTGTGACTGCAAATAATTAGCGTTAAGGAAAATTTTGCACGCCACTAGGTGGTTAATCGTGTGAAACGTAACATATTTATGTAACTAATGTAGATTAAGACCATTGTACCACGATTAATGCAAATAAATATTCATTCATTCATTCATTCATTCATTCATTCATTCATTCATTCATTCATTCATTCATTCATTCATTCATTCATTCATTCATTTTAACACAGTTAGTTTATTTCATGTAATTTAAATAATTGTCGACTTCAGCTATCTTCATCATCAAATCAGCTCGATGATACCTTTATATTACATTGCCATCAAAACTAAACGTGCATACCAAATTAAAGCTGATTGGTTGAGGATAACTGCTTTAAAATTCAGTTTCAAGCAAGGACCTTAAAATAAATAGGCGGACGGAGCCTCGCCAATAGAGAACTGGAGCCATTTCTAGTAAGCCAGCTGCTTGCACTTACAAGCCGCACGCACAGCACACATCAACTAGTTTTTTCCTATTACGAGCAGCATGCACACATAGGTAGTCGGCGGACTAGACATGCTTCAGTCCTTTCTTAGCGAGGCTCCGTCCGGCTATAAGAATAGATAATAGTAGTTATCTATTGGGGATTCTGCCCCACTCCACCGCGCTACGGGTCGCTCTGCTCCCCTCCGCGCTCGTGGGTCAGAATCTCCCAATAGATAACCGATCGTCTGACCCAGAAGCAAAATTTTCGTGACGGAACCTAACACGTTCGTAAGTGAAAGACGATGGTTTATACGTTAGCATCCCGTTGCAATCGAAGTCTAGTCAGTCGTTCCCAATAAATTATTCCGATCGTCTGACCCAGAAGCAAAATTTTCGTGACAGAACCTAACACGTTCGTAAGTGAAAGACGATGGTTTATACGTTAGCATCCCGTTGCAATCGAAGTTTAGCCAGTCGTTCCCAATAAATTATTCCGATCATCTGACCCAGAAGCAAAATTTTCGTGACGGAACCTAACACGTTCGTAAGTGAAAGACGATGGTTTATACGTTAGCATCCCGTTGCAATCGAAGTCTAGCCAGTCGTTCCCAATAAATTATTCCGATCGTCTGTAAACCTCTAAATCGCATACATGAAAAATGCCATCGATAAGGTTGTTTCTGATGAATTTTATCCTGACAGTCCACTGATCTGACCTTAAAAGTAAAGATCGAATTATTAAATATATACCCTAAAGCTTATAAAATTATATTATTTACTGAAAGCCTTTCAAGTTTGTCGCACGTACCTAGTTGTAGCATGAGGTTTATTAAACAACCTCAGAGATTGCAGTTAGATATAGTTTGCTCTTCACACAATAAACGCTATTTTCGACATGGCTTACTTTTACCTGATACTATTCGCTGTATAATATGTGGACCGTCTAACTGTGGAAAAACGAATTTAATAGTTGGCTTGCTGCTACATGAACAAGGTCTACGCTTTGAAAATGTTTATGTTTACTCTAAAACTTTATTTCAACCTATGTATAAATTTCTAGAACAAGTTTTAAACTTGGTTCCCACAGTTTCATTTCAAAAATATAGTGAAAACGATGAAATATTAAGTCCTCATGCAGCTAACATTAATTCAATCATGATATTTGATGATGTTGCATGTGAAAATCAAAATAATATGCGGGATTACTTTGCAATGGGAAGACATAAAAATATAGATAGCTTTTATCTGAATCAAACATATAGTAAAATACCTAAACAACTAATAAGAGACAATGCCAATTTAATCATTCTTTTTAAACAAGATGATGTTAATTTACGTCATGTTTATGACGAACACGTAGGAAGCGATATGTCGTGGCCTCAGTTTCGTGAAATGTGTGGACAAGTATGGAGCATGCCTTACAATTACTTAGTTATAAATAAAGATTGTAATAGAAATTCTGGATGCTATAGGAAAGGTTTTGATACATTTATTGTGCTAGATTAAATGAATACATAAAGAATAGTATTTGCACATGAAACTTAATACATAAAAAGAAACCGCCTAGATCGGACATGAACCCAAACATGAACGAGGAGAAATTGTTTAAGCAAAAAGTGCTTCGATCTGCAGAAGCCGTAAGAAAAAAAGTTAAGCTCATTCGTGATGTTAAATCTAGCAATAATATGATGTTGGAAACAATGTTAAAACCGATCACAGATCCTCTTAATGAAATGGCGAAACATAATTGTAACAATGTGAATGTCAGTGACACAGATTTCGATAACGATGGATTTAAATGGAATAAATCGGTAAAAACATTGAAATATAGTCCTTCTGAAAATGGAAAGAGGGAAAGTTTTATAAATAAAACATTACTGAAAAATTTAAGCTCTGAAAATGAAAATAAAGGAAGTCTAAAGAGAAAGTCGCCGGAACCCGATTTAAGTAACAGTGAAGATGAATTAAATGACAGCAATTCTAGTCGAGATGATGTCTCGTCAGACGAAAGTGTTAACCAAAATGATTCTGATACATCAAATAATGCTTCATTCAAAACGTCAGACTCGTATGCTTCTCCCCGCGATGATCCTGCTTGGCAAAAACAATATTTAAACATGAACATTCCTTTTGGTATTCGAATGGATCGCGGCAAACTAATGCTTGGATCTTATCCTATTTCTGTGAGTAATGGAGAACTCATAATAGGGAGAGGAAAGTATTGTTTAACACCAGGTTTGAACGATTTATTGTTTAAAAAAGTACCTGATTTAGATGTCGTAACTGAAGACGATAAACGATTATATAAAGCCTTATTATTAAAAACGAATGCACATAGACGTGATTTCGATTCCAATAAGCCAATAAAAAGCAATAAGGGCATGAAATATTTATACATCATAAAACCTCTTTTCAAATTATCCAAACAACGCACAGAAAGTGAAGAAATATATGTATCCGGTGATGGTTTGCCATCAATGAAAAAAGTAAAAAGAGACATCTCTTATGTGTATTGGGATGATCCAAACGAATTAGTAGAGAGATTAAAATTGCTTATAGCATCACGAGATGCCGGTAACACAGGGTTAGATAACGAAATTATATCTATAATTGAAGAATTACGTGAAGCAGGCTTCATAAATAAATAATATATAAAGGAATACACTTTTTATTTTCTAACAGTTAAGGTTTGACTTCCAAGTACAAATAAAATGAATATAGACAAATTTGGGCACCATGTTCATAAACGTTTGAGAGCTACTGATATGTCTGAATTCAAGTACAAAGCCTTGTTTCGTACAGAAGCAGGTCACTTTGATTTACAATCTTCACAATTAAAAGGAGTCGCGAAGCCTTTATCACCTGACGATGCAGTAAATAAACAGTACGTTGACAATTATATTAAGAACATGTACGAGAAGAAGTATTTGGACTCTTTGTTTAAAACTATAAATGATCAGATTGAACAAATAGTATTTCAGTTACATCTAAACTTTTATACAAAGAAGGAGATAGATCAGATTTTGAAAAAAATTAAACATGATGAAACAACAAGTAGTAAACGAGATCCATCGATCAGCGCGAAGGAATTTTAAACGACGATCTGTTGTACTAAAAGGAATCGATGATTTATGGCAAGCTGATTTGATCGATTTACAGAATTTACACACTATTAACAAAGGATATAAATATGTATTAACGGTAATTGATACCTTTTCAAAGTATGCTTGGTGTACACCTATAAAATCTAAAACTAAAAAAGACGTAAAAAATGCATTTAGCTTCATTATAAAATCAACTATTCGAAGACCTAGAAACTTACAAACAGACCTTGGGAAAGAATTCTACAATAATGAATTCGATGGTTATTTAAAATTATTGAAGATAAATCATTACTCAACGTATTCAATTAAGAAGGCTTCTATTGTTGAAAGGTTGATAAAGACGCTTAAGCTCAAACTCTACAAATACTTTAGTTTCGTTGGCAACTATAAATGGCTTGGTAAACCCTTAGATGACATAGTCAGATCTTATAACCAAACTATACATCGCACAACAAAATTTAAACCTATTGATGTAACTTTCGCAAATGAAATCGAAGTAAAAAATAACATCGATAAATCGCAATCTAATATAAATTATAAATTAAATAAATTTAATATTGGAGATTGTGTACGTATAAGCAAGTATAAAAGTGTATTTTCTAAGGGTTATACACCTAATTGGTCTACAGAACTTTTTACAATCAAACGTGTGAATAATACTAGACCTGTAACGTATCACATTGAAGATCAACGGAATAACATTATACTTGGTACATTTTACGAAGAAGAACTTCAAAAAACGAAGTACCCACATGTCTATCTTATAGAGAAAATAATTAAAAAAAGGGGTAGAAAGCTGTATGTTAAGTGGTTAGGGCTAAATGATAGCGAAAACTGTTGGATTGATAGAAACGCTATTGTATAACTATATTAATATTTCTCTGGATAAAATTTCTCATTATCTTAAGGGATATGAAAGGGAGAGGACTTTTAAATAGTGCTATTAATAATTTACCATTTGAATTACATTTACCTGGCTATAACTATTGCGGGCCGGGTACGAAATTGCGCAAAAGGTTGCAAAGAGGTGATAAAGGAATTAATGCGTTAGATAATGCATGTATGAAACACGACATAGCTTATGATAAATATCCTAATTTAGCTGATAGACACCGTGCTGATTTAGAACTTTATAAAATGGCTAAGCAAAGAACAAAGTCAAAAGATGTAGGAAGAGGAGAAAAAATAGCTTCATGGTTGGTTAGTAAAGTAATGAAATCAAAAATGAAAAGCGGTGCAGGAATAAAACCATTTAAACGGTTTGTGTCTAAAATACGCAGTGAAATAAAAAAGAAACCTAAGGCAAAAGGTTCAATAGTTGACCGAGCACTTACAGCGGCAAAAAAAATTTTTGCTAATAACAATAAGGTACAGATACCGCGCTTAATACCGATTCCGAAAACTGGGGGTTTATTACCGCTAATACCTATCTTTGCCGGTCTTTCCGCGTTAGGATCGTTAGCTGGAGGAGCTGCTGGGATCGCTAAAGCTGTAGGTGATTACAAAGCCGCTCAAAAAAATTTGGCTGAATCGGAACGCCATAACAAGATGATGGAATCTATTGCTTTAGGGAAAGGTTTACATATTAAACCATATAAAAATGGTAAAGGTTTATGTATAAAAACTTCAAAAAACTAAATGAGAGGTTACCCAGACGCGCTCTTTCAAATATTGACATTTTAAAACACTCATCAGATATTCCCCATTTTCGCGGAGTTTATATGAGAGACAGTTTACCAAAGCGTCCTAAAAAAGTAGAATGTGGAATTGTTAACTTGGACAGTTCTATAAACAATGGAACTCACTGGGTAGCCTATGTCAAAGATAACAGTTACTGTGAATATTTTAATAGTTATGGTGACCTTCAGCCTCCGTTAGAATTAAAGAAGTATTTAAATGGTTATGATATTTACTATAACTATAACACGTATCAAAAGTTTAATACCGTAAATTGTGGTCATTTATGTCTAAAATACTTAAAAAAATATTGGTGTAATCGTTAAATACCTTTGTACAATAAACATCTTATCATTCACACGATGTCTTTCACTTTGTCTATAACTGGAACATCATCAACACTGATAGCAAACCATTCACCAGCTCTCCAACTGGATGGTGAATATGAGTGTGGACTGTTGTATATATCGACTTTTAATTCAATACCCAATATAGACTACAGAAATAATAAATTCTACTATGGTGAAAACAAAGTAATTGTAATTCCTGAAGGTTCATATGAACTTCAAGATATCGAAGATTACCTTAAAGAACATCTTCAAAATTGTACACTTTCATTAACGTGCAATAATAATACCTTAAAAACATCAATTCAGTCCACTAAAAACATTTATTTTAATAAAGAAAATTCTATCGGCAGTTTACTTGGTTTCGGAACAGAATCTATTCAAGCAAATATATTAACAGAGTCCCCTTATCCTGTCTCCATTTTGTCTACAACTATAGTCCGCATTGAATGTGACATAGTGAGCGGATCATTTGTTAACGGAAAACCTAGCCATATTATTCACGAATTTGTGCCTAATGTGCCACCTGGTTATCGGATTATAGAAACACCAAAAAACGTAATTTATTTTCCTGTTACTCAAAATAGTTTAAATTCAATTACGATAAGAATTTTAGACGTTAACAATAATTTAGTAAATTTACGGGGTGAAGAGATACAGATATATTTGCACCTTAGGAAAAAATGATAGACTTTAATAAAACTTCACCCACACTTAAAATAAACACTAGTAGTCATCAAGCAATCAAGAAAAGAAGACCTAAAGTACGTCTTACAAAACAAAATAAACAATTTCTGCAAAGCTTAGGTCTATTAAAATGAGTATATTGAACTTAACTGAACCTTTTACCTTTGACAACTCGATCGAGAGCTTTGAATACCATTCGTATAAGCCGTACGTAACAAGTTTTAATTTCAACGATGAAATACGTATACCTATTAACCAGCAAGATCTTTACGTGCTACCATCAGCAAGCACTTTATACATAGAAGGTACTATAACCGCATTTAATAGAGAAACGAAAGCAAAGGTTAATAGTGTTCTTTTTACAAATAACCCCATACTTCATCTATTTCAAGATATTCGTTACGAACTCAATGGAATCGAAATAGATAAAATTAAAAATGCAGGGGTTACAACAACTATGAAATCTCTTGTATCTATGAATGAATTTGAGGCTTCGATGTCTAAATTATGGGGATGGGATGTTAATGGTACAAAAAATACACATGGAACCTTTTCTGTGTCTGTGCCTTTAAACAAAATTCTCGGGTTTGCTGAGGATTACACAAAAATTATCATTAATTGCAAACATGAACTTGTTCTTTTAAGATCAAATACAAATTTAAATAGCGTTAAACTAAATGCAAATGAATACATAGACAATATCACGATATCTAAAATAGTATGGCGTATGCCTCATATTAAAGTATCTGATCGAGAAAGATTAAGCTTACTTAAATACTTGGAAAAAGATCGTGCTATTCAGATAGCGTTTAGGAACTGGGATCTGTATGAATATCCGCTCTTGCCCGAAACATCAAAACATTCGTGGGCTATTAAAACCTCATCTCAAATTGAAAAGCCACGTTACATTATAATTGGATTGAAAACAGAGCGAAAAAATGTAGCTAACAAAGACATAACATGTTTTGATCACTGTAATTTGCGAGATGTTAAAGTTTTTTTAAATTCAAGTTACTTTCCGTATGAGAGTTTTGATGTTAGTTTTTCATCTGAGAGGTATGCTATATTATACGAACAGTATGCAAAATTTCAACAGTCTTATTATAACCGTGTTCAAGCACCCTTGCTTGGCCCGTTAGATTTTAAAAATATAGCTCCTCTATTTGTTATTGACTGTTCTCGTCAAAACGAAACCTTAAAAACCGGTTCAGTGGATGTGCGAGTTGAATTAGAGTGTGAAGCGGATATACCAAAGCAAACCTCCGCTTATTGTTTGATTTTAAATGATAGTATTGTGGAATATAAACCTTTAAGTAATATTACAAAAAAAAATTCATAATGCAGAATTATGTATTCGTAGATCTTCAAGGGTTTAAATCAAACAAAAATAAATTTATAGTTAAAGAATTTGCATACTGTACGCCAGAGTACACACAAGTTTTTTTAATAAAACCACCATTTTCGTTTTCTAAATTAGAGGAAAATGAAAAGAGACAGACACGATGGATAGAAAATAATTTTGGTATTATGTGGCATGAGGGTTATGTCGATTACAGAGAATTTAAAAGACTTATTGTCAACCACATAAAAGATAAGACTGTCTTTGTAAAGGGTATGGAAAAGATTGAATGGGTTAAAAATTTGTGTTTAGACTGTAATATTATAGATTTGGGTGAGAAAGGTGCACCAAATTTAAAAGAGCTGTTTAAAAAATATTGTCTTCCCGAGTGTATTTATAATTGTGTTTATCATAAGAAAAATTGTGCATTAAAAAATGTTTTATGCATCAAAAAATGGTACTTAGACAATAATTTACGATTTTAATCTCAAAATTGTATTAAAATGTGTTTGGTAAAATAAATGTTTTTATAATTTTAATTGATTTTTCTTTTATTACCTTCTATATAAATAGGATTAAGTAATCAGTAACTATAAATTTTAGGAAATTAATGAAACACAAAAGTACTTAAATAAAGTTTATTAGATCGATATAAATACAAAAATAAGTAAAAATATAAAACTATTAGCTCATGCTGTACCCACACAGTTTCTTCGAAATTTTATTTATTACACCTTCAGTGCAGTCAACGATCTCATCGTAGCCATCATTGGCCACGTACTGCGCGCTCAGAAGCACCTTCTCATCTTGGTCGTTTGTATCCGGAACGCCATCTTGGATATCTATAATTTGGATCCTTACAAGCTTGTTGCCTTTTCCTGCTTCGTTCTTTATCACAAAACATGGTGGATGTCCAATGGTTCGTTTAATGACTTTGTTATTGACTTTGGTTGTCCGTTTCTTAACTTTTGGATTCTGAATAGAATTTTTAATTTTTTTATATAAATCACTGTCATCGATTTCTTGTGGAAGTGGAAACTCAAACTCTTGTGCGTATTGTGAAAAAGGGATGTGGATGTCTTCGGTATCTCCCATTTCTTGAAAATCTATAACAAAACGGAGATTTCTTTTTGTTTATACATTTATTTGTAAGTTTAGGTTAAATTACTAGTTTCTAATTTTTAGGTAGTTTTATTTAAAAATTGTATTATTAGTATATTCTTGAATAAATTAATCCATATACTTACTTCAATCATTATAATATATAACTTAAAACATATAAACTAACTTTATAAACTTTGCAATAAAAAGGACAAAAATTGATATGATAAATATAGTTTAAAATTATATGAATATTCATAAAATACGTCATAAATAATAAATCTTGACGTTTATTTATTTCATTTAAAAAAAAAAGTATATTTTTATTCTTGCTTAGGTTACTAGTAAAACTTAAACAACTTACCAGGTCAGCTCACGAAAAGAGGTGTGAGGTGTAAACGTTGCTATGCGCTTATAAAGGTTAGGTACTGTTTGTTCAGCAAAACTTAAATGCGCAATAGTATTATATGATACCCTAAGCTGTACACGTGGATACTCGTTTGCCTAAAACAAGTCACAACTTGTTTCTGTTTCATCACATCACGTGGTGTCATACGGAAACGTTTATAACTAAACTTTTTATAAAAAGGGTTTAGGTGAAATGTAAGTAAAACAACAAAATAATAAGATAAAACATTTATTAATAATAAGACATCATATTAGTAAATTACACATAATAACCTCGTAATGGTTGATACTTGTTTATATTAATCTCTAAATGTGAGTTACTAACAAAAGCCCAGCCACTATCACGGTCTTGAAACTCCTCAATTTTTTTCTTTAGACAGTTAACTATCTCGCAAAATAATGCTTCAAAATCATAACTTAGGTATAATATTTTATTTTTAGTACCAAATGATTTCATTGCCTGACTATTATTTTTAAACATTAGGAACATTCCAAAGAGTTCAAAATTTACTTTTACGCACGTATGTTTCGTAAGAGAATCATCTAAAAGTCGTTTTATTTTGTTTCGGATAGAGTTCATAAATGCATCGATAGATCCCAGACTTTGATCGGTGCTTGCTGATATACGATAAGTGGCAATGCGCATCCGAAATGCCGACTCAACTATTTCAACGCCATCATTGAGTATATTGTTTGAATTCACAATTGTTTTATGCGCAGTGCTTCGAAGATGTCCTATCCATTTATTTTTATCTACAGTTGTACTACACGGAACACAAAAAGGCATTATGAATAATCAATGTTGTATATATGATAAGTACTAAACGTATGTCGTAATTAAGCTAGAACTACTAATTCTTATCTAGAACTTTCAATACATACCTACTAATTAGTAGTTCCAATACTATACTACTAAGTATCATATTACATCAGAGACATGTTTATTAATAACCTACGGTGTATTAATCAAAACGGCTAACTCGGCTGACTCCACATAAAAATACAGTTGATTGTGAACACTATGCAAAGTATGGATACGTCTATAAATGTATATCAAGAGAGATTTATTAATAAGCGTATCCACCCTATTCTGAAACAACTTGATTTAATAAACAACGTACATTATGCAAATGTATTGATATAATGAAACTAATAACTTTTCAATAAAAAAATTTAGTAAAATAATTCTGTTATTATAAAAAATTTAAACATTTTGAACTAATTTTTTTTATAATTATTAAAGTAAACAGGGTCACAATCTCTGAAAATATTAAAGGCTTCACCTAAAAACTTTTGCATCTGGTCCCACTCAGTGGAATCTTCCTTGCACTGCAATTTTACTGACGCTAGCGCTTTTTTATAACGCTCTTCAGGCTGAGTCTTTTGGAAATCGTCAATGTTATACACTTTTAAATCAATTAAAAAATTACCGTCCGTAATTGTAGTACGCCGAGTAAAACCCGTTGCTACGCGACTGGTGAACGATGAAGTTGTCTTGACGGCTTTCAGATTTTGGTCTTCGGTGATCTTCTCTTCGTCTCTTATAATTTTGAAGATGTCGGCTTCAGGTGCTTTTTTGGAAGAACTAGAAAAAAGAAAAACTTTTTAAAACATCTACAAAATTTTATGATATATCTAGTTGCATAAAGATTTAAACTAATATCGGTTTAAAAACAACAAGTAAAATAAGTACCTAGAGCCCGGATTCTTGTTTTTACTGGTTGATGCACGAACTTTGCTGGTTGCTTTTTTCTTTTGCGCTGGTGGTGATGGCGTGCGTGGTCGCTGATTTGCTGTTTCAAATTCAGATCTATAAAAAAATAAGAAAACATTAAGAAGTAAAAAATCAAATTATACGGCACACAAATATATGCCAATCTCGGTAAAATTTCCGGTACCTCTAGCTTAGTACCTAGGCAGCGTCAATACGTGTTATGAAATTTATAAAGATTATTTTGTTTTAATTTAAAATAAATGAAATACCTTGATACTGAGGACGATTTTCTTTTCTTGATATCCTTTGTAGATTTCTTCGGCTCAGGTGAGGGCGTGCGCTCGTAAGTTGAATATTCGGAGTCAGACCTTCAAAAATGACAACAAAAGTAAGGTCAATATTACTTTTAACACGTTTAAATAAAATAAACAATAATTAGATCACTTACTGACATTTTGAATGAAGGTCTCGGCGGTTTCACTTAGCAAACAAAGAACAGCTTCAAGGCACTAAGTACAAGATTAGTATAGAAATAAAATGCAAAGGAACGTCGGGTTTTATAATAAAATATTTGATGAGTTGGTATTTAACCGAAATAAAAATATATGGCTAAAGGACCAAACTCGAACATTTAACTTTAGACCTTAATGTCAGCATTGTAGAAAAAATATCTATCGCTTTTATAACTGTATTTAAAACATGTTTATTCCTGTTAAACACAAAGTGCCGCCAAGGTAGGGATCGAATTATCAAATAAAACCCGCGAATGCAAACCTTGGAACACGTGTAAATATGACTATAGCCTAGTATGGGAAAAAAAAATATATAATTCACAAGTCCTATTTTATTTTGTCATCTTTTAGTTTTTATATGCTTTAAGTTAAAAATATTTCTAACAATTTTTGACGTTGCCCTTGGTGCTATTTAAATATTTGTATCGAATTATCAAATGAAACCGCTTATTACAAATATTGCAAGTTGTAACAAGTTACATACGCATACCTATTTATTTAGTACAAAGAACATGCGAATAATCATCATCATAACCTGTCCCATAAATTCTTCTTATGTCTGTTGTCTACTTTTGTTAATGAAAATAATTAAATTTTCTCACAAAACAAATAAACATTGTTTTCTTACACCCTGATCTAGTTGTAACTTACCTTCCATCTTTATATATACATTTATTTATTCAAACTTTATATGGGATTGAAATAATGTAAGGAAAATGTCTAGATTTATTAAACAATAAAACAGCTGTGTAATTAATGTAGTATCGCTTTGTACAGTTAAGTACATGTAAGTAGAAACAGACTAATTAGAATCGTTATATTTACAAATATTTTTAACTCAATAGTTAAAATCTCAAAACATAACCCTCCTTTGAGATAGTCGGGTAATTATCGTTTAGTATCTTGGTAAGGGTCGAAAACAACGTGCGTTAGCATAATCGCTAGCTCGCGTCGCAACGATAAGTTAATTCTGCATTTGTTCAATTACATGTAATGTAATCCGACCTGAGATACTTTGTACAGACTAACACAGAAACAGATGCATCTCAAAAAATATTTATATTCCAATATTAGTGTTTTTTTTTTTTTTTTTTTAATTAGAGCTATTGTCTATCAGTCGCGTAGCGTTCATATAACCCGATCCCCACCGGCTTGCCCAGTTCTGTACGGCTGGGTACCATTTTGTATTACTACTATAGAAAAAAGTGTGTTAAAAAGTACCCTAAAATATGCTCCGAGTTGTCTAGAGATTTTTTTTTATGCCACGCTACTGTTGTCTATTGAGATAATTATCAAATATATTAGTGAAGCTTTTGATAAAAATTCTAACGCTTATCTAATATATGAATACATACTTGTTTTATGATATTAATACACCATATCTGAGATTGTATTAAACAAGAAAACATATTTAAAATTATAAAAATATCTCGGAGGTTACTCCAATATAATGTCTCTGTTTTACTTGTACTCTGTGTTGTACCATCATGTGAATTCTTTATCGACGAAGCATTGCATTGTAAGTCGTTCCATATCTGAGAAACAAAATGTTGGAAGTGCTATGTTAAGTACATACACTTACAGCGTTGTATGTTTCAGTCACGAAAGTATTGTGGATATGTTCAACTATGCATTTTCTGTTACTTTTTGATTCGTATTATGTTCCTGAAGTGAGAAGAGGATAAGGCGTATTCAATTGTTTACGTTTCGCTTATGTTGAGTATGTTATTTATTTACGAACCCATTTAGTACTTTGTCATAGTGACAATCAATATGACGTAGGTATGAATCTCAAATGAATTTTACTGCGACACAGTTCGAAATCGGTAGGGAATTAAATTCCTCGACTGTACGATGTTTTAACTTGCATACCAATGAAACTTAAGACTAAAAGTAATCTTTATTTCATAATCAGCAAGACTGGTTTTGCAACCGTCTAACATAAACAAAATACAATGCATAATTAATCCTTTACTTTAGTACGTCAGTCATACGTCATATGAATTAGCCAATCAAATTGCTAGGCCTGCATCGCGCTATCAAAGTTTTTATGTTCGCTTCATATAAATACATTTTATTGTGATATAGTTGTCGGAGAAGTTGTGGCTATAACAACCAGTAGATCACAACGACTCTTACCACTTCATTATCAAAGAGCTTGGGCCCAGCTCTGCGATGGTGACTTTGGTAACGCGGTAGCGTGTACTGGTGCAGAGTAGCCTATATTGCGAACACCAGTATGATACACAAATCACGTGGCGACGTATTACCGGTTGTAGAGTAGCCTATATTGCGAACTCCGGTATGACGCACACTACAATGGTTGGTAGTAACATGAAATACCGAATTTGAAAATCAAAAACTGAAAATCAAAAACTGAATATGAACACTGAATATGAAATTAAATATGAACAACAGACCTTTAGTCTAGTCAAACCGACTATCTAGTACAGAACTGGCCATTCTGGAAAAATAGTTGGAATGATGGGACATTGGTCTACAAGTTGATTACGGGTCTGGCCAGCCCGGAACATCTTGTTTGCTACTTTAGACGCACACGGGTGCCAGGATGTGGAAAAATTATTAGAATTAAAACCTGGCACCCGTGGGCCTTTTGCTGTTTTTATCATCGTGTCAGTTCGACTGCAAATCAAGTTAGTATTTATCTTAGATAGCAGACTTCGATTGCAACGGGATGCTAACGTATAAACCATCGTCTTTCACTTACGAACGTGTTAGGTTCCGTCACGAAAATTTTGCTTCTGGGTCAGACGATCGGTTATTTATTGGGAGATTCTGACCCATGAGCGCGGAGGGGAGCAGAGCGACCCGTAGCGCGGTGGAATGGGGCAGAATCCCCAATAAATAACTACTGATAATTGGTTGTAAGATTTGACCTTTTTTTTAAATATTATATTATTTTACACTTTAAATTTTTTTTTGCTAGGTGAAAATCGTGTTGTTTGACCATTGACGATCGTGCTTTTCTCATGGTAATTCATTACAATGAATTTCTTCATATTTATCTAGCATTTTACCTATTGTAAGTACAAACGAGAAGAAAAATCCCTGAGAGTTAAAATGTTCCCTTTATAGCCACAGACCAGACAGGGGGGAGGAGGGATTTGCATTAATTATTTATTATGTCGGTATGTTGTTGTAACAGACATAATAAATAATTAATGTAAAAGTAAAAATTTAAATAAGCATGAACATAATTTTTATGACGGATATAGGTACTCCTGCGTCAACGGTAACTACCTTACCTACCTACTATAAGAACACTTCGAAATGGGTTTTGAACTTTTGTAGTATGTAATAAGGTTCCAATTACAAAAACAGAAAAGTGCTCGGGCTTCGGGATGATAAATTGCTAATTTATTACATTTGCACAGTTGTGAGTTGTGACGCAAAATTTCATTTTATTATTTTAAATGCTTAATTTTCTCTGTGCGTGTTCAAAATGAGATAATAGGTATACTTGATAGTTTTCTGAATACTTTTCTTTTAAAAAAATAATGGCTAACTGTAAACAATTTTTATAGCATTAACGAAATTCTAATGTAAAAAATTTGTTACTGCAAATAATTAGCTTTAAGGAAAATTTTGCATGCCAGTACCTAGATGGTTCATCGTGTGAAACGTAACATATTTATGTAACTAATGTAGATCAAGACCATTGTACCACGATTAATGCAAATAAATATTCATTCATTCATAATAAGAATCAATAGTACATTACACAACTAGGGTGGTAATACAAAGAAAGGCCGAGATCGCAGATGTTTGCAGGCCAAGCTGCAAGCGAGGGACGAAAATATGCGATCGAGGGCTTTCTTTATTACCTCCAGTGTTGTGTACATCATTTTATGTCTACACTTGGCCAGAAAGCGGCTTTTTCCGTACGTACGTTGTACGCGCACAGTGCGGAAAAAGCCACTTTATGGCCAGGTGTGGCATAAAAGTCTTTCCTCATCCAGATCCTAGTTGCCTAACTTCACATCGATAATCATAAAAGCCCCTGTCAACTTTAAAAAGCAAGCGCCTGCCTTCTAACGATCACGAATAATCATTCGCTTGCCTTTGTCCCATTCATTTGGAGTCGGTGCAGCATGTTTTCTTCTTCCATCCCTCTCTATAACTTCGTTGGTGACACTCACATATGTGCTTTTTGTTATGTGCAGCCGTAACTACTTACACAAGTTAACGCCAACACAAACGGCGACCGACGGAGGCAGCCATATCATATCTCACACAGTCCATCCACCTCTTCCTTGGTCTACCTCTTCTTCCACAACAATATAGAAAATGACCCGAATTTACTGTCCGTGAGTGTATTATGTATTGTAAAACACCAGCCTAGAGAAATGAAATGAAATAATATGATATAACTTATTTCTGCAAGTAGGCCTCAAAGGCTCTTTCACATGTCTGATTCTTTTGGCGCTTCGGCAAATGACATTCTGGTGAGAAGAAGCGCCGGAAGAAACTCACCAGTTTCTCTTTTCAAAAAAGAATTGCATTACAATAATTGTGAAAATATTACATGCAATTTCATTAAACAATGCATCATGGAAATACTTAACTACATTACATATATGACAATAAACATAAAACTAAATTTTTAAACATGTAAAGGTCATTTCTCCAGAAATATGTCTGCGACTCATTCATCTGTCTCCATACATTTAGTATGAAAAAGAGCCAGATGAATGAGGTGACCGCAGACATATTTCTGGAGAAATGCCCAAAGGGTCTCTAGGCGTCACAATAAGATAAATTAAAAAGAAAAATAAAAAATAAAGAGATATATACTAAATTTAATGGAGTTGTACGGGGTCTCCGTTGTCAAACCATGTTTTGGAGGTGTAAAGGACCTTCAAACGTCAAAATACAAAATCGGGAAATAGACTACTAAACTATCATTAAAATTTTTACATGCTTTACAAAACAAAAGTTTATTACAGAAATGTAAAAAAATTAAGATTTTCTTGGAATTAAGTAAATTGCGCAGTGGAAGCGTGCTGGGCCCATAACCTCTTGGAATTAAGTAAATAGCAGTGGAATAATATGTGTATAAATATATTTAAATTACTATCGTAAGCATTTACCTATGACATTGCGAACATTTTTCACCAGACAGTTTTCTACTTGACAGCTATTCAAAAGGCATGATCTGTTGCTGCCAGTGTTATATTCCAACAGATTTAGAAAACAAAGATATACCAAGTTATAATAATAATAATCATTTATTTCCAGATAACTAAGATCCATTATTATGTGTTAGTAACTTAGCTTAAAAAACTAAATCCCATCAAAAACATTACATGTAAAAAGATGCAAGTCTCGCAACGCAGTTCTCCTACAACAAAAAAGTTTTGAGAGGTAATGTTGAACCAAGTCAGTACCGGAGCCCGCTGTCAACAGAACTCGATTTCGACCTACTTGCTTATTATTTACCCGTGGAGGATTCTTTATTTGAGAACTAGTACTACTCCATTTGAATGGCTTCGAGAAAAGGATGGTACGGCAGTGCCTTTGTTTTGCTAGACTTGGCGGGGGCACTGCCGTGCCCCCAGATCTTACTAAGCACTTCGAATACAAATTACATAACTTTACTTCTATATTTTATTGTAAATAACAAATATAAGATTAAAAAAAAACACATTATTTACAACTTAATAGCTACCTTAACCTAACTTAACCTATTGGGACCTAGATTATATGTACAAATGTCCCCTATGTCGCCTCCTGTGGGTAGGGTGCCCATAAGGCTGGCTGCGTTGCCTCGCTGGATGGCAATGCCTATCCGCTGGGCGAGGAACGAGCCAGCCCTATGATCACCGGAGGACCGGATAAGCAAATACCTTAGTTTTTTGAAAAGGTTTGTTGCTTCCGGTCCCCACGGACCCAGGGTCTCCATATGACATAACACACGCTGGTCAGTTAAAAATATGTATAAAAGCTAATTAACATCGAATTTGGCATAATAAATGTCATAATCAGTAATATTAAAACAATCAACAATAATATTAAGATAATATATTTAACTTATTTCACTTACGCAAAAAAATTGCGAGTGGCTTCATGAAACATGACTCAAGTCTCGGTTTACTTAGTTAGTTTGCACAGACGGTAAATCGTCTTGAAATAATGTTAATGAACGAGACTTTTTGCGTCATTTCGTTATCTTTAAACATTTTTTTCATTGCAGTCTCATAAAATTATATTTTTATACGTCAACCGTAAGCGGCATTTTCCACCTGCCGCGCGGGATGAAACTACCACTTCCTGGCCAAGAGAAGACATAAAATTGTGTACACACCACGGGTGGTAATAAACGAAGCCCCAGATTGCAAATTTAAGTGTCATTTTCGAGTCTATTAAACATTATTTATTTTATGAACCCTTCTCGTCTACCACAACGTGTTCTCCTTAGTGCGGTTGCGAATGCAAAAAAAGACGTGGCCATTGATTCGCTTTAAGGACTGCGCCAAAAGAGACATGAGCGCCTTTAAAATTGACCACCAGAACTGGGAGACGCTTGCGGAGAAACGAACTGAGTGGCGGAGGCGCGTGGTGAAGGGTCGCAAGTTAAGCGATGAGACTTGGTTCGCTGCACTCGCTGACAAGAGACAAAGACGACACCAAAGCGACTCAGCACCATATGTTGCAAACTTGTCTTGTCAGGCCTGTGGTAGGACATGTCGCTCTCGCATCGGTTTATTTAGCCACCAAAAGCGATGTCTCTCTAACATTGCACCATGAATCGTCTGTAATAGACGCAAAGGCCTATGAGGATTTTATGCCACACCTGGCTATGAAGTGGCTTTTTAGCCAAGTGTAGGCATAAAATAATGTACACAACACGGGAGGTAATAAAGAAAGCCCTTGATCGCATATTTACGTCCCTCGCTTGCAGCTCGGGCCGCAAACATCTGCGATCTCGGCCTTTCTTTGCTTTACCACCCTAGTTGTGTAATGTACTATAACCGCCTTGGGTGCGTAATAGGTGGGTAGGCAAGAATGTCTCAGATCGCAAATGTTATAAATTGCTATTTGGGGTGTTCCGTGGTGCGTACACATTTTCCGTCTTCCACTGGCAGGGAAATGGAATTTTATCTCCGTGCGGCGGGTAGAAAAATCCTATTACGGGCTGGGGTGATGTAATGTACATATTCTGAACCAAGGGCGGTAAAATAAAATGACCAATATCGCATATGAGCATTTCAGAGCCATTTTTTTACTGAGCAATTTTCTGCCAATTTTATGTTATTTCTACTTAGAATTACGGGTTCTTACAGTCACAATGGGGCAAATAATTGACCCAATTGTGTTACCTATTTTCCATATACTTTGTATAATGGTAACACAAAGGAAAGTTTCATTAATGTATGGAATAAAACTATTGAACCTAGAGACTTGACTATTTCGTCAATAGTCAATCAATGCACGGACACATTTGTTAGTAAGGCAAACTATTAGCAAGGACCATTAAAACAAGAGGACTGTCATTCTCCATACAAAAAGCTGTTCCCCGATATTTACAACGCCATCTATGTATAAACTTGGTATAAGAACTATATTATTTATTCCACTTTGCAAGCGTGACACAGTGTTTAAATGTTAGTATTTATTTATTATTAGCTGTTTACGAACTAATTGTTACTGTACTATGTTGCTTTGTTCAATTATAACATCGTTAAATGTTTAGTTTTTTAGCGCCATCTAGTTTTTGCCTGGATATCCCCTTGCGATCGGGGCACGATCCAAAGTATGGAGAATGACAGACTGACAGTCCTCTTGTTTAAATGGTCCTTGCTATTAGTAATTCTGTAATCTATTCTATGGTAGCTGTCAGAAACGTGACATTATCTTTCAAATCCTCAAAACTACGGAAAATCATAAAAATATGAAACATGTGTTATCTGTTTCCTCGCTATTCCAAATTAACAAGTAAGTACCTTGAAATGGTCAAGTTAAACCTTCAAAGTGAAATGGTCAAACGGTGAAGTGGGTCCGCTGTCGGAAACCGCATACATGCACGGTCATCATTGACGTATATAAAGGACAGGGCTAACGAGAGCGCAGACGATTCCAACGCGTTGATCCTAAAAATCAGTTTTAGGACCAACGCGGCAGTGGAACGCGCAGCGCACAGCGCAGCCGGACGTTATAAAAATGCCTAATTGCGTGGTAAAAGGCTCCATTTACTGTTACGGGGAATATAGACCCAGGTGGATTTTCGTCCGCGACATTTTTATGCCATACATTTAGATTGGCATACAAATGGAGCGGCCGAAAATCGACCCACCCGAACTGTACGTATCGCCCTATCCTTACTTTTGAAATCATTGATTTTGCCAGATAGGGCGTGCAGTACCGGGAAATTTTAGTAGGAGAAAACCGGTACTGCCATACTATTTTTTTTCTGGTACTGCACGCCCTAGTGCCAGACAGTCTGCCAACAGGGAGAGATGGCGGGAAATCGTGCAGAGAGCTGTTAGACCGGGACGTAGTGACTCTAAATCTCTGGTCATTTGTAGCAGTATGGCGACCGGAGTGTCTAATTACGTAATGACGAAAAGGAAAATGATGGTCATAACGCTGGTACCGGCGGCCTAGTCGCGTAGGCTTATTGGACGTGTCGGAAAACGATTTGTTACCTACACAAAGACTTGTATTTTTCGATAGTCGATGAAAAAAGAAGTAGGCGGTAGCGTAATGCTACTCTTCTCCGGTGTGACTTACAGCTCGCCATACCGACGAAAAAACATTAGTGTCGGTACCAGTGCTATGATCATAATTTTCCTTTTCGTTATTACGTAATTAGACCCCTGAAGGGTCGCCATACTGGTACAAATGATCGGAAATTCTGTGTCATTATCTCCGACATTTCTCCAATATTGTATCCAACGTGTCCGCCCGACCAATGGTATCTGTAAAATAACAATGCGTAATGTAAACATTCGGACAAATAAAATTATGCGAAAGCAGGGGTTCCTACTCGTAATATTATGTAAAAAAAAAGTTTTAACTTTTTTTCAGACCAGAGCAAAAGCGAACACATAAGGAGAATTCTTCTATTTGTACGTAAGGATTTTGATCGTTGTATTTGTTTCATTTATTAGTGTAAGTGTAAGGCCTGAGTGGCGAGCGTCCATCGTCGCGTCTGGCGGGGCGGGCAGCGTCTATAGGTTTTTTGCAGCTTGCACTAAGGACGCTCACATACATTTGTATACTTATGTTTAACATGAACGCCGCACGCCCCGCCCTGCTGCGCGCCCTGATCGAGCGTCCACTCAGGTCGTACACTAAGGCCTGAGTGGCACACGGTCGGACGCCCTTGGGTGGTCTGGCCAGCGACCTGGTTCAACCCCAGGGACCGCAACGGCCAACCACCCGGCCCGATAATCACCATGCCCGGTTATGGGCTGTGAGTTTGTCAGGTTTAAAAAAATAAAAATAATAAAAAAAAAAAAAAAAAGCCTGAGTGGCGAGCGTCCAGCGTCGCGTCTGGCGGGGCGTGCAGCGTGGCGGGCAGCGTCTATGGGTTTTGTGCAGCGTGCACTCAGGACGCTCACATACGTTTGTTTATGTTTAACATGAACGCCGCACGCCCCGCCCCGCTGCACGCCCCGCTCGAGCGTCCACTCAGGTCGCACACGAACCACCGCAAACTACAGACTTTATCGGCTGATAGTTTAGTCGGGCTGTTAATCAGTATGAACATGTATGAAAGTACGCACACTGCACCGATTAGGGGAGAGTGAGGTAAAACGATCCCATGGGGTCAAATGATCCCCAGCCGTATTCTAGTGACAACTAACGCCATCTATTCAAATACGCAACAAACGTCATCCCCGCACCCCTGCCAGTTGCCTCCGAGTGTCTTAGCGGTATAAGCACTTAGCCTGATTTTATTAAAAAATAATTAAAAAATACGGCTCTGATGTAAGGTAACCCTGTTTTTGAACTTTCATTACTTTTTTCATGTTCATGTTTATTGAAATGTTGTTTTATTGGCGGGTTTTAATAGCACTTGGCTATATTTAAGCAATGTTTGAATACTGCACGTGGCATTTGAAGGTTATATTTTGATCGATATCTTGGAATTTAGTGCTTGTGGTAAAATGATCCCTACTAACTAAAAGACTACAAGAGTTATGTATAACTCGCTTACATACTTTTATTATTATGAACAGTACATATGACTACAATAAACAGCTGAGTGTTTTATTTCGCAGATACTAAATAACTTAGGGTATAAAATGATCCCTGGGATCGTTTTACCCCTACCCTAAGTTTAGTAGAGGGATCATATTATACACAGGTGTGTATAAAATGATCCCTTACTAAACTTTTACAAAAACCTCTGATACAAAAAAACTGCATACATATCATGCAAAATAAGTATGCAGTTACAAGGATAAGTAAATTCACTACTCTCAACAATTGAAATCTTGCGTTTAATCCTTCAACTTTGACCCCAGATAAAGTTTTTCCCTTAATAGTCTAAGATCCCAGTATAGAACGACCTTCACCGAGCTGGTTAATGGATGAAAAGTATTGTATATTGAATTAAATATGTTAATAAATATATTGCAAGTGGGTTGCCTAAAAAAATTCAGTCCAGAATATGATTAATTAAAAATTGAAAAAAATTTTTATTTTTTATTTTTCACCGTTTTGTTTAATAGATAAATGACATACCAATCAAAAGTATGAAGCCTATAGAATATGCAACCGTTAGGTTGCCTATATTTTTCCCGTCATAACTGTTGGGTTGCCAGGCATAAACAGGTACATCATATTAGTAATTTGCACTGGTCTGGTTAATGAATAAACTTTATGCCAAAATAAAGATTATTTTATTACGAACACGGTGATATAGGGTTGCCTGCGAAAAATTAGTCCTGAATTCCGGTTGCCGAGTTTTAAAAAGTCAAAGCCCTTCAATCCCGGTTGCGTTAAGTTTGCACCTGGTTGGTATGTGATGCCAAGGAAACCAGGTGCAAACTTAGCTCAACCGGTTAATATGAAAAATTTAGATTGAAGTCGGCACGGGTGCATCGATATTAGTGATTTGCACTGGTCTGGTTAATGAATAAACTTTATGCCAGCATAAAGACTGTTTTATTACGAACACGGTGGTATAGAGTTGCCTGCGAAAAATCAGTCCTGAAGTGCGGTTGTCGAGTTTTAAAAAGTCAAAGCCCTTCAATCCCGGTTGCGTTAAGTTTGCACCTGGTTGGTATGTGATGCCAAGGAAACCAGGTGCAAACTTAGCTCAACCGGTTAATATGAAAAATTTAGATTGAAGTCGGCACGGGTGCATCGATATTAGTGATTTGCACTGGTCTGGTTAATGAATAAACTTTATGCCAAAATAAAGACTGTTTTATTACGAACACGGTGGTATAGAGTTGCCTGCGAAAAATCAGTCCTGAAGTGCGGTTGTCGAGTTTTAAAAAGTCAAAGCCCTTCAATCCCGGTTGCGTTAAGTTTGCACCTGGTTGGTATGTGGTGCCAAGGAAACCAGGTGCAAACTTAGCTCAACCGGTTAATATGAAAAATTTAGATTGAAGTCGGCACGGGTACATCGATATTAGTGATTTGCACTGGTCTGGTTAATGAATAAACTTTATGCCAAAATAAAGACTGTTTTATTACGACCACGGTGGTATAGAGTTGCCTGCGAAAAATCAGTCCTGAAGTGCGGTTGTCAAGTTTTAAAAAGTCAAAGCCCTTCAATCCCGGTTGCGTTAAGTTTGCACCTGGTTGGTATGTCATGCCGAGGAAACCAGGTGCAAACTTAGCTCAACCGGTTAATATGAAAAATTTAGGATGAAGTCGGCACGGGTACATCGATATTAGTGATTTGGTTGGCATCACATACCAACCAAATCACTAATATTGATGTACCCGTCTGCCGTCTTAGTCTAAAAGGTGAGTTTTTGCTATGGAAGTTCATAGTAAAAAGTCGCCTTTTAGACTAGGACGGCAGCCGTGCCGACTTCATCCTAAATTTTTCATATTAACCGGTTGAGCTAAGTTTGCAAGGAAACTAGGTGCAAACTTAACGCAACCTTAAGTTTGCACCTGGTTTCCTTCGCATCACATACCAACCAAATCACTAATATCGATGTACCCGTGCCGACTTCATCCTACATTTTTCATATTAACCGGTTGAGCTAAGTTTGCACCTGGTTTCCTCGGCAAGACATACCAACCAGGTGCAAACTTAACGCAACCGGGATTGAAGGGCTTTGACTTTTTAAAACTCGACAACCGCACTTCAGGACTGATTTTTCGCAGGCAACTCTATACCACCGTGTTCGTAATAAAACAGTCTTTATTTTGGCATAAAGTTTATTCATTAACCAGACCAGTGCAAATCACTAATATCGAATTATCGATGTACCCGTGCCGACTTCAATCTAAATTTTTCATATTAACCGGTTGAGCTAAGTTTGCACCTGGTTTCCTTGGCATCACATACCAACCAGGTGCAAACTTAACGCAACCGGGATTGAAGGGCTTTGACTTTTTAAAACTCGACAACCGCACTTCAGGACTGATTTTTCGCAGGCAACTCTATACCACCGTGTTCGTAATAAAACAGTCTTTATGCTGGCATAAAGTTTATTCATTAACCAGACCAGTGCAAATCACTAATATCGATGCACCCGTGCCGACTTCAATCTAAATTTTTCATATTAACCGGTTGAGCTAAGTTTGCACCTGGTTTCCTTGGCATCACATACCAACCAGGTGCAAACTTAACGCAACCGGGATTGAAGGGCTTTGACTTTTTAAAACTCGGCAACCGGAATTCAGGACTAATTTTTCGCAGGCAACCCTATATCACCGTGTTCGTAATAAAATAATCTTTATTTTGGCATAAAGTTTATTCATTAACCAGACCAGTGCAAATTACTAATATGATGTACCTGTTTATGCCTGGCAACCCAACAGTTATGACGGGAAAAATATAGGCAACCTAACGGTTGCATATTCTATAGGCTTCATACTTTTGATTGGTATGTCATTTATCTATTAAACAAAACGGTGAAAAATTAAAAAAAAAAATTTTTTTTCAATTTTTAATAAATCATATTCTGGACTGAATTTTTTTAGGCAACCCACTTGCAATATATTTATTAACATATTTAATTCAATATACAATACTTTTCATCCATTAACCAGCTCGGTGAAGGTCGTTCTATACTGGGATCCTCTACTATAAGGGGATCATTATACCTCACCCTCCCCTACATGTTTATACTGATCATCTGACAGCCCGAGACCAAAGCCGAAATAGGCTACTTGATGACAGTTCAAATCAGCTTCTTTTTATGAAGTGTCAAAACGCTCCGAAAGTATGCAGTTTACTATGAAATACTATCTTGTGACGTCATGCTCAACATGGTGCCTTATTTTTAGTTTTCGTCATTGTAAAATCGTTGATGGCACGAAAATAAGTTTCAATGATTTTATCCGGGCTGTTTTGGAAGCGTAATTTGCTGGTTAGAGTTAATGAATTTATTTTGATTGTTGTCAAATACCCTATTCTGTTTCGGTTGTGAAAACTAGTTTCGGTCGTATACAATTTTTTTTAGACACGGTGGGAAGGAGTGTAGGCGGACAGATTTTAGCTGTAGATTCTAACTGCTATATGGAGAAAAATAGTACATTACACAACTAGGGTGATAATACAAAGAAAGGCTGAGATCGCAGAAGTTTGCGGCCTGAGCTGCAAACGAGGGACGTGAATATGCAATCGAGGGCTTTCTTTATTACCTCCAGTGTTGTGTACATCATTTTATATCTACACTTGGCCAGAACACTATGGCCAGGTGTGGCATAAAATATAGTTCATACTTTTTTCTACTCCTGTACTGTTATCTGTCTTTTACTTGGTCACGAACACTGATATAAGAACATACATAATATGAGTTCAGAGAAGTCTATACTCTATTCCCCATAACAGCACTAGTGTCGTTATAGTCACTTTACGTTATTGCTAGCAGCCACAGACTTCTAAATCTAGGTTAAACTTAGGTCAAGGATTAAGCGCTCAATTTTAACTTTACGGTAAAAATGCACAACTACCAATTTAACAAACAATTAAATTCCTACGGTTTTTAAGAAAAACAAAACTTTCCGAACTAAATTCATTGATGCCAACATAAAAAAAGTATTTTTAATTTAAGTATATTTTAAATTAAAAAAAAAAGTTTACCATAGACACATACTGCCAGTCAAACGTCATATTTGCCTTGTTTCCAGGTTATGATTAATTTTGTATTTCATAATTTAAAACCTAGTCGTAGAAAAAGTATTGTATGCAACGTTGTATAATTAAGTCAAAAAACGCTCATTGCGTCTCTATTTGCGATACTCGCCGCATTCGCGGCTCGTATCGCAACTCACGCAATTCGCATTTTTTGAACCCACTTATACAACTGTTGCATAAAATACTATTAAAAAATCAAGAACATTTGACGCCATTATTGGCTGCATATGTGGTAAAGGGTTAAAACACTCGTGTTATCTTACTCATAATTCACACTCGTGTTTCAAACAACTAAGAAATGAGGTGTTTTCTACACTCGTCATCATATTTGTTTAACCACAACTTAGCCCTCTTCGGCAGCGATCATCGACTTGCCTCTAGACGGCCGGGGCAATCCGTCTCTCCTCGTCCGTCCGCTTCGCAACCTCGGATACCACTCCAAGACAGGCAGATGCGTGCGGTGCTGTGTTGGTGAGTTTGTACATAAAGTCCCCAACCCGCACTGGACCAACATGGGGACTGAGTCTGTGCAGAAAGAGAATAGGCGTGACGAAAAACGGAACTAACCTAACCAGTATTATGGCAAATACGGTAGAAAAGCATTACAGCGCCCTCAAATTTAAATCCCATTCTCTTTCCGCACAGACTCTACCCAGAGCCGTGCCGACCCGCGGCAGCGCCTGTGTGCGAAACCTATGAAGCATCTCTTTATTGTCGTCGTGTTTCGACTTCCGGCGCCCCTATTGCCTTGGCGCCTGTGTGCGCTGCACACTTCGCACACAGGGGCGGCGCGGCCCTGGGACTACCGGTTTTTTATTTTTTTACACTGACATACTTACAAGCCTTCCTGGTAGAGTTCGACCGAAATATCCGTTTCAGTTTCGGCCTAGTTTCGGCAAAATAACGGGTTTCGGCGTAGTTTCGGTTTCGGCTGCCACCCGGCCGAAACTACGGCCGAAACTGAAACTGAATTTGAGGGGTATCGTACTGCGATCGGACATTCTTTATTTCAAAAAACACTGATAAATTATTTAAAATTATAAGTTATAATTATGTCATATTAATTATTACTCCAAATACCAGAATGATTAATAATTATGTTATTTAAAAATGAAGACTGACTGATTATGGTTGTAATTTATTATCTTCCCACGAAAAGATGACCTTACATGGAAGTTTTGATTTCGGTTTCGGCGGTGAAAACTATACTTCCTGGTCGTCGTAAAAATCAGACTTGGAGGCCGTGGCGTATAGTAATTATCCGATCAACTGGGCTAATGTTGTTAACGAATACAATGCCATTGAGAGGTAAACCACAAATTAGGATAACGAGAATATAGTGTCAAAAAAGTATAACTGCCTTGAAAGATCATTAGATTTTAGATTCTATTTACTAGACAGTAAAGTGTAAATGCAGTTATAGATAACTGCGATCTTAATATGTTTTGCATTTCACATTCGCCCGACGGTCTGCAAGTGCGTATTCCATAGAGAAAAGACTTAGAGATACTATGAGCTTTCAACGGATTATCGGTTCTATGACCGTAATGATAAGGCGGCAAATACTTTCAAACAAAAAATAATAATGCATTTTGCTTTTACAGATTTAACGGGGAGCCAGGTAGACCGCCCGGGTTTACTCGTGTTACGCATTGTTATTTTTTTTTGGTGGTATTGTATTCTATCAATGACATTGTTCGCTCAATGGCATTGTATTCTTTAACAGCATTAGCTCTCTTGAACGGATAATTTCTATACCCTGGGATCGAACCAGGTCACCTGGTCCGGATTACTGCCCATTTACTCTCACCTATAGGGAACGTGCACGAACTATAGGTGGCAGCACTAAACGACAAAAGAGACACGGGCGGACAATAAAGGAAACTATCGCCCCTGTCAAATGTAAGTGTCAATGTTAAATATAGTAAGTCGTAGTTACACTGACGTTAATCGTCCTTCAACGCGATAAATTAACGTTATTAACGGCGTTTTCGTCAATGGCCCCAGCATGAGAGGGTATATGATTTAGATTGGCGGCACCATTTGGCAGCACCTTCGACGTGCACGTTCCCTATGAGACTAAGTGTTAGATACCCATGACCGCCGCCGCGCCGCCCCGCCGCCGCCGGCTAAAACTTCGCGCCGCCGCCGCCGACGCGGCGTTACCGGCGCGCCGACCCCCACCTTCCGCGGTTTTAAAACTATTGTAGTGTATAGGTAAAAACTTACATAAATCCCATCTTGCTTGTAGTTGTGTACAGTTTGCAAGAAATTATAGTAAATTATATTAGTAGTTTATGTAACCAAGGATCATTAAAACAAGAGGAGTGTCATTCTCCATACAAAAAGCTGTTCCCCGATATTCACAACGCCATCTATGTATAAGCTTGGTATAAGAATTATATTATTTACAATTATTCAACTTTGCAAGCGTGACACAGTATTTAAATGTTAGAATTTATTTATTATTAGCTGTTTACGAACTTATTGTTCCTATACTATATTTCTTTGTTCAAATATAACATCGTCAAATGTTTAGTTTTTTAGCGCCATCTAGTTTTTGCCTGGATACCCCCTTGCGGTCGGGGTACGATCCAAAGTATGGAGAATGACAGTCCTCTTGTTTTAATGGTCCTTGATGTAACTGATAGAATTATACATAATTTATAAATGTTTTTTGAATTTTAGAGATTTCATGTCATTTTACTCGCTCTGTCCATCAACGTGTTAAAAAACTTTGACTTTGAATATTTTGCGCAGCTACCGTGACTACCTGTACCATCTGCAGTGCAGTTAGCGTCATCGTCATCTTTTTCCTCTTGGAACTCACTGACGTCATCGATCTGCAATTCTAAGGTAAGGACGTTTATGTGCGCCTGCGGATTTTTGACCGAGCGAGGCGAGGGGGCAAAAGCTTATAACGTTCAGGGTTAGCCAGCAAAGAATTACAGGAGGTTGAAAATGGCCTAAGTAGCTTCGAGAAAAGGATGGTACGGCCGTGCCTTTCTTTTGCTCGACTTAGCGGGGGCACTACCGTGCCCCCAGATAATAATTGCGGCTTGACACTAGGCATTTAATGAAATTTCATATAATATTGCCGGCCTAGGCCTGCAATGTGTTTTTTTTTATTTCTATTCCACATTTATTTGTGACACGGCCACGGCATCACGGCGTTCAGCCATTAAAAAAACGATAAACGATGTTTGCTGTATTTTGCAATTTTATGTATATTAAATCGACATCAACATAATAAATAACACATTATAAACAATTTCCAATCATTTTGCAAACTTGAAATTGTAAACTTAACTACAGGAATACACATTTAAAATATTTCATCTAAATATTCGCGGTAAAAATGTACACTGAAACAGTTTTTGGAAAGGAAATTGAAAATGTTTCTTCTTTTGTAATTCTATGTTCTGTCTACTTTACTTTTAGTGTCTCTAGAAAATAAAGTTTGATTTTTTGGAGTGTTTTTAATTTATTTTATTGCATATTTGAGAAAAGCACTATACAAATACATACCCCGGCGTGAAATGGGGTTGCCAGCCTCGTACTATCTGGCTTCGCATTCGCTCGGCCATCTATAGGGAACGTGTACGACGAAGGTGCTGCCAACTGGTGCCGCCAATCTAAATCAAGTACCCGCTCATGCTGGGGCCACATTGACGGAACCGCCGTAATTTATTGCGATGAAGGACGATAACGTCAGTGTAGCTACGACTTACTATGTTTGACATTGACACTTACATATTATCATTGACATTGACAGCTTGATTTGACAGGGGTGATAGTTTCCTTTATTGTCCACCGGTGTCTCTTTTCTCGTTTAGTGCTGCCACCTATAGTTCGTGCACGTCCCCTATATGGACTCGGCCGGCAACCCCTCACTTCCTGGCCTCTGTAGTAATGTACTATTTCTAAAAAAAACATTTTTTGCAGCCCCAACCTGGAAGCAGAAAAATGTCTGAATTGAAAGGAATTCCGGCGAAATTCCAAATGACTGTATGTGTACGGCTTTATTGAGTAAGTCAAAATGTCAAAACGATAAACCTCTTTTCTTCTTTCTTAGCTGATTAATACTGTCAAATTTTGACAATTTGTGGTAAATAGTTAAACATTTTTATTTGGTCAACATCCGAGAATACTTTAGATGGTGTAGTAAATCAGTAAATCTTTGTGTTAGTCTTGCGTGGTCATGTTATAGTCTAGTGTCGTGATATTCGTTTTGTAAATTGTAATAATGAGTAGCCGATAGTTCAAGCAGGTAAGTGGGTGGTACATTTTTCAGTGCTGTCCTGAAGCTATCTATTTCTATCTACCTTTACATATTCAAGGAAAGCTTGCATATGCTTGTTTGTTTGTACGCGCACGCAAAAACTACTGAATTGATCTTAATAAAATTGGGTGTATAGATAGATTATGACTTATGACCCCGGTTATCACATAAAATTATTTATGCCACACCTGGCCATAAAGTGGCTTTTTCCGCACGCTGCGCGTACGGAAAAAGCCGCTTTCTGGCCAAGTGTAGACATAAAATAATGTATACAACACGGGAGGTAATAAAGAAAGCCCTCGATCGCATATTTACGTCCCTCGCTTGCAGCTCGGGCCGCAAACTTCTACGATCTCGGCCTTTCTTTGTATTACCACCCTAGTTGTGTAATGTACTATTGTACCCGACTAAATTGAATTGCAATATTATTAATTGTTTTAAATGGTAGAGACCGTCTTAACACGTTCACTGTCCTCTCTCCATACAAAACTATCGAAGAATGTTACGAGTCCCAGCTGTGCAGTCAGTATGGGTAAGTGACCCCATAGTGGAAACACGGACTCCTGAAAAAAACCTTCATGACCCCACATTGGGGTCACCGGGACAGGGAACGTGTTAAGGTCATCTTTTGTACAATTAGTGGTATTAGGGTTCCGTATCAAAATGGTAAAAAAGGAACCCTTATGTTGCGACTCTGTCTGTTTGTCCGTCTGACATAGTCAGATATCTCAGGAACTACTGCTGCTATCAATTTGAAATAGTTTTAAAAGTCGCTAACCCGAGCCTACTAGATATAAAAAAAATCTTATACATGTTTTAATTTTTTTAAAGGGGGCCAAAACGGGAGTTCGAAAATTTAAAGTTCTGCTATTGTATCATGTGGGGTAACAAATGAAAGGACTTAATTTGTAAATTCCGAAACAATTTTAATTTTTTTTCTTAATCATGTACTTTTTGATTTAGGACGAAAAACGTTAAAAAAGATACCATCTATCTATTATCTTCGAAGTAACTGAATATAAACATCTGTAATAATTAGCAATTATTAATATCATCCTAAATATTACAGGAAAAATATAACGGTTTTTCTAACTTGCATAGTTTTTTAGAAATTCGGACAAATCGTAACACATACTTATTCGCTCCAACTAAACTAATCGCTGTACAGTTTTTCTTGAACTATTCACGTATCTACTTACGAGTTTGTACGGAACCCTTCCGGTTTTGGGTCGATTTCGGGCGTTTTTCCAGCGTTTTTTGTAACTTCATTAGTGTCACTGGAGTTTTAATGTGAAGGACTTTCGAGTGACGACAACTTTTGATTGAATCATGTGTAGCCTCGATACCGTCTATCGTTTATAGTAAAAGTTAACTGTGATCACCACCGCTTGCTGGAACACAAATGAAAAAAGCCGCCGCGGTCGAAACGCTCTCAAATCGACCCTTTTATTTATGGTTCATATTTGTCCGAATGTTCTATTAGCCCGAATACTATTTACGCATAATTGTTATTTTACAGATAATATTGACTTTTCAGAATAATTATAAAAGAAACCTAACCTAATATGCTCTAAGTGGCTTATGGAAAAGATTTTGCAAAATGCTTTCCGTTAAAGCTAGAGAAAAATTATGCGAAATAAAATTCGGGCTAACAATACATTCGGACAAATAAAACGTATGCCAAATAAAGGGAACCCTTTATTTATATCTAGCTTGTGGCAGTTGTAGGTCATTCAAAAATCTTTTCAACAGGACTTGTATGGAGCGGCTTGGACGGCTCCGGAGTTGTCTAGATCGTAACTATAACAAACTTAAATATATCGTTGGAGGCATAATCTTCTGTGTCCTTCTTATCACCCTCATAGTATTTTACGTCGGCTGCGAAGATACGAGTAATAAAGAAGATACCAAAGAGAGTCAAGAGAAGAAACCTGTTGAGTAAGTGTGCTCCAAGGATTATATTTTTTTTTTTTTAGAAACTGACAAACTCGCAGCCCATCCTGGGCGTAGCGATTGTCGGACCGGGTGGTTGGCCGTAGCGTTCCCTGGGGTCGAACCAGGTCGCTAGCCAGACCACCCTGAGTTGGTCGGACTGAGTCCAAGGACTTTGACCACAGAAATATATCGAGGTAGAAGGAAAAGTATGTACCTCGCGTGCTAAAAAGAAGTGGCGGCCACCTACTTTGAATACCGTTAACTTCAGTTTCCGTCAATATTGTTAGCAGATTTTAAGATCTGATAATAATAGTATAATTAATTGTTCAAATACCACCAAATGAAATGGAAAAATTATGTTTTCCATCACTAAATTGCACTTTTGGCGTCAAACGCCAAGCGAAAAACGTTACACGCTTCTTTGCCATAGAAATCGACGATATATTTCTGTGTCTTTAACTGTATCTTTAGTAGAAGTTTTAGTTTAACGCGGAAGATACAAGGTGCTCGTGAGGAATCCAAAAGATTTTAACCACGCATTACTAAGATCATTATAAGTAAAAAATGTTATATAACATAATGCAAAAACACAAGAAAAAAAGCTACGAGGATTTTTTTTTTATTGATTTTTGTACGTAAAATATTCTTTTTTTAATGTCGAGTTTTACATTTTGGGTTCCTCACGAGCACTTTCGCGAAACGCGACATGGTTAAAACCACAAGATCTACAAAAACCACTCCAAAAATATCACCGTATTAATTATCATCGTAATTGACCAGCTTATGCATCATTTATCTATTAGCAAGGTATTATTCATTTTATGGTTCCATATTGTGGAAAAACTATATTTTTTAATTTTTTGGATGTATATTTTGACGGCTCATCGTCACGACAAAACTGCACGACGAATTTAAACTTTGGGAACCCCTGCTCTATTGTGTTATGACTTATGCATATTTATTTTTTAGTAAACTGCTATGGCAAGCAAACCACTACCTCCGTCCCCATTTATCCAACGAGGACCAATACACGGCGAGTCTGGATGGCTTGGTAGAAACCTGAACTCCTTCAATATTTGCTGCATGTGCTTTCTACTGATATTTATCATAGGCATAATCATTTACTTATTGGTCAGTTATATGTCATAGCACGTTGCTTCCTATTCTCGTAAACAACACGAACAGGTCGATTCACAAGAGCTGGCACGAATGGATTGAATGAATGAATGATTATGTTTATATGTGCATCACAAAATGATGAAAAACAGGTTGATTCGATAAGCGATAATCGTGTGTTTAGACAATCTCGTCTCATAACTTCGTAACCCAGTCTACATTTTCCATTTTATGAACAACAAACAAATCTCTACCTACACAATCGCAACCTTGTTTGCACACTGACTGACGCCGTGAAGCGCGGAAATTGCAGCGAAACATCTAAATTTTATATGAGTTTTGCATATTTTTGCCATGATTTCGTGGATTGCGGTGTCAGTGTGAAAAAATGGTGTAAATTAAATAAAAACTCCATGACAGTAAAATGTTTGTAGCGAACCGTCAAATGTATTCCGCCATATCTTTTACATGCTTAGTCTTAATAATGTGCAGATTATATTATGTATTTTTTCTTGAATACCTAATGAAGAAGTGGTTATGTACTTGTTTACAAAATTTTTGGTACCTCCCGTATAAGAACGTCACTCAACAATGACAAGTGACATTACTTTCGATCAATCCATTCGTGCCAGTTTTTGTAAATCGACCTGTATGTGTTAATTTTGTATACTCTGTAAGTAATATGTGTCTCCAGTAATATTGCTTCGAACATAATAAAGAGTTTGTATATTTTTTGTTATTTTACTTCAAAAATGTAAGAAACTATTCGCAGTCACAATCGAGACCTCTTTTGACCGATATTAACAAGATTTTTAATCCCTCTGACCCAAAATACCGCATTGTCAGAATACCACATTTTCAAAATACCAGATTCTCGATTTATCAGATTTCCAGAATAATACATTCTAGAAAATCTTTTAAGATTCTTGAGTAATCTACTGTTTTATAATCTAGTGTAACGGAAATGTGGTAAGATAAAAATCTGATAAAATGGAAATCTGGTATTGTGAAAAAATGTGGTATATTAGGAATGCGGAATTTCGGGTACGAGGGAAACTACTACGGGCAAGTATTGAAAAGCGGTAAAGTAGTACTTTATGTCTGAAAACGTTATGAACAATTTCGATCGCTGACGAAGATGCAAATATTTTCAGTTTGCAACATACCATCCAGGCAAATATATACAAATATTGCAAGTTAACACCTTCACAGTCCAATGCCCCATATGTGGGTCACTACGAACTAGCTCCACGCGTCCGTGCCTTACATATGGGTCATTAAAAATGACCAGGTACGATCCATGTGTATGCATCTTATTATTTTGCTCCGTATTAAAACGCTGGACGTACGAAGACATTCCAATATTTTGTATGGGGACTGTTATCGTGTTTATGTCACACCTGACCATAAAGTGGCTTTTTCCGCACGCTGCGCGTACGGAAAAAACCGCTTTCTGGCCAAGTGTAGACATAAAATGATGTACTCATCACGGGAGGTAATAAAGAAAGCCCTCGATCGCATATTTACGTCCCTCGCTTGCAGCTCGGGCCGCAAACTTTTGCGATCTCGGCCTTTCTTTGTATTACCACCCGAGTTGTGTAATGTACTATAATAAAAACCCTCGTGTCCATAATACCGCATTCCAGAATACTAGATTCTCTTTTGTTTAGATTTTTATCAACCACATTTCCGTTTAACTAGTCTAGAGTATAAAATCGTAGGTTACTCAATAAACTCAATTATTTTGTAGATTTTTCTATGGATTGGTATACGGGGAATCTGATAAATCGGGAATCTGGTATTCTACGAATGGGTTATTCTTCAGAAATATGTCTGCGGTCACCTTATTCCTCTGGCCCTTTTTCATACTAAGTGTATGGACACAGAGCAAATAAGTCAGGGATTGAGGACCTTATTACTAGGAAAGCGGTGCTTAGTTTAAAATTAAAATACTCATTATTTAATGTTCATTTAATAATTTAATTTGAATATAAATTAAGCAATTTTAGCAAATTATCAAGAAAATATAATTCTGTATTAAAAAATAAAAATAATGGATTTATTAGAAACATTAACATAAACATAAATAATATTAGCGCTTCTATACCTTGCTTCATGTAAGATCATTTTCGGCCTCGTTTCTTTAGTAAGTATATCAAATTCACTCCTTCCAGTAGGTACCTTATTACGTCCTGAATATCATGAGATGAAAAGCGAGTCATATTTCCCGGTCCAAGATGGTTTCTTTACAATCACATGACGGATAGCGCACAATTTCTAATTTTTAACACGTTCAATGTCCCGGTGCCCCCAATGTGGGGTCAAGAAGGTTTTTTCAGGAGTTCGTGCTTCCACTATGGGGTCACTTCCCCATACTGATTGCACAGTTGGGACTTGTGACATTGTCCGATAGTTTTGTAGGGGACAGTGAACGTGTTAATGAAACGAGGTATACAGGGTGTATTCGTTAAGTGTAGCCAGGCGATTATTACGTAAATGTAACAGATATCAGAAAGCTTTAAACTGATATCGAAAGTACGTTACCCAATGAGTAAAATCACATTAATAACTTTTCTTAAATAATATTAATAATATTAAAAATATTAAGTTTAAACGCTCCCATACATTTAGTTAGACGTTCCTTGAGGCTGTAATTTCCCTACCGTAATTGGGATATTGCTGGTTTTATTAAAATAAAGTTATTGATGTGATTTTACTCATTGGGTAACTTACTTTCGATATCAGTTTAACGTTTTCTGATATCTGTTACATTTACGTAATTAATCGCCTGGCTACACTTAACGAATACACTCTGTAGATACAGTAGATAGGTTAGCACAACTGTCTGAACTTGCTTGTTACGCGACACTGTCTCACTTCCTCCATACCGAAAGGATAGAGATAGGTAAAATGGTACCTTGTTAATAACTGGCTACAATGGCGTGGCGTAAAAGATATCCTTGGGCAAGCCGGTGCAGATTTGGCGTACATTTTCCTAAAGAGCTGTAGAATAAGGTGCTCAAATGCCTGATATTAGGCAAGCCGGTAGGAATCGAGTTCTTTGGACGCCACGCTACTGCTGGCTACGTAAAACATGTTAATTAGTTAATGGCCACCAGTGGTATACATGCTTACAGGTGTGCAAATTGCAGAAGTTAAAATATTTGGAAAGTTGTCTGATATTTCGGGAATTTTTCACAAGAAGTTTAAGAAATTTCGCAAGAACCGCAGTTGTACTAAACTTAAGGTCTGGTTTAATTTGTCTCGACTGTGGTAGTGACGTGAGCGGACCATGGGGTTTTGACGTTGTTGCACTCTTCCATCGATGTGGAGATCCAATCCGTTTTAATTTCTGAAAAAAAAAAGAAAAATTCAAATATATATTACATCCACATTTAAAGCGATTCAATAATAAAATCCGTTCACAAATCAGTTGGACAGGGAGTTGAAAAAGTTTGACGTAAGATTATAGGGGTTAAAACGGGGGTGGGTTTGAGAGGTTGGCGGGAAATTTAGGGTAATTGAAGGAAAGTTAGAGGGTTGGAGGGAAAGTCAGGAGGGTTGAATGGGGGGAAGTCGGAGGGCTTTGTTAGGTTAGGTGGGTTGGAAGCGGAGTGGGAAAGTGTTGAGGGGAGTTGATATACAACAATATACCTGGATAGTTGTTCTTCTTCAAATGCCCAGAGCATACGGGCAAAAGATTATCACTGATCTTCCTTCCAAGCCCTGACGAGCAACTGTTGGCGAAACCGCAAAGTATGCCGGCAACAACTTCTAGCACTGTTGCCAGGTCATCTTCTACGATCTTCTGTGCTTTCTGCACCAGAACTACGAGGCGGGAGCAGCCTGCGAAGCAGACCTTCACGCAGCCGGAGAGGGAAGCCAACCCTGGAGACAACACATTATGACTCTTACTAATATTATTGATGGGGCGTCAGGCACTGGTCCCTGGCTAGACTTCCTGGTTCTCCACTTCAGTGGTCGAAAGTCTACGTTCTACAATCAACCCATTTTTTTTAAGCCTGACTAACTTGCAACCCTAGTGGGCGCAGCAATTATATGACCGGGTGGTCGGCCGTGGCGTTCCCTGGGGTCGAACCAGGTCGCTAACCGGACCACGAGTGAATCGGACTGGGTGGGCGCCGGGTCGCCTTGTCCCGGTCCACCTCGATAGGGTCGACCTAGATGGGGGCCTGAACGCCTGGAGTCGAACCAGGTCATTTGGCCAGGGCCACCTTGACAGACAATCAACCTGAGTGTGAAGTGGATAGAATACGTTATGAGCCCAAATGCATAAAAGTTCGTCTAGCAGGAACAACTATCACACCTTTCTATAGTTCGTACCGGATAAAAATAGACTCTAGAGGGACACAGAAGCAGAGATTCCAAACATTTTCTGTAAAGTTGTAACAATATTTATTTGATGTAAAATTGTAAGACAGTTTGTCAAAACATAGAATACACTTTCACTTCTCCTTCTTCGCGATGGTCGTGACAACGCACGCTAGAGCAAACGCCTCTTCCACTGCCCCACAGAATCACTCATATTGAACGTTACAAATAACTATTCACCAATTACTTAGGAATAACAAACTATAACAGAAACAGTATACTATTAAAACAACATACAAATTCGATATAACTATTTGATAGCAGGTAAAATACAATAATGACAGCTCTGAGCTGTCTCATATATTGAGTGTTGCTTATCTCTGGCTCTTTGGGTATTTTATAAGGACACTTTTTTTATTTTCAGCGAACCAAAAAGTATGAACATAATCAATATTTTATTTATGAGCATCTACTTTAGAAATGTCATCTATTGGATTTCAACCTAAAACCGGCACTATAAATAACCTTTTTCTTCTAATGTCTATTCCTATACGAAACAGACTGTAAATACTCATTACCCGTTTAGATCAAACAACTGAGTGATAGAACCAATGATAGTTATTTTTGATTCCATAATAAAGTTTCCATTAAAACTTTATTGTTGATTTTTTTTTCTTTATAAATTATTGTCCAAATAATATTGTGCTCTCCTACAGCACACTTGGGCTCAAAGCAACATTGACGGTATATCGCTGTGCCGTGTTGTTTTCCTTAGTAATGGTAATGGATATTTTTGTCACGAGCTCTTTAGCCGTTTAGGAACGCGCGATACCTATTCAAGGTCGAGGCACATACGGTAAGATCCGTACTGCAGCATTCTTACGCATTCTTAAAACTTTGCTTGTAGTGCATTCACGGCGCGCACACATACAAGCCGCGCAATGTACATGTACTATTCTAGGAAGAATTACTGCTGTTATACTATGATGAAACTCACCCTTCTTATTGGTGTAAGTGTCCAGTATGGCGTCCAGGTCGGTCTTGCAGTTGGTGACCTGGAATCCCTTGGCCACGGCGTCCCAGGTCTTTCCGGTTACGGTGACGTTGAAGCTATCGTAGTAGGCCTTCTGGCTGACGAAGCACTTTCCGTTCCTGGAGGCGCCCAGGATGGCCACGATGTAGTTGATCAAGCAGCCCACAACTGCAGATACGAAGTTTAGTTTAGAATGATTTGGAGTGGTTAACGGGTTATTCTTCAGAAATATGTCTGCGGTTACCTTATTCCTCTGGCTCTTTTTCATACTAAATGTATGGAGACAGAGGAATATGTCGCAGACATATTTCTGAAGAATAACCCTAACACCAAAAATGAGGGTCAGGGATGCCTATCGAGCGGATGCGCCTAGGGCGTACGCAACATTTGCGTTTTTTGGGAAATTTAAATAGATTTTTATCTATCAAATGAAGGTAAACAAAGATCAGCAACCTCAGTTGCAGATATTCATGGGCGACGAGGATTGCTTTCGATCAGGCAGCCCGTCTGCTAGTTTGTCACTTATTACAAAAAAAAGGCCGCCGAACGACAACGATGACCTTACCTCGCGTATCGTGTCTACTTTGACTTCTTATTACAAAATTTGTTTCATTAAAAGGATGAATAACACCGGGATGGTCCTTGACTCCAAAGGTCAACATGCCATCATAGTTGTACGGCATCTTGAAAGGACAGGGCTAAGCGAGCGCGCAGACGGTTCCAACGCTTTGGCAGTAAAAATACCGCCAAATCATTACCAGCCGGCAGTGCGACACGCGGCGCGTGCACTGCGCAGCTGGACTTTATAACTGCATTTTTTGTTACGGGGAAAATAGTTCCAAACTGTTCGGATGGGCCTATCCTTACTTTTGAAATCGTTGAGTAAGTACTACAAATACTCACGTCTGATAAGCAGCGATCCGAGCCCAGCGATATAGATATCCAAGATCGCGCCAAGTCCCTGGATGACCTTGACTCCGAAGGTCAGCACGCCATCGAAGTTGACTGGGACCTCAACGTTGAGCACAGCTGTGAGGGAGGTTTGGTCCACTTCCTTAGAGCCCTTGACGCCTTTAAAGGCGTCTTTCACGTCGGACGCTAACTCCTCGTTCTTGCTGTTTTTCTGAATCAGTAGAGTTTCATTCATGAGAAATCTTTACATAGATATAGAGTGCGACTATAGGTAATTTCACGAGAGTTGAGTATTTAAGTGAAACACCCACACCGTTCTTTTTACTTTTTGTTCAATGCAAAACTTAATTGTCTACAGTCATATTCACCCTACAACTACGAATTAATAAAGAAACCTCTTTAACTGTTATGACAGCCCTTTGATTATGAAGAAAGTAAATTGTCATAATCATTTTGGCAATGTTAACGTTTATACAACAATTCACGGGTAAAGCGAGGGATATCGGTAGTTCCACGAGAGTTGAGGTGAATGATTACACACACAGCTACACGAAGTACTCATTGCAAAATAGGTGAATGAATGAAATGAATGAGTTAGTAATAAACACAAGGCTATAGTTTCAACAAACTTTTTGGTCTATCTTGCAATTCACTGTTGAACCTGCTATCGGTACGAAAAAAGAACAGTAATTTCAAAATCCCGCTGTCATTACATAACAATCTTGTTGTGTGCGTGGCCTCAACTTTCGTGATACGCTAAGTTTGCAGAGGTCAAAAAAAGGTTTTATTTAAAATAAATCATATGGCAACATCACAAGAAAGAGGATTAATCAGTCTTGATACTTGACAATCTTTCCGTTTAATAAGTATATATGTGTCTACATACCTAATAAAATTAATATTCAGGACAGTCGTGCACAAATTGATCTAGTTCCAACAAAACTAAAAATGCTTGTATACTTGTACTACATATTTAAATATAATACTTAAATACATTGAAATTATCCAAGAACCTGGAACAAATCACTTAGTTTGGTTGGAACTAGATTGAAGTGTGCATGACTGACCCAGATATTTGTGACGTTCCACGGTTAAAGGTACCTTACGGATATTGTCGCTTGCGTCCTTCTATCTTGATGTCCTATAGTAACGGAGTCGGATACGACGCAAGCGACAATATCCATAAGGTACCTTTAAAACCGGAACGTCACATTTATTTTAGTAGGGTAAGTATGGAGATACATTTTGTAACAAATAATCCTCTTGCTGTAGTTTCCGCATGTTGGCATATACATTTTTTTAATAAAACTTTTTCCGACCTCTGCGTACTTAGCGTAGTCCGACTATACTCTTCTTTGATATTAGTTATTCTTTCTCATTTGCTCAAAGGTTAGCTGGAAGAGATCCCTTACAGGGATAAGTTCGCCTTTGTACATAACCATTGTTCTTTTTACTGTTTCTGTATGATTTTATGTGCAATAAAGTGTTTACATACATACATACTATAACTTGGCTTTAAGATTAGTAGTGTTCTTAGCAGCTGATAAGTTTTACTAGGGTAGCAACCATAGCGTTACATAAGTAGACGTTTACATGAAATGCTCCTACAATCTGATGAAAAGTTACGTTTGTCCTCGGCTTAACTACTCTCATCATCAACCCGTTGTCGTCCAATACTGGACATAGCTTCCGTAATTCGCGCAATTCCTTTCAGGTCATCACTGATGACTCATCAGTGTTACAATAAAACTTACGGCTTGAAGCGACTTCCAATCGACCTTGCGGGTGTTTCCAACTTCACAGTCGTCTTCAGCATTCTTCAACTTCTTCCTCACGTCAGGGAGGCCCCGCTTCACGAAGTGCGGCCCGCAGAGAGAGAACACCTTTCGGATGATCACTGTGCCGGCTATGAAGGAGAACAATAGTACATTATATTGAGGCAATGAGTGCGCAGTAGAGATTATGTGTTTGATAGTTTGGAGGACACTGCCGGGAATTGAAATAAAACGTTCGCTATATGTATTAATGTGCGTGTAATATTGAATAGATATCACACTACAGATTAGAGGATTTTTCACTATTGATATCTTACGATTAAAAAGAGATTACAAATTTATATAAAAACTCCACGAGGAAAACCTATGTTATTTAGTCGGGGGTCGGTGCCAAAAAGGGACGATGCAAAGTACTTGTCAGCTGTCATTACAGCGGTAGAGAGTTTAAGTAGACAGTAGAGTGTTCAAGTAAACTTGCTATCGTATATCTTCAACACTTCCCCTTAAGATAACAAGTTATACAGAATAACAAAGCAAACTCTACATGCTCCGATACAAACATGCTTAACCAATCTATACTCTATCAGTCTTAATATTAAATATATTAGTTTTAAGTATAACATGACAAGTCTCTCCATGCTCTATAATTACATGCTAACATATAACAATCATTTTAAACACAAACAATTAACAAAGAATTTATGTTTTTCTGCACTAAGAGACTTAGTAAGTATGTCTGCAATCATCTCTCCAGTTGGCATATATTTAACAGTTAAGAAACCCTTATGCACAAGATCTTTGACAAAATGATAACGCAAATCAATATGTTTAGTGCGCTTGTGACAAAACTCTTTTGACTCTAAAACTTTATGCGCACTTTGGCTATCATTATATAGAGTAATTACTATGTTTACATCTATAATTTCTGTAAGGAAACTTTTTATGAAACAAAGATCCTTAGATACATCTCCTATGGAGAGATACTCGGCCTCGCACGAGGATAACGCAACACACCGTTGCTTCCGCGATTCCCAATTTATGATATTATTTCCAAGTTTAACCACGAAACCTGTATACGATTTACGATCGACAATATCGTTAGCCCAGTCCGCGTCCGAGTATGCAGTTAAATCTAAATTACCAGACCTATAAAAATATAGACTATAATTTAGTGTACCTGACAAATATCTCAAGACACGCTTTGCTGCCTGCCAGTGGGTCTTATCGAAGGCATGGTTAAACTGGCTTAAATGGCTACAAGTGTAAGCTATGTCTGGTCTAGTACACACACTCAGATACATAAGACACCCTAAGAGCTCTCTATATCTATAAGTATTATCATCTAGACACTCAGAATCAGCCTTTTGCAATTTACAATTAGTAGCCATAGGTGTAGAGGCCGGTTTGCAATTTTGCATACCAAACTTAACTAATAACCTTTTAATATAATCAGACTGGTCAAGCTTTATAATATGCTTAATTCTGTCTCTACTTATATTAATACCTAAGCAACTAGTAAGCGTACCTAGGTTTTTAACATTGAAATGGTTTTTAAGCAAAGATAATATTTCGCTGTTATCAGTGTTACTAAATATATAGAAATCATCAACATAGAGTGCTAAAATTGTTAACACTTTACCTGACTTTTTAGTGTAAACACATGGTTCGCAATCACTTTGCTTAAATCGACTCTTACACAGTAAATCATGTACTTTCAAATTCCAAATTCTACTGGCCTGCTTGAGACCGTAGATACCTTTCATTAAAAGACAGACTTTATTCTGATTTTCATTACAAAAGCCTGGAGGTTGCTCCATATATATTGTTTCATGCAACTCTCCATGAAGGAAGGCTGAGGCAATATCGACATGATTAATATTTAAATCTAACTCTGCCGCCAACGAAAAAAGTATGCGTAATGAACAATGTCTAACAACAGGTGAAAAAGTGTCTATATAATCAACCCCATAAACTTGAGTGAAACCTCTGGCTACCAGTCTAGCCTTAAATCTTTCGAACTTACCAGAAGCATCAAATTTACGTTTGAAGACCCATTTACATTTTACAACATTTTCATGCTTAGGACGGTCAACTAACCTCCATACCTTGTTACACATAAGTGAATCATATTCACTCTTCATGGCTGCTTTCCATTGTTGACAGTCAGGGCTAGAAATGGCATCCTCGTATGTCAGAGGATCCTCATGCAATTCAGCGCCATCTTGCGTCAGGAGAGAGAAATCAGTTTTAAAATCATCATACCTAGTAGGCATTTTGTTACGAGTGCTACGAACGGGACGGCGTGAAGGCACCGGCGACTCGGAAGCAGAGACTTCCCCTTCCCCTGGACGTGTCACCCCCCACGACGGTGACGTCACACGCTGTCGCGGCGTCTCGGCGACGGGTGACGACACGGAGTCGTCGTCGTGTTCACTGCCAGTGCAGTAGAGCTCGTCTTCCCCTGAAAGCAAAGGCGAACTGATTAAATTTTGCCCTGATAAGTCTATTGGTTCAACAGTTATACTGTTAGAGCTCTGCTCTTCACTTTGACTAGAAGTATTTTCATTAAAATTATTATACATTTGACTAGAATTTTCAGTATTAGTTGAATTTGATTCATTATCTAAAAATTCATAATAAATAACATCATTATTTAATTTATTATTTTTAAAATTTAATTTACAGTCTTTTGTATAAAATTTATTTTCGATAAATGCCACATTTCTACAAATTAAAACTTTTCGGGGATTAAGTGGGTCTGCAAGCCTATAACCTTTCGAAGTTTCACTATATCCAACAAAAATATACATCTTGCACTTAGCATCCAATTTCGACCTTCTTTCTTTAGGTAGTAGAGCATATGCAATGCACCCAAAAGTATGTAAGTGACGAAGGTCGGGTTTCGACCCGGTCCACATTTCTTCTGGAGTGCGGCCAGCGAGTGCTGAACTGGGGGATCTATTTTTTAAGTAGATCGAAGTCATCACAGCTTCAGACCAAAAACGGTAATCTAATTTAGATTCCAATAGCATGCATCTAACTTTGTCGAAAAGAGTTCTATTAAGGCGTTCTGAGACACCATTTTGCTGCGGACAGTATGCAACAGTGGTTTGATGAACGATCCCATGCTGTGCAAGATAATTGGAGAATTCTTGGTTGCAATACTCCCCACCATTATCCGAACGAAGACATAAAATAGGCAGACCTAACTGCTTTTCAACTAAAGCTTTAAATTTAATAAAAGTCATAAGTACCTCATTCTTCTTTTTAAGAAGGTATCCATAGGTTTTCCTCGTGAAGTCATCAGTGTATGTCACAATGTACCGGGCACCTCCCCAGCTTGCTACCGGAAGAGGCCCATTGACATCGGAGTGAATTAGCTCCAACGGTTTGCTTGCACGGTGTGTACTAGCCGAGGGGAACGGCTTTGCAGCCATTTTTCCCTCAAGGCAAGGTTCACAGGTCTTCAGGCTGTCGACATCAGGTTCCTGAAAACATATACCGCATGCCATACCATTTTTAAGAGCTAACATGCTAGACATACCTAAATGGCCCAGCCTCCTATGCCAGATTTCAGCTGACACCTTGGCTGCGTTCGCACTCTGTGCATCTTGCATAGGCAAGATAGCCGAAGAATGCACCACTGATGCACATGATTGTTGGGATAGAGGTAACCTATATATACCATTAGAACAAGAGGCCCTACAGACTGGTTTGCCTTGAATTTCACATTTATCGAAATTATTAAAAATTTGACACCCCGTTTTACTAAAAATGACATTAAACCCCTGAGAAACAAGACAACTTACCGAAATAAGGTTGGCAGAGAGTCCTGGTACATATAATACATTATTTAATTTTAACTTCTTATGTTCTACTGTTAAATTTATGTTGCCCTTGCCAACACACTTCAGTTTTGTGTCATTTGCAATTGTCACTTCACTATTTATTAAGTCCATCTTGTCAAACATTCCCTTGTCCTTGCACATGTGCTGGCTGCATCCACTGTCAAGAAACCAATCCTCGCTGGTGGCCAGGAATGCCGAAGCAAGTAAGCCTTTGTTCGCAGCTTGTTCTTCCTTCCTCTTCCTTTTAAGTTTAAAACAGCGATTCTTGATATGTCCCTGTTTGCCACAATAAGCACACTGCTTGACTGCAGGGGTGACAAGAGGCTTTGACATGAAAGCCGCCGCACCCTCACTTCTTTTATTCATAGCTTCTGCCCTACGGGACTCTTCCTGCAGGAGGCGAGTGCGCACGACCTCACTAGTCAGCGCAGATGTTATGCAAATAGTTTCCAGGTTTGTCACTAAGGTATCATATTCCTGTGGTAAGCCTGACAGTAGAATCTCAGCAACTTCTCCATCATCAATGACTTTATTTATGTCAGCGAGTTGTTGCACTATCATCATAGTGTTCTCAATGTATTCCGACATTGAAGCGAAGGAATTGAGCTCGATGCGGTGAAGTTTTCTCAACAGCATTACCTTTCTAGCTAGGCCGGAGTCCTCAAACACTTTTGCCAAATTATCCCAAGCTTCCTTGCTGGTTTTTGCATTTTGAACATACTGATGGCACGTGGACGAAACCGCTAGGCAGATGCGGGCCAAAGCGCGCTCATCACGCGCGGGGTCAGCATCTTCACCTTTGACATATTTCCATAGTCCGTCAATGATGAGCAGATTCTTCATATTAAACTTCCAAGAGCTGTAGTTGCGATGACCGTTCAGCTTTTCAATGTGATAACCTCCAATCGACGCATGGTGATGTGCCGACGATTCGGACTGCACCACCGACGGAGTAGAAACGTCCACATCATCCCTGGCTTGTCCATCTCCATACATATCTCTCTGATTATTCCTTCTGAGCCCTAACCTATTGAGGCAATGAGTGCGCAGTAGAGATTATGTGTTTGATAGTTTGGAGGACACTGCCGGGAATTGAAATAAAACGTTCGCTATATGTATTAATGTGCGTGTAATATTGAATAGATATCACACTACAGATTAGAGGATTTTTCACTATTGATATCTTACGATTAAAAAGAGATTACAAATTTATATAAAAACTCCACGAGGAAAACCTATGTTATTTAGTCGGGGGTCGGTGCCAAAAAGGGACGATGCAAAGTACTTGTCAGCTGTCATTACAGCGGTAGAGAGTTTAAGTAGACAGTAGAGTGTTCAAGTAAACTTGCTATCGTATATCTTCAACACATTACACAACTAGGGTAGATCGAGATCGCAGATTTTTGCGGCCGGAGCTGCAAGCGAGGGACGTCAATTTGCGATCGAGGGCTTTCTTTATTACTTCCCGTGTTGTGTACATTATTTTATGTCTACACTTGGCCAGAAAGCGGCTGTAAGCGGAACAGCCACTTTATGGCCAGGTGTGGCATAAATTAGATTGGACTCACATCACACTCATCACACCGTCAAGAGGCTTATTTTTAGGTTTTTTTTTTTACCTTTAGGCGATAAATGTATCGCCGGCGGTATCGGGTATCACCGTAAAGTGTGAACTACAACACCATATGGCGGTACGGCTAATTCAATATTTATTGGCGATTATCTATAAGTCAGTACAGTGCTTTTCGATCAAAACCCATACCATTACTACGGAGCAAATATTTACTGTCATGTGGGGCACAACAACGATGACCCTGCCGTCGAAACAGAGTGTAATCTCAAACTCGAATTTAACTCTGACTCGCACAGATCATCACAGATGCAACGCATCTGATGCTACTCAGACCGGCTACGGTTTTTTTTTTATACAACTAGGGTGGCAAACAAGCGTACGGCCTGTCTGATGGTAAGCAGTCACCGCAGCCTATGGACGCTTGCAACACCAGGGGCATTACGTGCGCGTTGCCAGCCCTTTAAGAATCTATTCACTCCCCTCTTGAATAACTCCAAACGAGATACGTTTAATACCAGTTGCGTTTCAGACGCGATGATACCGAAGATCATTTGCGTTTCAGATGAGATGATACCGAAGATCAGTTGCGTTTCAGACGAGATGATACCGAAGATCAGTTGCGTTTCAGACGAGATGATACCGAAGATCAGTTGCGGTTTAGACGAGTTAAAATGTGAAAGTTTGTGAATGAATTGTAGACGTTTTAAGGTTTCGATGTTTGTTACTAAATAACGTTGTTCCAATTAAATGGATTTAAATGACAAAACAAATAAACAGATACTCACATCCCTTGGAGTAAGAGTTGGTGATGCAGCTGAATATGGTGAAGGAGGAAATGAAGACAGTGCCGCAGTCGTCCTTACTGACGTTGCCTGAATTGACGATTTTAGTCAGCGATATGATGATATTGAAGATCGCCTTTGTAAATTCATCAGCTGAAAAAGATAAACTGTTAGCATTTTTCCATTTTTAGGGTTCCGTACCTCATAAGGAAAAGGTGGAACCCTTATAGGATCACTTTGTTGTCTGTATGTCTATCCGTCCGTCAAGACCCTTTACCTCGAGAATGCGTGGAGGTATCGAGTTGAAAATAAAACCATATACTTAAGTCTATGGACCCTTGAAACTGTGAAAAAATCAACCTTCTAAATTAACGCGAAAAAAAGATACGGACGTTTATGCCGCAAAAAACGTAAATTTCGAAATTCTCAAGGAAACCAAAATTCAAAAGGTAATTTCCGTTGACCTAGAACTATGAAATATTGACAGGTGATGCTTTATGCTGAAACGAAGTCGCCGCCAGTTATCCTAGACAGACTGAGTTAGCAAGACCATTCGTTGGAAAAGTCTTTGGGGGAGAACAGAGTATTTGTTTAAGCTGGCATTCATTCTTTCAAGTCTTATGGACTGATGCAAAAATCCGACCAGGTGGGGGCCGTGGCTTTGGGATCAAACCAGGTCGCTTGGCCCTGACCACCTTGAGAGGGTCGGACTAGGTTGCGTCCGAAGCGCCTGGGATCGAACCAGGTCGCTTGGCGGGCCAACATGAAGTTACGCTGATTGCTCAAAGTGAGCAGCAGACCAGCGGGAAGGTTGAAGCGGATCAACCTTTCATTGTGAAGTGTGTAAATCGAACTAATGGGAGTTTTAGTTGCGAGTTCGCTAAAACCTAGCCCAGCTAAGAAGACTCCGACAAGAAACTTAGCTGAGCTGTGCCCGAGCGAGGTCGGAGTGAAGTTACTCCAGGTCATTCGGGTCCTGGGGCAAATCGGGACGCGGTGTGGGAGAACAGAGTAGTAGGAGTCTCAAGGTTGAAATTATATGATCCTTACGTTGGCTATAGGAGCTGATGAGAGTAGTGACGTCACTGTTGCAGTTGTTGACACGGTACAGAGCAAAGAGGTCGACAGCGGATTTGGCCTCTCCGATGACACCAAACTGCGCGTTCCACTCCTTCGTGCAGATACTCTTGTCACTGCCCCAGCCGTTCACGCAGATTGCGATCTTGTATATCACCGCCACGACTGCAAAAAGGTCTTTATTATCTCTCCACTTCAAGATGCTCGCATGCTGTTTTAACAAATATCTCCGGGTAATTCGTGTTAAGGAGTCTGTATATCTTATACAATACTTACAGCTGTCACTTCAGTAAATGACGATTAAAAATATCATACTTTATTGGAGCATTCCATGAAAACGCTTCGTAAGGGAAACTACCTTTTTAATACTTTTGACATGTAAAATAAGGAAGCTGAATGTCGGTATGGTACCTAATAATATAACTTGGCTTTAAGATGAGTAGTGTTTCTTAGCAGCTAATAAGTTTTATTAGGGAAGGTACCATAGCGTTTCGTAAGGGACAAAAATAGGAGTATTCCATGAAAATATCTCCGTTTTCATGGAATGCTCCTATTATGGTAGCAGAGCGTGGTTGGAACATGTCATATTTTGTTAGTTCTAACAGTGTTTCAACCGATCTCACTTTACCAGTTGAATAGGCTATTTGGTAAACATTGTATTTTTAATTATACTTACGTCTGCAGAATATTGACCCCACTGTAAAATAAAAATAAAATAAATTTAAGTTAAAATATTAGACTACCAAAAAAATTATTCAACCATCTATGTTCCTAAGCATAACCCTTAGATCAAAGGTTCTTAATCTTCTTTGGTCACGGACCCCCTACATCATTTCGAAAACCTTCCAGACCCTTTCCGAATACAATCAAAGAAAAAGATAAGGTCACATGAAAGTTTGTCTTGTATGCATCGCCACGGACCCCCGGCTCTCGTATCACGGACCCCTAAGGGGTCCATGAACCACAGTTTAAAAAACCCTGCCTTAGATGCATACCGTATCGTGCATTTTATTTCTGAAATGTCAGACGTAAAATCAAATGTATTTAAGGTTAAGATTTCGTGACCAGTTTGTCAAGGTTTGTTTTTTACATTACCTTGCATATTTTCTTTAAATTTAGGTAATAATTGATAAACATAATAATAAAACTCACGTCCGCTGACAAAAACGTCAATAATTCCGCCAAGAGCCAGACTTACTGTAAAAAAAAAACAATAATGAATAACAAAATATTCGTTTTAAATATTGGCACCAAAAATTTGAAAGGCTTAAGGATTATAAAAGATACATACGCTTGCAGGTCAGGTTCATGACATCGATGTCGGTACGGATCTCTGTTGATAAAGATAATCACATTGTATAAAATAAAATAAAGTACCTCATGGAGGCCGAGAAGGAATAACTCAGCAAGTACCTAGACTTGGCTCACGAGGTTACCGCCATGTGGGATGTTGATTCGACGATCATTGTTCAGGTCATTGTTTTTTATAATGTGTTTATATTTTGTAATTTCATTTTGTATTTTACTTTTTATATCGATACCTTTGGGTTCAATTGGCTTAAAGGACATTTTGGCGAAAATGAGTTATATATACAGTTTTCTTCAGAATTTCAAGCTCTACCGTTCTGTGTAGTTAAAATCTCGATATCTTTAAAAAAAGTGCCTTTACGACCCAGTTTTTATTCATCGTTTTCGCAAAACTAGCTCAGGTTAAGGGACGTAAGTGTCAAGTTATAAAATACGAATTAAAAGGTGTATCGTAAAGTACGCCGGTAAATATGAATACTGTCGTATATGACCTATTCTTTTCTTGCGGTCCTTTAAGCCCTTCATTTCTCATGATTGCTTTCCATAAGCGCATAGTCAAGGTGGGCGTTAAGGACATGTTTTCTTTTACTTGTCCTTTACGACCTGCCTTTAAATTATGATACCGTAATTTGATAAACCGAATAAGGTTGTAAAGGGCAGGTATTATTTTACTTGTCCTTTACGACCTGCTTAAAAAATGATTACACCATTATTTGATAGAATTAAGGAGGTTGTAAAGGGCATGTATTCTTTTACACGTCCTTTACGACCTGCCTTCAAATTATTATGCTTGTTTACATACCGTGATTTGATAAATCGAACAGGGCTGTAAAGGGCAAGTAGTCTTTTACTTGTTCTTTAAGACCTGCCTTAAATCTAATTATAGCACATTTTTTAAACAAGAGCAGGGTTGTATAGGGATTAGCCTTTATTTTTGGCATTTACTGCCACAAATGTGTGTATAATTCTGAAATAAAAGCAATTGACGTAATTGTAAAGGTCTAAACTATCGATACCTTTAATTGGGTTCAATTGGCGTAAAGGACAAAACACTGGTTTTGAGGAGAAGCAAAAAACAGTTTTATTTTACAAAAAATGCCTATAGTATTTTGGTTTCTCGACCTATACTTTCGACATGTATATGAAAAATATTTGAAATGCCCGTATCTTTAACCTGTGATGGCAGTTCAAGCTGTAAACAATGTATTGTGGAAGTTAGAGTCCTTTACAACTGGTAAAAATGCTATCAATGTCATTTACACCCGTGACTTTTTTAGACATTTGGAAATGATGGGGTTGTAAATGACAATCTCAGATGACTTTGTTCCAATTTCGGGGCCTAAAGTTAACAGCTATGTAACAAAAATTGACAGTGTTCAACTTAGTTTACCTTAAAGAGACTTGAAAAATGTATGAAAAGATGATAAATTCATTATTTTTCATACTATTATACTTATTGTTTACATTAACAATGTTTTACTCACTACGTACTCGTCCTAATGTTTAACATCCTAATGTCGATAATCATTAGCCACTCTGTCACTTCCATTATTATGATTTAGTGCTATTGGAAGAGAGTAAAACACTAGTAGGACATTATTTCCACCCTTGTTTCCGCAATTTAGTCAGTTTATGAATAGTTAATATTATTTTTATTTCAAATCTGGTTATAAAATAGATCTTTCATAGTTATTATTGCGTTTTCCAAAAAATATTAATTTTAATTATAATCTGGACATGCCTAGCTGAATAGACGATTTTAAGCTAACATGGTCATTCACATAATAACTACTATTAACGACGGGATATTTACCATGTATGTTTGTTTTTGTGAGTTCCCGATATTTCGGCACTGTTGCAAGCACCATCCTCACGGAGTAACTGACGTGCAGCGAGTTTTTAGTAGTAGCCTGCCTACACACCATAGCGATCTACCCTGTTTCGGGTTCGCTTCGTCCGCGCGTTATTCATACTACTACGTCCGCATTCTCACTTAGAACTCGATCACGTTCACGACACGCAACACTTACAGTATCACTTCGTGTATTTACTCCTGAACATGTATTTTTTCCCTTGGAGAACTTACGGATCACTGGATACCAGACGCTTGACAGTTGAAACCCGTCTTCCCGGTTGAAATTTTTATACTTGAGGATTTCGATAGCTTCCTTAACCATTCTGGGTATATAGTGTTTTTCTGTCGAGCGAGAGGATCTGTGGGTTGTGCAACTCAATCCAATGATTGGTTTCCGCGTTTAGAAGATGTTCAGCGATTGCCGATTTCGAAGGTTCGTTGTTTTTAAACATTCGGATGTGCTCCTTTATACGGCATGAGATAGTGCGCTTAGTCTGACCTATGTAAGAGCTACCACAGCTGCAGTCAATTTTGTAAATACCTGGTCTACCACCTAGACGCACCGTTTTGCCTAAGCACCTGGACTATAAAGCTGAACGACAACCGGCGTACCTACCATATGTAAAGGGAGTGACAGATAAAGTTGCCAATATTTTAAAGAAGTTCTTGGAGAAGACTGTCTTCACTCCCCACAGAAAACTGGCACAATACGTACGTACTCCAAAGGACCGTTTTTCGCTTGAATGCCCAGGTATTTACAAAATTGACTGCAGCTGTGGTAGCTCTTACATAGGTCAGACTAATCGCACTATCTCATGCCGGATAAAGGAGCACATCCGAATGCTTAAAAACAACGAACCTTGGAAATCGGTAATCGCTGAACATCTTCTGAAAAAAATACATGTTCAGGAGTAAATACGCGAAGTGATACTGTAAGTGTTGAGTGTAGTGAACGTGATCGAGTTCCAAGTGAGAATGCGGACGGTACTAGTATGAATAACGCGCGGACGAAGCGAGCCCGAAAGAGGGTAGATCGCTATGGTGTGTAGGCAGGCTACAACTAAAAACTCGCTGCATGTCAGTTACTCCGTGATGATGGCGCTTGCAACAGTGCCGAAATATCGGGAACTCACAGAAACAAACATACATGGTAAATATCCCGTCGTTAATAGTAGTTATTATGCCTAGCTGAATTCATCATCTTTTTATACATTTTTCAAGTCTCTTTAAGGTAAACGAAGTTGAAAATTGTCAATTTTTATTACATAGCTGTTAACTTTACGCCCCGAAATTGGAACAAAGTCATCTGAGATTGTCATTTACAACCCCACCATTTCCAAATGCCCAAAAAAGTCACGGGTGTAAATGACATTGATAACATTTTTACCAGGTGTAAAGGACATCTAACTTCCATAATACATTGTTTACAGCTAGAACTGCCACCACAGGTTAAAGATACGGGCATTTCAAATATTTTTCACATACATGTCGAACATATAGGTCGAGAAACAAAAAAACTATAGCAATTTTTTGTAAAATAAAATGGTTTTTTGCTTCTCCTCAAAACCAGCGTTTTGTCCTTTACGCCAATTGAACCCAAAGGTATACAAATACAAATACAAATACAAATAGTTTATTTGTTCAACACGGGTAAAAATTGTACATAGGCACAGATCTTATAATGTTAATGTTACATCACCATGTTGGGCCGCAAGGCATACAAATTTTAGCTATTAATGGGCTGTCTCTACGGGGTGTACAGTCACCATTAATTGCGGTCTGACAGAAATTCGTTTACAGAATAATAAGCTTTGTTCACTAAAAATTTAAATAATTTGCTTTTGAAAGTAGTTATATCCTCTATACTTCTTATGTCATTTGGAATATTATTATACATTTTTGGAGCCATCCCAAGTACACTTTTCCTGTAGAACGCTGTTTTGGAAGGCATTGAATGTATTTTGTTTCTAAGACGTATACTTCTAAAATTTTTAAACAATTGTAAATTACCTTTCACAAAGATTACAGTTTCAAAGATATATAAACAAGGAAGAGTTAGTATGCTTAATTTTATAAAGTACGGTTTACATGAATCTTGTTGCTTAAGTCCACATAATGATCTGATGCACTTTTTTTGTGCTTTAAATGCAATTTCTCTCTCAACGGAGTTTGCCCAGAATATGATGCCATATCTTAGCGTCGACGTGACATAGGCTTGATAGGCCGTTAAAACTATCGGTTCGTTGACAATTTTTCTTAAATTATATAGGACGTATGAAAATTGATTTAATTTCTTACATAAATTGTCAATTTGATTCCTCCATGTCAACCTATGATCTACGCTTATTCCTAAAAATTTTGTCACATCTGTTTCCTCTATTTGTTGTCCCTTATATGATATATTTAAATGATGTGGAAAATCTTGTCTATTTTTAAATGTCATTATCTTAGTTTTGTCTAAATTAATTTTCAAATTATTGTTAGTTAACCAATTAATTACTGTTTCCAATGTCTTGCTTATATCGTTTTCATAAGTTGCTGGGTCTTTACAAGCGAAAAGTATGGTGCTGTCATCCGCAAAGAGAACCATGGGGTACTCGATTGCTTGTGGCAAATCATTAATATAAATAATAAATAATAGTGGTCCTAACACACTCCCTTGAGGTACGCCGTAATGAATAGGTTTGACTTTCGATGCATAAGTGACTTCGGTTTTTGTTTTAAGGCATAGTCTGTTTACTTGTGTTAACTGCTTGCGATTATTTAGGTAAGACTCAATCAAACAGTGCACATTACCTCTAACTCCATATTTATACAATTTGTCTAGTAATATTCCATGATCCACAAAGTCGAAGGCTTTCGACATATCCATGTATAGTGCTGATATCGGAACTCGCTTGTCGATATTTGATATAATTTCACGCATTAAGTAAAAAATCGCCATATTGATGGACTTTCCTTTACGAAATCCCATCTGTTCTTGTGTGAATAAGTTTCTACTTTCAAAGTAACCATAAATAGAGTTGTAAATTACCTTTTCTATCACTTTGGAAAAAATGGGGAGCAGTGCCACAGGTCTATAGCTGGCCATGTCTTCTTTGTCACCTTTTTTAAACAACGGTTTTACGATACCTATTTTTAATCGTTCTGGAAATTGACCTTTTTCTATGCATAGATTTGTTATGTGACTAATCAATGGTGAAATTATACTAGACACTGATTTTACCACTTTTGTATTAATGCCATCGTATCCTGTACTGTTGCTATTTTTTAAAGAATTTATTATTACGTTAATGTCATTTGAATTGGTGGGCTTCATAAATACAGAATTAGGTATATTGCATGTCATTGTATTCATATAATTAAATTTATTATTTTGAGTTCGTGGAACATTTGAAGTCTTGTGTGTTTGATCAATGAAATACTGATTAAATGCCTGCGCAATTTTTTGAGGAGAGTTTATAGGTGTGCCATTTGATACTATCTGTCGTATGTTTTCTATTAGTTGTTTAGATTTATGTTTTTTTATGACGTTCCACGATGCCTTCGTTTTATTTTTCGAATTTTTAATATAGTAATTGTTTTGTGCTTTCTGGGTGAGCTTAATAATTTTCTTCAGTCGCTTTGAATAATTTTGAAAGTTAATTTTATCGCTACATTTATTGTCCTTCGAAAGCCTATATTTCCATAGTAACTGGCGTTTTCGCTTACAACAGGTCTTTATCCCTTTAGTGATCCATTTTGGTTTAGAGTCTGAAGTGATTTTTACTTTTTTTATAGGAAAGCACGACTTATAAAGCAATTCAAATTGGTCAGCAAAGCAGTTATACGCTTCATTTGGATTATTTGCTGTGTAAACTTCATTAAATTTTAATTCCAATAAGCGATCTCTAAACTTCTTGATATTTTCTTGACTGAAATCTCTCAGTTTCTTATACCAGTAAGCTAGAATACAAGTTTTTTTAACCGGACATTTCAACAATTGAGCTGTGTGATCCGAGAGGGCAAAATCAATCACCTCAGCTGTGCTGCCTCGCACATTGTAGATAATGTTGTCAATGCAGGTGTTGCTAGACAATCTAGTCGGCTCAGATATTGCGAATTTTAAATTATAAGATGACACTAAGTTCTTGAACGCTACTGATTGAGGTGTTCTTTTGAGCAAATCAATGTTGAAATCCCCACATACTATGATTTTCTTATTATTAACACACGTTTTATTTAGTATCAAATTTAGTTTATCGAAAAATATGTCGAAATTTCTACTATTATTTTTAGGCACTCTGTATATACAAATAATAATTAATTTGTGATCTATTAGTTCCAATCCAGCGCACTCCATTACATTTGCTACAGAAATATTACTGACTTCCTGTAACACGTTATATTTGTGAACATTCCTAACTAAAATGCAAGATCCACCATTTCTGTTACTTCTCGAGTAAATCGCTGCTAGCTTAAAATTAGGAATTGATAAATGGACTTCATCACCTAGCTGCATATTATGCTCCGTGACGCAGATAACATCAACCTGAGCTTTCTTATCCATTAGCTCCTGTATGTGCACACGTAACAAATCCGACTTATTTATTATACCATTAATATTTTGATGCAATATATTAATATGATTATAGACCATAAGATCATTGTGCACCACATTTAGCGGTTTATGAGTTGATGTTTGGGATACAGTGTCCATAAAAAATGTAACTGATTATAGAATGCCTTATTTACCTTAATTAGTATATTATTTAGGTTGCGAGCAAGTTTCTGTTTGCCTCTATAATTTAGTTGGTAGCCATTTGAGTCATAATCTTGCATACCAAAATAGACACTATTGGGTGTTTCAAGCCATACATGGGAGGATTTACCAATTTTTTTATGCAACATTACATTAAAGCTACTAACAAAGTTATTATAGTCCTCAGCGTACCTATTCAAACTATGGAGAATGTTACAGATAATTATGTTAGTATGGGAACATTTTTTAATAGTATTTTCTAGAGTACTTATAATTCTTCCTAATGGGGTGATGTTATAATCGCTTCCACCACACATGATGATCACACAGTCACTTTTCTTGAAGTCTTTAGTTTTCTTTTCTATGTCTTGTAGAACACGTTGAGTTGTCCCGTATTGAATGATATCAGCCGTGAAGTCATAATCATTCCTTCGAATTTTCGACAAAGGCAGTAGAAGATCAGCTCCATGGAAGTCGGACAAAAGCAATAACCTTGGTTTATGATTATTGACGTTGTGGTTTACAACAGTATTCATTGGCGTTGCTTGTGATGGTGGCGTTGCTTGTGATGGTGGATTTGCTTGTGATGGTTGCGTTTCTCTACCTACAACTGGTTTTCCTGGTGTATCAAAAGTACTTTTATCAATTATGCTATTATTTATATGCTGTTCTAATTGCTTAACACTTTTTTGCAGAGCTTTGGTAGATAAATTAATTCGAGAAAGAGTAATTTCTCTGCTTTCCAATGCATCTGCTTTCCGTTTGCACGTAGTATACGATGTAAGAGACCTGCTTAGTTTTATTTGAAGAGTTTTTATTTTACTATTCAATATAACTATTTCATTCTCTAAATTTTTAATTTTATTTTCATAAATCTGTATATTGTCATCGGTTTCTATATTTTGTATTAATGGGCTATGTTCAATATTTTTTGTTGGTGTGATATTTCTAATAGGATCTTTGTTCAGCAGCAATAACACGCTAATCTTTTTGTTAAGCTTCTCTATATGTTGTTGTTGTTCACTATTCTCAATATTTAATCTTGAAACTTCTTCATGAGCACATGATAACTCAGTGCTTAATTCCTCTATCTGTGCTTTTAATGCTACTGTTACTGAGTTGTCCATCGTTGACATATTTGGGAGACTGCTCGGACTATGAAACGTGTTATCTTTTAATGTTAAGTTTACCCTATCTTCGTCTTCATTTGTAATTTGAGACAAATTCTCGCAGGATGGAAATCTAAGAGGCATTTCGTATATTCGTTGATTTTGGTCACCTGGAGGTGTAGCAGCATTGTCAGTGCAATTGGGTCGTTTCCTTTGCGTGATGTTCCGTTCTATGGTGGTATTATGTTGCGTCACCGTTGTTGAGGTACCAGGTAAAGTTTTTGATGTGTCGACTGAGCTAGAAGTAGTTTGCGGGGTGCTGGAAGCACTTTTTGGTCGTACACAGGATGAGCATTTCCAACTATTTTTGTTCTCATTCGTCATCAAATTATAACGAGCTTTGGTTACGTTTGTACACCGCAGTTCAAAATATGTTTTACAATTCTTGCATTTTAGAAAATTGTCCTTAGGTTTTATACTTTTCTTACATTTATAACATTCCATTTTGCTATTTATTCAAAATGTTTTAATAATAAAAAAGAGAAAGAAAAAAAAAAAAAAAAAAAAAAATAGTAATGATAGATAAAAAGTTTATGAAAATGCAAAAAAGTCTTCAAGCTCCGGATTTGAACCCTGGGTCACTGCTTCGCAGTCGCATTATTCGCCACTCCGCCACAGGTGCTTAGCTTGAGCGAATGAAATTGTTACTTGCTTCTTGCATATGTTTTGTTGTTATGGTAATTCAGTAAACTTTCGATAGATGTCACTGTAATTAATATGACCAAGCATATACGATGCTGGGCAGGTTTTGACAGCTAGCTGTGGGTTCAAAGTTCAAGTCAATTTTAAATAATGAAACGGTCACTGTGTTTGTTGTTTTTGTCATATTACTTTATCACTTATTAGTATTTTTGTCTAGTTCACTGCATTAGAGTGTTTAAATACGTACAGTTCCTTTTCCATTAGAAAATTTCGTTAAAGTCACTCGTATACACATTAGCATATCTTTAGGTATTGAGTTGTAATTTAACGTCACTGAATAGTCGTTTTGCACTCAGATAATATTTCCACAAATGCCACTAACAGTTTTTTACACGTCAGTTCTAGTCTTACACGATTTTGTCAACATTAACTATTTATTACACATATAAAACACGGAGCCTATTGTTTTCGTGACGCGAGCGCCATCTACCCTATGTATCGATATATATGTATTATAAAACACCTAACTTAAGAAAATAAAGATATACTGCATAAAAATAAATAAATATAAGGGGACAATCTTACACGAATCGAACTAGTCTCATAGTAAGCTCAATAAGTCTTGTGTTAAGGATACTAGACGACGATATATTTAATAGATACGAGTACTTAAATACAAAGAAAACATATCACTCACAAACAAACACAGACACAAATACCATCAACACAGACATCAGACTCAGAAACAAATATCATCATCCAAATAATATTTGCTCCTACCGGGATTTGAACCCAGGACCGTCAGCTTCGTAGGCAGAGTCACTAACCACTAGGCTAAACCGGTCGTCAAACTAATTAATAACTAGCAAAATAATCATAAACGCAGAAATGAGCTCCACCTACTGAATCTGAAAGTTCCGTTTCAGCTTGAGCCAAATGCTTTCGTATGTCAACTTTTTTTTTATAACTTGACTAACTCGCGATCCTTATTGGGCATAGCGATCGTTTGACCGGGTGGTCGGCCGTGGCGTTCCCTGGGGTCGAACTAGGTCGCTAGCCAGACAACCTCGAGTAAGTCGGACTAGGTGGGGGTTGAACCAGGTCGCTTGTCTCGGTCCACATGATAAGGTCGGACTAGGTGGGGCCTGAACGCCTGGGGTCGAACCAGGACGTTTGGCCAGGGCCACCTTGACTTTTCGCTGATTGCTCAAAGTGAGAGAGTAATCGTATGTCAACAAAAATGCTCTCTACAAGTCGCATTTATCAACCTATTCTCAAGACATTTGTGGTCAAGTTTGATAATTATATAGATTTTTGGCGATTCAGTTTTTGGAAATTTTCAGGTTTCCGTACCTCAAAAGGAAAAAACGGAACCCTTATAGAATCACTTTGTTATTCGTCTGTCCTTGATCCGCTTCATCCTTCCCGCTGGTCCGCTGCTCACTTTGAGCAATCAGCGAAAAGTCAAAGGTGGCCCGGGCCATCGTCCTGGTTCGACCCCAGGCGAGCAGGCCCCCACCTAGCCCGACACCTATCGTGGTAAGCCGGGACCGGTGACCTGGTTCGACTCCAGGCACCCCCCGGCACATACCCAGTCCGATGAGCGTGTCGGCCGTGTGTAAGGCACACGGTCGGACGCCCTTGGGTGGTCTGGCCAGCGACCTGGTTCGAGCCCAGTGACCGCAACGGCCAACCACCCGGCCCGACAATCACAATGCTCGGAAGTGGGTTGTGAGTTTGTCAGGTTTAAAAAAAAAAAAAAAAAAATTCGTCTGTCCGTCTGTCAGTTTGTCCGTCTATCAAGACTCTTTATCTCGGAAACGCGTGGAGGTATCGAGTTGAAACTAGAAGCGGCTCTTAAAGAAAATGTACGCCAAATCTGCTCCGGTTTGCCCAAGGATATCTTTTACGCCACGCCACTGATACTTACTGATCCTAAATAGCTCTTGAATGATGGTGGTGGAGAACTTGGTGCATCCTGGGATCACCTTGATGGCACCTCCGATAACCGTGCCGCAGTTATCGCTCTGGAATGACAAATTTAATTACAGTCAAGGGCAATTCTCCAGAAATTTGTCTGCGACTCATTCATCTGTCTCCATACATTTAGTATGAAAAAGGGCCAGATGAATGAGGTGACCGCAGACATATTTCTGGAGAAATGCCCTCAAGTAGTGTCCGACCGAAACTAGTTTTCACCGCCGAAAGCGAATTTCGGCTTTGATCTCAGTTTCTGCCGAAACCAGAACCGATACCGAAACTTCCACGTAAGGTCATGTTTTCGTGGGAAGATAACAAAAACCACATTTTTACTAAAAAAACCCGACCGCGGTGCACTTTGAAACTGCATAAAATCTGCCATTTTGTTTATTTTAACGAACTTCATAACCAGTGACACTCGCACCATCAAGACGAATTTAATGATGTATCATTTATCAAAATCGGATGTGCCGTTGAGTAGACGAGCGGACACAGGAACGGACATACATACATACATACAGGTCAAACACATAACCCTCCTTTGGGCTTCGCCGCAGTCGGGTAAAAACGACTATCATAATCTCTTGAGTCATTTTCAAAAAAATTGTACATAGTTAAGGGCCTAATAAAAACAAAATCACGATCGCTTCCTTTGTGTTACGAAAGTTAGGCATACAAACTATATGGATAACTTTCGTAACACAAAGGAATGAATTAAGTTTTGTTTTAATTAAATCCCTTAATTGTGTACAATTTTTTTGAAAATTACTCTCCAGTCTTCATTTTTAAATAACATATTATTCATTGAGTCTCTGCTATTTAAAGTAATCATTAATCCCACTAATATTATAAATGTGAAAGTTTGTGAAGATGTTTGGATGTTTAGATGTTTGGATGTTTGAATGTTTGGATGTTTGTTACCTAATAACGGGGTAACAACTGGATGGATTAAGCTGAAATTTGGCATGTAAGTAGACCAAGTCCTGGATTGAAACATAGGATACTTTATATCCCGGTAAAGAGTTCCTTTGGGACAACAACGGGAACAACTCGGGCGAAGCCGCGGGAAAATGCTAGTATAGAATATTATAACTTCTTATTTCAAATAGTTTATCTGTACTTTTTGAAAAAAAGAATGTCCGACACTACGAAACCAATCAAATTCAGTTTTGGTTTCGGCCGGATGGCAGCAGAACCGAAACTATGCCGAAACCCGTTTTTTAACCGAAACTGAAACCGAAACCAAAATTGCGGTCGGATTCTACAGTCAAGACATAGCTCGCATAATTGCACGGTTGAAGTCCAAGTGGGCAGGCTATATCGATACCTTTAGACTCAAAGGGCGTAAACGCCATTAGAACCTTAGGCGTTTACGCCCTTTGAGTCTAAAGGTATCGATATGGGTAAATTTTTGAAGAGAACTTTTTTAGACTTTTGTATGGTAATTTGTTTTGGAAAATTTAAGTCGTATCTACACTGTAAGGTAGGTTGTGAGACCAACCAGATTTAAGCGGTTTCTATGAGTCATAAAAAACGATTGCGCGTGAGACAACTTGAAAAAGACTCCTGGTTTTAGTTATTGATGCATTTATTTTATGAAATATTTCAATCGATGCATTAATTAATGCTCTTTACAACAATATAAGTTGTTTATCAATACGTTGCCTACGTCTAAAAATATGAATTTTTGTTTGAGCAAAACCGCAAGTGAGACAAGCAAAAACGCGCAAGATTTTGCGAAAATTAGATTTTTTCAGAATCTATATTTAGCGCACTGTATTATATTTCCCAAGTAGCTTATAATATTCATAATGCAAATATTCTTGGCAAAAAGCGGAAATGTAGTACTTTTTGTTCCGATAAGTTACATTATTTTTGTGTGTAGAAAAAATAATAAATTATACCAGTCATATCCATATTAATATTGAGATCGCTACTTCAAGTCCGGTCTCTACTTATATGCTCGTGAAATATACTTACAGTGGTGTCACCAGGAGATGGGGTCGTGGTGTCTCCTCCAGGTGATGAGGTTGTGCTGTCACCTCCAGGCGTTGGCGTGGTGGTATCACCTCCAGATGGCGTGGTGGTGTCACTTCCTGGTGATGCAGTAGTGGAATCACCCCCAGATGGTGTTGTAGTTTCGCCTCCTGATAATGAGATTTTTCAAATAATTATTTACTATTATAGTAAATAAGTAGTTATTTATTATAGTATAATGAAAATTTTAAGGAACGACTTTTTTGAATATGTATGGTTAGTGATTTGTTGAATAATCATTTGTGCAATGTTTTTCTATGATATTATGGTTATATGAATTACTGCCATGTTTTTGTTATAAAATAGAGGTTTTTAACTCTTTGGAGCGGCTCAAAATGAGGTGTCTTAAGATCTATTTTACATCTGTATGAATATTTTTATTTTGTAATGAACATGAGGTACGTTTGTTATATCTCAAAACCGAATATTGTGATGCGTATTCACCTGAAGATGGAGTAGTGGTGTCACCTCCAGGTGACGGGGTAGTATTGTCATCACCTGGTGACGGTGTAGTCTTGTCACCGCCTGGCTTGGGTGTGGTCTTGTCACCGCCTGGCTTGGGTGTGGTCTTGTCACCGCCTGGCTTGGGTGTGGTATTGTCATCACCTGGTGACGGTGTAGTCTTGTCTCCGCCTGGCTTGGGTGTGGTATTGTCATCACCTGGTGACGGTGTAGTCTTGTCTCCGCCTGGCTTGGGTGTGGTATTGTCATCACCTGGTGACGGTGTAGTCTTGTCTCCGCCTGGTTTGGGTGTAGTCTTGTCACCGCCTGGCTTGGGTGAGGTATTGTCACCGCCTGGCTTGGGTGTGGTATTGTCACCACCTGGCTTGGGTGTGGTCTTGTCACCGCCTGGCTTGGGTGTGGTATTGTCACCACCTGGCTTGGGTGTGGTATTGTCACCGCCTGGCTTGGGTGTGGTCTTGTCACCGCCTGGCTTGGGTGTGGTCTTGTCACCGCCTGGCTTGGGTGTGGTCTTGTCACCGCCTGGCTTGGGTGTGGTATTATCATCACCAGGTGACGGGGTTGTCTGGTCACCTGGTGACGGTGTTGTTTTATCATCTCCAGGGGTTGAAGTGTCACCTCCTGGGGTTGTGGTGTCACCTCTGGGGGTTGTATTTTCACCTCCAGGTGACGGAGTGGTGCTGCCCCCATTGTCCCAGTCAACATTGTCATCATTGGAATCTTCGCATTCCTTATCGATGATATTAAATTGAACGGAGATATCTAAAACAGATTTTAAAATTTAAATTAATTGAACTTATTTCATAAATTGATCATGTCATGATACTTAAATATAAATAATATTTTTCGTTACTTTACCTATATATCCTACTTCTTTTAACTTTGTGTTGCATTCTGATAGAACATGTTTGGTGAGTTCTTTGCCAGCTGAAAAAAATAATATATATATATATTAAAAAAAAGGTTCGAAGTTAACGTATTTCTTACAGTAAAACACACACTTGACGGGAACGAACTGAATTTATTTTTTTAATCTTGCACAGACAATACAAAATGTGGTAGTTACAACATTCCTGTGACAGATGGCGCCACAATAAAATTATTTTGTTATATATTTAACAGTATTATAAGAACTATTTAATTTAAAAAAAATACTTACAATCCTTCTTCTGAGAGTTTCCAATAGAACCGCAGATGGTTGTTACTAAAAATGAAAAAAATCTTATCATTAGAATGTTCAAATAAAAGTAGCAACACACCAACATTTTTACACAACTATCCAGAAAAATGGAATGTTATGTTTATATGTGTATATCTATTACCACAACATTACAGTACACTACAAGATTACAAAAAAACGTAATATTGAAAGCATAATTTTTCTGAATTTTAATATTTTGACTGATTTTTATTCGCAGGATATAACAATAAATAATAATAATAATTTCATTTTGTATTTTACGTTTTATATATATATATTGTAAAAAACCTAACTTAAGAAAATAAATGTATACTGAGATAATAATAATAATGTAATATAATTATATTTTCTAATCGCTATCCCCTCAATAAATATCCTTCTTAAAAGGCCTTACAGAATACTAAGAAGCATTATTCGGCGTTTTTGAGTGTCCCCAATCAAGAACCCTTAATTCTTATTACTTGATTCTGCTTTAATAAAAAAATAAACAGGCTGATTCGGGAGACATGATCCGTCTACCGCACGGATTTGGTAAATTATAAGCGACTATTTCGTACTAGTATTAGTGAGATTAATGTTTTTTTTGGCGTTAAAAATGTTTTGAATTATTTACGATATTTACGGTCACTCTACAATTAGAATACTTCCGTCAAGTATAGGTAGTTTCACGAGAGTTGAGGCCACGCACACAACAACACTGTCATGTAATGACAGCGGGATTTTGAAATTATTGTTCTTTTTTCGTACCGATAGCAGGTTCAACAGTGAATTGCAACATAGACCAAAAAGTTTGTTTAAACTATAGCCTTGTGTTTATTTACTCACTCATTCATTTCATTCATTCACCTTTTTTACAATGAGTACTTCATGTAGCTGTGTGTGTAATCATTCACCTCAACTCTCGTGGAACTACCTATACCCGTCGCTTTACCCGTGAATGGTTGTAAACGTTAACATTGCCAAAATGATTATGACAAATTACTTTCTTCATAATCAAAGTGCTGTCCTAACAGTTAAAGAGGTTTCTTTATTAATTCGTTGATGTAGGGTGAATATGACTGTAGACAATTAAGTTTTGCATTTAACAACAAGTAAAAAAAACGGTGTGGGTGTTTCACTTAAATACGATAGTGAATCATTCATTAATGTTTATTGAACCCGTAGGGTTGGTTCGCTCACGTTTCCGGAATCATCCTATATACTGTGTAACAATTCAAATAATTAAAAACTTACAGCTGACGAGAGTGGTGGTAACGGAGTCCTTGGATATCTTGTCGTATTCTAAAACAAAATAAATGATTAAATATAAATAAATAAATATTAGGGGACAATCTTACACAAATCGAACTAGCCCCATAGTAAGCTCAATAAGGCTTGTGTTATGGATACTAGACGACGATATATTTAATAGATACAAATACTTAAATACATAGAAAACATCCATGACTCAGGAACAAATATTCGTGCTCATCACACAAATAAATGCCCTTACCGGGATTCGAACCCGGGACCTCCTGCTTCGTAGGCAGGGTCACTACCAACTAAGCTAAAGCGGTCGTCAATATAACTAAAGAACTTCGGCGGAAAGCCTCAAGCGGCGCAAGTGTGCAACAATAGACAGTGGCTTCATATATTTGAGCTTTTTGAGGTTTATTCTAATCTAAAACAAGGTAAAGACTAGCGAATATCGAAGTGCTTATACTTTGTTAATTATATCCAACTTATAAGAAAAATTGTGATTATTATCACGTTCACTGTCCCCATACAAAACTATCGGACAATGTCAAAAGTCCCAACTGTGCAATCAATGTCACTATGGGTGATACCCACAGAAATATGACGAGGTAGAAGGAAAAAACCTCTGTTGGAATATAAGACTGGTTGCAACAGACCATGCTATTTGAATAGTTGTCAATAGAAAACTGACACGTGAGAAATGTTCGCAATGTCACACTTACGATGCTAATTTTAATATATTAATTCACTATTAATTCCACTGTGATTTATTTACCAGCAAGAGGTTATGGGCCCAGTTAGAGGTTAAATAATTATCAATGATAGGTACACATCTACCGAATTATATTTTTTTACAATGTTACATTTAAGTCCGGGGTCCTTTGTGTCAGTCAAGAGTTAATTATTTTACATGACACCTGAAGGCGTAGTGATGGTACGCTTGGCACGCGATAAATAAATGATAAAGCATCCGACACGTTCTGACACATAGTGTGTGCGAGTGACGAATGCTTTATCATTTATTTATCGCGTGACAAAACGCAGCATCATAAGCCTACTGGCCATAAAGTGGCAATAACCGCCACGCGTGCGGAAAATCCCACTTCATGGCCTGGGGGTGACGTAAAATTTTGTACTTACCACGGACGGTAATAAAGAAAACCTCAGATCGCATATTTATCGCCCTTGCCTTCGGCTCGGGCGGGCGTCAAATACCTGTGATCTGAGACATTATTTGTTTTACCGCCCTAGGTAACTAATACTTAAACTACCAAAAAGTAGTTTTGAACAAAACTTACCAGCTATGATAGTAATCAAGATTTGAATATGTTTCAGGCAGGTTCTGATTGAGGGCTTCAAGGACTTTTTATCTGAAATTGTAATTATTATAATTAATTAACGCAATATTAAATAAACGACTTCAAACGACGACTGTTCATTAAAAAACCGCTATAATCAACCGTGGTAATTGCGTCTATGGCAAACGCGTTTTTTAAAGATTCCATTAAATCCGAACTCTTTAAAACTACCCTTGCCCTACCTGCCTGTAAAGTACAGCGTATTCTACAGGCAGGTATGGTAGATGGATTATAGACGCAATTACCCCGTCACCCATGTCTATAATATTTGATGAGTATGTGAAAGAGAGGACAATAGAAAGATCTCGCTCCAGGCGGGTGTTGTTCCTGGGGACCGAAATCCGAAGGAAGATACTTGGAAGTGTCATATATAGCAAGTGAGTTAAGAAACTTCTATAGCGCGTTCTAGAACCGTATGGAGATGACGCTCTTTCTATTGACTTTGATGTGAGCGCCATCTATCCATAGTCGATGTCGATGTCCACTGCTTCCAGCGTAAGTCGCGCCACAAGTGCGTCACATTCACTTTTTTTTTTTTTTAGAAACTGACAAACTCGCAGCCCATCCTGGGCGTAGCGATTGTCGGACCGGGTGGTTGGCCGTGGCGTTCCCTGGGGTCGAACCAGGTCGCTAGCCAGACCACCCTGAGTTGGTCGGACTGGGTGGGGGCCGGGAGTGCCTGGGGTCGAACCAGGTCACTTAGTCCCGGTCCACCTCGATATGATCGGGCTAGGTGGGGGCATAACGCCTGGAGTCGAACCAGGTCGTTTGGCCAGGGCCACCTTGACTTTACGCTGATTGCTCAGAGTGAGCAGCGGACCAGCGGGAAGGATGACTCGGGTCACCCTGTCCTTATGTGAACTTGTGTATCGAACTAATGGGAGTTTTAGGTGCCGGTTCGCTAAAACCTAGCCCAGCTAAGAAGACTCCGGCAAGAAACTTAGCTGGGCCCGAGCGAGGTCGGAGTGAAGTTAACCAGGACATTCGGGTCCTGGGGTAAGTAGGGACGCGGCCCTTGTGTGCTGTGGTCGCGGGGAGGTCGACCCCGCCGGCGGGGTGCTGTGGTCGCGGGGAGGTCGACCCCGCCGGCGGGGCGTCACATTCACATCTGTGCGCATCTGCGCTAGGCTGTTAGTTACACGATATGTCGCGCCACGAGTGGCTGACTCCGCGATTTCGTCGTGCGGCTGCTAGTAGCAAATTTTGCCGCTCCATAGGGGCCAGCGACCAGAAAGAGTACAAAGTACTTTATTCTTCAATTTTGGCATATTAAAATGCACCTATGAACAAGGACCTTAAAATAAATGGACGTAGCGTCGCGAACAGATAAGTGAAGCACTCATGATGTGCCGGCAATGTGCCGGCGCTTTGCACGCACGCACACATCAACCAGCATAATGGGCAGGTGGGCTGCCATTGGGCCGTCAACGCACACATGCTCACTTCGGCGGCCATAACTCGGCTTCACTCGCGTCTTAGACCGCGCGGTATCCTTCTATTTTATTAATCCATGCCTATGAATGTCAAAATTTACCACCAGTTCCAATGCCGGTTAAGAAACTCGGCGAGGTATTAATTTTTTCATAACAGTACAATATTAACTTATAGCATAACTTAATGACTACTACACAGTTTTTTTCGCACAGTAGGTGCACTTTACCTATAGGTTAACAATTAATGATTACTCATGCAGGACGTTATCATTTCCGAATGTCCCTGTCAATAACATAGTCTTTTATTTCATAGTATTCCTGAGCACTTAGTTTTTCTTTTACGTCAGATCTAAATTGAGTGTCTGTGTGCTCTGTAATTGTTTTTGGAATTTCATTATAGAATTTAACACAATTTCCCAGGAATGAGTTTCTTGTTTTTGCCACTCTGTAAAATGATTCTTTAAGCTTTCCAGTGTTTCTGGTAACTTTTGGCCTATCAACATTCGTTGGGAAACTGTAGATTCTTTCTAACAAATATTATTGTTTAAAATACATACAGCGACGGGTCTATAAGGTCTATAAAGTAAGAGTGAATCTACGGAGTAAATGTGTTCCATCTTAGACCTTCCAGTGAGACCAAGATCAATCGCAAACCCTTCCATAAAGGAAACCTTACCTCTTCCTTTAGTGCACTTATCCACGTAGGTGTCGTATTCCTTCTGGCACTTGCTCAGCTTGAACAGCTCGATGAGGTCAGCGGCGGTGCTGGCGTCTTCGTCTCCCGTGATACCCCACTTGGCGTTCCAGTCCTTGGTGCAGATACCCTTGTCACCTGGTCAACAAATCGTTCCAGTAAGTACATTTTGCTAGCATTTTTCGGAGTGGACTAGCGTGGGGACTTCAGCCCATAGAAAATACATCTAAAATTTCAAGTGACCAGGCCGTGTAGTGGTTAGCATGTTGATCTTTCAGACAAAGACGCTATTTCGAATTATTCGATTGTTTTTTCTTATTGCAGCCACGGAATTCATTGATGAACATTTAACCAAACATGACGATGAAGAACTTACCAGGGCATTTCTTGACACAGACGGCGATCTTGATGATACAGGCGATAAGCCTGGTGAAGAGTGAGCCAAGTCCAATGACAAGGCTGTCCAAAGTGGCTTGCAGGACGAGGGACACTGGAAAAAGGCAATCAATCTTTAAACTCATAGAGAATAATGATTTGTGACCCAAATATGAAATCACAAAAAATAATGGCATAAAAAATGGGAAGATTCTTTTTGGGAGAATAGTAATCGTCAAATCTGTACACATTTATGCTCATAATATTAAGAAATTCTTATTATACTTGCAGCTTGCTTGTACCTACTGTGAATAAGCATCACCATACAGCGAGGAAACGCTGCCAGCATATTGGGGCCAATTTTTAAGATGGGTAATTTTTAGTTCTAATTTATGTTTGTCTTCTTAAGTTTCATTTAATTTTCATTTGAGTTCAGTTTAATAAGTAAGTAGTTTTATTTGAGTTTTTGTTTGTTTTTCTGTATTTTTTGTTTATTTCCCAATATATAAATTAATTCTATAAGAAGATGTAGAAATTGTTACAATAGAGATATTGACTAATGTTGGATTGGAAAATACTAAATTATCTTAACCAGAAGAATAAATAAACAAAAAATATATAAAAATATAAAGTTATGAGACCACAAACTTTAAAAAAAATCGATATTTTTTATCGTATTAAAGAAAAATTAAAGTCTGCTAACTTTTTTTTAATTTTCTAGTTGACCCCCCAAAAGTGGCCTTCATAATTAAAATTTATATATTTCCGTGACTCGTCCGTGTTTGGGTCATTGACCTATATATGTACCAAATTTTAACTCAATCGGTTCAGTACTTTCGGAGCAAATTGGCTGTGACAGACATGTCTGTCACTCGTGTGTCCGTCTGTCGACACACGAGTGATCCTGTAAGGGTTCCGTTTTTTTCCTTTTGAGGTAAGGAACCTTAAAAAGCAATACACAATCTGAACCTGAAGCTAAAACATTATAAATAGTAACCCAAAAGAAGAAAAAATACTTACAATTGAGGATCAGGATGAAGACATCACTCAAAGCTTGGATCTCTGAAAAATATGATGGTTAGTTAATATATATCACAATAGGTATTCACTAAATTATATGAGAACATTGACGTATAATAACAGTACGAGCATACAACATAATTGTTTAATGGAAACTTACTTATCTCAATGATGGTCTTCAGGGCGGTGACAGCCAGTTTACCAACAGCTGTAATTAAAAGAGGATTATTAAAGAATCAATACACAAAACAAATACATATAAACATGTACAATTAACATGTTCAACTTACTTTTATATGAAACAAACATTTTTGTCTCTTCATTGATGACTTGACATGACTTCATTCTTTTTGGACCTATCTAAGGCGTTTGACACCGTTTCCATACCAATACTACTTTACAAGATGGAAACCATCGGAATCAGAGGCCTTGCTTTAGAGATTTTCAAAAGTTATCTGACAGATCGAACGCAGAGTGTTATTATTGACAATACGGTAAGTAACGAAACGCAAATCGACTACGGAGTACCACAGGGGAGCGTTCTAGGTCCAACTCTCTTTCTCATCTACATCAACGACCTCTGTACTCTGAAGTTAAAAAACTGTGAGATTATTACATATGCAGATGACACGGCACTAATTGTAAAGGGTGAGGACTGGTCGAGCACTAAAGAATTTGCAGAAAGCGCTCTTTGGCATGTATCTCAATGGCTATCGGCCAATTTGCTAACTTTAAATGTCGAGAAATCCAAATTTGTAACCTTTTCTCCAACAGCTGCATCGCAACCAGATTCTCAGTTTTCTGATGTCATGGTGCACAAGTGCTTGCGCCAAACGACTCAATGTACATGCTCCTCACTTACTCGCACCCACAACATTAAGTATCTGGGATTGACTGTTGACAGCAACTTGCGTTGGCAATTGCACATTGAGAGTTTGGCGAAGCGAATAAGGAAGCTGATTTATGTGTTCAAAAACCTTCGCTCCGTGGTTGAAAGACAAACATTAATGACGGTGTATTTTGCATTGGCGCAATCGCTGTTAACATATTGTATCAGTGTGTGGGGAGGAGCAGGCAAAACCTGGATGTTGCGAGTGGAAAGGGCGCAGCGGGCAGTTTTAAAAGTCATTTTAAAAAAGCCTTTTAGATACCCTACTGTCGACCTTTACAGAGAATGTAAAGTTCTGACAGTAAGAAGTTTGTACATCCGTCAAGTAATCTTGAAAAAACACAAAACTCTCACGTTTGACATTAACCTCATAACAAACAGGCGTCGAGTAGATCGTGTCTGTCCGGTAAATTACTTTCGTTTGGCCCTTTCTGGACGTCATTTTTATTATATTAGCCCTAAGCTATACAATAAAGTCAACAAAGTAACTAACATATATGCACTTACACTAAGAGAATGTAAATGTAAGATTACCAATTGGTTGGTAACATTAACGTATGACGACATAGAAAGTATATTAGATTTCCAATAAAAGGCGGTATACATACACAAACCCATTTACACACATACACACACGCGCGCGTGTACATGCCCATGCACGCTCGTGCTCAAGCTCATATTAACTCACGCACGCACGCACGCACCCACATACACATACACTCACATACGCTTGCTTGATTTGATTTACCTCAAACTTGCTAATTGTACCTAGATTAAGTAACCTATAACTTGTAGAGTAAGCAATATGTAATCTGTCCCCGGGGTGAGAGCCTGGTGATCTGTAATACAGGTGTAAACCTAGCTCAGACTCCAGTCTCTCACAAAGGATCTTAGTAAAACTTTTAAGAATATTCTACTTGTGAAAGCTGTAACTGTTATATCCTTTGTGAGGTGATAAATAAATATTTTTTATTTATTTATTTATTTATTATTATTGGTTTTTAATGCGGGAAATTTTACACCACATTTAATTTAGGTTAAAGTAGTAGTTAGGTTTAGGTGGTTTAGGCTTAGGTGGGGTTTAATTTAGGCATTTTTAGTTTAGGTTAATTCCTATTAAAACAGGAAGATGCGGAAGTCAAGGTACATGGCAGAATTGGAGGCATTTTCTGGGTGTACGGTAGACGAATGGTTGAGTCGCTGGGCCGGAAATCCAGAGGTACCGGGTTCGATTTTCGGTCTGTACACAGGCGAGTGCCATTTAGTTTATCTGTGTACTTTGATTTCCTGTATCTATATATGTTCAACTTAATTAAATTATAGAATCAATACGAGCAAGAGATCCTAATTTAAATAATAGAAATAGGTGTTTTTCAATATTTGACACTTGTTTCATTGACATTATATAATATTCTTCAATACCTGGCTGTATTAGCAATATCCGCTAACCTATCACCAAAATATTATTATCCGATAATGGTTATTTTTGCGATATCTCACTCCGTTAGCGTCATTATTTTTCATGTTTTTTTACGAGTTCGGTCTAAAGCTGAAATTGCTATCATTATCAGTGTTATTTTTACCGGACTGCGGCGAAGCCCAATGGAGGTTCCTGTGTCCGCTCGTAACTACCTACTCAACGGCACATCCGATTTTGATAAATGATACATCATTAGATTCGTCTTGATGGCGCGAGTGTCACTGGGTATCAAGTTTGTTAAAATAAACAAAATGGCGGATTTTAGGCAGTTTCAAAGTGCACCGCGGTCGGGTTTTTTTTAGTAAAAATGTGGTTATTGCAGATAATACCTATCTAAAATTAATTAAAGATCAAAACGGGATACAATAATTTCACAACCTTGGAGTAATTTAGAAAATATGGCGGTATTTCACCGTCCCGAATTCATCGTCCGCGAGCCTACGCTCGGTAGGTACCAGGAGGTAGGTACGGTAGTCCGCACACTAGACTACCTTGTAACAAAGGCCTCAGCACAAAACATGTTTCAATTATTGACACGTTATTAATTTTACATTTAGTTATTTAATTTCTACTGTATTAGGGGAGACCGGGTATGGTTGTCTCACGGGTTGGTTGTCACAGCAGCCATTTAATGATACGAAACGATGGAATAATTGCATAGCTCGGTGTTAAAAGATCGCAAGAGCTTCACCTCCTTCCCTACTTCACCAATCGATGCACTTATTCCTTCGTTTCGTATCATTAAATGGCTGCTGTGACAACCAACCCGTGAGACAACCATACCCGGTCACCCCTACTTCGTATTGTAGTTTATACAACCTATCCCCTGAATAAATTATTTCGTAAAGGTTATTTGTTCTGCTGGAAGACAACAGATGGAGCGATCAAGTGAAAGGCCCATGTTCAAACATTTTTTTTTTAAACTGACAAACTTGCAAGTCTCACTGACTTTTGCAAGATTCGGACCAGGTGGGGGCCGTGGCGTTCCCTGGGATCGAACCAGGTCGCTTGACCACCTTAAGAAGAATGATACAGAAGTCAAAGTAGATGGCAAAATTGAGGGCAATTGCTGAGTGCTCCGGTGGACGAGTGGTTAAGTCGCTGGGCCTGGAAATCCAGTGGTACCGGGTTCGATTCCCGGTCTGGACACAGGTGAGTGCCATTTAAATTTTATATGTACTTTGATTTCTTGTATTTATATATGTCACCTTAAAAAGGTCGGACTAGGTGGGGGCCTAAGCGCCTGGGATCGAACCAAGTCGCTTCGCCCGGACCACCTTGAAGCTTTGCTGATTGCTCAAAGTGAGCAACGGACCAATGTGGATGGTCACCGATGACTACGATCCTCAGTCATGAGGGAGCGACCACAGTAAAAGAGAGATAACCACATTTTTATAAAAAAAAAACCCGACCGCGGTGCACTTTGAAACTGCGTTAAATCCGCCATTTTGTTTATTTTAACGAACTTCATGCCCAGTGACACTCGCACCATCAAGACGAATCTAATGATGTATCATTTATCAAAATCGGATGTGTCGTTGAGTAGTTACGAGCGGACACAGGAACGGACATACATACATACATACATACAGGCCAAACACATAACCCTCCTTTGGGCTTCGCCGCAGTCGGGTAAAAATAATATTAAAAAGGCAATCTAGAGAAGCAAAGAAGGGCAAAATTACCTTTGATTTTTCCAAATATGCCCTTAAAGATTCCTCCGATCACACCTCCGCCGCCACCACCCTGAAAAGAGACACATTAATTAGGGACCATTCATTTATTACGTAAGACGATTTTGGACAGTTTTTGACCCCCTCCCCCGATGTAAGAAAAAATAAGAATCGGCCGACCCCCTCCCCTCTATATGATATTTATTACGGGAGAGTCTAAAGGAAAAATGATTTTATATTTGGGCTGTTTTAATTTTAATCTTTCAAAGAAACACTTTTGTAGAGACGTTTATTTGCAGATACTAATAGTTTTTAATTTTTTTGTGTACGCAGCCGAGCACGCGCCTACGATCTCAAGCGGATTTGCGCGCTTTTTACCCGACTGCGGCGAAGCCCAAGCTACTCAACAGCACATCCGATTTTTATAAATGATACATCATTAGATTCATCTTGATGATGCGAGTGTCACTGGGTATGAAGTTCGTTAAAATAAACAAAATGGCGGATTTAATGCAGTTTCAAAGTGCACCGCGGTCGGATTTCTTTTCAAATAAAAATGTGGTTATTTAAAAGCATAATCTTTGCGCATTTTTAAGATCTTACGTAAGAACTATCAAAACTCCCTCCCACCCCCCTTTAAGGAAAACTAAGACATAGTTGACCCCCCTCCCCCCCTAAATCGTCTTACGTAATAAATGAATGGCCCCTGTCCGGTTTTATCAAATAGGTCCATTTGAAGTCGGTCATTTAAAAAGAATGCTGTTACGAAAACTATTTGAAATGAACAAATTATGATTATGGCAATACATACAACAGTAACTCCACCAGAGACGCCAATAAAGCCAGTGGTGGTTTCGCCTGAGTCGACCCCCGAGGTCCAGCACTGGTTGTCGTCGTTCGCCTTCTCTATGGTCTTAGTGACGACCGTTATCTGGACGCTGAGCCCTGCAAATGTTAATAGTCAAAGTACTTTATTCTTCAATTTAGGCTTAATAAAATGCATGAATGCCAAGGTTCCAATGTGACACCTCTGCCTCGAGAAGGACTGGCTAAGAAACTCGGCGAGGTATATATTTTTTTCAACACACTTGCTCATAAAATCGCTCTAATTTGGTGGTTCTTATGCGCGGAACGCAGCTTATTACACACAAGTGCTTTTTACTTTCCATTGCCGCACAAGTGCTGTAATAACCGCCAATTGACCAATGAGAGCACGTCGTCGTGGGACTCGGCGTGCGGATATGATCCCTGCGCAGCGCCGCCACCACCAGTCCGCCACCTCGTGCCTGTCCATGAGCGCGCCCGCGCTGCGCCGCCACCACGCGACGAGGTGACGGTAGACGAGGATAGATTAAACCACCAAATAAATATGTACAAAACAGAAATTCTAAATGATAAATATTACGTTTTATTCGCAAGTGCGTTGAAAAACGTCGTATGACACTCGTGGGCATTGGTCATTACAGTCTCGGCAATGTAGCGCTCGCCTCACGGCTCGGGCTATGCAACACAGCCTCGACTGTAATGACCAACTGCGCCCATTCGTATCATAATGTACTATTTTTAAATTACAATTTTAACTTGTATCATAAGAGTACTATACGGTTTTTGGCGCAGTAGGTGCACTTTACGTTAAAAATTGATGATTACTCATGCAGGATGTTATTATTTCCAAATAGTCTTTAGTTGGTACATTTCCCAATATCCAATATTATAATACTTACTTTGGGCGGTAAAAGAAAGAATGACTCAGATCGCAGGTATTTGACGCCGTATTAAGGTAAGTACAATATTTTAAGCCACACCTGGCCATAAAGTGGCTTTTTCCGCACGCTGCGCGTACGGAAAAAGCCGCTTTCTGGCCAAGTGTAGACATAAAATGATGTACACAACACGGGAGGTAATAAAGAAAGCCCTCGATCGCATATTTACGTCCCTCGCTTGTTTTTATTCTTATTCAATTCAATCATTAATCGTCCTTGGCTTCACCTCGGCCGCTGGCAAGCTGCAAAGCTTGGGCCGCAAACTTCTGCGATCTCGGCCTTTCTTTGTATTACCACCCTAGTTGTGAAATATACATATATAAATATATATATATATAAATATTATTCTTCAATTTAGGCATATTAAAATGCACCTATGAATTCCATCCATTCCGGTTCCAGTGTGAAACCTCTGCCCCGAGAAGGACTGGCTAAGAAACTCGGCGAGGTATATATTTTTTTTAAATCACAATATTAACTTATATCATAACTGAATGATACTACACAGTTTTTCGCACAGTATTTATGTAACTGTTATACTAAAAACTAAAAGGCATTTAAATATGAGTGTGGGTTTATGAAACATGCCGAAAGGCGACTTCCATAGCTATAATGGGCTAGACGTCTAAAAAAAACTGTTTAGTCCGTCAGTTACATTTAAAAAAAATATTGTACACGTATTCTTTCTTTTGTTTGACAAACAAAAAGTGACGAGGATAGAGTGCTTAGAAGTTTCGAGTGACGTCACTTCTGGGTACAATTTTCACCTAGGAGTGACGTCACAAGCCCCCGCTCCAGAAGTTTGATGACCTATAACTTTGTTGATTTTTAATATTTTGATAAACCAAAAAATACATGTCCCATATTTTTCCATAATCTTACTGACAGACTAAATAGAATTATATAGTTTTAACTCAGTCGTCATCCCCATTACATCACAAGTGTTTAATGCCTAATTATGTGCAGTTATATACACTGCTTTATCTACCCACATATTATAAGCTATGATGTGTTCAAAAACCGCAAAATAAAAATGACAAATGGCGGTAAATAAAAACTATTTTGACGCATGTCACGCAACCGTAGATTTTTTTTTTAATCAGAGACAAACTAGTGAGCCTCTACTAACATATCGTTCGATATCGAATAGGTAACGTGCGAAGGTTGTCAAAATTGTTTACAATTGACATTTCATTTCGAATAAAACGTCATTTCGACTGATATCAGAATTGAGGTCAAATCAAATTGATGTTTTTCAGAGATGTTCAAATTTCAATATCATAATAACATCGAATTCGTTGTTATTATGAAGCATTAGTAACTTTTTCACGGTTAAGAAGTTTGTTTTAACAAAACAGTTTATCTTATTGTTAGTCAAAATTTGAGATTTTCGAAAGTATTCCAGGGAGTTTATAATATGTGTGTATATAAATATTTATTATATTTATAAAAATTATAAATTATGTTATAGTTTCCATTGTGTGACTTTGATTAATTTGATTTTGATTTGGTACCTGAGTATCCTGCGTTGTCTAGAAGTTTGTCGCAAGTTGGAACAAATTTGTTGCACACCGCCGTACCAACTGTCAATAAAAATATAATTGTTAATAAAAAAAAACACATTTTCTATGTATAGTTATGTCCTAAGCTACTCATATATTTTTCGTAATAAGGAGCATACTAAAGATATAACGTTTTTTTTGTAGGAATGATTACAAACATTTAATTTAAAAAATAACGGCTATTTACTACAGTACGGCTATTAAATACAATTAAATTATGAAATACTAAAAAAAAAAATGTTTATTTTAAAATAATGTAAAGTAATAGTCACCCTACCTTAATTTTGACGAAAAACCCAAAGTATGGTACACACAGAATACATTAATCTAGCATTACTTATTAATTACAATTGAAAAAAGCTACGTTAGCTAGAGTTTGGGCTTAACGTGCAAAAATGTAGGCCTCTTTAATTCCATTTTGGCGGAGCCCCACTCAAAGGTCGCCAAGTTTATATACGATTTTTTTAAAACATAGTGTACAAATTTGGTAACCTTTTTTTTTATTAGGTATTTATGTACATTTTTTATTTTATTTTTGCTTTGAATATTGTACGGTAGAGGCTTAACGGAGCTGGCATAGGCAGTCTGACAAAAGCTCCCTAAAAATAAAGATAAAAAAAGTTAAAAAAAAACTACTTACCTCCTTTAGAATTACTGTTTCCGATAGATCCCAGACAGATAGTAACTGAAAATAATATTATAATTAGTAATTTTCAAAAAAAAATGTAAATATAATGAAGTGGTAATTTTTAAAGCCTTTTTTACCATGTGTGAAGACAGTGATGACGACAGGCTTTTCCCATTTTTTAGCTGCAACAGAAAATGTATAAATCAGAGATCATACAATAAATTCAAAGCATCCAAATCAAACACCAAATGAGGAAAACCATACTCGCGAATATTTTTTTGGGTAAAGTTAAAGTACAAGTCTCAGTAATACGAGCAGTCTCCATGAGTATTGCAATGGTTTACTAATTTAGTTGTTGTGTTTTTTTATTGTATTATGTTTTGTGACATCGAATTGTTGTTTTATGTTCTTATAAATGAATTATTGATAGTATAATACAGCCAGGCCATCATAAAAATATTATCAAAAAAATGGTGGTCATTATTTTTACGAGTTCGATCTAAACCTGAAATTGCTAGATAATGTCTAAAATTAATTAAAGATCAAACAGGATTCAATCATTTCACAACTCCGGAGTATTTTGGAAATGTGGCGGTATTCCGTCCATTCCGTGAGTGTATAATTTGAAATATATTCATACTTTAGAATTTATTCTTGAAGCACCACTCTTTATAACGAGTATTATATCATCCAATACATTGAAATAATGTAATTAGACATAAACAAGGCCGGACTTTTTTTAGGTTACCCACTTGTTTAAATTGCTGTTTGAAGTAGGGCTTTACAGCTTTTTAATATCGTAGTTATAGAATACTTACATTCCACGATCTCGGCGAGGGTGACACACGACGTCGCTAGGTTCTTAATTGACTCGCTCAGTTCGCCTACAAATCAAAATCATTTATCAATAAAAAAACCGGTCAAGTGCGAGTCGGACTCGCACACCGAGGGATTCGTACAAACTCGTCAGTAGATACGTGAATATTTCAAGAAAAACTGTATGGTGGGACAAACTTAACTTTGCTCTTGTAAAACTGTTGTTCCCATACATCGACATATGCCGCGGTTAGTTTAGTAGGAGCAAATAAGGTTGTCTTACGATTTTTGCGAATTTCTAAAAAACGCTGCAAGTTAGGAAAACCGTTTTATTTTTCCCATAATATTTAGGATAATATTAATAATCGGTAATTATTACAGATTTTTCGGTTCAGTATCTTCGGAGATAATAGGGGGAATGGTATTTTTTTTAACGTTTTTTGTCTTCAATCAAAAACTACATGTCTAAGAAAAAAAATAAAAACGGTTTTGGAATTTACATATTAAGTCCTTTCATTTGATACCCCACTCAATATAATAGCTCAACTTTTGATTTACGACATCCCCTTTCGGTCCCCTTTAAAAAAAAAGGTAACAAAAACCATAAGATTTTTTTGCTGTCCCATAGGCTCGGATTAGCGGCTTTTAACACTGTTCCAAATTTCAAGTCGATAGCATCAGTAGATCCTGAGATATCTTGCTGTGACAGACGGACAGACAGACAGACAGAGTCGCACCATAAGGGTTCCTTTTTTACCATTTTGGTACGGAACCCTAAAAATGGTACCATGAGACTAAAACAAGGGAAAAATATTTTTTTGTAGGGACATTTATTTTCCGATACTAATTAGTTTTATTTTTTTCGGAAAAATACCTACACGTAACCGAGCTCGCACCTACGCTCTCGCAAGAATGCGCGCGCTTTTTGAAAAGTACGAGTATCATCTTAACTTTGCGCATTTTTATGATCTTAAGTAAGAACTATGAAAAGTCCCTCCCACCCCCTTATAAGAAAAAATAAAACATGCCCCCCCCCCCCCTAAATCGTCTTCCGTAATAAATGAACGGCCACCTGCTAAGAATGAATAATAATAAAAATGAACTAACCATCGGAGCTTTTAGTGTAGGTTTCGATGTACTTGTTGACCTGTGACTTGCAGCCACCCAGGCCATAGAGGCTGATCACCAAATCGATGGAGGTCACCTCCTCCGTCACCCCCACCACCTTGTCCCAGCCGGGACGGCATATGCCGTATTTGCCTACAACATAAAACAACACATATATCGACGATCGAATATTTTGACAACGGAGACTCTTTACATCTCCATTAATTTTACTATCAATTTATTTTCTATTATTTTAATTTTCTTCTTTTGACGCCTAGAGACCTTTTACATCTCTAAAAATGTAGTTTTAAGTTTATTGTGACGTATTAATGAAATCGAATGTAATAATGTAATACTTGTAACATTTTTTTAAAAGAGAAACTGGTGAGTTTCTTCCGGCGCTTCTTCTCACCAGAAGGTCACTACCCGAAGCGCCAAAAGAAAGAATATAATCAGACTTGTAAAAGAGCCTAGAAATAAACTATTTTTATTTTTTAGATGTCTGTTTCCTCTTTTTAGCACGGGGTTTCATAAAAGCATCACAAAAGATTTATTTATTTATGCTCAAGGATACAATTGCATATAATTAAGCTAAAACTAAAAATTAAAACCCTAAAGTAAAAAGCAATTAAAACTATTACTAAAAATCTATTCCCAAAATGACCTTTCAAAAAATAAATAAAGATTTTTCGTAATGTTTCAGTTAAGATGGAGGAAAAATATGCTCATTAAAAATTTGGACAAACACTTTTATTAGATAAATATAATTGTGCTGAATACAGCCCACGCTTGCCCAATTCTGTTGGAAAAGTCTACGGCGGTAGGTATATTTTTCTTAAAGCAGTCTAACTTTTAGAACGTTTTTCAAGGAATATTGAAAGTAGGTATACTAGTAAAAGGTTTATAAGATTTTGTCACATTTTAAAATTGAATTATAGTCAAAAGTATAAGTTACATTTTATTTGAAACATTTTGAAATTGAATTATAGTCAAAAGTATAAGTTACATTTTATTTAATTAAAAAAAAACTTACCAGATCCAATGAAGCAAAGGACGATTTTGAGGAGACCAGCAACAACTGTAAATCATTAATTAATGAATATTATGTATTACAATATTTAATTTAAATTCAAAATAAAATAACTCAATTTCATTATTTAAAAAATATATACCGGGTGTTGTCTGTAACAGGAGTAAATAATTAAAACGTAGATTCTACTCATCAAACAATAAAACTTTCATTCAACAACTTTTAAAAATTATGCAATGTGTAGATTTTATCTTTTTCATAAAAATTTAACAGTATTTTCAATGTACGATAACATCAGTCTAATTGACGTCGCTTGCCACGCTACAAACATTTCGCAATCAATGATATTTTATAAGTAGATAGGTTACAAGCACTCCAAAAGTGAAGCACTGAAACCACGATAAATGTATTGGTGCCCTTTTTGTAGTGGGTAGTCACTCGCGGGTCGGTCAACGAAACGCACGACGATGTCAAGGGTGAATATTTACAAGATTCACAAAAAAAATGCCGTCGTGTGTGATCAGAAACTGCACCAATCATAGCAAAAAGTGCAACAAAGCGCAAGGGATCACATATCACCTGTAAGTACGCTGAAATAATTTAATTTTATCATTTTTATTATTTTATTTTTCAAATACGACGCCATCTTACTACCATAGAGGTCATTTGAATGAAAGAGACAAACTTACGTCTTTGACAATGAGAGTGACAAGGATAACCAACCTTCTGCGTGCTTAATCTGCGAGCGCCGAGCAGGCTCCGAGTCAATCCGAATCTAGCCGATGGGTTCACTCGGTTACGTTTAAAAATTAATCGCGCAAGTAACAAAAAGCTAGCTGTCTCTTTTTTTTGCATTATTGTAACTATGCCATCTCTTTTATGCAATCTGTTACAGTAGAAATTCTTTTTCTAGAGCGAATTCACTTAGCTGTGTACCTGACGAACAATACTCATTGTCTGCATTGTTAACTGTGGCCACCACTACCACTTCGAAATGTAAGACATTATAAGTGCAAATAGCTTTTACACTAAATTAGTCTTTAAGTCAAACGAATTAAGGTTTACACTTAAACAAAGAGAATACATCGTTCGTCTTTCTAAGCATCGATACGTACTTCACTGCTCTTTCACTTACGAAGTGACCAACATCTGTGTTCTCTTTGTTTAAGAGTAAACCTTATTTTGCTCGACTTAAAGACTAATTTAGTGTAAAAATTATGTGCACATAATGCCTTACATCTCGAAGTCGAAGTTGTGGCCACAGTTAACAATGCAGATAATGAGTATTGTTCGTCAGGTACAAAGCTAAGTGAATTCGCTCTAGAAAAAGAATTTCTACTGTAATATGTGTGAGTATGTACACCGTACAGTGAGGTACCAATGTGTGCTGCTGCTTTCTTGGAAGCATATTTCTCAGCTGGCGAGTATGCGTATAACGTATCTTCTTATAAAATATCATTGTTCGCAATACGTTGCGGTTTCAAATAAACTTTAAAGTGTACTAAAAATGAAAACATAAATTATATTTAAATGTCACTGAACCAATGTTGTTCAGTTTAAGGAGTACAATTTACGTTTTAATTATTTGCTCCTACTACAGGCAACACCTGTACGGCTAGCATAACTGGGCGCGACTTCGTTTCTCGCGCGACAGAGCATCACCTGTCACTGTCACACTATATTGGGTGGAAAGAGATAGGTAGCATTTGTCGCTCGATAAAGAGTTGCGAGTCACAGTTGTGCTAAAGGTACTGGTAGAAATATACTTACTTCTTACAAGAAGCGATCCCACTAGAAATAAAAAAAAATATTAAAATCATATTAAGAAAAAGGTACAGCTCGTAGGAATACGCACTAACCGAGAGGGCGTTAAATGGAATGGAGAACACAAACTGAAAAATACGGCGTGGACCAGATCGTCTGGCGATCTCGTTAAGGTTGCCGAAATTCCATAGGGGTAAAAAGCATAACCATTGTGATTTTTTTTTAGGAAGACCTTGTTCCTTAATGGACGTCTCGGGTTGAAATGAGGGTGATGATGATCAGGAACATTCCAAAAATTATATATTATTATAATGAAATAGTATGTCATCGAAAAAATATTTTTTTTATTTGTGCTAAGATACGCATATACTTAAAATAATTGAGATTTCGCCCAATATTTTATTATTTGTTGTTGGGTTTTGGGCCTTTTATGTGCCGCTTCGACCATATTGCTGATCTATTGTGGCAGCCCTTTAATTACATTTCACTGCAGAGGCCCGTTGAATCTTAGAAATTCCAGATTCTTTGTGCAGTGAGTTAGTTGTGTCTCTGCCGGTAACAGAATATGTCGCCCTAGGTGGATACCTACTTCGTTTGCGCCCAATAAGCAAAATCTGAAGCAATATAGGATCATTTTCTTTTTTTATTTAGAAATATATAGACTTACACCCAGAAATGGTGGCATCCAATACACCTCCCAGACCAAGTACAACTGAAAAAAATAAATGTTTAAGTAAAAAAAGTTTTTGAACTGTTTTTTTTTTTTGGTTAGAGACGATGAAAATTTTTGAAAAAAGTATATTTGTTTATTTTTCTTAGAATACTTATTGCGTCACGCACGTAAATAGATATAAAAAAATCTTCGATACAAAAACGTGACGATCTGAATCGAAATTTTGGGACACAATTTTTCTTGTATGAGGTTAGAAAGTAGAAGCGATCCTGAGTAAGAAATACCCAAAAAGTCAATATTTTAAGAAACAAAATGTACTCTTTCTACAAAAACATGAAAATTGTGCTACTCAATAATAAGACGTTACGTTTGTAAGTGTATTACTATAAAGGAATAAAAAATAACTTACTTTTGATTATTAGGATAAACACATCATCGACGGTCTTGATCACTGTAAAAAATTTATAAAAAATAGAAACTCAAAAAACATACAATTCATGCCTGAATTACATAGGTATACAGGCTGTCCCTAAAACCAACGTACATCCAAAAAGCGCTGATAAACTAGTAAATTTGACCTCACTAACTTTAATTTTCGAGATATTATTTATATATATTACAAGAAATATCTTGACATATAATTACATTTATAATATTTGGCCCAAGTTTTTAGATAATTTTTATTTCTTAGATAGATAGATAGATCATTTATTTCACGACAAAATAATAGTATAAATTTGTACAGACAAAATTATAAGTATTCACGCCATGACAGTCAAAAACAAAATGAGGATAAATGTAACAATGTCAAAGGATTTAAAAAATAGAAGTAACCATTAATAATCAAATCATGTCTCCTTATAAGGATCCTCATCACAATTTTTTAAAATAAAACAATAAAAGCAATTATTAAAAAATACAAAAAAATAAAATAAAATGCATATATACAAAAAGAAAAACAAAATGAGGATAAGATTGTAAATGTCACAATGTCAATAGATCTTATTTAAGTTCATCTTCTTAGGTTAAGTTTAATTTTTACTTAAGTTTAGTAAGTCGTTTTATTGTACTTTTTTGTTTGCTTTTCTGCATTTTCTGTATGTTATTAGGATAAGATCCATAAAATAAACTCAATACTAGAATGCTTTTAAACTTACCGAGACCAGAAATATCTTCAACGAGTTTCGAAGATAATCTATTCCAACCTGAAAAGATGTAAGACTTATTGTTATACAACTTAATTTATGCATAAAATTGATTACACTGGTCAACACATGTATTTCCTGCGAAATTTTGTGTTATGTAATATATCTAAGGCGCTGATTACGGGAAAAATCAATGGTTTTTTTTTTATATAAAATTACAATATTCACCAAAACTGACTAAGAGTAAATTGAACATTATTTATAAATTAGAGCTGCTAGTATAAAAATCTCATATTCAATAAACCTACGAATGAATTTTAAAATTACAGTATTTGTGAAGTCTTAATAATTTATTAGAAGAAAAAAAAAATATTATATGCTTCGGGCAGGATTTGAACCTGCATCTCCAACGGCTCACCGGGCGGGCCTGTGTGGGCCCTTCTTTAATTATCTTCTTATAAAATATTTAGAATTCGTTAGTATTAGTAGACGTGACGTGAGCTATAATAAAATTTCATATGTGTAGTCTTACCATTCAGGCCCTTGAAGAGAAGGCCGATGATGCTGCAAACGCTAGAAGATGACTGAAATGTAGAAATAATATGTGTTTTATATTATGGTTTTATAGGTAAATTTTAAATTGCATCTTCATAACTATGTACAATAATCATGGTGATAATTCTGCTCAAAAATATAAAGAAACGTTGCATTTTTTGACATTTTTCTTAATTATTTTACAAAATTTTAATGAAATTTGAAAACGTGCTGTATAAGATAAGAACGCTATTTGTTTAGACAGATCCTCAGTCAATGAGGAACGACAAGAGAGAGAGAGAGAGAATAAAACAGTACAGAAACAGGCTTAGCACTGAATTTTGTAAATTTTAATTCTGATCAAAGACTAATTATTTACTTATTTTATTTATTGAATCGTTGATAAATGCGAGTAAGATTTCTTCTTAGGATTAAAAAAAAAACAACAAACACGGTAGGCACATTAAAAAAATAGTTCTTTGCGAGAAAAATTAATCCTTGAAGATAAGTTAGTTATAGTGAAGGAAAAATAATCAGAGAGAGTAACTCGTTATAAGAGTATTTCTTAATAAAATGCGATTTTGTTTATTGCGTAGTTTTCTCCCAATTTTATTTCATTTCTAATTAGAATCTAAAAGAGCCTGTACTTTCAATCCCAATTGTACCAAAAATTGTCCTTACATTATTTCCTATAATGTTACCTTTTTTTCTATACAGTAGTATGTAAACTTATAAAAACCATTTATTTAAATCCGGGCATGTCTAGGCGATAAATAAGATTGTGGTATTTAAATTATTGAAATACTAACACTTTTAAAAATTTATAATTGAAATACAAAAAATCTAATTTAATCAATTATTGATTCTATAACATCCTGTATTATTTGTTTGCAATTGTAACATTTGTTTTCTGGTTTTCAAGTCGAATGACAACTGCAATGTCAGTTAAAATAAAGCTATGTGCACACTTACGATTAAATACGACGTAACTCAATGTTAACATTCCTAATTTCTTAGCACTTAATGTTTTTATATAATAATATGTATGTAAAGACGTTATTGCACAAAATAAAACAAAGTACAGTACAAGGTTGCAAAATAAAAGGCGAACTTATCCCTCTAAGGGATTTCTTCCTTCCTTCTTTAAGGGAGCTTATATGTATAAGAGTAGAATAGATAGATCGGAAGTAGAATAATTACCCCCATTTCGACATCCGATAATGCCCAGGGGGCGGTATCATCGTCGCCCTCCTTGCACGAGCTTACGATCACGTCCTTGTTACTGATCTCTGGAAACAACACATAAAAGTCAAAATTTTATTTGATTGAATCATGGTACAATTACATGACAAATTAAAAAAAAGTAGATCCACACAATTCACCATTACATTGGCATGCAAAAATTAATTTTAACCAATATTTTAAAAAATTGCACATTAAAAATAAAAATAAATCACCAACGCTAAGTATAATAAAATCCTCCATCAGGCAATGATATTTTATAGGCAGATAGGTTATAAGCACTCCAAAAGTGAAGCACTAGATAGATCCCAAAAGGAATCTACAGGTTTACTGTCTGAAAGTTTTAACCCTTTGACCGCCAAAGACGTCAAATGACGTCACACATTTTTTGGTACAAAAAAAAATATTTAAGTACCAAAATTATATTCATATTTGAATAAAATTTATTTCTTATAAAATTTGGTTTTTTCGGTCCTAGCGGTCAAAAGTTTAAAAAATACTCCACACCAAGTTTTAAGAAAATTACTTTAAAAAATTACAAATGCTACGTGTTAACGCGCTGCCCAGCGAACCCTAAATATCCCCGCCGTCATGCTCCGGAGCTCCCCCGCTCGCTGCCCCGGCACACCGCCGCTCCGAGCTCCCGGCATTCCTCCGACGGACACCGCGACGCGCGCGCGCCGACAACTACTTACTTAGTACTTACCTATTTGATTGTTTTGTAGATATTCTTTAATATCAGCATTAAACAGTTTGTTAAATTGAATTCGTTGTCGCCTACATCATTTTGAACCTTCGCCGCCAAGTTTCGAGCCGGATACGTACTTAAGAAGATTCCAGAAGCATCAGTTTCGAACAAGGAAAAAATAACGTATAGGCGAGGTCAAGTTAACTATAAATTCAAGACGCGCGTCCGGTATTAACTTTGCATCGTATCAAGCTTATCATCCAGCTACGTCGGAGGAATCACCACTTCAAAATTCAAAATTCATCGCATCAATTAAGCGTATCAAGAACGCATTCTACAATTTCTACATCAAGAAACGTACCTAACCAGTTCGAGAAACCAGGAAAAGGGGTTTGCAGCGAGTATTTGTGAGTTCGTTCCAATCATTAGTGTAAAATCACAATAGTAATTTGCGCAATCGTAATTCAATCCACCTTCATATTAATTTGTTTATTTTTTCCATTAAAATTTATTTTCCGTTTCACGTCACCTAAAGTGAATCTATTTCCATCCAACGCAATTATTAAGTTTTATTCGAATAACCTTTTCTTACCTAAAGTTTACCTACTAAAGGTTTAATTTTCGCTCATATTTAAATATTTTTCTAGAAATTGTTATTTTTTCTTCCACTTTGTATTGCAAACAAAGGGCCTTAATTACGGTGCTTATCTGTCTGGATCGGTGCCGTGCATTTATTTCTTTCGTTTCTAATATTAATTTCGAACATTCCAGGAACCGTTGCGTACGTGACCGGTGCGGGGGGCCCGGGCTTCGTGGCGCGCACACGTGCACGCCTCCATCTTGTTTGCGCTTGCTTGCCTGACTTTCTCTGCTTGCCTAAGGCCGTCGCACACCCGCACGCATTTAAAATTTACGTATCGTTCACTTTTCCATTTTTTAAAGATTAATTAATTCGTTTTTACAGCTAAAGGATATAAGTTTCTTTCCATCTCATGCTTCTTGCCTAAAATTGCAAAAAACCACCCTTTGTTGCTAAACCGACTTCATAAAAGGAGGTTATTTTCTATCATCTCTCTTTTTAGCTTGATTCATTGCAGGCCACGATGGATTTAAAGGCATTAAAGAGGAATCGAGCCTCCTTTAAATCAAAACTTACCATATTTAAAGGCTATTTAGACACGCTTTTGCCTAGCAGAACCTTAAATAATTTGCAAATTCACGAATTAACTGCCCGATTAAGCAAAATACAAGATATGTACAATGATTTCGATTCAAATCAAACTGACATAGAAAATACAACGGAAATTCCAGGTGACGAGCACGTGGAACGGGAAACTTTCGAGACAAACTACTTCGGCGCCGTGGCTGCTGCGCAGGAGCTGCTCAGCAGGCACGCCGCGGCTGGTGCCGCCTCTGCGTCGCTAGATGGCAATTCGGTAACGGGGCCTAATTACGTTACTGCTCTCACAGGTGGGCCAAACATTAAATTACCTACGATTCATTTACCCAACTTTTCTGGACGCTCTCAAGACTGGTTAGAGTATCACGATACATATAAATCACTTATCCACGACAATCCATCTATTCCAAATATTCATAAATTTCATTATCTGCGAAATTCTTTAAAAGACGGTGCTTCACTTGTGATCAAATCATTAGAATTCTCTTCTGATAATTATGACGTCGCGTGGGATTTGCTTTGTGACCGTTATAATAACAATAGAATTTTAGTGAATAACCATTTACACGCATTGTTTAACATGACTCCTGTGCTCCAAGAGTCTTCAAAGGCCTTAAGAAACACAATTGATGCGATTAACAAAAACCTGAGGGCTTTGAAAACTCTGAAGTTACCCACAGAGCACTGGGACATTCTTGTCATACACATGGTAACTAGCAAGCTGGACTCGGCTACAGTACGAGACTGGGAATCCGAGCGCCACAACCTAAAGGATCTTCCGACTTTAGACGAATTCAATAATTTCTTAAAAAATCGCGCGGACTTGCTAGAGACCATGGAAGAAACGCAAGCTTCAAACAAACCACGTAGATTCAGTGACGTCACATATAATCGCCCTAAAGCATTCATCGTCAACAATTTACAAAACCAATCGCAGTATAAATATCCATGTCCTGTTTGCAAAAATAACCATTCCATTTACCAGTGTTTAAAGTTCAAGTCAATGCCAATTGAAACCAGAATCAATAAAGTCAAACAATTAAATCTCTGCACAAATTGCTTGCGTTCAGGACATGACGAGCAACATTGTAGGCTAAGCTCCTGCCGTTTCTGTACACTACGTCACAATAGCATGTTACACATCAATCACAAACCTACAGAGCCCAAACCTAGCACACCTGCCACCTCGAGGGATTGTGTCGTGTTGCCTGCTGTAAAGGAGCAGACACAAGTGCACAAAGAAAGTAATAATGTCACATTGTCCTCCACTCACAGCAGTCAGGTGCTTTTATCCACAGCCATCATCAACATTAATGATTGTGATGGACATCCACATCAAGTTAGAGTTCTCTTAGATAACGGGAGTACTTCCAGTTTCATAATTGAATCCCTTGCATCGAAATTAAATCTGCCTACGTACTCCACTAGCATATTTGTTCAAGGGCTTAATAAACAAATGTCTAAAATTACAAAGAGGTGTGACGTGATCATATCGTCACTCACACCAAGTAAGTACACAACAGACGTCAACTGTTTTGTTGTGCCACAAATCACCCAGATGATTCCTACCACAAAAATCAATTGTGACTCATTCAATATTCCCCCTCACATCCACTTGGCGGACTCAACCTATTCAGAGCCGTCCGAGGTGCAGATGCTGCTGGGCGCGGATCTCTTTTGGGAGGTTCTTACAAACAATCATATAACCTTGGGCAAGAACAAACCAACCCTAGTTGAAACAACACTAGGGTGGCTTGTCACGGGTTCCATTCAAACAAATTTACAACAAAAATCACAAAAGCATACCTATACAGTCCACTGCAATTTTATCAACAACATTGAGCTAGATACGAAATTAGACAAGTTTTTTGAACTAGAAACCGTGCCACTCACTCAACAACCCCACACTAAAGGTGAGAGTGAGTGTGAACGTATATTCACTGAATCGACGACTCGTCACCCAGATGGCAAGTTCGTTGTCACAATACCTCTGAAAGAGTCACCCGAATGTTTAGGCGACTCTAAAACACAAGCATTACTAAGATTTCAATCACTGGAACGTAAATTTAAACGTAACCCAGAATATAAGCAAAAATACACAGATTTTATGGATGAATATTTGGCTTTAGGTCATATGTCCGAAAACACAGACATACATACAGACGAAATATCCTACTTTATGCCCCATCATGCGGTATGTCGTGAAGGTAGCCTCACCACTAAGCAGCGTACTGTTTTTGATTGTTCCGCTGTCACGAGCTCCGGGAAGTCATTTAACTGTATCCAACATATTGGGCCGACTGTACAAGACGACTTACTCAGTATTTTAATTCGGTTCCGTCAGCATAAGTTCATCGTGAGCGCAGACATTGAAAAAATGTATCGACAAATTTATGTAAACAGTAATCAACGGAGCTTACAACAAATATTTTGGCGCTCAGACCCCGCGGAGCCCATAAAACAATACAAGCTCAATACAGTTACGTATGGAACGGCATCAGCGCCATTCTTAGCCACTAGGTGTTTAGTACAGTTGGGCCAAGATTGTATGGATAAAGATGTAAGTGAAACAATCTTACACGATTTTTATGTAGACGACTACATTTCAGGAAATGATGACGAGGCTACCTTGATTCATACTTGTAAGGGCGTCATCCAAACACTAGAGAGCGCTCATTTTCATCTTCGTAAGTGGCGTTCTAACAAACCATCTATACTAGACAGTTTGGTTACAGAAAACAACAGCGATGAATTTCTGAAACTTAACAAGGATGATTACGCAAAAACATTAGGTTTAATATGGTCATACAAAACAGATGATTTGTTGTTTTCAGTAACTAACAGTTTTCAAAACAAACACATAACTAAACGCATGATTCTATCCATCATCGCTGCTATTTTCGACCCCTTCGGCCTAATTAACCCATGTTTGCTAAAGGCTAAACTAATTTTGCAGACTTTATGGGCCAGAAACATATCTTGGGACGGTCCGGTACCAGCCGAAGTCGAGTTACAGTGGAACGATTTTACTAAACATTTACCAGAAATAGCAGAAATTCGAATTCCTCGCAGAGTCTTGGGCGACCATTATGTAAAGGTCGAGCTACATTCATTTAGCGATGCTTCTAACAAAGCATACGCGGCCTGTGTCTACGTACGCACAGTGTCAAACAGTGGTAAGGTAAATGTACACCTACTACTATCTAAAAGCAAAGTAAACTCAATCAAACAAAAATTTACAATTCCAAGGTTAGAACTGCTTGGCGCACTTCTAGCAACCCAGTTAGCACAAAAGGTGACTAATTCGCTACGATTAAAAATCGACTCCCGGTTCTTTTGGTGTGACTCGACTATCGTGCTGTGCTGGATCAAAACTTGCACACAAAAATTAAAACAATTCGTTGCAAATCGTATAAACGAAATTACTAAAAATTCTAACCCTACTGATTGGAATCATGTACCTACTAACCTGAACCCTGCGGACATTGGCTCCAGAGGTTTGAATGCGGCACAGCTTAAAGGATCACTTTTGTGGTGGGAAGGACCCCCTTTCCTGCACCAAACGGAAATCCACCGACCCCCACAACCTCAGAGCATACAGACTGAACATTTACCAGAAGTCAAATTGCAATGTCACGTTTCAGCTAGTCATCCAGAGACTAACTTTGTTTATAAATATTCAAATTTTTGTAAATTGCAGCGAGTCATAGCATACTTACATAGATTTGCCAACAATTGTAAAAATACTAACAATAAAAATACAGGGCCATTAACCTTAACAGAGCTCAAGTTATCATTGCAAACTTTATGCATGCTGGTGCAAAGTGAGATATTTAGCAAGCAATGCTCAATTTTATCACACAAACGCCCACTTTCACCAAAAGATCAACTCCTAAAATTAAATCCTTTCATGGATAGCGCAGGCCTTCTGCGAGTTGGAGGCAGGCTTTCAAATTCTTACTATGACTACAATACAAAACACCCCATATTATTACACGCGTCACACCACATTACTAAAATATTGGTCCATTATTATCATCGAACATTTTTACATGCTGGACCACAGTTAATGTTATCGACGTTACGGCATAAGTATTGGATCATTGGCGGTCGCAACCTTTGTAGAAAAACCTCACAAGATTGTATAACGTGTCTTAGATTTTCAGGAAAAACCTATCAACCTATAATGGCTAACTTACCACTACAAAGGTTGCAGGCTGAATACGTGTTTGCCAATACGGCGTGCGACTACGCCGGCCCAGTCTTGATAGCGAGCAGAAAAGGTCGCGGTTGTCAGCTAAAAAAGGCATACATAGCGATTTTTGTATGTCTGGCAGTGAGGGCAGTCCACTTAGAGCTCGTCACTGACTTAACTACCGAGGGCTTTATGGCTGCGCTAAATAGATTCATAGCTCGCAGAGGCAAACCAGCCTCAATTTTATCAGACAATGCGACTAATTTTGTTGGGGCTTGCAATGAATTAACTAAATTTCTTAAACATAATTCGAACAATTTAATATCTCGTGCAGCAGAGAAGGAAATAGAATTTAAATTCAGTCCAGCTTATAGTCCACATTTTAATGGCTTAGCCGAGAGCTCAGTCAAGCAAGTCAAGCATCATTTAAAGCGTACGTTAATGATGGCTCACTTAGATTACGAGGAAATGAACACGGTACTGATTCAGATAGAAGCCATTCTTAATTCTAGGCCATTGACCCCCCTTTCATCTGATCCATCAGATTTGGTCCCATTAACTCCTGCGCATTTCTTGATTGGTCGAACTTTCACAATGATTCCTGCTCCCCAGGTCGACGAAGAAAGGATCCATCTGCTTACGAGATATAAGAGAGTCGAGGCACTAAAGACACATTTCTGGAACCGTTTTTATAAGGAGTACGTTTCAGAACTGCAGATCCGCAGCAAATGGCGCAGAGATGGAGGCCAGCTGCAGAGAGACGAGATGGTACTGGTGAAGGACGACCGCCTGCCGCCTAGCAGATGGCTGTTGGGACGAGTGGCCGCCGTCTACCCAGGCCGCGATGGAGTGAACCGCGTCGCCGACATAACAACCACCACGGGCACCCTGAGAAGGGCCTACAATAGGCTATGCCCACTACCCACCAGATTGGACCAGAGGGACCTGTTCCAAGGGGCCCAGCCTGTTAACGCGCTGCCCAGCGAACCCTAAATATCCCCGCCGTCATGCTCCGGAGCTCCCCCGCTCGCTGCCCCGGCACACCGCCGCTCCGAGCTCCCGGCATTCCTCCGACGGACACCGCGACGCGCGCGCGCCGACAACTACTTACTTAGTACTTACCTATTTGATTGTTTTGTAGATATTCTTTAATATCAGCATTAAACAGTTTGTTAAATTGAATTCGTTGTCGCCTACATCATTTTGAACCTTCGCCGCCACTACGCTTAAGTGCTATAGTGCGGCTAATAGCTCATTAATTCAGGATTATTTTGACATAAGATAATAAATGAATAATTAAAAAAAGCGCGGTACAACGAAAAAACTAGGCGAGGTTATACATTTTGAGAAAATGATCATAAGTCAAAATATCTCAAAAATCAAGCAAAGCAAGCTAATATTACTATTGAAAATGCATACAAAATCACTTATTATATGGTCATCCACAAATTACCTCCCCTCCCCCCCCTCCCCCCCTCCCCCCCTCCCCCCCATGTCACTCTTTTTCCTAACATAGGTTGTCACATTTGGCTAGACACCACAGGATCTTATAGTGGCAAAAGAAATACATACTGAAAACGATATTGAGTTTCTATTTAATACGGTTCAAAAGATAGAGCCTTGTGACAGACCCATAGAAACACGTTTCTTAAATGAGATTTTATATACTTTTATTGTATAGAGATTTAGCCTAAGAACATAAATAAAAATAACAGAATTATAAAAAAAATTAAACATTACTTGCCTTTGTATCCAGCCTCTGTCAAGTACTTGTCGCAAACAGGAATGTAATTCTGCAGAATGGCAAGACCCGCTAAAAAATAAATAAAATATTTATTTTTTGATAAATTAGTAAATTACTATAAAAAAATTGAAAAAAATAAAATAAAAATAATTTAACATTAACTTGATAAAAAAATCCATTTTACTTACATCCCCTCTTGCGGCTGTTTCCGATAACTCCCAGGAAAATAGAGACTGCAAACATTTTTACAAAAAAATCGTATTACGAAATATGTATCAAATAAACTATATAAGAGTGAGAGTCCACAAAAATATATCGAGATACTTCCGGCGGCGCCTATATAAATCGGCCATTCTAACGAAGTATGTCTGCGGTCACCTAATTACCGCGACTCTGTTTTCGTACTAAATGTATGGAGACGCGGTAATTAGACGCAGTCATACTTCGTGAGAATGGCCGTAATATTGTAAAAAACTTGACTTAAGAAAATAAAGATATACGAAAAACTAAGCTATGATTTTACTATATTAACTGTACCTACTTAATAAAATGATAGACTGGAATCATTCATGTCTCACGAGCAAATACTCGTGCTCATCACACAAATGTTTGCCCTCACCAGGATTCGAACCCCGGACTTCCAGCTTCGGCGTTAATATCCTTATTTATACAAAACATAAAATACTTATTTTTCAGAACTGATTGCAGAATCAGAAAATAAAATGCGTAAAAAACTTACTCTTCTCAAAACAGAAACTAAGGTCATCTTTGGTTAGTGAGCCGCCAGCTAAAAGAAAAAAAAAGAGTTAGGAAAAAAAGAAAGAAAATACATTTATTTGTGACAGCAAATAAAAAACAAGAAAACACAAAAAAATAAAAACCTCGCTGCCACAAAAAGGTTCCACCTCTGCATAATGGCAACTCCAGAGCTGTTTAATTTTTTTTTTATTATTTTGTAATGCATACCCCTCAAATATTTTTTAACTACTCAAATATATATAAAATTTCAGCTCTCTGTGATTGGGAACCCGTGCCGACTAGGCTTCAAAGTTAGTATGGAGATTTGCTTTCTGGGACACCCTATGCGACACGCATCCCAGGCAAGCAGGTAGTAAAAGGGGCGGGGCCGGCCTAATGATTTATGGCCTCGCCGGAAAGTTCCTTTGGCCCGTACCATAGAGGCGCGCGGGCGACTTGCGGTCGCGCCACCGTCGCCCGCGCACCGCTTGCTATTCACTGGCTCATACAAGTACATACCGAGGCAAGCTCCCCATTTTAGTTCTATTTACACGTAGTGAAAACATAAATTCATTCATTCAAATTAAAAACAGGCTGCTTTGACAAAAATACTTACAAATGACGATGTCAAACTTCGCAGATATATCGAGCACGAGTTGCAAAAAGACCTTCAATGAATTACGACAGCGACCGAGACCTGTGAAATCATCAAAATTACGTATCAAATGCACAAAAATAACCGAGTTCATACATATCTACGACATAAGCAATTTCCCGAAATACTACAAAATGCCGAAATTGCTTTACATGGGCCTTTAATATTTTTATAAGTATCCATACTTATATTTTGTGATTCTGAGGGAACAATATAAGTATCTATACTTATATTTTGTGATTATGAGAGAACAATATAAGTATCCATACTTATATTTTGTGATTCGGAGAGAACAACATAAGTATCCATACTTATATTTTGTGATTCGGAGAGAACAACATAAGTAGCCATACTTATATTTTGTGATTCTGAGGTAACAATATAAGGATCCATACTTATATTTGGTGATTTTGCATTTATTTTGTGATTCTGAGAGAAATAAAGCTTATTGGCCGAGTAAGCGGAGTGGGCGAAGAGTCTCCGTTTCAGCTTGGCAAAAATGCTTCTGTATACCCGGCGGATGTCTGTCTGTTCTTCTCTACGCTCGCATTTCTCAACTAATTCTCGTGTAACACCTGGCCATAAAGTGGCCTTTACCGCACGCTACGTACGGAAAAAGCGGCTTTCTGGCCAAGTGTAGACATAAAATGATGTACACAACACGGGAGGTAATAAAGAAAGCCCTCGATCGCATATTTACGTCCCTCGCTTGTTTTTATTCTTATTCAATTCAATCATTAATCGTCCTCGGCTTCACCTCGGCTAACCTATTATATTTTTCTGTTCAACGGAGCCAGAAAGTGGCATCTTCGTTTAGCGCAGCGACCGGCAAGGTGCCGCTTTCCGGCCGGAGGGCAGAAAAAGTTCTTCTCTAAGGCTATACTGACCTAGTCCTCTGGTGTGAACCTTGATGAATCTGTTGACCTTGGACTTGCAGTCTGTGAGGCCGTACAGTTTGATTAGGGCCTGGATGTCGACGGAGTCCGTCACAGTCACGCCGACGAGGGCGTTGATGTTGCTACTGCATATTGGGTTGTTTCCTGAAGAGAATTAGGTAATACATTTAGACAGAATTTAATTTGTACATTGCCACAGTTGCCGGCCGAGTACATATAGATGGCCGAGCGAACGCGAGGCCAGATAGTTACGTGGCTGGCAACCCCATTTTACGCTGAGATACCTATGTATAGTGCTTTTCTCAGATATGCTATGAAATAAATTTAAACACTCCAAATAAACTAACTTTATTTTTAGAGACACTAAAAGTAAATTAGACAAAAAATAAAATAGAAATAGAATAGAATGAAACATTTTCTATTTCTTTTCCAAAAACTGTTTCAGTATACATTTTTACCGCGAATATTTAGATGAAATAATTTAAATGTGTATTCTTGTAGTTAAGTTTGCAATTTAAAATTATTGGAAATTGTTTACAATGTGTTATTTGTTATGTTGATGTCGAGGCACGTAATGTTAAAATTTCATTGCATGTTTGAGAAAAAAGAAATTACCGACTTCAGGGGCCCTTTTACGAAGATACAAACAATTTTACAAGCCTGGGAGCGGCTCAAAATCACTAAAAATCAGTTATCTCGGCGCCCAATATGAATTTGTGGCATTTGGTGTCGAGACACTCGGTCCGTGGGTCAGGGTGCGATTGGCCTGCTCAAGGGCTGAGTAGGCGCCCGAGATTTGAAAAAAAATAAATTTTTTCAAATAGAGAAATAATTTTTCAGATCGGTTCATAAACGACGAAAATTTGAGGTTACGTATACACAGACAGAATATCACTGTCTAAAACAAATTTTCACAAATGGAAGGTTTAGGGAAAGGTTAATTATAGGAAACGGGATACTGCTACGAGTGATGAACTCACCTCCCTTTCCTAAGAAGCAAATAATGATCCTCAGCAGACAGATTATCATCCTGGCGGTGAGGTTACCCACTGTAAAATAAATAACATAATTTCAGAAGACAAGAAGAAAAGCTAGCTTAGCTGCCACAATCTACCTCAATAGACCAAATCAAATCATTTATTTCTGCAAGTAGGTCTCAAGGGATCTTTTACAGGTCTGATTCTTTTGGCGCTTCGGCAAATGACATTCTGGTGAGAAGAAGCGCCGGAAGAAACTCACCAGTTTCTCTTTTCAAAAACATTACAGCTATTGAGACATTTCATTTTCATTTCATGAAATTTCATTAACAAAATGCAACAAGCACAAAACAGGGCATAGTTTTTTTTGTAACATTATAAAGAACATAACTAGTATTTTACAAGAAGAATAAGACGAGAAGTAGACATCAGTTTCAAATCTTAAATCTCAAAAATCTTTTTTTATAAAATTGCCGACTGTACCTTTTATTTAATCGCAAACTGCATGTCATAACTAATCAAATGAGCCTATACTGTTCGTTTATCTTATGTACCTAATGTTGTTGATCTTATACCACCTTCTGGCTCCATCATCAGGCCAGCTCAATGATACCATATTATCAAACCCAATCAAAAATCAGGAACCGATTCTAGTTAGGCTTCCGAGATTTGAACCAAATTCCACTAGAACATACATACTAACAAGGCAAGTTCAATAAATGTTTGTAAAAATGATAAACTATACTTACAGCCTTTGAACGACGCCTCAATGGTATCGCACAGAGATACAACCACTGGAATAAAAGTAAAAATTAAATGAAGAATAAAGAATTAAATGAAAAGTATATATCTGAAAATCATCTTAATCGGTTAAGAATTTACCGAGTTACGATTTTTGACGTGAGAACGTCTTATAATTCGATGGAGCCGGCTGCACGCACGAAAAAACATGTCGTATGCGGCGTTACCTCGCTCTAAGGCGTTCCATTGTCAATTGTTTATTTTCTTATAACGTTGTCACGTTCAACTATCGTCAGTAAACCGACTTTACAGACAACCGATTTTTTTAATGGAATTTTGTTTTTTGGCTCTCCTGAAAAGAATTTCCGCTGTCGTCTTTTATTTTGTTTCATGTAAGAAGACCAAGGATAAGCGGTCTTGCTTAATGATGTTAGGTTATAAAAGGATCATATCAAAAAAAGTGACCAAACATTTTTTCCTATTTCATTTTCAATCGTTTTTAACTTCTGTTCTTATAATATAAAAAATACATACGTCGCGATGTAAGATCACAAACTCCATTGAAGTCCTTAACCTCTGAAAAAAGAAAAAAAGTAAGTTAATTACATCACTTTATCTAAAATCTATGGTAACTTTTGTAATGAAACCGTTACGATAAATGCAAGTTACAGAACATAGTTGCAGAACAAAGTTCTTTATCTATTTAGGTTATTTTCTTAAATGGTTGAAGAGGAGCTTAAATGTTTTCTAATCTTTATTTTTATTGTGGTTTAATAGCATGCAAGTGTCATGTATTTTATTTATTTTACAATTTAAAATATAGGCCGACGTCTTTTTTCTATCAGGGGCCCGTTTCACCAAACTACAAGTTACAATTTTACAAGTCAAAACTAGCAACAACGGCCAAATCATCCAATTCGCCTGTTGACTCGATTTTTTTTCTGTCGTAAATAGATTCTTCTATTTGTGAGGAACAAGTATCTATATGACGCCTAATACATTTGTATAAGTATAACAGCCACAAATTGTAATCAAAAGTAGCAAATCGCACTGAGCATTGAAAACGCTCTATACAAAACGGGTCCTCCTATGATGTCATCGCTTCGATCGCTCTACTAAGTTGTATGAAAAAAAATAGCATTTATGCCACACCTGGCCATAAAGTGGCTTTTTCCGCACGCTGCGCGTACGGAAAAAGCCGCTTTCTGGCCAAGCGACGACATAAAATGATGTACACAACACGGGAGGTAACAAAGAAAGCCCTCGATCGCATATTTACGTCCCTCGCTTGCAGCTCGGGCAGCAAACTTCTGCGATCTCGGCCTTTCTTTGTATTACCACCCTAGTTGTGTAATGTACTATTTGCCATTTTGAGCACGAAAAAGTGCGTTTGAGTACATAGTTGGCATACATTTATTTTTTCAGTGTTATTTAAGCATTCCGAAATTGACTTTAATTTTTCTTTAAGACGATAAAAAAAATAGTTTTTTTTTAAACTATATTTTTTATACATTTTTGGTTTATTTCTTTTGTGTTATGATAATTTAGTATTTTCCATCCATGTGACTATAGGGTAGACCGGGGACAACTGAAACAATTTATGTTTAATCGCCTGCAACATTTTTATTTTTATATTTAGATAGATGTGCAACTAATTTTTATTAAGGAAATTTATGTAGTTTTTAAATAAAATTAGTTTTAAAGGTCTATTGCCCATGGTTATCTTATAATAGGGAATTAAAGAGGAAGTGGGAGAGTGGTTCAATTGACCCCACATGAGTGTCAATTGAAACACTATGCGGGGTCATTTGAAACACCTTAATAAGTTTGGGAAAAATAAATAAAATTTATTATTTTTATCTTAATTGTGGACTGTCATGTTATACAAAGAGATCACCAAAAGATCACTATCGTAGTACCAAAATTACAAAATTTATCATCGTCTGAAGATCGCGATTAAAGAAACGGATGTAAAAAAAAAGATACACGACTTCTAGTATTATTTGTTGCGGTTACCTCTTACATTTAGCTTTATCATGGTAGTTTTAATATAACAATAAGATTTGCTTATATGGAATAGTGGTAAAAAAACATAAATGTGTCTCATACAAAATGGTTGTTTCAATTATAACCATGTTTCAATCATAACGTGTCTATAGGCCAACAAGATAGACGTACCTACGCCATATGAAATATAAAAACAAAACTTTAACCATAGCCGCATAAAATATATTTTCGAAATAACTATCATAATAATCAACTTGTTGCAAAATAAAAAAAAACATTATTTTACGTTTAACGAACGTAGAAACTTAGGTAGTTTACAGATAAAATATATTAATAATAATTGCTCGTAACTTATACAATAATGAGATATTGATGTCAACGATTCGCCGGGCAAAAGGCAAAACCACCTACATATCTGCCAATCATTAATTGTAGGAGATAGTTGGTTTTTCCTTTGATCCGGTGAATTATTGGTAAACCATAAATAACAGAAATAAAAACATTATCAGAAAGCCACCGCCACAGCCATGTTAAAAGAAATATTTTCTCAAAATCAGAACCCCATTTTATGTATTGTCGGTTACTTGTGGGGACGGTTAAAACATGGGGACGTTCGAAACGTTTCAATCGTCCACAAGCTCGTTGTTTCTATCGTCCCCAAATGACATATTTAACTTCAAGGTCAAATATTAACCTATTAATAACACTCCATCACTGTTTAATGGTACTTATAATATTCTATAATTCACACTCAAAACACTTAAAAAGTTCAATTAGTCAAACTACACACGAACACAAAATTATATGAAAATATATGAGAGCACAGATATTTACTTTTTTGGTCAAAAATTTTCAACGGCTCCCTGACATGGTCTCGCCAGTCGGGCACTCGAGCGTTACTGGTTCAAACTTGTAAAATGGCCGCCGGCGTGGCGTGAGTATTGCCTCATCGGCGTAGGTATTGTGGTTTTCGAGAAATTTAACTTGTTTCATTCATAACGTGTTTCAATTGTCCCCGGTCTACCCTATTATGTTGTAAAATTCAACATTAGTCAACATCCGAATTATGTCGTGGTATTTGGCCAATTGCTAGGTTAGACTTGTAAAATTGCAACTTGTAACTTCGTGAATCGGGCCACAGGTCGTTTCATTCATCTGCTCGGTTAATAAAACAATGTTTACTTACTTATCCTCAAAATGGCTTCCAGCCCACTGGTTCTGGCAACTCTTTTGTCCCCTGAAACATTCGAAATTTTAGTATTTTTTAACCGGCTTAAAAAATTAAAGAGGTTCTTATTTCGTCGGAATCTTTCGCATGCTCCCCAATTACTAAAATGTAAAAATTACTCTTCGACAGACAGAAACCAAGGGCCTAGATTCAGTAGTTTGATTATTTTAGTCCGGTTCAAACAAATATATATGAACCGGACTAAAATCACTGAACTACTGAAATTAAGCCAAACCAAGGACGGCGCTGCTGCAGATTCAGCAGCGTGCCTCGACCGGTGCAAATATGCAGCCATAGGCAATGGCTACCATAAATAATAGAAATAGGTGTTTTTCAATATTTGACACTTTTTTTATTTACATAATATACTATCCTTCTATACCTGGGGCCCGTTTCACGAAGCTACAAGTTACAAATTACAAGCGGAAGTCTCTTTCTATCAAAAGGTATTGAAAAGAGACTTCCGCTTGTAATTTGTAACTTGTAGCTTCGTGAAACGGACCCCCGGCTGTATATTAGCAATATCCGCTAACCCATCATAAAAATGTTATCCAAAAATGGTGATTTTTGCCATATCTCACTCCGTTAACGCCATTATTTTTCATGTGTTTTACGAGTTCGATCTAAACCTGAAATTGCTATTATTTTCAGTGTTATTTTTGCTGATAATATCTAAAATTGATTAAAGATTAAAACGGGATACAATAACATGGCGGTATTTCACCGACCCGAATTCATCCTCCGCGAGTGTATTGGGACGCTGGGGCCATGGGAACCCAGTGCGATGGCGCTGTATAAACAAATATCCAGTAGGCTCCACGAAGTATCGGATGACCAGAGGGCTGGATCCTTCCTAGCACAGCGTGGCAATGCTGCCAGCCTTCTGGGCACCCTACCGCCAGGCGGAATTATTTTATATTTAGAATAGGGTAATTGATAACAATGAAAATAAATTATTTTACTTTAACCATCAAATTAGGTTTCCAAAACTGCTCGAATAAAATCAATTCCACAAGTTTTCGTGTCAGCAACGATTTTAAAATGACAAAAACCAAAAATAAAGCACCATGTTGAGCATGACGTCACAAGTGAGTATTGAATACTAGGTAAACTGCGTCCTTTCTGAGCGTTTTGATTTGTACTGTCATCAAGTTAGGTATAATCAAGCCTCGATTAGAATAAGATTCCAAAGTAACGTTAGCACAATAGTATATTACACAACTAGGGTGGTAATATAAAGAAAGGCTGAGATCGCAGATGTTTGCGGCCCGATCCGCAGGCGAGGGACGTAAATATGCCATCGAGGGCTTTCTATATTACCTCCCGTGTTGTGTACGTAATTTTATGTCTACACTTGGCCAGAAAGCGACTTTTTCCGAACGCGTAGCGTGCGGAAAAAGCCACGTTATGGCCAGGTGTGTCATAAAAGTACATACAATGAATAAGTATAATTATAAGTTAATCTATGTTTAGTTTAGTTTAGTTTATTTATTCCCAACATTACAAATTTCATATATACATTTCAGTCTACATTACTTATCGTATAGTGGTCGTTGTTAACAATAATAAAAATTCCAAGTTAATACAATAATAATTAATATGGTATCTACATAGTGTACCTAAGTGCAGACACTTATAGATTTACAACGTATGCTTCATCATAATTATTCACTACATATTACAACTCTACTTGTTCTTCGTAAATGCTGTGTCATTTGTTTTATAAAAATAGTATTTTATGCAACAGTTGTATAAGAAGGCTCAAAAATGCGAATGGCGCGAGTGGCGATACGAGCCGCCGCGGCGGCGAGTATCGCAAATAGAGACGCCATGAGCGTTTTTTGACTTAATTATACAAAGTTGCATATAATACATTTTCTACGACTAGGTTTTAAAATATAAAATACAAAATTAAATTAAACAAGGCAAATATGACATATGACTGACAGTATGTGTCTATGGTAAACTTTTTTTTAATTTGAGGTATACTCGCTAGTGACACGCAGTGACGAAATGAAAAGTACTTTTTTTATGTTGGCATCAATGAATTTAGTTCGGAAAGTTTTGTTTTTCTTAAAAACCGTAGGAATTTAATTGTTTGTTAAGTTGGTGGTTGTGCATTTTTATCGTAAAGTGAGAATTGAGCGCTTAATCCTTGACTTAAGTTTAACCTAGATTTAGAAGTCTGTGGCTGCTAGCAGTATCGTTTTGCGACTATAACGACACTAGTGCTGTTATGGGGAATAGAGTATAGACTTCTCTGAACTCATATTAAGTTTGTTCTTATATTAGTGTTCGTGACCAAGTAAAAGACAGATAAAAGTACAGGAGTAGAAAATAATATTAAAGTCGACAGTATTTGACAAATCTGATATAATTTTCCACGATGTTCCTGAATATAATTATTACTTTATATCTATTTCATTTAAGTAGGTAATATAATTTATGCCACACCTGGCCAGAAAGCGGCTTTTTCCGTACGCACAACTAGGGTGGTAATACAAAGAAAGACCGAGATTGCAGAAGTTTGCGGCCCGAGCTGCAAGCGAGGGACGTAAATATGCGATCGAGGGCTTTCTTTATTACCTCCCGTGTTGTGTACATCATTTTATGGCCAGGTGTGGCATAATAAGTATTTTCCTTTATCTACACAATCCACCATTGACAATGTCATTTCATGTATTCATTTAAAAATGACAATCGTATTCTAATCGCGGTTTGATAATACGGTATTGCTTTTTTGTGCACATTGATTAATAATCGCCTTTCAAAAATCATTAAACTTACAAAAAAATACTCGTGAAAATTTGCTTACCTATTAGGGTTTTGAAGAGATTGCTTAGATCAGAGCCAAGACTTGAGCCGCCGATGTTCAATATCTATAAGGAGGAGATAATCATTAACTCTATTATCTATTAAGTCAATTTTAATTCTATTATTGGTTGCATCGTTCAATATATTATATTGAACACCAACTTTTTTGTGTAATGTAAGGTGTCATCCACAAAGTACAGTCGAAGTCATAAATATGTTTACACTTTTCGACCTTATCCCAAGGAAATAAGGTCGAAAAGTGTAAACATATTTATGACCTCGACTGTACGTCACACGATTTTTTAAGCGTGTCACACATACGATAAGATATCTGTATCTGAACGCATATCTGTCAATATCGCTCCCTAAACAATTCAATGAGCTAACACACACAGCGCAGATAACTTATATTTTATCGTGAAGTATCTGTGGGCACCGACATATCGAAAGATGGCAAAGATATTATCTGCATATATAAATTGACCAAAAAACAAATCTACTCAGTTTGAAGGATTTAGACTGAATGTATCGTCTCGTATATTATCGTATCTGCGTAAAGTGTGTGATAGTTGCAGATCATTAAGTTATTATACGCAGATAAAATATTACACGCGTGTGACACGCTTTAGACTTTTAGACCCCACTCCCCCATGTCCTCGTCGGCCCGCAGTTACTCGCCCAATTTTACTCGATGTCTCGCTGGCTGTGGATTAAGTGTCTTTTCTCAAACATGGCATGAAATGTTGACATTACGTGCCTAAAAATAGGCCACAAAGTACCTCGTTTCCTATGCGGCTTGACACTTGGCACGGAATGGAATTTCATACTTAATTTCCATTCCACATTTTTTTGGGCCCCAGCATCACGGCATTCAGCCATTAAAAAAACAAAAAACTATTTTTGCTATATTTTGCAGTTTTATTTATTTAAAATTGACATGAACATAACAAATAACACATTATAAACAATTTCCAATTATTATAAATTGCAAACTTAACCACAAGAATACACATTTAAAATATTTCATCTAAATATTCGCGGTAAAAAATGTGAACTGATACAGCTTTTGGCCGAATTTGCATTGTCTATGGATGGGTGTATTTTCGCTGGCGTAATTTCTCTGGCCACCAATATTTAAAAGATTCCTCCTCACTGGACTAGCATTCGTTGGTTACTTGTTAGAACTTGACTGATTCTACATTGTAACCAAAAGTCCAATTCTAATAAGGCAGAATCTTCTCAGTATTCGCCAATATGTCATGACAGCGAAATTACGTTTTTGAAAATACAACCGGGATATAATGTCACTAATGTCACTTTCTGACAGCCAGTTTGTTTGTGTTATAAAATATTAAGTAAGGTTATTATAGTAAGTTTATTTATTTCATTGCATGTTTGAGAAAAGCACTATACATACCTCGGCGGGAAATGGGGTTGCCGGCTTCGTAACTATCTGGCCTCGCTTCGCTCGGCCAGCTATATGTACTCGGCCGGCAATTCCTTACTTCCCGGCCTCTGCAGTAATGTACTATTAGCGTGTAAATGAAACCAGGTATAGTAGTGTAATCATAAATTACTTAAGAGGATGTTTTAAGTCATACTTTCAAGTAATTATTATCCCATCAAAAACATTACATGTAAAATGATGCAAGTCTCGCAACGCAGTTCTTCTACAACAAAAAAATTTTAAGATGTAATGGGTGTATTTTCGCTGGCGTAATTTCTCTGGCCACCAATATTTAAAAGATTCCTCCTCATTAGACTGGCATTCGTTGGTTACTTGTTAGAACTTGACTGATTCTACATTGTGACCAAAAGTTCAATTCTAATAAGGCAGAATCTTCTCAATATTCGCCAATATGTCATGACAGCGAAATTACGTTTTTGAAAATACACCCTAATGTTAAACCAAGTCAGTACCGCGGGGGGTCCACAGAACTCGATTTCCACCGACTTGCCCATTATTAAAATTTGAAGTATCAAGCCTAATTAATCCTCCTTGTGATGTTGCCATAAGATTTTTTTAAATAAAGCCTTCATTTGACCTCTGTAAACTTAGCTTTGTCGCCCTTTTTTTTCTAACTGACAAACTCGCAACCCTTATGTGCATAGCGATTGTCGGACCGGGTGGTCGGCCGTGGCGTTCCCTGGGGTCGAACCTGTACCTCTACCACAACTGTGTCACGCGACTCTTTATCGCGCGACAAATGCTACCTATCTCTTTCCACTGAACTATAGTGACAGTGACAGGTGATGCTCTGTCGCGCGAGAAGCGAAGTCGCGGCTAGTTATGCTAGCCCGGCAGGTCGCTAGCCAGACCACCAATTTGTCGCACTCTATTCGCGAAATCTCTTAATGTAACTTCCCAAGTAGCACACAAGCTGTATAAAAGCTTATACAGCTCTTATAGCGCCTAAACTGGAGGTATAATAGCTGTATAAGCTTTTATACAGCTTGTGTGCTACTTGGGTTATTTCTAACCAAGCAAAGTATGGGAGTAAACTTACTCCTCCCAAGGTGACAGTGGGTTTAAAGTGGAAAGTCGGGGCTGGACTGCCGGCGGCGGCGGCAACCTGTAAAAATAAGCCAAGTCAATTTTATAGTACACTAGCATTTTCACGCGGCTTCGCCCGCGTTGTTCCCGTTATTGTCCCAAAGGAACTCTTTACCGGGATATAAAGTATCCTATGTTTCAATCCAGGACTTGGCCTAGTTATATGCCAAATTTCAGCTTGATCCATCCAGTTGTTATCCCGTTATTAGGTAACAAACATCCAAACATCTAAACATCCAAACATCCTCACAAACTTTCGCATTTATAATATTAGTGGGATTACTTACCTAGGGCGGTTAAACAAAGAATATCTCAGATCGCAGGTATTTGACGCCCGAGACGAACGCAAGGGCAATAAATATGCGGTCCCGGTTCTTGGCTTGGCTCAAAATACGGGATATCCCGGTACTTTCGGTTCCGGTATTTCCCAGAAGCAAACCTATTAAACTATTTTCATTTTCATTTTCATTTTCAAACCCTAACGATAGCCCGGCTGAAAGGCATTTAAGGGTAGTTCTCTGCGATTTTATACCGCGATTTTTTTGTCATTACCATCGCCACTATTATTGGCGGTTTTATAAAAGCAATCAGGATCATTATGATAAAAATAGCAGAGGCACGCGACTTCTACAAGATAACCAAAAACGACTCCATAGTTTATACGGAGCTCATCTATAATGTGGCGATGGTAATGATCCGATTGGTGCGACTTTTTAGTCGCAGAGAACTACCCCAAAGGCGACCGAGGCAGCTTTTGTGACAGATGGGCATACCTACCGTTACAACTGCTAACATTTCTTTACTGATTTTTAGTGCATTCTGTCCTCAAGGCCGGAAAGTGTCTACTCCAATCGTCTCAACCAGTGTGAACCGGGAAATTTTAGTATGGCAGTACCGGGAATTCCCGGTTCTCTCATACTAAAATTTCCCGCTTTTGCACGGTCTAGTCTCAACATGTAGCTGTCAATGATTGCATATTTTATTAACTTCATATATGCCTTTTTTAATGTTGGGAAAATGCATTTACGCATCCCGCCCGGCCGGGGTACCGAGACGGGTATGGCGGGTTTTGGTAGATGTTGGAAGTACCGTTTGAAAATCCAACAATTGCCATCTCCGCCTTCAGAGGGGCGCTGCGTGATCACTGTAAGCATTCTATTGCGCAACGCCCCAAAGGCGACCCACAGGATCAGCGAGCCGCACTGATCTCGCGGGCGCTGAGCGCCCGTAGTTTGGGCGTCCCCAGTAGGATACGATGTACCGGTACCGTTTTGGAGAACCGGGATTTTAGGTACTGGCCAATAATAGAACCGGGACGTCCAGGTACTTTCGGGACGGGTTTTCAACCTGTCGATACTTCAGTCCGATGAGATTCAGTTAGTTTTATAATAAAGACACGAACCAGTTGGGCAGGCAGGGATGAGTCGCCGTCGATCGCCATTACCACGGTCGCCTCGCCACCCGTGTTTGGTTAAAATTTTACTACGCCCTTGTTCGTTTCGAATTATACGTCTTTTTTCGCCATTTGCGAATTACGATAGACAGAAGTCAATATAGTACACCAGAAAACATAAATTAAATGTAAAATGCTGCTTCACTCTGCTTCCCGAAAGAACCGGGACTTTTATTTTCACGTCCCGGTTCTTTGCTCGGCTCAAAATACCGAGAAATCCCGGTACTTTGGGTTCCGGTATTTCCCGGGAGCAAACCCTAGTCCCCAGTTTGACAGACATAACTTTATACATGCCTAAAAATTGTTAATTTTTATCTGCCCTTTGTAAATCCAAATAAAGCAAAAATTACTTAAAGGTGAATAAAGTTAACTTACCAAGGACAAAATAACCAGCACCTTCAACGACATCTTCGCTTCGTCTATCGCGAGCAGCGTTTTATGCCCTTATATACTCAAGCGCAACAATAGACGCATGCTGCTGCTGTTCAAACAACAATTATTTCATTAAATACTTGTTTATTGATAAAAAGTCATTTATTATATGTATTATTCAAATTACTTAAATTACCAGGTCTGAAGCGCAGTGTTTCTGATGCGTTTAGAACACCAAGTAAGGTAAAAATCCTAGTGCTCGACACGCTGATACCCAATAGTCGACACACTGCTGCACCTCTATTCTTAATGATTTAATAGCATTTAAAATGGCGACTACTGAGACAGTGTCGGGCACTGGCACGTCTACAAACCTTGAGTCTAGAATTTTCAGTTTTAGGGCCAAAATTGTTTTAGTGCCTGAAATGAATGTAGCTTTTCTATTTTTTTTTATAATTATGCTGTCACTAAAACTATAAGTTTTTTATTACACTTGTGCAAATTTTAAAGGTTAATAAAACAACATTACGAATTGAACAAATATTGGAACAACTTGCCGATAATGTTCTTTAAGTCTTATTTTGTCCCTACGATGCGAACTCATATTTCGTATGCAGCTGTGCTTATAATTTAGTCCTTAATGCTAACAACATTAAGAGTCACTTTAAGTTGGCAACTAAATAGATGTCTATTTACTTAGCTGAGCCAGAGCAAGGGCGGAGTGAAGTTAATCCAGGATATTCGCATCTTCTGGCGAGGCTACGGTGGAGTGGTCACACCGTTCCCATGGTCTCGCCCTATAGCACGGAGGCGGCACATAGAGGGGTTCTTAGTGGGTACACCTGAGCCTCATCAGCCAACAAGGGGCCCCACATAACCATCAGGGTCCGTCCCCGCACCCTGGTGGTATGCGTAACGCATTTTCCCCTCTTAAAAAAAGGATATTCAGATCTTGGGCAAATCGGAACGCGGCCCTTGTGTGCTGTTGTCGTTCCATTATCAATATAGGATAGGTTGGTTAGAGTCTGGCTAATGAAAGATGAGACTGACATTTATTCAAAACTTTTTAAATGGCGACATTATACAAACGTCAATTGTGTCAAACGTCATTAGATTTCTGAGGATAGTATGCCGTGGTGATTTTGATACTCAATATGCAACATAAGTAAGTAACAGTTTCCGAAAATACTTACTGAATTGTTTTTGCTTTTCTTTCCGTGGCTAATGTGGGGAGTAAATATATATCATAAATAAACACTAACACTCTAATAAAAACTATGTACTTACTAATTTTCACAAAAATCGGAAGAATTAAAAAAGTGACAACAAATCAAAAATCGCCCAAGTATCATTACCGTTTTTGTCACCCTATAAACAGTGTTGCAACCCGTTGTTTTTTTAAATTTGCCGCTATTTTTTAGTCTCATCTTTCATTAGCCAGACTCTACCAACCTATCCTATATTGATAATGAAACGAAATTCTGAACCTATCCCATCTTACCAACCGTTGGTAGGTTCAGAATTTCTCTGTACTAGGTAATATATATATATATATTTTTTTAAATTTTGCGTATAAATAAATAACTTATTAAATACGTATACAATTACAATCTAGCCTAAGTACAGACTAATGAGTAATATAAATTTGACCTAGTTTTATAAAGTTATGATATAAGATAGTGTCATTGGCACTTTTCTTATTGTCTCTATTTAAGGGGAAGGCACTTTGTTCATGTGTCTTTAGTTAATACTTTCACAGCACTTTTTATTTATCACTTTACACTAACTCAAAAGGTTTCGTTCTCTTGAGCCGTCGCACGATGTCCGTGTGATCGAGGAGCTGGATTGCCTCGACGTTCACATGATGAAGCAGCCTTTTTTCGTGGGCTTCGGCGTATTTTTTTACAACTTTATCGACGAACTCTATGTTGAGGTCCCGGTGTAGATCGTCATTTCTTATATACCAGGGTGCGTTCACAATGACCCTAAGTACTTTATTTTGAAATCTTTGTATAATGTGCATGTTGGTTTGTTTGGTACAGCCCCATAGCTGTATTCCATAAGTCCATACTGGCATAAGGACTTGTTTATAGAGAAGTAGTTTGTTGTGTACTGACAGTGAAGAGTGTCGTCCCAGTAGCCAGTACATCTTATTGAACCGTATTTCAAGTTCTTCTCTTTTCTTTTTAACGTGAGTTTTCCAGCGAAGTTTCGCGTCAAGCGTCATACCTAAGTACTTGGCTGTATTTTTGTATGGTATGCGTTGTTGGTTTATATAAACTGGGCAGTACTGATCTTGTTTATTTGTAAAGTTGACATGGATGGATTTAGACTCATTTAACTTAATTCGCCATTTCTTTGTCCAGTTATGAACTTTGTTGACAGCTACTTGAACCTTTTCCGCTGCTTCTACTACTAGGTAATATTGAAACTTTTATTTAAAAATAAACACTTATAGCTAAGCATATATTAGGTTAATCAAAACAAAAATATTGCTTTGCTAATCCGCGATATGACCGCATCGCGGATTAGCACATCAATATTTTTGTTTTAATTACCTTGGATTTCCGTAAAGTAATTATTGTTGTAAGTTTTGGGCCTTTTATATGCCGCTTGGACCATTGCTGATCTATTGTGGCAGCCCTTTTGTTATATTTCACTGCAGAGGCCCGTTGAGTCTAGCAAATTCCAGATTCTTTGGGCAGTGAGTAGTTGTATCTCATCCGGAAACAGAATGTGTCGCCCTGGATGGATACTGCGTTTGCGCATGAGCAAAGGATGTGCCCCTGACTCTTGGCAGAACCTTCCGCAGAGTAACGCCTGATTCAATCATTTATATTAGGTTAATAAAAGGGTATAAAATAAACTATAAACAATGCACATTTTAGTATTAGAGAACCGGAAATTCCCGGTGTTCCCATACTATAATTTCCCGGTTCTGCATGCCCTAGCCACGAGGGAGGGTGCCCAGGAGTCTGGCTGCATTACCTCGCTATATAGTTAACGCTATCCATTGACAAAGGTATGAGCCCCTCTGGTCACCCGTCGCATCAATCAGCCGCTTTGCATTCTCCCTAAAGGTTTTTAGGGCACTTTATCCCCAAGGCCCGAGCGTTTCCACCCCAAACGGCTCCAACATGTAACCGGCATTGATGGCTGCTATTTGCGCCTCTTGAGGTGTTCGGCCGCGTCCGCAGCGGGCATAAAAATATCGATACCTGGTAATAAACGCCTTTGAGTCTAAAGGTATCGATATATCGACATAAAAGGAAATAATTCGTCGATTAGTATGGCAACCAAGCGTGCAACCTTTTTCGCTTGGCGCTTAACGGCAAAAGTGTAATTTAGTGATGGAAAACTTAAATTATCCATTTCATTCGGTGGTATTTGAACAATTAATTATACCATTGTTATCAGATTTTCTAATATTGACGGAAACTGAAGTTGACGGCGTGCAAAGTAGGTTGTCGCCACTTCTTTTAAGCACGCGATGTACCTACATACCTACACTTTTTTCTTGTACCTCGATTTATGTATTTCTGTGGCAGCGGGCTTTTCTCATGATCACCACCTAAAAACTTTTATGCCACACCTGGCCATAAAGTGGCTTTTTCCGCATAAAGTGGCTTTCTGACCAAGTCTAGATATAAAATGATGTACACAACACGGGAGGTAATAAAGAAAGCCCTCGATCGCATATTTACGTCCCTCGCTTGCAGCTCGGGCCGCAAACATCTGCGATCTCGGGCTTTCTTTGTATTACCACCCTAGTTGTGTAATATACTATTTCTGGCAACTTTTCGACCGTGATAACCACACTACGCCACCTCTTCATTTAGGTTGATGATCGTAGGGTAAGTGCTCCAGTGAATGAACAAATCCAGTGAACGAACAAAATGAATGTTTTTGTCGTAAAATAAGATTTTTGTACCTTTTTACCAAGCGTGATATTTTTTTCTCGGTTAGCAACATTATTTGACAAGTTCTGGTAGCACTTACTTCAACTTTTACGCATCAGTGTCAAAATAGCGGCGATGTAAAGTGGGCATGCGGTTGCTGTTCGTTTTTTATATGGAGGTGTAATAAGGGTTAAGATAAGCTCCGTTGTGTTTAATGTGTTACTGCGTGTGTCCCGTGCGTCTGCCTTGTACAGTGCGTGTCTTTTTAAAGCCGTAAGGTCATGTTTGTGCTATTAATGTATAGTTTAATGTGATATATTTTCAAATAGTGGCTTTTAATCCAGTGTTCTATAACTAGAAATCAAAATGGCTTAAATCCAATGAACGAACGGGGGGGTTCATTCACTGAAATCGCGTGATTTATTGTTTGTTCAATATCTGACGTTTCCTTAGTAGTTATAAGATTTGGTTTTCTATGACTTTGGTAGAAATGTGCTGTCTGACAAAAGGCCAGTGTTCGAACAAAACTTTAAATATTCAATTTTTAACAGTTTATTAAATTTTTAACAGTTTATTCACTGGTCTGAGTTTTCCAATGAATGAACTACCGCAATGACAGTTAGTCCATTAATTAGTTTCCAAAACCAGTGAATGAACTACAACATTCATTGTATTTTTCTTGTTTTAAACATGGAAACTTCAAAAAAATCATACAAAATATTCCAATATGACCAAGAATCTCTTGACAAAGCCCTAAAAGCCCTTATACCAAAGTAAAGCATTATTTTTATGTTAGTTCATTCATTGGTTTCATTTGTTCATTTACTAGAATTGTGTGTTCATTCACTGGTGATTTTCCATTTTATCCTCTACAGCTTGCTATAATTTAAAACTCTGCAGCACTACTACAAAATAAAATTGATTTTAGAAAACTAGAATAGTTGTTTACTCTATAGGAACAGTAATATTTGAATTTAATTATTGCTATCAGCCAAAAATATTTTTTTAAAGTTGAAAATTTCCTTAAGTGTTCATTCACTGGAGCACTTACCCTATACGGTTTTGTTTAGTGGTAAGCATGTTCTATAGGCATAACCACAGAAATATATTGAGGTAGAAGGAAAAATGTGTATGTACCTGGCGTGCTAAAAAGAAGTGGCGGCGACCTGTGATATTTCATAATATTTTTTTTTTTAAGCCTGGCAAACTTGCAACCCTTACTTCAATATTCTAACACCACATTTAATAACTAGTTACGTTAGTTTTTTTTTACCCGACTGCGACGAAGCCCAAAGGAGGGTTATGTGTTTGACCTGTATGTATGTATGTATGTCCGTTCCTGTGTCCGCTCGTAATTACTCAACGGCACATCCGATTTTGAGAAATGATACATCATTAGATTCGTCTTGATGGTGCGAGTGTCACTGGGTATGAAGTTCGTTAAAATAAACAAAATGGCGGATTTTATGCAGTTTCAAAGTGCACCGCGGTCGGGTTTTTTTTAGTAAAAATGTGGTTATTAAGTTTCTTGTTTCTAACCGAAGCAATACACTACTTACGTCAGTAAACAACAATGACTTTGTAACGTATCTCTAATAAACAGATCCATTCTGTTGTTCTATAAAAGTAGTTCAATTATTATTCTACTTTAACAATAACATTTGCTCAAAAAGACGTAGCGACGTAGACTTTTTATTAATTAACATACATATAACTTTTTATGCAACAAAGGTATAATTGTAAAAACGATATGCAATGACGTAAATTGAAAAGACAAATAGAATACAATTTGCATAAGAGCAACGAATAAATTAATTTGATATAAATAACGAGAAAGCACACGTTTTTAATGCTAATGAATGTATTATCGGTAAAAATACTAATTGTTGGTATGTAGATGCAGGTTATTGATTTAAACTTTCACGATTTTCACTCATTATTATAACAAAACGGGACTTAATCGCGTAAAAACATGATATTACCTCGACGTTTCGGACGTGCCGTGACGTCCATGGTCACGGCACGCCATGCACCATGCGCCATGCGGCATGGACGTCGAGGTAATATCATGTTTTTACGCGATTAAGTCCCGTTTAGATGCAGGTTTTATTAGAAAGAATATGTCTTGTATACGTTTATAGCTAGGTTTTTCGCTGATTTCTATCAGGTGGGTTGCAGACTTCTTTGTAACTTAGTGATATAAAAAATGTACAACTTTGCCGTTTGGGTCCACTTCCTCCACGTTTCTGTTTCGTCCAAATAGGGGACGTGCACGACGAAGGTGCTGCCAACTGGTGCCGCCAATCTAAATCATATACCCTCTCATGCTGGGACGAAAACGCCGTTAATAACGTTAATTTATCGCGTTGAAGGACGATTAACGTCAGTGTAGCTACGACTTACTATATTTGACATTGACACATATTATGATTGACATTGACAGCTTGATTTGACAGGGGTGATAGTTCCCTTTATTGTCCGCCCGTGTCTCTTTTGTCGTTTAGTGCTGCCACCTGTAGTTCGTGCACGTTCCCTACCGTTCCTATTTCGGAAATAAAAATCGGAAACAAAAAGTTTTAAAAACTTTTTATTTTTTTTATTTTTATTTCCGATTTAACTACATTTGTAGTTTGTCCACATTTCCAATTCGTGCGAATTTACTGTGCAACCACATTTCCAAACTTGACATATAGAAGACTAGAGTTTTTATATGGAGCCTGGGATTTTTCGAAATAGGAACTGAATGGAGATGAAAATGTGAACCAAGTCACTCAAACGCATATTGCTAGAGTTGTGCCGTTCTCGAGAATTCTCGGAAACGTTCTCAGTTTTTTTATGGGAAATGTTCTCGAGAACGTTCTCTCTCGATACAAAACGGAGAACGTTTCCGAGAATGGCACATCTCTACATATTGCCTCTGTGTTTGGGTTCACTTGGCCCATATTTCCACTTGATCCAGTTCCTACTTCGTCCATATTCCTAATTCGACTACATTCCTGCCGCGGTTTTCCCCGGAAGGCTACAGTATGGAGTTCTTCAAGAGGGGAGTGAATAGGTTCTTAAAGGGTCGGCAACGCGCACGTAATGCCCCTGGTGTTGCAAGCGTCCATTGGCTGCGGTGACTGCTTACCATCAGGCAGGCCGTACGCTTGTTTGCCACCCTAGTTGTAAAAAAAATTTCAGAAGTCGTCGACTTTCCAAATCCTCTCACGCTCTCGATTCGTCTGATTTCCTGATTTGTTCACGATTACCGATTCGTCCATAAATTCAAAACTGCATCGATTTTCTTGTAAATTCCAGGCTCCGTATAAAATCCCTCGAGATTCTTCTAAATCTTCTAATACTAGGTTTGAAAATGTGGACGAATAGGAAATTTGGACGAATTGGGAATGTTGACAAACTAGTTAAACGGAAATGTGAACTTAATGGAAACGGTATGTGGACAGATTGGGACATTTATATATCTGTTTATCCAGCACGGAAGTTTTATAAATATTGAAGTTACTTTTGTTGCTAAGTGTGACGACGCCTGTTGCCGATTTAAAGTTGTACTCACCTGACGAAGCCTGCGTTGCGGATTTAACCTTATGTGGTTGCATTTTTAAAATGTGTTTTTGTTGAATAAATGACTTAATATATGACTATGTTCCTAGATGTGGTTGGTTTATCTACGCGGTAGAATCAGAAATGATGAATCCGCAGGAATCGAAGTAAGAGACACAGCTTGCAGGATTGCACGGTTGAAGTGGCAGTAGACAGGTCATACCTATACCCAGGAGAACAGATAACCGTTGGGTCAGTAAAGTCCTGGAGTGGCGACCATGCACAGGCAAGCGCAGCGGAGGACGGCCCCAGACTCGGGGACAGAAGGCCTCGTGAGAGTAACGGGGAGTCGATGGATGCGGTCTTCACAGGACTGCACTGTGTGGCGATCTATGGCGGAGACCTAAGCCCAGCATTGGACCTCTGTGACTGATAAATAGATGTAGATAACGTATCGTTACGTTCATGGCCGCGGTTCTTGCTGGTCCCCTATAAGCACGTAATACCGATCTACAACTAATCTAGATGCTTATTTTATTTGTCTATGATTTTACATCATTCTCATCTTTAATCGCAGAAATACTTAGGTGAATTATCATATCGCAGAAAATGATCTAATTATTAACAAAAATTTAAAACCGTAAATAATAACAAATCAGTATTGCACGTGAACAAGTAATAACATTTAGTATTCGGGGGCCTAAATATATCGGTGCACTCGTCGATATCTTCGTTCCCTATATAATTCCTGCGCCGTCTTCACATTCGAGGCTTTTAATTGTTTAGCCTAATCGACACCGCCCTTATTAATGAGATTTGCACTTTTACTTTTAACCAGCAAGAAACTTGCGAGAACGGTTTTCCCCATTTCTCGTTTAGTTTACTTGCGGTTCTTTTTAGGAAGCTGTTATATTCGGTGCCTACGGCTCCATCGCATAAGATGACTAACGGGGTGAAAGAGGCCCTCAAATCTTCGGCTGCGTGATCGTATTTTAGATGTTTTTTTCGGCTGTGCTTTTGTGCGGTTTTTTGCCAGTTAAGGTTGCTGTAAGATGGAGCGTCAGCATTTACTCTGCGAACATCAAAAAACGCTTTCCTTGCAGGTTCCCATACGCTCCGATCTACAACTAGATTTATGATATTGATAACCTAGTGGTATGTGCTCGGCTGCGCTCTGCTCTCTAAGAAAATATAATAACGCATACAAAATCAGGACTTAAGCTACCAGTGGGTGCACGGGGAATTCTTATTTACTCATGCACCCATTGCATTTTGGCTGGAATCAATTTAAGAAACATATACACGTTTAATTGACATGTAAATTGACATACATTTTTCATGTATAAATGTATAGAGAAGTAAAGGAAAGGCAGAATGTAGATTAAGATGGAAATTACTCCCCGGACAAGAGCCAAGCTCTAGAATATTATGACGATGACGATATTGAAAGTTAGTGTCAAATCATCACCAATAATTAAGTACGGTACTTATTTAAACAATAATTAAAAAGTAGCGTTAAATTGTACAGACGACACAGGAATGTTGAACCACTCACTGTTCACTGATCACTGTTCTTAAGGTAGCCGTGTAATACAGGTGTTATCACTGTTATCAGTCCCGAAGTAGGCCCGATTTGCATTACACGGCTAAATTGACAACAGTGATAAGTCGCTCAACATTCGCATGTGGTAAGTAGCTGTAGACTTTTTGAAAAACGCTTAATTATACGAGCTCAGGAGTGCACAGTGTGTCCGACAATGTGTGCGAGAGTGAACGGGCCTTGACTCAGTATTATGTTTCAGTTTGCAAGTGATGCACAAAATTTTAAGTGTCTTGGATATTTTGGATGACTAGACATAACACAACATTGTGAGTAACTATATTTCATAGTACTTTAATTGTACTTCAAAAACCAAGAAAATTACCATTTTTAGTAACAAAATGGTGAAATACACATACCATAACAAGACTATACTTTTAGCATTTTTTTGTTTCAATCAGTGAAGAAAAGGTCTTCATCTTCTATTGCATCTGCTAGGTTTTGGGTCGTGAAATTTAAGTTCAGTTGTGTACTAAATGCCTTTTCAATGTCCTCGTTTTTTATATTATCGCTCTCCGTCGTATTAATATGTTCTTTACCATTTGCCTTTAAATAATCTGATGTATGCCCATCAGTTGCATTTACATCGTGAGTTTCTCTTTTGTCACTCAATTCTTTTTTATTTAGTTTGTCAGACTTCGAATTGTCATCTTTAGTAGTTGTTGAGGCGTTGTTTACTGTGACTTTTATTGTTGTTGTTATAGTGGTTGTTGATGTTGTACTTTCAGTTACTGTCTGTCTCGTGTTATTTTGCTGTGTTTTTAATTCAGCAGAATATTTAGTAATATCCGTATCATCATGTGCTCTGTTCACGTAATCAGCCTTATTACTACTAACTGTCTTTGTCGTTTCAGTTATTTTTTCAACGCTACCACCTGACAAAAACGCTTCGTTATCTCTATCAATATTATCTGAATCTGGACCATTTTCAATACTTTCACCTTTAGGTTTTGAGAAAGATTCCCCACTGTCAACGGATTTAAATTTGGGCTTTCTAACTTCACCCGCGCCAATTTGAAGACTTTTCACATACTCAACCTGTTCTTTTACGTCTTCTATTTGTTTTTCTATATTTTTAATCAGTGTATTCACATTAGCAGGTGCTTTGGCCTGTGTATCAAGTTCCAATGTATCGTTTAAATTGCTTTTTCTCTTAATTTTCAGTTTGTAATTATTGTTATCTTCAAAGCTTTCTATACTTATACCCTCGTCAGATATAGTTGCAGGGAAAACGGTGAACTGTCTCCTTCCATCTTTAGCTTCTATTTTGCTTTTTCTGGGGTTGTCTGTTTTGTATCTGAAATCATTGAATTTTTTTTACAATCCACGTTATTTATTAGGCCTGACTTGCCGATATTTAATAGGGATTTGAAATCAATCATCGTGCGCATGTCTAACTCACCTAAATATAAATAATCATTCTAGTTCAACCAAGATAATATTACCATAATAATACTAGATAAAATTATCATAATAAATTATAGAGAATCGAAAAATTTAAATAATCGTATTAAAATGAAAACATATTTTTTTCGTTACTAAAATTGCACCTAGGTTGATCCCTATTTGTTTGTCTAGGGAGACAATGTATAAAACATACCGTTTTCCGTTAAAGTCTATCCTTTATCCTTGCGTTTGTATGGAGAACAGAAAACTAAATTCACCTTGAAGTTGTTACTTACCGTTCTTCAGATACAATAGAAGCATTGATTCGTCCAGGTACTTTCCTGGACAGACCGACATCAATCACATTGCTATGCTGTATGATGATCTCCTTAGGCTTCTTTATGTTGTATTCAGAAGATGATCCGCCCCTTAAAAAAACATGTCGAGAACGTCCCCCAGTTAGTACCTCAAATCTATCTGACTCCGTAGACTCCGATTCTTCACTTTCATCGCTGCTATCGCTGCTTTCTCTTGAATAACTTGATTCTATTTCATATTTCAATTTATCTCTTTTCGGTTCATTTTTTATGTTCCGGTTTTTCTTTCTCTCATCTGAGTTTTCGAGATATTTTTTTTTGTTAACGATTGGTTCGATTTGAGGTTTGGTATTATCAGACGCGGAACCTGAGTCTTGGGAATCTGTCGATTCTTTGGAGTCAGTATCACTGAAACTACCGTGTTTCTTCTGTGTTTTACTCGGAGCTTCATGAGCTATCTTATTTTCCTTATATTTATCTTTTATTAGCGTTTCACTTGGTGGAGGTTTACTAATTTTGTATCTCGTTTGCATTACCGAACTCAATTTTGGCTTATGATCTTCTTCATTTGACCATTTGGGATTATATGGAGCTACTTCCTTCGTCTTTGTAAATGACACATTAGTGCCACTAATAAGCACCTTCAAATAATGTTTTATCATATCTATCAATTCTACTTTAACATTATCATCGAGAGAAGAATAATGATCAAATATAAGAGTTTTCAGAGTATTTCTTAATACTTGAGTAAGAACGACATCATTAGATCTTCTAGATCTTTCTAAGTTCCTGAGTGCCGTTTTGAACTTATCGCTTGCCCCAACGTACAAAGTATTTGCAATATCAAGTATATCATTATTTGCTCCTGCCCGTTGATCATTTTCAACAGTTTTAATGGCTGTATTTAGATGTTTTCGCAGAGTATCAGCTGACAGGTTTTTGATGCTATTCAATTTATCAGTCAGAAACTTTACAACATTGCTATTACCCAACAACTCGCGTAATCTACTTTCTTTGTTAATATATCTCCTTGATTCATCATCTATTACCGCGTACGCCTTCTGTAGATCATTGTCATCATATTTTTTTAATATCTTAGCGGCTTCTAAAACGAAATCAGAAAACGTTAAGTCATATTCGTTTCTTCTTCTGGTGCCCCGACTTCGTACTGCATCTTTTATTTTCTCGAGAATATTTTGGACTTTATCAATAATAGCCAAGTCTGATGATCTATCTTTTTTATTAAACTTTAAAACTGTCTCTAGATTCAGATTCACCTGTTTTGGTTCAACTGCATTTACTGCAGGAACTGTAGCAACAGCTACAATGGCTACGAAAATGTACACGAAGCCTTCCATTTTATGAAACCAAATACTTACTTCCAAAACATAGCGGGTAAGTCGTAAAAAAAGCTATTTCGCACTCCAAATACGAATAAGTTAATAATATTTTTATATCAACGTGTATTGGACATAAAATAAAATTGGAACTTACGACAGCCACGTACGACAATATTTTACACCGCTGTTTTCCGTTACTTTTATGTACTAGGACAGGTAAGGACTAGCACAAGATTGGCGCGACACAACATGAAACAGTCAATGTATATATCCACCACATATACAGGGTGTTCCAAGTAGTGATATACTGAAGCTGGGAGGTAGAGGACCTAGAGGGCTATCTGAATAGGGCATGCAATACCGGTTTTACTTTTATGGGCCAATACCGAAAAACCGGTTTTTCGGTATTTGGCCCATACAAGTAAAACCGGTATTGCATGCCCTATCTGAATCACCCCCATGTAGGGATGTAACGATACACAGTTTTGCCGATACGATACCGATACCGATATATAGTAGTTAATATCGGCGATACCGATACCGATACCGATATCTTAGCTAAATAATGAAGTATGAACTTCAGATATTTTTATGTCCTTATTATAACTAATGGCAATGACTACTGGCTATATTTACCAGAGAGTCAACCTTGAAAGTGTAAAGTAAAAATAATAAATTGTCAACTCAAAATTCATTTTTTTTTATTAAGAACCAAAGATTTAATAAACATAGTAATTATCATTGCACAAGGTAATAGAATAGACCAGTACATAAATTAAGTCAGAAATTGAAATTATTTTTTGCAGATTTTTTTTCATACAGCAAATTCTTCAAATATCGGTTGTATAATATCGGCGATACCGATATATCGGCGATACCGATATATCGGCGATACCGATATATCGGCCGATATATCGGTATCGGTATCGGTATCGTTACATCCCTACCCCCATGTATGTTACGCGATTTTTCTTATTTTCGGAGTTATGACTTTTTTTTAATTTTTCACCTATCGCCGAGTACGATGAGATTTTTATTTAAGGTGTCATAACTCCGAAAATACGAAAAATCGCGGAACATACATGGGGGTAATTCAGATAGCCCTCTAGGTCCTCTACCTCCCAGCTTCAGCATATCACTAGGTACTTCTTGGGACACCCTGTATATCTCTTTAAGCAACGATCACTTCACGAATAATATAGTACATTACATAACTAGGGTGGTAATACAAAGAAGGGCTGAGATCGCAGAAGTTCGCAGCCCGAGCTGCAAGCGAGGGACGTAAATATGCGATCTCGGCCTTTCTTTATTACCTCCCGTGTTGTGTTCATCATTTTATGTCTACACTTGGCCAAAAAGCGGCTTTTTCCGTAGCGTGCGGAAAAAGCCACTTTATGGCCAGGTGTGGCATAAATATATAGGTTATGTGAAATATGAAGGTTATATGTGTGTTTATGTAGGTTATATGAACTTTTTATAGTTGGGAAGGAATAAACTAGACTAAAATAATGAGAGCGCGCGTACATTACACTGCGTCAACTCACTACGCGATTACGCGGCTTCTAAGACCAAATTTTGCCCGTCCAGAGGGGCTATACCAGCCACCAGAAAGAGCACGCGTTATGCGATAGAGACGGTCGGATGCGGTGCGTTCCGTCCAGTGGTCAGACCCGGACGTCAGTTTTGTTAGAAAGAGAAACTTCTGTGCTTAGTACTATTACTTATTGTGTATCTGCGTTACAGATGGGTCACCTTTTTGTCGAGATTCCGGCGGATTTTAATGTGTTTGTTAGTAGTCCCGCATATGTACCAAATAGCTCGATATGAGACTAAAATCTGAGGGAACTTCGACAATGTGTCCACGAAAGCGGGTGAAACGCTCAAATAATGATCCAGATGCGCATTCCTATTGGCTAACTCACTAAACTGAGTCGCACGAGATGGGTCGCGGCCGTTTTGAGCTAGCCGTGTTTTTTTTTTATGAAATAGGGGGCAAACGAGCAGACGGGTCGCCTGATGGTAAGCAATCACCGTCGCCCATAGACACCCGATATACCAAGAGTCACAGGTGCGTTGCCGGCCTTTCAGGTGGGAGTACGCTCTTTTCTTGAAGGTTTGAAGGTCGAATCGGTCCGGAAACACTGCAGGCGACAATTTATTCCACAGTTCAGTCGTGCGAGGCAGAAAGTTTCTAGCAAAACGCACAGTTGTGGCCTGCCAACCATCTAAGTGGTGAGGATGGTAATATTGTCGCGTAGGACGATGGCGCGGCAGGGTGATGCGGCAGGGATTAATCCGAACAATTCCTCGGAGCATTCCCCGTTATATAGACGATAGAAGATGCAGAGTGAGGCTACATCTCTACGCAGTGCCAAGGAGTCGAGCCGATCTGAAATATCTTGGTTGGGATCTGATGATGAGATCTTACGACGCAAATAGTTGTCATAATCATACTCATACCAACAGGTTCAATATCGAATGGATCGATAACTTGTTGGAAACAGACACAGACGCAGGTGAAAAAAACAACATTTGTATAATGTAAAATATAAAGCATTCATTTGTAACATATTGTGACATTGGAGTATATACATTACGTATTTATTTATACAGTACAAGGCGACACAGTAGGCAGAGGTCCAAAATAGTACATTACACAACTAGGGTGGTATTACAAAGAAAGCCCGAGATCCCAGAAGTTTGCGGCCCGAGCTGCAAGCGAGGGACGTAAATATGCGATCGAGGGCTTTCTTTATTACCTCCCGTGTTGTGTACATCATTTTATGTCTACACCTATCCAGAAAGCGGAAAGGGTCCACTTTATGGCCAGGTGTTACATAAAAGGTTTTATTTAAACAAATCGTCGGGGATAGTGCAATACCGCGTAAGTAGCACATGTATTCAATTTCTAACAAATTTGCTTGAAACTGAACCTTATCTACATATGCTAATTACGCGGTATTGCACTATCCCCGACGAAATGCATATGGCAACATCACAAGAAATAGGGTTAATTAGTCTTGATACTTGGCGAATATATTTCCGTATACATAATACATACCTAATAGATAGAAAACATCCATGACTCAGGTACAAATACTCGTGCTCATCACACAAGTATTTGCCCTTACCAGGATTTGAACCCGGGACCTCTAGCTTCGTAGGCGGCGGCACTCCCACTGAGCTCAACGTGTCTAATAGGGATGACGACTGGGTTAAAACTATATAATTCTATTTAGTCCGTCAGTTAGATTATGGAAAAATATGGGACAGGTATTTTTTGGTTTATCAAAATATTAAAAATCGACAAAGTTATAGATCATCAAACTTCTGGAGTGAGGGCTTGTGACGTCACTCCTAGGTAAATGTACCAAGGAGTTACGTCACTCGAAACTTCTAAGCACTGTATCCTCGTCATTTTTAGTTGGTCAAAGAAAAGAAAAAATACGTGTACAATATTTTTTAATAATCTAACTGACGGACTAAACAGTTTTTTTTAGACGCCTAGCCTATTATGTTAGGGACGCCTGCTAGCTACCTAAGTTCATAACACAAGAAAACAAGGCATGTTCTTTACAAGATTATACCACGAAAATATACATTTCTTACTACATTTTAAAACGATAACACTATACATAGTAGCATAACTTAAAACCATAAAAATATAAACATTTTAGACAACAGGATTCAAAAACCTGACCTACTGGGAGCAAAATACCTACTATTCGACAAAAGTACAGTCAAGGGCAATTATAATAAGTACTATACACAACTAGGGTGGTACTACAAAGAAAGGCCGAGATCGCAGAAGTTTGCGGCCCGAGCTGCAAGCGAGGGACGTAAATATGCGATCGAGGGCTTTCTTTATTAGGTACCTCCCGTGTTGTGTACATCATTTTATGTCTACACTTGGCCAAAAAGCGGCTTTTTCCGTACGCGCAGCGTGCGGAAAAAGCCACTTTATGGCCAGGTGTGGCATAAATATCCTTCTTTTTGTTTTTTTTTTAAGACTGACTAACTCGCGACCCTTATTGGTCATAGCAATCCTATGACCCAGTGGTCGGCCGTGGCGTTCCCTTGGGTCGAACCAGGCTACCCGGACCACCCTGAGTGTATCGGACTGGGCGATAAATATCCACACAAAGTTAAAAAATATGTATACATAAACCTTACTGCCATAATAATATGACCTGTATACATATTTTTGAAACTTTGTGGTGTATGTGTCGCAGCCAAGTGGTTTAATTAGCCATTTAGTTAACTGCCTAGCCTTTTCACTAAACGGCGCCATTTAGTTAACTGCCTGGATGAAATTTAGCCAATGCGCCAATGTATCAATTAACGATATGGCTGGCCTATGCTTAGGCCGTTCGTTTAGTAGGGCGAAAATAGGCTTTGATTAGGGTTTTCTTTCGAAACAACCATGGACACAAGCTGACTAACAAACCTAACCTAAAAAAAGGAGTCTGTTTTGTTCACTTTTTCCCATGCGGGGGGCTTAGCCCCCTGAGCCCCCCGTGTGGGAGGCTCCGCCCCCCCGTCCCCCCATGTGAGATCAGGTTCTAGGATAGAATAGATAACATAACTAAAATTTGACGGACTCGGATAGGCGGGTTATTTAATGTAGTCGAACGAAAGTAGTTTGCCTAGCCGTTTGATAGAACGGCTAGACGGCCCGATGTTCACCCAGACACAAATAAATGGCGCGGTTTAATGAAAAGGCTAGGCAGCTAACCAAATAGCCAATTAACCAAAAAACACAGTATAAAAAAAAAGCATACATACCTAACAAATTCACTACGCAGGCTTCGTCCATAAACAAAATTTGCATCCACCACAGGTTTCGTCAATAAGGAGAACAAAATATTATTCACAAAATGCTTCGTCAAGCAATTACAAAAAATATTTCCCGCAACACGCTTCGTCATAACAAATAAATAAACACATAGCAGAGCCCCACGCCTAGCGCCTTGTCTGATACGTACCCGGCTCAAACGTCCCCAGGATACCCGCCGCGTTCCCGCGTTGGATAGCCAAAGAGATACGCTGAACTAGGCACGAACCAGACCTTGGGTCACAACCACGCTCACGCAAACGTTTTCCCAAGGCTTGTACAAACAGCTTTGTCTCCAAACCCCAAGGGCCAGCCGTCTCAACAGCAAGGGGAATGAAATTGTTCGGATTAATCCCTGCTGCATCTTTCCGCCATCGTTCTACGCGACAATATTACCATCCTCACCACTTAGATGGTTGGCAGTCCACAACTGTGCGTTTTGCTAGAAACTTCCTGCCTCGCACGACTGAACTGTGGAATAAATTGTCGCCTGCAGTGTTTCCGGACCGATTCGACCTTCAAACCTTCAAGAAAAGAGCGTACTCCCACCTGAAAGGCCGGCAACGCACCTGTGACTCTTTTGGTGTTGCAGGTGTCTATGGGCGACGGTGATTGCTTACCATCAGGCGACCCGTCTGCTCGTTTGCCCCCTATTTCATAAAAAAAAAAAAAAAAAAATCGTAGACAGGTTTGAGACCCGCATATTTGGCGTGCTTGTGTCTAGCCGCATTTTTTGCTGCTCCACCAACCGACCGCATTGTCTGCGCAAGGTGAGACGCAGCAAAAGTGCTTACACAAGTGGCATCCCACAAGCTCCGCCCTTTCGCCCTCGGCACCAAAGTGAGACCATCCGGCCTCACATATACATATTGGTGCCCTTGACTGTACTATACAAAGTGCACCCGTCTTTGCTCCATATATTATAGCCTCATTAAAAAATCGGATCACAAATAGTGAAGTAATCGCGTTTGGAGCATTCCATGAAAATATCTACTTTTGTCGCTTACGGTAGCTACCATAACCACTCACGTGCTTGATATTTTGCGTTCAACTCTATGCTATCTTTTATTAAGTTGAACATTGCTCTAGAAATATTACAATAAACATATATTTACCTAATTCTAAATATAAAATAATTCCGCCAGATCTCTACCTGGCGGTAGGGTGCCCAGAAGGCTGGCAGCATTGCCACGCTGAATGGCAATGCTGATCCTTTGTGCTAGGAAGGAGCCAACCCTCTGGTCACCCGATACTTCGCGGAGCCTGCTTGCTATTTGTTTAAACAGCGCCATCGCACTGGGTCCCCATGGCCCCAGCGTTTCAACCCCAAACGGCTCAAATATGCAGCCACTGCCTATGGCTGCATATTTGCGCCGTTTGAGGCATTCTGCTGAATCTGCAGCAGCGCCGGCCCTAGTTTCTGCTATCTTGACATAAGGGTGCTGACATGCAGTTATAGCTGCGAAAAGCACGTGAGTGGCTAATAAAACTTATTAGCTGCTAAGAAACACTATCAATCTTATAGCCAAGTTATATGATGTTACTATATCGATAGTGGCAATTTCAAATGTCGTAAGGGACAAAGGTCTACTTTTCAGGAGAGCCAAAAAGCAAAATTCCATTAAAAAAAATCGTAACTTGGTAAATCCTTGACCGATTGGGATGATTCTTAGATTTATACTTTTCAAATAACTTCATCTACACCGGATTAATTATTGGAAATCTCAAAATTCAATGGTTTAGGAAAGAGTGTCCCTTACGCCGGTATATTTCAGAACAAAATGTGCGTTACGACTCTGAAAAAAACTCATGTTTTTAATAATTTTGTCGTTACTACCAAAACAGTGTATTGTATTATTATAAATCTCTGTGTAGTAAGCTCAAATAAAATTATTATCATACTGTCGTAACTACCAAAAGAATATTGGTACATAGCGAATTTCTATTGTAAAGTCATAGTTACAGCTTTGCGGTTAATGAAGTAAGTTTTAGTAGTTAACAACCATGGCAATCAAGAGCATAACCCAATAACAATAGAACATAAAGTACGGAACAAGGTCGGCGTCCGCGGGCAAATTTGAAGTACCAAGAGTATACAACTACTTTGGTGATAGAACACTACATAAAAGACTCCCATACCTACTAAATAGTTTGCCCGAGAACATCCGACATGAAGCTAACAAGAACAAAATTAAAAAGTTGTTAAAAAACATTTATTGGAGACAATAGAGTGATGTTAATTAAGGAATTAAATTAAGACTATAGAAGTATATACCTAAATATGTATAGAAAATATCCTGCCGTCAAACTGTTTATACAGTTTAGCAGGAAACTGCCGTAGAATTAAGAATTAATATGTATTTAATAAATAAATAATAATAAACAAAACATAAAATATATGAAAATATATATGTATACAAATATACATTGGCCCATACAATATAGTGACTGTATGGGTCATAATGTTGTATGACACAATGTAAAAATTTAGGAAGTTACGACAAATTTTAATCATCTCGTAACTTTTTTATTTGAAGGCGTATCAAAATTTCAAAAGAACAGATCGATAGAAAAAAACTGATTTCAACGGTATATTTAGTGTACTTACGACAAAATGTCTCTTACGACATGTGAAATTTCTACTGTCGATATCGATATTTAGCTTCCTAATTTTACATGTCAAAAGTAATAGTACATTACACAGCTAGGGTGGTAATATAAAAAGACCGAGATCGCGGATGTTTGCGGCCCGAGCTGCAAGCGAGGGACGTAAATATGCGATCGTGGGCTTTTTTTATTACCTCCCGTGCTGTGCACATAATTTTATATCTACACTTGGCCAGAAAGCGGCTTTTTCCGTACGCGCAGAGTGCGGAAAAAGCCACTTTATGGCCAGGTGTGGCATAAATGTACATAGTATCGCTTACGTAACTTTTCCGTGGAACGCTCCATTTACATACATAATACAAAAATATAGTTTTATTTAGGCCTTCGATTTTTGAAGTCGGTTGCGGATAACACAGGCACTGGAGCACAATTCATAATTGTCATATATACACTAATTATGTTATTTTTATACACAATAGGCAATTATTGACCTCGATCTCAACGCTCGCTCAAACACGGGTCTATATGAGGGCATTTCTCCAGAAATATGTCTGCGGTCACCTCATTCATCTGGCCCTTTTTCATACTAAATGTATGGAGACAGATGAATGAGTCGCAGACATATTCCATTCATTCGCATGAAGCAACAATGTCAATGCAGCGACATTTCCTGGCAAATAAAACCTAGGACTCTTCAAGGCAAGAGGCCTCTGCCTTCGGCCTCGCAGTCGCTTGCCATCATAAGGAATGGAATTCGCTCCCAGTGTGTTCATTTCCTGACAAATATAACTTTAGACTCTTCTAGCTCTTGTCTTGCTGCCACTGTTTCAGTCTTCGGCCTCGTAGTCAGTCACTTGACGTCGTAAGGAATGGATTTCGCTCCCAGCGCCTGTATTTCCTGAAGACAAAAGGCCACTACCTCGGCCTTTGGCCTCGTAATTGCTTTCCATCATAAGGAATGGATTTCGGTCTCCGCGTCTGTATTTCCTAACAAATATGACTTTAGACTCTTCAAGATAAGAGGCCTCGTAGACGCTTACCATCTATAAGGAATGGAATTCGCTCCTAGCGCCTGTATTTCCTGACAAATATAACTTACGACTCTTCAAGACAAGAGTCCTCGGCCTTCGGCCTCGTAGTCGCTTACCATCGAGCGCCGAGATCAATCGCAAGTCAGTTATAGTGTTTAGCAGAGACAGTACTGTTTGTTTTTGGCTTGGTAGGCGGCTTGGTCCTTCATTAGCTGCACTCGAAGTTCTTCGACGTTTATCATCACCCGTTTATCAGCTGCACAGTCGTCGACTATCTTCTGGAATAGCTCCTCTGAAACAAGATTCGTTATCTGTAATGAGGTTAAAAATGCGTGATTGCAGATGGCGCCACAGTAAGTGGCAATTATGACACAAGTCATACACATACAAAGTACAGGAAATTCTCACCAATGTGCTACCCGGTCTTGCTGGAGGTGAGGAAGTGACCCTGGAGGTCGAGGCTTTAATGGCCACTGAGGCCTCACGAGGCCAGAGTCCAATAGGTCCTTACCGCCGCATACACACAGATATAAAGTATAGTAGGCTCTTACCAACGTTCTCCCCTGTTTAGCTGGAGGTGAGGAAGTGACCTCGGAAGCCGAGACTGTACGTGGCTACTGAGGCCTCACGAGGCCAGAGTCCAAAAGGTCCTTACCGCCGCATACACACTGATACAAATTATAGTAGATTCTCATCGACATTCTCCTCTGTCTTGCTTGAGGTGAGGAAGTGACCTCGGAGGCCTACGCTGTAAGCGGCCACTGAGGCCCCACGAGGCCAGAGTCTAATAAGGTCCTTACCGTCACATACGCATAAATACAAAGTATAGTACTCTTACCAACGTTCTCCCCTGTCTTGCTGGAGGTGAGGAAGTGACCTCGGAGGCCGAGGCTGTAAGTGGCCACCGTGTCCTCTGGCACCTCGCGCTGCGCGAGGCCAGAGTCCAGGAGGTCCTTCTTTGTCCCGCATAGGTACACTTTGCAGTCCTGGAATAAATGAAGCGGCACAACGTTAATCAATTCAATGAGTGTTCCTATAGTCTGTTTATTTTAATGTTTAAAAAAAGGTAAACAAAAAACCACGTGACTCGGGTCAGCTACGCCCCGTTCGTACGCGAAAGGCAGTTTCGTTAGGGAGAGAGGATTCTGTACAGTTCGAATTTCTATGAAAATAGCTGTCAATCAGGACAAATCTCGCGCCAGCTTTCGTGAATCGACCTGTACGTAGTCGTAATACTTATTATGTGCTTACATTATTTTTTACATTTTATGTTAGTGTAGCGGCACTGCGATGACGCAATCGCTGACATATTGAAAATGTGGGTGTCCCTTATTAGGCATAACTTAATAAGCCTAATATTAAAATGCATAACAGTTTAGGCATACGATGATTAAGCATACCGATTAGATGGCATAATCATAAAAACGCATACTAGTTAATTTACATACCGATTGAATTGGCATACCTGAAATCCGCATAATGTTATTAAGTATAACGAACGCATACATTTATGCGTTCGGTATACGTGGGGCGTTACTTGGAAAAAAGTAACTCAATTGGTCGTTGTTGTTTACAGAATCTGTACTTTTTGGGATTTATCTACTAGTACTATTGTTTCTAATACAATAAAATATGTTTCCATTTTTACAATGTTTTTTTAAAGTTTTGTGGTTAATATATTCCCCCTATTTATTAATTTGTTTTTATGCATGTATATGTAGGTTTATATTTGCCCCTGCGATTATTTATTTTTGGTAATTAGCTCTCCCTTTTGTTACCCTTCGCACCACTTACTTTTCTGGTTTATTTTTGGGTTTTCCGCTACTCAAATGTTGTCTGGAAGATATATCTGGGAGATGTCGCTTTTTAGCGATACGACCGCCAGGCCTACCTTTTTACTTTAATTATTTTCGCATATTTATGCACAAATAGCTGCGATCTGAGACATGTTTTATTTAACTTACCACCTTAGGTGTGTATTATAAATTATAATAATGCCTACGTAGGTTTTATAAACCATCCAGTTTTTTTGGTGCCTTACCTTAAAGGGATGTTTACCTTGTTGTTGTTGTTGTGGACTTTCTTTATTAGGTACCTCCCGTGTTGTGTACATCATTTTATGTCTACACTTGTCCAGAAAGCGGCTTTTTCCGTACGCGTAGCGTGCGGTAAAAGCCACTTTATGGCCAGGTGTGGCATAATTTTTTTTTTTACTTTTAGAGATTTTTTTATCTTTACTGTAGTTGAGCCACTAGGCCACTAACGGGGCGTACTGGGAATTTTCTTACATAATAGTAGATTGTGTCACAAGGGAGCAAAATGATGTATTTACGGCGAGGGCGTACATTGAATCCTGAACGCAGCGAAGGATTCTACAATTGAATCCCGAGCGTAGCGAGGGATTCTAAAGTAGAATCCGGAGCGTAGTGAGGGATTCAAGTGTTAACGCCCGTGGTGTAAATAATTTTGCTACCTTGTGACACATACTGCTTTTCACACCGACTATGAGTAAAATTTAAATACAAACGCTACCTACCAAAATAACGAAAACGAAATATATAGTTAGTCAAAGAGCATCACACATTTTTAATAAAATGAAATGTGAAATTGTTAAATTTACAGTTCCTTATTATTTATAAAACGTTTATTACTTTTTACGGACGGGACGAATTTACCACTTCCATATTATATTTATGGCCCTCGCCTGCGGCTCGGACCCCAAACACCTGTGGTCTGGGCCATTCCTTATTATCGACTTTATGTAGAGTCAATGTAGAGTCGATAATGTAGAGTCGATATGGAGAGTCGATATGTAGAGTTGATATGTAGAGTCGATATGTAGAGCAATAATGTAGAGTCGATAATGTAGAGTCGATATGGAGAGTCGATATGTCGAGTCGATATGTAGAGTGGATATGTAGAGTCGATATGTAGAATCGATATGTAGAGTCGATATGTAGTCAATAATGTAGAGTCGATATGGAGAGTCGATATGTAGAGTCGATATGTAGAGTTGATATTTAGAGTCGATATGTAGAGTCAATAATGTAGAGTCAATAATGTAGAGTCGATAATGTAGAGTCGATATGGAGAGTCGATATGTAGAGTTGATATGTAGAGTCGATATGTAGAATCGATATGTAGAGTCAATAATGTAGAGTCGATATGTAGAGTTGATATGTAGAGTCAATATGTAGAGTCTATAATGTATGGTATGGCAATGGCATATTCTAAGCGGGTTCAAACTAAAAATACCCTGTAGGTAGTCCTTGAACAGAAAAGTATCACTTTGATCCCTCTTATGAGGGATCAAAATACTTTTTTCTGAATAGGAGGTGTGAAAATAAAATTGGCTTATCAACATAGGTATACTATAATAGTGTAGGTATTTTAATAAATAAATTCGAGAGAAAGTACTTTTACGTAATTAAACTGAAAGCGACAGTTAGTTTTCAATACAAGTATGGATATGTCACTTTAAACATACTTGTACAAACTGCGATATCAATTTTTCGAATAAGCATCTAAAATTAAAATGTCTGATTAGACCTATTAAAATTATACTTTTTAGTATTTATGAACACTAATGTTATACCAAATAATTGTTATACGTTTTAATAGTATGCGAATTAAAATATGCGTTTTAAAATATACATTTTAATATTATACGAATATACAATTATGCGTAACAACGGTATGCATTGTCAAAATAGGAAGTTTTACTGTATGCGTTTTAATATAGACCCTGAAAATGTATTTGTAATTGTGTACTGCGAGACACACAGTCCGTAGCGAGCTTTCAACCGTGCAGCACATTACCGTGCACTACCTTTATACGAGTCGCGGCCTGCCTGCTCCTGTGTCTTTGTAAATTAACCTTCTGATAAGTGAGTCAACAAATAATTAAATAGAGAGTTGTAGTTTACCTCATCCACCACCAAACAACCTCTAAATTAGTAACCCGGCTATTTTGCCTGGAGTGTCTGATGCCAGTAGCTAACAGTAAGGAGGCGAAGACTCTTTTTGACAGCAGTACACCACAACTGTGACAAACACTACTTATCTCTTTCCGTTCAATATAGCGTGACAGTGACAGATTATACTATTTCTCTCTCTCTCTAATCGCGGTATTTTGTGGTAGCTAGACAACTAGACTGGTATTCACCAATCACATTTTGACATATACAGACAAATAGACCTTTCGCCACCTTACTACCAGTACCTCTAACACATCTGTGACACGCGACTCTTTGTCACGCGACAAATGCTACCTATCTCTTTCCACTCAATATAGTGTGACAGTGACAGGTCATGCTCTGTCGCACGAGCAGTGTGTAGCTCGTGAGTGAGCAATTTAAAAGAGCTATATCAGTTGGTCTAGCTCACCGGCTCACTAGGTCAGTTCCGATTCAAACAACTCAAGTATATATTTCAACTCACTCGTTCACTCGCTCTCAAGTAGCTCTAATGAGCCGTGAGCTGCGTTGACAAGACAGGGAGGAACATTTCGTCCTGTCTGTCTTGTCAGCGTATACCTAAATGCTCTCTCTTTCGTTCTGTAATAGTCGGATTTGGAGCCACTGAGCTACAAGAGCGAGTGAGCCATTGACACAACACGGAGCTACTGAGCTTATTTAGTATCCTCCTGACACCGAGCATTTAACTGAAATTCCTTGCCACTATAGCCGAATGTACTTTACAAAGCATTAAACTGTTTCTGTTGCAAAGTCCGAGACCTTGGCTGTTGAAAAAAACGTAAACTGAGGTGTTTCTCAAGTTTTCACTAAAACAAATGTTTTTTAATATTGTTTGATAAATACATTGATCATATTTCTGTTTAGGTATTTTTTGTCTTTTATAAAGGACTTTAGGTCATTCAAGCATAGTAGGTTACGTGAATAAATTAAACAAATTATTTAAAATTTTAATGAAATTTAATGTAATGTTACACATTAAGCACTAAACATAATCATATTTTTAATATAATCATAAAAAGTAAAAAAATACGCAATCAACACTTAGTTTTATAATATTTTTCATGAAAAAAACACATACACTACGAACGACAGGTCTTTGTATAGGTTTAATATTTTTACGACGGTTTATTTACTTTACTGTACTTCATATCTACACAAAAGTATGTGATTTTGAAAGAATGTTTACTAATTTGCAAATCTATAAAAAACCTACGTTAAAACGAGCGAATTTAACAAAAAAATATAAGTTTTACTTACTGCGTCGACCACGTGCCGCCATAGCTGTATACTCCTGAGGACGGGTCGCAAGAATGGCGGCCACTAGGTAGGATATCTCTATCAAACTTCGAGGACAAACTATCGCCATTACTTAAATTTCATTGGCTGTGAGCAATCACGTGTCCAATATCTTTTTAGCGGGAAAAAACAAACACTCGGGAATTGAGGCTACCTGTAGGTCGTCGGCCATTATCGACATACGGAGTTAAAAAATATTCGGACTTTATTTTATTTTATTTTATTTTATTTTAATGGTATTCAGGACAACAACAGCCGTAAATATACAGGTTTACATAAAATGTTTTACATAAAAGTAGGCCAATAACAGTCATCCATTAATAAGAAAAACAGTGATATCATAGTAAGCCAACAATAAAATAATACCTAATTAAAAAAAAGATATGATAGATATTGCAATTATAACATGATGATTCGATCATGGTTTTACAATTTCAGTTAAGTACAACCGGGATCATTGTTAGTGTATTACAATGCAAACACTCAGAGACGTTAATTGAGAAACGAACACAGAAAAAAAAAGAGAAATACAATATTATAAGCAGATTGCTTTAAAATACCCATAGTACGCACAGATCAGAATCACAAAAATTTACCAATTGACCTTCTTCGAAAACCAAAAAACTACAAAAAATTCAAATTTGATGCAGTTATTACATTCCTTACTACTTAATTATTACTAATAAGTACTACTACTATTTAGACAAAGAGTGCCACGAACGAGGCCCATTTGATAATAATGAACTAACTAACTAAAGCCTTATTGAGCTTACTATGGGGCTAGTTCGATTTGTGTAAGATTGTCCCCTAATAACTATTAAGTAATATACTAAGTAATACCTTGTTATTCAAAGTCGTTGGTCAGTACTTTATAAACGTCATTTTTGAATTTATTTTTAGACCCAACGAATGGATCAGTCATATAAAATTCTTGGTTATACAGACGAGGTATACGAGATAGCACAGCATTGTCACCGTAGTTAGTGGAGTGGAATGGGACCAGGAACAGAGTGGTATGCCTAGTGCGACGTTTAGGGGCACGGAACCATAACCCCGATAATAACTCAGGACAGTCAACGCGATTCCTAACTATGTCGTAAAGTAGACTCATGTCGGCCAATTTACGCCTTTCTTCAAGAGTTAAAAGATTATATTTTCTGCAGGTGTCATAATAGGTAGGGAAGGAGTAATTAAATTTGTAATTTAAATGCGACACGAATTTTTTTTGTATTCTTTCGATGCGGTCTTTATAAGTGGCATAGCAAACTGACCATATGGGAGAAGCATACTCCAATATGCACCTTACATACGCGTAATAAACTATTTTAAGGCTCAATAAATTTTGGAAAGGTTTGCAGGTCCTCATTACAAAGCCAAGATTACGAAAAGCCTTATTCACGATCAGGTCAATATGATTTCTCATGGTCATTTTGGCATCTAACATTACTCCTAGGTCACGTACAACATCGACCCTCTGCACTCTAACGCCATTGAAGTTATAAGAGAAATTAAGCGGTTTTGTTCTACGAGTAAAGCTAATACACTGACACTTATTAATGCTTAATGTAATCTTATTCTGTAAGTAGTAATTAACTAGATTATTGAGATCTCTTTGCAACAGTTCACAGTCAGCCAAAGATTTGATACGCATAAAAACTTTTTTATCATCTGCATATAATAAATGGCGAGCATGAACAAAACAGGTATTTATATCAAATATATAAGCATTATAGAACAGAGGTCCGAGATGAGAGCCCTGGGGCACGCCAGAAGGTATTTCTACATAATCAGACCTGAAACCACCAAGAACTACTGCCTGAGAACGATTAGAGAGATAGGATCTGACCCACCGCAGAAGATCCCCATGAATTCCTAGGGCTTGAAGCTTTGAGAGCAGGATGGCATGATCTACCCGATCAAATGCTTTTTCGAAGTCAGTGTAGATCACGTCAACCTGCCCACCGCCTTCCATTTCATTGAGGATATAGTTGGAGAAACAGGCCAAATTAGAAACTGTAGAGCGTCCTTTAAGAAAACCATGCTGACTATCAGAGACACCTTGACTTATTAAGGGGTAAATATTATTGAAGACAATTGATTCAAAAAGTTTGGCAGTTGTATTGAGGATTGAGATTGGTCGATAATTATCTATTTTTGATTTTGAACCCTTTTTGTGTATTGGAATTATATGAGCTTTTTTCCATATCTCTGGGAAAACACACTCCTTTAGCGACATACGGAATAAAATTGTTAATGGAAGTGTAAGGCTTCTCGCACAGGAAGACAGAAATAATGGTGTCACTCCATCACAGCCAGGTCCTTTTGACTTATCTAGGGCTTTTAAAAACTTAAAAACCGAGTCACACGTGATATCGATACTGGATAAAACATCGGAATGATTACTAAACTGTGGGATATCGACAGGAATTGAAGGCGAGGTTGTGGTAACAAAAACACTTTCGAAGAACGAGTTAAATGCGTTACAAATGTCTCGGCCACCCGTGTAGTTAATATTACCTAGCTGGAAACGATTGGGATAGTTTGACCCCCCACGCTTAGATTTTACGTACCTCCAAAAAACTTTAGGGGAGTGTTTGATATGGGATTCAACATTCTGGGTAAAACGTTGGAAGCACTGATCCTGAATGCGTTTCTGTCTAGCTCTAAGAAGAGAAAATTCATCGTAATCGCGAGGATTTGAGAATCTTTTCCATCTGCGATGTAATTTAGATTTTTCGCGTATTATTTTGACAAGAGAAGGGCTATACCATATTGGATAAGATTCTTTATTAGGGTATGATATAGGTACAAACAATGAAAAACACTCATTCAGAATATTATAAAATATATCAACTGATTTGTTTACATCATCAGTGCTTAAAATATTCACCCAGTCTATGCTCCCTAAATGTTCGTTAATTATTTCGTAGTTACATTTAGAAAAGTTGAAACGGGGGATTTTATTTCCCTTTAACGGTTGTATGTATAAATCTAAGATATCAATCGTAAATGAAGGATGATATACGTCTAATTTAGAGATGGGTTGACATTGTGTCACGCATAATGTTTGATTACTAAAGCACAAGTCCAATATGTTATTACAAGAATTCGTAATAAAGTTGTGTTGAGTTAGCCCTAGGTATTGCAAATCCTCTACGAAGGCCAACGCAGCGTTTTGGTAGTCCGTTTTCCCCTGATTTAGTAAGCTAAAACCTAGATCAGTACTCCATGTAATACAAGGTAGATTAAAATCCCCCAATAACAAATAATTAGAAGTCGGGTGTTTTTCTAGCATACGCGAAATGTTTGATTTAACCACTTCCAAATTAAGCGGTAACTTGTCTTCATCGGGCGCAAGATATGCCACCGCCGCGATCAAGTCGGCTGAGGCGCCGATAGCACGGGCGGGTATAAAAACGCACAGCGATTCGAAGCCAGCGCACGACCAATCTCGGTACACCTCGGCACAGAGGGCGCGGCGAGCGCACACCATTACGCCGCCACCCGTACTTTTGTTTGTGAGGTGAAGGTTTCTATCACAACGAAATACGTCATATCTAAAATCGCACAGTTCCGAGTCTAAAACGTCGCTTTGTAACCAGGTTTCCGTTAAAAATATTATGTCATAGTCATTATGAAGTATATTATTGTATATTTCGAGACATTTAGTTCGAAGTCCACGGACATTTTGATAGTAAACATTTAATTTAGTATGTAGTATGTTAGCCATTTGCAGGGAGGGTATAAATAAATGTGAGAATTGTAAGTGTAGTACAGAATCGCATATTTGGTAATATAATATACTGGCTTTTACTAATATAGGAAGCAATACGTTGCAGGCAATCGTCAATCGTTATCATTGTAATAAGTGGGTAATTACTGACAGGTTGGTTATTTGCATTACGTGGCGTATAGAAAAGCGATGATAGTAAGCATAAATAAGGCACATTCACTTCAACAAGATAATAATAATAATATGTACTTTTGTAACTTTTTACTTGATAATCGATAGTGACATTTAGAACAAAATTGGCAGTGAGGTAGTTCTTGTAGTAACTAATTAGCACTAAGCAAGGTATCGGCAGTGTATACATTTGGTAATAATAACTAAAGTTGTAATCATTTACAATTAGATAAGGTGTGATCTCTGTTCTGTGTATTCTACGGGTATTGAGTATTGTTAACGTTACATTAAATAATAAATAATTTGTTGATCTAAAAAGTATCGACTTCGTAAACATATCATGAAATATGAAACACCGGTAACGTGCTGTCTTATCATCATTACATAAAGTGTAGCACAAGTATATTATTTTATATGGCATATTACAGAAAATATTTTGAATCAAAAGAGTATACAGCAAGATGTAGGATAAAATTATTAAAGATGATTCGAATTTTAGATGTAGACAGAGACAGCATAGTAATTCTAGGTCATAAAACAAAAGTCATTTAATTTTTTTTAGATCACTGACATCCTTCATGTAAATAATTGCCGATTTATCCGATTTCCTCGCAAAGATCTTACAATTTCGTACCCACACGTATTTATAATTCGCTACGTCAGCCGCGTTCTTGGTCTCCTTGCGTAGTTGTTTGTAGAACGGTATGAGATGCTCATTTACAAAGATTTTTCGAGATTCACCAGGCATATCGATATCGGTGGTTGTGATACCTTTTTTTCTGCGAATGCCGGAAAGAATGCAGTCCTTATGAGTTATGGAGTTGAATTGGACGACGATGTTTTTAGGCTTGCCTGCCACTTCCACCCGAGGCTGTACACGGTTGACATGGTTCATACAGTCAACGGTGATCTCCACGCCAACGGCCTTGGCATACTTTATAACGCAGGCAGAAAGATCCTCGGTTTTGGTTTCCGGGACGCCGGAGATTTCCAGATTAAATAGGCGCTCGCGCTGTTGCGTTATGTAGTGTTCTAATTGCATATTATTACATGAATCTCTTAAGTGTAATACCTCTTGTTCTAAAGTGTCGATTCGATTAATATCACGCTCCATTGATTCGACACGCGAATGAAGAATGTCCTGCCTCTGAGAGTGAAAGTTGAGGGAGTCCTTGAAATCGGCCACCTCGGACATAAATTGGTTATGTTCGACAATAAGATTTTCTGTCGTAGATCTTATGTTTGTATATTGATCTTTTAGAGTACAGTTTATTTAGCACTTTGTAAAGGACGCCAGGTGTCAGGAGGGTATAATAGCTAGTGAGCCGTTGACATGCCGCGGAGCGTAGGAGAGTAGTCTAAAATAGCAGACACGTATTTCTTTTTAGCTGCCCAAATTCAACCTGATAGGAGAAATTGTCCTTCAAAGTACTGAAAAGTGACTATACCCTCCCACTTCTACAGAAAAAAAATTGAACCAAGTTGCTAGTTAATTACTGGTTTCATTATATGTTGGAGAACATGAAAAAAGAATAGACACTCGATAGCATATTATATCAAAATGAATCAAATCGGAGTCGGACAGTTGAGTACCTTTCCTTGTGAGCTAAAAGAGTGATACAAATCTTTGAGATCTAAAGATGCATATCACTCTTGTCACTTTAGTGACACATTTTGCGCATGCCTACAGTTATGCTAGACAGCCAGCTAGCAGCATTACTATTTCTAGAAACCCTCGCAAATTTATTTTGCAAATATTCTCCATTATTATGATTTCTTCTTTTAAACATCTGATATTATACTAGCAGTTCAGGAAATATGGCCTCTGTACGTCTAGCATAACTGTGACACGCGACTCTTTGTCGCGCGACAAATGCTACCTATCTCTTTCCACTCAATATAGTGCGACAGTGACAGGTGATGCTCTGTCGCGCGAGAAACGAAGTCGCGGCCAGTTATGCTAGACGTACTGGTGAGAAGAAAAGCCGCAAGAAAATTTGACTTTTAATAAAATTGATATTTTTTTCACATATAACTCCCATTGTGGGCCCGAATAACTCGAAAAATTTTAACCACGTATTCCTGATGGTATTACAAGTAAATAACGTTTCATCAACATAGGTCGAATTTTGTCATTTTACATTAATAGTCTTATGGGACAAAATACATCAGTAAATTCAGCCCCTCCTTATAAACGTAAACATGTCCTTACATGAGGAAAAGATATCAAAAAGGAAAAAAAAAGCTATAATGGAAACAAAAGGTCAATTTTTTGAACTCGTAGTTGTTTACCATCAAATACTGCGAAGGTTAATTGCTGTTTAGTTAAAAGATTTAAAAAAAATAGTAAAAGCATCTTAGTCACATTTATAAGGGAGTTTTCATTTAAAAAATAATGAACATCTCGGAAAGTAACCGTTTTTCGACTATACATTACATAACTTTTTTTACTCATAATTGTTGTTAGAATCTATAGTTATAGTTTTTCGGGTTACTCGGGCCCAGCCGTGTATCTTACAAATTAACCAACCTCTTCCACAGTCCTCAGCTCCGTCAGCCAGTGTCTCAGCCTGGTCCAGGAGAGAAGAGAGGATGGCTCGTAGCAGATGACGGCAGCGTGAGCGCCTCTGTAGTACATGCGGGTCATGGCTTCGTATCTGAAAGTTCAAATAAACGAAATAAATTTTAATAATTTAATTATAATATTAATTAATAAAAGAAGTAAGAACAATATCCCAGCAGACTGTTTATCGAGAGTTGAAACGATTTCCTGTCCCACAGTTCTCGACTACGGAGCAGTTGCTGACGCGCAAGAAACGGACGAGTATATTTCCAGCGAAGCGACGAACGAAAACAACAGATCACGTTTCAAGAAGGTACTTTTGCCTATGAGCGATAAGGCAATCTATTGCGAAATTTCAACTAGCAATATTAGACCTTATTTGCCAAGTGCGTTGAGAAAAGTACCGTTCGATTCGGTACACAATTTAAGTCATCCAGGGATACGTGCTACCAGAAAAATGATAGCTAACAGATTTTTTTGGCCTGGGATGAATCGTGATGTAGGACTTTGGGCGAAATGTTGTCTACAGTGTCAACGAGCTAAGGTAACTAGACATACTGTATCAGAGTTTAATGAGTACCCATCCGTTGACAGGTTCGAACATGTTAATGTGGACATCGTCGGAGCCCTCCCAACAACGCCTGAGGGTTATAGGTATGTGGTAACTGTAATTGACAGGAAAACGCGTTGGCCGGAAGCTTTTCCTGTTAAAGAGATAACCGCAGAAAGTATAGCCAAAGCCATCTATGACGGCTGGATAACTCGTTATGGGTGTCCAATTAAATTGACAAGCGATCAAGGTCGTCAATTTGAAAGTTCGTTGTTCAATAATCTATTAAAACTATTGGGAATAAAAAAATTAAGAACCACACCCTACCACCCTCAGAGCAATGGCATGATCGAGAGATTTCATAGATCAATGAAAGCTTCATTAAAAGCTACGCTAGATTGTAATTCATGGGTTGATCAGCTACCATCAGTTATGTTAGGTCTCCGCGGAGCGCTGAGAAGCGACAATGGCGTCAGCGCTGCCGAGATGACTTTCGGAAGGAACCTACGCTTACCAGGTGACTTTTACGACTCCAAAGTGACGGAGCCAGGCAACGACGAGACTATCGTCGAACGGATTCGCCAGACAATCGGTAAGTATAAACCGACTTTAAAGTCACATAACAGCAACAGATCTTTTTTTGTGCATCCGGACTTAAAGTCATGCACCCAAGTATTCGTCAGAGATGACACGGTAAGACGCCCGTTAAAATCTCCATACGCCGGACCTTATAAAGTTATAAAACGTTATGACAAAGTTTATAAAATTAAATTTCCAGGTCGCGTACCTAGTCAATATTTCTATAGATCGCCTAAAGCCCGCGTATATATTAAACGACGCAAGCGACGTAACGGCAGACCATACGACTAGCGACCAAACTGACAGACAGACTAATTTGAACCCTAAGAGTATAGACGTACAGCCTATACCGCAGAGTACTACGAAAAGTGGCCGAGTCATACGTAGGCCAATTCGTTTCGAATTCCCGTAGGTCAAGATGCTCTCAAATTTTAATTGTGGGGATACCTACCAAGGGACATGTATTTAGTTATATTTTAGTTTTGAGTAATATTTTATAATGTTTCTATTGTTGGGTAACACGATGTAGCATAAATGCAATCAGGCCATTTTAAGCGCACGTTAAACAACATTCTTAGATGTGTAATTTTTTTAATTTGTAAGTCATAGCACAGGAAAAAGTATGTCGTTCAAAATGCAATTTCGTAAAAATACCACTTAAAAATCCCTAGTTACTTCTCGAGTCGAATTTCATTCTACAGATATATTTTCGAACGTACAAGATGGTTTACGGACAAAGTAAGAAAGACATTATTGAGCAAGCCCAAATTGTGTCTAATAAAATGTGAGAAGTTTACGTTTTGCAAATGACCTAGCTATAGTTTGTGTTAAAATGTTAATTAAGAGAAAGAAAACTTTCAATTTACAAAATGTTTGTATTTCAAAAAATGTTGTCTATGTTTAATTAATTGTTTCTATTTTTTAGCCTTAAACAAACGTCATTCAATAATTCTGTTTCATTACATTCATTTCAATATGAACATTGTTGTTATCAGTATAGCAGTGTAATATTCGGGCAGCGTGAATTCCTGGTATCACCGGCGCCGCCGATGCGAAGATGCAGCGTGCGCAGATGTAGAGTTACAGTCGATAGTAAAGCAGAACGCTCACCGATAGCGAAGCGATACCAAGCTATTCATGCTGAATATATGTTTATGTATTTTAAAATTTTTGTAACTCAAAAATTGGGGAGGAATATTGTAGGACACATTGTATAGTACAATATAATGCTGACAACGCATTGCCGGCAAACCGAATGGCTACGGCGCGGATCGCCAGTCGTCCCCGAGCATTCGCTTTTGCCGGTTTGTGTTTTTCCTACCACTAAGACAGTGGACATCTGTATGATATTTTACCTTGAAAATATAATTGTTAAAATAACGGTCTTATACATTAAATTCAGTGCTTCCATTATAAACTTTCTTATTCATTTATTCCATCAACTTTCTGATTATTAGTGGAGTCAAAGTAAAGGACTAAGGACTATCCTTACATTAGTTTTACTTGGTCCATTTGGTAACGATTTGTTTATCAATTAGAAAATAAATGACATACTCGAAGTCATCGTTTTAATTTTTATTTAATAGAATTGCAATCAAAAAAACAAAAAAGCACTTACTAATCTTAACCTTGCGCAAAGTTCTTTTCTAAAAAAATATTCCAGGACATTTGGTAACGGTAAGGGTCTAAACCTTTACTTATATTCGAATTTACCACTTATTTACCATTCCTTATGCTATGTAACATATAAAAAACGGTACAATTAACAATTCCTCATATTATTTACAGCAAAAACTATTAAATATAGCTTATATTATATTTAAAATCAACAAAAACATTTTTTAAATTACGGGGACAGTTTCCAAATGGACACCCATGTTACTTAACGGACAATATAATGACGAGATCACAATAATCACAAATTGGCACTTTTATAAAGTGATTAAATAAAATATTTATATTGCCACTAAGTAGTTGCATTAAAATAAAAAATAAAATAAAATAATTTATTTCTGCAAGTAGGCCCTCAAGGGCTCTTTTACATGTCTTAAAAATGACAACAAAAATGACTTGCTACTCTTATAAATGACAAAAATGATATTCTTATCAAATCAGATAACTAATGCAAACTTTAAGCAGTGTTTGAAATGTCTTTTTTGCAGTCTTTTATCTCGTACGTAAACCATACAGTAGCGGAAAAAATCCATCATAAGTATTCAATTTTTTTTTATTACAAGAACAATATAATCCGAATGAAAATTGCGAAAGTATACGATTTACTATATAGAATTAAGTATTTGACTAGTATTATTGCAACTAGAACTCAACTCATTAAACTTGAGGGACTTTAAAAAGTGTATAATTATTGACTATGGCGCAAAATATGGATGGCATTGTTTTTAATAGCAATTATATAAAAAAATGTTAAATCTCAAGTTAATACTTTGTTCTAAAACCTTTTCTAAAAATCGGTGCCAAACACAAAAAAAATACATACACATACAGTGGAACATAGAACCTCCTCCTCTTTTGAAAGTCGGTCAATCGGTATTTATGTGTTTCAATATTATCATTTTCGCAGTAATAAGGTAATGTATTACTATATGCTTTGGGCTTAAAATCACTAAATCTCATAATACCTTATTTGCCAATACACCCTATTTTCAAATTACCATGAGCTCATAAAACCTAAATGTCAAATTGTAACATTCTTAAAATGAACGAAATTCATTATGACTTTGACTTAAAACGGCATATTCTCTAAATGCCTGAAGATTGAAATGCACAATCCTTCAATTACCGAATGACAGAAATGACAAAATATCAAAACAACTCAACCTCAAAATACCTAAATTTAGGCATTTTTCCTACCTACCTTTCCTAAAATACCTAATTTTTTTTACGTGTGTTTATTTGATAGTATAAATTTAGGTATTTTGAGGTTTGGTTGTTTTAAGCATATGTTGTTTTGCCATAATGCTGTTTTGAAGTTTAGGTATTATGAGCCTAAGGTATTTTGAACATCGGCGATATTAAGGTTTCGGTTGATTGTGAACAAAATTTAGGCATTCTGCAATTTAGGTATTTTGAGACCATGAAGTTTTGAGATCTGGGAATATTGATAATGAGGTAAAATGAAATTTAGTGATTTTAAGCCCAAAGCTACTATATTAATCGAATAAAACAATAATAAAATAAGACGGTTCCCTAAATAAGTCATAAGACTCAAAAGGCAGGAAATATATGTATATGTATGAAAATACGACAAACACCCAGACCGATCATTTATATAGGTACCTAACGTAGCAATTTAATAGTTCTTTAAGACTCTTTGATATTTAATACGGCCAAAGTCACGGTAAACACTAGTATTATTCAATGTGCATGCAACTTTATGTGTCCGTTTGTTAACGTTTTCCAGTCCGGCTTATACGTAACGTGACAAAATGTTAACAAACGGACGTTACGATTTCGCCGAACTAGAATTAAATCGCTTTCAAGTTATGCAAAACAAATAACAAATTTTACATTAAAACTCGACAAAATACTGCAAATTACGTTTTTTGGTTTGATAGAAATAGCAATTCATTTACTTTCTCCTTGAACAGCATAAATCGATGCACTAAACGGACAAACACTTTGATAAACTTCCCTGGCTTAACACCACGCCACGGAGATCGCACTTCAACGGACTATTTTCGAAATATGACGTTTTGAACGCACTTTATCTATGGTCACAGGGTTTCTAGTGAACCAATTAAACTCAAAAGTGGTGGGATTTTTTTTACAAGATTGCAAAATTTGCGTTACCAAACGGACAATGTCCGGACTGCAATTTCGAGGGGACAACGTTACAATTAAATTTCAACCATTTTCATGTTGAGCTTAAGGCAGTTTTTCCTGGGCAAGATATTCTTCAATGTTTAAGCGTCCAAAAAATGTGTTTACTTTGTGTTACCTCTATAGAAATAAAATAGGTAAATATCGTTCAAAAATCGAGCTGTTGGGTGGGGACAGTACTGGAGGACGATTATACCGTATTTAAAAGATAGATTTTATATAAGAAAAATTAGTTTTAATATACTTAAACCTAAATAATTAACAAATTAGAAAACTACTAAATCCAAAAAACATAGCTTTATCTGTCTAAAAAAATCATGTCACGAGTTAATGGCAAAAAATGCAAGGGGACATGAGCAAATCACGAAGTACAACTTTAAATAGAAATGCCCTTATGCCATTCAATACATTCTACAAAACAATTAAAGACATTTTGAAACATGACCAACTAAATATTTTGCCAACTAATAATATTCTAAAAAATAATTTGCGAAACATTGGTTTGCCATGAGAGGATTCTACGAAATGAAACTATGGGAAAAATAGTTTGCGAAGTGACAATTTGCCTTATAATTTTCGGCCACATATTAGTAAACCCCCTAAAGGACTGGTTGTTGATAGTAGCTTCAAAAAATTTTATACAATATGAAACATAGAATGTCTCTACAGACCCAATAGTTTCCGAGATAAAGCTTTTCAAAACTCATCATTTTTTCGAACTTTGCAATTTTGGTAAGGACATTGCTCATCATCCTCACTGCGATCGGCGCCGCCGCGGCCGCCCTTTCAAGAGGGCTAAATGAACTGACTGATTTATTGATTTTGAATAACTCAATTTACTAACTGATACACCTAATAACTTTTTCACACCTCCTATTCAGAAAAGAGTATTTTGCTCCCTCATAAGAGGGATCAAAGTGGTACTTTTCTGTTCAAGGACAACAGGGTATTTTTAGTTTGGACCCACTTAGAATATGCCATACCATAGACAGCTTTATTAGTATATTACACACAGAGGCGGTATAATGAGTGAGATCACAAGTGTTTACGGTCCGAGCCGCAGGCGAGGGCCATAAATATGACTTGGAAGTGGTATTTTCGTCCCGTTTGTAAAAAATAATAATCTTTTTATAAAATAATAATGGACTATAAATTTAACAATTTTTAACATTACATTTTAATAATAATGTGTAATTCTCTTTGATTAACTATATATTTCGTTATTGTAGGTTGGTAGGTAGCGTTTGTATTTGAATTTTCCTCATAGTCGGTGTGAAAAGCAGTATGTGTCACAAGGTAGCAAAATTATTTTCACCTCGGGCGTTAACACTTGAATCCCTCACTACGCTCCGGATTGTACTTTAGAATCCCTCGCTACGCTCGGGATTCTATTGTACAATCCTTCGCTTCGTTCAGGATTCAATATACGCCCTCGCCGTAAATACATCATTTTGCTCCCTTGGGACACAATCTACTATTGTAGCCCTTGCCTTTTTTATGTCATTATTCGTAGCTTAGCTTTATTTTCATTAAATATCATTGTTCACACTTCGCATTTTCTTTTCTAACATCCCATAACGTACAGGGCTACGATAGTATAACAGGGATTACGAAAATTCAGGGTCAAAACTCATTCAAAACGACAGAATATTGCAAAAAATTCCGAAGTTCGAAAAAATTATAAATTTTGAAAGACTTTATCTCAGAAACTATTGGGCCTACGCTTCTACAGAGACAATTTTAGTCTCATAGTTAGGTATTGTAGCAAATTTAGTCTACTTTAAAAACGCCCTGAGAAGGTACTACCAAAAACTAGCGCTAGCTACTAGCTGGGCGTTGGCCAACATCATTAACAAGTCTGCAAAAAATCTGAACAACCGGATTTGTCCCAAGCTCAGAGGAAAGTTACTGGATAAGTACCTAACGAAATCATCAGCAAAAAAAATATGTAGTATGTATGTATGTATGTATGTAAACTCTTTATTGCACATCTCTTTACTCTTTATTGTCGTTATTAAAAAATTCCCTTACTCCTTACAGATAACCGTGGCTAGATAACTAGTGAACTGTGAAGATTTTTTTTCCTAGAAGATAACTAGTTATCTCCGAGGATTTTATATTCTTCGCAGATAACTTTTTTTTTTAACAGTTTTCTGTGAGGAAAATCCAATCCTTGTAGATAACTGGTTACCTCCAAGGATTTTATATTCTTTGCAGATAAATATTATTTTTTTAAGTTTTCTGAGATTAAATTGTATTCATCGGAGATAGCTAGCTAGCTAAACTTAAAAAAATAATAGTTATCTGCAAAGAATATAAAATCCTTGGAGGTAACCAGTTATCTACAAGGATTGGATTTTCCTCACAGAAAACTGTTAAAAAAAAAAGTTATCTGCGAAGAATATAAAATCCTCGGAGATAACTAGTTATCTCCAAGGAAAAAAAATCTTCACAGTTCACTAGTTATCTAGCCACGGTTATCTGTAAGGAGTAAGGGAAAAAATTGTATTTTTTTATTTAAATAATTTTTTTCCTTGACTTATGGAGCGGCGAAACAAATTGGCCCGGGGCGCCAAATTTCAAAATACGCCCCTGATTGTAACTCAGTGTAAGGAAGTATTGTGACCACATTTTTTGTACATTGCGTCATGCATGTTGAATATGTTGATAATGTCACACAGCTACGCGTCGCGCTAGGTCAGCGAAACGCGCACCTGTGCGATACCCGAGTAGCCATAGCAATGTAAGGCTGATGACACACTGAATGTAATAAAAAGCGATCCCATAAGAGAGGTCAATGTTATTTTTTTCTTTAAGGGGGAAAGTAATATAGGGACAGGTCTAGCGACGTCAGCTCATATTCAAGTGCGAGTGTACCGCGATATGAGCTGACTCGGCAAAAGCCACGTGCATGCAACGGGCCCGCCGGACCCCAGTCCCGCCTAAACTATGGTATTGTAAACTTGTATGTAATTTGTGTTGATTTAATAATATATCGAAGTTGATTATATTCGGACTTGTCATTTTCATCAAACACCTTTACACCTCACCGACCGTATCACGTCGGGGTCACCAGTGTACGGACTGGGGTCCGGCGGGCCCGTTGCATGCACGTGGCTTTTGCCGAGTCAGCTCATATCGCGGTACACTCGCACTTGAATATGAGCTGACGTCGCTAGACCTGTCCCTATAAGGTGATTCGGGAGACATGAACAAAACCAACACTACAAAATTCAATTAATGTAAATGGACGGTTCACTATCGTATTTAAGTGAAAATTTCACACCTTTTTCCTTTCTGTACAAAACTTAATTCTCTACAATCATGGTCATTCTAAAAGTAATATAAAACGTCTTTAACTATTATGACATTATGAAGAAAGTAAATTGTCATTGTCATTTTGGCAATGTCAACGTTAACAAACATTCACAGTTAAAGCAAAGAGTATCGGTACTTGACGGAAATATTCTAATAGGGTATTTGACAACAATCAAAATAAATTCATTAACTCTAACCAGCAAATTACGCTTCCAAAACAGCCCGGATAAAATCATTCAAACTTATTTTCGTGCCATCAACGATTTTACAATGACGAAAACTAAAAATAAGGCACCATGTTGAGCATGACGTCACAAGCACGTCACAAGATAGTATTTCATACTAAACTGCATACTTTCGGAGCGTTTTGACACTTCATAAAAAGAAGCTGATTTGAACTGTCATCAAGTAGCCTATTGTAGATTGACCAATTTGAAAATGAATGTCGTAAAAAACTCAAAACTTTTTGTTTTCAGCGCCAAAAGAATTTTAATTTATTTTTCAGAATGGTGTACATAACTAAATGTTTACGACTTAAGTACTCAAGTAGTAAGTAGTAAATGGTACAGAGGGCGCTAGTATCTCCAATACGAAAGCATTCAAAACTTACGTGCGGTGACGTCATAAGCTAATTGGAGAAATTGGATAACTCGCTGTCCCGGAATGACAGAGGTGCGGGTTCAAATCCGGCATTAGCTGTAGTCGATCGTATTTGATTTTTCAATGCATTTGCTCAATGTATCTATAACTAGCTGTTGCCCGCGACTTCGTCCGCGTGAAATTCGAATACCCATGTGGGTGATTAAAGGTGCACATACCTATTTTACCGCAGGCTAATAGTAGTACCGCTTTCTACATTACATACCAAAACCACGTAAAACTGGCTGGGCCCGAAGCAGTAACTACCCCCTAAGAAGCAACCCTTTTTATCCCCCTAGGGATGAGTTTCGAAACGGTGAATTCACGTTTCTTTTATTGAAGAAACGTGATAAGTCAGGAGAACGACTTTTTAAGAATGTGTGGATATATTTTCTTGGATTTTAGTAAATAGGCCTTTAATGTAACATTATACCTCTAACTGTAAGAACCATTCTCTATACAAACTTTAATACCATTAAAATATGAATTTCCAAACACTTTTTTATTCTTTTTACGTCGTATATAAATAATGTACTCCGCATATTTCAAGTTTCTAGGTTTATTAGTTAATGGCTCTGTCCAAATTCAAATTTTCCACCCCCATTTAGCTCTATTTAATTCGGTATGAATTTCGAAAACCGGCAAAGTTAATTTTCTTGACATATAATGAAGGGTTTACATATCAAGTCGCAGATCTCCTACTTTAAAAATCATGTCCCAAGTATACAAATTTCAACTCCAACTTTAGTCCCTTAGAAACTGAATTTTGAAAAACTGTGGAATCACTTTTCTTTACATTTAATAAACCAGTGTATACATAAAGTTTCAAACCTTCCCATGCAAATATACAACTCTTTTAAACCCCTCAAGAGAAATAAGAACCTCTGCACATGTAAAGTTTCTAGATCTATAAGTTTTTGTTCTGTCTTTCAAACTTTCAACCTCTATTTATTTTAATTCCTAAATAAGATGAATTTCGGAAAAAGGGAATAATGGCTTTTCTTGGCTTATTATAAAAAGTCTATCTATGATGTCTTAGATCTCCTAATGTAAAAATCATAATTATATTCCCGATACAAACTCTCAAACCCTATTTAAGCTTTTCGGGGATGAATTTCAAAAGACGGTGAAAACACTCTTCTTTTAAAACAATGAAAAATTTAAACATGAAGTTTCATACCTCTTACTCAAAAAGATCGTAAAGTCCCGATACAATTTTTCAACCCCTATTTAAACCCCTTAGAGAATGAAATTCAAAAAACGGTGAAATTACTTTTCATTGATCTAAATGAAGAATATATACATGAAGTTTCAAATCTCTTACTTAAAAATATCGTAGAGTCCCGATACCAACTTTCAACCCCTATTTAAACCCCTTAGAGAATGAAATTAAAAAAACGGTGAAATTACTTTTCATTGATCTAAATGAAGAATATATACATGAAGTTTCAAATCTCTTACTTAAAAATATCGTAGAGTCCCGATACCAACTTTCAACCCCCATTTAAACCCCTTAGAGCATGAATTTCAAAAAACGGTGAAACCACTTTTCTTTTATTCTAATGAAGAGCCTAAACGTGATCTTCCAAACCACTTACTTTAAAAATCGCAGACTCTCCATACAAACTTTCAACCCCCATTTTAACCCCTCAGGGGATGAATTTCAAAAAACGGTGAAACCACTTTCCTCTCATTCCAATTCTACTGAAGAATCTAAGCATGAAGTTTCAAACCTTTTACTTAAAAAGATCGTGGAATGCCGATACAAACTTTCAACCCCCATTTTAACCCCTCAGGGGATGATTTTCGGGAAACGGTGAAACTGCTTTTCTTTCATTCTAATGAAGAATCTAAGCACGAAGTTTCAAACCTCTTACTTTAAAAATCGCAGACTCTCCATACAAACTTTCAACTCCCATTTTAACCCCTCAGGGGATGAATTTCAAAAAACGGTGAAACCACTTTTTTTTCATTCTAATGAAGAATCTAAGCATGAAGTTTCAAACCTCTTACTTTAAAAATCATAGTCTCTCCATACAACTTTTGAACCCCTATTTGAACCCCTTAGGGGACGAATTTCGAAAAATCCGTTCTTATCTCTCACCTACGTCATATGACCATACTACTGTAAAAGTTTCAAGTTCATCGCTTCAGTAGTTTCGGCTGTGCGTTGATGAGTCAGTCAGGACTTTGCCTTTTATATATATAGATTATAATAAAATTGTGGTGTTTCCACATTAAGCTATGAGGATTCAAAATATTTCCAGTAAATATGATGTTTCCTTAAAATAGTGCATTAACTTAAGTACTCGCCAACTGCTAAGACAGTTTGTTGGCGAGATCGCGCATATCATATTTTACAATTCTTAGCTACATTCACCTAGTTTATTATTTCTAACAAGTTATAAGGATAAATTAAACAGGAATCAAGTTATCCAAAAATATCAAACTAATACTGGTATGGAACAGTAGCTTATAATATAATTACTCAATTCGTAGGGTTGATTTTGCTCATGTCTCCTGAATCGGCCTGTATATTTATATTTTGCTTAAAATTTACCATTAGTAGTTCGAAAAATTCGCGGCTAGATGTTGACACCCACTCTTCACTCTCTCTCTTTACTCTACAGTCCTTCGCACTATGGACTTTACGACACGTCGAGGTAAATAATATTATCAGTAGGGAATCATTGAATAGGGATTTGGAAATCATTATTAGGCGTATTTATCATTTTTAATTTAAATGCCCATTTAGGAACTATAAGGGCCTATGCACACGGCGTCTTTTAAACGCACTATTGAAGCGCATTTCGTAACGCTGTCCCTTTTACACTCTAAAAGTAAACAGAGACAGGCGTCTGCATAGGCTCTAACGATTTAAAGTTGGTGAGTAACCTAGTTTGCCCTCCGGCCGGAAAGCGTCACCTTGCCGGCCGCTGCGCTAAACAAAGATGCCGGTTTCTGGCTCCGTAGAACAGAAAAATAATATACAAACCTTGGCCACTAAATAAACCTCAGATCACATGTAATCGTCGGCGGAAGCGAAGCCGAGTAAGTAATTTACTATTATTTTAAATGGAGTCAGGTTTTTTAGGGTTCCGTAGCCAAAATGGCTAAAAAGGAACCCTTATAGTTTCGTCATGTCCGTCCGTCCGTCCGTCCGTCCGTCCGTCCGTCCGTCCGTCCGTCCGTATGTCACAGGCATTTTACTCAAAAACTACAAGACCTATACTGATGAAATTTGGAATATAGATGTCTTGTAGATGCCGCAACTAAGTTTGGTAGTTAAATAATAAAAATAAAAAAATCTAGGGGGGGCACTCCATACATATAACAAAAGCTAAAAAAAAAAATTTTTCACAAAATGACAACGTGTGGTACATAGTTCGATAGCTCTTTTGAAAACATTTTAAGGTTCTTAAGTAATGTTTTTGATTAAGTGAATACCTTTGGAAATAATCGCTCCGAAAGTTGTGAAAATTGTGTCCCCCCCCCTCTATCTTCTAAACCGTGTGTCCGAAAAATATAAAAAAAATTACAAAGATAACGCTCAATTAATACTTTCAACGAAAATTATTTTCAACAAGATCGGATTAACCGTTTTTGAGTTATTGCCGATAAACTGCGCTTCTCAACAAAAGGACGTAATTGCTATGAAGATACGCTCTTTTGGTGTTGTACTTTTTTTACATCGTATTTTTTACCTTATAGTTACGGCTATGGAACCCTACACTGAGCATGGTCCGACATGCTCTTGGCCAGTTATTTATTTATTACACTTAACAAGCTGACTGTTAGTACCTTTCACTGCCGGCAGTATCCCAGATGCCAACATTGAAGTCTTTGCCACCAGACTGCATCGTTTTAGCACAGAATGCTGCACCAATCGTCTGGAATTCATAACAAACTTGCATTTAGCCTAGGGCTGCCATCTCCAAAATTTGACATCTAGGACGAAAAGCGTAAATCCCTGGATTTTGGAGCTCAAAACCCGGACACCAACAGCAGTGCAGTTTTTTTCAGGAGAGTTGGGGGGATGCATTCGCTCTCCACGGCCGCTAGTAGCAAACCCGGACAACGGATGAAACCCCGTCTGGACGTTTCCCAGATGCGCTCTAACTAGGACAAATCCCGGGAAACCAGGACAGATGGCAGCCCTAATTTAGCCCCAACTTTGCCTGCATTATTTCTGTTGCTATCCTAAAGCAAGCCTTTACCGAGACATAAAAGATCCTACGTTTCAATCCAGAATTTGGTCTACTTGTATGCCAAATTGCATTGCAATCCATACAATTTTACCGGAGCATTCCATGAAAACATCTACTTTTTGTCCCTTACCAAACGCTATGGTAGCTACCCTAATAAAACTTATTAGCTGATAAGAATCACTAACCATCTTAAAGCCAAGTTATAATATTAATATATCGACATTCAGCTTCCTAATTGCACATGTCGAAAGTATTAAAAAGGTAGTTTCCCTTGTGAAACGTTTTCGTGGAATGCTCCTACCGCATTATTTAGTTACCAACTTTCACATTTATAATATTAGTAGGATTAAAGGTCTCTGCCCACTACAACGTATCCTACCATGACTGTACTATGAATGTATGTTTCTTAGCCGGTTCTTCTCGGGGCAGAGGTTTTTTACCGGACCGGTGGTAAATCTTGACATTCATAAGTGCATTGTAATATGCCTAAATTGAAGAATAAAGTACTTTGACTTTATCAGACACAATATGACAAATGCCGGTTGGTGGTGAAACGTGTCAATGAACATAGTCTCATACTTTTCAATACAAAGAATATTTATTTTGCCTGAAACGGTCACGCTGTATTGGGCAGAGACCTTAATCCTTCATACTAGCTCAAATGGGACTGCTATACTTCCAGAATCTGCCGTTCTATGACTAAAACTAGACTAACCTCTATGGACTTGTGTAGAGGTTAGTGTAGTTTTAGATATCGGACGGCAGAGATATTTCATACTTTTTTTCAAAATACATGTCTGATGGGATCCATGAGGAATAGAGCTCTTCAATTATTAAAGGCAAATGTATAGTAATTTCAGTATTTTTTATGCTTTTGATTATTTTAGACTCCCAGATGGTCTCCACACTACAAAGACAGAGAAATCCGTACGGATTGCAGTACTACTCCAAGATAAGTAGTTACCAAGGCTATCGACACATGTTGATTCATCGAATGGGTAAAAAAATTTGTCATGTTTAGAAAACAAATGTAAACAACTTACATTTTGATACGGTGTGCCTGAATTAAAACTGCAATTCACAAATCTTATCACCAGACTCGTCTTCCCAACATGTTCACTCCCTAATAACACTATTTTGAAATCGCACCGGCTCATTTTTGAGATAAAATCGAAATCAAAACTTGGGTTACTATAGCCGTATTTTAGAATCTTATAAAACACTTTGTATGGAGTGGAACATTGCTAGATGATGCTAAATATCCTTGGTGTTTTGTCTGTTCTCAATTATAGTAATTAGATAGTGAGCACGGTCAAAATAGAAATCTTAACGAGCTGCCGAGTTCAATCTTCAATACATCGTATTTGCATTCATTCATGATGATTGTGATTATGACATTTATGACATTATGTGACTTTGACGGCGCTAAAGCGTTTTAAACAACTTAAACCATTTTAAGGGGGTTTTTACCATAATGTAATGAAACTTGTTTGTATCAATTTTTAGTAGTCCATTCCATACTGCGCACAGTGGTCATTGCACTTGTTCCCCGTAGATCAGTGGTTCCTAACCTTTATTGCCACATCACCCACAGGCCCCCTCTAGATTTGTATCATTACCCCTCCAAAAAATAGGTAATACAGACAAGTATATGAATGTACTCAAAGAAAAACGACTTAATAGAGCTGTGCGGAAAGCGAATAGGATTTAAATGGGGGGGGGGGCTGTAATGCTTTTCTACCGTATAGCTGCAAAAAAAGCCATACTCGTTAGGTTAGTTCCGTTTTTCGCCACGCCTATTCTCTTTCCGCACTGACTCTATGCACTGACTCTATTAATTTTACCCCTAAAGAGGTAATTACCCCCAGGTTCGGAACCACTGCCGCAGATAGTTTGATAACTGGCTTTGTATGTACAACAAGGAAAATAATTATTCGTAGCTAGCCCGGTCGTGTGACATACTTATTGGGTGACCCCTTAACCACTCACTTGCTTTGGGATTTTAAAAATGGCAGCCTAAATTGTTTCGCCTTTTATGACAAATGCCGGCGCGATGTCGAGTTTAATTCAAAAATTCATAATTTGGCTTCTACTGAACCAATTGGTAAGATTTTTTTACACTAAAAAGCCAAAGAAACAAAGAATTTAATTTTGTTACTCATTATATGAGTTTTTTTAGTAAAAATAATTATAAAAAATGCGTAAAGTTGACGCATTGATAAAGTTGACGACTTCGAGGAGAATTGTATTTTTAATAAAAAATCTAAAGCGATAACCCTGTTTGTTTTTAAATACATTAAAAAGTAGATTAAATTACCTTTCTTTTGATACCAAATACTGTACAAGTGTTCGTATAAAATTCTATGGTAAACATCACTTCATTTAAAATAGACACGCAAGAAAAACGGAAATACGGAACGAAACCTTTCGCCAGGTTTAGTATTTATTTATGGATAATTTAGAAGCGTAATAACTAAAATATTGTCCTAGTTAGAACAAACAACTAATAATCTTAAATTCTGATTTTACTTATTTGGCAACTAGCATGTTAATTGCGGTTATAAAGTCAAAACAACAACAAACACAATGTACGTACCTGCCGAACTTTCGTTGGGCCGATCAAAAACATGATAGAAATAACTTAAAATCACGTCATCACCTTAAATTAACACATTATAATCACAGTTTGTAACCACAACACAACATTACACAATTAGAAACCTTAAATACACATAATTACACAGATTTTATGATAAATAAACACGCCGGTATACATTTTTCGCAACACGTGACTGGTTCGCGCTCGTACTGACTGACCAACAAAACAAAACAAAGATGGCTGCTACATCGGCAGCCCAGCCGTTAAGGTCGCGGCACAGTGCGCGCAACACAGAATTTACCTATGCAGTACTTTAAAAATTGAGCATACGTTATTTTCAGTAATAACTTATATAAATAATTGTTTGGTGAATAAAACTTTGTAAAAGCAAAAGTTTTGTCTACTTTTGATTAAATTTACTTTTCTGTTTGTACTTGCTAGACATTATTAAATTTATTTTTAAGTAAATGTAGAACTAAAAGGTAATTCAATTACTATATTGTGAGATTGGTGCTTTTTGATTGTTGTGTATGGTGCTGGCGACTAGGTAATAAGATACGATTGAACGTGGTCTGTTTTGAATTATTTCTAAATGGTAAAAAAATAACATACAACGCAGTGTGAATGCTGACGTGAATGTAAAAACGTGTAATAAATGATTTAATAAAAACATTTGTTATGACGAATTTTTTTCAACGTCAACCCAGTCCGAGAGGAAAATTAAAGATATGTTCGTGATTTTGACTTGAGAAAAAAGTATGAATCCAACAATAACTACATATATGTACATACGTTGTTTGTAGAATAATTGTATACTGCGTAATAAGTGCATAATTTTTGACCGACTACGCAATTTTTTTTGTATTATGTAATTTTTAGACAGGCATATATTGTGCAATAAGGTCAAATAAAATCTTCTTAGTGTATCTATCTATTCTAAGCAGGTTGAAAAAATTAAATGTAACTTGAAGGGCAACTTCAACCACGTTACACATTTTAGGTAATTGCCCTTCATTTGACGTGCGTTTCTTCAAAGTTCCATGGAATGTTAGTATCAAATTAATTGAGAACTAGATCTTAGCGCAGCGCCGTCGCGCCACCGTAACAAATTGCGGATTGTTTTCTCGCTCGCACCCGTAGCCCGCCCGCATTTGTTCACTCAGTCGCGTCGAGTATTTAGGCGGCGTCGTCGTTTTTATCGACTTCAATTGATGTTTATAACGCAAGTGAAAGATATACATAACAACTATAAACAATCTTCCACGACACACATACACAATTTTAGGTGCGAAATTGAAAAAAAAACAATTACGGTGGTTTATGTCCTCCGTTCGTTTATTAGAATAAAATACAGGTTATCTTGGTATAGAAATGTGGTTTTCTGCATTTCCTCTTACAAATCAGGCTTAAATAAAAATATTAAGATCCAAAGCCACGCCGCTGCCGCGAAATTTGCCGTCAGCGCTCATATCTATTGAGAACTAGGGTTTAAATTGATGGGCGTGAGGTGAGAGTGATATTTAAACCTGTCTAGTTATTGCTGTTCTTCGCCCCTCATGCATCCCTTGACCTCCACTCTAGGTATTGGCTGTGAATATAAAGTTGTAACATGTGACAGCTCGTCATAAAAAAAGTGTGGTGTAGAATAAAACAGCAATGGACATAATTCAAAAAGTTTATTAATGTCGGCCATAATGAGCACCAAATTGATCAATACTAAATAATAAGATAATATAAATAAAGTGTTGACAGCGCTTTTGTTCCATCATACACAATGATTTGGCTAGTTTTTACCAAGACACTATTCTTTTATATTATTGTAGTACATTACTCAACTAAAGTGGTAATAGTATATTATGCCACACCTGGCCATAGAATGGCTTTTTCTGCACGCTGCGCGCACGAAAAAAGCCGCTTTCTGGCCAAGTGGAGACATAAAATGATGTACACAACACGGGAGGTAATAAAGAAAGCCCTCGATCGCATATTTACGTCCCTCGCTTGCAGCTCGGGCTGCAAACTTCTGCGATCTCGGCCTTTGTTTGTATTACCACCCTAGTTGTGTAATGTACTATTACACAACTAGGGTGGTAATACAAAGAAACTCCGAGATTGCAAAAGTTTTGTAAATATGTGATGGAAATGGTACATGTGTTGTGTACATAATTTTATTGGCTAGAAAGTGGCTTTTTCCGTACGCGCAGTGTGCGGTAAGAGCCACGTTTTGGCCAGGTGTGGCATAAATATACCTTACAATGAAATAACTTAACATGCCTTCGTTGCAGACTCTATACTTTTTTTTACAATCGCATACTGCGCACTGCGCGTCAAAACGAATCAAATGAGCCCGAGCATGGCGGATTTATTTTGCGTAATGTGGATTATTCTATCTATGGCTGTCATATTATTTCATCAGCAGATCAGCTTCGTGTCATATCGCATTGTCTGATTTACATGTCCTTGGAAAGTTTGCTTCAGTTTAATGAAAACCGGGAAGTGGTCAAATTTAACTTGCAAGATTTGATTACACAAAGGCAGACAGACACCGAGGCAGGTGAAACTAAACAAAAGTTGGTTAAAACATTAAGTAGCGTATAACATAAAAAAAGATAAGTTCGTTGAACCAAGGTTGAGGTGAACGGTCTATTTTCCATACAAACCAAAAGAGGGTGATTGTTTATTTTATTTCTACGGCATTAATTATATTTCAAATGTATGGTATTTTATTTTATGGTTTAATACATGTGGGGGCACGGCAGTTCCCCCGCCAAGTCGAGCAAAACAAAGGCACGGCCGTATATAATCCTTTTCTGGAAGCCATTCAAGCCATTTTCAACCTCCTGTAATTTTGTGCTGGCTAAAGCTAGAACCCCGAATTTTCAGGTATATATAGGGCACAATAAGACTTAAGTATATCCTCAAAAACATTCCATTTGAACGTGTAGTTTAAGAACTATTGCACGTCAAAGTTCCTTAGTTTTGTCACTGACTCACTGACTGACTGACTAATGATCATCGTAATTCTAAGGAACTTCTAGCAGACTTACAAGCTCCAAATTTTAAACATAGTGAGGTTTTAGCCAATCAAGTCCTATAAAACCTAAACATATTGCAATTTCAGTTACAACTGCACACGTAAGTTTGTAATCCTATACAAATACATGTGATTACAAAGTTAGTTTTGTAGTTCAAATCGGAAATAGAATGGATTGAAATGAAATAAATAAAGGTAGACGACTTACAAAAAGAAATAAGATCCCATCAAAAACATTACATGTAAAACAGGGTTTCTTAAACTGTGGTCCATGGACCCCTTAGGGGTCCGTGATACGAGAGCCGGGGGTCCGTGGCTATGCATACAACACAAACTTTCATGTGCCCTTTATACTCTTTTTCTCTGATTGTATTCGAAAAGGGTCCGTAAGGTTTTCGAAATAATGTAGGGGGTCCGTGACCAAAAAAAGTTTAAGAACCACTGATGTAAAAAGACGCGAGTTTCGCAACGCAGTTCTTCTACAACAGAAAAGTTTTGAGCTGTAAGTCAGTACTGGGGGGGTGTCCACAGAACTCAATTTTCACCGACTTGCCTATTTATTTAAACTGAGAGAGCAACTCATTTTCCAAGAATCCTCCTCGGGTAAATAATAGGCAAGTCTGTGGAAATTGAGTTCAGTGGACACGGACTGACTTGGTTTAACATTACATCTCAAAACTTTTCTGTTGTAGGAGAACTGAGTTACGAGAGTTGCATCTTTTTACGTGTAATGTTTTTGATGGGTTTTATTTTCTAAGCTGAAATATCTGAAGCTGATACATATAATTTCAACAAAAAAACTTAGTTCAAATGGTGCTGATAAATGGCGCTGACCTTGAGGGGCCAATTGCATGTTAATAATGGTTTTTAGAGATTTTTTTATGTCATTTCGCTGTACAAATTATATGAATCTGCGAAATCTATAAAATAAAACTTACTTTTAAAATAATTAATAGGTTCAGTTCAAGAGGTCAACGTTTTATTTTGCCATGGTATGCAAAGTTTTACTTTTATAAAGACTTACTTAGCAAAATGCCTAGGTCGTGAAATGTACAAGTAGGCAGAATGACTTATTTGCATAAGGTTTTAAATGTATAAGGGCTATCTTAGCAAAAGGTTTTGATTGTCAAAATGCCTTAGTTACAAAATGCCCAAATCTGTAAAACGTCAGGTTTAAAACGACTAGGTTATACGGATAGTGAATAATGTATGCAATATATCCACAATAGATGGATTTAAAAATATGAACTCGTTAACTATCTAATTTGACAAATAATCTATTGTTGGAAGTAAGGATAAGGATTTTATGCCACACCTGGCCATAAAGTGGCTTTTAAAGCCGCTTTCTGGCCAAGTGTAGGCTTAAAATGATGTACACAACATGGGAGGTAATAAAGAAAGCCCTCGATTGCATGTTTACTTTTGAATAATAGCGACCTTTACATACAAAATAGCCCCGCCGATGCCGAAAGTACTAATATTTCGTATGGTACTCCTCGAAACATACATCTAAGCAAAGTGATACTTTACATAGCTTGCATATATATTTCGAGCGAGACTGCTTACACCATACGCATCGACTATTCTTCGACGCTCATTGGCCGACGAAATGATTGTCCTGGAGTATCGCTTCAACATAATTTGTGTTTCCTCGTCATATGGTCTACTGAAAAAAAAAACAAAAATGAAAAGGATTTTTTACAAACAATAACATACGATCACCAGTTGAATTGAATAAGTAACCTGGAACTAGGACCCGGAACAGGAGATGGGGGATGTTCAGGTGGAGCTTGTTTCTCTTGAGGAAAGGAGTTCCCTTGGTTCAACTTTTCCTCTTCCTCGCCCTCGTCCTTGCCCTCGTCCACGACCGCGTCCACGACTGCGTCCGGTTTCTTAGTTTTTTGATTTTGCTGGTCTGCTCAAACAAAGTAAAATATCCTAGATAAGCGTAAAATTAATGCACAAATAAAAACACATCATACATACAGATGTATGATGTGTTTTTATTTGTGCAGGGAACAGTCCCTCAGCCAAAATATTTTTTAAATTAAGAAGTATACAAATCGTAGATGAAGACGCATTCCATTAAGTTTTGCTATTTTATTCAGACAGAATTGGTAGTAAACGAGTATATAACCATATTTGAAGACGTTAGTTAGATTTTAGTGTGTATTTTTGTAATATTAAAAGTTATCAACTAAGTAGCCCAAGATGCAATTTCATTCAACTTCCGTTATTGTATAGTTTCTTATTTTTTATAAAATGTATTTTATGAAGTGTTAAAAAGTAAAAGTATTTCAATCAAAAGTATTTTCTATCTACCAAATATGTATTTATCAAATACAAAGCCACCAGTTAACTAAAAACAAAAAAGTTTCTCCTCTTATCTTTCCAAAATATACTCATTGAACATTCGGAATGGATACACACATACAATAAAATATTTATTAAAATAACCGAAACACCAAAATTAATGATAGATAACATTGTTCAAATATCAGTAAGTACAAAAAAACAAATATCTCAAACGCGCTCACAGCGCGTCTGGTGTGCCGCATGCCTTACAAGTCTTACAACCTTGAAGCGATATGTATGAATGAATTGTTTCGCTGGTGGCTAGCGCTACCACACCCGTACTTACAATTTACTGTCACTTGTTTCTTTCGCTAATCCTGTGTAATAAATCCTCTATTGATTGATTTTATGGTTTAATTAAAAAACTTAATAGTCAAGCTATTTAATTACTATAAGTTAGAAAAGAATTATTCGAAAGTCTTTAAAATATGAGCCATTTAATTCACAAGTTACTGGAAAAAAATCTGTTAAATTACTTTCAAGTGAAGATGTGATTCATAATTATGAGTTTGGCACTAAAATATTGTTACAATCTGCTAGATGGATTAACACTGAATCGTTTGATATATAACTTTAATAATAAAATAGTAATTTGAGTACTTACGGCATTTTCTAAACACTCCGCACTTTCACAAAATCTGACTTGAACTTCACTTTGACAACACCTTGTAAAGTAACACTGTTTAAAAATATTTTCAGTCTACTATGTTGGCTGCCCTTTTTTTTCTGTGTTGCCATGTTATTTCTCTATGATTTGAACAGAGTTTGAACGTCGTCTAAAGCACGCTTTACAGATTAAAAATAAAATATTGTACAAACGTCGCCTGGTAGCTCCGGCTACCAAAATCAAATCGTAGGTGCGCAAAGTTGGCAGCTCTAGCTACCGAAAGCAAGTGAGTGGTTATTGCATCAATTAATTCTATAACATCATTCATTCACCGCTACAATATTTGTCGGGACGGCCCTAATGCCTGCCTTACGTTACTATCTATTGAGGATGAAAGAACCGCCGTCACGATTGTGTGACACTAACTATGAGACATACCTTATAGTACTTCAGGGAAGTTCTTTCTGGATAGCTCCTTCAGCCTCTCCACTCTCTCTCTCTCTCTCTGATCTGCTTCGCAACTTGGGTGACGTCAGGAACGGGATCTTTCCACCTCCTGTTAAAATTATATAAAACTGATACTGACCATCTTAGCCTTCACATCATTCCTATTCTCTCTCTAATCATATCGTCGGCCGTAGGCTGAATTAAGGTAAGGGACAAAACACACAAAATGAGTTGAATATACAGTTTTGTTCAGAATTTTACGCTCTTTCGAATGATATTTATGAAAAAATTCTAGCTTGAAAAAAATGACCCTTACACTACTGATTTTCTTGGGTTCAAAATCGAATCTGTCCCACAAAAACAATGTATCTGAAAAAAATTATAATAAAGTAACCTTAAATAGTGTAATTGCTGCCACCAACCCACTTTTAATAAAGTAAAGGTCTTCGCAATCAAGGAATTACCTTTACATGGAATATTTTTGAAGAAAACTTTATGACACTAGCTTTACCCTAATGCCTTTTTCGTCTCATAAGTCAATAATACCTATACCTTAAAATGTCTGCACGAGTTTTGAAATAATTAATCCTTACCCTATTTTACATTATTATATTTTAAACAGTGTGTCCCTTACACTAATTCGATTCGATTTATATTTAGGTTCCGTGCACATTTGCCATCCCTTTCTATCCTACATTGTCGCTCTGTGTGCGAAAGAGAGGACGCAACAGTTGCGTGCGGGCATCTAAAAAAATCTGTCGTTTGGTTGGGATTTTGTTTGTGTTTTTGACAATGATTCCCTAAGTGATAAATATGGACAAACAAAAAATATTAAACGGGCTGCTCCCGACGCAGACATCAATTACTACACTTAGTAAATAACATACTAAAAAAAAGATTTCTAACTGTAATTTCGAATCCAGCGTTATTTAAAATGTAACAATACTAACTTAAACTTATTATTTAACGCGAAAAATATATATTTACACACGGAATTCTGAACAAAAAAGTGAAAATCAGCAAAGTGGATCATGTGTCACGATTCAATAGCCATCTCATCATCATTTGAATTTTCGTAGACGTCTACAGCTGAACAGGGGTCTCCCCTAAAGACTTTCACAACGAATAGTCATAGGCTTTTGTCCCTGTCGACTCCCGGCGATCAGGCCATCAGATCATCTTCTGGCCCGTCAGACCCACACCGCGTCTTCCAGTTTGTGGTCTCCATTCATAAACCTTTATTACCCATCTGCCATCGGTTGAAGTGGCAATGAGTTTTGGGTGTATAGCTCGAAAACTAAAAAGCCAGAAAAAATGCTTTGATAAAAAACTCGATGTCTTCTAAGTATTTCCTAATTTTTGAGGAGATTCATAGGTTTAGCCTTAAGTGAGAGGTCACGTCACGATTCTATTTCGTACGTCATCACTGCCAAAGACCTTGTTGCGGTATTTAGAGAATTGCTAAGATTAACTTAAGTTCCCCAGACGATATCCAAACAGATTTTGCGATTAACCTCTTTTTCAATGTTGCATATTAGGTACTAAAAATAAGCTACTTTTTGCACTTACTGAAGGTTTATCGTTCTAGAGTTAGTGACCAACTTCAAGGTACCCTAGGGTAGTCAGACCTGTGTGGCAGTATCTCTGGAGCTCAGTTAATTTAAATTAATATCCAAATACCGAGAAAAAGCTCGATCAATAGTAGTTGTCCAATTCCAATTCACCTTCAGAAAGGTGTAAGAAGACGTCATTTCCCTGAAACTATTTACCGCAGCGTTGGAGGAATTCTTCAAGCATTTAAACTGGGATCGTTCTTTCCAGTTTCTTTAGATTTAACTTCGAAAAAGAATTTATTCGAAGCAGTCAACTTGCCGTCGCCGTTGAAATCCCGCAGCGTCTCCAGAGTAAAGCACGGATTTCACTGGTAGGGTCAAAGTAGCAACGTCCTACAGAGAAAACAATACTCAGAATGTTTTTACGTGATCGAATCAGAAATTAGAAAACCCATAGAAGAAGCCAGTTCCCATGGCTTTCAGAATAAATAAGATGAGGTGACAAATAGCTCAAAGAAATGATGGCCGATGAGCTGGAAAAGTTCTCAAATGGAGATCATGAACCTGAAGACGTAGCGTGGGTCTGCCCCCATACCAGATAATCTTTAACAGGTACCTAAAGCACGAGACTGTTCGTTGCAGAATTTTTGATGGTAGACCTATACGAATTAATGAATGTCTCCGTATATGTTACTCAACCAGCCTTTCTCATGTTTTGTACTTCAAAAATCGTGCACGAGGATCACAAGAAAACATTACCCCAAAAATAAATAAGATAAAACTTCATTTTGACCAAATATTTTTCTATAAACTGACAGAACAAAGCGTTAAACAGTGTTAGATTTGTTTATTAATACGAAAATGAGCTTCAACAATAAAATCTTATCCACGCCGACTTTACGCCGAACGGATGACCTGCGGCGGCGGCGTGGCTAAAAATGCGGCGGCGGCGCGGCGCACACGTGTAGTTGAAATCAACTTTTACAGTGTACAAATATTCCATGTAAGGGACACACAAAAAAAAAACACACACAGTTCAATACATTTTCATAGCTGTTACATGAATGTTTATAACTATTTCCAATCTAAAAATACGTCTTACGTCAAAAGTTGTACTTAATTCTTTTTCAACGATCCCTTTACTCTATTTTTGCTTCCATACATTATTTCAACGAATTCCTTACGCTATTTTGTTATCTATATATTGGACACAACCTATAGGCCAATTTACGGTAAGAGACGAGACTACAACATACTTGGTAATCTTGGTATGTAAGGGACATTACGAACGATATACGTTAGTGTAAGGGACGTCTATTTTCTAAAATAACTAAATTATTTAAATAAACACTGCACAGGGAGATAGAGCACTTAAATATAAGATTATGTGTGAAATCAAACCCAAAAAAGTTTAATTACAATAAAAGTTATGTACGATTTAGTCCAAAAAAAAACTTTGTCGGCCTCTCCTGAAAAATCGTATTTTGTCCCTTACCTTAATTCAGCCTACGGCCGACGATATACACGATAAGTATATGCTAATATTTATCTCACTCTAATCGTATACACGATAAGTATACGCTAATATTCGTCTTACTCTGTACTGCTATGCAAGGTATTTTAGCATAGATATACGCATATTATCTTACTTACTTTATTGGTTATAAAGTATCTCTCTCGGTATGTTTGATACACTTCGCAGAGCGCCCTCGCAAGGGTCATACCGAGCAGGTTGGATTTAACACTTCAGAGTTAAGCGCCTCACGCATGAGCCAACCCGAGTCTAGTAGCTTTTTCCACATCAGGTGCGCACATGACACTTAAGTCATGGAACTACTAACTCCTCTAAGTACTTACTACGCAGTCGACTGCACCCGAGGCCACTCTGTTGCCTCGAGCCTCAATGGATCCCCTCCGGCTATCCGTCGGGGCCTCGGTTCAGTAGCTTGACCCACGATCAAGAATACTAACCTACCCAAACCTCTACTTACGTACAAGCAAGACGATCTCAATCCGCACCTAAAAGGATGCATTTACACATAATAACAATAATAGGAATAAAGTGAAACACTAAGATATACTCAGCTTTCGGAGCTCTTGATCAGGACACAGGAAAAGTCGACAGCCAACACGCCTTGTCCAGAGCACATGTTTGGGGCTTCGCGCCATTACAGTAAAAGAATTGACAAGTGACAATCACTATGCTCACCATAGACAATCGTAGAGAGGCGATGTTGCTGGTTATTATTTTACGTTCCGTTTCGCGCTCGTCGCGACACTCCCCACAAAAGGGCAAAATAGCGCTGTCAGGTTCCTTGTCCATTCTTGGATCTTCTCAAGAGCTCGTGTGGCGGCGACTCTCCTTGGTCGTGTGGCATTGTCTTGTTCTACTGATTCACAATCAGCTGAATCATCTAACTTAGGCTCACTTACGTTACTTGACATAGGTTGATCATCTACCCGTGACTCTGACACTTCTGGCACATCGTCTTTCATACTTTCAATATCATGAACTTCACTAAGCTCTTCTGCATTTGCGTTTTCTATTCTGTCAGGCACCGAGGTTTCCTCTATTGTTTTACTCAGTACTTCATCATTGCTGGATCTGATTTCAAGCGTTGGAAGCTCTGGCTCTTTCTCATGAGTATTTTCTTTCGAGAATTCGACACAATCCTCTTCTCCATCTTCCATTTCCAGTGGATAAAGATGCGCGATTGATCTTGTGAATTCAGTATCGCCTACTTTTACTCTAGCTACTCTAGTCTGACCGTCAGCTCCTTGAATTAACGATACTATCTTACCGACTTTCCATCTTATGCGGTTCTTTGAGTCTCCTTTAATTTGAACAATTTGTCCCACCTTGGGTGTTAATTTTGATGTAATATGAGGCTCTCGATGTCCATGCCAATATCGCTCTCTTAAACTCTGGAGGTAACGATTAGAGAACATATCTTTGAACTCGCTCAGAATGATAAGTGCTCTCTTCCAGCCCTTGACAAGATCATCCTTAGTGACAGTACCTTGATTCACTGTAGGACTCGTTTCAGGTATATTCACTGTAATGCATTTTCCCATCGTAAGGAAATCTGATGGTTTCAGCACGTGATCCAATTCGGAATCAACGCGCGTAAGAGGTCTCGTGTTAAGAACAGCTTCAATTTCCTTAACGACTGTAGCCAATTGACTATCATTCATCAGGTGCTTCTGCAAAGTCCTCTTCATACAGATTTTAACTAGGCCAATCAATCTCTCATAAAATCCACCGAACCATGGAGCTAGTTGCGGTATGAATTTCCAACGTATATTCTTGTCAATACAATACTGATCTTGCAATATCTTGGACATCAGTTTGAAGTGTGTAGCATTGTCTGACGTGATCAGTTCTGATAGGCCTCTAGTGGATATCATTCTTCTCAATGCTAATAGTCCTTCCTCCGCTGTCAGGTCATTAACCACTTCCAAATGCACTGCTCTTACAGCTAGACATGTATATAAGCAAATCCATCTTTTGCAATTGCCATTTCCATTATTAACTATTAGCGGACCCATATAATCCGTTCCTACATATGTAAACGGTGAGCTATAGTTAACTCTTTCCTTTGGCAAAGCTGGTGTTGGTGGTAACTTAAATGGTCCTCCTCCATGTTTTATGCAATTTGTACACTTCTTGAGAATCTTTTCTACTTGGCTCCTGCCTTGTGGAATCCAATACGTTTGTCTTATTCTGTCTAAGGTATGATTTACACCTACATGTTTATTTTCACAGTGTGTCTTCATAATGACTTTGTTGGTGAAATCTGTATCCTTTGGAATCAGTATAGGATAACGTTTATCAAACGACCAATCCGCGTTTTTCATCCGACCTTTGCATCTTAATATCTCATCTATGTCTTTGAATATATCTAAATTTCGACTCAAGCTTGTAACTCTACCTTCAACTTCTAGAGGAAAGTAGGCTGCTTGAATTTCTCTTATTTCTTGAATTTTACTCTTGTTAGTATCATTCTGTCGTGCTTCTTCTTCAAGTTTATCTAATCCTTGTATATCGTCATCTGTAACCATCGGAGTATCATACGGGTGTGAACTATCTATTTCCATGGGTTGTGAGTGAGGTTCTTTCGACAGACCCTCCCCACTCGAAAGAGAATAGGTATGACCTATTTTGGTTGTGCTCGGCCACGTATCTGGGTTTTCAACAAGAAACTGTGGACCACTGAGCCATCTCTCCTTATCCTCTTCCGAACTGGTAGGTCTTGTCCCGACGTCAGCTGGATTAAGTTCCGATGGAATATGTCTTATTTCTAATTCTTTATTTTTCTTTATTTCTTCTACTCTTCTCGATATGAAGGGTGGCAGTAGTTTATTGGATTTACACCATTCTAGTACTATTTGACTGTCAGTCCACAAGATTTGTCTAGATATTTTGAATCCGAGATTTTCCTTGACAAACTTTATCAATCTACTACCAATTAATACTCCTAGTAGTTCAAGTCGTGGTATCTTGAGATTTTCTTGATCTTTGACTGGTACAAGACGTGATTTTCCGATAACAAAGCTTTTATTTGCACCGTTGACCAGAAAAACAGAAGCAGCATATGCTTTCAGAGAAGCATCACTGAAACAGTGAATCTCATAGTTGTTCTCGTTTACATCTTTCATATAGCATCTGTCTACTTCTATCTTTCTGATATCGTCGAGTTCTCTACGTATGTTTATCCACGTGTCCATCAACTCTTGTGGTAACGGTGAGTCCCACTTAGCTTTATTCTTCCAAAGATCTTGCAGGAATAATTTAGCAGTTAAGACATGTGGTGTCGCGTATCCACACGGATCATAGACAGAAGCAATAACTTTCAAAACTCCTCTCTTTGTGTTCAAATCTGAGCTTGGATTCTTGAATCGCAATCTCATTGTGTCTTTCTTAATGTTCCAGTCTAGACCCAGTACTTTGACTATTTCTTCTCTGCATATGTCAGGTATCGTACGCATAAATTCTTCGCAATTTGAACTCCAATCTCTAAGATTCATGGATATATCTTGGAAAGTCTCTTTAAAGTCCTTGTATAGATCTAACGCTTCTCGTGTCGACCCGGCACCAGTGATGAGGTTATCTACATAAATATCGTTTGCCTTTTCTCTTACTTGCTGGTTGTCGGAGTTCGATAAGTGATGTTTGATGGTAGCGTTCAGTAAAAATGGACTCGAGATTATACCAAAAGGTACTCTACAGAATCTCATATAAAGAAGATTGTCCTTTGATACAGGTTTTGACGTATCTTTTACCCATAAAAACCTGGTGACCTCACGATCTTTATCGTGTAGAGCGATCTGTAGAAATGCCTTTTCAATATCTGAAGATAGTCCTACTCGGTGGCTTCTAAACTTTAGAAGTAAACCGGTAAGGTCTTCGAGCATTAAAGGTCCACGATATAAGCATTGATTCAAGCTCTTATTATCATTGCTCTTAGAACTTGCGTCGTATACGATCCTCATAGATTTACCAGGCTGGTGTACTCCGTGGTGAGGTAAGTAATGTACAATTACATCTGATGATTCATTTCTCATATCCGGAATTATCTCTATGATGCCTTTATTCATTTGCTCTTTTAAGGTCTTGTCGTATGTTGATAATGTTTCTTTGTCAATTCGCTTCAGTAAACTTGTTAAACGTCCAAGTGCTAATCCAAAATTATTATGTAAGTCTGGTGGATATTCTATCCACGGCCAGCTTACTGTGTATCTATTATTTATCTTCTGTGTGGTTTCATTAAAGTATTTAACAGCTTGTTCATCTCGATTAGCTTTAGGTGAATCATTTATTCCGATGGATTCCAATTCCCATAACTTCTTAATATCTCCATTATCCAGCGGTAGATCCGGAACGTGCAGTCCCATTTCATTGCTGGTATGTGCGTAAGTTATGACAGATAATTGGTTAACATGCTCGAATTCGAGTTGACCACTCAGTAGCCATCCAAATGCAGAATCTACTATGAAACAGTTGTCGCCCAACCTTACTTTTTCTTGATGGACAACTGAGAAGTAATAATCGTTTCCTATAAGCATGTGTAACTGGTCCTTCATTGATCCATCGTCAGCTAACAAATATGAGTCTTGTAGGTTGCAAACTTCTTGATGTGGTATACCTCCTCGTGTTATAAATTCGACGCAGTTTGCATGTACAACAACTAATTTTCCTGTTCGAGTCTTCATTTGTACCTCTACGACAGGACTGTGTACCTCTTGCGGGCTTTCTGCGCCAAATGTGAAGATGGTCAACCGCGTATCCTCTTTGATAGGTAGTTTCAATTCTTTTGCAACCTTCCACGTTATATAAGACCTTTGTGATCCAGTATCCAGTAGTAAACGGCATTTAATTGAATTAGACGTATTTCCAACCATACTAGCTTGCACTACAGCAGTTTGTAATACTGTTGAGGTCTTTACGTTAACAATTTCTGAAGCTTGTTGTAATGTCATTGAGGTTTCTTGAAATTTGGAGCTTTCTGAAAATTCTTCGGACAGAGAGCTCTGTTATGCTCTCCTTGTTTTTGGCAATGGTTGCACCTCACGAAGTTCCTACATTTAGATGCGATATGCCCTCCTTCGAAGCACCGGTAACACCGATTCTTCAGTTGTGCCTTTCTTTCTTCATATGTTCTGAACTTTGAACATGTGTCATTGAAGTGTGCACCCTTACAGAATACACAAGAAGGAATGAACATTCTGGGTTTTTTAGGAGGAAACAGGTTTCCCTTTTTTGGGATTTCTTTCCTGTCCTCATATTTCCTTTTAAATTGATTTCTCTTATCCACAGGGTTTTGGTTATATTCTTTTCCTTTAAATTTATCTCGTTTGATGTACTTATGTTTCCCTAATTTTGCTGGTCTGGTCTGTGCCTGTAAGTGTAGTGCTTCAGTAGTGCAACTCTCCAAGTTCCCGGTAGAACGCTTGTTATGAGCAATTCTTTCAGAATCTTCTCGAGCCGTAATAGCCTTTTCTAGATGATTCCTTATTTCTCGAATAGAGTCTGTGTTGACTTTCATCTTAATCTCATAAATTAATTCAGCTGGAAATCTCTCCATTATCAGTGTAATATGATGAATTAACAGTAACTCTTCGTTACTGTTTACGACATGTGACGCACGGATTTGGGTTATAGCAAGTAAGCATTAATATATTATAAATAGATTTAACTAGCTTTAAGACAGGTCTTTTATCTTTGGTCTTCGTCTTTGGTCTTTGTCTTGTCTTATACTCAATACAACAAGTATCATCATGAAAGACTATTACTTTAAACCCCCATAGACTCCACCTCCAACTTGTCTATTACATGGCGACCTTGCCAGCGAACCAAGGAAAATGAAGAAAGAATAACTTACAGAATCAAGCTGCGCTATGAAGAAAAATTTTTGAAGAACGAAGCCTAAAATTATTTTCAAGAAAGAAGCTCAAAATTAACCTCCAGAAAGAAAATTAAAAATTAATACCAAGAAAGAAGATCCAAAATTATATGAAGCAAGAAAAAAATCACTATGGAACAAGCCAATAAGAAGATTCAAGTCTCAAGAAAAGAAGAGCGTTGTCCAGGGTTATCCCGGCTCGCAAATCAAGAGGTGTCCAGGGAAGCCCCGGCCCATGTTCGAGGGTGTCCAGGGTTAGCCCGGCCCGTCATCGAGCATCAGCAGCATCATCGGCGAGCGTCGTGCCCGCCAACGTGACCCGCGGCCCGCCCCGAGGCTACCTAGCGCAGCGTCAGATTGATCCACTTACCTACTGGTACATTGACTATAACTAATGTAAGTTTTTAAAATAATATTGTGAAGTAATATGATTAGGGTTCTCATAAGGTTATTTTTTTTTAAATAGTTTATTTACCTATGTGTGTTAACTACTGATACAGTATGTTATTTAGTTTCGCGATAATTAAGGTACATTAAGTTAATAAATAGTAGATATTGGTTTAAATAAACTAATATTTCAGAAACTAAATATAATTAAAATCTAGTTTATTATTGCATTTTATAAAAAGATGTGCTTAGCAAAATTAATCAGTTCGTTTTTTTTTACGTAAAAATTTGAATCGCTGTTTTGACCATTACGATTCTACAGGAATTTAAAGTATTTTTTTTATTTGTATAAAGATATAGGTATTTCGCAATATGATACAGTATGTAGAGCAATATTCTGCTCGGTCAGCACGCGGCGGTCATTGCGCCCGTGCGCCGCTCATCGCGCCCGCGCATAGCGTCGGCATTATGCCAATTATAGTGAGATTTTAGTATGACCTACTTACCGAAAATATGTATTTGATTTTGCATTCTAGTAATAATATTTCTCCAGATTTTTTTTTATATTTCAAAGAGTTTATTATGAGATATACCCGCATTTCTAGGTCTGATCAACCGAGAGTTCGGGATACCATCAAATCCTTAAATTGTCTAAGTAACAATATAACTTGAATAATGAATATACAGAAGGTTTAATGTCCAGGTACGGTACACAATTATTGTGATTTTTGTGTCAGGGAAGTTAGAGCGCTAGTCCTTCGTGTTTGCTCATGGTGTTTTGGACTACCGTGCCCTCCGTGAAAACCGTTGGAGACTTATAACGTCTTAATGTATTTGTGACTCTAAGTACAGGCAACCGAGAGAGTTAGGCCTGATATGCCGGTAATTAAAATTAAGGGTGACCATGCCCTTGGGTAACCATTCCCATTTGTGTTTTTGAGAGGATTGAAGGGTGACCATGCCCTTGGGAAACTATTCCCATTTGTTTTTTTTTATTAGGAGCTAAGGACTCCGATGGCATTAGATATTTTATCATTGGGTAAATGTACCGATACCTAGGAAATGTTTACTAATGTGTACGATTATAAAATATGGATAAATCAAAGTAATTTTGAATTAAATGTTAACACCTTCTTGACCGATACGGACAGTAATTTTGATAAACTTATGTATTAATTTCAGATATTATAAATACCTACCATGTGTTTAATTTTTTTTTAGTTCATTTTATCACATAAAGTGTTAGTTTAAATGCTAATAATAAGAAAGAAAAATGTAAAACTCAACTGCGTTCGTCACATTTTTTTTGTTGCATGAGGGGGTGAAGAGTGAACTTTCGGGGGAGATGTAATATGATGAATTAACAGTAACTCTTCGTTACTGTTTACGACATGTGACGCACGGATTTGGGTTATAGCAAGTAAGCATTAATATATTATAAATAGATTTAACTAGCTTTAAGACAGGTCTTTTATCTTTGGTCTTCGTCTTTGGTCTTTGTCTTGTCTTATACTCAATACAACAAGTATCATCATGAAAGACTATTACTTTAAACCCCCATAGACTCCACCTCCAACTTGTCTATTACATCAGTTGTGATCAATATCTTCACCTAATGATTCTAAAATCCGAAGGTTTCTTTCTACTTCATTAAGAGTCTGCCTACAGTCGGTTACTGTATTTTCCGCTGCCTTTATTTTACTAAGTGTCGAGTAGTGAGCGTCAATCAGATATGATGTCTTTCCATATCTCTCCTTTAAAGTGGTAAGTGCTATCTTGTAGTTCTCATTTGTTGTATCCAATCCTTCTATTGCTCTTTTTGCATCACCACTGACTGAAGCTTTCAGGTATGACAATTTGTCAACGTCCGATAAGTTTTTTGAATCTATATTAGAGCTAAATTGATCCCAAAATTGATGCCAATTGAGAATATCACCATTGAATTCCGGCAGGTTTAATTTCGGAAGTTTGCCCGTTAAGTTAACAGCCTTAGGGATATCTTCCTTTTCCTTTGCTTTCATTTCCAAAAGAATCCTGTTAATCTTGACCTCCAGTTCTGCCAATGCTTCTTCAGCTTCTAACTGAGTCTCACTCATTTGAGAAATATCGTACGAAGCTGGTGTCGTAGCTAAACGAAAGTATTCACTCAAATCACTGTTAAATCTTCTCGTTGAAGCTTCAAGTTTACTTTGTGCCAATTGTGCTTGCATAAGAGTATCGCTAGAGAGAGTACTCGGGATTTTGCCTATGTCAAGTTTTATTTTACTATGTACGAGCTTAAGTTTATTTAGTAAAAGTTCGTCCATTTTGATAAGTCTTAATTCTGTAATCCAAATAAATAGATTCTTCTTAATGTCTATTTATCAAAACTATATCAATAGATCACTAGATCGGAACGCGCAGCTTCTAGTTACTATATAAAGAATAAGTAGATACCGATTCATCATAAACTCAAAACTAAATTTGATGAAAACTTAACATAAGTATCCCTTTTAAAACCATGTTCATTACTATATTAAAATAATTTATTATAAATTTAATAAAGTAGAAGTGATTGTATTTATATTTAAAATCAAACAGATTAACATATATCATCATTTAAATATGAAGATACTTTCTATGTAGTTATGTATGTGAAATCTAAACTTGGGCCGTTGTTTATTATATTATGTTTTCATCATTTATAGTATATATTTAGAAAATTCACAAATGTCTATTATTATTATTATAATACTTATTCATATTAATATTTATGTATCACTCTTATTAAACAATAATCATAATTTGATTTATCTTCACTTTAATTATCCACCACAAGTAATCTATTTTAATTTATAATTAATCTTTATGTTTGGAATTATAACTTTTAATTATCCATCACTATTATATTCACTTTCACTGTATATTAGTAACACCTGTTAAAATGACACACACAAGAAATAAACACAATACAAATCCTTATAAAGGAATCATAAAATTATGAAAATAAAATAAATTATAATTCCTTCACAAGAGGTTCAACATAATTATCAAATGTAATGTTCTAGGCAGAAGGTACCTCTTCAGTTTAACAGAAAGTCATAAGTAAGTTTTACTGGTATAAAAATGCAAACAAATCTCGCCCTTATAGACAAGTAATAGGTACCGACCGCTCGGGAACGTCACAACTAATTGTATACTCTGTTAATATAAAGTTCACAATGCTTCACACACTGCACAATAAATAAATAAGTATGTACCTATTATGTACTTAAATTGTCAGCATGTAAAACATATATAGAGCGATATCGGTACGGTCGCTTTATTTACCCTTATTATCTTGGGTTGCACCAATTGTAATTTAACTTGGTCAAAGAATTTCGAACCGCTTTGAATAACGTTAACTCAGTTTTCTCATTCGAAACAAACAAGCAAAATAAGTAATCTTCAATATCTACAACTATAATGAGTGGATAGTTCCAAAATATACCTTCTCGTAAAACTATTAAAAAGTATATGAAATCTACTACCGACTTTATGCCTTTGACATAAGGTCTAGTATTGCATTGCCGTTGTTAAAAAAGTTCTATGAAATTAAATTAATGCTCACTTAATTCATAGCTCATAACACGTTTAAACATGTTAATTATCTGCATTGAGCTAGACTTTACATTAAGAATGATGCGAGTGATAACAAAAATTGCAGGTAGATATGTAAAAAATAAAAGCGTCCTAGTGCAGGGTGACGCCGTGTCCGCCATTACTGGTTTGCAAAATAACTTTAGAAAACTTTAGTAAAAGTACTCTGCATTACGTTAACTCGAAATACTAATCTTAATTGAGTTCGACTTACCGGGTTTTAAGTGGTTTCACTCAAGTCACGTCCGGGTTTACAAACTTAAAAGTTTGTTTAGTCGAATCCAATGAGTTGAGTTGCGTTCCTATACTGTTTTCTCCTAGAAAATTGAACATGAATTTTATCACACGAATTACCCAATTACCTTTTGTAACAACGCTAAACGTACTGTGATGGAAATAATCCTTTTATTTACTTGATTTAACCGATAAACTTTCTTTGGAACTCTCCGCGCCCAAGCGGCCAACTTCAACTAACATGTCGGTTGCGGTGTTGCAAGCCGTAAACTTTAAAATCCGAAAACTGTGCTAAAAATCTTAAGTTCTTCAGATTATTAAAAGAAAATATGCTTCAACAGATCCATTTATCCTAACTCAATATTTAATTGATCTTATTTTCAAAGCGACTCGATACTCCTGAGTAAACCAAAACACAAATCAATAAATATTTCGTTTCACAAATAAAATAAAAGGTATTTTATTCCGTAAACGTATTATGATAAGTTACGGAAATAACATATTTCCATCCTTATCATCGATAATTGGTCTAAATACACGATTAAATAGCCTTACCATTTACTTTATAAATTCTATCGACTTCCCGTCGATCTATATCTAAAACACAGATTCCGTGACTTTTACAGATTTTTGCGTAACTCTGGCAACATTGTTTTAGTTACCCATTCTGAGTTCTGGTCATTCACTTTGAATGAACGAAAACTTTCGTTCACTTAAATTGACTTATTAACTGTAAAACGACGAATCATAGATACTAATATTATTATTTAAATCTCTTTAATCTTAAAACTATTAAATTTTCTAAGAATATGACATGTTTTGATAGTTTTTCTATAGATGAAAAACTTGAAAGTCACTTTGACTTACAATTTCTTACATTCTAATGTACGCCATTAAGAATGATTTGCTTCCGGCTTCCGATTGGCTAATTGAACCAACGAATTACTTTGACACATTTCCGCTCATGCACCCTCACGCTTGAATGACCATTACTTTTTACTCTCGGTAATGTTAAGATAAGTTAATACTAATACTGGTATAATTATAACTTAATTGTAATAACAATAACTTAATTATAATTCCTGTGAATTACATAATTAAACCGCAGCTCGGTTTAATATTCATTATTTCTCATGAATCTTATGATACTCGTAGCGCCAACTACGAGTATACCATCTTTTGGTTACTAAATTGATTCTTTAGTTCCTGAATTTGCCACTTACGACCTTGGAGCTAACGTCGCGCCCTTGAACAAATTCCCTGTTTTCTAATGCCACTTTCTTTGTATTTTTGTTTAACAACAAAATGATCTTTGTTCCTGCACTGTGATTTTATGTACTAATGGAGGCTGAAGGAAGTTCGTTAGATTATCATACTTCGTTTATTACTTTCAACATAAGCATATGTATCAAACTTTATTGTATGCTCACAGTTAGTGCCACGGTTCTATTCTAAGGTTCTTTATTATCCCAGCATTCATCTCCACCATTGTCGGGACGGCCCTAATGCCTGCCTTACGTTACTATCTATTGAGGATGAAAGAACCGCCGTCACGATTGTGTGACACTAACTATGAGACATACCTTATAGTACTTCAGGGAAGTTCTTTCTGGATAGCTCCTTCAGCCTCTCCACTCTCTCTCTCTCTCTCTGATCTGCTTCGCAACTTGGGTGACGTCAGGAACGGGATCTTTCCACCTCCTGTTAAAATTATATAAAACTGATACTGACCATCTTAGCCTTCACATCATTCCTATTCTCTCTCTAATCATATACACGATAAGTATATGCTAATATTTATCTCACTCTAATCGTATACACGATAAGTATACGCTAATATTCGTCTTACTCTGTACTGCTATGCAAGGTATTTTAGCATAGATATACGCATATTATCTTACTTACTTTATTGGTTATAAAGTATCTCTCTCGGTATGTTTGATACACTTCGCAGAGCGCCCTCGCAAGGGTCATACCGAGCAGGTTGGATTTAACACTTCAGAGTTAAGCGCCTCACGCATGAGCCAACCCGAGTCTAGTAGCTTTTTCCACATCAGGTGCGCACATGACACTTAAGTCATGGAACTACTAACTCCTCTAAGTACTTACTACGCAGTCGACTGCACCCGAGGCCACTCTGTTGCCTCGAGCCTCAATGGATCCCCTCCGGCTATCCGTCGGGGCCTCGGTTCAGTAGCTTGACCCACGATCAAGAATACTAACCTACCCAAACCTCTACTTACGTACAAGCAAGACGATCTCAATCCGCACCTAAAAGGATGCATTTACACATAATAACAATAATAGGAATAAAGTGAAACACTAAGATATACTCAGCTTTCGGAGCTCTTGATCAGGACACAGGAAAAGTCGACAGCCAACACGCCTTGTCCAGAGCACATGTTTGGGGCTTCGCGCCATTACAGTAAAAGAATTGACAAGTGACAATCACTATGCTCACCATAGACAATCGTAGAGAGGCGATGTTGCTGGTTATTATTTTACGTTCCGTTTCGCGCTCGTCGCGACAATATTAATAAAACTACACTGCTTTTTCTTAAGAATGTTTTTTTTTGTAGTAATAATGAAAAAAAAAAAATGAAAAAAAAAATGAAAAAATATTTATTTGTAATCCATTAATGTTAGCCTAGTTACATACTCGTACTTAGACTGGTATAGCGTACAATGAGTGTTGTAGTGCTATTATATTGTAATAGTACTAATTATTGGTAGTTTTATACGAAAAAAACAAATTACCGATCGATAACCAAGTTAGCTAAGAACAATGAATCATTCCTCATAGAAAACTAAATAAAACAACGGTTTTCTACGTGGAAAAAATCTTATTTCATAACCGAGTTATGAAGAATTATTTTTCCTTGTAAAAAGCTAGTTATCAATCTTGGTTACGGGGAACATGTTGATGTGTGAAAGAATATTGTAAGCGATATTTTTTCAAGGGAGCCATCATTGACATTTATTATGGAGTTGAAATTTTTAGAAAAAAAGCTCGTTAGAGTTTGTCTAATGAAAGCTGAACCTGAAAAAAGTGGCAAATTCAAAAACCTTCACATAGGTTTTACTTTACCGATCAAAGTTAGAATAAACGATTTTGATACTGTTCTTATTTTGGTGACACTAAGGGAGAAAAAACGCGTAGGTACTTTTTCACAAAACCGTATGAAATAAACTGCTATGAAGATTTTTGAATTTATCGCCTTTTTTTCAGGTTCAGCTTTCATTGGACAAACTTCTAGCCCTAGATGTCGCTTGTTTTACAAAAAATGTGCATGCCTTGTCCATTGTTACTTAAATTTTACGGTTGTTTGAGGTATGCCGGTAGTAATTATAGCAAATAAACTTTCTTAGTTTATCGTTTTTTTTTTCTGCGGATATCTTCATTTTTCTGATTCAATCTCGCAAAGAAATTTTTACGTATCATAACCCTCTCTATTGCTCTTTACAGCTTGGCAAAAAAGTGCAGGAAATGAACTAATTTTTATTTAATTGCAACACTTAATTATCTCATATAAAGTTACTCAATAGGGACCGTGCACGAACTATAGGTGGCAGCACTGTCAATGTCAAATATAGGGCAGAACCTTTAGATTGGCGTCACCAGTTGGCAGCACCTTCGTCGTGCACGGTCGCTTCACGAACTATAGGTGGCAGCACTGTCAATGTCAAATATAGAGCAGAACCTTTAGATTGGCGTCACCAGTTGGCAGCACCTTCGCCGTGCACGGTCCCTATAGTTGCCACATGTAAGACAGTTTGACATAGATACAGGCGCCCCTATTAATTTTTACTCTTTTTTGCCAGACTATAGGCTTATTTTATGATCGGCCGAAGGTGATACGAAATAAATGAGGAAAAATGAAGAAAATGCCATAAAAAATAGGTTGGACACATGCGCTTTACTTTATTTACAGTTTTTATTTCCATAATAACACTCATCATGACAGAGGCTTGGCTGCGAAATTGCTCTTGAGGGTCCTTTGCAGGTTTAATCAGTTTCAATTTCGATAATTTAACCTTGAGAGAACGGCGGTTCAGCGTTAGTTTCCAGGTAGTAGATTCCAGAATGTCTGTAAAAAGTAAACGTTAGGTATAGCAATATAACTACGATGTAGATGTGTCACCGCCAACTAGCTTAATTGCTATGTATTTGGTTAGCTGCGTAGCCTTTTCATTAAACACACTCATTATTTTCGGTTAGGTTTATTAATCAGCTTGTGTCCTTCAGAGCAGAAATAGAAGCCCTGCGCAGCGGAGCTTCGTCGACCTGCTGGCGGGTGTAGTTTAGTGAAGATGCTAGACAGTTAACCAAATGGCTAACTAAACCAGTTGGCAGTGACATATATACAACTCATGAGGGAGAATCACAATCCCTATGACAGTCCGCTATCACTTTTAAACTGTTTCTAGACGTTGTTTGGAGTATCAATACCTACCAAGCAATTTTATATAGAAATATAGGTAACTCTAAAGTATAGTTGTGCTTTATTTTCGGGATTACGAGTAAGAGTACAGGAGGCGTCATAGGGATCATAATTTGGCTTAAAACGTATAGGAGCAAAGCACTCGACAAAAGAAGCCTGACTGACCAGTACCCGTAGCACAAATGGGACACGCGCCTCTTTATCGCCTAAGAGATACCGCCCATCGGGTGTCCCTTATTAGGCATAACTTAATAAGCCTAATATTAAAATGCATAACAGTTTAGGCATACGATGATTAAGCATACCGATTAGATGGCATAATCATAAAAACGCATACTAGTTAATTTACATACCGATTGAATTGGCATACCTGAAATCCGCATAATGTTATTAAGCATAACGAACGCATACTTTTATGCGTTCGGTATACGTGGGGCGTTACTTGGAAAAAAATAACTTAATTGGTCCTTGTTGTCTACAGAATCCCTACTTTTTGGGATTTATCAACTAGTACTATTGTTTATAATACCTACAATAAAATATGTTCCCATTTTTACGATGTTTTTTTAAGATTTTGTGATTAATATTTTCCCCCTATTTATTCATTTGTTTTTATGCATGTATATGTAGGTTTTCACACCTCCTATTCAGAAAAAAGTATTTTGATCCCTCATAAGAGGGATCAAACTGATACTTTTCTGTTCAAGGACTACCTACAGGGTATTTTTAGTTTGAACCTGCTTAGAATATGCCATTGCCATACCATACATTATAGACTCTACATATTGACTCTACATATCAACTCTACATATCGACTCTACATTATTGACTCTACGTATCGATTCTACATATCGACTCTACATATCAACTCTACATATCGACTCTACATATCGACTCTCCATATCGACTCTACATTATCGACTCTACATTATTGACTCTACATACCGACTCTAAATATCAACTCTACATATCGACTCTACATATCGATTCTACATATCAACTCTACATATCGACTCTACATATCGACTCTCCATATCGACTCTACATTATCGACTCTACATTATTGACTCTACATATCGACTCTAAATATCAACTCTACATATCGACTACATATCGACTCTCCATATCGACTCTACATTATCGACTCTACATTATTGACTCTACATATCGACTCTACATATCGATTCTACATATCGACTCTACATATCCACTCTACATATCGACTCGACATATCGACTCTCCATATCGACTCTACATTATCGACTCTATATTATTGCTCTACATATCGACTAGAGATGCAGCGAATAGTAATTTGGCCGAATACCGAATACCGAATATTCGGCGGAGTCGACGGCCGAATAGCCGAATATTCGGCGGCCGAATATTCGGCCAATGGTTTTACCTAAAATGAAGTAAATTCGAACGCCCGGGTGAGCGGCGCCGTGAATCTCTGTACAGGTTGCAACTTGTTACTCGTCGTAGGCAGCCTATGATAGAAAAATGCGCCATTGAAAAATTTAATTTCATTTGTAGTTTAATTTCTAATTCGTTGTTTATGCTACTGTTCTTTATATGTTTGAAATTGATGTAAAAGATGATTAACCTAATATTTAATATTGATTACTGTTTATAATTTGTTATTAATAGTACATTACACAACTAGGGTGGTAATACAAAGAAAGGCCGAGATCGCAGAAGTTTGCGGCCCGAGCTGCAAGCGAGGGACGTAAATATGCGATCGAGGGCTTTCTTTATTATCTCCCGTGTTGTGTACATCATTTTATGTCTACACTTGGCCAGAAAGCGGCTTTTTCCGTACGCGCAGCGTGCGGAAAAAGCCACTTTATGGCCAGGTGTGGCATAAAATATTTATTCATCCTTCTTTTTCCTTCGACTTTGTGTTAATTTACTATTCGGTATTCGGCCGAATACTATGCCATTATTCGGCTTCGGCCGAATAGGCAAAATGTGGCCGAATAGGCCGAATACCGAATAGTGGCCGAATATTCGCTGCATCTCTAATATCGACTCTACATATCAACTCTACATATCGACTCTACATATCGACTCTCCATATCGACTCTACATTATCGACTCTACATTGACTCTACATATCGACTCTACATAAAGTCGATAATAAGGAATGGCCCAGACCACAGGTGTTTGGGGTCCGAGCCGCAGGCGAGGGCCATAAATATAATATGGAAGTGGTAAATTCGTCCTGTCCGTAAAAAGTAATAAACGTTTTATAAAATAATAAGGAACTGAAAATTTTACAATTTCACATTTCATTTTATTAAAAATATGTGATGCTCTTTGACTAACTATATATTTCGTTTTCGTTATTTTGGTAGGTAGCGTTTGTATTTAAATTTTCCTCATAGTCGGTGTGAAAAGCAGTATGTGTCACAAGGTAGCAAAATTATTTACACCACGGGCGTTAACACTTGAATCCCTCACTACGCTCCGGATTCTACTTTAGAATCCCTCGCTACGCTCGGGATTCAATTGTACAATCCTTCGCTTCGTTCAGGATTCAATGTACGCCCTCGCCGTAAATACATCATTTTGCTCCCTTGTGACACAATCTACTATTATATTTGCCCCTGCGATTATTTACTTTTGGTAATTAGCTCTCGCTTTTGTTACCCTTCGCATCAACTATTTTATTTTTGGCATGTAAGTATACCAAGTCCTGGATTGAAACATAGAAAACTTTATATTCCGGCGGTAAAGAGTTCCTTTAGGACAATAACGGGATCTGCGCGGGCGAAGCCGCGGAAAATGCTAGTATTTAATAAAACACACATTATTGAATCAACATTAAATTTATTTCTATCACGTCATCTATCACTTTAAATTTAGGTAGTTTCGTTATAATATATAGTATATTACACAACTAGGGTGGTAATATAAAGAAAGTCCGAGATCGAAGATGTTTGCGGCCCGAGCCGCAGGCGAGTTTTCAAATCAAGTATGGATATGTCACTGTAAACATACTTGTACAACCTCTGCGATACCAATTATTCGATTAAGCATCTAAAATTAAAATGTCTGATTAGACATATTAAAATTATACTTTTTAGTATTTATGAACACTAATGTTATACCAAATAATTGTTAGACGTTTTAATAGTATGCAAATTAAAATATGCGTTTTAAAATATACATTTTAATATTATACGAATATACAATTATGCGTAACAACGGTATGCATTGTCAAAATAGGACGTTTTACTGTATGCGTTTTAATATAGACCCCGCCCATCTCTTTCCATTCGGTAGAGTGTGACAGGGGTGTCCCTTATTAGGCATAACTTAATAAACCTAATATTAAAATGCATAACAGTTTAGGCATACGATGATTAAGCATACCGATTAGATGGCATAATCATTAAAACGCATACTAGTTAATTTACATACCGATTGAATTGGCATACCTGAAATCCGCATAATGTTATTAAGTATAACGAACGCATACATTTATGCGTTCGGTACACGTGGGGCGTTACTTGGAAAAAAAAAACTTAATTGGTCCTTGTTGTTTACAGAATCCCTGCTTTTTGGGATTTATCTACTAGTACTATTTGTTTCTAATACAAAAATATGTTCCCATTTTTACAATGTTTTTTTAAAGTTTTGTGGTTAATATATTCCCTCTATTTATTCATTTGTTTTTATGCATGTATATGTAGGTGTATATTTGCCCCTACGATTATTTATTTTTGACAATTAGCTCTCGCTTTTGTTACCCTTCGCACCGCCTACTTTCTGGTTTATTCTTGTGTCAATTCCGCTACTCAAATGCTGTCTGGAAGATATACCTGGGAGATATCGCTTTTTAGCGATACGACCGCCTGGCCTACCTTTTTATTTTAATTATTTTCGCATATTTATGCACAAATAGCTGTGATCTGAGACATTTTTTATTTAACTTACCACCTTAGGTGTGTATTATAAATTATAATAATGCCTACCTAGGTTTTATAAACCATCTAGTTTTTTTGATGCCTTACCTTTAAAGGGATATTTACCTTGTCTTTTGCGTATTATTTTTTTTATCAGGCACGTTGCATATTACTTGATAAAACGTGTTATTGACACAACGATTAGGTACAACCAAACTACATTTGCATAGAGTAACAAGCGGCCCTAACTGTAAGCGAGGGACGTAAATATGCGATTGAGGGCTTTCTTTATTACCTCCCGTGTTGTGTACATCATTTTATGTCTACACTTGTCGAGAAAGCGGTTTTTTCCGTACGCGCAGCGTGCCGTAAAAGCCACTTTCTGGCCAGGTGTGGCATAAATATATTTGTTTTACTTTTTAGAGATTTTTTGTCGGGAGTTTTTTATCTTCACTGTATTTGAGCCACTAGGCCACTAACTGGGCGTACTGGGCGTTTTCTTACATAAATAAAATTGGCTTACCAGCATATACTATAATTGTGTAGGTATTTTAATATAAATAAATTCGAGAGAAAGTACTTATTACGTAATTAAACTGGAAGCGACAGTTAGTTTTCAAAACAAGTATGGATATGTCACTTTAAACATACTTGTACAAATTCTGCGATACCAATTATTCGATTGAGAATCTAAAATTAAAATGTCTGATTAGACCTATTAAAATTATACTTTTTAGTATTTATGAACACTAATGTTATACCAAATAATTGTTATACGTTTTAATAGTATGCAAATTAAAATATGCGTTTTAAAATATACATTTTAATATTATACGAATATACAATTATGCGTAACTACGGTATGCATTTTCAAAATAGGATGTTTTACTGTATGCGTTTTAATATAGACCCGTGTGACAGCGATAGGAGTGTGGCGATATTTTTCCCAAAAAATATTTTCCTGGTAGTATGGTCTGTTGCGCGACAAGCGAAGTTGCAGCCGGTTCTGCTAGAGCTTCAAGACAAGGTGCCTTTGACTCGGCCTTCGGCCTCGTAGTGGCTTACCACCGTAAGGAATTAAGTTCTCTGTATTTCCTAAAAAATATGATTTCGAACTCAAAACAAGAGGCCTCTGTTTCAGCCTTCGGCCTCGTAGTCACTTGTCGTCGTAAGGACCTAGGACCCTCTTAAGGTGGTCCTGGCCTAGCGTCCTGGTTCGATCCCAGGAGCCCCCGGCCCCCACCTAGTCCGATCCAGTCAAGGTGGTCCGGCCAGCGACCTGGTTTGACCCCAGGGTACGCCACGGCCTCCACCTGGTCTGATTTTTGCTACAGTCAATAAGGGTTGCAAGTTAGTCAGGCATCAAAAAAAAATCTGCTAGAGTGCGACTACGATAATTTGCAGAGCGAACATGGCAACACCTTCGTTTAAAAGTCTAATTTCTATGATTTTATGTGCAATAAAGTCTTTGCTTACACACATATACACACAAGCCAGGATACGAACTCACAGCCCCCGGTTGAAAGGCTTATGTCCGATCTGCTCGGCAACAAAAACTTATCCAATCTTAATGGTCCACACTCACCCAGTCTTGGGCACCAGCCCGCCCATGTTCAGCGTGCCCCACAGAACGCAGTTGCCGGTCATGGCACCGGCGTAGGTGGCGCAGCGACGGCCGTTGAATCCCCCGGAGACCAGAGACTCGCCCAGGTAGTAATAGGATCTGAAAGTTTCAATTAAGCAATCCGATCAGCGAGCTTAAGAGTCGACTAGGAAAGCCTTATAGTTCATACCGGATAACAATAAACTCAGACAGAAGCAGAGATTCTAAACATTTTCTGTGAAGTAATACATGGTATTTATTAAATGTAAAATGTTACAATTTGTTTTGTTAAATCATGTAATGGACTTCCACTTCTTGTTTTGCGCGATGATCGTGTAACGACATACGCCAGGGCAGTACAAGTAACTATTTCCCAATTATGTAAGAATAATAAACTATAACAAAAACAGTACGTAAATAATTAAAACAACATACGAATTCGACATAATTATTTGAGTATTTTTTATTGTTTAGAAATTCCGAGGTAAAAAGCATTGGTGAATAAATTACGTAAGATTGATATCTTCAATATTTTATTTTTGAGCATTTACTTTAGAGATGTAATTTATTGGACGTCAACCTAAAACTGGCACTTTAAAACACCTTTTTAGGATTCTGTACCAATAATGGTATAGAAGGAACCCTTATGGTGTGTTGCACAGATCGAAGATCGAATCGGATAAATAAAATGCATGTTGACTTGCTGCTATTAAACCTTAAGGCCTGAACTCAACGGCAGCATCGAAAAACCTTCTAGATTCTTCATGAATCATAGAGCATAGCCTAAATCGATGACCGTTTCAAACATCTAAGACCCTTCTCACCTGGCATGGTCGCAATCTGCAGAGTCGCAGCCAGGCATGCCGATGCCACCGTTGGGGTAGAAGTCGCAGTGCCCAAGGTTGCCGACATAGCCCAGCATGCCGGCGTTTGTGTGGATCACCTCGGTGTAGGCGCCGTCATCAGCTCGAAACTTGTGGTCGTTCGTGATGAAGCCGGGCAGCGCTGGCTCCAGGGCTGGAACACCATCATTAAATTAACATCGTAAAAAAGTTATACGTCATTGTAGTTAATGGAGCATGCAAATCTCTCCATCTGGTCTTAACGGGGTGGTCTTGACTTCTTTGTACGACACGATTGTTATTCTTCTCTTTTGACAAGCTTTTATTTTAGTTTCAACTGTCCCGGTGTCTCAGGAACATCGTCATCAGGAATGAGTATATAAGAGGAAGTCTGAAAGTAGCGCCAATCGTAGAAACGTTACGAGGACATCGCCTAGCGTGGTATGGGCAATATGGGCATGTGATGCGGAGAGATGAAAGTCATGTGACAAGACGAGTGTTAGGTATGAATGTCGAAGGTTCTGGAAGCAGAGGTAGACCAAGAAAGAGGTGGGTGGATGGATTGTGTGAGAGATGATATGGCTAGGAAGGATGTAAACGCTGCGATGACGGGTGATAGAGAGATATGGAAGAAGAGGACATGCTGCGCCGACCCTAAATGAATGGGAAAAGGGCAAGCGAATGATGATGATGATGATGTCCCAGTGTCTGTTTTTGTCAATGTCAATATTATAATAACCTCTCTAACCGACGTGGCCTCTCTAACAGCTCCTCTAGTAAGCCGGTCGTTTAACGTTGGTTGATGTGTGCGTGCTTATAGTAGGCTATAGAGCGACCTGCTTACTAGAGGTGCTTCAGTTATCTACTAGTGAAGTTACGTCCGGCTATTTATTTTACTGTCTTTGATCTTTCTATAGTGCTTGCCAGCAGGTGGGCTTACTATTTCCAAAAACCCCGAAGAGTGCATTTAAAAGTCAAATTTCTATGAAAATGTGACGTAAAAGGTGGTGTTGCCAAATCGTTTCACTGCAAAGTTATCTTAGACGCACTCTATGACTCTTCGGAAATTTTGAGTGCTACTGAAAGCTCACCAGTCAAGTACGCAGGCGCTCCGTTCAGGTTCCTGCCAATGATGCCCGCCATGTGCGCGCCCAGGCTGTGCCCCACGATATGGTAGTGCGTCGCGCTTGCGCCGGTCACTTCGTTCAGCCAGTTGATGAAACGAGCGATGCCTTCGCCTAGAAAAGGAGCATAGTAAGTCATCATCATCATCATATCAGCTAAAAGACCACTGCTGGACATGCCTTTCACAAGGATCTCCACTATGTACTGTCGGCATTGTGCTGCTCGCATCCAGCCGTTTCCCGCTATTTTCACTAGATCGCCGGTCCATCAGTGGGAGACCTGCCAAGGCTTCGTTTTGCATCCATAGCGTAGTAAGTAGTTGAGGAATGAGACTAATTTTACTAGTATCTTTGACCGGAGTAATCTAGTTACGACAAGGCATAAAATACAACTCCAACTCCTAACTAGGGGGTTTACATATCATTTCGGGGTCAAAAGTCTTCTGACTGCTCACGGACAAAGTACCCCGCAGTAAGCTTGGGGATAAAATGGTTTCAGTCAAATTTCTCGAAATTTTACTATGACGTAGATTCAAGTCTCCTGATTTTTTTTGTAAGGGCTTAGCCACGGCTTGGCTCTCTCAGAATTATACTTTCAGAAAGAGCCTATTTCACTACTACTACAAATTAAAATTCTATACTTAAGTCTCTGAACTGGGAACATTGGTAGAACCAATCAATGGTGTTCTTGTTTTTGACCAATGTTGCTAGTACAGACTTGAAAATAATTTGTAACTTCGTGAAATGGTCCGTGTTGCGCAATTCCAGCCCGCGAAAATCTATGACTATTATGGAGACTGTAACTACAGGTACAGTAACAGGTCACTTACCGGCAGTCCTGGTGTTCTCCACAGCGGCAATGTAGTTGATGGTGTTCGAGCCCGCGGTCCAGTCCACTATGATCACGTTCAGGTCCTCAGCAGCAAGGAAAGCTGAGAATAAAGAATAGAACATTCGCATAGTGAAAGATTCATTCTCTCTCTCTCAAGATCTTTTGGTTTTTTTCGTCACCCACTGCGTGGCAAAAAAAATCCACTTCCTGGCCAGGCTGGTATTGCCTTTAGTGCCGGAAACTGCTAATGGCTGTGCCATGGTTACTTGGTACGAGGACGGTGTTGAAGGGCGAGGATGTGCCACTGTTCCAACCGTGGATGAGGATGATAGTTCGCCGCACGGGGTTGTATGTAGTTAGTCAAGCCTAGGAGGCCAGTGTTGCCTATCAGCATCGCTTTCTTTGGTTGTAAGTTCTTCTTTGTGTCAGCTTTACAAGTTTTGTTAAAGTTTTGCACCGATAGTGCCGGTCACTGCTAATGGCTGTAGTTGCCATGGTTACCTGGTACGAGGACGGTGTTGAAGGGCGAGGATGTGCCACTGTTCCAGCCGTGGATCAGGATGATGGTTCGCCGCACGGGGTTGTAATTAGTCAAGCCCAGTAGGCCGGTGTTGCCTATGAGCATCGGCTGGCTTACTGTGGGATTCAATCTAGAATATATTCAAATATTAGTTTAGTTTGTAACTACTATTAACACTGGGATATTTACCATGTGTGTGTTTTTGCGAGTTCCGAGTTTTTGAATGTCCAAAGAGAAATTAATGATTATCTACCAGTGGCGTGGCGTAAAAGATATCCTTGGGCAAGCAGGTGCTGATTTGGCGTACATTTTCCTTAAAAGCTCTAGAATAAGGTGCTCAACTGCCTCATATTAGGCAGTAGCCAGTAGGAATCGAGTTCTTTGGACACCACGCTACTGTTATCGACTCCTATCACTATCACAAACCAATTAAAACGTCATGCTGTGTGTCCTGAAGTGGATTTCCAAGAAAAATTGCATCAGTCTCTATAATTTTATACAAACCTCACGTAATATTTTGTATTCAATTTTTTTTTTATTTGTTGGACCGTTTTTTTGTACTATTATAGCATCGATATCGATAAATAAATGTTTCTAACACTAATTTTAGTTTGATTGCCACAGTCTTTTGTTTTGCAGTTTGATTGCCACAGTATTTTGATTTGCCGTGCAAATTCGTTATATTAGTAGAACTCTCGGTAGGATAAGATTACCTGGTGAACAGATGGTAGACGTTCTGCGAGTCGGGAATGTATCTCGCCGCCTCAGCGATGTCGCTGGCCTTCAGCCACGTGTCGACCAGGTGCAGCTGCCCCGCTCCGTCCGCCACGTGCTGGTAGCGAGGACCCTCGTCCTTCCTGAACACCGGGTCCTGGGCCGGCAGGGCTGGAGTAATACATTCATCGCAGAAATATATCGTGGTAGAAGGTGTTATATATGTGCGTATGTGTGTGTGGCCACTCCCACCACCTGCATACGAAATAAACCAGTGTGCATTAGACCAGCATTTGAGTCACTCGTGTCAAGGCGTGTCCCCCGTATTCCCATACATATCAGTGGCGACGAGGTAAAAAGAAGTGGCGGCGACCTCGTCAATATTATTATCAGATTTGAAAATCTGATGATAATAGTAATAATTAATTGTTCAAATACCGCTAAATTAAATGTAAAATTTATGTTTTCCATCACTTAATACACCACAAAAAAATAGCAAACTATATCGTGTGACGTGACATCCTACTAATATTATAAATGTGAAAGTTAGTGAACATGTTTGGATGGTTGTTACTATAAATAACGGGGTAGCAACAGCAACTGAATAAATTGAGATGAAATTTGGCTTGCAATTAAACCTGGTCTTGGATTGAAACAGGATACATTATATCCCGGTAAAGAGTTCCCTTGGGACATTAACGGGAATAACGCGGGCGAAGCCGCAAGTAAATGCTAGTATCAAATAAAAGAGCTCACTGTGAGAGTCTCAATTTTTTTTATATTTAAGAAAATAGGCAAAAATTGACCATTCCCCCTTATCTCCGAAACTATTCCTAAAATTTAAAAAAAAATACGAAAAAATAGTCCTACACCTATAGATTACGCAGACAGTCATGGGTAAAAGCTAGTTATGTATAAAGTATACCTGTAACTATGGTCAGGCCGACAACGGAGAGTACAGCGGTGGTCACCATCTTGAAGCAAGCACTGTTGTATTTCATTAATTTGCTTAGTTATATATACATCGAATGTCCAGGTGTTATGATTATAATCTCCTATAAAGATAATATGATTATATTTGATAAGGATTAAATCACACCTGCGTGATAATAATCTAGCTACTTGAGTGTGCTCGCTGGTACCAAAAATATCATAATTATTAGGATAAATCGCCTATTACTGGCCACCACAGAAATATATCAAGATACTTAGAAGGAAATAGTTCGTCAATTTGTATGAGAACCAAGCGTGTAACTTGTTTTGCTTGGCGTTTGACGCCAAAAGTGTAATTTAGCGATAGAAAACATAAATTTTCCATTTCATTTGGTGGTATTTGAACAATTAATTATACCATAACATTATTATCAGATTTCCAAATCTGATAATAATTTTGACGGAAACTGAAGTTAACGGCGTGCAAAGCAAATAACAATATTTAGCTAAATCGTAAACACTACGAAAGAAACTTAACAGTCTATATACTGCATAAACAAGAGGAGTTGATTGATTGCGAAGTTGACCGATCGCGAAATTGACGGATTGCGAAGTTGACCGATCGCGAAGTTGACGGATCGCGAAATTCACCGATCGCGAAGTTGACCGATTGAAAAATAGTGGACTTTTTGCTATGTTGACCGACTGAGAACAAATCTATTGACGATTTGCCCTATGTCACTGATATTGCTTTGCTGAATTATTTGATAATAAGTATTAGAAAATTTTAATGTTTTCAGACGAGACTATGATAAAAGTTTTGAGAGTGTCAATTACCTGATTAAGGTACAAAGGTTACTAGATAAGTTTTGCAAAACGACTTTATTTTTTACAATCACTAAAAGTAATTTCCTTCACAGTTGATACATTTAGTCATGCTTAAAAACCAATCATCAAAAATATCTATCCATTTGTTTTCTGGAAGTATAGCTCACTCATGATCCCAAGCTCTTAAAAGTTTCTCATTACTGGTAAATTTCCGGCCTTTCAGCTTATCTTTGATAATAGGGAATAAAGCAGACACAAGGTGCTAGGTCGGGGCTGTATGGTGGGTGTTCAACCATTTTTATCCCAGCAGTTTTCAAAAAATTCACTGTTAGAGTCGTTCGATGTGCCGGTGCGTTGTCATGGTAAAAATGCCAGTACCGAGTCTGGAGTTGGGTCGGATTTCCTTAAGTTTATCAAGCACCTAAGGTAAACATTCATTAGTGTACCAGTTAGCTGTTACAGTACGCTGACTGTCCAGAACAACTCGATCGATTATGCCACGGTTAGTAAAAAATACAGCTATCATCATCTTTTTCACAGATTTTGATTTTCGGGGTTGTGTTGGTGTAGGCTCATTTTCAAAGAGCCAAACTTTATTTTTACTCGTCGACCCGTTTTCAAACTTTTTTAACATTTTTTTACACCATAATACACGACAGTCCTTTTGCTCCTCCGTTAGGTCGTGAGGTACCCATAGAGTGCAAACTTTTCTTACGCCGAGAATTTCGTGCAAAATTTTGTGAACGCTTGGTTGCACTGATGCCCAGGGCTTCTTCTATTTGCCTATAAGTAATTCGAAGGATATGTTGTGATCTGTGCTTGGTCTTAGGCGGGTAGTTATTAAATGTCAAGTGTATTGTGACAGAAGTTAAGTTGAGAATAACGCGAGCAGCCCAGTGACTGGGGTATTCTATTTCGGGTATTCGATGGCTGACTTTGGACCGTATGGTGGCCAGACGCGAGCACAGAACTCTCTGCGTTTCGTAATCCGTTTTCATTCTGCGAGTGCTACATTATTTCTTCTGTTTGTCTGTGGAATTGATTAAAGAACTTTTGTGTGTTTATTTTTGAGAAATACGAACGATTATCAAGATAGATAGCTGTTTACAATGAACCAAGCTCAGAGCAATCCACCTCGGTTGTATTTCCTACATGTTTAGAAAGCGTACTTCCGTGGTGGCCATCCCCATTGCAATGCAACGAAATCTAATGGGATCTTGGTAGAAATCGAGGGAACTCTTCAAACAGTATAGGCCTCTAGCGATTAGGGTATTATTATAGTAACCCGTACATTTGTTATTCTCTGTGTTCAACACTATTCCCAACACAAAAAAAATTTCTATAAGTATTATTTTAAAGGGAAATATGTAAATGAAAAACGCATTCTGCTTCTAATAATTTATTTTTACAACACGGCTCGGCGTGGCTTTGACGTAATATCCGAACGACAAGCTGTCTCAGGAACCTGGTCTCTTATACCACAGCGACCATTTTCTACTAGTGACTCAGTCAGTCATTGGGACGTCAGGCGGTGAAGTTGGCGTTAGGCACGCAGGTGACGACGTGATCCCATTGGTCGCCACGGCACCGCATGTAGCGGAACGGACCACTGTGGGCGTGGCCGCGGCGACAAGACGCGACCACTAATGTCCCTGACGGCTGCCAGCCTAAGCACGGCACGAGTTCGTCCTTGAAGGCGTTGAGGCACTTGTATTCTACCGTCGGGTCGGTGTCAAGCTTGCAGTGCTCTGGAAGAAAGATTACCATGAGAACGATGACAGAGTCTACAGAACGTGTGATGCTCAAATCCTATTTATCCCACTTATATTATAAATTGGCATACCCGTGGGTTCGCCCGCGTTATACCCGGTCCCAAGGGAACCCTTTACCGAGATTATAAAATTTATAAAGTATCCTATATTTCAATCCAGGACTACTTGCTTACATGCTAAATTTCATCTAAATCCATCCAGTTATTTATAACGAACATCCAAACATCTAAACGTCAAAACATCTTCACAAACTCCTATCCTATCCTACTCCTACCAGTGGCGTGGTGTCCATAGAACTCGATTCCCATTGGCTTGCCTAATATATGGCAGTTCCGCACTTAATTCTAGTTCTCTTAGAGAAAATTGAAGCCAAAGCTTCTCCGGCTTGCCCAAGGATTTCTTTAACGCCACACCACTGACTCGTACTAATATTATAAAATGAGAAACTTTGTGAAGATGTTTGGATGATTGTTACTAAATAACGGGGTAACGACTGGATGGATTGAGCTGAAATTTGGCATGCAAGTAGACCAAGTCCTAAGATACTTTATATCCGGGTAAATAGTTCCCTTGGGACAGTAACGGCAACGCCACGGGCGGGCTAGTTTATAATATGTATTGGTAGGATAGGATGTGAAAATTTGTTAAGACGTTTGGATGTTTGTTACTAAATAACGTGGTAACAATAACTGGATTGGGATGTAATTTACCATGCCAGTAGATAAAACATTTATCCCCGAGTCAGTGGTGGGCCCGCGGTAAGGTGACATCCGGCTCACTAACAGTCCTCCGAATTAAGTATATGGCCGTTAAAACATATATTTACGTTATATTTTTGGTATAACTCTGGCCCTCCTCTGATATTTCTTAATTTTTCTGGCCCCCTATAGATAGAGGGTGGTTCGAGAATAAATCAGTTCTGTTTGAGTTGTCACGTGAGTGGTTTTATAGTACTTCCCAAACACTTCACGCCACAAGAATCACGGTCGATAATACTCACTTGAGCATTTGGGCGGCGCGTGCCGCCAGCGCCCCTCGACGCAGATGACGTGGTGGTCGACCGGGCGCTGCGGCGCGTCGCACGTCACGGCCAGGATGACGCTGTCGCCCGAGACGCGGTCGCCCGGCCGCGCCTCGGCGTGCTCGACGACTGTGTACTCTCCGTGCTTCGGGTAGCCTGGCAGCACGCAGCCCGCCATTTGCAATGGTGCGGGAGGTTTTTTTTCTGAAAGGATCAATGAATTAGTGCCTTACCACCAGACAGAAGTATTGGTGGAAAAAACGTCAATTAACTAGGGACTTCCTCGCGACGCGATATTAAATTTATCGATAACTGTTTCAAATACTTATTTCGAAGTGACATTTCATAGTTGATATTACCAGATAAAAAATAAATTACCTAACTAAATAATAATCACTACTACCCATCGATATTATGTTATTATAATATATTATATACCTAATTTAAGAATTCATACGCATACTTTTTAGGGATTTTAAAATTCAAATAAACATCAATTTTAAGAAATCAAACGGACTTTATACTGTGTACATAAATAATAAATAAATATTTTAGGGGACAATGTTACACAAATCGAACTACCCCATAGTAAGCTCAATAAAGCTTGTGTCATGGATACTAGACGACGACATATTTAATAGATACAAATACATATAGGTATGCGAGTTGCATATAGGCCCTTAATTTTAACACGCGAGGTACACAGGGCCGCGCCGCCCCTGTGTGCAAAGTGTGCAACGCACACAGGCGCCAAGGCAATAGAGGCGCCGGAATTCGAAACACGACGACGATAAAGAGGTGGCTTCATAGGTTTGCACACAGGCGCTGCCGGGGGTCGGCGCGGGCCTGGAGGTACAATACAATACAATCATACTTTATTGCACACCAAAAGAAAATTACATACACTCTTTCCTTCTATCTCAATATATTTCTATAATCTTGGCCGCTGCTGACGTGGTCGTAGGCAGTGGCGTGTATTCTATAAAAACAACAACACACGCCCTACCCTCTAATTCCTACCCTAGTAAGGGTAGGAGTGTAGAAGTTAGTAAGCAGGCGGTATTTTAACACGCTTCTTACCGTACTTTATTTACTACTACGTTTCTTGTTGTCTTTATGGGGTGGTCTGGCCTCACTGCGGCACCGCAGGCAGCGGCCGGTCCCACCAGTTGCGCTGGCACTGCGCTGTGTGGGAGGTCTCGCAGGTAGCCGGCAGCGCAGCGCAGCGAGTCTCACTGGAGTACCGTGGCAGCTTCCTCAGTTGCGCTGGCACTGGCCCATCTATGAGGTCTTCCGGTAGCCGGCGTGACACCCTAGCGGGTCTCATCCGCTGACATTGCCGTGGTACTCACTGCAGTACCGTGGCAGCTGCCTCAGTTGCACTGGCCCGTCTGTGAGATCTCCCGGTAGCTGACGTGCCGCCGTAGCGATTCTCAGTCACTGCTGACGTGGTCGTGGTACTCACTGCGGCACCGCGGCAGCGGCCGGTCCCACCAGTTTCGCCGGCACTGCGCCGTCTGCGAGGTCTCCCGGTAGCCGGCGTTGCAGCGCAGCGTCAGCTGCAACGACTCCCGACTGCCGCTGACGAGGTACCGGCCGTGGGGAGGCCGCCGCGGCTCGAGACACTCGTCTCCGTGTATCAGCTTCTCTGATAGCCTGCAATCAAAAAGCTAGCTACGGAAATACGGTTCCAATTTATAGTACAATGAAATCCCTCTGGTTAGTGTGCCAATACTAGTTATTAATCGATCTGGGCACCCGGCAGCTGTTCAGTGGTGGGGCTGAAAGTGGGTCTTTGGCTATAAGGCTGTGGCGGAGATGAGCGAAGTAGAGAGGAGACGTGTAGGGATCGACCAATCACATTTAGTGTTCGCTGTTTCCATTGACATTGACGAGATGTGGATTTCAACTAATGTTGTTTTGGTCGATCCTACACGTCTCCCCTCCACTCATCTCCACCTCAATGGAGTCGCAGCCTGAAGCTTTAGCTTACTGCCGCGACTTTGCCTGCGCAAAACTAGGGTGCGTCTGCGTCTCCACTTGTGCGGAATATGGGGAGCTTCAATAATTTAAGGTGTCAACCGCGAGAGCCTTACCATTTTCAATGATGTCTCCTTATCCCATATCTTCCTGCTAGACTAGCGCAACTGAGCAGGGCATAACCTAACACTGTCGCTCTACATACAATAGAGATTGATAGAAAAAGTCATGTAGAGAGATATCTTTGGGCCTCTGGTATCTCTGATACAAAGAGTAATGTCATATGTAACCTGTACAAGCACATTTTTTGTTGTTTTACCTCGCGATAGCAGAAAGCCCGCGGTCGACATCGGGGCTTGGAAATTCTGGGTCCTCCGGGGACTCCGGGGGGTTGGGGGGCTCTGGGGGCTCTTGAGGCTCAGGAGGCCTTGGGGACTCCTGAGGCATGTCCCGCCGAAACGGGCCCCTGAGCCAATTGCGCGTCGTGTCATCGAAGTCGCGATCTGACAGTTTTGCATCTGTGTGTTAAAGTAACAAACTTTTAAGTAAAGGTGCATCAGTCGCTCTATTCTCACACAAACATAAAGAATCCGTGTTATATTCCTCGCGCCGAATCATGATCTCTATGACAGTTCACTCTTTCCACTTGTATTTGTACACTTGATTCCGAAAATGATAAACAAAACTTATTTGTTTCATATTATAATTACTGAAATTTGTTTTTATATGTAAATGTACGTGCTATACTTCCGAATAATGTCTACAAACCGTTTAAAAATGACAGCGACGCCATTACAAAAATGGAGAAAGAAATTCGGCGCGAGGAGTATTTATTAAACTAGCGATTTGCGAGCGAGTTAGAAGAGAAGTTCCATACAAATATCGCTAGTGGCGAGTTCGCCGCGACTGGTTTTGTATGGAAACTCGCCCGCACCACGCCCGCAAATCACAAGTATAATAAAGCCCTTACATCCATTAATGTTGGTTTACATGTATTTAATTTTATAGATTGGTACGTTTTGTCTCCGCGAAATAACATGCTGACAAAATAGGAATACTAATTGTATATTTTTGGATAACAAATACATAATACAAATAAATTAAAAGAAGCCCCAATTATAGAGGTAGTTATGACGATAAAATCGAAAGAACTAATCCCAGATATATCACATCGAGATAATCAGATGGAAGTTTCTCACTTATACAGGTCCTAAGGCGAGGTGAGACCAGAATCGGGCACGGAAGCCTAGTTTCCAAATCATTTTTAGAGCACTTATTTGACTCTTAGGTCACTGTAAAACATATATAATAATATTCAGAACTGTATCTAGGGCTTCCTCTCACTTAGAACACGATAGCGAACACTTCGCTCGATAGAAAAGTAGCGCGAAAACACTATAAAATAAAGTATTTTTTTCATTTTTTTTCATTTTGTTCATCACCAGTTACCTTTTCTGACAAAATTAATACCTGACAATCATGATTTCACAGTCATGCAGGGCATCCTCTCATGTTTGGGTTGATAACGTATACTTTTATGTTAGAAATCGAAGATAATCTGCAATAATCTGCATTCCGCCCGACCCTAGTTTGTATGTGAAATGCGAGCCAGGTCCTACCGCGCCTTAACCAATTTTTACTGTATTGCTGTAACATATTGAATAAAACGATTACTGAATATAATAATATTACTGAATATTTTTCTCATGTTATACAAAAGACGAGACATCCACTCGACATGTTTCGGGAGCATTCGGCATTCCTTTAATCATGAGTAGTATTCGCGAGCGCTGCCCGGCGACTGCTGTGCGTCTAGCAGCTCTGTCAGCTTTTTTTTTCTATAACTGATAGCTGTGAGCAGGGTCTCCAACAGGATAGGAAATAATTAAGTGGGCGGCTAGGCCACCGCACACTAAGATAGAATTTGTAGTTTACCTAACCTGAGAGATTGTGTAGAGTGTATTTGTATGACTATCCTAAAATTGTGAGACAAAGTGATGTATGGGCGAGTGTATAATGTGTCCTAATAGAAGCTCTGTCAGCGTGGCTCGACGCCGGCGCGGGCGCGAGGGGCGCGAGCGCAGGCGACGATCTACCCAACATTGTTATTGTCTACCGCACACACAACACTGATAACGTCACATTCTAAGGATCGAGGAAGAATAAGGATCCGTTTTTATTTCAATATGTTTGAGTTTCACAGTGGTTTTCTAAATAATAGGCTTGTGTCGGTCAGGACCGAAGAACTTAAAGGAATGAAATCCCACCTCGGACCGATAAGAACAATTTCTCTTAAGCGCTCTTAATCGGTCTTCAGTCCTTTAGTTCAGTAGTCGATACGGCGGTACTAATCGGTTGGGAGCGAATGATCGAAGGAGTGAAAATCAAATATTAAATAGGTAGTTCCTTTCTTTCCTTCAGATCTCGAGATTTGCTCCTGAAGTAAAGGAACTAAAAGACCGAACTAGTTCCTTTGACCGATTGACCGAGATTGGAGCGCTCTTTTCAAAGAACGAGCAGGCACAACTCTACTAAGTAAGAATACTAAATACCTGTGAATAGTGAGTAAGACGCCAGGGCTTGGAGCATGCGCGTCGTTCGTGTTGTTGGCGACGTTGTCGTCGTGAATTGTGACAGGGTCGTCATGGGCGTCGTGTTCGCGGTCGCGGTTAACTTTGTCGATGCCTCGGTTTTGGCCGCGGACTGTGCTCTGGCCCCGGTAAGTCTCAGGGCCTCTGTGGGGGGTCGGGTGGTGGCGCGCCTGGTGGTGGTCTCGAGCGTGGGCGTGAACGAAAACGCTCGCCGCTCGACACACGTGTCGCAATCCGCTCGGAGCCCGAACACTTCCTTCCTTTGCTTGTTCACGACAACGACGAAGTAAAGGGTGACTGGAAAATAAAAGCTTTTCGTTGGCTATCTTTTTTAGGGTTCTGTACCCAAAGGGTGCCAACGGAACCCTATTACTTCTACTCTTGTACCTGTAGCCATCCCGCGAGACCCATTTGGTGGTTATTTGTGACATTGCACGGGTAAAGGTACCTTACAGATATTGTCGATTGCGTCCTTCTATCTTGATGTCCTATAGTAACGGAGCCGGATAGGACGCAAGTGACAATATCCATAAGTTACCTTTCCCCGCGCAATATCACATATTAGCCATTGTTCAGGATGCATTTTTTTATGGATGATAGGTTTGCGTTTGACCTAGGTCGCACCTGATGGAAAGTGAAGACAAGGTCTAAGGTGGAGCACGCTTAGGTACCCAGAGGATGCCCGTTCATCTTAAAGATGAATAGGCATCCTCTGGGAAGCCGGAAGGGACGCCGGAAGCGAATTTCAATCACAAGCGGTGCGAACCAGAAAATATCTCTTAAATCTCTGGAATCCCTCGCGGCGTCTAGTAGTCCGATTAGAAAATGAGGAAGGTGGGATTAGATCAAACAGTTAATCGGCGTACTCTACAAAATACATCTTATAAAAGACATCCGCAACTTTGGAGCTAGAGGGGCGAACACTTACCTAAATAATATATGAGTCCCAGGAGTGCCCCGACGGATTTCCGTTTCATCCCAAGAACGCAGAACCCGCAGAATAGCAGGAACATCATGCCCGCCATGGTGGTCGCGAACGCGATCGTGTACCAGATCCAGAACACGTACAGGCAATGCGAATCCTGCGCACAGAAACAGTCATGGCACAAAATAAGAATACGGTTCCTGCGCAACGCACCAGTCATCATCATCGTCATCGTCAGGCCTCCCCAAAAACTTCTACAACAAACGGCCCCACGATTTTAGCCTCAATCGTCATCTGGCATTCTTAAGAGGAAACAGTAAGGCCGAGAGAATTGAAAATTAGGTATTTGTAAAATGTGTCGCTGTCCCGCACTGCCCGCCTCTCTCCCGCAGAGCGCGACAGAGACAACTGCAGCTCGGACCGAAAATACCTTTTAAAATTTCATAAAAACAACGTTTCGTAGTCCCCTGATTTCTTCCCCAAAACTTAAGCTATTTAACTAATTTTTTCATTAAAAATTAAAGAAAGGCTTTGGCCGTGTTCCTATGTTTTCCTTTTTTTTAATAATCTAGTTAAATTTGTTTTCTGGATGTGTGAACACAGCGGAAAATCTGGCATTTTTTTTTAGGTTTTTGAAGGTTAATATCTCTTTTGAGAATCAATTTATCGTAAAAAGGAAAACATAGGAACATATCAATAGTAGCCATAGATTTTTGGACAAAAAATTATTGCTCTATTGGCATTAACCAGGGAGGAAACAGGGGACTACGTTTGTATGGAAAAACTGCCCTCCTGTTTCCTCTTAACCCGGTCGTCAGACCATTTTGCGGGGGTCAACCCACACTGCGTCTCCCGTTTTGTGATCTCCAATCGAGAACCTTTACCCAAGCTGTCAGTTCTTTGAGCTATATGCCCGTCCATTGCCACGTCAATAAAACACCAGTACCGTGATGATGGATTTCCACATCGGCCGGATAGAAACGACCCGCATCCAGCGAGTCCCCGCAACCATAACTAGGTCATCCGACCACCGTGCAGGTGGCTGTCCCACTCTGCGCTTGCCAGTACGTGGTCTTTCTGCCCCAACGGCCATCGGTTCTTCGACCTATGTATTGCCCATTGCCACTTCATTCCTTACCCTGTTTGCTATGTCGGTGACCTTGGTTCGTCTACGAATCTCCTCATTTCTGATTCGATCTCACAGAGGGATCCCGAGCATAGCCCTTTTCATCGCTCGCTGAGTGACTCTGAGCTTCCTTAAGAGGCCCATAGAGACCACGTCTCGCCTCCATAGGCTCTATAAAATTCATCCATTAATTTACTTATTCATTCGTTCATTCATACAATGCTTAAATTTAAACTCTGTACCGTCAAGGCAAAACGCACTAGGTGGCCTGAACTATGCGGCAGTGCACAAACGCTTTGTTGCTTGTCCCCTGTACGATTGTTGTATGAGATACATTACGGGCCTATGGTATAGTAGTTATTACTATACCATAGGCGCGTAGCGTAGTGTATCAGCCCTACTGTAGGGCTGCTGCAACGGTCCGCCGTGTCACGTCTCACCGCTACCACGTAAGTCCGCTCCTACCTTTACTTAACTACCTATCCCTTTCCATTGAACACAGTGCGACGGAGACAGACCGCAATAATGGCGTAGAGCAGGGCGCAGCTGAGGAAGGACCAGAAGCCGACGAGCACGTACATGAAGACGAACAGTTCGCTGCGGTACACGCGCCACACCGGGATCCAGAACAGAGGGTGCATCTGCAACCGGGAACAAGACCCTCAAACGTCTTAGAATCATTGACGTATACAAAGGACAGGGCTAAGCGAGCGCACAGACGGTTCCAACGCTAATACCGCCAAATCAGTGCCAGTCGGTAGTGCGACACGCGGCGCGTGCACTGCGCAGCTGGTCTTTATAGCTGCATTTTTTGTTACGGGGAAAATAGTTCCAAACTGTTCGGATGGGGCCTATCCTTACTTTTGAAATCATTGCTTAGATTTTGATATAATGGAATGAGACGGAATTGAACGGGACGGAATGGAATGGAACGGAATTGAATAGAAAATAATGGAACAAAACAGAATATAACAGAATAGGATTTGATCGGATAACAAATAATTACAGTCGCATTTGAGACTACAAAAAAAATATTTAAATAACCGATTTCAAACTAGTATTATATTTAATCCAGAGCTCGGAACCGGTATTTTGCAAAAATCCCGAAATAGTCTAATATTTTGAATTATTTTATATTTTTATGTAGAGCTCAATAATGTATTTAAGTCATGATTTCGTATTATTAGATTGTCCGGTTAAAAAACGAAATAATAAACCAAAGAACGAAAAGAATGGAAAGAATACCGGTATTTTTGTATGGAGCATTTACCGGTTTCGGAGCCCTGATTTAATCAATTAACAAATACGACAATACTGTGATGAATTGATAATACCCAGATCGCTACAGATGTGCCTGAAAATTTGAAGAGTTCCCTCGATTTCTCCAAGATTCCATTATCAGATCCTGACTCAGTGACAATAGGGCCACCCAGGAGTTTTTGGTGAACAAAAAGATGATTTTTTAAACAGTCCAGCCACAAACACCGAGAGGCACATGTATTGCATTTTTCGTATTTTAATAGTATCTCGTGAATTTGCTAATGTCGTAAATTCAATGTTGGAAGTCGGTAATTTTCGACTGAAAAAGGTTATAAAACGTCGGGACCAAAAAATGTAGTAATATACGCGATTTAATTTAATCCGTTTAAGTTGTTTTATTACAATTAGTGATCATCGCGGAAACCGAAGACAACATTCGGTTATTTTTTAAAGTTATTAACTTCATCAAGGACCTTAAAATAAATACCTGAACGGTATAGCCTCGCTAACAGATACCTAAGTGAAGCACTTCTAGTAAGTCGGTCGCTTAGCGCAGTTTGAGGTGTGCGTGCTGCTCGTATTCTACTACGCTGGTTGATGTGTGCGTGTCACTCGTAAGCAAGGACCTTAAAATAAATAGCCGGACGGAGCCTCGCCAACAGACAACTGAAGCCATGTCTAGTAAGCCGGCTGCTTGTACTTACGAGCCGCACGCACACATCAACTAGTTTTTTCCTATTGCGAGCAGCACGCACACATAGGTAGCCGGCGGACTAGACATGCTTCAGTTCTATGTTAGCGAGGCTCCGTCCGGCTATTTATTTCAAGGTCCTTGCTCGTAAGGAAAAAGTGTGCTGCTTTCTAGATAACTTCAGTTATCTGTTTGCAAGGCTACGTCCGGCTATTTATTTTAAGGCCCTTGGACATCATTAATCATTAGCCGCGAATAACTGTCTTCTCAAAAAAATCTACTTTACAAAAGTTGAAAAGTCCATAGTAAATACTTACTATACCCAGCAAGGTGATCAGAACCACTCCAAGGGATAAAGGAAAACAGAAGAACCATTCGCTATCTGGTATTTTATCTAATAAAGACATTTTGGAATTTTGAGGTACTTTATCTGCTAATTTTCATCGAAGTCCGATGTCTCGGGGGTTCAGTTCGGCAGTTCCACGCGCGGGGTTTCCCGGTTCGAGTGGTTTTGGTCCACAATACATAATACAAACAATAACATTACTACATGATATCACAAAATAGGCTGACATACGACAACCCCAACATGGGATCTTTCAAACTTGTCTAAATTTAGTTTTAAAACGACATTTTGATAGAAAATGGCCAGCACTGCTGCTCATTCCTGAGAATAATACGTGATGAATAAAAATAGAAACAGAACTTTTCATCGATTAGGCTGCGGCTCCACTGACGCGGAAACAAGCGGAGCGTAGAGGAAATGTGTAAGGTGGATCCATCACATTAGATGATCCACATCTTGTTTCCATTCCGCTTCAATAGAAACATCAAAAAGTAAGGTGATTAGTCGAACGATTAAAAGTAGGTACTATTAAATTATATTTCAGTTGATAAGTAGTTTAAAAAAATTAAACAGAGTTCAAAAAAAGAAAAAATAAAAGCTTAAAATAAAATAATAGTCTTGTTTCGTTATTCCAAATATTAAGGCTGGCACCGACCTCTAAAGAATAGTTGGCATAAAACTTTTATTTCTTCCTTTTACTTTTTTATTTCTTAATTTTAGTAGTACTTAATTGAATTACGCTGCTATAAACACACGTTTTCCCAGTGACTGATACACATATATAAATAAACTCTCTATCTCAAAAATTACTGAACTGACTTTGATGAAACTTGCACAGTTCCCTAAGTTAAACTATAGGGGCAAGTGCTGTACGTGTGGACGGTTTTACCTGTGGACACTACTCATACAGAGAAAACGAATAACCATAGTCAAATACCAATCACTTATTTGAAAAGTATTTTTTTCATATGGCAACACTAGCTAATCGCCATCTTTACTGATTACAGAAACTGTGTGTTTTGAGGCTGCCGAAAGTTTTTGTGACAAAAAGTAATTTTTTACCTTCTTTTAAAGCATGTTTTATGTAAAATCTCTAAATGTTGCGGGTGTCTTTGCAATGGCATATTAATTTATATGATGTAAACGTTATTTCTACAAGATTTCGTTAATCGTAGGTAGCATTTATAGTGACCGGTATGAATTCAAAATAAAAACCGCCGAAATTGTACCTGTGGATACCTCCGTGAATGTACCTGTGGACTGTCCATAGGTACAGTTATACTGAATGTTCCTGTGGACAGTAAAATTAATATACAATATTTTTGTTTGTTTTAGTGCCTCGTAGTAAAGCTGGGAAAAATAGAGACAAGATATGCCTAGACACTCTGACTGCAGCTGTTTGGGAAGTAGAAAATGGAAGTTCAGTAAGGAAAGCCGCAGAGAAGTTTAAAATCCCAAAATCGACAATCTTTAAAAACATAAAATTAAATCACTGTCAAAATATTGGTGAAGAAGGCTTAGAACTCCTAAAAAATGATGTCAGGAGGATATTTAGCGATACTGAGGAGCAACAGATATATGATTACTTAAAAAAGCAGCATTACTACACACAGCATATTCTTCTGCTGACAATGGAGGCATTTTAAAATCCCATAATTATACTTGAGATTTTGCTAAGAATATTAGATTTCAAGAAGAAAAAAAGTAACTGTGATATGCAGAGCAACATATAATTACATGTTGTTTAATTGTATGTTGTTAATTACGTTATTCTAGAAGTTTATTCTGTTTAAAAGTATGTTGTTGATTAATGTCCGTAGGTACGTTACCGTCCATAGGTACGTTTTTGGAGTCCATAGGTACAGACAGTAGATGTACCTATGGACAAAATGAGTGTTTTTTTTAAAATGCTTCTATCCGCCATCTGCGGATAGCTAGCGTAGAAAACATATGTGGACTTTGAAGATTGTTTAATTGTGATTAAAACAAAATAAAGAATTCATTTATAATACGCGTAGTTTTTGTCTAACAACTGATTAAAAGTCAAATTCTGGAAAGTGTCCACAGGTTGAGCACTTGCCCCTACCTTTTTTTTTTTTTTTTTTTTTGTTGACCCAGGAGAAATCCGTAACGGATCCCACTCAGCCCGGGAGAAGCTGAGAGGGTATGTCCGATTTCCACGGACTAAAACTCCTGGGGTGTTCCGCCGCTCGCTTTTGGACGGGGTTCCGGGAACGCTATTGCTCACCACCGGTTCCCCGTCAGCATTGCCCTTCCAGGCCCAACTACTCAGGCAATCGCAGCCTACTCCGCTTCAGGCACCCCGGAACACTGGGGGCCCTTCAGCTAAGGACCTCCTGGCGCAGGTGGTGGAACTCCCGGCCCACCACCCGCAGGTCCTCATTTAGGGCGGCAGCATGCGGCCCGCATAGGCCAATCGCCGCCGGCCCGGTCTCCTACGACGTTGCGGGGGGGCAGCAGCGTTCTCTTCCCGCTCCCGAAGTTAAACTATACCTAGTTCAACTAAAAAATAGTTTTTGCAATCCGACTTATAGTTTTTGAGATATGCGCGGACAAACATACATACACTTACGAAATACAGTAACATATATAAAAAACTGTGCTATTCTAACAGTATTATTAACGAATTGATAACCTCGTTTTTATTAACTCGGTTAAAAAGAGGTTAAAAACTTAAAAACGTAAACTTTACAGTAACATTAAAAAATTGTGCAACAAAACCTCAATAACAAACATTATTTCTGCGTGAAAAATGCCTCAATAGTGCTCTAGCAACACTGGTTAAAATGTCACAGTCACAATGACTTTGACACACGACAATGACACCTAGATCTAGAAAGACAACATTGAACTTTTTGAAATTTCAATGAATGTAATGGTGAAAAATGATTGGAATAATAATCTAAATTAGTGCTATTTTACAAAAATGGCTTTTCCGAAGATAGAGGGATATGTTGTGACCGAGAAACTAGGCTCGGGAAGTTATTCAACCGTTTATAAAGCGTATACAAAGGTGAGGAACGCAGCAATCAAGTTAAGCTCGATTACTTAAAGTAAATAAGATGTTATTTGTACTGAAATCCCTTTTATCTCTATTACCACTGTTAGCGGAGTTCTGTAGTCTGAAACAATGATAGCTACGAGACTTCAGTTCTGATGGTTTAATAATTTGTGTAATAATACATTTTGGTATACGTTATCTAGTGACTCAGTTCGAAGTGTGAAAAAACTGTCTCAAACTACTAATTCCCAGGAAAATACTGTGGTAGGAACTTTGATTTATTGAGGTTGCATGCACTGTGTTATAGAACTTTTAAAATTGTTGGCCGAATAATGAAAAACTTTCACAGGAGTTACTGTTATTCTATATATTGAATTAAAAACGGATCTCTCACATTGTTCAAAAGTAGCGTTGCCAGATGGTCGGGAATTGGCGGGATTCTCCAGATTTTTTGTATGTCCTCCCGACTCCCGACAAAGAAGAAAATCTCCTGACAAACGACTTCATTTTAAAACTTAGTCTGGTCTACTCAAGCTGGTCCGGCCAGCGAAAATTTCTGCTCTTTTAGCCTAAAAAAAAGCTCGCGTGCGCATATCCTGACCAAAGTCTCAAAATCCCGACATATGGCTCCCGATAATAGGGTAATTCAATCTGGCAAGCCTATTCAAAAGACGAGACATCCACTCAACATGTTTCGGACCAAATGTTTACTAGAGAGATTTTATCCTGAACAATAGTCCTAGCGATTAGTAAAATAAAATAGTGAGTGCTTTTTTCATTTGTAGCTGGTTCCATTCTCGGGCAAGACCTTAGAGCAACACGGAGGCAAGCGAATTTTAGAAAATATTTTATTGCAGTTTTATTTCTTTTTAAAAATAAAGGAATATTTGTTTTCAGTAAAGTAAGCTAGCTAAAGGATTTAAGGTAGGTCCTTCAGGGCCAAAATGTTGATACATGTTGCTTGGCTAGGTGGGTGGTCGCGCGGTGGTGGCGGTGAAATGCGTGGAGAAGGCGCGCACGCGCGGCGCGGCCGCAGACAACCTGGTCACCGAGATACGCCTGCTAAAGACTCTCGCGCACCCCCACATTGTTGCCATGCGCGAGTTCTCCTGGGACGACAGGTGAGCTAACCAGGCATCGGAAATGTATGCTTATATACCTAAACTTTGGCGTCGATGTCGGTAGTACAAACCGGTATTTGCTCCATACAAAAATACCGGTATTCTTTCCGTTCTTATTGTTCTTTGGTTTATTATTTCGTTTTTAACCAGACAATCTAATAATACGAAATCATGACTTAAATACATTACTGAGCTCTACATAAAAAGCATAAAATAATTCAAAATATTGGGCTATTTCGGGGTTTTTGCAAAATACCGGTTTCGAGCCCTGGTACAAAGGTACAGTTGGCCTACTACCCAAGTAGCACACAAGCTGTATAAAAGCTTATACAGCTATTATACCGCCAGTTTAGGCCCTATAAGAGCTGTATAAGCTTTTATACAGCTTGTGTGCTACTTGGGTAAAGACGCGCGACAGCACTTCTATGTGAGTATGATCTTTATTTCATTTATTTATGTACAACAAGTTTCATAGCATATATTTCACTATCACTGTGATATAATTGTCCAGACAAGCGTTTGAGAGACATAGAGTGCAGTAACATACTGGATACTAGGGATGTACGATACATAATTTTGCCGATACGATACAGATTATTTTAGTAAATAATTGGCGATACCGATATCTTAGCAAAATAATGAAGTATGAACTTCAGATATTTGTATGTCCTTATTATACCTAAAACTTGGCTATATAACACCATTGGTCATTTAACAGAGAGTCAAACTTGAAAGTGTAAAGTAAAAATAAATAAATTGTCAACTCAAAATTCAATTTTTTTTTATTATGAACCAAAGATATAATTAACATAGTAATTATCATTGCACAAGGTAATAGACCAATAAGTAGGTACATAAATTAAGTCAGTAATTGAAATTACTTCTTCCAGATTTTTTTTCATACAGCAAATTATTTTCAAATATCGGTTGTATATAATCGGCGATATCGATATCGTTACATCCCTACTGGATACAATGCTGGAGCTTTCTTACGCATTCTTATTTCTTTGCGTTCGTACACGGCGCGCACTCTCTAGGAAGAAAACTTACAGTATTGTACTGTGGCGAGGACGCTCCTCATGAAGAATGATGACTTGTTGCAGGAATATCTACATCATCACAGAGTACTGTTGCGGAGGCGACCTCTCCAAGTACATCCGACGCTACGGCCGCGTGCCCGAGAAGCAGGTTCGTACACACTTACACACAGAACAGACAAACACATTACACATACTAAGGTCCGACCTAGATCTCTGTCACCTGTCACTGACAATAGGGATGTTGACTAATGTTGAATTTTACAACATAATATAGTCACATGGATTTGAAAATACTAAATTATCATAACACAAAAGAAATAACCAAAAAATGTATAAAAAATATAAAGTTATGAGACCACAAAGTTTAAAAAAAAAAGATACTTTTTTTATTGCCTTAAAGAAAAATTAAAGTCAATTTCGGAATGCTTAAATAACACTGAAAAAATAAATGTATGACAACTATGTGCTTAAACGCACTTTTTTGTGCTCAAAATGGCAAAATGCTATTTTTTTCGTACAGACTTAATACAGCGATGGAACGGATGACGTCATAAGTTCCTACCGTTTTGTATAGAGCGTTTTCAATGCTCAGTGCGATCTGCTACTTTTGATTACAATTTGTGGCTGTTATACTTATACAAATGTATTAGGTGTCATATATAGATATTTGTTCCTCACAAATAGTAGAATCGATTTACGACAGAAAAAAATCGACTCAACAGGCGAATTGTCACTCGACAATTGTCGAATTGTAAACTGACATATGTCACTGACAATTGTGAGTGTGGTGAAATAGGGGCCGCTGGCAGTGTCAACAGCGTGTACGGTATCGCGTCGTATACTCCTTAAGTTGGCGTTGTGTACGATCTACTTAAAGCAAACAATACTGTTGTTTGTACCTCATTATCGTCCGTCATAAAAGAGAAGCGTGCTTCATAGATAAAGTCTTTGTACATTGACATTTCAGTGGATTATGAACTCTAGGGCCATTGCAAAGAGTTAAAATTGCTTTAATAGAAATGTGACTTTAGACGTAAGTATTACGAATTTACACCCCTTGCGTTTACCTGACTACCTGAGAATCGAACAAATGCGAAGGCAGCTAGAACGCAATTATTCTATTAATGCACTCGTAATCTATGGTTCGTGGAGATAGAGTTGATAATCAATTGAATTATCAAGGTGGTTGTAACGGCTTTTTACAATGTGGTCACTTTGGTGTTTTTGGAGTTTACAAACAATCGTTTTGTTTCTCGTAAGTGGATGGGACTTAACGCCAACCGAACGAATATAATCCTCCGCTTATGCGTGCTCTGCTGCATCTCAATGCGATCCTTGTGTCGGCACCAGAATGCGATATTTCTGAATGTAGATGCAGTTTGTAGAGAATGTTTGAGGTTCTGTGAGGCGATGGATACGCGTCAATCGACCATATTATGTTAATTTATTCCACACCTGGCCATAAAGTGGCTTTTAGCGCACGCTAAAAGAAAAAAAAACCGCTTTCTGGCCAAGTCTGTCCTTTTAGGTATTTAAAAAAAGGTAAACAAAAAACCACGTGACTCGTGTCTTTCAGCCAATCAAAGTAATGTTTTCCGTCTGTGGCATAATACCATTCGCTGAGCGATACGAGTCACGTGGTTTTTTTGTTTTCCTTTTTTAATATCTAAAATAACAGACCATAGACATAAAATGATGTACACAACACGGGAGGTAATACAGAAAGCTCGATCGCATATTTACGTCCCTCGCTTGCAGCTCGATCCCTCGAGCTCTCTGCGATCTCGGCCTTTCTTTGTTTTACCACCCTAGTTTTGTGATGTGTTTTTGTTTGTAATTTATCTACATGTTTCCACAGTGTCTTTGCTTTGAGTGTAATGTTAACTAAATAGCACGCGGTATGTGATAGAGAGAGAAGGTCGGATTCGGTGCGTTCTGTCCGGTGGTCGGACCCGAATATCAGTTTTGCTAGACAGACTTCTGTACGAGGTACTTATTCTGTGGTTTGGGTGATGCTTTGCAGGTCCTATACTTCTTGCAGCAGTTGGCTTCCGCACTTAAGTTCCTGAGAGAAAAAGGTAATGTATACTGTTGTTTTAAAGTTTTAAACAAGAATTGAAAACAAACATTCTATGTTACATATATAGATACAAGAAATCAAAGTACACACCTGTGAACAGACCGGGAATCGAACCCGGTACCTCTAGATTTCTGGCCCAGCGGCTCAACCATTCGTCCACCGTTACACCCAGTAAACGCCCTCAATTTTGCCATCTACTTTGACTTCCGTATCATCTATTTTTAATAGGACTTTAACCTAACTTAACAGGTGAGCGCCATTTAATTTTTCTATGTACTTTGATTTCTTGTATATATAAGTAACATAGAAATGTGGTGTAATTTACCCGCATTAAAAACCAATGAAGAAACAACATGTTTCTTTCATATAAAGTATCATAAACATTCTGTTTAAATATTTTTTTCTTTACACAATAAATTAATACAAAATGAAATTAAGTTAAAATAATGGGCTTCAAATGAACCTATTCAATCCTATGGTACAGTCAATATCATAAATATATATGTCGCCGCCAACTAGCTTAGTTAGCGATTACGTTAGTTGCCTAGCCTTTTCATTAAACGCCGCCATTTAGTTAAGTGCCTGGATGAACATCGGGCCGTCTAGTTCTTCTGTCAAACGGCTAGGCAAAATACTTTCGTTTGACAACATTAAATAACCCGCCTAGCCGAGTCCGTAAAATTTTAGTTCTATAAATCTATTCAGGTCTAGAACCTGATCTCACATGGGGGGACGGATGGGGGGAGGGGGGGGGGACACAAGGGGGGTAAATCATGTGATCAAATTTGGCCTATTCAGAAATAGGCCAAATTTGATCACATGATTTCTGGACGAACCCTTTTCGCTAAGAATCCACTGTAAAAATTTGAACGATGAAAAAAATTCACCCTGTTTGGGCTGATGATGATGTTTGGGTCCAGGGGTGGTGCACATGGACCTGAAGCCGCACAACCTGCTGCTGCACCGCGGCTCCGACGGCAAGTACATCCTCAAGGTCGCAGACTTCGGGTGAGTATAACAACAACTATAGCTTGCATTGGCGTGGCGTCCATTAATTGAACTCGATTCCCATCGGCATGCCTAATTTTTCTTTTAAACTCGCCAAACATGCGCTTATTGGCGATAAATGGCACTCACTTTAAAGTTAGTTTTGTAAATGTACCCTACTATACAATTAACTGATGGATGATGATGACGATGATGATAATGTTGACGATGATGAGCATGGAGCAAACTTTTGGTGCCGATGACAGGCAAATGGACAATTTACATACAGGCTGATTTAGTAAACGTTTTACATTGGTCTACCGTTACCGTTAATTACCGGTATCGTTTAATTATTTTATTATGAATTAATTATATTTATCACTTTCATTGATTAATGTCAATGATAGAAGACATTTTATAAGTAAAAATGTATAAGTAAGTCTGTTTTTTTTTTATTTATTTTAACGGCAAATTGGGAATATTAATCGGATGTTTAATTTGACATATACTTATCCGAATGTATTATCTTCATGCGGTTCCTTCTATATCAAAATGCGTTTCTGATATATTTTCCAATTTCCCGTTTCAATTAATGAGATAACACAGGCAGACACATCTTGATTTATAAAATGGCTTCTACCATTGACACCGACTAATGAATGTAGTTATAAAATTAATTCATTGCTTTTACGATACCGGTAATTTCCGGTACCGATAAATCAATCTAAAACCTAGAGTGAATCATGCTGTAATTAGCTTGACGTCATTTTACATCATCGGCACCAAAAGTACGCTCCCTGATAATGTTGATGAAGATGAGGTTACTTAGATAATTGACAAACAAGCATGCGAACTCTGTCTGTATCCAGGTTCGCGCAGTTCCTGACCGACGAGAGCCGGCAGCGTATGGTTCGAGGGTCTCCTCTGTATATGGCTCCAGAGATGCTGCGCGGCGAATACACAGCCAGCGTCGACCTGTGGAGCGTAGGTCTGTAAACCGTTTTTACTGTCTCGTGCACGCAGGCACACGCCAACCCTCCCAAACCACAACTAGTTCCCTCCAATTTTCGAAACACAACCTTACCCCCTCAATCTCTCCCAAAACACAGCCAAAATCCCCTCAAACTCTCTCAAATCATAACACTACCCCCTCAAAACTCTCCGAAAACACAACACAACGCAACTTTCATAAACTAGCCCAAAACACAATACAACGCCCTCAAACTCTCCTAAACACAACACAACCCCCACAAACAACACAGCATTAGCCCACAAACTCACTTATCACACAACAAAACACACAAAAAAATTATGTATGTCCCTTAAACACTCCCGGATCACAACAACACCTCCTCGAACTCCTAAAACACAACACAACACAACGCCCTCAAACTCTCCCAGAACACAACACAACACAATCCCCTCAAACTCTCCCAAATCACAACTAAATCCCTTCACCCTCTTAAATGTGTTTAAGAGGGTGAAGGGATTTAGTTTGAGGAGGTTAGCATTAGCACACAAACTTACTTAAAACATATGAAAATGTATAAGACTATGAATTAAACACAGTTCAACCAAAATTTATGCCGTTTATGTAAATTATGCCACACCTGGCATAAAGCGGCTTTTACCGCACGTTACGCGTACGGAAAAAGCCACTTTCTGGCAAAGTGTAGACATAAAATTATGTACACAACACGGGAGGTAGTAAAGAAAGCCTCGCTTGCTCGGCCTTTCATTGTTTTACCACCCTAGTTATGTAATGTGCTATTGTCGGCGTTGCAGGGGTGATCATGTATGAGTGTCTGTTTGGTGCTGCGCCGTACTCTTCAGCCACACTCAAGGAACTCATCGACAAAATACAAAACCGCGCGCCCATATTGGTTAGTAGCTACTTATCTAATAAATGTAGTTTTAAGTTTAATCAAATTATTAATAACTGGCCAAGAGCATGTCGGACCATGCTCAGTGTAGGGTTCCATAGCCGTAACTATAAGGTAAAAAATACGATGTATTAAAAGTACAACAACAAAAGAGCGTATCTTCATAGCACTTACGTCCTTTTGTTGAGAAGCGAAGTTTATCGGCAATAACTCAAAAACGGTACATTCGATCTTGTTAAAAATAATTTTCGTTGAAAGTATTAATTAAGCGTTACCTTCGTGATTTTTTTCATATTTTTCGGACGCACGGTTTAGAAAATAGAGGGGGGGGGGGGACACAATTTACACAACTTTCGGAGCGATTATTTCCAAATACATTCACTTAATCAAAAACATTACTTAGAAACCTTATAGTGTTTTTTAAAGAGCTGTCGAACTATGTACCACACGTTGATATTTGCTGAAAAAATTTTTTTTTACTGTCTTTAACATGTATGGAGTGCCCCCCTTAAAATTTTTTTTTTTATTATTTATATACCAAACTAAGTAGCGGCTCATAAAACACACCTTTATTCCAAATTTCATCAATATCCATCATGTAGTTTCTGAGTAAAATGCCTGTGACATACGGACAGACAGACAGACAGACAGACAGACAGACAGACGGACGGACATGACGAAACTATAAGGGTTCCGTTTTTGCCATTTTGGCTACGGAACCCTAAAAATCGTCAAAGTTATAGATCATCAAACTTCTGGAGTGGGGCTTGTGACGTCATTCCTAGGTGAAAATTGTACCAAAGAGTGACGTCACTCGGAACTTCTAAGCACTGAATCATCGTAATTTTTTATTTGTCAAAAAAAAAGAAAAAATACGTGAACTTACAAGATTTTTTTACAATCTTACTGACGGACTAAACTGTTTTTTTAGTCGTCTAGCCTATTCAGGGAACTTATCAAATATTATAGGTACATGTATAGCAATGTTAATATTTAGGGTTCCGTGCCAAAGTGGTAAAAAAGGAAACCTTATGGTGCGACTCTGTCGGTCTGTCTGTCCGTCTGTCACAGCCAGATATTTTTTTATAGTACTCGTCCATTACCGAATATATGAGTAGTTCATTATGTTTTGAAACAGTGAATTTTGATTTATTAAAGATTTTTTGTTACTTCCTTTATCCAGCTGTTGGCGAACTCGGCAATATCTGCCGGCTGTCGCGACCTGCTATCGCGGCTTTTGAAGCACGAGCCCGAGGAGAGGATCTCGTACGACGAGTTCTTCAACCATCCCTACCTTGACCTGGAGCATATGCCGAGCAAAGAGAACTATGATAAGGTTTTTATTTTAGCTTTCACGATTTTCACTTGCCGTGCGTGACCACGGTCGCGAAGGTCAGCCACGGCACGTCGAGGTAAATAAAAAAATTAATATATCATGTTTTGACGCAGTTAATAGGCTTGTGTCCAAAATTTTGTAACTGATGTAAATGGATTCTACAGTTTATGAGGAGCAAATATATACCTATAACTACTACAATTGGATTACTATAACAGCCACAAATTGCAATCAAAAGTAGCCGACCGCACCGAGCGTTGAAAACGGCTCATACTAAATGGCGGCACCCTGTGACGTCATCTCTTGTCCTCACTTTACTAAGTCTGTATGAAAAAAATTGCATTTTGCCATTTTGAGCACGAAAAAGTGCGTTTAAGCACATAGTTGTTATACATTTATTTTTTCAGTGTTATTTAAGCATTCCGAAATTGACTTTAATTTTTTTGTAAGACGATAAAAAAATATCGATTTTTTTAAAAACTTTGTGGTCTCATAACTTTATATTTTTTATATATTATTTGTTTATTTCTTCTATGTTATGATAATTTAGTATTTTCCAATCCATGTGACTATATTATGTTGTAAAATTCAACATTAGGCAACATCCCCATTCCCGTTTTGTTATAACAATATGAAGACGTTGATTTTGTGTCATCATAATCATTTCTGTCCACCGCTGAAGATAGTTTTTAATGCGAAGGGCTATGAGCAAATCGAAGACGCTCCGCTTGGCGGGGCTTCTATTTAGCTCAACAGTTCTATCCAGCTGGAAATAGCGGAGATTTATTATTTTTCTTTCTTCATTCATATTTAATTAAAAACGACTCGCATCCTAAAAACGTTTAATTTGATATGCTTGGGTCTCATGGTAGTTCTCTGAGTAACATTTTTGCATTCACATCATTTTACTATTTGTTTACCATCGAAATATAATAAGTATGGAAGCGTAACTGAAGCTCAAAATCGGCCCACGGAATAAGTACTAACGGGGCGGAGCTAGCACTCAGTACTGAAGAAAAAACTGTAGCGGCAAATGAAATTCTCACGTCAGTAGCTTGTAACCAATCACAGATTTTTGTCTTTTAAACGGTATGCAACCTATCCAAAAATGAAGACTTCTCAAACTTAATACTAATTTGTCATAAATGATTTTAGACTCGCACATATTAAACATTAAGTTGGTTATCAATACCATTTGATACATAAGACGTATTGATTTTAAAAAGAGGTCGTTGTGGGGCAACTTTCAACGTCAATTTTGTTAGACGTTATCGTTCTATACATTATACACCGTGCCCCCGAGTAACCCGAAAAACTGTAACTAGATTCTAACAACTATTAGGAGTAAAAAAAGTTATGTGATGTATAGTCGAAAAACGGTTACTTTCCGAGATATTCATTATTTTTTAAATGAATACTCCCAAGTGTGTAACAAGCCCTAATAAATGTGACTAAGATACTTTTTTGTTAAATCTTTTAACGAAACAGAAATTAACCTTCGCAGTATTTGATGGTAAGTGACTACGAGTCCAAAAAAATTACCTTTTGTTTCCATTTTAGCTTTTTTTTCCTTTTTGATATCTTTTCCTCAAGCACCTAAGGAGTTAAGGACATGTTTTTAAGGAGGGGCTCAATTTACTGATTTATTTTGTTCCATAAGACTATTAATGTAAAATGACAAAATTCGACCTATGTTGATATAACGTTATTTATTTGTAATACCATCAGGAATACGTGGTTCAAAATTTTTGGGTTATTCGGGGGCACGGTGTATTTCGATGGTGTATAACTTAGTCCTTAACGGGTGTATGAATGTTACTATAATGTTGATTTAATGTGCTTGGGCAGGCTGTGGCACTAATAAAGCAAGCTGTGGCGTTAGACGCGGCGGGGCGACTAGAGCCAGCGTTCGGGGCGTATTGCGCGTCTCTGCGCTACCTCGTGCCCGCGGTACATTGCGAGAGTGACGCCATGCGGCGACAAGCGCTGCGAGCCAAGCTGACTAGGTGAGTCCTCACCTCAATCAACCGGGGTTTTTTTTTGTAGCCTGACAAACTTGCAACCCTTCATTGGGCAAAAGTTGTACCAGGTGGGGGCCGTGGCGTTCCCTGGGGTCGAACCTGGTCGCTGGTCAGGCCACCTTGGGGGGCCGGGGGACGCCTGGGGTCGAACCAGGTCGCCAGTCGCAAGCCGCACTGTCGGGGTGACTAGGACAACTGGGGCGACTGGGGCCAGCGTTCGGGGCGTATTGCGCGTCTCTGTGCTACCTCGTGCCCGCGGTACATTGCGAGAGTGACGCCATGCGACGGCAATGGTTGCGAGTCAAGCTGACCAGGTGAGGACACTGGGGGTTTTTTTGTAGCCTGACAAACTTGCAACCCTTCACTGGGCAAAAGTTGTACCAGGTGGGGGCCGTGGCGTTCCCTGGGGTCGAACCTGGTCGCTGGTCAGGTCACCTTGGGGGGCCGGGGGACGCCTGGGGTCGAACCAGGTCGCCAGTCGCAAGCCGCACTGTCGGGGTGACTAGGACAACTGGGGCGACTGGGGCCAGCGTTCGGGGCGTATTGCGCGTCTCTGTGCTACCTCGTGCCCGCGGTACATTGCGAGAGTGACGCCATGCGACGGCAATGGTTGCGAGTCAAGCTGACCAGGTGAGGACACTGGGGGTTTTTTTGTAGCCTGACAAACTTGCAACCCTTCACTGGGCAAAAGTTGTACCAGATGGGGGCCGTGGCGTTCCCTGGGGTCGAACCTGGTCGCTGGTCGGGCCACCTTCGGGGGCCGGGGGGCGCCTGGGGTCAAATCAGGTCGCCAGTCGCAAGCCGCACTGTCGGGGTGATTTGATCGGGACAAGCCGGGGTGACTAGGACAACTGGGGCGACTGGGCCCAGCGTTCGGGGCGTATTGCGCGTCTCTGTGCTACCTCGTGCCCGCGGCACATTGCGAGAGTGACGCCATGCGACGGCAATGGTTGCGAGTCAAGCTGACCAGGTGAGGACACTGGGGGTTTTTTTGTAGCCTGACAAACTTGCAACCCTTCACTGGGCAAAAGTTGTACCAGATGGGGGCCGTGGCGTTCCCTGGGGTCGAACCTGGTCGCTGGTCGGGCCACCTTCGGGGGCCGGGGGGCGCCTGGGGTCGAATCAGGTCGCCAGTCGCAAGCCGCACTGTCGGGGTGATTTGATCGGGACAAGCCGGGGTGACTAGGACAACTGGGGCGACTGGGCCCAGCGTTCGGGGCGTATTGCGCGTCATTGCGCTACCTCGTGCCCGCGGTACATTGCGAGAGTGACGCCATGCGACGGCAATGGTTGCGAGTCAAGCTGACCAGGTGAGGACACTGGGGGTTTTTTTGTAGCCTGACAAACTTGCAACCCTTCACTGGGCAAAAGTTGTACCAGATGGGGGCCGTGGCGTTCCCTGGGGTCGAACCTGGTCGCTGGTCGGGCCACCTTCGGGGGCCGGGGGGCGCCTGGGGTCGAATCAGGTCGCCAGTCGCAAGCCGCACTGTCGGGGTGATTTGATCGGGACAAGCCGGGGTGACTAGGACAACTGGGGCGACTGGGCCCAGCGTTCGGGGCGTATTGCGCGTCATTGCGCTACCTCGTGCCCGCGGTACATTGCGAGAGTGACGCCATGCGGCGGCAAGCGTTGCGAGCCAAGCTGACCAGGTGAGGACACCGTTTTTTTTATGTTTTTTTTTTATGCCGAGGCGTTCCCCGGTCAGCGACCTGGTTCGACCCCAGGCGCCCCGCCGCCCCTCCAAAGTGGCCCGGCCAGCGACCTGGTTCGACCCCAGAGAACGCCATGCCCCCCCACCTGGTCCGATTTTTGCTACAGTAAGGATTGCAAGTAGGGATGTAACGATACATAATTTCGCCGATACGATACCGATTATTGTAGTAAATAATGTATGCACCTGAGATATTTGTATTTCCTTATTACACCTAAAACTTGGCTATATTTAACAGAGACTCAACCCCGAAAGTCTAAATCGGTATCGTTACATCCCTAATTGTAAGTAAGGCTTAAAAAATAACACATACATACGTATTTATTTATTAATTTTATGCCACAGCTGGCCAAAAAGTGACTTTTTCCGTAGACATAAAATGATATTCACAACACGGGAGGTAATAAAGAAAGCCCTCGATTACATATTTACGTCCCTCGCTTGCAGCTTGGGCCGCAAACTTCTGTGATCTCTGCCATGCTTTGTATTACCACCCTAGTTACGTAATTTACTATAGTTACATGGACCGTGCGGAGCAACTGAAGCAGGTCCTGCGTGGCGGGGCGACCCCGCCTCCCCCCAACCCCTCTCCAGCTGGGGGGGCGCACGCCCCGCGCCCCCCGCCCGCTTTGAGGCGCGGCGCCTCCTGCTGTGGCGTGGAGGAACAGGGAACTAGTTATGATTTCGGTAACCTCTCACTTGACGTTTAAAAAAAATTACAAGTTTTGAGCAGTTAACCCTTTGACCGCCACAGACGGCCACAGCCGTCAACGGAAAATCGTGACTGTCACGCCAATGACGGCCCTGGCCGACAACATTTCTTTTTAAATGAAAACCTATTGAAAAAACAGCCCGTTTTTATGTTGGTATTATTTCTTTACCCATCTTTATTTTACCCCCGTGGCGTCAGCGGCACGGCTTATTCCTTCGCCCTTGAGCGTTCAAAAGGTTAAGGGCCATGACGGTGAGTTTTTATGATATTGAAGTGATTATTTCACTAATATTTCTATAAAATCACAGAAAACAGTTGTCAAATAGCCAATTGTTTTGATTTTGAGTAATGTTTCGTAGATGCGCGGTTACCGTGCGGCGTGTGCGCAATCTCCTGCGTGTGCGCAAGGGGGCGACACGGACCCGAACAGGTCAGTACTAGGGGCATGCCGCCGGAAAGTCGACTTTGTCGGGAACGTGACGGCTATGGCTATACCGTAATAGTACATTACGGGGTCATATAGTACGTCACAACCCAACAAATCTATAGGTTTTTTTTAGGGATGTAACGATACACAGTTTTGCCGATACGATACCGATACCGATATATAGTAGTTAATATCGGCGATACCGATACCGATACCGATATCTTAGCTAAATAATGAAGTATGAATTTCAGAAATTTTATGTCCTTATTATAACTAATGGCAATGACTACTGGTTATATTTACCAGAGAGTCAACCTTGAAAGTGTAAAGTAAAAATAATAAATTGTCAACTCAAAATTCTTTTTTTTTATTAAGAACCAAAGATTTAATTAACATAGTAATTATCATTGCACAAGGTAATAGAATAGACCAATACATAAATTAAGTCAGAAATTGAAATTACTTTTTGCAGATTTTTTTTCATACAGCAAATTCTTCAAATATCGGTTGTATAATATCGGCGATACCGATATATCGGCGATACCGATATATCGGCCGATATATCGGTATCGGTATCGGTATCGTTACATCCCTAGTTTTTTTATTAAAGCATTAACGGCTGCCAACGAATTCTAAATTTTATAGCCGAGGAGATGCAGGTTCGAATCCTGCCCGAGACATATAATTTTTCATTTTTTCTCTTCTAATAAAATTTAGAAATCTATAGGTATTGATGTCTTTGTAGACGGAGCCTCCTGACCCCCCTCGGGAGAACAAGGAGGGCAGAGAGACCAAAGAGGGTAAAGAGGGGGGAGTGAGGGGGCGGCTGCTGCGGCTGTTTGGGCGGCAGCCCGTGCCTTATCTCGACACCGGAGACCCTGTGAGTATTTATATTTATTTACGTCACACCTGGCCATAAAGTGGCAATTACTGCCCTGTGCGGAAAATCCTACTTCCTGGTCTGGGGGAGACGAACAATTTTGAGAAAGCCTCAGATCGCATATTTATCGCCCTTGCCTTCAGCTCGCGCGCCAAATACCTGCGATCTGATTCCTTGTTTTACCGCCCTTTAGTAATGTACTATTATCAACACTCTTATCATAATTCTTCTATTTTGCATCCGGAAACCGTGTGTAATGACCACCATTATTGCATCCAGTAATGTGCCAGTGTTATAATAATGTATGAAAAATCGTAATAGGTATCTAAATCGATACTATTATGTAAATAAAGTAACTAGTTACTATGGGACTAGTTCGATTTGTGTTAAGGTGGGTTTAGACCAAACGAGCGAATGCTCATTCCACCCCCACTTTACGAAATTCGTTGTGTGTTAACAGAGACAGAGCATTCTTCCGTTGTTCTTCCTTATTTTGCGAAGATTCTAAGAATGCTCGTGGAATGCTCGCTCGCTTGATGTAAACGACGGACGAGCGTACGAACAGTCGCCGAGCGCGTTCGCTCGTGTTCGGACCTGCTCGCTTCCGGGAGCGGTCTCTTCAAAGCGTTCTAGTGCTCGAGGGACTTGACCTATCGTTGTAATTATAGATTGGTCTCAAGAAAAATGTCTTCTGATGATATAAGCTTACCAAAATGCCAGGTGTCTGTGGGATCCGACTTTTGTAAATTATAAAAACACAATTGAGTCAGGATGATAAATGAAAAACTTGCAATTACAATATCAGTCTCAGAATGAGCAACGAGCACTCGTTCGCCTGATCTAAACATCTCTAGAGCATATGCTCTCGAATCCTAGTTCTTGGGTTGCATTCTTGCTCGCTGATATTCGTGTGGTGTAAACGCTGAGAACGAACTTTTGTTTACACTAAAAGATCAAAAATGAATGCTCTATTCTGGTTCTAGCTCTTTGTTCGTTTGGTCTAAACCCACCTTAAGATTGCCCCTAATATTTATATCTATTTAGTTGGTCATAATTTGAAATCTAGTCGGCTATGGCGGTGCAATGGCGGTCATTCAGTTACAGATGTGCAAGTTGCGGAAAGTTTACAAAAAGTTGGAAAAATACTCGGAAATTCCAGGAAATTTCTACGAGAAATATAGGAAATTTATATAAAAAAAATTAAGTTACGGTAACTTCCAATTGTCATACAAAATTATGAGAATTTTCCGAAATATTTCTATGTGAAAAATTCTGCAATTCTGGAAAGTTTCCTATGGCACATTAGTCTCATTCTTATAGTTGCCGAACACATTAGAAACCGGACAAGAGGATGCAAATGACATAAGGAACAGGAGTAACCGAGTAATGGAGTAGACAACACTGGTTGTAATTTTGTTCCTTTTTAAAAATAAAAGAGTACTTCCTTAAAGTAAAATGAGCTAACTTAAGGATTTAAGACAGTTTCCCTCCAGGGCCTATTAATTTTTTATTAAATTAATAATAATTTCTATGATTTTGAGAGCCAGCCCGTCACATATGTCATAAAAAGTTGGTTATTGTCTATTTGAATATATAGAATATTAATTAAGTTACTATAGGAGGTTTTATTATTAGGTTTAAAGAAACTTTATTCTCAAAAGAAATTTAACATTTCACTTAATGAGACATTATAGTGGGTAGTATAATATTGAAACAGTGATTTATTTATTTAAACTTTATTGCACAAAAGAAAACTTATCGGACAAAAGGCGAACTTAATGCCATAGGACATTCTCTACCAGTTAACCTTAGGGCAAAGCAGATAGCTTGTGGGCGGTGCAACTAACGTCATTTAACTTTAATTAAAACTCAACTACATTACCAATATAATATACTAATTATAAACAAGTACATATCGTCGCTGGAAAGCAATAATGCTGTAACCCGCACCACCATCAAAAATGCTTTTTTTGCATATTCGTATTCAGTTTTTTTTTCTGCGTCGGCTGGTATAGTTATTATTTGCCTGTGATGATAAATAAAATGTATACAGCATATATTTTTTCACCTAAATTTGTAATCACGGAATGAAGAAACGCTGTAACCCGCATAAAATCCCGTGTTTTCAACTGCATTGTGGTTTACAGCAAAATGGTTTCCGCAATTAGGTCTCCGCCATCACGTACAGCATTTTTGCTTTCCGTAAATTTCAACTTTTGACCAGTTTTTGTCATTTACAGCATTTTGTCGGGAGATGTTGTGAATAAACAATGGTGTACAGCATTTTAAAGATACAGTAATAAATGAATAATGACAGTAAAAACATTTTAAAATTTATAGTAAATTTGTATGTGTATATTATTGAGGGTCGTTTTTATTTGTAGTTTGCTAGTTTTCGTTTTTTAAAAGATTTAATCATGATTTAAATTAAATATAAATGTTTACAAAGCTTCCTTTGGATTATAGAGGTAATATAAAAATAACCTACTTTAAAAGAAAACCATGTTAATTATTTTTCCGTTCAAACTTTAATACATGTAAACTAAAAGTGTATCACAACTGTTCTGTAAAACAATCTATATAAATTTTTGAATTGAATTGAATATATTTATCGATTACCTTTTTTTGAATAAAATGACACGTCAACCGTCCACGATTTTCTTAACTAGTCTATTTGGTGTCTCACTGCTGTGCATGAGCCTCTCTCCCAATACTTTCCTCTACCTCTGAAGTCCTCCTAGATCTTAACTGGGAGCCATAAGTCAGAATGGGTAGAATGCACCAAATCTCAATGTCCTTACATTTCAGTTATAGAAGGGGTTTCCCACCATTTGTGTTTTCATCAACCACAAGCTCCTCCGGGCGTTTCTGATACGTATTTAGATTTATTTATTTTGTATAATAATGAGTTTTTTAATACTGTGTATAGCCTCATAAATACCATACTTCCGCTCTCAATCATCATCCAAACCAAATTATTTAAATTTCTTTACGCAATTGTATAGTGCTGCTGCATCTAATATACATACAGTCCAACAACATAAATATAACAATACCTAATGATAACTTTGTAATAGCCAAAACATAACATTTTCAGCTTAATATATATGTATGTGTGTCATATAAATTAAGTAGTTCAGAAAATATTACTACAGATCAACAATTATTTACCAGTGACATTTTAAAATGGATTAATATTAACAACCATTCGCACTTACTCTACTTCATTTATACCTGTTTCCTTTCATTCATTCAGTTACAGCAACATTGCAGTACAAAAATCTTGTCAATTTAAGTTTTCATGGCCCAAAAAATGTATTACGAACCACATCTTAGACTTACAGCATTTTAAAACGACTGTGAGATTTGGTAAAAATATTGTTTCCATACAAAATTTTTGTAAGTTACAGCATTATTGCGCGCCATGATTAGAAACATCGAAATGCTGTAAACGACAAAAGTCATATTAAAAACAAGTTTATATTAATTTTACCACTAAAATTATAAACTTCGATTTTTTTACAACATGTGTACTAAAGGGGGTTTAATAATCTCTTTTTGTTTGTGAGTTATGAATTTTTAAAAAAAAGTGCAAACGTTTTTTGGCTCTAGTGAAAAGTTTACTTTTTGAGGGTTACAGCATTATTGCTTTCCAGCGACGATATATAGATACGGATAGCTATATAGAAATATATATATACATACACATAAATACATACAGATGACACAATAATAAAAATAATTATATTAAAAAGTAAAAGATTTGAATATTTTATGTGAGTAAAATTCTAGGACTTCATATACTCTGTTTAAACACGAATCTTTACGATTAAAAACGTAACCTCCCGAGTGTCGAAGTGGAAATAATCGTGCTGCTACGTGCTGTGTTATTTAGTAAATAACCACATTTTTAAAAAACCCGACCGCGGTGCACTTTGAAACTGCATAAAATCCGCCATTTTGTTTATTTTAACGAACTTCATACCCAGTGACACTTGCACCATCAAGACGAATCTAATTATGTATCATTTATCAAAATCGGATGTGCCGTCGAGGAGTTACGAGCGGACATAGGAACGGACGTACATACATACATACATACAGGTCAAAGACATACCCTCCTTTGGGCTTCGCCGCAGTCGGGTAAATCATCCAAACATCCACACATACAAACTTTCACATTTATAATATTATTGTGATATATTCGATTTCTTGTGTGTTTTGCTATAGGCAGAGGACCCGGGTCGAACGGACAAGCAAAAGTCGGACGAGGCGACGGGCGACGGCTGTCGCATCACGTGATTAGCCTCGACGTTTCGATTACTACACATTGAGCCTTGAGGCCAGTTTCTTTAGTTTTATATCAGCATTTGAGTGGGTGAAAGTGAATTACATTGCCTTTTTAACTGATTATAAGAAAGGAGGTTCTCAGTTCGTTTTTTTGTCTATGGTCGCAGGCCGGAAGACCGATCGACTCAAATCACCCTATAGTAAATTTATCCTTATAAACTGTGGGAACGAGTAACCCGACAAACTTTAACTATAGATTCTAACGACTATTGGGAGTAAAAAAAGTTAAAGTCAAAGTCAAAGTCAAAGTTTTTTATACGATGTATATACGTGTACGAGTTATACGATGTATAGTCGAAAAACGCTTACTTTCCAAGATATTCATTATTTTTATAATCAGGGGTCGTACTTTTGACGCCGTTGACGTAAAAATGACGTCAAGCTACATACAGCATGATTCATTTTAAGTTTTAGATTGATTTATCGTTACCGGAAATTACCGGTATCGTAAAAGCTATGAATTAATTTTATCACTACTATCATTACTTGATGTCAATGATAGAAGCAATTTTATAAATCAAGATGTGTCTGCCTGTGTTAACTTATTTATTAAATCGGGAATTTGGAAAATAAATCAGAAACGCATTTTGATATAGAAGCGACCGCATAAATATAATACGTTCAGATAAGTATATATCAAATCGCATATCCAATCGATATTTTCAATTTTCCATTAAAATAAAAAATAGAAAACAGACGTATACATTTTTACTTATACCAATCAATGAAAGTAAAAAATGTAATTAATTCATAACTTAAACTATACCGGTAATTTACGGTAACGGTAAATCAATGTAATACCTTAACTAAATCAGCCTGTATGTAGGTTGACGTCATTTGCCTGCCATCGGCATCAAAAGTACGACCCCTGTGACAAGCCTTAATAAATGTGACTAAGATATTTTTACTTTTTTTTATTTCGTTAACTAAACAGTAATTAACCTTTGTAGCATTTGATGGTGAGCGACTACGAGGCCAAACAAGTTACCTTTGGTTTCCATTTTAACTTTTTTCTTGCCTTTTTGATATCTCTTCCTCCAGTAAGGACATGTTTACAAGGAGGGGCTGAATTAACTGATTTATTTTGTTCCATAAGACTGATATGTAAAATTACAAAGTTCGACCTATGTTGATTATTTACTTGTAATATCATCAGGAATACGTGGTTAAATTTTGTCGGGTTACTCGTTTCCCACCGTGTATTTTATAAATAGTCATTAATTTTTAAGTGTTGTTCTATGTTTTTATGTAATGAAATGTGATAAAATGTTGATTTTTAGAAGATGCTTTTTGTCACCTGTGTGCATTCAATATTATTTTGTATGAAATAAAAAGCACATGGAAGCAAGGTACATACAATACATGATTGAGGATACTGTGTACAGTCAACTGCAATTATATCTACATAAACAAATAGCTTTTCTAAATAGTTTCTACATACATTTGTATGGACACGTTAATTGTCACTGAAGTCGTTAACTTTCCTATTTTTTTTTACGATAAACGAAACTATTATTGATTATTTTTCATCTGTAAGTTTCAATCTAGAATAATTTACCCTAATTATCCAAATGAACTACTAAAATGGGTCATGCCCATTAATAAAAAAACATGAAAAATATTGATAGCAAAATGGACATCAATGAAGGATCTATTAATTGATGTACAAACTTTTTAGAAATGCTCTTAAAGAAATGAGCAGGTGTAGTATGTAGTATTTTGTTGCAAAAAATTTAATGAAAAGATAAATACCTACTTGAAATATTATATTTTTATGATGTACAAAAAGTTACGGGTGTAACTGAGTCAATCAACTTTTTTATCCACACGACGTTGTCCGCGACTTTTAAAGGTCGTTGTAAAATAAGGCTTTTAAATAATGGTTTGTCTATGTTTAAATTTATGGTGTATTTTAGAACGTTGAATGTCCCGTCTCATAAACTTTCTAAATAGAAAAATATCCTATTAGAAGTTTAATTTCTTGGTAAGTCCAGATTAGCGATGAAAATGACATGAAAAATACATGTATCTTTCAAACGCCCCTGTATTTTTCAATAAAATACAGTATCTTTCCTTGCGGATCTTCGGTTGAATCTTTCGCACGTTTAAGTTTTTTACGTGTAAAAAACAATGTATTTTTTGCAATATTATATTAAGAAAAGTGACTCGGAATGTATTGGCTCTCTTACAAACAGGTGGCTTTTCATTCCGCTCAGACTATATCTCGATATCAATTAAGTAAAGAGGTTGACATTATAAATTATGACGAAATACTAATTGGAATAAATACTCTTATGTTCTATGTGACGTAAACGTGAAGTCAATTTTGCGGCAAACGCTAAATATGTAAAATACACAGTATAAAACAGGTATTATACGTGTATGATTGTATTATTCACACAAACGTCATTTTTTTTTTTAAAGTTACATGTAATTTATAGGAATGATACAAAGTTTCGAGAGAAACAACATGAATCTTTCGCCATTTTCATCGATACTCCAGAGACATTTTCGGTAAAGCCGGAGACGTCAAAAGTGTGGGTTTAAAAGTCGATTCACCCAACTTCGTTCGCATTAATAGTATGTTTTTTCCTTCTTCGTAGTCTGGTAAAGAGTATCCTACGTGTTAACTGACTTCATACCTGTACATTAAATTTCGTGGTATTGTAAGAATTAACTAAGTTCTCCGAATGTTTGTTCATTCTCCTTACACATTCGGACACCTTAGATAATTCTTACTATAATTGGTCCTTTAGTTTTTTGAAATGTGTAATTTCTACGAATTTCTTGCAATGTATATAGATTTGCCATCGCAGGCTGTGCCTTATTTTGTGTTCACTATTATACTATTGTAGACGCGAGTTTCTGTAGCAGGACGTCGAATAGTTCTTATGCATAATATATTAAAGTGTTTTCCACTTGTGATTGTATTGTATTTGTCATTATAAATTAAACCATAAATACCCTACAGAAGTGTCGTTCTCACGCGAAATGTACCAGTTTACTAGTGCTCTCGGCTACGCACTTAAAGATGCAATAGATAATCCTAATTGGTACTTTTTGCCTGAAAACATCTTTTTTTTTCACACCTATTCAGAAAAAAGCCTACATCGTCTTAGTCGGTAAGTGGGCCAAAACTATTTTTGATGCCTTATAAAACGTTCCTTTTGTATTTTTTTTAGCTACAATATCTAATGAGAATATGTAAATATAGATATACAGTATGATCGAAGCTTTACGACAACTTATGTAACGTTTTATGATAATGACACGTATATTTTTTTACGTTACTTCTGTCACATTGGTCAAAATCCCATATATTATAAGTTTTTTTAAGAAACTCAGACACAGGTGTCTTTGACAATGGGACAAAATTACAAACACGAAAAAGTTGATTGACCCAGATCACATATTTGGCTCAGGGCAACATTGTCCACAATCGTATTTCGTCACCTTTTTAAATCGTCCTCATTGTCATATGATCAACTGTTCTGATTCGTCAACATTCCTATATCGCCACTTTTCTATTTTGTCCACATTCTTAAATTACCGTAGATATGCAGAAACCGACTAATGCTGAAAAACGGTAGGCGTAAAAGTAAACTTTCTTCTTAACTGCCTAAAGCGTATAATCTAAGTATACGATACTTGCCTCTGGTCTGTTTAATTTTTTGTCCATAAAATATTTTGCTAAATCACTTTAGTAGGTATGCCCCGAGCAGTGCCGGATTAGCCATATAGCAAGAGTAGCAAACGCTACGGGCCCCGCGCCCACTCGCAAAAGGGGACCCCCCCCTCGTTATGTTATTCGTCACGTATAAAATTCGGTAATTTTATACGTGACGAATAACATACCGATTGACCGGTGTCAATCGGTATGTAGGCATATCTAAGACCAACCAAGGGCCTCTGAAGAAATGCTACAGGCCCCGCGCTGGCTTAATCCGGCACTGGCCCCGAGTTAGCACACGTGTGTTAATGAGATATCCTAGGGTAACAGAGATGGGTATGAGGATGACGAGATAAACAATACAATTACATGAAAGTATTTATTGGATCATTTAATGTTGCAGTGTTCAACACCGTCGATCTATTTCAGAATAAAACAAGACTACTAGTCGATGAAATAATTAACACATCATATAAACAAGGACACTTTGCATTTAAAAAATCTCAGTAATTTATAAATTTCCAATAGGAAAGTTTCTAAAAAGGAAGTTCCCAGAAATTTCCGGGGTGCAACTTGGACATAATCATGATACCCACGTATAAAGTGGCCGTCAATAGAATTTGCTAACTTTGTAAATAAACCGCCATATTGAAATTGTCTCTGAATGATGAATTTACTAGTGATGGGGAAGACTCTTACTTTACTCATTTATGTCAAAACATATGGACTATTAAAGTATCGAACGCAAGAAACAGGTATTTTTAATTTGTTTAATCAGAAGACGAATCGTTACTTGAAGATTATGTATCCACCAGTTTTTGTCACAAAAGGTGCCGTTATTTATCGCTCGCTATCGACGATGCCGTCTAAATATTTCATTTTATTTTCTTAGGTACATAGCGTAAGTTAGGTAGTGTGTAGCAGCTTTACAATATCACCAACTTTAGTCACAACGCTATCATCATAGACAATTGTAGAATTTAAAAGAAACAATAACGTCATTCCATTATGTCATAATAACCTATGTATAAAACCATTTTAAAATTTTAATGAAATATCAAAGATTCAATTATTTATTGTATGGTTTTGTATTTTACGTCAACGACCGTTTAAATAGTGTATGGTTTCAGTGGTGTTTGATGAGGTGGTGTGAAAATTCAAGGAGAAACAGTGACAAAATAAAGTTACGTCTTTTGTTTACATAGTTAGCAAATTCTATTGACGGCGACTTTACATAAGGATGTATGGTACTAACGATTTGTCTATAGTATTAGAGTCCATGGTTCTGACGTGGAGGCTAGTGTTCAGTTCTGTTGGATGGTGACGGAGGCGGTCCATGGAGCGGAGTCGCCGTTGCATCTCTCGATGGTAGAGTAGATCGAGGACGATTGTGCTGTGAGAGCTAAGGGCAAAAATACCAGAGTTAATACCAATATCATTTTGTTTTTACGGTTCCGTACGTCAAAAGGAAAAAAGGCACCCTTATGGGATCACTCGTATCTGTATGTCACAGTCAATTTGCTCCGAAAGTGCTGGATTCAGTTCATGGAAATATGCACGCATGCTGCACGTCAAAACTAATCAAATGAGCCCAAACACGGTGGAATTATCTTTTGTAATTTATATGATCCCATGGCTACCGTCCGGCTCCAACATCAGATCAGCTCCATCATAATGATATTTCGTTGTCATCTGACTTAAATATACTTGCAAAATTTCAGCTCACTTGAAAATCGGGCAGTCTGTCAAATTTAACTTGCAAGATTTGATTGTCTGTAGACACGCACAGGTGAAACTACATAAAAGCTTGTATAGTCTATCCGGCGCCGTTAGAGTAAAAAGCCATAAAACTTGTTACAATAGCATTATTACTTCGAAAGGTGACAACTCGTAATACGAAGTAGTGAATTTCGACCTAAACACTTTCTATTAAAGTCCAAAATGCTTTTTATGTTTCAAATACAAAAGGTATCTTCACACCTGCATAGGGTTGTCAAAACTGTAATAAGTGAGTAAAATATTAAAACACAACCATAAACCACTAAACCAGATTCAACGGAATAGGTAGTTGGAAATTCCCGATTGTTGCAACCCTACCCTCAAATGCTTTTTATTGCATTTGTAAATTTTTGCGCTGTCATTTGAGATTGTACCTAACTACTAACTATCACGTTAGCTTTTTGTATAAGTAAGAAATCACTTACACTCTATCTATAATAGATTACTAATTAGCTATTTTTTATGACTCTCTTTACTCTTAAGTCGGCGGTCAGACTATAATATATAATAATAGTTACATAAATTGCAAGGCTTACATGGATAGTTGTTCCTTTCAAGATAGAAGCTAACGGTTGGCAGCATGTTATCGCAGATAGTCTTCCCGAAGTTAGCCGACGCGCTGTTCGCGAACCCTCCCAGCATGGTGGTGACCAGCTTGAACACGGTGGTCAGGTCGGCTTCCACGATGTCGGTGCCCTTGCCAGCGATGCCAACCAGGCTGTATGCAACGTCGAAGAACACACGGCGGGAGCCGGAGAGCGCAGCGCGTCCTGCGGGGTAATGTCACATTAAAGCTTGGTCATGTAATGCTTCTATATAGCTTTCACCGCTCTAGGCGGTCCCTTTAGAAGAACAGGAAGAAGAATAAATAAAAAAAAAAACAAATCAAAAAGGAATTATATATAACTGAATGTATATTTGTTTTTGTAGATATAAATTCAAAACTTGGGAAAGGTAAATAAAGCTATCTTATCTTATGTAATGCTTGGTGAACTCAGGAGTTTTCTCAACTGCTAACTCTTAACTGCTTAGTTGAGAGAAGAGAGAATGTTAGATTAAAACATATAAAGGTATAACTAAATTTAAAGGTGCAAAAACAAAGTAAAATATCAAAATGGGTAGGTCATATGGTAAAAGAGATAAAAGAGAAATTAACTAGGATAATATCAGAAAGGTCCCCAACGGACGGCAACCAGAACAAAGGACGGCAAACGAAATGATAGGAAGATGACAAAAGAGTAGCCGGTCCAGAATGGACAAGGGTAGCAAGAGACAGGTATGGAAGCCTTTAGAGGAAGCATTTCGCCGAAGAGCAAGTTGTTAAAGGAGAGTGCATCGATCGCCGCTAAAGCGCAAGTCGCAGCCAATAAAGGCTTATTTTCTTATGAATTGTTATTGTTACTATAAGTTGAACAAACACGTTTCAAATGCGTGCGGGTTTTGTCAGGAGACAGGGACAGCACATGCACATGCGGACCATTCATGCCCAAACCCGGCATCTATCTCCTCTTGACGACACGGCGCGTACCGTCTGGAGGAGGCCCGAAACTACCGGTAATTAGGCTTTTTACAACGAATTTAAATTTTGTACCAACGGTTATTTATTATTAGGTACTTTAAAATAATTTAATTCTTAAAAAACCTAGCTTAAGAATGGTGTAATGATGAATAGTATAATATAAAAAGCTATATCTCCAGATAACTCACCCTTATTTCTGGTGTAAGCGTTGAGAATGCCGTCAAGGTCGGCCTTGCAGTTGGTGATCTTGAAGCCGGTAGCGAGCTGGGTCCAGCTGTTGCCAGCGACGGTCACGCCGAAGCTGGCGAAGTAAGCCTTCTGGCTGACGAAGCTCTTGCTGTTGCGCGCCGCGCCCAGCACAGCCACGATGTAGTTGATCAGGCAACCGACGACTGGAAACGGTTTTTTAACGTTTAGATAGCGAAAATGCGCCTAGGCTTCATGATCCACGCGAACTGGGGCTAATAGTAGATATACTCGTACGCTAGGTGATGCCGTGCGTGCATCGACTCTGTGTTGAGCGGACTTTTAAAAATATTACAGGTAGGTATGTGTACTTTATTTTCCTCCAGTTTAATCGAAAAGAACCATAACCTAAGTTAGGGTTCTTTTATAAGTTTTCTTAAAAGGCAATGATAAACTGACTATTATGCTGACAGAGTATTCGGACGGATGAAACATTCGGACAAAAAACTAATGTCAAAACAAGGGAAATCAAGTGAAGATACGTACTCCTGGTGATGAGGGAGCCGAGTCCCTTGATGTAGATATCGACGATAGCTCCCAGACCCTGAACGACCTGGACGCCGAAGCTGCAGACATCGTCGAAGCTGCGAGGAGGCTGCAGGTTGAGGACGGCGGTCAAAGATGGCGTCTTCATGTTATTGTTGTTCTGGACGCCAGTGAAAACTTGCTTCACGTCAGTGGCGAGCTTGTCGGCGTCGGTGCTGTCGCCCTAGTGACAAAACATGACAAATTAGGATAAAACCAAGACAGTGTGCTGTCCCTCACTACCGCTTTGCTCTGGCTCCACAGAAAATCAGCGCCGTTGGCAGATGTATACTTAGTAACCAACTACCTACATTGATGCGGAAACCATTTTGGTTGCAATTTCTTCTTCGGGTTTTTTGTGATAACTATCATCCTCACAACTACCTAATGATAATAAAATCAGTCTCTGTTTCAATACCGCCTTCGTTACTTTTAAAACTTAAATCTTATCACCATTCCTTACTCTTTATTCCTTAATCGATTTAATGGGGCTTTATTCCTTACTTCTTCTTCTCTTTGTTGTTTATTATTATTATTTTTTGTATTGGTGCTGTTATTTCCTAACGCAATAAATGTGATTCTTTCTTTTTTATTCCTTGCAAAGTCTTTATCTCGAACGGTAATGATAATTAACGCCGCGGTAAAAAAGCTGAACATTTAGTGTCCTTACAACACTTTCCAACGTTTAGGTGAAGAATAAGTAATAGGTAGTACTGTACTACGTACAGAAGTTTTTCTTTCTAACAAAACTGACGTACGGGTCCACCGGACGCACTGCATCCGACCGTCTCTCTCTCTCTATCGCATAACACGTGCTCTTTCTGGTCGATGGCTACGGTCCCGAAAATTTGGTACTAGTAGCCGCGGCCTAGTCTCAGTAGTTCGGTGATTTTAGTCCGGTTCATATAAATTACTTCGGTAAATATATGAACTGGACTAAAATCACCGAACTACTGAGACTAGGCCGTAGCCGCGTGGCGAAATAGCGGAGGCAGCCTGAGCCACTTTTGGTTTTGGTACAGCTGCATGGACCAACGTCTATTCACTCATTCATCTTTGAATTCCAAAACAAACATGACCTTTAGGAAGCAAAACTCGACCCCATTTCGGCCTTTAGTACAAACCACAATACGAAACTACGATTTTGTAGTTTTTTCCGAACCATTCGGCTTCCACAGCTTCATCCACTTTGAAGCTATTGGTCCAACAGGTTTATGATATGACTTTACAATAGACATGTGAAACTCGCAAGTAGATGATTCAAAAGAGCTATATCAGTTGGTCTAGCTCATCGGCTCACTAGCCCGGTTCTTATTTAAGCAACTCAGTATATCTTTCTCACTGTTCACTCGCTCTCAAGTATCTCTATTGAGCCTTGAGCTTCGATAAAAGACACGATCAACATGAACGTTTCGTCCCTGTCTTGTCACCGTATACTATTTTCTGCTCTCTCTTTCGTTCGGGTATATTCGGATTTGGAACTACTGAGCCATAAGAGCTAGTGAGCCTTTGACACACCGCGGAGCTACTGAGCTAAAAGAGTGATACATATCTTTGAGAGCTAAAGATTCATATGACTCCTTTCACTCTAGTGACACAATTTAAGCATGCCGACTTTACAATGGAATAAAATGATGTATACTCACGGATTTAACGACGGTCCAGTCGAATTTGTCACCGTTGGCGGCATTGACGTTGGTCACCACTGTCGGCTGCTGCTTCCTCACGTCAGGGAAGCCCTGCTTCACGAACAGTGGTCCGCAGACGGGGATAACCTTGTTTATGATGACGGTGCCAGCTGTAATGAGGATATTGGATTCAGCTTTCAGTTTAGTTGTCATTTTTAACAAACTTCAAAAAACATTAAGAATTAGAATAATTTTAATAAATTATAGATACGAATAAACTCACATCCTTGTTTGTAGGAGTTGGCGATGGAGCCAAAGATGCTGAAAACGTAAATGAAGGTGCTAGAGAAGCTCTGCTGGGAGATGGTGCTTGAGCTGACGATGCTGACGAGGTTGTTGACCTGCTGCAGGATGATGTTGATGAAGCCAGAGGTCGAGGAGATTCCTGAGGAGTAAACAAAACTTTAATCGATAGCCAAAAGAAACGTACAGCTGAAACAGCAATTAAATAGTAAACAACAGGTGATCTTATTGCTAATAAGCGATCTCTAATAATAATATTTTAGTATCCGCTAAAATGTGGAGATCGTGATTAGTGGAGGAGCATTTAGTTTAAGATTGGTTTTACGCTACATTGAGTTGAAGAATATTTGATGAGAATCCTTGAAGATCTGTTGGCTTTTGGTGATAGTACCTTTGCCATTGGTGTAGGTGTTGATGATGGTAGCAACGTCGCTCTTGCAGTTGTTGACGCGGAACAGAGCGATAAGGTCGACGGCGGTCGAGGCCTCTCCGATGACGTCCCACTGCGCGTTCCACTCCTTCGTGCAGATACTCCTGTCGCTGCCGTAACCGTTCACGCAATAACCGATCTTGTAGATGACCGCAACGACTGGAAGATATAGATTTTTTTAATATTAGTGAAGTTGCTTACTACTTCTGATCATTAAGTAAGTAATTTAATCGATAAGAATGATTTAATATCGGTCTACAATTAAAATATGATTCTAACATAGAGTGATCATTGCAATATTTTTGTCTATAATTTGAGTTGTTTCAATCGTTATAGGTAAACGCAAATTAAGTGGTGCTTGAAGCAGGAAAAAAAGAGTCATTGAATCAAAAGCAATTGTAAATAAATATCATTATTTTGGTAATCTAAAATTCTAAGTGATACCAAAGTATACTTACGTCTGACGAGGATAGAGCCCACTGTAAAAATAAGATATACGTTAGATTTGTTTCAGTAGAGTTTCAATGTATTGTAAAACAACAGAATTACGAATATAGCTTGTAAAAATTACTATGAAAGCTGGTTGAAGAAAAGCCATGGATGGTAAAAAAACTCACATCCGCTGATGATGGCGTCGATGATTCCTCCAAGAGCCAGGGCAACTGCAAAGATACATTGCAATCAAGGACAAAATAGTCAACATTCAAACGAAACTCATAAAGAAACTGTTTATATCAAAAGTGAAACGACCATTTTCAATTTGTAAATATATATATTTTTAAATGATACAAACAATACTAAGGATGGACAGGACGAAATTGACAATATTTAGGAAAGCAGATAGGTAATTAGTGGAATAACCCAGGATGACATCACAAATGAGGAAACTGGTTGAAAAATTGGATGACTTGGGTATGGCTACGGTGGCGCAATTGGTAGCGCGCCAGTGTTAGCCGAGAGAGGATCGAGTCCTGCCCAAGGCATATAGTTTTTCAACTTTTCTCTTGAAATAAAATAAATAGTGGGATAAGTTTTCCACATAGTGGCCTTGGGTTTAATGGACATCTACTTAAACAGCTTATTGTAATGAAAGTGCTTTGCTTACTTTTTGTAGTCAGGTTGATGACATCAGTGAAGGTGGTGATCTCTGTAAAAAGCAAAAAAGAAAAATAATGAGAGTAGTTTACAAATATTTATGTATTATGCATTGCCATAAATCCAAAATTACAGATTTTCTTTTAAAGTATGCTATCGAAGTAATAGGTTCACAATAGGCTTCAGTAATAGGGTAACTTACTGATCTTGATGATGTCGCTGATGACGGAGGTGGACAGCTTCGTGACTCCTGGGATCCTTTCGATGACGACTCCGATGTTGTTACCGGAATCATTGCCCTGACAATGATATATTATCGTAAACATAATTATTTAAAGGTAAAAAAATACAGATACTCATACTAACATCTATTAAATGGACTTACATTGCCAGTATCGCTTCCAGTTGATGGAGTTTTGTTGCCATTGTCACTGCCAGTTGATGGAGTGTTGTTGCCAGTGTCTCCACCAGTTGATGGGGTGCTGTCGCCATTGTTTCCACTAGTTGATGGAGTGTTGTTGCCATTGTCTCCGCCAGTTGATGGAGTGTTGTTCCCATTGTCACCACCAATTGATGGAGTTTTGCTGCCATTGTCACCGCCAGTTGATGGGGTGTTGTCGCCATTGTTTCCACCAGTTGATGGAGTGTTGTTGCCATTGTCACCTCCAGTTGATGGGGTGTTGTCGCCATTGTTTCCACCAGTTGATGGAGTGTTGTTCCCATTGTCACCACCAGTTGATGGAGTTTTGCTGCCATTGTCACCGCCAGTTGATGGGGTGTTGTCGCCATTGTTTCCACCAGTTGATGGAGTGTTGTTGCCATTGTCACCTCCAGTTGATGGGGTGTTGTCGCCATTGTTTCCACCAGTTGATGGAGTGTTTTTGCCATTGTCACCACCAGTTGATGGAGTTTTGTTGCCATTGTCACCACCAGTTGATGGAGTTTTGTTGCCATTGTCACCGCCAGTTGATGGGGTGTTGTCGCCATTGTTTCCACCAGTTGATGGGGTGTTGTCGCCATTGTTTCCACCAGTTGATGGAGTGTTGTTGCCATTGTCACCGCCAGTTGATGGAGTGTTGTTGCCATTGTCACCGCCAGTTGATGGAGTGTTGTTGCCATTGTCACCACCAGTTGATGGAGTTTTGTTGCCATTGTCACCGCCAGTTAATGGGGTGTTGTCGCCATTATTTCCACCGTTTGATGGAGTGTTGTTGCTATTGTCACCTCCAGTTGATGGGGTGTTGTCGCCATTGTTTCCACCAGTTGATGGAGTATTGTTGCCATTGTCACCACTAGTTGATGGCGTTTTGTTGCCATTGTCACCACCAGTTGATGGAGTTTTGTTGCCATTGTCACCGCCAGTTGATGGGGTGTTGTCGCCATTGTTTCCACCAGTTGATGGAGAGTTGTTGCCATTGTCACCTCCAGTTGATGGGGTGTTGTCGCCATTGTTTCCACCAGTTGATGGAGTGTTGTTGCCATTGTCACCACCAGTTGATGGAGTTTTGTTGCCATTGTCACCACCAGTTGATGGAGTTTTGTTGCCATTGTCACCTCCAGTTGATGGGGTGTTGTCGCCATTGTTTCCACCAGTTGATGGAGTGCTGTTGCCATTGTCACCGCCAGTTGATGGAGTGTTGTTGCCATTGTCACCACCAGTTGATGGAGTTTTGTTGCCATTGTCACCGCCAGTTGATGGAGTTTTGTTGCCATTGTCACCGCCAGTTGATGGGGTGTTGTCGCCATTGTTTCCACCAGTTGATGGAGTGTTGTTGCCATTGTCACCACCAGTTGATGGGGTGTTGTTGGCATTGTTCCCACCAGTTGATGGAGTATTGTTGCCATTGCCATTCCAGTTCACGTTGTCGCCGTTACATTTATCAGTGACAGTGGTGACGACAGTGACTTGGGTAGTAATATCTAGAAAATAACTTAGGTTTAAACGCAAAAGTTGCTAGTACTAATCCAGTTAAATTGCTGACCACATTCGTGATATAAGAAAATTATATCCGGACATGTTAGTGCAAGAGTCTCAGGAGCAATACTGTGGAATCTTTTCTCCAAAGTTTTAATATAATACACCGCTCCTTGAAAATCATAACGTCATTAAACGAAAAACCCGATTTTTGGGTACGGGGCTTCAAAGTTTCCGAAATATTAAAACGTCTAAAACTACTTTATTTGTAATAAAAGTATCATTTTTATACTTTGTTTTGTTAAATACGTGACTATGCTTTTTACCGATAAGAGTAGATTCTGTCTTTCATCCTATATTTATCTGATAATTGAATTGAAAGAAAATAATAATGTCACTTTTCCATTAATTTTTGCTTAATGTCACTTTTCAAGCCTGTGATTTCCTAAACTTTAATTTAGTTTAAGGAACAATGACACTGTATCTGGTTATTTGGAAGAAAAATCCATGTTTTTGTATAAAAACTCTTAAAGAAAACTTGTTAAATGACATTTATTAACGCAAATTACTATCAGTCTCAAAAACAGTTAATAATTTTATTCATTACACACCGTGACATTAAACAAGAAGTCACAAAATAATCAAACAGCAGTAATGTTGGAAGCAGCTTCTAGCAGTTATAACGGCTTTAAACATAAAACAGCATTTTTCAATTGACAAAACGAGTGAATTTATAGTAATTTGAGCTGGCAAAATTGACACTACATCGAAAATGACGATTAATAATGCTAAAAATCATTTTAGTTATTAAAACCACAATGTCATTTAACGTACTAAAAATACAGTATATCTTTATTATTCGCCTGCATCAAGACTCGAAATTCAAAATAAGACGGTCATTATTGATATACTGTCATTTTAACAGTCTTAACACAAAGTATAACATTAAAAATTGCAAGAGGACAAGTGTCATTAAAGCGAAAATTACACTATTGCTTTAAATTGAGTCGTGATATTGATACTACATTAAAAGTTCGAACTGACGTATTACGAATAAATACTGTATTCCATTGAAAAATAATAGTACTTTCCGTTTAATATCACAGAATACCGTCATTAAGCAGAAAATGACAACCTTCTTCACAAAATCCACTGAATTTCAATGTATTTCTAATGATAGTGACACTGTTCCAAAAAGGCGCGCGTCAATTTCCACTATTCGCCGTAATGACACTAGCGCCCCCTGCCGTTTTAAATAGAGCTAGAGCAATAGGTGTCTTTGTATGGCGTTCCTTACAATCACGTGAGTTAGATGGCGTTGTTAACTCAAAAACGTCATTTTTTGGATAGTGACGTTATGATTTTCAAGGAGCGACTTTATTGCGTAAGTGAAATGAATAATTTACAGAGATAAAAGTAATATATGTGCTAATGTAGATAAGATTCGTATTTACCTGTGTAGCCTGCTTGTTTGAAGTATTTTCCGCATGCTGGGAGGACTTTCTGTACGATTTGTTTGCCCGCTGTGAAGAGATACGCAGGTTATTGTGGTGAATATTAGTTAAAAACCACAGATGATGAAGATAAAACCATTGATTTTTAAGTACGGCTTTATTTTGTTTAGAAAGCTTGGGGTAAAATACTCACAGTCTCTCTCACGGGAGTTGCCGATGGAAGCAGAGATGGTAGTCACTGTAAATAAAAAATTATATGTAATTAATTTGTTGCTTTTAACATTGTTATAGATTAAGCGTTTATGGAAATTAATTGGTGAAAAAATAAGATTGGTTTTCATCCTAGTCATAAAATCGGATAGGCCTCTATTTTAAGGCTTAAACTTGGTAGACTAAATAGAAAGAAAACGCACGTAACGTATTATTTATAAACCCCATTTTAAAAGTTTGGTTAGACATGTCTAAATATAAGCGAGAAGAGAATTGGGAGAAATCGGTTTCCAAAAGAGGGATGGTTACATTAATAATTATTCTTTTCAAAAGTTATTAATGTAACCGTCCCTCTTTTATGATGTTTGTAAACTTACGAATGACAAAGGAGTCCGTCACGGTCTGCTTGGAGATCTGCTTGTAATCTGTCAACAGAATAAAATAATGATTAGAAAGGTTAATTAAATAATTAAGATTCTGTCGTAAATACTAATTATTGTCCAAACATTTAAGTAAAGCAAAACGATTCAAATGGGCTTACTCGTGACATAAACAGTTAGGGTGCTGATCCTATCCAAGACGATTCTGGTGGATCCGGTAGTGGACTGGATTCCTGGAATGAAAATAAAGTATAACGTCAATCAACAGGCTAAGGCACAATAGATATAAGGCTAAAGGAACTGCCATTAATCAAAGTGACGGCACCTTTTCCATTGCTGTACTTGTTGACATAGGTGTTGAAATCGCTCTGTGCGTTGCCGAGTTCGAACAGCACAATGAGATCAGCAGCGGTGCTGGCTTCGCCACTGATGCCGAACTGAGCGTTCCAGCCGCGGGTGCAGATGTTTCTATCACCTGCAAGATAATAGAAGATAATTAGATTGATGTAAAAGAAAATGAAGTACTAATGAGGAAAATGCTAACAAGTGTAGATTGTTTGACTTATTAAAATGAAGTGTTAAAATAGTAGCGGAGAACTAACCATAAAATTACTTTGACATATGATTAAATGAAGGATTAAATAAAGTTAGTGAATAAACTAAACTGAAATTATTATGCACAGTCAGTTTATGTCGCAGTTTAAAAAAGTAAATAAGAATATCTAACATATGACGATGTACATTCGCTTAAAAATAATAATGATAAAAAAAATACCAGGATATCCGTTGACGCAGATGCCGATCTTAATGATGCAGGCAACGAGTCTGACGAAGAAGGAGCCAAGACCGGCGATGAGGTTGTTGAGGGTGACTTGGAGGACGAGAGACACTGAAACCAAGCAACGAGATTTACAACGATGATAAACAGGATCAAGTTCTAGATAAAAATAACAGAGAACGCTAGCACCTATAGAATAGATAGAATGTGTACGGAATACACTGTGTTTTGAAAAGTGTCATCCGACTATGAAATCTATCTAGTATCTTAATATTAGGATTTTTGTTTAAATAATAAACAGTATACAATTGAAAGAAATAATTGTAGAACTTTGGAATAAGTCAAGGAAAATTGTCATAGTTAATATCAAAACTAATACTCACGGTTGACAATCAGTTTGAAGACGTCGTTCAAAGATGCGATAGCTGAAAGGAAATAAAAAATTTAGTAAAATTATAATAGTTTAAACAGCAAAAATTCAGAAAGAAGATTTAATGTATTAAGGACTTACTGATGTTAGTAAGAGCATTAAGAGCGCCGACGGCCAATTGTGTAACTCCTGGAAAAAATAATTACATATTATTGATAGACTAGGTAGACCGATTTTTATTATCTTTGATTTGTTAGGTTTGTCTCCACCCCGCTGAATAACTATCTAAAAAGAATCCGAGGTAGAACGAAGTTTGCCGGGACAGCTCTGCAAGTGAGTTTAAAAGGGACGGAGTTCTAAGGTAGCAATCATTAAAGTAACACAATCTTCCGGAGAACCTCTGACTGTTTGTAAAGTCGGTTAAGACGACTTGTTAAAAAACGACTACAATAAATATGATGGATGGTGATGATGTCTTCATTTGTATCAAATTCGTGTAGTATCTAACATCATTTGTCATTGCAAAATTGTCGCATATAACTATCTATACTTATTTCATAGATCACGGCTTAATAAGTGGTAATAAATAAAGATAAGTTACCTTTAATTGTTCCGAAGACAAGTTTGAAGACTCCACCGAGGAGTCCACCTCCATTCTAAAAACACATTTATGTAAAAATATACTTCAATTACCTAAATCCTTAAGTTTTATAACGTGATCAACATCGTCACTAGGTCGCTCTTTTTTTTGCCTACATCCTATTGTCTCCCCATAATCATTTTAAATACAGTACAAATTAAACAATTGTATAATGTGAAGTTAACATTACAATATTTTTCTACTCCTGTACTGTTATCTGTCTTTTACTTGGTCACGAACACTAATATAAGAACATACATAATATGAGTTCAGAGAAGTCTATACTCTATTCCCCATAACAGCACTAGTGTCGTTATAGTCACTTTACGTTATTGCTAGCAGCCACAGACTTCTAAATCTAGGTTAAACTTAGGTAAAGGATTAAGCGCTCAATTTTAACTTTACGGTAAAAATGCACAACTACCAACTTAACAAACAATTCAATTTAAGAAAAACAAAACATTCCGAACTAAATTCATTGATGCCAACATAAAAAGTATATTTAATTTTAGTATATTTTAAATTAAAAAAAAAAGTTTACCATAGACACATACTGTGAGTCAAACGTCATATTTGCCTTGTTTCCAGGTTATGATTAATTTTGTATTTTATAATTTAAAACCTCATCGTAGAAAAAGTATTGTATGCAACGTTGTATAATTAAGTCAAAAAATGCTCATTGCGTCTCTATTTGCGATACTCGCCGCATTCGCGGCTCGTATCGCAACTCACGCAATTCGCATTTTTTGAACCCACTTATACAACTGTTGCATAAAATACTATTAATAAGTCACCATAACTTTATCGTATTAGGTATAATAAAGTCAAACAATTGAATACTGAATTAACGAATTAATGTTGTATTATAAAACTGCAACTGTTTTGTTTCTTGAATGATTTTTAAGTATTTAGTCTAATTATTTTTTATTTAGTTAAATTTTGATGGATGCACTCTCGAGTCTATTTGAATGAGATCTAGTCAAAACAAAGGTATAGATAGTTCCAGAAAAGTTGAGGTCACGCACACAACATGTCATGTAATGACAGCGGGATTTTGAAATTATTGCTCTTTTTTCTTACCGATAGCAAATTCAACAGTGAATTGCAAGATAGACCAAAAAGTTTCTTTGAACTATAAGCCTTGTGTTTATTTACTCACTAATTCATTTCATTCATTCACTTTTTTGCAATGAGTACTTCTTGTAGCTGTATGTGTATCATTCACCTCAACTCTCCTGGAACTACCTATACCAATGTATTAGCCTACATCAGGGTCAATGAATATCTCTTTCAAATCAGATGTTACAGCTGCAGTTGGTGTCCCACCTGTCCACTAACGCCGGTGCTTCCCGGGACGATGAAGCCGGTCTTTCCGTCGCTGGTGTCCACATCTGCGGACCAGGTGTGACTATCGCCGTTGGCTTGCTCCACGGTGGTGATGATAGAGGCCTGGTCATTTCCAAATCCTGCAGATAATTCCAATTAATAAATTAATTATTTTAAATTATTAAGAGCAGTAACTCCTGGCCAGCAGTCTAGGAAATGTTATTCTTACTGCAATAAAATAAGGATGATATTTCGTACACTCATAGACGGAGCTATGCCGATACCGCCATCACGGCAGTTTATCTGTCCTAATAAGAAGCGCAGCAGCAAAATTATTTGTGGAAGTCCTATACTGATAACGTATCTTTATAACAATCCGCCTTCTGACTGAATCTGCATTTTCATTCCAAAATTGGATTCGGGTTTTATATTGAATTAGACTTGGGTTGTATCCTTATGTTGTCGATATACCAACGATACGAAAAAAACTCTTGGCTTCTGATTTTTTGTAAAGTTAAAGAGTTTACTACACTTCTAGCAAACTTTCAAACCCTATATTAGCATTAGAATATTCAATCAAATCAAACAACAACCACCAAACTACCACCAAACTAGTGAATTCTTTGTACTGTAGCGATGGGCGGGCGAGTCGGTCGAGTTGCTTGTTTCGAATCAGACTAAACGAGTTGATTCGAATCGAGTTCATTCGCAACTCGAATCAACTCGCATACCGAACTCTAGTTAGAATTGATACGGACGGGATAACGAGTGCAAGTTATGCGAGTGCACGCGAGTTAGCGATTCGCCAACTCGAAACTCAACTCTACGAATATTCATTTTGTTTCGAATACGCTGAACTCGACTCGACTCGCCAATCCGTTGGGCGCTGCCGCGAAGCGGATCCCATTCGGTTGATGCAAGTCGAGTCAACTCTTGTCTCGATTCGAGTTAGCGGCCGAGTCAACTAGAGTTATCCAAGTTGGAATAAAATCAACTCGTAACACCGCTATTGTACTGCACGTACCTGGGAATCCGGCCTGGGTGAGGTATTGGTTGCAGGTCGGGATGAACTTGTTGCACACGTTCGTACCAACTGTCAAAAAAGAAACGTTTAAGTACAAAATCAAAGTCAAAACGTTTTATTCAAAATAAATTCATAAGTACAGAACACTTTTTGAAGGTCAAGGCTTATTACTAGAGATGGGCCGACTACAGATTTTGCCGACTAGCTAGTCAGCCGACTAATCGGTTCTCAATTTGCCGATTAATCGGCCGACTAGTCGGCATTGCCGATCATAGTTATTAGCTACGTTCGGGTGCAATTGGTAAACCCTCGGTTCGCTTCGTTTCCCCGCCATTTGTTGTCAGCGGGTTCGTGTTTTGGCCAGTTTAGTGAGGTTTTTTTAACGTTATTGTTTAGCCGGCACGGCGTGTTCAGTAAATAAGAAAAAAATAGATAAAACAATTATGTCTAAAAAAATCTCTTTATCAATATGTATAAAAATGTCTTCTGTGTCCTATATTCTCCGCTAGGCAATAGTGCCGAATATTCGGCATTTTTTGCCGACTAGTCGCCGACTAGTCGCCGACTAATCGGCCGACTACAAATGATGCCGAATAGTCGGCGTTCCCGACTAGTCGGCTACTAGTCGGCCCATCTCTACTTATTACATATTCTATTCTGGATTGATAATTAAATTAAAAAGTTGAAATGTCATGCTTGGCTGGTGTTGGCACATCTGACCATATGTCTTCGTCTGTAAAGTATTCGTCTATTTTATAGTAGTATAAAATTATCAGTCGTGTCCTAATTTTTTTTTCAATAATGTCTTCTCTCTTCTTCTCTTCGTAGCAGGCAGGTCCCTCGTGACTGAGGATCGTGGCCGAATGCAACTGCCCTCCATGCAGTCTGGTTCTTGGTTCAATATGTATAAATTGTAATTTATATTTATACCAACAATATCAGTTTTTTTACTGTGCTTACCTCCTTTAGAATTGCTGTTTCCAACGGCTCCGAGCAGGTAGGTGACTGGAAATAAAAAAGGTAAGTGTTGGTATTACACAATTGTATTTTCAGGGGCTCATTTTATTACAACAAAAAAATATATAATTTAAAACTTTGATATTTTTGTAGAATTTTGACGTACATTTTTGTTCGATAATTTAATTGATGATTTGTGGTTCCTTTCTTCCATTATTTAACTTTTTGATTTAATACTGATGATTTTTAATTAATTTTAATGTATTTTGTAAAGAAACCGGAGAGATGATTAGTGTTTTTTTTTTGTTATGGTTATTTACTAACATTTAATTTTATTTATATTTGACCTGATTAAATTAAATTCTTTGTTATCTAAATTGACCCTGTGCAATTTATTATTAGTCTTATATTGTTGTATTATGTCAATCTTAATACAATACAATACTACTTTATTGCATATCAAAATAGCATTAGAATGCAAACTTATATAAAAATGAAATAGTAAACAATAGGCAGTGTTATTGCTAAATATCAATCTCAATATCAAGATTTTGTGTGAATAATCTTAACCCAGGTCTTTTTTGGTTTTTGGAGTCTTCTCCTATCTTTTTTTTTTGCAGTCTTCTCCTATTTACTCACTGTGTCTGAAAACGGTGACCACGATGCTGTTGTCCCATTTACGAGCTGAAACAAAACATAGAATGATTATCAACAATTTTTAACCTTCAGTGTAGGCAAGATGAATCAATAGAAGAACCAGCAACTTTCAATCCTTGTAGGTGTTAAATGTATGGTAAATACTTACACTGGACAATATCAGAGAGAGTGAGGCAGGATTGCAAGAGGATCTTGACGGATCCAGTCGTAGAAGCGATGCCTGCAAATAAAAAATAAAAAGGGGTCTATTACAATCCAAAGAACACACTAAAATAACAGCGATTTTGTTTTGTCCTGATAAACAAGAAGACAAACGTCAATAGCAATGTACTGGCAGGAAAATTGCTCAATAATGAAGTTTGCTACCTGTGAAATTACGGCAATGAATATAAAACAGTTTAGTAATTATTGGAAACTTTCTATAAGAGCTTGTGATTTCAGAAATTTTCGAGATAATTTCCTTTCGTCTCTTTAATTGATTGTTTCTTTTTATTCTTGACTGGCTCCTTTGCTAAGATGATTTTTTGCAATAAATAAAATTGAATTTACCTAATGTGATTTAATGTTCTGTAAATATTCCAAACGTAAAGTTGCATACATTTTAAGAGTCATAATATTGTTATGCTTCTCTTAATTTTTGTTTGTCACAACTTGTATTGTTCTGAAAACGTAGAATATTCAGGCTTTAAAAAACATTTTAACTTAACCTAAACTAACCCAAATAAGATTATTATTTTGCAAGTAAGCCTTAAGTGCTATTTTACAGTTTTGGTTCTAAACGCTTCGAAAGCATGGCCTTTGAAGAAGAAAACACTAAAACATGACAATATATCACGGCTTAAATAATTATGCTACCCAAATAAAACCCCTAACTATTTCGTAACACGCACTCGTCCATTTACTTCACTTCTAAAAAGTGACTTTATACTTCTAACTGTCACTCCCAAAAGCCGCCATTGCGAGGGACCTACCTTTGCCCTTGGTGTACACGTTGATGTATTGGTCGACGCGAGCGCGGCAGTTGTCGAGGCCGTAGAGGCTGATGACGAGGTCGATGCTGGAGACGTCACCGGTGACTCCCACTTGACGGTCCCAGTCAGCATTGCACACTCCGTATCCTCCTACAAATAAAGGATTATAATTGTGGTTGGATCCGGATATAACGACCTTCAAGCGAGCAATACTATTTATTCCTACTCAATGGACTTCTGTTTTAAAAAAAACGAACGTTAAAATGAAACCTTGCACTTGTTTAGTTTTATATTGACGTGCGGAGTCGTTATAAAAGGATTCTAGTATATCCATGAAATTGAAAATAATTATAATTTTTGTTTCACTTTAGTTTAATAAGGTAAATAAACTATAACAATCTGGAGATAACCTGCCTTAGGCAGGTTATTTCAATCGAAATATCTTCATTTCATTTTCATTCAATAGGTAATTCCTTTAATTTTTACAATATTATAGAATAGAATATATTCAGATTCCTTTTTAAACGTTATATTTAAGTTAATTTCACATTACCTCGGCCAAAGAAGCACAGCACTATCTTGAGGAGACCAGCGACAACTGTGAAAGAAATTTGCGTGTTAATAATGAAAAAAAAAAACCATCACCAATATAAAAAAATACTAAAGTATAATTCTGTAGCCCTAACTTTGATGGTCGCATTCGTGACAAATTACATAAGCTATAATTTGCACGTTATTTTTAGTAAATTGGTAGAAACTGCGTACACAATAGTCAAAATTGACATCAAAATCATAATAATGCGGCCACTAAGAAAATAAAATTACTTAAAAATTACTGCATAAACTGTTGACAAAGCTTATTTTTTTGTAAAAAAATTAAATTTGAAACTTATTGTAATACTTACTTCTGACGAGGAGAGATCCCACTGCAAACGCAAAAAGTCGCGTTAAAACGTTAAATAATCATAAATAGATATAAGAAAGCAAAACCCCAAATTAAAAACAAAGTAAAGAAAAATGTTGTTTCTTTCATATACGAGTAGTATCATTTTAAAATGATTATTTTATTACATTTAATTTCACCAACCCCTATGACTATGTGTTAAAATGTTCGCCGAAACGATTAAGCGATTTGGATTTGATTTTACTTTCAAGTTGGTAAAAAACTTTTAAAGTAGTGGTTGTTTTTTTTTGTGAAAGACTTACATCCAGAGATAGTTGCATCCAGTACTCCTCCGAGACCAAGGATAACTACAAAGAGAAATTATCATAAGAATCACATTGAAAAAAATCTTGAAAATAATATATTAGGTTGCAGAGATACAAGCAAAGCCACTGTTAACTGCCCAGCCTTATACTTTATTACGTTGCAATAAAGTTTATATCCGTTTACAAATGTAAGTACAATTAACAGTGTTCGCTGATACGCATTTTTTTTATAAAAACTGATAAATATGATTTCTGATTAAAATATAAAAGACGGGATGGGGATGTTTCCCATAAAGTTACAGGTCATACCGTATTAATAGTCATAATTTTCGGAAGTCATAAAGTACTTGTTTCTCTAAAACTGAAAATAGGTTGTATGACTTTCGATAATTATGACTACTTCGATAATTATTACGATATGACTTTTAAAAATAACGAGTAACAATATAGACCAATAAAAGGCACTTACTCTTGAGGCCAAACGAGAATACGTCGTTGATGGAACCAATACCTGTAAGAAAAAACAAAGTTAGTAATGTGGCAACTGAGGCCCTTTTCATATTCTAAAGAACATATAGTCTACCGATGGATATGTTTAAATAGAGCAATAGTGTATTTTCCAATGACAAAAATAAATAACTAACCCTAATCATCAAATTATGTTTCTATAACATCTTGGAAAAATGCAGTTACACTCAGTTTCGTGAAATCAATGATTTAAAAAGGTAAAAACTAAAAAATTGGTACCGCACTATTTGACCATATCGAGCAGTACCAACACAAGTCACGTAAAAAAAAATAGGCAACCATATTTGATCGTTATATTTTTGTCTTCTACCGTCGATTGGTATAATATTTTTTTGAAAAATATTGAAAAAATATTGCTTATATTCGATAGAAATAAAAAATAAAAAATCTAACCTTGTCATGATTATTTTGGTAGCCGTAGCTAGTTCATGAAATTTATCTTTGCTTTATTATTTACCTATTAGAAAAATGGATGAAGAAAGGTCGATGTTAGGGCATATCTTAAAATAATGTGTATCATTTATTGGAGACTTACTGAAGTTGAGAATATCTTGGATGAGGTTCGTAGCTAGCCTGGTCACTCCTGCGCAAAACACATATATTAGGTTAAGTCATTGATTATACAGGTTGAGAAAAAACGCCACATAAAAAAAACCTTAACTTTGAATAGAAGATTCAATGCAAAGGAGACTTGCTTTTATTTTTAACCTTTTGAAAATAAAGATGGGTAAAGAAGCAATGCCCACATAAAAATTGTCTGCTTTTCAATAGGTTTTCATCAAAAAAAATGATGGCCAGTGCCGTCATTGACGTGTTAGTCAAGATTTTCCGTTGACGTCTATGGCCGTCTGTGGTGGTCAAAGGGAAACAATACATATTGGTACTGCGTTCATGAATTTTGAAAATTTGTCTGCCTTTTATCGGGAATCAAAGCAGGAAACATGACATACATAAATATAAATATATTTGGCAAATAGTAAATTACCAAGTAATCCCTTGAAGAGGTTTCCGATGAGGCCTCCAAGTCCGAGAGAGACCTGTAATCAAAAAAAATCGAATGTTAGCTCAATAATATTTTTACAAGCAAATAATTGAAGAAACACATTTTGCTTTTTTAATTATATTATTTATCTTATATTTGTGGTGTACTCATTTCCATTAAACAGTTATTTGCACAAAATGGTAAATCGTCTCAAAAACTTGTGACGTGATGATGTCTTAGGTCTTCAGTCGTCATTAAGTCGTAATCTCGGGAAGAACTTACCTGGTTTTCTTGTAAAGTATATCGTCATTGTCACACTGAGTCACACATCTTAATTATAAAGATGTGTTGGGTTTATACGGCGCTTTGGATGCTACAGACTATTTGATACTGATTGTATAGGTTGTTCCAGGAGAGTTGAGGTGAATGATTACACACACAGCTACATGAAATAATCATTGCTAAAAAGTGAATGAATGAGTGGGTAAATAAACACAAGGCTATAGTTTCAAGAAACTTTTTGGTCTATCTTGCAATTCACTGTTGAACTTGCTATCGGTACGAAAAAAGAACAATAATTTTAAAATCCCGCTGTCATTACGTGACATGTTGTTGACCTCAACTCTGGTTTTTTTTTTTTGAAACTGACAAACTCGCAACCCAACCTGGGCGTAGCGATTGTCGGACCGGGTGGTTGGCCGTGGCGTTCCCTGGGGTCGAACCAGGTCGCTAGCCAGACCACCCTGAGTTGGGTCGGACTGGGTGGGTGCCGGCGTGCTCAACTCTGGTGAAACTATCTATAACATGAGTATGATATAATTTGGCAATACTCTGCGTATACGCACCCCAGTGTTGCCGCTGGTGTCGACGAAGGACCACGGAGCGTGGTCGTCATTGCCAATGGCGATGTCTGTCTTCACGTCACTCCAGTCACCGATATCTGCAACAGACAAACGTGTTGAAACAACACACGTAGTCTGTACCGCTATGCGGTTTGACAAATTTGGAAGAGATGAAGGAGGACGAAATAGTACATTAATTACCTTGGGTGGTAAAACAAATAAATATGCGATCTGAGGCTTTCTTTATTACCGCCCGTGATAAGTACAACATTTTACGTCTCCCCCGGGCCAAGAAATGGGATTTTCCTCACGCGTAGCGGGCGGTAATTGCCACTTTATGCCCGGGGGTGACGTAAAATAAATAATTGAACGCTATAATTATCAGGTTCAGGTTCCAAAACTTATCCCAAATTAATCCAGATTCGCTCCTTTTCTTGCATTTGGCGATTTTGAAATGAAACTAGGGGACAATTTGACCATAAGAGGGCATTTCTCCAGAAATATGTCTGCGACTCATTCATCTGTCTCCATACATTTAGTATGAAAAAGGGCCAGATGAATGAGGTGACCGCAGACATATTTCTGGAGAAATGCCCAAGAACGCTATATGGTATTAAGTTCGTCGTTTGTACGAATAATTGTCTTTGGAACTCGTTTCCATTTTAGATTTTTTTTTTCTTTTTTAAACTTTTCCTCCAGTAAGGACATGTTTATAACGAGGGGCTGAATTTACTGATTTATTTTGTTCCATAAGACTATTAATGTAAAATGACAATATTCGACCCATGTTGATATAACATTATTTACTCGTCACACCACCAGGAATTCACGGCTAAAGTATGTCGGTATAGTCCCTCCCACCCTGTATAAGTGTCAATGTCAAATATAGCAAGTCGTAGCTACACTGACGTTAATCGTCCTTCATTGCGATAAATTAACGGCGTTTCCGTGAATGTGGCCCCAGTATGAGAGGGTACTTGATTTAGATTGGCAGCACCAGTTGGCAGCACCTTCGACGTGCACGTTCCCTATAAAGGGCAATAAAATCACTAATCTTCGTTGTGACTAGTGTTACGTCCCTATATAAATGGAACTGCAATATCGTGTGATGTCACCTCACTATTCATACGTCAATTTGACAGGTATCGTGCGAACCCCGGTTTTGCATAAGTAGCTTCACTTCTCGGACGTATCTGAAAAACTCCACACGCGGTGTTGTTTTTGTGAGTTTTCTGTGTGCCAGAAGGCGAATTATACGTTTTGTGATTTTATGCGTGCATTGTCTTCGCGACGCGAACCGCACGCTTTTGGACCTGGCTCGGCAGAATTGACTTCGCCATCACGCGACGCCCGACCAGCTGAAAAAACTTGACTCTCGACTCTTGACTGACACTGACCAGACGTTGACTTTAACTTGACGGAAAACCAGCCTAAATCAGCGGTCGAATAGGTAAGTGAAAATAGTCATAAATACGGAATTAGTGTAAGAGAGTCTGCACCCTGCCATCGGGGTAAAATTCTAGACGAGACACCCGGGTCCCGTTTAGAACAACTAGTTAGGTCGATTATGATAAATAGGTGCAAAAATAAGTGTTCAGCGTGGACGCGTTTGTGTCGTGTGTCGTGTTTTTTATTTATCATTTCAGTTGAAATGATGATGTTTATTTCTTACCAGGGAATCCTGCCTGGATGATGAACTTGTTGCAGAGATTGAAGAAGTTGGTGACGATTGACAGCCCAACTGCGGAACAATAACATGTAATTAGAATTAATACCTGTAGCACAACTGATACGTGATTCTTTTTCATGTGACAAATACAACGCTTCAAGGGACCATAACTTCGGAAAAGTCGCTTTCTGGCCAAGTCTAGACATAAAATGATGTACACAACACGGGAGGTAATAAAGAAAGCCCTCGATCGCATATTTACGTCCCTCGCTTGCAGCTCGGGCCGCAAACATCTGCGATCTCGGTCTTTCTTTGTATTACCACCCTAGTTGTGTAATGTACTATAACTTGATACCTCCACGCGTTCACGAGATAAATGGTCTTGCTTGACAGACGGACAAGGACAACAAAGTGATCCTATATAAGGGCTCCGTTTTTCCCTTTCAGGTACGGAACCCTAAAAAATTGGCAACCCTAAAAAGTCGATTAACGTTTTGTCTCAGGTCCCCATACGGAGGACGAACTTAGGAGATGCTTATATGAAGGGTCCACGGAAAGAACATGTCTAGTCACTTTTTTTTGAAAATGAGACTTTAATCTCAAAATGCAGAGCTCGCAATGATCTATAACTTACCACTTGATTACAGGTGGATATCTTAAAATATTATATATTTTTTCACTTTTAAAGAAATGGTTACCATAGTAATTGTTCCCGATGACTAACTTTCAAACCGCTATAACTCAAAAAGTTACTTAAGTGACTAGACATGTTCTTTCCGTGGACCCTTCATATAAGTGCAATAACTTACGGTCTTTCTGGCGGCTGTTAGCGATGACTCCCAGAAGAGTACCAACTGTGGACAAAGGTATTGTTATTAATATCTTCGTATTTTACGTATATATATTGAAAAACAAATATGTATATACTCACTCCTGCGGACACAGAAGGTGAGATCGGATTTGGAGAGCTGTGCGTTTCCAGCTGTAAAAAGAAATCAAAATTATAAACAAATATGAAAGATACTGTTGCTCTTACTTATGTTCGTCGAAATTACACGCCTTTCTTAGGCTTGGTTCTTGGGTCAAAAATCCCTAATTTCAATAAGTCCACAATTTAGATTACCAAAAATTTTGAATACGTATTTTTTCTTTTATCAATCAGACAAAAATTACCATGATAAAGCGAGTTAAATTTCGAAAAATAATTCCTTTCAACCGAAATATTGAAAACCCTAATTCATACATATTGAAAGCATAATCATCACAAATACTACAACATAAATAAACATTTTTCATTTTCTTTTTTCACATAGTTTCAAAATGCATAACAGGAAACTCCGAAAACATTTAATACACAAACGGCATATAATAAAATGCTGATATAACAAATAAATAACTACATTTTTTTTTGCTTTGGCTTTGCCAAGCCCGGATCGACTACAGTGGGTGACATTTAATTTTTCTATGTACAGGTCGATCCACAAGAGCTGGCACGAATGGATTGAATGAGTGAATGATAATGTTTATGTGTGCATCACAAAATGATTAATTACAGGTTGATTCGATAAGCGATAATCGTGTTTTTATTTTATTTTTTTATTTTATCTCGTCTCATAACTTTGTAACCCAGTCTGCTTTGTGTTTTTATGAACAACAAAAAATCAACCTACACAGTCCCTTTTGTTTGCACACTGAAGCCGTGAAGCGTGGAAATTGCGTCGATACATCTAAATTAAGTATGATTTTTGCCATGATTACGTAGATTGCGGCGTCATCAGTGCGAAAACAGGGTATAAATGAAATAAAAACTCCATGATAGTAAAATAATTTGTAGCGAATCGTTAAATTTACCTTTGTGTCATATATATATTTTACCGGTTTAGTCTTAATATTGTGCAGATTATTTATTTTTCCATCAATGAAGAAGTGTTATGTACTTTTTTACAAAATATTTGGATCCTCCCGTATAAGAACGTCACTCAACAGTGGCAAGTGACATTAATTTCGTTCAATCCATTCGTGCCAGCTCTTGTGAATCGACCTGTACTAGGTATTTGTATTTATAACCGTAAAATGTCAAAGGTTACTGCTACTAGGATTGCTGCTGTTATTAGGAATCTAAGTTAAGTTTCAAATTAAAAATTTAATGTGATGCACAAATATGTATTTTAAAGTTATATGTATAAGTTCAGTTTTGGGTCGAAATTTAATGTAATCTGGCCCGTGAGGCCCTGGCACTCTGAGTCTCTTCAAGGAGTTACCGAAGAGACTCAGAAAAAGTACGAGGGACCGAAGAGCTGGCAGCTTCCTCGCTCAACACATCAGCCTTACAATACAGCGAGGAAATGCTGCCAGCATCTTCGGCACCATTCCGCAGGGGGCGTTTTTAGATCTATTTTATTTTCAGCTTATTTAATTTTAATTATGTAATCTTACACCTAGATATGTTGCTAAATTTTAAACTGTTTGCTATGCCCTAACAGGGCCCATATGGGATTGAACGTACTATTATTAAGATCTGTACAACTATGGTTTGCAATGCAATAAACGCTATGACCATGACTACTCAGTGCCGTAAATAGGCTTTTCTGCGCCCTGTGCTAGCTTCTATAACTGCGCTCTTGTTTTTTTTAGATATTATAGGTACCCTAGGGTCCTGCCTGGTCTGGCCATTCTTGCGCCCCCCAGAGTCTACGCCCTGTGCCTGGGCACCGGTGGCACCGCCCTATTTACGGCACTGTGACTACTTACAGATGTAGAGCTGAAGTCGATTCACGAGGTCCAGCGAGATCTTGAAGACGATACGGAGGGAACCCCGGGTCGCAGCAATTCCTGTGAAAAAAAAAGGAAAATATAGGTATTGTGGTATAGTATGATCGGTTGGCTGGCACAATTGGTTGGCGCTGTCATTAATGGTCGCGTTCACCCTAAGTGCGCCGAGCCGACCAAGCCAAAGTAAAAATAATATCATCCTGTCTGTCTGTCCTGGACCGGTCATGTAATTATCTCGTCATAAAGTCGCCCCTGACTGCTTCCATCGGAAGACCAGCGCGGGTCTTTAGCTTAGGTCGGCATTATACTGAGATGGGACCATATTAGTCAGCGTTCAACTTTTACGTTATTTTTTTCATTACTCTATTTTAATTTTCTGCTGTCATTCATAAATTTATTATCTTTCTTTCTTTCTATTACAAAAAATAAAGTCCAGGTAGTTAACTCTACTGACCACTATAAAGAAAAGAGTTAAATCAATATTTTTACTAAAAAAACCCCGATCGGGGTGCACTTTAAAAGTGCATAAAAGCAGCCATTTTGTTTATTTTAACGAACTTCATGCCCAGTGACACTTGCGCCATCAAGACAAATCTAATGATGTATCATTTATCAAAATCGACTCGAGCGGACATAGGAAAGGACATACATAGATAAATACTACATACAGGTCAAACACATAACCCTCCTTTGGGCTTCGCCGCAGTCGGGTAGTAACTGACCTTCTCCTCTGGTGTAGGTGTTGATGATGGCGTTGAATCGCGCCTGGCAATCTCCGAGTCCGTACAGGTCGATGAGCGCACGCGCACTCCCGACGGCCGACGCTTGCACGCCGACTAGCAGGTTGATGTTGTTGCTGCAGATCGGGTTACTTCCTGTAAGAGCACCTCATTACAGTCCAGTGCTCAGAAGCCGGTATTTGCTCCATACAAAAATACCGGTATTCTTTCCGTTCTTATCGTTCTTTGGTTTATTATTTCGTTTTTTAACCAGACAATCTAATAATACGAAATCATGACTTAAATACATTACTGAGCTCTACATAATAGTACATTATACAACTAGGGTGGTAATACAAAGAAAGGCCGAGATCGCAGAAGTTTGCGGCCCGAGCTGCAAGCTAGGGACGTAAATATGCGATCGAGGGAATCTTTATTACCTCCCGTGTTGTGTACATCATTTTATGTCTACACTTGGCCAGAAAGTGGCTTTTTCCGTACGCGCAGCGTGCGGAAAAAGCCACTTTATTGCCAGGTGTGGCATAAAAAGCATAAAATAATTCAATATATTGGGCTATGTCGGGGTTTTTGCAAAATACCGGTTTCGATTCCTGGTACAGTCAATATCTATACACCGTAAATCGAGGCTATTTAAGACCCGCCAGGCTATTTGGAAAAATAAAAAGTAATATAAAAAAAATTAAACGACTTAAAAAAAGAAGATATAAAACTTTTATGCCAACTATTTTTTTGAGGTCGGTGCCAGTCTCATACCGTTATTCCAAATATTTCTATTTCAGTACCTAGTAGTTGAATTATGCTGATAAGTAGGTACCGTTTTCCTAGTGACTGATACACGCAGATACTACTGAACCGATTTCGATGAAACTTACACAGTTCCCTAAGTTAAACTATACCTAATCCAACTAAAAATGAAATTAGAAAACATACATAATCCAACAGCTAATACTCGTACTTATCACACAAATATTTGCCCTAACCAGGATTAGTAGAAAGAGTCACTCCCACAAGGTTCAGTTATGAGAACTCTTAATGCACTCACCTCCTGCACCTCCAAGGAAGCAGATAACGATCCTCAGGAGACTGATGATGACTCTAGAGAGAAGAGTGCCCACTGTGGAAAACAAATTATAATATTACTAGATACTAGTATATACAGTTAATTTTAAATCTACAGTATATAAAAAAAAACTTAAATACGCCGTAAAAAATTTTTTTTTTATTGAGTAAAACATTTTGATTTTCCTGCATCTATTTTATATTTTTCATCAATTATTACGTTGATTAATACTTACATCCCGTGATAGACGCCTCCAGAGTGTCGGTTAAGGACACGACCACTAAAACAAGAAAAAAATAATAAGAAAGACTGTATAAAGTGGTTATCAATTGCTTAGACTGTCAACACTGTGTTAAGCTGGTGTTTTTCTAAAATTATAAATTTTAAGGCGATGTGAATTCAGCCCATTTTTGTAAGGTAGAGCATACCTATTCAACTTGAAGAGATCAAAATAATGATATAATTTTTTCGTGTTATCATAGTGTGGTGACAATTAATTAGATGTTTTAGTCTAATTTATACGGTTTTGAATGCACATGGTCACAGATATTGGTATTTTTCAACATAAAATGTACAAATAGGAAATTATAGGTCTACAACACCAGAAATAGTAGTTTTTTAGCTAAATTTATCGTAACAACACTTAAGACTGCATCTAATCTTTAGACATAATATATATTTTCCATAAGGAAATGAAATTAATTACATTGCATTTGACAATCTAAAAAAAACTAATAAACTAAAATTAACTATAAATTAAATCTAAAGGCTAAGACTAAAGTGTATTACAAAATATAAAAAAAATGGGCCCACTTGGCATGGTGCCGAATTATGCTGGCAGCGTTTCCTCGCTGTATAGCGATGCCTATTCGCTGTGTGAGGAAGCTGCCAGCCCTTCGGTCACCAGTGCAGTCGACCAGCCTTTTGAATACATCTTTGAAGAGCGTGTGCGCGCTGGGACCCCACGGGCCAAGGGTCTCGACGCCGAATAGCATGAAATGTATTCGGAGCCAAGGCGCCGGTATTTTTGGGTTTTTAATTTTTCGGCCCCTTTTTTCGCTGCACTTCCTTGGGTACTGGATCGGTGGAGGTGTTAGGGTGCCAATGTGTCTACTACTTCTTAAGTAAAGTAAGTGATACTACTTAAACATGTTATAACTTGAATTTCCAATATGAAACTTACGTTTGCTAAGGAGGTTGCAGACATCGTTGAAGCTTCCGATCTCTGAAAAAATAGATTACCATTTAACCCTTTAACGCCCAAAATCAACGATGTAGTCCCCACATCGGTGATCAAGTCTGCTCGGGGTTCAATTGTCCTAATGATTCTGGTTTAGAAAAAAATGCCAAAAGACGATGTTGTAAGGTGGTCATTTTACAATTTAGATTCTGCTCTATAAATTGAATACAAAAGTTGAGTTTAAATTTGCAGTGACTTTTATTATCAAATTAAACCCAGGAATCAAAGTAACCCCGATTCACCCGTGGGTCTTTGACTAACAAGATTTAAGGTAGTCAGGTGAAACAAACCGGTACAGGTGAAACTAAATAAATAAAAGCTTGTAAAAAAACTGTATCCATCAACTTCGTCACCCTACTTATAGGTCATTCTCCGTAGTGGGTATTTCTAAATAAGGTGAGCATGATTTACAATGAAAATGGATTATAAGGTAAAATATTCTCTTAGTGAGGAGTACTTACTTAAGTTCAAAATGTCGCTCAAACTGTTACGGGCCGTGTGCTTGTTTCCTGCAAAAATTAAGAAAGTTCATTAAACGGATTAAGTAATGTTTGTTATTAATATTCTTTTTTTTTATGTATTTGACCTGTATGTATGTATGTATATATGTCCGTTCCTGTGTCCGCTCGTAACTACTCAACGGTACAACCGATTTTGATAAATTATACATCATTAGATTCGTCTTGATGACGCGAGTGTCACTGGGTATGAAGTTCGTTAAAATAAACAAAGTGGCGGATTTTATTCAATTTCAAAGTGCACCGCGGTCGGGTTTTTTTTTAGTAAAAATATTTAGTTATTAATCCGGGTAAATGACAGAACATTTTAAGTTACATAAAATATTATAGATACAAAAAAGCGCCATTAAAATTTTCTATGTACTTTACAGAAAAATTAAATGGCGCTCACCTATGGTCCAGACTGGGAATCGAACCCGATACCTCTGGATTTCCGGCCCAGCGTCTCAACCACTCGAACACCGGAGCACCCAGCAAGTGCCCTCAATTTTGCCATCTAATTTGACTTTTGTATCATTCTGGTTTAATAGGTTGTATGTTGTATTTGCTTACCGGTAAGAGTCCCGAACAGTCCCGAGATCAGGTTTCCGAGCGCAGACTCGCCGACGGAAATAGCCTAAAACACAAAGACAAGCATTAGAACATAAATTCAATCTGAGGCTTTCTTTAAGCCCGCCCGTGGTACCTAAGTACAAATTTTACGTCTCCCCCAGGCCATGAAGTGGGATTTTCCGCACGCGTAGCAGGCGGTTATTGCCACTTCATGGCCAGTTGTGACGTAAAAAGGTTTTTCAGCCCTCCGGCCGGAAAGCGTCACCTTGCCAGGGCTGCTGTGCTAAACGAAGATGCTGCTTTCTGGCTTCGTCGAACAGAAAAATAGTAGACAAACCTTGGCCAGTAAATTAAAAAAAAACCGGTCAAGTGCGAGTCGGACTCGCGCACCGGGGGTTCCGTACAAACTCGTCAGTAGATACGTGAATAATTCAAGAAAAACTGTATGGTGGCACAAACTTAACTTTGCTCTTGTAAAACTGTTGTCCCCATACATCGACATATGCCGCGGTTAGTTTAGTAGGAGCGAATAAGGTTGTCTTACGATTTTTGCGAATTTCTAAAAAACGCTGCAAGTTAGGAAAACCGTTTTTTTTTTCCTGTAATATTTAGGTTAATATTCATAATCGGTAATTATTACAGATTTTTCTGTTCAGTAACTTCGGAGATAATAGGGGGAATGGTATTTTTTTTAACGTTTTTTGTCTTAAATCAAATACTACATGTTTAAGAAAAAAAATAAAAACGGTTCTGGAATCTGCATATTAAGCCCTTTCATTTGATATCCCACTCGATATATTAGCTCAACTTTTGATTTTCGACAGCTCATTTCGACCCCCTTTAAAAAAAAAAAAAAACAGGTATAAGATTTTTTTTCTGGCCCATAGGCTCGTTTTGGCAGTTTTTAACACTGTTCAAATTTCAAGTCGATAGCATCAGTAGATCCTGAGATATCTTGCTGTGACAGACGGACAGACAGAGTCGCACCATAAGGGTTCCTTTTTTACCATTTTGGTATGGAACCCTAAAAAGGCCTCAGATCGCATGATAAACTAAATTCTCAGCATATGCCAATAGTGAACTCATTTAGCATATATATCGTCGTCTAGTATCCATAACACAAGCCTTATTGAGCTTACTATGGGGCTAGTTCGATTTGTGTAAGACCCCTTGTCCCCTAATATTTATTTGTATTTATTTATTTATGTATAAGCTTGGTATAAGAATTATATTATTTACAATTATTCAACTTTGCAAGCGTGACACAGTATTTAAATGTTAGAATGTATTAATTATTAGCTGTTTACGAACTAATTGTTACTATACTATGTTTCTTTGTTCAATTATAACATCGCTAAATGTTTAGTTTTTTAGTGCCATCTAGTTTTTGCCTGGATATCCCCTTGCGGTCGGGGCACGATCCAAAGTATGTAGAATGACAGTCCTCTTGCTTTAATGGTCCTTGGTGTCGTCAGATAAAAGTGTGGCATGAAACTCACCGCTCCTACGCCCGTGGATCCTCCAAAGTTATGCCCGGGGATGGGAATTGGAAGCCGGAGCGGGAACGTGGGCGCTGGGCTGGCAGCCGCCACCGCAAGCTGCAATAAATGTATACATTATAATACTACTAGTAATTCAAATAAAATATAACTAATACTAAACTAAACTTAAGTAAAAATTTAATGAAACCTAATTCGAAACTAAAAACTATCTAAAAAACTGATTAAGGGCGAGTTCGACTCGCGCACCGAGGGCTCCGTATAAACTCGTGTAAAATTCCTCAACTGTAGTCCAGTCAACTATGGTCCAAAACTCGAATTTTAGTCGTTAATGTATGTCAATTATTACGGATAAACTGAAGATGAAGAAAGAAAGAAAAGAAAGATGAGCAGTCTAATTACGAGTAAACAAATTTAAATAACAACCTACAAAACCACTGCTGATTGATATGAACCCGAACGCCGTTTCGTCGTCTAAATAGATATTTCACACCTCCTATTCAGAAAAAAGTATTTTGATCCCTCATAAGAGGGATCAAAGTGATACTTTTCTGTTCAAGGACTACCTACAGGATATTTTTAGTTTGAACCTGCTTAGAATATGCCATTGCCATACCATACATTATAGACTCTACATATTGACTCTACATATCAACTCTACATATCGACTCTACATTATTGACTCTACATATCGATTCTACATATCGACTCTACATATCAACTCTACATATCGACTCTACATATCGACTCTCCATATCGACTCTACATTATCGACTCTACATTATTGACTCTACATATCGACTCTAAATATCAACTCTACATATCGACTCTACATATCGACTCTCCATATCGACTCTACATTATCGACTCTACATTATTGACTCTACATATCGACTCTACATATCGATTCTACATATCGACTCTACATATCCACTCTACATATCGACTCGACATATCGACTCTCCATATCGACTCTACATTATCGACTCTACATTATTGCTCTACATATCGACTCTACATATCAACTCTACATATCGACTCTACATATCGACTCTCCATATCGACTCTACATTGACTCTACATATCAACTCTACATAAAGTCGATAATAAGGAATGGCCCAGACCACAGGTGTTTGGGGTCCGAGCCGCAGGCGAGGGCCATAAATATAATATGGAAGTGGTAAATTCGTCCCGTCCGTAAAAAGTAATAAACGTTTTATAAAATAATTAGGAACTGTAAATTTAACAATTTCACATTTCATTTTATTAAAAATGTGTGATGCTCTTTGACTAACTATATATTTCGTTTTCGTTATTTTGGTAGGTAGCGTTTGTATTTAAATTTTCCTCATAGTCGGTGTGAAAAGCAGTATGTGTCACAAGGTAGCAAAATTATTTTCACCACGGGCGTTAACACTTGAATCCCTCACTACGCTCCGGATTCTACTTTAGAATCCCTCGCTACGCTCGGGATTCAATTGTAGAATCCGTCGCTTCGTTCAGGATTCAATGTACGCCCTCGCCGTAAATATATCATTTTGCTCCCTTGTGACACAATCTACTATTTTATTTCTACGTTTCATGACGCATTGGTTTTTTTTATTGAAATGTCATGTTAACATGTATTAATAAATAAATAAATGAATGAGTTTTATTTTGGACCATGCATAGTTGGTTGACTGGACTATAGTTGGGAAGTTTTACAGTACTAGACACGTGAATAATTCAATATAAACTGTACGGTGAGATAAACTTAACTTTGTTCTTGAAAAACTGTTGTCTCCACACATCGACATAGATCGCGGTTAGTTTAGTAGCAAATAATTTCATGTCTTACGATTTTTGCGAACTTCGAAAAATGCAAGTTAGGGAAACTGTTATATTTTTCCTGTTATATTTAGCATGGTATTAATGATTGCTAATGATTACAGATTTTTCTGTTTAGTAACTTCGAAGATAATAGAGGGAATCGTATTTTTTTTAACATTTTCGCCCTAAATCAAAATGTACGTGATTAAGAAAAAAAATGATTTTGGAATCTACAAATTAAGCCCTTTCATTTGATACCCCACTTGATATAAAAGCACTACTTTATATTTTCGACCTCCCATTTCGGCTCACTTTAAGAAAAGTAAAAATGGTATAAGATTTTTTTTATGTCCAGTAGGCTCGGGTTAGCGACTTTTAAAACTATTCCAAATTTTAAATCGATAGCTGCAGTAGTTCATGAGATATCTGGCTGTGACAGACATACAGAGTCGCACCATAAGGGTTCCTTTTTTGCACATTTTGGACTTCTCACACACTTTGGTTTTTTTTTACGGAACCCTAATAAAACCAAGCCTAAATTCAAATTGGGCCCCTTGGCATGAAATAAAAAAAATACTGCAAGTTGGGTGATGTACTGATGGGATTTTAACTTTGACTTTGATACATTTTGGGCGACGACATAATAGGTACAACTCAGTTTCGAAAAAAAATAATTAAATGTGTCCTTTTGCGTTTCAACGGCAGTAAGTATATGCCTATAATATCGAGATCCTGGCTTACTAATAATGTGATCACAACACAAGAATTTTCCGAATCGACCCATTTTCGAGTTGTCGGGAAACATATGAAAAAACCCTGACAAACTAGGAATATTTTTTTTAAGTCTGTTAAAAAAGAAGTTTGATTACATAGTAATGACACAAAGTTATTGTAGAAATTGCGTAAAGTTTTGGATTTCCTGCCGTTTCTGAGCATCGAACCCGGGACGTCTAGAAAGCTGTACTTACCAGACAAAGAGCGACGAACACCTTAAACGACATTTCCGCTTCTTCTCTGACACCAGCGAGCTCTTTCCTCATTTATATACCAAAAACTAACAAAGAATATTGGCACAGATGTCTATAGTGCAAACATTACGCCAATTAATAAAAAAAACTGGCGAATCAAGTTAATAATTTGAATACCTACGTGGCGTGGCGTCCATAGAATCCAATTCCCACCGGCTTGCCTACTTTAGAGCATATTATAACCGGAGTATCTACTACTCCTATTAGAAATAAATTTTTAAAACAAAAAATAAAAACCGACTTCCAAAAACTTATAAACTAAAAACCAGAAAATAATATGTTAATTACCTCAAAGAAACGGATAATCAACGATTTATATATACATATACAGATATTTATAGTTTTTAAACTGTTATTTTTGAAGTTGGTGCCTGCCACGCAAAGCTGGCTATGTTGAGCTCCTTAGCTAGCAGAAAAAAAAAAAAAAAAAAAAACTTTCAGACGAATTGAGAACCTCTTGGAAGTCGGTTAAAAAGTAATCCAAATCGGGTCCGGCTTTACTAAGAATATATAAGGTCCTAATTTATTAGTTGCAGATATTTTAACACATTATACTTTACATTAAAATAATTAACTTTAAATAGAAATTAAGAAATCTTTTCATATAACTTTATTGATTTCATTTACCTAACAAAAAAAATAATTATAATTTCGTCTAAAAAAAATCACCATGTGCATTATCACATGTCACAATAACACTATCTGTCATGTCAACAATTGTTTGTCATAAATGTCGTAACGGTTCGGCGGGAAAACTGCAAATGTCATTGTGAAGTGGCCAGTTACAGTTAAGTGGTACGTAAAAGAGCTACTAGAATCTGTTCAATGAGTTTTCATTTAGTAATCACATTAACAGGGTGTTATTACGTAGCAAATTTGTTTTTCCTTTTTCTCCAAAAAAACATCGTATAAGCTATAATGTTTCATGCTTTAATATACTCCAGAGACCGAGTACTATCAGCTGTAAAAATATCTGCAACTAATAAATTAGGACCTTATATTTGACACCACGCCGCTGATACCTACCCACTATTGACTAACTAGAATACTATGAATATTCGGCACTTGCGGTGGACCCTTTGGGGCCCTGGTCAGCCGACATGAAAAACTTCATGAGGACCCTGTCGTCCAGGCTGGTTCACTCCTCAGAAGACCCCAGGGCTGGCGCCTATCTGTCCCAGCGGATCGCTATTGCGGTCCAACGAGGAAACGCTGCCAGCGTCATGGGATCGATGCCGCAGGCGGACCTGTTAGAAGGGGTCTTCTTTTTACCCGACTGCGGCGAAGCCCAAAGGAGTATCCGTTATATGTCCGTTCCTATGTCCGCTCGTAACTACTCAACGGCACAACCGATTTTTATAAATGGTACATCATTAGATTCGTCTTGATGGCGCGAGTGTCACTGGGTACGTAGTTCGAAAATGGCGGATTTTATGCACTTTTAAAGTGCACCGCGGTCGAGTTTTTTTAGTAAAGATATTTAGTTATTATAGTTTAATTTTATTGACTTTAGTTTTAACCTTAATTGCTTGTTTTGTTAAATACTGCTTTATTTTACTTATATTTCCATCGAATAAATTAATGGCTTCCTTGTAGTGTAGTGGAATAAAATGAATAAGACAATAACAGGAACTTAGGCTATATATTTTAAATACGTGGCACACCTGGTCCAAAATGCCAAATGCCAGCTGCATTGGCCCGCTGTAAGATATATGTGACGTTCCGCGGTTAAAGGTACCTTATGGATATTGTCGCTTGCGTCGTATCTGACTCCGTCACTATAGGACATCAAGATAGAAGGACGCAAGCGACAATATCCATAAGGTACCTTTAACCGCGGAACGTCACATATTATGTTGGACATAAGAACCGGTCACAGCCCTATCTCTATCGGCCATTATAAATTTTATTACATCACTTTTCGCCTCAGTACTCCATGGCTTAGCAGCCTCAACAGAATGAAATCATACATCAAACAATTTGAACGGGATAAAATATTGCGAACACGGACAGGGCTATTGTAAGTATTGTAACCAATAAGCCTGATATTGTGTTGATAGATCGACCCAAGCGCCGGGCAGTGCTCGTCGACGTCACCATCCCCCATGATGAGAACCTCGTGAAGGGTGAGGAGAAACTTAGTAAATAAGGTACAAAGTGCAGGGTACTAGGCTCACGAGGAGACCGCCACGTGGGACCTTGATTCGACGCTCATTGTTCGATTTCTCACCTAACAGATGTCAAAATCTCGAGCAGATCCAGTTTTGTGTCCTAAATTTATTTTTTAGTTTTTCATAGGTATAGTTTTATAACAAGGAATAAAACCATTTAACTTAAAACGTGTTTTTAGGTAGCTGCGACTAATTATAAATTGCGAAAAATGTTTGTTCAAGTGAGTATACATGGTCTAGGTTAATTCAATGGAATATGTTAAGTTATTTCTCAACAAAGCGGATACTTTAAATTTCTTTAGGGCCTTAGTCGCTTACGCCCCAATGAGCCAGTATTAACCACATACTCGCTTGCTAATTTCCGTTCAACTCTATTGCTATATACATAAGGGTGTTGACAGGTAGCTATACCTACCAAAAGCAGAGATCATATGAAAAAAGTGTAACCGAACAAACAATTAAAGCATATGCCAAAATGTAAATATGCTCGGTATGTACGTCAATTTCTGTTTGGTTGGTGATAAAACGTGCGGAGTTAAGTCGCCGTCAATAGAATTTGCTAACTATGTAAACAAAAGGCGTAACTTTGTTTTGTCGCTGTTTCTCCTTGAATTTTCACACCACCTCATCAAACACCACTGAAACCATACACTATTTAAACGGTCGTTGCCGTAAAATACAAAACGATACAATAAATAATTTAATCTTGGATATTTTATTAAAAGTTTTAAATGGTTTTATACATATTATTTTATTATGACATAATGGAATGACGTTTTTGTTTCTTTTAAATTCTACAATTGTCTATGATGATAGCGTTGTGACTAAAGTTGGTGATATTGTAAAGCTGCTACACACTACCTAACTTACGCTCTGTACCTAAGAAAATAAAATGAAATATTTAGACGGCATCATCGATAGAGCTACGGATGAAATAACGGCACCTTTTGTGATAAATACTGGTGGATACATAATCTTCAAGTAACGATTCGTCTTCTGATTAAGCAAATTAAAAATACCTGTTTCTTGCGTTCGATACTTTAATAGTCCATATGTTTTGACATAAAAGAGTAAAGGTAAGAGTCTTCCCCATGACTAGTAAATTCATCATTCAGAGACAATTTCAATATGGCGGTTTATTTACAAAGTTAGCAAATTCTATTGACGGCGACTTACAGCTGGTAAAATAAAGCATGTGCGTTCCCTTTGAGGTCCACGTTGGAATTTCGAGATTTTGAAGGTGTCAGTCTTTAGTAAAAGTTCTCAAACGATTGTAAATTCACCACTAATTTGTAAAAGTCGGTACTCAAAAGTCTCATTCGGTTAAAGGTGGACCCTCAGTCGTGACTGTCAGGTATAAGGCCTTTAAATAATGGTTTGTGTATGTTTAAATTTATGGTGTATTTTAGAACGTTGACTGCCCCGTCGCATAAACCTTATAAAAAGAAAAATATCATAGTAGAAGTTCGATTTCTTGGTAACTCCAGATACATAGATGACAATAACGAAGCGCTAAGTGAGTCAATTAGGAAGCACCGTGAGCTCTTGCGTCTAGATCAGTGTGACCAGACTGAGCAGGTCCGACGCAGCAACATCGAACTGCGTAGAGTGATTCGTGAGGTGACGGATAAGAGGTGGAGTGACAAGGCTGCGCGCATTCAGTGGCTTTCAGACACTAATCAGCTGTCTGAATTCTACGAAGAGGTGCGTAAGCTTATCGGTACAGTTAGCCGCAGTAGTGTACCGTTAAAAACTGATGCCGGCTCTAAGCTTCTTACCAGCAAGTCAGAGGTTCTTATTCGGTGGGGAGAGCACTTTAAGACCTTACTCAACGTGGATTATGAAGCAGACATGCATTACATTCACGCTTTACCTGCACTTCCTACCCATAGTGCACTCGATGAGCCTCTGAGAGTAAATGAAGTAATTGCTGCCATAGAGCAGCAGAAAAATAAAAAGGCGGTAGGCGTTGATAACCTACCCGGGGAATTACGCAAGTATAGTACTCATACGATCATCTGGAAACTTTTCGAGCAGATGTGGTTAGATGAACGCATACCTAGTGAGTTCAGGGTATCTCGTATCTGTTCGTTATACAAAAATAAAGGTGATCGTTCCGACTGCAACTCATATTGTGGCATCTCTCTCCTAACTTCACCGGGTAAAGTTTTTGCACGCGTATTACTAAACCGCTTACTATCGCTGTCGGAGAACATCTTGCCAGAGACGCAATTTGGCTTTCGCTCTGACCGAGGCACCTGTGAGGCTATCTTCTCCATCCGTCAACTTCAGGAGAAGAGTAGAGAACAAGGGCAACCGCTGTATCTCTGTTTTGTTGACCTTGAAAAGGCCTTTGACGGTGTGCCTCGTGAGGCGTTGTGGCTGGTGCTAGCGAAACTGGGGTGCACGGCTAAGTTTGTAAGGCTCATACAACTCCTGCATGATGATATTCAATGCTGTGTCAGCGTAGGGGGCCAAGAGTCTGATTATGTTGCTGTTAGCTGCGGTGTAAAGCAAGGTTGCGTTCTAGCGCCCACTCTTTTCGCCCTTTACTTTGCAGTTGTAGTCAGAGATGCTTTACAGGATTTGGCTGATGGCATTCGTATTCGCTTTCGCACTGATGGCAGTGTTTTTAATTTAGCCAGGTTAAGGGCGTGCACAAAGGTGTCTCATGCGACTGTCACGGAGATAATGTACGCAGATGATCTTTGTTTTGTGGCGGATTCCCCAGAAGACCTACAAACGCTTGTGTCGAGTCTAAACGAGTCCTGTCGACGGTTTGGCCTTAAAATTAGTGTGAAGAAGACGGAAGTAATGGGGTCTGATCCACTAATGCCCGTTGACATTAAACTCCGAGAGGACTCGCTGAAGCGTGTAGATCGCTTCAGGTATCTGGGGAGCACTTTAATGTCTAAGTGTCACCTTGATGATGAACTTAACTGCAGAATTGGAGCGGCTGCTGCTGCCTTCGGAAAGCTTTATCTCAAGGTGTTCCGTTCGCACGACTTAAAACTTCCAACCAAGATTTCTGTGTACATGGCTATAGTTTTGCCCAATCTTTTGTATGCCTCCGAAACTTGGTGCCTTTATCGTAAGCATATTCGCACTTTAGATAGGTTTCATCTCAAATGCCTGCGTGATATTATGAACATTTCTTGGTCTGATCGTGTTAGGAACACGGCAGTTCTACGTCGCGCTAATGTTAGTGGCATTGAAGCCTATCTAATGCGGCGACAGTTACGATGGTGTGGTCATGTCTCTCGAATGTCCGAAGGGAGAATCGCAAAGCGCATCTTTTACTCAGAACTGCAAGAAGGCAAGCGGAAACAGGGTGGCCAATTTCTGCGGTACAAGGATGCACTGAAACGTCATATGCGGAAAGGAGACATTGACCCAACGCATTGGGAGAGCTTGGCGCAAGATCGAGCAAAGTGGAGGCATACCGTGGCGGTAAATGTGCAAGCCTTCGAGGAAACGAGAAGGGATGAGCTCGATGCAAAGTGCGAGGAGCTAAAGACCCGACCATCAGCGGTCATTAACTATAATTTTGTCGGTGGGGTGCTGACATGCAGTGAGTGTGGTCGCACATTCGTTGCAAAGATTGGCTATGTCAGCCACCTGAGAGCTCATGAGCGGCGCTCTCAATTAGCCACATAACGTCGGCTAATATCCAGTCGCCGTGGTCGAAATCGGCCAGGATACGATGATGATGATGCATAATATATTAAAGTATTTTTCACTGATTGTATTGTATTTAAATTTTATTAGAAGAGAAAAATTGAAAAATTATATGTCTCGGGCAGGATTCGAACCTGCATCTCCTCGGCTATCCGGGCCAGCACTTTTGCTATTAAAAGCCCAAAATATCGAAATAATTCATAATAAACATTGAGGCCTGGTTGAAAACTAACGTAAACTGCACTAAATTTTCATCTTCATTTTAGGCACATTTTTTTAGGGTTCCGTAGCCAAAATGGCAAAAACGGAACCCTTATAGTTTCGTCATGTCCATCCGTCTGTCTGTCTGTCTGTCTGTCTGTCTGTGTGTCCGTATGTCTGTCCGTATGTCACAGGCATTTTACTCAGAAACTACTTGATGGATATTGATGAAATTTGGAATATAGGTGTGTTTTATGAGCCGCTACTTAGTTTGGTATATAAATAATTAAAATAAATATTTTTAGGGGGGGCACTCCATACATGTTAAAGACAGTAAAAAAATTTTTTTCAGCAAATATCAATGTGTTGTACATAGTTCGACAGCTCTTTAAAAAACACTATAAGGTTCCTAAGTAATGTTTTTGATTAAGTGAATGTATTTGGAAATAATCGCTCCGAAAGTTGTGTAAATTGTGTCCCCCCCCCCTTCGATTTTCTAAACCGTGCGTCCGAAAAATATGAAAAAAATCAGGTAACAAACGCTTAATTAATACTTTCAACGAAAATTATTTTCAACAAGATCGAATGTACCGTTTTTGAGTTATTGCCGATAAACTGCGCTTCTCAACAAAAGGACGTAATTGCTATGAAGATACGCTCTTTTGTTGTTGTACCTTTTTTACATCGTATTTTTTACCTTATAGTTACGGCTATGGAACCCTACACTGAGCATGGTCCGACATGCTCTTGGCCAGTTATTTTCTTCTTCTTTCGGAGGAAGAAAATACCACTTCTTGTCCAAGACCTAAATTGTGTAAGTGGGTCGATCAACTTTTTCTTGTACCGCGTTGCCATGGTTACGTCCCCTGGAACATGATATTTGTAAGTTTTCTATAATTAAAATTCATTAAACGTAGGTACATTTTTGTCATAGTTATAAGACCATTATTTTATGGACCATCTCCTATGCACATTAGTAGTATATATTATAAAAAAAAATTCAAGAAACTCGGACCCAGGTGTCTCTTGGACATCATCATCAGCCTGTATCAGTCCACTGCTGGACATAGGCCTCTCCCATGGCACGCCACTGAGCTCGATCTTCAGCTTTCCTACTCCAGGCAGTCTTTTGGACAACGGGACAAAAATAACAAACACGAAAAAGTTGATTGACCCAGTATCTCTAGCACAACTGTGACACGCGACTCTTTGTCGCGCGACAAATAGGTACTACCTCAGTGTTTCCACTCAGAATAGTGTGACAGTGAAAGATCATGCCCTGTCGCGCGACAAACGTAGTCGCGGCGAGTTGTGCTAGAACACCAGGTCATAAAGAAAATCCCAGATCGCATATTTGGCTCAGAGCAACTTTGTCCACAATCCTATTTCGTCACTTTTTTTAAATCGTCCTCATTGTCATATGATCAACTGTTCTGATTCGTCAACATTCCTATATCGCCACTTTTCTATTTTGTCCACATTCTTAAATTACCGTAGATATGCAGAAACCGACTAATGCTGAAAAACGGTAGGCGTAAAAGTAAACTTTCTTCTTAACTGCCTAAAGCGTATAATCCAAGTATACGAAACTTGCCCCTGGTCTGTTTAATTATTTGTCGATAAAATATTTTGCTACATCACTTTAGTAGGTATGCCCCGAGTTAGCACACGTGTGTTATTGAGATATCCTGGTAACAGAGATGGGTACCTATAAGGATGACGAGATAAACAATACAATTACATGAACATATTTATTGGAACATTTAATGTAGCAGTGTTCAACACCGCCGATCTGTTTTAGAATAAAACAAGACTAGTAGTCGATGAAATAATTAACACATCATATTAACAAGGACACTTTTCACTTAAAAAAATCTCAGCAATTTCTATAAATTTCCTATAGGAAATTTTCTAAAAAGGAAGTTCCCAGAAATTTCGGTCTGCAACTTGGACATAATCGTGATACCTATGTATACATTAGGATGTATGGTACTGAGGATTTGTCTCCGGTATTAGTGTCCATGGTTCTGATGTGGAGGCTAGTGTGTTCAGTTCTGTTGGACGGTGACGGAGGCGGTCCATGGAGCGACGACGCCGTTGCATTTCTCGATGGTAGAGTAGATCGACGAGGACTGCGCTGTGAGAGCTATGGGCAAAAATACCACAGTTAATATAGGTAGTTCCATGCGAGCTGAGGTGAATGGTTACACACACAGCTACATGAAGTACTCATTGCAAAAAGAGAATGAATGAAATGAATGAGTGAGTAAATAAACACAAGGCTTATAGTTTACAGAAACTTTTTGGTCTATCTTGCAATTCACTGTTGAACTTGCTATCGGCACGAAAAAAGAAAAGAAATTTCAAAATTCTGCGGTCCCTCTATGTGAGACGTCATCCTGAGTGACAGTTCACAGGAGCTGGCACGAATGGATTGAACGAAAGTAATGTCACTTGTCACTGTTGAGTGACGTTCTTATACGGGAGGCTTCAAATATTTTGTAAACAAGTAGGTACCTACATAACACTTCGTCGTCATTCAAGAAAAAAATACATAATGATCTGTACGCAACTGGCAATGATATGGCAGAAAGGTAATTTTGACGGTACGCTACAAATATTTTACAAGAATAAAGTTTTTATTTAAATTATAGAGAGGTACCCTTTTTTCACACTGACGCCGCAATTTGGGAAATCATGGCGAAAATATGCGAATATCATACGAAATTTAGATGTTTCATTTCATTACGAAGCTATGAGACAAAGGTTTTCTAAAAACACGTTAGTCGCGTATTGAATCAACCTGTATTTAATCATTTTGTGATACACACATAGACATTACCATTCACTCGTTCAATCCATTCGTGCCAGCTCTTGTGAATCGACCTGAACGAGTGAACGAGTTTAAAAACCTGACCATTGTTTCAAAACCTCTGCCTCGTAAGGTATTTTATTGTGCAACATTTTGTACCAAGATTGCAAATATAGGCAAACAAATAATTTGATTTTTGCTTTTAGAATAAAGTAAGTAAAATAAAAAAAAATTGCTTTATTTTTTCAATTTGTTAATTAGATAAATTGTTTACATGAACATCAAGTATTTAGTATCGAATGAAATTATTTTACAATGTTGTCACATAATGTACCTGATACAAAACCTCAAGTTGACAAATGTCAAGTTTGTTTACCAAATTTCCACATCTAAATAACGGAGTACCTATATCCGAAAGCTTGACAATGGGGCTAATTTAAGTATACGTATTAGGTTGTGGTTGTGACACATCTGTCAAACTATATGAGAATGACCCTTGAGGGATTTGCATGATATTTTCAGATAGGTACCTATCTGGTAGACTACGAGCTTGTCTAACAAATACTAAAAATTAGGCAAATCTTCGAAGTCTTCGACATTAATGAGGCCGCCGATGTCAATGCCACAGAAATCACCGAATAAATGCCCATTTACTACAGGTCCTGCAACTTCGTTTGTGGTAGTCAAATAGTTACATAAATTGGAAGACTTACATGGATAGTTGTTCCTTTCAAGATAAAAGCTAGCGGTTGGCAGCAGGTTATCGCAGATAGTCTTCCCGAAGTTAGCCGACGCGCTGTTCGCGAACCCTCCCAGCATGGTGGTGACCAGCTTGAACACGGTGGTCAGGTCGGCTTCTACGATGTCGGTGCCCTTGCCAGCGAGGCCAACCAGGCTGTATGCAACGTCGAAGAACACACGGAGGGAGCCGGAGAGCGAAGCGAGTCCTGCGGGGTAATGTCACATTAAAGCTTGGTCATGTAATGCTTGGTGAACTGAGGAGTTGTTAGAAGAATTCTAACTGCTCACTGGAGTTAAGAGAAGAGAAAATGTAAGATTAAAACATGTAAAAGTATAACTGAATTTAAAGATGCAAAAACAAAGTAAGACATTAAAATGGCTAGGACATATAGTAAAAGAGATAAAAGGGAAATGAACTAGGATAATATCAGAAACGTCCCCAACGGGCGGCATCCAGAACAAAGGATGGCAAACGATATGATAGGAAGATGACCTTAAAAGAGTAGCTGGTCCAGAATGGATAAGGGAAGCAAGAGACAGGTATGGAAGCCTTTAGAGGAGGCATGTCGTCGAAGAGCAAGTTGTTAAAGGAGTGTGCACCGATCGCCGCTAAAAAAAATATTTACCAGCATGTATCCAAATTGTACACAGCCAATAAAGGCTTATTTTTTTTATGAAGTGCTACTACAAGTTGAACAAACACGTTTCAAATGCGTGCGGGTTTTGTCAGGAGACAGGGACAGCACATGCACATGCAGACCACTCATGCCTAAACCCACATCTATCTCTTCTTGACAAAACGGCGCGTATCGTCTGGAGGCCCGAAACTACCGGTAATTAGGCCTTTTACAATGGATTTAAATGGTTATTACCATTACTACTTTAAAATAATTTATTATTACTTTAAAATAATTTAATTCTTCAAAAATCTAGCTTAAGAATGGTATAACGATGAATAGTATAGAAAGCTACCTATATTTAGATAACTCACCCTTGTTTTTGGTGTAAGTGTTGAGAATGTCGTCAAGGTCGCTCTTGCAGTTGGTAATCTTGAAGCCGGTAGCGAGCTGGGTCCAGCTGTTGCCAGCGACGGTCACGCCGAAGCTGGCGAAGTAAGCCTTCTGGCTGACGAAGCTCTTGCTGTTGCGCGCCGCGCCCAGCACAGCCACGATGTAGTTGATCAGGCAACCGACGACTGGAAACGGTTTTTTAACGTTTAGATAGCGAAAATGCGCCTAGGCTTCACGATCCACGCGAACTGGGGCTAATAGTAGATATACGCTAGGTGATGCCGTGCGTGCATCGACTCTGTGTTGAGCGGACTTTTAAAAATATTACAGGTAGGTATGTGTACTTTATTTTCCTCCAGCTTAATCGAAAAGAACCATAACCCAAGTTAGGGTTCTTTTATAAGTTTTCTTAAAAGGCAATGATAAACTATTATGCGGACAGAGTATTCGGACGAATGAAACATTCGGACAAAAAAACTGATGTCAAAACAAGGGAAACCAAGTGAAGATACGTACTCCTGGTGATGAGGGAGCCGAGTCCAGCGACGTAGAAATCGACGATAGCTCCCAGTCCCTGAACGACCTGGACGCCGAAGCTGCAGACATCGTCGAAGCTGCGAGGAGGCTGCAGGTTGAGGACGGCGGTCAAAGATGGCGCCTTCACGTTATTGTTGTTCTGGACGCCATTGAAAACTTGCTTCACGTCAGTGGCGAGCTTGTCGGCATCGGTGCTGTCGCCCTGGTGACAAAACATGACAAATTAGGGTAAAACCAAGACAGTGCTGTCTCTGCACAAACTGCACAAGCAGCACAACCGCTTTGCTCTGTCTCCACGGAAAACCAGCGCCGTTGGCAGATGTATACTCAGTAACCAACTACATTAATGCGGAAACCATTTTGGTTGCAAGTTCTTCTTCGTGTTTTTTGTGATAATGATAACTGTCATCCTCATCACTACCTAATGATAATAAAATCAGTCTCTGTTTCGATACCACCTTCGTTACTTTTAAAACTTAAATCTTATCACCATTCCTTACTCTTTATTCCTTAATCGATTGAATCAGGCTTTATCCCTTACTTCTTCTTCTCTTTGTTGTTTATTATTAAGTATTATCATTTTTTTGTATTGGTTCTGTTATTTCCTAACGCAATAAATGTGATTCTTTCTTTTTTATTCCATGCAAAGTTTTTAGCTCGAACGGTAATAAACGCCGCGGTAAAAAAGCTGAAAATTTAGTGTCCTTACAACACTTTCCAACGTTTCGGCGCAGAATAAGTAATAGGTAGTACTACTACGTAAAGAAGTTTTTCTTTCTAACAAAACTGTCATTCAGGTCCACCGGACGCTCTGCATCCGACCGTCTCTCTCTCTCTCTATCGCATAACGCGTGCTTTTTCTGGTCGATGGCTACGGTCCCGAAAATTTGGTACTAGTAGCGTGGCAAAATCACGGAGGGAGCCTAAGCCACTCTTGGTTTTGGTACAGCTGCATGAACCACTCATTCATCTTTACCGAAAATTTTATTATTTGAGAATTCTTAAACACACATGTCCTTTAGGAAGGAAAACTCGACCCCATTTCGGCCTTTAGAGTCTGTGCGGAAAGATAATAGGCGTGGCGAAAAACGGAACTAACCTAACCAGTATGGCCACAGAACAGAAAATACGGCACATACGGTAGAAAAACATTACAGCGCCCCCCAAAATTAATCCTATTCTCTTTCCGCACAGACTCTACGAGTAGTACAAAACACAATACGAAACTACGATTTCGTAGTTTCGTTCGAACCATTCGGCATTCACAGCTTCATTCACTATTTAGCTATATGGTCCAACAGGTTTATGATATGACTTTACAATAGACATATGTAACTCGCGAGTGAGTGATTCAAAAGAGCTATATCAGTTGGTCTAGCTCACCGGCTCACTAGCCCAGTTCTTATTCAAACAACTCAGTATATCTTTCTCACTCGTTCACTCGCTCTCAAGTATCTCTATTGAGCCTTGAGCTTCGAGAAAAGACACGATCAACATGAACTTTTCGTCCCTGTCTTGTCACCGTATGAAGTGTTTGATGTTGGTAGGTAATAACAACACGAGATTCGTAGGAATAATGAACGTTTATTTTAATATTACATGCCTTTTTATACTGGCTTACATATGATCTATTACACAATAATTAAATAAGAAAGAACAAAGGATTTACATTAATATCAAGGCTAAGCTACATATAAGGAGCGCTGCCTCTAATATGAAATTAATTATTACATTGTGATACATTGTAATGCATTCCAATGTTCAGCTGTATGTATCAGCTGGGACTACACCACACGTATACTATTTACTGGTCTCTCTCGGAAATATTCTGATTTGGAGCTACTGAGCCATAAGAGCTAGTGAGCCTTTGACACACCGCGGAGCTACTGAGCTAAAAGAGTGATAAATATCTTTGAGAGCGAAAGATTCATATGACTCTTTTCACTTTAGTGACACAATTTAAGCATGCCGACTTTACAATGGAATAAAATGATGTATACTCACGGATTTAACGACGGTCCAGTCGAATTTGGCACCGTTGGCGGCATTGACGTTGGTCACCACTGTCTGCTGCTGCTTCCTCACGTCAGGGAAGCCCTGCTTCACGAACAGTGGTCCGCAGACGGGGATAACCTTGTTTATGATGACGGTGCCAGCTGTAATGAGAATATTGGATTCAGCTTTCAGTTTAGTTGTCATTTTTAAAAACTTCAAAAAAGGTGGTTATCAAATTGACCCGTATTTTTTTATCTCATAGGGTAGGGGGCATCTAATAATTCCTGGGAGCACTTGTACAAACGATAAAAGACGCAGAGGGAGGCTACATATCAACGCAGGGCCAAGAAGTCAAGTCAAAGGAAAGTACTTTATTCTTCAATTTAGGCGTATTAAAATGGACCTATGAATCTGATCAAGCCGATCTGAATACGCTGGAAGCGAAGAAAGTATTTTGTTCGCTTCCAGCGTATTCAGACGAGTCGCTCTCCGTTGAATGCAGTCCAGAGAGAGAAACTGGTACTGGGGAGCCCCTGCCCACAGATAAGAACAGTATTCCATATGAGGACGAACCTGCGCCTTAGGTATAAAGCTGTAGGCGGTGGGCCGGAGTGAAATACTGTTTCGATCTGTTGAGCACGCCAAGCTTCTTCGAGGCTAATTTAGCCTTGCCCTCTAAATAGCGGCGGAACTGGACTTCGAGGATTCCAATAGTGGCTGTGGCAGTTATGGGAGTGCTCTCAAAACGAGGTGAAGCGACAAATGGTAATTTTTCTGCGGTGAAAGCGCCAACTTGTATCTTTGTAGGGTTCAAAACGGACTAGACTAAGTCGACCCCGTGCTGATACTTCTTTTAGGGAAGATTCAAATTCAGACATAAGTTTCGAGCGAGCGGGTTTCTCCAAGGTTTAATGAAATCTTGAAGAAATCTTCAAATACCATTTTATAGCAACTCGTGCATTTGTTATCGAAAAGATTCGTTTAAATTTGGTTATTTCAAGATTTTTGATTTTGTATTAATTATTCAACATGCTTGCTCTGTGTATCGATAATTGAACAATATTTGTGGTGTTTTACTTTAGCACATTAAGAATTAGAATATTTTTAATAAATTATAGATACGAATAAACTCACATCCTTGTTTGTAGGAGTTGGTGATGGAGCCAAAGATGCTGAAAATGTAAATGAAGGTGCCAGAGAAGCTCTGCTGGGAGATGGTGCTTGAGCTGACGATGCTGACGAGGTTGTTGACCTGCTGCAGGATGATGTTGATAAAGCCAGAGGTCGAGGAGATTCCTGAGGAGTAAACAAAACTTTAATTGATAACCAAAAGAAACGTACATCTGAAACAGCAATTGACTAGTAAACAACAGGCGATCTTATTGCTAATAAACGATCACTAATAATAATATTTAAGTATCCGCTAAAATGTTGACATCACAATTTAATAGAGGGGCATTCAGTTTAAGATTGGTTTTACATTACATTGAGTTGAAGAATATTCGATGAGAACCCCTGAAGATGGCATGGCTTCTGGTGATATTACCTTTGCCATTGGTGTAGGTGTTGATGATGGTAGCGACGTCGTTCTTGCAGTTATTGACGCGGAACAGAGCGATAAGGTCGACGGCGGTTGAGGCCTCTCCAATGACGCCCCACTGCGCGTTCCACTCCTTCGTGCAGATGCTCTTGTCGCTGCCGTAACCGTTCACGCAATAACCAATCTTGTAGATGACCGCAACGACTGGAAAATATCGATTTTTTTTAATATTGGTGAAGTTGCTTACTACTTCTGATCATTAAGTAAGTTAGTTAATCGATAAGAATGGTTTAATATCGGTCTACAATTAAAATTTGATTCTAACATTGAGTGATCATTGCAATATTTTTGTCTATAATTTGAGTTGTTTCAATCGTTATAGGTAAACGCAAATTAAGTGGTGCTTGAAGCAGGAGAAAAAGAGTCATTGAATCAAAAGCAATTGTATATAAACATAATTTTTTTTGGTGATCTCAAATTCTAAATGATACGAAGTATACTTACGTCTGACAAGGATAGAGCCCACTGTAAAAATAAGATATACGTTAGTTTTGTTTCAGTAGAGTTTCAATGTATTGTAAAACAACAGAATTACGAATAAAGCTTGTAAAAATTACTATGAAAGCTGGTTGAAGAAAAGCCATGGATGATAAAAAAACTCACATCCGCTTATGATGGCGTCGATGATTCCTCCAAGAGCCAGGGCAACTGCAAAGATACATTGCAATGAAGGACAAAATAGTCAACATTCAAACGAAACTCATAAAGAAACTGTTGATATCAAAAGGTAAAACGATGAAAGTGAAACGACCATTTTCAATTTGTAAATATATATTTTTTTAAATGTTAGAAATAATACTAAGGATGGACAGGACGAAATTGACAATATTTAGGATAGCAGATAATTAGTCGAATAACCCAGGATGACGTCACAAATGAGGAAACTGGTTGAAAAATTGGATGGCTACGGTGGCGCAATTGGTAGCGCGCCTAATCCTGCTCGAGGCATATAGGTTTTCAACTTTTCTCTTGTAATAAAATAAATAATTGGATAAGTTTTACACAGTGTCCTTGGGTTTTAATGGACATCTACTTAAACAGCTTATTGTAATGAAAGTGCTTTGCTTACCTTTCGTAGTCAGGTTGATGACATCAATGAAAGTGGTGATCTCTGTGAAAAGAAAAAAGGAAAAATAATGAGACTAGTTTAAAAATATTAATATACCATAAATTACCATAAATCCAAAACTACACCACCCATCTAGTCCCGAATGCAGGATGATTCGGTAGACCTGAGCAGGATCAACCCTACGATTTTAGTAAATTTTGAGCTGTTTCGTACCAGTATTGGTTAGATTAACTTTAATTTTTTTTTGATGTTGAAAACAAAATCCTTAAAATTATGTACGGCATTCATAGTCAATCTTAGAATACTACCGTCAAGTAAATACCATTACTCTTCTCATTGCTTGTGAATGTTCGTGATCGTTGACATTGCTAAAATAATACTGACAATTCACTTTCTTCATAAGTTATTTATTTAAACTTTATTGTGCAATAATAAATCATTATGAAAGCTGAACTTAATGCCTGTATTTTAACGAAGTAAATAGGCATTAAACTTACTGATCTTGATGATTTCGCTGATGATGGAGGTGGACAGCTTGGTGACTCCTGGGATCGTTTTGATGACGACTCCGATGTCGTTACCGCAATCATTGCCCTGAAAATGACATATTATCGTAATTAATTATCGTTAAAATACAAATAGTCTGAGATTTCTGGAGGCTAACGTCTATTAAATGGACTTACATTGCCTCCAGTTGATGGGGTAGTGTTGTCTCCACCACTTGATGGGGTAGTGTTGTATCCACCACTTGATGGGGTAGTGTTGTCTCCACCACTTGATGGGGTAGTGTTGTATCCACCACTTGATGGGGTAGTGTTGTCTCCACCACTTGATGGGGTAGTGTTGTATCCACCACTTGATGGGGTAGTGTTGTCTCCACCACTTGATGGGGTAGTGTTGTCTCCACCACCTGATGGGGTAGTGTTGTCTCCACCACTTGATGGGGTAGTGTTGTATCCACCACTTGATGGGGTAGTGTTGTATCCACCACTTGATGGGGTAGTGTTGTCTCCACCACCTGATGGGGTAGTGTTGTCTCCACCACCTGATGGGGTAGTGTTGTCTCCACCACCTGATGGGGTAGTGTTGTATCCACCACTAGATGGGGTAGTGTTGTATCCACCACTAGATGGGGTAGTGTTGTGTCCACCACTTGATGGGGTAGTGTTGTGTCCACCACTTGATGGGGTAGTGTTGTGTCCACCACTTGATGGGGTAGTGTTGTATCCACCACTTGATGGGGTGGTGTTGTCTCCACCACTTGATGGGGTAGTGTTGTATCCACCACTAGATGGGGTAGTGTTGTGTCCGCCACTTGATGGGGTAGTGTTGTGTCCACCACTTGATGGGGTAGTGTTGTGTCCACCACTTGATGGGGTAGTGTTGTCTCCACCACTTGATGGGGTAGTGTTGTCTCCACCACTTGATGGGGTAGTGTTGTATCCACCACTTGATGGGGTAGTGTTGTGTCCACCACTTGATGGGGTAGTGTTGTGTCCACCACTTGATGGGGTAGTGTTGTCTCCACCACTTGATGGGGTAGTGTTGTATCCACCACTTGATGGGGTAGTGTTGTATCCACCACTTGATGGGGTAGTGTTGTGTCCACCACTTGATGGGGTAGTGTTGTGTCCACCACTTGATGGGGTAGTGTTGTCTCCACCACTTGATGGGGTAGTGTTGTATCCACCACTAGATGGGGTAGTGTTGTCTCCACCACTTGATGGGGTAGTGTTGTATCCACCACTTGATGGGGTAGTGTTGTATCCACCACTTGATGGGGTAGTGTTGTCTCCACCACTTGATGGGGTAGTGTTGCCATTGCCATTCCAGTTCACGTTGTCGCCGTTACATTTATCGGTGACAGTGGTGACGACAGTAACTTGGGTAGTAATATCTAGAAAATAACTTAAGTTGAAACGCAAAAGTTGCTAGTGCTAATCCAGTTAAAATGCTTACCACATTCGTGATATAAGAAAATTTTATCCTGATATGTTAGAGAGTCTCAAGAGCAATACCGTGGAATTCTTTCTCCAAAGTTCAAGAATATAATACACTTTATTGCGCATGTGAAAGGAATCATTTACTAAGATGAAAGTAATATATATGCTAAGGAAGATAAGATAGGTATTTACCTGGGTAACCTTCTTGTTTGAAGTACTTTCCACAAGCAGGGAGAACTTTCTCTACGATTTGTTTGCCCGCTGTAAAGAGATACGTACGTAGGTTATTGTGGTGAATATAAGGTTAAACACCACATATGATGGTATTAAAATCATTGATTTTTAAGTACGGAATTAATTTGTAATTGATGAAAAAGCTAGAGGTAAAATACTTACAGTCTCTATTGCGAGAGTTGCCAACGGAAGCAGAGATGGTAGTCACTGTAAATCGAAAAAAATATGTAAATAATTTGTTGCTTTTAACATTATTATTTGTTCCGTTTCGTCGTTCGACGTCTTCATTGAGAGAGAGTAGCGATGCACGCGCCGATTTGAACGCCGCCGGAAGCACCACGTGATGCCGTCGCCGCCTCCAAGCCGCACCCGGTCCCCGCCGTCAACTGTCAAAAGCAAAAACCCGCCAACTCGCTCGCCGCCATGTTAAACCATTGTTGCGTCGTCCGCCGTCCGAGACGGACGTCCGCCCTTAGCCTTTGCTCTAACCGGCGAAAACTATATTATCATTTTTGTTAATTATTAATATTCGGCTAAAAGCCGATTTCAAAAATCGCTCGGTTACTGCAAGGTTAATAGGTCTGACTATCTCGCGTCCCCGTGAATAGTTAGCCCGCGTATCTCCGAGATGTGAAGTAGGAGATACGAACGAAGTGCCACAACGTGCCGTCGCATGTTCCGGAGCAGAGCGTCGCGTACAGCAGCGCCGAGGACACGGTCAGGTACAAACTTGTACCGACAGCCGGTGAGTCAGCCATCATACCTACCTACCAACCAGGAGTGTTTTATCATTTTACTTCACTGAAATTAGAACTTTTATTAAGCGGAGGTTCTTTATCTGGAGCTCGAACAGTCCCAAAAGCGAATTTGCTCCAAGCGTATAAATTAACTCGTGTGGTAGAAACCTACCCTCATTTTTACTTTTAAAATTTTCAATGCTTAGCTCTTGCAATAGTCATATTGCGTTATTTTCTCAGCTGAAAGCATTGCGATCTTCTTAATAAGTGTTCTTTTATCACGCGCGTTCCATCCTACCCTCGGATCTGGATGTAAAGACCGTTATTAAGTACGTGGTCTTCTGCCACGTAATATCTTGCATCTGTGCTATCTAAACAGTATTTTAACGGCCGACACATAGTCGCCGAAGATGTAGTCGCTAACGTATACGTCGTTATTTTTATCTGTGCTTAGAGCGACGAGAATTTATTGAATTAATGAATAATTATCGCTGACTATGCCGCGTTATATTTTATTTGAATCGTGAACGTCGTGTTGAACGTGAATTAATGATTAAGAGAATTATCGAAAGTCACTTATGACACGTGGTTAACCCTTCCGCAAAAAGCGGGCATCGTGTCGATTCAGGTCCCGTGCCCCCTGGGCCGCCTTCACCGCATCCCGCAGAATAGCCGCATGAGCGCTTCCCTAGCCTAGACAAGAAGCACATTATCGACGTCTCGTGATAGACGCTCGTCCAGAACGCGCCGCGGACCCGCCGCTCCCTGAGCACCGCGTGCGCGGCGCCTTTTATTTAGTGCTTCGACTGTATCTTAACAGGGTTAACGTAAGGAATCTTCAGAATGAATTCGGGTTCGATCCCCAGCTGCGAGATAATTGTAACAGCGGGGGTGATATAGATTTTTCCGGAATAATATTCCGAAAGTGACCCCGCACCGGCCGGACCCTGAGAAATAGTTCCAGCGGACTCCGACTACAGGTACAGATCGCCAGGCATGAACCCTAGGAGAGGCGTTGCGGGGTATCGCAGAGCCGTAGGATCCAGCGAAGCGGCATAAGTATCCGGCATCCATAATCCCGTAGAGACGAAGATTGCTGTGGAGAAGTACCTCAAACGATCCGCCGCTCGTCCCCCCGCGCGCCCACGCCCTTTCCGCTACGTCTACAGGTACGCCTTCACTCTACGCATCGAACGACCCGTCGGCCAGTAATGTTCGCGTGACCTCGTGTGGGCGCCCTCGCAGCGCGGGTAGCTGGTCGCGGGCGGTCGCGGGGGCTCCGCGGCGCCGCCCGCGCCCCGCCCCCGTCCCGCGCCCCGCCCGCGCCCCGCACCCGCCACGCGCCAAGACATCGAGCGCCACCATGTACTCTCACTGAAATTGAGAACGAGGTCACAATGTGTGCTGTTGCGTCACTTCGTGCGTGACGCTGCGTCCTCGTGCTGACACCGCCTCGGCCGTCCCTCCGCGTCACTCCGCGTCAGAATCTGCGGATTTTGGCGGGTTTCGACACTGAAATGCTACTACAGTTTATGGCCTCACCTGCTGTACAGGTACCTATGTAAGTTATCGGTGTCGCCATTGAGCCGTCCGCCGTCGCGGCATCCGCCGTAACGTCAGCTTCTATCGAGGCTCCGGTCGCCGCTATGGCGTCGGTCACCTCTCCGGTTGTTGCCGTAACGCCACCACTTGGGTGTCATCGCAATGGTAAATAACGCGCTATAGCTCCACCCACCGCACCAGTACGGGTCGCCTCGATGGCTCCGACCGCTGCTGTGAGGCGTTCATCGTGCCCGCATCGGTCGCTGCGAGGGCGCCAACCATGCTACAGCATCTAGCGCGCCGCAGGCATCGGTCTTCGCAATGGTATCAACCACCGCTATACGGCGGTCTCTACGCTGGCACAGGCTGCCGCAATGGCACCATTGGCCACTGCGCCGGCATCAATGCTGGAATCACACTTTGCGCCGGTACGGATCGCCCCAATGGCTCCGTTTGCCGCCGTCCCCGACATAATTCGCCATACTGGCCTTCTGCGGGGCTACCCTGCGCGCTGGCACGGATTGCCGCAATGGCGCCACTTGCCACTGCCCCCGGTATCAATTGCCACACCAATCTTCTATGCGGGGCTCCTCTTCGCGCTGGCACGGATCGCCGCAATGGCACCGCTCGCCACTACACTAACATCGGCCGCCTCAACGGCACCGACTGCTGTCTACGCGTGAATATCGGCTGCTGCAAGGGCACGGATCGCCGCAATGGCACCGCTCGCCACTACACTAACATCGGCCGCCTCAACGGCACCGACTGCTGTCTACGCGTGAATATCGGCTGCTGCAAGGGCACGGATCGCCGCAATGGCACCGCTCGCCACTACACTAACATCGGCCGCCTCAACGGCACCGACTGCTGTCTACGCGTGAATATCGGCTGCTGCAATGGCACGGATCGCCGCAATGGCACCGCTCGCCACTACGCTAACATCGGTCGCCACAACGGCACCGACTGCTGTCTACGCGTCAATATCGGCTGCTGCAAGGGCACGGATCGCCGCAATGGCACCGTCCGCCACTACACTAACATCGACCGCCACAACGGCACCGACCGCTGTCTACGCGCCACTACCGGCTGCCGCAACGGCACCACCTACCGCCATGGCGCTGTCGCAGGTAACCTCTGAAGCGCCGCGCGCTACACGCGCTACTGCAGTATTTTGAGAGTCCCCATCAGAGAATTCAGAGGTAGAGCGCGCGTCTCGACCAAACTCCGTCGCAGCCGTCACTCCGACGTCATCATCTTTCTCGCCACTACATCAACATCTATAAAAGTATGTCGCGCCTCCCGGGTTTCTCCGAGAAGCTGGGAAATGTCGAGCACCACCATTTTAAAAGACTTGTCGATATCCCGACGTACGCGTTTTGACCAGTCGGAACAGACCTTTGCCACCAATGAGACTGGCGCAAAGTAAAAAATGCTTCTTATCCCATTGGAACCAATCACCGTAACTGTCTTACGACTCTTAAGAGTACAGGTATGTCATCTTGTGTTCGCTACATCCTTATCGGAAAAGGCAATGCCATCAGGTTCAAAGCAGAACGCGCAGCAGCTCTCCGCCCGGCCGCGGCCACTGTGGCCAGGCTTCGCCAAGGCCAGCATTTTTGCTCGCGACTAAATAGACAATCTGGGTAAAAACTCGAGAGAGCGTGCAGCGGTTCATCTTTAACACTATAGAAGTTATGTGGGCTACTTTTGCACATCTGACTGATATTTATACGCCTATTTTGCGTACACTTTAAAAGTAATCTAGCCGCGCCGGTAGAAATTTTTAAGTTATATCGGCAAATACTTAATTTTTCTTCATTATTCTTTAATCGCTACGGCGGCCCTGCCATACAGGAGTGAGATATGAAACCCTCGAGGTATTTTCCTTGTCTATACGGACAGATGTACCATATGGTTAAACTTCTAAAGCCGATCCAGTTAATGGCCCTTACTTAAGAATCAAACAAATTCGTAAATAAATGCACAAATATCCAGAAAACTATCCGCTTGGCAAGGTGGAGATAGTTGCCGGCGCGACACGGTTTTCGGAGACACAATTTCAAGTGGTTGCTAAGTAAGTCTGTTCATCTACATCACGTTCCGCTCTCTCACTGCGGAGCCGCTGGCAAACACCGAAACTACACAATCTGCAGACACACCTTTGTACGTATCTCCAAGGTGCCAGATCTGGCTACTACAGCCGCTAGGCTCCGACATCGGACCTGGCCGAAGTAGAAGATCATGGCGGCCCAAGAAAACTAATCGCAGGGTCGTTAGCCTAACAAAAGGTAAAATGTCAGGGTCAATAGAACGCGACCCTAATCGCGTTGACTATTTATTTTTTACTTTTATTTTATGTGTTTGTTTAAAGCGTGAGCACCCGTACCTAGTACTATTCAGAATAAGAACAGTTAAGATTGTGTTCTGGTAATATTCTGATTCTCTAAAACTTAATTTGGCAATCGTAATTAAGCCAAAATTGCTTCGACTTGGCCAATGATACTTTTGACGCCACGCCAGAGTATAAAGTGCTATGCATCCCTCCTCCTGTCTGAACTGTGCCTACGGTATGTCCAACATGTACAGTTTCGTCTTGAGCTTGGTAATATACATCATAAGAATACAACAACGTAATATAACGATATCCAAAAACATGTTAAAATGTCATACAACAGTGTCATATATATATATATTCTAACTAATCAAAACTTCTTTTAAATTCGGAAACGAATTACCGTCAACTAGTACTAGTATCAACACTGAATGCTTCATATCCTATATATACGTATGATATGCCTTTGTGGAAATATAAAAGGTCTAATCCCCTATCAGTATCTCTAAAATGTCTACGTGTAAGATTTCAAAAATCCCTGACGAGGACTGCTAGTCCTACTCGCCTCGAGCCAAGAGTCGTCTAAACGGGCTCCCTTCTCACGGTCCTGGGTAAAGTACAACTATGTTATCAGGACATCGAGAACCGCAGACTGCGCCCGCCGAGTATCTTCTGTCAAGTGGGTCCTACATACACTAGCATACTTCGTGAACCACCGGGTAACTAATGCGTTACCATCAGGTACGTTAGGCAAGTACTCTTGCCGTATGCAAGGCAAGTCCTTTCCCTTCTCGCTGACTTAAGCTTCACATTGTTGCGCCCTCTCACTCGCCACCAGGAGATAATAAACAGATCTCAATGAAGACGTCGAACGACGAAACGGAACAAATAATATAACATTTTACCTTCCAATAAAATGATTATTATTTTTCCTGAAGTCGTTCGACGTCTGAGTAATGGCTTCCTGGTGGACCACCAAACGCATTACCTCCGCAACAATGGTTTAACATGGCGGCGAGCGAGTTGGCGGGTTTTTGCTTTTGACAGTTGACGGCGGGGACCGGGTGCGGCTTGGAGGCGGCGACGGCATCACGTGGTGCTTCCGGCGGCGTTCAAATCGGCGCGTGCATCGCTACTCTCTCTCAATGAAGACGTCGAACGACTTCAGGAAAAATAATAATCATTTTATTGGAAGGTAAAATGTTATATTAACAGATTAAGTGTTTATGGAAATTAATTGGTGAAAAAATTAAGATTGATTTTCATTCTAGTCATGAAATAGGATAGGCCACTATTTTAAATCTTAAACTTGGTAGACTAAAAAGAAATAAAACGTTCGTAACGTATTACTCATAAAGCAAATTGAGAACCCCCATTTTTTAAGTCTGGTTAGACATTTCTAAATATAAGCGAGAAGAGAATTAAGAGAAATCGGTATCCAAGAAAGAGGGATGGGTCATTAATAATTATTCTTTTCAATAATTATTAATGTAACCATCCCTCTTTTATGATGTTTGAAAACTTACGAATGACAAAGGAGTCCGTCACGGTCTGCTTGGAGATCTGCTTGTAATCTGTCAACAGATAAAAATAATGATTAGGAAGGTTAAAGAAATAATTAAGATTCTGTCGTAAATACTAATCATCGTCCGAACATTTAAGTAAAGGAAAACGATTCAAATGGGCTTACTCGTGACATAGACAGTGAGGGTGCTGATCTTATCCAAGACGATTCTGGTGGATCCGGTAGTGGACTGGATTCCTGGAAAGAAAATAAAGTATAACGTGAATCGACAGGTTAAGGCACAATAGATATAAGGCTAAAGGAATTGCCGTTAGTCAAAGTGACGGTACCTTTTCCTTTGGTGTGACTGTTGACATAGGTGTTGAAATCGCTCTGGGCGTTGCCGAGTTTGAACAGCACAATGAGATCAGCAGCGGTGCTGGCTTCGCCACTGATGCCGAACTGAGCGTTCCAGCCGCGGCTGCAGATGTTTCTGTCACCTGCAAGATAATAGAAGATAATTAGATAGATGTAAGAGAAGTACAAATGAGGAACATAACATGCTAAGTGTGGATAGTTTGACTTATTAAAATGAAGTGTTAAAATAGTAGCGCAGAAATAATACTTGTTAAACCTATCACTGGTATACCATAAAATTCTCTTGACATATGTATGTATGTATCAGTGGCGTGGCGTAAAAGATATCCTTGGGCAAGCCGGTGTGGATTTGGCGTACATTTTCCTTAAGAGCTGTAGAATATGGTTCTCAAATGCCTGATATTAGGCAAGCCGGTAGGAATCGAGTTCTTTGGACACTACGCTATTGGTATGTATGTATGTAAACTCTTTATTGCACAAAATAATACAAGCACAGGGTTACAAAATAAAGGTTTCATATGATTAAATGAAAGAAATAAAGTTAGTGAATAAACTAAACCGAAATTATATGCAGAGTCAGTTTATGTCGCGGTTTCAATACTCAAATAAAAATGTCTTAACATATTATGATGTACATTCGCTTAAAAATAATAATGATAAACAAATTACCAGGATATCCGTTGACGCAGATGCCGATCTTAATGATGCAGGCAACGAGTCTGACGAAGAAGGAGCCAAGACCGGTGATGAGGTTGTTGAGGGTGACTTGGAGGACGAGAGACACTGAAACCAAGCAACGAGATTTACAACGATGATAAACAGGATCACGTTCTAGAAAAAATAACAGAGAACGCTAGCACCTATAGAATAGGTAGAATGTGTACGGAATTCACTGTGTTTTGAAAAATGTCATCCAACTATGAAATCTATCTAGTATCTTAATATTTGGATTTTTGTTTTAATAATAAATAGCATACAATTGAAAAATATAATTGTAGGACTTTGGAATAAGTCAAGGATATTTGTCACAGTTAATATCAAAACTAATACTCACGGTTGACAATCAGTTTGAAGACGTCGTTCAAAGATGCGATAGCTGAAAAGGAAATAAATAATTTAGTAAAATTATAATAGTTTAAACAGCAAAAATTCAGAAAGAAGATTTAATGTATAAAGGACTTACTGATGTTAGTAAGAACATTGAGAGCGCCGACGGCCAATTGTGTAACTCCTGTAAAAAAGAATTACATATTATTGATTTCATCAATTTGTTTACTAAGTAGACTAGGAAGACCGATTTTTATTATCTTTGATTTGTTAGGTTTGTCTCCACCCCGCTGAATAACTATTAAAACATCTAAAAAAGAATCCGAGGTAGAACGAAGTTTGCCGGGACAGCTCTGCAAGTGAGTTTAAAAGCGACGGAGTTCTAAGGTAGCAATAATTAAAGTAACACAATCTTCTCGAGAACCTCTGACTTTTTGTAAGTCGGTTAAAACGACTTGTTAAAAAACGACTAGAATAAATATGATGGATTGTGACGATGTCTTAATTTGTATCAAATTCGTGTAGTATCTAACATCATTTGTCATTGCAAAATTGTCGCATATAACTATCTATACTTATTTCATAGATCACGGCTTAATAAGTGGTAATAAATAAAGATAAGTTACCTTTAATTGTTCCGAAGACAAGTTTGAAGACTCCACCGAGGAGTCCACCTCCATTCTAAAAACACATTTATGTAAAAATATACTTGAATTACCTAAATCCTTAAGTTTTATAACGTGACCAACATTCGTCACTAGGTCGTTCTTTTTTTGCCTACATCCTATTATCTCCCCATAATCATTTTAAATACAGTACAAATTAAACAATTGTAATGTGAAGTTAACATTACAATATTTAATAAGTCACCATAAATTTATCGTATTAGGTATAATAAAGTCAAACAATTGACTACTGAATTAACGACTTTACGTTGTATTTTAAAACTGCAACTTTTTTGTTTTTTGAATGATTTTTAAGTATTTAGCCTGGTTATTTTTTATTTAGTTAAATTTTGATGGATGTTCTCTCGAGTCTATTTGAATGAGATCTACTCAAAACAAAGGTATAGATAGTTCCAGCAAAGTTGAGGTCACGCACACAACATGCCATATAATGACAGCGGGATTTTGAAATTATTGCTCTTTTTTCTTACCGATAGCAAGTACAGTGAATTGCAAGATAGACGAAAAAGATTATTTAAACCCTTGCCTTACCTTGTGTTTATTGCTCACGCATTCATTTCATTCATTCAGTTTTTTGCAATGAGTACTTCTTGTAGCTGTATGTGTAATCATTCACCTCAACTCTCCTGGAACTACCTATACCAATGTGTTAGCCTTCATCAGGGTCAATGAATATGTCTTTCATATCAGATGTTACAGCTGCAGTTGGTGTCCCACCTGTCCACTGACGCCGGTGCCTCCCGGGACGATGAAGCCGGTCTTTCCGTCGCTGGTGTCCACATCTGCGGACCAGGTGTGGCTATCGCCGTTGGCTTGCTCCACGATGCTGATGATAGAGGACTGGTCATTTCCAAATCCTGCAGATAATTCCAATTAATAAATTAATTATTTTAAACTAGCATTTTCTCGCGGCTTCGCCCGCGTTGTTCCCGTTATTATCCCAAAAGAACTCTTTACCGGGATATAAAGTATCCTATGTTTCAATCCAGGACTTGGTTTACTTGCATGCCAAATTTCAGCTTGATCTATCCAGTTGTTACCCCTTTATTAGGTAACAAACATCCAAACATCCAAATATCCAAACATCTAAACATCCAAACATCTTCACAAACTTTCGCATTTATAATATTAGTGGATGGATTATTAAGAGCAGTACTCCTGGCTAGCAGTCTAGGAAATGTTATTCTTACTGCAATAAAATATGGATGACATTTCGTACACCACTAGACGGAGCTATGCCGATATCTCTAACACGGCAGTTTACCTGTCCTAATATTAAATAACTGGTCAAGAGCATGTCGGATCATGCTCAGTGTAGGGTTCCATAGCCGTATTTATAAGGAAATGTGCTACAGATAAAAATAAAGCTAAAAATAAACAACTGACAAAAAGTCTTAAATGCCGTGTAAAATTTTTTTCATATTTTTTGGACTTACGGTTTAAAAGTTAAAGGGGGGGGACACAATTTATGCAACTTTCGGAGCGATTATTTCCGAAAGTATTCACTTAATCAAAAAAAAGTACATAAAAACCTTCTAATGTTTTTAAAAGAACTATCGAATTATGTACCTCACGTTGATAATTGCTGAAAAAAAAAATTTTTTGCTTCTGTTACATGTATGGAGTGCCCCCCCTAGATTTCTTTATTTTTATTATTTTACTACCAAACTTAGTAGCGGCATCTACAAGACATCTATATTCCAAATTTCATCAGTATACGTCTTGTAGTTTTTGAGTAAAATGCCTGTGACATACGGACGGACGGACGGACGGACGGACATGACGAAACTATAAGGGTTCCTTTTTTAGCCATTTTGGCTACGGAACCCTAAAAAGCAGCAAAATTATTTGTGCAAGTCGTATACTAATAACGTATCCTTATAACAATCCGCCTTTGACTGAACCTGCATTTCCATTCCAAAATTGGATTCAGGTTTAATCTTGAATTAGACTTGGGTTGTATCCTTATGGTGTCGATATACCAACGACTCGAACAAAACTCTTGGCTTCCGCTTTCCTTAGGAAAGTTAAAGAGTATACTACACTTCTAGCAAACTTTCAAACACTATCTTAGCATAAGAATTTTCAATCAAATTAAACAACAACCACCAAATAAATTTATAAAGAAACCTTTTACGCACTAGTGCATTTCTTGTACTCATGCAGTACGTACCTGGGAATCCGGCCTGGGTGAGGTATTGGTTGCAGGTCGGGATGAACTTGTTGCACACGTTCGTACCAACTGTCAAAAAAGAAACGTTTAAGTACAAAATCAAAGTCAAAACGTTTTATTCAAAATAAATTCATAAGTACAGAACACTTTTTGAAGGTCAAGGCTTATTACATATTATTCTATTCGGAATGGATAATTAAATTAAAAAGTTGAAATGCCATGCTTTGCTGGTGTTGGCACATCTGACCATATGTCTTCGTCTGTAAAGTATTCGTCTATTTTATAATAGTAAGTACAAAATTATCAGTCGTGTCCTAATTTTTTTTTTCAATAATGTCTTCTCTCTTCTTCTCTTCGTAGCAGGTCCCTCATGACTGAGGATCGTGGCCGAATGCAACTGCCCTCCATGCAGTCTGGTTCTTGGTTCAATATGTATAAATTGTAATTTATATTTATACCAACAATATCAGTTTTTTTTAATGTGCTTACCTCCTTTAGAATTGCTGTTTCCAACGGCTCCAAGCAGGTAGGTGACTGAAAATAAAAAAAATGGTAAATGTTGTTATTACACTATTATATTTTTAGGGGCTCATTTTATTACAACAAAAAAATTTATAATTTAAAACTTTGATATTTTTGTAGAATTTTGACGTACATTTTTGTTCGATAGTTTAATTGATGATTTGTCGTTTCTTTTTTGTTCCATCATTTTACTTTTTGATTTAATACTGATGATTTTCAATTCATTTTAATGTATATTTTTTAAAGAAACCGAAAAGATGAAGATGATTTGTGTTTTTTCTTGTATTATTATTTACTAACATTTAATTTAATGTATATTTGACCTGATTAGATTAAATTCTATGTAATCTAAATTGACCGTGTGTAATTTATTATTAGTCTTATATTGTTGTATTATGTCAATCTTTATACAATACAATAATACTTTACTGCACATCAAAATAGCATTAGAATGCAAACTTATATAAAAATGAAAATGTAAACAATAGGTAGTGTTATCGATAAATATCAATCTGAATATCAAGATTGTCTGTGAACAATGTTAACCCAGGTCTTTTTTGGTTTTTGCAGTCTTCTCCTATCTTTTTTTGCAGTCTTCTCCTATTTACTCACTGTGTCTGAAAACGGTGACCACGATGCTGTTATCCCATTTACGAGCTGAAACGAAACATAGAATGATTATTAACAAATTCACTAACGTACTCATTATATTTTAACCTTCAGTTCAATGTAGGCAAGATGAATCAATACAAGAACCAGCAACTTTCAACCAGCTCATCAGTCCTTGTAAGTGTTAAATGAATGGTAAGTACTTACATTCGACAATATCAGAGAGAGTGAGGCAGGATTGCAAGAGGATCTTGACGGATCCAGTCGTAGAAGCGATGCCTGCAAATAAAAAATATAAAGGGGTATATTACAATCCATGATAAAAAGAATTTTTATTTAATAATAATGAGTTGAGGGGGACGAAACACAGAGCAGAAAGAACACACTAAAATAACAGCGATTTTGTTTTGCCCTGATAAACAAGACAAACGTCAATAGCAATGTACTGGCAAGATAATTGCTTAATTATAATGTTTACTACCTGCGAAATTACGGCAATGAATATAAAACAGTTTAGTAATTATTGAAAACTTGCTATAATAGCTTGTGTTTAAATAAAATTGAATTTACCTAATGTGATTAAATGTTCTGTAAATATTCCAAACGTAAAGTTGCGTAAAGTCATAATATTGTAATGTTTCTCTTAATTTTTGTTTATCACAACTTGTATTGTTCTGAAGCCGTAGAATATTCAGGCTTTGAAAAACATTTTAACTTAACCTTACCTTACCCAAATAAGATTAGCCTTATTTTATTTTAGCCTTGTGACGAAAATATTCAAATACATCCAATTTATTTTGCAAGTAACCCCTAAGTGCTCTTTTACAGTTCTGGTTCTAAACGCTTCGAAAGTATGACCTTTGAAGAAGAAAACACTAAAATATGACACGATATCATGGCTTAAATAATTATGCTACCCAAATAAAACCCCTAACTATTACGTAACACGCACTCATCCATTCACTTCACTTCTAAAAAGTGACTTTATACTTCTCACTGTCACTCCCAAAAGCCGCCATTGCGAGGGACCTACCTTTGCCATTGGTGTACACGTTGATGTATTGGTCGACGCGAGCGCGGCAGTTGTCGAGGCCGTACAGCCTGATGACGAGGTCGATGCTGGAGACGTCACCGGTGACTCCCACTTGACGGTCCCAATCAGCATTGCACACTCCGTATCCTCCTACAAATAAAGGATTATAATTGTGGTTGGATCCGGATATAACGACCTTCAAGCGACCAATGATATTCGGTCCTACTAACTGGACGTCTGTTTTCAAAAAACGAACGTCAATATGAAACCATGAACTTCTTTGGTTTCATATTGACGTGCGGAGTCGTTATAAATTGATTTTAGTATATCCATGAAATTTAAATTAATTATAATTTTTATTTCACTTTAGTTTAATGAGAAAAATAAACTACAACAATCTGGAGATAACCTGTCTTAGTTATTTTAATCAAAATATCTTCATTTCATTTTTATTCAATAATTCCTTTAATTTTTACAATATTATAGAAAATAATATATTCAGATTCCTTTTTAAACGTTATATTTAAGTTACTTTCACATTACCTCGGCCAAAGAAGCACAGCACAATTTTCAAAAGACCAGCGACAACTGTGAAAGAAATTCTCGTGTTAATAATGAAAAAAAAAAAAACAATCACCAATATAAAAAAAATACTAAAGTATAGCCCTAACTTTGATGGTCGCATTCGTTACAAATTACATACGTTATGATTTGCACGTTATTTTTAGTCGTCGTTGTTTTTCTCGCATCTGAATTAAATGATTTTTATTTATTTATTTATTTTTTTAGTAAATTGGTAGAAACTGCGTACACAATAGTCAAAATTGACATCATAATCATAATAATGCGGCCACTAAGAAAATAAAATTACTTAAACATTACTGCCTAAAATGTTGACAAAGCTTATTTTTTTTTTGTAAAAAATTAAATTTGAAACTTATTGTAATACTTACTTCTGACGAGGAGAGATCCCACTGCAAACGAAAAAGTCGCGTTAAAACGTTAAATAATCATAAACAGATATCAGAAAGCAAAACCCCAAATTAAAAACAAAGTAAAGAAACATTTTGTTTCTTTCATATACGAGTTGTATAAAATAGTCATTTTAAAATGATTATTTTATTACATACAGGGTGTCCCTAAAACCAACTTTTATACGATCAGGGCTGATAGACCAGCTCATAAGAACCTAGATTAAGCAAATTTGACCTCAGTAAAAATCTCTTAGTTTTCGAGATATTGACGTTTTTGTAAAACTCGTGCTAAGTGATACCCTGACTCGGTGTTTTGAGTGTCATTGCTAAAATATCAAGTATTTTACAAATCTGTATTTTGCTATGTGTGGCCAAATAACTATGCTATTGAACGTATTTTCTATTTTTGCTTATTTATTCATGCTGTGGACACAGTACAATAACAAAAAAAAATTATTCGATTTTTTTCAAATTTCACCTCTGACTTCGAACTAGCGTGGTGAAAAAAAAATGTAACAACATAACCAGGCACTCAACGTAAAAAAATTGCGCATTTATTGTAGTTTCTAAAATAGTATAAAATTTACTAAACACTGTAATAATTTTTGAAATAATGATATTTTGTTACAAAATTAACTGTCTGCCGCCTTCATCTCATACGATCCGGTTGAACTAAGTTTGCACCTGGCGTGCTTGACATCACATACAAATTAGGTGCAAACTTTACGTAATCGTCAATATCTCGAAAACTAAGAAATTTTTATGAGGTCGATTTTACTCAGTCTCGTTTTTTATGAGCTGGTTTATCAGCCCTGTTCGCCATTTTGTAAAAGTCGCGAATTTTGATAGCCTGGATCAGTCTTTCGAATGTCATGACTTCAAATTTCAGTATTTTCTTAATCTGCTTTTTGTTAAACATTACTTAATAATTATGCTATCATACCTTTTCTGTTCGAAATTCAAATTCTGGTACGAAATTTAACCAATGGAATATTGTAGTATAACCTCCTTTTGAATTAAAATGCTATTATCTTAAAAACTACGGTGTCTAGTGTGTAAAATCTTACTATTTTAAACTACATTATTTTTTTTTATTTTAGCATGGTAAATTTGTTTTAAGTATTACGCGATTCAAATCCGAGGTCATATTTTGAATCACGTAAAATCTAATTTATTTTGATAAGGTATGATAGCATAATTATTAAGTAATGTTTAAAACAAAAAGCAGATTAAGAAAATACTGAAATTTGAAGTCATGACTTTCGAAAGACTGATCCAGGCTATCAAAATTCGCGACTTTTACAAAATGGCGAACAGGGCTGATAAACCAGCTCATAAAAAACGAGACTGAGTAAATTGACCTCATAAAAATTTCTTAGTTTTCGAGATATTGACGATTACGTGAAGTTTGCACCTAATTTGTATGTGATGTCAAGCACGCCAGGTGCAAACTTAGTTCAACCGGATCGTATGAGATGAAGGCGGCAGACAGTTAATTTTGTAACAAAATATCATTATTTCAAAAATTATTACAGTGTTTAGTAAATTTTATACCATTTTAGAAACTACAATAAATGCGCAATTTTTTTACGTTGAGTGCCTGGTTATGTTGGTACATTTTTTTTTCACCACGCTAGTTCGAAGTCAGAGGTGAAATTTGAAAAAAATCGAATAATTTTTTTTTGTATTGTACTGTGTCCACAGCATGAATAAATTAGCAAAAATAGAAAATACGTTCAATAGCATAGTTATTTGGCCACACATAGCAAAAAACAGATTTGTAAAATACTTGATATTTTAGCAATGACACTCAAAACACCGAGTCAGGGTATCACTTAGCACGAGTTTTACAAAAACGTCAATATCTCGAAAACTAAGAGATTTTTACTGAGGTCAAATTTGCTTAATCTAGGTTCTTATGAGCTGGTCTATCAGCCCTGATCGTATAAAAGTTGGTTTTAGGGACACCCTGTATATTTCACTAAGCCCTATGACTATTAAGCGTTAAAATGTTCGCTAAAACGATTAAGCGATTTGGATTTGATTTTAATTTCTAGTTGGTAAAAAACTTTTAAAATAGTGGTTTTTCCTGTGAAAGACTTACATCCAGAGATAGTGGCATCCAGGACTCCTCCGAGACCAAGGATAACTACGAAGAGAAATTATCATAAGAATCACATTGAAAAAAAAATCTTGAAAATAATATATTAGGTTGCAGAAATACAAGCAAAGCCACTGTTAACTGCCCGGCCTTATACTTTATTACGTTGCAATAAAGTTTATATCCGTTAACAAATGTACAATTAACAGTGTTCACTGATACGCATTTTTTTTTATAAAAAATGGTAAATATGATTTATGCCACACCTGGCCATAAAGGGGTTTTTCCGCACGCTGCGACCACTTTCTGGCCAAGTGTAGACATAAAATGATGTACACAACACGGGAGGCAATAAAGAAAGCCCTCGATCGCATATTTACGTACCTCACTTGCAGCTCGGGCCGCAAACTTCAGCGATCCCGGCCTTTCTTTGTATTACCACCCTAGTTGTGTAATGGACTATTCTGATTAAAATATAAAATGCGGGATGGGGATGATTCCCATGAAGTTACAAGTTATACTGTATATTTAGTCATAATTATCGGAAGTCATAAAGCACTTGTTTCTCTAAAACGGTAATATTTTTAGGATATTTTAAAATGTAAGCATATAGAAAACAATAGGTTAGGTTAGGTTTGTTTTGTAACAATTCCGAAAACTTAACAGTTTCGTAGAAAATAGGTTGTATGACTTTCGATAATTATGACTAACAATACAGTATGACTTTTAAAAATAATGGGTGACAATATAGACCAATAAAAGGCACTTACTCTTGAGGCCAAACGAGAATACATCGTTGATGGAACCAATAGCTGTAAGAAAAAACAAAGTTAGTAATGTGGCAACTGAGGTCTTTTACTGAGGCCCTTTTCATATTCTAAAGAATATATAGTCTACCGATGGATATGTTTAAATAGAGCAATAGTGTATTTTCCAATGATAAATAGTACATTACTGCAGAGGCCGGGAAATAAGGGGTTGCCGGCTCAGTACATATAGCTGGCCGAGCGATGCGAGGCCAGATAGTTACGAGGCCGGCAACCCCATTTTCCGCCGAGGTATGTATAGTGCTTTTCTCAAACATGCAATGAAATAAATAAACTTACTATAATAACCTTACTTAATATTTTATAACACAAACAAACTGGCTGTCAGAAAGTGACATTAGTGACATTATATCCAATTATCCATAGACAATGCAAATTCGGCCAAAAGCTGTTTCAGTTCACATTTTACCGCGAATATTTAGATGAAATATTTTAAATGTGTATTCTTGTGGTTTAGTTTGCAATTTATAATAATTGGAAATTGTTTATAATGTGTTATTTGTTATGTTCATGTCAATTTTAAATAAATAAAACTGCAAAATATAGCAAAAATCGTTACTGTACGTAATGTCAACATTAAATTTCATGCCATGTTTGAGAAAAATAAATAACTAACCCTAATCATCAAATTATATTTCTAAAAAAGCTTGGAAAAATGCAGTTACACTCATTTTCGTGCAATCGATGATTTTAAAATGATAAAAACTAAAAAATAGGTACCGCACTATTTGACCGTGTTGAGCAGTAACAACACAAGTCAGTTTAAAAAACATAGGCAACCATATCTTATTGTTATATTTGTGTCTTCTACTGTCGATTGATATAATATTTTTTTGAAAAATAATTAGTTTAATTGATTAGTGTACTTGATATTAATAAAAAAAATATACAGGGTGATTTCTGGGTCGTGGAGCAAGAAAATAAGGCATAATACAATATTCAAAGATGAACCTAATGATGTTAATTATTAATTTCTTATCACCAATATTTGTAATTATTTCTCAGATTATAAGTAGAAAAATACATTTTTGCATAAAATTTGGTCACCCTACTCCATGTGACGTCTTGTCGCTTCCCATAGGTACTGTTTATGTCAAAAGTCATAGGGTGACCGTGATTTACTTACTTTAAGATTAATTTTACTTGAAAATAAGAAAATTTTAATTAATGCTGTTTTGAACAAATGCTATCATAAGATAATTGACCAGTTATAGAGTCAGAAAAACTGGTCCGGGATCACGACCCAGAAATCACCCTGTATAATAACCTTGTCATGACTATTATGGTAACCGTAGTTAGTGGATGAAATTTATTTTTGGTTCTTATTATTTAGCTTATTAGTTCTAATAGGAAAATGGATGAGGAAAACTCGATGTTATATGTCTTATAATATCTTAAAACAATGTATATCATTTATTGGAGACTTACTGAAGTTGAGAATAACTTGGATGAGGTTCGTAGCTAGCCTGGTCACTCCTGCGCAAAACACATATAGGTATTAGGCTAAGTCATTGACTATACAGGTTGAGAAAAAACACCACATAAAAAAAAACATTTACTTTGAATAGAAGATTCAATGCAAAGGAGACTTGCTTTTATTTTTAACCTTTTGAACGCCCAAGGGCGAAGGAAGACGCCGTGCTGCCGACGCCACAGTGGTAAAATAAAGATGGGTAAAGAAATAATGCCAACATAAAAATGGTCTGCTTTTCAATAGGTTTTCATAAAAAAAAATTGACGGCCAGTGCCGTTATTGACGTGATAGTCACGATTTTCTGTTGACGTCTAAGGCCGTCTGTGGTGGTCATAGGGAAACAATACATATTGGTATTGCGTTCATGAATTTTGAAAATTTGTCTACCTTTTATCGGGAATCAAAGCAGGAAACATGACATACATAAAAATATATGACAAGGAAGGCCTAAAACCATTACCTTTGGGTGCCGGGTCACCTTCGGTCACCTTAGTGGTATGGTCCAATAATTATCCAATAACCCAGTATCCGCACCAGTTTGAGTACTGGTTTATTGCTCTTCATGTCTTTCTTTACACAATCTAAATGTCGCATTGATAATAAACGAAGTTACACGATAAATTCCCAGGGATGGACTCAATCGCTTACATTTTCCAAAGAAGACTGACATTTCATCCGTCAACGTCAACCGTCGTCCTTTTAATCTAAACTGCCTGCATTACTCAAAAAGGATCTAATACTAGATGGTCAGTCATAACTAGCGCCCTCTCTGCGACTTTATCCAAGCCAATAATCAGATATTTTTGGCTAATGTAACGTTGTTATTTTATCACGATACGAAATATATATATTTGGCAATGAATAAATTACCAAGTAATCCCTTGAAGAGGTTTCCGATGAGGCCTCCAAGACCGAGAGAGACCTGTAATAAAAAAAAATCTAATGTTAGCTCAATAATATTTTTACAAGCAAATAATTGAAGAAACACATTTTGCTTTTTTAATTATATAATTTATCTTATACAGGGTGAAGTTTAAATCGTGAATCGTAACCACGTTTGCCGGTAAAGCTACTTAAGACTAATACAGAGCACTAGTGTTAATTACAATTAAAGACCCGCTTAATTAATTATTAACAAAACGGTGGAGGCGTTTATTACCATTAATCGTAATAAAACTGAATTATTTTATGAGTAAATACGATTTTTAAATACCTACTTATGTTGACAATGTCGACGATGTTGACATTTATTGACAATACGTGCCAAAATTCTATCCAGCCAACTTCAATATTGGGAGGATGGATATCTAATGTTGAAATTTTCATGACAAGTACGAAACATGAATGTAGGGTGACAATTAAGGTTCTTTTAAAAAAAAAAGGTTTAAAAGCAATTACTCATTTTCTTAAAATATTTATTTGCACAAAATGGTAAATCGTCTCAAAAACTTGTGACGTGATGCTGTCTTAGGTCTTAAGTCGTCATCAAGTCGTCGACTCGGGAAGAACTTACCTGATTTTCTTGTAAAAGTATATCGTCATTGTCACACTGAGTCACACATCTTTATGCCTATATAATTATGTGTTGGGTTTATACGGAGCTTTGGATCTTTCAGACTATTTGATACTGATTGTATAGGTAGTTCCAGGAGAGTTGAGGTGAATGATTACACACACAGCTACATGAAGTACTCATTGCAAAAAAGTGAATGAATGAAATGAATGAGTGAGTAAATAAACACAAGGCTAAAGTTTAAACAAACTTTTTCGTCTATCTTGCAATTCACTGTTGAACTTGCTATCGGTACGAAAAAAGAACAGTAATTTCAAAATCCTGCTGTCATTACATGACATGTTGTTGTGAACTCAACTCTGCTGGAACTATGTATAACATGAGTAAGATATACTTTGGCAATATTCTGCGTATACGCACCCCAGTGTTGCTGGTGTCGACGAAGGCCCACGGAGCATGGTCGTCATTGCCAATGGCGATGTCTGTCTTCACGTCACTCCAGTCACCAATATCTGCGAGAGACAAACGTGTTAAAGCTTTTGCACGTGGTCTACTATACGGCTATGCGGTTTGTTAAATTTGGAAGAGATGAAGGAGGAGGTAATAGTACATTAATTACCTAGGTAATTATTGGTAAAACAAATAAGTACCTATGCGATCTGAGGCTTTCTTTATTAACGCCCGTGGTAAGTACAACATTTTACGTCTCCCCCGGGCCAGAAAGTGGGATTTTCCTCACGCGTAGCGGCCGGTAATTGCCACTTTATGCTCAGGTGTGACGTAATAGTACATTACACAACTAGGGTGGTAATATAAAGAAAGCCCGAGATCGCAGATGTTTGCGGCCCGAGCTGCAAGCGAGGGACGTAAATATGCGAGCGAAGGCTTCTTTATTACCTCCCGTGTTGTGTACATCATTTTATGTCTACACTTGGCCAGAAAGCGGCTTTTTCCGTACGCGCAGCGTGCGGAAAAAGCCACTTTATGGCCAGGTGTGGCATAAAATAAATAATTTTACGCTAATTATCAGGTTCAGATTTCAAAGATTATTCCAAATAAATCCAAATTCGCTTCTTTTCTTGCTTTAGGCGATTTAAAAATGAAAAGGTGTCAATTTGACCATAAGAATGCCATATGGTATTAAGTTCGTCGTTTGTACGAATAATTTTCTTTAGTCCAACGGACAACCAGTGGAGTTATTTTATTTGTATTTTCTACAAAACTGCATAGAATCTGAGCGTTTTAATTTTGATACTTCATAAAAAGAAGCTGATTTGACCTCTTAGGAAACTAGCCTATTAGGAGATGAGGAACCGGATGATATCAACCTCAAAGGCGTCTTTTTGTTCTGCAGAAAAACTAGGATATTTGAGATGAGATGCAACGCTAGGCGCTAGGCGCTGGCTCACTAACGGGGAACTGGACTGAAATCAACGTGTCAGCTTAGGCAAACTGCTTTCGTATATCTGTCGTAGGCTACGCTTTGTTACGCGATAAATAAACGATAAATCGTTACTCTCACTATTTGTCAAAACGTGACAGATGCTTTATCATTTATTTATCGTGCGATAAAGCGAAGCATCATACGCCTAGTGATGTCTGGCTGTTCTTCTCTACAGATTGTATTTCTTAACCAGTTCGATTCGATAATTATTATATATTTATTTATAGCTTGGCACGAATGGCGACCGACGGAGGCAGCCTCCGTCGGTCGCCATTCGTGTGGGCGGTAACTTGTGTAAGTAGTTAATACGGCTGCACATACCATAAAGCACACATGGGAGTATCACCAACGAAGTTGCCAAGCTATAGTCAATTCAGAATTTGGAAATTGTTCAAAATGTCGGAGTCATGGGGGGGTGTTGGACTTGCCAGTACCCTCGTTTGTTATAAAGGGCAATAAAATCACTAGTGGTCGACTAATGTTGTGACGTTCGTTCAGCGTGGACGTGTCTGTGTCGTGTTTTTTATTTATCATTTCAGTTGAAATGATGATGATTATTTCTTACCTGGGAATCCTGCCTGGATGATGAACTTATCGCAGAGATTGAAGAAGTTGGTGACGATTGACAGGCCAACTGCGGAACAATAACATGTAATCAGAATCAGTACCTGTAGCACAACTGATGCGCGATTATTTTTCATATGACAAATACAACGTATCTCATCGAAATACAGGGTGGGAGGGACTATATCGACATACTTTAGCCATGAATTCCTGGTGGTGTGACGAGTAAAAAATGTTAAATCAACATGGGTCGAATATTGTCATTTTACATTAATAGTCTTATGGAACAAAATAAATCAGTAAATTAAGCCCCTCGTTATAAACATGTCCTTACTGGCTGAAAAGTTATCAAAAAGAAAAAAAAAGCTAAAATGGAAACGAAAGGTCAATTTTTTGGCCTCGTAGTCGCTTACCATCAAATACTGCGAAGGTTAATTCCTGTTTAGTTAAAGGATTTTTAAAAAATAGTAAAGGTATTGTGAGCGACGCAATTAGTTTTAGAATAGTTTTAATCTTAATGCATATTTGTTAAAGGCAAGGGACGCGCGAGGAGAGCGGGGTCGCGGGGCGGTCGGGCCACAACGGTATCTTACCGTCCGACAGCACATTTAAGTTAGTCGATGTACGTTTTTGCACTCGCCGCACGTTCCTCTGCCTCCCAAAATTGTTTGAATACCTACCTGTTACCAAAAATATAAGTTTGTCGCGAAGTTGGCTTTTTTCTACGTGAAGAGAACCCCGACCCTCTACAAAGTGGTCTTCGACCGGATCTCATGTTTTTCACGCCACCGCCGTCGAAAACAATGGTCAATACGCGAAACACTGTAAGGAAAGAGCAGGAGAGGAAGAAAGCGGAGGCCGAAACCGAAGCTACTCAACCCGAGCCGCCTACTAGTGGGATGCAAAATGTTGAAGCGAAAGGGAATCCTGACAAGACGATGTTGTTAGAGGGCAGGAGCGTAAAGTCTGAAATACCGATGCCCATTAATCACAATGTCAACTCGCCAACCCGCCGTAAATTGACCTTGTCTAGAAAATCTTCAACATCATCTATTGAGGCGCGGAGAAAGAAGCTGGAGTTGGAAGCGGCAGAGGCAAAAGCACGAATAGAAATGCAGCTCATCGATAAACGCTTAGAAGCGGACCTAGCGGAATTAAATGAAGAATACAGTCCACAACAGTCGGAGACAGATAATCAAAGTGAAGTTGCAAAGTGGGTAGAACGCAGTCGAGTTGAGTTGGAGACACAGCAAGCCACTAATCAAGTGCCACCCTCGGGCTTGCCGTGCCCGCCGGCTGATGTCAACGCCGGCACTGATGGTCCAATTCACCAGTTAGCCTGTGTACTTAAGGATATGATGACTACTTCCATGTGCAACAACAACAACAGTACAAATCTGCTCAGCCGCATCAGCACACCTAGGGAACTTCCAGTCTTTGCTGGGGACTTAATGGATTGGTTACCGTTCAAAATGGCCTATGAAGAATCGTCCCGTGTGTGTAAATTCAGTGATTCGGAGAACCTGTGGCGTCTACGAAGGTGTCTTCGAGGCGCAGCCAAAGATGCTGTCCAATCGTTGCTCATCACGGCTACCTCTCCTGAAATACTAATGTCTACCCTGGAACTGCAGTTCGGGAACCCAGATGGAATCTTGTCCCGTATTAAACAAGAAATAAAAAAAATGAACGCAGTGTCTTCAGAATATCACAAAGACATTGTTGTGTTTTCAAATAAAATAAGAAATTACGTCGCCGCCGTCAATGCACTCGGCCGCAAAAACCACCTGGAAGATACGAGTCTAATCACAGTTGTGTTATCTAAGCTGCCTACCATCCTTTTGTCTAAATGGGCCGACTTCAGATACTCGCACAACACCGCAAGTACTTCGACTAGACTCGATCAACTGTCGGAATTCTTACATGAAGAAGCCGTTAAAATATCACAGTGCAGTGTTACGTTAATAAACGCGCCAAAGGACATGTATAGGCGTAAATATACGGACAATAGTGCAAATAATCATTTACAAACAATATTAGTACAAAGTGGCCAGAGTTATGCTAAGTGTCGTTATTGTCATGGACCTAATCACAACTTAAGTGAGTGTAAAAAGTTTAAAAAATCGCTAAGAAAAGATCGCTGGAGTTATGTAAAACGGTTCGGACTTTGTTACAAGTGCCTATTACGTCATCAGGACAGAAAAATGTGCCCCGCACCTGTATGTGACGTTGATAATTGCGGGCAGGCGCATCACCGCTTGTTACATTTCGTGCCTAGTGAAAACCAAAGCGAGAACAATAACAGTACCGTGCAAGTGACAGAGATCGAGTCTGACTCTAATTCTCAAGTTGTGGCTCACATGAACATGTCTTCGTCTAAGGTTTTACTAAAAGTAGTGCCGATAAACATTCATGGACCCCGTGGCGTAATTAGTTGTAGTGCACTTCTCGATGACGCTTCGACAATAACAGTGATAAGTGCAGATCTCGCGAGGCGCGCGGGGGTGCGCGGGCGTCGGGAGTGCATGCGTGTGCGTGGCGCATGGGACAATACTGAACTAGTGTGCGAAACTCACCTGATGGACTTAACCTTATCTAACAAAGACGGTCAGCGGTTTACGATTAGCGCGCGAAGTGTTAACGAACTAAACTTACCTAATCAAAACATGAACTTGGTGAACTGTGATAAATTTACGCATTTACAAAAACTTAAAAATGAACTTTGTTGTGAACAATTAAAACCGGAAATATTAATAGGGCAAGACAACTGCCACCTATTGTTACCTTCGGAAGTTGTCGTTGGCACTCCTGAGGAGCCCTGTGCTAGCAGATGTCCTTTGGGGTGGGCCGTTTTCGGAAGAGTTCCGGCGAGTATGACGTCACACAATGAAGCGCTTCACTCAACTCTCTTCATAATGGACAATGACGTCCGTAATGACGTCGCTGATAACAATCGACTACTGCGCGAGTTGCAGGAAGATGTACGTCGGTCATTCACATTCGACTCTTTGGGCGTTGCTGGGAAACCGCGCGAGAACCAGAACGACGTACGAGCTCTAGAACACCTGGATCGAACTTCTACTCTTGTTGATGGCAGATGGTACGTCGGGCTACCCTGGAAGGATGAAAACTGTATAATGCCCGACTCATTTCCTCACGCATTGTCGCGACTTAAATCGGTTGAACGAAAGATGGAGAAAAGTGACGCGTACAGAGAGAGATATAACGAGCGTATGCAGCATTTATTCGATAACGATTACGCACAGGAGTTAACTAACACTGACGTCACTAGCAGAACATGGTACCTCCCCCATTTTGGGGTTGATAATCCTAATAAAAAACGTTTGAGGCTGGTATTTGATTGTGCCGCAAAAAATAATGGACTGTCGTTAAATGATTACCTACTTACGGGTCCCAATCAACTAAATTCCCTGTTCGGAATAATGTTGCGGTTCCGAGAGCATAAAATAGGACTGACCAGTGACATCAAAGATATGTACTTAAGGGTTAAAATCAGAGAAGAAGACCAGAATGCATTCAGATTTTTATACCGAAGTGACCCTAAGGGCCCTGTGAAACCATATGTCATGACGTCATTGTTATTTGGCGCCAATTGTTCACCTTTCATTGCCCAGTATATAAAAAACAAAAACGCTCAGCGTTTCGAGTCGACGATGCTACCTGCGTGCGAGGCTATATACCACCAACACTACGTCGACGATTACATAGACAGTATTCCAGATGAAAAAACCGCTATTCAATTGATAAGCGATATAAGTATGATTCATCAACAAGGCGGATTTCATTTACGTAACTGGACTTCTAATAGTAAACAAGTTCTTCAATCCATGCCAAAAGAAACTCTCGGCGAGGCGGCAGTAAGGTTCAATTTCGGAGAACAATATGAAAGCGAAAGAACTCTGGGGTTAATCTGGTTTCCATATGAAGATGCACTGGGATTCGACGTGTCTTTTAAGAAAATTCCTGCAAATATAATCGAGGGAACACAACGGCCAACAAAACGGGACATGTTACGAGTAGTTATGTCCATATTTGACGTCTACGGATTTTTGTCTCCATTCACGATTAATGGAAAAATTATATTACAAGAATGCTGGCAACAAAACATAGACTGGGACGATCAAATACCTAACGACATATACGACAAGTGGTGCAACTGGATAAGTTGTTTAAAATCATTACGCAACATACGGCTACCTAGATATTACTACAACGCAGCAACTACGGGAGTAATAGGAGCGAACGCGCTGGACTCGAACCCGGCCGCCGCCGCGGCTACCGCCACTGAGTCGCCGGAGCAAGATAAGCCGCGCGCGCCGATACAGTCGCTTACTCCGCAGTTGCCGAGCGTCGCCCGCTATACGAACCTACAATTACATATATTTTGTGACAGCTCGGCTAAGGCAATGTGCGCCGTCGCATACTGGCGCTGGGAGGATAACGCGCAAGTAAACAAAGCGTTTGTGGCGAGTAAATGCCGCGTTGCACCAAATAAAACAACGTCTATTCCACGGCTTGAATTAAATTCGGCAGTTTTAGCGGCTAGACTATCTGAAACTATAATAAAGGAACATAAAATAAAAGCGGAGAGAAAAATATTCTGGAGCGATTCAAGTACAGTATTACACTGGATAAGAAATAAATCTCGCACTTACAAACCGTACATTGCTAACCGTTTAGGCGAAATTGATGAGCTTACCTGCAGTGATGAATGGAGATATGTCCCCACGCAGTTGAATATCGCCGATGTGGGCACGCGAGAGGCATATGACGCGTCTATTTTACAAAGTCAATGGCTTCACGGACCGGACTTCTTATCGAGTGACGAGCGCACCTGGCCGACGGATCTCCCGCAACCTGAAATAAACGAAATTGAATTAGAGTGCATTACTGTCGTACAATCTATTAACGATACGAGTAACTTACCTGTGCCAGATGCTACACGTTTTTCATCCTGGCTGCGCTTGCTTCGAAGTACTCGTGCTGTACTGAGATTTATTAATAAATGCCGAAGAATCACCGATGATGTAAATGACAACACAATGGAGGAAGCCGAGCGCCTATTGTTAAAACAATCACAGGCAAATGCCTTTGCTGACGAAATTAATAACCTAAAAAAAGGGAAATATATACAAAAGAGTAGCAAACTACTTACCTTATCGCCATATCTCGACGAGCACGGAGTCCTGCGGGCGGGGGGCCGGATAGACGACGTCACTGGTGTGTCCCCTGAAACTAAAAGACCTGCAATTTTAGATGGCCGAGACTACATTACTAGATTACTTGTCAAATCTTACCATGTCAGCGCCGCTCACGAGAACCAGGAAACTGTGGTGAATAATCTAAAACAAAAATATTGGATTATTAAACTTAGACCTACTGTAAAGCATGTTGCAGCAAGATGTATGCTGTGCAAAATAAAAAGGTGTAAACCTGAAATTCCAAGAATGGGAAACTTACCTGAAGCAAGGATGGCGCACCACCAGAGACCCTTTACCTTCACCGGGATAGATCTGTTTGGTCCATATGAAGTCACTATAGGAAGAAGAAGGGAAAAGAGGTACGGAGTCATATTTACATGCTTGACTGTAAGGGCTGTACATTTAGAAACCGTTGCTTCTCTAACTACGGACGCCCTCATCATGGCTCTACGTCGCATGGCAGCGAGGAGGGGATGGCCCAAGCATATTTTTTCAGACAACGGCACAAACCTTCGGGGAGCTGACACTGAGCTGAAAAGAGCCATTCAGGAGCTCGACCAGGAGACGCTACGGAGCACCGCCATAAATGGAGGCACTAGGTGGACCTTCATTCCTGCCGCGAGCCCACACTGGGCTGGCGCTTGGGAACGGTTAATCCGTACAATTAAGGGCTCGCTGAAAGTTATTTTAAGAGAGAGAGCACCTAGAGAAGAGACATTCAACACCTTACTTGCGGAAGTTGAGAATATCGTCAACAGCCGACCCCTAGGCCATGTTTCAGTTGAAGCCGGAAGTAAAGAAACGTTGACACCTAACCATTTTCTCTTACTCTCGTCGTCCAATCTACCTCAGATGGGCGTTTTCGATGATTCTGAGTTTTATCTTCGAAAACAGTGGAGGATCGCGCAGAGACTCGCCGATTCATATTGGAAGCGATGGGTGAGAGAAATCCTGCCCGATATGATACCACGAAAAAAGTGGAACTTGGAACAAAGGCCCTTGCAAGTGGGAGACCTGGTTTTTGTCGTGGATCCTGATGGGCCCAGAAACGTTTGGCCGCGAGGCATAATAGAACAAACGTTGCCCGGCAAAGATGGACGGACCCGCATGATTAAGATCAGGACGAAAACTGGTCTTCTTACCCGATCCGCCGCACGCGTCGCTCGCTTACCGATCGGCGATGAGTGCTGCTAGCGCAGCACTAGGGTGGGGCATGTGAGCGACGCAATTAGTTTTAGAATAGTTTTAATCTTAATGCATATTTGTTAAAGGCAAGGGACGCGCGAGGAGAGCGGGGTCGCGGGGCGGTCGGGCCACAACGGTATCTTACCGTCCGACAGCACATTTAAGTTAGTCGATGTACGTTTTTGCACTCGCCGCACGTTCCTCTGCCTCCCAAAATTGTTTGAATACCTACCTGTTACCAAAAATATAAGTTTGTCGCGAAGTTGGCTTTTTTCTACGTGAAGAGAACCCCGACCCTCTACAGGTATCTTAGTCACATTTATTAGGGCTTGTTACACACTTGGGATTTTTCATTTACAAAATAATGAATATCTCGGAAAGTAAGCGTTTTTCGACTATACATCACATAACAGTTTTTACTCCTAATAGTTGTTAGAATCTATAGTTAAAGTTTGTCGGTATAGTCCCTCCCACGCTGTATAATAAGTATGGAAGCGTAACTGACGCTTGGCCCCACGGACTATGAGCTAACGAGGGCGGAGCTACTACGTACTCGTACTTAGAGCTGGAGAAAAAAACCGGACAAGAGTGAGTCGTACTCGCCCACTAAGGGTTCCGTATAAATACTTAAATTTAAACCATAGTCAGGTGCACTTCACTAGATTTCGGCCTCCCGCGCGGTGGGCGTAGCTAATCCAGTCGCCGGCGTCGAAAACGTCACAGTTTCACAATTTAATTATCGTGACAGTACGCAAACGCCGTTGATGCCGGCCGAACGCCGCTAGCGAAAACTATGCGAGAACGTATTGTACTGTGCGAAGTTTCCAAACTGTGGCCGTAGCATTGGGAATTCCCACGCTCGCGTCAACACAATAGGGTTCGGCACGAGCGTAGAAATTCTTGTTTTTTGTGTGGAAACGCGCGACACTGAAATATCTGTTTATATTCTCTAATCTATGCCATAGTCTTTAAATAAAAACCTAATTTTTATTATTTAATTACAAATGTATAGTTTACTGATTTTGCCCTGTACTTGTATATGATGGTATTACTTGCAAAATTTCATAGTTCTAGGGCAACGGAAAGCACCATATAAATTTTGGTTTCCTTGAGAGTATCGAAATACACGTTTTTTGCGACATAAACGGCCATATTTTTTTACGTTAACGTTTGAGTTTGATGTTTTCACAGCTTCAAGGGACCATAAATTTGAGTATACGGTTATATTTTTAACTTGATACCTCCACGCGTTCACGGGATAAAGGGTCTTGCTTGACAGACGGACAAGGACAACAAAGTGATCCTATACGCCGTGGGTACGAGTAACCCGACAAACTTTAACTATAGATTCTAACAACTATTAGGAGTCAAAAAAGTTATGTGATGTATAGTCGAAAAACGCTTACTTTCAGAGATATTCATTATTTTTTAAATGAAAACTCCCAAGTGTGTAACAAGCCCTAATAAATGTAACTAAGTTTTACAATTTTTTTTAAATCCTTTAACTAAACAGCAATTAACCTTCGCAGTATTTGATGGTAACCGATTACGAGGCAAAAAAATTGACATTTCGTTTCCATTTTAGCTTTTTTTCCTTTTTGATAACTTTTCCTCCAGTAAGGACATGTTTATATCGAGGGGCTGAATTTACTGATTTATTTTGTCCCATAAGACTATTAATGTAAAATGACAAAATTCGATCCATGTTGATATAACGTTATTTACTTGTAATACCATCAGGAATACGTGGTTAAGGCGAGGCTAGACCAGAATTGGGCACGGAAGCCTAGTTTCCAAATCATTTTTAGAGCACTTATTTGATTCGTAGGTCACTGTAAAACATATATAATAATATTCAGAACTGTATCTAGGGCTTCCTCTCACTTAGAACACGATAGCGAACACTTCGCTCGATAGAAAAGTAGCGCGAAAACACTATAAAATAAAGTATTTTTTCATTTTTTTCATTTTGTTCATGACCAGTTACCTTTTCTGACAAAATTAATACCTGACAATCATGATTTCACAGTCATGCAAGGCATCCTCTCATGTTTGGGTTGATAACGTATACTTTTATGTTAGAAATCGAAGATAATCTGCAATAATCTGCATTCCGCCCGACCCTAGTTGTATGTGAAATGCGAGCCAGGTCCTACCGGGCCTTAAAATTGGTCGGGTTATTCGGGCCCACGGTGTAAAAGTGCAATAACTTACGGTCTTTCTGGCGGCTGTTGGCGATGACTCCCAGAAGAGTACCAACTGTGGACAAAAGTATTGATATTAATATCTTCGTATTTTACGTAGGGGAGACCGGGTATGGTTGTCTCGCGGGTTGGTTGTCACAGCGGCCATAAAATAATACTAAACGAAGGAATAAGAGCATCGATTGGTGAAGTATGGAAGGATGTACAGCTCTTGCAATCTTTTAGCACCGATCGATGTACTTAATGTTTCGTTTAGTATTATTTTTTGGCCGCTGTGACAACCAACCCGCGAGACAACCATACCCGGTCTCCCGTATATATATTGAAAAACAAATATGTATATACTCACTCCTGCGGACACAGAAGGTGAGATCGGATTTGGAGAGCTGTGCGTGTCCAGCTGTAAAAAGAAATCAAAATTATAAACAAATATAAAAGATACACATACACCACGCCGCAGGGGCCGTTTCTAAATCTATTTTAGTTTCAGCTTATTTAATTTTAATGATGTAATCTTACACCTAGATTATGTTGCTAAATCTTAAAACTGCTATGCCCTAACAGGGCCTATATGGAATTGAACGTACGAACGTATTAAGATCTGTACAACTATGGTTTGCAATGCAATAAACGCTATGACTATGACTACTCAGTGCCGTAAATAGGCTTTTCTGCGCCCTGTGCTAGCTTCTATAACTGCGCTCTTGTTTTTTTAGATATTATAGCTGCCTGGTCTGGCCATTCTTGCGCCTCCCAGAGTCTACGCCCTGTGCCTGGGCACCGGTGGCACCGCCCTATTTACGGCACTGTGACTACTTACAGATGTAGAGCTGAAGTCGATTCACGAGGTCCAGCGAGATCTTGAAGACGATACGGAGGGAACCCCGGCACGCAGCAATTCCTGTGAAAAAAAAGTAAAATATAGGTATTGTGGTATAGTTAGATCGGTTGGCTGGCACAATTGGTTGGCGCTGTCATTAATGGTCGCGTTCACTCTAAGTGCGCCGAGCCGACCAAGCCAAAGTAAATATAATATCATCCTGTCTGTCCGTCCTGGACCGGTCATGTAATTATCTCGTCATAAAGTCGCCCCTGACTGCTTCCACCGGAAGACCAGCGCGGGTCTTTAGCTTAGGTCGGCATTATGCTGAGATGGGACCATATTAGTCAGCGTTCAACTTTTATTTTATTTATTTTTTTACTCCATTTTCTTTTTCTGCTGTCATGAATAAATGTATTATCTTTCTTTCTTTCTATTACAAAAAATAAAGTCCAGGTAGTTAACTCTACTGAACACTATAAAGAGACACTAGAAGACAAATCTAATGATGTATCATTTATCAAAATCGGTTGTGCCGTTGAGTAGTTACGAGCGGACATAGGTACGGACATACATACATACATAAATACGCTCGACATACAGGTCAAACACATAACCCTCCTTTGGGCTTCGCCGCAGTCGGGTAGTAACTGACCTTGTCCTCTGGTGTAGGTGTTGATGATGGCGTTGAATCGCGCCTGGCAATCTCCGAGTCCGTACAGGTCGATGAGCGCACGCGCACTCCCGACGGCCGACGCTTGCACGCCGACTAGCAGGTTGATGTTGTTGCTGCAGATCGGGTTACTTCCTGTAAGAGCACCTCATTACAGACACTATCTATCTTCACACCGTAAAACGGGGCTATTTAAGACCCGAGAGGCTATTTGGAAAAATAAAAAGTAATTTATAAAAATTGAACCGACTTAAAGAAGATATAAAAGTTTTATACCAACTATTTTTTTGAGGTCGGTGCCAGTCTCATACTGTTATTCCAAATATTTATTTGTTTGATTTTCTTAATTTCAGTAGTAGTTGAATTATGGTTTTAAGAAGGTAAACGTTTTCCTATTGACTGATACAGGCATAACTCTCTATCTCAGATACTACTGAACCGATTTCGATGAAACTTACACAGTTCCCTAAGTTAAACTATACCTAATCCTACTAAAAATGAAATTAAACATACATAATCCAACAGCTTAATACTCGTACTTATCACACAAATATTTGCCCTAACCAGGATTAGTAGGAAGACTCACTCCCACAAGGCTTAGTTATGAGAACTCTTAATGCACTCACCTCCTGCACCTCCAAGGAAGCAGATAACGATCCTCAGGAGACCGATGATGACTCTAGAGAGCAGGGTGCCCACTGTCGAAAACAAATTATAATGTTACTAGCTACTAGTATATGACGCACACTGTAGAACTAGTATAATATGTAGAGTTGAATGGATAAAATGTCTTAATTTTTCTGTAAAATTGGTTATTTTTCTTTCGTGCAATATATTGAAATAACTTATTACACAAAAAATTCTTATTATTTTTTATTGAGTAGAACATTATGATTTTCCTGCAACAATTTAAAATTGCCATCTTTTACTTTATCTTTTTTTTCGTAATTATTACGTTGATTAATACTTACATCCCGTGATAGACGCCTCCAGAGTGTCGGTTAAGGACACGACCACTAAAACAAGAAAAAAATAATAAGTAAGGATGTCCCCGAACTTCGCAAAAAATACAGAAGGTCCACAGTTCAAGCCTCGCCGGGATTCGACAGTAACGTGCGATAGGAGTTGGAAAAAAATACAAAAAGATGGCCAAAGAGTTTGTGAACTGTGGTTCACATTGCCAAGTTAAGGGATAAAAGAGTTATAAATTGTTTAGACTGTCACAACTGTGGTAAGCTGGTGTTTTTTCTAAACTTATAAATTTCGAGGCGATGTGAATTCAGCCCATTTTTTAAGGTAGTGCATACCTATTCAGCTTAAAGAGATCAAAATAATTATATAATTTTTCTGTGTTATCATAGTGTGACTATTATTTACCTATTTTATTTGTGTAATTATATTGTACTGGATGAGATTTTCAACAGCTTGTTAGATAAGGAAGTACCTATATTGGATGTTTTAGTCTAAGGTTTTCAATGCACATGGTCACAGATATTGTTATTTTTCAACATAAAATGTACAAATAGGAAATTATAGGTCTACAACATCAGAAATAGTAGTTTTTTTTAGCTAACATTTAACGTAGCATCACTTAGGACTGCTTCTAATCTTTAGATATAATATTTATTTTCCATAAGGAAATCAAATTAAATACGTTGCATTTGACATAAAAAATACTAATAAACTAAAATTAACTATAAATTAAATTAAACCTAAAAAGCTAAGAATAAAGTGTATTACGAAATATCAAAAAATTGGCCCTACTTGGCATGGTGCCGAATATGCTGGCAGCGTTTCCTCGCTGTATAGCGATGCCTATTCGCTGTGCGAGGAAGCTGCCAGCCCTTCGGTCACCAGTGCAGTCGACCAGCCTTTTGGATACGTCTTTGAAGAACATGTACGCGCTGGGACCCCATGGGCCAAGGGTCTCGACGCCGAATAGCATGAAATGTATTCGGAGCCGAGGCCCCGGTATTTTTGGGTTTTTAGTTTTTCGGCCGCTTTTTCCGCTGCACCTACTTGGCTACTGGTTCCGTAAAGGTGGCAGGGTGCCAATGTGTCTACTGCTTCTTAAATAAAGTAAGTGATACTACTTAAACATGTTTTAACCTGAATTTCTAAGATGAAACTTACGTTTGCTAAGGAGGTTGCAGACATCGTTGAAGCTTCTGATCTCTGAAAAAATAGATTACCATTTAACCCTTTAACGCCCAGAAATCACCGATGTCTAGTCTCCTCGGGTTTCAATTGTTTTAATGATTCTGGTTTAGAAAAAAATTCCAGAAGACGATGTTGTAAGGTGGTCATTTTATAATTTTAATTCTGCTCTATAAATTGAATACAAAAGTTGAGTGTATATGTGCAGTGATTTTTTTATCAAAGTAAACCCAGGAGTCAAAGTAACCCCGATTCACCCGTGGGTCTTTAACTAACTAGATTTGATGTAGGCAGGTGAAACAAACCGGTACAGGTGAAACTAAATAAGTAAAAGCTTTTAAAAAACTGTGTCCATCAACTTGGTCACCCTATGTCGTGTGTCGCAGCTAACTGGTTTAATCAGCCATTTGGTTAAATGCCTAGCATTTTCACTAAGTTATGACCCGCCAGCAGTTTTATTTCTGCTCTGAGGGGCGCAAGCTAACAAACCAAACCTAAAATTTAAATGAAAAGGCTAGGCAGTTAACTAACTGGCTTATTAAGCTAGTTGGCGGCGACAAGAATCTCAAAATAAGTTAGGGTGAGCATGATTTACAATGAAAATGGATTACAAGGTAAAATATTTTCTGAGATGTGAGGAGTACTTACTTAAGTTCAAAATGTCGCTCAAACTGTTACGGGCCGTGTGCTTGTTTCCTGCAAAATTAAGAAAGTTCATTAAACGGATTAAGTTATGTTTGTTATTAATATTCTTTTTTTTTTAGTTATTCTTTTTCAATGACTGGCTGATTTGTATACAAACCTTACGTAGGTACATTTTTCTCAATATTTTTTATTTGGTGGACCGTTTTTTTCTACTTCTTCGATATCGATAAAATAGATGTCTCTATAACTAGTTTGATTGCGACTCTTTTTTGTTTAGCCGTGAAATTTTAGGCATTGGCTCATAACGGAGCATTTTATTTCTTTTCTTTCCAAACTATGAAATACAATGACCAATAAAGGACAGGATAATTTAGGAAGATCATATAAGGGTTATTCTTCAGAAATATTTCTGCAACATATTCCTCTGTCTCCATACATTTAGTATGAAAAAGGACCAAAGCAATAATGTGACCGCAGACATATTTCTAAAGAATAACCCATAAACGGTAATCGAATTACCGTTCAACAATTCGCCAGTTGACTCGATTTTTTTCTGTCGTAAATCGATTCTACTATTTGTGAGGAACAAATATCTATATGATACCTATTTGTATATTGTGTTATGATAATATAACATTTTACCTTCCAATAAAATGATTATTATTTTTCCTGAAGTCGTTCGACGTCTTCATTGAGAGAGTAGCGATGTTCGCGCCGATTTGAACGCCGCCGGAAGTACCACGTGATGCCGTCGTCGCCTCGAAGCCGCATCCGGTTCCCGCCGTCAACTGTCAAAAGCAAAAACCCGCCAACTCGCTCGCCGCTATGTTAAACCATTGTTGCGGAGGTAATGCGTTTGGTGGTCCACCAGGAAGCCATTACTCAGACGTCGAACGACTTCAGGAAAAATAATAATCATTTTATTGGAAGGTAAAATGTTATATTATTTGTTCCGTTTCGTCGTTCGACGTCTTCATTGAGATCTGTTTATTATCTCCTGGTGGCGAGTGAGAGGGCGCAACAATGTGAAGCTTAAGTCAGCGAGAAGGGAAAGGACTTGCCTTGCATACGGCAAGAGTACTTGCCTAACGTACCTGATGGTAACGCATTAGTTACCCGGTGGTTCACGAAGTATGCTAGTGTATGTAGGACCCACTTGACAGAAGATACTCGGCAGGCGCAGTCTGTGGTTCTCGATGTCCTGATAACATAGTTGTACTTTACCCAGGACCGTGAGAAGGGAACCCGTTTAGACGACTCTTGGCTCGAGGCGAGTAGGACTAGCAGTCCTCGTCAGGGATTTTTGAAATCTTACACGTAGACATTTTAGAGATACTGATAGGGGATTAGACCTTTTATATTTCCACAAAGGCATATCATACGTATATATAGGATATGAAGCATTCAGTGTTGATACTAGTACTAGTTGACGGTAATTCGTTTCCGAATTTAAAAGAAGTTTTGATTAGTTAGAATATATATATATATATGACACTGTTGTATGACATTTTAACATGTTTTTGGATATCGTTATATTACGTTGTTGTATTCTTATGATGTATTACCAAGCTCAAGACGAAACTGTACATGTTGGACATACCGTAGGCACAGTTCAGACAGGAGGAGGGATGCATAGCACTTTATACTCTGGCGTGGCGTCAAAAGTATCATTGGCCAAGTCGAAGCAATTTTGGCTTAATTACGATTGCCAAATTAAATTTTAGAGAATCAGAATATTACCAGAACACAATCTTAACTGTTCTTATTCTGAATAGTACTAGGTACGGGTGCTCACGCTTTAAACAAAAACATAAAATAAAAGTATAAATAAATAAATAGTCAACGCGATTAGGGTCGCGTTCTATTGACACTGACATTTTACCTTTTGTTAGGCTAACGACCCTGCGATTAGTTTTCTTGGGCCGCCATGATCTTCTACTTCGGCCAGGTCCGATGTCGGAGCCTAGCGGCTGTAGTAGCCAGATCTGGCACCTTGGAGATACGTACAAAGGTGTGTCTGCAGATTGTGTAGTTTCGGTGTTTGCCAGCGGCTCCGCAGTGAGAGAGCGGAACGTGATGTGGATGAACAGACTTACTTAGCAACCACTTGAAATTGTGTCTCCGAAAACCGTGTCGCGTCGGCAACTATCTCCACCTTGCCAAGCGGATAGTTTTCTGGATATTTGTGCATTTATTTACGAATTTGTTTGATTCTTAAGTAGGGGCCATTAACTGGATCGGCTTTAGAAGTTTAACCATATGGTACATCTGTTCGTATAGACAAGGAAAATACCTCGAGGGTTTCATATCTCACCCCTGTATGGCAGGGCCGCCGTAGCGATTAAAGAATAATGAAGAAAAATTAAGTATTTGCCGTTATAACTTAAAAAATTCTGCCGGCGCGGCTAGATTACTTTTAAAGTGTACGCAAAATAGGCGTATAAATATCAGTCAGATGTGCAAAAGTAGCCCACATAACTTCTATAGTGTTAAAGATGAACCGCTGCACGCTCTCCCGAGTTTTTACCCAGATTGTCTATTTAGTCGCGAGCAAGAATGCTGGCCTTGGCGAAGCCTGGCCACAGTGGCCGCGGCCGGGCGGAGAGCTGCTGCGCGTTCTGCTTTGAACCTGATGGCATTGCCTTTTCCGATAAGGATGTAGCGAACACAAGATGACATACCTGTACTCTTAAGAGTCGTAAGACAGTTACGGTGATTGGTTCCAATGGGATAAGAAGCATTTTTTACCTCAGATGGCAGACTTGCGCCAGTCTCATTGGTGGCAAAGGTCTGTTCCGACTGGTCAAAACGCGTACGTCGGGATATCGACAAGTCTTTTAAAATGGTGTTGCTCGACATTTCCCAGCTTCTCGGAGAAACCCGGGAGGCGCGACATATTTTTATAGATGTTGATGTAGTGGCGAGAAAGATGATGACGTCGGAGTGACGGCTGCGACGGAGTTTGGTCGAGACGCGCGCTTTACCTCTGAATTCTCTGATGGGGACTCTCAAAATACTGCAGTAGCGCGTGTAGCGCGCGGTGCTTCAGAGGTTACCTGCGACAGCGCCATGGCGGTAGGTGGTGCCGTTGCGGCAGCCGATATTGGCGCGTAGACAGCAGTCGGTGCCGTTGTGGCGGCCGATGTTAGTGTAGTGGCGAGCGGTGCCATTGCGGCGATCCGTGCCATTGCAGCAGCCGATATTAGCGCGTAGACAGCAGTCGGTGCCGTTGTGGCGGCCGATGTTAGTGTAGTGGCGAGCGGTGCCATTGCGGCGATCCGTGCCATTGCAGCAGCCGATATTAGCGCGTAGACAGCAGTCGGTGCCGTTGTGGCGGCCGATGTTAGTGTAGTGGCGAGCGGTGCCATTGCGGCGATCCGTGCCATTGCAGCAGCCGATATTAGCGCGTAGACAGCAGTCGGTGCCGTTGTGGCGACCGATGCTAGCGTAGTGGCGAGCGGTGCCGTTGCGGCGATCCGTGCCAGCGCGAAGGGTAGCCCTGTATCGAAGACCGGTGTGGCGAGTTATACCGGGGGTAGCGGCAAGTGGTGCCATTGCGGCGATCCGTGCCAGCGCGAAAAGGAGCCCCGCATAGAAGATCGGTTTAGCAATTGATACCGGGGGCAGTGGCAAGTGGTGCCATTGCGGCGATCCGTGCCAGCGCGCAGGGTAGCCCCGTAGAAGGCCAGTATGGCGAATTACGTTGGGGCAGCGGCAAGCGGAGCCATTGGGGCGATCCGTGCTAGCGCAAAGTGTAATCCCGGCACTGATGCCGGCGCAGTGGCCAATGGTGCCATTGCGGCAGCCTGTGCCAGCGTAGAGACCGCCGTATAGCGGTGGTTGATGCCATTGCGAAGACCGATGCCTGCGGCGCGCTAGATGCTGTAGCATGGTTGGCGCCTTCGCAGCGACCGATGCGGGGACGATGGACGCCCTCACAGCAGTGGTCGGAGCCATCGAGGCGACCCGTACTGGTGCGGTGGGTGGAGCTATAGCGCATTATTTACCATTGCGATGACACCCAAGTGGTGGCGTTACGGCAACAACCGGAGAGGTGACCGACGCCATAGCGGCGACCGGAGCCTCGATAGAAGCTGACGTTACGGCGGATGCCGCGACGGCGGACGGCACAATGGCGACACCGATAACTTACATAGGTACCTGTACAGCAGGTGAGGCCATAAACTGTAGTAGCATTTCAGTGTCGAAACCCGCCAAAATCCGCAGATTCTGACGCGGAGTGACGCGGAGGGACGGCCGAGGCGGTGTCTGCACGAGGACGCAGCGTCACGCATGAAGTGACGCAACAGCACACATTGTGACCTCGTTCTCAATTTCAGTGAGAGTACATGGTGGCGCTCGATGTCTTGGCGCGTGGCGGGTGCGGGGTGCGGGCGGGGCGCGGGGCGGGGGCGGGGCGCGGGCGGCGCCGCGGAGCCCCCGCGACCGCCCGCGACCAGCTACCCGCGCTGCGAGGGCGCCCACACGAGGTCACGCGAACATTACTGGCCGACGGGTCGATCGATGCGTAGAGTGAAGGCGTACCTGTAGACGTAGCGGTAAGGGCGTGGGCGCGCGGGGGGACGAGCGGCGGATCGTTTGAGGTACTTCTCCACAGCAATCTTCGTCTCTACGGGATTATGGATGCCGGATACTTATGCCGCTTCGCTGGATCCTACGGCTCTGCGATACCCCGCAACGCCTCTCCTAGGGTTCATGCCTGGCGATCTGTACCTGTAGTCGGAGTCCGCTGGAACTATTTCTCAGGGTCTGGCCGGTGCGGGGTCACTTTCGGAATATTATTCCGGAAAAATCTATATCACCCCCGCTGTTACGATTATCTCGCAGCTGGGGATCGAACCCGAATTCATTCTGAAGATTCCTTACGTTAACCCTGTTAAGATACAGTCGAAGCACTAAATAAAAGGCGCCGCGCACGCGGTGCTCAGGGAGCGGCGGGTCCGCGGCGCGGCGACCGCGTTCTGGACGCGCGTCTATCACGAGACGTCGATAATGTGCTTCTTGTCTAGGCTAGGGAAGCGCTCATGCGGCTATTCTGCGGGATGCGGTGAAGGCGGCCCAGAGGGCACGGGACCTGAATCGACACGATGCCCGCTTTTTGCGGAAGGGTTAACCACGTGTCATAAGTGACTTTCGATAATTCTTTAATCATTAATTCACGTTCAACACGACGTTCACGATTCAAATAGAATATAACGCGGCATAGTCAGCGATAATTATTCATTAATTCGATAAATTCTCGTCGCTCTAAGCGCAGATAAAAATAACGACGTATACGTTAGCGACTACATCTTCGGCGACTATGTGTCGGCCGTTAAAATACTGTTTAGATAGCACAGATGCAAGATATTACGCGGCAGAAGACCACGTACTTAATAACGGTCTTTACATCCAGATCCGAGGGTAGGATGGAACGCGCGTGATAAAAGAACACTTATTAAGAAGATCGTAATGCTTTCAGCTGAAAAAATAACGCAATATGACTATTGCAAGAGCTAAGCATTGAAAATTTTAAAAGTAAAAATGAGGGTAGGTTTCTACCACACGAGTATATTTATACGCTTGGAGCAAATTCGCTTTTGGGACTGTTCGAGCTCCAGATAAAGAACCTCCGCTTAATAAAAGTTCTAATTTCAATGAAGTAAAATGATGAAACTCTCCTGGTAGGTAGGTAGGTATGATGGCTGACTCACCGGCTGTCGGTACAAGTTTGTACCTGACCGTGTCCTCGGCGCTGCTGTACGCGACGCTCTGCTCCGGAACATGCGACGGCACGTTGTGGCACTTCGTTCGTATCTCCTACTTCACATCTCGGAGATACGCGGGCTAACTATTCACGGGGACGCGAGATAGTCAGGCCTATTAACCTTGCAGTAACCGAGCGATTTTTGAAATCGGCTTTTAGCCGAATATTAATAATTAACAAAAATGATAATATAGTTTTCGCCGGTTAGAGCAAAGGCTAAGGGCGGACGTCCGTCTCGGACGGCGGACGACGCAACAATGGTTTAACATAGCGGCGAGCGAGTTGGCGGGTTTTTGCTTTTGACAGTTGACGGCGGGAACCGGATGCGGCTTCGAGGCGACGACGGCATCACGTGGTACTTCCGGCGGCGTTCAAATCGGCGCGAACATCGCTACTCTCTCAATGAAGACGTCGAACGACGAAACGGAACAAATAATATAGTATTTTCCAATCCATGTGACTATATTATGTTGTAAAATTCAACATTAGTCAACATCCGAATTACGTATAGAAAAGCAATCTGCCCAAGTAAATCTGTGGCTCTTGTGAAAACGGGTTCAAGTCGCATTTAACCCGGGAGCAAAAGGGCTTAAGTCGTACAATAGAGTTATCACCTTTTGGTCCTGGTATAAATGTGACTTGCACTCCTTTTCACTAGACTCACTGACAATGTAAAAGACGAATGTTTCCTCCTAAATAGCAAGGCAAATTGCCCGAGTAAGGTGCAGGCTCCCCACCTAGCCCGGCTTCCCCACCTAGCCCGACACCTATCGTGGTAGGCTGGGACTGGTGACCTGGTTCGACTCCAGGCACCCCCCGACAATCACAATGCTCGGATGTGGATTGTGAGTTTGTCAGGTTTTAAAAAAAAAAAGAAAAAAAAAAAAAAAAGGTGCAGGCTGAAAAACAGCGCTGTGCAGCCCAACACGCTCACAGCATACGCTGAGCCTGAGCCTGTTGCCACAGTACCGACTTGTTTCTTTAACTTTAAGCTGGCTTTGATATTTAATACGATGTAATTATTTGTTTGTGTTTCTTGTGGCAATAAATCATTTTTAATTTAATTTAAATATTATTTTTAAGGGACCATTTAATTGAAAACTTGTATGTTGTACTAAATGAAAGAAACTTGATGTTTCTTTATTAGTTTTTAATGCGGGTAAATTATAAGAAATTTTAAGTTGCATATACACCGTGAAATTTTAGTGGTTGTTTTCCGTTCAAGGGCATGATCAGTATCGTGTTTTGATTAGGAAAAAGAAGAAAATAGTACATTACACAACTAGGGTGGTAATACAAAGAAAGGCCGAGATAGCAGAAGTTTGCGGCCCGAGCTGAAAGCGAGGGACGTAAATATGCGATCGAGGGCTTTCCTTATTACCTCCCGTGTTGTGTACATCATTTTATGTCTACACTTGGCCAGAAAGCGGCTTTTTCCGTACGCGCAGCGTACGAAAAAAGTCACCTTATGGCCAGGTGTGGCATAAAAAAATTTTTGACGTAAAAAAAATTGTCTTTTGTATGGAGGGTCGGCTAATTTGAACGACCATAAAAAATATATTTTTTTTCGCGTAAAAATGATTTTCTTCCACTTTTCCCTAATCAGAACACGATACTGAACATGCCCTTAAACGGGAAACAACCACTAAAATTTCACGGTGTAGTAGTACTTTACATAGAAAAATTAAATGGCGCTCACATATGGTCCAGACCGGGAATCGAACCCGGTACCTCTGGATTTCCGGCCCAGCGTCTCAACCACTCGACCACCGGAGCACCCAGCAAGTGCCCTCAATTTTGCCATCTACTTTGACTTTTGTATAATTCTGGTTGAATAGGTTGTATGTTGTATTTGCTTACCGGTAAGAGTCCCGAACAGTCCCGAGATCAGTTTTCCGAGCGTAGACTCGCCGAGGGAAATAGCCTAAAACACAAAGACAAGCATTAGAATATAAATTTTTTAGTCGGACTACGCTAAGTTCGCAAAGGTTGAAATAGTACATTACTTACCTAGAGCGGTAAAACAAAGGATTTAGATCGTAGGTATTTGACGCCCGAGCCGAAGGCAAGTGCGATAAATATGCGATCTGAGGCTTTCTTTATTACCGCCCGTGGTAAGTACAAATTTTACGTCTCCGCCAGGCCATGAAGTGGGATTTTCCGCACGCGTAGCAGGCGGTTATTGCCACTTCATGGCCAGGTGTGATGTAATAGTACATTGTGTATCTAGGGCGGTAAGTAATTACCGCCCGTGGCACACACAATGTGTTTAATCACACTTGTGAGGAAATCTTAATAATTTATCCTTACTAATCGTCCCAGTATGACAAGAAAATATTAAAACAGAAAGTGACATTAGTGACATATGTCCATAGACAATGCGAATGTCAAGTCACGTTCGGAAATCATAGCGGTAAAAACCTAAAACGGCCATTTTAGTTGATTTTATATTAGCAAAATACAAAAATACACTATTTCAACATTTAATTAATGTTACCGAAATATGTGTTTACATGTATTTGCAATAACAGTTATCTTTAAATAAATATTTCGGTGATAAAAGTTAAAAAAGTAAGTTGGCGTTTCCTTTGAACGTGACAAATAAGAGTAAAACAGTACCAGCCTTTCAAATTTTAAAAGAAAACCATTACGCCCTAGGGCGTAACAGGTCATTTACGGCCCGCAGAACCTACGTGTAATGACACCATTTTCGAGCAAGTGTGATGAAAAATGGTTTTTCTGCACTCCGGCCGGAAAGCGTCACCTTGCCGGCCGCTGCGCTAAACTAAGATGCCGCTTTCTGGCTCCGTCGAACAGAAAAATAGTAGACAAACCTTGGCCAGTAAATAAAAAAGCCTCAGATCGCATGATAAACAAAATTCTCAGCATATGTCAATAGTGAACTCATTTAGCATATAAAGTATAATAATAATAACGCAGGGCAGCTTGTTGCGAGCTGTAGGGGAGTAGCGACCCCACGTACCCGAGTGCTCCGGGGGGTCCTTAGGGAGGGTCATGGGATTTAGTGAAAGGACCTCCGCCTCTGGCTTGCCTTAACCGGCCGTCCAGAGTGGAGTCGCGAGAGCTATATGCTCCAGGCGTGGAAGTGATAAAAGGCATAACGCCGCGAGTACCCTCGGAGAAAGCGCAGCACACCTCTCGACACCCTGCAGCCCTCGGCAGCGGTGTTGCCCCTGGGCCATTGCTCATAATGTCGCTATTTAACAGGGGCCCATCAGCGGAGGACAAGTCACGGTCTGTCAGTGCCGCGAAAGCCATGAGACACTTTTCCTGACAGGCGCCGCCATGTCTCAATCCATAGCCCAGTATCTAGTCCATAATTCCACCACCATAACCCAGTAAATTTAGATTCCATCGATCAACAATAGTCCTTGCATCTGGCGGGGGCTGTCTCTGCGTGCGCCCAGTGACACGGGCAGGGACAGCATCCGCTGGGTGTACACGTTGCCTTTAATTAAATTGTCGAAAGGGCCTCTATGGCTCCCAAAGGGCCGAGACACCATTGTCTCGTGTACGGGAAAGACATACATAATAATAATAAATATTAGGGGATAATCTTACACAAATCGAACTAGTCCCATAGTAACCTCAATAAGTATAGTTATTAGTTATAGCTTTTATACTTTTTATTTCATTGATATTTCAAATCCAAATATCCCTATTTTTTATGATTCAGTCTAACATTCAATTTCCTCTATCCTTTATCCTGATGTAATATTTTTTTACAATTAGAGTCAACGTATATTGTAAAATTTAACATGGATCAATACACTAACGATTAAAATAGTAGTTAAAAAACTAATAAGAAAATAAATATTCAGGGACATTTTATTAGGCCTAGTTTCAGTAGTTCGGTGATTTTAGTCCGGTTCAAGCAAATATATATGAACCGGACTAAAATCACCGAACTACTGAAATTAGGCCAATTTTTACACAAATCAAATTAGTCCCAGTTTATTTATTTATTTATTTATTTATAAATAGATAGAAAATATTCATTACTCAGGAACAAATCGTGCTCACCGCACAAATATTTGCCCTTACCAGGATTTGAACCCGGGACCTCTAGCTTCGTAGGCGGTGTGACGGTGTCACTCCCGCTCAGTTAAATGTGTTGTCAAGGATCATTAAAACATGAGGACTGTCATTCTCCATACAAAAAGCTGTTTCCCGATATTTACAACGCTATCTATGTATAAGCTTGGTATAAGAATTATATTATTTACAATTATTCAACTTTGCAAGCGTGACACAGTATTTAAATGTTAGAATTTATTTATTATTAGCTGTTTACGAATTGTTACTGTACTATGTTTCTTTGTTCAATTATAACATCGTTAAACGTTTAGTTTTAAGTGCCATCTAGTTTTTGCCTGGATATCCCCTTGCGGTCGGGGCACGATCCAAAGTATGGAGAATGACAGTCCTCTTGTTTTAATGGTCCTTGGTGTCGTCAGATAAAAGTGTGGCATGAAACTCACCGCTCCTACGCCCGTGGATCCTCCAAAGTTATGCCCGGGGATGGGAATTGGAAGCCGGAGTGGGAACGTGGGCGCTGGGCTGGCAGCCGCCACCGCAAGCTGCAATAAATGTATACATTATAATAGGGTATTTGACAACAATCAAAATAAATTAATTAACTCTAACCAGCAAATTACGCTTCCAAAACAGCCCGGATAAAATCATTGAAACTTATTTTCGTGCCATCAACGATTTTACAATGACGAAAACTAAAAATAAGGCACCATGTTGAGCATGACGTCACAAGCACGTCACAAGATAGTATTTCATACTAAACTGCATACTTTCGGAGCGTTTTGACACTTCATAAAAAGAAGCTGATTTGAACTGTCATCAAGTAGCCTATTCAAATAAAATATAACAAATTACCAGGGGTCGTACTTTTGATGACAGGCAAATGACGTCAACCTACATACAGGCTGATTTAGCTAAGGTATTACATTGATTTACCGTAACCGTAAATTACTGGTATCATTTAAGTTATGAATTAATTACAATTTATACTTTCATTGTTTGGTGTAAGTAAAAATGTATACGTCTGTTTTTTATTTTAACAGAAAATTGGAAATATCAATCGGATATGCGATTATACACTTGTCGATTTGCGATTGCTTCTATATCAAAATGCGTTTCTGATTAATTCTCCAATTTCCCGATTTAATCAATAAGATAACACAGACAGACACATCTTGATTTATAAAATCATTGACGCCAATTAGTAATGACAGTAGTGATAAAATTAATTCATACCTTTTACGATACCAGTAATTTCCGGTAACGATAAATCAATCTAAAACCAAAAATCAATCATGCTCTATGTAGCTTGACGTCATTTTTACGTCATCGGTATCAAAAGTACGACCCCTGCCTAATTAGTAAACTAAACTTAAGTAAAAAAACCGGTCAAGTTCGAGTCGGACTCGCGCACCGAGGGTTCCGTACAAAATCGTCAGTAGATACGTGAATAATTCAAGAAAAAATGAATGGTGGCACAAAATTAACTAAGCTCTTGTAAAACTGTTGTCCCCATACATCGACATATGCCGCTGTTAGTTTAGTAGGAGCACATAAGGTTGTCTTACGATTTTTGCGAATTTCTAAAAAACGCTGCAAGTTAGGAAAACCGTTTTATTTTTCCTGTAATATTTAGTATAATACTAATAATCGGTAATTATTTCAGATTTTTCTGTTCAGTAACTTCGGAGATAATAGGGGGAATGGTATTTTTTTTAACGTTTTTGGTCTTAAATCAAAAACTAAACGTCTAATAAAAACGGTTTTGAAATCTTCATATTAAGCAATTTCATTTGATATCCCACTCGATATATTAGCTCAACTTTTGATTTTCGACATCCCATTTCGGTCCCCTTTAAAAAAAAAGTATAGGATTTTTTTTCTGTTCCATAGGCTCGAATTAGCGGTTTTTAACACTATTCCAAATTTCAAGTCGATAGCATCAGTAGATCCTAAGATATCTTGCTGTGACAGACGGACAGACAGACAGACAGACAGACAGACAGAGTCGCACCATTAGGGTTCCTTTTTTACCATTTTGGTACGGAACCCTAATTAAATGAAACCTAAATTAAAACTAAAAACTATCTAAAAAACCGATTAAGTGCGAGTCGGACTCGCGCACAGAGGGCTCCGTATAAACTCGTGTAAAATTCCTCAACTATAGTGCAGTCCACCCAACTATTCTAATTTTACTCGTTAATGATGTCTATTATTACGGATATACTCGAAGCTGAGCAGTCTAATTAAACAAATTTAAATAACAACCTACAAAACCACTGCTGATAGAAATGAATGAGTTTTATTTTGGACCATAGTTGGTTGATTGGACTATAGTTGGGGAGTTTTACGGTACCTACTAGACACGTGAATAGTTTAGTAAACTGTATGGTGAGACAAACTTAACTTTGTTCTTGAAAACTGTTGTCCTCGCACATCGACATAGATCGTGGTTAGTTTAGTAGCAAATAAGTGTGTCTTACGATATTTGCGAATTTCGAAAAAACGATGCAAGTTAGGAAAAATGTTATATTTTTCCTGTAATATTTAGAATGACATTAATGATTGCTAATGATTACAGATTTTGCTGTTCAGTAACTTCAAAGATAATAGGGGGGAATTGTAGTTTTTTGAACATTTTCGTCCTAAATCAAAAAGTACATGATTAAGAAAAAAAAAAGATTATGGAATCTACAAATTAAGCCCTTTCATTTGATACCCCACTTGATATAATAGCACTACTTTAAATTTTCGACCTCCCATTTCGTCTCACTTTAAGAAAAGTAAAAATGGTATAAGATTTTTTTTGTCCAGTAGGCTCGGGTTAGCGACTTTTAAAACTATTCTAAATTTTAAATCGATAGCTGCAGTAGAAATATCTAGCTGTGACAGACGGACAGACAGACAGAGTCGCACCATAAATACGGAACCCTAATGAAACAAAACCTCAATAAAAATTGGCATGAAATGAAAAAAAATACTGCAAGTAGGCCCTCATGGGCTCTTTTACATGTCTACATGTAATGTTTTTGATGGGATACATTTTGGGCGACGACCTAGTCGGTACAACTCAGTTTCGAAAATAGTACATTGTGTATCTAGGGCGGTAAGTAAGGAATTACAAACGAGTGTTTGTTATAAGCCCGACGTGAAACCGATGGCTTTAATAACAAGAGTTTGTAATTCCTTTACCGCCCGTGGCACACACAATGTTTTTCATCACACTTGTGAGGAAATCTTAATAATATAACCTTACTAATCGACCCAGTATGACAAGAAAATATTAAAACAGAAAGTGACATTAGTGATATGTCCATAGACAATGCGATTGCGAATGTCAAGTCACGTTCGGAAACCATAGCGGTAAAGACCTAAAACGGTTGATTTTCTACTTATAAAATACTGAAATACACTATTTAAATATTTAATTAATGTTACTGAAATATGTGTTTACATGTATTTGCAATAACAGTTCTCTTTAAATAAATATTTCAGTGATAAAAGTTAAAAAAGTAGGTTGGCGTTTCCTTTGAACATGACAAATAAGAGTAAAACAGAACCAGCGTTTCAAATTTAAAAAGAAAACCATTACGCCCTAGGGCGTAATAGGTCATTTACGGCTCGCAGAACCTACGTGTAATGACACCATTTTCGAGCAAGTGTGATGAAATAGTACATTGTGTATCAAGGGCGGTAGGTAAGGAATTACAAACGAGTGTTTGTTACAAGGCCGAGGCGAAGCCGAGGGCTTTAATAACACGAGTTTTTAATTCCTTTACCGCCCGTGGCACACACAATGTTTTTCATCACACTTGTGAGGAAATCTAATTAAAATTAACCTTACTTAACCTAAATAAAATTGTAAAACTGACAGTGACATTAGTGACATATCCATAGACAATGCGCAACGTTCGGAAACCATAGCGGTACAGACCTAAAACGGTTGATTTTATAATTGCAAAATACTGAAATACACTATTGAAACATTTAATTAATGTTACAGAAATATGTGTTTACATGTATTTGCAATACCAGTTCTCTTTAAATAAATATTTCAGTGATAAAAGTTAAAAAAGTAAGTTGGCGTTTCCTTTGAACATGACAAATAAGAGTAAAACAGAACCAGCGTTTCAAATTTAAAAAGAAAACCATTACGCCCTAGGGCGTAATAGCTCATTTACGGCCCGCAAAACCTACGTGTAATGCACCATTTTCGAGCAAGTGTGATGAAAAATAAATTACATGTGCCTTTTGCGTTTTAACGGCGGTAAGTATACCGGGTGTGGCCTGTAATATGAGCAAAAAAGTTAAACGTAGGTTCTACTCCTCAAACTAGACAACTTTTATTCAGCGACTTTTGGTTTGATTTTTAGCACAACACGCAAGTTTGCCCGAACACACAATGTATTGCGAAATTGATTACGTCTGTAGGGTGACAAGATTGACAAGCAATGTCAATTAGACGGATTTTGATGTACATTGAAAATACTAATTACTTTGTACGAAAAAGAGACAATCTAAGGACTAAATATTTTTAAAAAGTGGTTGAACAAAAGTTTTATTATTTGAGGAGTAGAATCTACGGTTTAATTTTTTGCTCGTATCACAGGCCTATAATATCGAGATCCTGGCTTACTAATAATGGGATCACAACACAAGAATTTTCCGAATCGACCCATTTTCGAGTTGTCAAAACGGGAAAAAAAATCCTTACAAACTAAGAATGTTTTTTTTAAGTCTCTTAAAAAAGAAGTTTGATTACATAGGGTTACATGTTATACAAGGTTACTGTAGAAATAGCGTAAAGTTTAGAAGGGGTGGGCAATATTTTGGATTTCCTGCCGTTTTCGAGCTTCGAACCCGGGACGTCTAGAAAGCTGTACTTACCAGACAAAGAGCGACGAACACCTTAAACGACATTTCCGCTACTTCTCTGACAACAGCGAGCTCTTTCCTCATTTATATACCAAAGCCTAACAAAAAATATTAGCACAGATGTTAGAAGTGTAAATATTACGCCAACTAATAAAAAAACTGGCGGATTAAGTTAATAATTTGAATACACAGTGGCGTGGCGTAAAAGATATCTATGGGCAAGCCGGTGCAGATTTGACGTACATTTTCCTTAAGAGCAGTAGAATAAGGCGCTCAAATGCCTGATATTAGGCAAGCCGGTAGGAATCGAGTTTTTTGGACGCCCCTGGTCAGCCGACATGAAATCCTTTATGAGGACCCTTTCGTCCCGGCTGGTCCGCTCCTCGGGAGGCCCCAGGGCTGGCACTTACCTGTCTCAGCGGATCGCTATTGCGGTCCAACGAGGAAACGCTGCAAGCGTCATGGGATCGATGCCGCAGGCAGACCTATTAGAATAGAAGGGGTTTTCTTTTTATAGTTTTATTTGATTTTCTTTAGTTTGCTTGTTTTTTGTTTTGTGAAATACTGCTTTATTTTACTTATTTCTCCATCGAATAAATTAATGGCTACCTTGTAAAAAAAAATATAAAACAATAACAGGAACTAAGGCTATATATTTTTCATCACACTTGCTCGAAAATGGTGTCATTACACGTAGGTTCTGGACCGTAAATGACCTATTACGCACTAGGGCGTAATGGTTTTCTTTTTAAATTTGAAACGATGGTTTTGTTTTACTCTTATTTGTCGTGTTCAAAGGAAAAGCCAATTTACTTTTTTAACTTTTATCACTGAAATATTTATTTAAAGAGAACTGTTATTGCAAATACATAATAAACTCATATTTCTGTTACATTAATGTAATGTTTAAATAGTGTATTTCAGTATTTTGCAAATATAAAATCAACCATTTTAGGTCTTTACCGCTATGGTTTCCGAACGTGACATGACATTTGCATTGTCTATGGACATATGTCACTAATCTCACTTTCTGTTTTAATATTTTCTTGTCATTCTGGGGCGATTAGTAAGGTTATATTAAGTATTAAGATTTCCACACAAGTGTGATGAAAAACATTGGTTTCACCTCGGGCTTATAACAAGCACTCGTTTGTAATTCCTTACTTACCGCCCTAGATACACAATGTACTATTAAATACGTGGCACACCTGGTCTAAAATGCCAAATATGCCAGCTGCATTGGCCCGCTGTAAGATATATGTGACGTTCCGCGGTTAAAGGTACCTTATGGATATTGTCGCTTGCGTCGTATCTGACTCCGTCACTATAGGACATCAAGATAGAAGGACGTAAGCGACAATATCCATAAGGCACCTTTAATCGCGAAATGTCACATATTATGTTGGACATAAGAACCGGTCACAGCCCTATCTCTATCGGCCATTGTTAATTTTATTACATCATTTTTCGCCTCAGTACACCATGGCTTAGCAGCCTCAACTGAATGAAATCATACATCAAATAATTTGAATGGGATAAAATATTGGGAACACGGACAGGGCTATTGTAAGTATTGTAACCAATAAGCCTGACATTCTGTTGATAGATCGACCCAAGCGCCGGGCAGTGCTCGTCGACGTCACCATCCCCCATGATGAGAACCTCGTGAAGGGTGAGGAGAAACTTAGTAAATACTGGTACAGAGTGCAGGGTACTAGGCTCATGAGGAGACCGCCATGTGGGACCTTGATTCGACGCTCATTATTCGATTTCTCGCCTAACTGATGTCAAAATCTCGAGCAGATCCAGTTTTGTGTCCTAACTTATTTTTTTAGTTTTTCATATATTTCATAACAAGGAATAAAAACGTTTAACCTAAAACGTTTTTTTAGGTAGCTGCTAATAAATGTGACTTGCGACCAATGTTTGTTTTAAGTAAGTATACATGGGCTAGCTTAATTCAATAGAATACGTTAATTTATTTTTCAACAAAGCGGATACTTTAAATTTTTTAAGTACCTTAGTCGCTTACGCCCCAACGAGTCAGTATTAACCACATACTCGCTTGCTAATTTCCGTTCAACTCTATTGCTATATACATAAGGGTGTTGACAGGTAGCTATAGCTACCAAAAGCAGAGATCATATGAAAAAAGTGTAACCGAACAAACAATTAAAGCATATGCCAAAATGTAAATATGCTCGGTATGTACGTCAATTTCTGTTTGGTTGGTGATAAAACGAGCGGAGTTACAGCTGGTAAAATAAAGCTTATAACAAAGACAATTTTAATGTTGTTTTCAATATTATACGTTACCTTGACCGATATGAGTAGGTAATCGACAGTTTTCTAGCACTGCAGCACGTAGGTAATAGATAGATTATTTATTTCATGAATATAATACGGATGGTACGGCCGGCCATGCCTTTGTTTTGCTCAGTTAAGAGGAAACAGGAGGGCAGTTTTTCCATACAAACGTAGTCCCCTGTTTCCTCCCTGGATAATGCCAGTAGAGCAATCATTTTTTGTCCAAAAATCTATGGCTACTATTGATATGTTCCTATGTTTTCCTTTTTACGATAAATTGGTTCTCAAAAGAGATATTAACCTTCAAAAACCTAAAAAAATGCCAGATTTTCCGCTGTGTTCACACATCCAGAAAACAAATTTGACTAGATTATTAAAAAATAGGAAAACATAGGAACACGGCCAAAGCCTTTCTTTAATGTTTAATGAAAAAATTAGTTAAATAGGTTAAGTTTTGGGGAAGAAATCAGGGGACTACGAAACGTTGTTTTCATGAAATTTTAAAAGTATTTTCGGTCCAAGCTGCAGTTGTCTCTATCGCGCTCTGCAGGTGAGAGGCGGGCAGTGCGGGATAGCGACACATTTTACAAATACCTAATTTTCAATTCTCTCGACCTTAATGTTTCCTCTTAAGACTAAGCCGGTAAAATATATAGCAGAAAGTGAAATTGGACGGTTCGCTAGAAATATCTTACTATCATGGAGTTTTTATTTAATTTATGCCAAGTTTTCACACTGACACCGCTACCTACGAAATCATGGCGAGAATATGCGAAATTTAGATGTTACGATGCAATTTCCGCGTTTTACGGCGTCAGTGTGCAAACAAGTTTGCGATTGTGTAAGTAGGGATTTTTTTGTTGTTCATAAAATACACAATGCAGACTGGGATACGAAGATATGACACGAGATAGTCTAAAAACACGATTATCGCTTATTGAATCAACCTGTATTTAATCATTTTGTGATGCACACACAAACATTATCACAAAATGAGCAGTGTTGAGTATGCTCAACGTCTATTAGGTTAACTGAATTGTTCAATGTTGGACAATGTTGAGTATTCTCAACATATTTCATAATTAGGGGTCTAATGAGGCTGAGAAAAATAGTAGTAAAAATCATACATAAATAACTTTTTAGAAAATATATTGGAACAGAGAACGGAGAAGGATCCTAAAACCACAAATCTGCGCCCTGGATATGGAATTTCACTCCCATTTTCAAACTTAAAAATTCATAGCTCTAGTCCATATGTAATGTGTATTAAGGTATATAATAAACTCCCAAAGAGTATTAAAGACGAAGATAAGGATAGTAAATTTAATAAAAAAATTACCAAATATTTAGTAGATAACTGTTTCTATAGTTTACAAGAGTTCTTTGAAAGCTAATATGTAGTATTACATAGCATAGATTGTAATAAATTTATATGGTTGTGATTTTTAAGTATGTAAAAACTAAAGCAAATTCTATTCTATTGCTACGTTAATAAAGTAAATTTTTAAAACAAAAAATAAAAACCGACTTCCAAAAACTTATAAACTAAAAACCAGAAAATAATATGTTAATTACCTCAAAGAAACGGATAATCAACGATTCATATATACATATACAGATATTTATAGTTTTTAAACCTGTTATTTTTGAAGTTGGTGCCTGCCACGCAAAGCTGGCTATGTTGAGCTCCTTAGCTGACACCGACTTCAAAAATAACAGGTTTAAAAACTATAAATATCTGTATATGTATATATGAATCGTTGATTATCCGTTTCTTTGAGGTAATTAACATATTATTTTCTGGTTTTTAGTTTATAAGTTTTTGGAAGTCGGTTTTTATTTTTTGTTTTAAAAATTTACTTTATTTTTAAATTTTTAGTGGCGCTGGAAAATATTGTTTGAACCAAATAGACTTAAGTCTATTTACTTAAAAGAAAAAAATTCCAAATCGGTCTAGCCGTTTTCAATCAAATAGCCGTAATCTGGGAACAAACCTACATAAAAATTGCTCTTTGTTTTGAAGTCAGTTAAGACTGAAAACTTATTTCTAATAAGAAATGCACGAGAAACTAAGAAAAATGCCAAAATCGCTATATGTGTGCCTATGATATTTGAAGAGTTCCCTCGATTTCTCCAAGATCCCATCATCAGATCCTGATTTGGTTGCAATGGAACCACCTCGAAGGTATCCCCTTTAAAACAAAAAAAGAATTTTCTAAATAGGTTCAGCCATCTTCAAGTAATCGGGGAAGAAACCTAGATACAAATTTACTCTTTTTTTGAAGTCGGTTAACACTAGAAACTTGATGCTAATAAGAAATGGACGAGAAATTACGAAAAATACCGAAATCGCTATATGTATGCCTATAATATTTGAAGAGTTCCCTCGTTTTCTCCAAGATCCCATCATCAGATCCTGATTTGGTTGCAATGGGACCACCTCGAAAGTCTACTCTTTCAAACAAAAAAAGAATTTTCCAAATCGGTCCAGCCGTCTTCAAGTAATCGGTGAACAAACACACAAAAAAAAAATAAAAAAAAAAATAAAAAAAAAAAACATACAGACGAATTGAGAACCGTCCTTCTTTTGGAAGTCGGTTAAAAATAGTAGGTACTCTAATTACGTAGATATTGTTACAGAATTTAAGGATAGTTAGGCTTAAATATGTACTTAATTAGTAGTATACCACTAATTAAAAGAATGTATAAATTACATGTTGCAGTGCCCTGCAGGGTTTCATAGCTGAACTATTAGAAATGAAAGACCTATATGTAAACCTATGAAAGCAATAAACGAACTGATAACTGAACTTCACTCGCTTCGTTCACTCGGTTATCAAGTTGTTGGATCACGGGATTAATAAGTCTGGCTCGATTTCGATGTTCACATAAAAGGGTCAATCGCAGAAAAAAATTATACCTTTTACTTTTTTGTCTGATCACGGTGTGTCTTATACCATTTTACTCAGAATCATGAGCACTTTTTGTTTATGAAATAAACAAATGTCCCAACTTTTCCGTAAAAATGAATGTGAGTTTCTTTATGCTCAAACTAAATATAGGGGAAAATAGTAACGAAACTGAGATTTTTTGATCAGTTTCGTTACTATTAACCCTATATTTAGTTTGGGCGTAATGAAACTGAGATTCACAATAATACGGAAAAGTTGGACAATTGGGACAACCTTTTTTATTTCATAAATGAAAAGTGCTCATGATTCTGAGTAAAATAGTGTAAGACACACCATGATCAGGCAAAAAAATAAAAGGTACATTTTTTCTGCGATTGACCCGAAAATAAAAGTAAAATCCTCTCTGCAAGAGGTATACAACAACTAATGAAACTCAGTCGAAAATCTCCCGCACCATGCTGCAGGTGCAGTACCGGGAAATTTTAGTTAGCGAGCACCGGGATTTCCCGGTACTGCCATACTAAAATTTCCCGGTACTGCACGCCTTACCTGCATACGAGCATACTACTACCACAGTATAGGTACAAACAGCAACACAGTTAACTATACACTTCAAAAATGGGAAATACTGCAAGAAAGAGAATCACACTTGAAGGCGTTGTGTTATGCATGTGTGCGTGTGTTTATGAGTATAAATTGGCTATTATTCAAAAGAGTTTTGAAGCAATAATTTTTCTTTTATGGCTGATCCAACGTCATTATTGACATTAATGCCAAATTATTGAATTCATGGAAAATAATGAATGAATAATAAATTTAAATTACATTATATTGGTGCACCATATCAAAAATATGAAGCACCAATCAAAGCATTAGCAATATAATTAGTTTATTTCATCCCAACCTTCGTCTGAAAGATAAATCATAATTTTGACAAATTCACCTGTCTTGTTGAAATAAAACCTTTATTTACAGTATGGAAAAAAAAAACTTTGCCCAAACAACTAAAATGACAAAGCTCAAAGGCACATTACACATACGCAAACGTTATTTGATTTGAAGTTGACATAATACAAATATATATATCTCTTTCAATCCTTATCATTTTCTCTCTGCTCTGTCTTTAATGGGCAGTTAAGTGTGTTGCTGTTTGTACCTAATAGCAGTAATTTTTCTTCATACAATAGGAATGTCTGCGCGCCGTTTTTTTTTTTGGAAACTGACAAACTCACAACCCATATGGGCATAGCGATTGTCGGACCGGGTGGTCGGCCGTGGCGTTCCCTGGGGTCGAACCAGGTCGCTAGCCCGACCACCCCGAGTTGGGTCGGACTGGGTGGGTGCCGGGGGTGCCTGGGGTCGAACCAGGTCACCTTGTCCCGGTCGACCTCGATAGGATCGGGCTAGATGGGGGCCTGCGTGTCAGCGCGTCGGCGCGCCGTGTACGAACGCACTACAAGCAAAGTTTTTTTTTTTTTTTTTTTTTTTTTTTTTTTAAACCTGACAAACTCAGGTTTGTCAGCAAAGTTTAAAGAATGCTAAAGCATGCTCCAGTACGAATCGATTTACTGTCATTAAAAAGAAATTCGTCCACAGAGAATTAGTCGTCAAATCGGAAAAAATGCCAATTTGAAATATACCTATTAGGAAAGTTTTCCATCCAGAATATTGTCCAAAATAGAATTATGTCCTCTGGTAAAATTGTCCAAAGTTAATATAGGCCGACAGGAATAATAACCATTTGTATTTATGTCCACTTGGAAGTATTACCATTTGAAATGTACAAATGGAAATATGTCCATTTGTATTTACGTTCACTCGGAAGTATTAGTATACTTGAAATATGTACAAATGGAAATACGTCCATTTGTATTTACGTCCATATTTTTTATTATAGACATCAACATCCTATCGTTATTGAAGATTTTACAGGTACAAGCTTATCAATAGGACAATTTTCCACTTGGCCCTTATTCATTTTATACTATATTCATCCTAGACAGAATTATATGTTGACAATATTCTTTTTGGACATAATTCGTTTTTTTTTTTTTTTTTATGTGTGATAGACAAGCATTTGACTCCGATCGCACCTGATGTTAAGTGACGATGAAGCCTAGGATGTAGCATGCTTGTCTAGAAGATGTCTATTCACTCTCAACTTGAAGAGATCCAAGTTATATTTTTCTGGGAAAAGATGGGCGGGAAGAGAGTTCCACTCTTTTGCGGTCCTTATAAGGAAGGTGGATGCAAAGCGTTTTGTACGAACTCGTGGAATATCGACGACATAAGGGTGGAACCCTAATCCACGCCGAGTGACGTAATGATGGAATGGAGACGGTGGAATCAAATCATGCAATCCCAGCGCACACTCACCGAAATGTATCCTGTAAAAAACCGATAACCTGGCGACATTTCTGCGGTGCTCAAGACTCTGCAGCTTCTCCTGAGCTAACACAGGGTCACCAATGAGCTTCTTCGCACGCTTGTCAATTTGAGCTTAAATTTACATTACGGTCTGAAATAAAATTAGACATTATTCACTTTGTGCGTATTAAATTTTGCACATTTTTTATAATGGCCATAATTCAATTCAGACTTAATTAATGTTGAACGAAAATAAACTTGGTCATAATTACTTTTTATCAGATTTACACTTTGGTCAAAATTCCAAATGGTCAATTCAAGTGGACGAATTTCTTTTTGTACTTAATGACAGTAAATCTACGAATCGTACTGTCGCGCGCCCCTAAACGACCGATGTTGGACTACTTGTTTGTCGTTATACTTTATACTTTGCTACAACTCTCTCTCCGACCGATGTTGGCTATGGCAACCATTTCCACTCCTAATGGCAATTTCAATACAAACTGCATAACTAAGCATTGTAATCCTATACAAATACATGCGATTGCAAAGTTACTTTTGTAGTTCAAATGGAAAATATAATGGTACTGACTAAAATAACCGACGTGGTTTAACGTTACATCTGAAAACTTTTTTTTTATCCATTTATTGAAGACAGTTTATACATTGATGGCACTTCATGACTCACTATTTGTGCATTTTGATTTGACCTGACACCTTGTTCGTTGTCCTCGTCTTTCGGACATGTGTTCCGGAATATTTACAAGTAATGTTGTTTTCCTTTATTCATAATTTTATACAATACCCAATGATCCATGTGTTTATAGCTTAGAGCAACGCGAATTTTGTGGGGAGTCGCCTTGCTTTAGTATTTCCCCTCTGCCAAGCAATTTGCGCCAGTGCTCATATTCGTTCTATAAAACTAGTTGCAATTGGATTAGTCGTCAGACTAAATCTAGTAATTCACCTGGAGATATCTCCGTGAATATGCAGAATTGTTCCGCATTTCGCTGCAAAAGGAGATCTAACACTTCAAACGTACAAAGAGATGGTGTTTCCTTTCACATCTAAAGTATTTAGAATCACATTATCATTATTTACTTCCTTTAAAACATAAAAAGTACTGAAATCTGAACTGACATTATTTGAAGTTTGTTTACTAGTTGACAACAAAGCAACCTCGCATTGCCATGGTGTTCTGCTAAACTTATCAACGTTGTCCTCATTACACTATTTCAATGCAAAATGTATTTTTGTGAATGTGAATTGCTCAATGTGTTCTATTTGTTACGTGTTAGTCTCGTAGTGGTGATGGATGATTTTTCATGTACGCGTGTGTAAGTGTGCGTCACCTCATTCCCCCTCGTCAAATATGACAAAAATTTGTGTACCGGACAAGTCACTGATGACGTCTCCTTTCCGCATTGCTCTAAGGTTTATAGCCTCTAAATCAAACAGATTATGCACTGGCCGTCGTCGTCTACAAACCGCCTTTAGATACTTGCGGCATATTGAATCCACGATGTCTATGACATATTTCGTGCTGTTGTAGAATAACACCTTTTTTGTGAACTAGAGTGTATTGTTATATTTTGATGCATAGTGCTACGTATTACACTTAGCTTGGTAAACAGTCAAAGATGTGTCACCTGTTTTTCGAATAAACGTACCAGCTGTATAATTATTTTTTGCGGTTTAAAAACGTCACGAAAAATCATAACACGGAAAAACACGATTTTTTTGTACGGGGCTTGAAAGTTTCCGAACGTTTTAAACGTCTAAAACTACCTTATTTGTAATAAAAGTACCTATAATTTTTATGTTGTGTTTTGTTAAATACGTGACTGCTTTTTACTGATAAGAGTAAATTCTGTCTTTTATGTTTTATTTATCTGATAATTGAATCTAAAGAAAATAATAATCTCACTTTTCCATTGATTTTTGCTTAATGTCACTTTTCAGGCCTGTGTTTTCCCTAACTTTAATTTAGTTTAAGGAACAATGACACTATATCTGGTTATTTGAAAGAAAAACCAATGTTTTTGTTTCAAAACTCTCAAAGAAAACTTGTTAAATAACATTTATTCACGCGGATGACTATCAGTCTCATAAACAGTTAATAATTTTATTCATTACACACCGTGACATTAAACAAAATAATCAAACGGTAATGTTCGAAGCAGCTTGTAGCAGTTATAAAGGCTTTAAACATAAAACAGCATTTTTTAAATTGACCAAAGCGAGTGAATTTATAGTAATTTGAGCTGAGAAAATTGACACTACATCGAAAACGACGACTAATAATGCTAAAAATCTATACCTATAAATTTTAGTAATTAAATTAAAACCTCAATGTCATTTAACGTACTAAAAATACAGTACAATACATATTTATTATAAGCCTGCACTAAGACTCGAAATTTAAAATAAAACGGTCATTATTGATATACTGTCACTTTAACAGTCTTAACACAAAGTATAACATTAAAAATTGCCAGAGGACAAGTGTCATTAAAGCGAAAATTACACTATTGCTTTAGATTGAGTCTTCATATTGATACTACATTATAAGTTCGAACTGACGTTTTACGAATAGATACTGTATTCCATTGAAAAATTGTAGTACTTTCCGCTTAACCTCACAGAACACCGTCATTAAACAAAAAATTACAACGTCCACAGAATTTCGCTGTATTTGTAACTTTTTTTTTTATTATATTTTTTTTAAGCTTATCCAATAGCTTGGTCGGCTTCTGCGACCAGTTGCTGCGCATAGAAAGGCTCTGCCCTAGCTCTATAGAGTTAGTGCATGCTACTCACTACTTGTGATGGTGGTGGATCTAAGGTACCTACTGTATTTCTAACGATAGTAACATTGTTCCAAAAAGTCACGCGTCAATTTCCACTATTCGCCGTAATAACACTAGCGCCCTCTGTCGTTTTAAATAGAGCTAGAGCAATAGGTGTCTTTGTATTGCGTTCCTTACAATCACGTGAGTTAGATGGCGTTGTTAACTCAAAAACGTCATTTTTTGCATAGTGACGTTATGATTTTCAAGGAGCGAAGTATTTCTCTGCGAGCTCTGTTGATTGTACCAACGATGTAAATATTGTTGTAAAAAATGTCACAATTTGTTGACAAGACATATCTATAACCCTTTAGGATAACAGTAACGTGCATTATCTACGCAAAACAAAAGGCAACTGACTACCAGAATTGATGATCTTGTTTATTTGCTTGCACATTACCCTTCCATTCTTGGGACTCCCCGCAATGACCGAACATTCCATTATTCTTTGAATACTGACGGGGTAGGACAAAAATGACCGAGCGGCAGTTCTAGGTAAATCGTTTATTGTTTATTAGCCTTGTGCTTATTATGTAAATTTGGGCCCGATTTTGCAACTTCACGTCCTTTTGACAGGTATTTAGCAACATTAAATGGCACTCACCTGTGCCCTGACCGGGAATCGAACCCGGTACCTCTGGATTTCCGGCCCAGTGACTCAACCACTCGTCCACGGGAGCACCCAGCCAGCGCCCTCAATTTTGCCATCTACATTGACTTCTGTATCATTCTGGTTTAAAAGGATATTAACCTAAACGCCATCTATGAGAACCTATATTACACAGGTATCTTACCCCAATACGCACCTTTACAGCTGCGACAATCGAGCAAGAGATGTCGCTACTAATAATACTTTACATGAAAGAAACATTTTTTGTCTCTTTATTGGTTTTTAAATGCGCATCCGCATTTCTTTCATGTAAAGCATATTATATTTGTTGATAATTTTTAGTTTTATATTTATTTTGTATGTATTAGTACCTATTGCTTTTCCTTCTTTAATAAATCGCTAGTACGGCAGATTTTTTTATTACCTCCCGTGTTGTGTTCATTATTTTATGTCTACACTTGGCAGAAAGCGGCGTTTTTCGTACGTGCTGCGTGCGGAAAAAGTCACTTTATGGCCAGGTGTGGCATAAAAATATATGTCGTCGTGCCGTGTCACTAGCGCCACCAGTGGAAGACTCGCGAACTATTCTGACAACTTAGAGAACGCATTGCTGCGCTTTTAGCGCTTACTGTCCTTATACACTAACTGACAGGTTTGAGTAGACGGAAACGTCAAGTGGTTAACTTGGGTGTAGTCTGCACGAGGCTAGCAACGTTATGGTTAGGTTGGTAGACTGGTAAAGACAGGTTAGCCAACTGTTGGTTTCTTTGGCACTACACAGTGGCAGCGGCCCATACAACGGCTTGGACACGCGTTTTGGCGCTTAGTATTTTTGCTATAATTTCAAAACTACAAGCCGTATCTTTGATATTTTTAACGGATATTTAAAAAACTATTGTCCTTGTAATTTATTGCTTAAAATATAAATGGTAACACATTTTCTGCATACAAAAAAAATAAAAATTCGTTAAATCAATGATATCGAAATTACGCAATGTTTATGAGGTGTTCGACAAAATAAACTAATTATTGTTAAAAAATATATGTATACATCGTGATTTTTATGTACACCAAATATAACGCCTGAAGCAATGTAACTTTTAAGTTGTACATTGATTGCTATTTTATTTGTGCTGGCGCACTCACACGTCACGGCCATTGAACAAACAAATACCTAATAAGACTTTATTTTATTATTAATTAATTACATTCAAAACTATGAAAACTAATACTGTAGTATACCTTCTTTAAGAAAAAATAAATGCAATAGCTTGATACTGAGCCATTCATCTGAGATAATGACTATAACAGACACACGATTTTTACCCAGTTGTGAATCGAGCAAGTTTAAAGGTCTCTTACATCGTAGTGAGTCCGAAAATTCAAAAAAATATCGCTTGATTCTAATGAACCAATCATCATACTTTGATTATGACTCAAATGTCTGGGCCGTTGTATGGGCCGCTGCCACAGTGCGCTAGCTGCGCTCCGGCGCAGCGGCAGATTGCATTTGACCGCGACAGAGTACAGACGTTAGCCTCGTGCTGAATACGCCACGTTTCCCTGAAGCGTTACCCTGAAGGCTTAACCCGAAGGCTTATTTTCTTAAGATTGTAATCTATTCGCTCACTCAAATACCTACGCCATAATATTGTAACAACTATTGTAATGATTTAAAGAGAATCGCTTCTTCTCACCAGAATGTCATTTACCGAAGCGCCAAAATAATCAGATGAATAAACGATTTGATTTGACATGAATGCTTTTCTTCAATCAACATACCCCAACGGCCAGGATTATGCAGTTAATACTTTCTGTCAGTTCACGATTCGCCATATATATCAGTCTCATTTTCGCGAGCCCGAAGGGCGAGCTTCAGGCTGCGAGGCCGAAGGCCGAGTTCCTGCATGCGTTCTATAAACCGCAGTAAATACAAGCTAGGCCAAAGAGGAGAAGCGCCCTATGTTATTTTGTACAAACAACAAAGCAAATAAGACAATTTGAGCAAGCCCCTTCGGCCGCGTACGAAACCGGATACGAAAACGAATATTTTTTGTACTTGTACGAAACCAGTTGCGAATAAAGAGTTTTTTTATATTCTTACGAAACTGCAGTTATCCTTTCGTGACTCGTTATAAGCAAATAGTTTTTATGTAAAGGGTATAATTATTTCTTCTATGAAAATATTAGTAATACGATTTCTATAAGACAACCTCATAAAGGTCATGATTTAGATTGATTTGCGATAGAAGAATATTTTTTCTTCTATCGCAACTGGTTTCGAACCTCCGGTTTCGTACGCGGCCGAAGGGGAGCAAGCTTGAAACTAACAAGCTTCTCTGCAAGTGTTTTATATCAGTAAGTCCAACAGAGGGCGAAGGCCGAGCACCGTGCGAGGGCCAAAGGCGTATATGAGTCTCATTTTCGGGAGCCCGAAGGACGAGATTCAGGCTGCAAAACCAAAGACCAAGCGCCTCTGCAAGAACGCTATATTCGGAAGTAATAGGCAAAAATCATACACTTTACACGCAAGCAGGAATCTTGTCATAGTCTTTTTTGTATTCAGGTTTAAATTTTTTTTATCTACATCCATATCAATTTCCCTACAATATGTTCAGGAACGATAACCAAATGAAATAAGAAACCCGTACCTTTGGTTGTACCTTAATGTTTACATTAAAGCACGCTGCATTTTAATGTTTACATTAAGGTATCGGTAACCAAAACCGCGTGGGGTCATTAATTCCGGAAAAAAATTAACACCACGATGCAGCTTGTAGTATGGAGATTTCACAGATGTAACAGCGCCATCTACCGGTGTATTGTTATACTAGAGTTTATATAGAAAAATAAACTTAAGTAAATGTTATACACAGTTAAACATAAAGTTTTAACTTATTAGTTTTACTTAGGTTTTATACCTACAAATAAGTTATTAGTACCACTTAAAAAGGCAGGCCATATTTGTACATGTTGTAAAAAACTAATGAGATACATGTAGATAAAGTAATTTATGCGACTGTACATAATTAGGGATTAAATCACTCGTGTCATCTTATTTTGAACTCGCATTTGGCTTGTTTCATAAAACCACACTCGTGTATTAATGCCTCTCATTATGCACCAGTCAGATAAATAACTATTAACTTCATTTTGATCTTAAGCGCATTTCCTTATAGTAACGGCTATGGAATGGAACCCTACACTGAGCATGGTCCGACATACTCTTGACCAGTTATTTCATATTTTTTACAAAGTAAAAAAAGTCTTTTATGCCACACCTGGCCATAAAATGATGTACACAATACGGGGACGGGAGGCAATAAGGGCCGATACAGACGGACTGCAACCCAACTGCAACACAACTGCGCAGTCGACGTGCAGTTGTGATGCAGTTCCCATACAAATCGTAGGGAGTTGCAGTTGGGTTGCAGTCTGTCTGTATCGGCCCTAAAGAATGCCCTCGATCGCATATTTACGTCCCTCGCTTACAGCTCGGGCCGCAGACATCTGCGATCGCCTTTCTTTGTATTACCACCCTACGAGTATATCATAACTTGGCCATACAGCGGGGCAATGCGGCTGGCATATTTGGCACTTTTGGACCAGGTGTGTCGGGCCGGGATATAATTTAGAAATTTAGAAAAGTATTTAGTTCTAGTAATTTATTCCATATAGTATATTTAATTTTAATTTAGTTTTATCTTTAGGTAGTTACTGTTTTTATATTTTATCTTTCTGTTATATAAATGACAACTAGGGAGTCGGTAAAAAAAATACATTTGTATAAGTATAACAGCCACAAACTGTAATCAAAAGTAGCCGATCGCACCGAGCATTGAAAACGCTTTATATAATGAATCATCTTGCTTTGTGATGTTGCTATGTGTGTTTCTTGAAATAAAACCTTTTTTAACTTGGCTTTTGAATTGATGCTGAATTCTGAGACTTTATATTATGTTTTCAAGAAAGCTGCCATAACCGCCACGTCCCCGAAAAAGTTGACATTCTGGTGGAATGCTCCAGAAAAAGACCTTTTCACACCTCCGATTCAGAAAAAGTATTTTGCTCCCTCATAAGAGGGATCAAAGTGGCACTTTTCTGTTCAAGGACAACAGGGTATTTTTAGTTTGAACCCACTTAGAATATATGCCATACCATAGACATCTTTCTTAGTTAGGTACACACAGAGGGCGCTATAATAAGGAATGGTCCAGATCACAGGTGTTTGCGGGAAGTGGTATTGGAAATAAGAATCGTTTTATAAAATAATAATATAAATTATACAATTGAACATTTCATTTTTAATAAAAATGTGTGATGCTCTTTGAGTAACTATAAATTTCGTTATTTTGGTAGATAGCGTTTGTATTTGAATTATAAAAGCAGTATGTGTCACAAGGTACCTAGCAAAATTATTTTCACCACGGGCGTAACGTTAACACTTGAATCCCTAACAATGCTCGGGATTATAGGGTAAGTGCTCCAGTGAATGAACAAATCCAGTGAACGAACAAAATGCATGTTTTTGTCGTAAAATAAGATTTCTGTACCTTTCTACCACGCGTGATATTTTTTTTTCGGTTAGCAACATTATTTGACAAGTTCTGGTAGCACTTACTTCAACTCAAACGCATCAGTGTCAAAATAGCGGCGATGTAAAGTGGGCATGTGGTTGCTGTTCGTTTTTTATATGGAGGTGTAATAAGGGTTAAGGTAAACTACGTTGTGTTTTATGTGTTACTGCGTGTGTCCCGTGCGTGTGCCTTGTACAGTGCTTGTTTTTTTTAAGCCGTAAGGCCATGTTCGTGCTATTAATGTATAGTTTAATGTGATTTATTTTCAAATAGTGGTTTTTAATCCAGTGTTCTATAACTAGATCTCAAAATAGCTTAAATCCAATGAACGAACGGGGGGGTTCATTCACTGAAATCACGTGATTTATTGTTTGTTCAATATCTGACGTTTTAGTAGTAGTTATAAGATTTGGTTTTCTATGACTTCGATAGAAATGTGCTGTTTGACAAAAGGCCAGTGTTCGAACAAAACTTTAAATATTCAATTTTTAACAGTTTATTCAATTTTTAACAGTTTATTCACTGGCCTGAGTTTTTCAGTGAATGAACTACCGCAATGACAGATAGTTCATTAATTTGTTTCCAAAAACCAGTGAATGAAATACAAAATTTATTGTATTTTTCATGTTTTAGAACATGGAAACTTCAAAATCATCACACAAAAGATTCCAATATGATCAAGAATCTTTTTCGATTTTTACACCAAAATAAAGCAATTTTTTTAAGGTAGTTCATTCATTGGTTTCATTTGTTCATTTACTAGAATTTTGTGTTCATTCACTGGTGATTTTCCATTTTATCCCCTACAGCTTGCTATAATTTAAAATTGTAAAGCACTTCTGCAAAATAAAAGTGATTTTAGAAAACTAGAATAGTTGTTTACTCTATAGGAATAGTAATATTTGAATTGAATTACTGCTATCTGCTAAAAATATATTTTTAAAGTTGAAAATTTCCTTAAGTGTTCATTCACTGGAGCACTTACGGGTAAGTGCTCCAGTGAATGAACAAATCCAGTGAACGAACAAAATGCATGTTTTTGTCGTAAAATAAGATTTCTGTACCTTTCTACCACGCGTGATATTTTTTTTTCGGTTAGCAACATTATTTGACAAGTTCTGGTAGCACTTACTTCAACTCAAACGCATCAGTGTCAAAATAGCGGCGATGTAAAGTGGGCATGTGGTTGCTGTTCGTTTTTTATATGGAGGTGTAATAAGGGTTAAGGTAAACTACGTTGTGTTTTATGTGTTACTGCGTGTGTCCCGTGCGTGTGCCTTGTACAGTGCTTGTTTTTTTTAAGCCGTAAGGCCATGTTCGTGCTATTAATGTATAGTTTAATGTGATTTATTTTCAAATAGTGGTTTTTAATCCAGTGTTCTATAACTAGATCTCAAAATAGCTTAAATCCAATGAACGAACGGGGGGGTTCATTCACTGAAATCACGTGATTTATTGTTTGTTCAATATCTGACGTTTTAGTAGTAGTTATAAGATTTGGTTTTCTATGACTTCGATAGAAATGTGCTGTTTGACAAAAGGCCAGTGTTCGAACAAAACTTTAAATATTCAATTTTTAACAGTTTATTCAATTTTTAACAGTTTATTCACTGGCCTGAGTTTTTCAGTGAATGAACTACCGCAATGACAGATAGTTCATTAATTTGTTTCCAAAAACCAGTGAATGAAATACAAAATTTATTGTATTTTTCATGTTTTAGAACATGGAAACTTCAAAATCATCACACAAAAGATTCCAATATGATCAAGAATCTTTTTCGATTTTTACACCAAAATAAAGCAATTTTTTTAAGGTAGTTCATTCATTGGTTTCATTTGTTCATTTACTAGAATTTTGTGTTCATTCACTGGTGATTTTCCATTTTATCCCCTACAGCTTGCTATAATTTAAAATTGTAAAGCACTTCTGCAAAATAAAAGTGATTTTAGAAAACTAGAATAGTTGTTTACTCTATAGGAATAGTAATATTTGAATTGAATTACTGCTATCTGCTAAAAATATATTTTTAAAGTTGAAAATTTCCTTAAGTGTTCATTCACTGGAGCACTTACCCTACTTAACAATCCATTTCTATTGTACAATCCTTCGCTTCGTTCAGGATGCAATAAACGCCCTCGCCGTAAATAGATCATTTTGCTCCCTTGTGACACAATCTACTATTGTTATACCTATGAAAGCAACCAACCCAGCAAGCACCTGTGACTCTTTTGGTGTTGCAGGTGTCTATGGGCGACGGTGATTGCTTACCATCAGGCGACCCGTCTGCTTGTTTGCCCCCTATTTAATAGAAAAAAATATATACTATATCGCAATGAAAAAAGGCAAAAAAATATGCATCATAATTTATTACAGAACAGGCAAAATATTAGGATTAGGGATGTAACGATACACAGTTTTGCCGATACGATACCGATACCGATATATAGTAGTTAATATCGGCGATACCGATACCAATACCGATATCTTAGCTATCTTAGCTGAAGCGATATCTTAACTGAAGTATGAACTACAGATATTTGTATGTCCTTAATATAACTAATGGCAATGACTACTGGCTATATTTACCAGAGAGTCAACCTTGAAAGTGTAAAGTAACAATAAATAAATTGTCAAGTCAAAATTGATTTTTTTTTAATTAAAAACCAAATATTTAATTAACATAGTAATTATGATTGCACAAGGTGATAGACCAATACATAAATAAAATCAGAAATTGAATTACTTTTTGCAGATTTTTTTTTCATACAGCAAGTTCTTTTCGAGCTCTCAAATATCGGTTGTATAATATCGGCGATACCGATATATCGGTATCGGTATCATTACATCCCTAATTAGGATATACAAAATGCATTTATAAAGTAAGCACTACAAAAAAATAAAAAATTCCACAAATTAAACATGAATCCCCGACTTTCCACCGAGGCCAATCTTCCCTCCAAGTCCGCCTCCAATTTTGCCCTCTCCGCAGTCATCTTCCTTGCCTGGCTTTCCTCGCTTGCCTGGTTTCCCTGGCTTGCCTGTATCGTCGCAGTCATCACCAGGTTTTCCCGGCTGTCCTTGCTTTCCTGGTTTGTCTGGTTTCCCTGGCTTGCCTGTCTCGTCGCAGTCATCACCAGGTTTTACCGGCTGTCCTGGCTTTCCTGAATTGTCTGGTTTCCCTGGCTTGCCTGTCTCGTCGCAGTCATCACCAGGTTTTCCGGGCTGTCCTGGCTTTCCTGGTTTGTCTGATTTCCCTGGCTTGCGTATCTCGTCGCAGTCATCACTAACAGGTTTTCCTAACTGTTCTGGGTTGCCTGGCTTGCCAAGCTCTCCTGGGTTGCCTGGTCCTCCAGGCCGGCCTGAATGCCCTGGTTTACCTGGCTTGCCTGGCTCTCCTAGGTTGCCTGGTTTGCCTGGTTGTCCTGGTTTGCCTGGCTTGCCAGGCTTGCCTGGTTCTCCTGGGTTGCCTGGTTCTCCTGGATGGCCTGGTTGTCCTGGGTTTCCTGGTTGTCCTGGATGTCCTGGTTTGCCTGGCTTGCCTGGCTCTCCTGGATTGCCTGGTTCTCCTGGACGACCTGGTTGTCCTGGGTTGCCTGGATGTCCTGGATGTCCTGGTTTGCCGGGCTTTCCTGGCTTGCCTGGCTCTCCTGGGTTGCCTGGTTCTCCTAGATGACCTGGTTGTCCTGAGTTGCCTGGATGTCCTGGATGTCCTGGTTTGCCTGGCTTGCCTGGCTCTCCTGGTTGGCCTGGGTTGCCTGGTTTGCCTGGCTTGCCGGGCTTGCCTGGCTCTCCTGGGTTGCCTGGTTCTCCTGGATGACCTGGATGTCCTGGTTTGCCGGGCTTGCCTGGTTTGTCTGGCTCTCCTGGATGACCTGGTTGTCCTGGCTTGCCTGGCTCTCCTGGTTGTCCTGGGTTGCCTGGATGTCCTGGGTAGCCTGGCTGTCCTGGTTTGCCTGGCTCTCCTGGGTTGCCTGGATGTCCTGGATGTCTTGGTTTGCCGGGCTTGCCTGGCTTGCCTGGCTCTCCTGGGTTGCCTGGTTCTCCTGGATGACCTGGTCGTCCTGGGTTGCCTGGATGTCCTGGATGACCTGGGTTGCCTGGATGTCCTGGTTTGCCGGGCTTGCCTGGTTTGTCTGGCTCTCCTGGATGACCTAGTTGTCCTGGCTTGCCTGGCTCTCCTGGATGACCTGGTTGTCCTGGTTTGCCGGGCTTGCCTGGTTTGTCTGGCTCTCCTGGGTTGCCTGGTTCTCCTGGATGACCTGGTTGTCCTGGTTTGCCGGGCTTGCCTGGTTTGTCTGGCTCTCCTGGATGGCCTGGTTGTCCTGGGTTGCCTGGCTCTCCTGGTTGTCCTGGGTTTCCTGGTTGTCCTGGTTTGCCGGGCTTGCCTGGGTTGCCTGGTTCTCCTGGATGGCCTGGTTCTCCTGGACGACCTGGTTGGCCTGGGTTGCCTGGATGTCCTGGATGTCCTGGTTTGCCGGGCTTGCCTGGCTTGCCTGGCTCTCCTGGATGGCCTGGTTGTCCTGGCTTGCCTGGCTCTCCTGGTTGTCCTGGGTTACCTGGTTGTCCTGGTTTGCCGGGCTTGCCTGGGCTGCCTGGTTCTCCTGGGTTGCCTGGTACTCCTGGATGACCTGGTTGTCCTGGTTTGCCGGGCTTGTCTGGTTGACCTGGTTTGCCAGGCTTGCCTGGTTTGTCTGGCTCTCCTGGATGACCTGGTTGTCCTGGCTTGCCTGGCTTGCCTGGGTTGCCTGGTTCTCCTGGATGGCCTGGTTGTCCTGGGTTGCCTGGTTGTCCTGGATGTCCTGGTAGTCCTGGGTTGCCTGGTTCTCCTGGATGGTCTGGTTGTCCTGGCTTGCCTGGCTCTCCTGGTTGTCCTGGGTTTCCTGGTTGTCCTGGTTTGCCGGGCTTGCCTGGTTTGTCCGGCTCTCCTGGGTTGCCTGGTTCTCCTGGATGGCCTGGTTGTCCTGGTTTGCCTGGATGTCCTGGTTTGCCGGGCTTGCCTGGGTTTCCTGGTTCTCCTGGGTTGCCTGGTTCTCCTGGATGACCTGGTTGTCCTGGTTTGCCGGGCTTGCCTGGTTTGTCTGGCTCTCCTGGTTTGCCTGGTTGTCCTGGGTTGCCTGGCTCTCCTGGATGGCCTGGTTGTCCTGGCTTGCCTGGCTCTCCTGGATGACCTGGTTGTCCTGGCTTGCCTGGCTTGCCTGGGTTGCCTGGTTCTCCTGGATGGCCTGGTTGTCCTGGGTTGCCTGGTTGTCCTGGATGTCCTGGGTTTCCTGGTTGTCCTGGTTTGCCGGGCTTGCCTGGCTCTCCTGGATGGCCTGGTTGTCCTGGCTTGCCTGGCTCTCCTGGTTGTCCTGGGTTACCTGGTTGTCCTGGTTTGCCGGGCTTGCCTGGGCTGCCTGGTTCTCCTGGGTTGCCTGGTTCTCCTGAATGACCTGGTTGTCCAGGCTTGCCTGGTTTGTCTGGCTCTCCTGGATGACCTGGTTGTCCTGGTTTGCCTGGATGTCCTGGTTTGCCGGGCTTGCCTGGTTTGTCTGGCTCTCCTGGGTTGCCTGGTTCTCCTGGATGACCTGGTTGTCCTGGTTTGCCGGGCTTGCCTGGTTTGTCTGGCTCTCCTGGATGGCCTGGTTGTCCTGGGTTGCCTGGCTCTCCTGGTTGTCCTGGGTTTCCTGGTTGTCCTGGTTTGCCGGGCTTGCCTGGGTTGCCTGGTTCTCCTGGATGGCCTGGTTCTCCTGGACGACCTGGTTGGCCTGGGTTGCCTGGATGTCCTGGATGTCCTGGTTTGCCGGGCTTGCCTGGCTTGCCTGGCTCTCCTGGATGGCCTGGTTGTCCTGGCTTGCCTGGCTCTCCTGGCTCTCCTGGATGACCGGGTTGTCCTGGTTTGCCGGGCTTGCCGGGTTTGTCCGGCTCTCCTGGGTTGCCTGGTTCTCCTGGATGGCCTGGTTCTCCTGGATGGCCTGGTTGTCCTGGGTTGCCTGGATGTCCTGGGTTGCCTGGCTCTCCTGGATGGCCTGGTTGTCCTGGCTTGCCTGGCTCTCCTGGATGACCTGGTTGTCCTGGCTTGCCTGGCTTGCCTGGGTTGCCTGGTTCTCCTGGATGGCCTGGTTGTCCTGGGTTGCCTGGTTGTCCTGGATGTCCTGGGTTTCCTGGTTGTCCTGGTTTGCCGGGCTTGCCTGGCTCTCCTGGATGGCCTGGTTGTCCTGGCTTGCCTGGCTCTCCTGGATGTCCTGGGTTTCCTGGTTGTCCTGGTTTGCCGGGCTTGCCTGGCTCTCCTGGATGGCCTGGTTGTCCTGGCTTGCCTGGCTCTCCTGGTTGTCCTGGGTTACCTGGTTGTCCTGGTTTGCCGGGCGTGCCTGGGCTGCCTGGTTCTCCTGGGTTGCCTGGTTCTCCTGGATGGCCTGGTTGTCCTGGGTTGCCTGGTTGTCCTGGATGTCCTGGGTTTCCTGGTTGTCCTGGTTTGCCGGGCTTGCCTGGTTTGTCTGGCTCTCCTGGATGACCGGGTTGTCCTGGTTTGCCGGGCTTGCCGGGTTTGTCCGGCTCTCCTGGTTTGCCTGGTTCTCCTGGATGGCCTGGTTCTCCTGGATGGCCTGGTTGTCCTGGGTTGCCTGGATGTCCTGGGTTGCCTGGTTCTCCTGGATGACCTGGTTGTCCTGGTTTGCCGGGCTTGTCTGGTTGTCCTGGATGACCTGGTTGTCCTGGTTTGCCGGGCTTGCCGGGTTTGTCCGGCTCTCCTGGGTTGCCTGGTTCTCCTGGATGGCCTGGTTCTCCTGGATGGCCTGGTTGTCCTGGTTTGCCTGGATGTCCTGGTTTGCCGGGCTTGCCTGGGTTGCCTGGTTCTCCTGGGTTGCCTGGTTCTCCTGGATGACCTGGTTGTCCTGGTTTGCCGGGCTTGCCTGGTTTGTCTGGCTCTCCTGGTTTGCCTGGTTGTCCTGGGTTGCCTGGCTCTCCTGGATGGCCTGGTTGTCCTGGCTTGCCTGGTTTGTCTGGCTCTCCTGGTTTGCCTGGTTGTCCTGGGTTGCCTGGCTCTCCTGGATGGCCTGGTTGTCCTGGCTTGCCTGGCTCTCCTGGATGACCTGGTTGTCCTGGCTTGCCTGGCTTGCCTGGGTTGCCTGGTTCTCCTGGATGGCCTGGTTGTCCTGGGTTGCCTGGTTGTCCTGGATGTCCTGGGTTTCCTGGCTGTCCTGGTTTGCCGGGCTTGTCTGGTTGTCCTGGATGACCTGGTTGTCCTGGTTTGCCGGGCTTGCCGGGTTTGTCCGGCTCTCCTGGGTTGCCTGGTTCTCCTGGATGGCCTGGTTCTCCTGGATGGCCTGGTTGTCCTGGGTTGCCTGGATGTCCTGGGTTGCCTGGCTCTCCTGGATGGCCTGGTTGTCCTGGCTTGCCTGGCTCTCCTGGATGACCTGGTTGTCCTGGCTTGCCTGGTTGTCCTGGATGTCCTGGGTTTCCTGGTTGTCCTGGTTTGCCGGGCTTGCCTGGTTTGTCTGGCTCTCCTGGATGACCGGGTTGTCCTGGTTTGCCGGGCTTGCCGGGTTTGTCTGGCTCTCCTGGGTTGCCTGGTTCTCCTGGATGACCTGGTTGTCCTGGGTTGCCTGGATGTCCTGGATATCCTGTTTTGCTGGGCTTGCCTGGCTTGCTTGGCTCTCCTGGATGGCCTGGTTGTCCTGGATGACCTGGATGTCCTGGTTTGCCGGGCTTGCCTGGTTTGTCTGGCTCTCCTGGATGACCTGGTTGTCCTGGCTTGCCTGGCTCTCCTGGTGGTCCTGGGTTGCCTGGATGTCCTGGGTTGCCTGGTTCTCCTGGATGACCTGGTTGTCCTGGTTTGCCGGGCTTACCTGGTTTGTCCGGCTCTCCTGGGTTGCCTGGTTCTCCTGGATGACCTGGTTGTCCTGGGTTGCCTGGATGTCCTGGATGTCCTGGTTTGCCGGGCTTGCCTGGCTTGCCTGGCTCTCCTGGATGGCCTGGTTGTCCTGGCTTGCCTGGCTCTCCTGGATGACCTGGTTGTCCTGGCTTGCCTGGCTTGCCTGGGTTGCCTGGTTCTCCTGGATGGCCTGGTTGTCCTGGGTTGCCTGGTTGTCCTGGATGTCCTGGGTTTCCTGGTTGTCCTGGGTTGCCTGGTTGTCCTGGATGTCCTGGTAGTCCTGGGTTGCCTGGTTCTCCTGGATGGCCTGGTTGTCCTGGCTTGCCTGGCTCTCCTGGTTGTCCTGGGTTTCCTGGTTGTCCTGGTTTGCCGGGCTTGCCTGGTTTGTCTGGCTCTCCTGGATGACCGGGTTGTCCTGGTTTGCCGGGCTTGCCTGGTTTGTCCGGCTCTCCTGGGTTGCCTGGTTCTCCTGGATGGCCTGGTTGTCCTGGGTTGCCTGGTTGTCCTGGATGTCCTGGGTTTCCTGGTTGTCCTGGTTTGCCGGGCTTGCCTGGCTCTCCTGGATGGCCTGGTTGTCCTGGCTTGCCTGGCTCTCCTGGTTGTCCTGGGTTACCTGGTTGTCCTGGTTTGCCGGGCTTGCCTGGGCTGCCTGGTTCTCCTGGATGACCTGGTTGTCCTGGTTTGCCGGGCTTGTCTGGTTGTCCTGGATGACCTGGTTGACCTGGTTTGCCAGGCTTGCCTGGTTTGTCTGGCTCTCCTGGATGACCTGGTTGTCCTGGTTTGCCGGGCTTGCCTGGGTTGCCCGGTTCTCCTGGGTTGCCTGGTTCTCCTGGATGGCCTGGTTGTCCTGGGTTGCCTGGTTGTCCTGGATGTCCTGGGTTTCCTGGTTGTCCTGGTTTGCCGGGCTTGCCTGGTTTGTCTGGCTCTCCTGGATGACCGGGTTGTCCTGGTTTGCCGGGCTTGCCGGGTTTGTCCGGCTCTCCTGGGTTGCCTGGTTCTCCTGGATGGCCTGGTTCTCCTGGATGGCCTGGTTGTCCAGGGTTGCCTGGATGTCCTGGGTTGCCTGGCTCTCCTGGTTGTCCTGGTTTGCCGGGCTTGCCTGGGTTGCCCGGTTCTCCTGGGTTGCCTGGTTCTCCTGGATGGCCTGGATGTCCTGGGTTTCCTGGTTGTCCTGGTTTGCCGGGCTTGCCTGGTTTGTCTGGCTCTCCTGGATGACCGGGTTGTCCTGGTTTGCCGGGCTTGCCGGGTTTGTCCGGCTCTCCTGGGTTGCCTGGTTCTCCTGGATGGCCTGGTTCTCCTGGATGGCCTGGTTGTCCAGGGTTGCCTGGATGTCCAGGGTTGCCTGGATGTCCTGGGTTGCCTGGCTCTCCTGGATGGCCTGGTTGTCCTGGCTTCCCTGGCTCTCCTGGATGACCTGGTTGTCCTGGCTTGCCTGGCTTGCCTGGGTTGCCTGGTTCTCCTGGATGGCCTGGTTGTCCTGGATGGCCTGGTTGTCCTGGCTTGCCTGGCTCTCCTGGTTGTCCTGGGTTTCCTGGTTGTCCTGGTTTGCCGGGCTTGCCTGGTTTGTCTGGCTCTCCTGGATGACCGGGTTGTCCTGGTTTGCCGGGCTTGCCTGGTTTGTCCGGCTCTCCTGGGTTGCCTGGTTCTCCTGGATGGCCTGGTTGTCCTGGGTTGCCTGGTTGTCCTGGATGTCCTGGGTTTCCTGGTTGTCCTGGTTTGCCGGGCTTGCCTGGCTCTCCTGGATGGCCTGGTTGTCCTGGCTTGCCTGGCTCTCCTGGTTGTCCTGGGTTACCTGGTTGTCCTGGTTTGCCGGGCTTGCCTGGGCTGCCTGGTTCTCCTGGATGACCTGGTTGTCCTGGTTTGCCGGGCTTGTCTGGTTGTCCTGGATGACCTGGTTGACCTGGTTTGCCAGGCTTGCCTGGTTTGTCTGGCTCTCCTGGATGACCTGGTTGTCCTGGTTTGCCGGGCTTGCCTGGGTTGCCCGGTTCTCCTGGGTTGCCTGGTTCTCCTGGATGGCCTGGTTGTCCTGGGTTGCCTGGTTGTCCTGGATGTCCTGGGTTTCCTGGTTGTCCTGGTTTGCCGGGCTTGCCTGGTTTGTCTGGCTCTCCTGGATGACCGGGTTGTCCTGGTTTGCCGGGCTTGCCGGGTTTGTCCGGCTCTCCTGGGTTGCCTGGTTCTCCTGGATGGCCTGGTTCTCCTGGATGGCCTGGTTGTCCAGGGTTGCCTGGATGTCCTGGGTTGCCTGGCTCTCCTGGATGGCCTGGTTGTCCTGGCTTGCCTGGCTCTCCTGGATGACCTGGTTGTCCTGGCTTGCCTGGCTTGCCTGGGTTGCCTGGTTCTCCTGGATGGCCTGGTTGTCCTGGGTTGCCTGGTTGTCCTGGATGTCCTGGGTTTCCTGGTTGTCCTGGGTTGCCTGGTTGTCCTGGATGTCCTGGTAGTCCTGGGTTGCCTGGTTCTCCTGGATGTCCTGGTAGTCCTGGGTTGCCTGGTTCTCCTGGATGGCCTGGTTGTCCTGGCTTGCCTGGCTCTCCTGGTTGTCCTGGGTTTCCTGGTTGTCCTGGTTTGCCGGGCTTGCCTGGTTTGTCTGGCTCTCCTGGATGACCGGGTTGTCCTGGTTTGCCGGGCTTGCCTGGTTTGTCCGGCTCTCCTGGGTTGCCTGGTTCTCCTGGATGGCCTGGTTGTCCTGGTTTGCCTGGATGTCCTGGTTTGCCGGGCTTGCCTGGGTTGCCTGGTTCTCCTGGGTTGCCTGGTTCTCCTGGATGACCTGGTTGTCCTGGTTTGTCTGGCTCTCCTGGTTTGCCTGGTTGTCCTGGTTTGCAGGGCTTGCCTGGTTTGTCCGGCTCTCCTGGGTTGCCTGGCTCTCCTGGTTGTCCTGGGTTTCTTGGTTTGCCAGGCTTGCCTGGTTTGTCTGGCTCTCCTGGATGACCTGGTTGTCCTGGCTTGCCTGGCTCTCCTGGGTTGCCTGGTTCTCCTGGATGACCTGGTTGTCCTGGTTTGCCGGGCTTGCCTGGTTTGTCCGGCTCTCCTGGGTTGCCTGGTTCTCCTGGATGACCTGGTTGTCCTGGGTTGCCTGGATGTCCTGGATATCCTGTTTTGCTGGGCTTGCCTGGCTTGCTTGGCTCTCCTGGATGGCCTGGTTGTCCTGGATGACCTGGATGTCCTGGTTTGCCGGGCTTGCCTGGTTTGTCTGGCTCTCCTGGATGACCTGGTTGTCCTGGCTTGCCTGGCTCTCCTGGTTGTCCTGGGTTGCCTGAATGTCCTGGGTTGCCTGGATGTCCTGGGTTGCCTGGTTCTCCTGGATGACCTGGTTGTCCTGGTTTGCCGGGCTTACCTGGTTTGTCCGGCTCTCCTGGGTTGCCTGGTTCTCCTGGATGACCTGGTTGTCCTGGGTTGCCTGGATGTCCTGGATGTCCTGGTTTGCCGGGCTTGCCTGGCTTGCCTGGCTCTCCTGGATGGCCTGGTTGTCCTGGATGACCTGGATGTCCTGGTATGCCGGGCTTGCCTGGTTTGTCTGGCTCTCCTGGATGACCTGGTTGTCCTGGCTTGCCTGGCTCTCTTGGGTTGCCTGGTTCTCCTGGATGACCTGGTTGTCCTGGGTTGCCTGGATGTCCTGGATGTCCTGGTTTGCCGGGCTTGCCTGGCTTGCCTGGCTCTCCTGGGTTGCCTGGTTCTCCTGGATGACCTGGTCGTCCTGGGTTGCCTGGATGTCCTGGATGTCCTGGGTTGCCTGGATGTCCTGGTTTGCCGGGCTTGCCTGGTTTGTCTGGCTCTCCTGGATGACCTGGTTGTCCTGGGTTGCCTGGATGTCCTGGATGTCCTGGTTTGCCGGGCTTGCCTGGCTTGCCTGGCTTGCCTGGCTCTCCTGGGTTGCCTGGTTCTCCTGGATGACCTGGTCGTCCTGGCTTGCCTGGCTCTCCTGGTTGTCCTGGCTTGCCTGGCTCTCCTGGTTGTCCTGGGTTGCCTGGATGTCCTGGGTTGCCTAGATGTCCTGGTTTGCCTGGCTCTCCTGGGTTGCCTGGTTCTCCTGCATGACCTGGTTGTCCTGGGTTGCCTGGATGTCCTGGATGTCCTGGTTTGCCGGGCTTGCCTGGTTCTCCTGGATGACCTGGTCGTCCTGGGTTGCCTGGATCTCCTGGATGTCCTGGTTTGCCTGGCTTGCCTGGCTCTCCTGGTTGGCCTGGTTCTCCTGGATGACCTGGATGTCTTGGTTTGCCGGGCTTGCCTGGTTTGTCTGACTCTTCTGGATGACCTGGTTGTCCTGGCTTGTCTGGCTCTTCTGGTTGTCCTGGATGACCTGGATGTCCTGGTTTGCCGGGCTTGCCTGGCTCTCCTGGTTGTCCTGGATGTCCTGGTTTGCCGGGCTTGCCTGGTTTGTCTGGCTCTTCTGGGTTGCCTGGGTGTCCTTGATGTCCTGATATGCCGGGCTTGCCTGGCTTGCCTTGCTCTCTTGGTTTGCCTGGTTCTCCTGGATGACCTGGTTGTCCTGGGTTGCCTGGTCCTCCTGGCTTTCCTGGTTTTCCTGGTTTGCCTGGCCCTCCTGGATTGACTGGTTGTCCCGGCGTGCCTGGTTCTCCTGGCTGGCCAGTGTGTCCAGGTTTACCCGGTTGGCGTGGTTTAGTCCATGGCTTTTTATCGCCCTTGCATGGCTGAATGCAGCTTGAGATTGTCGTCTGATGACCACTTATGTCTGTTGACCAAGAAAAGGAAGGAACTGACATTAATAAATAAGAGTACATTACTACAGAGGGAGTGAATCGCCGAGCGAACGCGAGGCCAGATAGTTACGAGACTGGCAACCCCATTTTACGCCGAGGTTTAATTAACGCAGGGCAGCTTGTGGCGAGCTGTTGGGGAGTAGCGACCCCACGTACCCGAGTGCTCCGGAGGGTCCTTAGGGAGGGTCATGGGATTTAGTGAAAGGACCTCCGCCTCTGGCTTGCCTTAACCGGCCGTCCAGAGTGGAGTCGCGAGAGCTATATGCTCCAGGCGTGGAAGTGATAAAAGGCATAACGCCGCGAGTACCCTCGGAGAAAGCGCAGCACACCTTTCGACACCCTGCAGCCCTCGGCAGCGGTGTTGCCCCTGGGCCATTGCTCATAATGTCGCTATTTAACAGGGGCCCATCAGCGGAGGGCAAGTCACGGTCTGTCAGTGCCGCGAAAGCCATGAGACACTTTTCCTGACAGGCGCCGTCATGTCTCAATCCATAGCCCAGTATCTAGTCGATAATTCCACCACCATAACCCAGTAAATTTAGATTCCATCAATCAACAATAGTCCTTGCATCTGGCGGGAGCTGTCTCTGCTTGCGTCCCGTGACACGGGCAGGGACAGCATCCGCTGGGTGTACACGTTGCCTTTCATTAAATTTTCGAAAGGGCCTCTACGCGTTGGCTTCGGCTCCGCGCACGCCTCCCAAAGGGCCGGGACACTATTGTCTCGTGTACGGGAAGGACATACTGATAATAATATTAATAATTTATTCACGAATAATTACAAAATATGACTTATAGACTATAATACACAAAAATACGAAGCATAAAACGTGCTTGAACTGTGTTTCAGGCAGAAAAAACGACTAAATCATTTATTAAAATATTCACAATTACTAAATCTAAATGTACATAATTGAAATTTAATAACTAGTAGCATTTGGTATGCTTATTGTCTACAGAAAAAAAGAATAAATACAGTTACGAGTACCTAAGTTACAAAATTAAAAAAAAGAATCACTTTATGACTAAAAATAACTTCTCTGTATCTTCGTACGACATGCTATGTAGGCGGGGTCGACCTCCCCGCGACCACAGCACACAAGGGCCGCGTCCTGATTTGCCCCAGGACCCGAATGTCCTGGTTAACTTCACTCCGACCTCGCTCGGGCCCAGCTAAGTTTCTTGCCGGAGTCTTCTTAGCTGGGCTAGGTTTTAGCGAACCGGCACCTAAAACTCCCATTAGTTCGATACACAAGTTCACATAAGGACAGGATGACCCGAGTCATCCTTCCCGCTGGTCCGTTGCTCACTCTGAGCAATCAGCGTAAAGTCAAGGTGGCCCTGGCCAAACGACCTGGTTCGACTCCAGGCGTGAAGCCCCACCTAGCCCGATCATATCGAGGTGGACCGGACTAAGTGACCTGGTTCGACCCCAGGCACTCCCGGCTCCCACCCAGTCCGACCAACTCAGGGTGGTCTGGCTAGCGACCTGGTTCGACCCCAGGGAACGCCACGGCCAACCACCCGGTCCGACAATCGCTACGCCCAGGAGGGGCTGCGAGTTTGTCAGTTTCAAAAAAAAAAAAAAAAAAAAAATGCTATGTAGGGCTTCACGGAGCATGAGTTTACATTTAACATAATTGAGCGGATAAATGTCAAATTTCGCGTTTAACCTGTTGTATAGGAATGGACCTAAGAAAATAAAAAATCTAGAAGAGAATACATGTTTCCGGTTTATCGAGCAAACAATATTTTTACGCCTTTTGTTAGTAAATTGTGTGTTGTACGGCAATGCAGCGTGCTGTTTTAAAACGGTGCTTAGTATAAATAATTGTCGAACTGTTAGGACTTCACATGATTTATACAGCAGGTTAGTAGGGAAGAGGAAAGGACGAAACGTAGAAACCTTCAGAATCGCTCTTTGTGCTCTTTCTAGGTTTAGTAATGTAGTTTTAGCCAAGCCACCCCATGAAGTTATGCAGTAAGAAATCACCGATTGACATAACGCAAAGTAGATTTGTTTCATAAGATGCGCGTCTGCAACCGCTCATAGTATTTTAAAAACAAATATTAACTTACGTACTCTATAGTATGTATAGTTTTTGTTTCAAATATGCAATGAAATATATAAAAATCACTCCAAAAATGCAACTTTGTTTTCTAGATACACTCAAAGTAAAGTAGACAAAAAATAGAATTACAGAATGAAACATTGTCAATTATCTTTCCAAAAACTGTTGCAGTATACATTTTTACCGGGAATATTTAGATGAATTATTATATTCTTGTAGTTAAGCTTGCAATAGGCTACTTGATGACAGTTCAAATCAGCTTATTTTTATGAAGTGTCAAAACGCTCCGAAAGTATGCAGTTTAGTATGACATACTACCGTGTGACGTCATGCTCAACATGGTGCCTTATTTTTAGTTTTCGTCATTGTAAAATCGTTGATGGCACGAAAATAAGTTTGAATGATTTTATCCGGGCTGTTTTGGAAGCGTAATTTGCTGGTTAGAGTTAATGAATTTATTAAGATTGTTGTCAAATACCCTATTGTAAAATATTGGAAATTGCTTATAATGTGTTATTTGTTATGTTGATGTCGATTTTATGGAAATAAAATTGCAATATATAGCAAACATCGTTTATTGATGTTTTAATGGCTGAACGCCGTGATGATTTGTAAGAAATAAATACCATCGGGAACCATAGCGGTAAAGACCAAAAACGGTTGATTTTTTAATTGCAAAATACTAAAATATACTATTTAAACATTAAATTAATGTTACCGAAATATGTGTTTACATGTTTTTGCAATAACAGTTCAGCTGTTTCGACCGCGACTGGCACAAAATCGTAGGCTGATTCCAAGGCGGAATATTTGGTGTGCTTTAATTTTGCGGCATTTTCTGCTGCTGAGCCCGCACACCGCGAGGTCTGCCTCAAATGGGATGCAGCAAATGTGCTGACACACGTTGCATCCCATAAGAGACAACGCCCTCTCCGCCAAGGAACCAGCGTCAGGCCGTCGGGCCGTTTACCGTCCGTCCGACTCAACCCTGGCGGCTCCAAAACAGATGGCACATTAATCGACACCATAGACCGCCGGATGATCTCATTGATTGAGTGGTGCCTCGGGAATCGGCCAGCGCATCTTTGGCAGCTGAGACCGTGATGGCCATTTTCCTCTACCATAGCCCCACAGCAGCAACGGTGGGCTTCACATACCCTAGTACCTAACCTCAGCGCTGCCGCTATTCTGAGGGAGTCGTTGTCTAGAGAAGTGCCAAATTGGGGCGATGGTAGAGCGTGTAGCCATGCCCCGGACTCTGACTGTGCAAGGGCTTTGAGCCGGGCCAAATCTATTCCCAAGGCGCCCTAAAACAGTGAGTTGTACGTCCGTTTGCTCGACAGATCTTCCCACTGTCTCTGAACGATGAGGTTTTCAGGCCGCTCACCCTCCAGAAATCGCTGTCCACTTCACAAGTGCCTCCGAAGTAAAAGGGATATTTTACGATCTTGATGTAAAGTTACCCCACGGACGTAAGATTATATTTGCCCAATAAAAAGTTGGCAAGCCTAGTTGCAACTAAGAACTAAGGGCAAAAAAAAATATGTTCTTACCTGGGCATCCCCAAATTTTCAGGAATTTGTTACATGTTGGAATCAGAGAAACGCAGATATTATCACCGACTGGAAAGAAAATGTACATATATAACTACATAATCATTTACAACAAACATACAAAAACTGATAAAACTCTTATATCAGCGGTCGGCAACCTTTTAGCAGCCAAGGGCCACATAGTAGCTAACGAAACTAACGTCGGGCGCACTTTATTAATAATATAATAATTCGTGCTTTTACACAATTCTGAATATAGCGACCTTTACATACAAAATAGGCAGGGAGGCTCGCGGGCCGTAAGTGAGCTGTTCACGGGTCGCAGGTGGCCGACCGCTGTCTTATATAAACTAATCATAATTAATTTAAAATATGCCTTAAGCACTAAAAGTTAAACCTATAATAAAACTTGAAGTGAAATAATTTAGGCTGAGCCACAGAATAAGTTTCTCTTTCCAACTTTACACTCCGATCCGTGCACCCGTGTAAAAAAGCCCGGCGGTACTAAGGACCCAAATTACACGAACCCGCCAAGATCCGTTCCGGGGTCTGCGTACGGGTCCGGGTCCACGTGTCTCGGCTCCGTTCGGGTATTGAATACACATCGGGCCGATCCGCCCGAACCCGTTTGAGTTGAAACAAATCGTAGCTCTTAGAGATATCCCTCAGATCGCCACTATACGTCGAGCACGTATAATTAAGACCCGTGGACCCGTGTACATGGTTATACGTGAAAAGCGGTGCCGTGTAACACGTAAACGAGGACCAGGAGACGGGTACGTGAAACCCGGACACGACTGCAAGCCCTAACTACACACTTGTTTTACACTTACACTCTTCTCAAACAATGGAACACTTACGTCCAGATTGGCGGCTGTTCCCGATGGCACCAAGAATGATGGTCACTGTAAAATAATTATTAATAAATAAAAATAAAATATTTTATTTCTGAAAGTAGGCCCTCAAGGGCACCTTTACAAGTTTAATTCTATTCTTTTCTTTTGGTGCTTCGGGTAGTGTCCTGATTTTTTCTTTTTTTAATTATAAATAAATAATGATTGCAGGTAATATGATTCATCGATATAAATAAATAAAAATTAGATTATTTTGGCCTATCGGCAGGCCAATGACGCAGGATATCAGATTTATAGACTTTCCCAAAAACGCTTCATACTAAAGCCAAGGAAGTAACGCTGTGGTATTAATAGTTTTCAATATTTTCATGGTCTTAAAATAGAGGTTCTCACCCATGTCGTATGAAACAAGTTACACTTTTGGCATCGAACTCAAAACTTTAACACATTTGCTTATTTTAACAGAATCATATACAGGCTAATTAATTGATAGTGAAGTATCAATTAACTCATAATTGGGCATTTTTTTTCGCGATTTCGTGGTGTTCCCATAATTTTAACAAATTTCGGGTACAGTCAACATCAACATTATAAATACTTTTTTTCTCAGTATGCATTTATTTTCTTAAGTTAGGTTTTTTACAATATATATATATAAAAAGTAAAATACAAAATGAAATTACAAAACATAAACACATTATAAAAAACCTAACCTAGAGTGCCGACGGCAGCGGGGCGGGGCGCAAGCTACCGGTGGTTAGGGCCGCAGAGAGAGGAACCTCCTGACGATGCGCGCCGTGTCCAGAAGTACCGCTTTCTGTACCTGACCCTTGATCCAACCATCTAGCGAGAGTCTCTTGAGATGGTGATCGAGACTCTTCGCTATAAGCCCGTTCGCCGAAACGACTATCGGAACAATGATCGTCGAATCAACATTATAAATACTTTTATTATTGTCTCAATCGAAAAAGTCAATTTTTATAACGCCTCTTATGGGCTTATTTTTGTTTATTCGATATTCGAATGCGGGTATTTAGCAATCAGAAATCCACCAGCTGGCCAGTGGTCCAGGGTGGCGAAAGGTCTATTTGGCAGTAGATGTCAAAATCAGGTGGTGTGATTGCTGGATCTTGACGCCTACTGTCAAAAAGACCTTTCGCCACCCTCTCGGGTTTATGATTTCTAAACACCCTCATTGATAACCATTGCCTAGGGTACCTAATTTAAAAGATTATGTACATTATATGTTTTTTAATCCTTTTTTTGGAAACTTACACTGCACGTAGAGGGAGCTGAGCACATCTTTGGTGATAGTGGACTTATCTGTAATTAAAATTAGAACGCAATCAGTAAAAATAATACAACATAAAAAAATAAACGACTTCAACACTAATCTTTTCAACAAAAAGTACAAGAATATAAATACTCGATAGTAAATAAATTCTAACATTTCAATACTGTGCCACGCTTGAAAAGTTGAATAATTGTAAATAATATAATACTTATACCAAGCTTATATATAGATGGTGTTGTAATATCGGGGAACAGCTTTTTGTATGGAGAATGACAGTCCTCTTGCTTTAATGGTCATTGTTACAGATACAGATTTGGTTTGCATACTTACTGGAAATAAGCTTGGTGATGGCAAGACATGCGTCCACTACCACCTTGTGGGAGCCCGTCAGCTGATTCGCATCTGCAAAAAAGGCATGATTATTTATGATGGCACATTCCACGTAGGGTATGCAGTACCGGTACCGGTTCTGAAGAACCGGGCTGGCCGATAATAGAACCGAGATTTCCCTGTGTTTTCGGTACTTTCGGGACGGGTCTTCAAAAACTCTATCGATACTTCAGTTCGATGAGATTCAGTTAGTTTTTAGGGTTCCGTACCAAAATGGTAAAAAAGGGAACCTTATGGTGCGACTCTGTCTGTCCGTCTGTCACAGCAAGATATCTCAGGACCTACTGATGCTATCGACTTGAAATTTGGAATAGTGTTAAAAACCACTAACCCGAGCTTATTAGAGGAAAAAAAAATCTTATGCCTTTTTTACTTTTTTTTAAAGGGGTCCGTAATGGGACTCTGAAAATTGAAAGTAGGGCTATTATATCGAGTGGGGTATCAAATGAAAGGACTTGATTTGTAGATTAAAATGGGGTTTTTTTTTTTCTTAAAGAAGTAGTTTTTATTTTATTACTATTATCTTCGAAGTTACTAAACAGAAAAATCTGTAATAATTACCAATTATTAATGTTGTCCTAAATATTACAGGAAAAATAAAACGGTTTCTCTAACTTGCACGGTTTTTGAGAAATTTGCAAAAATCGTAAAACATGCTTATTTGCTCCTACTAAACTAATCGCCATAGAGTTTTTCTTGAACTATTCATGTGTCTACTTATGAGTTTGTACGGAACCCTCGGTGCGCGAGTTCGACTCGCACTTTGTTTCTTTTTTTTTTTAAGCTACTACACTTTATGGACCAGTGGGGCAGGCGGGGGCTAATCGCGTTCGGTTAAAATTTAACTACACTATTCTTCTCTTCGACTTTTACGTAATTTTTCGCGATTTCTGTCACTATTTGAATTACCATAGACAGAACTCAATATAGTTAGTACACCAGAAAGAAATAATTAAATGAAAAATGCTGCTTAAATGTGTGTCCCAAAAGTACCGGGACTTTTATTTTCACGTCCCGGTCGAGAAGTAAAGTTAGGAACATCGCAAATAATATATGGAACGATAAAGTCTAACAAAACTGTGCAAGCATTTCACAGCTTAACCGACCTCTATGGTTTGGCTGCCCTTCGTGGATGAGCTCCACACACCGCCATGCGCGCAAATGCTGGCTGGAATTGGCGACGCCCGATTGTGAGCGTCAATTGTTTTCAGGCGGATTTCTTTTACGGCGGCTTTGTATGAACGTTCTCGGTAATTAAATAAAAAATAAGTGTAAATATGTGTGTTGTGTATATAATTTTGTAAATACAACTTGTACGATATCTGTGACTATTTGTGCGGATATAAAGACAATCGGGTCCCGGCCGGTGACGGTATTTGTGTGGTGAGCAAACGGACAAACACACGGCTCGAGCAAGCGACCTGGAGTTCACATTTTTAAAGGTAAGCCATCCATATTGTTGGGGAACTGTTGGTAATGCTGAACAGGGGTCAAGCCAACCGGTCTATGGTTTCCATCCACAAGCTATCGAAGGTTAAAATACTGTACATAAATTTGGTCCTTCGAACGTTAAAATCATCTGCTCCACAACGCCCACTTTTTAAAATCGATACGTTTTATGTATCACTAGCATTTTCCCGCGGCTTCACCCGCATTGTTCCCGTTATTGTCCCAAAGGAACTCGTTACCGGGATATAAAGTATCCTATGTTTCAATCCAGGACTTTGTCTACTTACATGCCAAATTTCAGCTTGATCCATCCAGTTGTTACCCCGTTATTAGGTAACAAACATCCAAACATTCAAACATCCAAACATCCAAACATCCAAACATCCAAACATCCAAACATCCAAACATCCAAACATCCAAACATCCAAACATCTAAACATCCAAACATCTTCACAAACTTTCACATTTATAATATTAGTGGGATAGTGGGATGTGGTATTGATAACCAACTTAATGTTTACTACGTGTGAGTCTAAAATCATTTCTGACAAATATTAGTATGAAGTTTGAGAGACTTCATTTTTGGATAGGTTGCATATCGTTTAAAAGACCAAAATCTGTGATTGGCTACAAAGCTACTGACGTGAGAATTTCATTTGAAGGATGAAGTGGATCAACCTGTCCTTATGTGAACGTGTGTGTCGAACTAATGGGAGTTTTACTTGCCGGTTCGCTAAACCTAGCCCAGCTAAGAAGACCCCGGCAAGAAACTTAGCTGAGCCCAAACAAGGTCGGAGTGAACTTAGCTGAGCCCGAGCAAGGTCGGAGTGAACTTAGCTGTGCCCGAGCAAGGTCGGAGTGATGTCACCGAGTCACGCTGACCTGGACGAAGCTGTACACCTGCTTACTTACCTCCAGAATTCTGCTGGACGAAAAGGGCGTCATCCTCGAAGTTTAGCCTCTACTCGCTGAGTCGCTTAACACTAGAGGAGACGCCGAACTGGACGAAGTTGTACACTTCCTTACTTACTTCCAGAATATTGCTGTATGAGCCCGAGGACGTCGTTGCTGCAAGAGCCAAGGCCCCACGCACTGATAAGGTCCTCAGCGCTGGAGGAGCTAACGCCGAACTTCTGGTCGAAGCTCGACGAGCACACGCTTGACGGTCCTAGAAGCAAATACAATTCCTCTGTTCAGCAGTGGACATTTCCCGGTTGAATTGATGATGATATATTGTTTTTTAGGGTTCCGTACCTCAAAAGGAAAAACGGAACCCTTATAGGATCACTCGTGAGTCTGTCTGTCTGTCACAGCCAATTTGCTCCGATAGTAATGGCCTATGAGTATAAAAAAAAACATTTGTTATGTAACGCACTGGACACTAAATTGGAGGCGACATGGGGACTGGTAACGCAGTGGTAATTTGAGTAAGAAATTGGACTTTTTTGTTATAAAAAGCCCAGAATATTGAGAATATTCATAATAAACACTGAGGCCTCGTTGAGAACTAACGTAAAATAACACCAAAAATATAGCTGCAATTTTGTAAAAGTGTCTTTAAATTTTTATCTCCATTTAAGCTAGAAGAAAGAAATTTGGCCCATTTACAACAGTCTAGCTCACGGATAAAAGATAAAAGGAAATAGTTCGTCGATTTGTATGGAAACCTAACGTGTAACGTTTTTCGCTTGATGTTTGACGCCAAAAGTATAATTTAGTGGTGGAAAACATAAAGTTATATAAATTAATTATACCATTATTATCCAATTTTCAAATCAGATAATAATTTTGGCGGAAACAGAAGTTAATGGCGTGCAAAGTAGGTCGCCGCCACTTCTTTTTAGCACAAGAGGTCTTTTTCCTTAACTCGATATATTTCTATGATCTGACTATAGCGCGCGGTAGTAAAGTGAAAAGGCTAAAAAGGTTTATTCTTTTGTTTTGTAACGGCTATATTTATTTCAGAATTTTAACTGAATAAAATACTAAATGTTTGATGGCATAACGTCAACTTGGAATTAGAAATAAGTTATTTAAATGTCCGAATTAATGAAATTTAATCGCGACAACTTGACTTACCTTTAGAGTCACCAAAGCATACAGCCCCCTTAATAATGCATCCTACGGCTGAAATGAAAAAAATCATAAAATACAAATTATATATGGATCCGTTCGTTAGAATTCTTATATTTTTTTCGACCCGCTCACATTAGCATCCCTTAAAGGGATATGTTCGCCTTTGTACACGTACCTTTATTTTGTAACCCTGTGCTTTGTATTATTTTGTGCAATAAAGAGTTTACATACATACATACATTTGCTCTATTAGTTTGGAGAGCCCTAAAAATGTGGGTTTAATCAATTAATCAATCAATCATAGTTTATTCATATAACATAGGTAATATAAGTATAAGTACAGTGATGTTAATTTTTTTACGGTTGACTATGTTTTGCCCAAAGGCGCAAAAATCAAAATCAAATCGAAACTATTTATTTCTGCAAGTAGGCCGTCAAGGGCTCTTTCTTTTACATGTCTGATTCTTTTGGCGCTTCGGGTTGTGACCCTCTGGTGATAAGAAGCGAACACTATCTATTTCTTTCCACTCAATATCGTGTGACAGTGACAGGTGATACTCTGTCGCGCGAGATACGAAGTTGCGGCCAGTTATGCTAGACGTACTGTTTTGTATGCAAATGCATATAAATCTGTCTTGTGTATTGGATCCTTTTCGCTTAACCACGTCCAATTATGACATAAGTACATTACATTAAACTTAAAACTACATTTTTAGAGATGTAAAGGGTCCCTAGGCGTCAAAACAAGACAAATAAAATGATTGAAAATAAATAGACTAGTAAAATTAATGAAGATGTAAAAAGCCTCCATTGTCAAAATATTATGTTTTGGAGGTGTTAAGGATCTTCAAACGTCAAAATACAAAATGGGAATGTTTAGTAAATATCTTACAGAAATGTAAAAATTCTGTAACTCACAAAAAAAATTACAGTCAAAACTATTTTGTTCAGTTTAGTTTCCTTAAAACATTTCAGGTTTCGCTAGTATTTAAGTAGATGTTTTTGCTTTATTAAAAACTAGCATTTTCCCGCGGCTTCGCCCGCGTTGTTCCCGTTGTTGTCCCAAAGGAATTCTTTACCGGGATATAAAGTATCCTATGTTTCAATCCAGGGCTTGGTTTACTTACATGCCAAATTTAAGCTTGATCCAGCCAGTTGTTACCCCGTTATTAGGTAACAAACATCCAAACATCTAAACATCCAAACATCTTCACAAACTTTCACATTTATAATATTAGTGGGATTAATAATTCTACTCACATCGTTCCAAGATATCTCCCACTGAAAAATATTATTTACATTAGACATAATTAGCAATTTATTGCTACGTAACATAACAGATTATTTAAGACAGCTGTATGAGTACATGGCTAGCGTATTTTTTTTTATTTCACTCACAATAGGCTAGTTTCTTAACAGATCAAATCAGCTTCTTTTTATGAAGTGCAAAAAAAAAATTATAGTATGCAACATCATAGAATATATATGAATAAATTACGTCACAGGGTGTTACGGTCAAATCGGCTCCTTATTTTAATTTATTGTCATTTTAAAATCGTAAAAGATAAGAAAATAAGTGAATCTGGATTTATTTGTGATCAATTTTGGAAGCTGAATAAGATAATTAGTGTAAAATAATTTATTTTACTACAGGAAACTACCCATTAGAAAACAATTGATAATAAAATTAAATTGAGTCCGCCTCCACACTAGTCAACACCAACAGTGACGCCAAAGTTTAGGTATAAAGGCCTCCGAATTTCCGATGCCTGGTAATATACTATTAAAATGAGACTCACATCCTGGAATCCATCCGTTGATGATACCGCTCAATCCACTGCTAGCTGAAATATAAAAAATAATTAAGGGGTTTGCCATTTTTAGGGTTCCGTACCTCAAAAGGAAAAATACGGAACCCTTATAGGATCACTCGTGTGTCTGTCTGCCACAGCCAATTTGCTCCGATAATACTGGACCGATTGAGTTGAAATTTGGTACATTAAGGTTAATGACAGAAACACGGACGTGTGATGAAAATGTATGAATTTTTATCATGGGGGCCACTTTTGGGGGCCAACTAGGATATTTAAAAAAAAGTTAGCAAACTATATCTATCGTGTGACGTATTAAATGAAAGGGCTCACTATGAGAATAAAAACATCATTCATGGGTAATTGTGTAAGGTTTTATAATAAGCTGCCAAGGAATATAACTGAATTATCTATTAACAAATTTAAGAATTGTGTAAAGCGTAAACTCATGTCTAAGGCTTATTACAGCACACAAGACTACATGAATGATGAAACACCGTGGGATTAACTGCGACTGGAAATAGATATATTTTAAAAACAATGTTTGATTAGTTGTCTTTTTCTGTTTTTGTACTTGCCAATTGTTTTGACACTTAGAGACCATTTACATCTCTAAGAAAAAATGGACTTAATTTAGTAAATAAGTATTTTCAATTTGTATTTTGACGTTTGGAGATCCTTTACACCTCCAAAACATAATATTTTGACAACGGAGACTCTTTACATCTCCATTAATTCTAGTATCAATTTATTTTCTATTTTTTATTTGTCTTGTTTGGACGCATAGAGAGACCCTTTACATCTCTATAAATGTAGTTTTTAAGGTAATGTAATGTATATTAAATTATTAAAAGAGAAACTGGTGAGTTTCTTCCGGCGCTTCTTCTCACCAGAAGGTCATTACCCGAAGCGCCAAAAAGAAAAGAAGACAAAGAATGTAAGACATGTAAAAGAGCCCTTGAGGGCCTACTTACAGAAATATTTTTTTTTTTTTAAATAGTTTTGAAATTATTTAAGAAATTAGGCCACCCTCGTCCCCTTTATCTCCAAAACTATTGGACCCAGAATTTTGGAAAAATATGGAAAAGAGTCCTACATCTTTAGATTACATGAAAACCTATAAGAAATCTGTGCAATAAAGAATAATTGTTTTATATTGTTTTGAACGTACGGAACCCTCTCCACGCGAGTCTAACTCGCACTTGTCTGGTTTTTTTAAAACAATTATGAATGTAAAGATATAACCTAGTGAAACTCACTGACAAAAGCTAACCAGTAGGCATGATGCAACGCTTTGTCACGCGATAAATAAATGATAAAGCATCCGTCACGTTCTGTAGGCTTATGATGTTACGCTTTGTCACGCGGTAAATAAATGTTAAAGCCTCCGTCACTCTCACATATATTTGTCAGAACGTGACGGATGCTTTATCATTTATTTATCGCACCACAAAGCGTAGCATCATAAACCTACAGAAATATAATTATGTGGTTTGTTGAGAAGATGCTTTTTTATTTAATATGGCAACATCAATGTTACCAGCTCTAGTTTTTTGTGCAATAAAAAGTGACATAATTCGAAAATAATTAATTATTAAATTGCAGAACTTATTATGTCACTAAGTATTGGTCGAAAATGTATTTTATGCCGTACCTGACCATAAAGTTGCTTTTTCCGCACGCTACGCATTCGGAAAAAGCCGCTTTCTGGCCAAGTGTAGACATAAAATGACGTACACAACACAGGAGGTAACAAAGAAAGCCTTCGATCGCATATTTACGTCCCTCGCCTGCGGCTCGGGCCGTAAACATCTGCGATCTCGGCCTTTCTTTAGCCATCCTAGTTGTGTAATATACTATAATTTAGCACTAAATGTGCTAATTTGACATTACTGAGCAACACTGACGTGGCATTGACAATCATACAAATATTACATTCGTTCCAATAAAGTTCCGTGATATGGTCGAATTTCATACATTTGGTATATTTCGGCCTTTAAAATGAAAATTGATAGAGTGATGAAACAGTCTAAACCAGTATTTTTCAAACTATTTCATGGCACGACCCCCTTTGACCCTATCCTCCATGATTTCTAACATGAATTTTATTCCGTAACACTTTTGAGTTTTTTTTTTTTCATTTTGCCTTAGGTTTCTCGACCCCTTTCTAGAGGCTCTGCGACCCCCCAGGGGTGGCAATCCACACTTTGAAAAATACTGGTCTAAGCTGATCCTTAACTGTCATCCGATAAGATAAAATGTTACATACCTGTGATACCGAAGTTGATGACGTCATCAAAAGAAGTTAGTGGTTCTGTAATACAAGAAAAGCCACAATTTTTTTTCTGACATCATCGTTATTACCTTGCCGCCTATCAAAGAAGAATGAACCTGAAGTTAAAGTAAATAGCAATAATTATGTTTATGCCATACCTGGCCATAAAGTGACTAAAAGCCGCTTTCTGGCCAAGTGCATACATAAATTTATGTACACAACACGGGAGGTAGGTAATAAAGGCCGTAAACATCTGCAATCTCGGTCTTTCTTTGTTTTACCACCCTAGTTGTGTAATATACTATTTTTTGAGACAAGCTTTTATTGCCGACGATACTTTTGTTGTATACCTAAACGCAAACTGCACTTTACAACTAATCAAATGAACCCAAACGCGGTATTTTTATCTCATGTAATTTGATGATGATAATGATGATGATGATGATGGCTACCATCCGGCTCCATCGTCAGATCAAATCAAAATCGTAAAATTTATTTTCAACAGTCTTAACGTAATTAAGTGTGTCGAATTCTCCTTTTAAGTCAAAACTTGTGTTAGGAGAATTCGCTCTTTCATCCAAGTTGTACAGTGTTAAAGTTACAGTTGTAGTATGATGTATGTCGCGGCCCGGCACTTTCGTTTCGGTATTTACGGGAGCAAACCCTAGCACTGAGGTTACAAATGTAAAAAAAAAAACATTTTGCACAGTCGGTCAACATAGCAAAAAGTCCACTATTTTCGGTCAACTTCGCGATCAGTCAACATCGCGATCGGTCAACTGATCGCGCGGTTCACGCGTGGCAAGCATTTGGGGCAGCGAGCTATCATCGAGTGGTCCACTCGTAGTCCGCGCGTGGACACGTCGCGAGCGAGGCGATCCGGTGATGCTACGGAGGGATGTAGTCAGCGCATGTCCATACAAATTCATTTAAAGAACACTAACTTTTTCGAGGTGAGGCGGTGCGGGTCGGGTGCCGGGTGGCTCTAATGAGCTGTAACCTTAAGACAGTAGGCATCTCGCTACTAAATCCTCTTTAGTAAGTCCAAACGGGTACTCGCCATAACGAACTCTTGCAAAATGAGCCCAAATTCGATGGGTTTACTAGGTAAAGGTAACCGTGGAGCCATTCGTGGTTCTATAGGGAATGTTGCGGTGCGTTTGGTTGCGAAATGGACCATTTGCGAAATGGACCATTCGCGAAGTAGACCGTTCGCGAAGTGGACCATTTGAGAAGTGGACTATATGCGAATCCCCTACAGGTCATTTGAGTGGACTTTTTGCTATGTTGACCGACTGCGCACAAATCAAAAAAACCATTTACAACGGAGTTGAGAAACTCATGTTTTCTTGATGTCGGTTAAGTATTTACCGTGCAATATCCCACCTAAACTTAATATAAAAAGTCATCGATGATTTTTTTCCATTTTCAGTTTGTGTGACTGCTGGTTCAGAAAGTTTTTGCAAATTTTTAGATATTTTTTTTAATTAAAAAGTTTTTTTGGAAAAATGTAATATTTCAAATACTTACTGTGGTTGCACAGGCGATCGATGACGTTTACGTTTATTAATGGATGACCTGAAAAAAAAATTAACGATTTAAAGACAAAACAAATTAAGGGCACACTACACGATTCATCATTCTTCCGAATTAATGGAAATAATCTTATGATGGAATTGGTGAAAGACGAGAATTTATTGAAATTATTTCTTCAAACTTCACCTTAAATGTTTTGCGGTGTATTTTTGTTTCATTGTACTTACTTTTGAATCCTGAGAATAGATCACTAATACATCCTTGTAAACCATGGGCGCCCTGAAACAGTGCAATTGTGTTATTTACATTAAAACTAGTCTTTGGTCGCAAATATGCCGAGATTTAAATAATATTTTCATCACACTTGCTCGAAAATGGTGTTGTTACACGTAGGTTTTGCGGGCCGTAAATGACCTTTTACGCCCTAGGGCGTAATGTTTTTTTTTTATTTGAATACGTTGGTTTTGTTTTACTCTTATTTGTCATTTTCAATGGACACGCCAACTTACTTTTTTAACTATTATCACTAAAATATTTATTTAAAGAGAACTGTTATTGCAAATACATGTAAACACATATTTCTGTAACATTAATTAAATGTTTAAATAGTGTATTTCAGTATTTTGCAAATAAAAAATCAAACATTTTAGGTCTTTACCGCTATGGTTTCCGAACGTGACTTGACATTCGCATTGTCTATGGAATATGTCACTAATGTCACTGTCTGTTTTACAATTTTATTTAGATTAAGTAAAGTTATTTTAATCAGATTTCCTCACACGTGTGATGAAAAACACTGTGTGTGCCACGGGCAGTAAAGGAATTACATACTCGTGTTATTAAAGCCCTCGGCTTCGCCTCGGCCTTGTAACAAACACTCGTTTGTAATTCCTTACTTACCGCCCTAGATACACAATGTACTATTTGTATTCCTTACTTGAAAAATTATCGATTCCCCATATACATTTTTAAACTTCCCTTTTAAATATTGTTACCACCTAAGATGAAAAAAATCCAGCAATGCCGGGCCGCCCTGAGCGAGGCTAGGTCCGTTAAGTTTTCCTCGCACACCGCTCTGCTACCGCGCACAGCTCATGTGGATACGCAACCTTAGAGCCTTACCACACTTGCGATTTGCCTTTAATCCGCTTTCACAATTGCGGTTTCGTAATCGGCTAGTAAAGAAGAATAATTTTTCGCTGTTTCGCAATTAATTACCAAACAAGAATTTATTTGCTGTTTTAGTAATCATAATTTATAATATTATAAAATAATAAATAAATAAAATAATTTATTTCTGTAAGTAGGCCCTCAAGGGCTCTTTTACATGTCTTACATTCTTTGTCTTCTTTTCTTTTTGGCGCTTCGGGTAATGACCTTCTGGTGAGAAGAAGCTATTAGTGGGATTATATTGGAAATTTGAAGATTGGATTGGTGAGGCTTTTTATTACCGCCATGGTATACACATTTTTAGGGTTCCGTGCCAAAATGGTAAACAAGGAACCCTTATGGTGCGACTCTGTCGTCTGTCCGTCTGTCTGTCCGTCTGTTCGTCTGTCACAGTCAGATATTATGTCTGGGGAGACAAACAATGTGTACACAGACCAAGGGTGATAGGGCCTGAGCGTGTGGATTTTTTTCTTTGTACAGCGGTCAGAAAAGACCAGTTGTGGCCTGTGGTATCGTAATAGTACATTGTGTATCTAGGGCGGTAAGTAAGGAATTACATACGAGTGTTTGTTATAAGCCCGAGGTGAAACCGAGGGCTTTAATAACACGAGTTTGTAATTCCTTTACCGCCCGTGGCACACACAATGTTTTTCATCACACTTGTGAGGAAATCTTAATAAAATAACCTTACTTTTCCCCAGACCCCTTTGACCCAGTATGACAAGAAAATATTAAAACAGACAGTGACATTTGTCACATATGTCCATAGACAATGCGAACGTCAAGTCACGTTCGGAAACCATAGCGGTAACGGCCATTTTAGTTGATTTTATATTTGCAAAATAAAGAAATACATTATTTAAACATTTAATTAATGTTACCGAAATATGTGTTTATATGTATTTGCAATTACAGTTATCTTTAAATAAATATTTCAGTGATAAAAGTTAAAAAAGTAAGTTGTCGTTTCCTTTGAACATGACAAATAAGAGTAAAACAGAACCAGCGTTTCAAATTTAAAAAGAAAACCATTACGCCCTAGGGCGTAATAGGCCATTTACAGCCCGCAAAACCTACGTGTAATGACACCATTTTCGAGCTAGTGTGATGAAAAAATACTTACTAAGCTAGTCGGGTGGGCTGACGCCGTAACGACCTGTAACAGACAAAATACACATTTATGCCACACCTGAAAAAGCCGCTTTCTGGCCAAATGCATACATAAAATGATGTACACAACACGGGAGGTAAAAATGAAAGCCCTCGATCGCATATTTACGTACCTCGCCTACGGCTCGGGCCGCAAACTTCTGCGATCTCGGCCTTTCTGTGTATTACCACCCTAGTTGTGTAATATACTATTGTGATACATTTCCAAGCAAGGATTTTGACCACAGAAGTAAATCGAGGTAGACGGAAAATGTATGAACCTCCCGTGCACTTCTTTTTAGCTTTTAGGCTTTTGCACGCCGTTAACTTCAGTTGCCGTTAATTTTTATCAGATTTGAAAATCTAATAATAATGGTATCTATTTGCCGGTCTGTCACTGCCGCGAAAGCCATGAGACACTTTTCCTGACAGGCGCCGTCATGTCTCAATCCGTAGCCCAGTATCTAGTCCATAATTCCACCACCATAACCCAGTAAATTTAGATTCCATCAATCAACAATAGTCCCTGCATCTGGCGGGTGCTGTCTCTGCGTGCGTCCCGTGTCACGGGCAGGGGCAGCATCCGCTGGGTGTACACGTTGTCTTTCATTAAATTATCGAAAGGGCCTCTACGCGTTGGCTTCGGCTCCGCGCACGCCTCCCAAAGGGCCGGGACACCATCGTCCCGTGTACGGGAAAGAATGGTACCTATAATTAATTGTTCAAATACCAGCAAATGAAATGGAAAGTTTATGTTTTCCGTCACTAAATTACACTTTTGGCGTCAAACGCCATGCGAAAAACGTTACACGCTTGGTTTTATACAAATCGACGTAGGTACCATTTCGTTCTGCCTCGATATATTTCTGTGATTTTGACGATTCGTTTGGCTTAGTGGGAGCGACACGATCTACGAACCTAAAATTCCGGGGTTTAAATCGTGGTGTGTTTAAAATGGTTTACTATTGGATCGCATAGATTTAAAAGGCATAATGCATCATTTCGCATAATTCATCATTTGGCATAATGTTTTTTTTCTGAACACGTATTTTTTTCAGGATTATTATAACGCAAACCTAACCTAACCTGACGTATTTAATAAGATGAGGCCTTAAAGAGTCCTGAAAATTCCACAGTTTAAGAAAAAAATGCATTATGCCGAATGATGAATTATGCCAAATGATGCATTATGCCTTTTAAATTTATGCGATCCAATAGGTTCCCGTTTAAAATATCCTATAAATATTACCGTTTTAAAGAAACAAATACTTTATGACTTTCGATAATTATGACTTTTGATAATTATGACTAAAAATACAGTATAATAATAAATAAATATTAGGGGACAATCTTACACAAATCGAAATAGCCCCATAGTAAGCTCAATAAGGCTTGTGTTATGGATACTAGACGGCGATATATTTAATAGATACAAATACTTAAATACATAGAAAACATCCATGACTCGGGAACAAATATTCGTGATCATCACATAGATAGATGTAACTATATGATAGATGTAGATATACCTACTGAAATAGAATAGACGTGTATCATAACAGTGATATAACGTCACGCAAAAATTTTTTGTTAACTACCTCTAATTCACTAGGAAATTCAAGCTATAATAATTATTTTATTTTTGTCGACAACCCTAGCGGTGGGCGTGGCGACAAGAAAGAGCGCGCGTTATGAGTGAGAGCGAGAAGGTAGGATTCGGCGCATTTTTGTGACTCGAATGTGGGTTTTGTTAGACAGTGCGACTTCTGTACAAAGTACTATTACTTATTCTGTGGTAAAGCCCTTATTGACAGAGCTACGAAAACCATGTGTTTACACAACTGTGCGTATAATGACGTGGTTGAATCAATTAATTATTGTGCTAATGAATTGGAAATTACGCAGCTGTCAGATAATTGATAAATAGGCTACTTGACCTGTTTTTAAAGTTTGTCTTATATTATTAATGGAAAAAAAATATTACCCAATTTTTTTACGACCCAGAAAACAGCAAAGTTATAATTTAAAATTTAATCTTTCGTAACCGGGCGGAAACGATGCTAGCCATGTTAATCTTTAGGTTATCTGTGGTGTGATTTCATTCAAACCGAAAACCAACATTTGACATTTATCCAGCTTTTATGGGGCTATAATAGTAATCAACCAATCAAAACGAAACGATTACGATCACAACCTCAAAAAACCCCCAAGTCACTTATGTCAATGTTACAGCAAAGCAAAGCTACATGGCGAGTTTCACTCGTATAAGATTTGACATGAAGTTAGATTACGATCCTAGGTATGACATCATATCATGGCTGACGCCATTTACAGAGTTCAAAATAAAAAAATAAGACAATTAAAAATATGTAGCCATCAAACACTTTTAATACCCCGTAATCTTAAAATATTGATTTCTTAAATAAATACTACAGAAATAGTACATTACACAACTAACGTGGTATCTGACAAGAACAAGTGTGAGATTGACGGATGTTTTATCATTTATTTATCACGCGATAAAGCATAGCATCATAAGCCTGCAGTATATCCTTAATATTCCTCTGCACGTCCACATTTCGAACGCTTCAAGGCTATCTGTAAGTGTCCACGCTTCCACGCCATACAGAAGAACGGAGAAAACGTAGCAGCGCGCTAGACAGGCACGAAGACTGATATTGATGCTCCTATTGCAAAGCAATAGTTTCATTTTATAAAACGCGTTCCGAGCTTATTCAATCCGACACCTTATTTCCAGGCTGTGGTCTCCGTCGTTATTAACATAGCAACCCAGATATTTCGCTCCTTGAAAATCATAACGTCACTATCCAAAAAATGACGTTTTTGAGTTAACAACGCCATCTAAATCACGTGATTGTAAGGAACGCCATACAAAGACACCTATTGCTCTAGCTCTATTTAAAACGGCAGGGGGCGCTAGTGTCATTACGGCGAATAGTGGAAATTGACGCGCGCCTTTTTGGAACAGTGTCACTATCATTAGAAATACAGTGAAATTCAGTGGATTTTGTGAAGAAGGTTGTCATTTTCTGGTTAATGACGGTATTCTGTGATATTAAATGGAAAGTACTAATGTGATGAAGTATTAAATGAAACAATAACCATTACAAGCTTGGTTTACAGAATGTCTTTATTTTTTATGTACCACAGATTAGATAGTTAACAGTACCATAGATACAATATTATAGATACTACATCTTCCTCTTTAATTAAAAACTTATTATCATAATTAATACCCAAGGTTGATTACCTCTGGCTGTGTAACAAAGGATGAGAATCACATTACATAATCATTCAGATATGAAGGAGTCCTAGCATCTCTATGAGGTCTCCTGGGTGGGTCTGAAGGAATCATATCCTGCTCCACATGAGTCTCAATAGGCTGTTGATAGGCAACCTGAGACCAAGTGGGCTGTGTGTTGGGTGCTGATTCCTTCCCCTTGTCTTGTTTTAGAAACCAGGTGTTTCTCGTTTTTACATTTCCATTGTTGTCGGTAATAATAAAGGAACGCGGGTTGTTAGTGCCTTTGAGAATTATACCTGGCTTCCAATAAGTTGCATTTTCATTCTCCTTAAATATCACCTTTTGCCCTTCACTAAAATTTGCACAATTTCTATTTTTTGTATTCTGATCATAATATGTCTTATTCTTATTGGCATTGCTTATTAGTAATTGTTTCATATTAGGCTGCAGACATGGTTTGTGTAAATTCCTATTAATTGGAAGTTTAGTACGGCAAAGTCTATTAAATAGCAATTGAGTTGGGGATCTTTGGAGACTAGGTATTGGAGTATTTCTGTATTCCAGCAGAAACACTTCAATATCAGTCTTTGTTTCAGCAGCTTTTTTTAGAAATCCTTTGCAAATACAAACTGCCCTTTCTGCTGCCCCATTACTCTGGTGATAGTGAGGGCTTGAAAATATGGTTTTAATGGACCATTCATTAGCGAATTCTCTGAAAGCTAAGGAATTAAAAGGCATATTATCAGAATATATCAGCTCAGGAATTCCGTGGGTCGCAAAAATGCGTTTTAAAATAGAAATTGTGACTTCAGCTGTTTTACTGCTGAGTTTGTTCAACTCTATCCATTTAGAGTAATGATCAATTAGGGCAAGGTAATCACAGTTCCCATACTGTAAAATATCTATCGACACATGTTGAAATGGGAGGTCTGGTTGTTTCCTAATGATCATTGGCTCCTTTATATTATTATTCGAGTATTTTAAACAAGTACTACAGCTAGCCACAAAGTATTCTATATCAGAACACATCTTTGGCCAGAAGAACAACGTTTTGGCTCTAGCTTTGGTTTTGGTCATGCCGAAATGACATTCATGAAGCTTTGTTAATATGAGTTTTTGTGAATTGCTTGGGACATAAAGTTTGTTGTCGATGAAGATTAAATCATTCTCATAGCAAATTTGTTTTTCAATGGAATACAGTATTTATTCGTAATACGTCAGTTTGAACTTTTAATGTAGTATCAATATCAAGACTCAATTTAAAGCAATAGTGTAATTTTCGCTTTAATGACACTTGTCCTCTTGCAATTTTTAATGTTATACTTTGTGTTAAGACTGTTAATATGACAGTATATCAATAATGACCGTTTTATTTTGAATTTCAAGTCTTGATGCAGGCTAATAATAAAGATGTACTGTATAATAATAATTTATTTTTTTTTTTTTTTTTTTTTTTTTTTTTTTTTTTTTTTTTTTTTTTTTTTTTTAGTACTTTAAATGACATTGTGGTTTTAATAACTAAAATTATTTTTAGCATTATTAATCGTCATTTTCGATGTAGTGTCAATTTTGCCAGCTCAAATTACTATAAATTCACTCGTTTTGTCAATTGAAAAATGCTGTTTTATGTTTAAAGCCGTTATAACTGGTAGAATCTGCTTCCAACATTACTTTTGTTTGCTTATTTTGTGACTTCTTGATTAATGTCACGGTGTGTAATGAATAAAATTATTAACTGTTTGTGAGACTGATAGTCATTTGCGTTAATAAATGTTATTTAACAAGTTTTCTTTAAGAGTTTTTATACAAAAACATGGATTTTTCTTCCAAATAACCAGATATAGTGTCATTGTTCCTTAAACTAAATTAAAGTTTAGGAAATCACAGGCTTGAAAAGTGACATTAAGCAAAAATTAATGGAATAGTGACATTATTATTTTCTTTAAATTCAATTATCAGATAAATAAAACATAAAAGACGGAATCTACTCTTATCGGTATAAAGCATAGTCACGTATTTAACAAAACACAGTATAAAAATGATACTTTTATTACAAATAAAGTAGTTTTAGACGTTTTAATATTTCGAAAACTTTCAAGCCTCGTACCCAAAAATCGTGTTTTTCGTTTAATGACGTTATGATTTTCAAGGAGCGATTTGTATTTGTCTACTCTCTCCAATCTCTGGCCATCACAAAGCAACCCAATGTTGACGGGACGGTTTTTGGCAACAGTCATGAACTTTGTCTTTTTTCATTTATGTTGAGGCCATAGTCAGCACTTGCAGACTGTACTTTGTTCAGCATTACCCGGAGGTCTTCCATTGTGCGTGCAACTAAGACTGTGTCGTCCGGAAACCGTATGTTGTTAACGACTTCATCATTGATAATACTCACATCCAGATCTTCTAATGCTTGTTTGAATATGTTTTCAGAGTAAATATTGAACAGTAAGGGAGACAGTATGCAGCCTTGGCGTACTTTCCTTAAGATCTCTACATCCTCAGTTAATTTAGACTCAACGCGCACATTCAGTATAAGTTCATTAAAGGGTTAAGTGAATACCTTTGGAAATAATCGCTCTGAAAGTTGTGAAAATTGTGCCCCCCCCCCCCCCTCTATCTTCTAAACCGTGTGTCCGAAAAATATAAAAAAATCACAAAGGTAAAGCTTAATTAATACTTCTAACGAAAATTATTTTCAACAAGCCGATCTTGTTGAAAATAATTTTCATTGAAAGTATTAACCGTTTTTTAGTTATTGCCGATAAACTGCGCTTCTCAACAAAAGGACGTACTTGCTATGAAGATACGCTCTTTAGTTGTTGTACTTTTTTTGCGTCGTATTTTTTACCTTATAGTTATGCTATGGAACCCTACACTGAACATGGTCCGACATGCTCTTGGCCAGTTATTTCAATATGATCTCTTCCAATAAGTCAAGGAGACTTACAAATTTTTATAATATTTACACCTGTAAAACCATATGAAATAAATAAATTGAGAATAGGCTACTTTCCTAACAGGTCAACTCAGCTTCTTTTTATGAAGTGTCAAAACGCTACGATAGTATGGAGCTTCATAGATAATTTGAATAAATGACGTCACAGGGTGCTATGATCAAATTGTCTCCTTATTTTAATATCTTATCTTTTAAAAATCGTTAAAAGCAAGAAAATAAGAGAATCTGGATTTATTCGGGACCAGTTTTGGAAGCTGAATAAGATAATAAGTGGAAAATATATATTTTTTACTACAGGAAACTAGCCTATTGATGGTAGATGAAAATTATGACTTACCAGTGCTAAAGTGGTCAACAGCTTCAGAGGCACCATTTTGGAGACTGCCGCTGCTCTTCAAGTTGTCGTTTTATATAAGCCATTAGGCGTTTATTTGTTAGTTGACACAGATGGTTCCGGCATTAGGTATTTGACGTCATAGTTTATATGAGTTAGGGTCATAAGGACCAGGTTCTAGAAGTAAAAGGTCTAATTTGCATCAGGTCACGGTGGTAAAATGTCCAAACATGTAAAATGCCATAATAATAAAAAAAAAATTATTACCAAATATAAGTTTACATTTACATGTATATGACATCTGCCAAACTGTACAACAGTTTGTTGGCAGAAACTCTTATCCCTCTTTATGTTTTATCTAATTTACATTCTGTTTTCTCATCTAGTATCCGTAACCATCATCACTACATAGTATAAAACAAAGTAGCTTTCTCTGTCCCTATGTCCCTATGTATGCTTAAATCTTTAAAACTACGCAACGGATTTTGATGCGGTTTTTTTAATAGATAGAGTGATTGAAGAGGAAGGTTTATATGTATAATACATGCATAATATAATAGAGAAACACCGTGCGAAGCCGGGGCGGATCGCTAGTACAATTATATAATACAATAACAACACCATAGGGTACAACAAACGAAGCCACTGTCAGCTCACCACCCATAGACTTTAACACGTTGCAATAGAGTTTACATTCGTTTACAAATGTACAATCAACAGTGTGTTCGATGGTAAATGCCTGTTACGTTCAACCTAATAGTAAACAAACAACACCTAGATTTGTGTCGCATACAGCTATAACACAAGCCTTATTGAGCTTACTAGAGTCAGACTACGCTAAGTCTGCAGAGGTCGAAATAGTACATTACACAACGAGGGTGGTAATACAAAGAAAGGCCGAGATTGCCGAAGTTTGCGGCCCGAGCTGCAAGCGAGGGACGTAAATATGCGATCGAGGGCTTTCTTTGTTACCTCCCGTGTTGTGTACATCATTTTATGTCTACACTTGGCCAGAAAGCGGCTTTTTTCCGTACGCGCAGCGTGTGCAAAAAGCCACTTTATGGCCAGGTGTGGCATAAAAAGGTTTTATTTCAATAAAAAAACATGGCAACATCACAAGCAAGATGATAATTAGTTTTGATACTTGGGAAATATCTTTCCGTTTAATAAGTATATAATGAATCTACATATCTACTGAAATAAATATTCAAGACAGTCTAGCACAATCAATCTAGTTCCAACCAAGCTAAGCAATGCTTGTATACGTGTACGTATATAAATATAATACTGAAATACATAGAAATTACCCAAGACCCTGGAACAAATCGCTTAGTTTGGTTGGAACTAGATGGATGTGTGCAAGACTGACCCAGATATCTATTTCAGTAGGTATGTAGACACATTTTGTAATAAAGGAAAAAGATATTACCAAGTACCAAGATGAAATAATGCTCTTACTGTAGTTTCTTCATGTTGCCATGTATATATTTTTAATAAAACCTTCTTTCAACCTCTGCAAACTTAGCATAGTTCGACTATATGGGGCTAGTTCGATTTGTGTAAGATTGTCCCCTAATATTTTTTTATTTATTTATATATATCTACCATTGGGACCGCCACACTCGCTTATCAGCCTGTTTTACCTATGTATGCAATGTGTAATATTTCAAATGTTTTCCAGCCTCTTTCCTTACCATTAAATAACTAAGAATTAATATAGGAACAACAATATCAACAAATAATATTGGACGTAGTTGTAAAACGTCTTTATTTGCAAAACGGCTGAATAAGCAAAAATACATTGTGTACTAAGGTATTATACAACTACGACGTTTTACAGACCTAGTCATTCTACAACCTAGTGCTTGTATGCTGTACTTGTAGTTGTAACGAATAAGAATAACAAAATTATTCGCGAATGGCCAATAAAATTGGCGGATGATTTATTCGCGAATGAATTGCTACGAATAATTATTTACTGGAATACCATATTAGAGAGAGAGAAAAGTTAATATGGTATTAACTTTTCTCGAAAAAATAATAACTAAACAGAACTGAAAGACTGTTGTTTGTACTAACGGAACGAACTAAGATTTTTACCTTACTTATATTAAACATACTTCTATTATTTAGGAAGCCTGAGCCTTTAGGAACACATTATGGGTCAGAACCAATATAAGCCCAGTAAAAACAAGTCATTTTAAAAATTATTTGTGTTGTACCTTAAATATTTTTCTGGGATTTATTCGAATAAAATAACGAATAAATCATCCGTCATTTAAGAATTTGTGCAATGATTTATTCGCGGATGATTTATCCGCGAATAAATTATTCGCGGATGATTTATTTGCGAATAAATCATCCGCGGATAAAAATATTGTGAATGATTTTTTATTCGAATGATCATTCAAATAAAAAATTATTCGAATAATGCCCATCTCTATTTATTATGCCCGATAAGATAGGGCTGGCACTCGCGAACAGAAGTAGGATGGTCGAGGGTCCGTAAAATGTGGTTGGAACTGATGGTGAGTCACAGGACTCCCCTGGCTGTTGGTCTGGTGAGCAGGCTCGCAGGTGTTGGGCGAAAAGTGTCGACTCGCCGCCGGCCGGGGTCTCCCAGGTGCTCTGGTCTCTCGAAGGTATTCAGTGTGTGTGCGATCAGGGCCTGCTTTGGCTGCTGCAGCCCCCGAAGCTAAGCTACTTCAAGGGTTCCGGGCTTAGCTACCCGGGCATGAGTTGCAGCCACAAGCCGGGCGCTGGTGAGCACAGATCACCCCTACTAGATAGCTAATCTTGATTTTTTTGTACGAATCCTAATTCACCGACGCTCGAAGTCCGGGGCGAGCATCAACAGCGCTGCGATTGGCCGATTGAAAACGCGTGGGGACGTGTAGTGATGGGACATGTTTATGCAAGTAGCTGACCCGATACAGCAATTATTGTACCTACACTATTGAATAACATATTATGTGTAGCAAGTTTTATTATTTTCACCGACTTCAAAAAAAAATCCTGTCTTCAATATCTTCTTTTCTTGTACGTTTCCCGATTACTCAAAAACGGCTTGACCAATTTTGAAAATTCGTTTTTTATATGTAAATAGATACCTTTCCTTTCATGATCAGGTCAATCTTGTGACACTAGTTCTAACTGCTCACCAAGAGAATTTGAAAGAGCCCAAGCATCATAACTGTATCTATAACCAGCTCGGAGATCCCTCGTTCTTCCGCAAAGGGCATCATCAGGTCCATCTTGATACTGACCCTAACTGCTCTATGAAAACATATTCATTTATATCGTTATTGATATTATTAATTAGCAATCATAAATGTACTAAACAAACTTCGTCTAGAGACCGCCTTTAGTGTATACTTGCGGCATACGTATTGAATCTACGACGTCTATTACATATTTCGTGCTGTTGTAGAATAACACCTATTTTTTGTGAACTAGAGTTTATTGTTATATTTTGATGCATAGTGGTGAGTACTACACATAGCTTGGTAAACAGTCAAAGATGTGTCACCTGTTTTTCGAATAAACGTACCAGCTGTATAATTATTTTTTACGGAAACAAATATTTCTCTTCGAGGTCTGTTGATTATATCAACGATGTTGAAATTTTTTGTAAAAAATGTCACAATTTCGCCTAGTGACTGCAATACGGCCACATCTCAACAATAGTACATTGTGTATCTAGGGCGGTAAGTAAGGAATTACAAACGAGTGTTTGTTATAAGCCGGAGGTGAAACCGAGGGCTTTAATAACACGAGTTTGTAATTTATTGACCGCCCGTGGCACACACAATGTTTTTCATCGCACTTGTGAGGAAATCTTAATAAAATAACCTTACTTTTCGACCCAGTATGACAAGAAAATATTAAAACAGACAGTGACATTTGCCACATACGTCCATAGACAATGCGAACGTCAAGTCACGTTCGGAAACCATAGCGGTAACGGCCATTTTTGTTGATTTTATACTTGCAAAATAAAGAAATACATTATTTAAACATTTAATTAATGTTACCGAAATATGTGTTTATATGTATTTGCAATAACAGTTATCTTTAAATAAATATTTCAGTGATAAAAGTTAAAAAAGTAAGTTGGCGTTTCCTTTGAACATGACAAATAAGAGTAAAACAGAACCAGCGTTTCAAATTTAAAAAGAAAACCATTACGCCCTAGGGCGTAATAGGTCATTTACGGCCCGCAAAACCTACGTGTAATGACACCATTTTCGAGCAAGTGTGATGAAAATTTTTTTTTTGAGATGTGGCCGTATTGCAGTCACTATACTATCCTCAATACGAAGTGGCGAGTCGGGCAATAAATAATAATCTTATGTTTTCTTTGGTTTTAGTTCACCAGGCACAGATAAATTGCATTTTTTTCGAGTTTCGTTTCGAGTATGCCGTCAGTCGTTCGTAGTCGGAGGCCCCGGCAAGAAGACAAACAAAAAAAGGGTCAGGTATAAATACTAGAATATCCAAACCCAAGCAAGGAAAGCGTTCTATAACACTATAACTAAAATCGACTACAATGCTTTAGTAGATGCATTGAGCGCAGTTGATTGGAGCCACGTTACAAATTCTGACGACGCCGTCAAAGCTTTTAACCAATTGTTTTTAGATTCTGTGCACAAGCACACCACTCTCACTTCAGATAGTCGATCCAAATTTACAATCAAACCATGGATGACACCTGGTCTTATCAAATGCTCTAAGCATTGAGATCTTCTTCGTGCAAAATACCGTAAAATCCCAACGATGAAACTTAAAAAATTAATCTACACCCGCAACAAAAAATTTCATAACAATCTTTTTCGGGAACTAAATACGATTTTGAATCCAAAGAATTATACGAAAATAAAAATAACCCCGAAAAATTGTGGAAAACTATAAAACAAATTACATATTCTAACAAAAGCTCCCAAAACTTTGAAACTCTCGAAAATCAAAGACTTAGTATTTTTCAAGTGTCGGCAAAACCTTGGCTAACCGTATTCTCAATGAGATGAATAAAACACAAGAAGAACTGGTTCAAAAACCACAATCGATAAATCACCATCTTTCTTTTTACGGCCTACCGATGAAGCCGAAGTCGAGTCAAGTTAAAAAACCGGTCAAATGCGAGTCGGACTCGCGCACCGAGGGTTTCGTACAGACTCATAAGTAGATACATGATTAAATAGTTCAAGAAAAACTGTATAGCGATTAATTTAGTAGGAGCAAATAAGTATGTGTTAATATTTTTGCAATTTTCTCAAAAACAGTGCAAGTTAGGAAAACCGTTAAATTTTTCCTGCAATATTTAGGATGACATTAATAATTGGTAATTATTACAGATTTTTCTGTTCAGTAACTTCAAAGATAATAGGGGGGAATGGTATTTTTCTTAATCGTTTTTCATCACAAAGAAAAAACAGTGTTTTAATCTACAAATCAAGCCCTTTCATTTATTTTTGATTTTCGACATCCCATTTTGGTCCCCTTTAAAAAGAAAGTAAAAAGTTATAAGATTTTTTCTGTTCAATAGGCTCGAGTTAGCGGTTTTTAACACTATTCCAAATATCAAGTCGATAGCATCAGTGGATCCTGAGATATCTTGCTGTGACAGACAGATAGACGGACAGACAGACATAGTCGCAACATAAGGGTTCCTTTTTTAATATTTTGGTACGGAACCCTAAAAAATTATAATAGTCCGGTCAACCGGACCAAGCCAGCTGTACCACGGGCAACGAGGGGACCGCACTCACACAGACGTGCTATCGCGCGTCTGTGCGAATACTGTCGCGCGCTCCTAAACGGCTGAAGATGGACTACTTGTTCGTCTCTATACTTTGCCTTTGACATATCCTGGATTGAAGATAAGATAAGATAAGATAAGATAAGATAGCATTTATTGTCAATAACTGTGCACATTGAGTTCGCATGTCATAAAATAATAAAGTCCAACAGTTTACCCATTTCGGGCGTACAATAAAGAAACAAAATAATAAGAAATTTGACTAAGAACTAGATTGGGAAAAGAAACTTACGTTGGATTTATCTAAAGTATTCATCCAAATTATAGTAACCTTTGCTTAGTAGCCACTCCTTAAGTTTCCTTTTAAACATGATTCCATCTTGGGACTTAATATGTTCAGGCAAATGTATAGGTAACACCTCTGGTGTTGCAGATATCTATGGGCGACGTTGACTGCTTTCCATCAGGCAGCTCGTCTGCTCGTTTGCCACTTATAACATAAAAAAAAAAAACCTGGACCGGACGTGCAAATAACTCGCCGTGACTGCGCGATTTCGCCGGGCGGCTACCAAATTTGCCCCCCCGGAGGGGCCTAGCCAGCGACCAGAAAGAGCACGCGTTATGCCATAGAGCGAGATGATCGGATGCGGCGCGGTCCGTCCGGTGGTCGCTGATGTTCGCTTTGTTAGAAAGAGAAACTTCTGTACCTAGTACTATTACTTATAGCATTTTCCCGCGGCTTCGCCCGCGTTGTTCCCGTTATTGTCCCAAAGGAACTCTTTACCGGGATATAAAGTATCCTATGTTTCAATCCAGGACTTGATCTACTTGCATGCCAAATTTCAGCTTGATCCATCCAGTTGTTACCCTGTTATAAGGTAACAAACATCCAAACATCTTCACAAACTTTCGCATTTATAATATTAGTGGGATTCTGTGTCGTGACGTCGCCCCTGTCTGGTTCCACCGGAATACCAGCCGCTGAAATTTAATGATTCCGAATATGTATAGAACTCAGTGTCGAAAAAAATGTTAGATGTGCCCTTTTGCGTTATGGCGGCAGAGCGCTGGTTCTAGAGTCGGTTTTATGCTGAGGTGGTACCATAAAATATCGAGATAAAAGAAAATAGGTCGTCGATTTGTATGGGTACCAAGCGTGCGTTATTCGCTTTGCGTTTGACGTCAGCAGTGTAATACATTTACATTTCATTTGGTGGTATTTGAACAATTAATTATAGGTTTACTATTGGATCGCATAAATTTAAAAGGCATAATGCATCATTGCGCATAATTCATCATTTGGCATAATGCTTTTTTTTCTGAACACGTAATTTTTTCAGGATTATTATAACGCAAACCTAACCTAACCTGACCTATTTAACAGAATGAGGCCTTAAAGAGTCCTGAAAATTTCACAGTTTAAGAAAAAAATGCATTATGCCGAATGATGAATTATGCCAAATGATGCATTATGCCTTTTAAATTTATGCGATCTAATAGGATCCCTTAATGATATCATTTTTATCAGATTTTCGAGTTTGGTAATAATATTATTGACGGCAACTAAAGTTAACGGCGTGCAAAGTGGGTCGCTGCCACCTCTTTTAGCATGAAAGGTACATACAGTTTTTCCTTCTACCTCGATCTGTTTCTGCGGGTGGGACAGTCTATAGCAATAGCTACAAAACGTTACTCTTTAGCGTTAAGAATTCGATACGTAATTTATCGTGTAGGACTCATACTAGCGATCGTTGGTTCTTCAAGTGACCAGTTGTTCATACAAATCATTTACGCAGTCACTAGTGAGTACGGTTACTGTAAACTCATGGTAAGGTTACAGTAGGGTGTTGCTTATTTTGTCGAGCCTTTCTTTCTATTGTAGGGCATGAAAATGTGGTCCTATTTTTTTAGATTTGTATTCAAGTTTTAGAAGTGGCTACCGCTTAAGAAAAGTTTCGATAAAGACATTAAGTTATTCTTTATTTTCAATATATCACAAGGAAGATACAATTAGCAATATTTTAAATTAAAAGTGTAGTAATGAGAACAAATTTATGATCTTGTTTTGGTCAGAATTTCATTAAGCTACAGCAAACTCTCTAAAACTTCAAATACGTTAAAAAAAAGGAATATTTTTTTCATGCCCTTCAATGAAATGAAGGATGAGCCGCTAGAAAAAAAATCGGCCAAATAAGCCAGCCAATAGTAGGTATACTTTTTTGGTTTAGGCGCAAAAGGTCCGTTTTATAAATGTCCAGTTCCCAAAATATCCTTTACGCTAAATATCCCGTTCTCATAAAGTACCTTCACATAAAATACGGCCCTTCCTTATAGCGTCCCTTTCACATAACGTTCACGATAATTTCTTTTCACAAAATGTGCCCCCAGATACTTATTAGTTCAAATAATAGTAGAGGATCCCAGTATAGAACGACCTTCACCGAACTGGTTAATGGATGAAAAGTATTTTATATTCAATTAAATATGTTAATAAATATATTGCAAGTGGGTTGCCCAAAAAAATTCAGTCCAGAATATGATTAATTAAAAATTTAAGTTAAATTTGCACCTGGTTGGTATGTGATGCTAAGGAAACGAGGTGCAAACTTAGCTCAACCGGTTAGTATGAGAAAGTTAGGATGAAGTCGGCACGGGTTCCCGTTCACAGAATGAGCAGATTTTAGGTTTAAGGGCATTTTAGCATATAACACTCTTCTATCGCATGGGATGGTTCGCTGGGACCTCTCTGTGGCACGTAGGTGAAGAACACACGGAGCGGCGCGGCTTGCTATGTAGTATTGAGTTTCCGCAGGAATTTAGTTTATGTGCTGATAGCATGTGTTATAATAAAAGTTCAGCGCACACAGCTGTAATTGACAGCTTGTACAAGACAATTACAACCACCATGCAAGAGGCTGCTGTGCTTAGTCATACGGGGCGTGCGACGAGGGCGGGGATACCAGGCCGCGGTCGTCCCGTGGCCGGCTGGAATAGGCATGTACGTGACGCTCACCGCGACGCCAGACACAAGTTCCTGACCTGGGTGTGGTATGGCCGGCCCACTAGTGGTAATATTTATAATGATATGTATGAGTCTAGAAAAGTGTTTAAGCATAAATTAAAATATTGCCAAAATAACCAAGAGTTGATTAAAATGAATATTTTAGCCTCAAAGCATAAAAATAAAGATTTTAAAGGATTTTGGCGGGAAACAAAAAAGTTAAGCCCTAAACCTGGCGTTCCGGTGAGTGTCGACGGCATTAGTGACTCTAAAGGCATAGCAAATATGTTCAGGTGTCATTTTCGGGTGGATTCTCCTCTTAAAGATGTTCACCGTGACGTTGAGGCCGTGGTGTCGGGGGTGCCTGAGCGTGTCTCTGCAAAACAAGTTGCTCTCATAATAAAAAGCATGACTAGAGGCAAATCACCCGGACACGACGGCCTGAGCATCGAACACTTTCAACACGCGGGACCTCACCTTCTGAGATTGCTAGGGTTGCTATACACGTTGTGTATTCGTCACTCCTACTTGCCGAGTGAACTAATGATGACGGTCGTGGTGCCGATAACTAAAAATAAGACTGGAGATGTTTCAGATAAATGTAACTACCGGCCGATCTCATTAGCTACAACTGCGTCCAAGGTGCTTGATGCCATGCTTGAGAGACAACTTAAAAAACATATTAATTTACATGATGCACAGTTCGGGTTTAGACCCGGGCTATCGACCGAAAGTGCTATATTGTCCCTCAAGCATGTCGTTAGGTACTACACAGATAGAAATACGCCTGTTTATGCTGCATTTCTTGATTTGTCTAGGGCATTTGACCTGGTTAGGTATGATATTTTGTGGTCTAAACTAATCAACACCGGTGTACCGGGTGAGCTGGTCAATATTTTTAAATATTGGTATGCACATCAAACTAATCGGGTCAAATGGTGTAACGAACTTTCTGATGAGTACGGGTTGGAATGCGGAGTGAGACAAGGGGGGTTAACGTCTCCTTCGCTTTTCAACTTGTACATAAATCAGCTGATCGATGAGCTGGGTAGCGCTAGGGTTGGCTGCTCGATTGACGGCCATGTTGTCAACAGCATTAGTTATGCAGACGACATGGTGCTGCTCAGCCCATCGATCTCAGCACTCAGGAGGTTGCTGAGTACGTGTGAGGAGTACGCCAAGTTGCATGGCCTCCTCTACAATGTAAAAAAATGTGAACTTATGGTGTTTCACCCTAAGAGCCGTAAAGTGACGACTATGCCCCCAGTGCTGTTAAATGGTGTGGGCATAGTTAGGGTGAATCAGTTTAAGTATCTCGGCCATGTGGTAACGGAGGATTTAAAAGATGATAGCGATATTGAGAGGGAAAGGAGGGCGATGGCGGTTCGCTGTAACATGCTGGCCCGCAGGTTTGCACGATCTAGCATTGAAGTAAAAATTACTCTTTTTAAAGCCTTCTGTCAGACCTTATATACGTGCAACTTGTGGGTCAATTACACGCAGCGAGCCTACAACGCCCTCCGAGTACAATATAATAATGCCTTCAGGGTGTTGCTGGGGGCTCCCACGCTACTGCAGCGCCTCGGCAATGTTTGCGTACGCGCACACGGAGGGGTTCAGCGCGGTGATTCGTCACCGAGTCGCATCACTCATGCGCAGGGTGCGGGGGAGCCACAACACCATCCTGAAGCTCATCAGTGAGAGGACGGACTGCCCCATTCTGGGACACTGGGTGCGTACGCATGCGCACGTACCGGGTGCTCCAGAGGGTGGTAGGTATATGAATTATTTAATTTTTCTACTGTACTGTACTAACATAGCATTTAAGTATCATGTAACTAACAATATATGGATTATGTCCGAAATAAACAAATTTTATTATTATTTTTTTTTATGTGCTAAAATGCCTCTAAACCAAAAATCTGCTCATTCTGTAAACCTCCCCGACTCGACTCGTGCCGACTTCATCCTAACTTTCTCATACTAACTGGTTGAGCTAAGTTTGCACCTCGTTTCCTTAGCATCACATACCAACCAGGTGCAAATTTAGCTTAAACTTTTAATGTATCATATTCTGGACTGAATTTTTTTTGGCAACCCACTTGCAATATAATTATTACCATATTTAATTTAATATAAAATACTTTTCATCCATTAACCAGTTCGGTGAAGGTCGTTCTATATTCGGATCTTAGACTATAAGCTAGCTTTTATGATAAAATCGTGAGCGAATCTTTTTGAGTTCTTAGTCTACGTTTACTTCTGCTGAAAATGTCTAGCTGATATTACTAGTTATTGTAGTGGCCAATCGCAGCAAACCGTTAAGTGGATATGGATAGTAGACCCTTCTAAAAAAAGAAAGGATTTTTTTGCGAATAGGGTATTTTTCACGTGGGGACATTTGCAAACAAGAAATTTTAGCAGGGTACGTAATTTTTGTGAAGTGATGTTTTGCGAATGGGAGCTCAAACCGGTTTTGTTTTGTTTGTTTCGAAATCTTAATTTTTAAGAAGGTGACAATAACTCTTAGGTTTTTGTGGCCAGGGCCCCGTTTCACGAAGCTATAAGTTACAATTTTACAAGTCTAAATTAGCAACATTGTCCAAATCAACCAAGGGCGTTGCTGTATTTGACTAATGTTGCAAGTGTACACTTGTAAAATTGTAACTTAAGGCTTCGTGAAACGAGGCCCAGGTATAATGTTAAGTAATTTTTTATTTCCTCTTTAGTAACAAAAAAAAGAGTCATCATTTATTAAGTTCACAAAATATTATATTTTAAACGAACAAAGTAAAAATGAAATCTTTTACAAACTAAGCATGATTGCCCAACTTTCCACCAAGGCCAATCGTCGCTCCGATTCCTGCTCCGAATTTCCCTCCAATCCCTCCTGCGCTTTTTCCTCCAATTTGCCCCCCAATTCCTCCTCCAATTTTCCCCCCAATTCCTCCTCCAATATTTCCTCCGAGTCCTCCGATTTTTCCCTCTTCACAGTCATCTTGCTTGCCTGGCTTTCCTGCCGGGATAACGTCTCCTAGCTTGTTGCAGTCATCATCATCAGATTTGCCTGGCTTGTCTGGTTTCCCTGGCTTCCCTGGTTTCCCTAGGTTCCCAAATTCATCGCAGTCATCATCACCGGGTGTTCCTGGTTTGCCTGGTGTACCTGGTCCTCCTGGTTGTCCTGGCTGGCCTGGTTTTCCTGGGATGCCTGGTCCTTCTGGTTGTCCTGGCTTGCCTGGTATTCCTGGGGTACCTGGTTGTCCTGGGGTGCCTGGTCCTTCTGGTTGTCCTGGCTTGCCTGGTATTCCTGGGGTGCCTGGTTGTCCTGGGGTGCTTGGTCTATCTGGTTGTCCTGGGGTGCCTGGTTGTCCTGGGGTGCCTGGTCCTTCTGGTTTTCCCGGCTTGCCTGGTTGTCCTGGCTGGCCTGGTTGTCCCGGGGTGCCTGGTTGTCCTGGGGTGCCTGGTCCTTCAGGTTTTCCTGGCTTGCCTGGTTGTCCTGGGGTGCCTGGTCCTTCTGGTTTGCCTGGCTTGCCTGGTTGTCCTGGGGTGCCTGGTCCTTCTGGTTTGCCTGGCTTGCCTGGTTGTCCTGGGGTGCCTGGTCCTTCTGGTTTACCTGGCTTGCCTGGTTGTCCTGGGGTGCCTGGTCCTTCAGGTTTGCCTGGCTTGCCTGGTTGTTCTGGGGTGCCTGGTTGTCCTGGGGTGCCTGGTCCTTCAGGTTTGCCTGGCTTGCCTGGTTGTCCTGGGGTGCTTGGTCCTTCTGGTTTGCCTGGCTTGCCTGGTTGTTCTGGGGTGCCTGGTTGTCCTGGAGTGCCTGGTCCCTCAGGTTTGCCTGGCTTGCCTGGTTGTCCCGGGGTGCTTGGTCCTTCAGGTTTGCCTGGCTTGCCTGGTTGTCCTGAGGTGCCTGGTTCTTCTGGTTTGCCTGGCTTGCCTGGTTGTCCTGGGGTGCCTGGTCCTTCTGGTTTGCCTGGCTTGCCTGGTTGTCCTGGGGTGCCTGGTCCTTCAGGTTTGCCTGGCTTGCCTGGTTGTCCTGGGGTGCTTGGTCCTTCTGGTTTGCCTGGCTTGCCTGGTTGTTCTGGGGTGCCTGGTTGTCCTGGGGTGCCTGGTCCTTCTGGTTTGCCTGGCTTGCCTGGTTGTCCTGGGGTGCCTGGTTGTCCTGGGGTGCTTGGTCCTTCAGGTTTGCCTGGCTTGCCTGGTTGTCCTGGGGTGCTTGGTCCTTCTGGTTTTCCTGGCTTGCCTTGTTGTCCTGGGGTGCCTGGTCCTTCAGGTTTGCCTGGCTTGCCTGGTTGTTCTGGGGTGCCTGGTTGTCCTGGGGTGCCTGGTCCCTCAGGTTTGCCTGGCTTGCCTGGTTGTCCTGGGGTGCCTGGTCGTTCTGGTTTGCCTGGCTTGCCTGGTTGTCCTGGGGTGCCTGGTTGTCCTGGGGTGCTTGGTCCTTCTGGTTTACCTGGCTTGCCTGGTTGTCCTGGGGTGCCTGGTCCTTCTGGTTGTGTTGGCTTGCCTGGTTGTCCTGGGGTGCCTGGTCCTTCTGGTTTGCCTGGCTTGCCTGGTTGTCCTGGGGTGCTTGGTCCTTCAGGTTTGCCTGGCTTGCCTGGTTGTCCTGGGGTGCCTGGTCCTTCAGGTTTGCCTGGCTTGCCTGGTTGTCCTGGGGTGCTTGGTCCTTCTGGTTTGCCTGGCTTGCCTGGTTGTCCTGGGGTGCCTGGTCCTTCTGGTTGTGTTGGCTTGCCTGGTTGTCCTGGGGTGCCTGGTCCTTCAGGTTTGCCTGGCTTGCCTGGTTGTCCTGGGGTGCATGGTCCTTCAGGTTTGCCTGGCTTGCCTGATTGTCCTGGGGTGCCTGGTCCTTCTGGTTTTCCTGGCTTGCCTTGTTGTCCTGGGATGCCTGGTCCTTCAGGTTTGCCTGGCTTGCCTGGTTGTCCTGGGGTGCCTGGTCCTTCTGGTTTGCCTGGCTTGCCTGGTTGCCCTGGGGTGCCTGGTCCTTCTGGTTTGCCTGGCTTGCCTGGTTGTCCTGGGGTGCCTGGTCCTTCTGGTTTACCTGGCTTGCCTGGTTGTTCTGGGGTGCCTGGTTGTCCTGGGGTGCCTGGTCCTTCAGGTTTGCCTGGCTTGCCTGGTTGTCCTGGGGTGCCTGGTCCTTCTGGTTTGCCTGGCTTGCCTGGTTGTTCTGGGGTGCCTGGTTGTCCTGGGATGCCTGGTCCTTCTGGTTTGCCTGGCTTGCCTGGTTGTCCTGGGGTGCCTGGTCCTTCTGGTTTACCTGGCTTGCCTGGTTGTTCTGGGGTGCCTGGTTGTCCTGGGGTGCCTGGTCCTTCAGGTTTGCCTGGCTTGCCTGGTTGTCCTGGGGTGCCTGGTCCTTCTGGTTTGCCTGGCTTGCCTGGTTGTCCTGGGGTGCCTGGTTGTCCTGGGGTGCTTGGTCCTTCTGGTTTACCTGGCTTGCCTGGTTGTCCTGGGGTGCTTGGTCCTTCTGGTTTACCTGGCTTGCCTGGTTGTCCTGGGGTGCCTGGTCCTTCTGGTTGTTCTGGCTTGCCTGGTTGTCCTGGGGTGCCTGGTCCTTCTGGTTTGCCTGGCTTGCCTGGTTGTCCTGGGGTGCCTGGTCCTTCAGGTTTGCCTGGCTTGCCTGGTTGTCCTGGGGTGCCTGGTCCTTCAGGTTTGCCTGGCTTGCCTGGTTGTCCTGGGGTGCCTGGTCCTTCTGGTTTGCCTGGCTTGCCTGGTTGTTCTGGGGTGCCTGGTTGTCCTGGGGTGCCTGGTCGTTCTGGTTTGCCTGGCTTGCCTGGTTGTCCTGGGGTGCCTGGTTGTCCTGGGGTGCTTGGTCCTTCTGGTTTACCTGGCTTGCCTGGTTGTCCTGGGGTGCCTGGTCCTTCTGGTTGTGTTGGCTTGCCTGGTTGTCCTGGGGTGCCTGGTCCTTCTGGTTTACCTGGCTTGCCTGGTTGTCCTGGGGTGCCTGGTCCTTCTGGTTTGCCTGGCTTGCCTGGTTGTCCTGGGGTGCCTGGTCCTTCTGGATTGCCTGGCTTGCCTGGTTGTCCTGGGGTGCTTGGTCCTTCAGGTTTGCCTGGCTTGCCTGGTTGTCCTGGGGTGCCTGGTCCTTCAGGTTTGCCTGGCTTGCCTGGTTGTCCTGGGGTGCTTGGTCCTTCAGGTTTGCCTGGCTTGCCTGGTTGTCCTGGGGTGCCTGGTCCTTCAGGTTTGCCTGGCTTGCCTGGTTGTTCGGGGGTGCCTGGTTGTCCTGGGGTGCCTGGTCCTTCAGGTTTGCCTGGCTTGCCTGGTTGTCCTGGGGTGCCTGGTCCTTCAGGTTTGCCTGGCTTGCCTGGTTGTCCTGGGGTGCTTGGTCCTTCTGGTTTACCTGGCTTGCCTGGTTGTCCTGGGGTGCCTGGTCCTTCTGGTTGTTCTGGCTTGCCTGGTTGTCCTGGGGTGCCTGGTCCTTCTGGTTTGCCTGGCTTGCCTGGTTGTCCTGGGGTGCTTGGTCCTTCAGGTTTGCCTGGCTTGCCTGGTTGTCCTGGGGTGCCTGGTCCTTCAGGTTTGCCTGGCTTGCCTGGTTGTCCTGGGGTGCTTGGTCCTTCAGGTTTGCCTGGCTTGCCTGGTTGTCCTGGGGTGCCTGGTCCTTCAGGTTTGCCTGGCTTGCCTGGTTGTCCTGGGGTGCCTGGTCCTTCTGGTTGTGTTGGCTTGCCTGGTTGTCCTGGGGTGCCTGGTCCTTCTGGTTTGCCTGGCTTGCCTGGTTGTCCTGGGGTGCCTGGTCCTTCTGGTTGTGTTGGCTTGCCTGGTTGTCCTGGGGTGCCTGGTCCTTCTGGTTTGCCTGGCTTGCCTGGTTGTCCTGGGGTGCTTGGTCCTTCAGGTTTGCCTGGCTTGCCTGGTTGTCCTGGGGTGCCTGGTCCTTCAGGTTTGCCTGGCTTGCCTGGTTGTCCTGGGGTGCCTGGTCCTTCTGGTTTGCCTGGCTTGCCTGGTTGTTCTGGGGTGCCTGGTCCTTCAGGTTTGCCTGGCTTGCCTGGTTGTTCGGGGGTGCCTGGTTGTCCTGGGGTGCCTGGTCCTTCAGGTTTGCCTGGCTTGCCTGGTTGTCCTGGGGTGCCTGGTCCTTCTGGTTTACCTGGCTTGCCTGGTTGTCCTGGGGTGCCTGGTCCTTCTGGTTTGCCTGGCTTGCCTGGTTGTCCTGGGGTGCCTGGTCCTTCTGGTTTGCCTGGCTTGCCTGGTTGTCCTGGGGTGCTTGGTCCTTCAGGTTTGCCTGGCTTGCCTGGTTGTCCTGGGGTGCCTGGTCCTTCAGGTTTGCCTGGCTTGCCTGGTTGTCCTGGGGTGCCTGGTCCTTCTGGTTTGCCTGGCTTGCCTGGTTGTCCTGGGGTGCCTGGTCCTTCTGGTTTGCCTGGCTTGCCTGGTTGTCCTGGGGTGCCTGGTCCTTCTGGTTTGCCTGGCTTGCCTGGTTGTCCTGGGGTGCCTGGTCCTTCTGGTTTCCCTGGCTGGCCTGGTTGTCCCGGGGTGCTTGGTCCTTCAGGTTTGCCTGGCTTGCCTGGTTGTCCTGGGGTGCCTGGTCCTTCAGGTTTGCCTGGCTTGCCTGGTTGTTCGGGGGTGCCTGGTTGTCCTGGGGTGCCTGGTCCTTCAGGTTTGCCTGGCTTGCCTGGTTGTCCTGGGGTGCCTGGTCCTTCTGGTTTGCCTGGCTTGCCTGGTTGTTCTGGGGTGCCTGGTTGTCCTGGGGTGCCTGGTCCTTCAGGTTTGCCTGGCTTGCCTGGTTGTCCTGGGGTGCCTGGTCCTTCTGGTTTCCCTGGCTGGCCTGGTTGTCCTGGGGTGCTTGGTCCTTCAGGTTTGCCTGGCTTGCCTGGTTGTCCTGGGGTGCCTGGTCCTTCAGGTTTGCCTGGCTTGCCTGGTTGTTCGGGGGTGCCTGGTTGTCCTGGGGTGCCTGGTCCTTCAGGTTTGCCTGGCTTGCCTGGTTGTCCTGGGGTGCCTGGTCCTTCAGGTTTGCCTGGCTTGCCTGGTTGTCCTGGGGTGCTTGGTCCTTCTGGTTTACCTGGCTTGCCTGGTTGTCCTGGGGTGCCTGGTCCTTCTGGTTGTTCTGGCTTGCCTGGTTGTCCTGGGGTGCTTGGTCCTTCAGGTTTGCCTGGCTTGCCTGGTTGTCCTGGGGTGCCTGGTCCTTCAGGTTTGCCTGGCTTGCCTGGTTGTCCTGGGGTGCCTGGTCCTTCTGGTTTGCCTGGCTTGCCTGGTTGTCCTGGGGTGCTTGGTCCTTCAGGTTTGCCTGGCTTGCCTGGTTGTCCTGGGGTGCCTGGTCCTTCTGGTTTGCCTGGCTTGCCTGGTTGTCCTGGGGTGCTTGGTCCTTCAGGTTTGCCTGGCTTGCCTGGTTGTCCTGGGGTGCCTGGTCCTTCTGGTTTGCCTGGCTTGCCTGGTTGTCCTGGGGTTCCTGGTCCTTCTGGTTTGCCTGGCTTGCCTGGTTGTTCTGGGGTGCCTGGTCCTTCTGGTTTACCTGGCTTGCCTGGTTGTCCTGGGGTGCCTGGTCCTTCTGGTTTGCCTGGCTTGCCTGGTTGTCCTGGGGTGCCTGGTGCTTCTGGTTGTCCTGGCTTGCCCGGTTGTCCTGGGGTGCCTGGTTGTCCTGGGGTGCCTGGTCCTTCTGGTTGTCCTGGCTTGCCTGGTTTTTCTGGTTTGCCCGGTTGTCCTGGTTTAGTCCAAGGCTTGTTATCGCCTTTGCATGGCTTTATACAGCTCGAGATTACTGTCTGATGACCACTTATGTCTGTTCAGAAAGAAAAAAAATGCAATGAAATATATGAAAATAGTTATTGCTATAGTACCGAACGCGATTAAAAAATACTATAATCTGTAGCAGTATACATGTTAAAGAATATTCTGAAAATGCAGAATGGTTTAGTAGGTTTTTTTATATTTTTACAAAAATTCAATGCAAGTTACTATTAGAAAAGTTTCCAGTGGTTATTTTTAAAAAATAATGATTTATAGTTATTTATATCATAATTTCAATTAGGCAGGGAGTATAAATGTTAAATAAGGCTTGGATATTGTAAGATCTTGACATGTTGTGTAACTTTAAATTTTTGAGTTATATATAAATTTCGCAATTTCGGAAACTTTTCTTTGATTCAATGAATGAATTTTAGAGCAACACGGAGAGGAGGCATCATAACACCATTTTTCTGAGACAACTATTTGTTTTTGCTTATAGTTTCAGCATGAAATGAGACTTGTTATGTCTTTTTATATTTTATTGAAGAACCAGAGGATACCCTAATTTACTTTGGCCGGTGGAATTTATGCTACTTATTTCAAAGAGCTGTCTTAAAGAAATGGTTAAATTATTTAAATGTTTCCTAATTGTTTTTTTTTTATATTTTGAAATTGTGAGTTATTTACTTTTATTATTCTTATTTTGCATTTTGTTGATCATGACGTGAATGCTTGTATTGTTACTTTGTACTGCAAATTTATAATGCTATTTTCTGATGAAATAAATGATCTATCTATCTAAGATTCACAAATTCAAGTAAAATAAAACTGTTTTTCTACTCTGTGTCTCTGTGTCTCTCTCTCTCTCTCTGTGTGTGTGTGTGTGTGTGTGTGTGTGTGTGTGTGTGTGTGTGTGTGTGTGTGTACCGTGTATCTGTCTTTTACTTGGTCACGAACACTAATAAAAGAACATACATAATATGAGTTCAGAGAAGTCTATACTCTATTCCCCATAACAGAACTAGTGTCGTTATAGTCGCAAAACGATACTGCAAGTAGCCACAGACTTACTAAATCTAGGTTAAACTTAGGTTAAGGATTAAGCGCTCAATTTTAACTTTACGATAAAAATGAACAACTACTAACGTAACAAACAATTCAATTCCTACGGCTTTTAAGAAAACAAAACTTTCCGAATTAAATACATTGATGCCAACATAAAAAAAAAGGATTAACCTCTAGTATGCCGCGTATATTTTTTTCTAATAGTTTCCTCGTACGCGGATCCGCGTTTCGGCATACAACGGGTATCGTCACTGCGTGTCACTAGCGAGTATACGTCAAATTAAAAAAAGTTTACAATAGACACATACTGTCAGTCATATGTCATATTTGCCTTGTTTGCGCGCTATGTTTAATATTGTATTTTATATTTTAATACCTAGTCCTAGAAAAAGTATTGTATGCAACGTTGTATAATTAAGTCAAAAAACGTTCATGGCGTCTCTTTTTGCGATACTCGCCGCCGCGGCGGCTCATATCGCAACTCGCGCCATTCGCATTTTTTAGCCTACTTATACAACTGTTGCATAAAATACTATTAAAATTGTTACAACAAAAGTTGCCAACCGCATGTTGTATAATAGTGTTATACTGTATTATCGTGTTGAAGGAATACCTACACATTATTACACAAAAGTACTTTATATATTTGAGTCCTTACTTGTGAGTTTTGGCTGATTTTAAAATAAAAACATCATTCATGGGTAATTGTGTAAGGTTTTATAATAAACTTCCAAGGAACATGACTGAATGCTATTAACAAATTCAAGAATTGTGTTGAAGCGTAAACTCATTTCAAAAGCTTATTACAGCACACAAGACTACAAGAATGACGAAATACCGTGGGATCAACTGTAACTGGAAATAATTATATTTTAAAATAATGTTATTAGATTGATTAGTGGTGTTTTTCCTGTTTTGTATTTGCCAATTATTTTGCCACTTAGAGATCACATACAACTCTAAGAAAATTGGTTTTAGTGTTAATTTATTTTTTAAGTTATATTAACTGAGTCGCAGAATTTTTACATTTCTGTAAAATATTTAAAAATTCCCAATTTTTATTTTCACGTTTGGAGATCCTTTACACCTCCAAAACATAATATTTTGAAAACGGAACTTTACATCTCCAATAATTTTACTAGTCTATTTATTTTCTATTATTTTAATTGCCTTGCTTTGACGCCTAGAGACCCTTAACATCTCTAAAAATATAATTTTAAGAATATGTAATGTAGGTATTTATAAAATCTCATGTATTAATGTCATATTGTTGTAATACTTAATATTGAAAAGTGAAACTGGTGATTTTCTACCGGCGCTTCTTCTCACCAGAAGGCCATTACCCGAAGCGCCAAAAGAAAAGAAAATAATAGAAACAGGCATTTAAAGGAGACCTTGAGAGCATACTTGCTGAAATCAATTATTTTGATTTTGATTTTACTGTGCTAGTTTTCACAACCAACCGGCAACTCACAAGTAAGGAATATAAACTTCGTTTGGCTAAGATTCTTGCCTCATCTAATTTGAATCACATGTTGTTTCTAAGTAAGTGAGTATAATAAGTGTAGAGTTCATTTAATTTACACTCTTTTAAGGTTTTTTATTTTAAAGTACTCGTACTACAATATACTCTTTATTGCACACAAATAAATTACACAGATCCTTAAATAACTAAACAAGATATTAAAAACGAACGGTAGACAACATGCGGTAAGCTGTAATTTTATTGAATGTAACTTACTTTATTTTTGATTTATTTATGTGGCTGGAAAATACTATATTTATCCAGAAAATAAATAGCAAACCTACAATTATGGTAAAATAATGTTCTTACCTGGGCAACCCCAAAGTTTCAGGAACTTGTTGCATGTTGGAATCAGAGAAACGGAGATTTTATCACCGACTGGAAAAAAAATACATTATATAAAAATAAAATCACTTATAACGAATATACAAAAACTGGCAATACTTGTAAACAAATTAATCGTAATAAATTTTAATTATGGCTAAAACAATAGAAGTAAAATCTATACTAAAACTAAAGTGAAATAATTTAGACTGTGCGACAGAATAAGTAATAGTAATAACTACTATTGACAACGGGATATTTACCATGTATGTTCGTTTTATTGAGTTCCCGATATTTCAGCACTGTTGCAAGCGCCATCATCACGGAGTAACTGACGTGCTGCGAGTTTTTAGTTGTATTGTTGTGTTGTGGAGTAGTAGTGTGAACAACGCGCGGAAGAAGCGAACCCGAAAGAGGGTAGATCGCTATGGTGTGTGTCTACCCACACACAACTAAAAACTCGCAGCACGTCAGTTACTCCGTGACGATTGGCGCTTGCAACACCGAAATATCGGTAACTCAATAAAACGAACATATATGGTAAATATCCCGTTGTCAATAGTAGTTATTATGTGAATGACCATGTAAGCTTAAAATCGTAAGTATCTAACAACACCGGACGAACGCACCGCAGCCGATCGTCTCTCTTTCTCTTTTTCTGATCGCTGGCTAAGCCCCTCGGGAGAGACAAAATTTGCTACTAGAAGCCGCGCGGCGACATCGCGGAGTGAGCCACTCCTGTACGTCTAGCATAACTGGCTGCGACTTCGTTTCTCGCGCGACAGAGCATCACCTGTCACTGTCACACGATATTGAGTGGAAAGAGATAGGTAACATTTGTCGCGTGTCACAGTTGTGCTAGAGGTAGTGGGCTGAATGGCTATGGTGAGCCTTTTTCGAGAATGGGAGAGGGTCGCCTCTTTTTACCCGACTGCGGTGAAGCCCAAAGGAGGGTTATGTTATGTGTTTGACCTGTATGTATGTATGTATGTCCGTTCCTGTGTCCGCTCGTAACTACTCAACGGCACATGCGATTTTGGTAAATGATACATCATTAGATTCGTCTTGATGGTGCGAGTGTCACTGGGCATGAAGTTCGTTAAAATAAACAAAATGGCGGATTTTATGCAGTTTCAAAGTGCACCGCGGTCGGGTTTTTTTTTAGTAAAAATGTGGTTATTTTTACACTCTACACTTGTCCGTGCAGAAAGCTGTGTCCGCCTCTACCACCGATGTGGACGCCTCAGCGTGACCACGACCGCTCTGCCAAGAGCGATACGACAGAGAAGAAGAATATACTTGTTCAGCGGCGTAACGTGCCTCGGCCCCCTGTATAAAAATTTGTTTGGGGGCCCTTATGAAGGGTAAAGATTTCTCACTTCGGGGGCTCCCGTGACTCGGGGCCCTGTATAATTGGCAGATACGTCGGTAGCTATGACCCTGCACTTGTTTTAATGTACTGACACATTTGCTTATTAGTAGCACTAGCATGTCACTAATGAGCATGTGCTACTTAGTGGCATGTGTGTCTAGTGATTGCTATTAATGAGCATGCTTAATTCGAGCAGTTTGATTTGTAAGCATGCTATGGCGCGGGTGCAAAGGGGCGTGCTTCAAGCTCGTCTGAACAGGCTTGCTTTTTGGCATGCTACTTTCATGTATTCTTTGGCATGAATTTGAAACAAACTTTTCCAATTTCGTCTATGTTTATATTTCAGTAGTATAATGATTATGTTTTTGAGTTCTTTATAAATATGACTAACTAGCATTTTCCCGCGGCTTCGCCCGCGTTGTTCCCGTTATTGTCCCAAAGGAACTCTTTACCGGGATATAAAGTATCCTATGTTTCAATCCAGGACTTGGACTACTTACATGCCAAATTTCAGCTTGATCCATCCAGTTGTTATCCCGTTATTAGGTAACAAACATCCAAACATCTAAACATCCAAACATCCTCACAAACTTTCGCATTTATAATATTAGTGGGATACCGTAGATGTTTTGATTTTTTTTGTTAATGAGCGGCTATTTTGGCCAAAAGTATGTGCTTATTAATAAGTGTGTCAAATCGTTTGCTTTAAGCATGCTTATTTATAAGTATGCTCAAAATTAGCGTGCTTATTACTGGGAAATCTGAATAGCTGCTGAGCATGCTTATTTTTGAGCAAATGTGTTAGTGCCTTTACTTTTTTTTCTTATCAAACAATGAAATACTTACGTCCTGATTCACAGCTGTTGCCGATTGCACCAAGAATGATGGTCACTGTAAAAGAATTGATTAATTACAAGGAAAACTATTCTAAATTTCAAATCGATAGCAGCAACAGTTCCAGATATATCTGGGTGTTACAGGCGGACAGACAGAGTCGCGCCATAAGGGTTCCTTTTTTACCATTTTGGTACGGAACCCTAAAAATGGCATTCTAAGGAGGCGGGATCTTCTGAATATTCGCCAACACACAAACGAATGATCGTTTTCAACTATGGCCCTAACCATTGCCCTCTAATTAAACAATGTCTATGTGTAACATAAAAATGTGGTGTAATTTACCCACATTAAAAAACCAATGAAGTGACAAAAATGTTTCTTTCATATAAAGTATTAATATTAACGCCATCTCTCGCTCGATCGTCGTACCTGTAAAGGTTCGCATTGGGGTGAGACACCTGTGTAATACGGGTTCTCATAGATGGCGTTTAGGTTAGTTCCTATTAAAAGCAGAATGATACGGAAGTCAAAGTAGATGGCAAAGTTGAGGGCGCTTAGCGGGTGCTACGGTGGGCGAGTGGTTGAGTCGCTGGGCCGGAAATCCAGAGGTACCGGGTTCGATTCCCGGTCTGTACACAAGTGAGTGCCATTTAATTTTTCTGTGTACTTTGATTTCTTGTATCTATATATGTAAACAATAATGTATTAACCGGTGCTTTTATTCATAATCCTATTTTTAGAAACTTACATTGCACGTAGAGGGAGCTGAGCACGTCTTTGGTGATGGTGTTCTTGTCTGTAATTGAAATAATACAATTGGTAAAACATAATACAACAAAAACAAATTAAAATAAAGGAATTTAAATTCCTTAAATTTTTTGGCATTTCTCCAGAAATATGTCTGCGGTCACCTCATTCATCTGGCCCTTTTTCATACTAAATGTATGGAGACAGATGAATGAGTCGCAGACATATTTCTGGAGAAATGCCCTTAAGCTAGTGATTTCAACAAAAAAATACAATAATACAAATACCCATATACAGCGCTTTGGCATGTTACCCCGATTTCTCCAAGAACCCATCATCAGATCCTGACCTATGCGAAGGGACCAACGAAAACGGTACCTTTAAAAAATATCAAAAGCCCCTAATTTTTTTGTTGTATTTACAGATACAGGTTTAGTTTGCATACTCACAGGGCCGGTTTTAGCACTACTAATAGCTCCCTGGGCGAGATTTCAAAATTTTGGCAAATCACGAGTAACTGGGCCATTTTTTTAAAAATTGTACTCTAGCTTCTTTTTTAGACCTGAGAAGTTTTACATAATTTCTATTCAGAATCACGCGTACTATCTATTGTCTCTGATGGGAGAAAAAGTGTCCCAAAAATTTTCCGTTACTTTTCCATATACACTTGTATGGCGGTAACGGAACGGAAGAGCGATATTTGTATGAAAAACTTGGGATACTTTTTTTTCTTCTATCAGAGACGATAGTACGCGTGATTCTGAGTAGAAATGGTGTAAAATTTCTCAGAACTAAAAAAAAGTTCAGTGTACAACTTAAAAAAAATATTGGCCCAACTGGCCGCGCTCAACGAGCGAGAGGATGTAGGTATAGGGTATTTTTTTTAAAGCTGACATACTTGCAAGTCCTCAAGCCACGGTGTTCTCTGGGATCGAACCAGGTCGCTTGGCCCGGACTACCTTGAGAGGGTAGGACTAGATGGGGGCCGGGGCGCCCGGGTTTGAACCAGGTTGCTTGGCCCGAACCTCCTTGTGAGGGTCGGACTAGGTGGGAGCCGAAGCGCCTGTGATCGAACCAGGTCGCTTGGCGAGCCACCTTGAAGTTACGCTGATAGCTCAGAGTGAGCACTGGACCAGCGGGAAGGTTGAAGCGGACCAACCTGTCCTTATGTAGAGTGTATAAGTTGAACTAATGGGAGTTTGGATGTAAGGGGGCGCCTGTGGTGCCCTTTTCTGTCCAGCGCCCTGGACGGTCACCCCATCGCGCCCTACCTTCCAGGCTCCAGGCGTTCAGGCCCCCACCTAGTTCAACCCTATCGAGGTGGACTGGGACAAGGCAAACTGGTTCGACCCCAGGGAACACCACGGCCGACCACCCGCGGTCATACTATCGCTACGCCCACTAGGGTTGCGAGTTAGTCAGGCTTTAAAAAAAAGAAAAAGAATCTGCATACTCACTGGAAATAAGCTTGGTGATGGCCAGACATGCGTCCACTACCGCCTTATGGGAGCCCGTCAGCTGATTGACATCTGAAACAACACGCATGATGATTGGTGAATTCTTATTTGCGACGGCATACTCCATGGGAACCTTACATAAAGGACAGTACAATTTTAATACTAAACTTTTGAGAAGTCAAGGGAGGCTGAATATTAGGCATCGTCCTAATAGTACGCGAATGCGCGATCATCGTAAGTTCGCGCGAATTTTACTCGTACGAACGCGCGATCAAACATATTGAACTCGAATAAGTGACCTAACGGACAATCGCGCGACCAGTCAGGTGTTCTATTAGGACGATGCCTTAGTATTGTAAATATTTTAACTTGGCTTTGTGACTGATAATGTTTCGTAGCAGCTAATGCTTTTTATTAATATTTTAAGTGACCATACTTACGCGTTACGTTAGCGATAAAAGCATATATTTTCATGGAATGCCCTTGATATAATGTAGTTTCTTTTTTTTTTTAGAGAATGTTACTGACTATGATTATAAAAGCATAAAATTTAATCCCGACCGAGCGTCACATGTAATTTATTACGTTTACCATGAAAATGTGCGTTTAAATCTATAGTCGTCGTACAGTTGGTTCGTTGATACCATGGAGTCTGAAAAAAGTGTGAGGTAACAACATTACTTTGTACTCTTGCTCTTTTAAAATTGCTGGAATATTATTAAGGCACGATTTGGTTTGGAAATTGATGAAATAATTGTTTTTCGTAAAAAATGTATGGAGCTGAGTTGAAAAACTCAAATTTCCCAAAAACCGCAAGAAAATCCGTTGTATCCTCTAGACCGTTATAAAAATAGTTATTTTTGATATTTTGGCACAGTACATATTTCAGTCACACGGTTTGTTTATTAAAAATCGATGTTTTGACATTAAAATATTAAAGTAGGTACTTATGTAGCTTTTGCCTCTTATTTACTTACTATGCCAAAAAATCAGAAATAATTACTTTTATAACGGTCTACGAGGATATAACGGTTTTTATGCGATTTTTGAGATATTTGAATTTTATAACACAACTCCATACATTTTTTACAAAAAAAAATTACTTATCAAGATCCAAACCAAATCGTGCCATAATAATATTTTAGCTTTATAACTATTAGCAAAACCCATTTCAATAAAAAAAAAACCCTAAATTTGAGGACTTCGATTTCTATGTCTGTGGAAGCCGATTTTCGTGCCACAGTGCGTCGTCCTCGCAGTTTAGCCTACACTCACAATGCTAGAGGAGACGCCGATCTGGTCAAAGCTAAACACACCTCAGAAATAACTGCCGGAATATCACTGAACGAGTGAAGGCGTCGTCCTCGAAGCTAACCCCCTTCGCTGAGTCTCTTGACCCTGACGACGCCGGTCTAGTCGCAGTTAAATACCTTAACTTCATTAATACACTTACTTCCAGAATGTTGCTGTATGAGCCTGAGGGCGTCGTCGTGGCAAGAGCCAAGTCCCCACGAACTGATAAGGTCGTTAGCGTTGGAACTCACGCCAAACTTCTGGTCGAAGCTCGATGAGCACACCCTCGACGGTCCTAGAAGCAGATAATACAACCTATGTTCAGCAATGGACGTTTCCGGGTTGAAAGAATAGAATAGTTTTATTTTCGACCAATAAGAATCATTGTGTTAGTAACAATTTCAGTCTTATTCTAGTGTTAGTAGTTACATTATGCCACAGACCACCTCCACTAGACGGAGCATACCATACGACACGAGCTCACCACGCATATGGGCGATTAAAAATCGGTAGATATTATTAGTACAACGCGTGTTTCACATCTTTTGACGACGAGATTGTCGTCGAATTGAACAGACATATTTATTTCACGTTTGGTGCACACACAAGTCAGAAACATGGTCGCAACTGAACGAGCGGCCGGTCGCGTATTGTCGTAATGCTATACAATTGACCATATCTGATGTGAGCGCGCGTCGTATTACATGCTCCGTCTAGTGGAGGTAGTCTGTGCATTATGCTTAACCTTTTTTTTATGTCTGTGTCATGAGTCATGACGTTTCGGACGTGCCGTGACGTAGTCGCGAAGGGACTCAAGAACGGTCATGGTCCCTTGATCGTCTAACCTTTTCTTTTGTTTTGTACTTTACGGCGGATTTATTTATGAATATTGGCCGAATAAAAAAAATACTAAATGTTTGGTGTTGCACCGGCATAAAGTCTACGCCGCACTTTGTAAAAAGTTGGAGTTAGAAAAATATTATTTAATGGTATGAATTAATGTTCATTTAACTTGGTGACTAAATTTGACTTACCATGAGAACCACCAAAGCATACGGCTCCTTTAAGAATGCATCCTACGGCTGAAATAAAAAAAATACAAATCATAGTAGAATCCCTTCGTTCAATCAATTAAATTTGGCCCTTTTGGATTTGAGAGACCCGAAGATGTGGGTTCGAGTTCAGTTTCCATAAAACATTTTCCCGATTTCGACGGCAAGAGACCGGACGGGATGCCTTTGATTCCGTGGAGTATGGGACGGGTGCTGGTGTAGGATGCAACCTACGTAGACACAATGGCCCCCATCACATCTCCACCGAATCTCCATAATAGTGCTGTGGTAGTGGCAGCAGAGGCGGTAGAAACTGCCAAGGTGCGAAAATACAGTAGTCTTGGTGCTGAATATAATTTTGTTCCTTTTGGCATTGAGACCCTTGGCCTGTGGGGCCCCGGTCTGAGTCTCTTCAAAGACCTGTAGGAGAGTCAGACACACCACGAGGGACCGAAGAGCTGGCAGCTTCCTCGCACAACGCATCAGTCTCACAATTCAGCGAGGAAGTGCTGCCAGCATCTTTGTTAGGTACCGTGCCGCAGGGCCCATTTTTAGATTTATTTTAGTTTTAATCTAGTTTTTGTTTATACTTTATTTACTTTTAGTTACTCTATACTGTTTTTATTAAATGTTACATAGATTGAATTTGACATTAATTAGACTTAGTAGATGTTTTTCCTTTTTTAGAATTCGTAATTTTACTTACATCGCTCGAAGATATCTCCCACTGAAAAAGATTATTTGCATTAGAAATAATGAGCAAAAAGTTAAATGCTACATAATATAACAGATTATTTAAGACCGTTTTATGAGCAGATGGAGAGTGTATTTATATTTTTTGTTTCTCTCAGAATTACAAAAAATATTTGAAAGTATACGTACTTAAAGTGAAGGATTCTACTCATTTTTAGGGTTCCGTATCTCAAAAGGAAAAAAACGGAACCCTCCGGATCTTAATCACTTTGTTGTCCGTCTGTCCGTCTGTCAAGACCTTATCTCGGGAACGCGTGGAGGTATCAAGTTCAAAATAAAACCATATACTCGAGTGTACGGTTTCTTGAAGCTGTGAAAAAATCAAAGTTCTAACTTAACACGAAAAAAAGATACGCTCGTTTATGCCGCAAAAAACGTAAATTTCGACCCTCAAACCAAAATTCAAAAGGTACTTTCCGTTGACCTAGAACTATGAAATTTGGCAATTAGTGATACCGTCTTTAACTACAAGCCAGAAAACCGTTGCCGTGTAACACGAAAACGGGAACCCGGCGACGGATACACGGAACCCGGATACGACCGCGAGCCCTACTTTATACTAGAGTTCGGGTCGCGGACATCAGGGATCTGGGAAGTTCTTATTTTACCGCCCTTCGTGCATATTACATACTATTAAAATGAGACTCACATCCTGGGATCCATCCGTTGATGATACCGCCCAGTCCACTGCTAGCTGAAATATCAAAAAAACATTTTGTCACCTCAAACCATCCAACTATCAAAAAACATTGTATCACTATCGAATGTATTTAATTACAGAATGTTGCCACACAATGTACCTGATAAAAAACCTCAAGTTGGTAGATGTCAACTTTGTTTACCAAATTTCTACATTAAAAAAAACGGAGTATAAAATAAAAATTGATAGAGTGATGGAACAGTCTAAACTGAGCCACCTGTCATCCGATTAGATATAACTAGGATTTTCCCGCGGCTTTGCCCGCGTTGTTCCCTAACGGGACGAACGTTCCAAAGGAACTCTTTAGCGTGATAATAAGTATCCTTTGTTTCAATCCAGGGCTTGGTGTACTTACATGCCAAATTTCAGCTTGATCCATCCAGTTGTTACCCCGTTATTTAGTAACAAACATCCAAACATCTTCACAAACTTTCGCATTTATAATATTAGTGGGACTAGCATTTTCCCGCGGCTTCGCCCGCGTTGTTCCCGTTATTGTCCCAAAGGAACTCTTTACCGGGATATAAAGTATCCTTTGTTTCAATCCAGGACTTGGACTACTTACATGCCAAATTTCAGCTTGATCCATCCAGTTGTTACCCCGTTATAAGGTAACAAACATCCAAACATCCAAATATCCAAACATCCAAACATCTAAATATCCAAACATCCAAACATCTTCACAAACTTTCGCATTTATAATATTAGTGAGATTAATTAATTAATTATGGGATGGTTACATACCTGACACACCGAAATTGATGACGTCATCAAAAGATGTTGGTGGATCTGCAATAAAAAAAACAAATTATTTCTTCTCTTTCATCATCATCCTGGCGGCCTATTTAAACGAAAAATGATACGAAAGTTAAAGTAGGTGACAAAATTAAAGCACTTTGCTAACTGATACACGAGTCGACTCCTTCGGAGAGGGGCACAAATACAGATTGCCCAAAGTGGTCAGCAGTATTGACCAAAAGGGACACAGACAAACCAAAAAAAAAATACACGAGTCGAATGAAACTGAAACCTAAAGGTTCGATTCGTGGTGTAAACAACTTGGTAGTTTAGTTCAACATCTGTCTTGACTCATTACTCAATTGCTCAAAGGTTAACTGGAAGAGGTCCCTTAAAGCGAAGTTCGCATTTGTACATAATATACCATTATTCCGCAAGCTTATACTCTACCTTGTATTATTTTGTGCAAGAGTTGTGTTTACATACGCACATACGTTACTTGTGTCCACTTCTATTGTTGTTTTTTTTTCAGTGGATGGATAATCTCATAAATTCACAATTACAAATTATTTAAAAAAACCGACTTGAAACGTCGATAGTCACCACGACACCAGTATATTTACCTAATACATTATGAACGAGTTACTATAAAAAACACTGAAATTGATATAAATATGTTATAATATTTAAGGAATAGGTACGCTTCAATTTCAATAAAGTAAACCTGAAAGAGAAAGAATATTTTTTTGAAATCGGTCGGTGAAATATACATAATATACTCTGCTGCATTACCTACTTAATGTAATGTAAAAAGCTATATTAAATTAAGGTGATGACGATTTTTTCTATGATCAGTTGGTATGTCTGTTGGTCCAGAAATGTTTTGGCAATTTTTAGTATTTTAAGCTTTTAATACTTACTAAGATTGCACAAGCCATTGATAACGTTTGAGTCTATTAACGGATGATCTGAAAAAAGAAAGATTATTTATTATTTACTATTATTTGAAACAACAGAAAATACCCAACATTTAGGGTAAACCACATGATAACGAAAAGTCATAATTTCGAAATCATCGTTCATCCGAATTTCATTGTTCCGAAACCCTTCCTTACCAGGAGTTCACCTGACAATTTCACCTGGGTGGACTTGTCAGGTGAACCACGGGTCACAACATTTTTCAAAGTAGCAATAGACCATCGCTCGAGTGAACTGTGGGTAATAAGATTTATAGTGGTGCCCTTGGTACACCTCTGAGGTGTACCAAGGGCAGAACAAGTGCCCCTAGTCCACCCAGGTGAACTTGTCAGGTGGACCCCGGGTAAGGCAGGTCCGAAACTCATAAAAAAAAACACTTATTGCCACAAAACACAAAAAAGCTACACAACAGGCAGGTACAAATACAAAAATCAATGTGACCTAAATAGTGGCAACAAGCTCATGTCTCAGCATATACCGGGTGTGGCCTGTAATAGTAGATAATCCCAGTATAGAACGACCTTCACCGAACTGGTTAATGGATGAAAACATTTTATATTAAATTAAATATCTTAATAAATATATTGCAAGTGGGTTGCCTAAAAAATTTCAGTCCAGAATATGATTAATTAAACATTTAAGTTAAATTTGCACCTGATTGGTATGTGATGCTAAGGAAACGAGGTGCAAACTTAGCTCAACCGGTTAGTATTAGAAAGTTAGGATGAAGTCGGACGGACGGACTACATATTTTTAAAAAGTGGTTGAACAAAAGTTATATTATTTGAGGAATAGAAAGTACAGTTTAATTTTTTGCTCGTATTAAAGGCCACACCCGGTATTATGCTGCACAGCGCTGTTTTTCAGCCTGCATCTGTCACAGTAAGCACTTAGTAAGAAGAGGGAACATTTTTTGAGATAAGGTCAAATTTATGATTAAGGTTTACTATATTACTCACTTAGTTGCTTCTTATGTAACTCATGTTACAATGAATGATTTTTTTGAATATAGTACCTACTAACCTAACTTTATTGTAACTTTCTATTACAATGTCTACGGCGAAATAACCGTTCTGTAATAGTACATTACACAACTAGGGTGGTAATAAAAAGAAAGGCCGAGATCGCAGATGTTTGCGGCCCGAGCTGCAAGCGAGGGACGTAAATATGCAAACGAGGGCTTTCTTTATTACCTCCCGTGTTGTGTACATAATTTTATGTCTACACTTGGCCAGAAAGCGGATTTTTCCGTACGCGCAGCGTGCGGAAAAAGCCATTTTATGGCCAGGTGTGGCATAAAAAATATTAATCGGATTTCCTTTTGAATGTAACTAGTGGTACACTAACGGTCGAGCCACCTGATATTTAGAAAGTCGTCATCGCCATTCATGGATATTTGCAACACCAGAGGTTGTATTAAATGTCTTTAGGTGTTTTTTTTATTGTACTTACTTCTGAATCCTGAGAATAGCTGACTGATAGATCCTAGTAAACCATGGGCGCCCTGAAACAGTATAATTGTGTTATTAACTTTAAAACTAGCATTTGCTCGCGAATTTGTCAGGATTCAAATAAAGTTCTATATCCCTTACTAGAAAAAAACGATTCTCGATATAATTTTTACACCTCCCCCTTCTTACCCCCTAAGGTTGCTTTTCCACCTGAGCTGTGGGTAGCGGAGCTGTGCGCGAGGAAAATCCGCCAATCAACGTGCTGCTAGCCTCGCTCAGCGCGGCCCAGCATTGGTGGTTGCTTTCCTCGCACACCGCTGGGCTCACGTGGAAAAGCAGCCTTAAGGCATTATTTCCGGTACCGCATGGCGGTAGTTTGGAAATAATTTGAAAATTTGAAGTTTGGATTGGTAAGGCTTTTTTGTGTAGGTTGCACATTGCTATGTGACCTCCACAGTATTTCCGAGACAGTCTGGCAGCTTGTAAAGAATAATTTAAACTAAGTCTCGCTTTAAGAATATGTAGTAGTTTGTTTTAGTCCTAAGAAAGAGGCCTAACCGAGCAGTCGCATAATCTGTGATTTTTTTTTATTTTAAAATCAACCCCATCATGGTGGAGGTGCGGGGACATTTTTAAGTCTTCCCCTGATCAGAATGTGGATTTTATTCATTGTATAGCGATCAGAAAAAGGCCAATTGTGGCCTGTGGTGACGTAAAAATACTTACCAATCCGGTCGGGGTGCCTGACGCCGTAGCGATCTGTAACAGACAAAACACACATTTGTGATATACTTCCAAGCAAAACGACACGTTTAGCGTAGTGGGCGAGACACTGTTCACGAACCTGAGCATTCCACCAGAATGTCGGGCACGTGACGCCATTTTTTTCATACTTCTAACAAAATTAGGAAGTATATTTTGTATGTCAATATTTTATAACTTGGTTTCTGAATTTATAATGTAATTTAGGACTTTCTATTTGTTTTTAAGGTAGCTGCCATAGCCGTCACGTGCCCGACAAAGTAGACGTTTTCGTGGAATGCCCCAAGAGGTCCCGGGCTTAAATCCCGGTGTGGGAAAATATTTATTTATTGTTATCATCAGCCTATATTCCTACGTCCCACAGCTGGGCACATGCCTACCAGTGGCGTGGCGTAAAAATTAATCCTAGGGCAAGCCGGTGCAGATTTGGCGTACATTTTCCTCAAGAGCTCTAGAATAAGGTGGTCAAAAGCCTGATATTAGGCAAGCCGGTAGGAATCGAGTTGTTTGGACGACACGCCACTGATGCCTACTCACATATTTTTATGGATGATGGGTTTACGTTTGACCTTGGTTTCACCTGATGGAAAGTGAAGAGAAGGTTTAAGATGGAGCATAGCATGTGCTTACCCAGAAGATTCCTATTCACTCAGACATCCAGGTCGTAAGTCACAGGAAACACAGAAGCCGGAAGCGAATTCTTATCACTAACGATGCGAACCGAAAAAGATCCCTTAAATCGCGCAGTGCGACACGTGGCAAACTCAACCACACGTGGATGGAATACCTCGCGGCATCTAGTAGTCCGATTAGAAAAGGAGGAAGGTGGGATTAGATCAAACAGTTGATCGGCGTACTCTCCAAAGTACATCCTTTAAATGACGGATAGGCGAGCGATCTTGCATCGATGCTCCAAACTCTGGAGTTTGGTTCCAACGAGCGAACAAGTGCGAGGGCGCAGATCAGTTTCCTGGCTCTCCACCGAGTCCAAAGCACCCAACTGATACTTGGCACAGCCATCTCAAAGGTAACAGCAGTACTCCATACACGACCGTGCCGTGATTTAGGCCGTGTAAAGTTGAAGCAGCTGCTTCGGTGAGAAGTACCGCTGTACCTTACAAAGGATGCCAAGTTTCTTGACAGCCGTTTTTGCTTTAGACTCGATGGAGCGGCCGAAGTTGAGGTCGGCAGAGAGATCCATGCCCAGAAGTTATAAGTAGTAAGGTAGAAGAAGAAGAAGATGAGAATCATAGGCTCCCACGCTGACCGCTAGCTGGTTTTCAGCAAAGCTCGTAGTGACAGAACTACGAAAAACCTTGTGTTGACACAACTGTGCGTAGTGACGTGGTTCAAGCAATTGTAATGTTAATGAATGAGAAATGCGCAGCTGTCTGATAATTGATAAATTGGTGCTTAATTTAGGCTATTCAGTGAGCACGAGATTTGTATAATATTCATCATCATCGTATTGAGCTGAGCTTAGAAATAAATTTTCAGGTTGATCTTCATTCTAGCATTTCATTTACTTCTTCATGCGATGCAGCATTTTATGTTTTCCTTTATTTGCTCTGTGTATGTTCTTTTAGGTCTTCCCTTTTAGGTTTTCTTTAAATTGTATCTTCCAATATCCGTATAAATATTCTCTCCCATTTTCAATTGCCTTCATCAAATATCTTTTTAGGGTTCCGTAGCCATAATGGCAAAAACGGAACCCTTATAGTTTCGTCATGTCACAGGCATTTTACTCAATAACTACACGATGGATATTGTTGAAATTTAGAATATAGGTGTATTGTATGAGCCGCTACTTAGTTTGGTAGTTAATTAACTAAAATAAATATTTTTAGGGGGGAGGGGCACTCCATACATGTTACAGAAGCTAAAAAATATTAACGAACTAAAAAATATTTTCTAAAAATATTAACGTGTGGTACATAGTTATATGTGGTATATATCCAATAAGCTCGGGTTAGTGGTTCTTAACACTATTCCAAATTTCAAGTCGATAGCATTAGTAGATCCTGAGATATCTTGCTGTGACAGACAGACAGACGGACAGACAGACAGAGTCGCACCATAAGGGTTCCTTTTTCAAATGGTATTTTCCGGGTTTATTTGAAATATGCGTTTCCTTCTGATTTTTGGGATACGCGGGGTAATTATAGACAACTGTTTTCAAAAATAAACAATATACAGGGTGTCCCTAAAACCAACTTTGACACGAAAAGGGCTGATAGACCAGCTCATCAGACACCAGATTAAGTAAATTTGACCTCAGTAAAAAAATCTTAGTTTTCGAGCTATTGACGTTTTTGCAAAACTCGTGCTAAGTGATACCCTGACTCGGTTATTTGAGTGGCATGACTAAAATATCAAGTATTTTTCAAATCTGTTTTTTAATATGGGTAGCCAGATAACTATGCTATTGAACGTAATTCCTATTTTTGTTAATTTTTTCATGGTGTGGCCACAGTAGAATATCAAAAAAAAAATTTCAGATTTTTCCAAATTTCACGTCTGATTTCGAACGAAGGTGGTGAAAAAAAAATGTACCAACACAACCTGGCACATGACGTAAAAAAATGGCGCATTTTTTGTAGTTTCTAAAATGGTATAACATTTACTAAATACTGTAATAGTTTTTGAGATAATGATATTTTGTTACAAAAATAACTTGACTTGTAGTTACACTTAATTTTAAATTTCTCATACGATCCGGTTGAACTAAGTTTGCACCTGGCGCCCTAGACAATACTTACAAATTAGGTGCAAACTTAACGTAATCATCGGTCAAAGTAGGTCCGTTAGCACCAAAAATAGCCATTAATCAATAAACTGTATTGAATTAGGTTACTAACGAGAAGACGATCAAAGGGCTTTTTATTTGGAATGAAATAGTCAAACATTTAGGTAAATTTTTGGTCGACTGGTTGAGCGCCAAGTCAATGGAATAGTAACTTCAGTACAGGTTATTTTTGTAAAAAAATATCATTATCTCAAAAACTATTACAATATTTAGTAAATGTTATACGATTTTAGAAACTACAAAAAATGCGCAATTTTTTTACGTCATGTGCCAGGTTGTGATCGTACATTTTTTTTTCACCACCTTCGTTCGAAATCAGACGTGAAATTTGGAAAAATCTGAAAATTATTTTTTGATATTCTACTGTGGCCACACCATGAAAAAATTAACAAAAATAGGAATTACGTTCAATAGCATAGTTATCTGGCTACCCATATTAGAAAACAGATTTGAAAAATACTTGATATTTTAGTCATGACACTCAAATAACCGAGTCAGGGTATCACTTAGCACGAGTTTTGCAAAAACGTCAATATCTCGAAAACTAAGAAATTTTTACTGAGGTCAAATTTACTTAATCTGGTGTCTGATGAGCTGGTCTATCAGCCCTGATCGTATCAAAGTTGGTTTTAGGGACACCCTGTAGATAGGTAGTTGAAGGAATGATCATGGGATTGGTAGTCCAATATGCAAAAAATGTAAACTTTATAGTGTTGACAACAGAACTTTTGAAGTTGGGCACTACTTTCAATGTCTTAATGTTACCCCGCGTGCCCTAAGTTCCCCCATTCGACGTTATAGGCCCCGTAGAGGCCAACTATTTTACTGCAAAAAATTAATGTCGTTTTAAAATAGAAAAAAAGAATCCCTCAAAATATATTACCTTGTGCCATATCTTCTTCTATAGCAGTACCGGTAATTCCAAATCTCTCATACAACAATTTACTGGTCCTGAAAACCCTAGATTAAAGAGTAATTCTATCAGGACATCATGCCCTGGCCACAAATATTCCGAAAACATCGCGAATAAGAATGGCATTTTTGCATTGACGTATACAAAGGACAGGGCTAAGCGAGCACGCAGATGGTTCCAACGCTTTGACGGTAAAATACCGCCAAATCAGTACAACCGGCAGTGAGACGATATCTCTATAGTCTTTCCATACAACCCTAAGCATAACAATATTAATTCACTTTTAGACAATACCCTATCCAAAGTCGTTGATTGGTTAAGCCTCCACAATCTAGAATTAAATATAGAAAAAACCAAAATTATGCAGTTTAAACCGCACCAAAAACGTAGCCTAAATATAAATTATACATTTAATAATAAAACCTTAGAATGCATCAATTCATCTAATGTTCACGGGCTCGACATAGATAGATTCAAACTTGAACTGGAAAACCCATGTACAAAATTTAATGGAAGTAAAAAAACATGCAGACCTTAAAACTGCTCTATGTGCTTATTATGCTTTCGTCCATTCTTGTCTCCGATATGGTATAGCTATGTGGGGAAATTGCTCAAGTTGTCAAGAATTATTTGTCTTACAAAAGAAATGTATCAGAATTCTAGCCAATATAAAACAAACAGATAGTTGCAGACCTCACTTCCGAAAACTCAACATAATGACCTCCATATATATACTTGAGACATCCAAATTTCTAAGAAAATACAGGCATTTTTTTCCAGTACCGAATGATCCTAAGACCACAAATCTGCGCCCTAGATTTGGAATTCCGCTCCCATTTTCAAAATTAAAAATTCATAGCTCTAGTCCATATGTAATGTGCATTAAGGTATATAATAAACTCCCAAAGAGTATTAAAGACGAAGATAAGGATAGTAAATTTAATAAAAAAAATACCAAATATTTAGTAGATAGGTAACTGTTTCTATTAGTTTACAAGAGTTCTTTGAAAACTAATATGTAGTATTACATACTATAGATTGTAATAAATTTATAAGGTTGTGATTTTTAAGTATGTACAAACGAAAGCAAATTCTATTCTATTGTTACGTTACAAATAGTACTCTTATTACGTAGGTAGATATTGTTATAGAATTTAAGGATAGTTAGGCTTAAATATATGTACTTAATTAGTAGTATATCAAAGAATGTATTAATTACATGTTGCAGTGTCCTGTAGGGTTTCATAGTTGAGCTATTAGAAATGTAAGACCTATGTTAACCTATGAAAGCAATAAACGAACTGATAAGTTTTTGGTGCAAAATGGAAAGGCAAGTAAGTAGAGAGTTCTCATATCGATATTCGTCGATACATCGGATCCGCCTTATTTTCCGCGATGTTTTCCGCCTAAACCAGTAATCATACCCAACTTTGTGTTTTATTTTATGTATGGTAATGATTAACTTAATAGTTTTCGTTTATAAGGATTTCCTTAGTGTTATTTGTCACGGACTTATACGATAAAAAAATAGGTATAATCTCAGTGTCTTGCCAGGAACATTTAATTGTAGAACATAATGGGAAGAAACCGAAAACAAAAATATCGATATCCATAAATGTCGATGAAAAATCGTCTATCTCTAGTACCTGCCAGCCCAAGCCCCGTAAATTCCGAGGTCTGGATTTATGATGGTAGATGACAATGAAGACTTACCAGTGCTAAAGTTGTCAGTAGCTTCAGAGGCACCATTTTGGAGACTGCCGCCTTTCTTCAAACTGTCGTTTTATAAAAGCCATTGGGGGTTTATTTGTTAGTTGACACAGGTGGATCCGCCATTATTTGACGTCATAGTCTATGTAAGGGTAATAGCCTAATTGATCGTGAACGTGGAGTTTTAGAAGCTTCTGGAAATATTGAAATAATTTCTGTCGACATTTATCATTTTATTTATGTGTTTGAACTAATATAAAAATATAGTACTAATTATAGTATAAATAGACTAAAAATATGTTCATGGTTTAGAATTGTTCTTTATGCCACACCTGACCATAAAGTGGCTATTTCCGCACGCTAAGCGTCCGGCAAAAGCCGCTTTCTAGCGAAGTGTAGACATAAAATGATGTACACAACACGGGAGGTAATAGACAAATCTTTTCAAAGAAATTTCTTTGTTTTACCACCCTAGTTGTGTAATGTACTATTTTGATGTGCGGAAAGTATGTCATTTCTCACGAGTCCCGAGACGAGTGGAAATGACACTTCCGCACGTATATCAAACGACTTTTTTTAATAAATTTGCGATTAAACGCCGATGAGACAAAAAGATGGCGCCGGTTGTCACCATTTAGCCAAATCAAAAGAAACTATTTTGGGAAGAAACATACAGAATTTAATTGAATTTAAACATGAAAAAGCGAGAAATAATTTATTATTACTGTATAGTTTACTTATTTGCAAATAAATGTGTAGTGTGTGTGTTCTTTAGTATTCGAAAGTAACCTGAAAAGTAAAAAACACTAGTGCGCAAAATCTGGGGGCACGGCAGTGCCCTCACCAAGTCGAGCAAAACAAAGGCACGGCCGTAGCATCTTTTTCTCGAAGCCATTCAGGCCATTTTCAGCCTCCCGTAATTTTGTACTGGCTATAGCTAGAACCCTGCATTTTTACGGATATATAGGGCACAATAAGGCTTTAATATAGTCTCAAAATCATTCAATTTGAACGTGTAGTTTAAGAACTATTGCACGTCAAAGTTCCTTAGTTTTGTCACTGATTCACTGACTGACTGACTGATGATCATCATAATTCTAAGGTACTTCTAGCAGACCCACAAGCTTCAAATTTTAAACATAGTTAGTTTTTAGCCTATCATGTCCTACAAAACCTAAAAATATTGCAATTTCAATCACAACTGCACACATAAGTTTGTAATCCTATACAAATACATGCGATTACAAGGTGTAGTAACCGTGGAGGAACATTTAATATTTCTCAAATAAAGAATCCTCCCGCCACGGGTAAATAGGCAAGTCGGTGGGAATCGAGTTCTGTGGACACTCCCCGGTACTGACTTGGTCTAACATTACATCTCAAAACTTTTTTGTTGTAAAAGGACTGCGTTGCGAGACTTGCCTCTTTTTACATGTAATGTTTTTGATGGGATTTTGTATTTCTGTTGGTGGTATTTGAGCAATTAAGTATTTTCAAATCTGATAATAAAACTGACGGCAACTGAAGTTAACGGCGTGGAACGTAAGTTGTCGCCGCTTCTTTTTAGCACGCGGGGTAGAGAAATTTTTTCCTTGTACCTCGATATATTTTTGGGACCGTGATATACGATACCTTTAGACTCAAAGGGCGTAAACGCCATTAGCACCTACGGTGTTTTCGCCCTTTGAGTCTAAAGGTATCGATATGTAGTCTGCACAAAATAACATGAGCAGTTCCAAAAACTACAAAAACATGCAATCGGCCACTAATGCGCCAGTGCCATCTATCAGAATCATTTAAAATAAAGTCTTGAATTGCCTAACATTTTTTTTTGTTTTTTGAGACTCCCCATGTTTTTTTGCGCAAGTACACTTAAGATATATAAAGGTAATTTTTAGAATAATACATTGTCATAAAAATAAACGACTCGTAAAAAAAACAAGAAATTTATTACATCGTCAAATACAAGCTACTTAAAAAAAAGAAACACGTTTATCATATAAAAAATAACCTGAAAATTTAATAACTAAGTTTCTTATACACCACAAACCCCTTAATTTTATTTTTATTTTCTTTCAAATATAATTGCAGAAAAAAAAAAAAGAAAAATTAATAAACATTCTATCCTATACCTAGCCATGGACCCCCAACACTTGCACCACAAACCAGTCTTTGGTGATTCAACCCCCTCCATATGACCCACACACCTTCAATATATTGCGCACAATAAATTGTACTGCAATTTTATTGGCGCAATATTCAATACAATACTTTTTATTGCACCAAAATATTACAGACTTTTAAATAAACAAGATATTAGAAAATTAATGGTAGACAACAGGCGGTCTTATCGCTAGGAAGCGATCTCTTCCAATATAATCTTCTTCAATATATTGAGTTCAAGTCAAGTTTAAAATTATGAAGAGAAAAGCTTTTTCTACTATTTTCACTCAGGATTCTCAGGAGCCAAAAAACACGTGAAGTGGTAAACAAGAAGGTTAACTAAGTCTTTAATAAAAAAAAATTACTGTGCAATATGCATTTATTAAAACATAACTAATAACCACTGGATACATGGTCATCCTACATTAATTATTGAAGTAAAGTCACGTGATCACAATACGTCAAGTGCCTTCGCTTAGAGGGGAAAAGTTTAAAGAGGTTGTAAGTTCATAGTTACCGTAGATAAGTAGGGTGACAAGAAATTTAGGATAAACAGATTTCAAAATAAATTGATCATAGAAAAAAAAGTTTGCTTCCATTAGATTAATTACGACTTCAACGTGACCGCCATCAATTACTAAGTTGAAAAATAGGTTCCTGATCACCGATTAAAAATCATCGTGTATATTGATTAAATACCAACTTATCGTTGCGTCACGAACATGATTTGACACTAACTTTTAGTTTTTTGAAGGCCATTAACTGCTCAAAATATGTTTTTTTTTTAAAAACGCCCCGTTCGTAATCGTCCTGGCCCTGAGTAAAAAAAATAGTTTAAGATTGTTCCGATTCAAAGTCCATCGCCGTAAAGTCTGGCCATACTCTGACTAGCACTACAAACGTGTGTTTGTTAGAAGCCCGAGGCGAAGCCGAGGGCTTTAATAACTCGAGTCTGTAATTCTTTTACCGCCGTGGCACACACAATGTTTTTCATCACACTTGTGAGGAAATCTAAATAGATAACCTTATTAATCCACCCAGATAATTTTAAATCAGAAAATGTCAAGTGACGTTCGGAAACCATAGCGGTAAAGACCTAAAACGGCCATTTTAGTTGATTTTACAGTAGCAAATACACTATTTGAACATTTAATTAATGTTACTGAAATATGTGTTTACATGAATTTGCAATAACGTTTGTTTTGAACATGATAAATAAGAGTAAAACAGAACCAGCGTATTCAAATAACAAAAACCATTACGCCCTAGGGCATAATAGGTCATTTACGGCCCGCAGAACCAACGGTGTAACAAAACCATTTTTGAGCAAGTGTGATGAAAAAAACTTTACGATTGTATAAAATTAGAGATCTGTACGGCCAATATTGAAGGTGACTGACCCATCTAACTAAAATCCACCATTACAGAGGAATCCATTGACTTGTAGCCCTTAAAATACTATCACCAATATCAGCGGCCTCTTCTAGTAACCCCCCTTCTAGTCCTCGCAGCCGCAACCAGGGCCGTGCTTGGGACCACCTGGTTTGAATGGCCCGTCGCTTGGCTTTCCTGGTTTGCTTGGACCTCCTGGTGTTCCCGGTTTCCCTGGTGTTCCTGGGTACCCTGGTCCTCCTGGTGTGCCTGGGCCTCCTGGTGTTCCTGGGCCTCCTGGTGTGCCTGGGCCTCGTGGTGTCCCTGGGCCTCCTGGTTTTCCTGGACCCCCTGGTGTGCCTGGTGTTCCTGGTGTGTCAGGTGTTCCTGGGCCTCCTGGTGTGCCTGGTGTTCCTGGTGTGCCAGGTGTTCCTGGGCCTCCTGGGGAGCCTGGTGTGCCTGGGCCTCCTGGTGTACCAGGGCCTCCTGGTGTGCCTGGTGTTCCTGGTGTGCCAGGTGTTCCCGGGCCTCCTGGGGAGCCTGGTGTTCCTGGGGTGCCAGGTGTTCCTGGGCCTCCTGGGGAGCCTGGTGTGCCTGGACCACCTGGTGTTCCTGGGCCTCCTGATGATCCTGGTGTGCCAGGTGTTCCTGGGCCTCCTGGTGTCCCTGGGCCACCTGGTGTGCCTGGTGTTCCTGGGGAGCCTGGTGTGCCTGGGCATCCTGGTGTACTCGGGCCTCCTGGTGTGCCTGGTGTTCCTGGTGTGCCAGGTGTTCCTGGGCCTCCTGGGGAGCCTGGTGTGCCTGGGCCTCCTGGTGTACCCGGGCATCCTGGTGTGCCTGGTGTTCCTGGGGTGCCTGGTGTTCCTGGGCCACCTGGTGTTCCTGGGGAGCCTGGTGTGCCTGGGCCTCCTGGTGTGCCTGGTGTTCCTGGGGTGCCTGGTGTTCCTGGGCCTCCTGGTGTGCCTGGTGTTCCTGATGTGCCAGGTGTTCCTGGGCCTCCTGGGGAGCCTGGTGTGCCTGGGCCTCCTGGTGTACCCGGGCCTCCTGGTGTGCCTGGTGTTCCTGGGGTGCCTGGTGTTCCTGGGCCACCTGGTGTTCCTGGGGAGCCTGGTGTGCCTGGGCCTCCTGGTGTGCCTGGTGTTCCTGGAGTGCCTGGTGTTCCTGGGCCTCCTGGTGTGCCTGGGCCTCCTGGTGTTCCTGGACCTCCTGGTGTTCCTGGACCTCCTGGTGTTCCTGGGGCGCCTGGAGTCCCTGGGCCTCCTGGTTTGCCCGGTGTCCCTGGGCCTCCTGGTGTGCCTGGTGTTCCTGGGGTGCCTGGTGTTCCTGGGGTGCCTGGTGTTCCTGGGCCTCCTGGTGTGCCTGGGCCTCCTGGTGTTCCTGGTGTTCCTGGGCCTCCGGTTGTCCCTGGGCCTCCTGGTGTGCCTGGTATTCCTGGGGTGCCTGGTTCACACGGTTCTCCTGGTGTGCTTGGTGTTCCTGGTGTCCCTGGGCCTCCTGGGTTGCCAGGTTGTCCTGGACTTCCCGGTTTCCAAGGTTCACCTGTAGGACAACAGAAATCTCTTTAATGCAATTCCTACATGCTTAATACTCGTTTCGTGTTCAGTTTTATAGCGAGATACATCTTATTTGCGCAAAATGACACGAGAACCCTCAAAAAGTAAAAAAAAACATTATTTGATACTTCTCATGTCATTTCGCGCAAACAAAATGGATTTAATAGTGTTTTACCTCAAAAGCAATCTTGTAGCTTTTTACATTATCGCACTTTATCCCGGTAGAACAAAATCCCTATAGATATTTTTACTTAGATAAGATAAGATAAATTTATTTATACCAAATTGCACAGTTACATAAACACATGTAGCACACTTGAAGCAATTTTTCGCGTGGCTTTGTATAATTCGGCCATTCTCACGAAGTATGTCTGCGGTCACCTAATTACCGCGACGCTGTTTTCATACTAAATGTATGGAGACGCGGTAATTAGACGCAGTCATACTTCGTGAGAATGGCCGAATTTATTTATTTTCTTATCTTTTCCGTGTAGTGTTTTACCCTAGACGCATTGCGCCGCGATCGACGTTTGCTTGGGACTATTTAATTTGACAAGTTAAGCGTTTGTAGCTGTAGTTTCATGATTTAAGAAACTCGTTAAAATATTATTTTTGTGACTACTAAATTGTTGACGATAGCCCCACCGAACCCCGACCTGACTGAACATCGTCTAACTAAGACCCTGAACATGTTTTGTAAGTAGCTATAAGCCCTAGGACTAGGTCCTAGAACCATGTTTTATAGTTAGTATGTAAGTGAAATATTTAAGTATTTTACGAGTTTTTGCCCGTACAAGAGGCCATATGTGTAATGTAACGACTCATTAGCACTTGTGTAAACCTTAGAACCCGATCCCCCTATCTAGAGCTGAGATAAAGACTCGTAACGAATGTGTAAATCGAGTATACTTAGACTTCACTGGCAACTAGTGCAAGGAGCGGCCAGTGAACGATTTGGTAGGAGTTCTCGACACACCCACTCGAGGTTTCTACCGGTCAGAGCCAGCTTACCATGAGGATTGTGAGGCGATGCATATAGCATGCCCATAATTACCATGAGGATTGTGTAGTCAAGTATATAGTACGTTAGTCGTTACCATAACGTAAAACGGCAAAGAGCGAAAGTTTTCGAACAACTTCGTGTATCGATGCCTTATAAATTCTCGGTCTGACCACGAGAATTCAGCGTAGGCTGGTATCATGCTGAACGGAATTTTCCATCACGCAATATGTTGCAAATGTTGCGCAACAATCACTTACATAAATACGCCGGGAGCTCATTCGGAGCCCAGTTGGCGTCGTGAACCCAAGTTGTAAACTCATAGTGAGAAACAGAACCGAACCAGTAGTGATCCGATCCGAACATAGTGAACCTAATATCTAGATCCCTAGCCTATGACCTGAGTGAAGTCTAGGTAGGACTTAAAGTCAGTGAAACAGTATTTCTTTATTACGTGTTGCGGCCCGAGCCGCCCATCTAAGAACCAGTAATCCTTTTAATAGTGTTTAGCGTGTAAATAGCTTATAGAGAAGTATGAACATTATTAACTATTTGATACTGATTCGCTGATTGATTTTTGTGTGACTATTTCTGTGTTATATCCCGTGTAATAGATTTAAGTGTTGTGTTTAAAAGATGGTTAAGCCAGTGTCGGGTTTGTTAGTGCTATTCTTCCCGCGTGGTAAAACCCTAGGAAATGCACACTAGAGTCAGTGATTTTAAAAAACAATATAAGTGTTAAATCTGAACCTTTGTTTTGAGCCATAGTTATCGATCCCTTAGTAATTAATTCCGGGAGCTTTACAAACTCCCGAGTAAGATCCTGAGAGCTGTCGAAGCTGTATCGCTATTAACCGGCGGGACCCCACGAGATCCGTGAGTGCGTCGGTATCACTAAATAATAAACACTCTATCATTGCGAAATTTAAGTACTGTTTTTTGGGCTTTTTTATTTAAAGTGCGTTCTTAACTGACAGTTAGCAGGTCGTCACAGAACTGACGATTAGTGTCAAACTCCATACATTTCGTCACGGACTGACAGGTTAGACGGTATTTGATCATAGCTTAAGTTTCGCCTAGCCGTAGATTTAAAAATAAAAATGCCCTTATATTACATTTGTTAATATTATTTAAAGAACACTGCGACTAAAGATATTGTCTAATAATAAAATATACTATTGAGACACAAGGGGATAGTGAAATATACGATCGAGGTAAAATGCCACTAAATATTAAATTAGCGGCCAAAAAATAAACGATTGAGACACAACGCGAAAGTTAAATATGCCATCGAGGTGAAATGCGATGCTAGTAAATAAATAACGCTAACACACAGTTATAGAAGAATTTTGATTGATTTTAACAATAGTAGTAGTAAGGTAAACGTTCCGATGACTCGTGGACTATAGGTTCAATTGGGATAAGGGACAAAGCACGATTTTTCAGGAGAGGCTGGCAAAGTTTATTTTTCGGACAAAGTCGGTTGTAATCTATATCAATACAAAATTGAAGTTTATTTTGGATCGGTTTATACAGATAGGCTAAGTTTTTCGTGGTTATACACCCGCAAAGCCTGCCTGCCTGTTTTTGTAAAAACATTATTTTAGAAAATAGAATTCCCTTATGCGGTTTTTTTTATGATTGCCCTTAGCTCTCATGTATTTTAAAACTTTGTCTCTCACACCAAATTGATCTATTCATTACTATCAATAAGATAAGGACAGAATGGATTAAAGTTACTAATAAAAAAGTTTCAATAGTGATTTGTGATGTAAGAGGGTATTAAGCTTGAAAGAGTATTACAGAATTGCAGTTATGGGACAAGATATTGGCTGAAAATGTTGAAAAAGTATGCATCTGTCCTTTACACAATTTACACAACTTTCGGAGCGATTATTTCCAAATATATTTACTTAATCAAAAATATTACTTTGAAACCTTATAGTGTTTTTAAAGAGCTGTCGAAATATGTACCACACGTTGATATTTGCTGAAAAAATTTTTTTTAGCTTTTGTAACATGTATGGAGTGCCCCCCCTAAAACATTTATTTTAGTTGTTTAACTACCAAACTACGAGTAAGTAGCGGCTCATACAAGACACCTTTATTCCAAATTTCATCAATGTCCATCATGTATTGTAGTTTTTGAGTAAAATGCCTGTGTCATACGGACAGACGGACAGACGGACGGACGGACATGATGAAACTATAAGGGTTCCGTTTTTGCCATTTTGGCTACGGAACCCTAAAAATGGAAACGATGAAGTCCTGCATCCTCGTCACCAGTTAAACAATCTTTTCATTACACTTGCTCAAAAATGGAGTTGTTACACGTAGGTTTTTCGGGCCGTAAATGACCTATTACGCCCTAGGGCGTAATGGTTTTGTTTTTTATTTGAATGCGTTGGTTCTGTTATCTCTTATTTGTCATCTTCAAAGGAAACGCAAACTTGCTTTTTTAACTTTTATCACTGAAATATTTATTATATTTAAAGAGAACTGTTATTGCAAATACACGTAAACACTTATTTCTGTAACATTATTTAATTAAATGTTAAATAGTGTATTTCAGCATTTTGCAAATATAAAATCAACCGTTTTAGGTCTCTACCGCTATGGTTTCCAAACGTGACTTGACATTCGCATTGTCTATGGATATAATGTCACTTTCTGTCTTACAATTTTATTTAGGTTAAGTATGGTTATTTTAATTAGATTTCCTCACAAGTATGATGAAAAACATTGTGTGTGCCATGGGCGGTAAAGGAATTACAAACGAGTGTTTCTTAAAAGGCCGAGGCGAAGCGAGAGCTTTAATAACACGACTTTGGTGTTACTTTCCGCCCATGATACAAAATGTACTATTAAATACCAAGGGCGGAAGTAGGCAATGGGCCAGATATAATGTAGGTAGGTGTGTCCGTAATTTTACATCATCTTGGCTCAAGAAGCAAGACTTTCTTATAAATACCTGGTTTGCCTGGTTCTCCTGGTTTGCCTGGCTCTCCTGGCTTGCCTGGATGTCCTGGTTCTCCTGGTTTGCCTGGCTCTCCTGGCTTGCCTGGATGTCCTGGTTCTCCTGGTTTGCCTGGCTCTTCTGGCTTGCCTGGATGTCCTGGTTCTCCTGGTTTGCCTGGCTCTCCTGGCTTGCCTGGCTCTCCTGGCTTGCCTGGATGTCCTGGTTCTCCTGGTTTGCCTGGTTCTCCTGGTTTGCCTGGCTCTCCTGGCTTGCCAGGATGTCCTGGTGGTCCCGGTTCGCATGGTTCGTCCGGTCCTCCCGGTTGTCCTGGCTTGTCTGGTTTGCCTGGTTCTCCTGGTTTGCCTGGCTCTCCTGGCTTGCCTGGATGTCCTGGTTCTCCTGGTTTGCCTGGCTCTCCTGGCTTGCCTGGATATCCTGGTTCTCCTGGTTTGCCTGGTTCTCCTGGTTTGCCTGGCTCTTCTGGCTTACCTGGATATCCTGGTTCTCCTGGTTTGCCTGGTTCTCCTGGTTTGCCTGGCTCTTCTGGCTTGCCTGGATGTCCTGGTTCTCCTGGTTTGCCTGGCTTGCCTGGATGTCCTGGTTCTCCTGGTTTGCCTGGTTCTCCTGGTTTGCCTGGCTCTCCTGGCTTGCCAGGATGTCCTGGTGGTCCCGGTTCGCATGGTTCGTCCGGTCCTCCCGGTTGTCCTGGCTTGCCTGGTTTGCCTGGTTCTCCTGGTATGCCTGGCTCTCCTGGCTTGCCTGGATGTCCTGGTTCTCCTGGTTTGCCTGGCTCTCCTGGCTTGCCTGGATGTCCTGGTTCTCCTGGTTTGCCTGGCTCTTCTGGCTTGCCTGGATGTCCTGGTTCTCCTGGTTTGCCTGGCTCTCCTGGCTTGCCTGGCTCTCCTGGCTTGCCTGGATGTCCTGGTTCTCCTGGTTTGCCTGGTTCTCCTGGTTTGCCTGGCTCTCCTGGCTTGCCAGGATGTCCTGGTGGTCCCGGTTCGCATGGTTCGTCCGGTCCTCCCGGTTGTCCTGGCTTGTCTGGTTTGCCTGGTTCTCCTGGTTTGCCTGGCTCTCCTGGCTTGCCTGGATGTCCTGGTTCTCCTGGTTTGCCTGGCTCTCCTGGCTTGCCTGGATATCCTGGTTCTCCTGGTTTGCCTGGTTCTCCTGGTTTGCCTGGCTCTTCTGGCTTACCTGGATATCCTGGTTCTCCTGGTTTGCCTGGTTCTCCGGGTTTGCCTGGCTCTTCTGGCTTGCCTGGATGTCCTGGTTGTCCTGGTTTGCCTGGCTCTCCTGGCTTGCCTGGATGTCCTGGTTCTCCTGGTTTGCCTGGTTCTCCTGGTTTGCCTGGCTCTCCTGGCTTGCCTGGATGTCCTGGTTCTCCTGGTTTGCCTGGTTCTCCCGGTTTGCCTGGCTCTTCTGGCTTGCCTGGATGTCCTGGTTCTCCTGGCTTGCCTGGATATCCTGGTTCTCCTGGTTTGCCTGGCTCTCCCGGCTTGCCTGGATGTCCTGGTTCTCCTGGTTTGCCTGGCTCTCCTGGCTTGCCTGGATGTCCTGGTTCTCCTGGTTTGCCTGGTTCTCCTGGTTTGCCTGGCTCTCCTGGCTTGCCAGGATGTCCTGGTGGTCCCGGTTCGCATGGTTCGTCCGGTCCTCCCGGTTGTCCTGGTTTGCCTGGTTTGCCTGGCTCTCCTGGCTTGCCTGGATGTCCTGGTTCTCCTGGTTTGCCTGGCTCTCCTGGCTTGCCAGGATGTCCTGGTGATCCCGGTTCGCATGGTTCGTCCGGTCCTCCCGGTTGTCCTGGCTTGCCTGGTTTTCCTGGTTCTCCTGGTCTGCCTGGCTCTCCTGGCTTGCCTGGATGTCCTGGTTCTCCTGGTTTGCCTAGTTCTCCCGGTTTGCCTGGCTCTTCTGGCTTGCTTGGATGTCCTGGTTCTCCTGGCTTGCCTGGATGTCCTGGTTCTCCTGGTTTGCCTGGCTCTCCTGGTTTACCTGACTCTCCTGGCTTGCCAGGATGTCCTGGTGATCCCGGTTCGCATGGTTCGTCCGGTCTTCCCGGTTGTCCTGGCTTGCCTGGTTTGCCTGGTTCTCCTGGTTTGCCTGGCTCTCCTGGCTTGCCTGGATATCCTGGTTCTCCTGGTTTGCCTGGCTCTTCTGGCTTGCCTGGTTGTCCTGGCTTGCCTGGTTTGCCTGGTTCTCCTGGTTTGCCTGGCTCTCCTGGCTTGCCTGGATGTCCTGGTTCTCCTGGTTTGCCTGGTTCTCCTGGTTTGCCTGGCTCTCCTGGCTTGCCAGGATGTCCTGGTGGTCCCGGTTCGCATGGTTCGTCCGGTCCTCCCGGTTGTCCTGGTTTGCCTGGTTTGCCTGGCTCTCCTGGCTTGCCTGGATGTCCTGGTTCTCCTGGTTTGCCTGGCTCTCCTGGCTTGCCAGGATGTCCTGGTGATCCCGGTTCGCATGGTTCGTCCGGTCCTCCCGGTTGTCCTGGCTTGCCTGGTTTTCCTGGTTCTCCTGGTCTGCCTGGCACTCCTGGCTTGCCTGGATGTCCTGGTTCTCCTGGTTTGCCTAGTTCTCCCGGTTTGCCTGGCTCTTCTGGCTTGCTTGGATGTCCTGGTTCTCCTGGCTTGCCTGGATGTCCTGGTTCTCCTGGTTTGCCTGGCTCTCCTGGTTTGCCTGACTCTCGTGGCTTGCCAGGATGTCCTGGTGATCCCGGTTCGCATGGTTCGTCCGGTCTTTCCGGTTGTCCTGGCTTGCCTGGTTTGCCTGGTTCTCCTGGTTTGCCTGGCTCTCCTGGCTTGCCTGGATATCCTGGTTCTCCTGGTTTGCCTGGCTCTTCTGGCTTGCCTGGTTGTTCTGGCTTGCCTGGTTTGCCTGGTTCTCCTGGTTTGCCTGGCTCTCCTGGCTTGCCTGGATGTCCTGGTTCTCCTGGTTTGCCTGGTTCTCCTGGTTTGCCTGGCTCTTCTGGCTTGCCTGGATGTCCTGGTTCTCCTGGTTTGCCTGGTTCTCCTGGTTTGCCTGGCTCTCCTGGCTTGCCTGGATATCCTGGTTCTCCTGGTTTGCTTGGCTCTTCTGGCTTGCCTGGTTGTCCTGGCTTGCCTGGTTTGCCTGGTTCTCCTGGTTTGCCTGGCTCTCCTGGCTTGCCTGGATGTCCTGGTTCTCCTGGTTTGCCTGGCTCTTCTGGCTTGCCTGGATGTCCTGGTTCTCCTGGTTTGCCTGGCTCTCCTGGCTTGCCTGGCTCTCCTGGCTTGCCTGGATGTCCTGGTTCTCCTGGTTTGCCTGGTTCTCCTGGTTTGCCTGGCTCTCCTGGCTTGCCAGGATGTCCTGGTGGTCCCGGTTCGCATGGTTCGTCCGGTCCTCCCGGTTGTCCTGGCTTGTCTGGTTTGCCTGGTTCTCCTGGTTTGCCTGGCTCTCCTGGCTTGCCTGGATGTCCTGGTTCTCCTGGTTTGCCTGGCTCTCCTGGCTTGCCTGGATATCCTGGTTCTCCTGGTTTGCCTGGTTCTCCTGGTTTGCCTGGCTCTTCTGGCTTACCTGGATATCCTGGTTCTCCTGGTTTGCCTGGTTCTCCGGGTTTGCCTGGCTCTTCTGGCTTGCCTGGATGTCCTGGTTGTCCTGGTTTGCCTGGCTCTCCTGGCTTGCCTGGATGTCCTGGTTCTCCTGGTTTGCCTGGTTCTCCTGGTTTGCCTGGCTCTCCTGGCTTGCCTGGATGTCCTGGTTCTCCTGGTTTGCCTGGTTCTCCCGGTTTGCCTGGCTCTTCTGGCTTGCCTGGATGTCCTGGTTCTCCTGGCTTGCCTGGATATCCTGGTTCTCCTGGTTTGCCTGGCTCTCCCGGCTTGCCTGGATGTCCTGGTTCTCCTGGTTTGCCTGGCTCTCCTGGCTTGCCTGGATGTCCTGGTTCTCCTGGTTTGCCTGGTTCTCCTGGTTTGCCTGGCTCTCCTGGCTTGCCAGGATGTCCTGGTGGTCCCGGTTCGCATGGTTCGTCCGGTCCTCCCGGTTGTCCTGGTTTGCCTGGTTTGCCTGGCTCTCCTGGCTTGCCTGGATGTCCTGGTTCTCCTGGTTTGCCTGGCTCTCCTGGCTTGCCAGGATGTCCTGGTGGTCCCGGTTCGCATGGTTCGTCCGGTCCTCCCGGTTGTCCTGGTTCTCCTGGTCTGCCTGGCTCTCCTGGCTTGCCTGGATGTCCTGGTTCTCCTGGTTTGCCTAGTTCTCCCGGTTTGCCTGGCTCTTCTGGCTTGCTTGGATGTCCTGGTTCTCCTGGCTTGCCTGGATGTCCTGGTTCTCCTGGTTTGCCTGGCTCTCCTGGTTTACCTGACTCTCCTGGCTTGCCAGGATGTCCTGGTGATCCCGGTTCGCATGGTTCGTCCGGTCTTCCCGGTTGTCCTGGCTTGCCTGGTTTGCCTGGTTCTCCTGGTTTGCCTGGCTCTCCTGGCTTGCCTGGATATCCTGGTTCTCCTGGTTTGCCTGGCTCTTCTGGCTTGCCTGGTTGTCCTGGCTTGCCTGGTTTGCCTGGTTCTCCTGGTTTGCCTGGCTCTCCTGGCTTGCCTGGATGTCCTGGTTCTCCTGGTTTGCCTGGTTCTCCTGGTTTGCCTGGCTCTCCTGGCTTGCCAGGATGTCCTGGTGGTCCCGGTTCGCATGGTTCGTCCGGTCCTCCCGGTTGTCCTGGTTTGCCTGGTTTGCCTGGCTCTCCTGGCTTGCCTGGATGTCCTGGTTCTCCTGGTTTGCCTGGCTCTCCTGGCTTGCCAGGATGTCCTGGTGATCCCGGTTCGCATGGTTCGTCCGGTCCTCCCGGTTGTCCTGGCTTGCCTGGTTTTCCTGGTTCTCCTGGTCTGCCTGGCTCTCCTGGCTTGCCTGGATGTCCTGGTTCTCCTGGTTTGCCTAGTTCTCCCGGTTTGCCTGGCTCTTCTGGCTTGCTTGGATGTCCTGGTTCTCCTGGCTTGCCTGGATGTCCTGGTTCTCCTGGTTTGCCTGGCTCTCCTGGTTTGCCTGACTCTCGTGGCTTGCCAGGATGTCCTGGTGATCCCGGTTCGCATGGTTCGTCCGGTCTTTCCGGTTGTCCTGGCTTGCCTGGTTTGCCTGGTTCTCCTGGTTTGCCTGGCTCTCCTGGCTTGCCTGGATATCCTGGTTCTCCTGGTTTGCCTGGCTCTTCTGGCTTGCCTGGTTGTTCTGGCTTGCCTGGTTTGCCTGGTTCTCCTGGTTTGCCTGGCTCTCCTGGCTTGCCTGGATGTCCTGGTTCTCCTGGTTTGCCTGGTTCTCCTGGTTTGCCTGGCTCTTCTGGCTTGCCTGGATGTCCTGGTTCTCCTGGTTTGCCTGGTTCTCCTGGTTTGCCTGGCTCTCCTGGCTTGCCTGGATATCCTGGTTCTCCTGGTTTGCTTGGCTCTTCTGGCTTGCCTGGTTGTCCTGGCTTGCCTGGTTTGCCTGGTTCTCCTGGTTTGCCTGGCTCTCCTGGCTTGCCTGGATGTCCTGGTTCTCCTGGTTTGCCTGGTTCTCCTGGTTTGCCTGGCTCTTCTGGCTTGCCTGGATGTCCTGGTTCTCCTGGTTTGCCTGGTTCTCCTGGTTTGCCTGGCTCTCCTGGCTTGCCTGGATATCCTGGTTCTCCTGGTTTGCTTGGCTCTTCTGGCTTGCCTGGTTGTCCTGGCTTGCCTGGTTTGCCTGGTTCTCCTGGTTTGCCTGGCTCTCCTGGCTTGCCTGGATGTCCTGGTTCTCCTGGTTTGCCTGGTTCTCCTGGTTTGCCTGGCTCTTCTGGCTTGCCTGGATGTCCTGGTTCTCCTGGCTTGCCTGGATATCCTGGTTCTCCTGGTTTGCCTGGCTCTCCTGGCTTGCCTGGATATCCTGGTTCTCCTGGTTTGCCTGGCTCTCCTGGCTTGCCTGGCTCTCCTGGCTTGCCAGGATGTCCTGGTGATCCCGGTTCGCATGGTTCGTCCGGTCCTCCCGGTTGTCCTGGCTTGCCTGGTTTGCCTGGTTCTCCTGGTTTGCCTGGCTCTCCTGGCTTGCCTGGATGTCCTGGTTCTCCTGGTTTGCCTGGTTCTCCTGGTTTGCCTGGCTCTTCTGGCTTGCCTGGATGTCCTGGTTCTCCTGGCTTGCCTGGATATCCTGGTTCTCCTGGTTTGCCTGGCTCTCCTGGCTTGCCTGGATATCCTGGTTCTCCTGGTTTGCCTGGCTCTCCTGGCTTGCCTGGCTCTCCTGGCTTGCCAGGATGTCCTGGTGATCCCGGTTCGCATGGTTCGTCCGGTCCTCCCGGTTGTCCTGGCTTGCCTGGATTGCCTGGTTCTCCTGGTCTGCCTGGCTCTCCTGGCTTGCCTGGATGTCCTGGTTCTCCTGGTTTGCCTGGTTCTCCCGGTTTGCCTGGCTCTTCTGGCTTGCCTGGATGTCCTGGTTCTCCTGGCTTTCCTGGATATCCTGGTTCTCCTGGTTTGCCTGGCTCTCCCGGCTTGCCTGGATGTCCTGGTTCTCCTGGTTTGCCTGGTTCTCCTGGTTTGCCTGGCTCTCCTGGCTTGCCAGGATGTCCTGGTGATCCCGGTTCGCATGGTTCGTCCGGTCCTCCCGGTTGTCCTGGCTTGCCTGGTTTGCCTGGTTCTCCTGGTCTGCCTGGCTCTCCTGGCTTGCCTGGATGTCCTGGTTCTCCTGGTTTGCCTGGTTCTCCTGGTTTGCCTGGCTCTCCTGGCTTGCCAGGATGTCCTGGTGATCCCGGTTCGCATGGTTCGTCCGGTCCTCCCGGTTGTCCTGGCTTGCCTGGCTTGCCTGGTTTGCCTGGTTCTCCTGGTTTGCCTGGTTCTCCTGGTTTGCCTGGCTCTTCTGGCTTGCCTGGATGTCCTGGTTCTCCTAGCTTGCCTGGTTCTCCTGGTTTGCCTGGCTCTCCTGGCTTGCCTGGATATCCTGGTTCTCCTGGTTTGCCTGGTTTGCCTGGCTCTCCTGGCTTGCCTGGATGTCCTGGTTCTCCTGGTTTGCCTGGCTCTTCTGGCTTGCCTGGATGTCCTGGTTCTCCTGGTTTGCCTGGTTCTCCTGGTTTGCCTGGCTCTTCTGGCTTGCCTGGATGTCCTGGTTCTCCTGGCTTGCCTGGTTCTCCTGGTTTGCCTGGCTCTTCTGGCTTGCCTGGATATCCTGGTTCTCCTGGTTTGCCTGGTTTGCCTGGCTCTCCTGGCTTGCCTGGATGTCCTGGTTCTCCTGGTTTGCCTGGCTCTTCTGGCTTGCCTGGATGTCCTGGTTCTCCTGGTTTGCCTGGCTCTCCTGGCTTGCCTGGATGTCCTGGTTCTCCTGGTTTGCTTGGCTCTCCTGGCTTGCCAGGATGTCCTGGTAGTCCCGGTTCGCATGGTTCGTCCGGTTCTCCCGGTTGTCCTGGCTTGCCTGGTTTGCCTGGTTCTCCTGGTTTGCCTGGCTCTTCTGGCTTGCCTGGATGTCCTGGTTCTCCTGGTTTGCCTGGTTCTCCTGGTTTGCCTGGCTCTCCTGGCTTGCCAGGATGTCCTGGTGATCCTGGTTCGCATGGTTCGTCCGGTCCTCCCGGTTGTCCTGGCTTGCCTTGTTTGCCTGGTTCTCCTGGTTTGCCTGGCTCTCCTGGGTTGCTTGGTTGTCCTGGCTGGCCTGGATTGCCTGTTTGAGTAGAAATGAATTAAGCTTTTTTTTTTAAACATATCGTTATTAAGTCTTGTAGTGAATTTTGTACACATATTTGTTTTACTGTGAAGAATAAATATTTATTTTTAAATATAAGAGTTACACAAATAGGAAATGTAAAAAATATAGAAAGTAAACATGTAATCAAAACCTAAACTAAATAAACATTTAAAAAAATATATGTTTTACTTAAATAGGCATACCATAAATAAATTGGTCAGTCTCATTTTTGTGCATATATATCGTATCGTATCTCCCGGCACAGCACACTCGTACAGTGGTAGTTCCTCTTGTTAAAAATAGAACAGGAGATTTGTCAGATCCCGGAAACCATAGGCCCATTTCGCTGGCAACCATATTGGCTAAAATTCTCGACAGCTTGCTTAATGCACAACTCCGTAGGTTTATACAATTGCACGACGCGCATTTCGGGTGTAGGCCCGGCCTATCTACGGAAAGTGCCCTTTTGTGCCTAAAGCAAGCTGTCGGGTATAACAAGGATAGAAATATACCAACATACGCGTGTTTTCTACACTCGTCCAAAGCTTTTGACCTGGTTATTTACGATATTTTATGGGACAAAGTAGCAAAAACGGGGCTGCCGCCCGAGTGTACGGCCTTGTTAAAATATTGGAACAACAACCAGGTCTACCAGGTAAGATGGGCAGGAGAATACTCGGATGAGTGTAAGCTCCAGTGTGGGGTTAGGCAGGGAGGCCTGTCGTCACCTATCCTGTTTAACCTCTTTGTGAACGAGCTGGTTGCGGGGCTCAGCAGCACACGTGTCGGATGTCATATATGGGGAACACCGGTCAACAATATAAGTTATGCAGACGACATGGTGCTGCTGGGTCCATTAGTGGGCTCTATACGTAAGCTTTTGGGGATATGTGAGGGCTACGCCGCGCGGCATGGTCTTAGGTACAACTCAACCAAAAGTGAACTTGTCGTTTTAAAGGCACGGAAATTTAATACATCAACAGTACCTATCATCATGCTGGGCGGCGTTCCCCTAAAGGTGGTAATAGTATTTTATGCAACAGTTGTATAAGGAGGTTCAAAAAATGCGAATTGCGTGAGTTGCGATACGAGCCGCGAATGCGGCGAGTATCGCAAATAGAGACGCAATGAGCGTTTTTTGACCTAATTATACAACGTTGCATACAATACTTTTTCTACGACTAGGCTTTAAAATATGAAATACATACCTAACTAAACAGCTCCCAAACAAGGCAAATATGACATATTGACTGACAGTTGTCTCTATGGTAACCTTTTTTTTATATGTAGTATACCCTGGTTAATGAGACGAAGTGACGATAATTTAAATACTTTTTTTTATGTTGGCATCAATGAATTTAGTTCGGGAAGTTTTGTTTTTCTTAAAAATCGTAGGAATTTAATTGTTTGTTAAGTTGGTAGTTGTGCATTTTTATCGTAAAGTTAGAATTCAGCGCTTAATCCTTGACCTAAGTTTAACCTTAATTTAGAAGTCTGTGTTGCTAGCAGTATCGTAATGTGACTATAACGACACTAGTGCTGTTATGGGGAATAGAGTATAGACTTTTCTGAACTCATATTATGTATGTTCTTATATTAGCGTTCGTGACCAAGTAAAAAACAGATAAAAGTACAGGAGTAGAAAAAAAGCTTTAAATACCTAGGACATGTACTCACCGAGGATTTGAAAGACTACTTGGATCTTGAGAGGGAGAGAAGGGCTATGGCGGTAAGGGGCAATATGCTCGCCCGCAGATTTGCACGTTGTAATAAACAAGTTAAATTGACGCTTTTTAAAGCTTACTGTCAGACATTTTACACGTGCAGTCTGTGGGTGGGTTTTACGCAAAGGGCCTATAGTGCTATTAGAGTGCAGTACAACAACATTGATTGCTGTTAAGGAGGCCAAAACACTGTAGTGCGTCAGGCATGTTCGCCGAGGCGCATACAGATGACTTTTTTGCCATCAGGCGTAAAAGAGTAGCTTCACTAATAAGACGTGTGAGAAGCAGTGGCAACAGCCTTCTGAGAGTGTTGGCGGGGCGACTCGACTGTCCTCTTTCTAAATATTGGGTTGAGGTCATGATAGGAAGGGCCAAATAATATTATTCTTAAAGTTTTCTTTTTATATTCTTAAATTCTTTGTATTGTTTCTTATTGTATTGTTGTATTGTTAATGGTAACTGTCACTAACGTAGTTTTTTAAGTCCTTTGTTACTAACACAATATGGATCGTGTAGGTCTGAAATAAAGATATTTTATTTTTTATTTTATTTATTATAGTCATTACCGTGGATGTCACTTCCGTGGTCGTGATGCTTTTGTAGTTGATACAAAAAATAATAATACTATCATGAATTCACTCATCCATTATGATAAAAAGAATTCATGATAATATTATGTTGGTGTTCTAGACCGTTTAGAAAGAGCAATTAAAGCCACGGTAATGACTGTGTATTATTATTATTAATGCTGTTGATGTCCCAAATAAATAAAATAAAAAATAAAATAAAATAAAAATCAATCAGGCTTAAGTACCTGGGGCATATCCTTACAGATGACCTGGACCTACAGAGAGAGAGAAGGGCGATGGCGGTGCGTGGTAATATGCTTGCCTGCAGATTTGCAAGGTGTAATGAACAAGTCAAATTGACGCTTTTCAGAGCCTACTGTCAGACGCTCTACACCTGCAGTCTGTGGGTAAGTTTTACACAGAGGGCCTACAACGCACTGAGAGTCGAATATAATAATATTTTAAGGATGCTGTTGCGGCTGCCGAAGCACTGTAGTGCGTCCAACATGTTCGCCGAAGCGCGAACTGACGATTTTTTCGCAATCAGATGCAAGCGTGTTGGATTACTACTCAGGAGAGTGCGTGTTAGCGGCAATAGCCTCCTCAGTGTAATGTCGGAGAGGCTGGACTGCCCTATAACGAAATACTGGGTTGAAGTGGCCATCGGCAAGGCCAAATAGGATGAGGCCGCGACCAATCGCGGGCCGTCTTTGCCCGTATTTATTGTAATTTAATGTTATTTTTTCCTATGCTTTTTCTGTGCCTACTAACATAGTTACCTAGTCTAAATTGTTACTAACATACTATGGATCATTGGTCTGCAATAAATGACTTTTAGGGTTCCGTAGCCAAAATGGCTAAAAAGGAACCCTTATAGTTTCGTCATGTCCGTCCGTCCGTCCGTCCGTCCGTCCGTCCGTCCGTCCGTATGTTACAGGCATTTTACTCAAAAACTACCAGACGTATACTGATGAAATTTGGAATATAGATGTCTTGTAGATGCCGCTACTAAGTTTGGTAGTTAAATAATAAAAATAAAGAAATCTAGGGGGGGCACTCCATACATGTAACAGAAGCTAAACAATTTTTTTTTCAGCAATTATCAACGTGAGGTACATAATTCGATAGTTCTTATAAAAACATTATAAGGCTTTTATGTACTTTTTTTTGATTAAGTGAATACTTTCGGAAATAATCGCTCCGAAAGTTGCATAAATTGTGTCCCCCCCCCCTTTAACGTTTAAACCGTAAGTCCAAAAAATATGAAAAAAATCAGGAAGGTAACGCTTAATAAATACATTCAACGAAAATTATTTTGAATAGTAAGGAATAAACCGTTTTGAAGTTATTGCTGAAATTACTCGGCATTTAAGACTTTTTGTCAGTTGGTTATTTTTAGCTTTATTTTTATCTGTCTGTGTTTCATTTCCTTATAGATACGGCTATGGAACCCTACACTGAGCATGGTCCGACATGCTCTTGACCAGTTATTTATTATTTTATATTACAAACGTAAAATTGAAAGCTTCCTAAATATTCTAATCAGCAGTCAGGGAAAAATAGATATTTTATTTTTGTAACTTCGGATTCGTGTGCGTGTGTGTAGCTTATCAAGTTGAAAAGGTTGAACTAGGGTTGCCAGATTGAGGCATTTCATTTCCGGGAAAATGCAACCCCCCCCCCCCCCCCCCCCCCCAATTTGTTCGCAAAATAACAAAAAAACGGCTTATTGGGTGGCAACATAGATATCCCCGGGTATCATTAATTGTAGCTACACCAATGCCGAATTCGGTCGATAAGAAATAGTATATTACACAACTAAGGTGGTAATACAAAGAAAGGCCGAGATCGCAGAAGTTTAAATATGCGATCGAGGGCTTTCTTTATTACCTCCCGTGTTGTGTACATCATTTTATGTCTACACTTGGCCAGAAAGCGGCTTTTTCCGTACGTGCAGCGTGTGGAAAAAAAAGTCACTTTATGGCCAGGTGTGGCATAAATATACGAATAATATTTTACAAACACGCAAGTAGGTACGTATGCATCATACCTACTAGTAGCATACTGAAAAAAAAATAGAAGTAGATATTCTAAGTCCGCGACTACAAGGTGTAATTCCAGGACACGGGACAGGAACTGTAATTCCGGGACAATTCCAGATTTCCCGGACATCAGGCGACCCTAGGTTGAACAGATTATAGGTATATTTGGACATTGAATGGTCACAGGTTTTTTAATTATTTTATAAATTTTGTATTTTATTAGATGGGGTTTTTCACAATATATAATTTAAAAAGTAAAATAGCATGCACATACAAAATACACAGGAATGTCTACTTCTTATTAATTATTTAAACGGTTTTATTTAGCTTCCGTGTTTGTGTTTTGTTTGTGAGGAAATCTTGCTACAACCTTTTCAACTACTTCTGCTAAACTAACCTCTACGAAACTTTGCACACATATTTAGTTTCCATGACAACACAGCATTATGATTAGTCCTACTTAGACTGATGATGGACTCAGGAGGTAGAGAGTGGAACTCTTCAACCGTTAATATTAACCTCTCCGAGCTCATTTACTTGGTATTGATCCAATACGTTATAGGGTGACGGTGTTTAACCATTATCAGTAACCCATTCGAGTTTGGTCCCCTTTGGTTGGTAATGACGAGCTCGATATGTTTAAGTTGGTGACAAGGGTAGTAAACAGTAAATATCCTCAGCCGTTACTAGTAACCTTCGATTTCGAGCTCATTTGGCTGGTATTGACGAGCTCAATACATATTATAGTATGATGATGAGATCACGAAGTAAATTGTCCAATTACTTTTAACCGACCATTACTATTCCCTTCGAGTTTAGGCTTTTTGGTCATTTTGGTGAAATCAGCAGGAGAAAAGTAGAAATCTTTGACCGTTACTTATACAGTCTTCGAGTTTGGGCTCTTTGTTAAGTACATACAGACGAGCCCGATACGTTATACTTGGTAACATTGATTGTCACAATTATTGTAATGCTCAATGTTTTTGAAAAGAGAAACTGGTGAGTTTCTTCCGGCGCTTCGTCTCACCAGCAGGTAAGTTGCTGAAGCACCAATCAGATATGTAAAAGAGCCCTTGAGGCCTACTTGCAGAAATAAATTATTTGATTTGATTGGAATAAAGGCTGACATTTTCCACTATCACAAAACTGAAATGAGGATAGTTCAAACTACGAGGGTGGTATGATAAGTAATGAGCCTTGAATCAATGCGGTATGGCTGAATATTAAAAATGTCATTACCTACAGCCGCCATCTTGGACGCGGGAAAATTGACAGTTTCAAATGATTCCGTCAATTAATTCATGAATTATAAACAGTATAAGTGGCATTTTTTGTGTAAAATGGAAAAAGAACAATATCGATCAGTGATTCGCTTTCTGTTTTTGAAGGTAAAACGCGTGATGAAATAAAAAATGAGTTAGATAGCGTGTATGGCGATGTTTCACCTACGATTGCCACAATTAAGCGGTGGTATAACGAGTTCAGAAATGGAGGAACATCTGTGTGTGATGAGGCCCGCCCAGGACGTCCAATTGAAGTTACCACGGAGGAAACCATCAATAAAGTCCGTGATATGTTGATGAACGATCGTAGACTGAAGTTGAGGGAGGTAGCTGAGGTATGTGGCTTATCACTGGAGCGTGTACAAAATATCGTTCATAAACATTTGGGCATGAGGAAGTTATCGGCCCGATGGGTACCGCGTTTGCTAACTGAAGAAAACAAGCAGAATCGTGTGGCTACGTCCAAAGAGTGTGTGGCACTATTAAAACGTAATCCGTAGGACTTCTTAATGCGTTACGTTACCGTGGACGAAACGTGGATCAACCACTATACTCCCGAAACAAAACAACAATCGAAGCAATGGACTTGTCCCGGCGAAAGTGCTCCAAAGAAAGCAAAAACGGTTCCGTCGGCCGGGAAGGTGATGGCGACCGTTTTTTGGGATTCCCAAGGAATTATCCACATAGACTATTTAGCGAAGGGAAAAACGATCACGGGGCAATATTACTCTGATTTATTGTCTCGATTTGATGAAGAATTAAAGAAAAAACGGCCCCGTTTAGCCCGCAAAAAAGTGCTGTTTCACCAGGATAATGCTCCGGCCCATTCATCTCACATCGTCAAGGCCAAACTGGATCAATTGGGTTACAAAATACTGCCGCACGCTCCTTATTCCCCGGATTTGGCTCCGTGTGATTTCTTCCTGTTCCCAAACATGAAATCTTGGCTCGGAGGCAAACGCTTCATGTCAAATGAAGAGGTCATAGAGGCCACGGATGAGTATTTTGTAGAGTTTCCGAAGATATATTTTTTGGAGGGCTTAAAGAAGTTGGAGACGCGTTGGGAAAAGTGCAAAAACTTGAAAGGGGACTACGTTGAAAAATAAAGATAAAAAAATAATAAAAAATAAATGTTCATGGGTATGCTCACTACTTATCATACCACCCTCGTAATGAGTAAGTTTGCGCAATGGTTTGAATCAAAAGTTGAATATTAAACTAAAAACTAATAAAATATTGGGGGGGGTTTTAATTATTAATTCATCTTTCATGCCTTTAAATGTTAATTTTATAACGTATTAGTACAAGTTTTCTGCTTTGCCTTAAATTTAACTGGTAGAGAATGTCTTTTGTGGTTAAGTTCGCTTTTTGTACGATAAGTTTTCTTTTGTGCAATAAAGTGTAAATCAATAAAACTTCGGTATTTTAAGCTGCATTAATTGATAGACTAAGTTTAAGTTTCTTACCTGGTTTGCCTGGTTCTCCTGGTTTGCCTGGTTGTCCTGGCTGGCCTGGTTTGCCTGGTTCTCCTGGGTTGCCTGGCTGTCCTGGCTGGCCCGGTTTGCCTGGTTCTCCTGGGTTGCCTGGCTGTCCTGGCTGGCCCGGTTTGCCTGGTTCTCCTGGGTTGCCTGGCTGTCCTGGTTTGCCTGGTTCTCCTGGGTTGCCTGGTTGTCCTGGCTGGCCCGGTTTGCCTGGTTCTCCTGGGTTGCCTGGTTGTCCTGGCTGGCCCGGTTTGCCTGGTTCTCCTGGGTTGCCTGGTTGTCCTGGCTGGCCTGGTTTGCCTGGTTCTCCTGGGTTGCCTGGTTGACCTGGCTGGCCCGGTTTGCCTGGTTCTCCTGGGTTGCCTGGCTGTCCTGGTTTGCCTGGTTCTCCTGGGTTGCCTGGTTGACCTGGCTGGCCCGGTTTGCCTGGTTCTCCTGGGTTGCCTGGCTGGCCTGGTTCTCCTGGGTTGCCTGGTTGACCTGGCTGGCCCGGTTTGCCTGGTTCTCCTGGGTTGCCTGGTTGTCCTGGCTGGCCTGGTTTGCCTGGTTCTCCTGGGTTGCCTGGTTGTCCTGGCAGGCCCGGTTTGCCTGGTTCTCCTGGGTTGCCTGGTTGTCCTGGCAGGCCCGGTTTGCCTGGTTCTCCTGGTTTGCCTGGCGCACCTGGTTTGCCAGGATGTCCTGTTGATCCCGGTTCACATGGTTCTTCCGGTCCACCCGGTTGTCCCGGTTTGCCTGGTTTGCCTGGTTCTCCTGGGTTGCCTGGTTGTCCTGGCTGGCCCGGTTTGCCTGGTTCTCCTGGGTTGCCTGGCTGTCCTGGCTGGCCCGGTTTGCCTGGTTCTCCTGGGTTGCCTGGTTGACCTGGCTGGCCCGGTTTGCCTGGTTCTCCTGAGTTGCCTGGCTGTCCTGGTTTGCCTGGTTCTCCTGGGTTGCCTGGTTGTCCTGGCTGGCCTGGTTTGCCTGGTTCTCCTGGGTTGCCTGGTTGACCTGGCTGGCCCGGTTTGCCTGGTTCTCCTGGGTTGCCTGGCTGTCCTGGTTTGCCTGGTTCTCCTGGGTTGCCTGGTTGTCCTGGCTGGCCTGGTTTGCCTGGTTCTCCTGGGTTGCCTGGTTGACCTGGCTGGCCCGGTTTGCCTGGTTCTCCTGGGTTGCCTGGCTGTCCTGGTTTGCCTGGTTCTCCTGGGTTGCCTGGTTGTCCTGGCTGGCCCGGTTTGCCTGGTTCTCCTGGGTTGCCTGGTTGTCCTGGCAGGCCCGGTTTGCCTGGTTCTCCTGGTTTGCCTGGCGCACCTGGTTTGCCAGGATGTCCTGTTGATCCCGGTTCACAGGGTTCTTCCGGTCCACCCGGTTGTCCCGGTTTCCCTGGGTTGCCTGGCTGTCCTGGTTTGCCTGGTTCTCCTGGGTTGCCTGGTTGTCCTGGCTGGCCTGGTTTGCCTGGTTCTCCTGGGTTGCCTGGTTGACCTGGCTGGCCCGGTTTGCCTGGTTCTCCTGGGTTGCCTGGCTGTCCTGGTTTGCCTGGTTCTCCTGGGTTGCCTGGCTGTCCTGGCTGGCCCGGTTTGCCTGGTTCTCCTGGGTTGCCTGGTTGACCTGGCTGGCCCGGTTTGCCTGGTTCTCCTGGGTTGCCTGGCTGTCCTGGTTTGCCTGGTTCTCCTGGGTTGCCTGGTTGTTCTGGCTGGCCTGGTTTGCCTGGTTCTCCTGGATTGCCTGGTTGTCCTGGCTGGCCTGGTTTGCCTGGTTCTCCTGGGTTGCCTGGTTGTCCTGGCTGGCCCGGTTTGCCTGGTTCTCCTGGGTTGCCTGGCTGTCCTGGCTGGCCCGGTTTGCCTGGTTCTCCTGGGTTGCCTGGTTGTCCTGGGTTGCCTGGTTGTCCTGGGTTGCCTGGTTGTCCTGGCAGGCCCGGTTTGCCTGGTTCTCCTGGTTTGCCTGGCGCACCTGGTTTGCCAGGATGTCCTGTTGATCCCGGTTCACATGGTTCTTCCGGTCCACCCGGTTGTCCCGGTTTGCCTGGATTGCCTGGTTCTCCGGGTTTGCCTGGTTGTCCTGGCTGGCCCGGTTTGCCCGGTCCACCTGGGCTACCTGGTTGCCCTGGTTTGCCTGGTTCTCCCGGTTCTCCTGGTTTTCCTGGTCTTCCTGGGCTGCCTGGCTCTCCTGGATTGCCTGGCTGTCCCGGGCCGCCAGGTTGGTCTGGCTGTCCTGGTTTTCCTGGTTCTCCTGGATTGCCTGGCTGTCCCGGGCTGCCTGGTTGGCCTGGCTGTCCTGGTTTTCCCGATTCTCCTGGTTTGCCTGGTTCTCCTGGGTAGCCTGGCTGTCCTGGTTTGCCTGGTCCTCCTGGGCTGCCTGGCTCTCCTTGATTGCCTGGCTGTCCCGGGCCGCCTGGTTGGCCTGGCTGTCCTGGTTGACCTGGCTTGCCTGGTTTCCCCGGCTTAGTCCATGGTTTGTTGTCGTTGTTACATTTCTTTATCCAAGTTGTAATAGTCGTTTGTTGATCAGATATATCTGTTGAAAAAAAAGTGTGAATGTAGATTTTAACATGATAATGTAACATTTACACAAATATTTTAGTTTCTAATCATATGTTTTTATCTATTTATTACCTAAATTCTTCTTGTATGTACATACGAATCTACTGTTAACCTGCGTTGCCAGACGTCCCGATTTTGGCGGAAAGTCCCGATTTTTAAATCATAATTTAATGCCCCGCGCGGAGTCCCGCTTTCCGAGATAACTCGACCGTGCGTGCAGCGTGCTGAGGAAGTGCGGGCGAGAGGCACAGACAAGTAATTCAAAACTCAAATACAAAGATAAATATTTAAAACCTTCTGATTATATACGGTTTTTTACTGTGTCCCGCTTTCGACGAAAGAATCCCGCTTTTTTACTCAAAAAGTCTCAATATCCCGACTTGGCAAAAAAAATCTGGCAACGCTGCTGTCAACTGACTACCAATAGATTTTAACACGTTGCAATAAAGTTGAAATTTTGATTGCAAATGTACAGTTAACAGTGTGATTGATTGTATAATGAACGTAAAAGTATGTAAAGATGTTTGATTGTTTGAAAAAAAGAAAGAAAAAACTTATTTAGCGCAAAACATAACACAATAAAAAGAACATCAACAGTATGCCTTGAGCAGGTACGAATTAAATAAAGACCTCACTCAGCTATCACGGCAAGCCGTGACGCCGATTTTCGGTGAGGCCCCCGGATACTAAAACTAAAACTGTTTAAATTAAATTAAAACTAAACTTTTTTTTTTATTTTAACACATTGTGGTAGCATAACCTAATATCTAAAAATATTTATATTTTAAGTATGTGACGACACGAGTAAACACTAAAGAGTAGGTACCGTACCAGGTTTTTTTATTTAATCATGTGGTAACCGTTGTATGAATTAAGATGAAATTTAGTATACAAATAGACGAAATACTGGCCAAAATCAAAGGATTTTTCATCTCGGTAAGGAGTTCTCTCGGTATAAAATATTATAGTATTAACGCAGGTAATAATATTGTCTTCGGTTTCCGCGATTATAACTCATAGTAATAAAACAACTTAAACGATCAAATCGCGTATATTACTACATTTTAAGTCCCGACGTTTCGTAACCCTTTTCAGCGTTCGTGATCGCGGGTAGACTGAGAAAATCATAAATTTCTTCTGTCAAAATTACTGTTGTGCAAACCTACCCACTTTAAAAATACGAATTCAAAATTAGTGTTGCCAGATGGGCCTAATGTGTAAAGATGTTTACACACATGCCAGAAGGGCTTAAAACCTTACCTTAGAAAAGCTAAGGCTAGCGGCGCTTCCAAAAAGCATAGGTACTTGATAAGAAAGAAGACGCCAAGGAAACTTATCAGCCACGCCTTATGCAAAAAGCAATGCAGTAATACACGCGATTTAATCCGTTTAAGTTATTTTATTACTATAAATGCTATTATAATCTCCAATAATTTTACTATCAATTTATTTTCTATAATTTTATTTGTCTTGTTGGACGCATAGAGAGGCCCTTTACATCTCTATAAATGTAGTTTTAAGTTTAATGTAATGTATTAATGAAATCTTATGTTGTTGTAATACTCGTTGGTGGAAAAGAGAAACTGGTGAGTTTCTTCCGGCGCTTCTTCTCACCAGAAGGTCAATTACCCGAAGCGCCAAAAGAAAAGAATTAGAGATGAGACATGTAAAAGAGCCCTTGAGGGCCTACTTACAGAAATAAATTATTTTATTTTATTTATTTTATAGTTATAAAAAACAAATTTCTGCTATGACAGTTTGTTAATGGGGTCGCGTTTATATCCCACAGTTGTTCTTAGCTATTTTTATTTACATAGTTTACCGTCTACTGTCTAACAAGTTATATGTATAAGTTAAATAGGTATCAAGCTATCTAAAAATTAAGCATGAAGTAAGAATATCTTTGGAAAGCTTATTGTCACTTGCCTGAGGATCCCCATATCTTCAAATATTTGTTGCATGTTGAAATCAGCGATATCGAGATTTTGTCACCCACTGGAAAATATAAAATAATAAGTAATAGTTTCTTACGCACCCAGGGCGGTAATACAGAGAATGACCTAGATCGCAGTTGTAGGCCTGTGGCAAGGGCCGTAATTACCTATGCGATGTAGGCCTTCATTTATTACCGCCCGGATGAACATTCTCTCTTCGCATGGCCTGCAAAAAATAGTATATTACACAACTAGGGTGGTAAAACAAGGAAAGGCCGAGATCGCAGGTGTTTGCGGTCCGAGCTGCAAGTGCATGGCCAGGTGGCATAATTAGTATATAACACACCTAGGGTAAAATAATGACTAATTAATTTTGTTTTATTTGTAATTATTTTTTGTAATGTTTGTAATGTAATTTGTAATGTTTTGTAATGTTTTTTGTAATGTTATTGCATAATTTAAGAAATGTGACTGCTGATTACCTATTACGTTTGGAAGAGACCTAGCTTTTAAGAGAGATTCGTAGGAATAGTGAACATTTATTATAGTATTACATGCCTTTTTATACTGGCTTCCATATGATCTATTACACAATAATTAAATAAGAAAGAACAAAGGATTTACATCAATGTCAAGGCTATGCTACATATAAGGAGCGCTGCCTCTAATATGAAATTAATTATTACATTGTGATACATTGTAATGAATTCCAATCTTCAGCTGTATGTATCAGCTGGGACTACACCACACACCTAAGACTTTGCCACACCCTAACAGGGTAACCATTGTACACAAAATATTTGTAACACCTTATTGTAAACATGGTACTGCAATAAATGAATATGAATGTGAGAAATATATCGAGGTAGAAGGAGGAGTTCGTAGATTAGTATGGATCCAAGCGTGTAACGTTTTTCGCTTGGCGTTTGACGCCAAAAGTGTAATTTAGTGATAGAAAACATAATTTTTCCATTTCATTTGAATAGAATAGAATAGAATGATAATTTATTTGCAGAAACACACACAATGGTTATAAAACAGTAAACATGAACAATAGATATTGTGTGTACGCAAAAAGGTGTAAGCTCAGCATGTGCTGCAGCTGGGGGGCCACAACGCTGATTTTCAGCTTAAACCTTGTTGGTGACATTCGACCACTCACACAGGATATCAGCAGTCTACAAAAATTGAACAACAAAAAAAAATAGAAAAAGAGGCCAGCGTACAAAAAAGTATCAAAATATAAAACAACTTTACCCTAATACTAAAAATAAAAAAATAAAAAACATAACAAAAAAGATGAACAAGGAGATGGAAAAAAAGTGAATGGAATTGGTGACATTTTCCCTGCCCTTACGAATTAACAAAGATATTGTAAGTGTTTTAAATTGTAATGAGGCCATGCAATCGTATTAATAAGTGAAAGCCACTCAAGTGCTCTGAGATTTTTGTTCAGATATAAGTATTGCCTTAAAGTTGTGCCTAAAACTAGAGACGCTGGTAGAGTTTCGGACTGGTGGCTGTAGATTATTCCAGCACTTGGTGGCAGCGTATTTAAAACTGCCACGAAAAGCGGCAGTTCTGTGGGAGGCCATTGATAGACGGAAAAGGCATCCTCTGGTTTGGTACTTGATAGTATCCTTAAGCCATGCGAGTTTATTGTAAATTTGGTGGTATTTAAACAATTAATTATAATAATATTGACGGCAACTGACGTTAACGGTGTGCAAAGTAGGTCGCCGCCACTTCTTTTTAGCACGCGAGGTACCTACATACACTTTTTTCCTTCTACCTCAATATATTTCTGTGCATGGCCCAGATCACAGGTGTTTGCACTAAATATTTGTAAAAAATACCAGGTTCTGGGGCTTAGGTAACTAATTACCTTTACAAAGGTAGGGCAATCGAGCACTGGAAGTCCGTAAAAGGACAACAGCACTCGAAAACCCTTATTGAAGGGTTCAACAGCAAAAAGTCTACAGAGTTATTATCACTCAAGAGACTTAAAATTTGCTCAGTGACCAGAATCCTCACTGGCCACTGCAAACTTAACAAACATCTGTTTCAAATGGGTATGAAACAAGATCCAGCGTGCAGGTTCTGCCAAGAGTCAGAGGAGACTGCCATGCACATCCTCATGCGGACCACTCATGCGCAAACGCAGTATCCATCTAGGGCGACACATTCTGTTTCCGGATGAGATACAACTACTCACTGCCCAAAGAATCTGGAACTTTCTAGACTCAACGGGCCTCTGCAGTGAGATATAACAAAAGGGCTGCCACAATAGATCAGCAATGGTCGAAGCGGCATATATAAGGCCCAAAGCTACAACAATAATAAATAGGTAACTAATTGCCGCACGTGGTGTGTCCATAATTTTACGTCCTCCCTTGGCCAGAAAGTGGTATTTTCTTTTCGCGCACTGAATGGAAATAGGGATTGCAAACGGTTAGTTTTAGTATGGAAAAAAACTCGAGTTTTAACCGAAACAGACCTTTTTCCATACTAAAAATAACCGAGTTGGAAAATGCCACTTACGGCCTAGAGTGATGCAGAAATTGTTAATAGACTGACCAAAAGTTCGGAACCGCAAACAAAGGGGTTCCGTACAATAAAAATAAAAATCGCCCAAGTGCGACTTAGATTCGCACACGTATGGTTCCGTACCACCGTCAACGGCCATTCTCACGAAGTATGACTGCGTCTAATTACCGCGTCTCCATACATTTAGTATGAAAACAGCGTCGCGGTAATTCGGTGACCGCAGACATACTTCGTGAGAATGGCCGTCAAGTAAAAAGATGCCAAAAAGATGTTTCTCGTCCCGGACCGCCTTTTATTTAACTTTATTTAATTTTGGGTACGGAACCCTAAAAAATAGTCATAGCACAGTAATTACATATTCTGCGAAATGTTAGTCATTAAAAAATTGAGTTTACTATACGTTCGTATTTTTTGAGCTTTTTTTATTGATTAGTTCAGTGCTTTTCTTGTACTTTGTGACAATAAACCGCTTTTTACACGACTGCCCAAAAAAAGAAGTGTTTTGTTTTTTTTGTTAATTTTATTTATTTAGTATACTTACGCCCTGAGTTACAGCTGTTTCCAATGGCGCCAAGAATGATGGTGACTGTAAAAAAAAAACAAATTGTCAGCTGGAAAAAATCATTTCGACATTTAGGTGCCTTGATACAGTGTGGTTATTCCTAAACCATAGCAGAGCGTTTCCCAAAATAAATCCAGGGTCAGCTACTTTCTCAAAATATGGACTTTTGAGGTTTTTCTGGCTCAGAATCATTAGCACTTTCGAACCTTATACGTAAAAAAAAGTATCCCAGTATGGATTTTTTTTCTTCCACTACGTCACGTCATACAAACATAATGCAAAATGGTGACGTAATGGGAAAATAAATTTGGGACACTTTTTTTTACGTATAAGGTTCGAAAGTACTAACGATTTTGAGACAGAAAGACGTCATAAGTCCATATTTTGAGAAAGTAGCTACCCCGGTATTTATTTTGAAAACGCCCAGCAGCTAACGTTTTTTAAATAATTTTTCCTTTTTTTTAAGAATGACCGATATAAGTTGTTCTTAAAATAATTTAAAATTTACTAATTGTCGCCTAATATCAAGCTTCTAATAGTATTTGATACATTTTTTTTATTTACTTTTGCTGCATGATTTTTTTCCCTCAGATTAATAGGTACTAAACACATACTAAGCTTACTAATTTTATTTCAAAACTTACTTTGGACGTAGAGAGAGCTAAGAACTTCTTTAGTGATGATAGTTTTTCCTGAAAAAGAAAAAAATATTTATGCCACACCTGGCCATAAAACGGCTTTTACCGCACGCTACGCGTACGGAAAAAGCCGTTTTCGAACCGGGAGTTTCGGTACTGGCCGATAATTAGACCCGGGACGTCCCGGTACGTTCGGTACTATCGGGACGAGTTTTCAAAGACTATCGATCCTTCAGTCCGATGAGATTCAGTTAGTTTTATAATAAAGACAATTGGGTAAATCAAGTTTCCAACATGTGTTAAACTCACTTAAAAAAGGAACGCCGGACTGACAAAATTAGTGCCTAAATTCGTAAAAAAAAACAAACGTTTGTTTTTTTATGAATTTAGGCACTAATTTTGTTAGTCCGGCGTTTCTTTTTTTACCCGACTGCGGCGAAGCCCAAAGGAGGGTAATATGTTTGACCTGTATGTATGTCCGTTCCTATGTCCGATCATTGGATTTGTCTTGATGGCGCGAGTGAGTATGAAATTCGTTAAAATAAACAAAATGGCGGATTTTATGCACTTTTAAAGTGCACCGCGGTCGGGTTTTTTTAAGTGAGTTTAACACGACATTTTGGAAGAATTACAGGGAATAATGCAATAGGGGTATTTCCTAAATCATTACGTCGGGAACTATCGAAAAAATATATAAATTGCACACTTTTGAAAATCTTGACTTACCCAATTACATATGGCAATAAAAGCACATTTATTAATATAATCTCAATTTTACGGACCAGTGGGGCAGGCGGGTGTGAGTCGCCGCCGATCGCCATTACCACGGTCGCCACCCGTGTTTGGTTAAAATTTAACTACGCGCTTGTTCGTTTCTTTTTCGTATCCTTTTTCGCCATTTCTCTCACTGTTTGAAATACGATAGACGGAACTCAATTTAGTACACCAGAAAATATAAATTAAATGAAAAAGGCTGCTTAAATGCGTTTCCCAAAAGTCCCGAAAGTACCGGGGCTTTTATTTTCACGTCCCGGCTCGAAATACCGGGAAATCCCGGTACTTTCGGTTCCGGTATTTCCCGGGAGCAAACCCGACTTCACATACACGTTTCTTTTTCTTCGCGGAACAGTGGCGTAGCGAGGGTGGTGCAGGCAGGGCACGTGCCCTAGGCGCCAACAAGGAGAGGGGGCACAAAAACGTCATAGCGAAATAAAAACCGGCCAAGTGCGAGTCGGACTCGCGCACGAAGCGTTCCGTACCATTATCTATATTAAAATTGCTATTAATTCTCGAAAGGAGGCTTTTGCTCGTAAATCTTCGAAAGGCGCTAGATGTCAATACAATAAATTGAAAAAAAAAAAATATTAAACATGTATTTTATTCTGTTTTTAGTATTTGTTGTTATAGCGGCAACAGAAATACATCATCTGTGAAATTTTCAACTGTCTAGCTATCTCGGTTCATGAGATACCCGAGATACGAGGTTTTCAAGGTAATCGAGCAAAATATCACGTTTTTGTATGGGAGCCCCCTTAAGTATTATTATTATTTTGTTTTTGTATTTTTAGTTACAGCGGGAACAGAAATACACAATCTGTGAAAATTTCAACTGTCTAGCTATTACGGTTCTTGAGATACAGCCTGGTGACAGACGGACGGACAGTGAAGTCTTAGTAATAGGGTTCCGTTTTTACCCTTTGGGTACGGAACCCTAAAAAATAAGTGGGCTATCCGCCCCGGGTGTCACTGAGAAACAAAGGGGCGCAGTTTAGACGCAAGCCCTGGGCGCCGTTTTGCGTCGCTACGCCACTGTTGCGGATGTAAGTAGATTTTCTCACGGGAAGGATGATGATGATTGATACTTACTGGACACTAGCCGGGTGATGGACAAACATGCCTCTAGCACCGCCTTTTGAGACCCAGTCAGCTGGCCCCGATCTGAAATATTTGAAAGAAATAAACAATTTATCAGACCATGAAGGAGGTGCTTGTGGTAATATCGTACCTGGGGCAGACTATGCGGCCCATGATTTCGTTACCACTCTATTCCTTCGTAATAAGTGGTGCGTGATTTTTATGCGCCTCACGTTTCACTATACAAGGTGGAAAAAATCTTTTCATCACACTTGCTCGAAAATGGTGTCATTACACGTAGGTTCTGCGGGCTGTAAATGACCTATTACGCCCTAGGGCGTAATGGTTTTCTTTTTAAATTTGAAACGCTGGTTCTGTTTTACTCGTATTTGTCATCTTCAAAGGAAACGAAAACTTACTTTTTTAACTTGTTTCACTGAAATATTTATTTAAAGAGAACTGTTATTGCATACATACATGTAAACAGATATTTCTGTAACATTAATTAAATGTTTAAATAGTGTATTTCAGTATTTTGTAAATATAAAATCAACCGTCTTAGGTCTTTACCGCTATGGTTTCCGAACGTGACTTGACATTCGCATTGTCTATGGATATAATATGTCACTAATGTCACTGTCAGCTGTCTTTTTTACAATTTCATTTAGGTTAAGTAAGTTTATTTTAATTAATATTTCCTCACAAGTGTGATGAAAAACATTGGGTGTGCCACGGGCGGTAAAGGAATTACAAACTCATGTTATTAAAGCCCTCGGTTTCACCTCGGGCTTATAACAAACACTCGTTTGTAATTCCTTACTTACCGCCCTAGATACACAATGTACTAATGGGCCCTAGAGGGGAACTACCTTAAATCCTTTAGTTAGCTCATTTTACTGAAAGGAAACATTCCTTTATTTTTAAAAATAAACAAAACTGCATTAAAAGATTTTTTAATTCGCTTGTCTCACCTGGGAATCGAACCAGCAAAAAATTCAAAAAGTAAGCATTCGCTATTTTATTGTACTAATCGATAGGACTATTGGTCAGGATAAAATCTCTCTAATAAACATTTGGTCTTACAAATAAAAAATATCGTGAAATCTATCATTAATTTTATTTTACCATCAATTCCAATACAAAGGCCAAGATAATTAAAAAAAATCTTTGAATGCAGTTTCGTTTATTTTTAAAAATAAAATAATATTTCCTTTAAGTAAAATGAGTTAACTAAATGATTTAAGGTAGTTCCCCTCCAGAGTCCATAGATTTTTCCACCCTGTATATCTAAACATATCTTAATGTGTAAATACCATACAATTGGGTACTTATTTGTAACCGAAATTTGTAAAAATTATATAAGATCCCGTTAAAATGGGCAAAATAAGGAAATACGTTAAAGTTTTGAAGTTGATGCCTAACTTGTAACTTTTTTATGAGCCTGCAAAGTTGGGTGGGAAGGACCACCTTAAAATTATGAAAGTATTAAAAACTATCAATACTATTAAATAACCCATAAAATGTATGGTAACATATAGAGACCAGCTCCCCAATGCTGACAATGATGGTATTCTGATCCAGATGGCCAGGTAGAGATGGGTTCTGCAGACATACCTTCGCAGTATTTATTCACGAGGGTGACGGCGTCTTCCTCGCAGCTGCTGACCCTCCACACGGAGATCAGCTCATCAATGCTGACCCTGCTGGAGATGCTGATGCCAAACTTCTCCTCGAAGCTTGAAGAACAGAACGTTGCTGGACCTGGAAGCAGTAACCATGAATGATTTGACACATAATTTTTCGTGGGGCTTAATAATACCAAGGACAATTAAAACAAGAGGAGTGTCATTCTCCATACTTTCGATCGTGCCCCGACCGCAAGGGGATATCCAGGCAAAAACTAGATGGCATTAAAAATTAACATTTAACGATGTTAAAATTGGTAACCCTCAGCCCCCCCCCCCCCCCCCCCCATCCAAGATCACGTGTAATTTTTGGAAATTTATTATTGATGTTTTAAAGTTGATAAATGATCTTTAGGTAAATACGCTTAGAAAAAATTGTTGAGTAATTTCGTTGTTTTTGGCTGTCCCGCTGTGTAAAAAAATTACACGTGATGTCTTCTAGGATATATTTTTCTGGACGAGCCCTTAGTACTTATTTCGTTGGGCCGATTTCGAGCTTCAGTTACGCTCCCGGGCTATTCTTCAGAAATATGTCTGCGACTCATTCACCTGTCTCCATACATTTAGTATGAAAAAGGGCCAGATGAATGAGGTAGCCGCAGACATATTTCTGAAGAATAGCCCTCCATACTTATTATATTTCTATGCACTTACCATCAGAGTCCCCGTAGCACACCGCACCCTTTACAATGCATCCAACAGCTGAAAATCACAAGAAAAATGTTTAAATAATATAATGGGAAACACTAACACTTTACTATGTTTTGTTCTTCTAACTATAGTTTAAGCTGCATAATACTAAAAATGTAGTAATAAAGAGTCTATGTACCTTTGATGTCTAATTAAAGATTTTTTTCATAATAAAAATATTTGATAAAAATTATGTGTGATTTGATATAAAAACGAATAAATAAATATAACTTACCTCGCTCATAGATATCTCCCACTGAAAAGTAAAATTTGCATTAAAAAATATACCTAGTTAATTTTACTTAAAACCACTGAATTAGGGAAAGAGTAATTATAAATAGTCATACAAAAAATATATTTTGATTTGCATGAAACACAAAATATGTTTTATGCCACACCTGGCCATAAAGAGGCTTTTACCGCTATGCGTACGGAAAAAGCCGCTTTCTGGCCAAGTGTAGACTTAAAATGATGTACACAACACGGAAGGTAATAAAGAAAGCCCTCGATCGCATATGTACGTCCCTCGCTTGCAGTTCAGGCCGCAAACATTTACGATCTCGGCCTTTATTTTACCACCCTAGTTGTGTAAAGAATTATTAATACAGAAGGGATGGAACTCACATCCTGGAATCCATCCGTTGATGATTCCACGTATTCCCCACGTAGCTGAAATATTATAAAATAATCAATTTGTGATACAAAATGTGTTCATAAAAGAATGTCATTAAGACGGCACGCGAATAATTCCTTGACAGTACAAGGAAAAGATGTCTTTAAGATGACTAACCTTTTCATTCCGCGATTGTACAGTCAGCTGCAGAGATAAGTAACATCCCTGCTATGACAGGAGGGCTGGGGGGGAGCAGGGGGGAGGCAGATAAATCTCTGCAGCCGACTTTACAAGCAGGACTGGAAGTGATGACTGGCTGACCCAATGAGTTGTAATATGATGAAATAACAGTAACTCTTTGTTACTGTTTACAACATGTGATGCACGGATTTGGGTTATAGCAAGTAAGCATTAATATACACCGTGGGCCCGTATAAACCGACCAACTATAACCATAGATTGTACCAACTATTAGAAGTAAAAAACGTTATGTGATGTATAGTCGATTAACGCTTACTTTCCGAGATATTCATAATTTTTAAAATAAAAACTCCCAAGTGTGTAACAAGCCCTAATAAATGTGACTAAGATACTTTTACTGATTTTTTAAAATCCTTTAAGTAAATAGCAATTAACCTTCGCAGTAGTAGATGGTAAGCGATTACAAAGCCAAAATATTGACCTTTCGCTTCCATTTTAGCTTTTTTTTTCCTTTTTAATAACTTTTCCTCCAGTAAGGACATGTTTATAACGAGAGACTGAATTTACTGATTTGTTTTGTTCCATAAGACTATTAATGTACAATGACAAAATTCGACCTATGTTGATAAAACGTTATTTACTTGTAACACCATCAGGAATACGTGGTTAAAGTTGGTCGGGTTGTACTGGCCCACGGTGTATTATAAATAGATTTAACTAGCTTTAAGACACATCTTCGTCTTTGTCTTGTCTTGTACTGAATACAACGACTATCATCAGTATTACTTCAAACCCCCATAGACCCCCAATTCAACCTGTATATTACACGGCGATGGCGATGATAGAATAGAATGAATGAATGTTTTACAGAACATATTTTTTGTGGATACCTTTGACACCAAAGTAAATGACGTCTTCGAAGCATGTTGGAGGACCTGTAAAAAAAATGGTGTAAGGAACGATCTAAAGTAAAGGTAAAGTGTTTAAAATATAACGTTACCAGGTTCGATTGCATTTTTTCAATGTGTGTTCTAGCTCTATCATTTATTTGTTTAATTGAAAAATACCTCTATATAAGTATTATGTTTTTCACAGTCGTATGAAAAAAATAAGGTCCTTGACAGGATGGTAACCTCAAATATTACTGGAACAGGTATATAATTTCGTTGTTCTTGTAGTAACTGATGCATTTATCATATTTATCATATTAATTCAATATTTAAAGCCTTTAAAGTTTTTATATCATATGGTTACTTGAGTCAATCTGACAGAATTACAAGTACAATTTAACTTTTAAGTAATTATTAAGAATATATTTATTTAAAAACACCTAAAATTAAATTATACACTTAATATAAAACAACAAGAATATTAAATTAAAACCAATCAATAAAAATAACAGTTTCCAGAATAAACTTAACAATATACTTAATGTAGGTACAGTCGAGTGCAAAACTATGTATTGAATAAATCGTTTCATAAACATGGTACGACGTTCTTATTGCCAATGCATAAGATGTAGTTCACGAGGGACTGAAGAGCTGGCAGCTTCCTCGCTCAACACATCAGCCTTACAATCCAGCGAGGAAATGCTGCCAGCATCTTCGGCACCATGCCGCAGGGGCCATTTTTAGATCTATTTTAGTTTTAGCTTATTTAATTTTAATTTAGTTTTAGTTTTTAGTACATTTAATTTTAACTATGCTTCCATTTTAATGTTCTTGATGCTTATGTATTTTAAAATGTCCACTATATATACATACAGTGCTAAACTCAGATGTAGTCAGACATATTTTTGAGTATTCGTATACACCCATATTTTTACCCGACTGCGGCGAAGCCCAAAGGAGGGTTATGTGTTTGACCTGTATATATGTATGCCCGTTCCTATGTCCGCTCGTAACTACTCAACGGCTCAACCGATTTTGAGAAATGATACATTATTAGACTCGTCTTGATGGCGCGAGTGTCACTGGGTATGAAGTTCGTTAAAATAAACAAAATAGCGGATTTTATGCACTTTTAAAGTGCACCGCGGTCGGGTTTTTTTAGTAAAAATATTTAGTTATTACACTTTACACTATATACTACTAAATTACATACTATATACAATTAAATACTTACTCAGGTTACACAAATCGTCGATAATAGTCGTTTCGATTAATGGATGACCTGAAAATGATATTAACATCAAGTAACGTTGAACACGCATAAAGAGAGACAAATAAATAAATACCTAATAAAAAAAACGGCCAAATGTGAGGGGGATTAACACACACAACGGTATCACAATTGAGCAAAAAAAAACCTAAAATAAAGTTTATTGTATGGGGACCCCATCAATTTTAAATTTTAGTTTGTTCTTATTATTTGTTGTTACAATGGCAATTGAAACATATCCTGTGAACATATCAAGCGTCTACTTATTACCATTATTGAAAGTTTCAAGTGTACAACTACTATAGTTTAAAAGATACAGCCCTGTGACAGACGGACAGACAGACAGCAGAGTCTAATAGAGTCCCGTTGGTACCCTTCGGGTACGGAACCCTAAATATATATGTCGCGGTGAATAAATAGCTTAGCCGATCGGTCTCAATCATTGTTACTATTTGGGCGCGTATGTCAAGGAAACACTCGGAAATGGACACACTTCGTTACCTCAACTATCACTTGGGTTCATGTGAACACTCTCGCCACTAATTACTGTGATTTTTACAAGTTTAAGAGCCAATGGTTTGGTTCGCGAACCAACAACATCAATTCACCCATATCGCGTCAAGCCCGCGCGCGAAACTCTAACTGTCAACAACTGTCAATGTCATTGAATCCGCGAACCACTCCATTCGGGTTACTAAATTGCCCGCTCTCAGATCATTGAAACATGTTTCCATTTTAAATTGGATTTTGACTACTAATTAAATCCACGCTTCGTCACGGCCACCCTGCATAGTCACACGTCCTCGTGTGTAAATCTATTTCCCGTACACTTAGCATTTATGACTGAATAGACAATGGTTTATACCATACGCCACTCGGTCACCCTGACTAACCTTATGTTGCATGACTCTATTCCTAACACTCATTTGCACCCCCAGCTAGATTGATTATTCAGAAAGAATGTTCATTCCTTTAATTTGCAAATACTACTTAGGTCACAAGATTATTTCAAAATGATGACTGCTATACCTACCCTACCACATAGGAAATTTAATTCCACCTAACGTCAGTGCCACACAGGCTCGTCAGCGCCACACAGGCTCGTCAGCGCCACACAGGCTCGTCAGCGCCATACAGGCTAATGCGTGCCACACAGGCTAATGCGTGCCACATAGGCTAATGCGTGCCACATAGGCTAGAGTGCGCCACAAAGGCCAATGTATGCCACACAGGCTACTATGTGTCACACAGATCAGTGTATGCCACACAGGCCAGTATGTGCCACACAGGCCATTATATGCCACACAGGCTAGTATGTGCCACACAGGCTAGTATGTGCCACACAGGCTAGTATCTGTCACACAGTCTTGTCATAGTCATCTACGTAACGAACATGACGAATCCCTTATTATTAACTAACATGACCGTTATACCCTATGCACTCCGATTACTCTGACACATGTGTATCCTAACCCTGTGAATTTATTGACCCATAATCATTGTTTTTTTTTAGAATACCATTTCTTTATAGCATGTGTGAAATATCAAAGCTAGGAAATTTAGATATTAACTTGTAAAAGTTTACTTCACCTATACTGATATTGTAATAAGGTTTTGTTACAATCAACTCTGGCCGCTTAGAATTGAATGATTCATATTCAATTTGAATGTAAGAATGTTGATGTCGTTCTTTGAACGACATGTCAATTCACTCCAGTCCCAGCCTTCAGGATAGCAAGATAAATGTCATTTGTATAGAGATTTGTTTATAATCAATATTGTGATTAAAATAGAGTGATAGTTGATTAAAAGAAGTGTCCAAAGTCCTCCGTGTATTAATCACATATTCCATTAAATTATCTCAATTTTCAGAACATGATATGCAACTTATACTGCAATTTTAATTTGAGTAATAAATAATCAAATTAGATTTAATCATGATCACAGACATACAAAAGAGGAGAGCACATTACATCTAAACATGCCATGCTTACCAGTCTTGCATCGCTGTATTAAAGTACTTCTGTTTTAATTTAATTTATAAGACCTCCTAAGCTGATGATGAACACATAATGTACTTGACACAGAGTATGCCAATAATTATGTACCACTGCATAGTGCCAGTACGGGGACCACAGCCTGCTCACTAACATCCGAGAACTAGCCCGCACCAAGCCCGGGGCTGATGGGCACACTCACGGGCAATGATTATGTACCTACTAACCATTTCTATTAAGATTTATCAGAGAGAGAGAGAGAAGTTAATTACTTACTGTTATCCAAGTGCTCAATCATCAAATATGATAATTCCACAACCTTACCGACAGAAGATTTCTTAGTGACTAGATTTCCCAACCTCTACTGTAGTCGACAGCCAGATGATTATCAAGATACCACTTGGGTTATGCTATTTCTGGATCAGCAGCGTGTGAATCTTGTAGTATATCGCTTGAATCAAGTCCACTTTCCATGTTGCATAACAAAAGGAGATTCCCATCGTTTGCACTCATACTTATGTGAAATATGTTCACTCTGATCTGTATGTGACTTCCGAGATTCCTTGGGTAATCCCATTTCTGATGTCGCGGTGAATAAATAGCTTAGCCGATCGGTCTCAATCATTGTTACTATTTGGGCGCGTATGTCAAGGAAACACTCGGAAATGGACACACTTCGTTACCTCAACTATCACTTGGGTTCATGTGAACACTCTCGCCACTAATTACTGTGATTTTTACAAGTTTAAGAGCCAATGGTTTGGTTCGCGAACCAACAACATCAATTCACCCATATCGCGTCAAGCCCGCGCGCGAAACTCTAACTGTCAACAACTGTCAATGTCATTGAATCCGCGAACCACTCCATTCGGGTTACTAAATTGCCCGCTCTCAGATCATTGAAACATGTTTCCATTTTAAATTGGATTTTGACTACTAATTAAATCCACGCTTCGTCATATATAAGCCGCACGGCTTAAAACAACAATGGCAGGGCTATTCTTCAGAAATATGTCTGCGACTCATTCATCTGTCTCCATACATTTAGCATGAAAAAGGGCCAGATGAATGAGGTGACCGCAGACATATTTCTGAAAAATAGCCCGGCAGTGCATATTTGAAAACGCCTTGACTTAAGGGCCTTATCACACTGGCGATTTTCGTGTTTGTGTTTTCATACAAAATTTGTCGCGGTGAGCTCGCGGTGAGTTCGCCGCGATCGAAATCTATATGAAAACACGTTCGCAACTCGCTCGCAAATCGCCAGTGTGATAAGGCACTAAGTGGTCAGTAGGTTGTCTCAGATGTTGCGAAAATCGTCAATCCGGGAATCTATTATATCTCGGTTGCGTTAAGTTTGCACCTGGTTGGTATTTGATGCCGAGGAAACCAGAAGCAAACTTAGCTCAACTGGTTAATATGAAAAATTTAGGATGAAGTCGGCACGGGTTCCCATACACAGAATTAGCTGATTTCTGGTTGAGGAGCATTTTAGCACATAACAAACATAATTAGAGATCGTCATCAACATCGTTAAGTATTGAGGTCTAATAAGAAACTAAAGACTACACTTACTTTTAAATCCTGAGAAAAGATCACTTATGCATCCTATGAGATCCTTGCCACCCTGAAAAATTAACAAAACGTTATTTCTGTTATAGCATTAAAATAAAAAATACCGTCAGGAAACTTCAAACATCGAACCTGAGCACTAGCGAATTCCCGAGATACTAAAAAAATATAGATATACAGGGTGGAACTATTTGATGGGTCCTGGAGGGAAACTCCCTTCCCCTTTAGATACCCTTTCAATAAAAAAGAAATATCAAAAGTGTTTCGTCATAGTGCGTGATTTTGTGTGTTGATCGTCATAGCTAGTTTGCTATTATAAAGAAAACGGACAAGTGCGAGTCGGACTCGCGTACCGAGGGTTCCGTACAAACTCGTAAGTAGATACGTGAATAGTTCAAGAAAAACTGTATGGCGGTTAGCTTAGTAGGAGCAAATAAATATGTGTACGATTTTTGAAAATTTCTAAAAAACGATGCAATGTAGGAAAACCGTTATATTTTTCCTGTAATATTTGGGATGATATTAATAATTTGTAATGATTACAGATTTTTCTGTTCAGTAACTTCGAAGATAATAGGGGGAATGGTATTTTTTTGAACGTTTTTGGTCATAAATCAAAAAGAACAAAATTAAAAAAAAAAAAAAATGTTATAGAATCTACAAATTAAGTCCTTTCATTTGATATCCCACTCGATATAATAGCTTTACTTTTGTTTTTCCACATCCCATTTCGGACCCCTTTATGATGACCACCATGAGGATTCCTTTTTTACCATTTTGGTACGGAACCCTAAAAAGGACAATCGTCTAAAGAATCTTCTCCTTTTTGTAAAGTCGGTGTACAATACTCACAGATCCGATGGCTGTAGGGCTTGCGGCCGCTGCTGCGACCTGTAATGTACAATAAATTGTCAATATTTCATCATCCAGACACGCCATCATGATCGCGTTGTTCCCGTTATTGTCCGAAAGGAACTCTTTACCGGGATATAATGTATCCTATGTTTCAATCCAGGACTTGGTCTACTTGCATGCCAAATTTCAGCTTGATCCATCTAGTTGTTACCCCGTTATAAGGTAACAAACATCCAAATATCCAAACATCTTCACAAACTTTCGCATTTATAATATTAGTGGGATTAGTGGGATAGTGCTATTTAGGTATTTGTCATAGTGATTGGAAACACTTCCAATTCTCTAATAATCCATCATTAGAACTGATTTTTAAAAAATAATGGGAACAATCTGGAATTTTACTTTCATTATTTCAAATTAAAAGAATATTTTTATTCATAAACGAGTTAGATTCTGTGTAAGTAATAAAAAAACGATTAGAGAACCTTTTCCTTTTTGTGAAGTCGGTTAGTTATATTTCATTTGAATTAGACAAGGCTATAGTTACATTAATTCAGTAAACTGAATATTTTTAATTCTATTATAATAACTATTATTTTTTATTATTAATTACAAAATATGTCAACTATTTATACATTCCATGTGAGGATACATGTCATAATCTCTGCTTAAACTTGTTCCGCAATATCTCTCTAAAATTATTTTATCATTTATAATAGTTACATAATTTTAATAACCACATTTTTATAAAAAGAAACCCGACCGCGGTGCACTTTGAAACTGCATAAAATCCGCCATTTTGCTTATTTTAACGAATTTCATAGCCAGTGACACTCGCACCATCAAGACGAAACTAATGATGTATAATTTATCAAAATCGGATATGGGTAGTTACGAGCGGACATAGGAACGGACATACATACATACATACATACAGGTCAAACACATAACCCTCCGTTGGGCTTCGCCGCAGTCGGGTAAAAAATAAACTTTACAAAACAAAATAACTAACTAAGAGTAACCTATAATTAAAAAATGCTCCCCAGGTCATTTTCTGTTGACGTGGTGCCCAGGTAGCTGGCAGCGTTGCCCCGTTGGATTCTATTAAATTAGTTTTAATTTGTTGAATAGGAACTATAGTTTAGGAATACATTTATTTTAGGGCCTAAATAGGCATTTTGTTTTAGATTTAATGATACTTTCGGCCTAGTTTCGGCAACAAAACTGGTTTCGTGTGCATCAAGTTTGAAGGCAAAGTAATAGAAGAAGTACTGAAAACTAACTTTCTAGGTATAACGATCGACCGCTGTTGTAACTGGAAGGACCACATGCACATTATTTGCTCCAAACTAAATAGCTTTGTTTATGCTCTTTATAGAGTAAGCCGCGTAGTATCACAAGAGGCAGCAATTACAGCTTACCATGGATACGTCGCATCTATATTACGTTATGGCATTGTGTTATGGGGTAATGGCACGGATATAAATAAGGTATTTCTGAAACAGAAACGTTGTCTTTGAGCGATATTTGGTTTAAAACCAACATCATCATGCAAGCCACTATTTCTATCTCACAAAATATTAACATTGTCATGCTTATACATATTAGAGGTATGCCTATTTGTTTGCAAATATAAGAAACTATTCGTTCTTAAAAGTGATACGCGAAGTAGGTATGCTGTGCGATCACAGCATAGCAATGTATTGCACAAGCCAATCTCTAGACTCGCACTAGTATCAAACAATAGTTATTTTATGTGTATACAAATATATAACCACGTTCCGGAGAGATTAAAAGATGACAATTATAAAATATTTAAGTCGAAACTAAGTACCTGGTTAATAGTACAGTGTTTTTACAGCCTAGGAGAGTTTCTTAATAAGAAACACACATGAATAAATTAAATGTTGTGACTTGTGCCTATTTAAAATGATGGTAGGTAATTGTCTGTAAAAATGTTTAAAAATAGGCAAGATCATTATAATTCAAAATTGATCAGATCCCTTGTCAATATTATTATGTGCTACTAAACCATTTACCTAACTGTGTTAGTTATAAGGTTAGTCATAAGTTACAGTGTGTAGGTACACCTGAAAAGGCAGGGTTTGGTGAAACTTATTTTTAACTACTGCAATTAGCCTGTTGACTCGATTTTTTTTCTGTCCTAAATCGATTCTACTATTTCTGAGGAACAAATATCTATATGACACCTAATACATTGGTATAAGTATAACAGCCACAAATTGTAATCAAAAGTAGCAGATCGCACTGAGCATTGAAAACGCTCTATACAAAACGGTAGGACTTCATGACGTCATCCGTTGCATCGCTGGTACTAAGTCTGTATGAAAAAAATAGCATTTTTCCATTTTGAGCACGAAGAAGTGCGTAAGCACATAGTTGTCTTACATTTATTTTTTCAGTGTTATTTAAGCATTCCGAAATTAACTTTAATTTTTCTTAAAGACGATAAAAAAAATATCGTTTTTTTTTAAACTTTGTGGTCTCATAACTTTATATTTTTTATACATTTTTTGTTTATTTCTTTTGTGTTATGATAATTTAGTATTTTGCAATCCATGTGACTATATTATGTTGTAACATTCAAAATTATTCAACATCCCAATTGTAACTGCAAATGTAACCCAATTCCCACATACTTGAATAAATTATTTATGATTTATGATTCGGCCTAGTTTCGGTTTCGGCTGCCATCCGGCCGAAACTACGGCCGAAAACGAAACTGAATTTGATTCGTGTCGAACTGTGATCGGTCAGTCTTTTTTCAAAAAGCACAGATAAACTATTTGAAATAAGAAGTTAAAATATGTTATATTGATGATTACTCGAAATATCAGAGACTAAATGATAAATATGTTATTTAAAAATGAAGATGAAGACTGACTGATTATGATTGTCATTTTTTTATCTTTCCACGAAAGCATGACCCTATATGGAAGTTTCGGTTTCGGTTCTGGTTTCGGCCGAAACTTTAGGTCAAAGCCGAATTTCGGTTTCGGTTTCGGCCGTGAAAACTAGTTTCGGTCGGACACTAGATATTGTTGGTTATTATTCCAATGCGTTGTTACTATTAGTTTTTTTTTATGTTATAAGTGGCAGACGAGCTGCCTGATGGAAAGCAGTCAACGTCGCCCATAGATATCTGCAACACCAGTTTACTCGATTCTTGAAGTACCCCATGTCATAGCGCGCTGGGAACACCTCAGGTGGGAGTTCATTCCACATCCTGCCAGTTCTTGGCAGAAAAAAGCGTGATGCCTGCTTGTTCTTGGGATGCCAAGCATCTAAATAGTGTGGATGAACCTTATTCCTGAGGCGGGAGGTACGGTGATAAAAGTGCGACGGAGGCACGAGCGCAAAAAGTTCCTCAGAACACTCCCCGTTGTACATACGGTAGAACAAACACAGAGAGCCAACGTCTCTCCTGAGGCTAAGTGGTTCCAAATCGGGATCGTCGACAACACGAACTGCCCGGCGTTGGATCGAGTCCAAAGGACAAAAGGTTCTCGAACAAAAGTTGATATTATTTAATATATTATATAGGTACCTAGGTAATGTAGGTATTTATGTGTAATGTTACAATTTAACATTCTTAACAGCTGAAGTAGCAACTATAGAAGTGTTGTTGAACAAAGATGTCTTCAATTAAAAACCAATTACTGAATAAATTAATGATTTTTGTTTATGCAGCTGCATTAATGTCAATGACGTGATAACATTTGTTGACACTGGAATATTCCTTTACACCTGTCATGACCATAAATTGATATTCGCTATTCATTTAAACAAACATACATTTGAATAGGCAGGCATTAAAGCGTGGTTTTCCTTTGTTCTCCGCGTGCCTAAAACGCAATATGACTTATTGGCGTTTTGTTTAAACTTAAATTTGCAGTGGCATTAAGACTATATTGCTTGCAGACTATTTCACTATTTGTCTATATAGTAGTCTGTCTGTTGCATATGTATTATAACGTTTTCTTTTTCGTTTTTTTTAATAGCTGACAAACTCGCAACCCTATTGGACGTGGCGATTGTCGGACCGGGTGATCGGCCTTGGCGTTCCCTGGGGTCGAACCAGGTCGCTAGCCGGACTACCCCGAGTGGATCGGACTGGGTGGGTGCCGGCCCAAGTAACACAAAACAGCTGTATAAGAGCTGTATAATAGAATATATCAACGTTAAAAGCTGAATAATTTTGCTGAATAAGAGCTGAAACAGCGCTGTTTTAGCCATTATACATCTAATTTGGGCACAAATTATTAAACCTTAAGTTCAGAAGGCTGTTTGATAGCTGAATAGTAGCTGTATAACGGCTGTATTAAGGTTCACAGAGTTATAAGGGCTGAATATCGGCTGTTTAAATGGGGCACGAGTGACTGCTTATTCAGACTAAGTTTCACATGTACCCTTATTACTATCCTATATGTGTCCTTATTACTATCTTAAACCTCCACAGGGTCACTCTTTAGCTGTATAAGCAAGAACGTACGCTAAATTTGACATTAGAGGAACACAAATATTTATTACGACTGTTGATCTTTCATCGATAGTTACACAGTGAAGTGTGAAGTTTCTGATTTACTTAATGGCGGAATATATTATTTTGTTAATCGGTATATATGCAATTGATGTTTCGTTATCTCGGCGAAAAATGATTGCGATTACGATTTTACTGTTATTATATACATATATTATCTAAGAAATTTTTCACGCGCTCCTCGAATAATACGTTTTTTACAAAAATAAACACTAAATATGCACCATAGAAAGTATAATACCTACTAATCAGTTTTAATTTTTTTTTTCTTCAAGTATACACCTAAAATTGTTGTTACTGATCTAATAAGAGTAAATAACTGCGATGTAATTATATTTTATGGTTGAAACATGCTCAAAACTAAAAATAAAGTACGATAATCTATAGGTTATAAAAAAAAAGTTGGTTGAGTTTTCAACACCGATGTGAACCACTATTCTTCTATATTTCAGCTATAGGCTGCAGAATTACTCACTTCAGTTCTGTTATTCAGCCAAAAGCTGTTTTTTGTGTCTTTGGTGGTTCTTCTGGATGTGTAATCAGCCAAAAGCAGTCTTAGATATCGCACGTGAACACTTACACAGCTATAAGTGTCCTAGTGAACTTCTAAACAGCCGCTATACAGCTTGTATCAGTAGGCTGAATTAAAGCTGAATAACGGGGAAAAAATCTGCCCTAAGTAAGATTAACGTCTACATTTGCTTCACTATAACTCTACAGACGTTATAATGGTTCACACGTGGTATCTTAAAAAGCAACGTAATTGATATTCACGTGTGCTATCTTATACAGCAATTAGCATAATGTTCTCTGTTAAATTGCTCTTAAGCAGCTAATAGTGTTTAAAGATGCTTAAAGCTGAATAAGGATGGAAATGTGTACCTTTTCTACACCGTTATACAGGTTTTATTCAGACTGAGCTGTTTAATTGACACTAATTGCTATTATGCAGCTATAAGTTCACGGGTGAACTGTTATAAGAGTCTATATCAGCCTAGAGCTGTTTAAAGACCCAAGAGTGAATAGTTATACTGCTTGTGTTACTTGGGGGGGCGGCTGGGGTCGAACCAGGTTACCTTTTCCCGGTCCACCGCGATAGGGTCGGACTAGGTGGGGGCCTGTATTATAACGTGCCTAATTCATGGTCATACCTGAGGTCAATCACAGGTCAATTTTATAAAAAAAAAACACTTTTGCCTTAGTCTTCATCTAAATAAATCGCGTTTTGCCTAAACTTCATTCTAAATTGTTTAATGCCTAATTCTCTAATTGACGTAGTCGGTTTACCTAAACTTCAAAGATATGAAGAAAATTCACTACAGACTCGTTATCTTGGTTTAGGTAATTTTTGCTGGGAAATTAAATGTGAAGTGATTGGAAGCATACAATTAATTATGCCAAGTACCTAAGGGTCGTTTCTCGTTAATTAGCTGAATAGACAATACCTATCTTTATTCATATTGGCAATTTGTAAGCTAGAGAATGATTACCTAAGTTAACATAACAGTAACGAAGTTTCACGTAACAGTAACACGTTTTAGGCCCAATGCATTTTATTCATAACGCGTATTCAGCTTGAGACTTTTTAGCCCTAACGCGTTTTAGTCTCAACCCTGGCGTAGTCCTAATGCGTGTGACTTTAGGGTGTTCCAGATTTTGCCAAAATCCAAACTGAGTAACGCATACCCTCTAATTATGTTTGTTAGTGCTAAAGGGTTATTCTTCAGAAATATGTCTGCGGTCACCTTATTCCTCTGGCCCTTTTTCGTACTAAATGTATGGAGACAGAGGAATAAATCGCAGACATATTTCTGAAGAATAACCCTAAAATGCTCCTAAACCAAAAATCTGATCATTCTGTGTATTGGAACCCGTGCCGACTTCATCCTAAAATTTTCGTATTAACTGGTTGAGCTAAGTTTGCACCTGGTTTCGTTAGCACCACATACCAACCAGGTGCAAACTTAACGCAACCGAGATATAATAGATGTTTTAGGCAAGTGGAGAACAATAGTACATTGTGCACCGAGGGTAGTAAGAAGGGGATTACTAACGAGAGTCTATTAGAAGCTTTTATTAGAGGCTTTTAATGACTCGAGTTTGTAATCTTCTTACTGCCCGTGATACACACAATGTGTTTCATCACATTTGCGAGGAAAAAATAAAATAAAACATAAAAATGAAATAAACTAAACGCACCCGCTAAGAGACAACTTCAACTGTCAACTTTTTCAATATAGTCTTCCACAGATAATGCTAAGAACTGCGTTTAGTTTTTACACTTGACAGGCAATGTCGCCAGATTGTACCGATTTTCAAAATAAAATTTTAAACTAAATTAATTTAATTGCATTAAAATAATCGCAAAAACTACGGAAATAATAGTAAAATATACCATATAAGTTTTATTTTACACTAAAATTGGTTTTGTAGCCAAGTTTTGAAGATGTGAAATAGCCTTGGCTGATTCGAAACCTCCTTAGTCTGAAATGACGTACGACTTTTAAAACTAAACTCATAACTCCCGAGGGAGTTATAGATTTTCATACAGTTTTTCCTCCCGTGGGAGTTATAGATATTTGTAACCCACGGGGGGTAAATCGGCTCGACTTGGTCTATAAGCGCGCGTGTTATAACACCCTTTACGAGCAAGTGTGATGAAATAGTACATTACACAACTAGGGTGGTAATACAAAGAAAGGCCGAGATCGCAGAAGTTTGCGGCCCGAGCTGCAAGCAAGGGATGTAAATATGCGATCGAGGGCTTTCTTTATTACCTCCCGTGTTGTGTACATATATCATTTTATGTCTACACTTGGCCAGAAAGCGGCTGTTTCGCAGCGTGCGGATAAAGCCACTTTATGGCCAGGTGTGGCATAAAATGTCATACAGGTTATAAATGTCAACGTCAATTAAAGTAAGTCATGTCTACACTGACGTTAATCGTCCTTCATCGCGATAATAACTGCGTTTCACGTTAATGTGGCCCCAGCATGATAGAGATTCGGATTGACGGCACCAGGTGGCAGCACCTTCGTTGTGCACGTTCCCTATCATAACACGTGCTCTTTCTGGTCGCTGGCTGAGCCACTCCGGGGGGTCCAAATTTGGTACTAGTAGCCGTTCCCTATTATATCAGAGAGTCATATTTTATAAACACCTATATTACATATACAGGGTGGGAGGGACTATACCAACATACTTTAGCCATGAATTCCTGGTGGTGTGACGAGTAAATAATGTTATATCAACATGGGTCGAATATTGTCATTTTACATTAATAGTCTTATGGAACAAAATAAATCAGTAAATTAAGCCCCTCGTTATAAACATGTCCTTACTGGCTGAAAAGTTATCAAAAAGAAAAAAAAGCTAAAATGGAAACGAAAGGTCAATTTTTTGGCCTCGTAGTCGCTTACCATCAAATACTGCGAAGGTTAATTCCTGTTTAGTTAAAGGATTTTAAAAAAATAGTAAAGGTATCTTAGTCACATTTATTAGGGCTTGTTACACACTTGGGATTTTTCATTTACAAAATAATGAATATCTCGGAAAGTAAGCGTTTTTCGACTATACATCACATAACATTTTTTACTCCTAATAGTTGTTAGAATCTATAGTTAAAGTTTGTCGGTATAGTCCCTCCCACCCTGTATAGATACAAGAAATCAAAGTACATAGAAAAATTTAATGGTACTCACCTGTGGTCCAGACCGGGAATTGAACCCGGTACCTCTGGATCCAGAGGCACCGGGATCGATTCCCGATCTGGACCACAATTTTTTCATGATAGATAGATTAGGTAAAAAAAAAATAGAACTCGTTTTTAACAAATAAATAGGGTGACCCTGCGGACGAACCCTTATTTTCATGCAAAAGTAGGGGACAGCTATGTCCGCTGGGTCACTCTTATAAACAAGTTATAATAAACAAATTATAATAAAAAATATTTGCGTTACGTAGCTTTATTATCTGTCTTTTAAATGAGCATACATTTTATTCACAAAATATCCGAATAAAGATTTCCTTTCAATTTTAGTCGGAGAAGGTGAAATTTGGTTGACAAAGAAAAGTTGATTCACCCAAGTGTGATGATGCCGTAAGGCCGCTTTATTACTAAAGCTTGGTAACTTCGTTGGTGACGCTCACATGTGTGTTTTTTGTTTTTGTTCTTACACAAGTTACCGCCATCACGAACGGTGACCGACGGTGGCAGCCTCCGCAGTGTCCGCAGCCGCTCGTGTTGGCGGTAACTTGTGTAAGTAGTTACGGCTATAGCAAAAAGCACACAGGTGAGTGTCACCAACGGCCTAGTTTCAGTAGTTCGGTGATTTTAGTCCGGTTCAAACAAATATATATTATATATCATGTATATATGAACCGGACTAAAATCACCGAACTAATGAAACTAGGCCTCACCAACGAAGTTGCCAAGCTATAACAGTGCGAGTTATTGATCTGGGGGCACGGCAGTGGCCCGCCAAGTCGAGCAAAATGATGATGCCCTAAGGCAGCTTTATTACTAACAGTGCGAGTTATTGATCAGGGCACGGCAGTGGCCCGCCAAGTCGAGCAAAATGATGATGCCCTAAGGCAGCTTTATTACTAACAGTGCGAGTTATTGATCTGGGGGCACGGCAGTGGCCCGCCAAGTCGAGCAAAATGATGATGCCCTAAGGCAGCTTTATTACTAACAGTGCGAGTTATTGATCAGGGCACGGCAGTGGCCCGCCAAGTCGAGCAAAATGATGATGCCCTAAGGCAGCTTTATTACTAACAGTGCGAGTTATTGATCTGGGGGCACGGCAGTGGCCCGCCAAGTCGAGCAAAATGATGATGCCCTAAGGCAGCTTTATTACTAACAGTGCGAGTTATTGATCTGGGGGCACGGCAGTGGCCCGCCAAGTCGAGCAAAATGATCATGCCCTAAGGCAGCTTTAAAACTAACAGTGCGAGTTATTGATCAGGGCACGGCAGTGGCCCGCCAGGTCGAGCAAAATGATCATGCCCTAAGGCAGCTTTATTACTAACAGTGCGAGTCATTGATCAGGGCACGGCAGTGCCCCGCCAAGTCGAGCAAAATGATGATGCCCTAAGGCAGCTTTATTACTAACAGTGCGAGTTATTGATCTGGGGGCACGACAGTGCCCCGCCAAGTCGAGCAAAATGATGATGCCCTAAGGCAGCTTTATTACTAACAGTGCGAGTTATTGATCTGGGGGCACGGCAGTGCCCCGCCAAGTCGAGCAAAAGGCATAGAGCTTACCAGAGTCAGGGCGGCCAATATCTTCAGCGGCACCATATTGCAGACTAGATCTAAAGCTCTCGAAATTGTTTATATAATGCCCTTATGTTGATGCAGTTTGTTCTGTGAGTTGACACAGTTGCAACGATAAAAAAACAAAGATCGTCATAGCTAATTTGCTATCATAAAAAAACGGACAAGAGCGAGTCGGACTCGCGCACCGAGGGTGCCGTACAAACTCATAAGTAGATACATAGTTCAAGAAAAACTGTATCGCGATTAGTTCAGTAGGAGCGAATACGTATGTGTTAACGTTTTTGCAAATTTCTAAAAAACGGTGCAAGTTAGGAAAACCGTTATATTTTTATTTAGGACGACATTAATAATTGGTAATTACTAAAGATTTTTCTGTTTAGTAACTTCGATGAGGGGGGGGGGGGAATGGTAATTTTTTTAACGTTTTTCATCATAAATCAAAAACTACTTATTTAAGAAAAAAGAATAAAAACGGTGTTTTAATCTACAAATCAAGCCCTTTCATTTGATATCCCACTCAATATAATAGCCCTACTTTCAATTTTCAAAGTCCCACTACGGAGCCCTTTAAACAAAAAGTAAAAAAGGTACAAGATTTTTTTATGTCCAATAAGCTCGGGTTAGCTACTTTTAATACTAATCCAAATTTCAAATCGATAGCAGCAGTGGTTCCTGAAATATCTGGCTGTGACAGACGGACAGACAGACAGAGTCGCACCATAAAGGTTCCTTTTTTACCATTTTGGTACGGAATCCTAAAAACGGACAAAGCGAGTCGGACTCGCCCACCGAGGGTTCCGTACAAATTTTAGGTACCCTATAAGTTTTGATTCCCAAGTCTACTTTTTTAATGATTTAATTAAAAATGTATGGTTTTCAGATTTTTCTGTATACTTGTAGTATAACACGGTATTAATTACCAAATTTCTAGGTCAACGGGAACGACTTCGTCGACTTGCTGGCGGGTCATAGTTGTTTAGGGGCATTTTTATTCTAAAATGTATGGTTAGGCGAAACTTAAGCTATGTTCAAATACCGTCTAACCTGTCAGTCCGTAACGAAATGTATGGAGTTTGACACTAATCGTCAGTTCTGTAACGACCTGTTAACTGTCAGTTAAGAACGCACTTTAAATAAAAAAGCCCTTAGATGCATTGGTCAGCCATTCCAGCCAGCCATAGTTGGCCTACTATACGAACGGCCTAAGCATTGGCCAGCCATATCGTTAATTGATACATTGACGCATTGGCTAGATTTCATCCAGACAGTTAACTAAATGGCGCCCTTTAGTGAAAACGCTAGGCAGTTAACCAAATGGCGCCCTTTGAATTTTGGTTACTTGAGAGTGTCGAAATTTACATTTTTTTCGGCCATCTTTTTTCCACGTTAACGTATTGTTAGAAGCTTGATTTTTTGACAGCTTCAAGGGAGCGCGTTTCCGAGACAAAGAGTCTTGACAGACGGACAACAAAGTGATCTTATAAGGGTTCCGTGTTTTCCTTTTGCGGTACCGAACTCTAAAAACAAGCTTATTAACTATGATCACTACTAACTGTCACTGATCACTTATTGACTATGACTTTATGACTAACCTCATAGTCAGTCTGGAAGAGATTGCTCTTTAGCGGTAAGACCGCAAGTTGTCTACCTTTTTAAATTGTTTAATTATGTAAGTACCTCTTGTAATGTGTTTTTCTGGTCTGCAATGTAGTATAGGGAACGTGCACGAACTATAGGTGGCAGCACTAAACGACAAAAGAGACACGGGCGGACACTAAAGGAAACTATCGCCCCTGTCAAATCAAGCTGTCAATGTAAATGATAATATGTAAGTGTCAATGTCAAATATAGTAAGTCGCAGCTACACTGACGTTAATCGTCTTTCAACGCGATAAATTAACGTTATTAACGGCGTTTTCGTCAATGTGGCCCCAGCATGAGAGGGTATATAATTTAGATTGGCGGCACCAGTTGGCAGCACCTTCGTCGTGCACGTTCCCTATATTACACAGGTAAAACAAAGAAAGGTCGAGATCGCAGATGTCCGCGGCCCAAGCTGCAAGCGAGGGACGTAAATATGCGATCGAAGGCTTTCTTTATTACCTCCCGTGTTGTGTACATCATTTATGTCTACACTTGGCCAGAAAGCGGCTTTTTCCGTACGCGCAGCGTGCGAAAAAAGGCACTTTATGGCCAGGTGTGGCATAAATTCCATTACTACGCCTGCTCTTTTTAAAGCCTGACTAACTTGCAAGCCTTATTGGGCATAGCAATCTTTGGACCAGGTGGTCGGCCGTGGCGTTCCCTGGGGTCGAACCAAGTCGCTAGCCGGGCCACCTCGATAAGGTCGGACTAGGTGGGGCCTGAACGCCTGGGATTGAACCAGGACATTTGGCCAGGCCCAAGCATGCTCTATCCGCCTGTCCGTCAGTCACTGGACTGTACCTTTAACACCATAAAAAATAAAATAAAATAAAAAATAACCACATTTTTACATAAAAAAACTCGACTGGTGCAAAAAAACTACGACGCATTAAAGTGCATAAATCTGCTCCTGTTTTCGAACTTGACGTACCAGTGACACTCGCGCCATCAAGACGAATCTGGGTCAATTGCAGAAAAAACGTACCTTTTATGTAAAAAATTGTCCCAACTTTTCCGTAAAAATTTTGAATCTCAGTTTCGTTACGCCCAAACTAAATATAGGGGAAAATCGTAACGAAACTGAGATTTTTTTTTATCAATTTCGTTACGATTTTGCCCTATATTTAGTTCGGGCGTAACGAAACTGAGTTTCAAAATTTGTACGGAAAAGTTGGGACATTTGGGACAACTTTTTTTTTCATAAACGAAAAGTGCTCGTGATTCTGAGTAAAATGGTATAAGACACACCATGATCAGACAAAAAAAATAAAAGGTAAATTTTTTCTGCAATTGACCCATGTAATGAATGATGTATCATTTATCTAAATCGGGTGTGTCGATGAGGAGTTATCAACGTTACTGTGTTATTTTGTACTTTTTCATTACACATGACGGCATTTTTTAACCGACTTTATAAAGAAGGACGGTTCTCAATTCGTCTGTATGTTTGTTACGCTATTACTCGAAGACGGCTGGACCGATTACGATAATTATTTTTTGTTTGAAAGGGTATACCCCCAAGATGGTCCCATTGCAACAACATCAGGATATTGGAGAAATCGACGGAACTCTTCAAATATTAATAGGCACACATATAGCGATTTGGGTATTTTTCATAGTTAATTTTACATTTCTTATCGAATCTCCTTATTTGAAGTCCTATATTAACCGACTTCCACAAAAGAAGGACGGTTTTAATTTATTTATTACTCGAAGATGGCTGGACCGGTTTAGAAAATTGTTTTTTATTTGAAACGGATTGGTCCTCCAGAGTGGCCTAACCAAATCAAGATCTGATGATGGGATCGTGGAGAAATCGAGGGAACTCTTCGAATATTATAGGCACATATACGGCGACTTGGGAATTGTTGATATTCACTCGTGCATCTCGTATCAAAATAGGTTCACTGAAAGTCGGTTATTTAAAAATTTTAATTTTGTTATTATTTATGAAATCTGCAGATGTCTACAGATGACATTCCCGTGCGTCTTGTTGACTTCCCCGAGAGCGACTAAGAGTGCTTGAAACCTAGCTACTTTATTGTTTTCCTAGCCTATTAGTGTGTCCCACTGCTGGGCAAAGCCCTCTCCATTAGATCCCCACAATTCCCTATTAGCTGCATCCTCCGGCCAATTGGCTGCGAAAGCGTCTAAGTAATCCCGCCATCTCCGTTTCGGCCTGCCCTGCCGTCGCCGCCCATCCTGTGGCACCCAGTTTGTGACTATATGGGCCCATCTATCCGGATGCATGCGGCTAACGTGCCCGGCCCAGTCCCATTTGAGCCCGGCAGTTTTCGCTCCAACGTCAGATATACGTGTTTTGGAACGCAGCGTAGAGTTTCGGACGCGATCTGTCATTTAAACACCTAGAATGCTACGCTCCATCGCACCTATAAAATATAATTGATCCAGCATCAAAACATGACAAGTAACCAGTTGCATTGTTCTTCTTCGAAGCTAATACTAACGTCATACATTATAAAGCGAGTTAGGTTTCTGTTCAACCATATAACCATCACCATTGTTATTCGCATTTTCTTTCACAATTATCCACTTGAACAAGCTAACTATCGTACACTTGAATACACAAATGAGGAGTGTCTTTTCAAAAGGGCTTATTTTTCTATGGTTTTCATAGAGAAATAAGTCATTTTGAAAAGACACTCCACAAATGAAAACGCGACAGGCCCGTACGTAATTCACAACTTGGTATTGATCTTATACTTATTATGTTCCCGCGATGTAGTAATGTATTAGCCACGGGCGTCCTGCTGGTCCGCTGCTCTCCCGCTGGTCCGCTGCTCTCCCGCTGTTCCGCTGCTCACTTTGAGCAATCAGAGTAACTTCAAGGTGGCCCTCGCGTCCTGGTTCGATCCCAGGTGCTTCGGCCCCCACCTAGTCCGACCCTCTCAAAGTAATCCGGGATTAGCGACTTGTTTCGATCCCAGGCGCCCCCAGCCCCCACCTAGGCCGACCCTCTCAAGGTGGTCCGGCCAAGCGACCTGGTTCGTTCCCAGGAAACGCCACGGCCCCACCTGGTCCGATTTTTGCAAGAATCAGTAAGACTGAAAGAACAGCCACGGGCGTACATTGCCGGACTTAGGCCTCCCCCCGTAGATTGCCACTAAGTGCTTCTTAGCAAACCACATCCACCGTCTCCCTGCTACACTCTAAATAATCTGAGTCAACTAAGAGAGATTTTCCCTTTTTGGCGTTAACTTAAATAAACCAAACAAGATATTAAACATATCAACGAAAGCTGATTAATTAAAACAGCAAGTTCATTAATGATTAAAACAACAATCTAGAATCTTGATAATTTTAACAAATATATTCCTTGTTTCTATCATTATTAAACTGCAAAATATAGCAAACATCGTGTATTGTTTTTTTTAATGGCTGAACGTGCCGTGACGCTGTGTCACAAAAAAAATGTCGAATGGAAATTTAAAAAAAATACAGGCCAGCAATGAAATTCCATTAAAGGCCTCTCGTCTAGCCGCACAGGAAACGAGGTGAAAATGAAACGAAATTTATTTCCGCAAATATGGTACACGGATTTAAAATGTTGGATACAATTTAGTTTAGTTATTTTAAAGTTCTACTAAATAGACAGTAAAATGTCTTTCCTACATTTTAAATAATTTACAATACAGGATTAAAATCTATTACAATCAAATTCAAATAACCAAAATGTCAACAATTATAGAAATATCAAAATTAAATTACAACACGCAATAAATATCACCAGATTTCAAATAATTTAAATAAGGTACGTAATGTCAATATTTCATTGCATGTTTGAGAAAATTCTTTTGGTTAATATTTTGCTCTCTCCGCTCCAGCAGATTGGCAGATTTAACGCCTGAAAAATGTCTTGTCGCAATTATGAGAAGACAATTTATTTTTATCAATATTTATAGTAGGCGAAAAAGTTTTTAAGTTTGTTAATTTGGTATGACTCATGTTTAATGGATCATTATTTATCGTACGTATGGCAGTTACACACTAGGAAATGCAACCCGAGCACTCATTTTCATTTTTTCATTTTAAAAAACCCGGGTACCCAGGTAACCCGACTTTATTTAGAGTCGGCTAAAACCCGGGTATTTTGACTTAGAACCCGGGTTAAAACAACCTAGTAATTAATATGTTAAAACAACCTAGTAATGAGTATGCTTCCTTCTGAGGGGTGAGCCCCACATAACTGCTCCGAAGGTCCTTTTAAGGGCCTGGTAATGCCTGGGGGTATGCGTACCACACCGTTAGCAAAAAAAAGTATTATGGAAAAGTCACCTTAAATAAATAAAAAAACTCACACTAAAAGAAAATATTTTTGACTGGCAAAATTAATCCAATAGAATTTATCTTACGTCATTTGAATGATACCATGGCCGCCTTCTGGCTCGTACAAGGATGCCAAATTTCAGCTAAATCGGTAGCCCTTATTAGACACGTAATTTCTTTTTCATCACACTTGCTCGAAAATGGTGTCATTACACGTAGGTTCTGCGGGCCGTAAATGACCTATTACGCCCTAGGGCGTAATGGTTTTCTTTTTAAATTTGAAACGATGGTTTTGTTTTACTCTTATTTGTCGTGTTCAAAGGAAATGCCAATTTACTTTTTTAACTTTTATCACTGAAATATTATTTAAAGAGAACTGTTATTGCAAATACATGTAAACACATATTAATTTAATGTTTAAATAGTGTATTCCAGTATTTTGCAAATATAAAATCAACCGTTTTAGGCATGTACCGTTATGGTTTCCGAACGTGACTCGACTTTCGCATTGTCTATGGATATTATGTCACTAATGTCACTGTCAGTTTTACAATTTTATTTAGGTTAAGTAAGGTTATTTTAATTAGATTTCCTCACAAGTGTGATGAAAAACATTGTGTGTGCCACGGGCGGTAAAGGGATTACAAACTCGTGTTATTAAAGCCCTCGGCTTCGCCTCGGCCTTGTAACAAACACTCGTTTGTAATCCCTTACTTACCGCCCTTGATACACAATGTACTATTTCATCACACTTGCTCGAAAATGGTGTCATTACACGTAGGTTTTGCGGGCCGTAAATGAGCTATTACGCCCTAGGGCGTAATGGTTTTCTTTTTAAATTTGAAACGCTGGTTCTGTTTTAGTCTTATTTGTCATGTTCAAAGGAAACGCCAACTTACTTTTTTAACTTTTATCACTGAAATATTTATTTAAAGAGAACTGGTATTGCAAATACATGTAAACACATATTTCTGTAACATTAATTAAATGTTTAAATAGTGTATTTCAGTATTTTGCAAATATAAAATCAACCATTTTAAGTCTTTACCGCTATGGTTTCCGAACGTGACTTGTCGTCTTGATATATGTCACTAATGTCACTGTCAGTTTTACAATTTTATTCAGGTTAAGTAAGGTTATTTTAATCAGATTTCCTCACAAGTGTGATGAAAAACATTGTGTGTGCCACGGGCGGTAAAGGAATTACAAACTCGTGTTATTAAAGCCCTCGGCTTCGCCTCGGCCTTGTAACAAACACTCGTTTGTAATTCCTTACTTACCGCCCTTGATACACAATGTACTATTTCATCACACTTGCTCGAAAATGGTGTCATTACACGTAGGTTCTGCGGGCCGTAAATGGCTTATTACGCCCTAGGGCGTAATGGTTTTCTTTTTAAATTTGAAACGCTGGTTCTGTTTTACTCTTATTTGTCATGTTCAAAGGAAACACCAACTTACTTTTTTAACTTTTATCACTGAAATATTTATTTAAAGATAACTGTAATTGCAAATACATATAAACACATATTTCGGTAACATTAATTAAATGTTTAAATAATGTATTTCTTTATTTTGCAAATATAAAATCAACTTCAATGGCCGTTACCGCTATGGTTTCCGAACGCGACTTGACATTCGCATTGTCAATGGACATATGTGACAAATGTCACTGTCTGTTTTAATATTTTCTTGTCATACTGGGTCGAAAAGTAAGGTTATTTTATTAAGATTTCCTCACAAGTGTGATGAAAAACATTGTGTGTGCCACGGGCGGTAAAGGAATTACAAACTCGTGTTATAACAAACACTCGTTTGTAATTCCTTACTTACCGCCCTAGATACACAATGTACTATAATAATAATAATAATAATAATAATTTATTTATTTCAGGCATCAAAGGCCCATAGATAAATACCTTACAATGTAACATACATATCGTACAAAAATAAACTTAACAACTAGGTCACATTTCACTGCGATGTGGTAACGCTGTTCGGGGTGTCAGGTAGCCGCCCGCGGAAGCGCCGGAACATGACACCCTTCGGCCAAAACTCTTCATTGGTGAAGGTCGCGATCTTCTCAGTTGGAACTCTCACCACATAAGAATTAAAATTCAAGTTGTGGCGAGACTCCAACTTAACGACCCTCAGGATGAACAGATTAAACTATTACAGAAAAATCAGTCTTAAATAAAATAAAATATATATATATTTTTTTATTTATTGAAAACTTTTCCTTATCACAGTCGTCATTATCCGAGGTTTTCTTAGAGAGAATTGAGTTCGTATATGTCACATAAATATATCGAGATAAAAGGAAATTGTTCGTCGATTTGTATGGGAACCAAGCGTGTAACGTTTTTCGCTTGGCGACTGACGCCAAAATTGTAATTTAGTGATGGTAAACATAAATTTTCCATTTCATTTTGCGGTATTTGAACAATTAATTATACCATTATTATCAGATTTTCAAATCTGATAATAATATTGACGGAAACTGAAGTAAACGGCGTTCAAAGTAGGTCGCCGCCACTTTTTTTTAGCACACGAGGTATACACGTTTTCCTTTTACCTCGATATATTTTACTGGTATAGGTCAGTCGGTAGTCGTTGGATTAACCTCTGGAGAAAGGTGGCGCAGCGTTGGTTTCCAGGTAGAAAATCCCAGATTGTCTGAAAGTTAAAATTGAACAAGTGAATAGTTTAATTAATATATGGGGATCTGCAACGACAGAACCAATAATGCGTGACGCAACCACAAACGAACCAGCATTTATCGGTGATCTGCTACTACAAAGCGTTTGGGAACCTGCAAGGAAAGCGTTTTTTGATGTTCGCATAGTAAATGCTGACGCTCCTTCTTACAGCAACCTTAACTAGCAAAAAACCGCACAAAAACATAGCCGTGTAAAACATCTAAAATACGATCACGCAGCCGAAGATTTGAGGGCCTCTTTCATCCCGTTAGTCATCTCATGCGATGGAGCCGTAGGCACGGAATATAACAGCTTCCTAAAAAGAACCGCAAGTAAACTAAACGAGAAACGGGGAAAACCGTTCTCGCAAGTCTCTTGCTGGTTAAAAGTAAAAGTGCAAATCTCATTAATAAGAGCGGTGTCGATTAGGCTAAGAGGCACCAGAAAAACAATTAAAAGCCTCGAATGTGAAGACGGCGCAGGAATCATATAGGGAACGAAGATATCGACGAGTGCACCGATATATTTAGGCCCCCGAATACTAAATGTTATTACTTGTTTACGTGCAATACTGATTCGTTATTATTTATTGTTTTAAATTATTGTTATATGTATCCAATAAATGCAATCTAACAGTGTCGCGATCTGCAACGAAAATATATGTAGCGTACGTAGCTATAAATTCAAACACATTTCAACTTTAATAGCATTATAGTACATTACACAACTAGGGTGGTAAAATAAAGAAAGGCCGAGATCGCAGATGTTTGCGGCCTGAGCTGCAAGTGAGGGACGTAAATGTACGATCGAGGGGTTTCTTTATTACCTCCCGTGTTGTGTACATCATTTTATGTCTACGCGAATCAACGCTCCTAGTTCCTGGTTCACGCTCACCCAGTCTCAGGCACCAGACCACCCATGTTCAGGTTACAGGAGACAGCCTCGATGTTATCGCTAACCTGCCGCGAGTCAACTCTCCCAGTTACTGATCCACACTCACCCAGTCTCGAGCACCAGCCTACCCAAGTGCAGGTAGTCAGAGGAGACAACTTACTATAGGCAAAGGAGACAGCTTACTATAGCCTTGATGTTATCGCTGACCCGCCGCGTATCAACACTCTCAGTTCCTGTTCCACACTCGTCCAGGCTCAGGCACCAGCCTACCCAAGTGCAGGTAGACAGAGGAGACATCTTACTATAGGCAAAGGAGACAACTTACTATAGCCTCGATGTTATCGCTCTTATCGAATCAACACTTGGTCCACACTCACCCAGTCTTCGGCATCAGACCACCCATGTTCAGGTTTCCCTACAAGAAGCAGTTACCAGACATGGCGCCGATGTAGCACAGCGGCGGCCGAGAAGTCAGGGACTTGCCCAGTCGCTAGTCCACACTCACCCAGTCTTTGGCACCAGACCACCCATGTTCAGGTTTCCCCACAGGACGCAGTTGCCGGACATGGCGCCGACGTAAGTGGCGCAGCGGCGGCCGGTGAACCCGCCAGAGGTCAAGGACTCGCCGAGGTAGTAGTAGGACCTGAAGAAATAAAATACAGCGTGTGTATTCTATACGAACATAATTATATTTACGTCACACGTGACTTTCCGCTGACCGCTCGAAGTTAGCGTACGAACCAGCGGGATTGGTTGAAACGGTTCAATCTTTCCTTATGTGGAAGTGTGTGATCAAGCTAAACGAAGTTTTAGTTGTCGGTTCGCTAACTCTGAAGCTTCAGGGTATACCTTTGAGGTGGAGATATTTATAGCTCGACTAAATTAAATATCACACATAGATAGCGGACTTTAGCATTGTTATATCCTAACTAATTTGGTCGGGTTTGTCTATTTGCCACCAGTTTGTCCAAATTGGCCAATCACAAGCCGGTGGCAGGCTTCAAAACGTCTCCGTTTCAGCTTGGCAGAAAATGCTTTCGTATGTCTGTCTATCCGGATGTCCAGTTGTTTTCAGGTTCGAAGGATCAATGCTTGAGTCCCGAACAAGGCGCCCTCTAACCTAAGCAAAATAAAACACTGGTTGCTACATACAACACATGGCATTTATGAATAAAAATTTCAGACTATTTATAATTTTTCTGTAAACACTTCACAATCGCGATCTAGGATTTGGCCCAGATGTAACAGCCCCATCTAGCGGACGATTTAGTAACTAAAAACGGTAAAAAACGCCCAGAATTCTCATTAAATTTTGTGAGCAGATTCGACGATTATAACATTTTCATCGATTCAGTTTTCGGTTTTTTTTTCAAAATCACGGAGCTATGGGGTAACAAACTCGCGAGGTCTACAACTCACAGAGCCAATAGTTTTAAAATTGATACTACTCTTACCGATGAGCCAAGGTACTTACCGACTGGGCGCTGGAAGACACTTATAGGAACAGAAGCAGACGAAAACGAAGATGGCGGGACCACCTAGATAGTTTTGAAAGGGAATGCCAAAACGTGGCTGTAAATAAGGAGATGAGGATGGAGAGAGGGGAGGAGAGAAGTAAAATTCCATAAAATGATTAGTAACAATGAATCTTACCCTATGTTAGTATCACAATACGATACAACAAAAAACATTCAGTTGGACGCCCTGTGCAACCTGTCCCAGTATGACAGGGAGGGCCCCCCCAGCAGTAGGACACCAAATAGGATTATAAAAATAAACTACTCTCACCTGGCATGGTCGCAGTCGGCAGAGTCGCAGCCAGGCATGCCGATGCCACCGTTGGGGTAGAAGTCGCAGTGCCCAAGGTTGCCGACGTAGCCCAGCATGCCGGCGTTCGTGTGGATCACCTCGGTGTAGGCGCCGTCACCAGCTCGGAACTTGTGGTCATTCGTGATGAAGCCGGGCAGTGCTGGTTCCAGGGCTGAAACACCGTGACCTTAAGTAGCTACCCAAGAAACACGCAAACTCAGAGCTTATACAGCCATGAAGCTGCGACCACACTGCTGCTTAAAAGACGTTGGCGTGCCTTAAACGCAGTGATGTGACACATCCGTTACGTGTTTGACGACCAACAGTCCTCAAGCATCAAGACTCGTCAAGCATCATAGAGGAAATAGCCTAAATCAATGACTAGTTCAAACATCTAGACATCTAAACGCCACCAAGGCCATGAACAAATTATCCAATCCTTCAATCTGTCTATCGGTTTCAATTAGACATGTGTACTTAGCTCGCGAGTGAGTGATTCAAAAGAGCTATATCAGTTGGGTTAGCTCACTGGCTCACTAGCTCAGTTCCGATTCAAACAACTCGGTATATCTTTCAACTCACTCGTTCACTCGCTCTCAAGTAGCAATATTGAGCCTTGAGCTGCGAAAAAAGACACGATCAACATGAACTTTTCGTCCCTGTCTTGTCATCGCACACTTATTATCATTACTGCTCTCTCTTTCGTTCGGAAATATTTTAATTTTGAGCTACTGACCTATAAGAGCTAGTGAGCTGTTGACACACCACGGAGATACTGAACTTATAAAAGCTTAGTGAGCCGTTGCCACACCGCGGGGCTACTGACCTAAACGAGTTACAGAGCTAAAAGAGTGATACATAACTTTGAGAGCTAAAGATTCCTATCACTCTTTTTACTTTCGTGACACTTTTGCGCATGTTAGTTTCAATGCAACATTATCGTAAAAGAGGTTACTTAACCTTATAGTTAGCTGATGACTTTTCAAAGATATCTTAATAGTTTTAAGCATAGTTACAAGTAATCAAAGTACATAGAAAAATTTAATATCATTCACCCATGGTTGGCATAGCTAGCAAGCGCCGCAATCTTGCCATCTTCTTTGAATTCTGTATCATTCTAGTTTAGGTTAAAACCCTATTAAACTAGAATAATATAGAAGTCAAAGTAGGTGCAAGATTGAAACCGCTTGCTACCTGCTCCCCTGGTCGAATGGTTAAGACGCTGGGATGGAAATCCAGAGGTACCGGGTTCGATTCCTGGTGTGGATCATGGGTGAGCGCAATATAATTTTTCTATGTTTTTAACATAGAAATGTGATGGCATTTACCCACATTTTAAACAAATAAAGAAGCATCATGTTTCTTTCATATAATCTTAGGGTCTCCGCTGTCTTGCCCGGGTGCATTGACAAATAGTATGAGCAGCGCTAAGTAGAAGAGACGTGGTGCCATTATTTTTGCCCGCCGCGTGCACCCGTGCAAGACATCGGGGACTAGAGTTGCCAGATTTAGACATTTCATTTCCGGGACAATCCGAGGGTTACGAATTCGGTCGGTAGGTAGTCTCTCTATAAAAAAAAACTGACGTTCCGGTCCAACCATCGGAAGGAACGCACCGGATCCGACCGTCTCACTCTATAGGATAACGTGTGCTCTTTCTGGTCACCGACTAAGCCACTATCGTACCATAATAATAAAAAACTAATAGCAGTAGGTATTCGAAATCCGGGACTATAAAGTGTAATTCCTGGACACGGGACAAGAACGGTAATTCCGGGACAATCCCGGATTCCCCGGATATCCGGCAACCCTAGCGGGGGCTCTTAAGGATTTGTTGCTTACCAGTCAAGTACGCAGGCGCGCCGTTCATATTCCTGCCAATGATTCCCGCCATGTGCGCGCCGAGGCTGTGCCCCACGATGTGGTACTGGATGGCGCTGGCGCCGGTCGCCACGTTCAGCCAGTCGATGAAGCGAGCGATGCCTTCACCTGAACAAATTCATCACATCATCAGCCTATATACGAGTACGTGCCACTGCTGGGCACGGGTCTACTCTCATAGACGAGAGTGAATAGGCTGTTGTCCCCACGCTTGCCCACTGGGGATTGGGGACTTCTCATACACCTTTGAATTTCTTCGCAGATGTATGCAGACCTCATGATTTTTTTGTGCTTTCAATGCTACGTGTAGTTGTCTTTATTATAAAACTAACTGAATTTCATCGGACTGAAGTATCGACAGTCTTTGAAAACTCATCCTGAAAGTACCGGGGACGTCCCGGTTCTATTATCGGTCAGTACCGAAAATCCCGGTTCTTCAAAACGGTACCGGTACTGCGTACCCGGGATTTTTCCGTGCTTATTGTTCTTCTGCCTTGCACACCTGTTCTTCAGGCTAACTCACCAGCAGTCCTGGTGTTCTCCACAGCGGCAATGTAGTTGATGGTGTTGGAGCCCGCGGTCCAGTCCACCATGATCACGTTCAGGTCCTCAGCAGCGAGGAAGGCTGGGAACAGAAGGACATTTTACTCACTCGAGGATTTTACTAGTTAGTAATGTTAGTATCAATCAATAGTACTTTTAAAATTATAAAAAAAGCATTTCATTATAGACCTTGTTTTCACTTTCCATCAGATGAGACTAAGGTCAGATACCAACTCATCATCTATCAAAAAGAATCCACTCATGAGTTCTACTATTCACCAACTTGCTCTACCCTTAAATTTCGGAAACTTCTCAGTGCAATGCTACCAGCAGTGTTGCTATAGTTACCTGGTATCAGCACCGCATTGAAAAGTGCCGTTGTTGTAGCTATGAATGAGGTTGATAGTGCGTTGGTGAGCGCTATCGTTGGTGAGCACAGCGTTGCCATAGTTACCCGGTATCCAGGACAGTGTTGGAAAAAAATGTTGTGTCGTTGTTCTAACCATAGATGAGGTTGATGATGCGTCGGTGAGGACTATCGTTGGTGAGCACAGCGTTGCCATAGTTACCTGGTATGAGCACGGTGTTAAAAGGAGATGTGGTGCCGCTGTTCCAACCGTGGATGAGGACGATGGTGCGACGGTTAGGGCTGTAGTTAGTTGAGCCCAGCAGGCCGTTGTTGCCCATCAGTAAAGGCTGACTCACTGTCGGGTTCAGTCTGAAATATATTACAAAACTAGCATTTACCTGCGGTTTTGTCTGCGTGATTTCCGCTACTATCCCAAACTCCCAAACTCGTTACCGGAATGTAAAGTATCCTTTGTTATCCAGGACTTGATCTATTTGTATACCAAAATTCTGCCGCCATAATGGAAAAGGGCACATCTAACTTTTTTTTTTCCGACACCAGGATGTTTGCATATTTGGAATCAGTAAATTTCGCTGATTCCGAACATATGTATAACTCAGTGTCGAAAAAAAATGTTAGTTGTGCCCTTTTGCGTTATGGCGGCAGAATTCATCTCAATCTATTCAATTGTTACCGCGTTATTTAGTGACAAACCTCTACTCTCCAAATCTGTAACTTATTAACATTCAATCATATTCACAAAAATATTCTAAGGCTCAAGTGGAGCATTGAAAACATCTACTTTTGTCCCTTACGAAACGCTGTGGTAGCTACCCTAATAAAACTTATTAGCTTTTAAGAAACACTACCCATTTTAAAGCCAAGTTATAACATTACTATACCGACTTTCAGCTCCCTAATGTTACATGTCAAAAGTATTAAAAAGGTAGTGTTCCTTACGAAACGTTTTCGTGGAATGCTCCAATTTTACTCTGTTAGTTATTAGAGCGCCCACTCATTGGGCCATTGGTGACCGCCTCAAGCTGCGGGCGAGCTTTTTCATACATTTTGTATCGGTGCACAACGAGCGTTCGAGTGGCCGTGTTTAGTGGTCCGGATCTCGTGCACAATCGGACACAGTCGCCGGCCACCGTGTTTCACGTAGACCACGAGTCAGCCACCAGTGGCGGCGCCGGCGGCATGTAGTGATCTAACTGAGCCACTTGTGGACACGGTTAGTTTTTTTTATCACTGAAATGGCGGATTTCAGTCCCCGCGAGGGATACGGGCGGATGAACCCGCGAGTATGCGTGACTTTATATAATGGACTGTAATGTTGAAATTTTTCAGATAGTGGCAAGTTTGCAGAATGAGGTGGTTGTGGATTCTTTTACTATGATGTCCTGGCAGATAGTATGGGTCAATATGGAGATTATGACAGATGATTTCATGGTTTAGTGTTGTGTTGGTGAATTTTGTGCAGTGTTTGAGGATGTGGTCGATTGATTGTGAGGTGATTCCATCTCAAGAAAATAGGTCGTCGGCGGTAATTTTGAAACGTTTAGTGCAGTGGCGGACTAACAGGGGGGCGGAAGGGGCGGCCCGCCCCGGGCCCCCGGTCTTTGGAGGGCCCCAAATGCCTCCGCGTTCGCCTGATCAAATCCTAAACAAGACTTTAAAAATGTGCTTAGTAGTTAGTACCTACATAATTTCATCAAGATCAAAACACTACAGCCATCTAGAATTTTTACGCAGTACTAATGTTCTTTTAACTTTGCTGAACGCGACCAATACGCTGAGGCAATTCCTGTGTACGGATAAGCGCAGCGCGCGCCCTCCTGCGCTTGTCCACAAACTGAACTAGTCTAAACCTGTTTTTAGGGTTCCGTACCAAAATGGTAAAATAGGAACCCTTATGGTGCGACTCTGTCTGTCTGTCACAGCAAGATATCTCAGGATCTACTGATGCTATCGACTTGAAAGGTCATTGAGCATTTTGTTCGGACATATGACCCACGGCGTACACAAACGAAATAGGGCTAGGTATGTAGGTAAATGTATCTGCTACTCAGTGGTATGAGTCGCATTCTTGTAAACCATGGGAAAATTGAGAAAAAAATAAAAATAATTTCTTATCATTATAGCATTTTTGCAATGAATTAAGTCAGAACTCGCCTAGTGATTGCAATTTTTTTGAGATGTGGCCGTCTCAAAAAAAATTTTGTTGAGATTATTGTTGATTACTTAATACGTGACAGTAATCAACAAAAATCAAAAAAAAAAATTTCAGATGTGGCCGTATTGCAGTCCCTAGGCGAACATCGTACACATACTGTTGAATAACTTTTTTCTGCCGGTTGATACATAAAAAAAAATTACATATTTAGAAAAGTGAGATTAAATTCTCTATTTTAAAACTAATTTGGTCTCTGTACGCGAAATTTCGGAAAGCGGGTCAAAAACGCTAAGGAAGCGGAAGTAAAAAAATCTTGTAACTTTTTTTCTAAAGGGGTCCGTACCGTAATAAGACTTTGAAAATTGAAAGTAGGGCTATTATATCGAGTGGGGTATCAAATGAAAGGGCTTAATTTGTAAATAAAAACACTTTTTTTGTAATTTTTTTTAAATAATTAGTTTTTGATTTATGGCAAAAATCGTTAAAATTTATACATCAAGTTTTTTTTTTCACTCCGTTAATATCTATTTATTGACAATAAAACATACTAGTACAAAATTGAACAACATTATTAATGTCGTCCTATATAAGTATTACAGGAAAAACGGTTTTCCTAACTCACAGTTTTTGAGAAATTTGCAAAAATCTTAACACATACTTATTTGCTCCTACTAAAGTAATCGCCATATAGTTTTTCTTGAACTATTCATGTATGTACTTATGAGTTTGTACGGAACCCTCGGTGCGCGAGTTCGACTCGCACTTGACCGGTTTTTTTCTACATTGATATTTAATAGTTTATTAGTGTGTTTGAACCTTTTTTCAAATTGTAAAGTAACTTGAAAAACTATCTTTGATTTATTTTAGCAATTTTTTTTCGATCGATTCGTATTTAATTTAAGTCGAATTTAAGTTTTACTTGCCAGATTTTAACGAAATAAACATAAACACTTATTAATACATACAAATGTGAACCGAATATGAAGCTTGTAAAACTACATTTTTTTTAAAGCTGGGGGGCCTCATTTATCTTTGTCGCCCCGGGCCTCTGACGGGCTTAGTCCGCCACTGGTTTAGTGGCCGCGACTAGTGGCCTTAATGTGCTCTTAATGTTGCTCTTAACAGCTTATGACTGCTGTCTATATTAACCATATGACCATTAAACAACCGCTGAAACTAACAGTGCATGGTGAAATTGAACAGAAGTCCGTGGTATTTTCCACTTGTACGAGTACATCATCTTTGGATACCTTGTGAAGAGGTGATACAGGTTCTGTGTATCAGGGTTGTATCTCGCTGCCTCAGCGATATCGCTGGCTTTCAGCCATGTATCGACCAGGTGCAGCTGCCCTGCTCCGTCCGCCACGTGCTGGTAGCGAGGACCCTCGTCCTTCCTGATCACCGGGTCCTGGGTCGGCAGGGCTGGAAGTAAGCACTTGAAGGGTAAGAAGTAATCTTGATTTCAGGATCTCTGTAATATTGGGCTTGAAACAACTTTTATTGCCAAAGCGCAATGGAATATAGCATACTGGGAATTAAAAGGACAGATCGGTGCGATCGGCTACTTTTGTTTAATATGTTTTGGCTGTTATAGTTATACACATGTATTAAGAGTCATATAGATATTTGTTCCCCACAAATAGTAGAATTGATTTACGAAGTTAAAAAACGAGTCAACATGCGAATTCTACTAAAGCTCTCGACGCATAATAACCTATTTTACGAACTCAAAATGCCTTAAACACAAAGTGCCCTAACCGCAGAATGCCCTAAACGCAAAATGCCCTAAACGTTAAATATCCTAAACGTTAAATACCCTAAACGCAAAATGCCCTAAACGCAAACTTTGCTAACTAGAGATGGATCGTATGCATTTACCCAATCTACTTGTACACCCGGTAAATACTTATCTACCCGATATTTACCCGTATCTACCCAAACGGACGGGTAGATACTTTTCAAATCAACCTAATAGGGTATTTGACAACAATCAAAATAAATTCATAAACTCTAACCAGCAAACTACGCTTCCAAAACAGCCCGAATAAAATCGCTCAAACTTATTTTCGTGCCAACTGCGTGCAATAAACTGGATCAAAGTCAAAATACAAATATCAATCATCAGAGCGGTCTCTATTAGAATCAGGGGAACGAGAAGAAAGATAGGAAGATTTGGATGCGAAGATGGCTGCGGAATACCCATCCTGGAGCACTAGACTTCTCCTCTTTTTACTATATTTTACCATACTCTATTTATTAATTTGTATTATTTAACGTAATAAAAACATATTCTATCTAATAAATTTTCGTGCCATCAACGATTTCACAATGACGAAAACTAAAAATAAGGCACCATGTTGAGCATGACGTCACAAGATAGTATTGCATACTAAACTGCATACTTTCGGAGCGTTTTGACACTTCATAAAAAGAAGCTGATTTGATCTGTCATTAAGTAGCCTATTCCAAAACCGCAAAATCGTTTGAGAAGGTGAAATAAGTAAGGCTAGGCGTGCACGGGAGACATTTTGTCACCTTAAAGTAAACAGCCGGAAGGAGCTTCGCCAACAGATAACTGAAGCATTTCTAGTAAGCCGGTTGCTTTGTACATACGAGCCGCACGCACGCACACACCAACAAGTTTTTTTCTTACTACGAGCAGCACGCGCACATTGACCCGACCAATCAGCGTTCAAGCAGCCGGCGTACTATAGGTGCTTCAGTTATTTGCTAGAGAGGCTACTTACGCTTTATACTTTGACTACTAAAAAACCATTGAAATATAATAAGTATGGAAGCGTAACTGAAGCTCAAAATCGGCCCTACGGAATAAGTACTAACGGGGCGGAGCTAGCACTCAGTACTGAAGAAATAAAAACCGGTCAAGTGCGAGTCGGACTCGCGCACCGAGGGTTCCGTACAAACTCGTCAGTAGATACGTGAATGATTCAAGAAAAACTGTATGGTGGGACGAACTTAACTTTGCTCTTGTAAAACTGTTGTCCCCATACATCGACATATGGCGCGGTTAGTTTAGTAGGTGCAAATAAGGTTGTCTTACGATTTTTGCGAATTTCTAAAAAACGCTGCAAGTTAGGAAAACCGTTTTATTTTTCCTGTAATATTTAGGATAATATTAATAATCGGTAATTATTACAGATTTTTCTGTTCAGTAACTTCGTAGATAATAAGGGGGGGATTGGTATTTTTTAAACGTTTTTTGTTTTAAATCAAAAACTACATGTCTAAGAAAAAAAATAAAAACAATTTTAGAATCTACATATTAAGCCCTTCCATTTGATATCCCACTCGATATATTAGCTCAACTTTTGATTTTCGACATCCCATTTCGGTCCTCTTTAAAAAAAAAGTAAAAAAGGTATAAGTTTTTTTTTCTATCCCATAGGCTCGGATTAGCGGTTTTTAACACTATTCCAAATTTCAAGTCGATAACATCAGTAGATCTTGAGATATCTTGCTGTGACAGACGGACAGACAGACAGACAGACAGAGTCGCACCATAAGGGTTCCTTTTTTACCATTTTGGTACGGAACCCTAAAAACTGTAGCAGCAAATGAAATTCTCACGTCAGTAGCTTTGTAACCAATCACAGATTTTTGTTTTTTAAACGATACGCAACCTATCCAAAAATCAAACTTAATAATAATATTTGTCATTAAATGATTTTCAAGTCACACATAGTTAATATTAAGTTGGTTATCAATATCACTGGTTACATAAAACGTATTGATTTTAAAATATGGGCGTTATGGGGCAAGTTTCAACGTCAATTTTGTTATACTTACGTCCCCGTTCCATACATTGCATTTCGATGGTAAAGTCACAATGACAGTTCGATATCTACAAAGAAATCACTGTGACAAAATGTCACCCGTGCACGCCTAGCCTTAAATGTGGATTTTATGCTTAAATGTCCTATATGTTAAATGGGGTTATAATTTGTAGGTATATTAAATTAAAAGACGACATACAGCCTAAATTAAGAACCGTCCTTCTTTTAGAAGTCAGTTAAAAGTACCTGTGGCGAAAGCCAACACGACAGCAAAAAACACAGCGATGGTCACCATTTTAGAGTAAGAACTGTCATTCTACAATAAGTACAGCAAATTAATAATAGGGTTTCCTGTAGCGAAGATAAGATATTATCACACCACACTTGCACGATTAAAATGATTAAGCTTACGACATAGCGATTTAATCCGTTTTGTATTATTCATTACGAATTTACGTAATAATATTTTACAAAACAGATTAAATCGCGTGCGTTGCTTAATTTTGAATCCCATTTCATAACCTTCGTAGTCGCGGGTAGACTGAAAAAGCCACGATTGTCCTCCGTCAAACAGTTAAGCAAAATACAATACTTTTTACCCGACTGCGGCGAAGCCCAAAGGAGGGTAATGTGTTTGACCACCTGTATGTATGTATGTCCGTTCCTATGTCCACTCGTAACTACTCAACGGCACAACCAATTTTAATAATAAATCATACATCATTGGATTCGTCTTGATGGCGCGAGTGTCACTGGGTATGAAGTTCGCTAAAATAAACAAAATGGCGGAATTTATGCACTTTTAAAGTGCACCGCGGTCGGGTTTTTTTTAGTAGTTGTGCGCAATCCGGCATGGAATTCGAAGGAAATAATATATAGTCGGGAACTTATCAATGAATTTGTTAATGCTCAATTCCCAATACAATCCCCCCCCCCCCCCCCATTCAACCCTACAAGTGTTGTTCTACGTGAGTTGGTGATGAAAATTATCCTATGTCATTCCTAAGATCCCACACCGTGAGCCCGAATAACCCGAAACATTCCTGATGGTGTTACTAGTAAATAACGTGTATATCAACATAGGTCGAATTTGTCATTTTACATTAATAGTCTTATGGAACAAAATAAATCAGTAAATTCAGCCCCTCCTTATAAACTTGTCCTAACTTGAGGAAAATATAATCAAAAAAAAGCTAAAATCGAAACAAAAGGTCATTTTCATCATCATCATCATCAAATACTGCGAAGGTTAATTGCTGTTTAGTTAAAAAATAAATAGTAAAAGTATCTTAGTCACAATTATGAGGACTTGTTACACAGTTGGGAGTTTTTATTTAAATAATAATGAATATCTCGGAAAGTAACCGTTTTTCGACTATACATCACATAACTTTTTTACTCCTAATAGTTGTTAGAATCTATAGTTTAAGTTTTTATAAATTAAGTGCTTATAACTTAAGCTCAATAACAATGTCAAACTTAATTATTTAATGATAAAAGATAAGGGCACTATCGTAAATTATGATATATTAATGATAAAGCCAGATTATCATGTATTCGTATAAATATAGTGATGATTTTCAATGCAACGTAGTGCGCTAGTGGTTCGGCCCGCAAACATGGCCTTATGGACTATATTCCTTGGCTTAGTAGCTGTTACTGCAGGTAATTAGTAAGATGTGACACAAGTAGCAATGCATAAAGGAGAAGTTTCCAAAAGGAAAAATTATGAGCACACGTGTGCTAACCCGGGGCACGTTGTAGGGATTTGATATTGATAAATAAAAGGTAAATGTGTGAACCGGTTCAGAGGCGCTCAACCCGCTATGGGTAGAGATGCTCGGAGTCTCTTTACGCGATCGAATCAGAAATTAGGAAATTCGTAGAAGAACTAAGGTAACCGACATAGCTGCCAGACTCAGCAAGTTAAAGTGGCAATGGGCTGTGTATATAGCTCGAAGAAACGATGGCCGATGGCCCCGTAAAGGTTCTCTAGTGTCTTATTGTCGCAGTGGAAACGCGTACCCCCCGGGCTGGGGAAGCCAGATGTTGGGTGGGGGGTTATGTGGGGCTCTCTCCTCCGAGTGAGGAGCCTACCCACTAAAACCACTGCGGCGTTTCCCTCGTGGCCGTTTGTTCGGGGTGCCATGGCTTCACCATTCTACCACGGCACCCCCAGCTGCCTCGGCCAGTGTGGTGCCGGGGCCCCGCGCCAAAGGAGGGGAGCTCTGAGGAGGAGCTCAAACTGCGGTTCGCATGAATTGCAGCCGGGCAAGTTGGTGATAGGCTGCCTTCACCCCGCCTCCTGAGGCGTGCGACTGTTCATTGTTTAAGTCTTTGGCGGAGACCTATGTTCAGCAGTGGACGTATCAAGGTTGAAATGATGATGATGATGATGATGAAATAAAATGTCAATATATTTAAATTGATTTTATATGTACGCATGTGCGCATTAAAAATCCTTTACTAGCGTAATCAATACAATACAATCATACTTTATTGCACACCAAAAGAAAATTACATAACCATCAAACTTAGGTTCCTATGGTCCAATGCATTCTAATATGTTCCAAACCTATACCAGTAGCGAGTATACCAGTAGCGAGGCGTCCAAAGAACTCGATTCCGACCGGCTTGCCTGGCATTTGAGCACCTTATTCTACAGCTCTTAAGGAAAATGTACGCCAAATCTGCACCGGCTTGCCCAAGGATATATTTACGCCACTCCACTCACTGGAATATACTCATATGTACATGCCGCACCAATGTTGGCTTTAGTTCCACCCCCACTCTCTTCAGGTCGTCAGTCCGCCATGCGGGGAGTCGTCCCATAGGGCGAGTCGTTCGCGGTCTCCACTCCAGAACTCGTCTACCCCATCGGCCATCAGCACTGCCACTTCAGCTTAATAATTTTCAGCGCATATAGTACCGTCAGTCAAACTCATCAAACAGTAGGACCAATTGCCTTGAAACAATCACCTTAAATCCTACTCCTACTAATATTATAAACTGTGCGTTTTGCTAGAAACTTCCTGCCTCGCACGACTGAACTGTGGAATAAATTGTCGCCTGCAGTGTTTCCGGACCGATTCGACCTTCAAACCTTCAAGAAAAGAGCGTACTCCCACCTGAAAGGCCGGCAACGCACTTGTGACTCTTTTGATGTTGCAGGTGTCAATGGGCGACGGTGATTGCTTACCATCAGGCGACCCGTCTGCTCGTTTGCCCCCTATTTCATAAACAAATAAAAATGTGAAAGTTTGTGAAGATGTTTGGATGTTTGTTACTAAATAACGGGGTAATAACTGGATGGATTGAGATGATTTTGGATGATTAATTTGGTAGACCAAGTCCTGGATTGAAACATAGGATACTTTATATCCCGGTAAAGAGTTCCCTTAGGACATAAACCCGGCGGGAGTGTGGTGGGGTGTAGCATACCCCAACTAATTGTTACTTAGGTATATTTTCTTGTACGTTAATGCTACAATTTCGCGGCTTCGTGTAGCTGTAGTTTAGAGGTTGCAGCAGGGAATAAAGATGTGATCTCAGTGTTGCGCTGGTCAGCATTTGAAGTACACGCGCTCAAACGTCCATGGGGTATGTCACACCCCGCCACATAGTTCGTGTATACTTTTTTATTGTTTTTCTTCATATTTTTTAGCTAATTACGATTATTTTTTAGGTTTTAGATAAAATTTTCCCTGGTATCAGATGAAAGTCGAATTTTGAAAATGTTTGATGGGGTTTAAATTACATATCAGACAAATTAAGTTCATTCAAAGTATCTGAACATTTCCTAGTAAAAAAATGTACTGATCCAATGCAATTAACTAAGATGTTCCTATATTTCTGTTTAATTTTTTATATTTTTATTTTATTAAATATCTCTTGTTCTTTTAAACTTAAAGAGATTTTACAAGTTTCAAAAATATTTGATCTTTTTTTTTTGAATATTACAAATGAGTACGTCTTGGTTACCGAAACTAGTGTTTCACATCTCTTTAGTGTAATAATAAAATGTATTAAGAATTTTAATAATTATTACATTATTTTATACTAACCTTAACCCATACATAATACAAAGTTGTAATTTAATATAATTTTGGTGGGCCTCTAAGTTACCATGGGTTTTTGTCTTGGGGTATGTCACACCCCACCACACACTCTCAGTAACTTTACGGAAACACACTCCCGCCGGGTTAACGGGAATAACTCGGGCAAAGCCACGGTTAAATGCTAGTAAACAAATAAATGATTGATTGCCAGCTTTGCCCGCTGACGTGGACCCAGTGCTCAGGCGGGGCAGTGAGCAGCGGTACCAGCCCATGCGCGCAGGAGACGGCACAGTCCATTTGGTGGACACATGGATGAAGGCCAGTGATATCAGGTACTGTATTTAAAACCATATAGTTGCATATACAGCGTGTAAATCCAATACGAGTGAAGAATTAAATCAGGCAGAGTTCAGTAGTGTAATCATTAATAAATAGGGCGTTTACTTTCAAAAGAAGGACGGTTCTCAATTTAGGCCATTAACTTTAATACATCAGAGCATGCGTCAAATCTGGTAGTTCTGATTTTTTGCAGACTTGCTTATGATGTTGGCCCAATTAATAATTTAAGTTTGTGACCTCAAGCGCCGAACGCAGACAATTACATGTGATCTGAGACATTTCTGACGACCGCTTTAGCTTAGTTGGTCGTGACCCTGCCTACGAAGCGAGAGGTCCTGAGTTCGAATCCCGGTAAGGGCATTTATTTGTGTGATGAGCACGAATATTTGTTCCTGAGTCATGGATGTTTTCTATATATTTAAGTATTTGTATGTATTAAATATATCGTCGTCTAGTATCCATAACACAAGCCTTATTGAGCTTACTATGGGGCTAATTCGATTTGTGTAAGATTGTCCCCTAATATTTATTTATTTATTTATTTATTTATTTATTTCTTACTTTAGTGGCCTCGGTATGTAATGTACTATTTCTATTTTGTTATATTCAGGGAGGCGGCGAAGTTCCATCCAGATACTGAAAATGTCTACCACCTGTTCACCAGGTCAGTTTTTTTTATTTTGTAACTAACCATCATTCTACCATCGCACCACTCGCCATCGGCAAACGGTGCATCGGAGCAGAATACATGACAAACATCAGTCCTCCTGAGGTGTTCTCGGAACGCTACGTCAAGGGGTACTTGTAAGGTAAGGGAACGAGTAAAGATCGGCAACGTATAGGTAACACCTCTGGTGTTGCAGATATTCATGCGTCGATAGATTGCAGATATTCCATCAGGCAGATCGTCTGCTGGTTTGCCACTTATTACATTAAAAAAACAGTCAGTGTTAGGCGACCGTGTTACTAGGAGTGCTTCAATTATCTGTAAGCCAGTCTACGTTCAGCTATTTATTTTAAAGGGGTCTATATTGACTCCCATAATTTTGAAAAGTGTATTGTTAGTCATAATTATCGAAAGTAATACAACCTGTTTTCTACGAAACTGTTAAGTTTTCAGAATTGTTTATAACAAACCTAACCTAACCTATTGTTTTCTATATGCTAACGTTTTAAAATATCCTAAAAAGATAACCGTTTTAGAGAAACAAATACTTTATGACTTTCGATAACTATGACTAACAGAACACTATGACTTATAACTTTATGGGAAGTAAGGGGATCCCATTTTAAAGTCCTTGGTCAACAATGTGCCGTATATAATCCTTGCATATTGGATTATCAGTCCCATAGTGAATCCTTCTACTATTACGTGTTCAGAGTATAAGTTTTCTTTACGGACAAACTGTCCACTAGATGGCACTGTACCATCCGCTGCATCGCGCTAGCGGTGTGTTTTCTCGGAATCTATAAAGCCCGTTCGATTGATTCAAATAAATGACCCCCTGATTAACTGTCTAACATACGACACAACCATACCAGAATTTCTGGATGACCCACCCGAGGACATACCCCATGACGCTAACCTTGCTGTCACCCCGACCCCCCCGCCGCCGCGGGCCAGACTACGCAACCCCAACTACGTACGACGACCCCGACACGCTCTGACTGACCCGGACGACGCGATCACGGCGACCATTAAACAATGGAACGAAGTGACCGCGCCGTCCGACTTTGACGAATCGCTATTACTGGACGACACGACCCTCACACAGAGGTGCTCGCGGCGACGGGGCCGACCACCCAGACCTGACACTACCAATCGAGATTAGTACTACACTATACATTCATATTACACCACTTTGCAATACAGTTAGGCTAAAATCATACAACTACACTTACATATAATATTCGCTAGGTTAACCTTTTTTCAAACACAGTAGTATCAACGCGCGGCGAGGGACTAGCCCCCCGCGCGTAAATAGGACCTTTCCTGTTAGAAGGCCCAACATAGCCGGCGCCCTACAGGCTGTCATGTTATAAAAAAAAAATCAAATAAATGAGTATAAGTACAAGTGAATTGTTGTTTTAATTACAAAAAGTTGTAAGTGACAAGTGCAGTGAGTGAACAATTTAGCTACATTAGTTCTTTGTAGAAATACTTGTGCATGTTCCCTATTGGACGGTTCTTGGCGTCCAATTGGTTAAATCACAGAAATATAACGAGGTAGAAGGAAAAAGTGTATGTACCTCGCGTGCTAAAAAGAAGTGGCGGCCACCTACTTTGAATACCGTTAACTTCAGTTTCCGTCAATATTATTAGCAGATTTGAAGATCCGATAATAATGGTATAATTAATTGTTCAAATACCAACAAATGAAATGGAAAATGTATGTTTTCCACATGGATGTATAAAATAGAAGGATACCGCGCGGTCTAAGACGCGGGTGAAGCCAAGCAATGGCCGCCGAAGTGAGCATGTGTGCGTTGACGGCCCAATGGCAGCCGACCGGCCCATTATGCTGGTTGATGTGTGCGTGCGTGCGTACAAAGCGCCGGCGCATTGCCGGCGCATCATGAGTGCTTCACTTATCTGTTCGCGACGCTACGTCCATTTATTTTTAAGGTCCTTGGTTTTCCATCACTAAATTGCACTTTTGGCGTCAAATGCCAAGCGAAAACTTTACACGCTTCTTTGCCATACAAATCGACGAACTATTTCAGGTTCTGGTTATTCCAGGGCCAACCCCACCGTGAGCCAGCCGCTGCTGTTCGGAGCTGATGGTCTACTCGGCAGCACCAACTTCAGGGCCGACCGCAGGACCATAGTCATCCTTCATGGCTGGATCGACAACGTGTTAGGGGACATGAACTCCGTACTTATACCAGGTTGGGTTTCAACTAAATGTATAGAATACAATATTCTTGGAAAATAAATTTCCAAATCGGTTGAGCAGTTTTCGAGTAATGGCGTAAGAAACACACAAAGAAAAACAATTCACAACAGTCCTTCTTTTTAGGGTTCCGAAGCCAAAATGGCAAAAACGGAACCCTTATAATTTCGTCATGTCCGTCCGTCTGTCTGTCTGTCTGTCCGTATGTCACAGGCATTTTACTCAAAAACTACATGATGGATATTGATGAAATTTGGAATATAGGTGTCTTTTATGAGCCGCTACTTAGTTTGGTATATGTATAAATAATTAAAATTAATATTTTTAGGGGGGGCACATGTTAAAGACAGTAAATTTTTTTTTTTCAGCAAATATCAACGTGTGGTACATAGTTCGACAGCTCTTTAAAAAACACTATAAGGTTCTTAAGTAATGTTTTTGATTAAGTGAATGTATTTGGAAATAATCGCTCCGAAAGTTGTGTAAATTGTGTCCCCACCCCCTCTATTTTCTAAACCACGAAGGTAACGCTTAATTAATACTTTCAACGAAAATTATTTTCAACAAGATCGAATGTACCGTTTTTGAGTTGTTGTCGATAAACTGCGCTTCTCAACAAAAGGACGTAATTGCTATGAAGATACGCTCTTTTGTTGTTGTACTTTTTTTACATGGTATTTTTTACCTTATAGTTACGGCTATGGAACCCTACACTGAGCATGGCCCGACATGCTCTTGGCCAGTTTTTTTTATTCGGTAGGTAAGCATTTGAATTTGATCTCACCTGTTGGTAAGTGAAATGAAATGAAATAATTTATTTCTGCAAGTAGGCCTCAAGGGCTTTTTCACATGTCTGATTTTATTGAGGCTCCGGCAAATGCCATTCTGGTAAAAAGAAGCGCCGGAAGAAACTCACCAGTTGCTTTTTTCAAAAACATATGGCATCACAATAATAGTGAAAATATTACATGCAATTTGATTTTCTAGAGATGTAAAATCTCAATTTTTTAGAGATGTAAAAAGTCTCTATAGGTCTCAAGAAGAAGTTCTGAAAGTCGGTTAATTATATTTATGCCACACCTGACCATAAAGTCACTTTTACCGCACGCTACGCGTACGGAAAAAGCCGCTTCCTGGCCAAGTGTAGACATAAAATGATGTACACAACACGGGAGGTAATAAAGAAAGCAATAGATCGCATATTTACGTCCCTCGCTTGCAGCTCGGGCCGCAAACGTCAGCGATCTCGCCCATTCTTTATTTTACCACCCTAATTGTGTAATCCCACTAATCCCACTAATTATAAATGCGAAAGTTTGTGAAGATGTTTGGATGTTTAGATGTTTGGATGTTTGTTACTTAATAAAGGGGTAACGACTGGATCGATTGAGCTGAAATTTGGCATGGAAGTAGACCAAGCCCTGGATTGAAACATATGATACTTTTTATCCCGGTGAAGTGTTCCCTTGGGACAGTAGCGGGAACAACGCGGGCGAAGCCGCGGGAAAATGCTAGCAATATCATAAATGCGAAAGTTTGTGAAGATGTTTGGATGTTTGTTACCTAATAACGAGGTAACAGCTAGATGGATCAAGCTGAAATTTGACATGCAAGTAGACCAAGTCCTGGATTGAAACATAGGATACTTTATATCCCGGTAAATAGTTCCTTTGGGATAATAACGGGAACAAAGCGGGCGAAGCCGCGGGAAAATGCTAGTGTACTACATTTACATCCTTTCAGCTTTCCTGGCTGCGGAGGACGTGAACGTGATCTCCGTGGACTGGAGCGCCGGTGGTGGCACCATCAACTACTACGCCGCTGTCATTAATACTGTCACTTCAGGTAAATAAGTTTTTCATATTTCTATCTATCATCCGCAGACGTTCACTACCTATAGTACATTACACGACTAGGGTGGTAAAACAAAGAAAGTATGAGATCGCAGATGTTTGCGGCCCGAGCTGCAGGCGAGGGAATTAAATACGCGATCGATCGGTCTGACAGAATTCCCAAAGGGAACACGAAAATAATTTGCAAATTTATATTGAAAATTCGGACGGAACCGACGGCTAGTAAGGATGTAAATTAAAACTGACCATGCAGGTTGGGTTATTCTTCAGAAATATGTCTGCGGCCACCATATTCCTCTGGCCTCTTTTCATACTTAATGTATGGAGACAGAGGAATACGTCGCAGACATATCTCTGAAGAATAACCCGGTTACGCTGCAAGAGGTACTGCGAGCAGTCTAGACAAGAAAGTTGGAATGTCTCGGACATTTTGAGAAATCCCAAATATGAGCTACATCTAATTATTTAAGGCAAGATACAAGAAAAACGCAATGTTGGAAGAAGACGAACATTCTGGCTTAAGCACTTGCACGCCAGTGGTATAATAAAGGCACCTATTTGCTGTTTTCAGTGTACAATGATCGCCGACCTTCGATATAAGGCTGCGTTTCCACCAGAGTTGCAAGGAAAAAGCCACCAATGCCGGGCCGCGCTGAGCGAGGCTAGGCACGTTGATTGGTGGTTTTTTATCTCACACACCGCTCCGCTTCCTCGCACAGGTCTGGTAGAAATGCAGCCTAAGATGGCACACCAAAAAGAAGAAAATAGTACATTACATAACTAGGGTGGTAATACAAAGAAAGGCCGAAATCGCAGAAGTTTGCGGCCCGAGCTGCAAGCGAGTGCGAGCGAGTACCTCCCGTGTTCTGTACATCATTTTATGTCTACACTTGGCCAGAAAGCAGCTCTTTCCGTACGCGCAGCGTGCGAAAAAAGTCACTTTATGGCCAGGTGTGGCATAAATATTTTTTTCGATAGAAAGCTTGATGTATCAAACTTCCAGGTGAAAGCGTGGGGCGCTTCATCAACTGGCTGATGGCGGCGACCGGGTCGACTCCCGCGCAGTTCCATATCGTGGGGCATTCGCTGGGCGGCCACCAATCCGGAATCATCGGCAGAAACGTCAACGGGAACGTCGCTTACATTACTGGTTAGTTCATCGCATGTAACAAATTTTTAGGATTCCGTTGTTGTCCGTCCGTCCGTCCGTCCGTATATCTGTTTGTAAGGCAAGAGCCTTACAAACAGATTATTTTTATTTATTATTTATTTATATATTTATTCAAATGACAAGAACATTAGTAAGGTACATCGTCCCACAAAACTGTTTCCACAGTTTGACTGTGGGATCCGTGAGTCTTACTTATAGGTACAATATTACAAATCTTCATTAGGTAGTAGGTACATAAGAGGATATCTAGGTAGGTAAATACCTTTAAATGTAATCAATTTAAATGAATTAAATACTGTCGAGGTAATATTTAGACAGGGCTTTTTTAAATTTATTTTTATTTTTCTCCGTCCTAATAGCTGTAGGTAAGGCGTTAAGTAAATATGGTAAGCGCTTTTCGATGAGTCTGTCCCCATAGTAATTGCTTACTCTGGGAACAGCATACTTACCTGCAGCTATAGACTTGGTGCCATGTTTATGGCTCATTTGAGATAAATTACTCTCTTGATTGCCGTGTTGGTTGACTGTTAGTAAGTATTTGTGTCTTAAGGTTGCCGGAAGAATTTTACATACTTTAAATAACTTGTAATAATCATTTCTATATTTGTTTTTGGTTTTATTGTTTACTAATAGCTTGAGGAATCTAATTTGCAATTTTTCTATTTTGTCCAAATTTGTTTTAAAGGTGAGGCCATAGCAATCCAGAGAGTAACCTATAATGGATTCCACTAGTGACACATAAATACATTTTAGTGTGCTTATTGGGACTCTATAGCTTAGATGATAAAATCTACCAAGTAGGACTCTTAATTTACTACAAATATATTCTACATGAGATGACCATGAGAAGTTTTCATCTATTTTCATGCCAAGGTAAGTCGTGCATTTTACCCGCTCAATCGGCTTACATTGGCATGGAACTAGATTATTATGGAAACAGGAGAAGTCATGCGTAACTATTGTTGGCTCTGGCGAACAGGGAGGGTTTAAATAAGGTGAGTGTAAAATTAATAGTTTGGTTTTATCTGCGTTTAACACAATGCCATTATCGTGCGACCACTTGACTACGGCGTCGACATCCTGCTGTACCTGGCGGCAGGTGCTGGCGAGGTCGGCCACGGCGCCGGCGCGCAGCACGCACAGGTCGTCGGCGAACATGTGCGGGGAGCAGTGGCGCAGCACGCCGCACAGGCTGTTCACGTGCAGCAAGTAGCACACCGGGCCACATCCCGAGCCCTGCGGCACCCCGCACTGCACCCCCCGCTCGTCGCCCAGCGTCGACCCCACCTTCACGCGATAAGAGCGCGCGGTGAGATAGTCACTGAACCACTGGCTCAATGGCTGGCCCACCCCGCACTCCCTCATGGCCTCGATAAGTGTATTGGTCTCTAGGGTGTCAAATGCTTTCCGAAAGTCGAAAAATACGGCTACAACAATTTTTTTATTTGCTAAATGACCATTTATTTCATTAGTAAAATTTGATAGTAACGTACTTGTACTTTTACCCTTTTGGAATCCATGTTGACACTTATTTAAGATATTATTTTTCTGTAAGTATGATCCTAATTGGTTAACTATGCACTTTTCAATTACTTTGTCTACGCTAGAGAGAATTGCTATGGGTCTATAGTTGGAATATGATTTACAGTCACCTTTTTTATGAATTGGACGAATTATTGCTTGTTTAAGGCCTTCTGGGAAACAAGACTTGCTTACTGACATATTAACTAACTTAGCTAAGATAGGACTTACTTTATCAGATACTGTTTTCAAGTCGCGCATGCGTACGCGATCGCAACCCGGAGACTTCTTTGAGCTCATACTATTAATTACTCGCATCATGTCTCTATTACTCACCGGCTGCCATCGCATACACACTTCCGACTCTTTTACGTATTCTTTCCTATCCAACCATTTGTCATTACACCTATGTTTAATGAGATCTATTTCACTAGAAAAAGTTTCCGCAAAACCGTTACATATATCCTTAATACTACCTTGTGTTTTCATATTATTAAGTATCACTGTATCTAACGACTTTTTGTCGTTTCCTAACATACTATTGACTTTGTCCCATATTTTCTTAATATTATTATTACAATCTAAAATACTCTTCTTATCATAATCACTTTTTGCCTTAGATATTAGTTTAAAACATTTATTTCTATATTTTGTATATGTAATACGCTTTAACATATTATTTGGTTCATAGCTCCATATTTCAAATAGTCTATCTCTCTCTGTTATCATGGATTTCAGCTTAGAATTAATCCATACTTTTTTATCTCTGTTTTTGCCCACATCAACAATCTTATAACTATCATTATATATATTAATAAATAGGTTACTGAACGCTGTATACAATTCGTTGGGGCATTCAATCGACAATAGTTCCTCAAAGTTAGTCTCAAGTAATTTTTCTCTGACTAATCGGTTGTCAAGGACGCGGCGCGTGCTGGTAGGCGCGGGCGCGGCCGGCCCTCCGCCGACTCCGCGTCGCGGACTTCGCCCAACAGGTGGCGTTGTGCACGGTGCTCTCGGCGGAGTATGTTTCCATTCTACTGCTACCGAGATAAAATAGTGATCAGAAATTTTGTGTTTTATGACAGCAGAATTAATGCTATCACTTAGTCCTCTAATATAAATATGATCTAAGCAAGATTCTACAACAGCTCTATTTAATATTTCTCGTCTTGTAACGCTATTTATGCAGTTGATAAATCCAAACTCTGATAATATACTTTCATATGCAATTACATGGTTATTGTTTTTGTCCAAGGTATTAATATTAATATCACCACACAAAACTACTTTAGAGTTTGGAGGTAAAGATTGTAGTAAAGAATGTAGTTCATTAATAAATTGTATTTTTTTATCTTGATTTTGTATTTTTGGTGGCCTGTAAATAGATATGATGTAAATGAGTTCGTTGTTGCATTCTAGGGTTATGGAAACGCACTCCGCCGTGGCGAAGCAGCGCGCATGCGCGGGCACCGGCGTAGTCGCAAGCTCGGCTCGCGAGTACACCAGCACGCCGCCCCCCCGCCTCCCTTCGCGGGTCACTACATTTGCATTAAAACCTTTAATATTATAAAATGACAAATCCGAATGACTTATATTTGCTTCTGTAATTACCAATACATTTAAAGAGTTCAAGTGACAGTCTAGTGCTACCAATAATTCGTTGAAATGTTTTTTAATCGAACGGATATTGACATGGACTAAATTTAAATCCTTATTTCCACTAAATGAATTTGTAAGTTCTCTTAGATTATTGACTGTAACAAAATTGACTATGGACTGATTATCAATACAATCGATACTATTTATGGCTGTGAATTTTAATAACAGGAATAAACATTGTATTCGTGGTATAATAATGAGTTTGATTACCTACTTAGCTTTTTTAATTCGTTTAAGTCATTTTCCGACCTCACCCATGTGGAGTTGCCGCCGTCGGCCTTCTTCACCAGGATCTTGCCGTTCACTACCCAGATGTACTTAAAGACACCATGCAACTCTTTCTTCACGTTCCACAGGAGCACCCTGGTGGTCTTGTTCAGGTCCTCGTTGAGGTAGACCCTGGTGGTCATGGCTCCGCCGGTGACCGCGGCGCTCGTCAGGTCTGCTAGCCGACGTCGCTGCGAGAGCCACTGGTCGCGCGCCGCAGTCCCCGAGCTCTTGAACGCGACGATGATGGGCGCCGGCTTCGCGTTCGGACCAGGTCGTGGTGGATGAGTGCGTCTCGCGGACTCGATCTCCGCGCAGGTCACGTCAATCTTCTTGCCTATCGTGGCGACGATGTCCATTATATTTTCACCTGGTAATTGCTCGATGCCCACGATCTCAATATTATGTTTCCTAGTTGCCTGCTCAAATTCTTGTACTTTTTGTTCAAGCGCCATATTCTGCTTCTCCAAGTATACGCATTTATTATTTGTACTGATAGCCATTTTTTCTAACCTACTAATCTTCTCCTTCGACTGCTCATGTTCAGCCAGCAGTGTGTCATATTTCTCCGAGAGGACACTTATACTTTGTTTTATTGCACTTAGTTGTTTTTCTAATCCTGGGAGGACACTGACCTTTTTTATGATAACCTTGAGCATTTTACTAACATCTTGGTCCTCCTCTTGTTCCACCTCATCATCAGATTCATTTTCCTCACAATTGTTGCAGCACCTCCGGTCTCGGCCCGCCTTCATATCTGCCGCCAGTCCTTTAACGCAACTTCTGTGAAAAGTGCCTTGGCACGGGCCCTGGCACACAAAATGAGATCCTTTTTTCGCCAGCACCTTTTTGCATTTTTGACAATCCATTGTATAAGGCTAGTCGTAGCGGACGGAAGGAGTGCTACGATTTGCGCAGTAACCGTAGCAGATCGTAGACGATATTGCTGTCTCACGCCGCGAAACCCCTAGGGGAGCACCTGATGGTCCTGTTCTGCAAGTGCGACAAGGAGGAACCGATTGGGATATTGACCACTTTAATAAGAACGGGAACAAATACGAATAAAGCATGGGAGTGTAGAATCACGGAGGTCTATCGATTTTGGTTACTCTAGATCGGCGCGCGAGGATACCAAGGACACGTCCGATCACTACACCTCCGCGTAGAAGACTTGTATAGACCAGTGGTTCCGAACCTGGGGGTAATTACCCCTCTAGGGGTAAAACGAAGTTTTCTCAGGGGTAATACGAATGAATGTTGAGCCGTTTTACTTTGAGTAATTTCTTATAAGCTTATAATACCAATTTTTGGAGGGGTGATAATACAAATCTCGATGAGAATGTGGGTGATATTATAATAAAGGTTAGGAACCACTGAGATAGACGGACGGATAGCAACAAGTTCTAAGCATTAGTTACTAAGCTCGTGTAAACTTAGCATTAAACACTATGAGAAGTTCCCTGTAGACGGGATGACAGTTTTGTGAAGATGAAGTTTACCGTCCACAGCCGTAGTTTGGAAGCCGTAGCGTGTGCGGTATTGCGAGGATCCTAAAATACGTCTATCAATGTGTTAAGTCCCGTTTTGTTTTGTTGACCACAATATCCATAGAAATGTGTTAGTAAAAGGCTCAATCATTTTAATGCTAGTGTTATAGCTTGGCAACTTCGTTGGTGACATTCACATGTTGCTTTTTGTTATGCTCAGCCGTAACTACTTACACAAGTTACCGCCAACACGAACGGCTGCCTGCGGAGGCTACTATGTGAGTGTCACCAACGAAGTTGCCAAGCTATAGTAACTATATCTTAAACTACATACAAGTAAGTACTCGAGTTTGATAAAACGACGGGCTGGGGCAACAGGCACGCTGGGTGCGTGCTACTGCACCCAGCGCCCCTGCAGCGGTGAGTCCCATCGCTCCGCCAACGCGCTCAGAATACTGTTTGAGCTGCAGCCAGAACGCTTCTGCAGCGAGGTGCATCGCTTTCTTATGATAGCCCCGAAGCTGTCAGTATGCGCCTCGGTGTAATAACCTCCCTAATATTTTCAGCTCTGGACCCTGCTCTTCCCGGTTGGATCACCAATGACAACAGGTTCCGAGCTAATGACGGCGCCTATACCGAAGTCATCCACACGAACGCGGGCAATCTGGGCTACGTCTCCAACCTTGGCCATGTGGACTTCTACCCTAATGGTGGCATCGGCATGCCCGGCTGCAGTGACATGAACTGCGATCATGACAGGTAAAAGCGCTGGAAAAAGTTTATGTCAAAAAATATTTTATTGAGACAAGCTTTTATCTTCCAGAAAGAGGTCAATCGTCGAATTCAACAGCGTTCGGTAAGCTACGCAACATCTTTTCGTCCCAAATTCCGCAGTGTTTCAAGACGAAAGTCTTTGACCAGTGTGTGTTGCCAGTGATGACTTATGGAACAGAGACGTGGTCGTTTACAATGGGCCTCATAAGAAGGCTCAAGGTCGCTCAAAGGGCAATGGAAAGAGCTATGCTCGGGGTTTCTCTTCAAGATCGAATCAGGAACGAGGAGATCCGTAGAAGAACTAAGGTTACCGATATAGCTTAACGCATTGCAAACCTTAAGTGGCAATGGGCAGGGCGCATTGCTCGCAGAACTGATGGCCGTTGGGGTGGTAAGGTTCTCGAGTGGCGACCACGTACCGGAAGACGAAGTGTTGGCAGGCCTCCCACAAGGTGGACCGACGATCTGGTGAAAACCGCGGGAAGCCGCTGGATAATAGCAGCACAAAGCCGACAATCGTGGAGATCCTTGGGGAAGGCCTATGCCCAGCAGTGGACGTCTTTTGGCTGAAATAATGATGATGATGATGATGAAGCTTTTATTGCCGACTGTGCTTTTTTGTATAATTACAAACTGCACGTCACAACTAATCAAATAAATTCAAACACTGTGACTTTATCTTATGTAATTTAGATGATCATATGGCTACCATCCGATTCCATCATCAGGACAGCTCCTTAATAATATTGCATTGTCGATTTACATATTCTTGCAAAATTTCAGATCAATCGGTTGAAGATATCTTTTGGCAGAAACGTGACATTTATTTATTTATTTATAAATGTTAACATGACATTACATTAAAAAAACCAATGCGTCATGAAACGTAGAAATAAAATATCTATTTAGGCGATGAAACGGCGTGGCCCCGTGGCATCGTCGTCTCTGGTGTAGGATTCGGCAGGTTGCCCCGGAACCGTCGAAACACGACACCCTTCGGCCAGAAGTCAGCACATGCGATGGTTTCTTGCAGCGGCCGCGGCACGCGCACCACAAACGAGCTGAAGTGCACATAGTGGCACGAACGCAGCTGGAACACCCTCAACGAGAAGCCGGTCTTCTGACGAACGTACTCCGCCACCTCATCAGCCGTGGCGGTGTAATGTAGGCGCGACACATATAGCGCCTTGCTCGGTGTGGCAACCCGCAGACCAGAACCGGTTCTGCAGTACCACACTGACTCTCTCTCTGATCGACATGATGAATGATGATCTATTTTTCAGATGCTTCCACTACATGGCAGAGTCTGTCCGGACTGGTGGGTTCACTGGCACCAGATGCGCCACCTACGCCGGAGCCATGACTGGGAACTGCGTCCTTTGGGGATCGCTGCAGATGGGTGGACTCCGGCCAAAGACTGGGTGAGACTTGCTCAAACTACTGATAACAATTTGCAGAATAAGTAATTTTTCCCCTTCGGCCGTGTACGTAACCGACCTTTCGTAACTAGTATCGAAGGAAGAAAAAATGATCTTTGTACGAACCCGGTTTCAAACAGAGATAATTTTTTCCTCATACGTAATCATAGTGTCGATAGAAGAAATTTCTATTTTGAGTTGCTAATACAGATTATCTATTACTCATACGTAACTGAATAAAATATGTTTGCGTACTCTTCTAGATACTTAATCAAAACTACGAAAAAACGTACTTTATTGATGGGTATTTGCTGTATTCAACCAAAACCACTCCGAGTAGAGGATTCATTCGTCTATATTTGCACGAAAAAGCGAAGCATGACAATACGAAAACTCGTATCCGTCCGTTTGCCAATTTTTGGTCACACATTGCGTTCACTGGCTCACTTTAATAAATAATAATTAAAGGAGTTGCAGAGCAGTATGGTGAAAAGAAAACTATTCTTACTACTGGTTACGAACCAATTGACTTTGACGTTGACTGATTACGTATGAAGAAAAAATGATCTCTGTTCGAAACCGGTTTCGTACAAAGATCATTTTTTCTTCCTTCGATACCAGTTACGAAAGGTCGGTTACGTACACGGCCGAAGGGAATTTTTCTTCCTACAAAAATTACATCGCGCGCTTGAATGTGTGCGCGCCGTGTCAAACGCACTACAAGCATAGTTTTAAGAATGCGTAACAATGCTCCAGTATGGATTTCACTCACACAGACGTGTTATCCCGCGACTGTGTGGCCGAAGTTGAAACCTTGTGGAGAAAGTAAAACAGGGAAAAAATACTTTTCCCTGTTTTGCTTTCCCCACAAGGTTTCCGTAAATTGATTCGACTTTAAACTTTAAAACTCAGTCTGCAAAATTTGAGCGTTTAACAATATTTAACCCTTTTTCTCGCAATGGTAAGTATACTCAACATCGAAAACAAAAAAATCCTGTCATGCTATTTTCATTTATTTTTACGATTTGTTTTAATAAAACAGTAATTTATATCCAAACCTATCCTTACCGTATCAATTAATAACTCAGGTGCAGGTATTTTGATTTTTAGAGGTAAGGTGAAGTTGAGACTACCACTAACCGCTAGATGCAAGTTCGAAATAAATTTGGAAAAAATATTATTTCTTATAATATTAATTTAACTACCGATGGTACAAGTTTTTGAAGATGTCCGCTTGACATTTTTGTGTATTTATAACAAATTAGAAGAAAACTCAACATTCTATAGGGTTACGAATATGCATGTTGAGTATTCTCAACATTGCGAAACATTCTACAATCTACTCTGGACCAAACTTTTTGAGTATTCTCAACATTGCGAAGTTAAGGTTATAAATTATAATATTTGCAGCACAATAAAATGTTCACTATCACCGTACTAAAACACCTTTTTTGTCATTCAATTTCGGTTTTTAAACGAACTGTACACATAGGTAAAGGTCATATTTGCTAGGTGTGTTTCTTTTCGTTTACTTACTCGTTGAAACGGGATTATAGCGGTCAATTTAAGTTATGGTACTAAATATTGTCAGGAAATACTGATTCTTCTGTCAGCAACAAAGAAATACGAACAAGTATGGCACAAACATAACACTGGCACTCTTTGGTATGAGTTCATAATCACGTTTCATGCCATCTTAGTTCAGACAATGAAGCTTGATCTGGCAATATTGTAGGAGTATAATGTACCTAAACATTTATATATTCCATATATATAGATTAATTTAATGTTATTTTTGCCATCTGATTCTGCCATAAACTAAACAAGTGAATTATTTATGTGTTTCTTACCAAAAAATATAAAAATCAAAGTAAAATTGACTCTAAATAGTCAAACAAAGTTGTTAGACATATCAATTAAACTATGACTAACCTTCGCAGCTTTATAGCAAAGTTTTGAGCATTCCAACAAGTAAAATTGCTGTATATGGCTTGTTCAATAGATTTATAGATTTAAAACAACCAAAAATTTGCAGTAATTTCTGATCATAATGATCTTAAGTTCACTAAAACACTTTGTAAGGGCCTTCCAGTTTTTCAGCGATGTGCTACAGAAGAAAGTTGACAACAAATTAAACAAGATGCAGACTGAGACTGTTCTGCGGACCATAATTAAGAAAATTGAGGTTTTTAACATGGTTAATTAGTATAAACTGCAATAATATGAGGCACGTTGCTAGACTGGGCTGATACAGACTTGAGGAGTTGAACTGGGGAAACGGGACTAGAGAGGTTGAAGACTAACCTGAAGAGGACATTTAAGGAAAGAAACCGTCGGGGAGAGTTCGTGATCATCAGAAACCATTGATAACGTACATAGACACATTTATTGCAAGGGTAGTGCTCATTATCCTGTAATAAATGGCACAAAAAAAGGAGGAATCGCTTCAATAAACTTTTTATCAAAGTTATTTGCACAAAACATACGTTGAAATTGTTTGTAGTGTGAAAGAAATTAGTTATACTCTATTTACGACATTTAATTAAATAAAATTATTTTAAAGAAAGTAGTATTTTTATATGAACTTAAATCCCTACAAAATGCGCAGTGTTGAATATGCTCAACGTCTATTAAGTTAACTGAATTGTTCAATGTTGGGCAATGTTGAGTATTCTCAACATATATTTTCTAAAAAAATAAATATGTACGATTTTTTTTATTATTTTTCTCAGCCTCATGAGACGCCTAATTACGCATTTCAATGCCTAGAACAAAAGAAAATTAGAAAAAAATATCTTGAGCGTTAAAGGGTTAAAGGTCACACTTTGCAAATTGTATGGAATTTATTTGGGATATCGTGACATACTTGCTTACGATGGTCAAATTTCAAATGTATTGCGGCCTGTTACTTTACACCACACTCGTCATTATTATTTGCTAAGGTGTTGCTAGCAATATGCTCCTAGCACTTTGCAAATAATAATGATGAATTTTTTTATTGCCAGTTGTACCGCATGTTTTGTATTATCTCAAATTGCATTAAGATTTTTTGATTAAAACTTTAAAGCAATACAGGCTAGGAGCATATATTATATTATAATATATGCTCCTAGCCTATATTGTTTTACAAAGAAACGTCTTTGTTTTACAGATCGTCCGGTATTTACTATCTGGAGACGAACGCGGCCCCTCCCTTCTCCAGAGGCTAAGCTGACCTGATGATTGAAAAGAGACAGTTACCACAATATTCATCGGCTTTTACATGCTTTTATTCATTTACTTAAACTTTACGCGTCTGCAAGTGCAAGTGGCAAGCCGATCCTGTTTACTAAGTGACAAGTGCCTACCAACTTCCACCTGACCAACTCCAACTAAAAATCCACTAATACTTGTGACTTGCCGAGTAGCGTGGATAGTCATAGGCCATGGTGACTGCTTACCACCAGGCAGACCAGGAAAAAAACTCGGTTTTTCCAGGCAGTGGTTTTGATACTGTTTATGTGCCAAATATCCTTTGTCGTTATCTATAAAATTATATTTGAATAATTACTAAAATGTTTCTCACAACAAATCGGTGGCGGTAATCCATGTCGAGATATTTTACTAATACAATTTACTTATAACAATGTGTAAACCCCCCACTACTGATTATTTCTCTCAGCTTGAACAAGTATTTGAGTCCTTAAGTTCGGATTACACGCATCACTTGATTATGGGAGATCTTAACACCGACCTCTGCAAAGATTCCTCGCAGTGTCGCAAATTGAAATCCATAGTCAAGTCTGTCAGTTTCTCCATTCTTCCCTTAAATCCTACACATCACACAACTACCTCTGACACATGGCTGGATGTCATCCTCACCTCTTCCCCGGCTCATATTGCAAAACATGGCCAGTTTTTGGCTCCCGGTTTTTCCCACCATGACCTAGTGTTTGCATCATACAAAATTAAACCACCTAAGTGCAAACCTGCCTTAATCTCGATGCGTTGCTTTACCAAGGTAGATTCTGATGCTCTTCTTAGGGATGCTAGTGGTATTGACTGGTCTCCAGTATTTTCGGCTGCAAAAACTGACGCAAAGGTATCCCAATTTAATGCCACCTTACTAGAACTTTTCGATAAGCACGCTCCCATACGCACCGTCAGAGTCAGGCGTCCCCCTGCGCCTTGGATTACCGAGGGCGTACGCATGGCCATGAGGAGGAGGGATCGTGCTTTCCGAATTTTTAAACGCGACCGCACCGAACAGAATTGGGGACTCTTTAAAACAGCCCGCAACCGTTGCAATCAGATGGTACGAACAGCGAAGCGGCGGTTTATTCATCTCAACGTGTCCTCCTCTTCTATGTCTGATGTTTGGAAATTTCTCAAATCTCTCGGCCTGGGTAAACAAACCAGTGGTTTTGATGGCACTTCCTTTGCCCTCAATGATTTAAATAGACATTTTTCCTCCGCTCTTTCTGTTGATAGTAGTGTTAAGTCCATCACTCTCTCTGAAATTTTGTCCTTACCTCCTTCTTCCGCTGGTAGCTTCTCATTTTCTCCCACAACACAGTCGGAAGTCAAGACTATAATCAAAGCAATCAAGTCCAAAGCCGTTGGGTGTGATGATGTCAGTCGTTACATGATAGTATCAGTCCTCGACTGTGTGCTCCCTGTGATAACTGACATCATTAACTCCTCGCTGTACTATGGTGAATTTCCATCTTTGTGGCGCAAAGCTTTTGTCATACCCTTGCCAAAGATCAGTAACCCCACCACAGTTAGCAACTTCAGACCAATCTCTATTCTCCCTTTTCTATCGAAAATTGCTGAAGCGGTGGCTCACAAACAACTTTCGCTTTATATTCACTCATATAAGCTGTTGAGCCCCTTTCAGTCCGGTTTTCGACCTGGACACAGTACCTGCTCTGCGCTTCTCAAGGTAACTGAAGATGCTAGACAAGGCATGGAGGAGCAACTGGTCACAGTACTAATTCTTATTGACTTCTCCAACGCTTTTAATACTGTCGACCATGACATCCTTCTTGCCCTGCTCGAACATCTCAATGCGTCACCTTCTGCCCTAAGTTGGTTCTCTAACTATCTTCGAGGACGCCAGCAAGCAGTTCGGGTTGATCGGTCTTTATCTGACTGGTGTGACCTAGCCACTGGCGTGCCCCAAGGTGGAATTCTCTCCCCACTTCTTTTCTCTACTTTTATTAACTTCATCACCCCCGACTTTTGCTGTTCGTACCATCTGTATGCCGACGATTTACAACTATACGACCAATGCAGTGTAACTGACATCACAGCCACTATTGACCGGTTAAACGCGGATCTCTTGCACATTCAACAGTGGTCTGTGAAATTTGGCTTATTTGTTAACCCATCAAAGTGTCAGGCTATTGTTATTGGCAGTTCTCGACAACTTGCAAAACTGGACCTTAACTCTCTTGCACAGGTAAATTTCAATGGCACGCCTATTCCTTACAGCCCCAGTGTTAAGGACTTAGGTGTTCACTTAGATAGTACGTTGAGCTGGAAGACGCAGGTTGCCGAAATTTCCCGGAAAGTCATAGGCTCATTTCATGCACTTAACAAACTTAAACATTTTTTACCCGTCAAAACCAAGGTACTTTTAGTAAACACCCTGATTCTACCTTTGATCGACTATGGTGATGTGTGTTATCCTGACTTAAGTGAAGGGCTACTTGATAAGCTGGATCGTCTTCTAAATAATTGCATTCGCTTCATTTTCTGTCTCCGTAAATACGATCACGTGTCTTCATACCGTTCTCAGCTTGGTTGGTTCCGCATTCGTGAACGACGTAATATTCGTATGCTCTGTACTCTTTTCTCCATCCTCAACGATCCACAGTCTCCGGAGTATCTCAAAACTTTATTTCACTATACCAGTGAGACTCACACCCGGTATTTTCGCTCTTCTGATAAGCTCATCCTCTCTACCCCTCTTCATCGTACCAGATTTATGACTTACTCATTCGCCGTTCAAGCGGCGCGCCTCTGGAACGGTCTTCCTCTTAATATCAAACAAGCTCCAAATAAGTTCGCGTTCAAAAAATCTGTGCGTAATTTCTATGCCACTAGAACTGAAGTCTCTTAGTGTATCTGATTAGATGTGTCATCTGTATGTATTTATGTGTATGTATATATATATATATATATTTATATATAGCTATCCGTATCTATATACAGTAAACGGCCATAAAGAATGCACATCGGCAATCATCGCATTTCCGAATACAAACGAATGCTAATTTCCATGTACATCAATTATTAGATTAAACGTTCATCAGAATTTGAATTTAGAACTAAGTACTTTATTGTTGTTTTGTTTTGATTTCACGTGGAATATATAGAGCTGTAAAACAGATAATTTAGCTTTTAATGATTTTACTGTCGGCAGTTCTTTGTAACGCAGAAGAAAATCGTACACCGTTCTTCTAACAACATCAAAATCAAAATCGTCCATATCTAAACGAAATTGTTTTTTTGGTCACCCATTTTTCGGAGAGCTGAACTTTGTTCCACTAGAATGTGTATAAGTGCCAGTGCCGACTTCGTTTAATAAATTGTTCAAAGTTCTTCTTGAAATTCCAGTGGCATCTGCAACTCTCCGTTAAACCTTCTTAAAATAATTACTTACATTAACATCCTCATGTTTTTTAAATTGGTCGGCTTCAGTTACAAAATACATATTTATAGATATTGTAGATAATTTCGCGTGACTGGCAAAGTAACGGCTTACTTTCTTTTCTTATAGATGCCATAGTACAAATTTAATTTTGTAAAAGTTTTAGCAACTCTATATATATATTGTCTTGGATATGCGACTGCACTCTCTCGCATTTGAACCACGACTGACAAAACAAACATCGTGGTGTGTGCGACACAGATATCGCTATACGAAGTCGAAATTAGCCGATTGTCTCTTTCCAAAGATCGATGTGCATTCTTTATGGCCGTTTACTATGTACTTGTTTATAATTAGTATATTATATTGGTAATGTAGTTGAGTTTTAATTAAAGTTAAATGACGTTAGTTGCACCGCCCACAAGCTATCTGCTTTGCCCTAAGGTTAACTGGAAGAGAATGTCCTATGGCATTAAGTTCGCCTTTTGTACGATAAGTTTTCTTTTGTGCAATAAAGTTTAAATAAATAAATAAAATAAATAAACGGGTACGTGTCACTTGTCGCTCTTCAGTAGCTAGTATCTAGTACAGTAGGTACTTAGTGCTAAAAAATACTATAACGTCAAATGATCTTACGTCAGTAGGTTTGAGATCAATCACAGATTTTTCAAACGATACGCAACTTATCCGTAATGCCGTCTACTTAAACTTAATATAAATGTGGGACTGAGGATGTGGAAATAAAGTAGAACGTTTTCCAAAAAACACTTGTTTTATTTAAAATTAGAAAACAGAGCAGTCAGTACGTTCACCATTCTCGCTACAACCGTTATTCCTACTTACACCTATATTCATACCTATATTCACAATATACCTCTCTCGCTCACACTCATGCATACTGTCTCGTTCTTACGTTTCGTTTCAAGCATCCATCGCTCATGCATCCTACACTCGGCCAGCCTGCTCCTGTCTGCCCCAGACATCATGCGAAATCCCATCACCAAAAAATGCTAAATATGATGCTCTGATAAGCAGCAAGCGTGCCGATTGTTACAGCTATAAGTAACACATTATACAAGGAAAAACTTAACTTATGGTTATAGCAACAATAACATGCTAAAGAGTACATCCATCAAACAGCAAAACATGAAAATAGCATAGCATGTTATCGTTATCAGCTAAAGAAAAACAAGACAGCGCATTTCTCTTTTTTCTCTGCATAAGATAACACTTTATAAGCAATAAGAAATATCAAGATCTTTAAACATTATTCATTAAGTTATTGCAGAGATGCATTTTAAGCTAACATCGTTTTAAAAATAAACACATTTGTTGACTGTATGACACATGAAATAACATTTTAGTGCAATGAGTTCTTTTAAGAACACACACACACACACATTCATCCCTTACATTACATCACATTTTAATACGCAACTTACCACCAACTAGTCGGTGTCTTCAGTGGCATCTGGCCATCGTTTCATATGGTCTGCGGAGGTTGAAGTCTTGTTAGGCCCTTCGGCTAGAGGGTTTGCCTTCTCCACATCATATCGGTCGAGCCTCTTCACTTTAGTGATGCGATATGGACCCAAATACTTTGCTTTTAACTTCAGACCTGGACCGAACTGGGTCCGCTTTATAGCAACCATTTCACCGAGCTGGTATCTGTAACTATCCTTCCTATTTTTGTTATATGTTCTTTTGTTTTCTTCTTGCACTTTAAGTATCTGTTGTTTAGCTCTTATTCTAAGCTCATCTCTGTCCTGCATATAGTGATCTCTTTCCTCCTGTTGTAGTAAGTTATATATTTCGATTTCTTCTTGTCTTCTCATCTTTTTTCCTATTAACATTTCAAATGGCGTAGTGCCTATGCTCCTCTGATAGGTACTATTAATTATCATCTGTACCTTACCTACGTATCTATACCACATTCCTGGTTTTTCAATACATAGCTTGGTAAGTATAGGTACAATTATCTTTTGTATCCGTTCTACTTGACCATTACTGCGTGGAACTCCTGTGGTAATGTGAACACATTCTATGTTTTCGTCTTCGCAATACTGATGAAATTCTTGACTGGTGAAGGCTGTGCCACGGTCGGTAATAATCCTGTCTGGATTTCCAAATATCTGCTGATGAGTCCTGAGCTTGTTCAGTACTTCAGCTGTAGACGTACTCTTACATGGAAAAAGCCACACAAATTTGGTAAATGCATCTATCATAGTTAAAATATGATTATACTGCTTACGTGTATCCGTCATTTGTCCAACGTGATCTAAATGTAGGGTGCTTAATGGAGAGTCACCTTTATCAATGGGGTTGAGATACCCTTCCTGCTTGCCTTCTTTCCTATTGGCCAGTAAGCATGGTATACACGTCGTTATGTACTCTTCCACTTTCTTGCCTATCTTATCAATGTAGTAATCTTTGCTTATCAGTTCCAGAGTTTTCTTCTTTGCAAAATGGCCATGATCGTGAGCCCTTTTGATGATCTGTCTCCATCCTGGCTGGAATAACAAGCTGTTGTTCTGCGCCTTTGTATAGCAGTCCGTTGCGTAAAGTATAGTCTTTGTATGTTGTACCTTCGTTTAAAATTTTCATAATTGCGTTCAGGCCTTCGTCACCTTCCTGGGCACGTCGTATATCGCTATGAAAGTCAGATGTGATCAGTGTTACATATGGATTTCTGCTCAGTGCGTCAGCGTGTCTCATTCTCGTACCAACACGGTGTTCAATCGTGAACGTATAGTCTTGCAGTAGTAGAACCCATCGTGCTACTCGTGTAGAAAGAGCTAAATCTCTTTTGTTCAATGTTAACTGGAATGCCTTGCAATCAGTCACAATTTTGAAAAATCTTCCATATAAGTAGTGACGGAACTTCTTCACACCTTCTATTATCGCAAGAGCCTCTAATTCATAGCTGGTGTACCGGCTTTCAGCCGGTGTAGTCCGTCGACTCATATAATGAACTGGGTGAAACTCACCGTCATCCTGTTTCTGCATTAGAATCGCAGAATATGCTAAACTACTAGCATCTGTGTGCATTTGCGTTTCTGCTCCTGGATTGAAAATCTTGAGTACAGGTCCTGTAGCTAACTTCATCTTAAGCTCTTTGAAAACCCTCCGATGCTCTTCGGTGAACATAAACTTTGTGTCCTTCTTCATCAGATCGGTAAGCGGGTGTGCAATCTTAGCAAAGTTGGGGATAAACTTCCTGAAGTAAGAACAGAGTCCCACGAAGCTCTGTAGTTGCTTAACATTCTGTGGTTCGGGAAATTTTGTTACAGCGTCAGTCTTTCCCGGTGATGGCATTACTGTACCATTTTCTATCACATGGCCAAGGTATTCTACCTTCCTCACAAGCAACTGACACTTTCTCCAATTGATTTGCAAGCCATACTCTGATGCAATCTTCAGAACTTCGGCTAAACGCTCTGCCGCCTGTTGCTCGTTCTCTGCCGGAATTAAAACATCATCAATGAAGACAATAACAATTCCTCGTGTGATTAAATCCCTGAATATGATGGTGATAAACCTGGTAAATACCTTTGGACAGCTCGTGAGCCCGAAAGGCGCCCTAAGGAACTCGAACTGCGATGTCATAGTGACAAACGATGTGTATTTAATTGAATCCTCATGTACCCGCAGATGAAAGAATCCATTTTTGAGATCAAGAGCACTAAATATCTTAGCCGATGCCAATTTATCTATGTGATCCTCAATTAGGGGAAGTGGGTATTCATCTTTCACTATTTTACTGTTAATTTTTCTGTAATCAACACATACTCTAAGGCTGCCATCCTTTTTTCGTACCAACACTAAGGGACTGGAGTATTCTGAGAAACTCACCCGTATGATGCCATCGTTCAACCACTCTTGTATCTGCTTGTCAACCTCTTCTTGCTCCTTCAGTGATATACGTCGTGGACGCTGAGCCACGGGTGCGTCGTCCTTTAAAACGAGCTTCAACTCAATCGGCGCTTCCTTCGTCTGCCACGGTGTGTAGTTCTCAACCAACCTCGTTACCTGTTCTTTGACTGACGCGTCGCTCACGTGACCTAGACAATCAACAGAACAAGAAAAACATTTTACGTCATTCAGCCACTCACTACTCGGATTCATCCACACAGAACTTCCTTTCATAACTGTTACAACATTACCCAAAAACTCATTGCCTAAAATGATTTCAAATGGCATACAGTCTTTAGGAACTAAGTAAAACACTGTATCATCGTAAGCAGTGCCGTCGATTTCAATACGCGTCGTAAGTTTGCCAAAAGATTTCACCTTAGCTTGTCCGAAACCAATCATCGTAATTCTCGAACTGTCGTCGTAAGCTGGTAATTGAAGTTCGCGATATCGTTCAATTGACAAAAGATTTACGTCACTCCCACTATCCACTAACGCTGATAACACTTTATCCGATATTCGTATGTTCTTTAAAGGTTTACTTCCAATTTCGGCGTGAAAGGTTGGTTTGTTTACGTTCTGCGTAATCATGACATCTCGATTTCGATGCGTAGACGCCATGTTGAAGTCCTCGTCGCTGCGGCCAATCGTAGCCGCACTAGTGATGTCGCCCGCGTCGTTTTGATTCGGTAAACTAGGGATGTTCCGTTCCGTTTCTTCGCCGCCATACAAAGTGCTGCTACCTGCCACCGCGTTGAAGTAAACTTTCTTCGAGTGAAGTTCGTCTCTTGCAGTGCTGCCATCATAACGCCTGTTTCCGTAATTTGCACGTCGTTGATGTTCCGTTGTGGGCTTCTGCTGACTTGAGTCCGCCATCTTGCGCATTTTGCACTCTGCCGATAAATGGCCGAAATTGTTGCAATTAAAGCACTTACGACCTTGCGCTTTATGAGGACACTCCGTAATGACATGATCTTTCTCCCCGCAGGCATAACATCGTGTTGCAGGTGTTTCAAATCTCGGTCTTGACGAATAAGCTCGAAATGTTAAATCTTGAGTTCGTGTATGCTTTATGCTCGGTTTATATGACTTAGCGTTTTGCTTCGTTTTCATCTCCTCGTAAACTAACAGTTTTTCTTTTAGGTCCGCGTAGGTTTTGATGCCATAAAGAATCACTTTATTCTGCTCATCATCCTGGATTCCGTCGACGATGTATTTAATCGCCACGTAGTCTGCAATCTTGCCTTGCCTGCCTAGCGCCTTCATTGTGAACATGTAGTCGATACAGGATTCGTTTCCTTGTTTACGTCTCGCACTCATCATTTCGTGTATGGTCTTACTGTCGATTGTGTCGGGAAATTCTCTTTTTATAGCCCCTTTTAAGTCGTCCCATTTAGCGAATACTTTCTCGGATCGTAGCCATAACGCAGCGGTGCCGGTCAAAGAACGCCGCGCTACCAGAAGTCGTTGTGTTGGAGTCCAGCCAAATACTTCCCCGTTGTCGTCGATGTCTCTCAGCCACGTAGAGACCGTATAAGCCTTGTCTTGCCCGCTGAACTTGGGTATCAAAGACTCGCTGAACTGCAGCATGCCGCGTACGGGTACCTCGTCGTCGTCGCTCATGTTGATGATGATGCCGTTTCGTGATGGTGTCGCCGGTGTGTAAATTCGTAATCTTCGTTAGAAATTCTTCGTAAAATCTTCGTTAGCCTCGTAGTTGAAATTCTTCGTCATCGTCTTACAGACCGGTACATAACCTCGTTTCACACGCGGTCGCGTAATATCGTCATCCACTTATTTCCACGCTCAATCCCGGACGAGCCCCCATATGTGGGACTGAGGATGTGGAAATAAAGTAGAACGTTTTCCAAAAAACACTTGTTTTATTTAAAATTAGAAAACAGAGCAGTCAGTACGTTCACCATTCTCGCTACAACCGTTATTCCTACTTACACCTATATTCATACCTATATTCACAATATACCTCTCTCGCTCACACTCATGCATACTGTCTCGTTCTTACGTTTCGTTTCAAGCATCCATCGCTCATGCATCCTACATAAATATTTGTCGTAAAATAAAATAATGTATTTCTGCAAGGCCTCAAAGGGCTCTTTTGCATGTCTGATTCTATTCTTTTCTCTTCTTTTGGCGCTTCGGGTATTGACCTTCTGGTGAGAAGAAACGCCGGATGAAACTCACCAGTTTCTCTTTTCAAACACTCTCTACAAGTATTACAATAATATGGCGTTGATGCATGAGATTTCATAAATGCATTACATTAAACTTAAAACTACATTTATAGAGATGTAACCCTTTACATCTAGGCGTCAAAACAAGACAAATAAAAATAATAGAAAATAAACTGATAGTAAAATTAATGGAGATGTTAGAGTCTCCGTTGTCAAAATATGACTTTAGACTAGTAAATATTAAGTTGGTTGTCAACACCACTACTGATATATAAAACGTATAGATTTCAAAAAAACCGGTCAAGTGCGAGTCGGACTCGCTCACCGAGGGTTCCGTACAAACTCGTAAGTAGATACGTGAATGTTCAACAAAAACTGTATGGCCGTTAGCTTAGTAGGAGCAAATAAGTATGTGTACGATTTTTGAAAGTTTCTAAAAAACGATGCAATTTAGGAAAACCATTTTATTTTTCCTGTAATATTTAGGATGATATTAATAATTGGTAATTATTACAGATTTTTCTGTTCAGTAACTTCAAAGATAATAGGGGGGAATGGTATTTTTTTGAACGTTTTTGGTCATAAATCAAAAATCAAAAAGAAAAAAACAAAAATGGTTTTGGAATCTACAAATTGAGCCCTTTCATTTGATATCCCACTCGATATAACAGCTCTACTTTTGTTTTTCCACATCCCATTTCGGACCCCTTTAAAACAAAAGTAAAAAAGGTATAAGATTTTTTTTCTATTCAATAGGCTCGAGTCAGCGACTTTTAACACTATTCCAAGTTTCAAGTCGATAGCATCAGTAGATCCTGAGATATCTTGCTGTGACAGACGGACAGACAGACAGACAGACAGACAGACAGACAGACAGACAGACAGACAGACAGACAGAGTCGCACCATAAGGGTTCCTTTTTTACCATATTGGTACGGAACCCTAAAAAGTGGGCGTTATGGCGCAAATTTCAACGACTGTTTCGTCGATCCATATTTGGATGAAAGGTATGGACCAAAAAGTGGTAATGATTGTAACTGTCTTAAAATAAACGCACCTTAAAAACCTATTTCCTTGTTTCATTTTGAAGTATAGAATAGAGTCGGACTACGCTAAGTCTGCAGAGGTCGAAAAAATGTTTTATTTCAAGAAACACAAACAAGATGATTAATAAGTCTTGATAGTTGGCAAATATCTTTCCGTTTAATAAGTGTATAATGTGTCTATCTATGGAAATAAATATTTAGGACAGTCTTGCACAATCGATCTAGTTCCATCCAAACTAAGCAATGCTTGTATACATGTACCTACAAGTCGCAGTGTCGGAGTTCGCCCCACGAAGGAATGTCAAGTTTGTTTATGCTTGAGTGTCTTTGGTTGCGGTACAATGACGTTGACAAAAAATTGACGGAGTTCTGTTATTGGTTGTCAATCTTTTGCATGTCAGAAAATTAATGAATTGTGCTGAACAGGGAATTGAAGCCGGTGATGGTTGATCTGAGCATTTTGGGCAAAAGAACACGTCCCCGCAACCAACCTCAATGCATTTCTTCTTTACTATGTCTCTCTGTTAGTAATACTATCGAGCTCTAACTGTTGGAAATCTACACTCGACTGTGGTTTATCGGCAATTTGATGGACATCCTGACGACTCCTACCCCTTGACGCCGACATACATATATATGTCGTATCGTGATAAAATAACAACGTTACATTAGCCAAAAATATCTGATTATTGGCTTGGATAAGGTCGCAGAGAGGGCGCTAGTTATGACTGACCATCTAGTATTAGATCCTTTTTGAGTAATGCAGGCAGTTTAGATTAAAAGGAGGAAATATGACGTTGATGGATGAATTGTCAGTCATCTTTAGAGAATGTACGGAATTACGTGGCTCTTTGGGAATTTATCGTGTAACTTCGTTTATTATCACTGCGACATTTAGATTGTGTAAAGAAAGACATGAAGAGCAATACACCAGTACTCAAACTGGTGCGGATACTGGATTATTGGATGATTATTGGACAATACCACTAGGGTGGCCAAAGGTGATCCGGAACCCAAAGGTATGGTTGTAGGCCTTCCTCGTCATATAAATATAATACTGAAATACATAGAAATTATCCAAGACCCTGGAACAAATCGCTTATTTTGGTTGGAAGTTGATCGATTTGTGCAAGACTGACATGTATTGAAATACATTATAATAACCGGTATGTAGATAGATATATATTATAATAGCCGGAAAAAATATTGCCAAGTATCAAGATGAGTTAATCTTCTTGCCGTGGTTTCCCCATGGTGCCATATTTAGATTTTTGAATAAAACCTTTTTTCAATCTCTGCAAACTTAGCACAGTTAAGTTATGATACGAGTGGGCTATGTTGGTCTCAGCTTGGCTCGGTGCTACACAGCCTCGACTGTAATGACCAATGCCCACGAGTATCATACAACATTTTCCAACACGCTAGCTAATAAAAAACCAATACTTATCATTTAAAACTTCTATTTTTGTATTCATTTTGTGTTTTATCTAACAACACCTCTAGCATGTAGTAGCCAAACCCCATGCTGGTTCCGCCCACTTTTTGATATCGTCATATTCCGAAGTTAGTTTTATTTTCAAAAAAAAGATTGCTTTATTATAACAAATTTGAAAAGCTATAATTTTAATGAACTCGTCAAAACATTATGTCACATTTCGTCAACCCCCTCCCCCCTCTTAACGTGTGACGTAATTTATGGACGACCCCGTAGGTAAAATCATTAGTTATTACTAGCTTCGACCGCGTTGTTCTCGTTACTGTCCCATGGGAATAATTTACCGGAATACAAAGTATCTTATGTTTCAATCGAGGATTTGATCTACTTACATGCCAAATTTCAACTCAATCCATCCAGTTGTTACCCCGTTATTTACTTCGTGACAAACATCTAAACATCTTCACAAACTTTCACATTTATAATATTAGTGTGATGTGATTACGATAGATTTTCATAGCGTTGCGTAGTTTTTATGGACTGTATTCTCTACGCGTTGGTTAGATGGCGGGTGGAACAATTCGGATGTTGAATTTTACAACATAATATAGTCACATGGATTGGAAAATACTAAATTATCATAACACAAAAGAAATAAACCAAAAAGTTAAAAAAAAAACGATATTTTTTTTATCGTCTTAAAGAAAAATTTAAGTCAATTTCGGAATGCTTAAATAACACTGAAAAAATAAATGTACGACAACTATGTGCTTAAACGCACTTTTTCGTGCTCAAAATGGCAAAATACTATTTTTTTTATACAAACTTAGTACAGCGATATACCCGATGACGTCATCGCTTCTGCCCGTTTTGTATAGAGCGTTTTCAATGCTCAGTGCGATCTGCTACTTTTGATTACAATTTGTGGCTGTTATACTTATACAAATGTATTAGGTGTCATATAGATATTTGTTCCTCGCAAATAGTAGAATCGATTTGAGTCATTTTCAAAAAAAGATGTCCGTAATTAGGGTTTTATTAAACAAGTGTTAACTTTTACAATTTCCTGACGAAACTTAACCATACAATTTATATGGTTAAGTTTCGTCAGGAAATTGTAAAAGTTAACACTTGTTTAATAAAACCCTAATTACCTACGGACATCTTTTTTTGAAAATGACTCATTTACGACAGAAAAAAAATCGAGTCAACAGGCGAATTGCCTGCATATCCGAAAGGAAAATATTTGGACTTACCAGCTCGCGTGTCTCGGGTCGGTGATTCCAGGGAAAGTCGCAGAATTTCTTTGCCGTAGTGGATGGGTTAAGAAAGCGCGGAAGTATGCGGGATGCGAACAAGATTAATGCACAATATATCTTCTTTATATTTTACGAGCACATTATTGCGACGCGGCGTTGACAGGAAGATTTTTCATCTTCTGATGCGTCTATAGCAATGTAACATGGTCACGTTTGCCGCGAGGAGGCGCTCACAGCGTAGCCGAGCGCAGAGGTTGGTTAGGTCCTAGATATTTACCTTTACAAATGTGATATTTGTAAAGGCCTAAACACATAGTCTTTATAAAAATAAAATCACGCATTTCAGTTATTTTCACACTTAATTGGATCATGTTATTACAGACCAACTGTTATCTTGAATTAAAAACATTTGAAAACACGCATATCAACAGTTGTTATCGTATGGTTAGGTTAGCGACACAATTAGCGATATCAATATAGGAAAAAAACGGTTTCTAATCGTATCTGTGCCTCGCGCATTGCGATAGATTTTGGAAAACGGAGGTTTCCGAGTAGCCTTCGGGTGGACACAGCCCTCTTGGCGGCGCCTGCAGCGCGCGCAGCACGACAGAGGCGCGGCGTGCAGCCGGCCGACAGCCGCGCCGCCGAGCCCGAGTGCTGAGCGGCCGAGGCTTTAATTAGCACCCTTTTAGATAATGATAGAGGATCGACTCACGGCGCCCTTTACTTTCTACGGCGCACTAGGGCGCCGCGGTGCACACTTTGGGAGCCCCTGCCCTATGAGACTTACCTAGCTCTTTAATAGGAATCCTAACCAAGTGGGTAGGTAACTTACGATTCTGCAAGCACATTCGCTAGCCACGGCCTCTAGTGAGTGAGTATATTCGCTGACCGCTCAAAGTGAAACGTTTCAACCATTCCTTATGTCGAGTGTGTAATCCTGATCGAGCTAATGGGAGTTTTAGTTGTCAGTTCGCTACCCCTAGCCTAGCTAAGGAAACTCTGAAAAAAAGCTTAGCTGAGTCTGACCATGGTCAGAGTGAATGTAAGCCGGGATATCCGAATCCCGGGGCAAATCAGGACAAATGTTGTCGCGAGGAGATCGCTTCCACTGGCGGAGGCGACGCTATGTGCCTCGGGTTTGGTGACGTTCGGGTCCGACCATCGGACGGAACGCACCGAATACGAATTTGGTACTAGTAGCCACGTATCACGCGGTGCGGTGATGGGCGCTCGTGGGTACCTAAATACCTTTTTTTTTTTTTTTAACTAGAAAAATATTTAAGTCCACATTTTTCATGGCGGATTAATAATATACCTAATGATACATTCTCCCCGATCCGCAAGAATAACTACTTGTTAGAAATGTATAGTAATGCATCTATAACTGGTTAATGTAAACATAAAATATAGAAAGTAAAAATGTAAACAAGTGCAAACAAAACCTAAAACTAAATAAACATAAAAAAATTATAAAAAGAACACCCCGTCCAGCAAGTCTGCCTGCGGCATAGTCCCCATTACGCTGGCGGCGTTACCTCTCTGTATCGCGAGAACTACACATGGGATGCGTTTTTTCTTGACAAAATTGTATATTCCAGTTCTTTTCAAAATGTATTGCATCATGTTGTTTGCTATAAGGGGGCCAAATGTCATGTGGTTTAAAAATATAATTCTAAAACACGCATATTTGTTATTGTTGGACATTACGCACACGTACAATTCGCCTGTTGACTCGTTTTTTTTTCTGTCGTAAATCGATTCTACTATTTGTGAGGAACAAATATCTATATGACACCTAATACATTTGTATAAGTATAACAGCCACAAATTGTAATCAAAAGTAGCAGATCGCACTGAGCATTGAAAACGCTCTATACAAAACGGGCGGAAGCGATGACGTCATCGCTTCATTCTATCGCTGTACAGTTGTATGAAAAAAATAGCATTTTGCCATTTTGAGCACGAAAAAGTGCGTTTAAGCACATAGTTGTCATACATTTATTTTTTCAGTGTTATTTAAGCCTTCCGAAATTGACTTTAATTTTTTTTTAAGACGATAATAAAAAATTCTTTTTTTTTTAAACTTTGAGGTCTCATAACTTTTTATTTTTTATACATTTTTGGTTTATTTCTTTTGTGTTATGATAATTTAGTATTTTCCAATCCATGTGACTATATTATGTTGTAAAATTCAACATTAGTCAACATCCGAATTGTTATCTGGCGGTTAGCGGCATGAAACAGCGCGCGATAGTAACTTAGGTAAATACCGACGACCATCACGGAGGGTTTTTTATTTCTTTTGCGGTAATATTATTGAAAAAAAAAATTACTTTTATGAACTATTCATTAAAAAATCGTCAGTACTTTAAAAAAAAACACGTATCTGATACTGAACCCAGGTATAAACACTGCAGTAAGTGTATATAATAATAATAATAGTTTTTATTTCGACCAACTTGGATCATAGTGTTAGTAATCTTATATCTACGTACTACGTACGTACGTATAATAAGTTCGTATGTAACTTCTTACGTTGTTGACACGATTTTTAGATGCAAGTTTTTTTCAAAGTAGTGGGGTCAATTTCTTTACGCCCAAACTAAATATAGGGAAAATCGTAACGAAAATGAGAAAAAATCTCAGTTTCGTTACGACTTTTCCAATATAACCCCTATAGCGAAACTGAGAAATTCAAAATTTGTACGGAAAATGTGGGACATTTTGGAAAACTTTTTTTATTTCATTTAATGAATAACTCAAACTCAATTCCTTATCACAGGTCAGTTGCTTACAGACGAGATATATAACTATGTAGGCATAAGTATTTACAATATTTATCAAGATTCAAGTTCCAAGTTATAATTATACAAACAATATAAAGGACTTAATGCCATACCTGGCCATAAAGTGGCTTTTTCCGCACGCTGCGCGTACGGAAAATGCCGCTTTCTGGCCAAATGTACACATAAAATGATGTACACAACACGGGAGGTAGCCCTCGATCGCATATTTACGTCCCTCGCTTGCAGCTCGGGCCGCAAACATCTGTGATCTCGGGCTTTCTTTGTATTACCACCCTAGTTGTGTAATGTACTTACTATTATTGCATGTATGACAGGTTTATAATAACCATTCTGGTCATTTAGGAATTCTTGTAAAGTATAGTAGCTTTTGTTTTGGAGGAAATCTTTTAACAATTTTAACCATTAGATAATAACTTATTGAATTAATTACTATTTTCTATAAATTCACTATAACTATAAAACGCCCGATCGACAAGCCAAGTTTTAAGTTGGTATTTAAAATTAACTAGAATAGTTGCAGCGGTGACTGACTCTGGCAAGTAATTGAATACTGAATGATGGTGCTCATGATTTTGAGTAAAATGGTATAAGACACACCATGATCAGACAAAAAAAGTAAAAGGTACATTTTTCTGCAATCGACCCAGTGACGAAATGTAGGTACTCAACTCATGCGGATTTGGCATTACGACAGCGCTAGGTAGATGCTTCCTAGCATGACAACTCGATATCAGTATCGAGGTTAGTTCAATGGTCAAAATAAACGTACTACTTCGCGTTGTACTTCGCATAAAATAATTATACTGAATATCGGTTCCCCGCCGGTTAACCCTTTAACGCCCAAAGTTCACCGAGGTCGGGAGCTCAGGCCTCCACGGGGCTCAATTGTCGTAATTATTCTGGTTATGAAAAAAATGCCATAAGACGATGTTGTAAGGTGGTTATTCTTGCTTTATAATTTTGATTCTGCCATAGCTGAACAGTGTCGGATTAGCCCATAAGCAAATTAAGCAATTGATTAGGGCCACACGTCTTGGAGGGCACTAGCAACAGCACAAAAAAACTGCTAGCACATTGAAAGGTAAGGCTGTTTGATTTGAGAACCCGCGCGTTGAAAATTTTTTAGAAAATTCGTTAGTGTCAGATGCGTGTTTTTTAGGGTTCCGTAGCCAAAATGGCAAAAACGGAACCCTTATAGATTCGTCATGTCCGTTCGTCCGTCCGTCCGTCCGTCCGTCCGTCCGTCCGTATGTCACAGGCATTTTACTCAAAAACTACACGATGGATATTGATAAAATTTGGAATATAGGTGTCTTGTATAAGCCGCTACTTAGTTTGGTAGTTAAATAACTAAAATAAATATTTTTAGGGGGGGCACTCCATACATGTTACAGAACCTAAAAAAATTTTTTTTCAGAAAATATCAACGTGAGCTACATAGTTCGACAGCTCTTTCAAAAACATTTTAAGGTTTTAAAGTAAGGTTTTTGATTAAGTGAATACCTTTGGAAATAATCGCTCCGAAAGTTGTGAAAATTGTGTCCCCCCCCCCCTCTATCTTCTAAACCGTGAGTCCGAAAAATATAAAAAAAATTACAAAGATAACGCTTAATTAATACTTTCAGCGAAAATTATTTTCAACAAGATCTGATTAACCGTTTTTGAGTTATTGCCGATAAACTGCGCTTCTCAACAAAAGGACGTAATTGCTATGAAGATACGGTCTTTTGTTGTTGTAATTTTTTACATCGTATTTTTTACCTTATAGTTATTTCCCTTATAGTTAGGGCTATGGAACCCTACACTGAGCATGGTGCGACATGCTCTTGGCCAGTTATTTTAGTAATGACGATACCTACGTGGCTTGTTTAGGGCATCAAGTGCTGTTCCTTAAAGACAATTAACAAAATCTATACAACTTTGTACATGTGACTTTACGTCAAAAGTTTTTTTATTGCTCAAAAGTCATACTAAATCATACGAAGTACATGATACACACAGATCCTGAAAAGTTGTCATTTTGCAGATGCGTCGTTATTTGACCAAGTGTAGGTACGAATTACTGCTACATATCAGTTCCATGACCTCGTGACACTACATAGTGACGTATTCGTTTTTCGTCTAATTATTGATAATGATCCTATCCAGTTCTTATCTTAGAGTCCGTACTACTATAAAGTTAGGCGCCGAGTGCCGGCAGAGCACACTGCAGACATTGCCTCCCTCCTGTCCAGCTTCAGCCATAGATACTCTGTCAGCTGCCAGCGCGAGACTTTTTTCTGGAATTCATCTTACTTTCTTCTCGACTAGCGATTTCTCAACATGGCATCCGCTTTCGGAATATCTGGTAAGTAATTTTTTTTGGCTATACTACACATGGGATGCGTTTCTTCTTGACAAAATTATTATACATATCTATATAATTTGGAACATAAATTGGTCTGGGACGAGTAAAGTTCATGAGATGAGCATACATGTCGAACTCTTCTCGATAGCGTGAATCTCGTAAGTGTGTACAGCTAGAGTCAACTATTTTTAGGGTTCCGTACCTCAAAAACCCTTATAAAAAGTCTACGGCCCCTTGAAGGTGTGAAAAAAATCAAATTTCTAAATTAACGTGAAAAATAGATACGGCCGCTTATGCCGTAAAAAACGTTCAATGGGTACTTTCAGTTGACTTAGAACTCATAGTGGCGTAGCGCCCTTAGCGCCTACTGTATTAGGTATTGAAGAAAATTGGTAACGTCAGTTTATATATTTTTTTATTTCATTAAAATTTTACTTTTCGTGTTTTTTTTAAGCAAAGTCGTGTATACAATTGTCAATATCAATTTGTATGTCACGTTCGATGGCCAATATACCTAAATTTCTTAGCCTCAACGCGGACATAGTTAACCGCAGGTAATTTGGAATCCCCAGCGCCCACTGGGGGGAGGTAGCGACCACTTTGGGAACCTATGATCTAGGTTAATTTCGCTGACGCCAAATAAAACAGAAGTTCTTCAAAAGTCATACTTTTGGGCCAGATTTTGCAGTTGTTGGAATCTTTCTCGAATTTCTACGGTTATTTTGTCTATAATTTTTTAATGTATGATAGACAAGCATTTAATAATTCAGTAGATTTCTCAAAAATCAGGTAGATCTACTGCTTTATCAGTAGATCTGGCAACACTGGTGACATGGCGCCAGCGCGCCAGTGCGTGTCGCCTTTTTTCTTACAAGTCAAATTAAATTAAGTTCTAATTCTAATACAAATAACATAGAAATAATCGGTAAACGTACTTGTTTGTGATTTAAAATTTAAGAGCATAAATTTTCCCTGGGGCGATTTGAAAAAGGGTTTCCTTATTCTACCTAGGTATAGAAAAAATGCTGGGTTTATACCGCCCCTTCCATGCGCCGCCCGAGGCTATAGCCCCCCGACCCCCCCTTGCTACGTCACTGTCTTGAACCAGTGAAGTACAGTTCCTCGCATTCCGAGACACTCAAGTTTGGCTAAGAGAATGGGAACAGAAGTGGTGGTGGTGGAAGTGTAGTAGTTTCTGAGATATCTGGCTGTGACATATGGACAGACGGACAGACAGACAGACGGAAAAACAGACAAACAGAGTCGCACCATAAGAGTTCCTTTTTGTCCATTTTGGTACGGAACCCTAATAAGAAAGAATATAAATGATTTGTTTTTAGGGTTCCGTAGCCAAAATGGCTAAAAAGGAACCCTTATAGTTTCGTCATTTCCGTCCGTCCGTCCGTCCGTCCGTCCGTCCGTCCGTCCGTCCGTCCGTCCGTCCGTCCGTCCGTATGTCACAGGCATTTTACTCAAAAACTACAAGACCTATACTGATGAAATTTGGAATATAGATGTCTTGTAGATGCCGCAACTAAGTTTGGTAGTTAAATAATAAAAATAAAAAAATCTAGGGGGGGCACTCCATACATGTAACAGAACCTAAAAAAAATTTTTTTCACAAAATGTCAACGTGTGGTACATAGTTCGACAGCTCTTTTGAAAACATTTTAAGGTTCTTAAGTAATGTTTTTGATTAAGTGAATACCTTTGGAAATAATCGCTCCGAAAGTTGTGAAAATTGTGTCCCCCCCCCTCTATCTTCTAAACCGTGTGTCCGAAAAATATAAAAAAAATTACAAAGATAACGCTCAATTAATATTTTCAACGAAAATTATTTTCAATAATATCGGATTAACCGTTTTTGAGTTATTGCCAGAAGCGCAGTTTATCAACTGCGCTTCTCAACAAAAGGACGTAATTGTTATGAAGATACGCTCTTTTGTTGTTGTACTTTTTTTTACATCGTATTTGCTATGGAACCCTACACTGAGCATGGTCCGACATGCTCTTGGCCAGTTATTTTGTATTTTTAGTGGTGGTTTGTTATATTTATTTGCATGTTTTTTCGTCTTGCATGTAAGTGCATGAAGAAATACGCAAGTCATTATAACGGGCTAGCACTAATTACCTACACGATAATTATCATAAAGCGGATTAGCAAAGCAATATTTTTGTTTTTATTTAACATGGACTTCCGCAAAGTAACGCCTGATTCAATCGATTATTGTTTTATTTAAATTTTATTGTTTACAAAATAAGATTATAGTTTACAGTCGTCAAATTGAAATTTCTTGATATAGGTAATTTTCGGTTGAGTTTCTATGAAATAAATGATCTGTAAATTGATTACCTCTATTCAACTAAATGAAATTGTGGGTGTTCCTTGTTTTGCCGACAAACTTTACATCGAATATCATTTCATCGAAAACATATAACAAATATGTACATATTATGAGAAACATTATCTGTGAAACAAAATTCTACAAAAATATTGTCGATAAAACAACGCACAGGCGAACTAGATATACCTAGAAGCTTGTGCGGAATCCTCGGTGCGCGAGTCAGACTCGCACTTAACCGGTTGTTTTACCTTTAAAGTTAAAATTGCATTGGTACCTCCGCTGACCCGAGCGCTCTGTTACAGCGCTGTCCGTCCGCCTGCTGCTGCTGGCGCTGCTGGCGCTGACGCCGACCGGCGCCGGCGCGGACGAGGTCACGTGGCGCATGTGTAAGCAGGAGGGCGACCGCCGAGGCCGTGTCTTGGACTCCCCTTTGGACTACAAAGCCACTAAGTTGGGTCTACGCGAGTGCCATATAACCGAGATCAGAGGCGGCGATTTCGGGGGCCTCCCCAACTTGGAAAAGATTATTGTAGATAGAAACAGTATTGTACGCGTGGACTTGGCTGCTTTTAGTCCTGTCTCAAAATTACGGCAGCTGGATATAAGTGGCAACGAGTTGCGCGTGCTGCCCGTCTTCGACGACCCATCTTTGTTCCCCAGCTTGGTCGAACTGAGCCTAATGTCGAACCAGTTAACTGTAATACAACACGCCAATACCTTCTCTGGGTGCATTAAATTAGATTCACTGAGTTTAGATAATAATCTCATTGAATATATCCATCCAGAGGTATTTAAACCCTTAACTGAATTAAGTAGCATAAGTTTATCCAACAATGAAATAGCATATATACCTAAAACAATGTTTGTTAACAATAAAAAGCTAAAACATTTGCACTTATATATGAACCGCATATCATACTTGCCTTTTAACTTAGTCACCGAGCTCAGTAACGCAGGCGTTCACCTTACAACCTTTTACTTCTCCTATAACCCCTGGTATTGCGCCTGTCTACTGGAGCTGATCGCGGACGTGAAGACAGCAGGTGTGACTAACGACGAGTACCACGGCACGTGGCCGGTGTGCAGGTACTACGGCGCGTACCCGTGCAGCAGACACCCCCCCGGGTTGCTGCGCGCCCCGCCCCGCGCGCCCGATAGCTCTCCCTACACCTCTCTATAGTCCAATCAAAATAATATAAAAACACAAGTAAACCTAGAGTACATTATACAACTAGGGCGGTAATACAAAGAAAGGCCGAGGTCGCAGATGTTTGCGGCCCGAGCTGCAAGCGAGGGACGTAAATATGCTATCGAGGGCTTTATTTATTACCTCCCGTGTTGTGTACATAATTTTATGGCCAGGTGTGGCATAAAGAATATTTAACTACTTTTTGCTAAATTATGATTGTATAAAATGTTACGACACATCAGAATACTACAATTCTATATTTATGTTGTGCCGAACGAATCAAAAGACATTTTAATGTTATCTACCGCGAGCGCAACTCATTCTACTTGAAAATAGATAGACTTAACGTTAACGTTACACGTTAACCACCGTTTGACGTTAAAATTACAAGACAGAAATGAGTCATTTTCAAAAAAAGATGTCCGTAATTAGGGTTTTATTAAACCAGTGTTAACATTTACAATTTCCTGACGAAACTTAACCATATAAATTGTATGGTTAAGTTTCGCCAGGAAATTGTAAAAGTTAACACTTGTTTAATAAAACCCTAATTACGGACATCTTTTTTTGAAAATGACTCAAATATGTAATTAATCCGTTGCACATTTGTTGTTGTTGTTTCCAGAACACGGTTTCGGTTCATTGCTATTTTATTGTTGTTTAGATTTATAATTTCGTGTCCTGTGTAAGATACGCAGATATCGATACCTTTAGACTCAAAGGGTGTAAATGCCGTAGGTTCTAATGGCGTTTACGCCTTTTGAGTCTAAAGGTATCGATATATGGCTGCGATATCGCTAGCAGTGCTGCATCTGTCTCTCTTACATATTATGAGTGAAACGTTAAGGTACGACGCTGCCGCAACTAGAAAAAAGAGAGAGAGGAGAGGGAATTGAGGGAGCTCCTCTACGGGCCTCCGGGGAGACCCCCTGATTCCCTTTCCTCTAGCTAGCTAGACTTTAATAAATTACCAACCTGGTAACTATCTCTTCTGTAAGCTGTACAAACAGCTATCACTTGCTAACTTTATACCTACAAGTTAAATAAAAAAAATATACCTATATAAAAAGACTCAAAAATAAAAAATTAAAAAAAAACAAACTAAATAATGAAAAAAAATATATATATATTATGAAAGGGATAAAAAGAAAGCTATCCCAAACAAAAAAGAATAAATGAGCTACCTTAAAGGGTAAACCTCCTATCTCATGTAAATAGCTAACTCAAGGCTTGTACAAAAACAACTCTCTCTTAGGCTAAGATAACTAAAATTGTTCTATAAGTCACTAGAATAAGTACCTTTACCTCTCCCATTGACCACAATCACCTTTCAAAACACTGTATTGCATTAAATCTCCCATTGCATTGTATAATCACAACCCCTCTTAATAAACTGTTAAACTCAGTCACCACTTAATGTAAATCGTAAACACGACACGATATTCTATTTTTAGAAAACGATGCTAGCCCTCTTTTTCTAAAAATAGAATTTGCACATCACGCCCCATCCCGCTCATACTCGCCATAACCCAATCTCGCCTCTCGCTCACCCACCGTTCATCCTATACGCTCCGCCTCCTTCATTCAAAAAACTCATTCATTATCCTCGTTGTAAGTCTTACTAGTTTTAAGTATTATATTGTATATTTTTATTACCCGTGCACTACCTGTAAGACAGAATCCTACTTGTGTTTTGCTTTATTAAATCGCATTGTTATCTAGTAATGTTCGTTTTATTTTGATTTATGCCAGTATCAACAATCCGCAGCAGTTATATATTTGTATGATTTACATACGTCGTTATCGCGGGTGCAAAAACGATTTGACAGTACAGAAAGATTATGAAAAACAAGCAATAACAGACGCGATACTCATTTTGAGGAACATTTATGCCTACACGTACGAGTTTAAAATTTATCAACATTAATTTCTATATTGCTAAATAAAATGTTAGCAATACGCTTAAGGGTAATATTTCTCAACGATTCTGGAGATGAATGATTTCCACCCATTTTTAAGATGTACGTACACATGATACGACTTCTGGATACGTCAAACTTAATATGCTTAGTGCAATCTATATTTTTTTATTTCCATTTTTTTTACATTTGCGCACTTAATTGCCAGTTATACAACCTACTAAAAAGAGTGTGTATGTATCATATTTAATATCAAGTTTTTAAGTGAACGCATACAGTTATTTCTTTTTGTAAAAAATAATGTAGATATGTAGTTCTTGTAAAAGGGTAGGTATAAAACCCCCGAAAGAAAACTAACTTAACCTACTAAAAACTAACTAAACGTAAAATTTGCGACTGTGCCATGTACCATAGGTGCGACTAAAGTGATTAGTCGTACACATGTACGACTACTCATTTTAGTCGCACCTTTGGTTTTTCGTTCGGACGGTTTATTATTTACATTTGTAAAATGGGTATATTTTTAAAGACTGATTTTGGACAAATGAGGTAATTTTTGGTCAATATTTTTGGACTACTTGTAGCTCCTTCTTAGACGACTACTATCTCAAATCCGCCAAAAATGTTATAAGACTAACATTTTTGGCGGATTTGGTTTACGCGGGCTTGTTTTCCGCAACTCGACGACAAACATGCGCCTATTTTGCGTGAAAATGTTAGTTATGTTGTTTTTGTAAACATGCCTTCAATTTTTATAGACCTTTGCTAGCGAAAACTCTTGACATGTAAAGAGCTTCTTAGATGCTTATAGCTGTAGGCAGATTATGTCCGTTTCTACCAAATAGGCATTCTGTTATATGTGCTCTTTATTTCATTTGTAACTGCACCCGCGATAACGACGTATGATGATTTAGGAACTTCCGCAATATTTTTTGGAGTAGGTGTAGTTTTCTACTACTAATATAATAAGGGTCTCTCAAGCTATGCTAGCCGAGTGGTTCGGACATGCGCCTTTCAAGCAGGGGTCGTGGTTCAAATCCTGGCTCGTATCAATGAGATTTTCGGAACGCATGTACAGTCAAGGAATTTAATTTCCAACCCACCTAAGGTCCAATATCGTATAGCATACTGTCATCATAAGAGCTAGCTAGACTACGACGTTACTTTGACATATCACACGCATTGTTTTGTGTCAGTAACTAGGTAACAGATTAACAACGTTGACATGGTGAACTGAAATTTGGAACGTCAAGGCACTATCAATAAAGTTAAAAACTAAAACCCGACTACGAAAAAGTCTAAAACAAGAATCTTAGGTTTTAGTTCGCTAGGTACAGATAAATTGCAATTTTTTTAATTTAGAGAACGTTTCGAGTATGCCGTCAATCGTTCGTAGTCGGAGGCCCCGGCAAGAAGACAAACAAAAAAGGGGCCTCCGACTACGAACGATTGACGGCATACTCGAAACGTTCTCTAAATTAAAAAAATTGCAATTTATCTGTACCTGGCGAACTAAAACCTAAGATTCTTGTTTTAGACTTTTTCGTAGTCGGGTTTTAGTTTTTAACTTTATTTTATTTACGTATTTTTAGTTATTATTCAGTTACGGTTTTAAGCGCCTTTTCCTTCCTAAGAACCATATCAGGGTGTGAGGCCAACGACCGAGCTCTTTCATGAGCACCCTCCATTTAATAATATTTAATGACAAGAATTACAACAGTAACACTTAGATACATGGCTTGCTTACAACGATATAAGACGCTTTATGCTTTGCTTTTGTCCCGCTTAAAATTACTACGGGACGGGGTGTTTGCGGAAGAGCTCGGTTTTCGGCCTCGCAGCCCGAAACTCGGCCTTCGGACTTGCAAAAATTAGACTAATAGGTATACGTAAGTAACCAGCGGCGCTCGGTGCCTTTGGTCCAACGCGGTATTCGGTCTTTGCCCGCTTAAAATTATTGCGGGATACTGGATTATTGGGTGTTTGCTGAGGAGTTCGGCCTTTGGCCTCGAAGCCTGAAGCTCGCCCTTCGGGCTCGCAAAAATCGGACTAATAGGTATACGTAAGTAACCAGGGGCGCTCGGTACATTTGGTCCGACGCGGTATTCGGTCTTTGTCTTGTGTGTTGTTTTGTGGCTATGTGCGGTACTGCTTGCGAAGGAGAAACAACATGAATTGATATGTTACTACTACTAGAATGATTTATAGATTTAGATTATAGATATCGATTTAGGGCCTTATCACACTGGCGATTTGCGGGCGAGTTTTCATACGTGTCCGTCAAGATAGCTTACACCGTAAAGATATTCAGAATCTGATGCAGCCAATAAATAATACCCAAATAGTACCGACGAAATACCGTGGTGAAAAAAATAGTACCCTTAAACTTTTCGAAATATAAGGCCTGTTCACGGTGTACGCTATACTGGGCGTCAAGCTGGCGTACACCGTTTGTATCTCTGGAACGGCTTTGTTTTTGGAAACGCTTTATATCTCAAAAAATAGTACTCAAATAGTACCCTAGGGCCCTAAAATTTCATTTCTGTAGCTATCGTAGAAGCCGAGATATTCCATGACTTAACGGTGTACAAAATTTCACACCGTCAAGCTGGCGTACCCGGGAATTTCTTATAGAAAGAGCTCACTATATCTCGGCTTCTACGATAGCTAGAGAAATGAAATTTTAGGGCCCAAGGGTACTATTTGAGTACTATTTTTTGAGTTCGCCGCGAGTGACATTTGTATGGAAACTCGCCCGCGGCTCGCTCGCAAATTGCCAGAGTGATAAGGCTCTTACAGTCAGCTGTAAAAAGATAATACATGGTTACCGTATTTAGAAACATCTTTACTTGAAGTTTATTACAATTAAAGAGTAGATATTTTTGAGTGCATTTAATACGTATGTCTGCTGTTTGCCTGAGTCCAAGACTTACTTTTCAAATATGTTGCTACATTAAAAGAAGTTTTTAAGGAGATAAGTATGTTTCTTTGTTTGTATGAAATTATGAAAAATATCTTGGCCACCGCATACTGTGCTACTGCTTCAGGGCTGCGGAAACCAAACTATCCCGGCCGGTAGTATTCATTCACTCTTTTTCTAGAAGCGGATCTTTCGGAAATCTGAAAGGGTTAATTATGTATTTTAGGTGCACTGAGTTATTCAATTCATACTAACCAATGTCGATACAAAATATCGACTTCATCTTAGCCACACCTCTAGTTGAGTAGCTTAGCAAATTGTCATTGCGGATAGGGAAAATCGACTTGTACAATTATTTCAATATTAATACAACAATACGTACCGGTGATAATATATGCCTCCTCAGACATATTTTTAAATCTGCTCGCAGTGAGGCAGCATATTTACGGCATTACAACGATTTTATTTCAACATTTTTGATGTGACACAACACACGCGTCAGTTGGCGGCATGAAAATGAAATGTATTCGGCAATGTTCGCAAATACGAAGTTACCCGATATCTCTCAATACCAATGACACATGTAAAGGTCTAGCATAGCAGGCCATTAGGATATTTAGCAGGTGTCAAAATACCAATATATGTTTTTTCTTTTTCTTTCAAATATATTATGAAAGTAACGGGTGATGACGTTTCGTGCCACGACTGCCATAACTGCATATTATGCTAGCCCTTCTGTAACGAATCGTCGGAGATCAAGCTGTTGAATATCGTTCTTGTTGTTATTAAAATGAAAATATTGTTGCATAATATACTTGTATCAGCATTTGTGATACATTTTTGCAATAGGTTTTTAAAGCTCTTTAATTTGATATGTAACTTGATGGTACTCGATGACTTTTATTTTTTAATCCTTGAGTTTTTTGAGAATCACGGCCTTTATATTAAATTTCAGTTTCAACTAACTAGCCTATAACCCGCGCAGAATCAAGACGAATCTAACGATACCCCACATGTTTGAATCGCTTTAGTAGTTTTTGAGTTATGAGGGAACAAACGAACATACAAACATACATACATACATATATACATACGGTGCTAAAATCATAACCCTCCTTTTTGCTTCGCCGTAGTCGGGTAAAAAAGGTCGACAACCGCGGAATCGAAATTCGAAGAAAGTCCATCTTTCTCGCTCTTGCAATATTCGAATGAAAGGAACGCAGATAACGAAATTTAGATTATCGACGTTTGTGGTAGACTTTCCGGAGTCTGGATTCGGAATTATTTTAAAATGTTCTCGATTGACACTGACACCAACTGACACGTATTCGTAATTAGATGAGCAAATGACTTCGCAAAGAGGTTATCTTTAATATGCAGTGACAAATAATACGTATTGACATTTAAATACTATTACTGAAATAGAAATTTCGACCTTAATGCATTGTGAATTCTTAAAAACATTTCAATGAAAAGGGTAGGAAATTAAATTCCTTGACTGTACCTACCTACTTACGAAATATTATTAGATATTTGTGAAGAAATTGAAAGGTGTGTGTGAAGTCCCTAATGCGCAGCTAGCGTGGGGCTACAGCACAGCCCATTCCACGGAAGAAAGAGACAGCCGCCCATGCACTCTCGTCTGTGAGCAGTGTTCGGCGATTTCTATGCAACTCGGGGTGAATGACCGCAATCATTATAATACTGTCAAAATATTACCAGCACCGAAATAGCGTTTATTTTTCGAACAGTTTTATTGGTATCGCGGGCCAAGGGGCGTATCCATATCACTATTTCTACGCGGTGTGGCATAGAAATCCCCGAACACTGTCTATGAGAGTAGGCCTGTGCCCAGCAGTGGGACGTACCTATATAGTAGATGATGATAATTAATAAGGGTCTCTGAGCCAAGCCGCGGACGGACGGACGGACACGGGCGTCGCGTCGCCAGCTGACGGTGCTTGTGGGGGCAAGTTGGTATAAATGTCGCCGCCAACTGGTTTAGTTAGCTATTTGGCTAGCTGCCTAGCCTTTTCATTAAACACACTCCTTATTTTAGGTTAGGTTGTTAGTCAGCTTGTGTCCCTCAGAACAGAAATAGAAGCCCCGCGCAGCGGGTCTTCCTCGACCTGCTGACGGGTCATAGTTTAGTGAAAAGGCTTGGCAGTTAACCAAATGGCTGGTTAAACCAGTTGACTGCGTCATAAGTATGGACGGTGAGAAAAGTATGCAATGTAGGTACAGTCTAGAGCACACTTGTAGCGGCGTTTTTCTGAGGATATGAACTTTTGAGGTTTATGTAGCTTAAATCTTAAAATCTAAATTCCTGACGTTCGATTGGGTTTGAATTGGGTATACTTGCGTATCTTCGGTGACGATCCACTAATATGCAACTGCAGTATCATGGAGCTGGTCTGAGGATGATGGAGTTGGAAGGTGACCATGCGATCATCCAAATTACATAAGGACCTTAAAATATATAGCCAGCCGGAGCCTCTTTAACAAAGAACTGAAGCATGTCTTAAAAGCCGCGGCTACCTATGTGTGCGTGCTGCTCGCAATAGGAAAAAACTAATTGATGTGTGCGTGTGGCTCGTCGCTTCAGTTCTCTGTTGCCGAGGCTCCGTCCGGCTATTAATTTTAAGCCACCGTGCTTGGGCTCGTTCGATTGGTTTCGACATGCAGTTTGCGATTATACAAAAGAGCTACAATAAGTTCTTGGCGGAAATAAAAACAATATCGTCAGGCCGGGTTGCGATCGCGAGAGGTTATCATCGGCCCCGCGGTGACGCCAGCACTCTCCAACACTCGACTACCACGAGTACTAGGTATTTTAGAAGCCTCTATCGGAGATTAGCGTTGACTATGTAAATAGATCTGTCCGTCCTAGTTAGATCACTATTGATTAAGCGTTTGATCTTATCATTATAATTAAACTCTATAGAGTTTCATATAATTCTTATAAAAGTTTATCGCAATAACTTAAATCGCCTCTGTCTGTCATCTCCTCAATGTATTGCATCATGTTATTTGCTCTGTTACTAGTACAAGTCAAATGTCATCTTGAATTAAAAACATAATTTGAAACAAAGCATACCTATCGTAACAGCTGTTATCGTACGGTTAGAGACACAACAATGTAGGAAACATGTAAATTCTAATCATATACCTCACGCTTTATGATAGATTTTGATAAGCTTAGGTTTCCGAGTAGTTATAGTAGGTTTACGAGTCTTGGCGGACACAGCCCTCTTGGCGGCGCCTGCAGCGCGCAGCACGACAGAGGCGCGGCGTGCAGCCGGCCGACAGCCGCGCCGCCGAGCCCGAGTGCTGAGCGGCCGAGGCACAGAGGTGCAGGCCGCCTGAGCAGGTGCCGCCCTCGAGCTTATGTCCCAAGCTACGAGCCGTATAAAGCTTATGTGCTATTTGAGCTCTGCCACCACAGCAACTCATTGCATTGTTGAGAAGAACCAGTGTAATTACAGGCAATGAGATATTAGGCGATTAGTCTTCAGGGTGAGAATGCGTCTTTTACATTTGTGGTCGTATATGTTATTGTAGCTATTTACAATATCTGCTTCTCGTCACGTGGTCTACCTTTATCAGCGAGTCCCTCATCCCGTAGTGAACGGGTATTCATCGACCCGACACAAAGACATGCGTATTTTGTTTTACGCTTCTTTATCAAGTGTGGTATCAATGTGGATGAAACGAAACTAATCGTTAGTAGCGACACGCGTGAAATGGCTTATTTTCAGTGGAAACTTAAACTGTGAAATATTCGTAGTTTTAAGTGCCTTATGAAAGGAAGACATACAAGATATGCCAATCTTTTCTAGGTATCATAAGAATTTTATCAATATGTACAGGGACTCTTTAAATTTCATTTCAATTTGGTTTTCTTATTTTCCTACCAGCTCCATTTATATTAATAAATTGGGTCATTCGACCTAATGAAATTAATTAAAGTCGGTTTTCTAAAGACAATTTACTATATAAGAGTATGAAGCTTTGCTGATAGGTACATTTACCTAGTTCCCGGGATAATTCAACAGTATGGTAATTTCAACCTTGTAACTAGGGTCTGATGGTGGAGTCAGGAGGTGGCCGGGGAACAACTGATAATTTAAAATGAAACCGTTTAATATTAAGCCATTGTCTTAAGTGTTTTTATAGAGGAACCCGAATTACTGCTAGAGTCTGTGCGGAAAGAGAATAGGCGAGGCGAAAAACTGAACTAACCTAACCAGTATGGCATTTTTTTTTGCAAATACGGTAGAAAAGCATTACAGCGCCCCCAAATCTAAATCCTATTCTCTTTCCGCACAGACTCTATATACGCAGTGCCACGACCTCGTGACGCTACATAGTGGCGTATTAGTTGTTTGTCTAATTATTGAAACTGATTCTATCCAGTTCTTATCATAGGGCCATCCTCTAGGCATGGTCGTGCGCCATGTACACGACCTCGCGCTGAGCGGCGTCGCGGGAATAATGGCGTGCACTCATTGGTCAATTGGTGGCAATTAAAACACTAGTAATGTAAAGTAAAACGCACTTGTGTGTAATAAGTTACGTTCCGCGCGTAAGAACCATGAAATAAGAGTCACTTTATGCGGAATATGCCGATTATGATGGCAAGCGGGCGACCGCCGCCGACCCGAGCGCGTGGGGCCCCGCGCACAGTGCCCCTGCTTCACCCCCTCAATATCGCGACCAGCCAGGTCCTACCGGGCCTTAATTTACTTACACAGAGAAAATAAGGCAAGTTTTAAGTACACAAAAGTACAAAACAAACATTAATAGTGTCTACCTCTACGAAAATACTGAGTGAGTTTTAAATTGAGAATCTAATCTGCGATTTCCCATATAGCTGCTTAAGTATAACACGGAGTATCATATTGACACGGAGGAGTTATAATATTTAGACTCAGACTTGTAAAAGAGCCCTTGAGGGCCTACTTGCAAAAATAAACTATTTTTATTTTTTATCAGTAGTAATCAGCACCTAACCACAATGAATGAGCTCCTTAATCAATTATGAATGAAAAACGAGTTTTGACTTTTGACCCCCACTTGCTATACAGTGTTTTCCTATATTCCTATTATTCCATGAAATTAAACCAGAATATACGCTCACCCTGAATTATAACATTTGTCGAATTATGTAGGCTATGAATCTAAAAAAAATAACTGGCCAAGAGCATGTCGGACCATGCTCAGTGTAGGGTTCCATAGCCGTAACTATAAGGTAAAAAATACGATGTTAAAAAAGTATAACAACAAAAGAGCGTATCTTCATAGCAATTACGTCCTTTTGTTGAGAAGCGCAGTTTATCGGCAATAACTCAAAAACGGTTAATTCCATCTTGTTGAAAATAATTTTCGTGGAAAGTATTAATTAAGCGTTACCTTTGTGATTTTTTTCATATTTTTCGGACACACGGTTTAGAAGATAGAGGGGGGGGGACACAATTTACGCAACTTTCGGAGCGATTATTTCCAAATATCATCACTATCACTTAATCAAAAACATTACTTTGAAAGCTCATAGTGTTTTTTAAAGAGCTATACGCCAACACTAATGAACTATATGCCACAGGTTGATATTTGCTGAAATTTTTTTTTTAGCTTCTCTAACATGTATAGAGTGCCCCCCCTAAAAATATTTATTTTAGTTGTTTAACTACCAAACTAAGTAGCGGCTCATACAAGACACTTATATTCCAAATTTCATCAATATCCATCAAGTAGTTTTTGAGTAAAATGCCTGTGACATACGGACAGACAGACAGACGGACGGACACGACGAAACTATAAGGGTTCCGTTTTTGCCATTTTGGCTACGGAACCCTAAAAATCATTTTTTTGGTAACGCAGTGGCAACATGGGGACTGGTAACGCAGTGGTTTCGAGCACGAAATGAGACTTTTTTGCTATAAATCTGCACTAAAAATATTACGAGATATCAGCAATTCTGTAAAAGTGTCTACCTATAAAGGACATCTCCATTTTAGGCACTGTAAAGGATTTTGGCCCAAGTAACAATTATAATAATATACTTATATATACTTAGATCAATTTAAAAGTAATAGAGTCCTGTGACACACGGAAAGACAGCGAAGACTTAGTAGGTAATACGGAACTGTTAATCGGTGCAAGTAATTGTTAGCTTGTTGTATGGACTGACAAAAAAATATTTTTTCATCACACTTGCTCGAAAATGGAAACGCTGGTTCTGTTTTACTTTTATTTGTGATCTTCAAAGGAAACGAAAACTTACTTTTTTAACTTGTTTCACTGAAATATTTATTTAAAGTGAACTGTTATTGCAAATACATGTAAACACATATTTCGGTAACATTAATTAAATGTTTAAATAGTGTATTTCAGTATTTTGTAAATATAAAATCAACCGTCTTAGGTCTTTACCGCTATGGTTTCCGAACGTGACTTGACTTTCGCATTGTCTATGGATACAATATGTCACTAATGTCACTGTCAGCTGTCTGTTTTACAATTTCATTTAGGTTAAGTAAGGTTATTTTAATTAATATTTCCTCACAAGTGTGATGAAAAACATTGTTTGTGCCACGGGCGGTAAAGGAATTTCAAACTCGTGTTATTAAAGCCAAACATATATAACAAACACTCGTTTGCAATTCCTTACTTACCGCCCTAGATAGACAATATTCACGATTTAAAATTCACTCTGTATAAAACTCACGTAAACAGTGAAAATGAGTGCTGATAACGATATGATGGTAGAAGTGACGAAACGATATGAAGATTAGATAGATTTCCGGTCATTTAAGGCAAAATACTTATACCTGAAGGCGGATAACCGCCGTCGTCAGGATTGGCCGTAGCTTCCGCGTACGTATGCCGAAGAGTTGGCAGCGGAGAAAGAGGAACCAAGGGCAATTCGTCGCTTGGATTCGTGGTGCGTTTTCGTTGACGTACGAAAAGCAAAGAGTAAAGTAATATATAGGACGAAAAGTCATCCGTAAACCGCAGACCAACGACACGACGCTTTGCCAGAATGACATCTTGTCAATCTCGTTCCAAAATAGCATCAAAGAGGTGCAATGCGCCGTCATACCTATTAAGAGACAGAGGGGTTGGGATCATAACGATCATCATAAGGTCCAGATCTCTAAAGGACCATCTCTTTAGAAAGCCTATATCTCCGAATGACTAGGTATCAAAACGACTACTTCTTGACAAGACCACATCGTTAATAGTCCACATATCACAAAGACCAGGGAGAAAACGACTAGTTTGTGAAAAGACTATTTCGTTAATAGACAACATCTCAATAAGACGAGGTAGCAAAACGACTAGATAGCAAAATGTTGGTATAATCATGCCCATTTTATGTATTTAGATTTTCTTATTTCATATAATTGTGGTGATTTTGGACATTGTTGAAATAAACCTCATGCCTATTACATTACATATTGTAATGTACCTAGTCATTCGGAGTTATGGGCGTTCTAAAGAGATGGTCCTTTAGAGATCTGGACTTTATGATGATTTGGTCGTTTTGACAATGTATTCGTTATGATCCCAACCCAGACAGAGTACCTAGCCCTTTCTGGCCGAATCTATACAATCGTGCAATAAACTTTGACACATTCTGTGTACGAGCAAGTCTTTTTTTTCGTGATCGGGACGATATCGATCTATCGTGCAGACACTAGCGCCGTGCTCGAATATAGTCTGTACATTTAAGTACAAACAGCAACACACTTAACTGCTCTCACTCCGACCTCGCTCGGGCCCAGCTAAGTTTCTTGCCGGAGTCTTCTTAGCTGGGCTAGGTTTTAGCGAACCGGCACCTAAAACTCCCATTAGTTCGATACACAAGTTCACATAAGGACAGGATGACCCGAGTCATCCTTCCCGCTGGTCCGCTGCTCACTCTGAGCAATCAGCGTAAAGTCAAGGTGGCCCTGGCCAAACGACCTGGTTCGACTCCAGGCGTAAAGCCCCCACCTAGCCCGATCATATCGAGGTGGTCCGGGACTAAGTGACCTGGTTCGACCCCAGGCACTCCCGGCTCCCACCCAGTCCGACCAACTCAGGGTGGTCTGGCTAGCGACCTGGTTCGACCCCAGGGAACGCCACGGCCAACCACCCGGTCCGACAATCGCTACGCCCAGGAGGGGCTGCGAGTTTGTCAGTTTCTAAAAAAAAAAAAAACTTAACTGCCCATTAAAGACAGAGCAGAGAGAAAATGATAACGATTGAAAGAGATATATATATTTGTATTATGTCAACTTCAAATCAAATAACGTTTGCGTATGTGTAATGTGCCTTTGAGCTTTGTCATTGTAGTTGTTTGGGCAAAGTTTTTTTTTCCATACTGTAAATAAAGGTTTTATTTCAACAAGACAGGTGAATTTGTCGAAATTATGATTTAGCTTTCAGACGAACGTTGGGATGAAATAAACTAATTATATTGCTAATGCTTTTATTGGTGCTTCATATTTTTGACATGATGCACCAATATAATGTAATTTATATTTATTATTCATTCATTATTTTCCACGAATTCAATAATATGGTATTAATGACAATAATGACGGTGGATCAGTGTACACGGCGTGTACTAAATAAAAGTAAAACTGATAAAAAATCATACTTTTATTGGCTGGTTCCGTTCAATAGCTCCTATTACAAAATTTAGGCAGCCCCTTTATACTTTCTACGTCGACACATCGTTCGCGCGATTCAGCTTTGGAGCTGTCAGTGACAACGACATCTATAAGTTGCCACACAAACTATACCTACTTAAACATACCGCCCACCAAGGACAAACTGTCCTTCATTGCATCCGCCCACCATGACAGAGCTAACCCTTGTGAACTTTAAAACCTTTGACCAAAGGCAACGTACATGGTTGATCTCAGGATGTCCTTAGTGGGATACAAACCAAATTTCACACAGACAAAAAACACTATAGGTACCTATTAACAAGTTACAAAATTATGACCTAAATCTCTCTACAGCTTAAATTAGATGAATAAACAACATTCTCATCTATAAATTTACTTATCTACAGTCAGAAGAAACAATTAAACATTGGCCGTTAGGCTACTAAGTTTTCAATAAACTATCTTATATAAAGAAACCATTAAAACATCCAGGATAGTTTACGATTCAGTCATAAAGCCACTATGTATATGAGGTAAAACAAAATTCTTATCAAAACTATTTTAAATCAAGGTTCCGAGACACCTGGTAGGCTACGTTGCAGACAATGCGTCAAAGTAGAACCTATGATACTAGAATTCTAAGAGTATTCTCGGTGTTAGTTTCCCCAGCTTCAATAGCCTAATAAATTAATAATGAATGGTTGAGTTTATAATCTCCTACTGTGCTATCCTATTAACTTAACGTTCCTTAAAAAACGAAACAAAGTTTGATTGATGTGATCTTACTAGATGATAAGATAACCTTTCTCTGATATCTGAAAACTCTATATTTTCTTATTTTTGAACTGTTGTAACATTTATACAGACTGCAATTGTTTTGTCGGATGAAGACTCCACTGTGATTAATATATCTATGTATGACCTTGATAATATTGGAATAACCTTAAATATATAGTGTTAACTACCTAAAAAGTATATATCCAATCTTTTAAACTTGGAATGTACTATTTTCGTGGGTTGTAAGCCACGCGAAGCACAGTTTACCGGAATAGCGCTTACTGATCCTGCTGCTGATTCCAAGTAAGTCATAGAATTTTACTATATTTAAATTTTCTTTATTGTAGCTCGATCATTTTTGCAAAGTTAAACCTTTTTTATTTAATATATCTTTAATTTCCTCTAACAACCGCCACACTTCTTCGGTTGTTTTCACGTCAGTCGTCAAATCCTTGTCAACTTTCATCGCTGCTAATGAAACTTCATTTTTGTGGTTCATATTAACTTGATTTGACGGTTTGACAGCTATATATTGATCCGAAGATGGGCCAAAATCTGTTTGTTTTGGCACTACCATGCGAGTATCTTTTAATGAAAACTTCTTACAGAACTTCTCAGGACCGAGCTTGATCTTGGCAGTGGTTTTATTTCCAAGGATGATTCCATGACGTGGAAAGGATGCTGCCTGTTCTGTCTTCACGTCGGGCTCTCGCACCAACAGCATGTGATCTAAAGGTAAGTTTTCTGTATCTCTTTCTTTTTTGTTTGTATTTTTAACAAAACTTCTTTTCAGGTTTCCTTTTTCAGTAATTTCACGTGTTTTTCTTTCTTTACAGGTTAGCTTCTCATCGCGCAACGGCCACTTCATAACATTCCTTCCGTTATTCACTCTACGTGACGTCGCATCGAAGCTTTCTTCACGTATTTGATCTTCCTCTGTTAACATTTTTGCTTTTAATAAAGGCTCAGATTTTAATTCACAAACGCTTTGTAATATTTCTTATTCGTTTACATGTGAATGTAACACATTGATCTTGTTTTGACCTGTCTTTGAGCTTACTGGTCCAGATAAGATCCACCCAAGGGTAGTGCACTGTGCCACTGGAGATCCAAAGGGACCTCGTAGCAAACCTTCCTTCAGTATCTGGCAGTAGATCTCTGCTCCAAGCAAGATGTCGATTTTATTGGGCACATGGTATTCCGGATCAGCGAGACGCAATTGTTGCAGTTCGTCCCACGTTCCTATATTCACGCTCTTGTCTGGTAAGTAAGAGGTGATGTTATTTAAAACATATGCCTTAAGTTGCAGTTCAAAGTTTGGATCTGTTCTAGACCTTATCTTCAATGAGACCATGAACTTTGAAACTGTTGATCTCTTACCCTCTAAAGTTGAGATGACCTTGTTTATAGGCAATTTCTTTAGACCTAGTTTTTGAACTGTATCTTCCGTCAAGAATGAAGCCTGAGAGGCTTGATCTAATAATGCGCGAATGACCTGAAACCCTGATTTTGATTTAGCTTCTATTAAAGCCGTGGCCAATAACACTTGAGTATTGTCATTACTGCAAGCTATATGTGATGTTATTGGTGAACTATTCGACACATTGCCTACTTCGCTACCCTCACCAGAAACCTCTTCTACTGTCTGACCTAACTCTCTCAAATTGGCAGTAGAATTGGAAACATATTTTGTTGGGTGGAGCAGGGAGTGATGTTTCTTCTTGCAAACTCTACAAGAAGTGTCCTTTTGGCAGAATCGTACACTATGATTACTGCCTAAACAATTATAACACAATCTATTATTTGTGACAAAATCGTGTCTGGTCTCATAATCTAAATTTATAAACTTTTTACAAAAACAGAGTTTATGGTCTTCACTACATAATTCACAGTTAAATTTTGGTGCATTCGTCACATGCAAGACTTTTGTATGACCTGCATTACTATAAGCTGGTCTTGCATGAGACATTGTTGCATTGCTTACATGTTTCGGCTCTATAAATTCTAACGCACGAAACCTACTGGTCAAGAAATCTTTAAATTGACCAAAGGTGGGCAAGGCATCTGAAGCTGTGTTCGTGGTTACATTGAGCTCCCACTGTTTACGGGACTCGGGATCTAATTTAAGCGAAAGCAGATGAATAACTATTATATCCCAAGTGGAAACATCAATGCCCAGGTTGCCTAACGCATTTAAGCAATCTGAGGAAGTATCCATCAGCTCCTTCAGAAAACTTGCTGATTCTGTGGTTGCATTTCTCTGGCTAAGTAAACGTTTCATGATACAGTGTGACAGATATTTTTTATTACTGTAGCGTTCATTCAACACTTGCCAACACTTATCATAATTAGCCTCAGTCACAGGTATGTATCGAATGAGTTGCTCTGCTTCACCTGTCAAGTAGCCTTTGAGGTACTGTAACTTTTGCACTTTATCTAATGATTCATTTTTGTGAATCATGGATACAAACAGATCGTGAAATGTAGTCCACTCTGTATATTTGCCCGAGAACGTTGGAATACTGATCTTAGGCAACTTGACCAAGTTTGACTTTGAGCACAACTCAATAGAAATAGCATTTGACTGTGTTTCATTGGAAACCTTTAGGAAAGGTTCCAATTTGTCCTTTAATTCACCCTTGTATATTGTGAACTCTTCCTCAGTTTTATCATAAACTTCGTTCGTCATATATGATGCTACTTTAAGAAGTTGTGGGTCAGTTTTTTGCATTAGTTCTCTATGACCAGACCTAAATTCAGACCACAACTGATCTAATGTCTCAAGCTTTGTTTCAATATAAATCTTAGTTATCCGATCTCGAGCTGACTTTTTAAAGTTCTTTCTGGCCTTAATTATGCGCTCTGATAAGTCACTTTGAAAACTGAGAAAGGGTTGCAAATTCTCCATATTGTTATGAAACAAAATTAGTTTTAGTTATACTAACAAATGACTTATTAACTCTTAGTAACAATTACTATGTTTTATTTTAGGACTTAGAAAATTTCACAACTAAATTCCGAAAATTTTACAAGTGTTTTGTACTTATATTTTTGACCAAAATCGGGCATGGATTCCCCGTTCCCTCGTTTTTTTGCTTATAATTCTAAGTCCCAAACTACTTCTACCAAATTATTCTAAGTTAATGACATTGATCTAAAATTTACTAAGTCCAGAACTGCTTTATTTTAAAGTTCAAATTTGTTTGGCAATCTTTAAATCGTTCAAGTTAAAATGTTCTTTGTAATAGAGTTGAATTTTGTTTAGCTAATATTTTTATGTTTAATTTTTGATCTTCTTGGCTATAGAGTTGAAATTCCCATAAAATAACTTTAATTGTACTCACGGTTTGCACTTGACCTTTTTCACTCACACACAAACAAACAACACTGACGTTGTGACGTAGACGCTACTCCACTCCGCTGAACTCCTGGTAGCTCCGCAACCCACCTTGGGTAGCTGCTGCCTGCGATATTACCACTATTCGCCACTAGATGGCGCTATTTTCCTTTTGGCGCTGCTGCTTGCTGCCACTGACCAACAGATGGCGCTGGTAATCGCTGTTTCAAAAAAACCTTCGCCGCCCTCCGGACAGCGATCCACTGTCACTATGGGCGCGATGCGGAGTGTAGTTCTACGTTGAACTACTTCCAAAAAAGCCTCAAAAATATCCGAGTCGATGGACCATTGTACACGGCGTGTACTAAATAAAAGTAAAACTCTGATAAAAAATCATACTTTTATTGGCTGGTTCCGTTCAATAGCTCCTATTACAAAATTTAGGCAGCCCCTTTATACTTTCTACGTCGACACATCGTTCGCGCGATTCAGCTTTGGAGCTGTCAGTGACAACGACATCTATAAGTTGCCACACAAACTATACCTACTTAAACAATCAGCCATAAAAGAAAAATTATTGTTCCAAAACTCTTTTGAATAATAGCCAATTTATACTCATAAACACACGCACACATGCATAACACGACGCCTTCAAGTGTGATTCTCTTTCTTGCAGTATTTCCCATTATTGAAGTGTATAGTTAACTGTGTTGCTGTTTGTACTTAAAAAAAGGTAAACAAAAACACCACGTGACTCAGGTCGTTCAGCCAATCAAACTGACGTTTTATATCTGTGACATTAACGCGGACAGGTTGATCCGCTTCATCCTTACCGTTGGTCAAGGTGAAAAGTCAAGGTGGCCCTGGCCAAACGTCCTGGTTCGACCCCAGGCGTTCAGGCCCCCACCTAGTCCGACCCTATCGAGGTGGACCGGGACAAGCGACCTGGTTCGACCCCAGGGAACGCCACGGCCGACCACCTGGTCAAACTATCGTTATGCCCAATAAGGGGCGCGAGTTAGCAAGCCTTAAAAAAAATAAATAATAAATTATATGAATTTGAAAAAAAAAAGGAATCAAATTGGTAAAGTGACCGTTGCGTACCTATGTACCTCTTTTTTAATTAATTTTGTGACATGCTAATCTTTTTCTATTACATTTAACATTAAAAAAAAATAAAGTAGTGTTTAAGTGTATTTTGCTGTGCCTTATCAGGGTTCATGTTATAGACATTGATATTATCTAAGACCCTAAAAAAATAAAAAATATGGAAAAGCAATAATTTAATTAAGTATGAATTACGCCTTATTATCAAAATGCATTTATCTTTAATCAGACAAAATTTCAAATTGACTTATCCTAATGATATTATGTATTATAAATAAGGAAATATGTGAAGATTTTTGTATATTTAACGGTAACAATTTAATGGATTGGTAATAATTGAGGAACGAACATACATGGAAAAAAAGTTCTATCAAACTGAGCACCTCCTTTTTCGAAGTCAGCTGACTTTGAAACATAGCTCGCATCGTCAGAAAGTTCCAATCATCATCTTTCATTCACGCGGTATCGTATAATATTGTTTTCGTGTTTATCAAAATAATTAATATTGATAATATACTATTATGAACAACGAATTAAGAGATTAAGTCAATCAATATTATAAGCAGACATTAGAAGTTGTGGTGACTTCCTTCCAACATTAAATTTATCGATAACTATTTCAAATACTTATTTTGAAGTGACATTTTATAGTAGGGCATTTCTCCAGAAATAATATGTCTGCGGTCACCTCATTCATCTGGCCCTTTTTCATACTAAATGAAACTATATTTTTCATACAAACAAAGTAATCTGAAACCAAGAGCGCCTTGCAACTTGCAACAAAGACCAATTTAGGTAGGTAAATTGGATAACATGGTGTAGCATAAAAGCATAATCTAATATAATACTTACATACTCAGTTTACAGTAATCATTAATTTTTTAACATAAAGTGCAACTAATGGGCTACTCGGGGCAGAGGTTTTTACACTGGAGCCGGTGGTAAATCTTGACATTCATAAGTGCATTGTAATATGCCTAATTTAAAGAATAAAGTACTTTGACTATACGGAAAATATGTGGAAAAATTTCAAAAATAAAAAAATATAGGTGCATTAGTCATTTATAAGCAAGAGGTCCTGGGTTCGAATCCCGGTAAGGGTAATTTATTTGTGCGATGAGCACGAATATTTGTTCCTGAGTCATGGATGTTTTCTATGTATTTAAGTATTTGTATCTATTAAATATATCGTCGTCTAGTATCCATAACACAAGCCTTATTGAGCTTACTATGGGGCTAGTTCGATTTGTGTAAGATTGTCCCCTAATATTTATTTTATTTTTTATTTTATTTTTTATTTTTATGGGAATAACTTTAAAACTTGTACCTGAACATACAATTAAATGTTTTTTAATTACTTAATGTATCGTTGTGTCATAAAAAAGTACAATTTATCGATAAATTAACATCGTCGGGAAGTCCCTGTGACAATTTTATTCCTGCCACAAAAAATTCTATGTCTGATTATTGGTACCTAATTAAACTATTAACGAAGATAAAGTTATAGCAGAATCTTATCAATTAATTCCGTATAAATAATAGTTATCGTGTTTTCTGTCAAATTTGCGTGTCAGAACTCGGTTCGGAAACATGGTTTTATGGGTGATACTCCTTGGCTTCATAGCTGCTGCTGCAGGTTAGTTTTAAGGTTCCGTACCTCAAAAGGAAACAACGGAACCCTCATAGGATCACTTTGTTGTCCATCTGTCCGTCTGTCTGACCTTTTATCTTGGGAACGCGTGGAGTGGAGGTATCGAGTTGAAATTAAAACCATGTACCTACTCAGGTTTACGGTATCTTGAAGTTGTGGAAAAAATCAAATTTATTCGTCTGTCTCCATACATTTAGTATGAAAAAAGGGCCAGAAGAATTAGGTGACCGCAGACATATTTCTGTAGAATAACCCTCGTATTGTACGCGCCTAAAGGATTCTGGAGAACCGGCGTGTGGATGACCGTAGTACTTAAAAACTAAATTAAACTCCATAAAAACTAACATGAAATTCGGCACCATGCCAAGGGGGCCCAATTTTTTTTAGATAATTTTTAGTTTTAATTTACTTTTATTGTAATAGGTTTACATATATAGATACACGAAATCAAAGTATATAGAAAAATTAAATGGCACACACCTGTGTCCAGACCGGGAATCGAACCCACACAACAACACACACTCTGGTCTGGACACAGGTGAGTGCCATTTAATTTTTCTATATACTTTGATTTCTTGTATCTATATATTATGTAACATAAAAATGTGGTGTAATTTATCCGCAGTAAAAACTAATAAAGAAATATCATGTTTCTTTCATATCATTTCTGTTTAGTTTAATTTTTACTTTAGTTTGGTAAGTAGTTATATTTTATTTGTATTTTGTGTCACTTTTAAATTAAGTATGGAAATAATTCAATTGAAAAAATAAATAGAATAAGAACTCTCGTTTCAAATCCCACTAATATTATAAATGCGAAAGTTTGTGAAAATGTTTGGATGTTTGGATATTTGGATGTTTGGATGTTTGTTACCTTATGACGGGGTAACAACTGGATGGATCAAGCTGAAATTTGGCATGCAAGTAGACCAAGTCCTGGATTGAAACATAGGATACATTATATCCCAGTAAAGAGTTCCTTTGGGACAATAACGGGAACAACGCGGGCGAAGCCGCGGGAAAATGCTAGTCACATTATAAAAAGAAGAACTTTTGTTCTTAGGAATAGTTTTATTATTATTTTGGGCATATTTAGGTAGTATTTATACTTCTACGATTTCAATGCATTGTGTATTACCCATTAGATTAATTTATGGGCAATAAATAAACATCACGAGATCTTCACAAACTGTAATATAAAAAACGAAATATGGCCAAAATAATAATTAAACAATACAACACAATACTCTTTATTGCACACCAAAAAATTAAACTATTCCTAAAACTAATAATCTTCAAATCACAACCGCCGTTACATGTCACGTCGCGCGCATGCCATATAGGTACCGTAGCCATTTTCTGCCAGCCATACTGGTTTCAACTCGAAAACTATTTGATCATCTACTCCTTGGCAGCTAAGCCCGCTAACGTGGCCGACCCAGTGCTCATGCGGGGTGGCGAGGAGCGTTACCAGCCCATGCGCGGCGGCGACGGCGTAGTCCACATGGTGGACACATGGATGAAGGCCAGCGACATTCAAGAGGCCGCCCGCTTCCAACCTGATACCGAGAATGTCTACCATCTCTTCACTAGGTAAGTCTCCCTTTCTCTCTAGGCTTTCTTTTTAGCTGCACGCTGGGTCTGGCAGACTTAGGTCTTTCTTCCTGGCTGCACGCTGCCATCCTGATATCGAGAATGTCTACCGTCTCTTCACTAGGTAAGTCTCCCTTTCTCTTTAGTCTTTCTATCTAGCTGCACGCTACCATCCTGATATCGAGAATGTCTACCGTCTCTTCACTAGGTAAGTCTCCCTTTCTCTTTAGTCTTTCTATCTAGCTGCACGCTACCATCCTGATACCGAGAATGTCTACCGTCTCTTCACTAGGTAAGTCTCCCTTTCTAGTTAGTCTTTCTATCTAGCTGCACGCTGCCATCCTGATACCGAGAATGTCTACCATCTCTTCACTAGGTAAGTCTCCCTTTCTCTTTAGTCTTTCTATCTAGCTGCACGCTGCCATCCTGATACCGAGAATGTCTACCGTCTCTTCACTAGGTAAGTCTTCCTTTCTCTTTAGTCTTTCAATATAGCTGCACGCTGTCATCCTGATACCGAGAATGTCTACCATCTCTTCACTAGGTAAGTCTCCCTTTCTCTCTAGTCTTTCTATCTAGCTGCACGCTGCAATCCTGATACCGAGAATGTCTACCATCTCTTCACTAGGTAAGTCTCCCTTTCTCTCTAGTATTTCTATCTAGCTGCACGCTGCCATCCTGATACCGAGAATGTCTACCATCTCTTCGCTAAGTCTATTTCTCTCTGGTCTCATTAAACCGAGGAGAAGTTTCCAAAGTTACGAAGTTTCTATATGGAAAGTTCTCTGAAATTTAAATTTAGATACGTGTAGCAAAACTTTATTCTAATCTTATTCTTAAATTAATTACTATGGATATGAAAGATATAAAATTTATTGATTTGTACTGGAATCAAAAAGCAAAGATTAGAATTAACAATATTATGACTGATGAAGTAAAAGTCGAAAAGGGGGTGAGATAAAGTTGCATCCTGTCGCCCTGCCTAAATACATAAAACAAAATCGTGTTATAGCTTGGCAACTTCGTTGGTGACACTCACCTGTGTGCTTTTTGTTCTGTGCAGCCGTAACTACTTATACAAGTTACCGCCAACACGAACGGCGACCGACGGAGGCTGCCCCCGGAGGCCCCCATTCGTTTCAGCGGTAACTTGAGTAAGAAGTTACGGCTGCACAGAACAAAAAGCACACAGGTGAGTGTCACCAACGAAGTTGCCAAGCTATAGTAACCACACTAAACCATTTATAACTAGAGAACGGGTGGACCGATTTTTATGATTTGTGATTTTTTGGGTTTGTCTCTGCCCCGAATAACAGAATAACTATTAAAATATCAAAAAAATTAAGAGGCTGAACGGAGTTCGCCAGGACAGCTAGTTTATAATATTTGTGGGATAGGATTTGTTCGAATGGATTTGGATTGGATATTTCCAGGGCCAACCCAACGGTGAGTCAGCCCATGCTGCTTGGATCTGACAACCTACTGGCCGGCACCAACTACAGCCCCAACAAGAGGACCGTAGTCCTCGTCCACGGCTGGACCGACAACGTCCTGGGCACCATGAACTCCGTACTTATACCAGGTACACCGTTAGCATACATAAGAGAGTGAATGAGACACAAAAATATATAGGGAACGTGCACGAACAATAGGTGGCAGCACTAAACGACAAAAGAGACACGGGCGGACAATAAATGAAACTATGGCCCCTATCAAATGTAAGTGTCAATGTCAAATATAGCAAATATCTTTATTGAAACAAAAAACATCATCGCGTAACGTTAACGTTGGCTCTGTGTTATTGTTGAGTTTAAAAATAATTATGTTGGTTTGTTGGGCTCAAAAAGCGTTTAATGTGCTCTTTTGTGAGCGATTGAGAGTCCCATCTGTTGGTGTCCGTAGCAGACAAGTAGCAGCGGAGTTTTTTGTTTTACAAAATAACGGCGACATTAGCGCTGGGTACCAGTGACAGCGCCGCGAGAAGCATCTGGCAGGTGTGTGATGTTTTTAGCAACAATGAGTTAAGTCAAGCAGTTTATTGAGCAGCGTTGCGAGTGCTTATAAAATGTGTGCAAAAACCTAAAGTGCTAAAAATCGTTAGTGGAATATAAGTGCCAAGTAATTGTGGTAAACATTCGATTTACCCTCAATGAAAAAGATGAGACCGTTGTACTAAGGAGTAATATTCATCAGCAGTACTATAGGCGTCGTGGTTCAGTGGTCAAAGCAAAGACGTTTCTTGCTGTGTTGTACGCTATGAATGTGGGTTCGAATCCTCGTGTCGGCAGGAGGCTACATTATTTACGATCTGTATTAGATTAGACATTTAAATACTTAATTGTTTTTTTTTTTTTTCTCATTTGTGATTGTGAATATTTTATGACGTTTATTAATTTCTTTTTTTTTTGTTCAGGAATTTTGTTTGCTCTTTCATTTCATGATTTAATTTAATTAAAAAAAAGGTGTTTAATTTGTGACATTGTAATATAAATATTTTTTTTTAATTTTAATAATTTCATTTTAGCTTGTGACTTTGGGTATCTTATTTTGTATTTTTAATGTCTTATTTAATTTTTACTTTTGCTTGACATGGGATTTGTACGGTTTTTTTTTTATTTTATTTTTTGTCATTTAGTTTTGAATCGCGTTCTTTTTGTTGTATATTGAAATGTTTCGCTCGTTTTATATTAAGTTATGTGTTTTTTTTTTTTTTTATTACATGGCTTTTGCATGACTGTTAACTATTATTATAATTTTATTTTATTTTGTATCGTTGATTTTTTTTATTTTATTTTAATTTTTTTTTGTTGTTTACCCTTTCTAGCTTTGGTTAAGGCTTCGCCATGAGCAACCTTATGAACCTGTGTTGTCCTCATTGTCCTAGGGTATTTACCGGGTCTAGAGGCCTTAACGTGCATATCACAAAAGTGCACAAGGTAGTAGGGGTTTCCCATGGAGCTAGTAGTGTTGGGGTGGGATTGTCTAGTACTGGCGCAGGCAGCACAACAGGTCTTCAAACTCTGCCTGCGTTGAAACAAAATGTTCGTGTGCTGAAACATATACCTAAGGGGGCGAGGAGTTTAGCGGCTGGCAAGTTGAGCGGTATAATTGACAATTGCTTGAGGACGAATAGTTTGGAGGATTGGTTCGCATTACTTTCTTTTTCTTTTGCTGCGCTTAGAGTCCCAGAGAGTGCCAATATCGACAAGTCTCTGACGTCTAAGGTGAAGGAGAATATAGAGAGAGTACGAGTGTATTTTCCTGAAAATCCTAACTTTAAGCCATTGTCAATTTATCGTACAATAGAGGGAAAGGTGCACGAGGGAGATGTGCGCGGTGCAGTTCGCCTCCTGTTGTCAGATGCGTCATTGGCTCCAAATAATGACGACACTCTGAGAGACTTGAAAAATAAACATCCTTCTCCATCGAAGCATGTTGTAATGCCGCCCGAGCCAGATGTATCAAGCGCATATTTAGTTGTTTCAACGCCTGAGGTGGTAAACGCGCTGGGATCTTTTTACAATGGTTCGGCTGGCGGGTTGGATGGTCTTCGGCCGCAGCATCTAAAGGAATTGACATCTTCTTCTGCAGGTAGTAATGGGCCAAAATTATTGGAGTCTTTAACTAAATTGTGCAATTTTCTTTTAAGGGGAATGGTTAATCCACAAGTCTGTCCATATTTATACGGAGCTTCCATGTGTGCGTTAACAAAGAAAGACGGTGGCATCAGGCCTATTGCCGTCGGCAATACCATTCGGCGGTTGGTTGCCAAGTTGGGTTGCCGTTCTGTTAGGGACGAAATGGCGGACTACCTTCAGCCCCAACAAGTGGGTTTTGGCACGCCTTTAGGTTGTGAAGCGGCAATTCATGCCACGCGTTCTTTTGCACTGGCACAGGACAATGCTGATAAAGTTATATTGAAGCTGGATTTGAAAAATGCCTTTAATAGTGTGCAGAGGGATACATTGTTAGAGGAAGTAAGGGATTTGATACCTACTTTATATCCTTTCCTCTACCAGTGTTATTCCTCGCCTAGTAACCTTTTTTATAGCACTAACGCATTGTCCTCACAAGTCGGGGCCCAGCAAGGAGATCCATTGGGCCCATTGATTTTTTGTCTGGCTATTCAGAAACTTATAACTACTTTGGAATCTCCTCTAAATGTTTGGTACTTGGATGATGGTACATTTGGAGGGTTGCTGTCGGTAGTCCTTGATGATGTGAAAAGATTATTGCCAGCTTTGTCGGCATTGGGATTGGAGGTTAATGCGCAGAAATGTGAATTGTTCCCGTGTAGCTCTGCTGTGCAAATCACGGATTTTCTAACGGTTCTCCCCGGATTGAAAATAATAGACAGCGCATCTTTTTCTCTTTTAGGGGCTCCGATTTTTCCAGAGGGAGTTCCCATCGCTATTCAAAAGAAATCGGATGCACTTTCTTCGGCTCTGACCCACCTACAGCAGTTGTCGCCCCATGTCGCTTTAGTTTTATTGCGTAACTCGTTTTCAATGCCACGTATGATATACACTCTGAGAACGGCACCCTCTTGGTTGTTTCCCCGGCACACTTTTGAATTTGACCAAGTTTTGCAGCGTGGTCTTGAAGCCATTTTAAATGTAGAGTTGAACGAGATTCAATGGGTTCAAGCTGTGCTGCCTATTCGGTGTGGCGGTCTTGGGGTTCGACGAGTGCACGATATAGGACTTGTTGCTTTTCTAGCTTCTGCTCATGCATCTATGGAACTTGTCACTCGTATTTTGCGTGTAAATGGTGACAACGTTCAAGTTCCTTTTGTACAAGAAGCTTTGTGTGAGTGGAAGGTTAGGTGTCCTAGTGATGCAAGGCCAGATAATTTGAAGTCTCAAAGATCCTGGGACGATATACTAAGTAGACGGAGGTATGATGGGCTTTTGGAGGTAGCCTCGGGGGTGGATGAGGCCCGGTTGAGGGCTGTCGTGGAGCCCGAGTCCGGAGCTTGGTTGCACGCGTTGCCATCGTCGCACTTGGGTACACTCTTGGATGCCGATTCGCTCAGAGTGGGGGTAGCACTGAGGTTAGGGTGCTCGGTGTGTGAACCTCACCAGTGTGTTTGCGGGGCAACGGTTGAGGCGAACGGTCATCACGGCTTAAGTTGCGTGCGGTGCGCCGGTAGGTTTTCGAGGCACCAGTCTATTAACGACATCATACGTCGTGCGATGGTGTCCGCTAATTTACCTTCTGTTTTGGAGCCTCAGGGTCTTAGTAGAACGGATGGCAAAAGACCGGATGGGTTGACATTGGTTCCATGGGCGCGAGGGCGTAGCTTGATTTGGGACGCGACGTGTGTCAGCACGTTCGCTCCCTCTCATCTGAGCCACACCGTGAACAGGGCGGGGGCTGCAGCGGAGTTTGCAGCTAAACTTAAACACGCGAAGTACCGCAATTTGGAACCAATGTATGACTTTGTCCCGGTTGCAGTGGAAACGGGTGGACCCTGGTGCTCCGAGGCAAAGGCGTTGATTAGAAACTTAGGGCAGCGGTTGAGAGACAGAGGTTGTGATCCCAGGTCAGGCTCGTACCTGGTTCAGAGAATTTCGTTGGCAATACAACGGGGAAATGCCGCCAGTATATTTGGAACTTTTGCGCCAGGTACTAGTCTTACAGGGGACTGACATTTGTATGTAATTGTTTTTATTATAGTTTAGATGGGTTTGACAAAGCGTGTTGCGGCTTAATACGGTTTTGTTTTCTTTTGACGAAGCATGTTGCGGATCGTTTTCTGTGTTAGTTTTATGTTTTAGATACGAGGATTTTTTTTATGGATACTCATTTTGTACTTCTGACGAAACCTGCGCTGTGGATATGGCAAATCGGTGTTTTAGTTTTTAGATTCTTTTTTATGTCAAATATAGTAAGTCGTAGCTACACTGACGTTAATCGTCCTTCAACGCGATACATTAACGTTATTAACGGCGTTTTCGTCAATGTGGCCCCAACATGAGAGGGTATATGATTTAGATTGGCGGCACCAGTTGGCAGCACCTTCATCGTGCACGTTCCCTATCGAGGTAGCAGGAAAAAGTGTATATACCTCGCGTGCTAAAAAGAACTGATGGCGATCAATTTTGCACGCCGTTAACTTCAGTTGCCGTCAATGTTATTATCAGATTTGAAAATCTGCTAATAATGGTATAGTTTATTGTTCAAATGCCACCAAATGAAATGGAAAATTTATATTTTCCATCACATCACTACATTATACTTTTGGCGTCAAACGCCAAGCGAAAAACGTTAAACTCTTGGTTGCCATACAAATCCACGAACTATCTGTTTCTATCCCGATATATTTCCTATTTATAAGACTCCTCATGTATAAGACTCCCCAGATATAAGACTCCTCATGTTCATTCGCGCCGACAAAATATCATCATCATGAATTTAAGAGGTCTTGGGCCCTCTCCTTGACAGCTTGGTACGGCACGACGTTCACCTTTTCCTTAATTTGGTCCATGTAAGCTCTTCTTGGTCTTCCTCTCTTCCTTCTCCCTTCAACTGTTCCTTCTATTATAGTCTTTAGATATTCGTCGTGTCGTAACAGGCAAAATATATTAAGCTGTGATCGTGTGCTGTGAGTGTTGACAAATGCGATCTGGGCGATTCTCCGAGCGTTTTAACCGCGCGGTTTGACAATCATTATTGTCCGACGATTATTTACTTAACGAAAGGACAAATCGTAAAAAACAAGACTAGACTTAAGCTCGGGACTGTTTTTCTGTTTCATAAAAAGTTAACTCTAGGCATCGTTTTTTTGAACAATATTCACTGAGACAATAATGACGAAAATAAAAAGCCGTAAAAACGCTGAATATTGGCCCATCTGTAGAGAAGATCGGCCGGAAAGACCAGCTAAAAACGGAAACGCTTTGTTCGCACTTAAATGAACGCGAGGCATTTCAATCAAAATGAATGTTGCTATCATAGGCTTTTAATTCTTTATGTTTAGATGTAAACCGAGTGACTCGATTCAACTTAATGATTTTTTTTCACACACCATCCTTGCTATATCTGTAATGAATAGGAGCGTACTTTTGGTGGCAATGACGTAAAAATGATATCAAGCTACACGGAGCATGATCCCCTGTAGGTTCCTCATTGATTTATCGTTATCACGAATTACCGATATCGTAAAATTTTATCACTACTTCCATTAGTTGGTGTAAGATATTTTATAAATAAAGATTGGTCCGTAGGTGTGTTATCTTATTGATTATCGTCGTCATCGGTGCAAAAGTACGCTTCCTGGATACAACCTTGGCCAAAAGTATTACGCACTCTTGTATTTATCATACAAAAGTCGAACATTTCCTCGGGATTTTCTGTTTTTTTAATAAGAGTGTGAAAATTCTTCATTGCATTGCTTGGGTCAAGCGCCTGCAAGCATCTGTGTGAGTGAAAGGTAGTCTAGCTCGAGTTTGAGATTACATTACGGTAGTGTCATCATTGTTGTGCCGCACATGGCAGTAAAAATTTGCTCCGTAATAATGGTATGGGGTTTGATCGGCAAGTACCGTACTGACTTATAGGCAGTCGCGAATAAATACTGCGTCAGCCGTGCTGTCATATAGCGTGGATAACATTTTACGGTGATACCCGTTACGGTGATAGCCTGTTCAGCTTAAGAGAACACTTATGTTTCAGCGTTCCTGGCTGCGGAGGACGTGAACGTGATCTCCGTGGACTGGAGCGCCGGTGGTGGCACCATCAACTACTACGCTGCTGTTCTCAATACTGTCACTTCAGGTTAGACGGGTTATGGGATACGCATAAAAGCCGCGTTCTGGCCTAGTTTAGACATAAAATGATGTACACAACACGGGAGGTAATAAAGAAAGCCCTCGATCGCATATTCAACATCTGCGATCTCTTCCTTTCTTCGATTTACCACCCTAGTTGTGTTGCCAGTCATTGCCAAAGTTAGACACTTAGTATGATGTGAGACTTGTCTTCTTTGCATCTCTTTCTATTTAGCAGGGTCACACATTGTTTACAATTAACTTACCACTTCAGAATTTTGTGTGGTACAAAAGGTACATCGCGCGCTTGTATGTGTTCGCGCCGTGAACGAACGCACTACAAGCAAAGTTTTAGGAATGCGTAAGAATGCTCCAGTACGGATCGCACTCTCTTCGCCTCGACCTTGAATATGTATCGCGCGCTCCTTAACAGCCTTGACTACTTATCTGTCTTTATACTTTAGCCATGATAATAATAATTTGAGAACTAGAAGCGAAAGCGGTGATTACATATTAGGTATTTCTTTACCCCTATTTTTTGTAAATTTCAGGTGAAAGCGTGGGCCGCTTCATCAACTGGCTGATGGCGGCGACCGGATCGACTCCCGCGCAGTTCCATATCGTGGGACACTCGCTGGGCGGCCATCAGGCTGGCATCATCGGCAGAAACGTCAACGGGAACGTTGATTATATCACTGGTTAGTACCTAGTACCCACTAAGCCAGGGGTCTCCAGACTATGGCCCGCGGGCAAAATCCGGCCCGCGGGCCATTCCAATCTGGCCCACTGAAAGAAACCGGGAGAACCTATGGTCTGGCCCACGAGAGCTCGTTCTCCAATGAAAGGACGCTACTTAGCTGCCAAGAAAAGATTATACCTATGTGACTATGTCAACGGTCGACCACGTCATGTGACCCGCGCGACATTGTCAAAGGTGCAGTGTGGCCCTTTACTAAAAAAGTTTGGAGAACCCTGCACTAAGCTATGGTAGCCGAGTGGTCCGGAGATACGCCTTTCAAGCAGAGGACGTAGGTTCGAATCCTGGCTGGTACCAATGAGTTTTTCGGTGGTTCGAAATATTCTTAAATGCTCCATTAGTTTTTTGGTGAAGAAACATCGTGTGTGATGCAGGCGTTGGTTTCATTTCTAATTCTAGTTATTCTTTCAGCTTTGGACCCCGCTCTTCCCGGCTGGATCAACAATGATGACAAGTTTCGAGCTGATGACGGCGCCTACACCGAAGTCATCCACACGAACGCAGGCAATCTGGGCTACATCGCCACCCTTGGGCATGTGGATTTCTACCCCAACGGCGGCATTGGCATGCCCGGCTGCAGTGGCATGACCTGTGACCATGACAGGTACATAATTGTAATACCACCAAGACCACCTTGTTGTCTTGTTGTCCACCAACAAGATGGACAGATGATCTGGTTAAGGCTGCTGGCTCACGGTGGATGCAGGTTGCTTCCAACCGAATTAAGTGGAAATCTATGAGGGAGGCCTATGTCCAGCAGTGGACGTCCTGTGGCTGAAATGATGATGATGATGATGACTGGGTAAACAACTAAAAGTGGACTGTGCCCACAACTCTCGATTGCCGAAAGTGGCCAATTTTTTGCCCAAACGGGATACAGACAAATAAAAAAAAAGAAAACGCAAAGTGGGACTTGCTCTTTGACAGAAAATGCCACTTGTTTAAGTCCAGACGCTCCTCACGCCATTCCGGCGATTGTGCATGTAAAGCTCCCGACCTGTACTGGGTGGACGTATGGCGACTTTAGCCAATCTATTAGAGTAGAACTGTTGTCAGAAGTGCGACGTATATCGGTTGATGATGGAAGTCAGATTTAGACATTGAAGATTCGTTTCAAATCACAGTTAATAAATTTAATGTTCTGACGCCTTTTAAATTATAGTTTTCATAACATCACAAGTGATGAGCGAGAGTCTGAAAGAGATTGCTGTTCACGGATGAGGCTGCTTGTAATAACTATCTTCTTTGTCGTTACTCTCGTCAGAGTGGTTGTGATCATCATGTTGTGGATGCCGAGATTCACTACCTTTGCTTTCTCACGTGTTAGCAATTTATTATATCTGTCTATCAGCCACAAACGTCCACTGCTGGACATAGGCCTCACTTATAGATCGCCATAAAGTGCGGTTCTTAGCAGACCACATCCACCGTAACGGTGACAATTTGTCTGAAGATGAAGCCAGATGGTAGCCATAGGATCGTCTAAATTATTACATTAGATAAATTCACCGTGTTTGGCCTCATTTAATTAGTTTTGATGAGCATTTTGCGATTATACAAAAAAATACCGTCCGCAATAAAAGCTTGTCTCAAAAAATATTTTTGACAAAAACTTATTTCGTCAACGATTTCAGATGCTTCTACTACCTGGCAGAATCCCTCTTGACCGGAGGATTCACAGGCACCCAATGCGCCACCTACGCCGGAGCCATGACTGGGAACTGCATTCTGTGGGGGTCACTGCAGATGGGAGGGCTACGACCGAAGACCGGGTGAGATTTAATTATTGATACAACAGCAAGCACATTGAAAAAAATAATTGCAACTCAATGCAGACAAAGCCAAACTGCAGTGGATTTGGGGCTGTAGCAGATCACATTTGATTTTATTAATGTACCTACTTGCTATAATAAACTACTCTTACTCTACTCGTACTAGGGAATGCAATATCCGATCAAAATTGAAACCCGGGTACCGGGACTCTAAATTAATTCGGGCTTGTATTACCTTTTTTTTCTTTTTTTTGTGGTGGGAAAATACCCCCCGGGCCTAGGGAGGCCAGATGTTGGTTGGGGGGGTTTTGTGGGACTTTCCTCCCACGCGCCGTCTGCTAATCAGAGGGGGGGAGGAGCCTACCCACTAAAACCCACCGGCGTTTCTCCGCACTGCCGTTTGTTGGGGGCACAATGGGCTCCAACTAACATCTGGCTTCCCTAAGCTCGGGGGGGAGGGGGGGTATGTGTAATGCAGATAAGCAAGCATTGTCGTGTTTTTTTCGTGTTTGCTTTTTAAGGCAGCCAACGTTTAATTTTAATTATTATGTTTTAAATAAAACTATACATGCATATTTTTTGTTAATTACTAGGTTTTTCTATATAGAAAAACCTAGTAATTAAGAAAACCCGGATAGGTAGTGTGTCAAAATACCCGGGTTTTACCCGACTCTAAATAAAGTCGGTTAGCTGGGCACCCAGGTGTTTGGGTACCCGGGTTGCATTCCCTAATTTCGACATTAGTCTATAAAGAATCAAAATATTTCCGGTAAATATATTGCTTTGAAATTAGAGCCAAGTTTAATTATAGTAAATCAAGTCTAGCATTGCACAATGCACGTAAGGAGAGTTCTCCGAAAATTGAATTTAGCAAACAATGAAAATACGTCAATATATTTCTAATGCCTGTTTAACTCAATAGTGTTTATAATACGTTTTTGATTAATTCCCACGGGAAACTTTCTGAATGGAAACTTGCTTTAAATTTCTTGCAACTTGTTATTTTGTTCTGGAACCAAAAGCGCTTATTCTGAATAAATAGGAAAGGAAGAAATAATGCATTTATTTATGACAGCACAAAAAGGTAGATAGTAAGTAAAAAAGAAAAAAAAACAAATCTCGCTGCCAGAAAAAAGTCCCACCTCAGCATAATGCTGACTCTAGAGCCGGCGCTGGTGTTCCGGTGGAACCAGACAGGGGCGACGTCACAGCGAGTTATTCGCTCGACCGTGCCAGAATGTGAGATATTAGATATTTTGGTTTATCGGATCGTCCCACTTAAAGTAAACACGTCAGCAATAGACATGGGTTGTTCTTTTGTACTGAGGGTTTATTTTTTATTTTTGCAGATCTTCCGGCATTTACTATTTGCAGACCAACGCAGCACAGCCCTTCTCCCAAGGTTGAAGGATAATATAGTGGTTAAGGTGATATCAGACGGTTCATTTTCATCGTTCATTCGGTGTCTTTCACTCGAAGTGACACGTCTGAACACGGAGTGAAACAAAAGTGAATTCACTAGTGAACCGATCCAACAATGTTGGATCGGTTCATTCGGCATCATTCACGCTCACTCCGAATGAATGGCCTGAACACAGAGAGAACGTTCACTCGGATTCGGCCAACTAAACTTATTCCAAGACACACGACTTCATTCGACGCCATATTGACAGAAAAGAGTTGTGAATGTTCATTTCTATATTGTGTGAACATGGAATGAAAGAAAAAAGAAGCAATCACTCTAGTGAACATTCACTCGAGTGAACCGTCTGATTATCACCTTTACCAAAATGTGGTATCCGCACATTATGGGGGGTACTTTAATTATTATATCTTAAGGTTAAACCCGAAATAAAGTCAATTGTGCCGTGAACTAGCGTTTTACTTTGTTGACTATTGTCTCGTACCCAAATTGACATTAAATACCTATTACTATAACCTTCAATCAACATGGAATTGAGCCGATTCTGCAATTTTTTCGGGGATATCTGCACAACCTATACATAAGTACATAAAAATCCAGAGGGCAGAAATAGTACATTACACAACTAGGGTGGCAATACAAAGAAAGGCCGAGATCGCAGAAGTTTGCGGCCAGAGCTGCAAGCGAGGGACGTAAATATGCGATCGAGGGCTTTCTTTATTACCTCCCGTGTTGTGTACATCATTTTACGGCCAGGTGTGGCATAAATACTATTTGTTCGTTTATTGAGAGAAAATCGTCGATAACAACGAGTATAGTCACTTGTTGGTAGCGGGATAAGTCTTTATATTTTATAGCAACCCGCCCCGGCTTCGCACGGGTGCAATGCTGATACTAAATGCATGTATTATACATATAAACCATCCTCTTGAATCACTCTATATATTAAATAAAAACCGGCCAAGTGCGAGTCGGACTCGCGCACCGAGGGTTCCGTACAAACTCATAAGTAGATACATGAATAGTTCAAGAAAAACTATATGGCGATTAGTTTAGTAGGAGCAAATAAGTATGTGTTAAGATTTTTGCAAATTCCTCAAAAACAGTGCAAGTTAGGAAAACCGTTATATTTTTCCTGTAATTTATCCCCTCAACTGTGGCAAATAAATATGGTAGTACCCCCTCATCTGTGGAAGCCCGTGGGGCCTGCTCCACAGACAGGCCTTCAAAGTGCACATCCAGGTGGAAAATTAAGTTTTACTCAGCTTTTTACGGAGTTACAGTTAATAATTTGAAATAAATCTGCTCTCTATTAAATTACCTTACTGCCAGTGTAAAATACCATATCAACATTGAGGTGTGATATCTGAACAGACGAGTTAATTATAGGGGTACCTAAATTTCTACCATATTTTTTGATTTTAAATAAATAAAAACAGATTTCTGGCTACGTTGGTGCTTTCATTATGTAATTCAATATAAAATACACATAATAGAGTCATAAAATGGCAGGCTTTAGACTAAAAATTTGCAATAAACACCATTTCAAAACTTCACCAAAATGCTGTCAACCCTAGAAATGGTGTTGTAAGGTGGTTTTGAATTACAGACATTGTGGAGGGGTACTACCACCTAGTTATTAAATTCATGTTTAAACAAGGAATTAAAGTCATGAACTAGCCGTCACCAATGCAATACTATTGTAGGTGCAGTAGATATCAAGTAAAAAACGATTTAAAAAAGGTCCTTTTTTTTCATGCAAAATGACTGCTCCCGAAATATTGAAAAATCACAGCAACCAGCAAGATTAACCCAAAGAAATTTAATTTCCCGGCATATTCATTAACTAAGCTTTAATATAAAACAATAATAAGTTCTCTCATTGAACAAAAAACATGTAAAAACTTAATCTAAAACAGTACAAATATAATCGAAGTAACAAATATATGGTTAGACTAATATGGACATACCCAGACCATGGCTGAGTTAAAGGGAGATTTCAAAATGTGTGACGAAGGACGCACAGTAAGCAGGGTTACGACCACTGAGCTAAACGTGTCATCAAACTTGAAAACACGATTTAAAAAAATATTTGGCAATATAAAGGTTAGTCCATTCGGCAGTAGTTAGTCCATGGTGTATCCATGTTATGCAAACGTGCGTTAATGCGCTATCTGTGGGGCGGCCCGGCGGGCCGTCGCCAAGAGTCTGTGACGAAGCCCGAGGGGCCTTGTACCGACCGTTAATTTGTTTTGTGAGCTATTTATCACTTTTAAGAGATTTAATCTTATTTAAATGCATTTAATAAAACACATGATAACTAAGACGTATGTTAATGGCTTTGCAAAATAGTAAAACATTAGAAAAGACTAAGAAATCGTGCATGAAAGTTTAGGCTATTAGTTGGCATGTTGTTTTTTTCACAATTTTAACACAGATTATAGTTAAAAACCACACCCAAACTTTTTAAAAACAAAATATGACGTACATGACATCAGATTTCCGCTTCTTTTTTCATAAAATTGTCTCACTTTAATCGTAATTAACGTACAACACCACAACACACCCGCGTCAGCTTCGGTTTTTGACTGCCAATATTTACGACTTTTTTCAACCGTTGCACATTCAAATGTTAGCTTGCTAGCCGTCTTGTTTCGTTCACATGACGATTTTACGAGTTAAAGAGAGACAAATATGGGTTTCTCTGAAATATAGCAATAAATATAAACACATATGGAGAAAGCCCGTCGGGCCATGCCACAGATGCGCCGAAGTTTTTGCTAAGGCCCAAGGGGCCTTCCCACAGCGGAGGGGAAGGATGACATTAATAATTGGTAATTATTACAGATTTTTCTGTTCAGTAACTTCGAAGATAATAGGGGGGGAACGGTATTTTTTTTAACGTTTTTCGCCATAAATCAAAAACTACTTATTTAAAAAATAATACAAAAATACTGTTTTAATCTACAAATTAAGCCCTTTCATTTGATACCTCACTCAATATAATAGCCCTACTTTCAATTTGCAAAGTCTCATTACGGACCCCTTTAAAAAAAAGTAAAAAAGTTACAAGAATTTTTTTACATCCTATAAGCTCGGGTTAGCGGTTCTTAACACTATTCCAAATTTCAAGTTGATAGCATCAGTAGATCCTGAGATATCTTGCTGTGACAGACGGACAGACAGACAGACAGACAGACAGACAGACAGACAGACAGACAGACAGAGTCGCACCATAAGGGTTCCTTTTTTACCATTTTGGTACGGAACCCTAAAAAAAACCGCATCAAAATCCGTTGCGTAGTTTTAAAGATCTAAGCATAGGTACATAGGGACAGACAGCGGAAAGCGACTTTGTTTTATACTATGTAGTGAGTGATGAGGTATGTACAGCAGGGATCGGAACCGGTATCGAATTACCGTTTTATTTCGTTGAAATACCGTTATTTTACTCCGTTCGTGCTACAACCGGTATTTTGATGGAACGGAACGGAATATTTCGGTGATCGCTAAGTGATGAAGAACGAAATGATAACGTTCCTGATGAGAATAAAAACCGGTATTCTCGACGAGCCGAGCTCGCCGAGGGGCTCGCAGGGGTGGTGACGATGTGCGCCGGCATTTACAAGGTCAAATTCCGTGTTTTGTAGCGCGTCGCATAGCGCGATGTATTTATTTTCAATTTTTGTCGGGAAAGTTTAAATTCTGAGTGTTGAAGCGCGCACGCTCTTTATTATAATATTGTTTGTTTTGTGATATTAAGTTTTTAAAGATGATACATAGTAATTTTTTAACTAGATTAATTATTTGCAGGTATTTCTATACTACCGAGTGACAAACAAGCATTCTGTCTACCTGACAGAACAAACTGAATGCAAAATTAAATAATACAAATAAATAACGTTCTTCTTTTTGCAATATTTTTATTGTATTTTAGGTAGTTTAATTTAGTTTTTAGGTTTATTTAGTTTTAGGAAATTTAAATTTTATCTTCTATGTATTTGTTAGTTTACTGTACTTTCTTTCAATAAAGAAGTCACTGTCAAAAAAAAAAAACGTTCAATCAAACTGATTGATTGAGTCAGGCGTTACTTATATTATTACCGCGTTATTGATATTTTTGTTTAATTAACGTTCAAACTCTTCAAAGCAAAAGTCAGTCTAGGGACAAAGATGTAGTGTCTGATGCACTGGTATACCTACCTAATACATACTTATATTTAATTTGGATAAATTTAATGATTAGAGGCAAGTACATTTATTTCGTCTTGACGAGTACTCTGAACCGAAATAATATCCAGGTTCTGATGATGGAGCCGGAATGTGGCCATGGGAACTCCGTAATAAAACGTCGGAACCCCATCGTGTTTGAGCTCATTTATTTTGCCTTGACAAGTACTCTGAACCAGAATGATATCCAGGGTCTGATGATGGAGCCGGAAGGTGGGCATGGGAACTCCGTAATAAAACGTCGGAACCCCATCGTGTTTGGGCTCATTTGTTTTGTCTTGACGAGTACTCTGAATCGAAATGATATCTAGGGTCTGATGATGGAGCCGGAATGTGGCCATGGGAACTCCGTAATAAAACGACGGAACCCCATCGTGTTTGAGCTCATTTATTTTGTCTTGACGAGTACTCGGAACCAGAATGATATCCAGGGTCTGATGATGGAGCCGGAAGGTGGGCATGGGAACTCCGTAATAAAACGTCGGAACCCCATCGTGTTTGGGCTCATTTGTTTTGTCTTGACGAGTACTCTGAACCAAAATGATATCCAGGGTCTGATGATGGAGCCGGAAGGTGGGCATGGGAACTCCGTAATAAAGCGTCGGAACCCCATCGTGTTTGGGCTCATTTGTTTTGTCTTGACGAATACTCTGAACCGAAATGATATCCAGGGTCTGATGATGGAGCCGGAAGGTGGGCATGGGAACTCCGTAATAAAGCGTCGGAACCCCATCGTGTTTGGGCTCATTTGTTTTGTCTTGACGAATACTTTGAACCGAAATGATATCCAGGGTCTGATGATGGAGCCGGAAGGTGGGCATGGGAACTCCGTAATAAAGCGTCGGAACCCCATCGTGTTTGGGCTCATTTGTTTTGTCTTGACGAATACTCTGAACCGAAATGATATCCAGGGTCTGATGATGGAGCCGGAAGGTGGGCATGGGAACTCCGTAATAAAACGTCAGAACCCCATCGTGTTTGGGCTCATTTGTTTTGTCTTGACGAGTACTCTAAACCGAAATGATATCCAGGGTCTGATGATGGAGCCGGAAGGTGGGCATGGGAACTCCGTAATAAAACGTCAGAACCCCATCGTGTTTGGGCTCATTTGTTTTGTCTTGACGAGTACTCTGAACCGAAATGATATCCAGGGTCTGATGATGGAGCCGGAAGGTGGGCAAGGGAACTCCGTAATAAAACGTCAGAACCCCGTCGTGTTTGGGCTCATTTGTTTTGTCTTGACGAGTACTCTAAAGTGAGATGATATCCAGGGTCTGATGATGGAGCCCAAACACGATGGGGTTCCGACATTTTATTACGGAGTTCCCATGGCCACCTTCCGGCTCCATCATCAGACCCTGGATATCATTTCGGTTCAGAGTATTCGTCAAGACAAAACAAATGAGCCCAAACACGATGGGGTTCCGACGTTTTATTACGGAGTTCCCTTGCCCACCTTCCGGCTCCATCATCAGACCCTGGATATCATTTCGGTTCAGAGTATTCGTCAAGACAAAACAAATGAGCCCAAACACGATGGGGTTCCGACGCTTTATTACGGAGTTCCCATGCCCACCTTCCGGCTCCATCATCAGACCCTGGATATCATTTCGGTTCAAAGTATTCGTCAAGACAAAACAAATGAGCCCAAACACGATGGGGTTCCGACGCTTTATTACGGAGTTCCCATGCCCACCTTCCGGCTCCATCATCAGACCCTGGATATCATTTTGGTTCAGAGTACTCGTCAAGACAAAACAAATGAGCCCAAACACGATGGGGTTCCGACGTTTTATTACGGAGTTCCCATGCCCACCTTCCGGCTCCATCATCAGACCCTGGATATCATTCTGGTTCCGAGTACTCGTCAAGACAAAATAAATGAGCTCAAACACGATGGGGTTCCGTCGTTTTATTACGGAGTTCCCATGGCCACATTCCGGCTCCATCATCAGACCCTAGATATCATTTCGATTCAGAGTACTCGTCAAGACAAAACAAATGAGCCCAAACACGATGGGGTTCCGACGTTTTATTACGGAGTTCCCATGCCCACCTTCCGGCTCCATCATCAGACCCTGGATATCATTCTGGTTCAGAGTACTTGTCAAGGCAAAATAAATGAGCTCAAACACGATGGGGTTCCGACGTTTTATTACGGAGTTCCCATGGCCACATTCCGGCTCCATCATCAGAACCTGGATATTATTTCGGTTCAGAGTACTCGTCAAGACGAAATAAATGTACTTGCCTCTAATCATTAAATTTATCCAAATTAAATATAAGTATGTATTAGGTATAACAGTGCATCAGACACTACATCTTAGTCCCCAGACTGACCACCCATGTGTAATCTTTTGCTTTGAACAGTTTGAACGTTAATTTGTTCTATCAGGTCGAAAGAATGCTTGTTTTTCACTCGGTAATATAAATTAAAATTATACCTACAAATAATTAAATACACTCACGAACAATGAATTCTGGTCATTTCCTATTATAATTGTCCTTAGAAAATGACCCGAATTAATTGACCGTGAGTGTAATTAATCTCGTTATATGTATACCATATACCAAATACATCGCGCTAGACACTTGCTAACTAAATTATCTACGAAAAATGGTTAATTGTCCGAAACTACTTTTATAATCCGAATGAATCCGTAACAAAACAACACAACAACCTAAGCAACGCACAAAAGCAAAAAATACAAAATCATTGTGCGCAGCATACCGAAAAACAAAATATCCCGCAGGCAAACTCAAGGTAAAATTAGAAATAGCAACTCGTTCTATCTTGTTACGCAACGAGAAAAACGTTTAATTTCGTTCCACAGAAACGGAACTTAGTAAAAAACGGTATCGCAAAAGAACGGTTCTTTAACCGGTGATCACAAACAAAAACCAGAACCTTTCCGTTCTCGTGTCAATGAACAAAACCGGTATTCTACTCGGAACGGTTTCCGATCCCTGATGTACAGATGTGATCTGTCAATACATAAAAAATGCAAGGGAATTCATTGCTTAAATAATTGCCATTTTCTTATATTCTGGGGGTAATTCTTACAGACAGACAGACACACGAGTGATCCTATAAGGGTTCCGTTTTTTTCTTAGAACAGTATTTGGAATAAGGTGGAATAAATAAATAATAAATAAATATTAGGGGACAATCTTACACAAATCGAACTAGCCCCATAGTAAGCTCAATAAGGCTTGTGTTAAGGATACTAGACGACGATATATTTAATAGACACTAATACTTAAATACATAGAAAACATCCATGACTCAGGAACAAATATGACACAAATAAATGCCCTTACCGGGATTCGAACCCAGGACCTCCTGCTTCGTAGGTAGGGTCACTACCAACTAAGCTAAAGCGGTCGTCAATGCAGCAAGGTTAATAAAATACGAGTAAATTTACGTTCATGTTTTATAATGTTTACAAACATTCACAGAGGTAAAGCGAAGTGTATCGGTACTTGATACTAATTGTAGAATGACCAATAAGAGTCTTAAATAATTTTTAACGTTTTGGTTTTAACACAAAAAAAAATAACATTCACCTCACTAATATTGATACCATACAGTAGCTTATAATTTACAGAATCCGTACGGGTAGGGGTGATTCTGCTCATGTCTTCCGAATCATCATGTAGGTATATAGCGTAGTCTTTTTAGTTATTTAACCCCTCGAGAACGGCGGCCGGGCATTCGTTTGCAACCAGAAGATTCCACGCGATCTGAGAAAAAAAAAACACTTTAAGAGAGAAACGTCAGATACGGTTTTCGACGTTTGAACCGCTTAACGGTTTAAACCGTTTTCCCTATCCTCCTGCGATCCAGAGAGTTTTTAGCACATTGTGTGTGTTTGTTTTAGCGTTGAGTTTTTGAAATTAGAACCTTCTTCCAAGCAATAAAAGTTGAAAACTCGAATAAGTCCTATAGGCAGTAATCGTGCACCGCACAGGAGGTTCAAAACTCAAGACGAATCTTAATGTTTTTCGACGTAACCATCATCGAGTTCTAGATTGCGCTTTAGTAGCATGCAAGTGACATATATTTCAGTAATGACAGACAGACAGCCGCTTGCTATGGCGATGTAGGAGACACAGTAGACGCAGAAGCCACTTGAAACCAGGGTTTACCCTGTCAGCACTCACCCAGTTTTGGGCACCTGTCCGCTCATGTTCAACCTGCCCGGTAACAGACAGCCGCTGCCATGACAATGCTGATGACGTAGCAGGCGATGAAGCCGCCTGGTCTGCGAATCCTCAAGGAGCACTCACCCAGTCATGGGCACTGACCCACCTATATTAAGCCTGCCCGGCAACAGACAGCCGCTCATCATGCCGATATAACTGACGCAGCAGACATTGAAGCCACTTAGGCCTGGGTTCACCCAGTCAGCACTCACCCAGTCTTGGGCACCAGTACGCCCATATTGAGCCTTTTCGGCAACTGACAGCCGCTCATCATGACGATATACCTGACGCAGCAGGCATTGAAGCCGCTTAGGCCTGGGTTCACGCAGTTGACACTCATTCAATCTTGAGCACCAGCCCACCCATACTCACCCAGCCTTTCCGGCAACAGACAGTCGCTGCCATGGCGATGCAGATAACGCAGCAGACGGTGAAACCGCTTAGGCCTGGGTTCACCCAGTCAGCACTCACCCAGTCTTGGGCACCAGTACGCCCATATTGAGCCTTTCCGGCAACAGCCAGCTGCTGCCATGGCGATGCAGATGACACAGCAGACGGAGAAGCTGCTTGGGCCTGGGTTCACCCAGTCAGCACTCACCCAGTCTTGGGCACCAGTCCGCCCATGTTCAGCCTACCAGGCAGCAGGCAACCACTCGCCATGGCTGCGATGTAGGTGGCGCAGCGGCTGCCAGTGAAGCCGCCTGAGGTCAGAGATTCGCCGAAATAGTGGTAGGATCTGGAAGTTTAAAAACTTTGATTCAAGGTAATTTTTGAGCACCGTTTTTCTAATTAGATGGTTTGCAGAGCGATCGTGGCTATATATAGTCTATAACTACCTTTTTCTTCCTATTTTACTAAAGCAATACAACAACAGATAGCCAGGTGGTGTATGAGCTGTCTCTGTTTTTTAAAGATCTATGAGCGCCTTTTTGGCAGATGTATGCCTGTTGGCATTAAATTTGCCTATTGTACCATAAGCTTTTTTCTACAATAAAGTTTCAATAAATAAATAATGAAATGAGATAGATATGGGCTGATTCTATTAAGGTGGTAAGGATGCCATCAGGAACCAAGCCTTACCTGGAATGATCGCAAGCTTGGCTGCCGCAGCCAGGCATGCTGATGCCTCCGTTAGGGTAGAAGTCCGCGTGCCCCAGGGTGCCAATGTACCCCAGGAGTCCCGCGTTGGTATGGATCACTTCTGTGTAGCCGCCATCGTTAGCCTGGAACTTGTTGCTGTTGATCACCCAACCACTGTACGCAGGGTCTAAGGCTGGAAGGTATTTCAAGCTGGTTAACTTCATAAAATCAAATGGGAGGCGTTTTTAGAGCACCAGCAAGATGGTTTGGGATGATAGTTCGAATCTTATTCCTCTGTCCACAAATATATTGGGGTTATTCTTCAGAAATATGTCTGCGGTCACTTTATTCCTCTGGCCCTTTTTCATACTAAATGTATGGAGACAGAGGAATAAGTCGCAGACATATTTCTGATGAATAACCCATTGGTGATTTCCTTGTAGATCCTGCCTCAGTAACATTATGCTTTATGAGCAATTGTGTAAAAAACGAAGTTACGGGCGGGTTTTCTGAAAATAAAACGAGGTAATTAGTGATGATCTGTCAGCAGAGGATTTTGACCTACTTAGGCCATATAATGAGAATGGGAGATGAAAGCCTTGAAAAGCTGATCATTGTTGGAAACACGGAGGGTAGACGAGCCCGGGGTTGGTCTCCAACCAGATGGAGCGATCAAGTGAAAGGCCTATCCTCAACTAAGTTTTGCTCGGTCGTCAGAGACGCGATGAATAGGCACCGATGGAAGCAGATCATAAAAACTAGGTGTAGACTATCCACATCCACCGATAACCACGATCCTCAGACATGAGGGACCGACCAGAGAGAGAGAGAGAGAGTTATTGGTTATTGTATACTTGTATAGTTTACCAGTTATATACGCAGGCGCGTCGGCCATGTTTCGGCCAACGATGCCGGCCATGTGTCCACCAAGGTTGATTCCCACGACGTGGTAGCTCGCTGCGCCGCTTGCGCCACTCAGCCAGTCCAGGAAGCGAGCGACGCTTTCGCCTGACAATGGTTAACACAGAAATTGTTGAAGGAAATAGTTTGCCGATTTGTATGGGTACCAAGCGTGTAAGATTTTGCGTTCGACGTCAAGAGTGTAATTTAGTGATGGAAAACATACATTTACTATTTCATTTGGTGGTATCTGAACAATTAATTATACCATTATTATCAGATTTTTCATATCTGATAATACTTTAATGTTCGAGCAAAGAAGTTCCTTCTTTTTAGCAAGCGAGGTAAATTCACTCTTTTCTTCTATCTATATATTTTGTGGTTATTAAGGCTGTGTTTCTGGCAGAGCTATGCGAGGAAAACATTCACCAATGCGGGACCGCGTTGAGCGAGGCTAGGCACGTTGATGGGTGGATGTTTTCACGCACATTGCTCTGGTGGAAACCCAGCCTACTGGTTTTCCAGTCATTCGAATCACTGTTCAGCAACGGTTAACTCGTTTGTATGGAGACCCGAGCGACTCGAGTCACGGCAAACTATTGAAAAGGGGGGATTACAAGGAGGTAGGGAGGCAAAATTCTGCTGAAAAGGGGTTGAGGCGAGACGCGTTATTAGATGTCCCTAGCGTGTACTTCCACATTAGGGTATTTTCTAATACTAAAAATAAAAAAATCATAGCTTGGCAACTTCGTTGGTGACACTCATACGTGTGCTTTTTGTTATGTGCAGCCGTAACTACTTACACAAATTACCGCCAACACGAACAGCGACCGACGAAGGCAGCCTCCGCAGGCGTTCGTGTTAGCGGTAACTTGTGTAAGTAGTTACGGCTGCACATAACAAAAAGCACACATGTGAGTGTCCCTAACGAAGTTGCCAAGCTATAATTATAAAATAATGCATTCAAGACTGCATGGAATAATCCAGCTACGCTGATTTTAAAATGATAAAAACACCAATAATAGGATCCAATTTGACCATGCTGAGCACTGACGTCCCATGTCAGTTTTTCTTGGTAACTGCATGTCTGAGTGTCATAAACCTGATCTGATCTGTTATCAAATAGCCTATGGCACTTGTCTTATCGCCGGCGAGTAAGCGAGTAAAATTAGGCGAGTAACAGTTCATTACGAGGTGACTAGGTTACAGTGTGATCGATTGACCTTTCCAGATCCGCAATGGAACGCTACTCGCCCAATATACTCGCGTACTCGGCGGCGATAGGACAAGCGCCTATTCAAAGGATCTTGACTCACCAGCGGTCCTGGTGTTGCCCACGGCCGCGATATAGTTGACGGTGTTGGAACCAGCTGTCCAGTCCACGACGATGACGTTTACGTCTTCAGCTGCCAGGAACGCTGTGGACAGGCAGGGTTCTTAGACAAACAGTGGCGGATTCACAGACTTGGCCGCCCTAGGCCCCGGCCATGTAGTCACCCCCGTATTTAGAGATCCTGGGCCGCTAGGCACTTGGTATTGAGAAGGCAAGCCATGCTTTTGGGCTTATATGAAGCCACCGCTGTGGCCTCTCTGGGCTGGCCGGGGCCCTAGGGCCTTGTAGGCCTAGGTGGAAATCCGGCGAGCCATGTAGTAAGTACTAGCCGCCCCTTTCTTCCCACCCATTATACTGGCTTGATTAGACTTGCTGCCCCTAATATCTGGCCGCCTGCCACTGTAGACAAAGAATTACCAGAGTGTTGGAAGCCTAATGCCTCGGGGTTCGCAAGGTACCTTCTTCTTTTTAGGGTTCCGTATTAAAAGTATGTCAATGGAACCTATTACTAAGCCTTCGCTGTCATTGATGGACTACAATATTTTTAACGAGGCGAACTACCTTAAAGTACGCTTGCAAACTGGTTTCCTTGGCCGTTTACCTGGCACCAGCACGGTGACGAAGTCAGAGGAAGGCCCGCTGTTCCACCCGTGGAGCAGCACGATGGTGCGACGGTCTGGACTGAAGTTAGTTAGCGCCAGTAGACCGGCGTTGCCATTGAGCATAGGCTGGCTTACTGATGGGTTCAACCTGGGGCGAAAGATATCATCACAGCTCATTCGGGGTCAAAGGAATCCTGATCAAGCTGGGGCTTACAATGGAGATTGTAGAATGTGTGGCGAGGAGGCAGTTTAATATGCAAATATCATGCCCTCGCCAGACAAATGAGGCAGGAACCCAGTGCAAAATTGTGATCGGTTTAGAGGGACTTAAGGAACAAAGTCCACTCTCATTTTCTGGATGGTTGGCAGCAAAAAACAAAGGGGCGCTACGATATATTCTGTTGAAAACAGCCCGGCTGTGGAACATGCTCCCTCCTGAGGTGTTCTCGCTGCGGTATGATAATATGTGTTTTTAAAACGAGTATGCAGGGCTCTCAAAAGTTGGCACATCCTATGGTGTTGTATATATCTATAGGCGGTGATGACCACTTTCAATCTGATGGCTCGTCTGCTTCATTGCCAGTTATGAAAAGTACAAATCGTTGAAAAGACTGCGAGATTTGAAAAACAGAAACACAAATATACTGGCTTAAGCCACAGAATAAATAATAGAACATCGTACAAAAGCTTTTCTTTCTAACAAAACTGACGTTCGGGCCAGCCACCGGATGGGACGCACTGGATCTAACCGTCCTTTTCTATCACATATTGCGTGCTCTGGTCGCTATGTAAGCTCCTTCGGAGGGGGCAAGATTTGATAGTAGCTGCGCGACGAAATCGCGGAATGAGCCACTCTTGATCAAGCTAAATAAAACTGTCTAAATAATGGGCTTGAGAAAGAAGCTGTACCAACTGCCCTTGGATAGAAGGAACTGGAGGAGGTCGCACAGGATCGTGCTAAATGTAAATCCCTCCTGAGAGCCCTGATGAGGGGTAAAAAGACTGCATCATCATCATCAAATAATGGGCTGACCTGGTGAAGAGATGGTAGACGTTCTGGGAGTCAGCATTGTATCTCGCCGCCTCTGCGATATCACTGGGCTTCTGCCAGAGGTCAACCAGCTGCAATCTGCTCTCGCCGTCCAAGACATGCTGGAACCGAGGACCCTCGTCCAACTTCCTGATCACAGGGTCCGTAGGAGGGAGCGCTGCAAGTAATCACTGTTAGTTAGAGAAGTTTCGGTATTTCGGATCGATATTTTGCGAGATTAGGACAGCATTTTAAGATATTTTGTAGAGCCTCGACGTCTACTTTACATCGTACGATTGTCATTTTAAAGAACATCGTTGGCCACAAATATTTAGTGGATCCCGTCTCATTAGAATGGCATTTTTGGTTAATTTGTAGAGCTTGGCTGGAATTACATAAGAACCAAAATGCTAGTATCCGGAAGTGGTATCTGGCGTTGCATATTGCATTATGCATCTTTGAGGCGGATTTTCGAAACCGAACTCTCGAATGAAATATTCACATTTTTGATTTTAAAACAATAAGTGTTTTACGTTTATAACTCACAAAACAACTAAGATCGCTCATAAAAAATATTACGAATATCATAATGTGTAGATAAAACCCATTCTGACTGATTTTATGCCACACTTGGCCATAAAGTGCCTTTTTCCGCACGCTACGCGTACGGAAAAAGCCGCTTTCTGGCCAAATGTAGACATAAAATGCTGTAGACAGGACAGGAGGTAATAAAGAAAGCCCTCGATCGCATATTTACGTCCCTCGCCTGCGGCTCGGGCCGCAATTTCGGCCTTTCTTTGTATTACCACCCTAGTTGTGTGTATTTTGTATGGTTATTTTTAATTTATATAGCCATATATCACATAATAATTAGACAAGAGTAGCAATATTTAATAAGGGTTGTATCTAGTGAGGTGACATGTCTTCATTGTTTGCTAAATTTGAATTTCTCATATATTTTCCATATAGATTTTCGCAAGTTTTGAAACTTCTCTGTACATTGTTATTTGGCAATTAAATCAACTGCTAAAGCTTTTTTTTATTTGTATTAGCTATTATTATGTAAATAAGTTTGTGCTACATAAACGTATTTCTTTTTTTCTTTCTAAAGAGTTTTGAATTAAAAAAATACCTGACGCCAGCGCCAGCCCAAACACGAAAATTACGGCTGTCGTTACCATCTCGAATCAAGGACTGATAAGTTCATGAATGGATAGTTTAATAAACAATTATTATACCTATTACTGATATGTTAAATCCGATTATAAGATAAATGAACAGATTACACCCAGCGAAGTAATTTTGTTTGTGAATTATATGTAGGAAATACGGCTGAGGTGGATGGCTCTAAGCTTGGTTCGTTATAAATAGCCATCTTGATAATCGTTCGTAAGTTTTCTCAAAAATTAACACGCGAATGTATCACACAATAGTTCTTTAATCAATTTATTGTGCTGCCCACTTATTTTATGTAATACATATTATGACGTATCGCAATAAGGGGTAAACATATTATTCAAATCACTTATCAAAAGCTAGTGATATCTCTTAGATTATTTTGCGAACTCTTGATATCAAAATCAGTTACTTCAATGCGATTAAGATATCCCACAGATTGTATGTTTATTGTGATAATATTCTTGACGTTTTGATATCAAATAGAGATTTAAATAGCATGTTAAATTAGTGACTAGATTCTGCCCCTCTATTTCGTTTGCGTGAATTACCGACTTTTTTATTCATGAATGTTTGAATCAACAACAACGCCACAACCCTTTAGGGAGTGAATTTCAACCTTTTTTTTATGCCACCTCTAAGTTTCCTAAAGAACGTATATGTAGTGATAAAACAACTTAAACAGATTAAATCGCGTATATTACTACATTTTAAGTCCCGACGTTTCGTAACCCTTTTCAGCGTTCGTGGTCGCGGGTAGGACGCTGAAAAGAGTTACGAAACGTCGGGAGTTAGTTACTAGCTGAGTTTCTTAGCCGGTTCTTTTTGGGGCAGAGGTTTTTTTTTACACTGCAACCGGTGGTAAATCTTGACATTCATAAGTTCATTGTATTATGCCTAAATTGAAGAATAAAGTACTTTGACTTTGATTACTAAGAGTGATAATCGCGGAAACCGAAGACAATATTATGAACGTATATGTTTTAAATTTCATCCCCCTGTCTTTATGTTTGTTAGTTTGCTGTTGTTGTTATTTGTGGTATTGTCTATTGCCGCATAAGACTTAACCTGCGGGTCTCGGTTTGCTTAAGATATTTGGGGCGTTGTAATGTGTGGGAGCCGCACGGTGACGTTCCTCATCTTTGGCGCTACTCGGTAGCTCGGCCTTCGGCCTCGCGTCGCTAACGCTCACTCGAGGAGCCGTGGCCCTAGGTGAGCTAACTACTTGGGGCATTGTAGCTGCACTGTGACGCAGCGCACCTTTGATGCTACGCAGAAGCTGGTTAGTAAATAAAAGATTAATTGTGGGTGTCAAGAAACTTTATTTATTTGCAGCCGCAGTCGCAGTCGCATCCGCATTTCTCTTTCTTCGGGACGATGACTTTTTTATCGCAACCGCAAGACTTGTGTCCTGTAGGAAAATACATACATCAGAATAATTAAGTCAGTATGAGGCTAGAATGATGTGGGGCTGGGTTATGAATCGAATGTTTAAACCACCTCACTTCTGTTGACACATTTTTGTCGAAATCCCTGGATTCTAATGGGATATCAGACTATTTATTAGTAGTCTGGGGTCACTACTGAATAGATTAAAACCACCCGGTCATACGATCGCTATGCCCAATAAGGGTTGGGCGCAAAAAAAGTCCGACCCTTTCAAGGTGGACCGGGACTAGCGATCTGGTTCGATACCAGGCGCCCCCGGACCCCACCTAGTCTGATCCACCAGCCAGCGACCTGGTTCGACCCCAGGCAACGCCACTGCCCCCACCTGGTCCAATTTTTGCTACATCCAGTAAGGATCGCAAGTTAGTCAGGCTTCAAAAAAAAACGAATACGTAGAATGTATAAAACACTCACCGAGATCTTCACAAGGCGCTGCTTGCACAGTTGTCAATGCCATCTGAAAAACAAAAGTATGTGTTATCATATTGTAGTTTCACGGTTATTTACAGTGCCTTTCAAAAAAAAGTTTGTACATAATATGTATATCTTGTACATAACATAATATATGTACATAGTATAACACGTTAACGGTCTCATAGGGCGTTTGTCTGCGACTCATTCATCTGTCTCCATACATTTAGTATGAAAAAGGGCCAGATGAATGAAGCAGACATATTTCTAGAGAAATGCCCCATAAGTCGTTAATTTCCTTATTTTGTTACCAATGTTTTTCAGTGATACGATTGATTATTTTTCATAATTATGATTATATCAGTAATAGTTTTCCCTAAGGAAGTAGCTATGCAATAACGTTCCAATCCACAAAAGAAAGTATCAATATTCCGTCTTTAAAAACAAAGTCCATAACCAAAGTCCAAAAAAATGCATGTGGATTGGAACGTTATTGCATAACTACGTCCATTATCTAAATGTATAAAACATCAACAAAATAATAAATAATCATCAAAAATATTGGTAAAAAAATAGTAATCAATTTATGTTTCGTTAATTGATGTAGGTACAAACTTATTTAGAATTGTTCGCATTACTATAAAAAACATAAAAAATTAAAAAATACCAATAATAAAAAAAATCGTTTTAATTTTCAAAATATAGAAAGATGAAAAACACCGGGGTACTCCTAAGAAAATGGAACACATAAAGAAATGTAATTTGAAATCGAAAATATTGCTTAGTAAAAAATATTATACTCACCAAAACAGTAGCCATCAAAAGAAAGATGTAGAAAAAGTTCATTTTTACCGTTTATTTTTTTGGAAATGTGAAACTGTTAACTCGAAAGCCTTATGAATCTGATACAAAATATGAAGTTTGGTGCCTTTTTATAGTAGCTGTCGATGCGGTTAATAATAAAATGAAGAAAAAAATAACAATAAGGCTCGGAACAAAACAGAATATTACTGTTGATATTCTTATAAGTATGTTGCACATTTTAACACTAATAACTTTCAGTGGCTTCACTCTGAACTTTTTTTAAATCTTATTTACTCTGCCAACTCATTGAACAGGTCCGCTGTCCGCTATATGCTATGTATTAAAAATTAAAAAAAAAATCTAATAATAACAGAATAATCAAATAATCTAGATCGCACCAGATCGGGAAAATTGGAAGGAGCGAGGGAGGTCTTTGCCCAGCAGTGGGGCATAATGGGCTTGTAATAATAATAATCAAACAACGGCCCGCGAGCCGTTCCAATCCGGCGCGTGAAGAAAGCGGGAGGGCTTATAAATAAATAAAAAAGTAAATAAAATAAAAATGATTTATTTCAGACCAGGATTGATCCATATAAATGTTAGTAACATTGAAACCTTATTCTATAAATAAATAAATAACAAGGGACAATCTTCCACCAATCGAACTAGTCCCATAGTAAGCTCAATAAGGCTTGTGTTATGGATACTAGACGACGATATATTTAATAGATACATACATACAAATACTTAAATACATAGAAAACATCCATGACTCAGGAACAAATATTCGTGCGCATCACACAAATAAATGCCCTTTCCGGGATTCGAACCCAGGACCTCTTGCTTCATAGGCAGGGTCACTACCAACTAAGCTAAAGCGGTCGTCATTCATTCTATGTTAGTATACACTGGAAAATACAAAATTACAATATAAGAAATGAGTGAGTCATTAATAGGATCAAATAGAACAGATTTATTCTACTTGATCCTACCAATAGCCACTTCCACCCAATATTTCAAAAGTGGACACAGTCCTGTCACTCTGCCAACGCTTTGAGGAGACCATTGTGACTCTTTCGCACTCGACTGAGTAGTGAGACTACTCTTTTTCGCCTAATTGCGAAAAAGTCGTCCTTATGATCCGGCACACGAGGCATTCTAATAAGTCTCCTGCCTGCATCCCCCCCCCCCCAGGATGTAAAAAGATAATACGTAACTCGGAGTCGATCATGTCAAGTGGCCCGACATTTGCAAAGGCGCTGTATGGCCCTTTGGGACAAATGTTTGGAGACCCCTGTACATCTAGCATACCATTTAGTAAATAAGTATTCTCAATTTGTATTTTGACGTTTGGAGATCCTTTACACCTCCAAAACATAATATTTTGACAACGGAGACTCTTTACATCTCCATTAATTTTAGTATCAATTTATTTTTTATTTGTCTTGTATGGACGCATAGAGAGACCCTTTACATCTCTATAAATGTAGTTTTAAGTTAATGTAATGTATTAATGAAATCTCATGTATGAAAAGAGAAACTGGTGAGTTTCTTCCGGCGCTTCTTCTCACCAGAAGGTCATTACCCGAAGCGCCAAAAGAAAAGAAAAGGAAAAAAAGAAGATAAAATAATGTAAGAAAGACATGTAAAAGAGCCCTTGAGGGCCGCCTACTTACAGAAATAAATTATTTTATTTTATTTTTTATTTTTACCTGGCCGCGACTTTGTTTCTCGCGCGACAGAGCATCATCTGTCACTGTCACACTATCGTGAGTCGTGTCATCTTAAGTGGAAAGAGATAGGTAGCTTTGACGCGTGACAAAGAGTCGCGTGTCACACACAGTTGTGCTAGAAGTACTTGTATAACGCGTGCTCTGTCTGGTCGCTGGATAAGCCCCGCCGGGGGCATCATTTGGTACTAGTAGACAGGTTGATCCGACTCGGACAGGTTGATCCAATTCAACCTCACCCGCTGGTCCGTTGCTCACTTTGAGCATCGAAACTCCCATGGTGGTCCGCGGCTAAGTTACCTGGTTTGTCCCAGGGAATGCCACAAGCCCCCACCCTGTTCTATTTTTACCCGCGAAATCCCGGAGTAGGTAAGCCACTCTTGACATGGGTCAATTGCAGAAAAAAATTACCTTTTACTTTTTTGTCTGACTGATCATGGTGTGTCTTATACCATTTTACTCAGAATCACGAGCACTCTTCATTTATGAAATAAAAAAAGTAGTGCAGAATGTCCCGACTTTCCGTACAAATTTTGAATTTCTCAATTTCGTTACGCCCAAACTAAATATAGGAGAAAATCGTAACGAAAGTGAGAAAAAATAAAATCTCAGTTTGACCTACATACCAAACATTTTCTGAACAGACAGACTTTTTTGTTTAATACTTGTATTTATTTGAATACGCATATAGAACAAAACAATAAAGTCTATTTCATCACTTGCAGTATTATTATGAAAGGATTAACGTCATAAAATTATTAACATAATAATATACCGCATAATTTAATGGAACTCGTAATTACGTATTGTTTTTTTAAAACAGTTTGAAGAGGTGGTATATTAAATAAAAACCGTGTGCGAGTCGGATTGGGACACGATAGGTTCCGTATCACTTATGTAGTCCCTCAGTAGAGCCAGTGGGTTAGGGGCCCACATTGCACGGCTCTACACCGTCTGGGGAAGGGTTGTTGGCGTTTGCAATCCTTCCCTCCTTTGGCGCGCGGGTGGGGAGTGTCGTGGACGAATGCAACCGCGATCCTACGGCAGCCCCTCAAAACAGCAGCGAGGATAAAACGCTGGTGAGTTTTTAGTGGGTAGACCCCAACTACGGGGAGAGTCCCACATAACCCCCCCACCCACCATCTGGCTTCCCTAGGCCCGGGGGGGTGTTATGCGCAACGCATTTTCTCACTCTAAAAAAAAAGTTTCCGTATCACTGTTAAGAAAAAAGTACACTTTAATTTTAAATCTTTGTTATAGCTGCAATAGAAATACACATTTTCACACCTCCTATTCAGAAAAAAAGTATTGCTACCTCATAAAAGGGATCAAAGTGGTACTTTTCTGTTCAAGGACCACAGGGTATTTTTACTTTGAACCCTCTTACAGCTTTATTAGGATATTACACACAGGTTTTTGCGGTCCGAGCCGCAGGCGAGGGCCATAAATATAATATGGAAGTGGTATTTTCGTCCCGACCGTAAAAAATAATAATCGTTTTATAAAATAATAATGTACTATACATTTAACAATTTAACATTTCGTTTTTAATAATAATGTGTGATGCTCTTTGATTAACTATATATTTCGTAATTTTCCTCAGCAGTATGTGTCACAAGGTAGCAAAATGATTTTCACCACGGGCGTTAACACTTGAATCCCTCACTACGCTCCGGATTATACTTTAGAATCCCTCGCTTCGTTCAGGATTCAATATACGCCCTCGTCGTAAATACATTATTTTGCTCCCTTGTGACACAATCTACTATTTTTTTGGGTTCCATACATCCAAAGGAAAAAGATGGCATTACCGCACGCTACGCGTGCCTATAATCTCACTTCCTGGCCTGGGGGGACGTAATAGTACATTGTGTATCAAGGGCGGTAAGTAAGGAATTACAAACGAGTGTTTGTTACAAGGCCGAGGCGAAGCCGAGGGCTTTAATAACACGAGTTTGTAATTCCTTTACCGCCCGTGGCACACACAATGTTTTTCATCACACTTGTGAGGAAATCTAATTAAAATAACCTTACTAAACCTAAATAAAATTGTAAAACTGACAGTGACATTAGTGACATATATCAAGACGACAAGTCACGTTCGGAAACCATAGCGGTAAAGACTTAAAATGGTTGATTTTATATTTGCAAAATACTGAAATACACTATTTAAACATTTAATTAATGTTACAGAAATATGTGTTTACATGTATTTGCAATAACAGTTCTCTTTAAATAAATATTTCAGTAATAAAAGTTAAAAAAGTAAGTTGGCGTGTTCTTTGAACATGACAAATAAGAGTAAAACAGAACCAGCGTTTCAAATTTAAAAAGAAAACCATTACGCCCTAGGGCGTAATAGGTCATTTACGGCCCGCAAAACCTACGTGTAATGACACCATTTTCGAGCAAGTGTGATGAAAAATTATGTACTTACCACGGGAGGTAATAAAGAAAGCCTCAGATCGCATATTTATCGCCCTTGCCTTCGGCTCGGGCATTAACACGTTCACTGCGAAACAGGTCATTTTGACCCTGTTCTGAACTTTCGCCTGGTGCGGCGACCGAAATACGCGACTTTGCACTGATGCGAAGGCCATAATGTTGTGATATTTAATTTTTTTTATATAGTCAAGTATACAGTTAGATTCGTCATTTTGCGATCTACCCGACAACATATAAATTAATTAACAGGTCACATATGACCTGTTCGCACCAGATTAAAACTTTTGTTATTCAGTGCGGAACAGGGCATATATGACCTGTTGCGTAGGGCCTTGTATAGCACTGCAGGTAAGTGCAGAGTGCATTAGTGTTGTTACCCTGCTATTAGTAAACACGTTTGTTTCTACAATCAACCAGAAACGCATACGCAACAAAAAGCAATAATGCATACTCTACAAAAAGTACAAAAAAGAAAAGCATGTACAGGATGCTACAAAAAACTGCGACAGACAATGATTAGCCGAGAAGTAGACAAGAAGGTGAAGAAAGTTTTTACTGTGTGTGTAGAGTGTAATAAAAATATGTGTTTAGCTTGTTTTAATGAAACACATTATTGTGTATAAATTATGTAAAAAATACCTTAGAAAAAATCGTTATGTAAAAAATGTAGAAAAAAGTAGGTAATAAATTGTTTCGATATATTTATTTGGTTTATCTTTCCCATCACTACTAAATCATCGACGTTTTTACCTGTGCCAGTACTGGCTGTGCGTTACAAGTCAATTTTGACCTGTTAATCAATTTGTCTATAAAATCTCAACGAACAGTCATCAACTTCGGCGAAGGCAGTATAAGGTAGACTCATTATTAGCCTAAACATTGCTATAATCAAATTTCATATATATGTATTTAGTAAAGACATTTTAGGTAAAATATAAAACCCTTCTTACAGGCTGTAATTGACTTGTACCGCACAGCGAGAAAGTTCAATACAGGACTCTCATGGGTTGTAACGCACTGAGAGCGAGTTCACAAAATGAAGCTTCGCATTGAACGTGTTAAATACCCGCGATCTGAGGCATTCTTTGTTTTACCTCCCTAGTTAAGTACTTATATATATACTCACCTTTGCTGCTCAGAAGCGACAGCATTATTAGTACATTACACAACTAGGGTGGTAATACAAAGAAAGCCCGAGATAGCAGATGGTTGCGGCCCGAGCTGCAAGCGAGGGACGTAGATATGCGATCGAGGGCTTTCTTTATTACCTCCCGTGTTGTGTACAACATTTTATGTCTACACTTGGCCAGAAAGCGGCTTTTCCGTACGCGCAGCGTGCGGAAAAAGCCACTTTATGGCCAGGTGTGGCATAAAGGTAAATTAATGCGTGTGATTGTCAGTAATTGGTCCTTATTTACTGTAGAAGCCATAAGACTGACAAACGGTTCGTGAACCTTATTTCGACCTACTAATGGTCACTGACATGTTGCTGGTAATGTTGGTATAGTCCGTACAAACTTTAAGATCAACTGCTGTCAAACGCACGCAAGCCAAAAGCTACCTTATAATCAGAGCATAAGGTAGTTTTTGGCTTGCGTTCGTTTGACAGCATTTGGTCTTAAGAGTTTGTACGGAGTATATGTTAATTTAAGGTACTTATTTGTGTTGTGAGTCATCCTCAAAAAGTGATGTCCGTAGTTAAGGCTTTATAAAATAACCTCTTAATCTTGTTTCTTTGTGTAACGAAACTTATCATACAGTTTTATGTGGTTAACTTTCGTTACACAAAGGAACAAGATTAAGAGGTAGTTTTATAAAGGGGTTACCTATGTTTTATCAAAATATGTTTGACAAATTATCACTTTCCAAAAAAAATTTCGCAAAATTTCATTTCCCAAATAATCGTTTGCCAAATTAACTCTTCACAAATAATTGTTACGCGAACCTAATGTTTGACACATGAATGTTTAGGCAATGCCTCGCTCACCAAATGGTAGTTTGACCAAATTTTATTTAGTCAAATGTTTTAGTTGGCATAACATATTTTACGCAAAACAAAATTACGAAAATTATTTGTATCGTCAAAATTCAATGAACCTTTTTTTTTTTTTAAGAGGGGAAAATGCGTTACGCATACCAACAGGGTGCGGGGACGGACCCTGATGGTTATGTGGGACTCCCTTGAACCTAACCTACTGTTCTGGGAGCGGTTCGTTTTAGTTGGGGGACGCAGTTCTAACCTAACTTACTTTTTGATAGCCATTCGGTTTGGTAGGGGGACGCAGTTCTAACCTAACCTAACCTACTTTTTGATAGCAGTTCGTTTTGGTAGGGGGACGAAGTTCAAACCTAACCTAACCTACTTTTTGATAGCAGTTCGTTTTTGTTGGGGGACGCAGTTCGAACCCTAACCTAACCTAATTGAACTTATGGTTTGAGTTTTTTTTAATGCGGGGGGCTTCGCCCCCCGAGCCCCCCTTGTGGGGGGCTTCGCCCCCCCGTCCCCCCTTTTTCTTCTGTGCCCTTATAATTTACTAACCTAACCTACTTTTTGATAGCAGTTCGTTTTTGTTGGGGGACGCAGTTCAAACCTAACCTAACCTACTTTTTGATAGCAGTTCGTTTTTGTTGGGGGACGCAGTTCGAACCCTAACCTAACCTAACCTAATTGAACTTATGGTTTGGGTTTTTTTTAATGTTATTGCGACTAATATTATACCAAAAATTTTTATAGCCATCGTTACGCACCCCCTTTACCCTTCTGTTTATGTCAGTTTTTGTTTTTATTGAGGGCTACAGTTCTTCAAAATTCTTGCTGTTGTTCAAAATTATTACTTAAACTTTAACCTTTTTTGTGGGATCGTGCCGTTTTACCAATATTATTTTGGTCAAATTTTATTACCTAAGGAAATCCGATTTTTGACTTTTTATGTTTTGACATAACAATTCATTTGACTAAACTTTTATTGACTAATATTTTTTTGCCTTAATAAAGCATTTGCTAAAAGACCAAATGCCGAAATGTCATTTTCCGTATTAATATTATGCTGAATAAAAATTTGACCAAACGAAAATTTGCGTATTATAATTATGCCAAAGATTGCATTGGCAAAAAAAACAGTTGCTAATATTTGTTTGGGAAATGAGATTTGACCAAAATAATTTTGGCAAAACGGCAGGATCCCTTTATAAAGCCCTAACTAAGGACATCATTTTTTGAGAATGACCCTTGTATGAATGTAAATATGTATGCTCTCAACCAAACAATGTTAACTTTATTCTAATTCTCATATAAGGTCAATGTGGCTAATTCCGTCTGGTGGGGCAATTCCGTACAGCGGTTTTTACGGCTAAACTATTATTCTAAGAAACTTCTAATTTTGTCAGTTAGTGTGAAAAGTTCCGCTCCTGTGCCAGTCGAGTCACCAAGCGCATACTATTGTTTGTTTGGCCGCAAAAACTGCTGTACGGAATTGTCCCACCAGACGGAATTAGCCAAATTGACCTTATATGGGCCACTTGAACCGAGCAACCCCGCGAGCTATGTCTGTTACTTTATTACGACGGAACTCTAAACACTACAATATGCTTATATTTACTTAATAAACACATCTGTCGGCATTGTTAAAAAAAAATACTTATTCAAAAAGCAATATAAATATGACTATACTATCCGAACAATTGCAAAAACATAAACACTTAGGCTCTTTTTGACATTTTTTTAATCTCTGGGTCTAGTGAAAAGTGGTACAAGTCACACTTAAAGTGATTCGAGTCGGTCGGTTTTATAATATAAAGAGGGTCATTGCTTGATTCCACAGCATCAATTGTCTATAATATGTTTTATGCCACACCTGGCCATAAAGTGGCCAAGTGTAGACATAAAATAATGTATACAACACGGGAGGTAATGAAGAAAGCCCTCGATCGCATATTTACGTCCCTCGCTTGCAGCTCGGGCTGCAAACTTCTGCGATCTCGGCCTTTCTTTGTATTATCACCCTAGTTGTGTAATGTACTATTATTTTATAGTCTGATACATTTTGTCTGCGCAAAATTACATGAAGACTCAAAAAAGCGGTTGTCTGTAAAGTCGGTTTACTGACGATAGTCGAACGTGATAACGTTGACCTTGACCCTGACTTTGACTTTGACTTTGACTTCGACTTCGACTTCGACTTTTTTCCCAATAAGCTGCTACAATGACATTGACACGCTAAAATGATGGCTAAGTGGCCAGTGTAAATATCTGCCGTTCCACGAATATAATGTCAAAGATTTGTTTTAATAATTTTTAAACTACGATTAAAGCAGGCGTAAAACGGAACTGCCAAAGCAGCATCCACTATTTAAATTTAAAGATTTTAGCCAAACTCAGCAGTGTCTCTTGTCATTCAATAGACATTTTGATTTGATTTGATTCAATTGACGACCGCTTTAGCTTAGTTGGTAGTGACCCTGCCTATGAAGCAAGAGGTCCTGGGTTCGAATCCCGGTAAGGGCATTTATTTGTGTGATGAGCACGAATATTTGTTCCTGAGTCATGGATGTTTTCTATGTATTTAAGTATTTGTATGTATGTATCTATTAAATATATCGTCGTCTAGTATCCATAACACAAGCCTTATTGAGCTTACTATGGGGCTAGTTCGATTTGTGTAAGATTGTCCCCTAATATTTATATTTATTTTTTTATATTTATTTATAATAGAGATTTTGACAGCCGTACCTTAGGGAATAAGGGCTAATTTATTAACAATTTGTAAGAAACTATCGTCTTAACGACTTTAGTGCTGGAATAATATAAAGTACCTATTTGACAGGTAACGGCCCTGCAAGGTAACGGCCCCGCAAGGTAACGGCAAATGACGTCACACTTTTTCGTGCGTGCAGCCGGCTCCATCGAATTATAAGACGTTATCACGTCAAAAAATAAAATAAACGTGCAAACGTTTTGAGAGTTCCGGTGCCATTTTGCACAAATAAAATGTGTAAAGAAGAAAGAAAGAAAATACATTTATTCATGACAGCATAAAAACAACATAGAAAAAAAAAATAAGTTTTTAAGGTAAAGATTGCCAGAAAACGCTGCCACAAAACGGTCCTACCTAGAGCTGTAAAATGAAAGACATTTTAAAACATAATGGGGATGTGGACTAATTAGGGTAGTTCTCTGCGACTAAACAGTCGCACCAATCACATCATTACCATCGCCACATTATGGATGAGCTCCCTATAAACTATGGAGTCGTTTTCGGTTATTTTGTAGAAGTCGCGTGCCTCTGCTATTTTTATCATAATGATTGCTTTTATAAAACTGCCAATAATAGTGGCGATGGTAATGAAGCAAGCAAAATGGTATAAAATCGCAGAAAACTACCCATTAATGTTGAATTTTACATAATGATATAGTCACTTGGATATGGAAATACTAAATTATCATAACACAGCAGAAATAAACAAAAAAATGTATAAAATATATAAAGTACCACAAAATATAAAAATATCGATATTTTTTTATCGTCTTCAAGAAAAATTAAAGTCAATTTCGGAATGCTTAACTAACACTGAAAAAATAAATAATAACAACTATGTGCTTAAACGCACTTTTTCATGCTTAAAATGGCAAAAAGTTTTTTCTTTTTCATACAGACTTAGTACAGCGATGACAAGAGATGACGTCACAGGGTGCGTCCGTTTTGCATGGGCCGTTTTCAACGCTCGGTGCGGGGCTACTTTTGATTGCAATTTGTGGCTGTTATAGTAATTCAAGTGTAGTAGTTATAGGTATATATTTATTCCTCATAAATAGTAGAATCCATTTACACCACAAAATTTGGACACAAGCCTATTGATGCCGTAGAAGCAAAAAAACCCTCTTTTGGTTTTTTTTGAAAAACCGACCGACTTTATAATCACCTTATACTAGGTAGGTACAAAACTTTTATGGTGACAAACACTTAGGGTGAAGTTACATCTATCAGCATCGAGCAGCATTTTCTGTATGGAGAAACGTCATTTAGTATGGCGATGCGTAAAGCATGCTTACGCATGCGAACGCGTCGCCGTAAAACAAAACATAAAACTTCTGCAACTTGCGCACCTAGTCCTTTTAATTATTCAAATACCTAAATAATGCTTTTGCTACCAGCATTAGTTAATGCTGATATGAATAATGTAGTTACATTGGAACAATAAAATAAAAATACGTAAATCGATATCTGGAAAAAATTTATTAACTTGCAGAAATATAAAATTAGGACTTACATTTACATAAAATTTTACATCATTAGACGTCCACTGCCTGGACAAAAGCCTCCTCTAAAAAACGCCACCTAAATCCAGGCAACCTACACCAGGTCATCTGGCCACCTTGTGGAGGCCGCTAGGGTCTTTAGTGCCTTTTGTATGGCAAAAATAAAAAAAGTGTTTTGCTAATAAAAGTAAAAATGACCCACCCTAGTGGTCGCTCTAAATAAACCTACCCTACGTTAATCTTTTTTTTTCTTTTTTCAATTGCTCTCTTAATCTACAGCCTAATCCATCATAACCTATAGTTTAATAAACAATTCTCGATTTTTTGCCGTCTTTTGTACAGAATCGGCATCTTGGTAGAAATTTGCTTACTTCATAAAACTTGGAAAGATGGATTTTTATTATTAGCTATATCAAGTCCGTATGCTGTGCCGGGTCATTTAAGTAAATATTGTGAAATGGGCCAAAATTCTTTTTGATACCTAAAAAAACGTCCCATGTATATTTTAACGCATATTTTTTACTCCTTAGTGTAATCTCCAAAAGACATATTATTTTGTAATTCAGAATAGCATATGCTCACCCGAATGACAAGTTTTATCCAAATATGTGGACTGTGCTCTGAATATAAAAAAATCAATCAATATTTTGGTAACGCAGTGGACACTAAATTTGATGCGACATGGGGACTGGTAACGCAATGGTAATTCGAGGATTTTTTTTTATTATAAATAGCCTAGAATATTGAGAAAATTCATAATAAACATAGCCTGGTTGAGAACTAACAAAAAATTACTTAAAAAATATATCGAGGCATCTGCAATTTCGTAAGTCTATAAGTTTGCATCTCCATTTTTGACGCTGAAAAGAATTTTGGCCACATAATCACTATTGTTTTAGGTTATTCTTGGAAGAAATCATTCCCTTGGCCTCAAATACCAGAAAAAATCCTCGTTATTACAATGGTATTTGTGATTTCTTTGTAGAGCTTGACAGATTCTACGTCGTAAGTCGAAACCAAAAATATCATTCTAATTACTATTCGCTGAAATGCGTTGATAGGAGGATGTTCTTTTTGAAGAATAATCCTTCAGCCTAACTTTTATGCCCTAACGTAATCTATGTCTGCATTGAGATCATCAAAACTTTTCACATTCAAAATAGTGTGCTTCTTTTTTGTAAGATTGTGGGTATTGAATACGTCTACTTTATAATCAACTTTCTTAAAATCGAAGCACTTGTGAAACTATCACCAAATTGGTTTTCATTTGGCTGTATTTTCCAATAAGTTTTATGTTTATATCAAATTTAATCCTGAAAAAGTAATGTATAAATATTTACCCTACCTTTCGTTTTTCATACAAGTTTCACAAGTCATTGATGAACCATATAAACTGTATGCAAAACCTCACAATAACTGACTCTTTTATGCAAGAAAATAAGTTGTTTTATTTTCTTTGCAGAGATGAAAGAATACTACTCAAGATTCTGAGTCAGAAAATATCAAAACTACCTTATTAAAAAAGTACACCGGCAAGTGACAATGCCCATAATTTAGACATGTTTTTGAAATTAATTCGTTATTTTTTTTTTCTTTTTTACTTTATAATCGTATCTAGTAGTAGTAGTAGTTATTGTACATTCGTTAGTTATTTTGACTTTTTCTACTTTGTTGTCAAAGTCATCGAAAACGTGTAAGTTTTTATCATTTCCTTATTGCGAGTCAAATAACGTATTAAATTAGTTTCATCGTCGAGAAATGTTTCTTTTCCTGCATGGTGTTGGTTTGTATGATGACATTTGCGAGGTTTATCTGTTTCTGTAACATACTTAGTAACATTTACCTCTTCATCATTAACTTTATCATTTTCATCAGAAGCAATCCTTTTTGTCACGCCGGTAACATTTTTTTCTTCGTCGGTTTCAGTAATATAATTATCCTCGGTGGACGAGTTTGCTTTTTCTAGAATTGGATGTATTTTTTCATTACTTCTATCTTCCTTTTCATTCTTAGTACTTTCCTCAGAGACAACTTCCTCATCAGTAGCACTTTTTTTCTTCTGGGTAACATCTTCATCGCTAAGATTTCTTTTCTCTCCAGTGTAATTTTCTTCTTCAACTATTATATTTATTTTCTCCCGAGTGGCATTGTCTTCCTCGCCAGTAGCATTTATTTTCTCCTCAGTGACATTTAGTTTTTCATCAGTAAGATTAATATTTTCTTCAGCGTCTTCTTCAACACTACTGGTTTTTTTCCCGGTACGTTCATTGTTCTTATTAGTAATATGATGTTTTTCCCCGAAATAATGTTTTGCCTTATTGGCGACTTTTTTCCCTGTAGTATTTTCTTTATCGTCAGTTTCATTGCTATTAGTAACATCTTCCTCCTTCATATCACGTTTTTCCTCTTTGGTCATTGTTATTTTCTCCTCAGTAATATTACCTGTCTCGATAGTGACAGTTTCATTATCCTCATGTACATGTTTTCTCTTTTTAGTTACATTCTCGTCATCCTGACTGGCTATATTTTCATTATTTCTATCTTGTTTCTCTTTGCTAGCAATTATTTCCTTAGAGTCCTCTTGGGGTTGTTGTTCTCTTAACTCCTCCAAAAACTGCATTTCATTATGATGATGTATGTTTCTTCCGTCTAAACTGGACTCACTCAAATTATTAAGATGATTAGTCGGTATATTTAGAACATTGGGGTATTCTTCTCGTGCAATATTATGGTGAATTTTTTCACTGTGTTGATTTTTATTAAGCTTATGTTCTCTACTTTTCTTGTTCTGGTTATGATTATGCTTTTTATGATGTTTTTTCTTGTGGTAATCTGGCCCTTTTTTATGACTGTGTTTATGATTTACTTTGTGAGGTTGGTTTTTGTTATAATTTATATTTGTTCCATGTATAACTTCATCCTGAGTTATAGATTCTTTTGATATATTGCTATGTGTGCTTTGAGTACTTCCCGTTTTATGGTTATTTCTCTCAGTGGTTTCTTTATTTTTTCCTTCATTATCACTTAGGTTTATATGGATTGATTGTTGCAGGTCATTAAATTTTGTACTGTATTTGGGTTGCCTTGTTATTAAATCATTATGTTTGTCATCATCTTCTTTTGAATTAATTCCTATTTTATTATTATTGGTACTTATCAAATAAGAATCTTGCTCACTTTTTTCCATAGAATTATTGGAAGAATTTAGTTCTACTGCGTGCTGGTTATATTTTTTACGAGCTGTTTTATTACGATATTTTCTACTTGAATCCTCGGTATTCAAGATGTGTTCATCAATATTTATATTGCTACTATTATCAACCTGAATACCATCATCATCTAATTTTTCAATGTTGTACTCTTTTTGGGAGTTATTTTTGATGTGATTTTTAAGATTAACTGTTTCTTGATAGTGATTTCCTCTTTCCAAAATTTGTCTATCATCGTGACTGCTACTAATCGTTTGTTTCATATTTGTTTCATTACTTAAATTGTCATCACCATTGACATTATCTTGGCTTAAGGAATCACTCAAACCCTTTAGAGCAGACTTCAAAATCACATCTAAATCCAATATATTTTCAAGCTTTTCGGTATTGTTATCATTTTTATTTGATTTACTCACATGTTCTACGACAAAATGACTATCTTTTTTGCTTTTATTTCTTTCCCTGTCCTTCTCATTAATGCTTTTAATATCCGAGGTGACAGCATCATCAATATCTTCAATTGTTTTTTCGTCACTGTTATTTGTTAAATTATCTGTATTAATCGGATTTGTCTCACTATTATCTAACATTTCTTGTTCGATACTATCGTCTTCTCCTAAAAGCTCGTCCACAACGTTTCTAAGTGCAACGTCAGCAGGATCTGTAATATAATTGGATCCATTTCATTTTGATATTACGCTAATAAGTAGACTATCATAACTATATTTTTAAATATATTTGGCCTCATGTTAACCTTGAAATTTAAATATTAAGGTCCAAATTCTTGGTATACGAGTGGTCAAAATGGACTGTTAGATCTTGTCGTTTATATAAAGAACCGGGCGCTTGCATCGGGTTATTTTACACCTTAAAGATGCCCGGAACTTCATTCGCTGAGGTGAAATAACCTTTAATTGCTAGGCTGTACAAAAGTATACCTATGTGTTAAACGGGGTCATAATCTACCAATATATCAAATTTCATGGAAATCAGTTTAGTAGTTTTTACGTGGTGCGCACTTCTGCGGGCTAAATAAAACTAACAAAAACTACCGTACTAACTGTCTTGCTACAAATTTAACCTTAGCATCATCATCATCATCAGCCCGTAGCAGTCCACTGCTGGACTTAGGTTTCTCCCAAAGTACACCACAGATCAACTACTTTAAGCATCCATACAGTTGCTGCCGGCCCCCTTGTGCAAATCGTCCCGCCATCCGGCCAGAGGGCGTCCCACGCTACGTTTTAACCTTATGTAAATATGTAATACTAATAAAAATCTGTTTACCTTGAAGTTCATCATCAGTCAGGACCTTCACGTGACTTTGATCAGGATTCTGGGACTCTATCTCTTCACTCACATCATTACGGCTCTCCTTCAATTCATTTTTCTTATTTTCTAGAAGGAGTGGACGTGGTATGTTCTTTGGTTTCATCCTTCTTTTTAGTATACCTAGAATTGTGAACTAACTCTGTAGGTTAACTCAAAATTTCACCGTCAATCATGCCAATTTAACTAGTGCATTAAAAATAACAGTTTGTAATAGAGAGTAAAAACATGCCGGTTTAGTTCCGATTACGACTTGCTGTAAAGCTGCAACCAAACCGCCGCTCAAAAGACGTTGACGCATTGTAAACGCAGTGACGTGCCTCAGGCGTCACTTTTTTGACGCGTGCCGTTAGAACTAGTGCTCAAAATACGCATGTATAGAACATGAATACTACGTATTTTAATTTTTTTTACTGTTTGAAAGGTGCGCGTCATAAACATGACGCACGAGTCACGTCACTGCGTTTACAGTGCGTTAACGTCTTTTAAACAGTGGTATGCACAACATGCGTAAAAACGGGACGCCTGAGGCACGTCACAGCAGTGTTTTAGTCGCAGTTTATTAGTACACAGGTCGAATTATATTAGATACGTGATGAACAGTCAAGTATTAAACTAGCCAACAGCACGGCTAGCGCAAGAAGGCTGCAACATATCTCGCGTGACACACAGCATGTAAGTGCAATGAGAACGTGCACCTTCTTTTAATTTGTTCATTCAATAATTTTTCGAATTATTCTGAAGTAACATTCATAAAAAATCACATTCGCCTAGAGAACTTTTCGTAAAAACGGTAAAAATTAAGGACATACCCTTCTTACCAGATATCCTTTTAATCCCATCATCAAGTAGAGTCGAGAACTGCGTTTCGAGGAGTTGCTTCATATCCTCCAGTACGCTGCGACGCACTTTCTTCGAGCCCGTATCCAGCGGCTTGGACAACGCATCCAATGGAATAGACACTGCATCCAGCAAGGCTTTTGGAGCATCTAGCAACTTTCTCGAACCATCCAGCAAGGTTTTAGGAGCGTCTAACAGTTTCTTCGAATCATCCATCAGGATGGATAGCGACTTCAGTGGATTGGACAGGACGTCCAAGGGGCCGGACCGCTCGGCCGCTGGATTGGCGTCAGGCGGACTGTCTCGCGTCTCAAGCTTGGGTGTGTCCGATGTGGTGGCTGGTGTGTCCAATGGGTTGAGCAGCGTGTCTGATGAATTGGGTAGTGTAAGAGAGGCGGAATCGGCTCCGCAAAGGGCCGCTAGCATCAGCGCTGTTGTAGAAAAGTAACATTAGAACATCGCGTGCTATATTCGACTAGTCAATTATTTTCTTTTTCGACTTTTGGCCAGGTTTTTGTATCAAATACCATCCACCAAAGCCGGGGCGTTTCAAATAGAAGTTAAAGAGAAACTTAATTCAACTTACCAAGCACCAGTGCCATTTTTAACCACGGCTATTTTAGAAAATCTGCTCTTTTATAAGAAACCTACGTTTAGGTTTGACATGGTACATTAGAACTAAATTGGTTCAGTGCACATTTCAGTGCAGTCGCCTAGGGTCCCGTATAAGCTTAGACAAAATGGGTAGTTAAAAGTAAAAGCGTGTAGTTTATAAAAAAAATCTTGTCCGAAATAAATTACCTGGGCCATTCCACGTTGTTTCAACAAATGGGTGTGCGGCATGATTTTTGATTTGAATAAAAAAAATTGAGGATATACTTTATGGTGGCAGAAGTGCTAAACCACCGCTATTTATTTTTTTCATCTTTTAATTTTCGAGCTTTGTCCATTTGAAATAAATAGTGGGGTCTAATTCCTGCTTGTATATAATATGCTCTTACTTTTTTTTAGAAAAGATAACGAAATAATTGTTGCTGTGTTTGATTAAGTAAGAACTGTGAATATCATACTGTATAACAAAAGTTATCTGAATTAACCACGAACAAAATGGTGTCCATTTGAAATATACACTTAACTGGTAAATTTTTACAATGTTTTTATTTTTTCTGTGTCAACCCTGATGCATATTAAGGATAACTTTTTTCTGATTTAGAAAGTACTTGTTTTTTTCTTATTCTACAAAATAAATATTATCGTGTTAGGGTAATAACTTCTAAGAGAAAAATAGTAGTGAAAATTGAGAATTTCGAAAAATGGTTAATGTTTGACCCCCAAAAAACGCATGTGGAAGAAAACATAAAAATCTGAATTTATTCAGAAGATATAGTTCATGTCTTCGATAGTCAGATTCAGTTTAAAAAGTTTTGTTATTTTGCCTATTTTTGGAAATGTGATTTTTTTAAACTGCTTATCTCGTGCATTTTCTCTCTCATTGTATTTATATATGCAGATTAAAATATTTACGACTATAAATTTTAAATGTATGGCAATTGATGAAAATCAATAAATAAAGCCAGACGGTTCAAGTTTACTACATATATTTAATAATATTTATATAAAAAGAAACTAAAAACATTACATGCAAACCTTTACTACTTCGAAATTTTCTGAAGTAGAATCACGTCGCACTTTTAATTAATTTTGAGAACTGGGAACGAAACTATGATAAGAACGTATATTTTTTATGGTTCTTATATTTTTAAATCGCTCTGATAGGTACAACCAACTCAGCTACATCGACATCTGATTCTGAGACGAAAAAGAACTTGATTCCAAGAATTTGGTTTACACAAAACTCGTACTTAACTTAAGGGGATAATATGTTATCACTACCTGGGGTATATGTAGTCATATTATCTATTTACACATAAATATCTCTATAATCTCTTGTACATGATCCTGTTTGTCTACCACCTCTCTTGTCTCATCACTCAACTGCTCAAAGGTTGACTGGAAGAGCTCTCTTAAAGGGATAAGTTCGACTTTGTACATATAACTTTATTTTGTAACCCTGTGCTTTGTATTATTTTGTGCAATAAAGAGTTTACATACATACATACATAAATACAATGAGAGAGAAAATGCACGAGATATGCAGTTTAAAAAAATCACATTTCCAAAAATAGGCAAAATAACTGTACAGGTACTTACTAGGGTGACTCTTCAATCATACAAGGTTTTAATTAATTACCGATATTTATTTTGATTCGTTGTTACAAACACGAGCGGCGGGACAAGACTGCCATCCGGGCCCCGCGCGTACCCCCGCGCGGGACTCACATTCTGCTGACTACTATGAGAACCACGACAATACCGTGTTCCCACAGTACTCCCCCTCTTAAAAAAAAATAAACTCAAAAACATAGATAAAAAAAAAATCAAACATACAGCGGTCTCTCTTGCGAGTCCTTGGTCTTATTTAATACACCACATCACTAATACACTGCCTGTGCAGTCGGCATTTGCTGCGGCTGCACATTGTTGACTCGAATAGCAGTCGGAGGCGGAAGCGATTCGACCGTCTTGCGTAGCCAGCTCCTCACATTTCGTTTGCATTTCGCGCGCAACACGTATAAAATTATGATCAATAGGACCAGACCGATTACTATGAGTCCTATTCCGACGTAATTAAGTTTAGTTTCAACTTGTCCAGACATTGATTGAACTTGGGCGATCGCGACGTTACTGTTTTGGGACTTATCTTCCTTACTCTGGCCCCAGCCCATTGTGTACAAAATACAAATACTGAAATTTTGCAATGATACTACACAAAAATATCTGCGGTGTTTCGGGTAATCTCTGAGTGTGAACTGGCTACGTGCTGTCGAACCCCGCTATAATATATGACACAAATTACTTATTCAACAGAATAAGACAATATACAATTTGCTTATTAACATTAAAATCTAATTTTAAACATTATATTTATCTCACGTAGACTAACTTAACTAGGTTGCAATCTAAGATTTCAAGCTACCGGCCGAAATTACTGACATCGCAACTCGGTTCGGCCGCAATGCATGATACTACTGCAGTAAAGCAACTTGATGCCGTGTTACATGCTACGGCTACATAGTATTTAGGTACGTTATTTTAAAGGAAATTTTACACATTATAGGACTGCCATAGTCGCTACAACGAATGAATAAGGAAAACTTTGCTCTTTATTTCAAAGAATGCTTAAGCTTTACTTACGACACATGAATAAACTTATCTAATACTTATTATTGATGACCTCGTCATGTACACATAAGTATTCGTAAGTGGTAGACTTGTATCCACCAACCTTCTTCCGCACTGGTAAGTGACCCAGCTACGGGCAAAAACTCCTTTATGTCATTGTATTACTGTTCTACTATTTGTCTGTGTCGATTAAAAATCTAACCGGTCTGTTTACAATCCTTCCGCTACGTGTGGTCCGAGTTAGCGGCGCAGGTACAGGCGATGGTGGCACAAGCGGCGGCGGCGGCGATCCCTGATCACTAGCATCCTGTGACGAACGTTTATTTTCTACCTGACTACGAGACTGAGTAGGTTCATTTTCCACGTCTGTATTCAGTAAAAACGCTGGTTTTAACCTATCGATGGATATGTACGATTGTCTACTTGGAAGTTGAACTAAAAATACTTTGTCTCCTCTTTCGATGACTTTGTAGGGTCCATCGTACGGTGGTTTTAACGCTTTGCGCACCGTATCGTCCCTGACAAAAACATGTGTACAAGTTAAAAGTTCCTCGTGTACGAAAATGGACCTATTTCTGTTTTCCCGTTTCGCCACAGGCTTAAAACTAGCGATACTGTCCTTGATCTTTTCTACCACGCTATAAGGGTCAATCGGATCGATCTGCCGAGACGTGTCGTAAAACGCCCCTGGAAGGCGAAGTGTACGACCGAACGTCATTTCCGCTGCGCTTATGCCACTGTCGCTTCTACCTGCGGTACGCAAACCAAGCATTACGCTAGGCAAAAGATCTACCCAGGAGCTACCTACGCTGAGTTTTGCCATCAACGCGGCCTTGATCCCTCTATGAAGACGTTCTACCATCCCATTTGATTGGGGATGATACGCAGTGGTCCTGATCTTGTCCACCCCAAGCAACTTCATTAACTCTACGAATAACCTACTTTCAAACTGACGGCCTTGGTCGCTAGTTAACCTTATCGGACAACCATAGCGAGCAATCCAGCCCTCGAAAATAGTCTTAGCCACTATTTCGGCAGTTATCTCAGTTATCGGAAACGCTTCCGGCCATCTCGTATGCCTATCTATGATGGTTAGAAGGTACCTATATCCACCAGCAGTCGTGGGTAGCGGGCCCACGAGGTCGGCATGGATGTGCTGGAAGGCCCCTGCATCTGGAAAGGTTCCCAGTTCGGATACGGTATGACGGTTGACCTTCGCTTTCTGACATTGTATACACGATCTAGCCCAGTTGCCTATATCTTTGTTCATGCTGGGCCAAAAGTAACTTTTACTAACTAGCTTTCTAGTTACTCTAATGCCTGGATGACTTAATGAATGTATCCCGTCAAATACCTTACGCCGGAATGCGCTTGGTAAATAAGGTCGAGCTTCCCGTGTCGACATTTCGCAAACTATCGCTTTACCGCATGTAGGTACTGTTACTAGCTTGAGTTGCACTTTAGTCGACTTATCCATTTGTTTACTTTGCGACTGTAATACGTACTCGTCTTTATCTTGTGCGTCGGCTAATTCCGCGTAATCTAATAATGTAGGACAATAAATAGTCTCAACCCGAGAGAGCGTATCTGCAACGATATTGTCTTTTCCACTAATATGCTGAATATCCGTGGTAAATTCGCTAATAAAAAGAAGTTGCCGCGCACGCCTGGGACTCTCCTTATTGTCGTCGCCTACCTTACGATATACTGTACATAGGGGCTTATGATCGCTATATAACGTTAACTGACGTCCTTCAAACGATTTTCGGAACTGTCTTACCGATAGATACAGCGCCAAGAGTTCACGATCATAAGTTGAATATTTTGCCTGGGCTGCCGAGAGTTTTTTTGAATAGAAACCTAAGGGTTCCCATGAGTTATTTACCTTTTGTTGAAGTACGGCGCCGACCGCTGTGTCGCTAGCGTCACACATCAAGGCCAGGTGGGCATCGGGCTGCGGGTGCGCCAGCGTGGCAGCCTGTTGAAGACCTGCTTTACACTGTGCGAATGCTTCTTCAGCCTTTGCCGTCCATACGACCTTGGACTTGTCCCTCTTTTTAGAGTTGACCAAATACTTCTCTAGCTCTGCCTGTCGGTCTGCTGCGTCTGGGATGTGTCTCCTATAAAAATTCAACATCCCCAAAAACCTGCGTAGCCCCTCAACGGTTTCTGGTTTTGGATAGTTAACTATGGCGTTTACCTTGTCTTCGAGCGGCCGTACACCTGCCGTCGAAACATGATGCCCTAAAAACTCGATCGCGGTCTGCCCAAAACAACACTTACTTAGATTAATCGTTATACCGTACTGGGTGAATCTCTGAAACACCTGTGCTAGATGTTGCTCATGCTGCTCAAAGTTTTCGCTAGCTATGATGACGTCATCTAGATAATTAAACAAAAAATCTAACCCTGAGAGTACTGTGTTGCTCATGAAACGCTGAAAACTCTGGGCTCCATTGCGTAAACCAAAAACCATTCTGGAAAATTCCCAGAGCCCGAACGGTGTTATAATCGCGGTTTTCTCTATGTCTGCTGGTGCCACACTAATGCAATGGTACGCGCGATTGATGTCTAACTTCGTAAAAACCTTCTTTCCCGCCAGAATAAAAGTAAAATCTTGCAACCGAGGAATAGGATACCTATCGGGCTTTGTTATCGCATTGAGCATCCGGTAGTCTCCGCAAGGCCGTATGTCGCCGTTTTTCTTATTCACTACATGCAGCGGACTCGCCCACGCACTTTTTGACGGCCGACAAATCCCTAACTGATGCATCAACTCAAATTCCTTCTTCACTTTGAAATATCTGTCTGGGGGAAGTGGCCTTGCTCGCGCGAACACGGGCGGACCCGTTGTTTCTATATAGTGTAACACATTGTGCGGCGGAGTTTCCCTAAATGAAGCTGGTTTAGTAATTTCAGGGAACTCGGACAACAACTTGCGGAAAGGATGTGTGTCATTAACAGTGTAAATAGAAGGTTGGTTAATACTCACAACTTGAGCCGCGACCTTGAACTCGGTCGTCTTATCCACCAACTTACGTTCATTGAAATCCACTATCAGTCTATGATGGGCCAGAAAATCGGCTCCTAAAATAGGCTGTTTCACATCCGCTACAACAAACTCCCATCTAAAATGTCTACGTAGATTAAAATTTAAAACCAAGGTCTTTGTCCCGAACGTTTTAATTTCACTCCCGTTTGCGGCGTAAAGTCTATATTTCACACACTCGCGAATATAACGCCTGTTATTCACTGGTAATATAGATATATCCGCACCAGTATCTACGAGAAACTTTAATCCACTGTCCTTGTCCGTAACACATAAACGACGGCTAGGCGATGTAGTGCAAACCTCCGTCGTAGATTGCACCATCGCACTTAGTTTTCCGGGTTCGGTTTTTGCCACGCACACGGTTGACTACATTTATTGGCTTTCGAGCCGTAACGAAAATGATAATGACAAAGCCAGCCCGGGCTGTCCTTTCTACGACGCGAACGACCTTGTGATGCGCTCCTGCCTCGCGATGCCGACTTGTAGTTACCGCGTCCTTGACGCCCTCGACTCCGCGGCCTGGATCGTGACGTTTCCATGGCGGTTATCCTCGCGCCAATTTTGGCGATTTCCACCATTATTTGCGCTATGTCCTTGGATGTGGCTGGAGTTACAACGTCGTACGTACGTTGCGAGCACGTCGGCTGCGTGACCTCGGACACGTAGTTCGGTCGCGTTGCCTCCGCGACGTTGTCCGCGATTATCGCTAACTTGTCTAAGTCACTGGTTTCTGAGACTGCCAGGACTCCTCGTACCGTGGGTGGTAGCCTGCCCTGCCACAAAATTCGCAGTGTCTCATCGGGAAAATTTTCACGAGCCAGGTCCCTCATTTTGGTTAAAAGCTGGCTCGGCTTCATGTCGCCCAGTTCCATCTCTCCCATCAGCTTCTCTATCTGTCTGATCCGCGTATCTTCGAACATTGACAGTAGCTTGGCCTTGAGCGCGGCGAACTTACCCGACGCTGGCGGTCTCGATAAAAAATCGGTGAGCTGTACGATGACCTCCTTCGGCAGCTTAGCCACGACGAGATCGAAGCGTGCGTCATCTCCCAATCTTTGTGGTGCCAATATTGCTTCGATTCTGATAAACCATACCCGCGGCTGGTCCATCCAGAATTCCGGCAACCTTGACATCAGCGACACTGCCATGATGTCCGACTCAGGCCTCGCTGCCTGATCTAGCGCTGCTGGCTGCTGTGGCGGTTGCGGCTGCTGTGGCGGCTGTTGTTGATGCTGGCCCGGTTGTGGTTGGTTCACACTGTTCATTTTTCGCGATTAATTAAATCCCTGGATGACATGAAAGATCACGTCGGGGTCACCAATGTACAGGTACTTACTAGGGTGACTCTTCAATCATACAAGGTTTTAATTAATTACCGATATTTATTTTGATTCGTTGTTACAAACACGAGCGGCGGGACAAGACTGCCATCCGGGCCCCGCGCGTACCCCCGCGCGGGACTCACATTCTGCTGACTACTATGAGAACCACGACAATACCGTGTTCCCACAATAACAAAACTTTTTAAACTGAATCTAATTATCAAAGACATGGACTATATCTTCTGAATAAATTCAGATTTTTATGTTTTCTTCCACATGCGTTTTTTGGGGGTCAAACATAACCATTTTTCGAAATTCTCAATTTTCACTACTATTTTTCTCTTAGAAGTTATAACCCTAACACGATAATATTTATTTTGTAGAATAAGCAAAACAAGTACTTTCTAAATCAGAAAAAAGTTATCCTTAATATGCATCAGGGTTGACACAGAAAAAATAAAAACATTGTAAAAATTTACCAGTTAAGTGTATATTTCAAATGGACACCATTTTGTTCGTGGTTAATTCAGATAACTTTTGTTATACAGTATGATATTCACAGTTCTTACCTAATCAAACACAGCAACAATTATTTCGTTATCTTTTCTAAAAAAAAGTTAGAGCATATTATATACAAGCAGGAATTAGACCCCACTATTTATTTCAAATGGACCAAGCTCGAAAATTAAAAGATGAAAAAAATAAATAGCGGTGGATTAGCACTTCTGCCACCATAAAGTATATCCTCAATTTTTTTTATTCAAATCAAAAATCATGCCGCACACCCATTTGTTGAAACGACGTGGAACCCACCTTTATTTATGTTTTAGTTTCGGCAAATATAATATTGATATCTTTATCCATTTTAGTTTTAAGTAAAATACTCCGCTACCCAAAAGTTGTCTGCCACTGTTTTTTGTATACGTTTACACTGTAATTTGTTTTTTTGGTGTGCAATAAAGTATAATTTGTGAGTACTGGCCACCGCACCGTCGTGGATTCTCTACGGTTGATTTCAAACCGTAATGCCAAATTGTGTATTATGTCAATGTCGTTCTGTTGAAATAATTACAACGAATAAATATGTATTTTATGTGCATTAAAGTATTTCCACGTAAATAACCCCATCAAGTGGTAGCAGAGCGTGGTTGTGACGATTAGCTACGTTTGCGGTATATATATTCGCAACATGGCATCGACGAGTTATCGAAATATAGAACCGTTGAACAAATCGAACTATGACACATGGTGCCTACAAGCTCAAGCCGTCCTAATAAAGGGCGATTATTGGGATATAGTAAGCGGCGAAAAAACATTGTCTTCAACTGCTGATGCGGCGGCAAAGGCGGCGTTCAATAGAGAAGATTTAAAGGCAAGAGCTGAAATTTTACTTTTGCTGTCACCTTCCGAACTGAAACAAATAAAAATTTGTACGTCATCCAAAGCTGTGTGGGACAAATTAAAGGCTACTTACCAAAGCACCGGGCCTGCGAGGAAAGCAACCTTGCTGAAACAACTAGTTCTAAAGCGAATGACAACAGAAGAAGACATCCGTGATCACATCAATAATTTCATGGATATCGTAGACAAACTCGCCGATATGGACATAAAAATACCTCCAGAACTGCTCAGCATCATGCTGTTGTACAGTCTGCCAACGACGTTTGAAAACTTTAGAATAGCCATCGAGTCAAGAGACACACTGCCCAATCCTGACGACCTTAGAGTCAAAATTCTCGAAGAATACCAGGCCAGGAGTGGTAGTGATCAACCTGAGAGCACCGAAGCATACCATTTCAAGAAATCCAAATTGAAGCCGTACTGCAAGAGCTGCAAAAAGAAGGGACACACTACCGAGGCATGTTGGGGGAAAAAGAAGCATCAAAATGAGAAAACTGACAGAAGCCAGCCGAAAAACTTCAATGTTTGTCTGAGTACCGCAACTTCAAGCACCGATGAAGCTCTTTGGTGTTTAGACAGCGGGTGCTCATCGCATATGTGCGGCGACAAGTCTCTGTTCTCTACCATCACCCCTGAAAATGGCAACCTCAAGTTAGCGTCAAACAAATACACTAGCAAAATCGAAGGCAAAGGAATAGTAACAGTTAGCAAAGAAAAAGAAGCCTACAACTTAAACAAAACTCTATTTGTTCCTGATGTATCAGTGAATCTACTGTCCGTAGGCAAGATAGCCGACAGAGGCAATAAAGTCCTCTTCGAAAAAGATAAAGCCTCTATCATCTCCAAAAGCGGCGAAGTAACACTGATAGCACAGAGAAAAGACGGACTGTACTACCTTGATTTTGACAAGAAAGAAACTGCAAACTACACACCACAAGGCAACGGCTGTGACATCATGGAGTGGCATCGAAAACTTGGCCACATAAATGAAAGGGATCTGAAGAAAATGGCTGCAGACGATCTAATTTACGGATTAAACTTTACTGACGATAAGTTAGAAACGTGTGAGACCTGCATCAAAGGAAAACTGTCAAGACTACCCTTTACAAGACATGATGACCTGTATACGACGGAATCGCTAGAAATCATTCATAGCGACGTTTGTGGACCTTTCGAGTGTGAGACATTAGCAGGATCAAGATATTACGTCACATTCATAGACGACTTTACAAGATATTGCCACGTCTATTTCATAAAGAAGAAGAGTGACGTATTCAATACCTTTAAGCAATATAAAAACGAAGTCGAGACGTTCCACAATAAAAAGATAAAACACCTGCAAACTGACAACGGCACCGAATATCGTAACAAGGAATTTGACGATTTCCTCAAGCTGCACGGCATCCAGAGAAGATTGACTACCGTGTACACCCCGCAACAAAATGGGATCAGCGAGAGGAAGAACAGATCTTTGTTAGATAAAGCCAGATGCTTGCTGATCGAAGCAAACGCACCCAAAAAGCTGTGGGCTGAAGCGGTGTCCACAGTGAACTATCTAATAAATCGTAGCCCTTCGAAAGCATTAAATGGCAACATACCGTTCACGAAATGGATAGGCCGAACACCATCTGGTAATCATCTTCACGTTTTCGGCAGGAAGACCTTCGTCCTGAAAAAGAACCGACGAGGCAAGCTGACACAAAAAACCAAAGAAGGCGTATTCATGGGTTACTCATTGACCTCAAAAGGTTACAGAGTGTACATACCCGAAGATGATGACGTGGTGATAAGCAGGGACATCAAGGTCATAGACAAAATGTACTATGAAGAAAAAGATACGGACTATGAGAGCCTTGTAAACGAAGTGGAACACCATAGCACGAACAAACCTGAAAAAGGAAACAAAAACAATAGAAAAGATCAGAATATTAGACAGGAAATAGAAATTGAAATCATAGAGCAGAAAAACGAAATTCCTCAGCATGATCCCGACAATCTTGAAGATGACATAGATGAAGCAGAAGCTTTTGACGATGCATCAGAGATCGTTGAGATACCTGAAAATGGGAGGCCACAAAGAGAAAGACGCCTACCAGGATGGACCAAGGATTTCGTACTTGATGACTCTGAAGAAAATCATTTGCTCATGGAAATATGTTGCCTGTCTGACGGAAATGATAATGAAGACGATGAGTACTGGCATGATGCCATAAAAGCTGAAATAAGAGCACATGTCAAGAACGGGACCTGGAAAATTGAAAAGAAAGGCAAAGATGTGAAAGTCGTAGACTACAAGATGGTTCTGAGAAACAAAGTAGGAGCAGATGACAGCGTGACAAGAAAAGCCAGACTTGTAGCACGAGGTTTTACACAGCGGCCAGGTATCGACTATAACGAGACTTACGCACCTGTTGCTAAGCTAAGCTCAATCAGATCTGTCATTGGCATAGCTATAGAAGAAGGGTTACAGTTAAATCAAATGGACGTTACAACAGCGTACCTAAATGGTGAACTGGAAGAAAAAATAGTAATGAAGTACCCAGACTATTTAGAAGAATACCTGACAGAAATCATGATTGAAGAAAGCACAAAAGAGGATCTGACTGTCTATAATAAAACTGTAGAGATGCTAAAGGACATCAAAAACATTCCAAAAGAGAAAGCTTGTTGTCTTATCAAAGCACTTTACGGACTCAAGCAGGCAGGGAGGCAGTGGTACAAGAAACTCGACACAGAATTAAAACACATAGGATTCAGAGCATCAGAAGCCGACCCATGTGTATACCTACTAGAGAAAAGAGGAGTAAAACTTATAATTGTAATTTATGTCGACGATTTATTGATTGCCTACTCGTGTCCAAGAAAACTGCAAGAAGTTAAAAACCTACTAAATTCAAAATTCGAATTGAAAGATCTGGGAAAACCCAAGCGGCTCATCGGTATAGATTTAACATACAAAAAGGGTGAAATTAAAATCAACCAACAAAAGTTTATAGAGGAAACTCTTAAGAAGTTCAAGATGGAAGATTGCAAGCCTTCATCTACACCCATGGAGCCAGGCCTCAAACTAGAAAGAGGTATAAAAGATGAAAGACAAAATCATGACCTTCCTTATAAGAATCTGATCGGTACACTTATGTATCTGGCAGTGGCAACTCGACCTGATATTATGTTTGCCATAAGCTACCTCTCACAGTTCAATGACTGCTATAAGGAAGAGCACTTCAAGTGTGCAAAAAGAGTACTTAGGTACCTAAAAGCGACTAAAACCGTCGGCTTGACATTCACGAAGACCGGCCAAGACATGTATGGCATGGCAGATGCGGACTGGGGCGCATGTAAGCTTGACCGAAAATCATTCTCAGGCTATTGTTTCAAATATGCTGGAACGGCCATAAGCTGGATGTCGAAGAAACAAAAGAGCGTTGCGCTATCGACTGCAGAAGCGGAATATGTAGCGCTGACGGAAGCTGCTAAGGAAGCGATTCATCTGAAAAGCCTTTTCAAAGACTTAGGAGCTGATTACGAAAGCGTAGTCATCTTAAATGACAACCAAGCAGCCCTGAAATTGAGTCAAAATTCAATGGTGACCTCGAAATCGAAGCACATTGATTTAAAGATGCACTTCATTCGGAACTGCATCCAAGAAGGAGCAGTAGAAGTAAAGTATCTGCGAACCGAGGATATGGAGGCAGACTTGCTGACCAAAGCTTTAGCTGGTCCGCGGCTCCTGAAGTTGCGGAGCTGCCTGGGACTGTCCTGATGACCACGATAGTGCCGTGAAGAGGAGTGTGAGTACTGGCCACCGCACCGTCGTGGATTCTCTACGGTTGATTTCAAACCGTAATGCCAAATTGTGTATTATGTCAATGTCGTTCTGTTGAAATAATTACAACGAATAAATATGTATTTTATGTGCATTAAAGTATTTCCACGTAAATAACCCCATCATAATTGTATTGTATTGTAAGTGTGTTTATTCAATGACTACAATTACAAATCAAATATAACTACTTACTAATCTAAACTTAAGTAAAAATTGAACTAATCCTAAGAAAATAAACCTAAAGTAAAACTAAAAATTATCTAAAAAATTGGGCCCCTTGGCATGGTGCCGAATATGCTGGCAGCGTTGCCTCGCTGTGTGGCGATGCGTATTCGCTGCGCGAGGAAGCTACCAGCATTTCGGTCACCGGTACAGTCCATCCTTTTAGATAAGTCTTTGACTAGGGCATGTGCGCTGGGACCCCACGGGCCCAGGGTCACGACGCCGACTGGCATAAATATGTATTCGGAGCAGAGACCCCTGTATTTGTGCCTTTTATGGGAACCAAGCGTGTTACGTTTTGCACTTGGCGTTTGACGCCAAAAGAGTAATTTAGTCATAAAAAACATAAATTTCCCATTACGTTTAGAGGTATTTGAACAATTAACTATACCATTATTATCAGATGTTTAAGTCTGATAATAATATTGATGGAAACTGAATTTGACGGCGTCCGAAGTAGGTCCGTCACCGTCACTTCTTTTTAGCACGCGAAGCAAATATACTTTTTACCCGACTGCGGCGAAGCCCAAAGGAGGGTTATGTGTTTGACCTGTATGTATGTATGTATGTCCGTTCCTGTGTCCGCTCGTAACTACTCAACGGCACATCCGATTGTGATAAATGATACATCATTAGATTTGTCTTGATGGTGCAAGTGTCACTGGGTATGAAGTTCGTTAAAATAAACAAAATGGCGGATTTTATGCAGTTTCAAAGTGCAGCGCGGTCGGTTTTTTTTTAAATAAAAATGTGGTTTTTCCTTTTACCTCGATGTATTTATGTGGTGTACAGGAACCCTTCGTGGACAAATTCGACACACGCTTATCGTTTGTATCGCTATTAGTGATAAACTCTGATTAGCTGTTTATTTCATTAGCGGATTAGTTGACGCCTATCAGCACGATTTGATTAATTAAGCCCTCTGAGACAAATTAGGTACAGTCACGATCCTTTAACTTATGAACCATGTCCCAATTTATAGTAATAAAACAACTTAAATGGATTAAATCGCGTATATTACTACATTTTAAGTCCCGCCGTTTCGTAACCCTTTTCAGCGTCTACCCGCGACTACGAACGCTGAGTGATAATCGTGGAAACCGAAGACAATATCATGTCCCAATTTTTTTTCATGTCATGGAAAAGGCAAACTAGCACACAGGTCACCTGATGGTAAGTGACTTCTGAGGCCCATGGACATTTGCAATCTTAATATTACACATGTGTTGCCAAAAATTTGTTCATTTAAGTTTCAGAGTACCTGTTAGCACCCTAAGATGTTTATATAATAATAAATAAATAAATAAAAATCTTTTATTTCAGACCAAATAGATCCATAAACTATAAACTAAAATAAAAATTAAAAATTAAATGTTAGTAACAATTTGTGCCTTACAAAACTATGTTAGTTGTACATCAATGAAGAAGAGCAACTTGACTCTACATTAGGAGGGGATACACCGAGAAGCTTACCTAACCTCTCCAACTCGGAAAATGAGATTGTAAAAGAACTCCGACTTGAAATAGACAGTCTAACTATACAACTTTCTACGGCCCACGAAGAAATAGCGAAGCTAAACATGGAAGTCGAAGGTTTGAAGAAAATCGTACAAGGCCAGCAAAAGAAAACAGATATATATAAAAAAATACTCACGGAGGACCCACCGTACAAGTCAACACCTATTAAAATAAACAGCCATAAAAAACGTAAAATAAGGGGTCGTGGCAGTTTGTCAAGGGAGCCAGGGATGAAACCAAAAACGAATAATATAGCTTTGTTAAACTCTTCGCTCCCCCGTACAGATGTCAGCACCAGCAATGCCTCTTCACCTCATACTAGTACACCGATTCAAGAAAACGGTAAAATGAGTGAAAAGCCCTCAGGCCGTCAAAATCAGGACATGTCAAGTGAGATATATGGAGATAAAGGAAAACAAGAGCTAAACAAGCCAGTCTTGACGACATCTCCAGAGTCTCACAGAAATGAAGAGCCACATACTAAATATCACCAGTCAAAAAATGTAATGATTTTCGCTGATGAAAGAGGTAAAGGCCTTACCAAGGCCATTCAAAATTTATTAGGGAACAGTTTTTTAGTGACCTCAGTAATTAAACCCTACGCACAAATAAACCATATTCTAAGTGACTGTGAAAAATACTGCCAGAAACTGACTAAAACCGATTATGTACTACTACTGGTTGGAAGTAATGACAATAATCCAGAAAAGTTTGAATCCTGGCTATACTATAAAATGAGCCAACTTGCACATACCAACGTATTAATAGGAGACGTCTGCAGTAATATACACTTAAGCGAAATAAAGCTAAATAAAACCATTACTTTCCTAGCTTCATTTTTTCCACACGTATCACATATAAACTTGTTCGAACGAGTTAAACGTTCTAAAAAGCATGTTGTACAAAATACACTAATTAGTCGGTTGATCACACAATACGTACTGCACATTGAATATAAGAACAAATACATGGATCACCTGAAAACTGTAAAAGTCCCTATAAGCACTGACAGGAGCTCAAGAACAGCTTTGGAAACAAACACATCGCAAAGTAATAAGAATAATATTCGGAAAGGCACGATTCCGTATTACTTTTCACGAAAAGCAACCAGTCCTCCAAAACCAACTACTAACATACAGCCTGAAAATTTGGAAAAACTAAGCTCGTGTCAGAATCACCAAAAAGGTACTATCCCTTATTACTTTACAAAGAAAACTACAACGTCTCCACCAGTACCACAGAGCTCTGAAAATCAACAGTCACAAAAACTGAAAATTAATAATAACACGGATGAAAATACGTTTTTTCGTGTATAATCATTTACTTGTGTTACACCAAAACATATCAGGGCTGATTAATAAAAGTGACGAATTAGCTATACACTTAAGCGAACTGGAAAAGCAGCAAAATCCTATTGATGTCATTGGTATCACTGAGCACAACATGACCACCAGCATTGAAGACTATTTAACAGTGCCGAACTTTTCTCTAGCAACCAGTTTTTCCAGAGACACGAAACGAGGAGGTGCGTGTATATTGGTGAAAACGGGAATAGAATTTAGAGAACTACTGAACATTAAAAAATTATCTGTTAAAAGTGTGGTAGAGTGCTGTGCCATAGAATTATGCGAACATAATCTTATAATAATATGCGTATATAGAGTCCCTAGTTCAAGTCTAGACACGTTCCATGATATTCTAGAAAACATATTAAAAATCACTTGCGATATCAAAAATAATAAAAAAGTTATTATCTGTGGCGATTTTAATATTGATATTTTGAAATCCACGCCTAAGAGTAGAGATTTTATACATCATTTACTAAGCAGAAATCTAAAGCTTGAAATAAAACAAGCAACAAGAATAAGCAGTGGAACTTGCCTAGATAATTTTGCTCACAATGTTAGGGGTTCCAAAGGACAAGTTATAGAAATGGCACTATCGGACCATGCAGCGCAAATCTTAAAATGTCCTGTAAACAAAACTTGTTCGATAAAATCATGGCGGGTCAAACGTCGTAATTATAGTCAGGAGAACATGGACAAATTTAAAACTAATTTAAATAACTTAACTTTCAACGATGTATTAGCTTGTAATGATGTAAATAATGCCTATGACACCTTTGTGGAAACATTTAAAATGCTGTATGATTTGTGTTTCCCATTCATGACTTTTCAAAAAACTTCTAAAATTAAACCTAAGTGGATCTCAAGAGGCATTAAATTGTGTTGTCGCAAGAAAAGGGAAATGTTGTGGACATACAGGTCAATCACTAATAAAAATAAGAAAACAGAAACAAAAAACAAATTAAAAATATATAGTAGTAGATTAAAAAAAATTATTCAACTCACACAACGATCCCAAAATGACCACTACATAAATACTGCTAAAAATAAATCAAAAGCTATGTGGCAAGTAATTAATAAATGTAAAAAATGTTTACCAAAAGAACCAATACATAAAATAAAACAAAACGATGAATATTTCACAGAACCAATATGTATTGCGAATGCATTTAATAATTTCTTCATTGATGTAAGATCAAATAATGAACACAATCCACAACATTATATCCCAACAATAAACAGTAACCCCAATACAATTTTTTTGGCTCCGACCACACCCGATGATGTACATAAAACCATTTGAAGTCTAAAAAATACTCAAAGTGTTGGCCACGATGACATAAGCACCAAAGTAGTAAAATATGTTGTTGGTTCGATTGCACTACCATTAAGCCACATAATAAATTTATGCTTTGAGTCGGGCATATATCCCAATAATCTCAAACTAGGCATTGTGAAGCCTCTTTATAAAAAAGGAAATAAGGAAGATATTAAAAATTACCGTCCCGTCGCTTTGCTACCAATTTTTACGAAAGTATTCGAGAAAATCATTTACAACTTAATCTATAATTTTCTAGATAAACATAATATATTAATCAAAGAACAGAAAGGCTTTAGAAAGAACAATACCATAAATATGGCCATTTATGACCTGGTCAGAGGAGTAGTTACCAGTCTCGATTTGAGAAAGCCAACATGTGCTATATTTATGGACATGTCCAAAGCATTCGACCATGTTGATCACGAAATTTTACTAAAAAAATTATATTGCTATGGAATTCGTGGAAATGCTTACCATCTAATAAAATCATACTTAGAGAACCGAGAACAATATACCGAAATTACGCAGATCTGTGCTACTTCCAAAGAAGAAAAGAAGTTTGTATCAGAGCGTAAACGTGTAAAATATGGAGTACCCCAAGGCAGTGTGATCGGGCCGTTGCTATTCCTAATTTACATCAATGATATTGTTACAACTAGCCCACATCCAATGATACTCTTCGCCGATGATTGCACAATCCTCATACAACTTGATACAAGCACAGACTATGAACGCGATGTAAATTCCACAATCGAAGGCATTATTAGATGGTTAGAACTTAATAACTTAAAAATAAATTTAGAGAAGACTAATGTCATGCAATTCACTCAAAGAAAAGCAGTACCGAAACTACATGTTGAATATAGAGGTCAGGCTATAGAGAAAACGTGTGTAAATAAATTTCTTGGTATTAATATAGACAATAATATGAAGTGGGAATCGCACTCCATACAAGTTTGTAACAAAATATATACACTTTCATATGCACTGTTCAAACTAGCAAAAACATCTGCCCAAAAAACCGTATTGGCCGCTTACCACGGCTTTGTTAGCTCAACATTACGCTTTGGTATTATCTTCTGGGGTAACTCGGTCCACAGGGATAGTCTGTTTAGAGCTCAAAAACGCTGCGTCAGGGCCATATGCAACCTCCAACCTGAAGAAAGTTGCCGCCCCCACTTCAAACAACAAAAGATACTAACGCTACCTTGCCTTTATATTTATGAATGTTGCATATTTGTAAAAACTAATCCGAATCTTTTTAAATTAAGTGAGACAAATCCTGAGAGTAATTTGCGACCCAGAAGGCCAGCAGTATTTATAGAAAAATGTAATACCGCATTGATGAAACACAGTGTTATTATAATGGCACCAAAGTTATTTAACAAATTACCCACTACGCTAAAAAATGCTGAGACACGCAAGTTCAAACTACATCTATCAAAAATGCTTTTACAAAAGTGCTACTATAGTGTTAATGAATATTTTAATGATGTTGGACTTCAAACTGCTGTATGATCATGATTTCAATCTTATTGACATCTATGTTCTCATTTAAGGATTATGTAGCGTCGTTATTTATTTTTAAGTTTCAATTGTAATTATTTAGACATTATTAATACTTTAATTTACAAATAACATATAATAATTATTATTCTAATTGTATAATTCGTATGCCAAAAAGGCGCATCATGGCTATGCTGCTCTAATGTTATACTTTGTCACCTGATTTCTGACCTATGATGACGAAATAAACGCTATTCTATTCTATTCTATTCTATTAAGAATTTGAGTATTTGAAAAAAATTGCCAAAAACCATTAAATAATTTAAAAAAAGGAGCATGTATTTACTTTATTTGGCCCTGCCAACAACCACTTCAACCCAATATTTTGTGAGGGGGCAGTCCAGGCGCTCGGCCAACACACTCAGCATACTGTTGCTGCTGCTCCGCACCCGTTTCAGCAATGAGGCTATTCTTTTCCGCCGAATGGCAAAAAAGTCGTTCGCCCGCGCTTCGGCAAACATACCTGATGCACTGCAGTGCTTCGGCAGCCTCAACAGCATCCTGAGTATGTTGCTATATTGGATACGCAAAATGTTGTATACCCTCTGAGTAAAATATTATATATGTCACTAGTAGACTCAATTCTGGGCTATGCCCTTGAAAGCTATGGCCTTACAACCAAAACGAATATAAATAGATTAGAAAATATGCAAATAAGATTTTTAAAACTTCTAGTAAATAACAAAACAAAACATAAATGTAAAAACGATTATAAACGTCTTTTTAAAATATGTAAAATATTACCTATCAGCTTAAAACATAAATACCTGCTTGCCGTCAATAACCATAGCTGTCTGGAGCACAGATCAGAGGAATCTCTAGTCAAACCGATAGAACATGTATACAACACCAAATCTATTGCTGCTGGCAAAGTATTGGTACCAAGGGTTAATAACTATTATGGAGACAGATCCCTAAAAAAACGTATCCCGTATTTAATCAATAGTTTGCCGGCAGAAATTAGACGTGAGCCTAACAAAAATCGATTTAAAAGATTGTTAAAAAAACACTATTTAAGCACATTAACTTAGTATACTAAGTAGTTTATATAGAGACTCCTGATCCCACAGACAAACCTTATTATAAGTTTTGTGGGACACTGTTCATAAATGTATGTTAAAGTATGTTTTAATAAATAAATAAATAAATAATTAATTAATTAAATAAATAATTAATTAATTAATTAAATAAATCAATAAATAATTAAATAAATAAATAAAGAAATAAATAAATAAAGAAAGAAAAAAAGAAATAAATAAATAAATAAATAAATAAATAAATAAATAAATAAATAAATAAATAAATAAATAAATAAATAAATAAATAAATAAATAAATAAATAAATAAATAAATAAATAAATAAATAAATAAATAAATAAATAAATAAATATATAAATAAATAAATAAATAAATAAATAAATATATAAATAAAACAAAATAAATAAATAAATAATTAAATAAATAAATAAATAAACCTGAGGACTAATATAGAATGCCTCTATGCTAGTAAATTCACCGTCTGTCTTATCCACTGCGCTACCAATTGCGCCACTGAAGTGATGCCCAAGCCATCCAATTTCTCAACTTGTTTGTCTCAACCAGTCATTTGTGACATCACTCTGTAGGCTTATGATGCTACGCATTGTCACGCAATAAACAAATGATAAAGCATCCGTCACTCTCACACACTATTTGTCAGAACGTGACAAACGCTTTATCATTTATTTATCACGTGACAAAGCGTAGCATCATAAGCCTACTGGGCGATGTATGTAGCGCCATTTAATATTAAGAATTCATTGGCAGTCGTTATTGCTATAGTAAAAAATCAGGAGCTCCCTGTTATTTTTAATTTTATTTTGTTTTTATTATTTGTTGTTACATCGGTAATAGAACTACACATTCCGTAAATCTTTGAAGTCTCTACCTAACGGACAAACAGACAGATGGACAGACGGACAGATGCACAGATGTACAGCGGAGTCTTAGTAATAGGGTTCCATTGGCACCCTTTGGGTACGGAACCCTAAAAACAACGATTAAGTAAAGGTATAAAATAAAAATAACAAGTATTGTCGTCATAGTGTAATCTGGTAGTGAGTTTCACAGGAAAATATAATTATTTATGCATGTAAATAACTAGTTACAAAAAAATATATTGTTTTCTCATTAACTAAATGTGACTTGGTATGTAGGTAATATTAATTATATCAATTGAATTCATAGATACAAAATGCAATGCTGAACAATTATTTCTCACAATATACACTTAAAATAATGAATATTTACTTTATATGAAAGAAACATTAGTCTCTTCAATGGTTTTTTTTTTAATGCGGGTAAATTACACCACATTTTATGTTACATTATATAGATACTATACTCCGTTTTTTTTAGATGTTAAAATTTGGTAAACAAAAGAAGCAGTGGTCGTCAACATTTGTAATTATCAATGAACAATTTAAAAGTTCTGATATTTATTATGTCGTTTTCGTTGTCCGATATTAATTCATTACTTATAAACCTAAAGTACCCATTTAGTAAGCCAAGCCAAGGCCAATATAATGTATACTTAAAAAAGATTTTCGACATACGTGCTCATAAAGTGGCTCTAATTTCATTATTCTTATGCGCGCAACGCAGCTTATTACACACACACTTTTTAAATTGATAAATCACAAAGCAAATACAAAAACAGAAGTTCTAAAGATATATATTACTTTTTATTCGCAACTGTGTTGACAAACTGATCATAACGCCAACGACTTTTAAAAACCTGACCATAGCTTCAAAACCTCTTTGGGTATTTTATTGTGCAACATTTCTACAAATGATTAAAATAATAGGCAAAAAATGAATCTGATTTTTGCTTTTAGAATAATGTAAGTAAAATGAAAGAGATGAGTTTTTTTCTTAATTTGTTAATTATGTAAATTGCAAACGTACATAAAAATCAAGTATTCACTATCAAATGAAATTAATTGCACAATGTCGCCACACAATGTACCTGATAAAAAACCTCAAGTTGACAGATGTCAACTTTGTTTACCAAATTTTCACATCTAAAAAAAACGGAGTATAGAAATCAAAATACATAGAAAAACTAGATGGCACTCAACTGTTTAGGTTAAATCCTATTAAAACAGAATGATACGGAAGTCAAAGTAGATGGCAAAATTGAGGGCGCTTGCTGGGTGCTCCGGTGGACGAGTGGTTGAGTCGCTGGGCCGGAAATCCAGAGGTACCGTGTTAGATTCCCGGTCTGGACACAGGTGAGTGCCATTTAATTTTTTCTATGTACTTTGATTTCTTGTATATATGTAATATTTATTGACCTAAGGCACTGGTCCCACCGCCAACGAGTAAGCGAGTCAAGTTCGATCGACCACTCAGTGGCTCGTCAGTCCGCAACAAACCGTTACTCGCCCAATTTTACTCGCTTATTCGCCAGCCGTGGGAAAATTGCCTAAGAATATAATACTGTTTTAAATTCAAGAAGGTTACATTAATCACTACCAGCATTACACACTTTCAAACATCGTATATGAAGCACACTAACACGAAGCAGTAAATGTACGTGAAACAAAATCATGATTTCACTAAGAAATTAAGTCGTCGTAATAAAAATAGGTCAAAACTATGTGTATCCCACATAGTTTTGTCCTATTTATTTTCTCAATATTTATGAAAAAAAAAATTTTAGCTTTTCACCTTAGAGCATATATGTCAGGAACCGCCGTTCAGTAACTTTCCCCTCTGCCGGAAACCTTGCACAAAGTGCAAAAAATCATATGAAGACAATTTCACAATCGATTAATAGTTATTCATAAAAACACCGAATACCGATCATAAAAATATTCGTATGTGCTGAAGCACAAGTAATAAACGTTCAACCACTTCAAGCTTAGAAAAATATGGTATGACATTCCATTTGTAAGTAGTTTTACCTCCCCATCTACCTTCAAAATTCTACAGACCATTTCGTATGAAAATACAACATAATAAGGCTACTCCTGTAAAATATGCTCTATGTCTATTTTATGTAAAAATTAAAATAAATGAAAAGCCAAAAGAAAACTCTTAATAACCATTGTCAGTTTCTTGTCCAGAAAGCTTATAAGATTTGCAGAGCTTGTTTCGGGGACATCATAGACTAAAATAAATTTTTGCACTTTCGTGGGTATAAACACCCTAAAAATACTTTTAGGGTTTTTTTACCAAACGCACTCAAAATGTTTTACTGGAAAATCTAAGACACATTTTAGTGATATTAACCGGAAAGCTTTTGTTAGGAGTGTGTGCTACATATACGCTCACTCACACAGGCGCTGTCGAGAGGCGATTGGTCGAACGCTAAGACGTCATAAAGGTAAGGGTTCATTCCAGTGTAGACTCTCAAAGCTATCCAATTATTAGATTTGAATAGCACAGTTTTATCGTACGTAATGTATTTAGAATTGTTTTAAAATTCTTTGGATTTTAATTGTAGAGTAAACACTAAAACGACTTAACACTACTAAGCATGGGCTATCGACTAATAAATTATTTATTCAATTACAGCTGCAACGAACATTGGGTCCGGGTACGTCTACTTGGAGTCAAGAGGTTAATAACGTTACTTTAGGAGTTCTTATTAACTCAAAAACGTTTTTATTTCAAATACGTTAAAATGGAGAATGTTTAGGTGATTGGAGTCGATCGATTCACCATTCAAACAAAAAGAAGGCCTTTATCCGCTTCCACGATATGAATCGTAGTTAAATTCTGTTTCAAGTAATAGTTTGATTCATTTTGTAGTGAAACGTTATAAGAAGTCTCAGAAAGTCAAAAAAATAACTGTGAAAATTCAATCATTACTTGAAATTAAAGAAATAATTTATTTATCAATCGCCCATGACCCTATTATATAAATAAGTCGAGGTTTTTAGAGGAAAATATACTCTAAATGGAAGAGAGAAGTTTAATATTATAACGAGGAAATATTTAACGATTAATATAGTAAATAGGATCTCTTATATAGTATTGCCACATATGTTCCGCACGTTTTTAATTTATCGTTAAAAATAAAAATATCTTTTAAATAATTATAGGTTAAATTATTTAACAAACATTGACATAATAATTTTTTTACGAAAAATACACATATAAAGAAACAAAAAAAATAAATTATTTAACAACCATTGACATAATTATTTTTTTACAAAAAATACACATGTTAAGAAACAAAAAAATGTTTTTTATGCATATTCACTAAAAATAACAATTTAAGATCTATAATAAATACGTAGTTAAAGTTTTATAATTAGGATAGAACTAGATTCAATTTTAGAATACTTTGTAAATAAGTCACATGGCATAGTGAGATGCCTTAATATTACACAACAATGTTAAATAGAGCTATATCAAGAATGAGAAACATCGACATTCTAAAATTGATATAATTTTGCTAACTGATAAACAATGCTTGTATCAATAATCGTGTAATTATCATCTTAAGACCAAATACATTGACAATTAAACGTGATAGTTAAGGTCACGTTGTTTTTGTTCAAAACGTTACGTTTAATTTTTTTGTGTATTTGGTATTTGTAATAAAAATAAAATTGCAGTGTTTCTCCAAGAAATTATAAAGAATCTAAACACAGTAAGTATATTAGTAAGAATACACAATTTCAAGTAAATTATTGTCCTAATTTTTTTGTCAACTAACATTTTTTTGTAGAAAAAAAATATAAACCGTCGTGGTGTCTGAATTCTTTTTTCTCATTAGTTTCCCACTTAATTTTGTGATAAAATAAATCTCATCAATTCACAGTTTACATTTAAACATGCGATTTGTATTTCATACAAATACATGAAAACAATAATAAATGGTATCCTGCCTTTTCACCCGTTTCATTTGCCAATTGTTTAATTTCTTAACTCTTCGATTTTCTCCGAAACAAAAAAAGACTTAGTATATTTTCTTATGGTTTTATAGAATACAGTAGATTAGGGAAGGTTTGTTTTATGAAAGCTCCAAAAAAAAATGGTTTCAGAGCAAATCGTGAACTGGAAAATGAAACAGTTGGTAAATGAAATATTTGGGAAAAAATAATTCGGCGAAAATGCAGAGCACACTAAATATGTAACTTAAAAATTAGGCTGGACCCTCTCGGTAGGGTGCTCATGACGCAGGCAGCGTTTCCGCACTGGAAGGCTATGGCGAGCCTTTGCGCGAGTGCTGCGCTGCCTGCGCAAGAGTTGCCTGGCGCCTATTTAAAGGTACTGATTACACAGAAGGATCAAAAGTCATAATTATTAATTTTGGAATGTCGATGTCGATAATAAATACTTCTATTTATTGATACGTAGTATGTAAAGATTGTGTTTAATCAAAGATGTTTAGTTCGAGCAAATCCATACAAAATATATAATTTTATTTATTTCGTAAAATTTCTTGTTAATATTTTTTGATATGTGAAAGATGTAGAATTATACAAATATAAACTATCTGTTTCTATATTTTGTCTACCATGGCCAAAACATTAATGTAGGTAACGTAAAAAGAAAAAATGGCAATTTAAGTTACATATTGGGCTTCATGTAGGTAGGTACAGGCAATTAATTTGAATACTCGTGATCGTGACTCGTAATTTCATTGCAAAAAAAATCTTCAGCAGTCTAGAAATCACATAGTAGATTGATAGTACTTTCCAAAACCCTATTCAATTTATCTCAATTTGCTCGTCAACTGTGGATATGTGCATGTGTAGTAAGTTAAGTTCTACCTATTTCTTAACCAAAATCGTTTCAACGACCTAAAAGTGTTTTATTTTGGTAACTGCAATTAATGAATCTACATTTACGGAATTAAAGTATTAAAAAAATATATTGATTAGGTTATTTATATGTATAAGTTCTTGAGTGAGCATTAAAACTTTTTAACTTATATCCTCAAAAACCAAAAATACGGATTGGTTTTTTTTAATATTGATTATAACGTAGTTTGAACACACCGGTGATAGTAAATTAACCAAGTAGTAAACATAAACATCGATATAAAAATCAGTTTTGAAAATTTTGCGATTACGGCCAAATTACAAAATGAGAAAGTTTTGAAACGTTATAATTGTTTGTCGTATTACTATTAAGGTTAAGCAAAAGAGAACCTATGTAAATATATCGCAGTAAGTGCTATAATTTAATGTAAATATCAAAGACCATTAAAACAAGAGGACTGTCATTCTCTATATTTTGGATCATGCCGTGCCCCGACTGCAAGGGGATATCCAGGCAAAAACTAGATGGCACTAAAAAACTAAACATTTAACGATGTTAAAATTGAACAAAGAAACATAGTACAGTAACAATTAGTTCGTAAACAGCTAAAAATAAATCAATTCTAACATTTAAATACTGTGTCACGCTTGCAAAGTTGAATAATTGTAAATAATATAATTCTTATACCAAGCTTATACATAGATGGCGTTGTAAATATCGGAGAACAGCTTTTTTTATGGAGAATGACAGTCCTCTTGTTTTAATGGTCCTTGGTAAATATGTATTTCTAAGCTAATTATTTGTGCCAAGACCTTAATGCTAGCCACAAGTTTCTCAAGAAATGGTCGAGTTAGATTAAAGCATGCAATTAGAATTAGAGAGACCTTGTCAAAAAAAAATAGACTTGAGACCAGCCTAAATTTAATGAATTTTTAAATCGGCTGGATTTAAAATCGCACTTAAGCTTGTTATTTATTGTCATAGGTCAATCATTTGACGTTTGTTTTTCTTCAGACAAAGAGAATCGGTAGGTAATTTTGGTATACTTATACAGGGTATGTTCGTTCCGAGACATAAGCGTCAAATAATGTTGCAATTTGACGCATTGGATAAATTTCATCCAGGTAGTTAACTAAATGGCGCCGTTTAGTGAAAAGGCTAGACAGTTAACCAAATGGCTAATTAAACCAGTTGGCTGCGACACATGATCTTCACAAATCTAATACTTATATCCTGAACTGAGTAATGTATTAATTTCTGTTAGAAGTATTTATTTTGTGAGGTATACCGGTTTTAAGGTCTTCTTATTTCTCTTCTCCAGGTCTTATTTCACTACGCCATTACTTTCACCAGCTTTTCTAGATTTTATGCCACACCTGGCCATAGAGTGGCTTTTTCCGTACGCTGCGCGTACGGAAAAAGCCGCTTTCTGGCCAAGTGTAGACATAACATGATGTACACAACACGGGTCGTAATAAAGAAAGCCCTCGATCGCATATTTACGTCCCTCGCTTGCAGCTCGGGCCGCAAACTTCTGCGATCTCGGCCTTTTTTTGTATTACCACCCTAGTTGTGTAATGTACTACTATTCTACTATTATATACTTGCAATAAAATTGTTTGTCTTTTGACAAGGTCTCATAATTTATCTTATAGGTACAGTCAAGGAATTTAATTTCCAACCCACCTATGCAATATTCGAATAAAAGGAGCGTTCCTTTTATTCGAATATTGCATAGGTGGGTTAGTAGGTGGGTGGGCATAACGAAATTTAGATTATCGACGTTTGCGGTAGACTTTCCGGAGTCTGGATTCGGAATTATTTAAAAATTTTCTCAATTGACACTGACACCAACTGACACGTATTCGTAATTAGATGAGCAAATGACTTCGCAAAGAGGTTATCTGTAATGTGCAGTGACAAATAATACGTATTGACATTTAAATACTATTACTGAGATAGAAATTTCGACCTTAATGCATCGTGAATGCTTAACAACATTTCAATGAAACGGGTAGGAAATTAAATTCCTTGACTGTACAATACTAGATTAGAAAGAGAAGTATTAATATTAATACTGAATATTGCTTTTTCGTATTAATATTCATTCGAGAAAATACGTTGGCCTATAGCCAAAATATTAATTTATTGATCCGCAATCACATCACATAGTAGACAAGAAAAGATAAAATTGCATTTAGTTTTTGACATTGTCTTAATGTCAAATTGACAATTGACAAAAAGTATACTATTATCATTGTTACTTGAAGTCATTTTTTCTATAATATTTAGATTGTCAACTGCCAACCGACATTTAAAATTGGTCAAATGTATTTTTATTTCATTATAAATATAATTTTAAGCACAGATTTCATAAGAGTATATTCTTTACTTTTATTATTACTTTTTAAGTATAACAGTTGTAATAAATACTTATCTGTTATTTTAATGCAATCTCTATATAATATACCTTATCAAAGTTAATTTGGAGGATTTCTAGCGTTTTTAATAAGAAGAGGAATTTATTTAAATATTTTATCGTGCCATACAAAATATTTCGTGTATTCTCTATGGGCGAGATCGAAAATTGAAAACATGTCAATTAAGATACGTATTTTTTTAATTAAATGAAAAATCAAAACAGATTTCATAAGTCCCGCAATGATAAAATATCTAAAATCAATGACTTATTTTCTTTTTGTATTTAAATTAGAAAGTGAAAGCTTACAAAATATTACGATTTTTTTTTAATTACTGAAAAATTAAAATAAAAAACTACCACAAATTAAATTAAACCTTATAAAAATAAAGGACGGAAATAAATCTCCCCATATTAATAATTCCGTTGATAAGAGTTAAAATAATAATTCATAAAATAAGAAAAAAAGAAAACAAAGATACATGAATCATAAAAAACTTTGACAGTCATTAACCATAACTAAATGAAGGCAGCTGGAAACTACAAAAGTTAACTGGGTCATTGTTTGAAAGTTTCAACCACCTCATTTACATAAACACCTTTTTGTCAAAATGTCTGCAGTTTTCAATTAAAAATAAAAAGGTTTCCGGGTTTTACTTAATATAACACATGGCTGAAATATTTGATTAAAATCTGCAGTTATTACGACAAGTGAATGTTTAAAAAATTGTACAATTCAACGGTAGGTACTTATTTTATTTACTTAATGTGTAAATACTGTCTAACTTCCAGTTTCGTCACGGCCCTTAATTGCTCAAAATATCTTTTCTTTTTTTAAACGCTCAACTTATGCCCACGAAAATTAGGCGGTTGAAACGCTAGGGCCAAAACACAATTACACGCTTGCAGAAAATGTTATACAAAATATAATTAGGTTAGGTTAGTGTTACCCTGAAATGAAAAAAGATTTTAGAGAAACATGGATTTCGGAATGAAGAATTTCAAAAATGATGGTTTCGGCAATATGACTAAGTAATGAGGGCTCCCGTTTATGTGCTCACCAGTTGGTGCCACTGTCGAGTAGGGTCCTGAAGTCCTGTCAGTTTGTTATTAAGGGTGTAAAAACGAAGTTTACATTTCAATCATACTTAATGCCTTAAAACCGTTACCATACAAATACCGAGCATACCGCAGTATTACGTTTAGTTCGGAAAATAAGAGGACATAAGTTTCCGAATGATGAAACTGTCTCAAAGCACTGACATTCGTTGCCCCGTAACTCATATTTGCCATAAATAATCTCAGATATTGCAAAATATTGATAATATTATTCTAATAACAAATAAACCTATGTAGCCCCCCACAAACAGTGACATTTGACATTTCGGAGACCACACGCTACACTACCGCCTCTAGCGGCGAAATTCATTCGCGGAACTCTCATTGAAATTGTATAGTACCTTTTATGTTAAACAAGCTGCCCGGGCAAACTTCATTTCACCTCAGAATTTAATTTGTTAGATGTTTTAATAGTTATTTTGTTATTCGGCGCAGAGGCAAACCCAAAAAAATTCAAATTATAAAAATCGGTCCACGCGTTATCGAGTTACAGGTAGTTTCACGAGGTTTACTATTGAATCGCATAAATTTAAAAGGCATAATGCATAATGCTTTTTTTTCTGATCCTGTAACCTTTTCAGGATTATTATAACGCAAACCTAACCTAACCTAACCTATTTAACAGGATGAGGCCTTAAAGAGTCCTGAAAAGTCTACAGTTTAAGAAAAAAATGCATTATGCCTAATGATGAATTATGCCAAATGATGCATTATGCCTTTTAAATTTACGCGATCCAATAGGTTCCCGTTTCACAAGAGTTGAGGTGAATGATTACACACACAGCTACATGAAGTACTCATTGCAAAAAAAGTCAATGAATTAAATGAATCAGTGAGTAAATAAACACAAGGTTATTATAGTTTAAACAAACTTTTTGGTCTATCTTGCAATTCCCTGTTGAACCTGCTATCGGTACGAAAAAAGAACAGTAATTTCAAAATCCCGCTGTCATTACACGACCGTGTTGTTGTGTGCGTGGCCTCAACTCTCGTGAAACTACCTATATTAATGGTGGCTAACCCGACTTTATTTTACATATATAAAGATAATTGTGTTTTGGCCTTTAGTAAAACTAACTCTCATAATAAACAAAAACTAAGCAACCACAAGTAAAATCAGTAACCAGTCATTCACACATGTATCCAAAGATCGTAAAGCACTGAGTAGAGGCGATTGATTTGGAGCCTTATGCCAACGTATTGCAGCTGTATTTCGTTCACCGCGACTGTGGCGTGGACTTCCTTCGAGAGACCTGCTTCTTCCCCGACGCCTCTTCTGATACCTACAAATGAATAATGATACAATTTCATCATCATTATTATTTCCACTTTGAGACAGCCACTGCTGAAAATATGTATCCCACAAAGACCAGAAAAAACGGATGCGGGCGTTTTCCAAATCCGGGGGTAGCTTATTTCTCAAAATACGGACTTTTGAGGTTTTTCTGACTCAGAATCGTTAGTACTTTCGAACCTTATACGTGAAAAAATGTGTCCCAAATTATTTTTCCATTACGTCCCCATTTTGTACTTAAGTTTGTATGAAATTGATGTAGGTAGTTGAAAAAAATCCATATAAAATTTGGGACACATTTTTTTACGTATAAGATTCGAAAGTACTAACGATTCTGAGCCAGAAAAACTTCAAAAGTCCATATGTTGAGAAAGTAGCTACCCCAGGATTTATTTTGGAAAACGCCCTCCTCTCCTTCGACTCCGGCGTCCTTAACTTTACAATAATCCACTCAATATGGCGACTATATTGTGAAAAAGAGATAATGAAAATCAACGCACTCGTACTATTTCGAGTGGGGTATCATTAAAAAGGGTTTTGTAAATAATTATTATGGTTGTTTTATAATTTTTAGGGTTTCGTACCAAAATGGTAAAAAAAAATAACCCTTATGGTGCGACTCTGTCTGTCTGTCCGTCTGTCACAGCAAGATATCTCAGAATCTACTGATGCTATCGACTTCAAATTTGGAATAGTGATAAAAACCGCTAACCCAAGCAAATTCGACAGAAAAAATATCTTGTAACTTTTTTTACTTTTTTTTAAAGGGGACCGAAATGGGATGTCAAAATCAAAAGTAGAGCTATTATATCGAATGCGATATCAAATCAAAGAGCTTAATGTGTAGATTCCAAACCTGCTTTTGTTTTTTTTACTATCGGAAAATACAAGAATTTTTGTGGTACGAGTACAAATCGTTCTACTTTCGTAATTTTCCCAATACGTTCGATTACCGCCCACGCCCATGCGTTAGGGCCGCCGGTGCCAGCGTTATGACCATCATTTTCCCCTTCGTCATTATTATCAAACCGCGTTGAGAAAGGGATTCGAGTGTACCGTTAGCACAAGTGTACTTAATAAATGATTAAATATAATCATAAACCAATCTTTGATACCTTCATAAGTGCAGACCCTTATAGATAATAGAATTAATAGCTAAATATGATTTGCATATTTAAACTTTATTCTCGGTAAATATTGTCATTTGTTTAATAAAAAATAGTATTATCATATTTGACAAATCTGTCACCAGTCACATTATTTCGCTTTATCAAATTGCCGTAGCTTTTCAAAAATACGTTTGTATACAATATGAATCGCGGTAAAGTATTAAACGGTCGATGCCGAGAAATTGTCTACAATGTACTAACATATTTTAATAAAGAAAACGATAAGACGAAGCTTCTTTTGAAAACTTTGATGGCCATCTTAAGCGTAAATGCAATCGTCTCTGAGGTAAGTATTCCAAGAGATACGTTGCAGGAAATAATTGGATTACTGAACAATAATACCAAAGTTTTGAATCGTGTGGTGGCCGCGACGGGCGTTGGAAAAAACACAGTGACTTGACTTACTTAAAATACTTTAAAAATGGTGTTTAAGAAAGTAACTCTATTTGATCTGAAGAACTATCTCTTAATGCTATCGGAAATCAATAAAAACACGCTGTATAATTTGATATTTTTTCCATGCTTTAGAACTTCATTGTACCAAAATAACAATTTAATTTATCTGCATACTCTACCACTGACAATGTCATATCATGCATTAGTTCAAAAATGACATATGAGCTCAATCCCTTTCTAAACGACGACCGCTTTAGCTTAGTTGGTAGTGACCCTGCCTATGAAGCAAGAGGTCCTGGGTTCGAATCCCGGTAAGGGCATTTATTTGTGTGATGAGCACGAATATTTGTTCCTGAGTCATGGATGTTTTCTATGTATTTAAGTATTTGTATGTATCTATTAAATATATCGTCGACTAGTATCCATAACACAAGCCTTATTGAGCTTACTATGGGGCTAGTTCGATTTGTGTAAGATTGTCCCCTAATAAAAAAAAAAAAAAAAAAAAAAAAAAAAAAAACGCGGTTTGATAATACTAAATAGGCCCCTGTAGGGTCGCCATGCTGGTACAAATGACCGGAAATGTTGTGTCACTATTTAGCCCGGGGCCTAAATATGTTGACTTCGACTTTGATACTTACTGTGGCAATGGCTCTGGCGGACACGGGAGGGGGGACGCGCTGCGCCGGCGCGGGCGGCGAGGCGGGGCGCGGGGAGGGCTCGGCGGGCGCGGCGGAGCAGCCAGCTTGCTGGATGCTGGACAAACAATAGCCCATTAGCTGCCTATACACTGAAGAGGTGAACAGCACATTTTTGCTTAGAGCAACCTCACATCCGGCCACTAAACGTGACCTTATGAGTGCCCGCGGCCCGGCATTGGTGGATTTTTGTAAGGAACAAGGGTGAGTTGACCATTTTGAGGCAGCGAGCTTTCTCTGTGTTTTCCTTTTATGTTGTCATAAATAAATGTATTTTCTTTCTATTTTTCTTACTACACCTGTCAGTGGCCGGGTCCCGCGGCGCCGCTGGTCACAGAACGGTGTCTAGGGTGTTGAGGGAGCAGGGTCGCGAGCGCACCAGCGCGCCAGTTCGTCCGGAGTCACCACACCATCCGCGTTCGTGTGTATGTTAGATACCTGTCTGTGGCCGGGTCCCGCGGCGCCGCTGGTCACAGCACGGTGTCCAGGGTGTTGAGGGAGCGGCGCAGAGCGGGGTCGCGAGCGCACCAGCGCGCCAGCTCGTCCGGAGTCACCACACCATCCGCGTTCGTGTGTATGTTAGATACCTGTCTGTGGCCGGGTCCCGCGGCGCCGCTGGTCACAGCACGGTGTCCAGGGTGTTGAGGGAGCGGCGCAGAGCGGGGTCGCGAGCGCACCAGCGCGCCAGCTCGTCCGGAGTCACCACACCATCCGCGTTCGTGTCAATCAGCTGGAATATACACCATCATCATCAGCCTAACGTCACAGGCCTAGCATCATAGATGTGAGTGAATATATCTCCTTTGGAACTTATATCTTCTCTACTCGATCAAAAAAACATCACAAGCCGTTCAAGCAAAAGTTACTAAACGTATGTGCAGATGTATTACATAGAAAAAGTACTGTATCAAACTGTAAAATGTTAACATTTGACGTCATTAAATGTATCGCTAACCACCTTTTCAATTTTGCGGTGGTACTTTACCGTACGAAGATAGAAAACGGTTGAAGGTGATGTTCTTTGTTAGATGCCTATAGCAGGCGTAAGTCACTCCACTCTAAAAATGGATCGAGCTCGGTCAGTGACCTTACCTCTGGACACACCTGGCAAAAAGGCAATAGCGTCGCGCAAACCGACTTTTAAAAAAAATACAGAAACTGACTTAATTTTGTTTTATAACGTTATAACCATAACGGACGGTGATCGTCATTCGGTTCAGAAACTCAGAGACTATGTATGGCTTACATGAAAGATCCGGTCAACATGGTCCTGCGCAGCAGCGGGATGCGCGAGGGGCAGAGCTGAGCCACCAACCAACTCGTAGATCGCCTGCGCCAATAAAAAAACTTATATTCTCACCATTCATTGAAATATTCTTATCTTTCACAGTTTTAAAGTTGTGGATTAAATTAAAAATGTATTGACAGCGACTCGAACGAGTGTCGCTCCAACCGAACCAGCACGATTCCTAAGAATCTGTAATCATAACTACACTTTTTATTACACCAAAATTACGGCAAAATTTTCGTTCGTAATTTAGACAAGAAGAAGAATAATGCTTTCGGATTACGACCATATTTACAGGATATTTTATAGGTAGCTAGGTTACAAGCACTCCAAAAGTGAAGCACTATATGGACGCTGATTAGCGTAGCCCCGCTTAGTCGCTCTCGGGTAAGTCAACAAGACGCACCAGAATGTTAGCTGTAGACATCTGCAGATTGCGCAAAAAATGCCGTCGTGAGTAATGAACAAGTGCACAAATTACACAGTAAAATGCAACAAAGCAAAAGGTATCCCTTATCAAATGATAGCTAGGCGTACTAGTCGCCGGGCAGCGTTCGCGAATACTAATACTCATGATTAAGGGAATGCCGAATGCTCCCGAAACATGTTGAGTGGATGTTTCGTCTTTTATACAACGTGCACTCTCACTCTCAGATACTTGTCGGAACGAAACGCGTGCTTTACGAGTATCATTTATTTACCGAAAAAGCCTAATATCATACGCCTACTGGTCATTTCACCTGGACGACCCTAGTCATAACGCATAACATGGTCATACCGGTACAGACGGAATACCAGCTTCGAGCCTTAGGCACTGGTTCCCCCCGCCGGCGGGTAAAGTTGGGCGAGTAGCATTACATTGCGCATCTGGGAAGGTTGATTGATCACACTGTGCCTGGTCAGCCCGCAATGAACTGTTACTCGCCCAACTTTACTCGCTTACCTACTCGCCGGCGGTAGGACCAGTGCCTTACGGGACAGGATCTCCTTAACTTCTGAACTGCGTGACCTTGGTCATCTAGCGCGTGCCACTGACTTTACTATTCTGAGTCTCAAAGGACAGGATCTCTAAGCTCCTGGTTACCTCATTACTCACATTTGATTGGTCATCTCCTGGTGCATGACGTGGCGGTCTCCATACAGACGGAATACCTAGGGCAGCTCCAGCTCTGAGCCTCACCGGACAGGGCTTCCCAGGAGTTATGCAGTACATACATCAGTAATAGAAGCCCTGTGAGTTGTCATTACGCTGAGGTTTCTTTGTGTTTTCTTGTATTTTTTTTCTCTACTTTGTAACTTTTTGCTGTCATAAATAACGTTTTTTTCTTTCTTTTCTTACTGATGCACGCCATAACTCCTGTAGGCTTATGATGCTACGCTTTGTAGCGTGATAAATAAATAATAAAACATCCGTTACTCTCACACACTATTTGTCAGAACGTGACGGATGCTTTATCATTTATTTTTCGCGCGACAAAGCGTACCATCATAAGTTTACTGGTCCCCTCATCTGGAAAACCCTTACTTAGTCATCTCCTGGCACGTGACTCTGCCGTGTCCGTCCATAATACAGGCGGAACACCTACTCTAGCGTCTCGTACTCCAAGCCTCACGGACCAGGATCTTTATAACTCCTGGTCAGCTCACCTGGACAACTTTGGTCATCTCCTGTCGCGTGACTCTGCCGTCTCCATCCGCATCGTACAGGCGGAACACCCACGCCAGCTTCTCCTGTTCAGACCCTCGTGCCACGCGGGACAGGATCTCCAGAAATTCCTGGAATGACACGATGATTCCCACTTATTCAGTGATACAATTTAGTTCAATCCATGACTACCTGGCGCTGTGAGTCTCTTTGAAGAGTTGTCGAAGAGCCTCAAAGACACCGCTGGAGACCGTAGAGCTGTCAGTTTCCTCGCTCAACGTATCATCTTACAAACGAGGAAATTCTGCCAGCATCTTCGGTACTATGTCGCTGGGGCCATTTTTAGGGTTTTGTTCGGTACCAAAATGGTAAAAAAGGAACCCTTATGGATCGACCTAGTCTCGTTGCAACAACAAAGAATAAAAACAAAATTAAATTAAAAAGAAAAGGGGGTCCCCATACAAGAAACGTGTATTTTGGCGCCTTTTTGCTCGTCGGTGCGTGGTGCGGAACACTCGGTGCGCGATTCCAACTCAAACTTATCGGTTTTCATTAGATTTTGTTCAAGGTTTAGTTTATTTAATTTTAATTTAGTTTTAGCTACTAGGTACTGTTTACCGCCGCTAGGGGATTTTCGGGCAAAAACTAGATGGCGCTAAAAAACTAAGCATTTAACGATGTTATAATTGAACAAAGAAACATAGTATAGTATAACAATTAGTTCATAAAAAGCTAATAATAAATAAATTCTGACATTTAAATACTGTGTCACGCTTGCAAAGTTGAATAATATAATTCTTATACCAAGCTAATACATAGATGGCGTTGTAAAATCGGGGAACAGCTTTTTGTATGAAGAATGACAGTCCTCTTGTTTTAATGGTCCTTGAACGTAGTATATATTATGTAGATAGTAGGGAATGCAATACCCGGTCAAATATGAAACCCGGGTATTACCCGACTCTAAATAAAGTCATTTACCCGGGTTGCATTACCTACATTGCCGGCCGTGTTAAGTGAGATAAGCATGTGATGTTTTTTCGCGTTTGCTTTAAGGCGGCCGACGTTAGATTTTATTTATTACCTTTAAAATAAAACGATACATCATTTTTATTAATTACTAGTTTAATCTAAATAGTGTCGACTCTAAATAAAGTCGGTTACCCGGGTACCCGAGTTTCATTCCCTAGTATATAGGCTGACGAACTAGAGTTGGGAATATGGCTGACTTCTGACATCTAAAGTCATTTTAATCCAGCCTTTGTCACATCGCAGTGCCGTCAATTCAGACATTGCCTGCAGTTAAACAAAGAGGCGGTGGCAATAATTTGACGATGGCTCAATTCATTCAATATGGCTGTGATTTGGGGTCGCACTGCTAGAGTCCGTCTAATTCAAGCTGAACTTAATAAGAGCGGCAAATTAAAAAAAAATTCAAATGTTAGTGTTATTACCAATCAAGGTAGGAATAAACAATGTTGATAATTTTCTCATTTTGTTTATTTTGATGACACTAAGAGTAAACATGTAATGTTTCACACTATTAAGGCCAGTATTTTTTTTTTTATGGCTACCTAATAGATTTTGCCAGCGTCATGTCAATATTACAAAACGAAAAATAAAGGTCGAAAAAAGATAAAAAATAAGGAGTTGCTAATTTGAGATGAGCGGAGGACGGAAATAAAAACAAACAGGTAGAAAAGAAAGGCCCGTATTAACAAGCTACTATGAAAGTTTTTGAATTTGCCGCTCTTATTCAGGTTCAGCTTTCATTAGACAGACTCTAGCGGACAGATAACAAAATAACTATTATAATACCTTTTGGAAAAATCTTATACAAAAAATTCTAGACGTAAATCGTGGATAATAACAATTATTTAATAGTTACACGTCTGTATAGATATTGTTTTATAAAATGTATAATTAATTATATTACAATTGCTAATACTTTATTCCTTACTAATATTCATATTCACTTATTCCTTGCTAGTACAGTTTTCCTTAATTCTACTTAAGAGTAAAACTTAAAGTAAAAAAAGTACGTACCTTCTAAATTGCAACTCGGTTTGCAGGTACTATTAACACTTATTTTATTATTGTTATTGCAGATGATGTTTATTAATTAATAACTACGTGGGAAAGACAGAAGAAGACGGACAGACACCTAATCTAAATTACTTTATTATTCATCTAAATAGTCATCGATGTTGTAGTAAACCTTTTCTAATAGTAGCGGATCAAATCCTGGCTTAGCCATCATTCATGATTCGTGGTGGCCATCCGAGATCCTTTACACTCCATCAGCCATCGATTCTTCCAGCTATATACCCAGCCTATTGCCTTTTCAACTAGCTAACTGGGAATTAAAACAAAAATATTGCTTTGCTAATCTGCGACCGACACTCACGACGGGAAATTTGTTCTATGAAAACTTCCGACTGTGGTGACAGCTCATAGTACCCGTTGAAGCACAAAAAAACCTTTAACTAATCGAGCGCGGCGCTAGTGTCTACACTGCACGATATATCGATATCATCCCGATCACGAATAAAGGACTTGCGCGTACACAGAATGTTCCAAAGTAAATTGCACGATTGTAAAGGAACCGGTCGGAAAGGGCTAACACGTTATCATAAGTTGAGAGTGAATAGACATCTTCTAGACAAGCATGCTACATCCTAGGCTTCATCGTCACTTAACATCAGGTGCGATCGGAGTCAAATGCTTGTCTATCACACATAAAAAAAAAAAAAAAATATCGCGGATTAGCAAAGCAATAAGGGATTTGCGCGTAACGCCTGATTCAATCAATTAGCTAACTTTTGCCAGTCTGAAAAAAGGACTTGCACGTACACAGAATGTTCCAAAGTAAATTGCACGATTGTAAAGGAACCGGTCGGAAAGGGCTAACACGTTATCATATCGCGGATTAGCAAAGCAAAGGATTTGCGCGTAACGCCTGATTCAATCAATTAGCTAACTGGGGTTTTGCCTGGCTACCTTTGAAATCCGCTAACACTCAGGCGTGCGAAGTCAATACCCGTTTTTTCAATAGTTGGGACCTGGCCAGCGCTGCGAGTGGCGGCTCGAATCCTGGCTTATCCATAATTCAGTTCCACAAAGGCATTTCAGCGTCGAGGCCCGAGACTTAGGCTGAATATCCACCGAAGCCACAGTATATAACCACATTTTTACTAAAAAAAACCCGACCGCGGTGCACTTTGAAACTGCATAAAGTCCGCCATTTTGTTTTTTTTAACAAACTTCATACCCAGTGACACTCGCACCATCAAGACGAATCTAATGATGTATCATTTATCAAAATCGGATGTGCCGTTGAGTAGTTACGAGCGGACACAGGAACGGACATACATACATACAGGTCAAACACATAACCCTCCTTTGGGCTTCGCCGCAGTCGGGTAAAAAGCAGTAATTTTTCTTTCTACAAAAGGTACATGGCGCGCTTGAATGTGAGCGCGCCGTGTACGAATGCATTACAAGCAAAGAAATAAGAATGCGTAGGAATGCTCCAGTCTGAATCGCACTTACACAGACGTGCTATCGCACCTAAATACTTGTCGCTAGCTCTAAACGGCCGAAGTTGGACTTGTTCTTCATTATACTTGTCGTATCGTGATAAAATAACAACGTTACATTAACCAAAAATATCTGATTATTGGCTTGGATAAAGTCACAGAGAGGGCGCTAGTTATGACTGACCATTTAGTATTAGATCCTTTTTGAGTAATGCAGGCAGTTTAGATTAAATGGAGGAAATATGACGTTGACCGATGGATTGTCAGTCTTCTTTGGGAAATATAAGCGATTGAGCCTATTTCTGTGAATTTATCGTGTAACTTCATTAATTACCAATGCGACATTTAGATTGTGTAAAGAAAGACATGAAGAGCGATACACCAGTACACAAACTGCTGCGGATACTGGGTTATTGGATAATTATTGGACCATACCACTAAGGTGACCCGGAACCCAAAGGTATTATACCTTTTTAGGCCTTCCTCGTCATACTCTTTGTGACATCTATTCGTATTTAGTTATACAAAATAACAATTAAGAAAAAACTAACCTCAAAGTTGATCTTGCCGCTCTGCTTGTGTTTGACTGTGTTAAAGACAAGCTGCGCATACTGGGTTGCATCTGTAACACACATGTTCCTTATTAAACGAGTTCAAAAAAACAAGGTCATCAATTCGACACGTATGTATGTAATATTGTCAGAATTGCACAGTATTTATATATTTTTTTTTTGTTAATTATTTACGACGTTCATGGTCACTTTGCAATGAGAATACTTCAGTTACCTAAGTATCAATTACCCTACGCTTTAGCTGTGGATGTTTGTTAACGTTGACAATGTCAAATATTACAATGACAATTTACTTTCTTAAGATTAGCAATCGCTATTCAGCGCGGGAACGCTGCTTGCGTAATGGGCACGCTGCCGAGGGGGTCCGACCTTTTTATTTTTAGATAAGTGTAGTTTTAATCTAGTTTTACGTTTTACTTTAATTTCTTAATTTATAAAGCACTATATTTTATATTATATTTAATGTATATTGTTCATTGAATCAAATTTAAATTTACTTTCTTCATAATCAAAGTGCTGTCAAGGTAGGGTATGCAATACCCGGTCAAATTTGAAACCCGGGTATTACCCGACTCTAAATCAAGTTGGTTACCTGCAATAACGTGTCGGCAATGCCGGCCGTGTTAAGTAAGATAAGCAAGCAAGTGGTGTTTTTTCGCGTTTGCTTTAAGGCAGCCGAGACGTTAGATTTTATTTATCATCTTTGATATTCGTTAAATTAAACGATACGTGCATATTTTTTATTAATTACTATGTTTTTTTTTATATAACGAAAACCCGGGTTCTAAGTTTAAGTTAATGTAAGGTATTAATGAAATCTCATGTATATCAAAGGATAAAAAGAGAAACTGGTGAGTTTCTTCCGTCGCTTCTTCTCACCCGAAGCGGGGGGATTACCCGAAGCGCCAAAAGAAAAGAAAAGAAGACAAAATAATGTAAGACATGTAAAAGAGCCTTTGAGGGCCTACTTACAGAAATAAATTATTTTATTTTATTTTATTTATTTTAAGTCAAAATAACCTGGTTTTACCCGGTTCTAAATTAAGTCGTTTACCCGGGTACCCGGGTTTTCGGGTACCGAGCATTCCTTATGTCAGGGCCGGATTGGGGGGAGGGCAGGCGGGGCTACTGCCCCGGGCCTCCACAACACGTCCCTAATAAGTAGGGGCCCCCACTAGTCCGAGGGGCCTCCGCTCTTTCGTTGCCCTAGAGCCTTTACACCTCCAAATCCGGCCCCGAGTGCTATCATAACAGCTAAAGAGGTTTTATGGTTATTAATTAGTTGTTATAGTGTCACCATGATTCTCGAAAATTATGTTTTGTGCTTAACAAAAAGTAAATAACCAAATTTTTACTGAAAAAAACTCGATCGCGGTGCACTTTAAAAGTGCATTAAAAATCCGCCATTTTGTTTATTTTAACGAATTCAAGTGACCCTCACGCCATCAAGACAAATCTAATGATGTATCATTTATCTAAATCGGTTGTGCCGTTGAGTACCTAGTTACGAGCGGACATGGAACGAACATACATACATACAGGTCAAACACATAACCCTCCTTTGGGCCTCGCCGCATTTATGTTAGAAAGGAATAAGGTATGGCTGTTTCACTTAAATACGATGGTAAATAAGCTATCCATTAACATTTACTGAATCTGTAAGGTTAGTCTTGATCATAGCTCCCGAATCACCCTGTATTAACAGCAACTCTTACTTTTATTGTATTGTATTTTTTATTTATTTACATAAAATACACGCAAAGGAAAACCAAAGAGTCAGAAATAGGGAATATGCATGATCTTTTTTTAACAGCTTTCTTAACAAAATATGAAAATACCGTAAAAAAATGACATACAGTCAAAATAAAATTGAAATCGACCGAGAAATACGGAAGATATAAACATTTTAAAGCACTAATCAGACAGCGATTAAAGAGAGAGATCCGATATGGACTATGGCGTCATAGTACACGGCCGCCATATAATCTCCATACTATATTCTGTTTTGCGAGAAAGAGATAGAGATAAATCTTTGTTATGTAATATCTTGGTTATTTTTATAGTTATTCAAAAAATATTTTTTTCCTACTGTTTTTTATATGAATGAGCTTTTATTAAAGTAAATAAAATATATCATGCATATTCCCTATTGAATGAAAAGGTTAAAACCAACGTGCTTACCTCCCAGAGGGAAAAATTGACAGAAGATATGCTTGAAAGACTCCTCATCGACCACTCCAGAGGGGCATTCCTAAAAAAATAAGGACTCGGTTAAGTTAGGGTCTTTACGTCATACCTGTCCATAAAGTGGCAATAACCGCCCGCTACGCGTGCGGAAAACCCCACTTTATGGCCTGGGGGAGGCGCAAAATTTTGTACTTACCACGGGCGGTAATAAAGAAAGCCTCAGATCGCATATTTATCGCGAACTGAGACATTTTTTGTTTTACCGCCCTAAGTAATTAATGTACTATTAGACGTTTATCGATAAGGGATCGGTTGTTTTAAGCCGGATAGAAAAAGCTTTATGTATTATGTCCACGCAATTAGAGCGAAAAAGGTCGCCGAGTCGAACCGAGTCGACCGACGTCTTTTCCGCTGTTTAGGAGTAGGATTAATGGATAGGATATTAGCACTATACACCGCCGAGTAGGGTTGCCAGATTCAGGTATTTCAATGGGCTAGACGACTAAAAAAATTAGACACAGTTAGAATATTAAAAAATATTGTACACGTATTTTTTCTTTTTTTTGACAAACAAAAAGTGACGAGGATAGAGTGCTTAGAAGTTTCGAGTGACGTCACTTCTTGGTATAATTTTCACCTAGGAGTGACGTCACAAGCCTCCACTCCAGAAGTTTGATGATCGATAACTTTGTCGATTTTTAATATCTTGATAAACCAACAAATACGTGTCCCATATTTTTCTATAATCTAACTGACGGACTAAATAGAGTTATATCGTTTTAACCCAGTCGTCATCCCTATTCCGGGACAATCCGAGGGTTACGAATTCGGTTCGATAGGTGGCCGCTCTTTCTAACAAAACTGACGTTTGGGTCCGACCATCGGAAGGAACGCACCGGATCTGACCGTCTCACTCTATAGGATAACGTGTGCTCTTTCTGGCCACTGACTAAGCCACTCCGCAGGGGGAAAATGTTGTACTACCAGTCTGTACTTTTAGGTATTTATAAAAGGTAAACAAAAAACCACGTGACTCGGGTCGTTCAGCCAGTCAAAGTATCAATAGCAATACTACTGGCTGAACTTTATTTAATCTTCATTTAACAGGACAGAGTATACTTTACATGAAAGAAACATTTTTTGTCTCCTCGTTCTCATAGATGGCGTTTAGGTGAATATCCTATTAAACCAGAATGATCCAGAATTCAATGTAGATGGCAAAGTTGAGGGCGCTTACTGGGTGCTCCCGTGGACGAGTGGTTGAGTCGCTGGGCCGGAAATCCAGAGGTACCGGGTTCGAATCCCAGTCAGGACACAGGTGAGTCACAGGAGAGCCATTTAATTTTTCTATGTACTTTGATTTCTTGTATATTATGTAGGACAGAGTATGTAGTTCTAGGTGTCGCAGCATTGCGCGCGTGCCCCGTGCGGGTGCAACCGCAACCGGCGCCGAACACCTCTATGGCACCTATATGGCGCTTTGGATGTAAATATTGGATGCTCTCTGGACATATTCACCTGTTTGAACCCGCGGTACATGAGCTGGATTTCCCTGGCGGTGAACTTGGACCCCTTCGCCAGCTCCTTCAGACCCTCGGGGCGGTGCCGCGCCGGGAGCGGGGCCTCCTCACATTCTTCCTCTGTAGACAGAGACAAACACATGAGACAATAGTACATTGCACAACTAGGGTGGTAAAGAAAAGAAAAACCGAGATCGCAGATGTTTGCGTCCCGCGCTGCAAGCGTGGGACGTAAATATGCGATCGAGGGCTTCCTTTATTACCTCCCGTGTTGTGTACCTACATCATTTTATGTCTACACTTTATGGCCAGGTGTGGCATAAAACGTATTTATGTAAAGCTGGGAGAAATCTCTTACGGGGATTTGTTCGCCTTCGTACATAACGACTTTTTAGATGCCCGGCATCCCAAAAACAAGCAGGTATCACGCTCATTTTCGGCAAGAACAGTTTTTTTTTTCTTAAAAGCGGTTAGTGATTTTTAAAACTATTCCCACTGAACGTACCCACTGAGAGGATCCTTTGGCAAGCATTTGTTAAAGAGCAAGCCTTGTAAAGATCGCAACGATCGGCTCAACGCCACACCACTTGAATATACTCGAATATTCGACGCCTATAGGGAACGTGCACGACGAAGGTGCTGCCAACTGGTGCCGCCAATTTAAATCATATACCCTCTCATGCTGCGGCCACATTCACGAAAACGCCGTTAATAACGTTAATTTATCGCGTTGAAGGACGATTAACATCAGTGTAGCTACGACTTACTCTATTTGACATTGACACTTACATATTATCATTGACAGCTTGATTTGACAGGGGCGATAGTTTCCTTTATTGTCCGCCCGTGTCTCTTTTGTCGTTTAGTGCTGCCACCAGTTCTTGCACGTTCCCTTATAGGGAATGCTCAATACACGCGAATGTTCTTAGCAAAGTACTTGTGAATAAGTTGGGGCGCAAGAGTGTATGATTATGTAAAATTTATATCATAGTAAATATTAAAATAATTTTAATTAAAGTACATATATATAGATCAAACTATTAGGATAAGAGCAGATAACAAATTGTTTGTTTAATATTAACTGTTATTATAGTGCATGCGGTGTCCTTCTATAAGTAATAAGATACTTATAGACCTAAGCTGTTCATGTAACAATATAAAATGTAACGGTATGCTTATTGTTGAAGGTCCAAATAAATAATAGTATTTTATGCAACAGTTGTATAAGTGGGTTCAAAAAATGCGAATTGCGTGAGTTGCGATACGAGCCGCGAATGCGGCGAGTATCGCAAATAGAGACGCAATGATCGTTTATTGACTTAATTATACAACGTTGCATACTATACTTTTTCTACGACTAGGTTTTAAATTATAAAATACAAAATTAATCATAACCTGGAAAGAAGGCAAATAATATGGACGTTTGACTGACAGTATGTGTCTATGGTAAACTTTTTTTTTTTATTTAAAATATACTTAAATTAAAAATACTTTTTTATGTTGGCATGGCATCAATGAATTTAGTTCTGAAAGTTTTGTTTTTCTTAAAAACCGTAGGAATTTAATTGTTTGTTAAGTTGTTAGTTGTGCATTTTTACCGTAAAGTTAAAATTGAGCGCTTAATCCTTGACCTAAGTTTAACCTAGATTTAGAAGTCTGTGGCTGCTAGCAATAACGTAAAGTGACTATAACGACACTAGTGCTGTTATGGGGAATAGAGTATAGACTTCTCTGAACTCATATTATGTATGTTCTTATATTGGTGTTCGTGATCAAGTAAAAGACAGATAACAGTACAGGAGTAGAAAAAAAATAAAAAAAGTATAAAGACGCACAAGTAGTCCAATTTCGGGCGTTTAGGAGCGCGCGACACGGACTCGATAGCACGTCTGTGTTGCTGCGAGCCATACTGGAGCAATCTTACGCATTTTTAAAACTTTGCTTGTACTGCGTTCGTACTCGGCGCGCACACATTCAAGCGCGCGATGTACCTTTTGTAGGAAATAGTAGATTGTGTCACAAGGGAGCAAAATGATGTATTTACGGCGAGGGCGTATATTGAATCCTGAACGAAGCGAAGGATTGTACAATAGAATCCCGAGCGTAGCGAGGGATTCTAAAGTACAATCCGGAGCGTAGTGAGGGATTCAAGTGTTAACGCCCGAGGTGAAAATAATTTTGCTACCTTGTGACACATACTGCTTTTCACACCGACTATGAGGAAAATTCAAATACAAACGCTACCTACCAAAATAACGAAATATATAGTTAATCAAAGAGAATTACACATTTTTATTAAAATGAAATGTTAAAAGTTGTTAAATTATTTAAAAAGATTATTAAGATATAAAGATTATATTATATTATTTTTTACAGACGGGACGAAAATACCACTTCCATGTTATATTTATGGCCCTCGCCTGCGGCTCGGACCGTAAACACTTGTGATCTCATTCATTATACCGCCCTCTGTGTGTAATATACTAATAAAGCTGTCTATGGTATGGCATATTCTAAGTGGGTCCAAACTAAAAATACCCTGTTGTCCTTGAACAGAAAAGTACCACTTTGATCCCTCTTATGAGGGAGCAAAATACTCTTTTCTGAATAGGAGGTGTGAAAAAAAATTACTGCTAATATACTGTGTTCTCAGTGAGGACGCTCCTTATGATTTTATGTGCAATACTAGTGAAGTGTTTATGCGACACCTGGCCAGAAAGTGGCTTTTACCGCACGCTACGCGACGGAAAAAGCCGCTTTCTGGCCAAGTGTAGACATAAAATGATGTACACAACACGGGAGGTAATAAAGAAAGCCCTCGATCGCACATTTACGTCCATCGCCCGCAGCTCAGGCCGCAAACATCTGCGATGTCGGCCTTTCTTTGTTTTAGATACCGCCCATGTAATGTACTATTTCGTATGCCTGTCCGGCCGACTCACGTTGACTTTTTAATTTTTATTTTATGCTTTTTACATCGCATTTTGAGCTAAAACGAGCATTCGTTTCATCGCATTTTGAGCATTGAATAAAATGATGCATAGTATGCACTACCTCTATTCAAGTTTCACCTCGCCCTGCTTAAAGCCAATGGCTTTAAAAGTCAGCTCAAAAGAGCTTTTAGAACTGCTGAAAAAGCTTTACAGCGCTTTCAGCCTGTAATGTAAACTGAAAGGAGTCATGTTGATTTAAAATGGTTTTTTACTTTGGGAAAGATGGGGACTAAAATGTGCATGTCATTAAGGCTTTGGTCCTGGTCTTTGGTGGTAAAGTTGGGCGAGTAGCATTACATTGCGGATCTAGAAAGGTCGATTGGTGAGCCCTTCTTCCTTACAGATAGGGCTGCCATCTCCAAAATTTGACAACTAGGACAAAAAGCGTAAGTCCCCGGATTTTGGAGCCTAAAACCCGGATATCTCAACAGCAACGCAGTTTTTGTTCGCTTGATTCGGGGCAATAGGAGCATTCCATGACAACATCAACTTTTTGTCCCTTACGAAACGGACAGCTACCCTAATAAAACGTATTAGCTGCTAAGAAACTGAACACTACCAATCTTAAAGCCGAGTTATGATATTACAATGCTGATAATTAGCTTCCTGAATTCATTTCTCGGAAGTATTAAAACGGTAGTGTACTTACGAAATATTCTCATGGAATGTTCCAATAAAGGTCAAATGATATTAATAAACGCATAGTATTTGCACGGTTATCTACTCCGGACTAAGGAACAAATATTTGAAGTGTTCCCTTGATTTGTCCAAGGTCTCATCATCAAATCCAGATATGATTGCAATGGGAGCACATCAAAATTCCTTTCAAACAAAAAAAATATTTTCAATATCAGTCCCGCAGTTTTCGAGTAATCGCGTAACAAGCATACAAAAAAGAATAAAAAAACATACAGACGAATTGAGGACCGTCCTCCTTTAGAAAGTTGGTCGACGAAATAAGACCAGTTATTGTTTACCTCCACAGAAATATATTGAGGTAGAAGGAAAATGTCTAAGTACCTCACGTGCTAAAAAGAAGCGGCGACGACCTTCTTTGCACGCTTCACTTTTCGTCAATATTAAATATCATTTCTTCAGGTCCCTGGCGGTTTCCCGGCAGGAGACGGGAATAGTTTGTCGGCGATAGAAGGTTATCAAATCTTCGTTTCGCCGACGACATCCTTCTCTTCGCCTCAACGGCACTGGAGCTCCAGCAAATGCTCCAAGATCTGAGTATCGCAAGCCTTCAAGTTGGACTTCAAATGAATCGCCTAAACAATCAAATCATGACTAATAGCACAAAACGTAGGGTCGAGGTAGATGGGCAGACTATGCAATATGTCGACGAGTTTATCTACTTGGGCCAAATAGTCTCTTTCAGCAATAGGCAAGACAAAGAAATCGAAAGACGAATTGGCAACGCCTGGAAGAGCTACTGGTCCATGAAATCGCTAATGAAGAGAACCTTTCCACTGACACTCAAGCGTAAACTCGACGACATGTGCATTCTGCCTATCCTAACCTACGGTGCTCAAACATGGTCACTCACCAAGAGACAAAAGTCCAAACTGAAGGTTTGCCAACGTGCGATGGAGCGTAGCATTCTAGGTGTTAAAAGGACAGATCGCGTCCGAAACACTACGCTGCGTTCCAAAACACGTATAGCTGACGTTAGAGCGAAAACTGCCAGACTCAAATGGGACTGGGCCGGGCACGTTAGCCGCATGCATCCGGATAGATGGGCCCATATAGTCACAAATTGGGTGCTACAGGATGGGCGCCGCCGGCAGGGCAGGCCAAAACGGAGATGGCGGGATGACTTAGACGCTTTCGTAGCCGATTGGCCGGAGGCTGCAGCTAATAGGGAGTTGTGGGGATCTAATGGAGAGGCCTTTGCCCAGCAGTGGGACACACCAATAGGCTAGGTAAAAAAAAAAAATATAAATCTGATAATAATCGTATAATTAATTGTTCAAATACTACCAAATGAAATGGAAAATGTATGTTTTGCATCGCTAAATTACACTTTTGGCGTCAAACGCTAAGCGAAAAACGTTCCACGCGTGGTTCCTATACAAATGGACGAACTGTTTCCTTTTCTCGATATATTTCTATGATTACCTCTATCTGTAGTGAAATAAAACAGATCACTTACGTTATAGACTGTATGTATTAGTAGAACGCGTCTGGCGTCCTTATTCACTAGTATTTAGTTTTACGTATATTCATAACAAAAAGTGGACAATTAATGTTATACAATTATTGCATTAAAACATATTTGAGCATAATAATAATGTAGGTACTTTCTTTGGTATGAGCGTACATATATTTAAGTGATAACTTTTTTAGAAATATACCTACTCTGGTAGTACATACAAAATGCGAAATTATCTGATCAAGTTCAAGCAGATCAAAAATACCGGCTAAGTGCGAGTTGGACTCGCACATGAAGGGTTCCGTTCTACAGTCGAGTTTAGGGCGCGAGTAAAAAACGCCAAAAAACACATTTATGCCACACCGGGCCATAAAGTGGCTTTTTCCGCACGCTACGCGTACGGAAAAAGCCGCTTTCTGGCCATGTGTAGACATAAAATGATGTACACAACACGGGAGATAATAAAGAAAGTCATCGATCGCATAATTACGTCCCTCGCTTGCAGCTCGGGCCGCAAACATCTGCGATCTCGGCCTTTCTTTGTTTTATCACCCTAGTTGTGTAATGTACTATTTCTGTAATGATCAACTTAATTATATTAGAGAGAATAAACAATTCAGCAACAAAATAAAGTTCTTAGTATAATTTATATTGCAAGTTTTAATTTAAACTTAAACTTATTCAGCAAATAGCTTAATTAGTATACTTTGTAAGACACTTTAAGAACACGCAGTAAGCTCCATACAAACTTCGTTCTTACTTTTAACCGACTTCCAAAAATGGCGGTTCTCAATTCGTCTATATATTTTTTTTGTATGTTGTGCGATTAACCGAAGACTATTGGGTCGATTTGGAAAATTCTTGTTTTGTTTGAAAAGGTTATAACCTCTAAAGATGTCTCACGGCACCTAAATTACAATCTGATGATAGGATATTGGAAAAATCGAGGGATCTCTTAAAATATGGGTTAATTGCAGAAAAACCTTTTACTTTTTTTGTCTTATCATGGCGTGTTATACCATTTTACTCAGAATCACGAGCAATTTTCGTTTATGAAATAAAAAAAAGTTGTGCATAATGTCCCAACTTTTCCGTATAGATTTTGAATTTCTCAGTTTTGTTACGCCGAAACTAAATGTAGGGGAAAATCGTAACGAAACTAAGAAAAAAATAAGAGAAATTCAAAATCTGTACGGAAAAATTGGGGATTTTGCACTACTTTTTTTATTTCATAAATGAAAAGTGCTCGTGGTTCTGTGTAAAACACAAAAACAAAACAAGTAAAAGCTATTTTTTTTTCTGCAATTGGCCCATATTTTTAAATAATTTTATCTTAATATATATCGATACTTTTAAATTGTACATGTACATCGTTGAAAAATGCGTTTAAATACACTTTATAATAAATCTACGTTAAGTGAAAAGTTAAGTATCTGCACATCTTTGTATCAAGTTGTATCGTACGTTAGTGTTAATTGCCATGCACATGAAACTCTTGTTAATAAGTTAAGTTTTACTTTACACAGTTCCTGTTTGCTAAGTACCAATTTATAATATTACATTAGAGTTTGTCATAGATGATAGATTTTAAAAATATTTTGTACGTCAATTAAGTTGTTACCGCGTTATTTAGCAACAAACATCCAAACATCTTCACAAACTTTCAGATTTATAATATTAGTAGAAAGGATTGGGTTTTGTTTTGTTGATTAATTTCGATAATTAGGGATAAATATTATCGATAGAATATTAATTTTGAAAATTAATCAGTAATAGTATTACTTGTCCTTAAAAAAATCTGGAATCAAAATAGTAAAGTGAGCGTTTTGTGACAGTTGTTTTTGTCTTCATAGAAAAAATTGTACCAAGGACCATTAAAACAAGAGGACTGTCATTCTCCATACTTTGGATCGTGCCCCGACCGCAAGGGGATTCCCAGGCCAAAACTAGATGGCACTAAAAAATTAAACATTTACCGATGTTATAATTGAACACAGAAATATAGTACAGTAACAATTAGTTCGTAAACAGCTCATAATAAATAAATTCTAACATTTAAATACTGTTTCACGCTTGCAAAGTTGAATAATTGTAAATAATATAATTCTTATAACAAGCTTATACATATCTGGCGTTGTTAATATCGCAGAACAGCTTTTTGTATGGAGAATGACAGTCCTCATGTTTTAATGGTCCTTGATTGTACTAACTTTTTTTAGAAATGATCTTATACGAAGCAAACAAATGCAAACTCAAACTCGGTTTATATGGAGATTCAAGTTAAGTACGTAGAGATTCTTAGCGATAACTTGGCCACAAAGAGAATACGCGAACTATCTCGTAGCCCCTCTACAAGCTACGGCGTAGCTCTGCTACGCCGTAGCTCTGCTACGAATTCACCAGAAATAGGCGGCACTGTAAGTTGGTTTTATGCGTTTGCAACAATATTTAGTTATTTATCTCCGACATGGGAGCACAATCTCGCCAACTAAATTGTTTTAGCAGCTAAGCGAGTTTACTGGAAACATTTAGAATAGAATAAAATTTATTTGTAAAACATAGGTATGTACAAAAGATGTAAGATGTTATTAATAAGTTTCGAGCCATTTAGTTATGAAGGTACCTATAACTTTTATATATATTGTACAAAAGAAAACTGATCGAACCGAAGGCGACCTAAATGCCGCAAGACATTATCTTGTACATTGTTACTGCTGCATTTTTTCTAAAGTGTTCGTCTATATTTTACTGTTAAGACCGCCCAACAGACCGGCCCTGTATACATATGTGAACGGACAGACTTTTCATATGACAACACCTGCTAGCTGTTAGTTTGACGTATCTGTCTCATTACTTTTTGGAGCGAACTTGGGCCGCGTGAGACGAGATTTGTCCCCACTGTTTAAAGTGAATTTGTTTAATCTATTTCTTGGAGCTCTGTAACTTTAAGTACTTGTAGACTTTTAGACATGAGTTTTTAAGAGTTCCCGTACCAGGATACTAATTCAGTGTTCGGCACAAGCCTAATGCTGAACATTTTCTAATCGAAAGTATACAGTTAGGTAATATTCCTCTGTGAAATAGCCTAATAGGTCATTCTCAAAAAATGATGTCCATAGTTAGGACTTCATAACACAAATTGCTAACTTTATTTTTGTGTAACGAAAGTTAACCATATAATTTGTATGGTAAATTTCGTTACACAAAGGAATAAATGAAGATGTTGTTTAATAAAGCCCTAACTACGGACCCCTTTTGAAAACATACCTAATATTTAATTTCCACATAACTGCCTGCTGCAAACTATATTCCTCCAATACTTTCTATTATTACAGCCATGTCTGCGATGTCACCCGTCACTCTCCAGCCGTGACAGACAGACGGACTGACAGCCGCGTGGGAACAAACAAACAGTAACTATTACTTTTATTAAAGAAATACGATAATATTACCCAAAATACTTTACAGGCTGGCTATAACGATGGGGCTGAAAGGGTCACTTTCAAAAAAGGTATCCAAAGTTAGGCCTGCATTGAACAAAATGTTAATCTTGTTCCTTTGTGTAACGAAAGTTACCATACAATTTATATGGGTAACTTTCGTTACACAAAGGAAAAAGCTAACACTTGGTTTAACAAAGCCCTGACTGCGGACATCTTATTTTGAAAACGAACCGAACTGAGATACTTTTGTTTTGCAATATCTTCAAATAACTCAAATTAAGTTAAGTCATCTTCCAAGTTCAATTCTGAAAGCAGTGAAATCTCACTTTTCGTATGTTTGTAAAAAAAATAGATATAGCGTGTTTTTAAAAAGTTACATGACGAAAGTAGCTCAGATTAAGGAGTAGAAACGACCCTTTCATTTAAATCCCCATTGATAGGAGCAGCCTGTATGCTGTGCAATATATAAGTTGCGGAATATTGTCAAAAATGCAGAAAAGTTCTCGGAAGTTTCCAGAAACTTTCACAAGAATTTAAACCAAGTTTCCATTCGGAAAGTTTGTGGGAATTTTAAAATTGTATTATTAGTCTTATCACAATATTAATTACACAGGCATTAGAAATCTATATACATACACCAAAGTCGTGTTAGTTACACCATTTTTAGCTCGAGAACGGGTGGGCCATTTTAGGGTTGTTTTCGAAAAGTGACGTCCGTAGTTAGGATTTAATTAAACAAAATTTCTCTCGTTTTTGTGTAACGAAAGCTAGCATACAATTTATGGCTAACTATCTTTACACAAAGGAACAGTTAACGCTCTGTTTAATAAAGCCCTAACTACGAACGAATATCTTTTTTTGAAATTGATCCTTTAATGAATTTGATATTTTGGGTTTGTCTCTGCCCCGAATAACAGAATAACTATTAAAACATCTAAAAAACGAATTCTAAGGCGCGACGAAGTTCGCTGGGACGGCTAGTATCTAATAAGGCTTATATAATATAGGCTAAATTAATATAGGCTAGTAAGATCTTGACATATTTGTCATTGTTTTCTAAATTAAAATTTCTGAGTACGTTCCGTATAGAAGTATCGTAAGTAAGTATCTTTGGAAATAACAATAACTATGTTGGTAAATTCCCATTATTCAAGAACTTACTGTAATATTATTCCGGAACGCTTGAGATAACTAACGTGCTGCTAAATAAATATTGTATTAAATTATTACAATTACGTTAGACTGTGAAAGCCCAATTCTGACAACCTTGTATAAAACATAACTCGAAACCAGATGGTAAGTCCTTAGACCGGCCTTCCATCATGTAGCTAATGATATATGTGTAAATAATCATTTACAATAATAATATTTGACTATTATTATAACTTTAAGGGTTCGCGCAGACAGAGCGCTCTAAAGAAGTTTCATTTCGAATAACTCAATGGCGTGATCGTCTTAGTAATAAATGTAGGACAAGTTGTGAATGTAGTAACCCTTGATCCCTAGGGTGTAATGCGTATCAAATTAAGACTCTAATTTACATATTTATAGTCTAACATAATCTTGGAACACATGTAACTATTAATAATACATAAAATACTTGGCAGACTTCTCCGGGAATCTTATAATCACACTTCAATTCATATTTATACTGTGTTGCCCTAATTTACTGACAATTATACAATTTCTCCTCTCTCTTAGCACTCTTTACATCATAAAAACATAAACATGACTACAAGTTAAATTTAGAATTAATTATAGTAAACAATCTTAAATTGTACAATTTAGCTATCCTAGTATAAAATTGTAAAGTGTAGTGAAGGAGTATGTGTAAGTACCTTACTAAAGGGTGGTTTGGAGAGGAAAAACGAGAGCCCCTTAACCCTCGCCCTCGTTACGTCTAGCTCAGCCATTTTCAACACCTAGCTAGTCCGTGACAGATAGGATTTGGCTAAGCAAATACAAAACTTCCTACATTCAAAATCAGAATGTAGTACTTTATAAAATAACTGATTACGCACTAACAGCCACTAGATTATTTTTTATACTATGTACAAAGTGTCCCACTCCATATCTGGATGTGACTCATTATGCTCAAGGGTTTCCTGGGAGCTAAAATGGATATATATAAGTTGTCAATACTTATAAAAGTATAATCATTTCCAAATCGGCTCAGAGTCTTCCATATATAGGACAGACATTAGGAAAGACCTTGATCATATTAGTACTTAGTATTAGTAAGCATGCATAAGCGTGGCATTCCTAGTTAGGAACCAGTAATTTTAATATAAATAAAATATTGAGTTTACTATGAAGTATAAAATTAGCCATTCGAGGAATGGATATGACTGGGATAGGAAGGTTTACCACTTAAACCAATTACCTTTTTTAAAACCAGTTCATAGTGAGAATATTTCCAAATTGGATCGTTTATAGAATATAGAACGCAAATTAAATACTAGGCAATATTTTATTACCTAGCATTTGTTGTGCAATCCTAGACCTTTTTAAGGCTAGCCAGCCTACAAAGGAATCTGTCAAACTGATAAGCCTCATAATCATCCACCTCGTCCCAAAGGGAGTCGTTAGTTATATGATAATTTAGCACAGAAAAACAGAACTCCCGGATCCTGATTTTCAGGAATCATAAGAGAATTTATAGTAGTTCTTCGATTTGTTTCCAATTCTGTTGTGGTTCCAGAAAACCAGTACTATTGTATAACAATAAGAGCTTTGCAACCCTAATGTTACATCAGATTATCCCAAATGTAGGTTTAGGTCTCAGGTTACACTGAATCCCTATATTAAAACTCATGGAAATTTCACCAATTTGGAAAATCCCAGAACTTTATATACCTTGAAGGAATTATACCTTTACCTATCATGTGAGACTTATTACAGACAAAATTTGGTCCGAATAAGTTCCACAAAGATTTTACCATATCATTTGATTTACCTCTGTAAGTAAGTGTATGTGCAGTGTGAAATTAAACAGATAATAGAGTTCCTGTCATATGAATGTAATTATTTTAGGAAAATAAAGATAACTAATGTAATAATCCTTAATAATGAATACAACCATACCTACAGTACCAATTAGATACTTTTACTGTACTCATGTATGCTACATATATTAGCACTGTTCAATACAGTTTCTTTATAATATCACCACAGGACGCCGTCCTGGTAACGAATACACTATATAGTAAGGAATTGAAATGGACATCTCAATCATATAGATATAAATATCTACTTAACTTCCCTAACTCAACCGGAGACCTAGATTTCCCTAACATCCTAAGTATATGAACATGCAACTCACCCAGCTTACAATAAGGTTTTATTGTAAGAAAGCAATCCAATTCAACCAACAATCACTGCACTTTTAACATCACTTCACAACACCACTCACTCACTACTATACACTCTGATAATCCTAATTTCTATCAATCACACGCGACGTATAAGCTATTAACTGACCTCCACAACATAATACTGGCATAATTTTATCAGCTGACTGATGCCCAGGGCGCGGCCGCGGGCCGCCACGGCCGCCTTGCTATCAGCTGTTCAGGCATGACCAGTCAACAGTCCAGCGAGCCCGAGCACCCATCAGCTGGTCGGGGTCATTGACCTCGTCAGCTGGTCCAGCAGAATAACAATGTGGAGATCAATTATTAAAGCCCTTACCAGTAGTGCAGCAGACTTCAGCACCTTCTGAGCTCGGCAGCGGAAAAAGACCCCGTTCTACCAGCCTCGTCTGGTTATATACCTTTTTCCTCGCCCCCTGGACCCCTCACATCGAAAGTTCTAGAATTTAGTGAAGTAACTACTTCCGTTACCAAAACATAACCGTTAATTCGGCCTATTTCCCCAATTAGGCGTTTTCTTATAAGGATTTCTATCTGAGCGATGCACTTTATTGCATTCAAGAATACTTTCTCATTTTTGAACTCTTACTAAGTCTATTTTATGCTAAAATCTCTCTAAAGAAGGAAACAGAGCTTCCCAGAAGTATCAGATACCAATATTTCTCAGCCCTTTTGGCCTTCATATAGTACCGCTACTCACCACCAGAGGTCGTTTTCGGCTTATATACTTATCAGTATTGTTTTTGATTTCATCCTTAAGTCTGCTATCCTAAGGACGCTTTTCGCTTGACACAATCCGAAACCTTCCAAACATTCTGATTTCTAGAATATTCGGTAATATCAAGGTTAAATCTTACCAAAACTGCCTCATCTTGTAATTTGGTTCTTTGTGACAGAAATCCTTTAGTAATTTTAAACATCTTTATCAGCACTCCAACCTTAAAAGTTATACATTCATACTTACCATGATCACAGTGGACACTGTTCTCAAATATGTCCACTATGTCTCCATCAACCAGCAATTTTATCAATACAATGTCATATTACAATAATAGATAATTATACTGTAATAAAGAGTAAAACTTCATATTATTTCTTTATGTACTTACCTGTTATATAAAATAAAACTGATTTCAGCGCCCTCTCTCGATATTTCACTTAACCCTTACGACTTGTACAAGACTGGTAACAAATATCTCAGCCATACATACCCTATTGATCTTCCTTCATCGTATAATCGTCATCCACTAGATGTCGGTAAAACATATGTATATAATTTTATATACATCGTTTATTTCACAAAACATCATATAATAAAAGATCTAGAGTCACGCCCGCTAGGAAATGCATTCCTGAAAGAAATCTCTTGTAGCCATCGCTTCAGTAAAGATCGAATAATTAACAGAAATGACTTGATTCTGTTACAACCTGTTTGACACCGCCTACAAAGCAAGAGGTCCCGGGATCAAATTCTGGTAAGGGCAAATACTTGTGTGATGAGCACGAGTATGTTCCTGAGTCATGGATATTTTCTATCTATTTAAGTACGTATTATTCTATATAAGTATATACACGGTGGGAAATGAGTAGGTAACCCGATAAATTTTAACCACGTATTCCAGATGGTATTACAAGTAAATAATGTTATATCAACATAGGTCGAGCGTTGTCATTTTACATTAATTGTTTAATGGAATAAAATAAATCAGTAAATTAAGCTCCTCGTTGTAAATATGTCCTTATTGAAAGAAGTAATATCAAAAAGGTAAGAAAAAAGTTAAAATGGAAAATGGTATTTTATTTGGCTTCGTAGTCGCTTACCATCAAATGCGACGAAGGTCAATTGCTGTTTAGTTGACGAAATTCAAAAAATAAGTAAAAATATCTTAATCACATTAATTAGGGCTTGTTGCACACTTGGAATTTTTCATTCTGAAAATCACACTAATATTATAAATGTGAAAGTTTGTGAAGATGTTTGGATGTTTAGATGTTTGTTACTAAATAACGGGGTACCAATTAGATGGATTGAGATGAAATTTGGCATATAAGTAGACCAAGTCCTGGATTGAAACATAGGATACTTTATAAACCGGTACGAAGCTCCTTTGGGATAACAACGGGAACAACGCACGCGAAGCCGCGGGGAAATGCTAGTAATGAATATCTTGGAAAGTAAGCGTTTTTGGACTATACATCATATTACTTTTTTACTCCTAATAGTTTTTAGAATCTGTAGTTAAAGTTTATCGGGTTACTCATTCCCAACGTGTATATCGTGGTGTAGTGGTGTACCCATAGTTCAAGCATTGCTTAGTTTGGGCCTTGGTAGACATGTGTAGCTCGCAAGTGAGTGATTCAAAAGAGCTATATCTCAGCTCAGTTCCGATTAAACAACTCAGTATATCTTTCACTTGCTCTCAAGTAGCTCTATTGAGCCGTGAGCTGCAAGTAAAGACACGATAAACACGATCTTTTTGTCCCTGTCTTGTCACCGTATACATAAATGCTCTCTCTTTCGTTCGGAAATATTCGGATTTGGAGCTACTGAGCTATAAGAGCTAGCGAGCCGTTGACACACCACAGAGCTACTGAGCTTATAAGAGCTAATGAGCCGTTGACACACCGCGCAGCTACTGATCTAAAAGAGTGATACATATCTTTGAGAGCTTAAGATTCATATCACTCTTTTCACTTTAGTGACATATTTTGGGTGCACCTCATGTTGCATAATCTTTTTTGGTCGAATCATCATTTGGCAGAATTCATCATTTGGCATAATGCATTTTATTCTGAAACTGTAGAATTTTCAGGACTCTTTAAGGCATTATAGGTTAGGTTAGGTTAGGTTAGTTTTGTTTTATTATTATTAAACGGTTTTATTTAGCTTACCGTGTTTGTGTCAGGTTTGTTTGGGTCAAATCTTGCGGCAGCTTTTTCAACTACTTCTACTAAACCGATTTTTATGAAACTTTGCATACAGATTCTGTTTCCGTGACAATACAACATTATGATAAGTTCAAGGTGGTCTGATGATGGAGTCAGGAGCTGGAGAGTGGAACTCTTCAACCGTTACTACTAATTCCATCGAGCGTGGGCTCATTCACTTGGTATTGACGAGCCCGATTCGTTAAACCTGGTGACGAGGGTCTGATGATGGAGTCAGGAGGTAGAGAGTGGAACTCTTCAACCGGTACTACTAACTCCATCGAGCGTGGGCTCATTCGCTTTGTATTGACGAGCCCGATTCGTTAAACCTGGTGACGAAGGTCTGATGATGGAGTCAGGATGTACAGAGTGGAACTCTTTAACCGTTACCAGTAACTCCTTCGACTTTGGTCTTATTTGGTTGGTATTGACGAGCGCTTTACGTTAAACTTGATGGCGAGGGTCTGAGGATGGAGTCAGGAGGTAGAGAGTGGAACTCTTCAACCTTTACTACTAACTCCATCGAGCGTGGGTTCATTTGCTTGGTATTGACGAGCCCGATTCGTTAAACCTGGTGACGAGGGTCTGATGATGGAGTCAGGGGGTAGAGAGTGGAACTCTTCAACCGTTACTACTAACTCCATCGAGCGTGGGCTCATTCGCTTGGTATTGACGAGCCCGATTCGTTAAACCTGGTGACGAAGGTCTGATGATGGAGTCAGGAGGTAGAGAGTGGAACTCTTCAACCTTTACTACTAACTCCATCGAGCGTGGGTTCATTTGCTTGGTATTGACGAGCCCGATTCGTTAAACCTGGTGACGAGGGTCTGATGATGGAGTCAGGGGGTAGAGAGTGGAACTCTTCAACCGTTACTACTAACTCCATCGAGCGTGGGCTCATTCGCTTGGTATTGACGAGCCCGATTCGTTAAACCTGGTGACGAAGGTCTGATGATGGAGTCAGGATGTACAGAGTGGAACTCTTTAACCGTTACCAGTAACTCCTTCGACTTTGGTCTTATTTGGTTGGTATTGACTAGCGCGTTACGTTAAACTTGATGGCGAGGATCTCATGATGGAGTCAGGAGGTAGAGAGTGGGAACTCTTCAACCGTTACTAGTTACTCCTCCAAGTGTGGGCTCATTCGCTTGGTACTGTTGAGCTTAATGCGTTATATTTGATGGCGACGGTCTGATGCTGGAGTCAGGAGGTAGAGAGTGGAACTCTTCAGCCGTTGCTAACAAGCCCTTAAAGTTTGGTCTCATTTAATTAGTATTCACGAGCCCTAAACGTTAAAGTTGGTGCCGAGGCTCTGAAGATGGAGTCAGGATATGAAGAATAGATAATCTTCAACCGTTTATAGCATCTAATCTCTTGAATCAAACGGTTGGTCGTTTGGTATTGACGGGCCCAATAGAAAGAAAGAAAGAAATAATTTATTTAGCGCAAAAACATTATACAATAAAAACAACATCAACATTTGAGCCTTGAGTAGGTTCGCGCTAAATAAGGACCCCACTCAGCATAATGTCACGGCAAGCCGTGACGCTGATTTTCGGTGAGGCCCTCGGAGACTAAAACTAAAACTGTTTAAATTAAATTAAACTAAACATTTAAACATCTTGTGGTAGCGTAACCTAACAACTAATAACATTTGTATTGTAAATATGTGACGACACGAGTAAACATTAACCACTAACTATCACCAGACACAAAAACTAATGTATTAACTCCATATTATTATTATTTTATGCCACACCTGGCCATAAAGTGACTTTTAAAGAAAAGAAAAAGCCGCTTTCTGGCCAAGTGTAGACATAAAATTATGTACACAACACGGGAGGCAATAAAGAAAGCCCTCGATCGCATATTTACGTCCCTCGCTTGCAGCTCGGGCCGCAAACTTCTGCGATCTCGGCCTTTCCTTGTATTACCACCCTAGTTATGTAATGTACTATTTCTACTCCTGTACTTTTATTTGTCTTTTACTAGTACTTGGTCACGAACACCATTATAAGAACACACACAATGTGAGCTTAGAGAAGTCCATACCCCACTCCCCACAACAGTACAAGCGTCGTTACAGTCGCAAAACGATACTGCCAGCAGCCACAGACTTCTAAATCTAGGTTAAACTTAGGTCAAAGATAAAGTGCTCAATTCTAACTTTACGATAAAAATGCACAACTACCAACTTAACAAACAGAAACTTAAGAAAAAGTATTGTATGCAACGCTGTACAATTAAGTCAAAAAACGCTCACGGCGTCTCTATTTGCGATACTCGCCGCCGCGGCGGCTCGTATCGCAACTCGCGCCATTCGCATTTCCCGAGCCCACTTATACATAAAACTGTTGCATAAAAATACTCTAATGCGTGAGACCTGAGCGTTTAATGAAACAGAAAAAAAAGAAAGTAACTAATAATAAAAACTAGTTAGGTACCTAACCTACTTTAAATGGAAAGTTTAGCCACCAATTTGCCCATTCATTAAATATACCCGCAATTTTGACTTAAAACTATTTAAACATTTGAGAGATCGAATGGGTGGGGGAATATCGTTCCAGCACTTGGTGGCTGCGTAACGGAAGCTGCCGCGGAATGCAGCTGTATGCCAACGTGGACAGACAAGCGGTAGGAACCTCGAGGATCTCACTTCAGTGTTGCGCGACCAGGTCAATTTTTGGTATAGGTATGGAGGAAGTTGCGTGTTAACTATGCCAAACATCAATGAGGCTAGATGTAATTTTTGGCGCGTGGACATTCTTAAGATGCGATTTTGGTTTAAGTACGGCGTAACGTGCGCGCGTGGAGGGATGTGGAAGCAAAAACGCGCACAGGCGTTCTGCACTCGCTGAACCAGTTTCTGCGTTCGCGATAACAGTCGCGGCCCGTATACGATATCACCGTAATTTAATTTAGAGAGTACTAGTGTGTCACATAGTCTTATTCTTAAGTCAATATCGAGGAAATCACGAATTTTATATAACACCTTAAGTCTGTAAAAACAATTACGGACTGTATTAAGCAAATGGTTTTCAAATCGCAACTCACCATCCATAACGATTCCGAGATTACGGGCCTCCTGCACACGCTCTAACGGATTTTTATCAATACGAAGTGTTAAATTGAGATTGGTAAGCGTTTTAATTTGATGTTTTGAACCTAATATTAAAAATTTTGACTTCGTTGGATTTAATACCAGTGAGTTTGCGTGTGACCAGGTATTTATGCGACCGAGGTCTTCGTTCAATTTTTCTACTTCCGAACTTGCATTTTGAGCGTTACATGACAAGTATAACTGTAAATCATCGGCATAAATGTGATAATAACTGTGTTTAATAACTGTCGTTATGTCAGCGCTGTACAGTATAAATAAAATAGGCCCTAAAATTGACCCCTGAGGCACACCTCTGGGGACCATAGACAATTCTGACACGGTTTTTTTACCATTAGAGCCAAGAATTTCCACCAGCTGGTTACGATTACCGAGATAACTTGAGAACCATCTAACAGCATCACTGTCGAAACCATAATAAGCTAGTTTTGACAAAAGCAGCGGAATATTGATGGTATCGAATGCCCTGGAAAAGTCTAGCAGTGCAAGAAGAGTGCCTTGTCCTGAATCTTGCGCAGACAGTATGTTATCGGTGACGTCAAGTAGGGCTGTAGTGGTGCTGCGATGTTTACGGAATCCCGATTGCTGAGATGGCAGGATATTGTTGAATTCTAAATACATAGACATCTGGTGGCAGACTACCTTTTCAAGAACCTTAGATAAACAGGGCAATATACTGATCGGTCGGAGGTCCTTCACATGTACAGGATTAGACACCTTAGGAATGGGCCGGACTAAAGCTGTTTTCCATGCCGCGGGAAAGGACTGGGAGGTAATTGACTTATTAATAATCGCAGTTATGATCTTAAGTGTACGCGGTAATGTTAGCAAAATCATATCCAATGAAATTTCATCAATACCTTGTGCGTTCGATTTTAAAGATCTAATAATTTTATGGACTTGATTTTCTGTAACAGGCTTTAAGGTAAATTTTGACGAACTATAGCGATGAAATTCAAAATATGTCAGGTTACTAATTGTTACGTTATTGCTGCCAGGTACATTAAGGAAATTCTGGTTAATTTTGTTAGGGTCATTAAAATGTGTTGGTAAATCTTTATCGCGGCTGTCCACGATGACGTCTTTTTTTAGGTTCTTCCACAACGTCCTAGGATCGCTGACGTTACAGTTGATGCGTTGCGCAAAATATGCACGCTTCTCATTTAAGATTGCACAGATGACAATATGTTTTAATTCTTTATAATATTGTCTATGTGCAGGTAACTTTGTTTGTCGATATCTGTAGTGCGCATCATTACGCAAGCGCATCATCTGTTTAACAGTGTAGGTTATCCACGGGCAGCTATGAGACCTGATGCAAACTGTTTTTACTGGAGCGTGATAGTCGAATAGGGAAATAAGCATTAAATTGAAAGCGTTTACCATCTCGTCGCAGCTGGGTAAAGTGAGAATATTATCCCACTGAGTATTATTTAGATTATATTCAAACTCAATCGTGTCTATATCTTTTAATGGCCTAAATGATATCAATTTGGGTGCTGGTTTTTCCAATTTAACATTCAACTGGCAGGTTACGAAAGCATGTGAACTGAGATCGGGTATATAGGTAACCCGTGTAAAACATACCGGTGCATCGGTACAAACGACGTCAATAAGAGTACTACTAATCTCAGTAAAATGTGTAGGCTCGCTTACATGTTGTAATAAGTCAAAACATTGTAGGAAGTTTACAAGTTTTTTTGTATTGCTGTCGCTCAAAACTTGCATATTGATGTTGAAATCGCCTACTAAAGCAATAAAATCGCAATTAGAGAAAGAGCTTACAGATTCAGTTAATGCATCTATAAAAATGTCCACATCCAACCAAGGCGGTCTATAAGCCGTGCCAATAACGATATTCGCGCCTTTGATCTTAAGATTGAGCCACATTTGTTCAACGAGCGGGGCGATAGGATGTGGAGCGGTTCGAACGTTCATACCACGCTTAATATAAAATCCTACCCCGCCTCCTCTTGATCGCACCTCCGGTGGACGAGGTGTATGACGAAGTCTATACCCAGGTACAATTGGCGCGCGGGAGTCTTCCCCTTCCCTTAACCATGTCTCATTGATAGCCATTATGTCGACGGCGTGACACTGCATTGCCACTATAAATTCCTCGTGCTTAGTACCAAGGGAACAAGGGTTTAGCAAACCTACTAATAACTTATTATTTTTATTTGGCATTGGTAAAAAAGAGTTCTAGTCGCGTGTATTCTTTAATAAAGAGCAAACTGGCGGTTTTGCGGTACATGTTTATACAGTTAAAGGTATTAAAATTTGAAACGCATTTATCTAAGTATGGAAGGTACATATATAAGTGTTGTAAGATAAAATACAGGTGGTTACGACATTCTGTGACTATTTCAAACATGAGTTTAAGACGTATACTTGTCCAATTACAGTTAATAGCATTTATACAAATTATACATACGTTTATAAGTGACATTAAAACCATCAAATAGAGGTACTGCCAAAAAACTGTTTTATATCCGCTTCCGAGCGGATCCGGCGTACGGGCGCGTCGTTATGTCGACGAGCAAACACTCGGCCGTCCCTCGTCCAAGGATTGCGCCACTCTGATCTTCTGCATTCCTGCCGTACGTGATAGAACAGTGACCTGTTCAGTTTGGTGAGTCGCTCGTTGACATAAAACCGACACGGGCTTGCACATAGGCCGAAGTCAGACGTGTCGGCCCCGCGGCGCACTCGCGCGGCCCGAAGCAGCTCGTTGCGCGGCCCGCGGCGAGCGAAGCGCACGACCAGCGGGCGCGGCCTCGCGTCCACCGCGACGCGAGCTGGGGCTGTTGCGCTGTTTGTTGTCGCCGCCGTGACGACATCACCCGCCGCGGCCTCTGGAGACTGCACGACTGGGACATCCGTACTATCAGCGGCAGCTGTGCTGGCGGCAATACTGGCCTCCGCTGCCCGCGGCGGTTGACGAGGCGCCCCGACACGCTCGACAAATACGATGTCGCGCTCATCTAAGTCGCAGCTCAACTTTCTTGCTACCAACTTCACGAGGTGCACCGCGCTCTCGTTGGGTTCCTCCGGAATTCCAGTGATTTCAAGGTCACCGAGAAGCAAGTCTTGGTCGCGATCGTTGAGTTCAAGCTTCAGCTCGGCTACAGTGCTTGCCAGGTTGCTATATGATTCATCGACCGGCCTGGCCGCTGACTGATCCTCCAATCGTTGGATCCTCTCTTCCATACTCTCAAATCGCGCCTGAAATCCGCCTATGGTGCGCTGAAAATCAGTTATCACATGCCGAAGCCCAGAGATCTCAGTCCTCATGGAGCCAAACTCTGTGCGGAACAGGCGCAGTTCCTCTGCTAAATTCCCTGTAGGGGCCGATGCTGACCCCGATGCCGCGGTCATCACCTTTGCAGTCTCACAACCCTTAACTGGGGTGTTCGTGTTGTCCTTACGTGGAGCTTTGGCACAGCAATCCGGGCAAATCCAGTCTTCGACGCACTTTTCCAGAGCTATGTTTACGCAAGCTCGGTGAAAGACGCTTGCGCATTTAGTACATTTAACGCCATCTGTAGCCGACAGGAATTTACCGCAGGCGCCACACTTGTTGTTAGCCATGTTAGCTATATGGTTCAGTTAAGTTGCGGCTATAATAAGTTCAGCGCAAGAGCGATAGATGGCCCTTTTGGTAATGTTGTAGACGAGCCGCTTAATTACTTATTTTTCTAAATATAGCAGTTGGACGCACGACTAAGGAATATCGCAGACACTGAACGCATCACACATAGGGAAATCCGCTGTAAGTAATTAAGCTTTGCGATAAATATTTATGTATTTTTTTTTTTTATAATGTGGTGGGTATGTTATGACACGAATTGGTATGCGATATCGTATTTGTACCGATTGAAGCCTTGATTCACAGTTTCCAGTCAGAATAACACTTGTTGTACGTCACAAAAGTTTATTAGATTTGCTAAGAGCACAGTCACTGCAGACAAACACGTATAATTAATTAATAACACTCGGAAAGTCCGACACACACAGCTGGCCGCTTGACGTTCCTACCCCCTCTCCTCGAGTTCCTCGACCCCAAGTATGTATAAAGTATTGGAGTCATTAATGCCAACCAAATGAGTCCAACCAAACTAGAGAGGGTTACTAGTACCTAATGTTTGAAAAATTCTCCTGTTCAGCTCCTGACTTTCTTCGGGCTGACAAAAATGAAATGAGGATAGTTCAAAATGAGGAATAGTTTGCGCAATGGTTTTTAGTGAAAAGATGAATATTAAACTAAAAACTAGAAAATAAAAATAGGTAAAAAAACTTTTTAAGTTAAACGGTTTTATCTTATGTTAAAAAATGTACCAAAAAGTAGAAAATAAATTTAGGACACAAAACTGGATCTTTTCGAGATTTTGACATCTGTTAGGTAGAAAATCGTCCAATAAGCGGAATAACTAATAATCTGGGACTTAACATACTAAATAAAAACGTGGGGCGCATTGTATTTGCATCGATCTATATCTCTACATATTATGAAACAATATATCTGCCCGCATCTGTTTGTCTGTCCGTATAAACATTAAAACTGCTGGATTACGTTGATGCGGTTTGCACTAACTGCTTGATACTTTGAGATGGTTTTAGAACATAGGTACTTTGCTTAATGTGTCTGTCTATTACCTGTGTGTTATAAATCCAGGCAAGGCATGATGCGGGTGTTATTAATTATGTAAGTAGGAAAACTCATATATTTGAAAGCCCGTCCAAAGGAATATTATTTAAAAATTGCGCCCCACGTTTTTATTTAGTATGTTAAGTCCCAGATTATTAGTTATTCCGCTTATTGGACGATTTTCTACCTAACAGATGTCAAAATCTCGAAAAGATCCAGTTTTGTGTCCTACATTTATTTTCTACTTTTTGGTACATTTTTTAACATAAGATAAAACCGTTTAACTTAAAAAGTTTTTTTACCTATTTTTTAACGCCTGAAGTCGGGCCCGAAAGGGCAACGCTGACGGGGAACTGGTGGAGAGCGAAAGCGTTCCCGGAACCCCGTCCAACAGCGAGTGGCGGAACACCCCAGGAGTTTTAGTCCGTGGAAGTCGGACATACCCTCCCAGCTTCTCCCGAGCTGGGTGGGATCCGTTACGGATATCTCCTGGGTCAACAAAAAAAATAAAAAAAAGGTTTGTTTTATAACAATCCCGATAAGTTTAAAGTTTCAGAATAAAATGCATTATGCCAAATGATGAATTCTGCCAAATGATGATTCGACCAAAAAAGATTATGCAACATAATAGTAACCCATTTTGCGCATGTCTAGGGCTTGGCGTCCCGGACGTCAAGCCAGCACCTTCCACAACCCCGGCCGTGAGCTCCTGAGGAGCTCCGGCCATATACGATGTGCAGCAACCGGCCGCTATTTGTAGGCCCCGCAGCAGAGGCTCATTTAAAAAAATTAGGACAAGTATCGATTGACTTGATATATTTTATGTCTCAAAGAAAGAGAATCAATCATTAAAAAAGATCCCGTTGAGATTTTTCTGATTGCTGCTTTGTTAAATAAAAATGGTGATTTAAGTACTAAAACGATCATTTAATTTGATTTGATTTTTTAGTTTTTGCGATTGTATTTCTGACATGGTATATTTTTTGTTGTGATTGTATTATATTTTTATAATTATATTTTGACGATCATAGTATAAAATTCATGTAAATTGACTTTGTGTAATTTATAGTGTATTTTTGTAATTATGAAATAATTAAATCTAATCTAATGCCAAACATTTTTTTAGTAGTTCTTAACAGATTGAAATATTGATCGATTTGATTTATTTTATGTCTCAAAGAAATAACAATCTTTAAAAAAGATGACCGTTTATATTTTTTGCTTACTGTTTTTGCAAAATTAAGATCATTTAAATACTAAAAAGAACGTTTAAATACATGCCTTTCCATATTAATATAGAACTGTATATTGCTATGTAATATACAGGATGTACATCTATTAACATCGTGATGGCAGCGGCAGTTTGTCATAGTTAGGTAATGTCAAGTATTTTAATTAATTTTCGGAGTAACATTCCACTGCTAGCATGTTAGGTATATATACATATTTATCTTTGTACAGTCACCTGCGATTTAATTTGACAGGTACCGTAATAAAAATATTTTTATGGACTCAAAACTAATAATTTATTTAATTCCACACCTGGCCATAAAGTGACTCTTTCCGCACGTTGCGCGTACGGAAAAAGCCGCTTTCTGGCCAAGTGTAGACATACAATTATGTACACAACACGGGAGGCAATAAAGAAAGCCCTCGTTCGCATATTTACGTCCCTCGCTTGCAGCTCGGGCCGCAAACTTCTGCGATATCGGCCTTTCTTTGTATTGCCACCCTAGTTGTGTAATGTACTATTTCCAAATACCCTCGCGGGTATTAACTAGCCCTAATTTACGGTAGTGCGCAGAAATATGTTAGATGTACGATCAAAATAAGTTTCCGTCATAATGAGCCGAAAGCATCTCCGTTTCAGCTTGGGCAAAAATGCTTTCATATGTCGACCTATCCGCGTCTGGCCGTGGTCTTGTAAAGGTCGCATTTTTCAACTGAGTTTTTGTGAACAAGTTCGATAATCATTTTCTTTTTTTGTCGATTCATATTTTGGAATTTTTTCAAAATAGCGGAACCATAGAGGTTAAGAGACTTACGATATCCGCAGCTCAAAGAGCCACTAGTAATATTTGTAAAAAGTGGCATAAAAAGATCAGTCTTACCCAATGAGAGCTACCGTTTTAGTGCTCACCAGTTGGCACCACTGTCGATTAGAATCCAAAAGTAAAGCTGAAAACGAAGTTTACAATTCAATCGTATGTAATGCCTTAAGACCGTACCACAAAAATATCAAGCGTGCAGCAGTATTGCGTTTAGTTCGGAAAAAAGAGGACATAAGTTTCCGAATGATAAAACTGTCTCAAACTACTCACATTCGCTGACCCGTAACACATATTTGTCATAACTTCATAAGTAATCTAAGATATTGCAATATATTGATACCATTATTATAATAACGAATAAACCCGTGTAGCCCCCCACAAACAGTTACATTTGACATTTCGGAGATCACACGCTACACTACCGCCTCTAGCGGTTAAATTCACTCGCGGTAGCACTCATGGAATCTAGGAAAAAATGCAATATTTTACCCGACTGCAGCGAAGCCCAAAGGCGGGTTATGTGTTTGATCTCTATGTATGTATGTATTTATGTATGTATGTCCGTTCGTAACTACTCAACGGCACAACCGATTTTGATAAATGATACATCATTCATTAGATTCGTCTTGATGGCGCGAGTGTCACTGGGTGAAGTTCGTTAAAATAAACAAAATGGCGGATTTTATGCACTTTTAAAGTGCACTGCGGTCGGGTTTTTTTTAGTAAAAATATTAAGTTATTGTTGACGACCGCTTTAGCTTAGTTGGTAATGACCCTGCCTACGAAGCAGGAGGTCCTGGATTCGAATCCCGGTAAGGGCATTTATTTGTGTGATGAGCACGAATATTTGTTCCTGAGTCATGGATGTTTTCTATGTATATCTATTAAATATATCGTCGTCTAGTATCCATAACACAAGCCTTATTGAGCTTACTATGGGGCTAGTTCGATTTGTGTAAGATTGTCCCCTAATATTTATTTATTTATTATAATAGGGATGATGACTGGGTTAAAAATATGTAATTCTATTTAGTCCGTCAGTTAGATTATGGAAAAATATGGGACACGTATTTTTTGGTTTATCAAAATATTAAAAATCGACAAAGTTATAGATCATCAAACTTCTGGAGTGACGTCACTCGAAACTTCTAAGCACTCTATCCTCGTCAGTTTTTGTTTGTCAAACAAAACAAAAAATACGTGTACAATATTTTTTCATAATGTAACAGACGGACTAAACAGTTTTTTTTAGTTATCTAGCCTATTCTCATTCAATCTGTCTAAGATTAGCCCCTGTTTTCTTTGTAATAATTCGTGGGTGACCCCACAGATAGAAAATCATGACAAAGTGGGGTCGCAATTTCCTCGGGGACATTCAGACTAAACATACTTGTCTCGTACGTTATGTTATTACATGTAACGTTGGCCGCGCGACGAGTACGTGCACTGGGTTACGAATTGTGACCCACCCTGTAATGCATGTGCTGTGCTCCCCGTGTTTCAAATTTCAAACACTGAGCTGAAATGCCTTAATTAATAATGCAATTAGGTTTTTTCACAGTTTTTACATTTTGTAATTTTACTTATTTTTATTTTTATCCACACCCATATCGCATATGTACGTCCCTCGCTTACAGCTCGGGCCGCAAACATCTGCAATCTCGGCCTTTCTTTGTTTTACCACCCTAGTTGTGTAATGTAGTATACCAAATATTTTTATTGTGTCTTTCTTCACCCATTATGCCAATTACTTTGATTACTGACGGTCCTGGGTTCGAATCCTGGTAAGAGCAAATATTATTTGTTTCTGAGTCTTGGATGTTTCCTATGTATTTAAGTATTTGTATTTATTAAATTATGTGGTCTAGTATCCATAACACCAGCCTTATCTTATCTTACTATGGGACTATAGCTTGGCAATTTCGTTGGTGACACTCACATGTGTGCTTTTTGTTATGTGCAGCCGTAACTACTCACACAAGTTACCGCCAACACGAACGACGACCGAGGTAAGCAGCCTCCGAGGGCCCCGTTCATGTTGGCGGTAACTTGTGTGAGTAGTTACGGCTGCACATAACAAAAACCAAACACGTGAGTGTCACCAACGAAGTTGCCAAGCTATAGTTCGATTTGTGTAGGATTGTCCCCTAATATTTATTTATTTTATTCTTTACTTTCTTTATTTTTTAGCAAAGGTTACTATAATTTGGATGAATACTTTAGATAAATCCAACGTAAGTTTCTTTTTCCAATCTAGTTCTAAGTCAAATTTCTTATTATTTTGTTTCTTTATTGTACTTACGCCCGAAATGGGTAAACTGTTTTTTTTATGAAATAGGGGGCAAACGAGCAGCTTTTGTATTTTATGACATGCGAACTCAATGTACACAGTTTTTGACAATAAATGCTATCTTATCTTATCTTATCTTATCTTATCTTTGTATGGGGAACCGAGTAATACACCTTAAGCTGAAAAAACAAGCTTAAGCGGAGCCAAATCCACGCTATGGACAGGCGGACAAACATTAATATTAGATGAGGGAGGTACAGTCGCCGTCGCAACTTGTACAGTAGGGTAATTTTCATCAAACTTGCTCAAAAATGGTGTCATTACACGTAGGTTTTGCGGGCCGTAAATAATCTATTACGCCCTAGGGCGTAATGATTTTCTTTTTAAATTTGAAACGCTGGTTCTGTTTTACTCTTATTTGTCATGTTCAAAGAAAACGCCAACTTACTTTTTAACTTTTATTACTGAAATATTTATTTAAAGAGACTGTTATTGCAAATACATGTGCAGATATTTCTGTAACATAAATAAATGTTTAAATAGTGTATTCAGTATTTTGCAAGTATAAAATCAACCATTTTAAGTCTTTACCGCTATGGTTTCCGAACGTGACTTGTCGTCTTGATATATGTATGTATAATAAATAAATCATAATAAATATTAGGGGACAATCTTACACAAATCGAACTGCCCCATGTATGTATGTAAACACTTTATTGCACAAAATAAGACAAATTACAGGGTTACAAAATTAAGGTATATGTACAAAGGCGAACTTATCCCTTTGTCACTAATGTCACTGTCAGTTTTACAATTTTATCTAGGTTAAGTAAGGTTATTTTAATCAGATTTCCTCACAAGTGTGATGAAAAACATTGTGTGTGCCACGAGCGGTAAAGGAATTACAAATTCGTGTTATTAAAGCCCTCGGCTTCGCCTCGGCCTTGTAACAAACACTCGTTTGTAATTCCTTACTTACCGCCCTTAATACACAATGTACTATTACAGCGTCGGCTATCTATACAGATAATTAAATCAGAAATAAATTTATTAATAACAAATGAACAATAATTAACACGTTCGCTGCGATATAAGGCTTAAATACCCGATGCATGTACTCCCGCTCTGTGCGGAGGCGAGAAACGGTGAACTTACCCTGGTGCGGCGGCTGTATAATGAGTATTTCTGTATGTACAAAAGAGACAAGTATAGGTTTGAGTTTAGGACCTTAAGGGCTACTCGATAAAGCATTAAAACTGTGCTAAGGTTTTCCGGCCCGATAACGCACTGACTGATTTTTTTTTCGATTCCTTGCGGGTAATGGGCCGAAAGGCCCATCATCGATTACAAGGTCACTCCACCCCTTCCCGCACTGAATAGGTGTTTGCATTGGTTTACTTCCGACTAGTGTTGTGACGTACTTAACGGGAACCGACGTAGATACGATAGTGCATTAGTCTAGTTCTAGAGTTTGTTTACGTTTTTAGATTGTGGCGACTCTCTTCCAGTAATATTTGATCATAAATATTACAATAATAAACACATTACGTAAGAGAAATTCTTAGAGTTCTAACCGTAAGACAGTCACACAAAATGATTGTAAGTTGTAAAGTTTAATTTCTTTGGAAATAAGTTTAAATCTGCCGTAGTAAAAGGTCGCCTTTTACTTGACCAAATGTTTAGTCTTTGTTTACTATAATACTAGGAACCTTTTAGGACCCTTTAAAAGAAACCGACTTTATTGTTTCTTAGCGCAATTGTTCTACCGCTAGTTGTAAAGTAATTGGTTTTTAAATATTTTAGATATTGTAAATTAAGAAATTGCAGTAAAATAGTACATTACACAACTAGGGTGGTAAAACAAAGAAAGGGCGAGGTCGCAGATGTTTGCGGCCCGAGCTGCAGGCGAGGGACGTAAATATGCAATCGAGGGCTTTCTTTATTATCATTTTATGTCTACACTTGGCCAGAAAGCGGCTTTTTCTATACGCGCAGCGTGCGGAAAAAGCGACTTTTTAGCCAGGTGTGGCATAATAATATTTTCTGTGTAGAATATGAGAAATATAGTAACTATTACTGTCTGTCATGTTTCTATCATAAAATTTGTCTCTTTTTTTTCTTTGATATTTTTGTCGATAACTTATTTCCCATCACTAATACTTCCTCAATTAAACCTATTATTCAATGCGGTTTCGGGTCACAAGACCTTACATATATTTTTGCATATATCTCTCAAGTGAATAATAGGAACCCGAGGCGAAGCAAATACTATGACCACCAACTCGTCTACTATGGATATTGATAGGTAGGTATCCAATTTCTTACGTTTTTGCTTAGTTATAGTCATTTATATCTGTCAATACCTTACCGGGCCAATAAGCCCCATATCGCCGCGGCGGAAAGTTTAAGTACCAGGCCGATCGGCCAGTTAACGCACCGTATAAAAAAATGCCAGTTTTGATCCCGCAGCGAACGTGTTAAAGAAACTAAATTAAATTAACGTTATTTCTTATGTATATTCAAGGACCATTAAAACAAGAGGAGTGTCATTCTCCATACTTTGGATCGTGCCCCGACCGCAAGGGGATATCCAGGCAAAAACTAGATGGCGCTAAAAAACTAAACATTTAACGATGCTATAATTGAACAAAGAAACATAGTACAATAACAATTAGTTCGTAAATAGCTAATAATAAATACATTCTAACATATAAATACTGTGTCACGTTTGCAAAGTTGAATAATTGTAAAGAATAAAATATAATTCTTATACATAATTGGCGTTGTAAATATCGGGGAACAGCTTTTTGTACGGAGAATGACAGTCCTCTTGTTTATATGGTCCTTGGTATATATTTAAAAAAATCATAGAAGGGCCGAAATTCTTTAACGACCCTTAAAATAACGCCCCTTTTGCTTAATATCTTACCCGTTAGTATAATGTCCAAAAATCATATCATTTTGTAAATCAGAATAGCATCATGATAACTTTTGTCGAAATATGTGGGCTGTAAATATAAAAAACATTTTTTTGGTAACGCAGTGGACACTAATTTGAAGGCGACACGGGGACTGGTAACGCAGTGGCATAATGCGACCAGTAGGCGTATGATTAGGGCATGCAATACCGGTTTTGCTCTTTACTCAACGGCACATCCGATTTTGATAAATGATACATCATTAGATTCGTCTTGATGGTGCGAGTGTCACTGGGTATGAAGTTCGTTAAAATAAACAAAATGGCGGATTTTATGCAGTTTCAAAGTGCACCGCGGTCGGGTTTTTTTTATTAAAAATGTGGTTATTGTGAAGTCGGTTTAAATCCGTATTTATGCGCGACTGTCCATATTCCGTTCTCATACAATATGCATGTTGACTAACGATTTGTCCTAATGGATTATATTTACAGCCGAATATCAACCTTATTGTTAACAGATAGAGTCAAAATCGGTTTAGTAAAAGGAGTCAGTTAAGGCGTTCAGTAGTCAATGTTTACATTTCTGTTTTAGGATGGTATCGATTTAGCTGGAAAGGAAATTAAATGTAATATAATTGAGTTTTTCAAAAAAGGTACACGTTCTTTCTTGGGTTTTTGTTATTTTTGAGTTTTCTTAATCAAAATCGTTTGTACTTTTGAACTTGAATAATACAAAAAAGATGTGACCGAGTATTGACTGGGTCGAATATTGTCATTTTACATTAATAGTCTTATGGAACAAAATAAATCAGTAAATTCAGCCCCTCCTTATAAACATGTCCTTGGAGGAAAAGTTATCAAAAAGAAAAAAAAAAGCTAAAATGGAAACGAAAGGTCAATTTTTTGGCCTCGTAGTCGCTTACCATCAAATACTGCGAAGGTTAATTGCTGTTTAGTTAAAGGATTTAAAAAAATAGTAAAACTATCTAGTCAGATTTATTAGGGCTTGTTACACACTTGGGAGTTTTCATTAAAATAATAATGAATCACTACTCAAAACAATCAGCCTAAGTGGCCGTATTGTTTCTAGCCCGTAATTCGGGTGCTACGTTTGGGCCTGAGAGGTCCCATCTCTCCTACGCTACTGCGCACGGCCTGGGCTGCATTCTGTCGGGAAACTGAGCCCGTCACCTTGAAGGAGCTGCCCTTCAAGGACTGCCGCAGCCAAAGCAGGCCGTGATCGCCTCCACGGAGACCAGAGCCCTTGGACGTCCCCGGCCAGCGTCGCGCCTCCTCCTCCACGCACCCCCACGCGCCCACATCACCAGCGGCCCTGATACCAGATCGACAGTCAGGGGAGTCCCAGTGGCCTAACCCAGTTCCAATCAACGAACTCACGACACCTACTTTACCCTAACGTTCACAAGCCTATCGGATCTGTTAAATAAATGTATTAAACTATTCGTTGGTTTAAATCCAGTCCCGGTAGGGAGCCTTGTGACAGTGGCAGGTCCCGGTTTGTTATAATAATGAGTGAAAATCGTGAAAGTTTAAATCAATATTTTTTAATAATGAATATCTCTGAAAGTAAGCGTTTTTCAACTATACATCACATAACTTTTTTTACTCCTAATAGTTGTTAGAATCTATAGTTAACGTTTGTCGCATTACTCGTACCTACGGTGTATATTAAATAAAATAATCCGTACATAGATTTCAACACCCTATCGTAATTGAAAAAAAAAAAATTAAAAAAACGATCCTCTGTAAAATCAGAAAAAAAATTTGCTTCAGGGGTTTTATTTTTTACCACCGTCGACATGTTTGTTTTCGGTGTCTGTAACTTTAATGTTAGGATTTTTTAAGTTATTTAGTTATCATTATACAATAAAACAATATAATCCAATAATATTCAACATAATATAAGGTACATCACGTAACTAGGCAACGGGACGTAAAAAAATACAATTCTTTTCATTTATCAAAACGTCTCTTATTTACGGCAGAAATATTGTAATTCTTTGCAAAGAACGAAATGTCTTAGACAAAACCCTTCGTCCTTTGATAAGTTCGGACCCTTTTCATCCCCGAAAGCCTTACTGGAACTTTCTTGATAAAAAGGGCGTAAGAAACATACGTTTCCTTTTAAAATATGTATTTTTACCGTGAGAAAAAAAAGGAATATTTGTTTATTAACGAAATGAGGATTCGGGAAGAGGAATACGATATTTGATGTTTTTTGTATTTATTGAGTTTGAAAATCATTTTCCTCGGTTCGAGATTTTGATTGTATTAAGTTTTTGCATTTTTAAGAACATTTTATTTTCTTAAATATCAATCTAACCAAACCCATGGCTTTTAGGGAAGTATTTTAAAAAGGAATCCGTCCTTATATAACATTTTGTGAACACGTTTTTAGACGATTGTAGGTTAGGTTAGCTTTGTGTCAAAATAAAAGTATTCAATTCCTTAATATCGTGTCCATTCTTAAAATAAAGTCTATAAAATGATACCTGATTGATGCGTAAGATAATTTATATATTTAATCTTTATTGCACAATACAAATAGTACAAATGGCGGACTTAATGCCTTAAGGCAGTCTTTACCTGTCAACCAATGGGCTAAACAGAAACAATACCTTGGTGCAGCACCAAGGGCACTTATTGTTAGTGATAAAAAAACACCGTGTACAGAAATAAATACTGTCGCCCTGTTTTCATGTAAGGCTAGACTATTTTTTTGTTCTGTCACATACGCAATGCCACGTACATTGACGGATGATGACGAATAGAGACGGATGGTAATGTATTGTTTACAGCACGAGGACAGACTTCAGCTCGATTTCTCATATTTTTTGCGGTCATTTGGTTGGCCCAAACTAGGGGGGTAATGGCTTTCTTTTTAAATTTAAAACGCTGGTTCTGTTTACTCTTATTTGTCATGTTCAAAGAAAACGCCACCTATCTTTTGTAACTTTTATCACCGAAATATTTATTGAAAGATAACTGTTATTGCAAATACATATAAACATATATTTTGGTAACATTAATTAAATATTTAAATAATGTATTTCAGTATTTTGCAAATATAAAAGTAACTAAAATGGCCGTTTCAGGTCTTTACCGCTATGGTTTTAAAACGTGACTTGACATTCGCATTGTCTATGGACATAATTATGTTACTAACGTCACTTTCTGTTTTAATATTTTCTTGTCATACTGAATCAATTAGTAAAGTTATATTATTAAGATTTCCTCACAAGTGTGATGAAAAACATTGTGTGTGCCACGGGCGGTAAAGGAATTACAAACTCGTGTTATTAAAGCCCTCGGTTTCACCTCGGGCTTATAACAAACACTCGTTTGCAATTCCTTACTTACCGCCCTAGATACACAATGTACTATTAAAAGTTTTTTTGTGTGCGCGCATCACGCAAATACTTTCGTACCAATTGCCATGAGAAATTTCGTGTAGAGATAGATTATGACCCCAGTTAACTTATGGAATACCTTTTCCCCAACTAAGCCGAAGCCAAAAAGAGACATCTAAGTTATTTCACCTCCACGAACGATGTCGCGATCACTGATTAATTATGATCACAGATTCGCTTTCGTTGCGTTCTTGTTTATGGTTGACCGTGAAACGATGAGGTAAGGCTAGAGATGTGCCATTCCCGGGAATATTCCCCGTTTGTATGGGGAATATTCCCACCGCGGGAATATTCCCCATACAAGTGGGGAATATTCCCGGGAACGGCACATCTCTAGGTAAGGTGGTGTCGAACTTTTTTTTTTGAGAGACATACAAAACATTATGCTATAGATTTTAAGATTAGCATGCATTTCACTATTATATGTAGTTTTATATACTACCCTATAAGTTAAACTAAATCTAGTGACAAACAAAAAAACCATATGTGTTTTACCATATGTTTTACCTTGTAAAGTCCGGGACACTTTGTCCCGTGAACGGGAAAGACATACAAATAATACGGATTACTACACTACCCTGCTAAGCCAGGCATATCTTATTAGGAGTCTCATATTTGGATGGATACGGCTTTTTGGCTTATGATGTCAACCAGCCAAATCCGGGTTCCAAGTTAGTAATCAGAGCTGCTTTAAGGTAGCCACGCAAACAACGATCTTGCCCACACTGTTTGCGGCTATATTGCCCTCTGACGGCCTATTCTGGGTATGCAAATACAATCCGTGAAAGTTGTATACACGTGGCATTCCACTATGGAGAAGTTTCCAAAGTTGTAGAATTCCTATAAGGAGATCTCAGAAATTCTAGCAAACAATGAAAATATGTCATGATTACACTAAATACAAACCTGACTAGATGTCTACTGCCTGTATAAATCATGTGTGATCAATAAAATCCAACGATTTCCTACTAATATTATAACTGTGAAAGTTTGTGAAGAGTTTAGATGTTTGGATGCTTGTTACTAAATAACGGAGTAGACAACATCTGGATAGATTGAGGTGACATTTGGCAAGCAAGTAGTTAGACCAAGTCCTGGATTGAAACATAGGATACTTTATTATCTTGGTGAAGAGTTCCCTTGGGTGGGACAGTAACGGGAACAAAGCGTGCGAAGCCGCGGGTAAATGCTAGTTTATAATATTAGTAGGATAATCGAAGTCGGTTACATTTTTTTTAGAAAAGTTATTAATGTATTCTGCCAGCGACACGGCTAGTTATCTAGTTTTAGTTCTTACATAAAACTCTAAGTAGCTAAAGTTGCTAAGCGAGCAACTTTCCCTAATGTCTGAAACTCGCTTCAGTTACAAACTTTTTAGGGCTCCATACCCAAAGGGTGCCAACGGAAACCTATTACTAATCCTCCGCTGTCCGTCTGTCCGTATGTCACACTGCCGTCCTAGTGTAAAAGGCGACCTTTTACTATGGAAGTTCATAGTAAAAAGTTGCCTTTTAGACTAGGACGGCAGCACAGGGCTCTATCTTTTGAACCGTAATAGAGACTTAATATTTACAAAACATGTATTTTTATTGTCACTAAAAAAACCCATAATATAAGAAAGTTAAAACAAGAATTATATTATACTAGCATTTTCCCGCGGCTTCGCCCGCGTTGTTCCCGTTATTGTCCCAAAGGAACTCTTTACCGGGATATAATGTATCCTTTGTTTCAATCCAGGACTTGGTCTACTTGCATGCCAAATTTCAGCTTGATCCATCCAGTTGTTACCCCGTTATAAGGTAACAAACATCCAAACATCCAAATATCCAAACATCTTCACAAACTTTCGCATTTATAATATTAGTGGGGTTATGGCCCGCGCGACTCATTGTATTTACGGAAATTTAGCGTGTTTTAATAGGGGTGACCGCGATGTATAACTGTAGGTCAGCAATAAAGTTTCGTAAAGGGTCATATAGTCTGTCCGTTTAGGTATTTAAATAAAGGTAAACAAAAAACCACGTGACTCTGCTCGTTCAGCCAATCAAAGTAACGTTTTGTACCTGTGGCGCAATACTACTGGCTTAACGACCCTATTTTACTATGCTGAAACCAAGGACCTTTAAATAAATAGCCGTAAGGAGCCACGCTAGCAAAGAACTGAAGCATGTCTAGTCCGCCGGCTAGCTATGAGTGCTGCTCGCAATAAGAAAAAGCTGGTTTATGTGTGCATTCGGCTCGTAAGTGGGTGAATCAACTTTTCTTTGTCAACAAAATTTCACCTTCTCTGACTAAAATTGAAAGGAAATCTTTATTTAGATATTTTTTGAATAAAGTGTATGCTCATTTAAAGACAGATAATAGAGATACGTAATGCAAATACTTTTATTATAATTTGTTTATAAGCAGTGTCCCAGCGGACATAGCTGTCCCCCACTTTTGTATGAAAATAAGGGGTTTTCCGCTGGGTCACCCAATTTATTTGTTAAAAACGAGTTTTTTTTATTTTTACCTAATCTATCTCTAGATGTAAGATCTTGTTCCATTTAAATCATATTAAAACATGCAAAAGGTGAACAAATAAGGAGAAAGAGCAATCTTTGCATAAAGCAAAGAAAAGTTGATTCACCCAAGTACTACTAGCCGGCTTACTAGAAATGGCTTCAGTTCTCTGTTGGCGCGGCTCCGTCCGGCTATTTATTTTAAGGTCCTTGGCGGAAACAGTGACGCTTCGCCCGCAGTTTTACTTTTACTGCTTAGCTTTACTCAGAATAGGTTCCCGCAGTGTTTGAGTTGCGAAAATAAGCGCGTTCTAATAAACCTCTGTTTGCTCGCTGTTTTGGTAACTCAATATTATGTTAAACCAACAATGCTGCCTGCTATGTTATTTTATTCAAATCGCAAAATTATTTTTACTCTTTGTATTTGTACAAGATTGTAGGGTTCCGTATCCGTACCCAGCGGAACCCTATTATTAAACCTCCGCTGACTGTTTGTCCGTCTATCCTGTGATAGTATATCGCTGTATCTTTTGAATTGTAATAAGAGACTTGAAATTTTCACTGAATGTTTATTTCTGTTGCCGCTAAATGGGAGTCCCTATAGGTAACGTGCACGACGGAGGTGCTGCCAACTGGTGCCGCCATAGATGTATGATATACCTAGATACACAATCAGCCGGAAAAAATGGCGCCACAAAAGTGCTAGCCGATCGGCTTGGCTCGCTCATTTTGATTTAGTCTGGTTTCAACCATAGACGGCGACAGTTGTCAAAAATGGCTAAATGTAGCGTAAAAAAATGCGTTAATAGCAACAAAAAAACAAGAAAGAAAGATGGGATATACTTCTTAGTTAAGGGCGAATTAATATTAAGCAGAATTACAAGTGAACTCATCGTGATATCATAGTTTTTTAATTATCTTCGCGAATCTTTTACCAAATAAGCGACTCCATTTAATTGCTGCTCACTTTTGACGTTTCACTTCTTTAGTTTATTGGCACCTATCAAAATAGGTGCCAATAAACTAAAGATTTCAATGTTCGTTTACAAATTTGACACATAGGTGCCATGGAACTAAGTTATCATAACAGCTTATAAATTAACGTTATTAGCGTATATTTAAGTGTAACTACAAATGTCATTTTGCGCCAGATTCATAGACATTTTTCTTTGAAACTGTGCGTCTATGTTATTATACGTCAATGGGTGCCGCCAATCTAAATCATATACCCTCTCATGTTGGGGCCACATTGACGAAAACGTCGTTAATTTATTGCGATGAAGGATGATTCGTCAGTGTAGCTACGACTTCTATATTTGACATTGACGCTTAAATATTGTCATTGACATTGACAGCTTGATTTGACAGGGGTGATAGTTTCCTTTATTGCCCGCCCGTGTCTCTTGTCGTTTAGTGCTGCACGAGCAAAACAAAGGTACCATCTTTTTCTCGAAGCCATTCAGGCCATTTTCAGCCTCCCGTAATTTTGTACTGGCTAAAGCTAGAACCCCGAATTTTTAAATATATTCTCAATATCATTCAATTTGAACGTGTAGTTTAAGAAAAACTAAATAATAGGCAAGTCGGTGGGAATCGAGTTTTGTGGACACCCCGGTACTGATTTGGTCTAACATTACATCTCAAAACTTTTTTGTTGTAAAAGGACTGCGTTGCGAGACTTGCGTCATTTTACCTACATGTAATGTTTTTGATGGGATTGTCTATACGTTAGGTACCTAAGATTTTTAGTAGTCTGAAATAGGAAGAAAACTGACCAAAGAAAAGCAAAAAATTGTGTACACGGGCGGTAATGAAGCAAAAGCCCCAACAAACACCTGCAATCTGGCTCATTCTTCATTTTACCGCTCTAGGTGTGTAATATACTATTACGCCCACCGGCGCAACGTAGAACTACATTATTTAGTTGAGAGTTGCCCGCAGATGAATAATGGTGCCATTGACATATATGTAGACCCATGACTAAGCGCAGTTCTTGTTCTTTATAAGGAGGTACTTGAAAAACTTTAACTTTGGATTCAAACCGCTAAGAGTCATATAGCCTACCTTTTTGGTAACATTTCGGTTCAGGCAGCATTTACTACCTTGTAGTAAGAAAAACCCAAAAGGTGGGGATGCTGTTAACAACGGGTGTCAACTTGGATTTTTTTTTAAAAAACTCTCAAGCTCACTCCATACCATGGTATATAGAACGCATAAAATTATACGTTCGATATACCATAAGTGGACCTAGCCGACCAAGTCAAAATACACATACAACATAATAATATAATGTATCATTCTGTCTGTCTGTCCTGGACCGGTCATACGACTTTCTCGGCATAACGTCGCGCCCGCCTGGTTCCACCGGAAGACCAGCGCTGACTTTTAGGTCGGCATTATGCTGAAGTTGGACCGTTTTGTGGCAGCGTTTTCTGGCAATCTTTACTTTAAAATATTTTTTTATTTGTTGTTTTTATCTTGTCCTGTCATGATTAAATGTATTTTCTTTCTTTATTTCTTCAATATTATGCAAATTTCAGGTACCGTAAAACTCCCCAACTATAGTCCGGTCCACCCAACTATGGTCCAAATTTACTCCAATCTTACTCGTTACTGTATGACAATTATTACGGATAAACGCTAAGACGAGCAATCTCATTAAATAAATTTAAATTTAGTTGGGCAGTTTTACGGTATGCCAAATCAATCGGTATGCCAATTAACTTGTATGCATTTTTATTATTATGCCTTTTAAGTGGTATGCTCAATTATCGTATGCCTAGACTGTTATACGTTTTCATAATAGGGGTTTTAAGTTATGCCTAATAAAGGACACCCATCAGGAATAGGGAACGTGCACGACGAAGGTGCTGCCAACTGGTGCCGCCAATCAAAATCATATACCCTCTTATGCTGGGGCCACATTGACGAAAACGCCGTTAATATCGTTAATTTATCGCGTTGAAGGACGATTAGCATTAGAGTAGCTACAACTTACTTATTTGACATTGACACTTACATATTATCAATGACATTGACAGCTTGATTTGACAGGGGCGATAGTTTCCTTTATTGTCCGCCCGTGTCTCTTTTGTCGTTTAGTGCTGCCACCTATAGTTCGTGCACGTTCCCTATATGTGGTTAAAGTTTCTCGAGTTACTGGACCTACGAACTACGATGTATAAGTCAATGGATGGCGCGAGTTGGTCGAACTTCATAAATCAGCCACTATCGCGGCTGAGGCTCGTTTAAGTAATTTAGTCGAGATGCCAGTACTAAACGCGCCAGCAACTTAGTCAAGTAGCGGCATTGACACGCTTTTTTTCTCTATGAAGCATCACCATCTGGCATCCATTTCACGAGATATAGACAAATTTTGACTTAGTTTCGCCTAATTTGCCTCACTTCCTGGGTTTTCATTAAGCTGAAATTTAAAAAGAATGCACGTATCTATAAATTAGATGACAATGCAATACATGTTATGACAAACAGCTTATCCAATAGTGGAGTCAGAAGGTGGCTTTAGGATCGTTTAGATTATATCGACCGTGTTTGGGTCAATTTGATTAATTTTGACATGCAGTTTACGATTATATGACAATAGGCAGTAAAAGCAGCTTGTCTCAAAAATATTTTGTGACAAAAAGTTATTTTCATATATTTTTTTTCTAGGTCATTTTTCTTTATCGTGAACGGCGCGATGCTCGTGGGCATTACAAATAAAAAATTAAAATATTTTTTACAGAAAATAGCCGTCACTACTTAATACAAAACTTATAATCACAAGATTTTATGTTATTTAAACGTACAAAATTAAGTTTCTTGCATTCCGTTATGACAAAAAACGTAGAACTTAAATGTTAAATGTTTTTTGTGCTTGAACGAGTGCTACGACTGTCACAACAGTCAAGTTTTCATACAACAAATTTCTCGGCCAGAAAGGGGTATTGCTAACTAAAAAACTGCTTACCCATGATGAATGCTGAGGTGATACCACACGCAGATTTCTTCTAACCTGCTCCGTCCTGATTTGACCTCTCGGTTGAACTGATCTGACCTCTAAACTTTAGGTGTTCAATTCAGTGCCTCTAAAACAATGTCATGTATTTTTTTTATTTTGTACACGTAGTTAGGTTGGTGCAAAATTCCTTGTATGAAAATGGAATGTTTTTCTCACTGACTTAGGCGTAAAACATTTTACGGGCCATTTTTTTTAATGTTGTATACAAACTTTTTTTTAGATCTGAAAATTTTTATGTCATTTCTACTCAGAATCAATCGTAATATCGTCTCTGATAGAAGAAAAAAGTGTCCAAATTTTTTCGTTACTTTTCCATACAAAATTATAATTATGGCGGCAAAACGAAACGGAAGAGCGATAATTGTATGAAAAATTTGGGACACTTTTTAGGGTTCCGTAGCCAAAATGGCAAAACCGGAACCCTTATAGTTTCGTCATGTCATGTCTGTCCGTCTGTCTGTCTGTCCGTATGTCACAGGCATTTTACTCAGAAACTACATGATGGATATTGATGAAATTTGGAATATAGGTGTATTTTATGAGCCGCTACTTAGTTTGGTATATAAATAATTAAAATAAATCTTTTTAGGGGGGCACTCCATACATGTTTAAGACAGTAAAAACATTTTTTTTTCAGCAAATATCAACGTGTGGTACATAGTTCGACAGCTCTTTAAAAAACACTATAAGGTTTCTAAGTAATGTATTTGATTAAGTGAATGTATTTGGAAATAATCGCTCCGAAAGTTGTGTAAATTGTGTCCCCCCCCCTCTATTTTCTAAACCGTGCATCCGAAAAATATGAAAAAAATCACGAAGGTAACGCTTAATTAATACTTTCAACGAAAATTATTTTCAACAAGATCGAATGTACCGTTTTTGAGATATTGCCGATAAACTGCGCTTCTCAACAAAAGGACGTAATTGCTATGAAGTTACGCTCTTTTGTTGTTGTACTTTTTTTACATCGTATTTCTTACCTTATAGTTACGGCTATGGAACCCTACACTGAGCATGGTCCGACATGCTCTTGGCCAGTTATTTTCTTCTATCAGAGACCATAGTACTTACGCGTGATTCTAAGTAGAAAATATGTAAAACTCCTCAGATCTAAAAAAAAAGTTATTGTACAACTTTTAAAAAAAGGCGCATACATTTTTTTTTTGTTTTGTTAGAACAAATTTCTTATATGGAAAAATGGTATTATAACCTGTCATGCACGGAAATATTTACTTTATTATCCGTAATTAATATAATGCTTTCGAAGATCGTGCTACTCATTATTACGAGCTGAAGCTTTATTTAATTGAAATAGGTTTAAAACACAATAAATATAATTATTAAACTAGAGTGGGAACGTATCCCACTAATATTATAAATGCGAAAGTTTGTGAAGATGTTTGGATATTTGGATGTTTGGATGTTTGGATGTTTGGATGTTTGTTACCTTATAACGGGGTAACAACTGGATGGATCAAGCTGAAATTTGGCATGCAAGTAGACCAAGTCCTGGATTGAAACATAGGTAGGATACATTATATCCCGGTAAAGAGTTCCTTTGGGACAATAACAGGAACAACGCGAGCGAAGCCGCGGGAAAATGCTAGTCTATAATAAGAATAGCTATTGTTTAAGCTAAACATATAATGGCGTTAGTAGTAAGCAGTGTCTTTTACGTCAAACCTGGCCATAAATTGCCAATTACCGCACGCTACGTGCAGAAAATCACACTTTCTGGCCTGGAGGAGACGTATAATTTTGTAGGTACTTACCACGGGAGGTAATAAAGAAAACCTCAGATCGCATATTTATCGCCCTTGTCTTCGGCTCGGGCGTCAAATACCTGCGATCTGAGACATTCTTTGTTTTACCTCCTTAGGCAAGTAATGTACTATATAGTGCACGCCTCTGCGAATAGAGTCCTGCTTTTAGAAGTCGGTTAAAAATACCCCAATTTAGCAATACAGTCCTGTTTAACATTACTCCGTTGCGGAAACACCAACATCTGCGTCGAAAAAGTTTCCAAACAACTTGGGAAAGCGAAGTTTAGTGCCAACCGCATTTGGTCGGATATTTGTGTGAAACGAGAAAGGGAAATCTGAGATACGTCTAATGACTTCTGTGTTGAAACAACTTAATCCTGATGTTGTATGGTGGAAATAAAATCATGTATATTGACCGAGCGAATGTGTATATTGGCAATGGGCAGGGCACATAGCTCGAAGAACCGGCGTTGGGGCAGAAAGGTACTCGAGTGGAGACCACGTACTGTCTAATGACTTCTGTGTTAGAAACAACTTAATCCTGATGTTGTATGGTGGAAATAAAATCATGTATATTGACCGAGCGAATGTGTATATTGGCAATGGGCAGGGCACATAGCTCGAAGAACCGGCGTTGGGGCAGAAAAGTACTCGAGTGGAGACCACGTACTGTCTAATGACTTCTGTGTTAGAAACAACTTAATCCTGATGTTGTATGGTGGAAATAAAATCATATATATTGACCGAGCGAATGTGTATATTGGCAATGGGCAGGGCACATAGCTCGAAGAACCGATGGCGTTGGGGCAGAAAGGTACTCGAGTGGAGACCACGTACTGTCTAATAACTTCTGTGTTAGAAACAACTTAATCCTGATGTTGTATGGTGGAAATAAAATCATGTATATTGACCGAGCGGATGTGTATATTGGCAATGGGCAGGACACATAGCTCGAAGAACCGGCGTTGGGGCAGAAAGGTTCTCGAGTGGAGGCCACGTACTGGCAAGCGCAGCGTGCGATGGCCGCCTGCAAGGGTGGTCGGATGACCTGGTTAGGGTTGCGGGGACTCGCTGGATGCGGGTCGCTTCTATCCGGCCCAGGTGGAAATCTATTAACGAGGCCTGTGTGCAGCAGTGGACGTCCTATGGCTGAAATGATGATGATGATATTGACCGAAGGGTCTCCGTTTCAGTTTGGGCAGAAATGGTTTCGTATGGCCACAGAATGAGACATAGTACAGTCGCCATCAGATATATCTGAGCTGTTAGTGTACTCATAAATTTCTGAACACGGCTCTAATGCTATGAAAATAGAGCCGTGTTCAGATATTTATTAGTACACTGACAGCTCAGATATATCTGATGGCGACTGTACTTCGTATAGAAGTTTCTCTGTCTAACAAAACTGACGTACTGGTCCGACCACCGGCTTATATACAAAAACTATATACAAAAATACCGGTATTCTTTCCGTTCTTTTCGTTCTTTGTTTTATTATTTCGTTTTTTAACCGGGCAATCTAATAATACGAAATCATGACTTAAATACATTATTGAGCTCTACATAAAAAGCAAAATGATTCAAAATATTGGGCTATTTCGGGGTTTTTGCTGTTTGGGAAACAGGTTAATTTGAAAACTTACAGAGCTTTTATTAAAAATATATATAATCCGCTATGTTTTGCCGATGGGTGTACAAAAACGTTACATTTTAGCCGAAGCCAAACCACTAGACCAAATTAAAACTAAAGCATAAACAATGTTAATAAATTGAAAACTGTAAAGTGCAAAATTAAACACAATAATAATAAGCTAATTGAAATTGATGTCATCATTTGACCCTGCCTACGAAGCAGGAGGTCCCGGTCCCGGTTCGAATCCCGGTAAGGGCTGAGTCATGGATGTTTTCTATGTATTTAAGTATCTATTAAATATATCGTTGTCTATTATCCATAACTCAAGCCTAATTGAGCTTACTATGGGGCTAGTTCGATTTGTGTAAGATTGTTTTAAAATTGAAAAAAAAAAAATGTATGTAAGTATTTTCAATAAATATCGCTTAAAATGTGACAATGGTAATTTTTTTAGTTCCGTTGGTAATTTATTATACACTCAATTGCTACAGAATTGACACTTTTGCGCATTAGTGCTGTTTTTGAGATTGTTGTACAAATACCCTCTTTATCTCGCTACGTTAGCGATAAAATATAATAAATATAATAATAAATTACGTCCACTTAAATACATATGTCTATACCTACTAAAATATATTACTACTAAAATATATATATTAACAAATAAATCAAAATAATAATCACTTTTATATGAAATAAATATCTCGCCAAACACACACATCTTATATTGCTATCACAGTGTTAATCGGCATGATCGGTATAGCATAATGGCAATTGCAAGTGAATACGTAATAAGAACCTATGGGCCGAGACAGACGGATAGCATTTGAACTGCAACCCAGCTGCAAAATGGCAGTTCAAGTGCAGTTCTGCTGCAGTTGGTGTAACTGCATCCAAACTGCAAACCGACTGTGCAGTCCGCTTGCATTTGCCGTGCAGTCCTGTCAACCGCACACCGACTGCAGGCTGGTTGCACGGTCGTAATGCAGTTACATTGCAGTTGGAACGACTGCAGCAGAACTGCATTATAACTGCTACGCCGCCTCTTGCATAACCCCGGTTATCTATTCACTTTACGAGTTCGACGATTTCGACGTCGAAGCAAAAGAAGCAGCAATAATATTTCGTCAAATCTCATACTGAAAAACGTGTGAACTCTATTCACTTCTACGAGTAACTGGCGGAGCGGATCATAAACACTGCAAACATTATGAGCCGTTCTATTGCAGTCGTATTGCAGTTGCTTCAACTGCAATACCACTGCATTACGACGGTGCAGCCAGCTTGCAGTCGGTGTGCGGTTGACAGGACTGCACGGCAAATGCAAGCGGACTGCACAGTCGGTTTGCAGTTTGGATGCAGTTACACCAACTGCAGCAGAACTGCACTTAAACTGCCATTTTGCAGCTGGGTTGCAGTTCAAATGCTGTCCGTCTGTCTCGGCCCTATGACTTGCGAGTGCAGCGACGATCGTATCGGCAAACAACTGGAATATTACATCTAAGTACCCACTTTGTAATTAATATTTTTAGTTAAGGAATTACGTTAAGTTTTGTTGTTTATCATTCGTACACATTGTACTTAGCCACTTAGTTAAGAACTTAATTTGTATTTCTCTAGTTAAGTGAATTGTGAATTCTTTTAGAGAAATAAATTCTTAAACCATAAAGTAGACGTTTTCATGGAATGCTCCAGAAACTTCATACTATCTGAGCGCCACATACCACATAATTATAAACGCAACATTAACGTAATATGTGAACTGTAACAATTGTGTTAAGCGACGTCGCTTCCAGCAAATCGTTTTTGTCCGTCGCAGCCACCACTGGGTGACAAATGGCTGGCATTGCGCCGACGAAAATACTGAACAAGAGCCTAATTGTATGGATCTTCTATGGCGGTTAGGACATTTTACTATTCTACACCTTCACTCACGTGTGATATTTTGTACGTGAACAATTATATTAAGTGATTTAAATTTTTGAGGTAGAAATGTCGACATATGAACGTAAGCCAAAATAAATGACGAAATTAGAGCAAATGTTTTAAGGAATTGTAGCGCTGTATAAGGGGTCGGTTAACATTTTTTTATGCCACACCTGGCCATAAAGTGGCTTTTTTCGCACGCTGCCCGTACGGGAAAAGCCGCCTTCTGGCCAAGTGTAGGCATACAATGATATACACAGCACGGGAGGTAATAAAGAAAGCCTTTCTTTGTATTACCACCCTAGTTATGTAATGTACTATTAATGTATGTTTGATCGGATTTCTTTTCTTTGTGACGGATAAACATACATTTACGAAATTTGGCACACATGTTTAGAAACTATATATTAGCTTCTAGCTTGACTAGTGTATAAAATAAGTTTCTGTGAAATAAATTTTATATAAGCTTTTATTGCTTTTTTTTTTCTTTATTTAAAGAGCACTTTTATTGCTGATTGTCACTTTTTTGTATAGTAGCAAACTGCACGTCAACACACACACAGTGGATTTATCTTATGTAATTTAGGTGATCCTATGGGCTACCGGGTCGCTACCATCCGGCTTCATCATCAGGTCAGCTTCATGCCATAATAATATTGCATTAAATAAATAAAATAAAAATAAATATTAGGGGACAATATTACACAAATCGAACTAGTCCCATAGTAAGCTCAATGAGGCTTGTGTTATGGATACTAGACGAGGATATACATATTTGATTTACATATTTTTGCA